>OU015638.1:2500-5002500 GCA_907165235.1 Zeuzera pyrina | reverse complement strand
CAGTTTTCTGGCAGAAAAATCTTGCCGGGCTTTTTTTGGTTTGGTAGGCGAATCTGAATGTGCCCACATCTTTGATTGTTCTTTTGTCTCAGGGTTCACGTACTTAATCCAGGTTTCGTCACCAGTCACGATTCTGTTTAACAATGGTTCTCCTTCGTCCTCATAACGTGACAGAAAGTCTAATGCAGAGGCCATTCTTTGAGTTTTGTGGTGGTCGGTAAGAATTTTGGGCACCCATCGTGCACAGAACTTACGGTAACCCAATCTTGCTGTCACTATCTCGTACAAAAGAGTCTTAGAAATCTGTGGAAAATCAGTAGACAACTCCGCCATTGTGAAACGTCGATTTTCACGAACTTTTGCATCAACTGTCTGAACGAGTTCGTCAGTCACCAAGGATGGTCTACCACTCCTCTCTTCATCATGAACGTTTTCTCGTCCACTTTTAAATAAACGTACCCATTCACGGACAACTCCTTCACTCATAACTTTTGGTCCGTACACGGCACAAAGCTCACGATGAATAGCTGCTGCAGAGTATCCTTTGGCTGTAAAAAACCTTATAACAGCACGCACTTCACATTTGGCGGGATTTTCTATTGCAGCACACATTTCAAACTGCCACAAAAACTAAACTAGCGCAGGTACGATGTTCACTCGACTACGGCTTGATGCCGACTGACCTGCTGAGCGCGTGAATGCACAGATGGCGCGCTACTCCCCCCACTACCCGCACTGTGACCAATCGGAGGTTAGTTTCTGAATTGCCCTCGTATTTCCGATATTTTCTCACTTCTCGTTTTGAGTTATTAATTTATATCCCTGTGCCAAATTTTAGCTCAATAGGCGTAAAGATGATAGAATAAATCAAGACAGATGTATGAGACACAAATATATAGGTTCCATTGGGGATATCTGAACATCAAGTTCAAATAGAATTGAAAATAAAAATACCGGTGTTCCCGGAGACCAGCGGGGTTATTCACAAACGTCGGAAACTCAAGTTTCCGTATCCGACAGAAAACTTTTCGATGATTTTGTCTATACGCGATTCACGAATCTGAAATATTATTATTTTTATATTATATATATATCATATTATAAATAGTCGTGTTCACAAAGCCAAGCCGTCGAATTGAATTTATGCTTTTCGACGATCGGCCTTTCCGCCACGGAAAGTTTCCGACGTTTGTGAATAATCCCTCAGATCGATACTGGCCCTTAATAAGCTGACAAGCTCAGTTATGAACCCACCACTATCTTAGAACAAAGTCAAACAAACATATAAAAATATAGGAATTTTATGTCTGCTTATATTAATTACACATTGTGTAAGAATGTACCAAAGTATACGCAATTTCCGATTTACTAATCAACTAACCCATTTACAACCATAGATTTTATAATTCCAGACAGCTTATTTGATAATAATTGTGTGTCGTATGTACAGGTGAGTCAGCTTATCTAATTTGCCTCATCGTTGCTACTGGTACACGGTGTCTGGAGTCTTTTGTGAAGTCTATGTTTATAACTTGACTTTTAAAACTAGGAACATTATTTGTTTGAAAATATAATGCAATTATAATATTAATTTCACTAAAGAACTATTTCCGTTAACTCAGGCAACAAAGTATACGAAAGACTAATCACAATGCACAGAATAGGTACATACTAGGTATTACCTGGTAGGTATTGTCCTATTCTCTAACTATAGATTCAATATTTTATCCCTATGTCGCTATATCGAAGACATTGTTTACTTGAGATGAACTAAATACCAACAGTTTATTTAACTAAAATAAATAATTACATAACAATCTCGGCAGACACCAGATGGTGTGTGTGGCGGTTTTTTACAGGAATATTTTGTAAACATTAAACTTCATGGCTATAGAGGATGTTCTATTAATCTATCCATATCCATTACTATTACAATACTCTAAACGAGCCGTGTCTAAAATATATAAAAAAAATTACTAATATGGGTTTTTTAGGCTTCTCTGATTACAAAATAACCATTTTGGTACTTTTTGCCCCTTTGTATATTTATTTAATCGTCACTTTTCCAATTGCAGTGTTGGAAAAACTAAGATTCCAGTTGCCTACTAAAATATGTATTTATTTTAAGACATTTACCTTTATTTTAAGAAATTTTAATGCTTTTGAACTTGTATTGTGAAAGAAAGCTTGGGCAGAAGCTACCCAATTCTTTACATCTTATGCGCATTTCAATCTTCAGTTCCCTAATGAAATTTAAATACTGGATTACCTACTGAATTAATTTTGCCATATATTTTATATTACATGAAGCAATGTAGGAAAAATGTAGATATCAAAACTGAGCGCGACGATGTTATAATGGATACCAAGTTTTCAGTGACAAGACTAAAAATGATTTGGAACAATAAATAAGACAGTACAGTACCTTAATTATACGTATAAATATATGTGTATCTCAGAAGATACGTATATGTTTATACTTATACGTATAAACATATGTGTATCTTAGAAGATACGTTACGTCGATTATGTTACCTTCGAAAAACGTTCGAACGCGAGTAAATTAAATTATTTTTAATAATTCGATAATTATATGATATTGGTCAAATAAGTATACCTAATTGACATTGACAATAATTTATGAATCTAATTGACATCTTTAATTTCTAACTTCAGTTTACGTCCTTTTTTGCGTCGATTTTTTACACTAAGAATTAACTTGTATTTTTTGTAATTACCTTCAATTTTGTTTTTAAGTTTTTTCTTACATATTTATTTATTTCTTGATTGATTTTTTTTTAATTTTAAATAATAATGTGATTTATTTTCTATTATCCTATTCTGCGAATTAAATGCTTACATACATGCTTACATAGCTTATCCAGGTTTATACACTAAAAAGCATTCCACTTATCAGCTCGTTTAATAACATTGATGTATTATGTATTGCATACAATTATAATATATCTAATCTTGTGTACTTGATAAATAAAAAAAACAACATGAAAATCAATGTACTATTTATCGCATATAAATCATAAACTCTTGCTTCTAAATAAATAAATTCATATAACATCAAAAATGAGTCAATATTAGAAATGATTTATCAATAAAATATTTTAAAGCAATGAAAATTAATGTACAATTGACTTCATATAATATAGATAAATTATTATATAAACAAATTAAAATGATGTCAAAAACCAGTCAATATTTGTAACGATTTATGTATTAACGAAAATATTTTAAAGTAACGTGACTTACAGTTAGTATTACTCTAACGTCTAACCAATCTAACCGCAAATCAATTGCTATATTTTGACAAAACGCGCAATAATAGCGAATTACGTTCTGAATCGCATTAGTAGAGATAATAAACACCGGTTTTGCACGACATCAAGCTTTATTTAGACATTATTGCTATGTAAACGTAGCTTTGCTTGTAACCGAGATTGGAACGCAAATGGAAATTCTTTTTACTTCTGTTATTTATACTAATACGAACAATATTTCAGAATACAAAATCACAAAAGGAAAACGAAGCCTTTGTAGTATTATACATGCATCTGTCCATCTATCCTTCTATCCGGCGTAAACACCTGAAAGGCATCGTAGGTTTACCTTATTAAATAACTCGACATTTGCTGTAATGATTTTAATTCGTAGTTATAATTTAAATTTGCATGATTGATATTTTTATAGAAATCACATAAACGTATTTGTAAATTAATAAAAAAAATTGTATTTATTCCATTTAAAAAATCTCATCACTCTACATACAGACTCGTTACAACATGAGTAGAAAATTAACAATGCTACATTTCGTAATCTACTAAATTATTAAATGTAAAATATGTATATAAATATAAAAAGGCATTTATATGCCGGTATGTATATGTATCTATATTTTCTTTGCTTCAACCACGTTAAATTTTGCTACTATTAACGCTTTGTCTCATAGGTCTGCTGGAAGAAATTTTATTTTAAAATGAGCAGTATCTTTGTACATGAGTTACAACATTACATGTTCCTTATATTTATGTGTGTGCATTGTACATTGTACATAAATAATTAAATAAAATAAATGAAATAAATTATCGAGTGGAAACGAACGTTCTTGCATGTTCTGTGGATTTAACTAATCACCTACAGTGCGATTCGCAATAAACGATCGATTCCAGCAGTCCGTCGCTCGTTCCGATTTCGCGTTCGAATTTTAAAACATCCTGTGCGAGGAAGCGCGTGCACGTGCTCAGTAAACTTCCTGCGCGCGCGCACCTTGTTGCTAGCGCCGCCCGGCTAATCGTAGACAAAGGAATAGACACGATAGAGTGACAACTTCTGATAACAATGTGTATTGAGAATTCAGGTAGATAACATCACCATTAGGTACTGAAATTCTATCTCGATTTTATAAGTTTATAAAATTTTAAATTCATGTACAAAGGTTATTTCGGAACGATGTGTAAACGCGAAAGGGTATTAAAGTACCCATGACAACGGAAAATTTTCATTCTACAACTTTGCCAAAAGTCAATGGTTCCAGTGTAACACCTCAGTTTAAAAAAAAAAAAAAGTGAGGCAACCCTAATATCAGCATTTTACGTTGCTAGCAAACATTTGGAATGTATAACGATAGCGTTGTACATTTTTTTCATTATATTTTTTGGAATGGACAACGAAATAAACGTATTCCGTAATTATTATATCTGCAATATAGCAGCCAACATTGACACGTTGAAACCCTGGCGGATATATACCCCCTTTCACAATAACCTTCTTTAAAGATGATGTCACAATACTTCCAATTTGGGATGGACAGAACATCAAGGCAAAATGAAAGTACTGTCACTCTTTTGGTCTTATAGATGGCAAAGTAGAAACGGCACGCTTATTACGTATCTTGCAGACAGCATGTGACAGCCAATATTGCGCGATATCTGCTGTCAAAACGAGAATTTGTGTAGTATAATTTGTATAGCGGCGCTAAATCAACTGCGAAAAGTGCATTTTACGGTCATAGAATAGTAGATACGCAATCGTCATACATGATATCAATTTTTTATTACAATTAATCACCGGTCGCGTAGTGATCGCGTGGCTGTCGCTGTCTGCAAATTTTTAGGTAATAACCCCGCGAATAGTGATAACTAGCCCATCGCAGCAAGTTCGTCATAATAAACCCTATCCCTTGGCCAACCGCATAAATAATTGTGATATAATTTCTCAGATATTTCCAATTAAAAATAAAAGTCATGATAATGATTATGACGATAAATGTCTAAAATATAATTTATTGCCTCTGAAAACATATTGTATATAGCCGACCTTGAATAACTACTCAAAATTACTCAAGCAAACGTACTATTATGAGCACCCACATCGATTTTTAGAAATAAGCTAGTGTTAAACTAATCCAGTAAAAAAGAATTACCATCAAATTTCTATTTCATTAAAGTTAGCAAAAGTATTAATGAAATGACCTTTAGCTTGATTATAAGCCTAATAGCCATGATTAATCTTTTGTCTTTTACTTTTCTGTATTTTATTTCTGCTTCTTATGTTGATGTTCCAAAAAAATAAAATAAATATAATTTGGGTAAATAAATAATTATTTTCTTTTGTACCTACCTAATAACTTGAAATTAGAGTTCCGTACCTTACAAGACAAAACGGATCATATTTAACTGATTATAAGGCCACTCATGCGTCCGTCCGTCTGTCACAGTTAATTTTCTCAATAATTAAGTGACGTGCATAATTAAAAATGCGACAAAGTCATCTTGTTAACTGCCATATTTTGCAACAGCTAATACATCAAAATATTGATGTGAATAGTGATCAAACTGGCTAATCAAACTCGACTCGGCCGTTGAAGAGAATATTAAAGCCTTACTTGAAAAATTTTGAGTGGGTGCTAAATGCTATAACTATCGATCGACTATTTATTGTCTCTCTGCTACCCCTGAATTTCCTGATAAAAATTGCTCAGAACATATAGTTATTCGTATAAATATCCATTCAATCAAGAATATTAATTGATTAACATTTCGATATTTTTCCCTACTTTACTGGTTGTCCAGGAGACAAAGCACTTTCAGTTGTCCAAGGGACAATTTTTGTATTCTTTGACGATTTTTCGATTCTTTAATAGTTTCTGTTTATAAAAGTACGTTGCTCGGTACGGATTTATAAATATGTAAAATAATATCCATCCTTTTTAGTTACAAAGGGCTGTAAGATCAAGAGCAATTAAAACTATAAATTTCGTAATCTATATATATAAAAGGCGATGTATGTATGTATGTTCCTTATGGCTCCGAAACGGCTGGACTGATTTCGATGAAATTTTCAGGGAATCTTCAGATTGGCCTATCGGGTGTTCCTGTAAAGTTTGGCAGCGATCGCATCAGTAGAATTTTTGTTTTGTTTTTTACACCCAGTGAAACTAACGCCCAGTGAAACGGGCCGGGTTTACTAGCCTACCATAAAATTTGATCGACAGTTTAATCCACTGTCCTAAAATCAAATAGAAATAGTGAACAGATTAGTAAAACCTAGATTAACGTCTTACACATGAGTATATTATTCTTTTCGTTCACGGTTCGTTCGTTCTTTTTAAGATTTTTTGTCAATATTTGATAATTTCATCTGCTCGTAATCGATTAACTGCCATTGATCTTACGAAATAATCGAAGACAAAAGATTAAACTCACTTCCGTCATTTAAACTACCATTGATCTTACGGCCCTAAGACAAAATTAATTAATTAACTAATTAAAAAAAATTACTAATTTAACTGGCCAGTACAAAAAAGTAGATCAACCTATAAACTCGACATTTTATAAATTTATATAAGGTGCGGAATTCCTTAAACGCGTTCTATTTTAAACTTCGCATCATTTTTATTTAAATAACCATTTTCAAATAATTTCCGTTACTTAGTTCGTTATTCAAATTTATACTACAACAAATAATTCCCTATGTTGTGCGTGTTATAAAGTATTGAAAATGGTTTATATTTTTTATAAACAAGTTGAAGTAAAACTAAATCAATGTACGTGCCAACACAACATTACCTGGTTTAATGGAGTAGCTATAAATAGACTGAAGCTCAAGAGCCCTCGAACCCAAACTGTGGGATTATATTTAATGTACCGATGAATAGACCACCATGTCTTATAAATTATAATAAATGTATGGCCTGTACACTTTTAAGCAACACCTGACAAAATTCATCATTTATTATATTATACACTACAATTAAATGAAGTTAAATATTCAATAAATTTATTTGATTTTGTCTTACATATAATTAGTTATAATTATAGGGACTGTATGTATGTCGTTCATGTTACATACAAACATAACTTAACGTAATTTTTCATTCCAGGTGAACATATTCAAAAGGCCAATTTACTTCCAAATATGCTGATTTTTTTTTATCACAGTAACTTTAGGCCAATATCACTTGTCTTGTTGTTCCAACTAAGCAAAGGCGTCTCTTTGTGTAATTTTACAATGAAAACTATAAAACAAAGCGTGTCGAAAACTTGCAAGGCGTGTATACTGTGATCTAAGTGATCACATCAAATTCGGACGCCGTACACTGGGAGCGGAAGCGAACATTTGTAGGTGTGGTCATCGTTTAAGTAATATATTATATATAATATACTTGGGCTACCTATAATATATTATTCTGGGTACTCGCTCGTGCCCTCTAAGTATCATCTAAGAATTACTGGTCTGTGTTTATATAGAAGTTAAAATTTTTCCAATAAAAACATTAATCCAAAACCAAGTCTTAAAAGTAGCAAACAATTTACGTACTTGCATTAATTAAATTATTACAAAATTACAAGTTAATGCAACTAAATCAATTTGACCTGAGCAATGAGCGATTTGTTCATGAAGATGGTGTTTCATTCAGTAGCGAAATCCCTTCAGGAATAAATAAAATTCGACAATTATGAAAATTATATAGAATATCGCACATGTTGATTTAATTTATAATCAAAATTGACGATGCATTTATAAAAACTATTGTTTGCCTTACCGTAATTAAAAAAAACTTGACAACAATGTGTGTCGGAGACGTATTAATTTCGGAGTCAGGCAAATTAGAACTTTAATATGTAAATGTTGAACTAAAAAGATAATAATAAAGAACATGGGTCTAAAAATCGACTATATAATTGTTTTACTCCTCATTTCTGGTTTTAATATACAAATTTACATCTCTGTACCAAAATTCAGCTTACGGTAAATATAAAGATTACGAAATAAATCGGTTATGGCGGACCGACAAATGAGGGATAGACAGAGAGACATGACGAAACTATAAGGGTCCGTTTTTGCCATTTTGGGGAACCCTAAACAACTAATTTATTTATTGAACAAATATTATAACAGTAGTATATAGACGAATGTTTTAATCATTAGTCTATATATACGTCAATTATTTAAGTTTATCGCAAGGTAAAGGATTACTCTTAAACAAACGAAGTACCGACTTGGTTTAAGATATTTTTGTTTCAAGTGTATCTATTTCAAAATACCGCCACTTTTCTTCCTCTAGTTATGGTAGGTCTGTCTGTGACCAGATATCGATAAAACAGATTAAAAATAACTTTGTATACACAGATATATCTAGTAGGTAAAACGCTTTCGTTATTATCATGTCTATATGTTCACACGCGATCGGTCAAAACTTGAACTCTATTTCTGTAGACTGTATATTTTATGCTTCGTTCACTTCAAGAGACAGTGATAACGTCAGTGAAAAAGATGATACTAAAAGAATACAAGGGAATAAGTATTAAATCTTCACATTAAGTTATAATGTGGTTAAGTGCTAAAGTGGGTAAAATTTCAATGTAAAAGTAGAATATCTCATATTTAAATATGTAGACTATATTTTACAGACTTTTCAGAACCAATCAACAGACCTTGAGACGTGGTGAAGATAATATTCAATGATGTGTAAATTTTTTATTGTTCAACAAATACTAATGCGGTATTTTGTTGTATTCACCGCCAAAATATGTACTTTACAGTATATACGTCACGCATTATGTGGATGTTAAATTCGCACCCAAAACGTTTTTAAGTATATGACATTTTATTTGATAAATGGAGAAATACAAAAACTATGAGCATTGTAAACTACCTCTACATTTTATGAATGCTATCTGTAGTCGAAGTTGTCAAAACTGCTAATAACTTTAAAGCGTAATAAATACTCTAGCTAACTCTCTCGTCTAAACAGGCCTGCATACTCATACAATCACTGGTTACTGTTTTGTATCCGTTAGTACGTTCTGCAAAATTGTAGCCCAAATACACTACCGCAAATTACGACCTGCGTGAAGGAAGGTACCATACAGTTATGACTCATAAAATAAAATCTAAACCAAGTAACTACCTATTTTCCATGAACTTGAATAATAATTATAATTGATCCAAAACACTTACACTAAACGTGGGATAGCAAACTAAGTACTAGGCTTTAACTTAGCGTACCGCACAACTATGTGGGGAAGCATCCATTAAAACTTATCATTTAAGATAATTTGCAAAAGTTCATACAAGTTAGGAAGGGGCTAAGAGATAAGCCACCTCGAAAATATTGGAACATTATCACATAGACATTTAGCGACCGATTTCAACACACACAGTACGTAAATAAAAATGCATAAGTAACTGCGACGAATATGTTTTCGTACTACGGCTTTAGGCACAGATAATAATATTATCAGCATATCTGATATAGATTATTATTATTATTATTATTATTATTTATTCTTTACTGTATACCTTATTCCTAATACAGATAAAAAACATACAAGAAAATAACAAAAATTACAATTTTGGCAATACAATTGGCGGTCTTATCGCTCTCGGCGATTTCTTCCATACAACCTTAGGATGGAAAACGCGCAAAAAAAATAAAAACCAGGTAGTATGTGGTATAAATACTATATTGATAAATATCGTCATAAAAATACTTAATATGTCAAAATAATGTATACCAAAATATATAATGCATAATATATAAATACGAGATGAATAAATACATACCTTAAGTACACATACTTATATAAATATAAAATACATATAGATTGTACCATATTACATTATATCACATATGATTTATCTTTATTTACAATGGGTCTATATGTGAGTAAATTTCATGAATGAAAACGCGGGAATTTTGAACGAAACGATGTTGAGGAGTCAAGGAAAAAATGAGTCTCACATTTATTTTTTTCTATACTTCATGCTTAATATTATAAAGGGGAAAGTTTGATTGTTTGTTTGTAATGGATAAACTCTAAAACTACTCAAACCGATTTCAAAAATTGTTTCACTTATAGAAAGCTAGATTATCAGCTAGTAACATGCTGTATTTTATTTTCATAAAAATATCTACCCGTGCAAAGCCGGAGCGGGTCGCTAGTTTTGTCATAATTATTTTATTAGTAGCTGTGGCCCTGCCACGCGCTGCTCTAGCTCAGTAGGTATTATGTTATTATTTGTGAGCTATGGTCTTGATTTCATACAAAAATCACATAGAATAAAGTACTTTCAATTTTTCCCCAATTTTCTTATTTTTCGGCCAACTTTACTAATTTTTCTTAGCATAAAAACCTTAGTCGGACTATTACGAACACGTAAAAAAAATTGCCAAATTTCTAAGGAACTATACTACAGGAACCAATCACATTCACAATTTAATAATTTGAAGACTAACATTTAGAAGCAAGATATTAAATTCAGATCTCACTTAACACTATTGCTTGTACTTTGGGGTCACCAACTTTTCTTGAGAAAAATAACGTAAGTATTAATATCTTAAAATATGAAAAAATTAAATATGTAGAAAAAAAAATTTTTTTTCCAATTTTTGTTTTAATACTCATAAATACACATTTTTGAGTACTATTGGCACACGCTAATAATTTTTTGTATTCTTTGAAAGTTTTGTACTTTACTAACACTTAAAATTTCACGTAATTTCGTCGACATTGACGTCGATGAAAGATCAGACGTCATCTGTCACATCACATCTGACATCTAACGTTGCGTTCAGTAATTAATAAATAATCAGTTTAATTGTGTGAACGTTATGTTTTCTCTTGATTAAATATCGATAAATAGTTCAGTAATAAGCCATGTGAGTTTTTCGTTTTACACATCATAGTAGAGATTGGACATGAAGTATTTTCGCATATTTTATTTTTATGCAAAAGTATAAAGTACATTTATTAAAAATAAAGTAGAATACTTAATAATGTATGATTGGTCACCCTACTTGTACTATAGTTATAACTTCTGAATTTTTGTTAAAAAAATACCCTCATGTCAAAGTCTTGCTACAAAAATCCCACATTATGAAACAAATTCGAAATCATTGTACTATTGTTAACATATTACCTATTTAAGTAGCAATAAAATCAATTCCATTGAAAAAAACTTCCGTTTTGTGTTAAATAACTATTAAATATTAATATATGTATGTACCTATTTACGTACTTTGTTGACTATCCCTAAGTGGCCTCATATGGATTGTGGTCTCCCCTACGTTAAGATCGAATCTATTGTATCAAAAATTGTTATTCGTAAATCGTCTACAAATAACCAAGATTTGGTAGAGACGGGATATGCAATGTCGATAAATGCGAAATGTATCAAAATTGCAAAAGAAATAACATGTCAAAATCGAATTGCTTTCTCAATACTTTTCGAGTTACATTTTTATCTGTTAAAATAAAAAAAAATAAAAAGAGTGCTTTCAATAAACAAATAAATGTATCTGTATATAATATTTTTGTCGACACATAAGAAACCTTTTGTAATTTGTAATAATAATAACACAACATATCTTAACGCTATATCCCTAACGGTAGTCAAAGAGGATGGACCGCCAAGCATCGGGGTCATAACATACCTCTTATGCCTTCTTGAATCTCATCATTTTCCTCAAACACCTTCGCCTAGGTAGGTACTTTTGACATTTCTGTCAGCTAGGACTAACTATTTAATCTTCATAATACATACATACATACATATCATTACGCTATATCCATTTTCTTCTCACACATTTTCGCATCGCACATCACACATCTTCATAATAACAATAAACACTCTAGGCAATTACACCACCAAATACACACACAACGAAATGGGGAATACCTAGCAACACCCAGACTTCAAAGCAAGTAGAAAAGTTCTTTGCCTAAATTTGTCTAACCATAAATTTAGAAATTGAAAAAAAATGGAGAGCTTTGATTTTAAAATTCAGAAACATCGCACCGCACTATTTGACTTGTGCTAGTGCAGAAATCGTTATTCAATTGGGCACACTACAAACCATAACGGCAGCTACTATCGAATACGTGTTCGGAATTACGCGATGCGCAGGAGTTTGACAACTGACAGGAATCGTGTAGTAACTATGCCAATTAAAGGTATTCAGAGATTAATTTGAATATTAATTTGGTAGACGGAACGTTTTTTAATTCTGTTGTCACTTTGGATGAGTAAAAAATTATGAAATTGCATTAAGTACCTACTTAACTAAGACAGAGAATAATTATGTAGAAAAGAAGGCTGAGTCTCGCCTCATGCGTAACGGAATTACCTACGGATACGTAGAGTCGTTGCGTCGAGTATGAGATGTGGAGAACATCTCGTTTTGTTATAGATTTAGTACATCACAATAAAAAAAAAGCACACAGATGAGATTTACATATTTGTTGAATTTCATTTCTTGTAGGTATGTTGAAGAATAGTAACTCTTGATTCGAATATCTAAAATTATTTAGGCATCTGAGGGCAATATAATGCGTTCGTTCATGCGATGTAGACATTTTTGTATTTGCGACAATGTGAAGAACGAATTAAAACTTATTAAAGACAAACGGAAGCGATCGCATGTTCGCATCGTATGTGACTCTGACTCGCCAGTCGGGGTCGTATACGTTGCAAACACAATTACATCAACAATTACCCATATTCACCTAAAATATTGTCGTTGTGTGCGTGCCACAGTGCGTGTGTATTAGCACGCACACTTACAAACCGCGTACGTTAGCTTCCTATGAAGACATCCTCCTGTTGTGTTTATACTGTGACTAAGATTTGCGAGGCGATACACGTATCGATCAATAAGCTGAAAACTTATCCACAATCCAATGGACTTCCACAAAATAACACCTATAGGTCTTGAAAACATACACATATGTGTAATGTATACCTGTGAGATTAAAATCGTAAATTGCACTTTTTAGTTTAAATATACAGTGCGATGGATAAATCGATATGATTTGCATAAAGTTCCATTTTCCAATTAACCTGCAATGTATTTCTCATGTTATTAAATAAAATAATACAATTATTGCGTAGAAAAGGAATATCGAAAACTAAAATGACTTGAAGGCCAAAGTCCAAATTATCTTTTATGGATATTGGAAGACATAAAATAGCAAGTAATGAATTATTGTACAAACGTACGAATCTCTTCACAATAAATGCTCCCATAAACACAGCAGATTTAAAACGCATTACTTCTGTTCATTATTTATGCTAAGTGTTGCTGAAGCTTTCACGTTCGTAATACTCGTGTATTAGAGCATTGTTAACATACCAGTTCATTTAAATAGTGAAAATTTCTTTATACTTTGTCTTTCGATGAATATAACAGTAAGTTCGACACTGTATTAAATATGCTCACGTTGTATCCTTAACGGGGTTGTCGATAGGATAAAGTACTATGCTAACACCCTGACGATTTCATCTTCATATATCAGCCTTGGTCTTCCTTGGATTCTGTGAATATTGTCTATTACACATTAGGTTTAAAAAATTACTTACGTAAATAGTCTTCTATGGACATGAAAAACTCGAAACTTTAGCTCTGCTATTGAAAATACATAAATGCATATTTTCGCACTATTTCCCTTTCGATATAAATAACAACTTCAAGGTGCAGCAAAATTCCACTTCGACGCTAATAAATTCTATCCCTTATTATTAATTTTACGACTTGCGGAGGATTATATAAGCAGATGGCACGTTCTGTTTTTCACTTCCTTCTAAACCAGCATGAAAGAATTAATGAAAATTTACCGAAAGCAAACGTCAACTTCAAATTACACGAACAATAACGATAAAGTAAACATCATGTACTCGACATTTTCTTCTTAAATTTTTTTTTGTCTGAAAGTCATTTATTTTTGCCTTGAAGTAATTTTTTTATGCCTCGATGTAAATGAATCCAGTACATCTCGATATAAATATAGAATATTCACTCAAAATATAGTGGTTTTTACACAGGTTTTTTGCATCGTATTATATCTATGTATCATAAAAAGGGATTCAAGGTATCCTTTTTATTATGCAAACAAAACGATACAAAAAAAAAACCGTGCGACTGTTAGATATAGATATTATCTTGAGATCTTGACCCACACTATTGTATGAATAGCACACTATTTTAAATTTCTTGACCAGCACCAGCTGTATACACGAATAACGATACTATCGATATGAACACACTAGTTCCAACGTCCAACACATTAAATTTATCTATTCACAATTTGTCTATGCGGCTTGCATTTTATCGATAAAATTATCGATGTACGAAATAAAATTTTGATAACATTTTTTTACATTCACTACTTTTTAATAATTACGATACTATTACAAATGACCTAGTACTTATATTTCAATACTCCTATGTTTAAAAATACCTATGTTTTTATACTTTTGTCCATGATCTAGTCATAGTATTACCAGTAAACCCTTCATGGGATCAGTTTTTATCACAATATTGATTTCAATGAAATATACATATGAAATTATAAGTACACAATTCCATATCTCCTTTGGATAGGCACTTGTGGATCTGTTATTGTTATCATAATCATCACAATATTGATTTCAATAAAATATACATATGAAATTAAAAGTACACAATTCCATATCTCCTTGGATAGGCACTTGTGGATCTGTTAGTGTTATCGTATCTCAGCGATAAAGTTTTTAATATTAATGAAAATGGCAGTCACTTTTCCAGCATTACGATAAAGGAAACGTACTGTAAAAATATGATCTGGTTTTATTAAAATAATCAATCACAAAACTAAAATTAAATAGAATAACATTTGAAATAAATATGTATATAATACACACAAAATTCTTCAACTGTATAACACTACATACGCCCGTATATTTTAAAAACAAATTTATGACAACATTACCTGACAAATGAAAGTGCAGTTTCCTTAACCTTTCATTACAAATCTCGCAAATCCATCTACACTCCATTTATATGTTGCTACAATCTGAATTACACCTTATGTCAAGGAGGTAACGCTTTAAATATGTTTATTTAGTAATTACCCTGTCTTCGCAGCAATAAATATCGAGTCAATTTGTCTTCAAGATACACTCTTGAAAAATATTGCTATCTAGACTTCCGATAAATCCATTTCCCAGATCTTTAGTTTACTTTGATTAATGAAAGACGGCTTAGATAAAAACAATTTTGAAAATTTGTAGGTAATGTGATGAAGACAGAAATTTTTCATTACATTTGAGAAAAATTTACATAACGGGTTGCACTAAAATAATAAAATATTAGTTCGAACAGAATTCTTATATTATAAATTCTTATTGTGTTATAATATCGATTCACTTTGATTAAAGTATTCAACATCAGAAATAAACTTGAATCATTCAAATTCAACATTCAACGTTCCAGAGTACATCAGGTTGTATGAGAACGCAGCAACTATTTCAATTCCAAAATCGATATTTACAATGCACGCAATGAATTTTAAGTTGATTGCGAGATTGCAATCGACATTGATTTAAAAGGCTGCCATGATGGGGGCAAGCGTGGACGATAACTTACATCGATATCGATAAAGGTCGAACGTTAACAGCATACAACGCATCTAATGCATGGACTTAATGTTTTGTTACGAAAAGTTATCATATTTTTAAATTATATTCGGTCGAATGTAAAACTTTCTTTTCAGAAAAAATTACTTTAGTGATTCTTTATGAAAGTCGGACGAGTAACTTTTTCGTAATATCGTTATCGATATCTTATCTCGATTAAGGAATATTAAATAACTAAATGATGTTATACAAACCAATTTTTTCTAAATATTATTTTTAGTTAGAAATCTAGAAATACGTTGGTGAATCCCAAGTCTATATAAGGCATTTTCAATGTATTTAGTTTGTATTTTCCGTTATTCTGTGGATAAAAACTAATAATGACGCTTGTACTTGTAGTTGTACTATATTTGATTGGTACAGTCATTATCAAAATGTTAGTTGATCGAAATAAATTTTCAAATATGTGATATTACTATGATATCACAATTATTGTGTTATAGTGCATTTATTTTACGTATAATACGAGAAATTTTAATTACGTATAATACGCGGTATTATCACAAGTACCTAACTAATATACAAAGTTTCCTAAACAGATATAACGAAAGATCACATTAAAGTTCAGAATCTACTACCTAATAATAATTACATTTGAAAAAAAAAATTATTATTGTCATTTAGAAACATATTTATGACAATCACTTGTGACTGTGAATCATGATCATGTCACCTTTTTTGATAGTTTAATTTGATAACTTTGGTGTTCACTGTACTTACGAATAAAGAATTTATAGCTGCCAATTATAGAAGAGACAGCAGGAAATCATGTTTAAAATTTTCCGAAGTTTCAATAGATACATCAGATTTTCGAATAAGGATTAACGAATTAAAAATTCATATTTGTAGCAAGTTGGCGATATATTTGATAATATTATAGAACTTAATAATAAAATCTTTAGAACATTTTCTCAAATACCTAATAGTGATTTTACTTCTATCTACATCTATGTAAGTTTCTATTGGAGAAAGTATAAGAATATAAGAAAGTATAAGAAAATCTTAAAATTAAAGATAAGAAAAAAGATGTTTATTTCAAATAAAATAAGACAGAATATTTAATAAGTTTTCAATTCGACTGTGCATACAGATAAAACCACAGACACGATATAAATATTGAACAGAATTTTATAAGCGCGTACTCCGATTTGAGGCGATTTTCAATTAGTAGCAGAAATAATCCGTTTTCGCATTTTTCTTTTAAATAAAGAGAGGTCGATGATTCTTGTTGACTGACGAAGCTGAGATTGATGGCATAGTATGCTTTCTTCTACAAAATGCACTATTTTGTAGTAACATTCACCGAGAGTCAACTCGAAGCGCAGCTGATCTGTGATTACAGGCGATTACATTGAATACCATTCCGCTATTTCCTCCAGAACTATACAATTTGATGAGGGAAATAAAGGAATCTGTGTTTTCTTACTTGTACTATTATAACTACATAAAATACATATATTCTTCCCTAACAGAGGAAATTGCGTTTATAATATATATCGATTATATGAATTATGTGCCATCAAATTAAGCACTATAATGGGTAACCACAAAATGACACTTATGTAGATATAATTTAGTGTAGATGGCTTTAAGACTTAGGTATACATAGACATTTCTAATTTTTTTCTCAGTTTCGGAAGTTTGCGCCATTTTTATTTTTATGCTGGCAATGTGGATAAAAAGTTATAAATAATTTTATTTATTTGGCTTGAAAATTATTGTTTTATTATATGCACTTGGCAGACAACATGTTTTGCATATTTTACAAATTAACTCAGACCTAGATCTTAAATTAATTTAGACTTAAATCGAATGACGAGTACGAAGACGATAATCTGATAATTTATAAACATAACTATTAATGACAAATAAAAATTAGTGCTGAACGAGCCACTATAATTACATTTATTAAAGCTACACGTGAATGTTAACGTGAATAGTAAATTACAAACGATTTTGCAAAGGAAATAAACATACATTTTCTGACGTTATCAAGAACAGACTTTAGTGAGAGTTTAAAAGCACTATGCGTCGACTTCCATTACGAAATGGCGCCATTAGAGATCGCACGGCTAGTATCAAAGAGTTTGTCGGCGTGATGTATGTGTTTTTCAATGTTAAATCATTCCCAGCTGATGCTAGATCGGAGTCAAGGCCAGGAAATCCGTGTAATAACTGGATATATCTATGTCTTTAACAATCGACAAATGTTTATAAAACAACGAATTTACAATGAAATTATCCGACTGATTTATTGATGAAATATATTGATTAAACGAGGACTATATTTGTTTCATATTTTGTGTTTTATAGAAACATTTGATGTACCTATTTATATCAAAGTTACGCTTTAAGTACAAAGAGCTTAGAGATCGTAGATCAATATATGGCAAGTTATACTACAAGTTTGGTGCTTAGTTTGGGAACATACGAGTATGTTATAATAAATGTGATTATGAAAATGTATTAATCGTACAATAACGATGTTTTGAAGAAACCAAAAAAACTAAAATGAGAGAAGCCGTGGAAGATCAGTGCTGTCTGATGCTGGCTAAGATCATATAGTTTGAGTGTTACCAGATGAAACTGTCAAAATCACTGTTTGGTGCTTAGTTTGGGAACATACGAGTATGTTATAATAAATGTGATTATGAAAATGTATTAATCATACAATAACGATGTTTTGAAGAAACCAAAAAAACTGAAATGAGAGAAGCCGTGGAAGATCAGTGCTGTCTGATCCTGGCTAAGATCATATTGTTTGAGTGTTACCAGATGAAACTGTCAAAATCACTCGCGTATGTCGGCGAAAGCATATGAGGAAAATGATGAGATTTGAAGACATAAAAAAAGTTATGTAAAGACTACGAAGATTAATGATCTATCCTTTCTGTCTACGCCGTTAGGGCATGAGCATATGTATGCATGTACTTTATATTCAAATCCAACAAGACGTTCCATTTCAGTGTACTCGTAATAAAATGATTCGATAATGATTATGTGTTATCATTTATCAAGTTATTACTTCGTAATAAATATAAAATAGTTTCATTTTCTTTAATATATAATATATTCTGATCTTGGATGTTATAACGTAGATGAACGTCCAATATATGAACCTCTTAAATTGAGAGGAAAGCACTCAATGTGATACGTAGTAGCGTTAATTCGAGTCGAACACTCCGAAACAATACGCTATTCGTATGGTGTCTCATTTTCGCTAGTCCATTGCATCGTTCTATCGCTACGTATGTACTTTTTTAACACTGTGAGCAGTATCGTACGAGTATATATAGGCTCGATCAACTTTTAGAGAACACAGTTATTCGGCTTTTTATCTAATTAAAAATTAATTTACAGAGACTTTATTACCTTTTTCTTCTTTCGTACATCAATACCGTCTAACTTAAAACTATCTAATAATAATATTATTAGATATTATAGATACGAATAATAATATTATAATAATAGGTTTTATTCCCAAAGTAAGACAAATAATACAATAATATATTTGTACACAAAATAAAATCACAATCAGCATAGTAAAATTCATGTAAATTATGCCACAGTGGTCATTCTTCGCCGCGATTGTAGCAGAAGGTTAATTTCTTTAAACCTCAGATTCATAGTCGTCAGATATAAATTTAGACACTATATGAAACACGAGGTCGTAAACAAGATTTGTTTACAGTTGGAAATGAATGCTTTGTTCAGTACTAGGAAATTTTAATGAGAAAAATGTTTTGACTTTCTGTAAATGTAATAGTATAGAAACATATAATCCACAAATCGAGATCAGACAGAGACAACATATTGGCCCCACATCCAGTAAATGACCGCGCGCAACCTTGTTTAACTTCAATTGCTATGTTAGTGATTATGAAGAGTATTTTCAAGACTGACTAATCAGGTATAAACATCACCGTCGCAGGACAGTGTTGCCAACAACGACAATTTTCCCCTTTATAGTGGTCCAAAATTCCCTAAAGTCAAACCAAAATCCTCTAAACTAAATAATAACGTTTGATAGAATTGTAAGTGTTTGTGTGCTTCAAATTACAGGTCGTCTATCTATTTAATAACATATAATATTAAAATAATTTCAAAAATGCACGCATGTTACTTCGTGTGCTTTTTGGAAGAATTTAAAAATTGTTGTCTCACCTTATCTCCAAAAATATATATCGCTCAGAAAATCCTGTAGAATATCATGTACATTGAATAAAATGGTACAGTAAATGAAAATGATTAAAAATTCATAGTTTTTACTACATTTTTTAAATAAAAAGAATATTCTACGCCAATTTTGTTTCGAGATTAGCAGCTGAAAACTTGATATCAAATAACTGTATCAAAAATCTGTATATATATATAAGAATGAAGAATATATATAAGAATTGACCGGTTTAAATGACGATAACATTAATTTAAACAAGGATCACATACTATTGGCATATACAGACTATATTTTTTTGCTTTGCCTAACAATCATGAAAGCATTTAAATGTGAATCTCGGTTGGAAGCATTTGAGCAATAGACACCTTAAATCTTTGCTAATCAACTGTTGACAATTTCGAATATCACAACTTCCTAATTTCATCTATTAAATTACGAACAAACTCGGTTACGCTAAAAATAAACATCTAACGGATATCCCTAAAAGAAACTCAATTTTATTGCCACTGAGTTAAAAAATATTTCATGTGGCCACAGAAACCATACACTGAAAATAAGTTTTATTACGTTTAAAAATGTTTTGATTTCCAATTTGTAAATTATTAACTACCAACCAGCGCATTCGTCATTACGTAATTTCTGTAATAAAACTGTAACAGAGCCGTGTTTGTACATTGAAAATATTTTTGTTATAGCGATAAGATTATTTTTCTAAATCCAAAACAAATGTACCTAAGTATAAAATTTGTTTATTTATTGGAGCATCACTCAAAAATAGTAACTAGTGAATCGAACTAGATGCAGATTTTGTTGTTTAATGTACTATTACTGTACTGTACTGTATTACTGTAGTACTGTACTGCACTACATTACACTATAGTGCACTGCACTGTATTTCACTGCATTAGGTACACTGTACCGTACTGCACTTAACTACACTGTAATTTAGTGTACAGGACAATACAATATAGCATAGTTTTCATACATATGTTGGACTGCTTCTCACTTATCCTTTTTATTTCTGTAGAGAATTTTCTAATAGACACCGACATCGAGTTATAAAACCACAAATGAGATGAGAATTAGATTCTGATCTTTACGGACACCCTAGTAGTGCTATAATTTGAAAATACTGCTAGGATTTGAAGGTCATCCATAAAGACAATGAATAACTTCTGCACTGAATCTCTATGGTAGAGTTTGGTAGTCTCTCTCAGCCCTTACCGCACGCTCATTACGTAACTTGCAGTCAGTATGTGACAGCCGAATATCGCGCGATATCTCCTGTGAAAACGAGAATTTGTAATTTGTATAGTGGCGCTATCTACCGCAAAAGTGCATTTTACGGTAATACCGCAATAGACACGCAATCGTCATACATGATATCAACTTTTTTTTAAATAGTCACCGGTCGCGCAGTGATCGCGTGGCGGTCGCTGTCTGAAAATTTTTAGGCGATAACCCCGCCGCTTACGACAATATACGACAATATACGACAATGCACGTGTCTAGACTATTACGATTTTTATCGCACAATTTTATTAGTGACTCTCATGCTATAATCAGACCAGACTGTGTAGTAGGAATCAGTATACGTTAAATACATATTTTTATTTGCGCCTGGTAATTACCTGCATAATGCAACTGAATTCTGCAATGATTTCAAAATATTACAATTACTTGTAGTTTGCAAATTAAAAAAAAAAAATATTAAAAGAAGGTTTTTATTAAAGAAAATACAATTACTTCACCTTGTTTGTAAGTGTTTATGAAATGAATTATCGAGTTAGAGTTTTATAGCTTATTTCTATCTGTATTACAATTTTACCTCATGTGCTGTATAATTTTGAAACGGTCTTCTGAAGGCCTTGTATTTGATACCCATTACGATGTAGTCCGATTGCATTTTTTTATCGTGTCATGTGTAATTAAATGAAAAACCAAATCTTCTTTACCTGCTCAGTAAATTGGATAGACTTTATATGTACATATGTATAAAAATAAATAATCATACTAAATTATTCCAGAATATTGTTCGAACGAACGATTATTGAGTTTATATAAAACTGCTTATTATACAAAATCCAGATAGCACGAGCTCTGGTCGTGGAAATAGGTCAGAAATATTTACAACTAAACAATATCTTTGAACAATAGGGGCGTTCTGAATTCGGTCAGTCAACGAAGTAGATTGGTTAACGACTTCAAGTATCATGCGCCTATATTGGTCTAATGGGTTGTGTATTTGATAGACTACCTTCACACAACGCTTAGACATGTCACCGTATGATTGTGAACACCGTTAGTTTATAACGGTAACGGTATAAATGTAGCTCTATTATAGGTAACTTTTAGCTATTTTCAAGACGAAAATTATTACAATATCACAAAAACATCTGTTTGTTTATGCGAATGACAGCCAAAGATGATGCCGCAGGGCACATGACTCTCAACCAATCAGCGGCGTGCAAGGTCCGTTCCGTTGCATGCAAGTATGATACCCTTAGACCAAGAAACATAATGGACATAATAAGTTTCCGCTTTTCCCACCGTGTGTCAAACGAATTTTCCTGTCTCTTTCTACCTCAGTGAGCGTAACCACGAGTAAAACAGTTAGCTGTAGTGTTAGCTATTATCAATATTCTCGATTAACCGTTCTAATCATAATCGTTAACAAATGGCAACACTGTTTTTTTTGAAAGTGTTGCTACTTTCATAATAACATGGTATTATGAATAATAATAACATGGTATTATGAGTCGCAACACTTTCAAAAGAACAGTGTTGCCATTTGTTAACGATTATGATTAGAACGATTAATCGAGAATATTGATAATAGCTAACATTATCCCACTTCTGAGATGATAAACTATTCGTTCTTCTAGGATGTGGACTCGGATGGAAACGTAGGATGAGGAGATATAAATAAAAGACGTGCTTTCGCTAACTCATGAATTTCTCAACTGACTTATTTTCTGATATTCAAAAATACCATGTTATTATGAAAGTAGCAACACTTTCAAAAAAACAGTGTTGTCATTTGTTAACGATTATGATTAGAACGATTAATCGAGAATATTGATAATGGCTAACAATAGTAAGTATGGCAACCTCACACTGTCAGTGTATTTCGTGTCAGCTTATGAGTCGGTCATGAAGTAATTATTTGCAAAATACTCATAAATCTTAAATGTTTTGGCTACTAGTATTCACAGAAATAAAAATATGTTATGTTCAGCTGTATCGTTGTACTGTGACCTTTTCTAGTAACGCACAATAGTAAAAATCTAGGAAGTCGGGCACTTTAAGGACATGCTTTTAGAGCAAATGCTTCGTCCATTGTGTTTACTTGCTCCGCGATGATGCCAGTTCACAATTTGACGGTTTGACATGGATAGATTATAAACTATCGAAAATGAATACATTTTAAGCAGTATGGTAGTTCACAATTTATCGACAATTTACGATCTCGCGAGATAGATTATAAATTAACGGTGTTCACCATCATACGGTGACAGTCACACTAACATTTTACACTTTAAAAAACCGGCCAGAAGCGTGTCGGACTCACATTAACTTAGGGTTCTGCTATCATTTTGTACATTTAAAAGATAATTAAAAAAACGGCCAAGTGTGAGTCGGACTCGCACTTCAAGGGTTCCATAGCACCAATAAATGTATGTGTGGTATGTATTTAACTATTTACCAAACAAATATAAATCAAATTCAAAAACAAACTTAAGTTTGCAGTTGAAAGGCACGTTTTCCCGTATTCTCTAACTGCAAAAGTTTATAATGACCAAAAAGTATGATGTAGTTACAAGTTCGCAATTTTTAGATCTTTCCTTCCTATTATGCTTTGAGGCGTTGCTTCTGGCCAAATTTTATGATTGTTGGTCGACGGAAGTATCCCATACATTTTTTTTTTAGTACAGGGATCACCAATTATTTTCATTAGAGGTCCATTTTCTGAAATTATAAGACTGTCACGGTCCGTTTGGTAGATATCATCGCTCGTCGGATAGTCAAGATATAAAACGCGGATATTTTATTTTGATATTCTTATATTTTAAAATCCGCACAAAATACGTTGACGGTTCGGATCCGGACCACGGTCCGCCATTTGGTGACCCCTGTTTTAGTACGTAAATAGCTGTCTTTTGTTTGCGTTGACTTAGAAGCTTGAATTTTTTACACCTCTAAGGCAGGGGTTCCTAAACTTTTAAGGTCATGGCACACTCGGTAAATCCGTTTCCGTAAATTTAGTTTATAGAGCCCCATAATAAACTATAACAAATAAAAGATAGTAAGAAAGATAGAAAATAAATAGAAAAGTAAAAATCCTTTAATACAAATATTTGAAATAAAGTAATAGGTCTGAAATCAAGCATTATATTGTATAGGAAGAACATCCTACAGAATAAAAATAGTTCGTGGTTATGAATGTGTATATGCTTAGATCAAGTTGTTGCCACCAATGACGATAGCTTAAATATTCCTATGATTTAACGACCAGCACTCGCAGAACCCTAGTGTAGTTTACACGGAACCAGGGTTCCGCGGAACCCGCTTTAGGAATCGCTGCTCTAAGGAACTTAAATAAATACTCCAGACAATTACACAGATTGTGTGACCCCAAACTAAGCAGTAAGCTTGTACACTATGGGTACCACACAACGAACTCTAGGGAGTTCCCAGTAACCCCCAGACTCCAAGCCAATTTAGAAAAGTTTGTTTCCTAAGTTGACCTGACCAGGGATCGAACCCGGGACCCTAGCTTGGAAAGCAGATGCATATGCCACTGCGCCAACGGGCCAGTCAAAGAACTTGATGATATAAACACCTTAATACCTCTACCCGTTCTTGAGTATGTATTTGAATGGAAAAACAGTTACATAATACATATTTTTAATTTTGTATAAAATACTGAACTTCCTGAAACCACGCTTCTTAGATGTATCTGGTTCGTTTTTGTAAAAACTACTGTAAATATTTGGAAATAATACTAACTAGTATATCTCTGTCGATAAACAGTATTTGCAGCAGCAGTAATTTGTCAGAAATTAAACTATAAGTGTAATTGTAACAACTTTTTCATTTTGTTTCTAATACTAATAAATAAAGTGTAGCGTCTCTCTGTGATTTCGATATAAAGGTTTTTTCTTTAATTCATATACGTAGTTATTTGCACGTTACCAAAACCCAAACAAGCGCTTTTTTAAATTGTTGTCTGTCTTTATGTAATCTCCGAAACTGCTGAAGGTTTTGACAGAACTTTTATTGGTATAAGATATTTCATAGAGTAATCTAGACTATTATTTTCTCAAAACAATATCTAATTTGACGCAAGCTAAACCGCTAGGCATAGCGCGTACACAATAAAGAAAAATTATGTAAATTTGTCTGAATAACTTTAATGACAATCAATAAAATTCAGAATACTATTTCTATTGGAATGTTCAACCCTTTACTCGTACATAAATTATATTTTGAACTAACACGGATACATACCCCCGCATAAACAAAACCAAAAGCGTCCAAGAGGCGTCTATGAATTATAAAACTGATGTCAGTGGAATAGAAATCTGTAGGTATGTCATTGTTAGAAGAAAATTGAGTACAGACTACATCATAACAATCCAATTATAAACAACTAGAACTAAATTTTTTGTTAATAAAATACAGCTGTTACTTGCTGATAATGTGGTTTCTAAAGGTGAAAACATTTTTTAAATCGGTTGAGTAGTTTTTGATTTTATCCATTACAAATAACCGATCAAATTTTTTCTCTTTGTAGTATTAGTACTGAAGTAAGTATAGATTGCATGTAAAAGGTAGGCTTTCGTTCGGTCAATTTAAAGATATAGTTTTAAATATGTATACATGATATACATATCTCACGCTGTATCCCTAACAGGGTAGTCAGAGAGGACGGAGCACCAAGCTTCGCTGTCCTTACATACTTCTTTCGCTTCCTCGAATCTCATCATTCTCCTCACGCATTTTCGCCTAGAATGCGGTTGCTTTTGAGTATTATAATAAAAAGGTGAATATAATGCTCTGCCATTATCATTAACTACGATCGCCTATTCTCTAATTTAATATTCTATTTAATTATATTTTATAAACTAACTTATAAAATAGCCATCGATATACTATGTCATAATATAAATGTGTTTGTAAGCCTCGTCTACATTTACAATCGGGTTGGCTTATTTCGGCTGCTTTACTTATAACTCATTAAACAACACGAAGTGATTTTATGTCCGTGATATGTGAGACAAAATTTCCAAACCGGTAAATGGTCTATGCATAAAAAAACATAATAATACCTATTGAAAATATATTCCCATACTTACAAAAAACATGTTATTCGTCTGTGAATTGTGATATAAATTGTTAATCATCTCACATTATACCTGCAAGTCTATTTTTATTACGTTTTTCTCAATAAATATTTCAATTTGTCAATCTCCTAATGTATGCACGTATTCAAAGAAGCATCTGTCATTCCGCTCTCGTGCTACTGAATTCTTTACGGGCGTCGACACATTTTTTAACATGAACTTCTAAGAATCGAAAGCCCTATTCTGGATTCATCTCACAACCACCCTGAAGCGGGCATGGAGCTGTGCAACTCAGGAATTACAATCATTAAGATAAGATCTCCATGGGTAGACAATAGAGGGTGCTATGTTTAACACCTCGTTGATGCGATGGATTTATTCATCTCCTTTTTGTACAGTGAATCAGACAGTTTAATAGAAAGCATCGTTAGAGATGTCATTGTTAAGTAACATTAGTCATAATCATGAAAGATAATAATATGTTAATGGTTTATTGCAGATGGTAATGATTTAATGGAATGGTAATGAGAATAAATTAATGAATGCGATTATTTAATTCATGTCATAAAATTTAATTAAATACTTGTTCTAGGTAGTATGTGCTTTATATCACGAGAGGAACTTATTGTCCAAAATTTTGTATAAGCGCTTTCGTCGCAGTAGATATCATACTGTATTAAATCATGTCTTATTACCTGAGCGGCTAGACAAGAGGCGCACGCTTTATTGCCCGCTAAAAGTGGCATTTGGCTACATTTCATTCAGCGATTTTCACACGACTTTACTTTTTGTTTAATTGAATAGAAAATTAATAATGTTTGACTACCAATTTCAAATTCGTTACGACAGATCATGTGGTATTTGTCGTTATATTCTACCAGTATTAGTATTCTACTAGCGTTTACGACAATTGAGCCACTTGTCTAGGCCTCTGCTTTACAATTTTGTGTTCGTTACTGTTTGTTTAGTTACATTTTCTACAACAACTATGACTGTATATATTTATAACTTACGATATCGCTGTATTATACTGTTTAAATGATTGTGATACCCTCTGTAACGGTCTCTCATGACACAGATTCGCCTAGTTCAGCGTCCGCTGTGTCACTCTGTTTTTACTTTGTTATAATGGATAAATAAATTATTATTATTACATTATTACAGTAATTATGTATTGTTTTAAACATCTGGACACGTTATCGTTAATATTTGTAAATAAATACGCATACAGATTGATTATATACACCGTATATGTGTATATCCTTTATAGACAGCGTAAAGAAATGCTCGTATAGCATACCATAATAGAAATTAAGCAAGACATAGCGCCCTAATTTCAACTCTCAATTCTTAAAGTACAAGTCGTCATTCGTATACAAATGTAACGATTTCACGCTACAAACGTCATTAGCATTCCCGGCGTTTATTTCGAATTCTTGTTGCTTGTCGTGACAAAATCGTTTCTTGTTAATTCGAACGGTTTACAGAATAGCGTACCGAATGTAAAGTTCGAATCTTTTGTTGACAGCAATCAGTGTTGTTTTATAGGTTCTTAGTATACTAATTCTAAAGTTGTAATTTGTTTTGCAATACAAACCCTGCACACGTCCGTGGTCTTTCTATAAATATTATTCATGCAATAATCCGAATGGTTACAACGTAGCTATCACCTCGTTAGAAAAAACTTCTATAGAAGAGGTGGATAGTACAATAATAATATTATTCTAATCAATGACAAAGAAAAAACGAATATTTCTTCATGCTGTAGGTATCTTAAATGGGGTAGCCCGAGAGGATGGAATGCTAACAATCGCAGTCGTTACATATATCGTCAATGATGTTAGTATTTAATTTATTTTCATTGATATTATTTGCTCATATCTTTGAACTTTATTCACCCCCAGGTGCTCTCTAGTAATTTCTCTTCCGCTACAAAATTCTAGCAACAATTTTCGTCATTATTTTAAAATGGATGTGGATGGGTCTGGATGAAAGTACGATAATACTGAAGATAGAAATATAGGCAACTTATACATACAAATATAGAATAAGGAATGAGTCTAAAACAAATGTTAAAAAAATACAGAATCAAAGTTGTAAAAATGAAGAAAAGTCTGGACGACAATGTCATAAGCAAGTCTTAGCTTAAATGAGGAGGAAAATTATGAAGCTTGAGGAATCAGAAGACATATATATTATGTAAGTACTACATATAGTATATATAATATATACCTAAGCATCATAATACTTAAAGCGTTCCGTGCTTTCTGTTTAGAATAACCTAGTCTGTAAATAGTTAATTCGTGTACAAGTATGATAAATTTAACTAATTATACTTCTCACACTTAATTATTATCTTTATGTAACAGGGCAACGTTTTATCTAACCACATCTTATCATATAGATTAATTCCAATCCACTTTATCATTCTACAGAGATTATGTAAAAAGTATATAATTAATAGGTACCATTCCAATTAATATTAATAAAACTAACTACGGATCGACATTAAAGGTATGCCAACGGCGTATCTTGAACTATGCGTTATGTAAAACTATGGATTATTAGTTTCAACACGTAACTGGTTACTAGGTAACACATACACTTATAGAGGATGATACCGTAACGTAAACGCGGTATTTATTTGTATCTAAATTGTGGCAAATGGAACAAAAATTCGTGTTGATTGCTTCATTAAGTCGTATTGAGTATAATTTATGTGAGGATACCTTCGTTTGGTAATGTTGATAACTTTATAGAATTAATTAACTGATAAATAAACGACAGGAAAACATTGGTTGATGCGACTAGAACCAGAGCTACCCAGACCAGAACCAGAGAGCTATAGAGAAGAGGTAATTTATGAAAAAATGAATAATTTTTGTTCGTTTTAACTGTTTGAAACAATATTGACACAAAAAAGTTAATATAAATATATTATTAACAAAATGACATATCTTTGTTATAAATCAGTACAATCCCAAAATAATAAATGAAATAATGCTGTTATACTAAAGCATATCATATTTTGAATATATATGAGAAGCCTCAAGGTATTTATTAAAACCCTGCATTTTAATTACTGTCTGATGAATTAATTTTCAACAATTTAAAAGCTAACAAAAACAATACTCAAAAGAAGCTTACTGTACATTATTGCTACTGCTGTCATAAATAAGGTTCGGAACTGGCTAAGAATAATATCGCTGTTGAAAAATACATAAATATAATTAAGATACATAAACATGCCAATAAAGATGTAATTCTTGTCTTCTTGCGAGACGTATGTGGTACTCCACTTTGAATTTTTAGATTAGGACGAATCGAATGTGATCGAGAATATAGAAAAGAGTAGAGTCTTCTGTTTATGAAAGAAAAGTTACCAATACTTTACTACCAATAAAAACTAATTTTTTTCGGATTAATTTAAACTCTAATAAATAAATCTAACATATGTAAACGTATCCGACATTATAATTTATTACGTCTATATCACATACATGTAAATTAAAATTATATTTTTTGAAATTTTTAAATTAATGGCATAATGGCATAATTTAATGAAAAGTCTAAGAAAAACAAAAAGTACTGGTAAGGAAAAGTATGTGTATGTACTTTACATAAAAATATTACATTACTAGTTCTAAAACTTATAAACGTAACTTTCGTATGAAATATTGGTCAAAATTGTTGTAGGGTTTAGTTTTTGAATTTTTTGAAATGGGAAAAATAAGTAACTTAGTATTAAACAACTATTTGTTATTGTAATGTTTAATACCAAGTACCATATCAGCATATCACGCAACGCAGACCAGGACCTTATACAAACTTATATCAAAAATTTGCACCAAAATTATGTCGTATACTAAAAAATAGCAGCTCATTATTAAGAACGACAGCATTTTTTTGTTTGATTAGAATCTGTAAAACACGAATGCCTGTCATTTTTACTAAAAAAATTTTAAAAATTGTTTTATGCGAGCCTATTATGGGCTATTTGTTTCGGAACCAATAACATCAAAAAACCCTGCTATTTATTTTTGTAACAAAAATAGGCATCAAAAACTCCTTTTTCTAATCCAAATTTTTTCTAAAGATAGATTGTACTTAAACAAATTAAAGATAACAAATTAGATAATTTGTAATTCTAAAAGTCAACGCTAACTGCTTTCGTCCAAATAAATTAAATAGATACCTTCAACGAAAACAACATTCAGTAAAAAACGTTGGCAACGAAGTGCAAATTATAATTTTTTCTTACTTTCCAGAGACTATGATGAAAATAAATTACATTAAATCTCTGAGTAGGCATCTATTATTGTCCTACGTCTGCAACATGAGCATTACTATGAAAGCTTACCTAATAAATGTCTTACCAGATGTTCTGACAGTTCCAGTAATTTATGTTTAAATTAATTATTTGTAAATTTAAAAAATTGCACGTTTTAATTATACGTTTTCCGAATATTTATATATAATATATGAGAAATGAGAAATAATTGGTATATATGGTACATAAAGAAAAAGTAATTTAATATAAGTTATATGTAAAGCGATTTGTGATATGTATGTAGTTAATAATTAGCAAAACACAAATGTTAATAAAGAATTGGATACTTTTTGGTAGATTGATGTACAGCCAAAAATTGCAGAAAGATTTTTTTACTAAAACAAGTTTTGTGACTAGCTGTAGACAGTACCATATATACATTATAATTAAGCTAATTCACTAAAGAAATTTCAAAATTGATTTAAAAATTAATATTTGTAGACATTTCTATATATTTCTCTGTTCTGACAGTTTAAAGAGCTTCAAGTGAAGATGCAATGTAAGTGGTCCCATTGTTCCCCATGCGCTGTTGGTCACATGTCCCGACATCGGGACATTTGTGAAGTGCAAAGGTTTTGTTTTTTTGTCGTCTTGTAAATGGACGCAAGTGTCTTAGTTATATAGCCTGATTAGTTATTGGAACTAAAACACAACATAATTGTATGTTCTAGTTTTACATTATAATATTATTAATCGTCTATTACAATGTTTTATTACCTACACAAAATAGTATCGCAGAAAAATTAACCTTATTAACATATCAGTAATTTGAGTTTACATATGTAATTCATTGGATCTATAGACAGCTACAAATTATTCGAAATAAATAAGCTCGTGCTCTTGTTTATGTAATATCAAATCACAAACAACAGCTGATATAATTTTTTTGGGAATAACTTATGCTACTTTAGAATTCCCGCAGGAAACAATAAAAATCTTTTAATTAAGTACATAAATCCAACATTTTCACTTACTAATTTGAGAGATAAATATAAAATAATAAAGCAATGCAGATGTTTTTGGGAAAAATCATTAGGGCACATTAAGGCTTCTCCGATTACAAAACAAACAAATAAATTATCGTCTGTTTGCTTGTTTATTCGTGATTTCAATGCAGTTTGCGCTAATTAAATATTACGATCTCAGGCTGATTTTAAAAGCTAGTAAATATATAAAGACTGCTGATATAATTTTTTTGGGAATAACTTATGCTACTTTAGAATTCCCGCGGGAAACAATAAAATTCTTTAAATTAAGTACATAAATCCAACATTTTCACTTACTAATTTGAGAGATAAATATAAAATAATAAAGCAATGCAGAAGATGTTTTTTGGAAAAATCATTAGGGAACATTAAGGCTTCTCCGATTTCAAAACAAACAAATAAATTATCGTCTGTTTGCTTGTTTATTCGTGATTTCAATGCAGTTTGCGCTAATTAAATATTACGATCTCAGGCTGATTTTAAAAGCTAGTAAATATATAAAGACAATTGAAAAATATTTAAGAAAGTTCTAATGGAATAAAGAATAAATTCTTTTAAAATTAAGCTTGGAACAATACCTACAGTACAAATAGGTAATAATGTTTAAGTAAATTCATTACCAAATCAATGTTCGACAACATTCAAACTTATCATTCCCATTCGACACACATACGATTAATATTTCTTTACCAACATCAGAAATCATTCCCACTTCCTTGTACGTGAAGTGCATTTTACTGGCCTTCCATCGTCTCTTTCACACCTACCTAAAGTTTTGTGAAAAGGAGAGAGAGCCATTTACAGTAACGATGTCTTATTGCAGTCAATCATCTATATTCGTGGTGGCTAGTGGAATATTATCGAAGCTTCCGGTACTCTCAAGTCATTGACTTGAAAACTTGTTGGTACTTTTGGAAGACCATTATGATGAAAAGTTGATGATGTAAATGTTTCATTGTAAACAGATTTATGAGTTTTATAAACCTTCGACTCGACACTTCATATCTAAAACGCGATTGTCTAATACCGTATATTAGATTCGCTTGTACATTGTAATATGTATGCAGACGAACAGTGATTGAATCAATAGTTTTAGGGGTCTGAATTCATGTTGCTGGGAATCAAACCCAGATCCTCAGCTTGAAAGGCAAGTGCACTATTTGCTGCGCCAACGGGCTTGTTACTAAAACTTTGCTTTAATTTAAATCTAGCTTTTCATACTCTTAAAAATGGCAAAGTAACAAGCATACGGCCTGACACCTAGCATACATTTTACGATCTGCTGACCCTGTAAAAATCTTATCTCATGAGAAACAAGAAGATTTTGGGTACTGAGATGTATATTCTAAATATACATCATAGTACACAAAATCTTGTCCCAAGGACTCTCCAACTTAGCGCTTTGGTGACCAATGCGCTCAATCAGTTCATCGATCGATTAATTTTAAAAACCGAACCGCGAATAAAATATATACTTAATTAAAAAAAAATATCGATGCAGGCAATTATGTCTTTGACTATGTTCCTCTTTCTTTTTTCTCTATAAAATTCAAAAAAATACTGAACTGACTGATTCTATACTGACATATCAATTCACAGTCCAAGTCAATTAATCTAAAAAAATTAAATTACGCAAATTTTCCTTAGACAATGTATAGGCAGCGCCGGCTTTAGTCCATGTAGTGCCCGGGTGCAATCAATATCCTGGCGCCCTCTAATAGGTGCGATCAAAATGGAATTCTTTATATTTTCACCAGTGATCTGAAATTCGGGTGCAAATGGTACAATTATAAATGATGTTGAGAAGCTGTAGCCCGATTACTTCGCTTGCGGTACGGCCCCTTGGACCCACGGAGTAGATTCGTGAGCAAAAAGTATTTTTTTAGGAAGGGAGGGCTTAAGAATAAAAAAGCACAACTTCGTCGCAAGTTCAAACATATTTCATTTAAAAACTAAATGTAAATTACGGGACGAAGTAAACACACGACATAGAGTTCAAATTGGTAATTTAGTGAGTACAAAATATGTACATTGAAACCTTTCTTAGCTTAGCTTAAAGGCAACTACAGGTATGTAACTTACTTAGCTAGATTTAATGAGGTCTCCTTAAGAGATGCAAAGTATCTATAATTACTTTTTACATAGCTTCGCGATCTCTACAGGCTACAGAGTCAAAGAATATAAGGTGTCACGACCGGCGCTCGGCGGCCTCTAAGAGCCTGCGCCCATATGCGCCGCACACCCTGCACCATAAGTAAAGCCGGCACTCTGTATAGGCAAGTACAAAGAAGAGCTTTCTTGAAATTCAGTCGCTAGGGGTTCTAAAGGGATGTCAAACTTAGTATTAAAAAAAACGCGTTTAACAACCCCAACCTTTTGTTTATAAAATCTTTCAAATAAATAATTAAGCACGTCTATTAAAATATAACGATATTGAATAATCGTTTCCTTAGGAAGCGTAATAATTGTCAAATTTGGTATAGCTAAAAATTAAATTACAAGCTAACAAACAACGAGGAACAACGCGGGCAACAACTAGTTTACTAATAAAATAAATCGTTTTTACTGTGTCGTTATGTAAATTACAATAAATTGACACTTAACTATCAACGGCAAGAGCATTGTATGCAATGTCTTGCGCACGCGCATCACCGAGTAATAAATAAAACAACATTGTGAATTGATAATCAATTGATTCATTTACATGGATATGAGATGAAAATGGCCGCCGTCCGTCGTTTAAAGTGCTATTAGGGGTTTATGGTTGAATAATGTGATTTAACTTCCCGGCATTTATGTTCTTTGCCTTCTTATCTACTTAGAAAAAGTATATTTATTCGTGAAGTTGCAATTGGCAGCTAGGGATGTGTAGTGCGAGAAACTAAAACGTCAAATTATAATTTTTTACAAAAATGTTGCAATCCTGGCAATTCTATTAATTAAACAAAGAAAATCGTCGTTATTAATTTTCTTCCTAATTTGAGAAGATTTTGATAGTTGTAATATCTGCAAAATCACATCATAAATTATAAACTACAAATTTTAATTGCACTAGGAAGGAATTTTGATTCTGACTGAATTAGGAATTCTCGCTAAAAAGGTCATCACTCAGTGTAGCAATATAATAACGTCACGTTACGCGATTTTCAGACGTATCACCAAGACACTACACCTTTATGAATTATGTTTTGCTTAATAAAAATTTATTAATTATCTGCCACAGAACTTTTTATATTAACATCACAAATAATTTAGCAAAAATTATAATTAAAAAAATATTTAATTGAATGCATCGATTAAACGATTTAAACGTTTTTTAATCGATTTCCAAATCCTTTAGGTATTTGAATTCATCTTGATGAATGGCTTTGTTAGAGGAAATAATACGAAAGTTAGTGATGAAAATTGTGTTAATAATATTATTACTAATTTTTTAATATAAATGTGTAAGGTAATTAACTGTTTCATTTAACATAACTAAATACATGACAAATGTGATGAATGGAAAAAAAGAGTGAAGGCGGCTTTTGAGATACTTGTTACGGCCGTAATATAAAAATGTCAATTTAACATTTGACTGCATTCCAGTATATTACTATAAAATCTCTTTACTAATAGAACAGAACAGTTAAGCAGCGTCGTCAAGACCAATAATTTTTCTCATGAGACCTTGAGACACAATTAATCACAGGAGCATTTAAAAAGCTATATTTCAAACGCACATACTTACCTCGCGCCAGTTGCAAGAATATCGTTCATAAAAAATATATAGATACAATCCTAGCCAAATCTCTACAGAGAACATTGTCTTGGCTGTCGGCGGTATTAATTGAAATATATTGCGTCTCATCCTCGTATCAGTACGAAAAATGACCCTCCGCTCCCACGTCCGCCTACGCGATTCTCAATCTTACAACCTAGATGACAAGGTTAAATTTAGAATGAAATATTTTGACTATCCCGTTTCGTTCCTCGCAAGTCTTAATATTTATTGTCGAGACAATCGAAGATAATGTCCCACTCGTGTGATTTGAGACAATCGCCGGTCAGTTTCATTGAATTAGTTCTACTCTTTTGATCATACGTAGAGTAAGTACCCCAGATTATGGAAATACGAAATCGAGTTTGTATAGTTAGTTCACTTTGATTAAGATATTATATTATATTTACTTCATTTTTACATTATATTATTAAACTCCTGATGAAGTATACCCGTGTGTACATCCATAACCTCTTTAGACTTGTTGTTGTTGTTGTGTTATTGAAATTTGTGCCAAAAGACCCTCAAAGTCATAAAGAAAGCTAGTGTGCGTACAAATTATAACAATAACTACTATATTGGTAGTTATCGTGAAATGTAGTCATAATATGGCTCCATTTGCTGGCACTCTCCTTTATGGCAGCGGCGGTAAGATAAGACTTTCTTTTTTATCTCAAGATTACAGAAAATTGAACAGTAATGGAGTTGCATACCATTTTCTAAACATACATAAATGTAGACACATACATAGGTACCAATGTATAACAACTATTTAATGTATTTATATTGGAACAAGCCGTATTAAGGCGCCGCATTGGAAATTTTGACGGCAAGGATATAATTTTTTCTAAGTGACTAGAAAAGGTATGACAGTGATATTTGGTATCCTGATTTTTCATTTCATTGACTTCATTTTGACAGTTGCGATACACGGTTGGTTAACTTTTGTAACACAAAAAAAAAACAAAGAAACCTCTTTTAAAACAGAGATTTACATTTTTCAGAGCAACGGGATCGATTTATATTTTTACGTTTTCTGTATAGTTTATTTTAAACATATTCCTCAAAATGTCATTTGGATTTTTTTAAATTAATTATAGTTTTAAAAATAAACGAAAATAACTGTTCTGTCGTATTTTTTGTAAGCTAACGCGCGCACGTTTGCGTAGAACAGAAGGTCTATTTTAGTTTAAATTATTGTTTATCAATGCGTCGCCTTAAATATGTATTTATTTATTTCACACACAAAATACATTTTTAAATTAACAAACAATAAATACTTATGTACCCATAACACTCAATAAACATTTACATGTAAATAAAAAGAGAATGCACAGCGCGTAATTGAGTACCTATTGCTCTAGTTCCCACACTATGATTTTATAACTGTAGCATATTAATGACAGAAAGAGGAAATTAAATAAAATAAAACAAATTTATTAAAAAATTATACCGACTTCGAATAAAACACTGAAAAGTACGAAATAACTTTAACTATAATTAAAACTCAAGTACAAAAATAACTTTATAAATATGATACAAATACCTTAAAATTAATTTTGACAGTTACTGAAATTGATATCAAGCCTTATTGAATTTTTGCTGTTGCTCATTGATTTGGCACCGACTTCAATAACTGTCAAATTTAGTTATACAGGTATTTGTATCATATTTATAAAGTTAATTTTGTACTTGAGTTTTGATTAGTAAGGGATGAAGTAGGCATGGATAAAATTCCGCAGAAACACACGACACAGAGTTCAAATTGATAATTTTTGTGAGTATAAAATATGTATATTGAAACCTTTCTTAGCTTAGCTTAAGGGCAACCCCAGGTATGTGGCTTACTTAGCTAGATTTAATGAGGTCTTATTTCGTACTTTTCAGTGTTTTTTTTTTAATCGGTTTTTTCATATTTTTTTTAACTTCTCCCTTTTCAGTAGCGTAAATCTAGGACATTAGGACAATCTATGACAGGTCTACAATAAACTTTTTTTCTAATTCTGAAACGTGACGACATACAAGAGAATCACCAATATAAATGAATAAAGGTTATAAATAGTTCTTGTTATTTGGTGTAACTTCGAAATCCAAGCTCTAATAATAGTGAAATTTAAATGAGACCAATCTGGAAGTATATTCTTTCAAATAATAAAATAATTTTCCAAATCGGTTCATTAATGACGGAGTTCTGAGGTAACAAACATAAAAAAAAAACAAAAAAACGCAACGGAATTCAGAACCTCCTCTCCTTTTTTTAAAGTCGGTTAAAAAAATAGTGAAGCAAACTTCGAGCAATCACAAAATATAAATATTAAAATTTATTACTTTAAAGTTTGCAACTATTCATTTTATACTCAGTGCTGTCTATGTTTAACTGTCTTCACAAATCTAATGTCAATCATATTATGACAGTGACGTGTTCAATCGTAGTCTAGCATATATCAACTTATCATGCAAGCATCGTAAGTAGGAGGAAGCTATGATGTATTAACGGAAATTGCAACTCTGACAACGTGTCACTTGACCTAGCCGTTGATAACATTTCCAATCTCAGAATGTTATGAGTAACGGAGCCAGGCTAAATTACCAACAAAATAAGATTATTCTGTTTCTACTTTCGTTATTAATAGGACATTATAAAAGTATGCGTCGTAATACTATAATTACATGTTTCCTGGTAGTAAACGCGAGGTATAGGAATAGGCTCTCGGAGACTTAAAGTCTATTTCATATAATTTCTTTCGCAAACCTTGTGACACTTTATTTCATGTCAACATGGAAATAACAACGAGTGATAATATTTCTTACACTGATATTTACGTACAGCAAAGCTATTACAAAAACTGAGTAAGGAAGTCATCACTGAGTTTTTATCTTAGCCCTGGTTCTATGCTACGTCATTGTTCTGAGGTCCTGACCGATACTGCTATCATTAACGACACTGACTAAATTTAAAACTTCTGAAAAAAGTCCCTGAATCTAGATAGAATTTTCTTTCTTTTGTAATGTCGACTTAATATAGGTAATAAAGATAATATTTTATATACATATATTTTAATTCTTCTGTATGTGTGTATGTCACCGAACTCCCCCTAAACGGCTAGACCGACTTTAATGAATTTTTTTGTGTGTGTTTGAGTGGTTGGTTGGATGGTTTAGGTTCATAATTGGACCCGGTAGATGGCATTGCAATCGGGTTCTAGAATTTTTTTTATTCCAACGTTCGGGCAGGACGACGGTTTCGAGTCCGCTTGTAATTTAATATAATCCTCCTAATATTATAAATGTAAAAGTTTGTGAGGATGGATGTATAGATGTATGAATGTTTGTTACTCTCACGCAAAAACTACTAAACGGTTTTTGATGAAACTTTACAACAATATGGCTTATACATCAAAATAACATATAGGCTATAATTTATTCGCGAACGAGGTCGCTGGCAAAAACACTAGCTTTTAGCTGTACTTCATACAGTTATACTGTTTGTGTGATCCCAAACTAAAAGCACTTAGCTTGTACTATGGGTACCACACCACAAACAAGGAGAGCTCTCTGTAATATCTAAACTCCAAGCCACTGCACTAAAAGTTTGATTTCTAAATTGACAGATCAATTTAATCCGCGCAATTATGTACGTGCCATTAAGTGAGGAAGTATAATGGTGTCACTATACCTTTCGCGGATACTGTTTAAAACTTAGGTATTTTATTCGCCAGAAACCTATCTTGGTTGCAGACCAAGATAGGTTTCTGGCGAATAATTGCACATTAATGAAATCTGCAAAAAGTATATTATTCCTTCCATGCTACCAAAAGACTACAGAACTTTCTTCTATTAAAAACTAAAATATATTTAATTCAGACTTATCTATTTATTTATTGATTATGCAGAATTGCAGATGTATGTTTCCTCGATACCACTGAAACCTTGATTAGCAAATTAGAACGACTACAACATCTTTATAGTCGATTTGTTTTAGAGTTTCGTAAATATGTGTCAAAATTTGTGACTCAACTTAAGTGGCTTCCCATCTTCGCAGGAATCTACATATTGTCTCATTGCTTTTTAATATTCTTCATTTTCCTTCGTCTCCGTCTTATTTTAAAAAGCTATTCATAGACTTCTATGAATAGCTCTTTAAATATTCATAGAATATAATAAATTATGTCGTTCTCATATTAACAATCTACTTCAAATTCTCTCTCATACCACTAAATTCTTCCCTAAATCTTTTACCGTTCAAGCAATTAAGATGTGGAATGCCCTTACCCCTCGAATTCGAGAGAGCCAGTCCGTTAAAGATTTCAAATGCGCTGTTAAGGTGCACTACTTGAAGAAGGTACATTAAATTTTTATCTCATATACTGTATATAATCTTATACTCATCCTTATTTATGTACATTATATGGACATACTTATAATGTATATATGTTACATTGTATTTATATATATGTATATATATAGGTTTTATTCTATGTATCATTGTATTTATGTATATGCTATATGTATTTTAGCTACCGATACATATTTTTATATATTTAGCAGGTAGGTACATACATGTTTCATTATAGTTAGTAAGTACACATTTTCTTCCATGAAACTGTAACTCTCGCGGGTCTTCTGGAACAAATTACTACTAGAAATAAACTGTTCCCTTTGCTCAAATTCTCTATGTGTAACATTTTTTTTTGTATGTTGTATATGCAATAAATATTTAAATAAACTATTTTAAGGAACTTGTTTATATGATAAGCTAGCAGCTTATTACTGTCTAATTTCGCTTTATTTATCATGTGTGCCCGAATTACTGAGAAAAGTGGCATCAAGAGTTTAATTAACAAATTTAAATCTTCTCCTCGCTGTTTGATGCTATGTTCACTCGAATTGGAAAATGGCGTTAAGTTTTGAATATACGTATATGTCGTTATACGATTGAATTATATAATTGGGCAGATCATGAAATGACCTATTGTCTAATGCTGTCATATTATGTTGTACCCAATGAAAAGTCGGTCGGATCGATAAGAGCAATAGGTTTGTCAATATTACAGGCTAAAATCTTTGTCTTGACTGTCTCCACGCTCTCAGTAGTTTATGTGTGCGCAGACGGCTGCGAAACAAATTGATGTATATTGTACCATTATAAATGGTAGTAACAAAATAATTAGATGCAAAAAGTTTGTCAAAATGGATCTACTGGTATAAGTAGATTTTTTATGCAAGTCACAAAATTGCACTTAATTTTTATTTACTTGGACGCTCTTCAAAATATGTGGAGTGTCATCATAGTGCATGAGATAAGAAAGGAAGAGATACGCAATGTAACAAGATCGGATTACAAAGTTATTGAAAAACGAAGGAAGAAGTGCTTAGATGATTCAAGCACATGGAAAGAATGACTGATGAAAGACTGACGAAGAAAGTCTACAGAATAAAAGTGAATGGTAGCAAAAGCCAAGGAAGACCAAGGCCGACATAAAGATCAAATAGCCAGAGTGTTAGTTGACGGAAATGTCAAAAGCAATTGCATATCTAGGCGAAAGTGTGTGAGAGAATGATAAGATTTAAGGAGGCGAAAAAAGTTTATAAGGAGAGCGATGCTTGGCGCTCCATTCACTGCCCGTTAAAATGCACACAGGATCGGAAAACTCCCCTGGCGACGCCTTGAGCCCGAGGTCCGCCCTCCATGCGAGGTATCCCTCGGCTGGAGGAACCCTCAGGCGGTCGACCATCTGGCAGGACGCCTTTAGTGCTCGCCCCAACGCGACCGGTGACGCTGTAAAAGCCATTAGGGCTAACAGCAAAGAGGGGGGTTTTTTTAGTGGGTTCGAGTCCGACACTACTCAGTCGGCGTAGTCCGGCCGAGTGTCGGTGGGGCTTTTTTCCCCTCTCGGGAACAAAAAAAAAGAAAGGGCCATTCACTCACTACATACAGCGACAGATACATACATACAGCGTATTCATGTACCTATGTATTTATGTATGGACACTCTGCAGACTCACTGTCTGCAGAGTGTCTACTCATTTACATACAGCGACACATACATACATATGTACATACAATGTACAACATATGTATGTACATATGTATGGATACCCTAGAGACTCACTGTGCTCGGCTAACATCTATAGCTGAGCAAACCGTCAAACGATACGCATTGAACGACATGATGAGTATTACTTGGCTATTTCATGGAATGGTGGAGTTTCATGAAATGTCCAGGCACAGCCTAATCTTCCCAATTTGGCGATTTTACGGCGACATAATATTGTTTTATGCATGTGAAAAAAATTATGATTTGTCACTTAAGTATAAGTATCTAACAGTCCAGAAATAGTCATATTTATTATGCGTTCCGTGTATCTACCTACTAGATATCGATAGAATAAAACTAATGTAACCGAGCCCCGCACATACAAATTAGATATAACACCACCCGCTTTAGTTGTATTAAAATTCAAGGAAATCCATTGAACTGTATGAAGGATGCATGGTATTTAAAAGTTATTGCGCAACCTTCATTTATAATCATAAAATTTACTGCCGGTTACAATAGTCGGCAATAGCCGGTTAAAATATACCTGCGAGCATTTTCACGACATGTCCCTCATAGGATAAACAGAAATGCGTATGTCTGTCGCTTATTCAAGCCTCATTATTTTCCTCACACATTTACGTAGAAGTATGTTAGTGTTTTTGAATTTCCGTTAGTTAACACTTGTGTTGTTTGATCTATTAAGTAAATCCACGCAATAAACTATGATGGTGCGTCAGACATTTAGACTCCAAACCGATTAGATAAATTCGTTTTCTGATTGACTTGGCTGGTAATAATAGAGCCCGCCATCTTTAACTTGAAAGAAAAACTACTCGGAAGTAATTACAACATCAATCAGTTCTATCAAACAAAATTTCTGAATATTTTCAACTTATTTTCAAGTATATCTTGTAGTTACAATTTTTAATTACATATATTTTGTTGACCATCATCCATGATCATCTAAAAAGTGACGTAATTAAAAAAAATCTACGTATTTCAAAATTAAAAACATAATTTTAGACCAAAATTAAAAGCAAAAGAACGTCTAATACAATTTCAGTTCACAATCAATGACTTAAACTATACGTTAAAACGATTACAATAAGGCCGAAAATGTAATAATATTGATTTCATTTTCAGCAAATACATAGAAGGCCCCTCTGTACACGTAAAGGGCGTTGGAACGTACTGGCCGCATAGAATACCGATACAAAAATAGAATGACTGTGACAATGAAAAGAGAACTAGATAATTTCAAATATTTGAATTTGGAATGCTTTGTATCTTCAAAACATTTCGTCTTCAAACAACTAGGTAGGTTAGATCAGGTATTTTCTTAACAACAATTGATACAGGCCATTCGTTTAAAAAAATGTAAATTAAATGCGTTTCGTTTTTGCTTCAGAATAAAGTATTGTTGCTGCTGTGATTATAATGAGGAAATCGACTATCAATATTCTGACATCACTAGTATAAATAAATTAGGCTTGGTGGACCTGGAGTTCAGCGACACGATTAGAATTGGACTTGCGTAGTACCCCAAGTACTATTCCTAATAATAAATTGATAAGTATGATTTTTATCGATTATGTGTTTATTATAAATGCTAAGTACTTACTAGAAGTTATTAAGACTTTTATCTAAATTGGTAATAAATAAGTTATCCAAGTAAACCGGTTAGAACGTTCAGATATTTTTAAACGTTAAATGATTTATTGCTGATTTGGAAAAAGCTGTATTGGGAGCAACTGGTTCTCAGTCAGGTATTATTTTTTCATATACATCAACTTACAATAGTTTTCATGTTGGTCTAGCACAGAAAGAAAGATACTATATAGAATATACTACTGCTTATCTTCCCTTATATACAACAGGTTGTAAAAGTTGGGTTACCGTACATTATATTGTCATTTTTATGAGGCATATTACAAGGAACTAATTATAGATGACGGGCTGAAAACCTGTTAGTATTAGGGATGATCGATATTATCAAAATATCGATGTTGTGCGCAAAAATTTCTTAAATCGATATTTCCACATTTACCTATTTATTAGTAATAATCAAATAGCTTGTGGAAGCTTTCAAGGTAAACCTAAATTTTCCAAACAACCTTTAACCTATTTTTTCTGATAAAATACCTATATTATTATATATTTATATATAGAAAAAATGAGTGATAAAAGACTAATGAAGAAAATTTACAGAGCGAAAGCGAGTGGTAGCGGAAGCGGAATGATGAGATTTGAGGGAGCGAAAGAAGTATGTAAGGGCTGCTACGCCTGGCGTTCCGTCCTCTCCGACTACCCCGTTAGAGATACAGCGGGAAGATATGTGTATGTATATATTGTTAACCTCGAAATAAAATCGAAATGATTCTTAGTTTTGATGCTAGATATATAATATTAATTAATTTTTTTCTAGTGCCAATACAACAATGTTATCAAACATTCATGTTGATCGGAAATCGATTTTTCCTACCGATATTGAAATCAATGTTTCTCTAATATTGTACATCCCTAGTTAGTAATTGCAGAGAAAAATTAAACCAGAGAAGGGAAACACCTGCCAGATCTTGAAATTATGTACGTACGAAATTAGGTACCACATACACTCCGGGCGAGTGTAAGCTCTAGGGATGCTACAATGTTCTATTTAATAGGTTTCTCATTCACTTTAAGGTCTACCCTATGTAGTCTTTAATGATATACGTGACGCAGTTGGTATTATATTCGCTCCGATTTTATCTATTATATCAAGTAACGAAGAAATAATGCCACGATTATCGTGATTAAATAGGTTATTACGGATAGGTCATGTCGTGGGACTTGACGTATATTTAATAAATAAATAATTAAACACTTTGCTCGATTATTATACGTCGTCTTAGTTTTTAACAGACTTCAAAAAAATGAGGAGGTTCTCAATTCGGTTATATTTTTTTTATGTTTGTTACCTTAGAACTCCATCATTTATTAATCGATTCAAAAAATTCTATTTTTATTTGAAATAATATACTTTCAAATTGGTCCCATTTAAATTTTACTGGTATTAGAGCTTGGACTTTGAAGATACACCAAATAACACCAAATAACAAGAACTGTTTATAACCTTTATTAATTTATATTGATGATTCTCTTGTATGTGATTGCGCTCCAGAATTAGAAAAGAAGTTAATTGTAGACCTGTGATATTTATTTAGGCCAAGGTCAATCAAAAGGGAGAAATAAAAAAAACTATTAAAAAATTAAGGTGACTTCAAAAAAAAATCACTGAAAAGTACAAAATAACTATCCTTTACTAATAAAAACTCAAGTACTAAAATTTTTATTAAAAAAAATTAAACCGCTCTCAAAAAAAAATGTAAAGTGTAAAATAACTATCCTTTACTAATCAAAACTCAAGTACAATTAAAATAACTTTATAAATACGATACACATACCTATATAATTAAATTTTACAGTTACTGAAGTCGGTGCCAAGCCCACCAAACTAATAGACTTTCTGTTGTTGCGCATTGATTTGGCACCGACTTCAGTAACTGTCAAATTTAATTATATAGGTATGTGTATCGTATTTAAGAAGTTATTTTAATTGTACTTGAGTTTCTATTAGTAAAGAATAGTTATTTTGTACTTATCAGTGTTTTTTTTTTTGAAGGCGGTAAGGTTTAATAAACATTTTTAATTTCTCCCTTTTGAGTGATCTTGACCTAAATAAATATCTAGGGCAGGTCTGCAATTAACTTCAGTCTAATTCCGGAGCGCAACGATATATAAGAGAATCATCAATATAAATCTTCGAAGTCCAAGCTCCAATATCGATGAAATTTAAACGGGACCACCTCTGAAGTTTTACCTACCAAACGAAAAAATAATTTTTGAAATCGGTTCGTAAATGACGGAGTTATGAGGTAGCAAACATACAAAAAAAAAACAATATACAGACGAATTGAGAACCTCCTTCTTTTTTTGAAGTCGGTTAAAAATAACTTTATAAATACGATACAAATACCTATATAAATACATTTATTGAAATTGGAGCCAAATCGATGTGCAACAACACAAAATCTATTAGTTTAGCAGGCTTGGCACCGACTTCAGTTACTGCCAAATTTAATTATAAAGGTATTTGTATTGTATTTATAAAGCTATTTTTGTACTTGAGTTTTGATTAGTAAAGGATAGTTATTTCATTTTGCACTTGTCAGTGATTTTTTTTCGAAATTGGCTTAATTTTTTAATAATTTTTCTTCGTTGGTCTTATTGACCAACAAAAAAAAATGAACACGCGGCACGTGTATTTATCACTTGATGCCACCTGCAATTAATTATGTTAACGCTATGATTGATAAATATCGTATAAATAATTGGGTGTGGTAGAGTCATCCTGCATTGCAGCACGAATTGGGCCAGCTCGCCTGATGAAATACCACCCACTCACAGAATATCGGCGTAAAATAACAGCATCTATTGCTGTTGTGTTTCGTTCGGTGAGTGAGAGTGCCGGCGGCCCATCTCCCCCTCCTTTCACTCTTTTCCCTATAAGGCGGCAAAGTACCCGTGATTCTCCGGACGTTACAGGTGTCAATGGGCGGCGATGATCACTTTCCATCAGGTGACTCGATTGCTCGTTTGTCCCCTATTTTATAAAGAAAAATAAGCAGGCGGTTACACGTATCCTTTTTTTGACGACAAATACTATGTTTCCTTTTCTGATTTTTATTTTATCTGGTATTAGAGGATCCTTTTGCTATTTATATGCCCAAATACTTATTGCTAGAAGTCCTAAGAGCGACATCAACGTATAAATTCTTTACATCTGGTGTTCCGTCCACTTCGCAAGTGAAATTATGTTAAATTTAACGCGCGTGTCTTATAAAAGAACTTTATTATATTTTCGCAAATTATGAAAGCCTACGAGCACTTTCACGCTTTTCCTAGGAATTATAATCGTCTTGCATCACCATAAACACTTCTATAAAGTAAGTTTTATCGTGCGATAAACTAGGTACGATATAAAAATAGTTTTTTTTCATTGAGTCACTCTTTTTATTCAATACTGGGAACCATCACTGGTTTGGCAAGTTTGTTTATTATTTTCCGTTCTCGCGTGTTATAGCTATTTATAAATTTGAGTTTCGAGAAAATCAGAGGAAAACATAGATTTATAAAAGCACAATAAAGCGATATTGGTAGATACGTTGATATTGGTAGTTTTTCCCGTTCATATCATTGATACGATTACAAACAAAAAAGAAGATCTGTAGCTAAAACGTTTTGTACTGATAAATTACATACGATACGACACAGATGCGCTACTCACCCACTAATGCGTTGTGTACCATATACTATAGCAACGAAAGAGAGGGAATGACGAATGGTCGTAGCGAGAGCAAGACAAGATAATCGATATTTATTGCAATTGATCGAAGAAGTATCACATAATTTCATTTATTTGGTCCTTACACAAGAGACTCGCGGCTCGTGCGGGCCATAGTCTTTTTCCAAGCTATTTTGTTCAACTCGACTTGTAGTTAGTAGATGTTGGTCAAATTTTTTTAACACAACAATTTACTAAAATTTAAAAAAAAATCTTAAAAAATTTATTGACTATTTATCAATAGTTAAAACCTGCAAAATATGTACGCATGTGTGCACTTATAGCACTTATTTATCTAAGCTGCAACCCGTGTATAATTCATCAAAACCGGTTATTAAAAATTATAGGATAAAGTGGACAAATACGTATTCATTTATTATTTTTATCTTGTCTGAAAAAAATATTTGTAACATTATTTATTATTAAAAATTGCCTTTACATAATTATAACTTTTCATTTCGCTAATAAAATATTTGTAATATGTAATGGTCCCTTTACATTCTGATTAGTAATTAACACGATAAATAGCATTTATTCATTGGTGTTAAGCTTGTTTGACAATCAGTTACATGTACATAATAGAATAATATTATGTACATATGTTATTAGTGTTTACTGTTGCTAAGTAGAATTGAACTAATAACCTAGCTAGATACGTAGTATGCAATGTGTAAACGAGGCATAAAGCAAAACACCATAATATTCGTACTAAATCCATTCTGAATTGGACTCGAATCAAATGGAATATTTAATTGACAATGATCAAAAGATTTCAATCCGGGGCACGCGCCACTTTTATACAAAAGTTCACTGAATTCCTTGAAAACGAACTATGAAGACCTAAATTAACATAAACTCGTGTTAACCCAAATATAATATTACGTTTTCCAGTGAGAAACGTCAGCAGGAACTAGCATACGTTATATTATGAAGAAAAACACACCAAACTATTTCATGTTAATACTTGTTACATTTACAAAATTTAGGTACAGTTTCACATTATTAGTGATCATCAAAATTAGTCTGTTTATAGAAGAATTTCAAGACTTTGGACTGTACTGTAGGAAGTTTTTACTATAAGGTTCAAGTGTGAGTTTATTACGGGGTCGCAAGTAAATCAAAACCTACAGAGTACTTCCCATTGACCTAGAATCATGTTTAATAAGAAGCAAGGTCACACAGCACAATGAAAAAAAAAACAAAAATTGTTAACTCGTAGTTACTTGCCAGTACAAAATTACATTTGCAGTTGGAGTTGAGAGAACGTGTCTTTAAACTGCGAAGTTAAATTTATTTTTGAATCCAACTATCTATATTTTATCGATAAATACATGTACAAAAAATGTATTATATGGTGGTATGGAACCCTCGGAGACTCGATGCGCGTATACGAATCGCACTTGGCCGGTTTTTAATTACAGGTGTACCTCGTACCGTCCACACCATTCAGAAAAGTTTTCTTTGGTCGGAAATTGAACCTCCAATTCTGCGTTTCGGAGACAGGTGGACTAACCACCGCGCCAATGGCCATTCAATGAAATCGAATCTCGTCAATACTTAATTAGTTAAAATAACAATAATAATAGTTAGTTATCCCGTTCCATATTCGAATTTATTTTTTTAATCGACTTCAAAGGGGGAGGTTCTCAATTCGTTGTTTAATATATGTTTGGGCATAACTTCTTAGTTTACAGATCGATTTCAATGATTCATTTTTCGTTGGGTTCGGTATAGCTCCAAGATTGTCCCATTTCAATTTCACTAATATCGTAGCTTGGACTTCGAAGATACACCAAATAATCTCAACTGCTTATAAGTTTCATTTATATTGATGATTTTCTTATATATCATTCTGTTCCAGAATTAAAAAAGTAGTTATAGACCTACCCTAGATATTTATTTAAACCAAGGTGGCTCAAAAGGAAGAAATAAAAAACTCTATAAGAAAAAATTAAACCGTCTTCGAAAAAAAACACTGAGAAGAACAAAATAACTAATCCTTTACTAATCAAATCTATGTAATGAAATTTGACAGTTATTGAAGTCGGTGTCAAATGAATGTGCAACAACAGAAAGTGTACTAGTTTGGATATAACAGTATATAGTATATAACAGAGGAAAAAATCTATAGCACACATAAGTGTAGGGTATCTTTAAAAGGGGGGGCCTTTAAAAGTGATATCGAGGTTTTAAAATGACTTTTTTATTTAGGTCAATAGTTGGTGAGATATATGCTTCTAAAATCGTAAAAATGTGTCTCTAACTTTTCAGGTATGGAGTAGAAATTAATAAAAACGGATACGTATAAGATATGTTGTGTTGTTTTTGAGATATGGGATATTTTCAGTTACGTGCTCAGCTACCGCAGAATTAACTTTGTTTTTCACAGTGTCCTTGAGAAAGTCCATGAAATTAAACCTATTATGCTGTCGATTAAATTAATATACGCTACTCTTCATTGTGCGTGTTCCATCAAACACGGCCGTTTCTTTTTCCTTATTATTTTTTCTTAATGTGTCCATTTAATAAATATCGGCTAGATCAAATAAAATTGACATAAAAGCATGGACGTAGTTCCTTTATTCAATAGGACACTAGTAATCTATACTATTCACATAAACGAACCTTAAAGTGAAAGACAGGACGAAGCGAAAACCGAGTAATGACTAAATTTACAAAATTACTCACGATTTTATTGTAACAAGTCGGATTATAAACATAAAAATTGAGTGTAAAATTCTAAAAATATGAGTTTACGGTCTCTACAACTATTGCCAATATAAACTAGAAATTGGGGCAGAATAACAAAAATCATAGCGAATATTTCCGTTTACGATAATGAGTGGTAAGAGCAGTTTTTAAACAACTCTGTTTTGAATCCACAAAAACAAAAGAGGTACTGTTCTTTTATGATTCACTAGTTTCCGATCGCGAGTACGTCCACCTTCATTACGAGAAATTTCTCCGCTATTGATATCAGTTATTCACAAACGTCGGAAACTTTCCATGGCGGAAAGGCCGATCGTCGGAAAGCATAAATTCAATCCGACGGCTTGGATTTGTGAATACGACTATATATAATATGATGTACATATAATATATATGTAATACGAATTCGGATTTGTGAATCGCGTATAGACAAAATCATCGAAAAGTTTCCTGTCGGATACGGAAAGTTGAGTTTCCGACGTTTGTGAATTACCTCGCTGTTATATCTTTGGAGTACATTCAGCCTTATGTATATACCTTATTATTTAACTGATTTCTTACTCTTACAAACAGCATCAACCACATTCATATCAATTCTTGAACAATCAAACCGACAAATAAGATACAAAATTGAGTATGTTATTAATATCTATTTAATTGCATAATGAAATGACACGTACACCCTTATCACAAAGATAAACATAATTAAACAATGTATACCGTATTTAGATTGCACAGTTAACCCTTCCTTAAAAAAAACTGCTAGAGCGTGTCAGATACGCATTAACTTAGAGTTCCTTTAACAATCTCGAACAAAGCAGAACTTAAATTAAAAAAAAATTAGGCCAAAACTACTTTAGTCATTATTGTCTTTTGTTTGTCATTTCTGGGTTTGGTTTACTATTTTACGTCTCAGTGTTAAACTGCTCAGTAGGTGTAAATGTGGCAGAATAAGGCTCACTGTGACATACGGACACATAGACATGACATAAAGGTTCCGTCCATAACTATTTTGGCTAACTATCTGAATCCATTCTTGTTTTCTGAGAAGTCTGAATTACTTACCAAGAGACAAAAATACATAAACTATTTTGTTGAATTCAGGAAAGCCATGACAGCTTCATTTAATTAACATAACATAACATATCTGCACGCTGTATCCCCAACGGGGTAGTCAGGGAGGACGGAGCGCCAGGAGTCGCGGTCCTTACACACCACTTTCGCTTCCTCAAATCTCATCATTCTCTTCACACATTTTCGCCTGGGTATGCGAGTGCTTTTGACATTTCCGTCTGCTAACACTCTGGATATTTGATCTTCATAAGTCAGCCTTGGTCTTCCCTGACTTCCTTCATTTAATTACTTTTGTAAAATTTGATTAACATAAAAATAGCTGTAATGCTTAACAATAAACTATATAGATAAATAAGTAAATTAAACATGATTAAGTTCAAAATCCCTTTCTAATTAATCTAAAACTACAATCATTTTAATGTCATTTCGCAAATCCGTTTTATATATTGTTTATAATTTAATTGCATTCAATTAATTTATTTGCAATAATTAATTTATTTGCAGTCGAAACCTTGGGGTGGGGTATCGACTGATTTTCGGCTTCGGAATACCATCGATTTGACATCTTCTATCAGCGAAGTGGCCTTAGCTATTAAAAAATGTCAACTTCTTAAACAGCGACTTTGAGAAAGTCTTATTTAAGATAATACCTAATTAGAAGCCATTTATAAGAGAAAAAAAAAGATAATACCTACTTAGTTTCTTTGTAAATGTATGTACATATTACTTCAGTATTTATTTGTCTTTAGCTATATTCATCCAATTGAAACCTTTTTTAGTCAGCGCTTGTTTTGCTTCTCAACGAAACATTCTCAGTAAACGTGATACCTACCAATTTTTTTTTAGAAATAGTTACCAAGCGTCCGATGTGTGCGTGGCTGTGGCTATCTGCAAATTTTTGGGTGATAACCCCATCGATAACTCGTGTCGATTAATAAGTTTTAAATATTAGGGAATACAAGCGAAAAATGTATGAATTGAATTATAAATAATGTATAATAACAGATTCGTCATAGAAAACATTATCTTAGGTTCATTTCAAGAATAATTTCGCTGATGCATATAAAGGCACCCTAAAAATGTTATAAATAACGATAAAATTTCTATTTATAGTTAATCGAAACAATGTAAAATAAATAATAGTTTATAATTAGTATAATCAATAAAAACTCTATAATATACACATACGTATATATTTTTTTTAATATACATATAATAGTTTTTGCTATTATCCTGACAATCATATCTATTCCACGGTTTATGTAATTTAATTTCAAAACAATTAAACAATAAAATGAGGCTTACTTGATTAAAAACAGCAACATTAAATTATTAGTGGAAATTATAGATTTTAAATATAATAAGCTGTAGTTTAAATTGGTAATTATTTTTCTTAGTCGTATATTTTTCAAAATCTACTAGGACATCGGTTGTACATTTTACGACAATCCGGGTTGGTTAAATCGATTAATAAAAATTCTCGGCTTTTGGTACGATTAAGCAACGCTTACGACGGCTTAGGACGTTGCCGCGTCCACCTGAATGATTCCTGTATTCCAAAACGATACTCAAGTGTGAATTTCAGCTTGAAAGTAATTCAAAAGAAATATTACTATTCATCGCATGTAGCAGCATCCCTTTCTGTGTGAATCAAAGATTCACACTTGAGTATTGTTCTGGAATACGGGCCTAATATTTGTAGCGTTCTAATGCAGCGTTTCTATAAAGGCAACTTATAACTGATTGCAGTGCCCAGTAATGAAATTTACTTACGTATTATTTGTAGTGTTTTATTATTGGCATATGTTAAAATAAAAAAGGGATTTGTTGTCGACTACTAGATCGACATGTCACAGATTGGACAAAGAAAAAAATAACCTAATTACATGCGAAGTCAACGAACCAGAGTCCGAACAGTGCCGAGAGCTACTACCGATTCGTCATAGAAAACATTTTTCCTCAGTCATCACCTAATAAATCATCGTACGTGAGAGCCGTTTCGTTGTTTGCTGTATTTTTAGTGCGTGGACATTGTTGCGAAAACAACGCATTTAAAATTAATACTCGTTGAAAGGTATGTAATACCTTGTCCTATTTGAAATTATGTATTCATAATGATATAGGCTATGGTCACCTTTTACGTAATCGCGAACCCTGTAAATGGTAGGAAACATTTTATTTTTAACTTATTTTGCAGATTAATTTTTTTTTATTTACACCACGATGAGGTAATAAAAGTAAACAATTCAACCGATGTTAAGTGGACTAAGACCTCTAATATGGACATAAAAGTTCCATGCTTTCAAAAGGAGATTTTATCCTTCACAATTTCATTTCTACAGAACTTTTACTTCCATTACATTTCAGAACACAGCCTTTATAGTCATTCGCAATAATGCAACAAAAGGAGTTTTTGGCGGGAAGGGAAGTAGTGAGGTTGTCACTTTATTTAGTCATTTTAGTGAGTTTTAAAATACAATACAATATTGTGTTTAAAGTTATGTTAAGTATTGTGTTAAAGTTCTGTATAAGTGAAAAGAATGGGGAGTAGGTCTGAATAAACATGTGTAGCTGAAGTTCTCGCGCTCTTACAAGAAGTCCTGTATAACTTCAGTAAGGCCTACTATCATTTACTGGAGGAATTTTATGATAAGAAAAAACGGATTTACGTTACGAACGTGCTTCAATGTGTTCGTCATGAATTATAATAATACTGAGACTTGTACATTGCATTGGCTAACTGTTTAACTCAGCAGCGATTCTACGAAGCGAAGAAAAAAATTGCAACAAAAATTTAAAATCGTCTGTAATATTAAAAATCATACTTCAAATTAATTTAGAAAAGTTCATTTCCTTCATAGACCTGACCGGGATCGTACTCGGGACCCCGACTTGTAACTGAAATCGTTACCATACATAAAAACATGTATAGTAACGATTTCAGTGAGATCTAAACCGAGTTTTACCACACTAAATAAGACTATTTTATATTTGCTTTAATACCTCTAATAGGTTGTGTTGACAAATGTCTCCACAGAAATCAAAGTTCCATGTCTTCAAAAGACGACTTTTTCCTTCACAACTAATTTCTTTTAATTCCATTACATACATTTCGGAACACACCCCTTATTGCATTAATTCGCTCTTATACATGGGCTAATAATGTAACAAAAATAAAACGCGTATATATGTATAGTAACGATCTCAGTGAGATCTAAATTGAGTTTAATACACGCTGAAGAGTACGACTACTTTATCTTTGCTTCAGATATACCTTTAATAGGTTGCGTTCACAAGTGTCCCCGTAGAAGTATGATCCATGTATTCAAAAGGCAGATTTTTCCTTCCCGAATACATTCATAGGGAACTTTCACTTCCATTACATACATTTCGGAACACACTCCTTATCGCATTAATTAGCTCTAAGACATGGGTTAATAATGTAACAAAAATAAAACGCGTATTGATGTTGTACAGTAATGATTTCAGTGAGATCTAAATTGAGTTTTACCACACGCTGAAGAATACGTTTATTTTATATTTACTTTAAATAACTTTAATAGGTTGCGTTCACAATTGCCTTGTAGAAGTAATTGGTCCTTTCATTCAATAGGCAGCTTTTCCCTTCCCAACTACATTTAAAGGAAACTTTTACTTCCATTACGTACATTTCGGAACACAGCCCTTATCACATTAATTCGCTCTAATACATGGGCCAATGTAACAAAAATTAATAACGTCTATAACATTAAAAATCAATCAAATTCGAGTAGACTTGCACATAACTAGTTCTGTATACTATTTATAAAATAGTTTTTTTTGTATTGCTGAAAGATAACCGAGCAAATAGGCATGATGATAAGTGGACTGAGTGGCCCATGGACGTTTAATAATCAAGCCTAAGAAAGCACTTCAGATTTTTATAATAATAATGCGCCAGACAATATTCCCCAATCATCTGAGCTCAAACTAGAATATTCTCTGTGCGAGAACGAGACGACGACTACTAGGAGCGTCTCCCAGTGCCCCTCGAACCCAGACATACTAAAAAGCTTGTTTCCTAAATTGACCCGACCGGAAATCGAAATTGGAACCTTCCGCGCTAGGGCGCCACGTCTAAACCACTGCACCATCGAGGTCGTCAGCACTTCAGATTGTAAATGCGTTGTCAACCCTTGACAACTTGACAACCCTTTGCACCACCTTCCACATCGGAATACAAGTGTAAGCACAGCTCTTTGAGGACAGGATTAACGAGTAAGATGGTAGCGACCTGCGAGGTTATTATGTAAAAATTAGCAGACAGCGACAACTACGCGATCATAGAACCGAACCGAACCGGTGTCTAATTGCAACAAAAAAATTTTAAATCAAATCAAATCGAATATTTTATTTGTGATACACAGGTAGCGTACTTGTAAATAAAGATGTAGATGTAAATAAAAGGTAGATGTAAATAAAAAACCACCTATGTGAACATGCTGCAATCAGCCGATTTGGCATACAAATATACATATATGAACCTATAGTAATTGATACTAATACAGATACATATTTGTATGTCACTACTGTCTGTGCTGATAAATTATTTCAACGTCAATTAAATTTGTCAGAAAAAATAATCGTAGTTAATTATTATTGTAATTAATTGGTACTTATTATATATATAATTTTTCATACCACAGTCATTAGTAGCAAGGTAGTCTCGCCATGCTTTCTTTTTCTTATACACAGCCACTTTCACCTCATCATCCCACCACACATCACGCTTTTTGCCGTTCCCAATCTTATTCATTCCACACACTTCTTTCGCAGCCTCAACCATACTATCTCTAAGGTTCTGCCAGCATTCTTCAACATCCTCGCTCAACACTTTCAATCTATCATCAAGCTTACTGGATAATACCCTTTCATATTCATTCCTGGTGGTCGCATCCTGCAGTTTCCAGCTTTTAATGCGGCTAACCGCTGCAGGTTTGGACACTACGCGATGTCGCCATGCTGCGAACAGACCCCTTATTCTGGTTATCACCAGAAAGTGGTCCGTCCCGAGATCGGCTCCTCTATACGCTCTTGTGTCCATTACCTGCTTTTTAAGTCTGCTATCCACCAGGAATAAATCAATCATACTTCTCGCACCCTTTCTTTCCCACGTGTACTGATGGATCCCTTTGTGCCCAAACATGGTATTAGCCGAAAGAAAACAACCTGCTTACAAATAAAAAGGATGTTCTGCAGCGATGGAGTGAATACTATGGAGAACTGTATGAGAGGGGCGACTCCGTCTCTGATACTGAGAGCGATTCTAATGAATTGCCACACTCGGGCCAGGGACTGGAGGATGCCATTAGTATGAAAGAGATTGAGAAAGTGATAAGAAGTTTGAAATGTGGAAAGGCTGCGGGAATTGATGAGGTGACTGCTGAGATGATCAAGTATGGTGGTCCTAGGGTCTGGGATGCCTTCTGTGCACTCTGCAACCTTTGTTGGCAGAAGGGGGAGGTTCCAGAGGACTGGCGCATGGCAGTCATAGTACCTCTATATAAAGGGAAAGGTTCCTACCTAGACTGTGCGTGCTATAGGGCCATCAGCTTGGTCAGCTTAGCGAGTAAAGTCTATACTAAAGTATTGACTGAACGTATGAAAGGTGTTTCAGAAAGATATTTGTGGGAGGCGCAAGGTGGATTCAGGAACGGTAGGGGTTGTATGGATCAGATTTTCTCGCTTCGCGTTATCGTGGGAAGGTTTCTGGCTTTAGGTCAGAAAGTTTTCTGCGCTTTCGTGGATCTAGAGAAAGCATTCGATAGAGTAGTGCGGAAGAAATTGTGGAGTCTTCTGCCTGAATATGGCGTGGAGGGCTCCTTACTGCAGGCTGTGAGGTCATTATATCGAGACCACAGAGCCTGTGTAAGGATAGACGGTGACATGTCGCCCTGGTTTGAAGTCTGTTCTGGTGTCAGACAGGGCTGCGTGATGTCTGCCTGGCTATTCGTGCTGTATTTGGACAGTTGCCTCCAGAGATTGAAAGGTAATATGAGTGGTATGGGATGTGGTGACACAGTGGTAAACTGCCTATTGTACGCTGACGATGCTGTGCTAATAGCACCATCAGAAGCAGAGTTGCAGACACTAGTCACGTGCATGAAAGAAGATTGTGAAGTAAAAGGATTGAAAATGAATGTGAACAAAACTAAGGTTCTGGTGTTTGAAAGAGAAGCGGAACAAACGAAATGTGTGATTAGTGTAAATGGAAAATGTCTAGAACAGGTGAATGAAATTGTGTACCTGGGGAGTGCGTTTTCGAGGGATGGAAGATGTGAGTTGGATGTGGAGAGACGGGTAGCAGCTGGCAATAAAGTGAACGGTGCTCTGTCCGCATTAGTGGGTAGTGAGAATATATCTAACACTGCTAAAATGGCCATCCACAATGCGGTGTTGGTGCCAACTTTGTTGTACGGCAGTGAGGCCTGGATATGCCCGAAATCGAGTGAAAGTATGATAAATGCTGTGGAGATGCGATCTCTCAGAAATATGTGCGGTGTCACGCTTGCGGACAGGATAAGCAATGATGAGATACGCAGTATGACAGGGTTGCACAACAGTGTTATTGTAAAAATGAAGAAAGGAATGCTTAGATGGTTCGGGCACATGGAAAGAATGAGTGATGAAAGACTGACGAAGAAAATATACAGAGCGAAAGTGAGTGGTAAAAGAAGCCAAGGAAGACCAAGGCTGACTTATGAAGATCAAATAGCCAGAGTGTTAGCAGACGGAAATGTCAAAAGCACTCGCATACCTAGGCGAAAATGTGTGAGGAGAATGATGAGATTTGAGGAAGCGAAAGAGGTGTGTAAGGACCGCGACTCCTGGCGCTCCGTCCTCTCTGACTACCCCGTTGGGGATACAGCGTGAAGTTATGTTATGTTATGTTATGAATTGGTACTTAATATTATTTAGTCAATCAAGCAACCGAATCAATATTTACTCTGTAATAACTCAGTAACAGAATAAAATGAACGATTTATAAGAAAGTCAAACAATTTGCGATTAATTACGTGTAATTTGTTGCACTGTTTTAAATATTGAGGAATTTCTTTATAAATTTTTGGAGCCATTGTCAACACACTTTCCTCGTATGAGGCAATCTCTTACTTAATACCATTGAAAGTAAGCATAAAAGATCTATTACGGGGCCTATGAATAGTTTTAAACAATTCTGGATGAAGTCTAATAAAAAGACACATTTCAAGTATTTGTATCATGTATGGCGATTAGTGTCTATCGCGCCATGACCGTAAAATGCACTTTCCTCAGTAGATTTAGCGCTACTGTACAAATTACATTATACAAATTCCCGTTTTTACAGTAGACGCGATATTTGGCTATCGCATGCTGACTGCATGTTAGGTAATAAGCGTGCCAGACGGACACGCACAGGGCTCTAACTAGCAAATTAACCGGCCGGGTTATCACGTAAAGAACGACTGCTGCGCCGCAATCGCGCCACGATTGTTTTAATTAAATTAATAATTACGGTGCCATGCAGTAAAACACTTTTTGTAGCATAAATAGGGTTGCTAGCAGTAGTTTTTAGTTCACCGATCAATCTACAGAGGCAGCAACAGTGACTCGCGACATTACGTCGTGCTCTATTTAACAACATATCGCGATCAATCCTGTAAGATTCAACTATCGCTTACTAATAATGTAGTTAATGTAGCCAAATTAATAAACCTGGATTTCTGAAAATCATTAAGGCCTAGAATTGTTGTTTCGTTTTTCCTGTAAGTTTGAGTTAAGACTCTTAGATTCCCAGAGATATCGATTTCTAAAATACTAAACCCATGAATCCTTTTGATGTACTCTACTCCACTATGTCTACTCGTTTAAATATTATTAAATTTTAAATAGTATAAAACATGTGGGTTAACTCGTTAACTCACACATCTTGTTTATTTCAGGTTTATACCTACGTTACTTAGTTTCTGAGAAAATCGACTGTGCGATAGATAGATCTACGGAGGTAATATTAATACGGATGAAAAACTTCATTCAACTTAATTAATTTATTGTACATATTTACCGATATATAATACTTATTTATACAAACTTTTCGTATAGTTTTTATCTATAAAAGATTAGAATTGGGTCTTTATATGGTTACATTATTATTGTGAATGTCAAAGAGATAAAAGGAATTGTAAATACCAATATTTCATTATTGTAAAGAACCATAACAGTTACCTTTAAATTTATGTATATAATGTATATATATAATTGCGAACATTTATAAACATATATTCTTGTTTTAATTCCTCTCAAAAAGGCAGAGAGCAGATATGGGACATGTTTCACTAGAAGCGGACTGGTATAGAAATGCAGAAAAAAATTGCAAATGTCTTATAATTCCGTAGACTTAAAACCTTGGATAACAATTAGCTTATGAAACAACTAAACACATGTTTTAATATATTTTACAACTAAATAGAAGGTAAAGCAATTACTGTTTTAGATGACCTTAAAACCTTCATTCAAAGGTTTAAAGATATTGGCTTAGTATTAAATTTTTCTAAATGTAAACTTTGTTTCCAATTCTGTTCCAATTATTAAAAAAAAATCAAATAATTAATAAATTTAACAATCTGGCATCAAATATTAAAGTCTTGTCAAAAGAATCCTAGGTGCTCCCGTTACCCTGCTTTATCAATGATCAAATACAAAAATTTAGCCAGTCTTCAGACAAACTTTTCAAAATTAATTCTCACATGGCTCTCCTCATTGTCCACTTTTGCCTTTTAGTTCCAAAATTTACATATGCTCTTCGCTGTTCTCAGCTTTTTAAATTTCAAACGCTTTTAAAATCTGTAGACAATATTCTCAAAAATACATTATCTAAAATATTAAATTGCTCCTTTGTTGATGACAGGGTCTGGAATCAAGCCTCACTTCCTATCTTTTAAGGAGGCCTGGGCATACGCAAAATCTCGAGTGTGTCACTGCCTGCTTTTCTTTCGTCAGCCTACAGCACGGAAACCTTTTCCTATCTGTTATTCGCCCTTCCTTACACTGGTTGAAGGTAACACCTTCAAAAAACTTAGGAACCTTAATTAACAATACCACGCTTTCTCTCATAGTATCCCTTCGTCTGGGGGCCAGGACTAACCTTCCTCACCGTTGCCGCTGTGATGATCTCGTCGATGTACTAGGTCACGATTTATCCTGTTTACGTAGTGCGGGCCGCATGTCACGACATGCTGTCTTGAATGACGTCATTCGGCGGGCTCTTGTCGCCACGCGTCGCGGCGTTCCTGCAGTCTTAGAGCCTGTAGTAAATGTGCGCAGCGACGACAGGAGACCGGATGGCTTGACGCTCATTCCTTGGAAACTTGGAAGATCGCTGGTGTGGTATGCCACTTGTATCGACACTTGCTGTTTCCTATTTGCCGGCGACTTCCAAGTCAGCAGGTGCCACGGCTAGCACTGCCGAGAACTAGAAGCGGAGCAAGTATGCGACTCTCTCTGAGAGTTTCATATTTACGCCCTTTGCAGTCGAAACTTTGGGTCCCTGGGGCCCCGAAGCTCATCGACTGGTTTCTGATATTTGAAAGAGACTGGTCGACGCTTCGGGAGACCGCCGGGCTGGCAGCTTCTTCCGCCAACGAATCAGTTTGGTAATTCAAAGAGGGAATGCTGCCAGTCTGCTAGGTAACTTAAGCAATGACAACTTTCTAAGCGGCAACTTTGAGGAAATCTATTATATATGTACTTTTTGTTAATGTAAATAAAATTGTCAACTAAATTATAAAGACATTCACGAATTGATTAGACTAAAGTGAAGTAATAATAAAATAATGTCATAATTACGACAGCTGTTTGGAATAGTTCAAGAGTAACATCTTCATTTGTGGATCTGTCTGTTTTTTGCTACCTACGGAACCACGTGTTGGGCACACGTTAAGCGTTACCGGAAAGAACATAGACTCTAAATTATAATAGAGTTGCTATTTATGTGTAAAAATTGGAAATAGTTTCCGTTTAAAAATAATACAAACATTTTGATGAATATTACAAATATTGATTCCAGTCAATAGAAATCTAGTCCCGGACATTTTTTTGAGTGTTTCGTACATCAAAAGAAAATCGTAACTCTTGTAAGACCACTCACACGCTCATTCGTCTGTCGTGTTCAATTTTCTCAAAAAGTATGAGACTATTTAACAAATTTATGGTATAGTAATACATTTTGTTAACCCATATTTTGAACTATTTAACACTTTAAAATATTCAGGGATGAATTAAAGAGGGTAAATTTGAGAAAAATTTTTAAATAGGAAATGGACTTCACGCTTGGCCAAATATTTAAAATTTCGCGTATATTTAAAATATTAAACATAGCGTACGTCTTCAAAATTGTTAAATTAATTCCAATTTATTTTAGAAATCAATTATGATAAGTATCCGCATCATGTCACTAAAATAAAACCATAGTAAATATGTCGAAATAAAACATATTAAATTGTTTCGCGTGATATGCAACCACTCAAAGAAATAAAAGGAGCAATGAAACTCACGTATATAAATCAAAATAATGATGTTTTAGAGAAATACAAAAAAAACGGACAAAAGTAATTTACAATGAAATAACAAGTGAAGATGATGCACTTTTCTCAGCCCTTTAGTCTATACAACTTTATATTGACACGTATATGAAAAAAAGTTAGGTTGTAGTATAAAAAAAGGAAACTTTCTTATTTCGTCCTTACAAACGAAATTCTGATTTCAAAACGTGTAATTGAAAAGATACTAAAGAATTTCAGTTTGAAAAAGAAACAAATAAGTATTAAATTTAAGTATTAAAGTGCTGAAATATAATATAACTTCCGAAAGAATCATCATTTTTGGATAATTATATAGTGTGTTAATCGACATTTAGTTTCTTTAAGGCTAACACAAAGGTTAAAGAAGGCAAGCTATGTGGATATTCAACTATAGTTACTTAATAAAAAGTAAATTGAAAATAAACTTACTGACAAAGATAATTAAGAATAAAATGAATTTATTATTTTTTCATATTCTAAATTCGAACACAGTGTCTCATTTTCTTCCATATCACTCTCGAACGTTCGTTGTGAGTAAATTCTACAAGAAATAAGCTCTGCCTTTTATTGTTGTTTCTATGTGCATATTTTTATGTACATATATTGTGTGTGTTATTGCATATAGATACGAAAAAACATTAAATTTTTTAACTTATGAAAACAAGAATAGTAAGTTAAATACTAATAACAATTTAAAGCAACTCTAAGCATGTGTCTGTTCATAAGCAACAAAAACATATTGTTTGCCACGTGTTGTGCGTTAAGACGCCGGGTGAATGCTAAAAGGGATTTCGGTTCGATTCTCAACTTCAGACCTTGGGCTTGCCTTACAAAGACGCTGATTGTTTATTTATTACATTCCCAATAAGCTACCAATAGATTCTACGTACATGTGTATTCATGTACTTTTATATACATTTATGATGAATTTTATAAATATTTTCTCGACTTATTACTTTTCTATTAACAATTACTACCTATAAGATGACCTTTTCTTATCAAAATTGTATATTTCGTTTAAATAAAATATTAATTAAATGTTTTTTAAAGTAGGTTAGCCGTGCGGAGAATGGAATACTGCTAAACATAGTTTTTACATTAAAAAAAAATGTCAATTAAATCTGTTTTTGGTAAAACATTTACAAGCTTTTTCATACATCTAAACAGCAATGTAAGTACCTATTTCATATTTCAATATAAATAAATTAACAAAACTGACACTGACCTCTATAATAAGTAGATATATAACATTATATGCATTTTTTACAATCGTGGAAACTACATATAATAAAGTGTTTACTGATATTAACTACCAATTACTTCAGAAGATCCTACCTTCCTACATAAACAATTTATGTCTTTACAAGCATCAATAAATTGGCGCCAATTTAACCAGTAATGGCATAGACAATTATAAGCATAAAAAACTAATTTGAGGCTCATCCGTCCGTCAAAACATTACTAAGAAATTTGAATCATGTCGTTTATAAAACTAATTATAATTACGTTCTCATGCTGGCGTTCTATATTTAATTATATCTTAAAATAACACAAATCGGCTTACCAGCTTCTCGGAATGAATACGAGTCCCGGACGGGGCATCGCGAATAAGAAACTGAAACGTAAAATGTCACACGAGAAAATCGTCAGAAACCAGTATATAATATCACAGAATATTCAATACACAACACTTCAGTCACGGACACTTCAACACAGTTTAGTTCTGTAAACAGTTGAAACGTCGTAACGTAATCGAATTGTTAGTTTTTCAGTTGCACGCCGCGTCCTCAGACGTCCACACGCGACGAGCTTTGAGTAAAGACTGAAGACAATCAAGGAGCTTTCAGCGTAGCAATGCGCGGGCGCCGGCCAATGAGCTGACGGAAATGTAGTTATCTCTCTCTACGCAAATTCGTAGCAGCATGAAACGTGAAATTTGTTTTATCACCGTCCCTCTCTTACGCAATGTTGGTGCGTGGAAATTGAAAGCGTAACTGTAACGTTACGTAATTACGTCAGGGCTTCACTATGATTTATTTTTTTGGTGATTAATGATTTTTATGTTTTCGTTTTGTTTTGTTAATGTTGGCATATATTCAATGTTACGGCAACAAATTGTTAAAATATTTAATGCACGCATCTACACATACATACGATATACATATATTTCATGTATTGTACATAAATACCTATCTAACTACCCCGTTAGGGATACAGCGTGAGGATATGTATGTATCCATACTAAATAAATAAAGTTAAGTTAAATGAACTGTCATATACTTATAATGAAAATAAAATTGTTCAAAATTCATGAAAGATTAAGTTAATTCACATTATTATACTTATATGTCATGGGAATTACCGTATTATTTTTAACATAAATAGATCAACCATGTTTAACTTAACTACATAGTACAACTAAATGTTTCATGAAATTCAGGATAACAAAAAGCGGACGTTCTCTCTTTTACTATCTGTTAATTAAATTTTATGTTAGACATATCTAACTCACTAAATAAATCATTTGGTATTGTGAAAAAAGAAAACAATGTTTAGTAAATCAAAAATAGTTATTATAATATTCTAAACCTGATAGTAATTAGGTGGAAATTTACAATTTACAAATTAATATTTACGTCGAAATAGCGCGGAAGCCGGAACTGCTTCGTTCGTTAAAATGGACACAAATTAGCTTCTAAGAATATCGAGCGAAGGAAATTCGTTTCCTCATCTAAATTTATAGTTTCTTCCAAATTCTCCACCCCTTATAGGACGTCCGCACAGTAATTACGAATTTCTGCCTCAATAATATTAAATGGCTATTTATTACTGCGAGTTGCTTGAAGCAGTGAAACAAGATGTGAAAGTTCAATAACGCTTAAATTCAATATACATGATTGGTGATGACCATAAAGTTATTAAATTCGTTATGCACTCATAGTGAATTTAACAATTTTTTAACTTATTTTTTTTTCACAATGATGTAAACGATTCTTCAATATCGTCACAATGTTTGGCCAAGATATTCATACTATCCAACTTCAGATATTGGGTATATGGCCCATGTGACCGACCTCTAGACCTAAACAATATTTTTATACATCTCATGTTGGTTGTATTATTGTTTATTATCTCTGTTTTTATCATAAACTAATAAATAACAGTTTAAGTCATTATATTGATATTGTTAAAGGTAGTATTAGAACAAGATACACTGAAACTTGTTTTGTTTCGCCAACTAGCGTTATGAGCTTTTGGGAGCTTTATAATTAAGCAAATAGCATTAATGTAGTTATAAGTAATAATAATTTACAGAGAAACAAAAATTTTAGAATTTAAGTATCTAGGCTAAAGTTAGAATATTTTCAACAAAAATCCATTTTTTTGACACAGATATGGCTAAAGTCTTGATATGTTTATCTGTTTGTATCTCATAGTCCTAGTTAATTATCTTATCTTTTACCTAACTATCCAAGAAGCAGAGTAAAGTTTTATAATAACAATTGAAATGTTTTGATGCTATTTAATCGACAACTAAATACGAGATTCATACATTCAAAATTAACTGGTTATCTGAAAATAATTTTGAAATACGAGTAATAATAATTTTTGCTAATAATACTAAAATTACAGACCACGTAATTGACATTGAAATTCACATTGTGTCAAAACTGTATATTCTACGAATAAAAATGTTTAAACTAATTTTTTTTAAGATCGAGTAAACTCAAAGTAAGAATGAAATAGAAGCAAAAATTGAAGAGAATATTTGTGTGGCTCAAGACATGTGAGTCTCCATGGAATCCAATAAGATTTTGATGAAAATATTTGTAAAAAGCCATTAATATAACTTTTCTTGTAATTATTTTAATAATCATTTTTTTCAATCAATTTTCATAGAACTTCGAAACTTTTACGTACCTATTTCATTTTTTTACGAGACACGTCAAGGAAGCGTACAGTTACTATTAAATCCGGAAGCGGATCTTACGTAGCATACATAGATTTAAACTTAACAAATTAGTGGCGTGCGCCGTCCCAATGAAATGACTTGCATTGACTGATTGATGGATGGAAGTATTGAAAGGACTACCAATATCGACTTACTTAAGACAAGGGCATATACAGGGTTCTCTCTCAGGGATACAGGGATCTCTTCTAACTTCTGGTTGGTTGTAAGTATTATAAATGACATGTATCTATATAAATAAAAATCAATTACCGCATCAATGAAAGATCATCATATAAGAACTGCTCAAGCGATTCGATTGATTTCTTTTTAGTTTTTTTTTAATTGTCAGGACAAGGTTTGTATGAAAGAAAATGTTACTAAAATTTATCGGGATTGTCGCAAATTTTTTAGATTTTACAGGAGATTGTGCTGTGCACCTAGTTCTTTATTTATGATCGAAGGTATTTTTGGATGAAAATCCCAATAAAAAAATTTGATTTGTTGCAAACATTCAACATCCCCCCGAGCGAAGCCAGGGCAGGTCGCTAGTTTAAAATAAAAATTTGTAAAATAAATACCTTTAAAGCAGTTGAGTCAATTTATTGTCCGTGCAAACTACGAAACTGGAGCTTAAATTAAAATAATGGATTCACTACTTCTGTACGAGGCTTCCAGCCGCCTCTATACCAGGGCTGTTACGGATGCAAAAATTTAGACATCCGCGGATGCAGATGCGGATGCGGATTATTAGAAGTTCACATCCGCGGATGCGGATTTGATGCGGGTGCGGATGTGATGCGGATGCGGATGCGGATTTTGGGATTTTAAAAGGATAATTATTTAAATTTTAAGTGCATAAATAACTGAAAATCAATTTAATTTTAACTTTATTTATTTAATCATATTTTTAGAACAAAATTACACAAGTTTTTAGTTTTACTTATGACACAACAGAATTTTAAGCTTCGAGTTTCATAATCAAAAATCTTTGTTTAATAATTAAACTTAAAAATTGGTGAATTATATTTAATAAATAGCAATATTGCAGCCTTCTCAGCTTCCAACCTGTTTCTTAGTGGATTATATATTAACCCAGCTCCACTAAATAGTTGCTCGCTGGGAACACTGGCTGGTGGAGGTGATAAATATCTGCGTGCTAATTTGGAGAGAATTTTAAATTCACAACGGTTAACTTTCCACCAATTAAGTGGATTTTCATCTAAATCCAGTCTTTTTTTGTTACGATAAATAACTAATTCTTTGCGGAGAAGAGCGTCGGGGCTACTGTTGTCCGGTTCTCTTTCACCTTCATCTTGATGAATCTAATATCATGGCAAGATCGCTTTTTAAGCAAGTCTGATTACCCGTACTAGAAGTTCCTGGTTCAGGATCGAGAGAATCTCCCATTCTCATTCTTTTTGTTTTTTCCGCCGGTGACATAGGAGAATCAGTGACGACAGGGTCATTTAACATCTTTATTATTTCATCTTTTATTTTTTCTTCGGTGACTGGTTTGAAAAATTTATGCTTATAGCGAGGATCTAAATATGTGGAAATTGCATATAAGTTGTTATCTTCCAAAGAAGAAAATTTCACTGAAAATTGTGATTTCAGATTAGAGACTGCCAACCGAATAGCATCACTTTCTCGTGGTTTTGTTAAATAGTGGTCAAGTTTTTTCAAAAGCATTTGTATGATAGGAATCACAGATGATATGAGTGCCTGAGAGCTGCTCATTTCACGAGTGTAATCATATTCTTCACCTCAAACGGTTTCAATACTTCAAGACAGCATTCTATTATTTTCCACTCTTCAGGCAAAATTGATTCAATGTTATTGTCATTGGCATAAAGACTTAATGCATCTTTTATCTTTAAAAAACGCTCAAACATGTAGAACGTGCTGTTCCAGCGCGTCACACAATCCTGGAATACTTTAAGATGCGGTTGATTAAGTCTGTCCTGAATTTTTTCAAGTTGCTTTTGAGCAATGGTTGAATGGTCAAAATGAGTAGTAATTTTCTTACATTTTTGTTTGACGTCTTCTATGCTTTCCTGCGATCGTAAACCATGCCGAATAACAATTTGCAACTTATGAACGGTACAATCTAAATCATTTAGCAATGCTAATCGTATTCCTCTTTTCATGTTAGAGCCTTCATCTCGTATCATGCAATGCACTTTTTCATTTGAAATATTCCATTCAGCAAGCATTGTGTTAAATTTTTCTGCAATGATATCACCAGTATGACGGTCATCAAAAGTCTCGCATTTTAACACAATTGACGATCGTTGAAAGTTTTCTGATACTCCGTTGCAAGTTAGGCTAAGCAAAGAAACACCTGAGCTGGGATCTGTCCAAATATCAGTAGTGAACGACATGTAATCATATTCTTCAATTAGTTCTTTAACTTTTCCAGCAAGTTTTATGTGTAGCTCATTGCACACGAAATCAGTAAAAAAATTTCGTACTCTAAAATAATATTTCGGTGCTAACTCTTGTATGAGACGACGAAATCCAAGTCCCTCCACAAAGTTAAAAGGTAAATTTTGAAGCGCTATCATTTCGCCAATGAATTTGTCAATCTTTTTTGAATTAGGATTGTTAGTATTCCACTTCTTTTATTTTTGTAGTACTTCCTCTAACGAAAGCTGTTTCTTGACTTCCATCTACTAAATAAAAAAATAAGTATACTTATCAAAATTTGATGTAAAAAAAACTAAAAGTAAATAATACGCATTATAATTGAAATTTTAAAAAATAAAAAAGGCCAATGTGGTGTGCGCTTTCAAATAATTAAGTGTTAAAAGGGCTGTAATTTGCTAACAATAAAGTTAGAATTGAAACAAGACAAGCATTTAATTTTAAACATAATTTGGAACTAACTTTGAATTCTTGTTAGTGCTAAAAAAGCTTAAGAAGTGAATATTTTCACTAATACCATTTTTTTATTTTAAATTTAATATAGAAAGTAACATAAAATCATGTGACCAATAACAACAATATATTTTAGTCACACTACAATATAATAAAGTAAGGAAGGATTATAGATATTGGCCCTTTTAGCACCAAGTATAATTATCATGATTTGAAATGAAAACAGTAAATTATTAATGAAATTAAATTAATTTATCTAACCGTAACTAAGTTTGTAAAACATGATTGTATTTCCGATATTCCGATATTTTTGATACATACCTGCTTCATCATTTTTTTTCTTCAATTTCTTTTCTTTATTCGCACTTTGGAATAAACAAAACTCCTCCGGGTGTATTGATTTCAGGTGATTTTTCAAAGAAGTAGTAGTGCGTCCCTTCCGCGAGTAACTTTTATTACATATCTTACACTCCGACTTCTCCGGATCATTTTTGTCTATTGTAAAATAAGTCCAGATACTGCTTTTTATTGGTGGCGACATTTCACTTCAATATTTATATCAAAATATTCATTAAACACGCAAAAAACTATGAAGTACACAGTAAACACTCACTGTAACTATAATTTATTGACAATGAGAAAAAACACAACAAACAAAACCTGTAGGATCTTGTTACCAATGTGCGCCTTCCTATACGTCAGTTACCGAATGAAGTTAGAAATTACCAAAACAAACGCGAAGCACGTGCCACTCTGGCTCCGCCCACTTTCTTTACATGTAGTTACTTGTTGATGTGAATCTGCATCCGTAAAAACTCCGCATTGATTGATGCGGATGTGAATGCGGATGCAGATGTCTGAATTAATGCGAATATTCCGCATTTACGGCTGCGGATGCGAATATTCGTAACACCCCTGCTCAATACATATAAACACAATTGAAATGTCTGTCTATAATTCCGAAATAAAGGCTTTTCCTTAAGTTCATGTGGTTATTTGCACTAAACCAAAACCAAAACCCAAACGCAACCCCGAACCAAAATACCAAAACCCAAATGCAATTTTTTACATTTCTATCTGTCTGTCTGTCTCTTTTGTTTGTCCGAGCTAATCTCCGAAACGGCTAAATCTATTTTGATGGGACATTCATTGGGAGACAGCGGAGGATTTTACAAGAAGCAATCTAGGCTAAATTTTTTTACCGGAGAAATACCAAATTTAACGCCGGTGAAACTGCGAGTCACAGCTAGTTTAACATATAATTGGGACCATCGATTCACGTGTCACGTGTCTTTCGAATTATGAAAACACATGCATATGTATGACTACTGGACTACGCCATCAAATAATTGACCGCGCACAATATTTCATAACTCCAGTTATCGTATCAAGCAGCGAAACTACTACGCCACGAGCGCCTCATTGAATATCCACATTCAAAAACTTGTATCTAAAGCCGAAGTACATATAAAAACCCAAAACATTACATGTGCATATTATACTGTGTTATCACAAAAAAAAATTATACGTTATATTTTTGTGGTCAGACTATTTCCGAATACTTGGTCTCAAAGAGCAATGACTGAATTATAGTTTCTCTTATAGAGAACCATTTTTCAACTTACTAGTATCTATAAGCACTCCGATTACACTATGCACCACATGAGTACTATACAGTTTCAAAGATTCATACAAGCAACCTGCTGTAGCATAGCGACAGCGACAGGCGATGTGTGGGTCACCGCTCACCACACCACCGATCGACTTACATATGCAGGGTTAATTGAAAAATACTAATAACCTCTTAGTGCAAAATTCCTTTCGTCATATCTAATAACTTTTGTTTTACGACTTTTCTCAAAACTTAATACGTTCCTTAAAAAATATTTGCTACGTTTTGTTGTACTATCTAAAACGTAATTACTCTGTGTACGTATTCAAATGGTTCAGTGCAAACGCACCGGGCCTTAGCGCCGCGCCGCCTCCCCGCGCCCCGGGTAGAGTAGGTGCCATTTTCAGAAACATTTAACGTATTTTTATGTCAGTATGAAAGAAAAATTTACGAATTATTAAAAACAGTTGAATAAAAGCTATTGATTATAATGTTAAGAAAAAAATACCATAAGAGGTTATTAGTATTTTAAATTAACCCAGTATACGCTCCGTTGTGGTATAAACCAGTTTTAGCCGATTCCGTCGTAGTACAGTAAACGACAAGGACAAACTGCGCGTACGCAATAAAACAAGAAGTCGACGAAAGAGTATTAGAAATTTGCGAGTTATTTTTGATACGAGTGTTACCAATGATTAAATAATGCATCAACAATTCCAGAATACATAAATTAATAAACCCAAAAAATATTAAACCTATAATTATATACATATAGTAATCTGTGGTAAATTTAAGTCATGTTTAAGTCAAATCCGAATGAATTTTTTTTCTATTGGATAACCCTATGAAAAAGATATAAATTATGTACACTGTAGAGAACTGGGCCTCTGTACTATTATTTACTCTATGCCACTGGTTCCCAAACTTATTTTGTCTACTGAGTCGAGAGCTCATGAAGTCGTTGTCTAAGATGCCTCCTAGCTAAATGAAATTACAAATCACCCCCCAGGCTTCTACACAACGCCCCCATTTTTTTCTGGGTCTCTTACCGCCCCCCTTTAGGCCTGCAGTGCCCACAAGGGGGCGTTATCGCCCACTTTGGGAATGGCTGCTCTATGCTATATCAAGAATTTACTGTGCTTGTATCTCTCTATTTGCATTTCTACAATGTAAAAACAGCTTTAATTTCTAGTTATTTATGTTGCGTTCCTAACATATGTCTATATTCATTCAACAACGTCGACTTCAGGGTAAATCTTTAATTAGATCTCATTCATTCTTCCGATCTCTGCTACAAGAGTTATCTTATAGGCGGTATAGTGTAATGAATTTTATGCAAGGGGGTTGTGATATACACTTATCAATGTAATCCCACAAAGTTATTACCTATTGCCGTTAACATTTATGAAATATGTTCAAATAATTGATGTAAATTAATAATAAATCACGTGATTGATTGATTACGTCACATTCCATTCAATCTTACATTTCCTATTAGCACAATTTGGAATTAAGAAGAAGTTACGAGTTACAGTTAGATGAGGTAATTAAGGAAAGTAGGCTCACGGTTTGACTCATCTGACCCTGGCGGGCATTTCTCTGCAACTGTAGAGCAAAGCACCCAAAAAATGAGAATGGCAAATGCAGAAAGAACAAGGAAAGAAGAAGATATCGTCGGGTTATTAGGGTCTTAACCGATCCCTGATTCTCTAGAATCCGTACAAAGATTAAAGCATACCCTTATCCAGATTACTTGTGGCTCGAAGGAAGAACTCAACCAAGTGAAATGTGGATGATGGCACTTGCAAACAGGACGAATGTAAAAAAATGTTTAAAGAAATATTACATTAAAAATAACATCAGAAATATAAAATTACTATTATGATTTGTTTTATGTAAATGTACTTCTAGATAATGTGGGTATTGTAAAAATTTACTATCAATGAAAAGAAATATTACGGCTGATCTGTGCCCCAGGTCGAGATTAATGTATAAACATAAAATAACTGCATTAAAGTAAATTGTAAAGGATAAAGAATTTCTTTTATTTAATTGCTTAGAGTTTATAGCAGATTTCATTCTGTGTTATCATTTAAAAGAATGTTAGGTATAACTTTATGTAACAACCCGTTATTATTCTTCGATACATTGCGTCAAAGTCGAATGACACAAAATGTTGCTACGTTCCATCGTGTTATAAGAATAATTACGAATAAGATTATAATATTATTTATCTTAGCTTTGTACCCCTTTTTAAGCATATTGCGTGCATGGAACAGTAAGAGATTCGGTATGGTTAAAGTGCATATGGAGAAGGAGGGTAGAAAGCTAAAACTTATACATATATAATACGTATTACCAAACATAAAGTTAAAAAAAAACTTTAATTGTTTGCGTTTATACTGCCAATACAAACACATAATAGTTATACTATCAATGTCAAACACTATTAATTTGAGATCAGACCCTTGGATCAAATAAGAACAAACACGGATCAAACCTCGGATCGAAAATGATAATGAACGGAGCTTTTGCTTTTAGAGCGTGAAAGATTTTTGTTGACCTAAAATCTAGACTGGTGCAAACATGACATGTTTTCATTGTTGTGTTTCCTAGTAGCCAAAATAATTAAGATTTACGAGTATTTTTCAAATAATAATGATTTCGAAACGAAAGCGAACAAAAGTGTGAACGAATCGAACAAAATTATCTGGGGAGCTCGTTTTCGAGGGATGGAAGATACGAGTTGGATGTGGAATGACGGGTAGCAGCTGGCAATAAAGTGAACGGTGCTCTGTCCGCATTGGTAGGCAGTGTGAAAATATTTAACTCAGTCAAAATGGCCATACACAATGCGGTACTGGTTCCAACTTTATTGGATGGTACTGAAGCCTGGATATGTTCGTAATCGAGTGAAAGTAAGATAAATGCAGTAGAAATCCGATCTCTTAGATATATCTGCGGGATACCGCACCCATCACCCTTGCAGACAGGTTAGCAATGAAGAGATACGCAGTATGACAGGATTGCACGACAGTGTTATTGTAAAAAGAAGAAAGGATTGCTTATATGGTTCGGGCGTATAGAAAGAATGAGTGATGAAAGTCTGACGAAATAAATCTATAAAGCGAAAGCGAGTGGTAGAAGAAGCCAAGGAAGACCAAGGCTGACTTATGAAGATCAAATAGCCAGAGTGTTAACCGACGGAAATGTCAAAAGCACTCGCATACCTAGGCGAAAATGTGTGAAGTTGTAGTTGAAGCGAAAGAAGTTGTAGTTGAAGTCGCCGAAGAATTTTAAAAGGTTGCCAACGAATAATAATTATTGACAAATTGACTGAATGAGTTTTAAGCTGGGAATTTTGTGTAAATTTTGAGCTGTAAGCTGTCTCAAGACCGTGGACTGTATAGTCGAATTTCAACCAATGAGTGACCACTAGTACGAGTGATATCATTAAGTAAACTCATTTTAATGCAGTATTTATTTTTCTCCGAATTCCAAATGCAAATATTTTTGTAAATTAAACAATAAAGTATTTTTCTGCTGTAATAATAAAAACACAACTACTTGTTTTCTTTTACTAGGTGTGCTGGTCGTCTTGACTCAAGAAGCAAGACAATGACAAAATGTAATTTTCTGTATAAGTCGCCGATGTTTAACTATTGGCATGGAATGCTCATGGAAGAAAATCATTAGGTAGTTACAAAGTGCATTAAACAATTTATTAATGTTATTAAGAGCACATGATCACGTTTAAAGTAATAATTAATCCTCCGTTGGTTCGAAGAAATTAAAAAACAAAGTGAGTTCTGCAGCCTTCTGCTAATTAATAAATAACGTTCCAGTATGAATGTCAAAAGTCGTCGGACAACCGTCATCTAGTCGACAAGTAACCGTCAACCGAAGCACGTTTTATAACAGTATAACCACAAGTATAACCTAGTGCTAGAACCTGGTGTAGTTTCTGTCAGGATCGCTACCACTCTCTTATTCGCTAATCTTGACGCCAAACAGCAGATTTTGCGTCATGTGTTCCGCGGGGTTATTACCTAAAAATTTGCAGACAGCGACGCGATCACTGCGCGACCGGTGAGTAATTGTAATAAAATTGATATCATGTATGACGATTGCGTGTCTATTGCGCCATGACCGTAAAATACTCTTTTCGCGGTAACACTATACCGTATATATATATTATACCGTATATATATACCGTATATATATATATATATATTTTAACACTACCATTTATATTACACAAAAATTCTCGATTTGACAGCAGATATCGCGCGATATTTGGCTGTCGCATATTGTCTGCAAGTCAGGTGCTAAGCGTGCCGGTGTGGAGGCTAAGACAGTTGGTGAATTTCTGGCACTAATGGCATAACATCTTAGTCCTCAGTGTTGTCAAAGCATTTGGAACTAAAGTGATATCTCAGCCTTGGTGTTGTATATGTTCATGGACTTCAGTTCACTTACCATCAGTTGGATTGTTGGTGTTCTCTGTGGTATAAAAAAAACTATGACCGACATTCATCACAGATTTAGCACTAATAGAAATGGCCTTTTCACGTCATGAATTGTTAAATGGAAACAAATATATGGCGTAAGTCTATGAAGAAAAGGGATAGGGATACATAAATTTCGTCTCTATCTGTATGCGCAATGTGTTAGGACTATTTCGCTGTTGCATTTGACAGACATAAGAACCAAACAAATCTTTGTTCGTTAGTACTTTTGAGTTTTTTAATTATTTTTGAACTTTACAAGGGAAAAATTAGTATAAAATTTTTTATAAATATGTGTGAGACAGAGGCTTTTTGGGTGTGACGGTAGAATGCAGTATTTTAAACCGCAAAGGCCGGTTTGACAAACACAAATTTTCAAAGCCAGGAAAACTAAAGCCAGTAGATGTGTGAATTTCATCAATAGCCCTAAAATGTCAAATCGATGTCAAGATTCTTGGTATCTAGCTGGTAACCGTATTCTAAGGAGCTATTTGAAGACATATTATATGACCTCTAGTAACCTTTCATCACTTGCATTTCATTTCTATCTCTCTCTAACTCTTAAAAATATCTCGGAAATACATAAATACCGTCTAATGTACATAAGGGTTGCTATATGTGTATATATATACCAACAGGAGGAGTAAAGAGTTTCAAAATTAAATTTCTCGACTTCGACTACCTCCTCAGAGATAGGTCTCCTGCTTTATGTAAAATATTCATTGTCATCAATCACGTTACTCAATTAGGTTCGCTTATAAAATTACAGACTTTTTGGACACAATACGTTACAATTCTACCATACTTAATCTACAGGATGCATTGTAATAAATCTGGATACAATACGACTCTATTTCGACGGTGTTGAGTTTGTTGCTACTTTGTATAACAAACAGCAGGGTACGGAATTGCAAACTCTATATCGGGAACTTCCTGCGACTGTGAATTATAACATTAGTGTAACACTATTATGAACTGGAGTTGCACTGGAATTTAACATTTTAACTTAAAAACTAAACATTAACTTCATTATTGTGGTAATTATTACTATTAATATCATGTACTAAGTCGGACCTATCGAATTCCTAGAATCTTTGAAGTCTACAATATACCCTCGCGTCCGTCACAAACGTTTTTGGCAGAGGCTATCTGAAGAAAACAGTTTTTGGAAACCCATCCCGCTGAGTTATTACCCAAAAATTTGCAGACAGCGACAGCTACGCGATCACTACGCGACCGGTGATTAATTGTAATAAAAAATTAATATCATGTACGACGATTGATGATTGCGTGTCTATTGCGCCTTGACTGTAAAATGCACATTTCGCGGTTTTTTCGCGGTAGATATAGTGCCACTATACAAATTACATTACACAAATTCTCGTTTTGTCAACAGATATCGCTCGATATTTGGCTGTCGCTTGCTGACTGCAAGTCAGATAATAAGCGTACCGATCTGTCTGTTCGTCTGTCACATACATTATTATCAGATTAATGTAAAAAGCTATTTGAAACAAGAGATATAAGACTGATGAAACATGAATCTTAAATACTTTATATATTATATAAATTTGGGGACCGATTTATGAAATATATTTAATTAAATTTTAATGACAATAACCTATGTAATATTTTCTTGGCTAAGACTTTTCTACATTTTTTCGGTTTAGTAGAGGGTGTAGACAGGAAAATAGGGAAAATTTGAAATTTTCAGAACTTTTTCAAACGACTGAAAGAGAAAAAAAAACAAAATAATAAAGAGGAAAATATAAATACTGAAAATTTATACATTTATAGATTGTGTTATGTATAACAAAAGACGTTAAAAAAATCGAATCTTAACAAGGGAATTATTAGACCGGTTTTGCGGTTTTTTTATACGACTGGACAGTGTTTTTCAACCTGTGGGTCGTGACCCCTGAGAGGTTGCAAAGCTTATTTAGAGGGGTCGCAATTACTTTGAAATTTAAAGTAAATGCGACTCTCTTAAATGGGTTTTTAAAAATCCATTAAGTTTATAAAATGAAACTATTATAAAACTTTTTTTCATTTATTGGGGTCAACAAACAATATTACAATACAATATTTATGAAAACATTATAACATAAGAATTTAGATAATTGTATTACCAACTACGTTAACCACAGTTAAGAATTATATAGATTAATAATTAGAACTAGATGAGTGAGGATTCATATTCTGTGCCTTATAAAGTAAACCTTATAAAAGCTAAACAAAGTTTAATGTTAAGGTTAGTTTTAAGTTGAGTTAAGATACGAATTATTAATAATAGATTAAAGGTTGGGGTTAGGAACTAAATCTCATTAAGTATAATTGAATTAGTGTTATAACAAGCAACTTAATGATTAAGCAGAGGATGAATGCTAAAGATATTTAACAGTTGATTGTTTTTATTTTATCAGTAATCGCCTTTTTATACAAACCCGGACGCATACCAAAAATGTCTACATTACATTAAATGGAAAAAAATGGAAAAAAAAATTACACAATAGTTCAAAAGAAATATTTATTAAGAAGAAGATAATTAGTTTAAAGTAGGTTAAAACAAATTAGAACAAATACCTACGTAAGCACGCGTTTCCTACTATATTATCATGATTATTGAGACGTTTAGTGATGTAGTCGATGTTCAAATGTCTTTTTATAGAGAACAAGCCGTTTCCCGCCCGGTCCGCTGGGCGTAAGTGAAAATTTTGTACGTAATAGTACATTATTGTTTGAAAATTGGTGAAAATTGAAAAAATGAATAGACTTAAACCAAACGATTCCGCATCGATTGGTCGTGGTCCCATATCGATCCGTTGAGTAGTTTTAACGTGATTGACGCACAAAGAAAACATAACTTCATTATATATATATATATAGATTATTTGAATTTAAAATGATGTACGGATTATACATTCCTAATATAAAAATTGCCAGTTAGAAAAAGCGAAAAGTAGGGGGTCGCATCGCAAGACATTTTTCCATGCTGAAGGGATCGTGCAATGAAGAAAGTTGAAAAACACTGCTTTAGGGAATACAAATGGGCAAGCAATCCCCTTAATGGTAAGTGGACTAAGTGGTCCATGGACACTTCCAATGTCAAGGCTAAGAAAGCTTTTAAGGTTATAAATGCATTGGCAACCTGTATATTGAGACAAAATGTCAGGAAATTTGCTAAAAATGTAAGAAATTTGCCAGGAAATCTCCGTTTTGAATCTGGCAACTCTAGATTCGTACGATATTTATATAATGAGTTTCTAAGCTTAATTTACAAGACTTTGGACTTTAGATATATTTTTCTTATAAAATTTTTACAACGATAAAAGAAATGATCACAGAAGGCGATCTTATTGTCGAACAATAATTTACACTACAAAATGTAATAGATAGACACATAGATAACCGTTCTATTTTCCAGTATTGTGTTTTTTTGTTTTAAAATAGGTTGCTAATATTTTTCAATACAACAGTCATCCATACATTACCTCATATCTCTTGCTATGGCAACCTTTCGCCCACACGTACGCATTCACGATCACCCCATGCAGAGCATTGTTTTGTACAATAAGTTCTAACTCATATAGACCACCTAAAACTTCAACGCAAATATAAAAAAAGACTAAGAGCATCACAGACACCCATTAAATTAGAGTACCACGCCAGTTTCGACAATTAGGCAGTAAATAAAAAAATGATTTACTTTTCTAGATGTAAGTTACCAATTTACTTCACGTCTCTGTACTACCGTTCAGCTAAATAGATGGAAAGTTTTAGTAAAAATTGATCGTGACGTGCCACAAGACAAACAGAACGGACAGACAGACATATAGACAGATAAGACATATAGACAGATAAGACATATAGACAGACAGACATATAGAGAGATAGACATATAGAGAGACAGACAGATAGACAGACAGACATATTGACAGACAGACATATAGATAGACAGACGAACTATGAAGATTCCGTTTTTGGATTTTTCTATTTTGACTAAGGAACTCAAAAAACGGTCGCTGCAAATGCATTTACTATTGACTGGAGTGCATCGAAATGTATAATGTTTACAAGTTACATATTATATTGTATAGACAACGGGGTTTCTTTGTATTTCAATTTTGGAAATTCATTTCAAGTGATCAATTTGTATATTGTATTTTTAGTCAACTCCCACCTTTTTCAAACTTGTTGATCGACGCATGTTTCGTTTCTCAAAGAAACATCCTCAGGAAACGTTATCTGGCTTGTGATACATTTTGTCGACCCACATATTCTGCGCTAGTTAATATTAGAAATATTCATAAGAGAATTAAAGAACTAATTAAAAACTTGAACTTGATTTGAGCATTCCCACCTTTCATCTCCGAAACTTTACCATAAATAACAATTTTGCACTTTAAATTAAAAAAAATCATATAATTTCAAGCCTTCTTAAAATTTACAGGAAAAATATAGCGAGAGTGTTAAGTTTTTTTTATACCACGAGAAAACAAAACTAGTAAACAATTCACTTGATGACAATCAGATTAAGTGGCCCATAGACGATTACAATATCAAAAAAGCACTTCTGATTGCAAATGCGCTGGCAACCCTGAGGAGTAAGATGTGGTGCCTCTTGTGTCAGAAATTTCACTGGCTCTCTACCCTTTACACCGAACACAACCAGAGAATATGTAGAAAAGAAGATCGACTCCCGCCACATACGTAACGGAATTAAACGGATACGTAGTGTTGTTGCGATGGGCGTGAAATGCGGAGAGCATCTCGTTTAGTTATAGATTTGGTACATTAATAATAGAAAACAATGCATACGTATAAGTTTTTCGGTTTATTACATTTAATATCTAGTAGTCACGTTGTTAATTTTTACTACTAGAAATTAACAACATTACTAGAAATTAAATGACAACCTAGAAATTAAATGAATACTTGTGTTGAAGAATTATATGTAACTGGATTCGAATAATTAAAATTATTTAGGCATCTAAGGCGCATGTACATATAATACATTCGTTTAAGCTATTTATGACGATGCGAAGAAGAAAATAAAGACAACTGAAGGGGTCACATGTTTGCGTCGTGTGCAACCCCTACTGGCGCTACAATAATCACCCATATTCACCAAGAATAATACTGTAGTGTGCGTGCCACGGCGCATGCGTATTAGCGCGCACACATACAAACTGCGTACGCCAGCTTTCTATGACGACATCCTACTGTTATGTTTATACTGTGACACAAGAGTGCAAGCACTGCTGTTTGGTGACAGGTTTAGCGAATAAGTATAGTATAAGTATGATGGTAGTAGCAATCCGGACGGATTTGTAGAAGATCCTACCACCCGCAAAAGTCGTATAAATCCTCAAAAATTGAGTTTATTCTATTATTTTATAAATATTGCACGCAATCCTCTGTGAATAAGAGAAACTCCCACAAGTCCAATTTTTGGATCGAAGTTCCTTAACGTTGCTTACAGGATGTGTGTTGGAGAAATCGTCACGTAAAGAAAAATCGTTACGCCCCCTCCATTCGACTCTCTGCGACTGTCTCTTTCTCTCTCTCTCGCTCTCTCTTTCTAACACACGCTAGTTAACTTAGCAGTGTTCGTTAGCTCTATACACAGATTTACAATTATCTTTCTGTCTCTTTCTATTATGAGTGTGTGTGTGTGTGTGTGTGTGTGTGCGTGCGTGCGAGTATCGAGATTCGAACAAACGAGCAGTGTGCGTGGCCGGCTGTCCAACATCATTACTTTAAACGAAGAAATTTTGTTAAAACTTATTCGTTTTTATTTGAAATCATATGTGAGTTTTATTGTTTTATTGTCTCATTATGACAATTAAATTTTGAGAAATGGAAACTGCAGTTAAGGAACTTCATTTCTAACGAGAGTCCCCCGACCGCACGCTTTTTTTTTAATTTAAACTTGATTTTTTCCCGAATTATCATTGGCGACCTCGTTAAGTCGCATATGTGTTTGTTAAGAAATAATTGCGTGAAGCTGAACTGCTTACATTACTTATATTTTAGTAAAGCTTCGCGAACAGTCACGAGGACGTGGGTGGTATCACTATCAGAACTGTCGCCGTCGATGTTTGAGTAAAACTTAACAAGTAACAACAAAACCATCTCAAAGATGTGATTCATCTGAGTCGTATTGTACATTCATAAGAACACATACGTAAAAATACGAAATACACATAGCACCGTGTTGGCATAATAAAACAATTGCAAATACAGAGTAATGTATGGAGTAATGAACAAGTCTCGAATACCAATGTCGAAGTAGTTACGTAGGCCTGAAACATATTCCCTTTTTTCCAAAAAAAAAAACAACTAACAGACCATTGTACCTACAAACAATTTATGGCACAAATTATATTGTTCTCATTTCATTACGTATAAGGGTCATAATTAAAATGACATTCCATTTTTAACGTTTATAACGACTAGACATGTGCAATTATTGGTTTTTCTTACACATTAATTGATTTAATTATGCTCTATTGTAGGAAAAATACAACAAATTATTCTCTGACTCATTACTCGTTAAAAATTGAGATATTTTTTCGAAGTCGTTTTAAACAGGAGAAAAGTTCAACTGAATAAGAGAAAAAAAAGTTTTAAATTATTTATCGGTATGGTTATTTCCACTGTAACCTTTAAGTTTCTTTTAAATTAAAAATTTACATAATTTTGTAAAACAATGATTTTCTAAGAAAAATTATTCGCGAAATATCATTTTCTTTACATTTCTCTTTTTCTTTCAAAAATAATATTTTTCAATTTTATTTTGAATTAATTACATTTTTGTTATAAAATAGAAATAAAAATACTGACCACAACCTTGTAACTACATTTTATTTTTTTGAGACTAACGAAGGTCAAGAGAAATCTTACGAGGAGGAACTAACAAGTTAAAAATGAATTATTTTGTATTGTAAAAAAGAAATACTTGTAAGATGTCGTATTTCTCTTTTTTCAGCCCTACATGTATAGGAAGTGCGATACAAGCATGAGTCACGGAAGCGATTAATTGTCAAAAGATCTACATGTTAGAAAAAGGCGCGTGCGCATCCGTGTTTGTTGGCGACGTTTTTTCGAGAGTTCCTAATTTAGAACTATTCTGTTGTTTTTTTTCAAGCTAACTAGGTATCCGTCGGTTGAAATAGCTAAGTCCGATGCTTAATGATGTCCTGCTAGGATAAGAAAATATGGAATCACATAAATAGTTTTTATCACCTTTGCTAAATGTTTCAGTCGTTTACCAATAGATGATAGATTTTTTGATGTAAATGTAAATGGCCATGTAAGTCACACCACATGTATCACTACGACCAGTACTGATCTATCGTCAAATCAACTTAACTGATTCGTGAATCGATTTATTATAATCACGCAGTCATCCTGTAGTTTTTAGCCACAGCGACAGTTGGTAGTATTTTGTAGTACAGTGTTGTAATCAGAGTTAGTCGCAGTTATGTAGATTTATTTTTCACTTTATTTTTTATGGACATAGAAATTTGTATAAATTAATAAAATATATATAATTTCCTTTGTCGAATATATACCATAAATAGTTATTGCTCTATAATACAAAAGCGAGCTCAAAGTCTAAAAAAATTAGAGGTAATTTATTATTCTGAACACTATTTACATAAACACACTGAATTTTCGTTAGACACTGATTATTATACACCTACATAACATGTATGTAGTTTGGCATTCTACCAAATAAGATGAGCTACAAAACATGTATAGATAGGAAATAAAGTCGCGACAAAAACCAATAACTTATGTCAGTAGTGCCGCTGATTGAAATTTGAAATGAGCGTGACATGGTCTGAAAACGAATCCTCGGGTGGCTAAAGCTAAGCATCAACCCTGTAGTCCGGATCAGAGAATAAAGCTTGAACGTTCCCCGCCTGTCTTAACAGGCGATGAAAAGGGGCCTGCGACGTCATGGCTGCTCGGAGTGAAAGCTCCGCTACCTTATTACGTAACTGCACTCAGTAAGCGAGCACGATATAAGGTGTTGCTGCCTCTGTTAATTAATCAGTGAACTAAAAGCAACTGCTGGCGACCCTATTTATACTACAAAAAGTCATTTTACCGCATGGCACCATAATTACCAATTTAAAACAATCGTCACGCGACAGCGGCGCAGCTATCGTTCTTCACGTGTAACCCCACCGGTCGCTCATCCGTGCGACCCAAAGAAGCACGGCAATGCGTGTGGTCCATGCTGTCATGATACTGCGATAGCACATGCGACTCTGTCACTGCCTTTACGAGAAGTGCTTCGGCAGAGCGCGAGAATGGCTTCGGTTCATTTCATTGGCAATCCCGGGGAGTTATCTAAAAATTTGCAGACAGCGACAGCCACGCGATCACTGCGCGACCGGTGACTAATTGTATTCAAAAATTGATATCACACATGACGATTGCGTATCTATTATCGTAAGACCGTAAAATGCAATTTTCGCGGTAGATTTTGCGCCCCTATACAAATTACATTACACAAATTCTCGTTTTGACAGCAGATATCGCGCGATATTGGCTGTCACGTGCTGACTGCAAGTTACGTAACAAGCGTGCTGGTGACCCTGGACACCGCGCCCGCCAAACCAGAAGTTTTAGTGAGTAAAAGCCCACATAACCCAGTCTCTTCTCCAAGGGGCTTGGTACATGTTTATAGGTGTCTCCCGTGTTACCAAAAAAAAAACGAAACATGACGACACGATCGAGACACCAATCGACCAACACGACGAAACGAAAGCCCAAATAAATCAACCATTTCTCAAAGCAGACAGAACATGATTATTCATGCAGAGATTAATCATGATTCTTATTTCTTGTTTGCAGGTGGAGGGGTAAATCTATGATAGGTAGCGTACGTTTCTTTGTTTTTGAGAAGGGAAAAAATTCCGTATGAACACCTAACCGCTTTTGTTGAATGTTTGTGTGGAATGTTGATGTGTATATGTGTCTGCCTCTTTAACAACTTGCTTATCCTTACAGCTATTACAACCTATTACAGCATATACATCTTATACACATTATAATTACTCTCTCTTATAACTATCTTATTCTATTTACTTAAACTATCCTATACAACTATGCTATTAATTTTCTTAATTCTATTTATCATACGTTACGATATATATACATGTATATGCAGTATATGTATCTATTAATAAACTATATGTATCATCTTTTTACAAATTTTAAAACTATAGAATTCCGAAAAAAATTACTGCGTAGTATCCATTTTGCAACTGCTGTACAAAAGAAGAGGCTCTACCAGCGACAATATTCACGCAACTGCTGTACAAAAGAAGAGGCTCTACCAACGACAATATTCACGTAAGTTTTATTTTTTATCGCGACTTTTTTATTAATATTAATAAATATATCTAATACAAATCTTATACTAATCTACAACTAAGTTAAAGTAAAATCATATATAATAAAACAATTTTTACGCACTATTTCCGCATATTTTTTACGCACACTGTTTATTTATAAGTACGCGGTTTATGCCCATGTATTAATCACGTGTTCACTTTTCTGGATACATATACATGGATTATATATTAGCGTATTACGTTATCTGTTACGAGCACTAAATCGTTTGTGTTTTCACGTTACAGACACTTTTTATATAAATAATTATTATACATAAATTCTCGGAACTTTGAATGTTATGATTTGTGACATTAATAACTAGATGGAAAACGTCACACTAAATCCCAATATAACAGACACTACCATACATTAATATAAGTATTTTCATTAATGTTTTTACGGGCAATGACGTGGTTTCTTTCATATTTGTACGAGTATCTATACGTAATTACGTCAAATATTTTATACAGAATGAATACTGACCGTGATTATTAAAACTGTAGAAATATAAGGAAAACTGTTTTTTTCCTTATAAAGATCACACATGTTTTAATTCCATATAATCTTTCGAAGTCCTTTAACTAAAGGAAAATGGATTCCTCTCCATATTAGATAAGCCATGTCAAAATCCACCGATACCGGTTGTGACAGACAGACCGTGGAGTGCGTAGGAAGTCATTAGTTACGCGGACGTTACCGCGAGAGTAATATAGCCCTTAAAAATATATATGGCCTATTAATGGCCTTGTTAAAGTACGAAGTGGATGCGACTGATTTTTCAGGTCAATTGACAAATTTGGGAAAATGACCCATGGTACTGAAAGATAGAGTAGGATTTTCTCTGCCTTGCTTTGAAAAAATAAGGGATCGATTATATGTCATCAAAATACATGCTTAAAACCAAAACTTTTACTATTTTTTAATATTCCATTGTAAAATTGGAAATAAGGAATGCATGAGGATCCACTTGGGTGTCTGTCTGTCTGTCTGTCCATTTGTCAAGGTCGGTTTTCTTTAAAATTATTTGACGTAAGCAGCTGCAATTTCAAATACTTATTAGTGCGAACCTAAAAACAGACGTGAACTTCAAAAACGATGGTTTAATTTTAAAGGTAGGTTTTTGGGGCTTAAACAGAAAGTAAAAATATAAACGCGCAGTTATAACAAATGCATATTTGTACCTTAGCAACTGATTAATCTGTGTTTGTACTATGAGATGAAACGAATTAAATAAAAAAGTACATTAAAAAAAATATTTTTGTATTTCTTTTATGTATTTTACACATATTATTTATGTTATATTTGTGTTCAGTTTTAATATTTCAACTAAATTGTCGCCAGGAATATAATATTATTTAAAATAATTATACTTTTTTATAGGCCTAAGACAAATTAATTATCAATAAGTATAAAGAACAAAAAAACGCAATTTTTTAACGTATAAAAGTCTGTATAAAAATACCATAGAAACCATAAAACTGATGAAAATATAATATATTTAAATAAAAATATCCATTTATAACTCCTATCTCTACGTATCCCATCAAAAAGCATGGTCATACTTATTTACCAACTTATAACAAACACAATACCCGAATAAAACAAACAACGATACAAACAAATCGTATTTGATTCTATAAATGTATGACCTGAATTGATCCACTGACCTTAACAAGAAATAATAAAGTAACAATCAGGTACTTAATAAATATACGAGAAAATAACGTTCTGTTGCTTCATTATACACCTACACGACATAAGTAATGAAATAAAAGGATTATTAACAGAAGAGAACTTAAGAGCCTTGTATACGCTTGACATAGGCCAGGTGTGAAGATCACAATTCTAGCAGCCCTTGGACAAATTATTTTCTGGAATAGTTTCTTTTATTGAAAGACCAGTGACATGCACAGGATAGATATGGTTGAGTATATAAATAGTAATCTAAAACCTTGCCGGGAAAAATAAGTATATGCAATACAGACTAAAAACTGCGACTCCCAGAGTTGAGTTTCAAAAAATGCTTAAATACGTGAACGTATCATGTTTTTTGTTAAAGAATAGACATTCATATTTCATTACAAGTTTCAAATTTTCGGTAAAGAAATTGTTTTCCTCGGTCAAACTTACACCTCCTATTTATCCTTCCTAAGACTTATTTAAAAAAAATTATAACAAGTAGTTTTACTCAAGAGGTTCCGAATTTCTGATATTTCTGTACAACACTTTTTGATTTTCATTCAGATTTATTCTATATTTACTCATATGTACATATAAGTAGCTACACACACACTATTATGTTTATGGACATATCGACACTAAATTCCAGTGCTGTTATATAATAATAATAATAATAATCTGACCTCAAACTAGGGTATTCTCTGTGCTATGAGAATAAGACGACGACTACTGAGGGCGTCTCACAGTACACCCAGACCCGAGACTATCTAGAAAAGTCCATTTCCTAAATTGACCTTACCGGGAATCGAACTCGGAACCTTCCGCGCTTGGATGCAACGTCTAAACCATTATCGAGGTCGAAGCGCTATCGAGGTCGTCAAAGCAATAATAAAGCAGTAATAATTAAAAAAGGAATAATAATATTCAGTTTATTATTGCTTATTGAGTAATGTTTGTTACTAACTAAAGTCTAGTACGATCATCTAACTTACCTAACAATAAATTGTAACAGTTATAACTTATAACACAGTTATAATTTCTATTTAAAAGGAAATTCGTATAAAAAATTTATCCAACGTGGATAATTGGTCAAATGTTGGTTACAATTTGACAGTTGCCTTTTACATGAGATCGATCGAAATGTCTTTGACTAACAGAGCGCCGAAATATCATTAGTTTTAACTTTGACACTTGACCGACTTGGCCCAACACACCGTGAGCAAGGGGCTTTAGAAAAATCAACGTCACAAGTCATAACTCATAACCAATCAAAGCAGATGACTTATCATATTCATGGTTAATAAATACCTGCTTTCTTCGCTAACATTAAGACATAAGTAAAGTAATTAACGCAACATGTTGTGTGTGCGGTGTACTATGCAATAAAGATACAAGGTTCGATTGTTGGCTAGGTTAATAGGAAACGAATTCTTCTAAACTAAACTGGATAATACAAATAAACAATACAACAATAGTAAGTATAGAACAATGCTTAGTTAGAAACCTCACAAATAATAGGTTTGGAGATTTATTTATAAAAAATTTAATAAAAAAACTAAACCGACTTCAAAGAAAGATCACTAACAAGTACGAAATTACTATCCATTACTAATCAAAACTCAAGTACAAAAATAACTTCTAAATACGATACAAATTAAATTTAACAGTTATCGAAGTAAAATTTCGCTGGTATTTGACAATACCAGTGATGTGTCCAATCTGGAAGTATATAATTTGAAATAATAAAGAATTTTCTAAATTGGTTTATAAATGACGGAATTCTGAGGTAACAAAGATGAAAAAGAAACAAAGAAATACAACCGAATTGAGAACCTCATCCTTTTTTTTGAAGTCGGTTAAAATACTATTTATTTATTGTTTAATGTGCTGTTTTAGAATAGAAAGTACCTACATGATTTTATAAAATTACCTCAGTGTCTTTAACACATTTTTTGAGGTCAGAGTGTGAGATATCAAATAAAAGCCTTTGAAATCACGAATCCAATAATATTTAACAGGTTATTTTGTGTTAGCGTTTTTTAAAAGTAAAAAAAACCTATTATGAATTTCTGTCTTCGTAACCTATCTCCTAAAATATGACAAAAATCGAAAACATTGACAAAACGTACGGTATATGGCTTTTCTTAGCTTACTAAAATTGCGCGATTTAAAATTTTTGTCTGACTTTCTGTGTGTGTATCCGGCCTAATCTCCGAAACAGGTGAAACGGTTTTGAGAGTAGTACAAGAATATTAAGAATAGAGAACAATATTTTAATTACTATACAAATTTTCTGCCTTTTATAGAATACTAAATGAATACTAGATATGTAATAATTTATGTAGTAATATGGAATACTAAAAAGTATAAAAACTACAAGTAAATCCGGGAACATCGTGTAGTTTAACAGTAATAGTTATTTTGTACCGTAACTCCTTTACACCTACACACATAACGTAAACCCACGTGCATGAATCATTCATTTATTGTTTTACTGGACAATATGTGAATTGCTAACTTAAGGTGGTACATAACGGACCATAACGGACAACGTCGTTATAATTTAATAACCAAGTGTATACTTATACAACTGAGATAGTATCGAGACGGGTTAGATGATTCAGTTACGATCCAGTATTGGTCCAATAATTTTCCAACAGACAAAATTATGGATGAGCCGTCGCCAGTGTTGTTATATAGCAGTCATATAAACGTGACACAAAGGGTCAAATAATATAGCATTTAATTTGCATAATGGCTGTATTATAATTATATTGCAGTAACACACTGGATTTGCATAGCGGTCGCGTTACTATACCAATTCTGGCTTGAAACTCGATGAGAAGTGGTCCCGTAACCATAACATGCGGTTATGGAAACATACATACATGCATACGTACGTACATACATACACTCACGCTGTATCCCTGACAGGGTAGTCTGAGAGGACGCCGTGTCAAGTATTGCGGTCCTTACATACTTCTTTTTGCCTCTTCAAATCTCATCATTTTCGACACACATTTTCACCGAGGTATGCGAGTGCTTTTGACATTATAAGATATCTAAAACTGTAAATTTAACACGATTACCTTTGATTTTGGCTTGACGTTTCGACCGAGTTGCATCGGCCGTGGTCTCAAGCAAACTGTGGTAGCAACTTTCACTCCGTGTCTGCGGTAGAAGTTTTGTCATCTACCTCCGATATTTGTAAATAGTTTTCGGGATACCTACACACAACACACACGCGCGTCAACGCGTTTAATCGAATGTGAAACACGAGGTTTTGTTCCTTGAATTACAGGATTCCACATCGTTGATAAATTGTATCCATTCTCCCGATAAAAGTTTTCATTTCTCTTTATTTCAATCGCTTCACGCACTACTTTTGGATAAAAGTCGCGATCAGTAGACAGGACTTGTAGGCGATGAAACTCAATCCAGTGATTGGTATCTGATTGGAGCAGATGTTCTGTTATCGCTGATTTGATTGTTTTCCGATTTTTCACCGCTATAATGTGTTCTTTAACCCATTCAGCAATAGTGCGTTTCGTTTGACCAATGTATGAACTACCGCAGCTACAATCTATTTTATAGACTCTTGGCGTCTGCAACGGCAAAACATCCTTCGGTGTGCCCACTATGTTGTTCCAGGGGTGTATATCATGCGGATAGAGTTCTTTTTTTAAACTGATCCAATTTATTAGTAACACTTTTCACATAGGGTATGTAGGCTGGTTGCCTGCTCTCCTCTGGATGTCTGTACCTCTCTTTAGCCTTATGCAGTCGTCGGTTCACCCGATATTCGTTCTTTTCCAGTACCTCCTGAACATAATGGAGCTCCTTCTCCAGATGTTCCGGGTCACATATATCATACGCTCTGTTCTTTAATGATGCCATAACGGATTGCAGGTGACTGGGATGGTGGTAAGACTTAGCGTGCAGGTATCTGCCGTATCTGTAGGTTTCCAATATACACAGTGTGATAACTTTCCATCTTGTCTTGTGGTTAATTATGCATCCAATACTGACACTATGTGTTTCGTAAGATTATAAATAGGGGATGCAATTTGACTTACAATTGGATGCAATGGCACTTTTTACTTATGTATTTTTGGCAAACATTTCGCTTTTGAGATTGCCTTCAGGTAACACTTTGATTATTGCAAACTCACGGAAACGCTCATATATAATCGTTAAAAGACTTAAGGTTATATAATTTCCCTATACATAACCTTTTTAGTAGTCGAGTCAGAGGGCACATCAAACGACTCAGTTATGAACCAAATAAAAAATTACGTCATATTAACTTATGCCCGGGTGATATGAGGCTAATATGAAGCCAGGATGTTAAGTAGCCTAAAATTCCCGAGTGACTAGCCTAAAATATATTCGCGCCGCAATTCCACTAGTCTGATTTCATTTATTAGCCTCTTATGGTCAAGGCGAACTGTACTATTCTTGCTTAGTTGTTAGATATTAGCTTACTGACTTAGGCAGCCACTACACGCTTATACAGCGAGCGCCGTGCAAAACGTTCGTTTGATAAACATTCCATATTCAATGGTTTTAGCTGTGCGTTGTCAGAAAACTCAGTCAGAGAGTAGATATATGCACCTACGCTAATTAATCAAAATTATAGCGCAGGTATAGTTAACTGTGTTCCGTACAAAACAAGCAAAATAGCGTATTACTAATAATTTCGTTATTAAACAAAACTAGAACTTTTTTTCATAGCATACCGCTGGAAACGTAAAATTTTACTTTTAGGAATCTTTCGCGAATGTTTAGCATACAGAAATTTATATTTTGTCTCAAAACTAACAGAACTTAGACAACCTGTCGTGGTCCTAAGACTATTAAAGACAGCAATGTCTTATGTCGTAGAATAAAGACACATATAGAAGAATATATCTACATTACATAATAGAACACTAAAAAAAGAGAAATTTTACGTTTTTAAGTTAATTAGCACAGATACGCAGTTTATACATCTCACTAAATTTGAAACAACTTTTCCAAGAATAAAGACACAACACTCATGTGTCTTTGACATGACAGGCTGGAAGGTATTTAGAATAATAAATTGCACAAAAATTATTATAATGAACCTAATTTTTTTTAATGTAATTAACCACTTGCGGGATCCTATTAAGGAATGCATGAAGTTATAAATTCAATAAATACGACAGTACAAACTCAAAACCTACTTAACAAAAACAGATTTATAATGCTTTAATGAAAAGCACTGTAGCACAATGTTACTTGGTTAGAATAATATTTCAATCTTATCCTTCATAAATGGACAGTTATAGCGTCCAAAGGTTAGAATTTACAAATAGTAACTGTGTAGATACATAGAAATAGCATTAATTTAATTTAAAGTGAACACTGTTCGTAGTAGGGCTACCACTAATTTGAAACTTCGTTAAAATATTATTTACTATTATGGTAATATGATTTCTGAAACTTTGTTAATTCATTATTTATAATTATTTTAACATAATCTCAATGCTTTTCTGAGAATGATAGATAAATGCAGAATGTGCCAGCTGCATGTCTTCCTGCGCAAGTTGTAAAAGACGGCAAAGGGAGTTTACATAGAATTACGAATTATAGACAGAAATATCTTTATATGTATTATTAAATAAAGACACAGATATATTAAAAAGAATGCGTTTGTTTACACCATAACCTAAACTTATTGCTAAAAATTCTGTTGAGATATGACTTTATCGATCGTTAATGATCTGATCTGTCCACTCCAAATGGAAAATGCCATAAAGTTACATATAAGTAGTATATTTAATTTATGTAGATTTGTAGATACATATTTTTTATACAGTTAATATTCACGCAAAAAACAACTACTAAAATAAAGTTTCAAATATTTAAGTTATGACAGCGATTAAAAATTAAAGTTAATGTCAAATTATTTTTATCAAATATGCCCTATGCCCAATGGTTTCTCCCGTATTAAATGTAATATTATTTTGCAATAATAAATAGATTAGATAATTATTCTTCAAAAACTCCTCTACATGTCAATAAATTTCTCGTTAAAATAGATTTAACCGTTTCGAATATAAGTCTGTACAAAAAACAAACAGGCAAAAATTTAAAAAACGCGTGCTTAGATTTCGGTGACGTGTAAATAACTGAAGGCTTAATCAATATTGAAAATTATGATTTATTTGAACGCAAAATTTACCACCACTTTGAAAACTAGACTGATACTAAGAAAAAGCAACGTGAAACTCGAGTAACAAATGTTCTCAAATATATATATAATTTACCCTAATATTAAAAAAAAGAGAGTGCGAATTTTTTTGCAATAATTTTTTTATTTTGTGTGTATATGCAGGGTAATCGCCACGGCAGCGGCCGGCGAAGCGTCAGAAAGGAATCGGCTACATAAATATACATATACATGGAGCAGTATTAAAACAGGAGTACGCACTGTAAAGAGATAGTTGATGTCGAGATATTTAATCTCGTAAAATCTCCATCTCTTCATCTTTTGGTATATCTATATATTGCAATCTTATATAAACTAGTAGGTGTATTTCCGTGTTATTTCCAGGAGCAGTATTGAAATAGGAGTCCGCAATCTAAGGATATAGTTGAAGTCGAGAAATTTAATCTTGAAACATCTCTACATCCTTCCATCTCTATTCATCTTTTGCTGTTGACATATGTATATATAGCAATCTTGTATATACTAGTAGGAGTATTTCCGAGTTATTTCCAGGAGTTAGGAAGAGACGTCGCGCAATTGCACCAACTCCATTCACTGCGCCGGATGTGTCGGCATTGTTAGGATGATAGCTTGTCAAGTTCATTTATTTAGTTTGTAGAAAATGTTATTTTTCATAGCACAATCTATTATTTTAAATGATTGCTTATTTTTTTTATTGGCAATAATTATTTATTAGCTTTCAGATGGACATAGGTTATATATTATGTATTCAACGCGGGCGAAGCCGGAACGGGCAGCTATTTACAAATAAAGATATTAAAAAAGTCTTTTCGATATTAATATCAAAATCCAATTTCAAGCTCCCAAGTTTTCGAATTAGAATCTAATTGTCGTAGTAACCCTTCAGCAATAGGACTGTTTACAATCATTCAATATGACGCAATATATTATGCAGCTAACTGTAAGTACACCATGTCTTTACATCTAACAATTTACTAATAGAAATTACGTTAGATTTGTGGGTGGAAAGTGTTCTGCTGTTTATGTTGTTGACCTGTAATGTGTGGGCTCCATTCCAGTCTTGATATAATTATTTTCCATTAAGTATATTATCATTGTCTTGTACATCAGTATTTTGTAACCTCTGTATAGAATAAAGCTTCGAATGTTAATATTCGAATATATTTATAAATATATTATTCTATTAACCAACTGTCATATGAGTCCACTAGACTCATTCGACAGGTGATTAATAGCCAATTCAACAGTCAAATCACGAAAATGCCTCTAAAAATTGAACTAAGTTTTATTTATATTGGCGGCGGTACGACAACATGGCACGTTCGACGGTGTGATTTTCGGACCAAGAAATTCTATGAACGGAGGCGTAATAAGTTGCTGCTCTTGTCACCGTGTGTCAAACGAAATTTGGTGTCTCTTTCTATCTCATTGAGCGTAAGCACGAGTGAAACAGTTAGCTATAGTAAGTATGGCAACCTCACACTGTTAGTGTAATTCGTGTCATCTCATGAATCTGTCATGTAATAATTATTTGCAAACTGTTACTCTTAAATCTTAAGTGTTTGGCTACTTCATATTCACAAAAATAAAAATATTCGTTGATTATTTATTCGTGCAGTCATTTTCTGCTTTGTATCGTTGTACTGTGACCCCTTCCCTAGTCACGCACATTAAATAAATGTCTAGAAATTCGGTTAACAAAAAAAGGACACCGTAAGGACACGCTCTTAGAGCAAATCACAGTACAAGGAGCAAATGCTCCCCATTTTGATTATTTTACCGAGATGTCATCGGTATTGTTACACAATGGTGTCGAGTAAGTATGAAACTTGTATGTATTTGTTATTTTAGTGTATCGTAAAGATTAAATTAAGAATAATTTATAAAAACGTAAATTAAATTATGAATTCTAAATGACATGCACTGAAAAGTGAAGTCCCGTGAAGTAACGTCATTGCCTATTTCGTTCACAGCGCGAAAGTACTTTCCACTAAAAAAGAACATAGCAGGGACAGCAGTGAGACATGAAATCGTTGATTGACCAGTTTACACCGCTTAAAGTATGTAACCGTGTACCGTCGAGCGATGAAGTGACGTCACTAATTAATACTTCGTATTTAAAATTATTTAGTTCCATTGTACTTAGTTAAAAAGTAGGCTATTTTGTGAAAAATTATAATTAAAAAAAAATCTTTCAGTAAAGCACGTCTTCTTTTGATTAATGAACTATGCACATATCTCATAATTTTGATTCAAGTATCCCATTTACTGCTTAAAATTAGAGTCTTTGAGTATATGGATATCAGTATAATCAATACCGGTATTGTTACACAACTATTGTCACGATTAAAGAGATTTATTATTTTCAAGATTGACAACGGATGTCTATCTGTAAGGAAATTGTTACGCTTCGAATACTGAATCCCAACAGAGACGTTCATAGAGACGATCAGAAGCAAAATTTTTTTGAAATAATTTAAGGTATTATTAGTGTACCCTAGCAATAGCTGAAATATGGCACTAAGATGTAAATTGGTCCTAGGGTCAGAAATGAAAAACAAAAAATTAACTAAAGAGTACTTCGAACCCATTTTTTTTTTAACGTTAAATTATTTAATTAAACTTCTACACCCCAAGCTATCTACTCATACATATACCTACTTTAGGTACACTTGGAACAATCAATCCTGAGGCTAGCAACGACGTCTAAGCTAACATTGGCAGTAGTTTAAATATGGTGTAAACATTTCCGCAATAGGTCCACTCTTTCACACATGAAGCCAATAACGTAAGTGCGCTTTCAATTTAGGCGGTTGAGTCGGACCGCTGCCGCACGTTTGTCGTACAGCTATGACGGCCCTACAGCAGGACGGTTGCAGGACGGGGCAGCAGTCCGATACCAACCGTCTAAATTGAAAGCGTACAAGGCTGCCAGTGTGATCGTATGTTAGTGATATCTATCAATATCTGACATCAGTCGAACCATGGATTCGGACGGTGTTACTGTTACTGCTTTTGGTGATAAAACATAAACAAAAACAACGCCGCCCGAGATCATTACCTATGTTTTCTTTATCATATAAAACTACTGAATTTCGCAAGCTTTACCCAAGTTTAAAAGAATTCAACTAAAAGGGACATATTTCTATTTCATTTATAAACTCTTCCTTGTTTATATCATCCATAACTTATGCAAAATTATATATTAAACACAATCATTCACCGCACTAGTAAACAAGCAACTGAACACGTGGCATTTGCGACGTTGCCGTCCTGCTGCGTGAGTCGCACGGGCGTCGCACTGCTTTCTCGTCGCGTCAATTGTATGTAAAAAATAACCGCACGTGCGTAGTACGACGTCGTTCCTGCTTCGGTGCGGCAGCAGTCCGGCACCCGTCGTCTAATTTGAAAACGCCCTAAATATTGGTTTGAGTTTGTCATGTAATCTCGACAACTATTTGTAGGTATAAAGTTAACGTTACCTATATCCTATATAATATGTGTGTATAATTGTTAATCGTATTTTAAGAGTATTTCCTTATTGTATTCTCAGGGGCTATTTAAAATTTTAAATTAACTTTTATTTTACACTTATTAAATTTAAATAGAAAAAAACGAGAAGAAGAAGTTGTTTTTTTATAATATCTTATGCTGTTAATCATTGGACTTTCACCTGCCAACAGAGATCAAATTAGAATTTTTCCGCACTAATAGTGATAAGTTCCTTTCACATATCATAACATCAGTAAGTACGGAATATTAACCTTAAGATGACTATTACTAATATAATATAAATAATCTAAAATATATCCGATAGCAGTTTTAATGCCTTCAAATAAAATGAATTTTGTAATTCATTTCATAATTCTTCTTCATAGACTTTTGAATTCAGATATTAAATGTATGTACCTCTAAAATTGATTCAATTCTATATCTTAAAGTTGTAAGGTCAGTTAAACCTACGAATAAACCAGGACCCTGAAAATCACTACTCTGTACAATTCTGTCCTCAATAGTGCATAAATGTTCCTTGTCGAAATCGATTTATTGATACCACGGAGTTTATGAGGCGGGAGAGTATCGATACATCTCTGTTTTGTATTGTTGTCTCTGTGAGTCCAGTTATAAAACGAAATGTTGAGGTAAACAATATGTCTTAAACTATTGCCTCAAATGGAGTTATCTTTGCACATCGTGATTAAGACTTACTACACATAAAGCGATCTATCTAAATGTTTAATTTGATTATTATATAGTTACATAAAATATAAATAAAATGTATGTATGTATGTATGCAGATATGTAGTGTGATATGTGGCCTAGAAGTCTAAATGTCACCAAATACTCCTTCTGTTGTAGTGTACTCAGATAATAGAATACTAATAATAAGTATACTAAGTATTGAATGTCCCATTGGCTTGATGGCAGAGTATCTGCCTTTGAAGCAGAGGCCCGGGTTCGATCCCTGGCCAGTTCCATTTAGGAAGAAAATTTTTCTAAATTGACATAGAGTCTGTGTATTCCTGAGAGCATCTCCAGTTCATTGTGACCTACAAGCCTATTAGTGCTTAGTTCGGGCCACACAATTTGTGAAGCTCTCTGGAGTATTATTATTTTATTGTAGCTATTTTTCAAGCTGCTATATTTATGACTCGTGACTTTTTTAAGTAACGTGGGAAAAACTCGAACACGGATACCCAAACCCCTGGAGGTGAAACTGGGTTATGTATGGCTTTTCCTTACTAAAACTTCTGTAGTGGTAATCTTTGGTGCATTGCCGAGAGATTCCGAAAACTGCGTAATTGCAGCCGGTAAGCAGTGTTGGGCAAAATGTAATTTGACGACCTCGATGGCGCAGTGGTTTAGATGCTGCACCAAAGCGTGGAAGGTTCCAGGTTCGATTCCCGGCCGGGTCCAATTAGGAAACAAACTTTTCTAGATTGTCTCGGGGCTAGGAGTACTGGGAGATGCCTCCAGTAGTCGTCGTCTGGTTCTCATAGGACAAATACCCTAGCTTGAGATCGGATGATAGTTGTGTATTGTCTGGCGCATTTAAAAAAAAATATATAAATTGGAAAACAATTAAAATTTATAATTGTATTTATTTGCCTACAAAGTGTTTTTACAATTACATTTTGCCCAACACTGCCAGTAAGGGCAGTAAGTAATAGCCAATTCTTATGCGATCGATCGCAACATGTTAAATCGAGCACGAAATACTACGTCACGAATTTCTGTTGCTGTCTCTGTTGATTGATCAGTAAACTAAAAACTGCTGCTATTGATGCTATAAAAAGTCATTTTAACGCATCGCGCGACTGCGGCGCAGCTATAGTTTTTATGTGATAACCCAATCGGTATTTACGACTGCTAGTATACTCATAGATCTATATACGCTACGAGTGCGTTCCATAGTACGTCCTGTAGTGAATTAGTTGGCGGTTCAACATTGTTTTCAAAGATTCTAATTAATACCTAATAGATATCTAATGGACTTAGAATTAATTGCATAACATCAGTGTCAATCTAAGGTTTGTATGCAGTACATGTCAGATGCAATCAATCAGTGGCATAAGGCGCGTCCTTGATTGCCGTTGTGGGTAGCCGCATTGTTCGTATCTTCGTATCACGTATTGTCTTTGTAACTGTATATACCTACGTAGCTACTCGACAAGGGAACAACCTAGATATATTACTAACTGTTTAGACGGTTCGGTTTAGACTGACTTGTGAAATTCAAAAGAATGTTGTATCCGTATGTTCTAGGCGAAAATGTGTGAAGGGAATAATGAGATTAGAAGACACGAAAGTAGTACGTAGTAAGATTTTTAGTTTCATATCAATATTACAAAAATGAAGCAGATTTTGAGATATTTTAAATATAAGGTAAATATTTTTTGGTCATCATCTTGTGAAGTGTTAAATGAGAGTTATAAGAATAAGGTATTTATACAAGGTTATTGTGAAAGGAGGTATAAATCCGCCGGGGTGTCAACGTGTCACTCACTGCTGACTGTTTTATTGCAGATGTAATAATTACGGCATGTGTTAATTTTGTTTTCCATACAAAAAAAAAACATTATTTTAATAGAAAAGAAAATTTACATCCCTATCATTATGCACTATATTTCAAATGTTTGCTAGCGACGTAAAAACGCTGATATTAGGGTTGCCTCACCTTTATTTTTTTATTATTTTTTTTTTAAATTTTTAAAACTCTAGAACAATTGACTTTTGGCGAAGTTGTAGATCGCGAGTTATCCGTTGTCATGGGTACATTAATACCCTTTCGCATTTACCCATCTTTTCGAAATAACCTTGTATATTATATATATTATAAGAACATAATTGAAAGAAAATAGTTGCAAAGAACGTTTTATTTTGCATTTGTCAATAGACGGTACGAAACTTAAATTCCAAAAATACACAGCAACTTTTGCAGTTTTCAATAATAAGATCATTTTCTTCAACCAATAATTTATGCATTCACAAAGGTTGTTTGACAAGACGATTACAAAGCAAATGTTTCAAATATCAAAATTTGTAACATCGAAATATTAGAGTCGGATAAACATCACGAGATTCGGATATTCTAACGGCAGACAACGTGTTATTTCTGTTGACTATGAGGAAGGAAGAAATTGGGTCACTAGACTTCGAATGGTAACATTTCGAATGACACTATTTATTGGTACTTGTATAATGCCGGCCCCAGATATGTATAGAGATCCTTGCAAAGATGCAGAATAGGAGGAGGCCATTGCGAATTATTTGTACAAGTATTTCATATTTTCATAAATATTTCGTATTTATTTACACAACTCACATACATTGTAAAGAGTTTTACTGAACAATGGCTGGATTCGTATTAAAATGCTGATTTGTTAGAGCTGATATAAAATTATTTGCAAAAGATTTGCAGATTTTTTGCAATGATTTTCAAAAACATTTGTAGAAATATTTAACATATATGTTCATGTCTGAGACCGTCTTAACGCTTAGAAATTTAGTATGTGAAAATTTGCGAAAATGCACACAGTTTTATGTTTTCCATGACCCATAAATATAACAGCATCATAAAAATAGCCCTTTGAAGTTTCATTATTCTTTTTACGACGTTACTTTGGCTAACCTTTGGAAAATTTAATTACTTAATTTAAAGCTTTAGGAAGTTTGTTATTAAGATAATGCTTAGTTTTAAGTTCATAAATATTAATGTTTGGATATGTGTATGCACTGATTTATTTAAAATCCATAAGTTTTAAATCAATGAACTTTCTTTCAGTAGTTATTTTTACTGCTATCTTTAAATGGACGGTTTCCGTTGTTTTCTATCACATGACAAGTTAGCCAAATTATATTTGCTATTTATTTCAAATCATAATGCGCTTAAATTACAGGGATGCAACAATGGTAAGAACTCAGAAAGAAAACCAGCTAGTTCTATTTCACGACTACAATAATCAGTAAAAATAAAATAAATGAGTAGTACTCACAAAATCTGAAAATTCCTGTCCTTTTAGATTAAACAAAAATGTAGTCAACTTCTATCGCTTACTATTACTTCCTCGTAAACTCCATTTCTGTGGCTACTACTATCCGTTATAATTTCTGAATCATATATGTAAATAAAACAAACAAAAAATACTCAAGTTCCGAAAATCATTCCCTCATTCTGTCTCAAACTCCAGATTTAAACACTTTCGGATTTTTAACTCAACAATTCCTTCTTAAAACTAATTACTAGTTCTATAAATCGATCAAAAATACAGTGTTTTTTAGAAAGTACTATTTTAAAACAAAGAAATAGAGAAGAAGTTAATAAAATATATTTTTATGTGTCCCAAGAAAAAAAAGCATTTCCTCACATCGTCACTGACAGCCTATTATTTGTGAATGTATCTTTGATCATTCGTTAACGCTCCTATTGGTTTTTAATATTTAAAAGTACCATTCATTTTTAAATATTATTAGATTCATCTCAAGCGTGTTAAATATTCTTTTACAAAAGGTTTAATAAATATTCTTCTAACTCTTGGTCGTCATTCCCTAATGTCATGGAACAAGAAGATAATAAAGTGCGTTTAATTAAATATTATTTATTAAGTAAATAGGTTTTAGGGAGTATTAATTCCAAAAAAAAACTCGATACTAATGTAAATCTATGTCGTGAGTTTTTGTTAATTATTTATCATTTTTCATTCCCTCATCCGTCATTCCCTCATTTAAATTCCTTATTTTAACATACATTAAGCCCCATATATTTTTGAAATACATTTGTTCCGAGAACCATTATTTTATCAAATACTAGTAACATAGGTACTATCAAATTCACTAAAAATAATTAAAAATAATTTTTTTCTTTTTTTATTAACTTCTTAAGATAAAATTTCGAGATTTTGTGAGAACTACCCAAATGTTTATTGATTTAAAAAAAAAGTTCTTACTTTAAGTATAACAAAAAAGAGGACTTTTTGGCAAATGCGCTAATTTGTGCGCCATGCCATGAAGAAAGAAAAAAATGATAAAGAATGGCATCGAGTTATTATTGTGCAGAGTTAGGTGCAAGGGGTTGTCAAACGTATGACCGTTCTGTAGGTACATGTATGAGATGAGACAAAACGTAATTTTGTACACAATACAGGTACAAGAATATTTCATTCAAATGTTTATCTACCATAGAAACTGTTTTCGCAAAACTGACATTAGGAATTGCCTTTACAAGTAAAAAATAATTTTAAAAAATTGTTATTACGTCTATATAATCACTATTTTCATCAAAACTAATCACCAAAACACTTTTGGTTAAAAATAATAAAAACTATTCGGTTTTTAAATTTCAAAATGAATTTTATGTATATGCGCAAAATGATATTGCACTCTTCGTTGTCCAATTTCTTCAATCGGGTACAAGAATTCAACCATATTAGTCTGGCAACCCTGATCTGTGCTTCTTTCGACGGCGGTTTTTATTGTGAATAGTTTAGCTGAACACACTGAATACTTTCTACATCTGAATCTGCAGTTTTAATATTCCAGCACTATAACATTATATTGTCATAGCAAAGACATACGTATGTCTGCATTCCAAGTTAAAACACCTGGACATTAATGAAAATTACAATGCTATTTTTTACAGAGTAATGATCCAATGTCATAGTAAATAACAAGTGCATCACGTAGTATATTTTTTTAAGTTCCCTCGAGACTGTGAACATTTCTGAGAAGGATGGGACAATTAATATCGATTAAGATGTCAATTGATTCGAATCGTTAAGAATAAAAATGAAGTTGAGTGCACTACAGGAAATACTTATAAAAATGCATTATTAATGAATATAATTTACGGAAATTATTCAACGCATTTTCAACAATATCTCTCAAGGAAATGAACCGAAACATTTTTTTTTATTTGTCAATACATTACACACACAAAGAATTAATGGACAAATACATAATTATATCCAATAATTTCGTAATATTATATCTTAAGTTCACAGTATACCATCACCAGATATTTTACGTGTATGCTCTAGCTAGACTCTACAGGTAAGGCATGTTTGTATTCTATAGAAAGACAGACGTACTTGCTTGTAACTATGATCCCTCTCGTACTCACTTTTATATTAATCAAAAATGTTTGGTATGTAGATGTAAATTGAACAGAGGTCGCCCTGTGATCGAAATTCGACCGTAAATATAAACTTATAATATAAACTCTTTGGCGACGATCTCTACTCTGTGCGACTGTGTGACCCAAGGAGGTTACATTACATATGATCACAAACTATTATGAGTTTGACATTGACAGTCTTGTTGACATTGGCAGTATGAACGTAAACAATGACCGTTTGATTTAATTTGATTTAATGTACTTATTTGTAACACATATTACATAAATATTTTAGCTTTCTCCAGTCTTTTCCATATAAACTTTAAATGTACCAAATTTAACATTCTTCCGTGTGCGCAATGTCCATAAAAAGGGGTATAAAGTTTTCTCTTCATGTATTAATATATACAATAACTCAATTGATAAATTTCGAATAAAAAAACTCTAAACTACTGATCCAAAAAAATAAAAAACTTAAAATTTCTTTGAACGTAATAAATATTACATATTATGGAGCTTTCAAAGAAATTTTCAGTTTTCAAAGTAATTGAAGTAAATCCAAAAAATTAAACTATTTCGTTGCGGAACCTTAAAACGTTCTCGTAATAGTAAATAACAATGATGACAGAATAATAACGGACAGACAACAATACTCAATAAATGCGAGTTTATTAAAAACGCCGGTTGTAAAACTCTTCCGGTGCCCAAAAATGTAAAAACATTATACGCCATTGTCATCGATTTTAGTATTCAATCGATACATCGTCACTACGGCAAATGGAGATGTGCATTGAGATAAAATGTCGAATTATATATGTAAAATGAATTTTAAACATTTGCGTGGGGAACTTTAAAAAATCACGTCTGGTTATAAGACTTTCGGCGGATATGTAAATTTTGTTTCAAAATAAGAAAAAAGATACAAAACGTAATACTATACCATACCATACATACATCCATATCACATATATACATCCATATCACATATATACATCCATATCATATCATATTCATACATACATATCTTCACGCTGTATTCCTAACGGAGTAGTCAGCGAGGAGAGAGCCAAGCGTCGCGGTCCTTACAAACTTCTTTCGTTTCATCAAATCTCACATCGTTCTCCTCACACATTTTCGCATAGATATGCGAATGCTTTTGACATTTCCGTCAGCTAACATTTTGGCTATTTGATCTTCGTAAGTCTTGGTCTTCCGTGGCTTCTTTTACCATCCTTTCCAAATGCCCGAATCATCTAAGCATTAATTTCTTCATTTTAATAATAACACTGTCGTGCTGTCAATATGCGTATTTCTTCATTGCTTATTTTGTCGGCTTATTTTTTTAAAGGTGACATCGCACACACCATAATATAATTATGGTATATATATAGATATTATAATGTAACCATTTATTATGTACCTACTTATATAATGTATACACAAAAATAGAAACTTACTGACTGACTAACATCAACGCACAGCTCAAACTGATTAGTGGAAGCGCCCTTTGAAAAGAAGTTTTTGGAAATTCAACCTACAGTAGTAATGAAGGAAAGTCTAATTTCATGTGCAAAAAAATTTTAAAAACTTAGTAGTGTAAGGAATCTATCAAATAAATGATTCAACACGATTTCGAAGAATTAGTCCATAAGTGAATAAAAAGGATATCAAAGCTGATATGGAAAAATTAAATTCCACGCAGAGAAAGCCACAGACAACAGGGACTGTCGGGCGACTAGGTTCTTTAACATTATTTTAGGGTTATTTTGAATACAAAAATTTGCTTAGTTATAATGGGTGTTGCCGTACAATAGCGTAAAACGTTTGTCTATACTCTAAGTCTAGAATATGGTCACGTTGACAATAGCGGCGATGGGAACAGACGAGGTAGCCCGAAGAAACGTCTAGAAACACAGAAAATATTCGGATACGTTCTACATTTCCAAACGATTCTAACCATTCTATGTCGTGTTTATACAAAAAAACAAAAAAAGATAATATTAGCCTTTAAGTATTAACTCGGCATAGACCCGTTCAGTTCAGAATTGTAAGATGTGTACAAGTCGTAAAAGCTCAGATAAGCCGACTTTCTAATCCCATTGGACGAAAAACACTAGGAGTCCGATTTTTCTTCTAATTTCTTTTTTCTTATCTTCTTTCGTCCCGTTTCTTCCGTCAGCGAGTGGATACACAGCCGGAACGACAACAAGCGGTAACGCCCCTGGATAATCGTTTCAAAACTGAACAAGTGAGCTGACATTGCACAGCGCGGTCGTCACGTTGCAGGATACTGTATCCAAACGTAAGTGACCTTGACTTGTTTTCTAACGCTGCTCGATGAATACAAGGTTTCCTATTTGGAGAAAAATGGATAAATCTTGAAGAGGCCTCTTTTCAGAGGTTTTCAAATAAAAGTCGATTTTTATGCTCACTGTAATTTTAACTGTAATTGTAAACTGACAGGGTTGCACAACAGTGTTATTGTAAAAATGAAGAAAGGAATGCTTAGATGGTTCGGCCACATGGAAAGAATGAGTGATGAAAGACTGACGAAGAAAATATACAGAGCGAAAGTGAGTGGTAAAAGAAGCCAAGGAAGACCAAGGCTGACTTATGAAGATCAAATAGCCAGAGTGTTAGCAGACGGAAATGTCAAAAGCACTCGCATACCTAGGCGAAAATGTGTGAGGAAAATGATGAGATTTGAGGAAGCGAAAGAGGTGTGTAAGGACCGCGACTCCTGGCGCTCCGTCCTCTCTGACTACCCCGTTGGGGATACAGCGTGAAGTTATGTTATGTTTGTAATTTTAATTTTTGCTAAAAACAAACCAAACTCAAATATTAAATACGTTACGTACGTATCATAGGATCTTGTAGGAGGTCCGCCCAAATCGCTCTTACTCAATCATTCTGCCGTCAAACAGCAATACTTGTAATGTTGTGTTCCGGATTGGAGGGAAAGACAACCCGCACGCTTATTACGTAATTTGCAGACAGCATGCGACAGCCAATATCGCGCGATATCTGCTGTCAAAACGAGAATTTTTGTAATGTAATTTGTATTGTGGCTCTAAATCAACCGTGAAAAGTGCATTTTATGCTCATAGAATAATAGATGCGCAATTATCATATATGATAAAAAAAATTTATTACAATTAGTCATCCGTCGCGTAGTGATCGCGTGGCTGTCGCTGTCTGCAAATTTTTAGGTAATAACCCCGCCGGTATTTCTGGCACAAGAGGCAAGACATCGTAGTTCTCCGAGTTGCCAACATAGTTATAATTTGAATTGCTTTCTTAGCATTGATATTGCAAATGTCCATGAGTCCATCCACTTGTACTGCAGCTATAAACTCTAAAAAAAAACATGCGCAAAGTTCGAACAGAATTTACAAAAACATGTGTTTAAACGCGAAATATAATTAAAAATGAAATTTACAAGGTTATTGTGAAAGGGGGTATAAATCCCCCGGCGTATCAACGTATCACTTTTGACTGTTATATTGCAGATATAATAATTATGGGACGCGTTCATTTTGTTTTGTTTTGCGGGATGCGTTTATTCTGTTGCGTTTTCCATACAAAATAAAAACATACGTTTAATAGAAAAAAAAATGTACAACCCTATCATTTATTTATTTTAACCTTACCTTTATTCTAAATGTTCGCTGCAACGTAAAAAGTTGTAGAACGCAAGTTTTCCGTTGTCATGGGTAATTTAATACTCTTTTGCATTTACCCATCTTTTCGAAATGAACTTATATAAGTTAATAGTCAAAATTAAAGTTTTCTTTTAAAGTCGTGGTATATACGAACCAAATACTGTTGAACTAAATGGTGTATTATTTTATCTAAATCTTCGATCACAATCTAAATTAACAAAATCAATATAATAAAATAAAGTATTCGTCGTGCAAACGTTGAAAACTCATGTTTTTTTGTACAAATTTTGACTCTAATTTCTTTTTGTGTAAAGTTACACTTAGGGATAGTTCTATGCCATATTTCAATTTAAACGCCACTACAATTGCTTATAACTTTTGATTTTCGCTTTTGATGTCAAAAAAGTGTGCACTAAATATGAAAATACAATTATTATTTTGCAGAAACGTTAACGAAAAAGTTTATTTATAATAAATTACATTAATATTGTTTGTGACGAAAACAGCTGAAAGCCAGAGTAATTTACGCAACTAATCTTTTAATATGTTATTCTAAACGGAAACTGCATATAAAACTCGTACCGTTGACGCTAACGACAATCTACGAAAATGTATTATTTGTCAGTTGCAACATCGGGAACATAAAAACTAATGGTGCGTTATTTTGAAGCAGACCACAGACGCATCATAAAAATGGTAACGGACTGACGCAAACAGCAGACAACTCAGATATAATGAAATAGACGATTCCCTTAGAAATTCTATACATAACATACGTTCATAACTTAAGACTATATCCAATTGGGGTTAAAAGAGTATCAAGAAGCATGAAAATTACATCGTAATGCAACTTCTGACAACAAGTAGATCCCAACAAGAAAAAAAAAAGCATTTTTATTCTTTTATTGTTTTGGCAAAGTCCGCAGCTATACATATGAAAATTATAATATTTATCAATAAACTTCAGGCTTTAGAAAGCGAAAGAAGTATGTAAGGACCGTGACGATTGGTGCTCCGTCCTCTCCGACTACCCCATTACAGTAGGGTACAGCGTGAAGTATGTATGTATTTGTCAGTAACCAGTCAATTATAAAATTAGAAAATTACAAACTATATTTATACAACGCAAGAGGCTATCGAGGAACGAAATCAGGTGAAAGCAAGATAAATGCAGTAGAAGCGCGATTTCTAAAATATTTACGGTGTAACCCGTGTGGACAAAATAAGCAATGAAAGCAGTGTTATTGTAAAAATGATGAAAGGAATGCTTAAATGGTTCGGGCCCAAGGAAAGAATGAGTGATGAAAGACTGACGAAGAAAATGTACAGAGCAAAACTGAGTGGTAGCAAAAGCCAAGGAAGACCAAGACTTATGAAGATCAAATAGCCAGAGTGTTAGCTGACACAAATGACAAAAGCACTCATATACCTGGGCGAAAATGTGGGAGGAGAATGATAAGATTTGAGTAGGCGAAGGATATATGTAAGGACTGCGAAACTTGGCGCTCCGTCTTCTCTGACTACCTCGTTAGGGATACAGCGAGAAGATATGTATGTAAGAATATAAAAAATTGTTTCGACGTATGAAAATGTGTTTAAAATATATCTATGTTTGTACATGTGAATATTTGTGTAGTTAGACTTACCACCATGTCGCTCGCTAATTTCGCAGTTAAAGAGCAGCGCTTGCATTGTCCTGTAACGGTGTGGGGAGTGAAACAGCTGGTTAAATTTATAGCGCAAAAGGCACAATTTAATCCTTAGAGTTACCAACGCATTTGCAATCCGAAATGCTTTCTTAAGACTTCATATTGCAAAAGTCTATGGTCCTCAGTTCAATTGACATCAAGCTTGTTCGTGGGTCATCCTCGTAGTACAAAAAAAAATTGATGAAGTTCACTTGTTCGTACGGTCTATCAGAGAAAGAGAAATGCAGAATGTGCCAATTGCTTAACTTCACAGGCCATAGTAGTCTGCAAAAGATATAAAGAACTGGTGAAAGCAATTGATTGGCAACCTATTCTCATTCTTGTTAGCCAGATTTAAGGCCAAATACTTCTCATTTAATGCTTTATTATAATACAATGGTATGGTACATGTAGGTATAGTATCTGTATATGTATATTTACGCAGTTAATTTATTTCATAAACTGAATTAAGAGTTGGGGATACGGCGTGAGGATTTGTATGTATGTAATTAAGAGTTAAATATAAAAAGAAATAAGAAGAAAAAGGAAATGTTAAATTGATAATAAAATAAACACAAACCTGCTACGTCTTTACCCTAAAGGCACGTGGAGCACGAATCTGAGGTTCGCGGCCTGACGGTGACCTGAAAGGCCGAAAGCCACGCTCGTATAACATAACATAACATAACTTCACGCTGTATCCCCAACGGGGTAGTCAGAGAGGACGGAGCGCCAGGAGTCGCGGTCCTTACACACCTCTTTCGCTTCCTCAAATCTCATCATTCTCCTCACACATTTTCGCCTAGGTATGCGAGCGCTTTTGACATTTCCGTCTGCTAACACTCTGGCTATTTGATCTTCATAAGTCAGCCTTGGTCTTCCTTAGCTTCTTTTACCACTCACTTTCGCTCTGTATATTTTCTTCGTCAGTCTTTCATCACTCATTCTTTCCATGTGCCCGAACCATCTAAGCATTCCTTTCTTCATTTTTACAATAACACTGTTGTGCAACCCTGTCATACTGCGTATCTCATCATTGCTTATTCTGTCAGCAAGCGTGACACCGCACATATTTCTGAGAGACCGCATCTCCACAGCATTTAACATACTTTCACTCGATTTTGGGCATATCCAGGCCTCACTACCGTACAACAAAGTTGGCACCAACACCGCATTGTGGATGGCCATTTTAGCAGTGTTAGATATATTCATACTACCCACTAATGCGGACAGAGCACCGTTCACTTTATTGCCAGCTGCTACCCGTCTCTCCACATCCAAGTCACATCTTCCATCCCTCGAAAACGCACTCCCCAGGTACACAATTTCATTCACCTGTTCTAGACATTTTCCATTTTCCATTTCACGCTCGTATATTTTTTATAAATTGAAATTAATTTGAAAAGAATTCCTTTCACATATTAACGTCTATTCCAGTCGTGAAAGAGCAATCACGTTACTTGTATTTGTATAAAGCTAACCATTGTTGGCAACACCGACAATTAAAAAATGTCAAAGAACACTGGCGCCCTCTAGCGGAGCGCAACGGTACAAATCAAGGAGAAGGACCAACGGCTTGCTCCCCACTACCGCTATGAGATTGCATAAATAAAAACTCGAGCGCCTCACGTCTTTTTGCTTTCTCCCTTTTCTACTGTAGCACTTAGTTTATATTATACTAGAATAATTGGAGTACAGTTCCAGACGTTCCGTTCTTATACCTAACATATTTAACGCTATCGTATTTATCATCATAATAATCAACAAGATCACTGAACAAAAGTACATAAATTTTGATGCTTTTATTACCCTTTCTTTAGTTTTCTATGAAAATCCCCAATCAAGGCTAAACAGCCACTGGATTGCCTGAGATAGCCGTACATAAATCTTATTATAAACAGTGAGAACATATCTGAAAACCAGAGTTACTAGCATTATATTGTATGTAATGTAACCGGTTGTTAAGGTGAAAAATGAATGAATTTCTTATAAATCCAAAAATATATTTTCCCATTTACTTTAGTCATAGCTTTCACATCAACGGCATGTTTAAGACTTCCAGACAGCTAAGTTTGTCGATTTATGTAAACTATAACAGCATGCCTCCACAAATAATAATAAAAACCATAAAAAATTCAAAATATTACTTTTATTCACCACAATAAATTGAAATATTGTGAAAACACCTAATTTAAAATATGAACGTTTCAGCCCGGTATTTGTTTAACGTAGTAAATTTTTCTACATGATATTACAAATACGCATCATGTTTTTTTTTAATATACACACATAAACTCACTGCGATATACTCGTATACCCGAAATCTATATCCTAGAGGGATAATTAAAAACGAGTATTACCTATATATAATTATTGCGAAGTATTGCGAAATTATATTAGAATACAGCTTTCGATACACTTAACAAGTTATAAAATATAAAACCATAATTTCATACTAAATGCAGCAATAAAAATAAGTTAGTGAAGTGCAAAGCTCTATGCAAACATTATCGAAACAATGTTTTCAAATCGATGCTATCTAATCTGTACCAAGACGGCATGTGGAGCCAAACAAACATTAAACCATCATTGGCGTCATTGCCAAACGGCCCCGTATCCACTCGACCCAGCTATTGTGCTGATTCGTGCATCTCCACATTTAGTGTTGTAACTGTTGCGGCAAAGAATTTATAAGAATTTCCGACTTACTAACATACATACATACATAACTTCACGCGGTTTCTCATTCAGGACGGACTAGGCATTAAGGTCACGCATCAAAATCGTACCCTGAAGTCATTTTAAGCTTTATTTGGTCTTACTAAAGCGGAACTAGATAGAAATAGGTTGCAAGCCCATGGCTTATACCTACTTCCTTATAATTGACCCTATTCTCTCAGCCCACCATTACGTTCTGCGCCTGCGCTGGAAGATACGCAACTGATGTAGGCGTGTACCTAATATCTATATACAATTTTTTTTCTTCGCTAGACCCAATACGGTAGTTAAGCTGTACTGCTGTACTGCCCTAATATTATAATAGGAAACAACAAACTTAAATCTCTCAGAGTAATAATAATATACATATCATAACACTTACTCGAGAAGCATTTTGTAAGAGATCTTTCATTAATAAACTAAAAACACAAAATTAATTACAAAAAGTTTTTTTTTCTCCATCTTGCGTTCTTATAAATAAACGTCCCAAAAATGCTTTGAAACATTAAACTTTATACGAAAGATGATATTGACATATTATAAACACCATTTTCTGAATTATAATTAAATGAAAAGAATGATAATATTTGAGGAAGCGAAAGATGTAAGGACCGCGATTCTTGACTATTCATTTTCTTCGATAACCTCATTAGCGATATAGCGCGAGGATATGTATGTATATATAATCAAAAAAATAAATCTTTAAAAAAATATTATTTCATAATAATTTAAATTATCGACAATTTAAAATGACAACACTAATTTTGAAATCAGGACCCCTGTCCTCTGTGCGCGCATTAGAATCGTTATTCAATTATACATAATATCGTATTGTAGACCAATGACGGCACTTTAACTGTAGATATTAAGATATTGACACACGAGTGTCTTAAATGCGCTTGTTAAAATTTCGTTAGAATGGTTTACATAACCGCTACGTGCAATAAATTACATTTTTATTTTGCATATTCATTAATGCATTTTATTTTCTGAAGACTGGCTCTTGTACCCTTTAACCATACAATTCTGCATTTTCACGATAAAATGATGTAATTCATAAATACGTCACACTCCTTTAGCAGACTAGCTAATATGTAACTAACAGCGCGAGGCATAGTTTGGTGGCATGTGTGCGTGTTACTTTGTAATATGTACAGTACATGAGGAAGAATAGAATAATCTTAGAATTGTAATAAGAAAGTGTTCACGACGGCGTTGTCTTTCTTTTTTATTTGGTCTGAAGGCAGTGCCATGCATGATGCTGTTGTCGTCTAACATATCATGAATATTTACAATAGCCTACAGTTGTTTAAGTCAAATGAATACAATAAAAGTGAGTCGATATTGCAAATAAACGAACAGATAAATAACAAGAAGTTATTTAAAGCTTTCTGAAAATCTCCCAAAGTAATTGTAAGTGCAAAAATATCGTTGCATAGTTCAATAAACTTTTCACTCACACTACGAGACACCATATTGTTACAAAAAGCTCAAATATGTATACACCTTTATATGTCCACGTTTTGCAATGTCATACTGTCGATGATACCTACCTAACTTTTCAATCGATGGCCTTACTATTAAGTTTAAAATACACATTTTTTTTGCTTCAAGTAGGCGTAAGGAATATTGGAATTAAATACAGATATGGACGCCAACGCTTTTACTTGTTTGTTGTTACCATAAATATAGTAAAAATATGTTATTAAAAAAATTATTAATCGATAAATTAATATAAATCTATTAAAATATAACTGATTATTATTAAAAACTAAAACATACTTCAATAAAAAATATTGTGGGTTTAATTTGTGACGTCACTTCTTTTTGAATATTTGATAGCAAGACCAATAGCTTACTGTGCCTCGAAGTATGGACGCACTTGATATTATAATAAGTTATGTAGCTACTATGTAATTATTCTAAATTATGCAAAAAAAAAAAAAAAATATTTGTATAAAAATTGGTAGGTCCGGCTGAATTGTATCCGCAATGTACTGATAAATATACTTTATATCTACAAATATCCAAATGAAAATTGAACATACTTCAATTGATACGAGGTGTGTGCCAGTGGAGTGGTAATGAATTTGAAAAAAAATATGAAAAAGTGAAAAAAAAATGTGACAGGGATCACACCCCAAAAGCGTACAAACATACAGTATGATGCTTTTACTCTAACAATCTAATCTAATACATACTGTAGTACTGGCTGGTCCTATAAAAATCCACGAACACGGAACTCGAATGCAGATCCATGCAACTAGATGTACATCCATATCCAACTTTAAAATACCGAACGAACCCATCACAAGTAGAATCATGCTATACATCTGTAATACATGAGAATACCCACTACAGTATAATATAATAGTGTAAACAAATGACGCCACGCTATTTAATTAGACATGTCTTTTAGCAATATGAAAATTGTATATTAGCAAAAGTTGTGTATCAATTTTGTACCTACTTACAAACATGACTTGAGAATAAACAAGCTTACCGGAATACGGAAATCGACCTTTATTTCCAACTATAAAAAAAAAATTCAACACCTCTTCTCACCTAAAGTAACAACCATCACCAATAATGTGCGAAGGTCTCACAATTTTGTCAGCAATCTACGATCGCTTAAATATATCATTGTCAATCGTTGAAAAAAATTCAAGTTATTACCATCAAGAGACATAACAAAACAGAACAAAAACCTTCCACTGTTTCACGATTAAATAATTTGTATTTAATAGCTAAAACCGCTTCGAAATCAGTCCAGTACTCAAGTTATGGTGAGACTGACAGACAGGCAGACGTTGGATTTTATACAAAAGAGATATGAGAGTTGTCGTTAGAGAAATTATTCTGGTGCCTTTATGTACTTAGATACTAGCTGTTATCTGCTACTTCGTTCTTGTGGATTTATAAAGTGGGTACTGTAATCAAAATAGCAAAAGTGAAGCTTTTATAGTTTAGGCATATTATATTAGGGATATTAGATTACATGAATGCATAATTATTTCGGTATATTTAAACGCAGAAACGATCAACACGACCACATGGCACGCGATATTGAATGCATTTCATCATGTTTCATTATGTCTGTCTCTATATCCATATATCACACGATTTATTCTGCCATCTTTACACTTACTGTACTTTTTATCACAGAAAATTAAATTGGTTATCTAAAACCAGAACCATACCAGAACTGAGAAACAAGCATTTCACGGGGCATTTCAAGTGAAGCGGACAGGGGAATAGGGGTTTAAGTTTCCGATTTCAGTAATATTTGAGTATGTTATACCTGTACATGTTTTCAACATAAATACAAAATATTTTTGCAGTGGCAAGCCTGGTTCACAAAATATCGGTCTTTAAAAATTTAGAAATTGGTGAGGTAGGTATGTAGTACTTCGAATGCCATTATTTAATTTCAAAAAGGTATAGTAAAATAAATTTACCACTGGATTTAATACTTCATTTTAGACCTTTTTAACCTCATAATTTGATTTCAAAAATAAAAAAATGTTCCCTAAAATAAAATGTTTTTTTTATCGTTTTTTACAGAGTTCGCATTTTTTTTATAGTTCATTAAAAGCAAGCTCATATTGTTTATACTTCATGCCAAGTAATACACACTGGCAATGGCATTTAGTAATTCCTTGTGGGTACTGGCGATGTTCACAATAAAGTTTATTTTCTTATGTCATAGTGACATTTACGATATAATAGGTACATAATATTTTCTCCCATTTTTTCTTTAATAGAGGTTTTATGGTCGATTATAATAATACAAGATATATCTTGTTTCATTTAAAAATTTTAACAATTTTATGAGATGTACAGTCACTTGTTCGTTTTACAATAATGCCCTCAGTGGTAGGAATGAAAACGTGGAATTTTTCGTGCCTGGTATAACTACTGGTGAATTGAAAAGGCTTTTGAGATGTATTCTACATTGGTCAATTTCGTTTTAACCGGAATAATAAGTCGCAGTGTGAGGTAACGATACTTTAGTCCATTCATACAAAAGCTTGGGTGTATTAATCACTTTGTCTGGAGCTGACTGTAAACTGGCCCGTGTCGCCAAGCGCTTTATGTTGCCACCAAGACTATCACACGGTCCTTTTCCAAGAGAAGTAGCTTGGAACTGGATTTCTGCTTCTGTGCCTAAATCGTGATTGAAATAGAAAAGGTTTGTGAAATTAGAAAAGGATTGAAACATCTATCACCGTAAAAAGCCATGATAATAAGTAATAACAAACGAAATGAACAATAATTGTACTTGACTACCTAGTAAGAAGTTACTAAGCCAACTAACGAAATGATGGCAAAAAATGTTCAAAAATGTCACATTATACATATATTAGGTCTTTACATATGAAATTGTGTTTTAGTATACAAAAAGTTAAAGTATCTTTTTATGTATTTTTTTTATTTCTATTAATCAAACTAAACAACTATGCTATCGATGCATCTCTGCCAGCGCAACGGTAATTTTTCAATGCCCTTCTTGAAGAAATCAGGTATACGGGAGGCAACAAATTCTTCGAAGGCATTTTGTACTGCCTTTCGGGTATAGAACTTTTTTCCTGCCAAGAAGTTATCCAAATTTTGGAAAAAGTAGAAGTCTGTCGGCGCAAGGTTTGGTGAGTACGGTAGATGACGCAAACTTGGAATCATAGCTCTTGTAGCTTAGGGACCGTATGTTGTGCCGTGTGAGGTCGAGCGTTGCCGTGCAGAAGCAGCAGGGACGAGCGATTAACCAAGGTTGGCCGGAGATCTGCGAGCTAGCTTCTTCATCATCGTGTCCAGTTCCTCACAGTACACATCCGCAGTAATGCTCGTGCCATTTGGTAAGAAGCTGTGATTAATTACACCGGCACTAGACCACCAAACAGTAACCATCACTTTTCTAGGGGTAACTTTTCGTTTGGGGCATTGCCTAGGTGCTGAACCAGGGTCTAATCAACATGATGACCGCTTACGATTGTCAAAAAGAATCCATTTTTCATCGCAAGTGATAATGCGGTTCAAAATCCCTTCGTTTCTATATCTATTAAGCAACGCAAGGCATACCTCAACGCGTTCGTCGCGCTGGCGATCGTTCATTTCATGCGGCTTCCACTTATCAAGCTTTTTTTAATTTATTTATTTATTTATTAGCAAACTGCACAGCTATACAATTGAAAAAAAAAGTACTTGAATTAACATTTAAATAGCCAATTACGAAGTTCGACAAATTACAAACTGTTTATACAACAACACAAGAGGGTACAGGATAAATTGTTTCTGCGTATAAAAGTGTGTGTGAGTGATGTTAGTTAAAAAAATGGAAATGTATGTATATGTAGATATGTATGTATGTATGTGCATTTGTATCAGCGGCGTGTGTGGGTGTGTGCCAGTGTCTGTGCTCGCTTGCATGCGTAAGAAGGCATGTATATGTACGTGTGTATGTTGTATAAGTGTAGACTATTGAGTGCACTACATTAATGTCAATATATTAATGATATCCTTCACGAACCGGGTTCGCTTTAAAAAAAAGATGTCTACCTGAGAGAACTGCTTCTCGTATGTCAAGACAGCTCTTCGTATCACAGAGTTGTTGATATAGTTCGTACGAGCAAATGCAGTATGTAATGTGCGCGAATGTCGTGTTCGAATTTGAGGCGCATTTAGACGTAATCAACTGTAATAATTCAGGACTGTTCATAATGTCAAATAAAAGCTTCATATCCGCAATAACCCTTCTGTCCTTTAAAGACATCAGTTTATGTCTTTTCAGGCTATCCGCATAGTCCAATTTACCAAACTTTAAATGCCAATTCAACCGATTAATAAATTTCACTTGTACGAATTCGAGCGACTGCACGTAAATGGCATAATTTGGCGACCAAATTGGAGATGCGTATGCCAACACACTTCTGACGTAAGCGAAGAACAACCTTTTTAAAGCATCTGCACCACGAAAAAGCTTAGTAGACCGAAATATGAAACCAAGCATTCTCCCAGCTTTTTGTGTTATATAATCATAATGTTCAGCAAAGAAAAGTTTAGAATCAAGTATGACTCCCAAATCTTTCACTTGAACCACGCGTCTTGTACTAGTATTATTTAACTTATAATCAAAATTTAAACCAATTTGACGCAAATGGACCAATATCGTTTTGATACTAAGATCGAAAGCTGCTGCTAACTCAGCAGTAGATTAAGTATCGTCAACTTTCACTATCACCTTTAATTCGTCGTTGTTGACTTTAGTTTTCGGGCGACCACGTGCTTCATTTTTTAAATCAAAATTTTCATGTCGGAAGCGTTCAAACCAATAACGGATCGTGCGTTCATTTGTAGTGTTCACTCCGTACACATCGTTAACGTTGCGAGCTGTTTGTGCCGCATTACTACCGCGACGGAACTCGTATTCCGTAATTACTCGTATTTTTTTGAAAATGAAATCCCATATTTTTAAAATAAAATTCATTTGAATTTAGAATTTATTACCAGCCATACACAAATTACATTTCGAATGGCCAGTATTGTAGAACGGCAACTTCATAGGTAAAGACCTATTATAAGAGGACATTAACAGCCTATTTTACATTGTTCATTTGAATGATTTATCTGTAAGTCGCGCTAACTGACTAAACATGAGAACGGTACTGCCACCACGCTTCGCCATTAAAACACATATAGCTCCTAAACTACTGCCGGGCCCATTATGAAACTTGGCATGGAGTATAAACATAATATAAGCTTGTTTTCTAATGAACTAAAAAAAAATTAAAATGTGTAAAATTTGTAGAAAACGATAAAAAATATATTTTTCATTTTATTTTAGTGATTTTTTTATATTTTTGAAATCAAATTTTGAAGTTAAAAATGTTATAAAATGAAGAATAAAATCTAGTTTCCTTTTTTAAACCAAATAATGGCACTCGATGAACTACATACCTCGCCGTTTCACAAATTTTTAAAGGTCCATATTTTGTGAACTAGACTTGTCATTTATATTCATGTCGAGAACATGTACAGGTATAACATACTCAAATATAACTAAAATCGAAAACTTGAACCCCTTTTCCCATGTCCGCTTCACATGAAAGGCCCCATTTTTTCGTTTAATATTAACTCACTTTGCCTGAAGTTGCTATGCAATCCAAGTTTCTCATACTCTTGGCCAGTTTATTTTTTCATAAATTGACACCCCTTCTTAATCCTTTAAGGTTCGATTTCACAAAATTGGCTAAATATGTGTTTAATCATTTTATTTATTTAATTTTTGAGTTATTATTTAACACCTTTTTGTCCCCTTAGGGATACATTTTCCATAAATTATTTTTCTGGTGCTTGCTAAATGCTTATATTACATGATTTCTGTGGTTATTCTATAACACGTTTTTCAATTCCTTTGAGATACAATTTTGAAAAATTCCTTTCTGATGCTTACTTAATGCTTATATTATATGAGAAATCTCTGTGCCTCCAACGACTCCAAAACCGTGAGAAATTCGATCCGTCCACTTATGAGGAACAGTAATCAATTTATATTCATTCACTATACAATTGCTGCCCGTAATCATACCGTCTACACGTAATAGCATGTGACTGCTGCGATAGTTCTTTGTATTCCACTGCATTTGTCTCTCTCGTTCAAATATTCGTTGTTAATATACTATAATAAGCAAATAAGTATAGTAGTATATAATACCTCCAATCACAAGTCTCAACTGTATATTCCCATGATCTCTCCATGTTTCCCTTATTGCCTAAAGTCTAAAAATTTATTCAAGTAAACCCAATTACCTAAAAGGTATTTTTAACGTCATCTACCATCGATATTGAAAGAACTACATCGAGAAAAACCAAAAAGAAGAAAATAAAGTAATAATATTTAACAGATTTCAAAAAAGGAGTAAGCTCTATGTTCGTCCGCATGTATTTTTTTTTGAACAAAGTTCTTTAACGCGGCTTGCGGGAGGTTTGAGTTAGTAGAAATCGTCACGTAAGGGAAATGCGTTACGTGGGGCGAGACCCGCGCGTCGCGCGGCGCCGGGTTTTTTTTATGTATGTTCACCGATAACTTCGTCAATTGTAGACTGATTTCGAAATTTTTTTTTATTTGAAATAACATACTTCCGAGGTGGGGTTCCATTTAAATTTCGCCGGTATTGGAGCTTGGACTTCGAAGATACACAAAACAACACCAAAAAACTGCTTATAACCTTTATTTACATTGATGATTCTCTTGTATATCGTTACTCTCCAGAATTAGAAAGAAGTCAATTGTAGACCTGCCCTATATATTTTTTTAGCCCAAGGTCACTCAAAAGCGAAAAATTAAAAAAAAACAGAAAAAAATTAAACCGCCTTCAAAAAAAGCACTGAAAAGTACAAAATAACTATCCTTTAGGTACTAATCAAAACTCAAGAACAATAAAAATAACTTTATAAATACGATACACATTTACCTATATAATTAAATTTGTCAGTTACTCAAGTCGGTGTCAAGCCTACCGAACTAATAAACTTTCTGTTGTACGTATTTATAAAGTTATTTTTATTGTACTTGAGTTTTGATTAGTTAAAGATAATTGTTTTATACTTTTCAGTGTCTTTTTATTAAAGGCGGCTTCATTTTCTTTCTGAAAATTTTTCAACACAATTTTACAACATTTTGAAATATAATTATCGGAAAGCCAATAATTTTTCATGTGCAGAGAAGATTATTTCATGACTATGGGTATTTCATGGTATGATTTTCCAATCTGTGTATATACATTTAATAATAATTTTAAATCTGTTTTCTGTGAATTAAGTAACTTCTTGAGGAACCCTATTATAGAAACGAACGCGGCTACACAAAAATGACTTTACTGGCTTTTCTAATTTAAAATGGAAATAACTAGTTTATCACCTGGAGTTTCCATGCCGTTAATATCACCTTTCCTTTGAAACGAACCTATATTAATTTAGTATACATTATACATATATTCAAACACGTATAGAGGTCAAGATGAGATAATCAATTTTTTTAGAACTATCTCTTCTGTAAAATAATAATGAATTTAATATGTATCTACGCTTTATCTCAGCATCAGTTTGACCTCAGGAAATATAGAGACTGTCCGTTTGGTCAGACTTCTCCGTGGGGCGAATCCCTCGATGCGTCGTTTTAATAGCAACCTACATGAACAGCCTCAAAAAAAATTTTTAGTCATGTATTAATTTACAATTTCGGAGCAAGTTAAGAATTTTTTTTAAATGGATACGAAATCTAATTGTACAATTTATTTATCCAGTGAAAAAGTTGTCAAATGTATTTGTCAAAGATGACTAAATTAATCGGTTGTGAGATATGATATACGGACAACGGAAACACATATAGAGAAAACATTACCAAACTATAAGTGTTCTGTGTCTGTCATTTTGTGAGTAGTTCATTTTGTGAAATACATGTGTCCGTCATTTTAGATTCCAAACCGATCATATTTCATTTTATACCTCAAAGTCGATCATTGAAATCTTTACATTTACAATTTTGCTTCCTTATACCAATTCAAAATTATCTTGAAATAAAAAATGTTTGTAACATTTTTAACCTCCAGAAGTAAACTCTAATTATATTACACCAACTACAAACTACGCTTCCGTAGTGAAAATATGCCCAAAGAATGTGCAGGCGTTGTCTAACATTTAGCATCAATTAATAAACACTTATTCCCTGGCTGTTAGAAGCGCTAAAAGGGATTTAATTGGTAGTTTCTAGTCCAGTTATGAATCACGCAATACTATTAGACATTGGTAATCCGTCTAACAACACGTTACAAACTGGCATATACAAGAAGTGTTCATTCAAAATAATTTTCCAATTATGGAGTCCAATATTGACGGATTATCTGACCTCTCTGCTTAGATGCGATCTGCTTATATTCTGCTTAGATATGCACATAAAAAGAATGAGTAACGAAAGACTGACGAAGATAATCTACAAAGCGAAAGTAAGTGGTAACAGAAGCAAAAGAAGACCAATTCTGATTTATAAAAATCCCATAACAAGAACGTTAATTAATGTAAATGTCAAAAGCACTCGCATACCTAGGCTAAAATGTGTGAAGAGAATGATGAGATTTGAGGAAGCGAAAGAAGAACCATGTAAGGACCACGACGCGTGGCGCTCCGCCCTTTCTGACTACCCCGTTAGGGATACAGCGTATATTGTGGCCGTCCAAGCAAAAAAGGTTCAGTGGTCGGCATTTAGTTTTCGAGATATACGTAGTTTTGTACAGTTGGGTGAAAAAATGGCATTTTGCGATTTTAATTGATTATTAATTGATGCTCAATTATCTACAAATTCATATAGTAAATGACTTTATATGATGTTTCTAAGTAGAGACAAACAAGTAGAGGTGTGTTTTTTTTTAATCAAACTTTTAAAATGCTTTTCTCAAAACAACCTTTTTCAGAGTTTCAACTTTAAACGTCTGATAAAAAAAAATATATGGCAGTTTTTGAATATTTTTTTAATCCTTATTATCAATTGACTATTCTAAATTCCGAATTTAGTCTTAGCTCAATACCACTACTGGACAATTTTTGCTTGGACACCCACATATGTGGGTGTATACACATATGTATCTGAGCTCTTGGCTGTTCTGACTTTTTGTTATGCCTTTCACCACCAAGGCGCAGTAAATGTAGTTTTAATTTCGGACGTAGTTTGGCAGCTTTGCTACCGAAAGCGAAACTAAACGGAAGTTCCAGTTATGATTGAAATATGCCAAATTCAATCATTTGTACCTTATTAATAACAATTAGAGCGATAACAGAAAAGTTATCAATCTTCTATAGAAAATCTTGACTTCAATCAACCAGTTACTATCTCTACCAAATGCTACAAAACCCCTACACTTTTTCCTTTGATAAGTAACCAGACACGTCTCATAAATTTTATGGGGATCAATGATACCGCGATTCAAACACTTCCTATAGTGCATGTATATAGTGTGGTAAAGAATGACATCGGTCGCAAAGAAAAATGAAGTAACCGTCTTTTTTAAAAGAATGGTTACACCTATTTTTTAATCACAAAAACTCTAATATGTTAAATGCATGATTTTTTTGTACCAGTATTCACTTGTGTATTCTGTTACGCTATTGTCAAAATATATATCTTTAATACCCCCATACATAAGAAGTGAAGTGCAATCATTTGTTGTTACTTTAAATACAATTAAAATACTGTAAGTTTTATATTCTTTTTTTTTATAAAAGAGGGGGCAAACGAGCAAGCGGGTCACCTGATGGAGAGTGACCACTGCCGCCCATGGACACCCACAACGTCCGGAGAATCACGGGTGCGTTGCCGGCCTTTAGGGAAATTAGGAAAGGAGGGAAAAGAAGGGGAAGGGGTGATGGGCCACCGGTATTCTCACTCACTGAACGACACACAACAACAATAGATGCTGTTATTTCACACCACAGATAAACTTTTCACAACATTCTGTAAGAGGGTGGTATTTCACCGGGCGAGCCGGCCCAATTTGTGCTGCAATGGAGCATGGCTCTACCACTCTTAAAACTTTTATGTTAAGTTCCAACATTTCATTAAACCATTAAAAATAAAAAGATAAAGGATAAGGTGATCACAATGAACTCTGTATTCACTGTACTCTTCATATCAACGACAAACTAATAAGAGATACTACATATTGGCATAAATATATCAACTGAGCTGATTAAAATGAACTCTACAGTATTTATAATTGTCCCCTAACTCAAACATAACTCGCCAACAACAACACTAGCAAAAAAGTCAATAAATGAGAACGCTGTGTTTTTTGGTTCATAACAGTTACTACAGATATCGCTGCAAAAACGGTGATTGATTTGTTTACCTCATATTTATTAGTTCCCTTTCTTGTCTATTTCGTCTGTTAAGCACACAAATTTTGAAATTGATTTTAAACTAACTTACTTATATCTTACTATATGTTTAAAATAAAATAAAAGGCAGAAAATAATAATTTAAATAAATAATAATAATGTACCACGTTTTGAAATGAACTGAAAAATACATAAAAATTAAAAATTTTAAAAACCCAGAGTTTACCTTCTCAACAGCACATTGGCTGAACGTAGGTCTACCACGCCGAAGTTCGCGGTTTCAAATCCTGCAATGTGGTCAGAGACCTTTTTTGCTTTTTTTTTAATATTTTGAAATAATATGTCTAAGTTCAGTTTGCAACAAGTACCTATTAAAACACATATCACTTTAATAATGTACTTATAATAAGTAAATAGAATGAAAAATAATACATACATACATACATATCTTCACGCCGTATCCCCAAAGAGGTAGTCAGAGAACACGGAGCGCCAAGCGTCGCGATCCTTACATACTTCTTTTGCTTCCTCTAATCTCATCATATTCCTCACACATAAATGAAAAATAATGGTAAACGCCAATGCGTTTACCATTATTTTTCAGGGACAGGCAGTCTGAAGTTATGAAGTCAATACTTCATAACTTCAGACTGCCTATCCCGTACTACGAAGTGAGACAAATAACATCAGATAAAATGTAGATGTGTGGGTGCTGTTTCCTAACGAAATGGCGTCCGATCAGCATATCTGATAATAACTGTGTCGTATGTACAGGTGAGTCACGTTATCTGATTTAGCTCACTAGCGGGTTCGAAACCTGCAATGTGGTCAGACTTTTTTTGTAAGATACCGAGTAAAGCTCGGTCACCCAAGTACGTATGTTATTATTATAGACTATATATGTGTTTACATATTATCAAATGCGTACTGCGTACTAAAATATAATCATTAGGTATCATGATACTTTAAAATTTTTAAATTGAAGTTTAGTTTTAAATATTATAATTTTTTTTTAAATAGTTTTTTCAATTCGATTTTAACACTTTTCTTTTTATTTAGTTTTGTAATTTGTAGATAACAGTTACGTCCTTCTTTATAAAGACAACGGGTAGTTAATTACAATTACTAAAATGCTACTGTTTGATCGTTTTTATTATCCATCCTTTTGTTCTTTTCCTTTGAGATGGTCCATGTGGAATTGATGTGTGAAAGTAACAACCATTTGATTTGAACGAACAGTTTATAAACACGTAATTGTCTTTCCAGATGTTTCAGGAATGAAGTTGGTGTAATAGTGTGCATTTTATTATTTTGTAAATATCGCTGGTATAAGTATATATATAGTATTCAATTGAGAAAATGAAATTTTACAGAAAAATATTCTGTTTTACCAATATATATACAGGGTGTATATGAAAACGGGACAGTTACTTTAATGGATGAAAGGGCATAACTTTAGTATGTAGTTACAAAAAGAATTATCGAAAAAAACGTATCCGTTTAAGAGTTATGACCGTTTTAATTTTCAAGTGTTATCCCCACCATTTCTCGTAAAATTGGGTTGATCGTGTACAGTTACAGATTTTAAATCTTACGTTTTTTTTTGTTTTGTAATAATTTCATCCGTTACTGAAATACAGCCTGAAAACCATTTTCGAAAATAATGCGTATACCCCAATGGGGGTTTTCAGGCTGTATTTCATTAATGGATGAAATTATTACAAAATAAAAAAAAACGTGAGATTTAAAATCTGTAACTGTACACGATCAACCCAATTTTACGAGAAATGGTGGGGATAACACTTGAAAATTAAAACGGTCATAACTCTTAAACGGATACGTTTTTTTCGATAATTCTTTTTGTAACTACATACTAAAGTTATGCCCTTTCATCCATTAAAGTAACTGTCCCGTTTTCATATACACCTGTATATATGTTACATATATTCCAACACAAAATTCTATGCGGTTTATTTATACATACATACATATTACGGTACATACCCTCTTAATATCCCAAATAGTCATCGAGGATGAAGTGTCAAGTTATATTTATGTACTATACATATAACTTCATGACTGCTCAAAATAGACAGATCATCAAGATGCAATGAAATAAAAGGCGCGAAAAAGAACCAAAAAAATTAGACTTGGAGATGATCAAGCAGAATCAAAGAGAAACGGTAAGTTGTTAGTCCTTCGTGTGTACAAGTTCCTCATAATAAATTTTATCGTTCTATCATTGCGCACATTCTATATCTCCAGACTACAGACACCGCGTCCCGTATTATGTGAGGCGAAAATAAAATCAAATACTACATAGATGTGTGTGTGATTTGAGGGATACCATATGAAAACAATCTTTCCCCAAAATTACGTTCTTAGGGTTCCGTATCTCAAAGGAAAAAAGGAACCCTTATAGAATCACTTCGTTGTCCGTCTGTCTGTCTGTCTGTGAAGACCCTTTTCCTTAGAACGCGTTGAAAGTTGAAATTCATGTCAAATACTCAGGTCTGCAATCCCTTGGAGCTGTAAAAAAATCAAACTTCTAAGTCAAAGTCAAATCAATCTATTCAAGTAAACCCAAATGCAAGGTATTTTTGAACGTCAAATCTACTTTAGTTCGGTTCGAAAAGAAAACCTGGACACTGAGAAGAACCGACAAGAAACTCAGTTGGGTATCATTTTTTGAACATCATTCTACAATAGTTCATTATAATACAATATCCATAAAGCCATTACATGCATGTGCAGAGAGGATTATTTCCAGACTATTGTTGTGTCTTCAATGAAATCGCTAATTTTGTAGTATGCTTTTCCAATCAGTGTTAGTTTAATAACAAGTTAATTGTTCTACAAATCAATCTTTTCCGTTAATTGAGTAACCTCTTGAGGAATTTTATTATAAAAACGAACACAGCTACCCAAAAATGAACCACTTGACTTTTGTAATTTTAGGAATTATTAGCTGATCACGACCACGAGTTTCCATACCATTAATAACGCCTTTCTTTTGAAATACATCTATATTTTTCTTAATGTACATTATGTTTTCAAAGATGTATAACGAGGGTAAAGCGACTCTCGTGTATTCATACTGTAGATGGCACGTACGTTGCTCTCTTTTGTAAAATAAAGATAGATTTCATATGCGCCGCTGATCCCCACAGTAGCAGGCCATAAGACATAAGACTATGGAAATATGCGAAGTACACCAGCCTAGCCGTCACCACATCCGTCAACTGTCTAATGCGTCTAATAGCATATATTGCCGAACTGAGCTAATTAGCCAAAGTCCCGAAATGGTCCGCCCACTGTAACTTATTATCTATTGTTACACCAAGAAAAGTAGCCAATTTTGCTAATTCTATTTGTTTCCCACCCAGCTCTAGTCTATTATGGGTTATGGGTACATTGGATAGAGAAAACTTAACACAATTGGTTTTTTGTGCATTCAGTAGTAAATTATTAGCAGCGAACCATCTCGAGACATCCGCCCAGGTCCTATTCTGTCCGCCAATATCTATATCTTTTCTGTTTACTTTAAATAATAATGATGTGTCATCCGCAAACAACATTATTTCACATAGGTCTTTAAGCATAAATGGAAGATCATTAATGTAAACATTATAAAACGACATTATGACAGTAAACGCAGTCAAAATATACGGCCGTTCATGTCGCATATTTTAACACTCGCGAGCAAGGAACATACTACTCTCTACCTCACAAATGAGTTAAAACCCTTAGCGTTGACCTAGAATCATGAAATTTGGCAAAAAGCAATGTCTTATAGCACAAGTAAAAGGAAAAATCTGAAAACCGTGAATTTGTAATTACATCACAAAAAAAATATTTTTTAGCGATTGCAAACTTACACTTCCAATTGGAGGGTATGGGAGAACGTGTCTTTCAACTGCAAAGTTTGTTTTTGAATCGGAGTTATACCTTTTTATTAAATACATATAATAACACTCTGTATCTCTTGTGCAACTTCACCAGAAATACAGTGTTTTTTCAGTCATTCAAACACGATATTATGTCCGATGATAACTGGTCGCTCTCAGTTCTACATCTGCGTCCTTGACAACAACGTGACTATGTAATGTAGTGTATATGGTATAATCCCCACAATAAGGGTTACTACAACGATATTTCATCGTAATTTCACGCGAACAATTTCGCAGGTTACAGCTAGTTTTAAATAAAATCGGGTTTATACCGTGTTAAGTCTGCCCGTGCAACAATCGGTGCAATTCGGTCGAAACGTCGGGATAAAAAAGGTTAGGCTTAAAAATATTGCAAGTTTATAATTAATAATATCCAACTGAGGTTGTGTTACGGTGCTCTTTTCTAACGAAAAGTGACCGATCGGCTTATTTGATGTTAAATGTATTTACATTTAACATCAAATAAGTACAGGTAAGTTGGCTAATCTGATTTGCTTCACCGTTGCTATACGGACCGCGGTGTCCGAAGTTTTTATAACGTTTACGATTCTATGTTTCTTTCAGTCCCACATCAATACGAAAGATATATTTTCTAATAAATACCGCGAATTATAAGTGGAAAGGTGAAATTAGTTACTGTATAGATCAATCGCAATGCGAATAAATTACTAACTGTTCTCAACACTGCCCACGGAATTTGCACCATGCAATTATACAATAACAATGTTTATTTTAACCGCGATACATACACCCACAGCAGACAACGGCGCTGTATCTAGCCAGATTTATTGCATGCAGCGAAGCGCCGTCTTAATTATTATGTATCGAAATATGCGAGCTGTGAAAGCGTAGTATGTTCCACTTGGGACATAAAGCATCGACCCTTGAATATTATATTCATAAAGTTTGTAGAAATGCAGTCAAAGCTATTATCAATATTCGTTTAAATAATAATTATATCATCTTAATTATTTTAATAGACGACAACACTGTTGTTTAAAAAGGGGATTTGAACCATGCTCTGCTACCAAAAATATGTTTACAAAAGGAGGGACACAAAAAATTAATATAGGTACTAAATAAAAATAACGTTCGTCCAGGTACGTCCAGGAACTGGTACCTACTGGTACGAGTATTAAAGTACGTATGATTTTGGAAGGCTCCTACGGCGCCTCCTTTTTTTTTCAAGCGAACAAGCTGGTTACTTGATGGAGAGCGATCAGCGCCGCCCATGGACATCCGCAACGTCCGGAGAGTCACGGGTGCGTTGCCGGCCTTTAGTGAAATAGGGAAAGGAGGGGAAGGGGGTGATGGGCCACCGGCACTCTCACTCACCGAACGAAACACAACAGCAATAGATGCTGTTATTTCACGCAGATATTCTGTGAGAGGGTGGTATTTCACCGGGCGAGCCAGCCCAATTCGTGCTGCAATGCAGCGTGGCTCTACCATTCAGAAAGCCTCCAGAGACAAACAACAACACACGTAGTAAGTACGACACACTTCACAACATACGGTAAACGGAAGGGTTCGAATTCATCGCACGCGCAGGGGTACGCGGTACGCCACCCGTCTGTCTGTTCTACGTCACGGTAAAATTGCTGTTGAGCGGGGAGGACATTCATTGCAACACTATGACTATACGTGGTCCGATTACCGTCCGGTTATAGGTACACATACATTATACTGTTATTTGTGGATGTTGCTGTATAATTTGCGACATTTGACAGCTGGTATTTTTGTATGTAAGTTCTTAAAAAAGGAGTCGGTCGATGAAGTTGAAAAAATGATACCTGACTGAATTTCTTGTCGGTTCTCCTCAGTGTCCAGGTTTTCTATTTGAACCGAACTAAAGTAGATTTGACGTTCAAAAATATCTTGTAATTGGGTTTATTTGAATAAATTGATTTGACTTTTACATTGACTAACATTTATTAAATTATATTAATTATATTGACAATTGCATCTGCGTTTGCTTTTGCTAAACTGGACATAAGTGAAAGAAATTTCAAATGTAGATAAAGATATTGACTTGATTGCTATACACGATTGTAAGCTGTGGATTTATTACGAATAAATTATTGATAATGTCGGTACTGCATTACGATTTGCTGTTTCAATTAAGTTTACATACGTTAGTTATATTCTGTTTATTAAGTTTCAAATGCATTTATTTCATGGGACTATTTTAATCAATGTGTGAAATTACTTAAATAAAATCTGGCAGTAGTGTTCAAAAGGGAAGTCTGTGGTTAACATTTTGGCAGTGTTATGTGACAAAATTATAACAAATGAAATAATATTCACATAAAAACAGAGATACTTTAATAGGACAAAATAATGTACATATTTAAAACAATAACGAAAAAATACAAATAAAATTAAATTTATTGGAAAAGTTATCTATTCATAGGAATAATGACACAGGCATTCGATTTAGATTTTTTTGTTAAATGTGCAATAAGTAACAGATTTTATCAATGATGTTATAATACAAAAGATTGGATTTTATATTTTTTTACTTTTTTTTATTTACGAGAAAGTTATGAATTTTAGAATCATTGTGAATTTTTCATTTACTAACAATTTTTTGAAGCAGAAAAATATGACCTTAACCCTTCACGTACTATGAGGCTATGAGTTTTATCTCACTTTATCGTTGACTGGTAACCATATTCAAGTTGTTCTTCCACTGGATACAATGCTCATTTAGGGCATAGATAATATTTTTAGAGTAGTATATGTAGTTTTAAATATGAAATGTAACGGGAGCAGTGATCACTATGAACACGATATCAATTCTTCATCACAACTATTACGTACTTGACTATTCGACAACTTTTCAACAACTGAAGTTTTACAAGACCAAAGTCAGACTTTTATGCAGCCCCACTACAAGCAGGAAATCCATTCTACCCTCGTTCTTGTGACTAAAATGTTACAAAATATCACATGTGGGTACTTTATGTGATTAAAATTAATGTGGAACTAACAGTAGTCTATGTAAGTACAGTTAGCTACTCTCTGCACTCTCGGGTTGATTAAAAAGATGGTCGATTGTTGTAATAATGTAAGAAGTAAAAATAAAAGTAATATTTAAAGTCATGTTTTATTTACAAAAATATCAATAGTAACCACCACCCTTAAAGAAAAGTATATTACTATGGTCAACAATAAAGTGAGATAAAACTAACACGTGAGGCCTCAAGGTCATATTCTCCTGCTTCTAAATCCGATTTGATTCTAAGATTCTTGAGAAAAACAGTGTCTTTAGCTTCTCAATTATATATAGCGTAATAGTGCTACTTATTTTTATAGGTACCTACTCTGTAATGTGTGCAACAGCCTCGCAACAGCTATGTCAGAAGTTGACATTTCTGTCAGGTCAGACGCGTTCAATAATTCATAATTCATTGTTTGCTGGTTTAAATTTAAAAAAATATATTAAGGTGACACCGGAAACGGAGTCTAACTGTGTTGTAAGTGTCGATCATACTATACGACAAATAATGGATAAGTTCAAATAATACAATGTCTTTATATGTACGTACTACCAAGTAAAGCTTATTGTCCATCGAAGCGAGTGCCATTAGGCGCAAACCAAACAGAAGAAATGTAAGGTAAGGATGCGTTGCGGATGGGCCGGAGATAAGGCGGAAAAGGGACCTTTTTTCTGAATTCATAATGTAAATTCTAGCAGATTGCCTATCTTAAGAATTCAGATTGATCAGTAATCTCGTGTTAACAAAATTTATGAGGCCCAAATTCGGATTTAATTACTTAAATTGCAATAAATAATATACATATATAGTATGATATGCCTATAAACATTTTAAAATTATAGTGCGCTTGTGTCACATAACTAATATTCGCTGGGCGTAAGTGAAAATTTTGTACGTTTTTGTACATTTTTGTTTGAAAAATGGTGAAGGGTCTATGGAGTTCAAAAAATAAGTAGCCTATAACCATCTACAACTAATTCCGCGTCGAATGATCATGGTCCCATGCCGATAGGTCCAGTAGTTTTCAAGTTTATCGCGGTCAAAGAAAAAAAACTTTCATTATATATATATATATATATATATATAATGAAAAAATAATATTCTACATACATATATATATATATATATGTATGTAGAAGATTTGGTAACACTAGAAATAATTAATAATTCGATTCCGGCGTGTGTGTGCTTGCTCATAAGTATAAAATATTTGGAAAGATAATGCATAATCTTAAACTCTCTGTGCCGAAATTCGTTACGATCATCAGTATCACTTACAGATACATCATCAATGTATTGGATACAGTCCCGGTACAGTATTGGAGTGTTTGCTTGAGAGCGCAAAACAATAAACCTTTACGAAATTATAATTTCAAAATAACATTATTTACATTATTAGATGTAATACTAATCGCTGAATACATAATGACAAAATAATTCATACATTTTTTATTTTTAGTTATGTATTATTTATTATAATTAAAATCAACATGATAATAAGACATCGAGGTGATTACGATCTTAATAAAAAATATCGCGCAAACAGCATTACATTAATAGTAAACAGACATATAATTGCCTAGAAAATTGTACAAGAAATATCGTTATTGGAGAACTACCTTTACAACTCGTGCTTCTCTCATTTGCTGGTCATTAGTTGACCGGATGCTCGCACAATTGCCTTCATCATTCTGTTGGCCTGGACCATGGGGTTGTTCATTTGTCTAATCAATACTAATAAGTAAAAATCAAATGTCCGCCTGCTCGTCTGCAGTCTGAACGCAGTTGATGTACTTACTGTCAACGGTCAATTACTTATAAACAAAAATAATACAGGAAATGGTAATATCACCTCACGATTGCTTTATCTATATTTTGAAATAAATCTGAATTTGTGAATCTTTATGACAGCACAATGTTGCTTAAATAAGTACATATCTAATTTGGCTATTTCCGACAATAGTATGACACTGTTAAAACTCCAACAGGTAGAAGAAACGCCAACTTGCACATGATATTTGATTGAGATTATTGTTAAATAACTTTATACACTAGCACTAGTGATGGGTGATTCCAACATATTTCGACAAACGAAAAAAATTATTTTTTTATTTTTTATAAAAGGGGGGGCAAACGAGCAAGCGGGTCACTTGATGGAGAGTGACCAGCGCCGCCAATGGACACACGCAGCGTCTGGAGAGTCACGGGTGCGTTGCCGGCCTTTAGGGAAATAGAGAAAGGAGGGAAAGGAGGCGGAGGGGGTGATGGGGCACCGGCTCTCTCACTCACCGAACGAAACACAACAGCAATAGATGCTGTTATTTCACGCCGATAGTTTGTGAGAGGGTGGTATTTCACCGGGCGAGCCGGCCCAATTTGTGCTGCAATGCAGCATAGCTCTTCCACTCAAATATGTCAAAATTTCGTCAGTTCTCTGTCACATCTTTCTTAACTCAATCTTATTCGTGGACTCGACGCGATCGACTCAGGATTGTCTCGATCGTTTGCCTTGAGCCACATTGGCGCCATCGTTTTCTTTCGTATATGGGTTTCCGAAGCAAACCGAAACATCGAGATTTTTCAAATAATAAAAACGACTGAAAATCGAGCATCATTAATGTACACTGTCTTGTATCTACTTTGTATGTACGAAGGTTATCTACGTCACTGTAAAAAATATCCTGCAGTTCTTGGATGCATATACAGTGAAACTTATAGTTGGTAGCGCATTGTAGCACAGTAGCGATCACAACGGCACGCTTATCACATAACTTGCAGACAGCATGCGACAGCCAATATCGCGCGATATCTGCTGTTAAAACGAGAATTTATGTAACGTAGTTTGCATAGTGGCGCTAAATCTACCGCGAAAAGTGCATTTTACGGTCATAGAATAATAGATACGCAATCGGCATACATGATACTAATATTTTATTTCAATTTATCACCGATCACTCTAATTTTCTTATTCTCTCCAATTTTTCACTCTACACTATCCATTCCGTTAAAGATGAGAGAATATATGTATGTATGTTGTTTGTATGTAATTAAAAAACTAAAGCGCCGTTTTCAGAGAGTTACGGCATAAAAACCAGTCAGCATCTTAAGAAACTTCATAACTTCATAAATATTCAAAATTGACTAAATTGCAATGCATCTTTTACTAATAAATAACTTTTGGTCAAATGTCTGACATTTTTAATTTGGAAATTTAAAAAGGTTCATTATATCGTACATTTAAAAATTTGGATCAAGAAAAGTCATTGAACTGTGAACATGAACATGCCCTTTTACTGTGACCTTTGTAAACAAACATCCAAAAATACCAGATGGCGCTTGAATTTATTATAACATTAAAAAATATAACAACCCTTTTTATTAGCGTCATATACAGGCTGTTGAAAATCTTTAAATTTTTTATTTGGTACAAGATATTTTTTTAGTATAAGTACTACAGGAAGCTGAATTAATTGGTCACTATTTAATTACATCAGAGACTAGCTTTGTAACGAATATCAAAACGAATATAATCTCAATCGGCAATCATAAATAATTGTTAGTTTTTTTAATATTCGCTATCGCAGTTCATTCATAATGAAACAATACGAATATTTTAAAGTGTTTTTTTCATATTTTGTACGCAAAAAAAAAAGAAAAACACAAAAGTACCTAAATTATGCAGACACCTAAAAATTGTTAAGTAATTCATTTTATAGCAGTAATTCAGTCTTGTAGCTATGTATTTAAGTTTGATAGTTGCAATTGCATTTACAAATACTGAAGACGAGTATTCGCACAAATATACATGTAATATACAATATTCGCGAAAGTATAAAATAGTTTTTCTTTATTTTGTCATACGTAGAAAGCGACGAGTGACGACTATTGCGTGATGTCGACAAAATAATATCTACATAATGTACATACCCGCATATCTTCACACTGTTTCCCTAACGGGGTAGTCAGAAAAAACCGAGCGCCAACCATCGCAGTCCTTTTATACCTACTTCTTTCGCTTCCTCAAACCTTATCATTCTCCTCACATACTTTCGCCTAGGTATACGAGTGCTTTTGAAATTTCCGTCAGCTAACACTCTGGCTACTTGATTTTCGTAAGTGAGCCTTGGCCGTCCTTGCCTTCTTCTACCATTCACTTTCACTTTGTACATTTTCTTCGTCAGTCTTTCATCACTCATTCTTTCCATGTGTCCGAACCATCAGCATTTCTTTCTTAATTTTTACAATAACACTGTCGTGCAACCCTATCAATACTGCGTATCTCTTCATTGCTTATTCTGTCCGCAATAGTGACATCACACATATTTCTAAGATATCGCATCTCTGCTACATTTGAATTTAACTAGAATAAATAAAAATCTGTTTGTTATTTTCCTTTATAATATTATAGTTTCAAGTGGACGTAGAAAAAAACTTTTTAAGAAAACATTAATTCGACTTCAAAATAAGAGTTATCGAAGTCGATGACAAAACAAAAAATAGGAACTGAAAGCCTACTATTGGTTTCGTAGGCTTGCCACCGACTTCAGTAACTGTCATATTAATTACATACCTACGTAGGTATTTGTATCGTATTTATATATTTTTGTACTTTAATTTTGATTAGTAAAAGATAACTATTTTGTATTTTTCACCGTTTTTTTTTTGAAGTTGGCTTAATTATTTTTCTTAAGAAGTTATTTATTTTTTCATTTTGAGTGACCTTGACCGAAATAAATATTTAGAGCAGGTCTATAACTAACTTCTTTCTGGAATGGAATATATAAGATAATGATTAAAATAAACAAACCGTTAAGAGTATTTGGTGTAACTTCGAAATCCAAGGTTTAATACCAATTAAATTAAAATGAGACCTCCTAGATGCTACATTGAAGGGAAAAAGAATCATTGAAATCGGAAACAAGATATTATGCCCGAACATACATAAAAAAACATATATATTAATGTATAAATGTGTATATACCAAACTGATTAGATCCATCTCCTTTTTTTGAAGTCTTTGAAGTTTGAAGGTTAAAAATTAGGAAACGTCTTTAATACAATAGTCTAAGATATCAATAGAATAGACAGACAGTCCGTAATGCAACATTGACCTTCGCATTCTCGAAGTAACGTTATTTCGACGTTTACGCCACGCACCTGCTTTCTTTAAATAGAACGTTTTTCGGTTAACATAAAATAACACTAACTTTAATAGTGGAGTTAGTGGAATCGGTACGATTACGAGATATTATGTTTCAATTAATCGTAGAATTCAGACAGACAAAATGTCTGGTTTTAAGATATCCGTATATGCTGAGGTGAAAGGGGAAAGACGAATGTAGATATTGGCAAAAAGCGAACATAAGCATCCGTATTATATGTTCAAATTATTATATAGACTCAGATGTTACTTTGCGGAAATCCATTTCCAATAAAAATTTTGGGAAGATATCACATGTTCAAATTAGAAAACATGAAGTTCATGTAGATACAGATCATTAGATTACATCAGCCCTGTAGCCCGGGTCAAAGAACAGGGCTACGGTATTACCTGGCTGTCATAAGATGCGAGTAAATGAGGGGACTTCGAGGTCGCTGCCGATATGAGTGGGGACTTCAGTCATCCATCCATACCACCTCGAAGTAGACTAGCAATGAAATATCGATTTAGAATCACTGCAAGATTTCAGTCTTCAATTAGATAACATGCGATGCCTCTACAACAAGAATAAATTGCTTCATTTTCAAAATGTATATAGCACACCCTATTAGCATTAGTTGGTAACTAGTCATCTTCTCTTCCTTCTAAGCGAACTGCTTTAATCCACCGTAATCACCGAAACTCATTTTTGGTAAAATTGAAGGAATAAATTTTATTTGCGACGGCTGACTGTCACTGAGCGCACGGTAGATTAAGTAACGCGTGGTTGTGGTTTTTTAGTCCCGCCCACTGTATTGCGGTTTGCGTTGTGTCATATTTTTAAATGAATGCAGATTCTATAATATTTCCGAATTCGTTGGATATGAGTAGTAAAGTCAAATAATGTTACGTTTAGTGTTCTCGATTTAAATCTAGTAAGCAGTAAGCACTCTATTGCTATTTCGTTTCTACAGCTACCTACTTCCCTAGACTATTCCACTAACGGCATAAAACGGGCAGTGTTCTGAATTTAAAACTCTCGTTGAACGGCCAATGCGCAGCGCAAAACATCCTGTAAACGAGGAAACAGCGCGCGTGCCGCGTAAACTTCCTGCGACGTGACGCTAATCTACTAACAGTGTAATATTTGGATGTGGTAATTTTAAATCAACACAAAAAATTCGCTGTGTTCCAACCGACACAGAAAAGACACCGCTGTTTTATTACTGAAATGGATAACTCATGGCTTTGTTATGAGATATTTGTAAAAAAAAAAGTAAAATTCAATCTGATTTTTATAATTGTTATGCACAATTATAATTGTTAATATAAATGTAAAAAGATAAGTGTTCATTTAGTTTTACGGCATTTTCTCTATTTAACGCTGCTCATTGAGTTTTAATTAATTTTAAGGTAGATTTATTGTATTTTGCAGAATTAAGACTCAATCTACGTTGTACAAAAGAACAAATGGCGTAGGAACCGATTGAATTAATTGGTTTAATTGCAATTAAATAATCAACAAAAATTTGAACTTCCAATTCCAACGGATCCAAAACTCAACAATTTCAATATGTTAACGCATCCAAAAGTTGACAATTGCTTTAATTATCAATGTTGTAAGTCACTGTCGTAATGTCATTGTTAAATAATTAAATATTAAATGAATGGACTTAAGCATTATTAACTTAATTCAAAAAATTATATACTCACTATGTCTACCGTTAAAATGTACCAAAAATTAAATTTGTATTTTTTTTGTAATAGGAATATTTCGTAAACTAATATTAAAAACTTAGGTTTAATTTAGAATATCGTAAACAACTGCTTTGCTTTCTAGCGTTAGATAGTTTAGTCGCTTTATAATTTTCATAAAAAATGTTTGTTATTATACGTTTCACTTCACACATTATTACGACTTATATTATAAATTCAACGCTAAATACTCCGTAATAAGATTCATAATTGCAAGACTCTTATATTAAGCTTAATTGGTCTTCCCTTATTCCTGGAGTAGACGGAGCGTGGTTAAATTTACGCCTAGTTATTTGCCAAATAAACGCATAAATTGTGTTGATTTAAACGAATGCGCGTGTATGACTCTATATTTATGGTATGAAAGGGTTGCCACATATAATTTAATTTTAGAAATTTATTGTGTTAAAAATAAAGGCTTAGTTCAAGAGATAATTACGAATAACGGTAATAAATCTTTTGAACTATAGAATGTAAATTAAACAAGATGCGTAGCCCTACTTATCGGCCGAATATTGTTTGTTTTAAAAAGATTCTGTGGAAAGTGTGTTGGTGTAAGAACAATAGTGTTTGTTTGACCGGGAACTGAATCCACTGCCCACTGTTATCCGCTGAGTGTGATGAGCGTTTGATTGGATGAATCTTGAAAAAATATACAAAGCGAAAGTAGTTTGGAATTTCCTACGGATTGCGTTATAATGTTATTTTTAAATCTGAAATAAGTGGGTAGAGTTTTTCATAATTTTGTTCTTGCTCTATTGTACGCAATATGTAGTTATTTTATCCGTTGTTTTAAGGCGATTCACAAGGTTTAATGTTCATAGATAAAAATGTTTTAACCTTTTCGCATTTTTTAAATAACAGGTTAATGACTGGTTGGACTCCTTTCTTTTTGCTTTTTCCTTCGCCATACAAATTGTGGAATGAGAGAAAACTACCACTAGCGCGTTCCTGTACGTGAATTGTGACCCGGTCCTGATGGCTGGACAAGAGATCATGCGTATTATCAACCTTTTCGCACAATGGCCGCAAAGAAAAATAAAAACTATTAAAAAGAAAGTCGAATTATGAATTTCTGTTTCACTGTCATCGCTTTGCATGTGACTGGAGGTGCCCTTCGCTATTAATGTACATCATCGCTTATTTTCATAGAAAAGTTCACCAGAAGGTCGGCAATCAAGAATCGCCAGGTATGTGCTATTGGTTTATTTCATGATTCCGTAATTTGTGTGGCAAACTTTTCTAAACATTATAATTAAACATTTTTTTCAATAAACAAATGGTGCTTAGTTTTTTACAAGCTTCTCCAATTAGTTATAATTATGTAACATGTTTTTTCTGTCTCTATGTTTGGCATTAAGATGGAACAAACGAAAATTACCCTCCTTTTTGTTGTGAACCCTAGTGGCTTTTACAAAGTCACAAAATTACTTTAGAATGAGCGCTGAAGGTACTCTGCCAAAAGCTCGAAGAGCTCCTTCAGCTAAGCAGAGAGATAAAACTCAAGTACAATTAAAATAACTTTATAAATACGATACACATACCTGTATAATTAAATTTGACAGTTATTGAAGTCGGTGCCAAATCAATGTGCAATAACAGAAAGTCTATTAGTTTGGTGGGCTTGGCATCGACTTCATTAACGGTCAAATTTAATTATATACGTATGTGTATCGTATTTATAAAGTTATTTTAATTGTACTTGAGTTTTGATTAGTAAAGGATAGTTATTTTATACTTTTTAGTGTTTTTTTAAAGGCGTTTTAAGGCGGTTTAATTTTTTTTTTTATACTTTTAAAACAGACGTGAGAACTACATATTTATATTATAAATATAAAAGTATGTAAATTATGTATATCTAGAAATATTACAAAGAGAAACTTTGTTTGTTTGTGTGTAATGGATAAACTCAAAAACTACTCAACTGATTTCAAAAATTCTTTCACATATGGAAAGTTACATTATCAGCGAGTAACATGGACTGTATTTTGTTTTCAAAAACATTTCTACCGAAGCCGGGGCAAGTCACTAGTATATAATAAAAGTTCTTAAAAAGTGGTAAAAGAAGCCAAGGAAGACCAAGGCTGATTTATGAAGATCAAATAGCCAGAGTGTTTGCCGACGCAAATGTAAAAGCACTCGCATACCTAGGCGAAAATGTATGAGGAGAATGATGAGATTTGAGGAAGCGAAAGAGGTATGTAAGAACCGCGACGCTTGGCACTCCGTCCTCTCTGACTACCCTGTTAGGGATACAGCGTGAAGATATGAATGTATGTATGTTTTAAATAGAAGAATAGAATAAAATCGTCGATATAAATAACCTTTTGTAAGAATTTTATAGTAATCGCCCTTCTCTTGTTGAAACCGCGAACCATGATCAACCATTAAGGTCTTAAAGAAACCGATTGTACTACTACAACTGCATATCCCTAAATAATTAATCCACCAACGTATATTTCTTCAAAGGAAACTTTCTCATCGTCGGAATCTAGAAAGACGCAGGAATTAAGCACTTAAGTTTAAATTACTACAGAATCCAGTCTAGGCATTTTAAGTGAGTATGGTTAAGTACAGTGAGGATGTGCGCTGCGATTATTATTGCTAATGGGCCGGAGCGAAAGTAACATAGAAGTATTCGCATACATTTTTTATTAATCTTTTTTTATACACACAGGTACGGTGCGCCTGGTGCCTAAGCGATTACAATAATGTTTTAATGCGTTTGAATGGAATTCTTTGAATAAAATAATTATTGTGAAAACGGGTGTGGTTCTTTATGGGTTTTTTATGTATTAACAAAGCGATTGTTGTTGTTTGTGAGATTCTGCCTTGAGAGGTAAGGAGTCTACACCCATAGAGCCAATGTCTTAAGTAATAATTTCTCCTATCACTAATTACCTAACACTTCTCGCGATGAGCGCGAAAACTTCAAACACACATGTTCATTTAAAAATTTAGACCGTTCACATTCTTTTCATTTTCACTTCACAGAATTTTAACGCGTAATATACTATCACTTTTGTACTTTAAAACTCCCAAAAATGCAAAAAAAGGAAAATCTAAAAAAAGATTATTTAAAAAAAAATAAAAAAGTCCCCGCCAAAAAATACTTTAGCAGCGTTGTTTTGTTTCTGTTTTTTTTCTTACACAGCAGAGGCTCTGCCCACAAAGAATATATAAAACAGTTGGCACAAAAGATTTCTGAAATGATCATCTAACAGTTACAGCTTATAGACACCTGCAATATCACCTTGTTTAGGTTTGTATGGGTATGATTTAAAATCTTAATCACGTCCCTTTTGAAGAACTTCATGCTTAGCTCTTCTGAGAAAATCTCCATAGGGAGCTCATTCTAGAACTAGACTGTTCAAGGCTGGAAACTCCTTTGGAACCGCAGGTACTTGCGCTATGCGCGTTTAGTTTGATTCCAAATGTGAGGATGAGCTCCCTGTTGGCGGCGAGTGCTACGATAGTATAAAGCTACCTTATAATAGTAGAATCTACTTATTATGCCATCTCCCAACCTGATTAGACAGACCATAAAGACACAACAAAATCAGAATATGTTGGCACCATCTTTTGTAATTAGTGATTGCGTTTACGTAGAGATGGCAAAGAGGAACCAGATTATAACTGGTTAGGGGCCGTTTCTTTTGCTTATATATCTACCAGTATGTAACATGTCAATATCAACAACAAAATAACAGTAAACGTGACGAATTACGAGCTACTTAGACATAACAATTTACAATATTTGTGAATTGTTATAAGAACGTCTTTTAAGAGCTCTTATTTAATATGTAAGATTAAAACACATGGCTAAGACGCTGTAATAAGTAGCAACTTACTAAAGACGGCTCTGTACATAATATACGTCTCACTTATCCGAGCAGACTTAATTAAAAGTGAAGTGACGTAAGAAGGAATTTTGGATAATTTGGCATAAACTAAGCTCTTGTCTTGTACTAAGGGTACCACAAAAAGAACTGAGGGAGCATCCAATGGAACCCATAAACCTAAATCGACCGGCTGGGAAACGAATCCGGGGTCATCGGCTAAGGAGCACCGGCGTAGCTAGTCCGGATGGCACTCCGAGTGAATATCGATGATGTCACCTTATGAAACGTTTAAAAAATTTAATGCTTACGACATGTACACTATACATATTGTATTGTAATGTATACGGCTTACCGCGACGCTTGGCGCTCCGTCGTCTCTGACTACCCCTTTAGGGATATAGCGTGAGGTATGTATGTATACGGCATTTCTAATTCTACATATTTTGAATAGGCGATGTTCATAGATTTCCATAGGCTTACTGCGACGATGGCTTTTGTGAGTAATTCTCCATAGGCGCAGAATTATAATGTTCTACCTCTAGGGTACCTATTTGTTTTATATGCGCTGTGTCAGAGCAGTGTTGTCAATAAACTCTACCTACTCTGCCCCTCACTCTAACAATACGTGCTAGAACTAATAGAACTAAAGAGTATTAGAAATCAACATATTTTTTAAAGAAAGAACACTACCCAATTGAAAATAGTGACAAGAAAAAATGATAAGATTTATTTATTTTTTTAAGTATTTTATATACACAAAATTAAAAAAAAAGAAGACAAGACAAGAAAATATTGTACAAAGGCACTGCTTATCTCATGATGAAATCTTTTCCAGTAGACCTGCGATGGGAGACATAATAATTAAAAGCAAGTGTGTACAACTTATAATATTTAGATTGACATAAGTACATACTACAAGAGTGATTGGTAAAAATTTTTAAACGAGTTCGCACGATTTATATTTAGTTCAGCGATTACTAAAGCGGGTTCCATGGAACCCAAAGGTTCCGTGTAAAAAACACTAGGGTTCTCCGAGTATTACATTTGTCGTTGAATCGTAACAATATTTTGGCTACCGTCATCTATGGCAACATTATTCTTTGCCCAAAACTTAACTTGAACGTACGCGTTAATAAACATTAATGAACTATTTTTATTCTATAATAGATCAATACAATAAAAATGAAATGCTCAATTTTGGGCTTATTAATAGCTGTTATATATAAAGCAGTGAAATTATTTCATTCATCACAATAATCTTTATTTCAAATATTTGTAATAAAAGATTTTTACATTTATTTTAAGTAGCAATAAGTTTATTTTACATGTTATGGTTTACTAAGGGATTCCATAAAATAAAAGGAATTTTATTGACTGTTCCATGCCCTTAAAAGTTTAAGAACCGCTGTTTGGGTTAGGTTAGGCATAAGTTTATGCCCGATTTCACCAAAATCCCCTAATACTTAACGAATCCCTAAAAGGGATAGGAGTCCGCTAACGATGATTTTGAATTAACGAAACGTTACAAGCCCCTGTGTAGTTAAAAGATTTTAACTACATAGGACTATGTAGCAACTTGATTTTCGAACCCATAACATTATGTGACAGTTTAGTGTGTTAGTTTTTGACAATATGGAGAATTATTTATTATATTACTTATATAGAAACTTAGAAGTAAAACAATAGTGACTGTTTTGTTAATAAATTTTTGAAAATAAATAGTACAATACAACTACTTATAACTATGTCTGACTTTACTAGGGAACCGTTAGATTGGTGGAAACGAATGTTATCTATGAACAGATTTAGGGGTCCTTTTAATCTAAGGGGTACATAGTTATGTGATGATTTAGATTGCGTTGGTTAAATCGGCTATTAGACAAATCACTGAATTATACTTTAAAACACTCCAACATACTTCAAGAAGGCAGATACAATATGTGCATTTTTACCATAAAGATAGTATACCTATAGGTTTACCATGTTTATAATGTTTATGGCATCATAAATAAGATCGCAACTCACAAGTGAACGTCATCCATAAAGTTTGTGTACTAAAAAAGAAACAAAAAATACATACCTACAAACCTACATACATGACCAAACATGACAAGAAGTCCCTGTGAAGTTTTTATTGAGTAGGTAAATCAGAATAATACAACATTTTCTAAAACAAAACTGGCTATTCTCTTCGGTCTTTTTTCTTTATAGTAGTATGTAGTTAATAAATATTGTATGTATGTTTTTTTTAACAAGTTTGTTTTGTGAACATTTTAAAACAACAACCTGGGAAGAATAGAGTTCCGTCCTTAAATATTTAATAGGACAAAAATAGAAAATTTTAAAATGTAATAAGTATTTATTAGGATACAATTAAAAAATAATACATTTTTAACTTTTAAGTCTAAGTCCACATCTCTGTACCCATTTATACCTTTCTTTGTACTATTAAAAAACTCATTCCACATTCTCCTCGTGACATTCAAGGCTCCTCGCCACATCATCTTACTTTTTCTGAGTATTTTCGTGCATGTTGCGCTGTCGCATGTCGTCAAGTTTATTGTATCCTTTCAACATTGCTCACGTTTGTGAGAAAAAATTTTTGCTTTACAAATATAAAAATAGAATTAACCAACAAACCTACAAACTTCAACTAAAATAGTTTCATTTAAATTGAACGTTTATTGGCACTAACTTACGATAACCTGTTACCATAAAGGTTTATGATATGTTACAAATTATGTATAGTAAGTATGTATTTCTCTAAATCTTATTTATTAATATATATTAATAATTATTAATATATATATCTAATATTGTGTTAAGTTTCCATTCACGAATATCACACTTCTCTTGCTCTTTCTTTTCTCCGCTTCCCCTCTTCAAAATTTCAAATTTCAATCCAATTATCTTGACTCCGGGCAGTACTAAATGAAGATTCACGGTGATCTTTCTATTTCTTTTTATTATATACGAGTGTGTGTATGCGTGCGAGTATTGAATTTGAATATACGAACAACCGGCCGGCTGTATAACATCATTACTGTACGCAAAATTTTGTTAAATATTGGATTGAAGTCGCTTCAGGCATCAGACAGGGCTGCGTGATGTCTGCTTGGCTATTCGTACTATATTTGGACAGTTATCTTCATAAGTTGAAAGGTGGCGATGGCGCAATGGTAAACTGTCTCATTACGCCAACGATGCTGTGCTTATATTTACACAAGAAAATTTTGTTAAAACTTGTTTCTTGTTTTTTCATACGTGAATTGTATTGTCTCATTATTGCAATTAAGTTTTGAGAAATGGAAACTATAGCAATGGAACTTCGTTCCCCATAATAGCATGGAAAGTTGCTGCATGCTTGATTTTCCTTTGATTATAAATTGCCGAGTCAAAATATGACAAGGCAAGCTTTTGAAAATGAATGAAAGCTGCTATGTCAAATATGACAATATTGCTTCAATTGTATAATTTTGAGTAGGTATTAAATATTTGTTTATATTTTGGTATCCACTTTTGTGTACTACCACACAATTATCTTCTCAATTCTCATAACTATATCTATAATAAATAATTCGAGCACAAAACAATGATTATTAAATCAACATTGTATATCTTTTTAAACTTTCACGACTTATACACATCTTACTATATTTATTCACGGGTCTACGTCGCGTTTATAGTCTAAGTCTAATTACCTATTTTATCCCGACGTTTCGACCGGATTGCGAAGATCGTGGTCACGGGCAGACTGATGAGGATGAATGTCGTCTTCCTAGTGTGCGGTTTCTTGCAACTAACCAACATTCAACGCATTTTTTAATTTTTATTGTTGTCACTGTCGGTACTTCGACACACTACACCCAGCCTTTCCCAAAGTGGGCGATAACGCCCCCTTGTGGGCGCTGCAGGCCTAAAGGGGGGCGGTAAGAGACCCAGAAAAAAAATGGGGGCGTTGTGTAGAGGCCTGGGGGGTGATTTGTAATTTCATTTAGCTAGGAGGTATCTTAGACAACGACTGCATGAGCTCTCGACTCTCAACTACAACTTGTGAACATCAACTAATATTAATTAAAAGATTGCTCAAACTCGGTTCGATATTTCTCTCCGCGTAGTTCATATATCTGTCCTGTTTTATTGAATATACAAAATAAAAATCCTGTCAATCGGTCGTTCCGTTTCGAAATGAAAGTAGACATAAACAAACAAATAAAAAGGCAACAGACACACTTTCGCATTTTAATAGTTATTAGTACTCCCAGATAGGTAATTTTCGTAGATAATAGACCGCGGGCAATCATGTTTTAACAAGTTTTTGTTAAATAACCCGAATTGTGATTTCCTGTATCAATCGGCTGGTTCATAGAATACTTTACTAAACGAGTTTATGCATGTTTGTTTTATTCCTGTCGGTGCGTGCTGCTTATGCAATCCTATATAAACAACGTAATATTTATTTTATTTTCATTTGCGGTTTCGCGCGCAATAGATGAGCAGTACTTAAGTTCAACACTTACTTACGTATTTCTCAAAACAAAACAATGTTGGAAGTAAAAAAGAAGAGACGGCAATACTGTGCGGAATATATTAAATTCTGATTCATTGAAAATCCGACAAACCCATCGTCGCCTTTGTGTCTTCTATGTCTAAAAACATTTTCGAATGAAGCAATGAAGCCTTCAAGACTGCAAGATCATTTGAATAAAATGCATCCAGATAAAAAAGACAAGAATGTAGCATATTTTCAAGACCTAGAGAAGAAGCATAATACTCAGCCAAGTGTAGCAAAACTATTTTCGGCGGCTGCTAAGCAAGATGACGACGGACTTCGAGATTCGTACAATATCTCTTTGTTAATTGCTCAAAAAGGCAAACCACATAACATCGGAGAAGAGTTAATTTTGCCAGCAATAAAGGAAGTAATAGCTACTGTGCTTCATAAAGCAGTCGCAGATATTATCCGAAAAATTCCTTTGAGTAATAATTCTGTGCAAAGACGAATTGATGAAATGGCTGAAAACATTGAAGGATCATTGTGTGATCACCTGAGGACAAGTCAATTCTCAATTCAGCTCGATGAGTCCACTTTACCAACTAATGAAGCATTGTTGCTGTCTTACGTGAGGTTTATTAAAGATGAGAAAATATGTGAAGAACTATTCTTTGCTAGAAATTTAGAGACCGATACAAAAGGCGAAACCATATTCAATACATTGGAAAAGTTTTGTGATGAGAAAGAGATTCCCTTGAAAAATATTATATCAGTTGCTACGGATGGCGCTCCGGCTATGACAGGGTACCAAAGGCTTCATAGCGTACTTAAAAAATAAAATTCCAGATGTCCTTGCTGTACATTGCGTTATTCATAGACAACATTTGGTTGCTAGAAACTTAACTGAACGACTATTTCAATCACTGCAATATGTCATCAAAGCAGTCAATAAAATCCGCAACAGCTCTTTGAATGATAGATTATTTCATCAGCTTTGTGTTACTAATGACGAGGATTTCAACCGTTTGTTGTTTCATACTGAAGTTCGTTGGCTATCAAGAGGCAATTGTCTGACTCGATTTTACAACCTGTTTGACTCTGTTATAGAGTTCTTGGAAACTAAAGATACAGAATTGCACAACAAGCTCATTAAATCAAAGAATGATATAGCTTACATGACAGACCTGTATAAATTGTTCAACGACATGAATCTCCAACTGCAAGGCGATGAACAAAATTTAATTAAAACAAAAAACGTAGTTGCTGCTTTCGCAGCCAAACTGCTTCTACACAAAAAGAATATGGGCAGACGTAAGTTTCACAATTTTCCGAATTTATCAGTATCATGCAGTAACGACGAATTGTTTGCCTACGCCAACATTTGGAAAACCTCCACATTGACTTCACCGAACGATACCAGGACATTTTGAACTTGGAAATAACAGACTGGGTGTTGGATCCCTTTTCAAATGTCAACACAGCAATGTCACCTCAGCTGGAAGAAGAACTTATAGAATTGACAACAAACGAGGAAATAAAAATCAAGTTCAAAAATGGTTACCAAGAACTTTGGCTACAAAAACCGATTCCGCAATTGAACCCTGGATTGTGGTCAATCGTTCAGCGATTCTTGATAGCATTCCCATCGTCATATTTGTGTGAACGTGGATTTAGTGCTGTGGCAACACTGCTTACTAAAAAGAGAAATCGTTTGCATGTTACCAAACGTGGCGACTTGCGACTGTTCTTGAGTAAATTGGAACCTGATATCAACAAACTTATTAAACAGCATCAGATTCATCCTTCACATTAGTTTTTATATAAGGATCGATTACCTATATTTGTTTTATTTTGAATAAAAGATACTCTGTTTGAATACTATAAAGTTGCGTTTCAATAATCATTCTCATTGACAGGTGTAGCCCGTAAGAGTTAACTTGAGACCTGAGCGCCGTTGTGTATTACCTATTGCGCTCAGGTTTCAAGTTAACTCTTGCGGGTTATAGTAAAAGTCTCGTTTGGAATTAATGTTTAATCTCCGCTAATATAGCTCACAATAATTAATTAATTTAATTTGAAGTTATAGTGGTTTTTCAGTAGGTGAAAAAATGGGGGTGCTAAAAAATAATTTATTCTCAAAGTGGCCAGTAGACAAAATAAGTTTGGGAACCCCTGCACTACACTAATGACATCTACACACTGGCGACGTCCGGTTTGCCAGCACCGGACACACTCTTTTCCATGATGTTAATAAGCGGTAACGTCGGGATAAAATAGGTAATTAGCCTTAAAGTATAAACGCAACATAGACCTGTGCAATATTGTAACATTGTATCTTTGTCGCGTGGTAACTAGTAAGTTTAATTCAAACTTGCTTCAAGTGTATGGAGTTGCATAGCTAAATTCACGCACGCCTGGTTCAAGTTCAATTTGCTATCTGGGGCCTAACGGAGGCCCCCCACCGCGTTTTATTTTTATGTATTTATAATTGTTTAAAACATTACTATTTTGACACATGTTAAAAAGTTTCATATACCTACCTATCATTAACTAATTTTTGGAAAACAAAAGATAATAAAAAGGCATTAACACCAAAAGGTTCCTCTTATTTTCCTAATAATAATCAACATCCATATGCAAACAAAAATTAATATTCCTATTCAATCTATATATACCTATTCAATTCAATTTATATAATATATTATAATACTATTCCAATTTTATAATTACTAAATTATGGTTGTTACCCGCATTTTTGTTACTAAGAATTGTTGTAGCAATATAATAATATCACTGTCGTCAAGTGAACACTAAATATTGACGAAATCCTTGAAACCACATAAAATGGCGTCCTCATAATAGCAATAGGGCTCATCTTCGATCTTCGTCTTCATTTCTCATTCTCTTGCTCGTCAAGTTTTACCACCATGTGATATACAAGTGATGTAGCAATTTAAATAACTAGCGACATCTATGAAATCCTTTGGTAAAGTGCTATAAAATTGCCATACTAAAAAAATACAACGCATTAACAGTATAAAGCGGTGCTGCCAACGGGTGCTGCTGTTCCAGAAGTACTGATATTATTAATTATTAAATCTTTATAAACTATATAAATCTTTGTAGTACTTGACTAAATTATGAGCTTTTATTGCTCTGTTACTTATTGTATATACGAAGTTTTTATGAATATATCACTTATGTACGACTTAGATAGTTCGTAAGTAGTAAATAATCGTCCAAGCAATTGTCACCACCACACTTCACGTCCACTTTTGTACTTTAAAACTCCCAAAAATATAAAAAATAGAAAATGTGAATAAAATGACAACCACGCTTCTCTCGTTCCCGCTAAAAAGTCAATAATAATTTTATGTAGTAGTAATACGGTTCTCCGTTAGGAGGAAAGGTAAAGGAATCATAACCCATACAACCGATGTCTTCAGTGATGAATAGATAAATTCTTCATATTATTTCATTAAAATGTTGGCGCAATACATTTTAATTGTTCTTGGAGTTTCTGGGGACAAATATATTGAGGCAGTCTTATAGTAGGATCCGCTGAGGCGGACTAAGCCACTAAAAAAACTCAACACCACACTACTAAATAAACACTTATTTCAACAATTCCGCATAATGCACAACAGCGTAGACACAATATCCACTAAAAACCATTTGTGAATAATTAAAATAAAAGCCCAACCACTCCCCATAAAATTTCCCCAAAAAAAAAATTGTTCCTTGCTTAGCCTAAATGTTTACCAACAACATTCACTTTCACTGTGACTGACTGACATTGACAACGTAGAGTAGTTTAACTTTTTTAAACAACGTTAGAGGCATTGGTCGTGAGCTTGTCAGCAGGAACAAACTTGTTAAATATCTCATATCAAATATAAACAGGTATATATATATATATATATATTGAGTAGAATTTTGAGTAATGTTAATATAAAAATAACAACCTACGAATTACCTAGGCTTACTTTATAAATATTATTTTTAATAATTCGTTTGTAGACAGAACTTTCTATAACTTTCTAGAACGACACGGCGTTGATGACAAATGTACCGGTTATCTAGATTATCTATGCTTAGGAGTGTGGAGGTAAAGGGTACGTTCGATAAACATATCGGTAGACTCTGATTAAGTATCCTCTGTTTTCAGATAGAATGAGCTCTAAATTATTAAAACATTAGGTCTCAAGTTCATTAATTTAGTAGTACTAATGAATAGTAATAAAACTATAGTTGACATAAACGTCATACGCTTGTATAAAATAATTAATCTTATCGACTCGTTAGGTAGATGACATTTTAGATAGGGTTAGTCGACCACTGTCTCTTCACTGGTTGTTCCAGGAGTAGGAGCATAGGTGACCTTCGTCGTGGGGTATAAAAAGCGTTTCGTGTCTGGATAGTTCCATTTTCTTTACTTTCTGCTGCGGAACGAGCTGCCTCTTATGAATAAACTAGTAGTTAGGCCACATCTCGGCTAGTCTCAAGTCTAGCTTTGTGTGGGATGAGCACCCCAATTATAATTATTAAGTAATGTGTTAATTTAATAATGTGTAGCAGTGTGAATTAGGTAATCTCATGGTGGATGCCATGGTGAGTACTTTAGCTGTAGAGAAGGGCGAGCAATAATGATACGACTAGGGAATAGGAACTTAATGTTTACGTGTGCTTATTACAGAGTTCTAAGGACACCTGTTTTATAATGGATTTCTGTTAGATAATGGATGTTGTTTCATAATATAAACAGTAATAAACGAGCTAATGTATTACAATAGCATTTGAAATTTTAAAAATTGTTAATAACTCTTTGTATAATTGAACTCATTGAATCCACTAATGAGAATTAGATAACACAACACAACATAACATATCTTCACGCTGTATCCCCAACGGGGTAGTCAGAGATTAAATATAAGTAATAAATGTTGTTTCTTCGTGTGATGTTTTTCTTGTCTAATTAATTAACTCATAAATACACATCCCATTAGATTGCAGAAGTGTACTAGGCGCCCTTATACAAATTAGGTACACCACTCTCCAGGTAATAGTAATGATAAACACCCTTAAATTACTCAACCCACATCTCACTCTGCTGGCCTGAGCAAGCTATGTTGCAACTTACGCCCCAATTCAAGTTTTCAAGAGTGCTGGTCGCGGCAACTGCTGACTTGGAAGACACTGGTGTACCTATGACAAACAGCAAGTACATCGACACAAGTGGCGTCTCACACCAGCGATGTTCTAAGTTTCCAAGTAATGAGCGTCAAACCGTCCCGTCTCGTGCCATCGCTGTGCGCAATACTGACAGGCTCTAAGACTGCTGTAACGCCAGAGGTGAAAAGAGCCCGCCGAATTTGGTCAGTCAAGGCAGCATGTCGTGACATACGGCCCACACTACGTAAACAAGGTAAACCGTAGTGACCTAGTACATTGAAGAAATCACCACAGCGGCAGCGATGAGGAAGGTTAGTCCTCGCCCGCAGACGAGGAGGTACTATGAGAGAAAGTGTGGTACTATCAATTAGGGTCCCTAAGTTTTTAAGGTAGTAACTGCAATCAGTGCCCTGACTCCTTCTCAGTTATAAATTATATTCCTCAAGTTATCTATCAATAATCTGTGATTTTGATAAATTGGCAAAGTATAATCTCAGGTTGTACTATTCATTAAACATAATACACAACCTTATTCGCATTTTAGGTGTATTACAAAATACAACATGGTAACTGCTATTGCTGTATAACTGTCAAGTAGTCAAGTGTCAGATTCATAAACTGCTGTTTGCTGATTGTGACAATTGCTGACAGTTAATAATTGTGTATTGTTCAATTGCTTTTGCAAAATTTGTTCAAAAATAACTTTTTTAAGTTATTTTTGATTTGAATTTGAAATATATTTGAATCGAGCGTTCATTTAATTAAATTTAAGGTAATTATCAATAATCCTGCTTTCTATGCTAATGTTTAGTAAATCCACTTGTATTTCACTGAGCTTAATCGAAAGTTGGTCATTTGTGTTTTTTGTTATTGTTTTCTATATAGTGTTGGTGATTCACGTAATAACAGATTATCCAATTTTTTTCCTTCATACACAAAGGAAGTTAGTCATTTCACGCTAATATATAAAAATATTCATTCGCACTTGGTGAGAACTGTCATAATCGATAATGGAATTGCATTAGACAAAATTCGACGCATATTATTCTAATCAATTCCAACTTATACGTATCTAAAGCGTAGAGTATAAACAGTTAATCAAACTAGGTACTTATAATATTTTTTTTCTTCATGGCATGGCGCACAGATTTATGCATTTGTCAATGTCAGGTATTAATAAGTAGAATCGACATGAAGCGCGTTCAAAGTAAATTCGTTGTTTCTTCTTATTGTAAAACTCCTTCAGGAAAGTGATAGTAGGTTTTACTGAAGTTATAAAGGACTTCTTGGAAGTGTGAGAACTTCAGCTAGATTTTATTTAGTTTATTTAGACCTACTCCTTTATTTTCATTTACACATAACTAAAACACATATATACACTATCACTTTTGTACTTTAGAACTCCCAGAAATGTAAAAAATAGAAAATGTAAATAAATGGACAACTTCACTTCCCACCAAAAAGTCTATTAGTAAATATTATTTATTATAGACACAGATTAGATAATAGTTATTATACACCTATACAAAAGTTTCTCATTTCATTATCTAAGCTGTATGTAGATGTATAAGGTATAAACTTCATAGAAATTTGGATGAATGCTTTTTTTAGATATTTTATTAGAACAATACTACATACTTCTGAAACCATAACTTCCATTCTATCTAATGGGAATAAATACCTTTTTCAAAACGAGTATATAAATAATAATTTTAGGCCAGATTGTAACATGATTTTTTTTATTCTTTAGCTTGGATTGTAGATAATCTGTACATTTATGTCTAGACTCTCTAGACATATAAATAATTACTAAATACTAGTGTCTGCAAACAATTTAAAAAAAAAAGACTTAATTATGATTATTTGCATGTTACCAAAAGCTAAACAAGCATTTTTAACAATAATGACTGCCCATTGCTCATCCCGATTAATCTTTGAAATTTTCTTCTTCTTAAAATTCTTCGTAAATGGATTTTGACAGGACTTTCACTGGAAGGTGAAAGACTTTTTGACAATAGTTTTTGAATAATCTAGGCTATTTTATATCAATGAAACTTTTAGGGTTTTTGTGTAACAATTTTAATTTTGTAAAGAAACTTGTGTTAAAAAAATGCAATCATAAGTCAGGAATAAATCTGTATAAGTACATTGGTTATATTTAAAACAAATGATTGGATTAGGAGTTTTAGGCTTTTCTTATTCCAAAATAAATATTTGTTTTTTTAAATTAAAATGTTTGTTTTTATGTTTGTATGTTTAATATGTCAAAACTAAAAAACTGATAATTAATATCTATACAAATTTTTCTGTTTGAAAGAGGGTCTCAGTTATAGTATAACAACTGACTGAACTCTCAGTGCAAGTTTTCTTTCTAAATAACGTTGTAACTGGTTTTACTTTGATAAATTGATTTAACTTTTATATTATTATATTTCAGAACCATGTCTGAGAACGAACCCATAAGTGGATCCAGCAAAGATTATGGATCGACAGCAGCACCTCCAACAGTGGCCTTTGCTGACTTCAGTCCAACTGAGCTGTACAACTTGAGTGAGAGCATAGCAGACAACATTAATACAATTAATAGTGGACTCCGATCTTTGGAGAAGATGATGAAGCAGATTGGTGGACCAAATGACAATATTCAGTTGAGAGATAAAATGTGAGTTAATTTCAACAATGCAATATTTTTTGTTGTAGTATAATAATGATGTGGATATTAACACGTTGACTGAGATCTCTTTCAGTAGCCTATCATTAAACTACATACATACATATCTTCACACTGTATCCCTAACAGGGTAGTCAGAGAAGAGAAAGCGCCAAGTGTCGCAGTCCTTACATACTTTTTTCACTTCCTCAAATCTCATCATTCTCCTCACGCATTTTCGCCTAGGTATGTGAGTGCTTTTGACATTTCCGTCGGCTAATACTCTGGCTATTTGATCTTCATAGGTCAGCCTTGGTCTTCCTTGGCTTCTTTTACCACTCACTTTCGCTCTGTAGATTTTCTTCGTCAGTCTTTCATCACTCATTCTTTCTATGTGACCGAACCATCTTAGCATTCCTTTCTTCATTTATACAATAACACTGTAGTGCAACCCTGTCATACTGTGTATCATCATTAAACTAAGTAAGTTAATAATAATTCAATTCAATTTATTCAATTGAATATGCAATTTCGAAAAGGGCACATATCTGAAAATCAGAAATGTTCAGGAATGAAAAAAGAACCAATTATTTAATGCAAATAAAACTAATTAAGTAATGCAAAATTATAAAATATATTTTTGAGTTAAATTCTGGTGTCAACCAGCAATGAAAAATTACAGAAATATTTGACATTGAACATTATTAATTATTATACATTTTAGATATTTTTTATGTATGAGATGTGCCCTTTTCAAAATTAATGGTATTGAGTAAACAATATTTAAAGATAAAAACCATGTAGATTTTGCCAAACTTTTATTGTGGGTATCTAAAATCATATCATATCAAAAAATTTAAGTGATAGAATTTCTTTAAAACTCTTTTTCTGCAAGGTCTCTTTCGATTGTAGTTGACCATTCCAGTATTCCGTCATAAGTCTGTAAGTTCTGTAAGTTCCTACTGATAAAGGTTTAGCTTTAAAGTTTAGTTAAGCCCATTTCTTGAAATCAATAATGTCTTCAGTATTTGCTTTTACAACGTTAAATTTATTTGTGTTACTGGACTGTACTATGAGATCAATATATTGTTGATGAGTGAAGACACTATTCTTCACGACTAATTTTCATTTTGAGGATTGAAAAATTTCTGTCACAATCAATTGAAGAGTGGCCGCGTACTGGAAAATATATAAATGGATCATCGTATTTCTTTGCACAGACAAAGCCATTAAAAATCGTACAACCGTTCCGGGCAACCATCATAGAAAAGATGGAGATCAGTTATTGAAATTGGAATACTGAAATGAAATACTTATTGATGTAATCGTTTAAGAAAGTCGAAGTAATGAAGTGTCATTGGGGCCTTTCAAAGCTTGTCCCTCATGATATGAGTAAAATGTTCCTTTGCCTGTCCTCATATTATGAATGCAGAAATCATACACCCAAAGTTGCCTATATTAAATAATTTCCTGAACAGGTAAAGTAGGTAAGGGTAAATATTACATGTAGTGGAAGGATAAACTTAAACCATTTCATTATTTGCACAGTTTTAGTCAGTTTTCGTTTTCGTCACTTTTCGTCTTTCAATTTCTTCTAAAATTTACTTGTAAGACGTTTGTGTACTATCAATTCTGCAGTTGCTGTTCTTTTCGCACTATAGTTTAAGTGAGGATCTTTTATTTTCACATTTAGTTCTTCAAACGTATGCAAACATTGATTTGTGGTCTACCAAATGATAAGTTGAAATTTAAATTTAAATATTGTCGAAAGAACTGTTAGTTAATTTTGCTTGTCATTTCAGAATTCCGATTCAAAAACATTTCATGTAATTTTTTAATATTTATTTAATAACGATGACAAATATTGTTTCTTATTGTCATTCGAATAATGAATTTCTTTCTTGTGGAGACAGTCTACAAAATTGTGAACTTCAATGCAATGCTCGCCAGGAATAACATTATTTCTTGATCCAACTGTTATGCCTCTCAGACCTTGTGGTATTTTATTCCGTTTTTTTAGTTCTGTCAATCGTCTGCACCTCTTAACGGTTATTCGATGTAAACTTACGAAAGCAGATTTACATACTTTTTTTTTCAGTACGATTTTCTACAAAATATTTGCAGAAAACCGTTTTAGGTTTTGTCTTTGCTGGATCGTTGATACACACACACGAACAAAAGAGAGATATATTTTGAGTTAACTGTCAAAATATTTATTGCTATAAATGCATTAAATTCGAAAAGAGTATGTCTCCTAGATTTGTGACCTTTTCGAAATTACTTCTGTATACGCCATGACATTACAGTAAAATTAATACCAGAATTGTGCCCTTTTTCGAGCATAATCGATGCAGGGAAGCGTTTAGATTACATTTATACGAGAAAGTGCATTTGTCGAAATATGCGAGATGTGCCCTTTTCGAAATTGCATATTCAATTAAATTATACATTATGATGTGCTATGATCCCCACACTAGACAAAGCCTGTCTTATGGGATCTCCAACATAATTATGTTTATCATTTAACAGTGCTGAATATATAATATGTAAGTATATAATATACTTATTATACTACAGATTTTGCAATTATATGATAGGAAGCAGAACAAATTAAAATAAATAAAAAAACAAGTGAACAATAATTACAATAGTAATGTTTTCTTTTCTATTTGTTTTAATTAATTGAATACAAATTTACAAAGATGCTTATTTAAATACTCAAAGTATTGTCTAAGAAATATCTAAAAAAAGCGTTCAAATAATCTATAAGATATCTATGCATATTATACATTTAAATACAGATTAAATGACGAAAAGATAAACTTTTATATAGGCCTGTAATAACTATTATCTAATCTGTGCCAATAATAACACTTAAAAAAGTTATTGAATTATTTATAGCACAAGAACATATGTATTGATTTAATTTTTTGAGTATTTAGTATTCAAGAAATTACATATTATTTTGTGCACATATCAGTATGTAACAATTGAAATGCCCTCTTTTCAATCTGACAAAATGTTACTAATTTAAAAATACAATATTAAATTTCTAAAGTCAAAATAGCAATTAACATGTATATAACAAAATTACATGAACATGTAACACAATTTTACCAATATTTAACACAGGGCACTTTAAATTTTAGTGGTTGCATTGGTCAGCTGTAGCATGTGTATCGTGCAGCTATAACATGTATGCTTTGTCCTACAGCAAGACACTTGCAGGACTGTAATTAAAAGATAAAGTCTGTCGCGTGATCATATTTTGGTGATGTCTATCAATATTAGATATCAGTTGAGTCATTGATTCTGACAAAGAAGTGTTGTGCCTGTGCTAGACGGTGAGCAACTACCCTCACCACCAAGATGACCTTGCTGGTTTCCAACCGAGTAGACAGTGCTTGCCACCACATTTCATTTGACTTTCAACACCCTTGGTGGTCAAGCGTGCGTGCATTTGCAACCCCAGTCGGATCAAACCGTGAGTGCATCGTTTAGCCAATTGTTACCGACGAAACGAGCGCAGTTATGTCTCTGCAGACGGCGAGTATGGATGTATAACTTTAATATAAATGGTAACTCAACATTTAAGTGCTGCAGATTCTGTTTTTGTTGAATGAAATTATACTTTTATTTTATTTATAAACTCAAAAAAAATAATCATGGTTCACTGCACTAATAAACAAGGAATGAACACGTGGTGATTGTAACGTTGTCGTCCTGCTACCGTGCGTGTGTCGTAAGGGCGTCGCACTCCTTTTTCGTCGTGTCAACTATATGATTGTAAAAAATAACCAAATGAAAATTGACAACGCCCTTACACTGATATATATATATATAACAATATATACATACATACTTCTTTCTTGGTGATGGGCTCATATTCGCAACTCTATATCTATACCAGTACAAAACATAATTAAAAATGACTACCTCCTTGGAGTTGTTGTAATTTATGAATCTTCGAAGCTGAGGATACAGAGTTCAATTCCGGCCAGATCAATTCAGGAAACAAACTTTTGGCAATTGTCTTGCGAGTCTGAATATTAGGTAATTTGTTATGTGATATTCAAATTGCGTGAAGCAGCCATACTTAACCTTTTTTTTTCTCAGGCCATATACTCATAATAGCTCGTTCAAGCAGGCCACAACATTAGGATTAAAGTGATTACAAAAAAGCTTAAACAAGTTTATGTAATGTAGATGCTGTGTCGCCACCAACGGTAAATCAAATAAGGTGTGTCACCTGTACATACGACACACGTTTACAAGCTGATCGACCGTCATTCTGTTAGAAAACAGCACTTACACATGTACATTTTATTTGCCTCACTTCATGATACAGGACAGGCTGTCTGGTGTTATAAAGTCTATGTCTAGATAGTATTTGTTAAACAAATATTTATGAGACCGTTGAAATCATGGACGCTTTTTAAGAAACTTCTGGTTATGTATATATAATATATACATAGTATTTTTTTTAATACTCGTTTTTGAGTGGAAATTGTTGTTTATTTATCGTGTATTGTTTGTAATGTTGTACGCGTCTCAACCACTATTATTAGCGAATCATTTAATATTTTTGCTGAGTATATTTGAAATTGAACTAAATTGAAATTATTGAATGCCTGTGGCTCGAAATTTTTTTTTTAATTTACTGGGCCACTCAAGCTCTGTAGAGCACTTGCATCTCACAGGTTGACTATGGCTGGTCTGGCTGGTTACACAACTACCATATGTAACAAAGTTACATGAATATGTAATATTCCAGTATGTAATACCTTTTCTGGTGTATTCCTATACTATAAATGTTTGCTCAGCCACGACACTCAGCAGACAGTGAATGGATCGGTATCGGCTACTGCCCGCGATATACAGCGGTTGGGCGTGGTCGTTCGGCGAGGGGACAAGCCGCAGAAGTTGCAGGTTGAGCGACTGACGCAAGCTTTTAGAGATGCACTCGCTAAATACTCATCAGTACAAAAGGTACTGTTCGTTAAAATTTAAGAAAAACACCTAGGTCTTATTAAAACCAGTGTTATACTTTTTGAGTTCAATGACTACTTACCCATGTAATAAAGATAGCATATTATATTCAGTAGCTGAGATGCTAGCTCTGAATTGAAATCCATTTAGTAATTTCACTTTAAAAGTTAAACAAACAAAATTTTTTTCATATATTTGTTTTGAACTCAGAAACGCATAATGATGACATTTCGATAATTTTTCCATGAGTACCTTAAATGCAATAATTTTTTTGGTGACATCTAATTTACAATTTAAATGTTACAATTGCAGCAAGTGTCTGAAAAGATGGCGGCACATATGCCAAAGCAGGCGAGAGTCAGAAATGATCCTCAGGCAATGGAGCAACAAGCGATTGCTGATGATGAGGAGTCAGCGTTGCTTGCAAATCAACAAGCACAGGTATAATTTTTTTTGTATACTCCAGACGATTATACAAATTGCGTGACTCAAACTTAGGACTAGGCTTGTACTATATTGCTTGTGGCAGTTGAGTTTTTGACACAGTTCAGAAAAGGGGGATCTCAATTCCACCTGTAATTAGGGATTGCAATCCGACACCAATTTCTATCCGGTCAAATCCCGTCAGATTTCCATCTTTCCGGCCGGATCCGACTGGATTGGTCACATGTTACAAGAAAACCGTTTTATATTTTCATTTTAAAAGTGTAAAAAATGAACAGTGAATAATATGTTGATATGTGTATTTTAGAACTTCTAAACTAGTACCTGCAATGCAATACAAACAACAACAACAGGCACAAACTTTCAGTTTAAAACGATAGTTAGGTCATCGCTATACAAGAAAAAAGTTATGATAAAGAAAAATCAGAAATATAGATTGTTATAAGTTAGAAATGAAATGACATTTCTAACTTCTAAGTCTAATTATCTATTCTAAGTAGAGTGGGGCAGTGCGGAGTGTAGCGGCGGGCGAGTAGCGTCGAGTGACTCGCACGCATCACGTATTTCATTACCTACTCATGCAACAACGCGGGAATTATTTCATGAATTCGGTTTCATGTACTTTTTACAATTTAACGAATTCCGGATCGGATCCAGTAATTTGTTGCCAGATCTGGTAGACGTCGAATAATGCCGGATCCGGTTTTCCGGATTGCAATCCCTACCCGTAATTAAATATATGGGAATATAATATGTACGTGTAGCTGTGTTCGCGATTATATCGAAAACCGTAATCGTATTTGAATGTGGTTTTCGCTAATTAAATAAGCTATTCCCAAGGAAGGTTCTTACATATAATCAATTATTAAAAAAAAATATGAAATCTTTTACGAGTCCGTCCGGCCGTTCTTCTATCCAACCAACTTACGTAGTTTTTTTTTAATGAAAGGTATACACAGATTTGTCATCGAGCATTAGAAATCACCTAACTTTCACACTTCTAAAGTTATACTCAAACGCGATTACCTTCTGTACATTTCTCATGTTTTCATAGCTTTCTTTCTCTATATCTCCGGTTCGTTTTGGTCTAAGAACACTAGCTGGAACGAGCTCCTTTATTCGTGCGTTTTCCCACTTAAATAGGTTGAGTTGAAGGAAAGCTACGTGTGAACATTCAACTTGACTTTAAATTTTTGTATTCAACTTAGGTTACAATTACTCATCATATGAGAGCATTATTTTTGAATTATATTATCAACACAATGCTACGGAGCAGCACGGGTCCTCTCGTATAATTATAAAAAAGCGCTTTTAAATAAGTATATTCACAATTATATCAAAAACAGTTAGCCATATTTGTATGCAGTTTTTCTAATCGAATAAGCTATTCCCAAGGAAGGTTTGTACATAAAATGTTGCATGAACGAAGACTAATTATAAAAAAATTTAAAATAATTATTCATTAAGTATTCTATTATATTCTTCATACCAATGCCCCATAAGGAACTTAAACACCATCTTGAAAAAGCTAACTGTAAAGTATGAAATAATGATTAAGTACTAAATAAAAATTCAGAAATGTATTTGATTTTTGAAATTGGGGCTCTACTGCAGGCAATTTATAATATTTCAGGCACGACTCGTACAATTCGAAACGAGTATGTTGTTAGAAAAAGAGGCATACATAAACAAGATTGAGGCTGATGTGTTAGATGTGAATCAAATTATGCAAGAACTCGCGGAGATGGTTAATACTCAAGCGCAGTCCGTGGGTAAGTATAGTAATACTCCAATAATAAATTTTATTATGATATAAATTTGTGCTATTTTCCATTCCAGAGCAAGACACAAATAATCACAACTAAATATAAAAAACCTACTAAGTGTAAATAGTTGGCTCAAAATCACCAAGGTAAAAAATTTGCTTAGCCAGCAACTCAGTGACTGAAATCGTAACCGTAACTTTACCTGACCCAAACTACATAAAACACATAAAATTTTATTTGTTCATGAAAAAAGACTACTTATATTATAAATAAATAAATATAATATAATAAAATAAGCCTTTATTCAGATTTAAAACTATAAACTAACATTTTAATTATTTCTTAATCTAATCTGCTAGCCCTTTGGCAAAGGCCTCCCCTAGGGTTTTCCAAAGCTGATTATCCATGGCCTTCCTACTCCATGTTGGTCCTGCAGCTGCTTTCATCTCATCCTCCCATCTTTTCCTTTGTCTTCCCCGTCTCCTTTTCCCATCCCAAGGATACCATACAGTGACGTCCTTTGCCCATTTGTTTTTTCTGCTTCGTATTGTATGTCCTGTCCACTTCCATTTCAATTTCTTCACCGTGTATGTCACATCGGTCACACCTGTTCTAGCCCTTATATTGGTCAGTTTTATTCTGTCTTTCAGTTTGACACTCAGCATACTTCTCTCCATCCTGTTCTGACATATTTGTAGAGCTTTTCTTTGCTTATCTGTTAATGCCCATGTCTGGCAGCCATATAATACTTACTTATATTAAGAAACCTTAACTACTTTTACTTAATATAAAATTTAATTATAAATATTAATGATATTTACAAATTTGTTAAATGATTTCCACGAATACACAGAAATCTTCGTTTTAATAGGTATTATGCCTCAAAATATTTTATGTGTATTATTCTTATTCTTTTTTCAGATAATATTGAAATACATTACCAAACTCGTTTGATATAGTGAAAAAAACCATACTTTGGAAATTTTTGGTCAATTTATTAACTTTCCAAAAATGTTCCCGAAATGACAGTTTTTAGCGAAGTCTCTGTTTAAAAGCAATATCACGAAAAAAGTAATAAATTTTGCGCTCTGCCCATCAAACTATTACTTAAACACATTTAGTGACAATATAAAATAGTTATCGTCAATATAGTATTTAAGATTTTTTGTAATAAAACCGAACTAGAAATTTTACACCTTGGTGATTTTGAGCCAGTTACGCATTAACTAAAGATTCCGTAGCATTTCAAAGATAGTAGAGGTTAAATTACAAAAAAATTGTTTCAAAGATAGTAGAGGTTAAATTACAAAAAAATTGTTTCCAAAATACCCATATCATTTAATTGTTTGCTTCATTTTTGGATGTGGGTTACTAATTGATTTCTCTGTACCAAATTCCAACTCAGTAGGTGTAAGATGGAATAAATTGCCTGTGACGTACGGAAAGGACATTATGACTTCATAACCAAACTATGAGAGTTTCTTTTTTGCCATTTTGGCTATGAGATGCTGAAAATATTGGTTTAGACCTTTTTGGTGAACTGTTGTAGGTATATTGCATTACCATTTTAGGGTTCCGAAACTCAAAGGGAAAGAAGGAACCCTTATAGCATCACTTCGTTGTCCGTCTGTCTGTCTGTCTGTCAAGACATTTCTTCTCAGGAGTGCGTGGAGGTATGAAGTTGAAATTAATATCAAATACTTATGTCTGCAGTCCCTTGGAGCTGTAAAAAAATCAAGCTTCTAAGTCAACGCGATCAAATACGGGTTTTTGTGCCTTATATCTTGACACTCATTGGTAAATCAAAATCTACAGGATATTTCCTATTGACCTAGAATCATAAAATTTGGCAAGAAGCAAGATCTCACAGCACAAGTAAAGAAAAAAATCTAAAAATCGTTAATTTATAGTTATTTTTCTTTCATAGATTCGGTGGAAACTCACATAGAAGCAGCCACATCAAATGTAGAAGCAGGAGTGGATGAATTAGCAAAAGCAGCCGAGTACCAACGTAGGTATCGCAGAAAAATGTTCATACTCATTTTAATAGCTATTATTTTGGGTATAGTGTTCATCGTGTGGATCGTAAAAGCGTTTAGATAGACGTATGCAAAGCAAATATTGACTTGAAATTGACTTCTAATTTTGATGTTTATTATTTGAAAGTTAATACTATTATTTATAAAGATTAGCATCCACTGAGGCAACAAATCTATTTTTTCTTTCAAATTTACTGTTATTTCTACGTTACATTTAGCACATTTCTCTTCTGTGGATACTCAACATTTATCTCATTATGAGATGATTATTAGTCTATGAACTAAAACAAAATGCGAAAAAGCACCTTAATTTTTCTTTTATCAAATATCTATTATTATATACTAATATTTTATATACTTACAAGCCGTTACCCGCTCGCTTCGCAGGGCGTAAATGAAAATGTTGTCTATGGAATTCAAAAAATAAATAGCCTTAAACCATAGACAAACGATTCCGCGTCGAATGGTCATATACGTAGTTTTTACGTGACTGCGGGACAAGATATACAGGGTTAATTTAAAAATACTAATAACCTCTTAGTATTTTGTACTAAACATTATCCTCAATAATTTTTGTTTTACGACTTTCAAAAATTCATGGTTTTTCTTTCATACAAAAATAAAAATTCATTAAATATTTCTGAAAATGGCACCTACTCTACTCAGTCGCTAAAGCGGCGCACGCGCAGCGCGGCGCTAAGGCCCGGTGCGCTTGCACTGCACCATTGGAAATACGTACAGAGTAATTACGTTTCAGACAGAACAACAAAACTTAACAAATATTTTTTGCGGAACGTATTGAGTTTTGAAAAAAGTCGTAGAACAAAAGTTGTTGGGTATGTTGACAGGAATTTTGCACTAAGAGGTTATTAGTATTTCCAAATTAACCCTGTATATAGGTCATGATTATAACCAAATTTGTTATGATCGACATAAATAGTAAAATTTAAACTTTAGTAAACATTAATATTATTTGTATGCAAATTCTCCCTTAGTTTTCATAGAATACCCATAGGTAAAACCTTAAGGGACTCCCAAGAATTTGCATGAAACTTCCCCAGAATTGGCAGTGACGAAATGAGGTTGTCTAATAAATATTTTTATGTATATATTATGACATTACTTTATAAATAATAGGCCAAATTAATTGAAGATATCTGAAGTATAACATGGGTTATTTGACACAAGAAACCTGCCTTGAATTATTTACATGTTAGTAATGATTCCGTGGCACCTGTATTGGCTATTTGTACAAGTTATTAGTTTTATTTACTATAAGAGTGATGTTAAGGTTTATGCTTTAAAATCAATGCAATTTTACGTTATTTAATCACATTAGGCTATTTGAGTACTTTTAAAATTGGTATGTAGTTTTACATTGAAATTATGAACACAAGTGTTAAATATTTAAAAGTAATTGGAACATCATAATATTGACATTTATAGTCTAATAACGAGGATATGTTAGAAGAAGATTCATTGTGACGTATCAAAGTCGTAGTGTCATTATCTAACTTCTTGAGCGATAAAGACAGCTCACTCCTACTCAGTCTCTACAATTTTAATTCAAAGGCATATAACTCTTATACTTTTCAATAGATTTCAAATACTTTCCACAGTTGTGTTCATGATTATTAAAACTATCCACAACACTATCATAGAAACATAACATAGAAAGAATAAGTGATGAAAGATTGACAAAGAAAATCTACAGAGCAAAAGTGAGTGGTAGCAGAAACCAAGGAAGACCAACGCCGACTTATGAAGATCAAATAGCCAAATAGCCAGAGTGTTCACTGACGGAAATGTCAAAAACACTCGCAAACCTAGGCGAAAGTGTGTAACAAGAATGATAAGGATTGAAGAGGCGTAAAAAGCATGTAAGGACCGCGATACTTGGCGCTCTGTCCTCTCTGACTACCCTTATATGACTATCATATATATAATATCTATTCAAACACACACACAAAACAATAATTGTGTAGTATTAATTTATTTTAATTGTATAAATTTATAATAAATATTCTTTGTCAGATTACTGGCTGGCTTATAATTTATGGTATATTACTGGCTCTCGAGATGCAGTTTGTAACTAGTTTCGAGACTCGAGAAGATTTCCCATTTTCTGTAAGTTTGTTTTTCATTGGATTAATAAATTACATAAACATAAACAATAAATGTAATATATATTGTACACAGAGTCAAATATCCTGTTATACTTCAGTCAAATAAGAAATAAGACTTGTAATCTATATTTATTGGAGTCTTCGCCATTAGTATAAGTTGACTTGTGTATTTGAAAAAAGAAAACCCTTAAACTACTTATAAATTATGTATTGTTCTCGGTAATAGTGCAAAATCAGGGAACTAATTGTCATGAATATACTCCTGCGACTTGCCTGGAACTTGTATTTAGTTAATTTCTCTTGACTGTGATTCAAATGGCCGACATATTTTTAATTAAAAAAATCGTTCAGAAAATCACTGATAAAAGACCAATAAATTGATAAATGGAACTCATAATAAAGTAGCTCAAAAAAAGGCTCCCTGTAATGGCAGCTTTTATAATTTTCCGTTGAATGTTTTTATCGCCACGTCTTTACCGTCCTCGGTACAATGGGGAAGCAAAATGTATGCAGTTGTATGGAGACGCTTTTATATTTCCGTGCACGATAACGTCATTCCGTAGACGTTGAAAAAGCGTCTTTATCATTGGCACTATAGGGAAGCATTTTGCTTACCTATTGATTATTTCGGACGGTAAGAACGTGGCGATAAAAACGTTCAACGGTACATTATAAAAGCGTCCAATAAATCGCTTTTACGTTAAAGTTTTCATTGTTTTTTATTTCATTGTGTATGTTGGTGCAAATGAAGAGTATTGTGTTTTTTCGTTGTAGAGTATAAAACAAAATTGTTAATGTTGTCAGAAGCGATATACGAACGATAACGAGACCGCCAATTTATATCGTAGTAGAAGTCGAACTACACTTGCTGCTTGCTTGTCTGTGATTGGTTCATTCAATTGTGACGTACAATAACGGTGTATTTGACACTTGTTTGCCACCACATGTACAGTCTTGTATGCATGAGGACAGTTATTATCCATCCACGCTGTCATGTTCACCGTATCGCTGCTATTTAAAATAAAACTTAGGTCGTGTCATTGTTGCATTTTATCATTGTCTGAGCATACAACTTTACAAGAGCTCGTACCACGAGACTGCAACTAGGAATATGTCGTATCGCTTACGGTCTCAATCAGTTATCTGTTTTTGCACTATTAGTGATAGTTTCGTTTTTTGCTTAATTTAGTTTACTTAAGTGAAAAACACTTGAAAGTATTATTATAATAATAACTTTATATGTACTGCTGTGTATAGGGCCTTATATGGATAAATATATTTAATGCTCTGGCTACATCTGTATTAGGTTAAAAATTTTTTTTTCTAAATGCAGATGTGGAGAGATGTAACTAGTTAGAATTTTATAGTCAATATCTAAATGTTATTGTTTCTTGCAATAATTATAAGTATAATCCAGATTTTTATATAAATAAATAAATTATAAAAAGTAATGGATTAACCGCACTAAAGTTTGAAACCGATCTCAAATTCCAACTGTCAATACACTTGGGAGCAAAAAATCGGTCTATTTTACTGTTTTAATTTATTATATGTGCATTATTATAATTACACGTTTATTCCTTTAAATACAAATTTGAAAAAGCTTTGAGAGAAATCTTAGCCAAGTTATGATTAAGGACTGAAAGCTACCTAACGTAGACCGATTTTTATGCCTGCGAGTATTTTTTTACAATTAACGTCATTTCAAAAGCATGGTCATAGTGGAATCAATCTTGACATCGGTTTATTAATACTAGCCATAGAACATGCCGGAAACTGTATTGGTAACAAAAAAATTTAAACATGATCTTTTTAACTTTTTCCTTTACTAAGTTATTACGATAGTCTGAAAAAACTTCTTGACAACTATTGTTGCTATTAAAAATATTTTTATCATCTTCAAAATTGTTTAGTGTTAATTACAATTAAAAAATTCCAATATTTTTACTGATGATCTGTTTATTTAAATTTTTTTTTAATTGTAACCAATATTTCATATTAAATTATCGTAAAACAAGATTGATCTGTAGTTTTATTTACTAGTCGCATAAAATATACAAACAAGAGAAACAGTGGATAAAATACTGGATTAATCAGATTTGATTATAATAATTTAGGTGCAATTTGGAAAAACAAGATTCTATAGATATTTGTCAAATTCAAGAGTAATTTAATCTTCACTAACTTACAGACGCAGATCACGTTAAAAAGCTTAAAAAGTATTTTTAATTGTCAAATAGCGTTGGGGTAAACAGCACGCGAGTAAGCACAATTGTGCCAACACACTTTTGGAAAAGAGGGAGGGCCTCGTAGAATAAAATTGTGGTAGCACACTAGCACAGTTACACAATCGAACTGGCCGTGAATCGCGATACTGCGAGGCGCGAGTTGAATGATCATTCGAAATTTTATTATCTATTGCTAACAACAATGATTAATTTCGTACGAATAGATAATTTAAGCTGATGAATGTAGATAATATATACGTTTCTTTCGTACTTGTTGCTTGTGAGCGAGGAGACGTATAAAATTTATTTTCCTCTTTTGACTGCTCGCCACTCACGAATCGTCGCCTCAGGCACACTTGCACAGTGCGTGCAACGTGCACCGTGCATTCTCCACTTAACGGGCACCTCACCACTTCTCTAACACAGTTTCTCCAGCCTCGCACAAACGTGCTAACACACTGTGCTAGCACGTTTACAAAAAGAGGCCCTCACACGATATTCATTTTTAAAGTGCGAGCTGCCCAACTCTATTCTCAAATCTACCACAAACTTGTTATGTATAGAATTAGAGAACCGGCAAGACCCTCGAGTATAGTTTTTTAACGTCATCTTAGCAAACAATTGCATTATAAGTTTTTTGAATTTTGAAATTTTCTTAATGTTAAAATTCATTATTATCTGTACTCTAATTTTTCATTCGGTGGAGTGATTTCAGTGCCGGTTCCATAGTGATTATATTCTCTTTGGCCGGCTCCAGCCCATGTATCGTCCGGGTGCAATCAATATCTTGGCGCCCTCTAGTAGGCGCGCGATCAAATGGGAATATTTAAAGACTAGAATAGATAGAGCATCACGCTGTATTCAGTACAATACAAACATAGACATTGGCGTAGGGTGCCAAGGTAATGAAATATTTCCCAATAAATGGAGGAAGAAGTAAATTAGTTGTGTTGTGGTCGTGGAAAATAAAAAAAAACTAAAATTGTTTTTGAGAAATTCGAAATAATATAAGCATGTGGGCTTATTTAAAATGCATACCAATGACGTCCATGTTCAAATCTAAGATGGCTAATTTTTTTAATAAATTGTTATAGGTGTTATTGTCTACATTTTTCGGAGTGCTCATTACAAAAACGACGTCGATTTCAAATACTAAGATAACAGATTAATTAGTTACTAACGTAAACTAAGATGAAAATTATTATATTTTTTAATAAAATGATCTTTGTCTTTGTCGAGGTTCTCCGTAGTGCAAGTTATAAGAATGACATCCGTTCTCAAATCTAAGATGACGGACAATAATAAATACAAACAATACGGATAAAATGTTTTGAATAAATTGTTCTGGGTGTTATATTCTAGATTTTTCGGAATGCTGATTACAAAAAAGAAGATTTTTAGATCCAAGATGGCAGACATTATTTTTATGTTTGAAATAAATAATGTTATGTATTTTATCGATTTTTTTTATTCGTTTTCAAAAGGGTCCCGCATAATAGGTGGAACTTCCGCTCTCTAGTTCTCTGTTTGTCATTGGCTGGGCAGCCCATGTGAGCGAGCGAGACAGAGTAACTACTAGGAGTGAAAGTTCGAAAGGCGACGCAATGCCACAGATTTTTAGTTAGAATGACATACAGTTATGTTATTTAATGCTAAATTACATTTACTTATTACTATTCCTACAATGCGTTAAATGCTTAATACTTATAAAATACAACGCACATTGTAATGTATATTTTTATATTTAAAAGAGTTGCTATTTTTGGCAAGGCTGACTTATGAAGATCAAATAGCCAAAGTGTTAACAGACAGAAATGTCAAAAGCACTCGCATACCTAGGTGAAAATGTGTGAGGAGAATGATGAGATTTGAGGAAGCGAAAAAAGTATATAAGGACCGCGAAGTTTGGTGCTCCGCCCTCTCTGACTACTTCGTTAGGAATACAGCAATACGGCCTGTAGATATGTATATATTTTCGTAATCCGCACCCCGAGCAACCTCAAACATGACACATATTTTTTATTCTAGCATAATGTAAGCCATCTTGGATCAAAATCGTTGTCACTTTCGTAGTCAGCTCCCCGAGAAACCTCAGATATGTCAATTTATTCATAAAATTAATATCCGGCATTTTGGATTTGAAAATGGGCGTCATTATTGCATTCTGCACACGGATCAACCTCAATAATGGTACCCATATCATTTTATTCAAACACTAATGACCGCCATCTTCGATTTGAAATCGATGCTATTTTTATAATCAGCACCACGATAAACCTTGAAAATTATACCCATGTCATTATATTCAAAAAATTAATATTCGCCATCTTGAATTTAAAAGTGGACGTCATTGGCATAATTAGTTCCACGAGAAATTTCCAAAATAAAACCCATTATCATTTTATTCGAAAAATTAATGTCCACCTCGATTAAAGTCTTCAGAGGAAAGAACAAAATAAAGGATTTGACAAAATAAATTTACATTTTAACTACATACTTTTGGAATATTATTTTTGTTTTTAGGTTTAGGGGATAGTAATTGTAACTCGAAATTGAAAAAATTTTGAAGTGATAAAAAATTTAATACATTTTGCAATAGTGATTTTAAGTTATAAGTACGGCGGCGCTAGTCCTAGCATTGCACCTTGGCAGTTTTAGAAACTGCTTGCAGTATTAATCGATGATATAGATGAATGCAGATTCATGTTCTAAAAGTTCACAATGTCACCACCACGGCACAGGATTTTTAATTCAGATTGTCCTTGCTTATTTTCTTACCAGTCATAGAGGATTCTTGTCATATGGGAATCCTAAATTTAAAATAATAATAATCCGAAAAATGTCGGATAGTTAAATCGTAAAAATTGAGTCATAAATAAATAAATTGTTTCATAAGAAATATGATGAATTTTTGATTACTGACCGACCGCAGGTATTTTATGAGCTCTTTTTATTTTTCCTTTACATTTTTTATACACTTTTTTTGCCGTAACTCGTCGACACAAAACATGACATTGTGCCTCGATGACACGAACAGGCGGGACGGAAATCGCCTTAAAGGCTAACAGTTGGCTGATATTTTTTCGACGGATATTGTGCCACCAGGCTCTATCAAACTTGTTATAATTTTAATAGTGAGCGAAAATTGGGGTTTCAAATGTTAGAACTATAAACGATGTTGGGAAGCAACAGCCCGTTTACTTCGCTTGCGGTACGCCTTCATGGACCCGCGGGTAGACTCGAGAGTAGTCTTTTTAGGAAGGGACAGCTTACAAGAATAAAAAAGTACAACTTTGTCGTTAATACAAAAGTATTTCATTTAAAAACTAAATTAATATAATATCAAACGCAGGACAAAGAAGGCGTGGATAAAATTTCGCACTCACACATAACAGAGTTCACATTGGTAATTTTAGTAAGTGTAAAATACGTATGTACATTGAAACTTAGCTTAGCTTAAGAGCAACTACTAGTAGCTTACTTAATAATGAGATTCAATCGGGTCTTCACCTAAAAAGACGCAAAACGTTCATGATTATTTATGTACTTACTGTTTATATAGCTTCGCGATCTATACAGGCAACAGGAAGTTATTGAAAACTAAAACTGTAAATTTAAGAAGATCCCCTGGAAAGTGTACCGCCGCCAGTATTGGCCATAGCACGGACGCAGGGTCTCCGCGAGCGGCCCGAGCGATGCAGGCTCTGTGGAGGCGTCCTGTGTTACGCACACCCTGAACCATAGGTAAAGCCCTGAGTGATTTGACGTTTCCATGATAGTATAGATAGACTAGTTATTGCAATTTTTTAAATAATGATGTCATTTTTGTCGACTTCATTATATTATTAGACTGTAGCGGTTGGCCCGTGACGTTATTCGCATGATCTTTTTGGATAATTCCTTTCATGAGATAGCGATAACGTCGAAAATGTATAATAGTCATATTTGTAGCTATAGGGAAAATGTAAAATAGTAAAAAAAAAGGAAAAATAAAATATGTTTATTTATTTGAATCATTACATTCTGAAACGGCGATGCTACAGGGCCATGTCAGCACCAAATTAAATGAATTAATGTTAGACTAATCGATCGATTTAGTTAAATCGATATCGACTCAGTTTTTTGATTTGACTACACTATTTTAACTGGCAACATTATTTAGAATTTTGACAGATTAAAACGTCAAATTACACTGGTTACTGGTGGTTACTGGTTAATATCTACATTTTACTGTAACCAGTGTAATTTTTGAATCAATATTATTGATTCAAAAACAGATATTTATAGTATCAGAGTGGAATCACAGAGTGATTGTCTTGGCGGAAATCAGATGGCATGTGGGAAAATGGAGGTGTGTTTGCACCATCGTCTGATTATTCCAAATACACAACATTTGTTTCAATTCATTAAAAATTATGTTAGGTAGCTGACAAATTGGTTATTACAAAATTTAAATTACATAAGTCAAATGTTTCATTTTTGGGTAACTGCATTCGTATTTATAATAAAGTTCCTCAGGAAGTTACTCAATTAATAGAAAATAAAGTTATAATGGTTATAAAACGTACATTTATTAGACAATCATACTATAAAATAAACGATTTCATTCAACGAACAATAAACCTTTCTGAATATAGTATTTTAATAAGCCTTTTGTAAAATGATGTTGAAAAAATGATACCTGACAGTTTCTTGTCGGTTCTTCCCAGTGTCCAGGTTGTCTAGTTAAACTGAACTAGATTTGACGTTCAAAAATACCTTGTAATTGGGTTTATTTGATATGGAAGGTATGAAGGTAAATAGACAATGTGAAAAATCCATTATGTAACTATTTAATACAAAATTATTATATAAACATATAATTTATCAATTCGCTCCACCAATTCAAATTAAACAAAACATAATATGATACATAAACAACATATTTAATCACAATTCGAACAAAACATTGTTTTACAAAATTGAAAGGAACATTACAAAAATTGTTAGAGATCTATAAATATTATCAGCGAGTCGAGAGTACAGACCGCCCAAGCGTTTACTTAAGTAATCGGTTAAAACCAAATTTAACCTGTTAGATATTACCAAATAAAAAATATAACACTTGCGGCCGACAGTACAATGCTTTGGTGTATCCAATTTGAGAACACAATTTACGAGATACCTTCCTAATTTATTGCTCACAGAGTCTATTTCGAAACCAAAATTACTAAATTATCTTTATCTAGTTGAAAACTACTTTTAAACCTAAATCAAACAATATGGTAGGTAACGTAAATTTGGATATTCTCTTAAATCCTAATAATTATTGTCGCCAATTTGCTTTTAAAAAAGAAACTGATAAATACAACGACTCGTTCCATTAATCATGGGCTCTCTCAACTTTCCATAATGCCCACCAGTTTTGACGGGTAGTTCTTATCTAGGCCTTCAATAAAAATTACTAGTCCCCTTGACAAAATCTCTTTCTACTGTCGTTGTTATGAAAAATAAAGTGAAAATACAGACGGAAAATGACAGGAGTATATAACATCACGTGATAATTTTTCGACTACTGTAGCAGAAGCTAAAAAGCCTCTTTTTATGACTGCTAAATTTTGTCGTTATTGCTAGGAACACTCAGTACTAATATACTCTCAGTGAAGTCTAGTATGTCAATAGACAAGATAAAAATGGAGAGCACTCCGCATTTTAAAATAGTCGTTACGAGTGAGAGAGATGGAGCGTGTAACGTCAAAAATTCTATCTCTACTACACATAGCGTTTAGAAGTAGACAGAAATCTGTTCCCACCTTGTTACAAGCTGTCTTTTTTCTAACTAAAACGACTGCTTTATTACTCTCCAGTTTTTAAATGTGTTGTCTATTGCGAAGCTATAATCGATTCCAAGCTAAAATCGAACGCAAATCAGATGTCAGGGAATAAATTTTGATTTAAAATGAAGTGTTTTGTTAGTTTTGTTTGTCGAATAATAACCTTGTTTACATCGAAACCAATGATGATATAATACAAAAGAGGTAGATAGGTTACATGCACTCAAAAAGTGGCACCCCAAAACTTTGCTAATTAGCCAACCCGGACTTGGTCAAAGAATATGAAAAGTAATGTTACAGAACCAACAATGTCATGCAATGCCTATTGCGCATTCAAAATTCTAAAATTGTTTAATAATCCAAAAATGTTTATAATATATATGATCATGTGATGACGCAGCCACCCAGTTTTAATCATCGTTTACATTTATTAAAATCAATAATACATAATTCATCATTTTCAAATTTATAATTAAAAAATGTTAGCGATCTTTTTAAATAAATATGTTCTTATGTACATGATTCAAGAAAAACGAAATTCGAAAAAAAGCAAACATCATTTTTGACTGTCTAATCCCATTATCAGTCATCATATTTTTTTTAAATGTCTGTTCTGTGGCATTAATTACTAATATTCTATAAATTAGTCACGGATTCGCGTAAAATGTAGTCAGAAATTGAAATTGACCAATCACAATGATTTAGAGAGCTATGTGATTTGTTAGTTCGAAATGCAATTATGTTTTACATTGCATAGTGACGCAGTGCAATGTATATTTGTCTCACTTTGTAACGTTGTAACTGGGACAATATTTTACTTGGATTAGTATTAAGGTAACCTATCTACCTCTTGTGTATTATAATATCATTGATCAAAACTATCAACGTTGATAACTGGCTATTTTTCTTTCCATTTTTATATGTAATTATAAAAATTAACGCAATTTTTAAAATACTTTATTACATTTTCAAATGGTACTTCAGTGTGCAAAATAAAACAATATTTTGCGTTATATTTTGACGAGATTACAATGCAACGTGTCTCAAACAGATTTAAAGAGACGGAAAGCGGTTATGTTAGCGTGGAAATGCAGCCATTTGCGCAAATACAATATCCGTGGAACACAACGCCAAATATTTTGTGTTTATTTATTTTGTCCGTCACAATTAATTCCAAAAGTTTGACAGATGATCCCTCTGTTGCTAATAAATAATATCTTATGAAATAACTATATCATAATTATTCTTTTTTTATTGAAAATGGCATTAAGCACTTTGATATGCAGTAAACACTATGATAATGTAAATATGATATAAAAGTCACGTCCCGGTTAGTATATTTCCCATTTAACTTCAGACCTGTGAATATCTTAGAAACGTTGAACACGTCAGTTTATTAACTGGAGTATTTTTATTTTTTATATTTCGACAGTCTTTAAATACATGTTAGGATTTCAATAAACTCAAAATAAATATAAATTATGATTACAAAATATATCTGTATATTGTTATTTATCATTACTAGTATATGTATATATGTGTATACTACAGGACCCGACAGATATTATCCTGTCTGAACGTTGGAATAAAAAAAAAATACTAAAGCCCGTTTGCAACCGGGTTCAATTGTTAATCTAAACAATCTAGAGATCCACTCAAACATACACAAAATAAAAAACCGAAAAGCGTAGTCAAGATCCGCGCCGTAGTTTTTCGTGAAAACGTCGGAATAAAATCATAACAAGTGTTTCATATTAACATGTACGTTATGACGGCTCCCTACGTTATTGCTATACGCCATTTTTAATTTCCTTTTCGATGCTGCCGTAGCTCTAACATTAGCTCGGCACTGAACTTTTTAGGTGTTTTAAATTTCCTTTGATGCGAGCTTTCGTTTCCTTGCATATTACGACTCATATGAGACATCTTTAAATTTTTTGCGATTTTCAATTTAATACCGATTTCTACATATATTTAGACGAATATTTTTATTGTTCCATTTTGAGTTCTAGTAGTTCTTCTCAAGCTCTTTACAATGACAGCCGAATCAACGTCCTAACTAAACGCGTTCTCACGCTACACTAATTCATAATTTTACACAACGCTAATTCACAACAATATCGCGCAGGCGCTTACAGTAGCCCAATGACGTCACGAGCAAAACAAACGCTGCACGATAAATACATACAGACCAGCTGTGACCTCAACCGTTATTATCGCATAATTAGTCTCGTAGTTATTAGCGATTGAAATCTGGCGGTATTTTGTAAGACAAGTTTGACCGACTATCACTCTACTTAACGAGCGAAAAGAAGTTTTCACGTGTAAAAATTTCATCAAAATCGGTCCAGCCGTTTAAGAGGGGTTCAGTGACATACACACGTACGGAAGAATTAACATATATAAAGATATGTTTATACATATATAACATTATGAAATATGCATATTGTATTGAATCAGATGTTACTTTCTTCCATATATTTTTAGCTACATTTCAATCGACACGTATTTCGCCTCTCAACGAAGCATCCTCAGGTATGCTCAAAATCAGTCATCTCGCATCAATTAATTTTAAATGTGGGATTATAGCTAATAGTCGGCCCGGGGAACCTTGATCCCCTATGACACTGACAGTTATTCCGACGACACAACCTTGTAGTGGCGTCACCGTTACATTAGAATCGAATTGGAGGCGTCTAGAAATGACATTTATTAATTTTAGGTAGATATATGCCATTACAATGATATTCCGTTGGAATTATAACAATTCTTAACATTTACAAGAAATTATCTCAATCAGACTTTACGTTTACGTCCTGCAAAACTTACTTCGTTTGGAAGATATCGACTAGTGCCGCCGAAAAGTATCGATAAACAAATGTCGATAATGGAAGTTTTCCGGGCACATTAAATGAGGATATCCTATTTTATGATAAAATATATAAATGACCTGGTTCCCATAACGAACGCGTGTTTACCGGGTAAAAAAATATGACACGAAAATGAAATGGGTGCATTTTTATTTTTGGAAAACTTTCGTTTTACTTACTTAATCTATACCAAAAAACTTAAATCATTACAACAACAATATAACAAACATTAGAAATGCAGATTATATTTTTAAAAACATATTTACCAACGTGGCTGAATGAAAGTCACGCCTTTGCCTATAAAAAAGTTAAGTTACATCGACACGACCCATCACTAACATGAACTGTCATAGGGATCAAGGTTCCCCGGGCCGACTATAATATTTATAAAACAGGTTAAATAATTTGTTTGAAAACAGATTTGATTGGACACGAAAAAACTACGCTGGCCTCCGAACTAGTATCTGACTACATTATATCAGCAGTAATACAAATGGAAACGGGAAAATACCAAACGAGACATGATCGATAGTTTTTAGATTTGGTTTACAAAATGCATAAATTCCATACTAAGTCGTTAACTAACTTAATCTAACCTAAATGATATTCGGTATTCACAGATAACGTGACTCTTAATACAGTAAACAAATACTATGCATTTATGTACAGATTTTTTACATGAAGTTTGTAATATACATAATATTATATAGTTTGGCGTAGCAAAATGGAACTGTGGTTTGGCGAAATGTCTATACTTCGATATAAAATGTGGCGAATATACATGAGATGTAGCCATTATAAATAGCGCGCCATTCGAATTCCTTTCATTTTGAAGTAAATAACAAAATAGGAGTGAAATGTTTAAATCGAATAAGATATTATAGATTGACATTTTTATTAATAAGAAATATCTTTAAAATACTCGCCATATGTAAACCTTTCTAATTGAACATTATTTCAACATCAGAAACTTCTACCTAATCAGGATATTTGAAGTACCATCAACAAAACAGTCAAATCATTTTGCCATAAAATTACAAAAAATTATAAATCTACGAATCACATTTTTTGCTGGCATACCGATTGAGAGACAAAAAAAAACATTATTACTTGCTGGGTTTATTATATACTTTATTAATTTTATAAATGTAGTAGTTTTACACTTCTAACTTAACCACATTAATATAAGCTTAACAATAAGAGCACTTTTGTCCTATATGCGTATTATGAGTTGAAAAGCTCAATTTGACAGCTCTTTTTTTAATCAAATGACCTGTTTTGTGGACGGTACCAAAGAATGAACTTACTACTACCGCAGTTTCGCTTGCCTCTGCTGCCAAAGCGCATATTTCGCACACGCTGTGTCTATCATCTGGTTCATGTGTTTTGTTAGAGATGTCGCTAGCGGCGTCAGGTCCCGGAGCATTTTCTCCTGCGAATTGTCAGACCATTTGCTTAAAAGCCTTACATTAATTTTGTTCTTAAAATTAAAATTCTATAACAAATTCTATTATAAGTAATATAATGGTGTACAATGTACATGGACCAATAAGTCTGGAGTTCCTTTTGTAAATTATTACAGCATTTTTATTACAAAAATCAAACAATTTCTACTTATGTGAAAATTGTGAATATATTATAGGGTATATGTATAAAACGTTAATAATATGTAAGTGTACATTTCTTTAGACTTAGACTTTTATACAATTCACGCGATCTGTGTATACATTTTTGTATGACAAGACAGTATAATTATAGAAAAAAAAAACATTTATAAAACATTAAAAAAAAACAAATTATCTGTTATTATATTTGACATGTACATTTTAATAAGCTTGACATTATATCTTCTATTATTGTATTTGAAATTTTACGTTATTGTTAATTTCACATAATTATTATTATATGGTTGATTGCTTGTTCATTGCTGCATAATTAACTTAATTAAAATTATAATTGTTCCGATACCCATTGATGTATTTTGAACTGTTTGTTTTGACGTGTAAAAACGTGTGTATGCACTTACTTACATAATATATCAAATAAAATAAAAAAAAATAAAAAACTGCAAAGAAATATACCATTGGACTTTTTGGCGGGAACGAGAGAAGTGATGTTGTCATTTTACTTAGATTTTCTATTTTGTACATTTTTCGGAGTTTTAAAGTACAAAAGTAATAGTATATTGTGTTTTAAAGTTCTGTGCAAGTGAAAAGAATGGAGTAGGTCTAAATAAACATGTGTAGCTGAAGTTCTCGCGCTCTTCCAAGAAGTCCAATAAAACTTCAGTAACTTCTACTATCACATTACTGGAAGAGTTTTACGACAATGATTCTACTAATTAATACAATACGTGACATTGGCAAATGCGCTAATATGTGCGCTACGATATGAAGAAAGAAAAAAAAAAAATAAACCAGTGGATATTTCACTAGCTTTTGCAACATAACCAACCACCTCTCTTTTTGTTACATCAAACGCATGAGTTATTATAATCTTGACTGTTATTTTATTATAAAAATAGGTGATTAAATTACCTCAAAGGGCCTCAATTTAACATTCCGAAACCTCAGCAACGCATCATAAAACTTTTCTGCTCTGGCGGCGCTGTCTTCAGGTTCTACGGCGGACCCTGGTTGAGGGAAACATCGCCATAGTTCTCTTAACAGTTCACCTCCCGAAAGATATATACGATGGAGTTCGGCTTTGACGTCTGGTGGGATTAGTTCTGTAAATCAGCAGTATTTATATGGTTAATACATATAGAATAAACTTTATTTTACTAATTTGATATCAAACCGGTTAACATTTTCACCTAATTAATGGGATCCTAAAAAGTACAGCTCACTAAGTCCTAGACGACGCTTATGAGAGTACCTGCGACTGCTTATAGGATAGTAATATCTCCTATACTATTATACGAGATATTTTCATGTTTGTAATCGCGTTTTCGAAAACTGCTCGAACGATTTCGATGAAATTTACGATACAGGGGTTTACGACTTATGATGGCGACAAATCGATCTAGCTCGGTTCTTCTCAGTGTCCAGGTTTTCTTTTCTCTTCTCATTGAACCGAACTAAATTACCTAAATTACAAAAATACCTTGTAATTGGGTTTACTTGAATAAATTGATTTGACTTTGACTTTAATTAGGTCTCAATTCTGGAAAAATTCGTTTTCTCCTTGTTTTCTCGTGTTTTCACGCACTTAGAATTGGTAATTGGTATTGACTGGTAATTTCGCATCAGAATTAGCCTTTTCAATAGAACTATTATAGTTAGAGCGTAGGTCTACCACGTCTAAATTCGCGGGCTCGAATCCTGTAATAATGTGGTCGGATGTTTTTTTTTTCAATCCGATCCGAGTAAAGCTCGGTCTCCCAAGTATTATTACTTAAATGGCGCCACGCCTACAGATCTCCGCCTCTACGATCTCGAACATTCAACGTCCGGTCTCGATATGACCAATCATCGCGGTTTGCAACACATCATCTTACACCTCGCAACATTTTGGATTTTGAATGACAAATTTGCTTTCATTATTAAATCGTTATCTATGGGCTTACTGGTTTGTGATAAAAAGGCACTCTAAGGCGGCTCTACACATTATAACACATTGTCTTGACTAGATAAGCATTTTGTCTGGATTAGACAAGAACTACCTGACTCTCTGTAGTAGTAGTATAATAACGGGGTAGTCTCAGACTACCCTATTGGGGTCACAGCGTGAAGATTTATATGTATGTATGTATGTAGACAAGAATGTTGTCTCACGTAGCCTACACACTATACAAGGTTATTGTAAAAAGGGGTATAAATCCGCCAGGATCCCAACGTGTCACTGTTGACTGTTATATTGCAAATGTAATAATTACGGGATACGTTTATTTTGGTTTCCATACAAAAAAAAACATTCATTTAATGGAAAAAAAAATGTACAACCCTATCATTATGCCCTAACGCTGATATTAGGGTTGCCTCTCCTTTATTTTTGTTTAAACTTTTACACTAGAACTATTGACTTTTGGCGAAATTGTAGAACGCAAGATTTCCGTTGTCATGGGTACTTTTATACCCTTCCGTATTTAGCCATCCTTTTGAAATAACCTTGTATAAGTTATTCAGAAAACACAGAATAATGACCACCACTGTATTAATTTCGAACGTGACACATGTACATGGAAAGAAGACGTTTAATTGTAATGGATTTGACGATCTAGATGTCGCAGTGATTTAGACGTTAACTCAAGCGCGGAAGGTTCCGGGTTCGATTACCGGTCGGGTCAAATTAGAAAATGAAGTTTTCTAGATTGTCTCGGGTCTGGGTGTACTAAGAGACGTCCTCAGTAGTCGTCGTCTGGTTCTCATAGCATAGGGAATACCCTAGTTTGAGATCAGATGATTGGTGTGTATCGTCTGGCGCATTATTATTATTTATAATATCATAGAAGAAAATGGCCTCAGGATCACGGTAGACGACATTACAATCCTTTAAACGTGCGAAGAATTACAGAAGGGATATGTTCCCAAAACTGTTAGCGGATAATGAAAAGTTCCCATAACATAGGTCTTTCTTCTATGAGTGCAATCATATGTTCCAAATTAACAGCAATATCTCAAAAAATCCGCTACTGGTTGGATTGGAATAGTTAGAGTGCGAACTGCTATACACTCGGATGCTATCCTATACGATTGTGGAAAGCAATTGGTTTGCGAACAATGGACACCCATCGTTAAAAATTTGAATGCAATTGTGATTAAACGGTGTGAGTGCGAAAGGTGTGATTGCCAGTAATGTGAGTGGTGTGTGTGAGTAATAGGGTGCGAATGGATGGGTGCGAGTATAGATATGCAATTGATGTGGATGCGAATGGTGTGGGCGCGAGTGGTGCGGGTACGAATTGTGTGAGTCGAAGTGGTGTGGGCGCGAGTGGTGCGGGTACGAATTGTGTGGGTGCGAGTGGTGTGGATGCGAGTTATGTGTGCGAGTGATGTGGGTGCGAGTGGTGTTGTCGCGTGTGATGTGAGCGCGAGTGTGGTGGTGTGGGCGCGAGTGGGGTGGTGTGGGCGCGAGTGGGGTGGCGTGGGCGCGAGTGGGGTGGTGTAGGCGCGAGTGGGGTGGTGTGGGCGCGAGTGGGGTGGCGTGGGCGCGAGTGGGGTGGTTTGGGCGCGAGTGGGGTGGTGTGGGTGCGAGTGGGTTGGTTTGGGCGCGAGTGGGGTGGTGTGGGCGCGAGTGTGGTGGTGTGGGCGCGAGTGGGGTGGTTTGGGCGCGAGTGGGGTGGTGTGGGCGCGAGTGGGGTGGTGTGGGCGCGAGTGGGGTGGGTGGTGTGGGCGCGAGTGGGGTGGTGTGGGCGCGAGTGGGGTGGTGTGGGCGCGAGTGGGGTGGTGTGGGCGCGAGTGGGGTGGTGTGGGCGCGAGTGGGGTGGTGTGGGCGCGAGTGGGGTGGTGTGGGCGCGAGTGGGGTGGTGTGGGCGCGAGTGGGGTGGTGTGGGCGCGAGTGGGGTGGTGTGGGCGCGAGTGGGGTGGTGTGGGCGCGAGTGGGGTGGTGTGGGCGCGAGTGGGGTGGTGTGGGCGCGAGTGGGGTGGCGTGGGTGCGAGTGGGGTGGTTTGGGCGCGAGTGGGGTGGTGTGGTGCGGTGCGTGCGGTGTACTCACGCGCCATGGAGGCCGCGTGGTGGTGGCGCATGAGCGCGCCGCCGGGGCTGAGCTCGCCCAGCGCGCCCACGGCCGCGGCCGCGCCCACGCGCACCGGCCGCGCGCACTGCTGCCCGCTGCTCCACGCCTGCGCACCTACTCGCTTGTACCAGCCTCGCGGCACCGCGAGCCGCGGCCCGACTGCCAACGGCCCACTTCACACTAACCTCACACCACTCTCACACGGACTACAGACTACGTCACACTTACCTCGGACCACTATCACACGGACTACGGACCACATCTCACTAACCAATACTCTCACACGGACCACGTTACACCAAGGTCGCCACCGACCTTGTCCTTCACCAACCCTTTCAAACACACACATTCGGGACCATCAAAAGGAAAAAATTTAACGCTTTTAATATTTTAAGTTTATTTATTTATGGCTTGTTTTTCCCATATATTTTTTGTATATTTTATTGTACGGTATTTCTGTTACGGTAGTTACGGTATTACGTCGTTTCGATATTTATTTATAAATTGTAAGCAAGACATATTGAAATTCAGCAACATCTGCTTGCTTTTTATCCAATCATCCATAAAACAATAATTTCTTACGATAAACCGATTAACTATCGCACACAGTAACTAATTAATCTGTGGTTGTGTGAAATAATAGATACTTGCTCAAAAGGAGATATTATATTTGTGTTATCATAAATCAAGCCAAGATTATTTGGTCGTCGGGATGCGAGACAATATAGTCCAAGTCAAGACTATCCCGGTAAAATCGAACCGAGTAACAGACTTACGTTACACTAACCACGGATCGCTCACATAAATCGCGTGCCACGCCATACTACATATGAACCACTCTCACAATGATTATGAACTATGTTACACTGACTATAAACCACTCAAGACACAATGTATCATATACACTACAACCGCATTCACACAGACCATAGACCACTCACGCATATCACACAAACCAGGCTCACAGGGACCACGTGTCACAAAGCACGGCACATACATAAACTGCAAGTCTCGCACGATTACGCGCACACATACAGACGCAGGCATGCATACACAACAGATTCCCAGCTTGAGACATAAATGAAACATTTAGTCAATTATTGTTCCACACCAGTGGCGTGCACTTCATATATGCAAATAAGCTCTGCATACCCTGCAGTCTATACATACATGCCCCTAAATGATAACTATAATTCGTTAAAAATTATGGTATTAATTAATCTAACTTGTTCGCCATCTCACTGCACAGCGCTTTGGCTTCCCGTGTTTATTACGGGATTTACTTGATTACTTGCGCGCCATCTCACCGCACAGCGCTTTGGCTTTCCGTGTTTATTACGCGATATACGTGCGCGCCATCTCTTATGTGCTTTTTGGAACTTATTTAGCGGCAAACGACGAACAAGAGCGCCAATTTGATTGACCGCAGCGCTCCGCGGTTTCCGTGTGTGGAGGCAGTACTACGCTGAGCTTATTTTTCATACAAAACATCTCGTGTCGACCCGTGTAGTACACAAGCAAAAATGCGTGTGTGTGCGTGAAAATGTACGCGCGTGTTTACCTTTAGGAGGCAGTGCTTTTAATGCAATATGCAAATGCAACCCGTCCGAATTGAGAAACGGTCAAAGCATTGCAAAGTTGTTGATTGCAGAGGTTCGACTTGTTTTAGTCGGAATGAACTGATCTACTATTTTATTTATTCGTACTAATTGCGAAGTTTTGTTGCCATTTTGTTTTGATTGCTTTTCTTGGCGCAAGTGTTTGCTTGTAATTAATTAATTGTTTAGTTAATTTACTGTAAAAAATGGAAAAATATACCTGTGAGACCTGTGCTGGTGAAGTGTGTTTAAATAAATTAAAATCTACTGCTTTTTCGACGTTATCTTTTGAGGATAAAGTTAAATTGATTGCAAAGGGAAGGTGTGTACTCGAGTTAGATTTAACTCAAAAAAAAAAAGTAATACTACTCGTTCTTTTCATAAAGTTTTATAATACTTATAACTGGCTAACAGGTTGTGTACACAAACAAATTATATTGTCTTCCTTGCATATTATTTTCGAACCAAGATAAAAATAATGTTTGGGGTTATATCGGATATACAGATTTAAATAATTTTCACAAAGCGGCAGCTAAGCACGATTCTTCAGAAAAACATCTGAACTGCTTAACTGCGAACGATCATTTTCTTGTTTAAAAAGAATTCATACATATTTACGAAACACACAGGCCCAAAACAGACACAGATTTGTCTATGATTGCAATTGAAAAAGAACTTCTAATAATTTTAAAAAGATCTAGTAGTTTTTAAGACGACGTTTTGCAGAACTATCTGAAAAAAGATAGGCGCGTCGATTTGATTTATAAACATTAACTTGTAAAAAATAATCAGTTGATACGTGAAGTAGATATACATTTTTTTATTTTAATTAATTTGCGCAAAGAAAACAAACTTAACCTTTTACGGCCTTTTTAAAGGCCACTTTGGATATCACATAAGTGACCTGTTATCATCAATCACTTATTAAGATATTCATGGTGGTCGCACACAAATATCAGCAAATTAATGCTCTAGAGCGAAGCCAATGGCGCCGCCGCGCCGGTGGCCGTGCGGTAAGTAGGAGGCAGTCAGGTACGCACCTACTGGCGGTAGGCCACCTGAACAATGCTGTCATTGGTAAGTTTTTAGCCGTGCATGCCCTGTCTGAAATCTCTGTACACGCCACTGTTCCACACCTCATACATACTATGAAACACTCTTATATGACCATACTCACTCACACAAACAGCTGTTGTATATAGAAATACTAAATATGTAGTATATTTACTATTTCTAACTAACTATTTTACCACACCAATGCATCATTTTTAAACATATAAAAGAAAAAAATGGTTTAAATTTGTTATCTAATTCATTGACTAAAATAATATCATAACTGTGTTATATAATAGGATTATTGTACCCTATTCCATATTAAATAAAGGTATGGCTGTCACATCCATGTAACGTAACTTGTAACATTACCTTTTATTAATAAATGTATTTCATTTCAGATTTACACACAGAAAACATTGCATTTTATGTACTCTAATAAACATGTAAAAATAATTTGTTCATTAATGTTACGTATTAGCTACATTCTGAGATCACTCACTGTCACGCGGACACTTTTAGTGTTGTATCATATAAAAAAAAATCGATTAAAAGTTAGAAAATAATAATATACCTTTGTTTACAACAGTGATGGTGACAATATTAATTTGTCAGCTTTATTTGTTAACATTCAACACACAAGGCAAATAATCTTTAGTATGGCAAATAGTTTAGTTTAGCACCTACACATAACATAAATTGGAAACAGTTATAACCAAAATTATTCAGAAATAACAGATTTTTGTTATACAAGGTTATTTCAAAAGGATTGGCAAATATGGAAAGGTATAAAAGTAGCGTTCCGTATACAACAACAACAATAGCTCTGTCAACAGTCAATAGTTCTAGTGTAAAACCTCAAAGTTTAAACAAAAATAAAGGTGAGGCAACCCTAATATCAGCGTTTTCCCGTCGCTAGCAAACATTTGGAATAAAGGGTATAATGATAGGGTTGTATATATTTTTTCCATTAAATGAATGTTTTTTTTTATGGAAACCAAAATAAACGTATCCCGTAATTATTACATTTGCAATATAACAGTCAACAGTGACACGTTGGGACCCCGGCGGACTTATACCCCCTTTCACAATAACCTTGTACATTCTATGATTTATTTACTGGTTACTACTAACGTTCCAAATTGGTACATTTTTTAATAAATCTACGCATTTGAATTAATTAAAAATATGCCTAGGATATCGATTAATTTTTATCATATTGTTTCAAGCTGTGGGTACGAGGTTCCGGTTAAGGGTGCAGAGAGTTTGGTTCCGTTTGTACAAACAGATGTCAAGATCACGCGAACTTAACTAGGGCTCTTCGAAGTACTCGCGTAGAAGTCACCAAAGGTATACGCTTCACTCACAAACAACGTTCCCGAATTGCAGAAGTCTTTTATTTAGAGTCGCGGCAGTAGTCGACGTAATTCGTCTTGATATATCGCTTCGATCGATAGCCGAAAACCTGACCCATTAGGCGGATGTCCCGACCTATGTATAGCCTCATAAAATGAGGGTGGAACCTTGTAGATAACTCGCTCGCTAATAATAATGCTACATTGCTCTCGAGGAAGCCAGTTTGCATGAGTAGGTATGTGACACGTCATCGCTCTGGAATTTTCGAAGTGCAACTTTGTTCTGTTTTTAATTTTGCGTATACCAATCGATAGTAAACACTAAACATAGTAATGCGTTTTTAGGCCATGGCTCTGCGAAGCCTAAGTCTCGACATATAAGTACTCAAAGTTGCGCGTGACGTGTCATTCAATAATCGACCTTATTGTCTTCGACATAAGATCCAATCGTAATAATATCAATCGTGTAGCTAAATTACGAGTTATTCTGTGACGTCACTAAAGTTACCCTTTGACATGTGTCAGCCATATCTTCATAAATGAAACGGGGACAGCGATTTTTTATTTAAGCCCTCAAAGTAACAGAATGTTCTTCATTTACGTAACGCATAATAACATGAATTATAATTACATTTTTTTTATAGTTATTGTATTATATTTACCTGACATATTGACGCCAGAGCTGATAACGGTGGGGGATTACTCGTTTTTGTACTTGTTTGATTCATTTGAGAAGAGGGTCCAAGTAAATATCGTTCAATCTGTAAAAGACAAATGATATGGAATGTAATCATTAAATTATCAATATGGTTATCACTTATCAATGTAGTTAATTGATATTTTTACGTGAAATAACGCCCCGGGCACGAAAATATAAAATCTGTAACTATGTACAATAAAGCTGTAGCACATTGTACATTGAAGATATCTAAAAAATATGTTTTAAGGACTATTTAAATGCAGTAATATGTAAAATAATAATATTATTTTTGAAACTTAATGTTTCATCGTCAAAACAAAATTAAATCTATAATGAAATTAGGTATATCTATACTGACCATACATTTAGGACAGATTTCATATCTAGCTCTTACAATGGTGTTCCCTTAAAATTTATCCTAATCTATTATTTTGTACAATGAAGGGATAATCAAAGTGAAATTGTGGGCACAGCTACATAGTTTCCCATGAGTTTAACACAACTGATCAATCTTTTTAGTAACCTATGATGTATGTAAAATCCAGCGATGTTGATACGGATTTTAAGGGCTGCATCTGTAGATGTGGATGCGGACGTTCAAAATATGAAAAAAAAAATTTATTAAATAAAAAAGACAGTTACTGAAGTCGGTGCACCAAGCCTACCAAACTAATAGACTTTCTGTTGTTGCACATTGATTTGGCACCGACTTCAATAACTGTCATTTAATGATATAGGTATGTGTCGTATTTATAGTTATTTTAATTGTACTTGAGTTTTGATTAGTAAAGGATAGTTATTTGATACTTTTCAGTATTTTTTTTTGAAGGCGGTTTAATTTTTTTAATAAAAAAAAATTTATTTCTCTTTTTTGAGTGATCTTGACCTAAATAAATATCTAGGGCAGGTCTGCAATTAACTTCATTCTAATTCCGGAGCGCAACGATATACAAGAGAATCATCAATATAAACAAAGGTTATAACCAGGTCGGTTATTTAGTGTATCTTCGAAGTCCAAGCTCCAATGCCGGTGAAATTTAAATGGGACCACCTCTGAAGTATTACCTACCAAATGAAAAAAGAATTTTCGAAATCGGTTCATAAATGACGGAGATATAAAAAACAACACAGACGAATTGAGAACCTCCTCCTTTTTTTGAAGTCGGTTAAAAAACCTGCCGTATTATACGAAAATTTTAGTAATATTTTTACTTATAGTTTAGATACCGGCCCCCAGTGGCGCTGGAGCCTACCATGGGGGCGATAGCGGATCTAGAGGCAAATAAATGGGAGGCGTTGAATCAATCAAGAGGGGTGGTCAAATTAATTAATTAATTAATTAATTAAATATATTTTTATTTTTTTGATTCTGTTTATTTTAAAATTTTAATTAACAATTTTATTGTACATTTGGTTGTCGTTTTATTAAATTCTGCTTTATCATTTTTAATAGATAATAAACACGTAAATTAGATACAGATAATATGCAATAATGTTTTAATATTTCATATAAAATTATGTATTACAAACTAGGGACTAGGTGGGCGTTGAAATTTTTGTTCTTTTCTAAAGGAAAGGTTGGAAATCTATAGTTTTAATCTAATATCAGTGGCGGTACCTTCATACAAGCCCAAAAGCCCGGCTTACCTTACTAAAATTTTCAGTCGAGAACACAGAATACTAACGTGTCAAGATTGAGGAATAAATACCAACTTCAAAACTTCAAATCAAACAATCAAATATTAAATATTAAACAGTTAAAAAAATTCCCACGAATTACTTCTCAAACAAAAACAATGTAGGAATCTTAGAGAAACAAAACAGGTTTTTGACCCCAAGTCGCAATCACTCAGTACGTCGGTCGATCGATACTAACGACCTCTCATGACGTAATAAATAAAGCAAAAACCAGTGTAATCAATCGTCTCACTCTCACGCGTTGACTTGCAACGGGGCTTACAATCTCTTTTTCTCTCTAATGGCAAAATTAGTTATAGCTATAGCTTTTTTACTAAGGTTTATATAGCAATTAGTTTAAAGTGAAAAGTCCGGCTTTCATACTGAACTTCGTACAGATTGAGAGATAAGATACGAACACAATTCAACTTCATTGTTTACACCTAATATTTATTTGTTTGAGCCGGTAGACGAGTGATAAGTATTTTTTTAATTTCCATCATAAGTGAGGTAATTTGTTATAAAAAATCAAATAAGTTGTCCATTGTGAGGACTTAAAGTGTATACAAGTCTTAATCGGCAAATGTAAAATCTTTAAACTTTGCACAGAAGAAACAACTGCTTCGTTAAAACCTACGCCTGATTTGTGTATTACTCGACCAGTAAATTGCATAAAAGACAATCAAATCAGTGTACAAAATTATTTAACTCATCGAATGTGTTTCTCTGTCTAGTAATTCGCATAATATATCAGTTTACGAAACTGATTGGATTTTTGTTTGTTCTCCCATCAAGTTATAGGTAGGCTACTTATTGTTATCGGTGCTGTGTATTTTATTCATATGACGAAAATATTTAGAGTTGTTCTGGTTATGACGATTAAAAAACTATACTGGCGCCATAAAAGACACGAATTCACAAAAACACATGAATACAGTGATTTCGTTTAGCAATTTGGATAAACAACAAGTTGAGACATATTAATATGATAAGAACTGATGAACTATTTACACCTGTACATTTTTAATAGCAAAGTATAATAAAAATAATAGTTTTGTTAAAAATAACGCTCTCTTTCCTCGCTTCTTGTCCACCGCTTGTGCCAAAGTCATGATTTATTAGTAATCTATAACATTTTAGCCTCATACTTTTACAAAAACAATGAAGAACATGTATCTATGTCGGGCTTGCCCTATTCTGAAGCCCTAGGCACGCCACCATCTAATATAATAAAGTTTTGGAGAGGTAACTCGTTTCCAATAGTATTTCATTTCGCTTGTGTTGAACTGTTGTGTTAGTTGAAGTTTGTTGCTCAATTACAGATTCATTTTTTATTTTAAGTTTTAGTTTCGCTATCACTGAACATCCAATAATGAAGCGGATGTGATGAAAACGCGGATATCGGAATTCGTTACGGACGTTCTGTTTATGAAGTTATAAGATAAGATAAGATAATCGTTTATTTGGTATCACAATTTGTAATAGAGTTACCAAGAGTCCCCGCACTTTATGGATACTGACATCAGCAAAAATCATGATAAGATGATACTTGTTCATGAGCAACTTCCCTACCTTAGATAACTTCAATTCTTGTACTTCATCATTCCCACTTGTGTCCACCAAATCCTCATAGTGTATTTTTTCCAATATTCGTTTCTTCCTTTCTGGTATTTCACTACTCTTATCTTCTGCTGGTCTCTTCTCTGCGACTCCATTTGAATCTTTCACACCATTTTCTAGGACTTTGTTATTGTTATTTGATTTATTACTATTGCTATTACTACTGTTATTACTAGAATTTGTTTTTTGACTAGCTTTGAGCACCTGAAAAAACAATTTTATATTGAATCTTATGAATTCATAGAAATTATATATTATCATTTTAACTGCTATATATGTATTAGTTACTGGGCATCTTGTATGACATTTATAAATTTATCCTCCCACCAAATATTTAAATATCTCAGTGATCATTTACAAAAAATTCATCAAATATTATTAAAAGTTTCTATATTATTAGTATACAATAATATTTCTTTCTCATACGTAATTGAGTTATACATAATACTTTTCGCTTCAGGAAGATATTTTTCAAATCCCTACCATAATAGAGTGTTGGTTAAATCTCTTGATCATATTCCTATGTATCGACGAGCTATCTCCCCGATCCTTCTCTGGGGGCGCATCGTCATCGGTAGGCAACAACGGCACTGTTTCTGTGAATTGAGGTAAGTCCACCTGCAAACAAATATACACTTTACAGTGTTACATTAAGATATACATATAATCGTCTGATGTATGTATCTATTAAACTTTTTGGTAGCAAAAAAAAGTAAAATTATATAATAGAAAAATGTATGGCATTCCATTTGCATCATAATAATTTCATAAAGATTATCTACCCTTCTAGTGAAGATAGTGTAATAATAAAATTCTTAGTCTTTAACATAACACACTGGGTACAAATCAATAGTTTAACGATGATGCTTTGCAAATTTTTAAATTGATTTAGATGTTCAAGAAAGCTAAGCCCATTTAAAAAGTTCAAAATCATTGTCAATGTACAGAATATAGTTCAGTAACAGATTAATTAGTAACTAACGTAAAGTTCAGCTTTAAGATATAGCTGAGTTTTGGATATGGATAAGATATAGTTATAGCACAGATTAATTAGTTTACTGGTTATAGTTCAGCTATAGTTTTATATGTTCTTATACTAAGATATCAAGCAAAATAAACGTCCTTTTCGACAAGGACGTCTCGACAACAACAATGATTGACAAACATTATTTTATACTTATTTCATATAATAAGCTCATACTAAAGACATTTCTTTATATAATGTGATTATATTGATGTTAAAGAATATTGTTGATGGTTTTTAATATATAGCTAAAGATCCTATCCATATTCAATGATGATATATTACTAAGACGTAGATAGAATTTTTTATGTTGATGACTAGCAACACATGTTTTTGGATACCATTTTGTGTGAGCTCCACCAGTTCGGAGAACCTCGGTATAAAGGAAAAGGGGGATTGATTGATTTAATTTCGTCACTTTTATGTCATACTTTAATCAAGTTATCTATTAGCTGATTTTTATTTGTTATATGGCTTCTGGAAATCTCCTTTTTCATCCTTTCCTAGAGGTTCTCCGAAATGAGGAGCTCACACAAAACGGCAACCAAAAACATCAGTGTTGCCAGTAATCAACATAAAAAACCCAAATTTAAAAAAGAAACAAGTGACGATTAGAAAACAACAAAAATTACATAAAAATACAGTTGAACAATATATTACTTTCATAGAATTTAAAGCAAAAACGCATCGTCTCTAATAATTTGGCCAGTCACTCTATATGTATACGCCTAGAAGTAAGTATGTATATTATTGTATATGTCATAACGGCACATCTTTACTTAAAATATCATTGTCCATTTAATTATCAAGTTTCATATTTGTGAAATACGATGTTCTATAAAATATCATACCGTGAGATCAACTGGTGTGTGTTTCATAGCCGAAGCTATAGCTTGGTCATCCATTTTGGCACATTCTCCGAACAAATCTTTACTTGAAGATGAGGCTATGCGGTCTCTGAAAAGAATGAATTATGGTTAACTCATGTGAACTACAATGAGGTTACTATGAGTTCGAACTTAATATCTATAATAATATAATACTATCAATGTCATAATAGTCTAAAATTATATAGACATAAATAAATAAATTAACCAGTTCTGTTTATTCATCTGAGAGGATGAATGTTTGTTATGTATACAAATAAAGCAAAAAATCAAACCGTTTAATAATTTTTGCTACGATTAATCGTATGATCATAACTTTTTCACAATTAATCTCACATTTAACATGCTCTGAGTGTTTTATAAGCATAAAAAATAATTTGTATTTACTTGTCACATGAAATTAAAACATACAATATTGGCCGGTATTTTTGGTCATAAATATTTAATGCAACAATTACCTGTGAAAATAATGTGACTGAAAGAACTTAGTCCAAAATTCAGCCTCAGTCATTTTATTCGGTACATAATCTACATGTTTCTTTCTTACTGCTGGATATGTTTTGAATATAGCATCTATTATGTCTTGAGTGAGATTGTACTTTAGGCCGTTACATCCATCCGTTTGAGGTTGTATATCTGCTAAAAATGCCCCTGAAACTCCTGTAAATCACAAGACATAGAATGATGAAATAATAGTTATACATATACGAGTATGTACACATCTACTTCAATTAAAACTCGTTGTCGTTTGTAAAGGTTTTTTTCATTTTCGATAGACTGTTTAAGTAAATTAAATTATCCACTGTTATATTAAAGGCGCTCCGTCCTCTCTGAGTACTTTGTTAGGGATACAGTGTGAACATATGTATATATATATATATATATATATATTTGATAACGCTTTCTCGAAAACGGCTCTAGCAATTTCGATGAAATTTGCAATATAGGGGTTGAGGGCGGCGAGAAATTGATCTAGCTAGGTCTCAATTCTGGGAAAAATCGTTTTCTTCGTCTTTCACACACTTAAAACTTCTAACCTCTAAATGTCTAAACTTTTTTAATTTTGCAGCAGAGTTTACCTTCTCAATAGCACAATGGCTAGAGCGTAGGTCTACCACGCCGAAGTGCGCGGGTTCGAATTCTGCAATGTGCTCAGACCTTTTTTTGCTTTTTTTTTTAATAAGTTGAAATAATATGTCAGTTCAGTTTGCAGCAAGTCTATTAAAACATATGAATTTAATAATGTACTTATAATAAGGAAATAAAATGAAAAATAACAATAAAAGCATAGATTTTATAACTTCAGGCAGCCTGTCCTGTCCCGTACTATGAAGTGAGCCAAATATATCAAAGAATATTTAGATGTGAGGGTGCTGTTTTCTAACGAAATGGCGACCAATCGGGCTAATATGATAATAAATGTGTGTCGTATGTACAGGTGAGTAAGATTATCTGATTTAGCTCACCGTTGTTGCTCGGACACGGCGTCTGGCTTTGAAGTTATTAATAAAGTCTATGGCTAAATGACATGGAGAAAAATATATTGTTCATATTCCTGAACGATGATTAATGTTGAGTTCCAGAAGTAGCAAAAAGCTTAGTTGTAGACCTAACTTAGATATTTATTTAGGACGAACCCACTCGAAAGGGAAAAATAAATCACTTTTTAAGAGAAAAAACTAACCGAAGAACAAAAATAACTTCGTAAATAGGTTACAAATACCTAGACAATTTTTGACAGTTATTGAAGTTGATGCCAAGCCAATAAACATAAGTTTATTAGTTCGGTAGGCATGTATTTCGCACCCAGTGAACGCTCAATAGTAAAGCGTTTGGTTTTCTGTATAGAAATATGTGTTGTGCTGAGCTGTCTCGTCTATCTGCCTCTGCCATCTGCCTCCATATAAACTAGAGATAGGCCGAATGTGATTTGAACCGAAAACGAACTTCGGCCGAACATTCGGTGAAAATAAAAAATTCGGCCGAAATTCGGCCGCACTTCGGTTCAATTTCGCCGCGCTTTCTCGAGTGACACGTCGTGACCTGTTTACGCACTTTCTTCAATTATTGCTAGATATACCCCGCCCCCACACCGCGCTCCCTCGCGTGGCCGGGAGCCGGCCGGTCATTGGCAAATACGTAATTGGCGTGTCGCGTGCGATTATTTACATTAAACAAATTAATTATTTTTAAGTGAATCAACGAGATTTAAATTATTAAGTTTTGTTATTTGCTTGTTGCAAAGATGAGTGGAAGGAAAAAATCAAGTGTTTGGATATTTTATACAGAAACTGACGAGCAAAATAAAGAGAAATGTATCATGTGGTTCGCTGATATCTCGTGGTGGTAGTGGCCGTTCAGCGTCTACTTTTGCACTAACCGACCAACCGACATTCGTGTGAAGCATGCTCGAGATTATGCACAATTAAAACACCTGTTCATTCGCCAAATCCTTAAATTAAATTAGGAAGAACTAATTTAATTTAATTTATCGCATACGATTTGTGGTTTACATATTCCTAACTAAAGTAAATGACCATGAATATATAAGAGACTTCATTTTAGTTTACTGTTATGACAGATATGCTTTCTATTAATTTCAGTCAAAATAGTGCAAGTAGGTGTTTTTTTCTAGTGCCGAAAGTTCGGCATTTCAACCGAATTTCGGCCGAATGCCGAAGTTCAGCTCAAGCTGCCGAAATTCGGTTAAACCGAATGTAAAACGAATTTCGGCCCATCCCTGATTATAAACACATTTTAGTTCTTTACACAAGACTTACCAGCTTCTTGTTTGATGTTATTAGAATCTGTATAATTTTTCAAGGTTGGTGTATTCCAATACTCTTCACTGTTTATTACTTTTGATATAACAAGATCTTCATATAAATGCTTTAAATTTGGATGAAGTGACAATAATCTGCCAAAAAAAGTTGCAAAATATCATTATTTTAAACTAATGGCCTTAGAATCTCACATTTGTACAGAAGGCAAGAAGATATAGGTGTTCTTATTTTGAATAGTCAATTATTTTGAATATTAAACAAAATCTATGATTATGAAGAGATAATCTAATTAAACCAAATTTTTACAATCGATTTCAAAACAGAATTTCATTTTCTCTTAGCCAAAACCAAAATCGAAATTCCTTTAAAGGTTATTCTTGTAGATTTTTTAAATTTACTTATATAACTATAGGTGTCAACGAAAGAATAATAGACAAAAAGAAACAAGAAGTGCACCCTGGAATCCCCACTGCAATAACAATTGTGTTCTTAAACAGGTGTGGATAAGCCTGAACCATACCTACCAATATCGATAGAATAATTGGTAGAAAGGAATGAAGGATGGATGATAAATATCCAAAATATTGTACAAAGAAACAGATATTAGTTATATAGGTTAATCAACTACTTTTTGGACCTACTGGCTGGTTAGTTTTTGATAATATTTTTTAATTGATTTATTATTTTAACAACTGAAAAGGATAGATAATTAGATCGAAACAGATAATTATATTATCTATAAATGCGATTTTTTGGCGAGATTTTATGGGGAGCAGTTGGGCGTTTATTTTAATTATTTGCAAATGGTTTCTAGTGGATATTGTGATGTAAAATTGGCGTAGTTTTGCGTCCCAAGTGTCTACGCTGTTATGCTGTTATGTGAAATTGTTGAAATAAGTGCTTATTTAGTAGAAAGATGTTGAGATCTTTTTTAATGGCTTAGTCTGCCTGAGCGGATCCTATTAGAAAGACTGCCCCAATATATTTGTCACCAGAAACTCTAAGAAACATCTAAAATGTATTACGTCAACATTTTGATGAAATAATATGAAGAATGTATGTATTTATTACTGAAGACTTTGGTTGTATGGGCTAAGATCCCTTTTCCTTCCCTCCTAAGGGAGAATCGTACTACTACTATCTATAAATGCGTGCTGAACAACACACTTTTATAAAGAATAAAAAAATAAATTGAATAAAAACACTCAAAGGTTAAAAAAATTCTCCCTTGGATAAATAGAAGTGCTTTAACTCTTAAACAACCTCAAAAGTAGGGTATTTTTTTTTTTTATTTATTACGTTTATAAGTTTTTTGGGTTTTATAAAAACATGTGAAGTTAAGGTAAATTTTTTTTTAGATTCTAAAATATTAAATAGGAGTTGGTCATTTTGAGCCATCCCCATATTGGATTTATGATGCTATGATATTCTGTTACCCACAGGAATCACAATTCTAATGAACATTTCATTTACTCGAATCAGTCGACGCCTCAGGAGGTGTAACATACAAATCTATATTGCATGTTACACCTACATTAACGCCTACATATACAGGATTAATTGAAATACATCTTCTCTTAGTGTTGAACTTCAACCAACATACTTACTGTATGTTAAAGGAGTGAGAGATAGTTGCGAAGTTATTGAGAAATCTGTCGATAAAACTGTCTTCACTCCTTTAGAGAAAATCACACTACATTTGGATTCACCGAAAGACAATTTTCCTCTTGAAAATCCCAGTGTGTATAAGAAGTGTGTGTGCATACATCGGACAAACCAAGCGCTCTATTTTATGTCGTATCAAGGAGCACATTAGGGCCGCGAATAATTGTGCTATTGCAGAATATATACTGGAGGCACGTCCTAATCACTGGATCGAATTTCACAAGGCACAAATATTGTCGACAGAATGTCGTTATATGGTCAAAGAAGTTATTGAAATCTCTCAAGAACTTCAATCGAGGGGACGGGTTTAAATTGCCCAATATGTGGAATCCAGTGATAAACTTAAGAATAATAAGGCCCATGAATAGGTACTAAAAATCGTGATGATATAGTGTGTACTGTCGGGGTGACTATCCCGTGTTCCAGTAGTGATGGTAAAGTATGACAACTACGCGCCAGAAAGAGGATAGAGTAAAATATTTGCTCTCGAATATCCACCCGCAGTTTCGCCAGTTAAACCGTGATCATGGTGCTTGCAACAGCATCGAAATATCGAGAAACTCAAAATATCGCGTAAGAAATGTTCATTTTATGCTTATAATTATGGATACAAATAACCTCTTAACATTCTATTCTAAACATTATTTCCAATAAGTTTTGTTCTACTACTTTTAATGATTCATAAGTTTTTCTTTCATACAAAAATAAAAATACATTATAAATATGTTTCTCAATATAGCACCTACTCTACCGTCGCTAAAGCGGCTCACATGCGGCGGGGCGTAGGGAAGTGGTGTGAAGTCGCAGGCGGTGCGCTTATACTTTACAATTGGAAATACGCGCACAGAGTAATTACTTTACAGACAGTACCACAAAACTTAAAGAATATTAAGGGGAACTTATTAAGTTTTAAAAAAGTCACAGGACAAAAGTCGTTAGGTATAATTTCAGGGATTTTGCACTAAGAAGTTGTTAGTATTTTCCAATTAACCCTGTAGAACAGCGAAATATGTTACATTTCTTCAGTTTTGTCCTATTTGTATAAAAAAATAACACACAATTAGTATCCGTCTAAAATTTACCTGGACTTCATCTCTAGTTCTTCATCAATCTGTCTCTTAAACTTTGGTAAGAGGTTCTGTAATAAAGCTTTAACCTGGTCCCTATCTTTAGCTTGTGCTTCAGCACCTGCTGAATTGACGAAGTGGAAAGTCGAACATGTCCCATCATGGAGGACCACTTGCAACTGAACTTTGGGTTTGCCAGCAGGAGAAATTTTTTGTGCTGAAAATTAGTTACAAGGTTTACATAAGATTACTTAGAATGACATAATATATATTTTATGAGATCTGTTGTGAAACTTGTAATTGTACATGTAATACTTGTAAATGTAATTTGTTTTCTATGGGGGAAGATGGTGGTAATCAGGCCGTCTTAGAAATCAGCACATCAGTCAGATGAACCTCATCAGTATTTTACTTTGTTATCAATTACATAAATAGAATAAAAGAACAATAATGACTGAGGTATGAGGGATAACAAAAGCCAATGCAACTTTTCTTTTGGTGTTTGCCCTAAAGTGAAACCTATTGCACATGTATTAAGCCTATACCAACCAATAAATCTAGTAAAGAGTAACAGCTTTGGTTCCAATAGTAGCAAAAAATATATTCGAGAAAAAAAGATAACCAATAAGAAAATAATAAGATTATTTAATTATAAAACTAATTATCAAAATAATTCATCCACAAAAAAGATGATATATTCATAATTCCATGTTACTTTTATCAATGCGTTACATTTTTTAAATGCTATTATAAAATTTGCTAAGATGGTATAATATTTATAAATTCTGTAATTTTCTACAGGTAATGAGATTTATGAATGGATACATGTTTCTTTCATGGATAATAAGCTTCGAAATTTTGGGCCAATCAATTGCATTGTGTGATTATCATGTTTTAAACCTAGGATGAACTCATGACTCAATAAATGGACTGCATTCTAATATCAGGGAACCTTGAATAAGTTCTCGCTGTTTTTTTTACAAATAAATGCTTTATTTAAAATATAATGTAAAAAAACATTTCACTCAAAGTATTGCCCATCACTAGATACCACTATCTCCCATCTTTCTGGCAGCTTATGAATTCCATGTCGGAAAAACGATACGTCTTTTGAGGCTATTCACCAGGTATAAGAATAGAAGCACTGCTCAGCCACTCCATGTGGCCTCGAATGGAACAAGTGATTATCGGAAGGGTCTATGTCCGGTGAATATGGCGAGTGTGGTAGAACTTCCCATTTAGGTGTTTCCAAGTAGGTTTTCACTGATTTTGCTACATGTGGCCAAGCTTTGTCATGTAACAAAATCACTTTGTTGTGTCTCTGCTCGTATATCAGCTGTTTTTCCTTTAGAGCTTGACTCAAAAGTTCAAAACCCATCAATTGAAGTCAATAGTGATCTCCTGTGATAGTCTCATTCAGTTTGAACAGCTCATAATAAATCACACCCTGCTGATCCCACCGAATGCAGAAGACCAACCTATATTTGATTTGGTCAAACCTATATTTGGTTTTGCGGGCTTCCCATGATCTTCTTTTCGAATTGTACTGTATCCACTTTTCATCGCCAAATCATTATTTTTGAAGCGTCGAAACCAGTCTCTGCATATCGTTTCCGACAGAGCATTCTCACCATAAGTCCTAACAAGAATTCTGTGTGCTTCAGCTGCAGATTTCTTTTGAATAAAATAGTGCAATAAAATTCTCCACAAATACACTTTATTTGCCACAAAACTCGACATTTTTGGAAGCAACAAAAAAAATGTGTTTACACTATGGCGAACTAACATAGACTGAAGTTCAAGGTTACAGACAGCACTTCCCTGCAGATGCGTTACCATCCGAAATTACATGCACATAGCCCTGGTAATGCTATTTGTTAGGAAACAGTGAAAACTTATTCAAGATCCTAATAGTTTGTAAGTTAGTAAAAATGTTAACAGCAATGCCTATTATTATTATTATGAGCATTGGTATAAAGATGTCCAACTGACAATAAATTCTACATTCATTTTGATATTTTTTTAACATATTGGTCCACTTATTTCTTCAATAGTACCCACTTCCCAAGTACCTTCATTAAAAATTTAATTTAATTTAAATCAAATAAGGGCATTTACTTTTATAAGTAGAAACACCAGTATAGCAAATCTCTGGATTGATTCTTTAAGAATTATATTCACATAATTAATTCTTAATTTCATACACTACCTTATAATATTAGTGAGCATCTATTTTAAAAAACCAATATGTAATTGTTTTATTAGACAACTTCAACAACTTATTGGATTTCTAAGCAGAGTATTTGAAGTTTAAATGTTTTTATCATTCTAATTATTATTAATGTTATTATTCACATTTTCATATTAAATATTTTTATGCAGAGCCAATATACACTGACTTGTTCAATGTTTATGTAATTTTTAGGTCTTTAACTGAATTGTCAAATAAATCAAAGTCTGGATGTTTTCTTGGCCAAAAATTATTGTTTCACATAGCAGTCTTTTAAAAACATGTCATTTAAAATTAGCCATGAGTAAATAACATTAATTATTTTTAAAAATGTCATATATTACCTTTGATACTGAAATAGCATATAAATAATTCTGGTAAATACTGCATAACTGATATAAACCAACATAGGTTAAAAATCTGAGATCACCATAAAAAACACTGCTATACCTATATTATATGTTAAGACTGACTGGACACAAATTTAGGCAAAAATTAAGCTTTTCCAAGGTCCAATAAATTTCATAATTAATGAGTTATTTCTTAGAGCCAATTACATACCATTGCCGGCGATATTATACATAAATATATACTGGCCATTCCTAACAACTTCTTAAAAAACTATAAAGTTTACATAAATTTCAAAGCAAATTTACAAATTAATTACAAAACTTACTTATATATTTGTGACTCCTCAGGCTTTATTAACAAAATTTAACGACATCGAGGCATCTATCGCCTATCAACATACTGCCATTGAAAATTGACTACAACCAAGTAAGCAATCACATTATAATCTTTAAGAATATGTTAAGAAGAGCCGGTTTATAATTTGTTTATTATATTGCTGGCTTTTGCACTTTCACGGAATATATTCTCAAATATTAGCATATTAGTAGAATTTTAGATCAAATGGATCCAGCTATGGACATAAGTAAATACACAATCAGTTCACATAGGTTAAGATTTTATTTGTGCAAATTATTGGTTTACTACTTACTTTTAATGTCGGCATACTTGTGAGAGACAGCCACCGTGTCTCTATTTTCCATCATCCAAGCGAGCCTTTGGTTCATTACATATAATGTACCATCTCCTTTTTTGTATCGTACAAAGCCCACGCTGAGCAGAACGTCTTCTGAAGAGGTTGTCATTTTTTTTCTCTTACGCTAGTCTCCAGCTACACAATATTATAGTAAAAAGACTCAACAATCTCATGAAACTAAAAAATACTGTCGAAACCTCTAAGACTGTGTAATAACTAGGCGATATTTTAAACTCATTTTATTTCACCTCCTAAACCCTTTATTTACGTTTATTGTGTAATGTTATTTGAGCTTACTTTATATTAGAGTATATACAATATTTTGTTAGAGTGCAATGCCGTGAATTATTAATTTTTTGTAAAAGCACAGAAAGAAAACATCCATTTGCAGTTTTGTCAAACTGTCAATTTTTTTTTTCTAGAATTATGTAGTGTCAAATTTGGTCAAATCCACAAATCAAAGACCATAAAAATTTTTTTTTGTACAATTTCTCCTTGAATGGCAAAGGAATCTATACTCATAATAGCCAGTATCTTCAGTAATAAAATGTATCATTTCATTTCATTATAATGTCGACGAAATATATTTTAGTTTCTTGGAGTTTCTGGCGATAAATGCATTGAAGCAATCTTTCTAGTGAAATCCATTGAAGAGGAATAGTGTTAGGTGGTGTCAGTGTCAAAAGCTCATACTATTGGTTTACTGTACAGTTGGCCAGATCATGGACATACTAATATAATTTTTATCAATGGCAAGCTTTTGTTTAAAACTTTTATTTAGAGATTGTTTTTTCCATAACATATTCGCAGTTTAATTCAAGACTTTGATATTAATAGCTTAATAGCTTTAATGCCAGTTTATCGTAAGAAGTTTTTGTTTCGTGATGTTTATAATTTTGAATTAGAGATTACGTGTACAAATAACGTAGGATTACGATACGTTACTCATGCTATTCTAAAATTTTGCTGGATTTTGAATCCATTATATAATACCAATAATATATTTTTTTTGTTGCTTCTTAAATATTTAGTACCTAGGCAACCAAGCTTTACTCGGTGTCTTATTAAAAAAAAACAAAAAAGTCTAACCATGTTGTAGATTTCAAATCTGTTTATTTCAGCTTGGTTGACATACACTTTAGCCACTGTACTATTGAGAAGGAAAAATCTGTAGCAAAATTACGCATAGAAGACTTCAGAGTTTAGAAGTTTCAAGTGTGTGAAAACATAGAAAAAACGAATTTTCTCAGAATTGAGATCCAGCTAGATCAAATTTTTGACCATCGCAAAGCTTTATTCATCAAAATCGTTAGCGCTGTTTACGAGAACGCTATTATAAATGTACAAATATTGCTCTTTTAAACAACATAGTATCTTAAAATAAAGGAAGTCTATGAAGTTTAACATTAAATTCATTGTTCAGGAAAATAAATAATAGATTTTTCTCCTTGTCTTTTAGCCATAGACTTTATAAATAACTCCAAAGCCAGACACCGCGTCCGAGCAGCAACGGTGAGCTTAATCGAATAACCTAACTCACCTGTACGTACGACACACATTTTATTACCAGATAAACTGATCGGTCACCATTTCGTTAGAAAACACGTCTATATCTTATCTGGGGGCCTAAGCAAGTGGTTCAATTAAAGTAAACGCTAGTGGAATAGTGGTAGAATAGAATGACAAATACCACGTGATCTAGAGTAACGAATTTTAAATTGGTAGTCAAAATTTTTTATGCAATCAAACGAAAAGTAAAGTCATGGAAAACAGTCATATAAAACGTAGCCAAATCGCACTTTTGACGATCAATAACGCCGGTAAACGTTTCGATAGTACAAAGCGTTTACCTCTTGCCTAGCCGCTCTAATGTTATTTGCCCCACTTCGTAGTACGGGACAGGCTGTCTGAAGTTATGAAGTCTATGCTTTTATCATTATTTTTTCATTTTATTTCCTTGTTCTAGGTACATTATTTAGGTATTAGGTATTTGTTGCCAACTTAACTTGGATAACATATCATGTCAACTCATTCAACAAAAAAAAAACAAAAGAAGGTCTGACTCGTGTCTGACCCCATTGCGGGATTCGAACCCGCACACTTCAGCGTGGTAGATCTACACTCAACCACTGTGCTATCGAGAAGGTAAACTATGGTGCGAAATTAACAAAGTTTTGAAGTTTGGCGTTTAAAAGTTTTAAGTGTGTGAAAGACAGAGAAAACGATTATCCACATAATTAAGAACTTACTAGATCAATTTCTCGCCTCTCTCAATCTCTATAATGTAAAGGAGATGTTAGACTTTCGGCTTGAGCTTTGTACGCTATTCAGAAAATCGAGGAAAATCTAAAGATTGTTAGAAAAATAGTGAAATTGCAATTTTTAATATATATTTTTAGTACAAGAGCAATATTTTATTATTTAACAGGGCTATACGGACAATAAGTACGCCATAACGAGTTCATTCCAAAACTAAATGCGAAGTCTTCAATTTACTATCAAACTCATGTCTCATGTGATATGTGGGTATCTCATTAACAAAGTAATGATAAAAATTCTCATCCATTAATTTATTATTTACTAAACAAAAATACCTACTTACAAAGAGCTTTCAGCGCAACTATTTTTATTTTGTTGAAAACGTGTAGTTGAAAATGTGTTCGAGTTGTGATGTATGAATATACTTTGAACGTCGCGCACGTCACGGGTTAAATCCAATGACTAAGGAAACTAAAGGACATGGCAAGTTGATCTATAGCAACATTTAGTTATATATATTCTAACGCATGACATTCAAACGTAGTGTTGTCTCTTTTTGACTTACGGCTTCTTGTGTGTGTAAGAGAAAACAACAGTACTTTTCTCAAAGAGTAATTTTTTTATGTGACGTCATTGTACTGTTAAAACGTGCCGGTCCGCCATTCTTTGCGACACGCTGACAAGTACACGAAGTGTCAAAACATATCAATGAATTTAATATTTTTTAATGTTTCTGTGATTTTGTGCTGGATATTAGAACTGTTTTGATAAAGGAGAAGCTAGCATGATGCCACAATAATTTCTAAGTGTAGTGTGTTAGGATGCGGCTCGAGGAAAAGCAATAATCAACTAAATCTATAAATGCACTGGTACGTAACAGAAATTCGTATATATTTCCATCGTAATTACTGTGTTACTTAGTTTATTGTATTATAGTCGTGTATATTTTTAGTATTAGCAGTTTTTATTCACACAATACAGTAAATTACTCCATATCAATTTTGTTGTTATTGCAGTTAGGGCTGTCCATGTACCTATATTAAAAAGATATCGATAAATACAGGTATCATGTTTATATGTCGTAATTACCTCGTTTCAGATTACCATCATGTATTATTAGAGGGAAAGAGTGGCTTGACGTAATCGGAAAAGAAAATTAAAACCTCTCTGTAAAAATTACATACATGTGTATGATATATACATACATATCTTCACGCTGTATCCCCAACGGGGTATTCATGATATATATTTATGTTATTTGCATTTCGAAGAAGAATAGAACATTAAGAAAATAATTTTACGGTATGATGCATTACCCTCGCAAAGATTATTGGGAATCAGAGAAAATATTTACAGTGGTTTTGTATGTATCCACTTACAGTGGATTAATTACTTTTTAATTTCCTGACCATGTAAATCCTCTATTGAGAAAAAGCAACAGGAAAATATTAATTGTTTACAGAATGTGGCTGAACTTTGATTTGATGTTTCTGAGAGAGAAAAATCTGTGCATAGTTCTAAATATCTGCTTCGGAATGATGTAAATCAAGACCACGCCGAGTTATTTTTGCGACCAATAAGAGCTTGTAGTGGTTTTACTAATAACCCAGATGCGGTACAATTTAAAGAATCTTTTAAAAAACTTAAAGAACAGAATTTACAGACGAAGGTGTCGGAAACTATTTCATTCTTTCATTGACGTGCAAAAAAACGACAGCGGCATGATGAGTACAATGACTGCTTACATTCAAATCTCAGTATTCAAAAGTTTCGTCCAGAAATTATTTAATAAAAATTGTGCTATTTAGTTAGCTATATTTATTTATTTTGTGAATATGTTATTAAAAACGTAATGTACTTATTCTAATTATTATTTAACCAACAATAATATTAACAAACAGTTCTATTTTTCAAACCCAGTAAAAATATGTTACTATAGGTACATTAGATATGACTAGTCTGCCATTAGTCACCCTTGTAGTGCCTAGCAATTTACTTTTAAAAGATTTATTCAAAAGGCAATATTATGTTATGGATTATCTACGCTAGATAATATTATAAACTATAATATTACTTATTTATTCACAATATAAAGAAATAAAATTTGTTTGTTTGTATGTACCTACGGGGTAACCTCTGGAAGTACTTAACTGAATTTGAGAATTCTTCGACTAATAAAGTCCACAGTGTTCTATTCCTAATTGAAATTTTATTCCCAATTACTGTGTGATAAGGCCACTAATTTTTAGTAAAATTAATTATTCTAGTATTTAGTTTATCAAAGTGCTACAGTACGCCATGGCTATAGATTTGGTCGGTCCGTAGGTATGTTTCTCATAGCACTTATTTTAATTTCACCATCACCTTTAGAAGAAGTAACGTTATGCATGTAAAGAAAAGAAAAGCATTAAAAGGACTGTGCTGTTCTCTAACTACTTTGACCTATGTTCATTGATCTTCAACATTTATGAAAGCGCTTCATAAAAATATGGGTTTCTTTTAAAAAGCAATTTTATATCTGTAATAATCATGGACGTACTATTAGGTATTACAAAAAGAAGTACCTAAGTAATTTGTTTGTATGTAGGGTTCATTTAAAGTTCCATACAAAAATTATCGAAGGACAGAAAGGGGCTATCCTTGAAGGCGCCTGTTGCTATCGTTGCGAACAACACCTTAAAATCGCCTTAAGCGCAGATTCTAATTATATACAGACAGCATCGAAGTACGCTGACTGCTATTTTCAGTTTGAACAATATTTCAGTACTTTTGTATAAATCTATGACATAAAAAAAGGCCTCTCTTTTTCTGAAGATATCATACAAAATTATTTTTATTTCAATACTGATGCTGAAACAAAACTTACTTCAACAACTGACTTAACGACATCTACATAGAAGATATTTGGGACATCACTAATCGCCAGCCATTGTTTGCGACACTCGAAGTTTAGGTGGCACGATTATTTTGTACTTGTTTCATGTCCTTTAGTTTCCTCAGTCATTGGTTAAAATCGGTCAAAACGCTGTCAACAACTATGGAGCACAGATTAAGTATTTGTAGCAAGCTACAGATGCGACAGTCGCTTTACCGTAATTGTTATGTATTTTGTTTTGGCGCTACTATCGCCTACTCAAATGTTTAGGTTATTGTTTTTATCACTATTTATATTAACCAAGCTTGATGAAATAAAACACCATCTTTGATGTGCTGACTAAATATCTCTACAATTCACACTAGAACTGCATATATCAAAAAAGGCGTGTTTATTTCTAATTTCGCCTAACTTTGACCTGTTCTTCAAACGGGGTTATTTTTTTATTAAGTACTTATACTTCACCCATATTATTTACCAAGATTAATAAAATAGAACTTATTTCATCTGTTGACTTAACATTTGTTGTCGCTATATTGCATTTCTCAAAAGAAAAGTTGATTTGGTTGATCTGTTTCCCGAGGCGTCAAAGATTTCATTTCCTGTTAATTTTTTTATACCCTAAACTGCAGTGTGGATATGTTTGAACTGTGAACAGGCCACTGTTTGAGATTTTAAATAGGTTTCAACAGTTAAGACCTACAATATAATTTGTTACAAAAAGTACTATTAATTAACTATTAAAAGTGGAATACGTCAAATATGTCATCGACACCATCTTGTTTAGGTAAGGTGTTGTCTATGATATGTGCATATAATACTTTTGTACGAAGGAACTTGGCTAATATATACCGAAACCTTAATTAAAACATTTTTATTTAATATTAAAGTTTATCAATTATAAGTGTATAAAGTGCAGGCCGGAGTTCCATAGTTTCGTGGAACGTCTCCTTTCATTGAAATCGCCGGAGCCGTTTTCGAGAAAGCGACATCAAGTATATACATTACAAATTTTATGTGCAATGAATAATCTACAAATCATCTGAAAAATAATCTGTGCCAAGGAAACTACACAAAAATCAAGATTTTTGGCAAGTCACCCATCTATAAAATAGTACAAGAAACGATCGTAATAATGGAGCTTTCGGAACTGTACAGAAATCAAGAGATAATCAAACTATGACAAAATGGCTATTAGATTGTTAACAGCTACGAAAAAGAATATTCAAAGTCAAAGTATATGGTATTTCTTAATTCGGAAAATTATTCGAATCTATCAGTAAATACCTAATGTATATTTTTTAAATTAATCGCGACATTTGTTTGTTTTTTATTTTATAAATCTAGTTGCCCACTATTAAATATCGAAAATGTGATAAGAAGGTTCTTACACTAGCATTTCTAATCATCTACCAATTTATAAAGAAAGTACTCTTTGATCATCCACGGCCACATACCTAGCTTTACTAATGTTTAATAAAAATAATATACTCAGATATTTCACACAGCGCCATCTAGTCCCAAAGTAAGCAGCACAGCGCTTGTGTTATGGGTACTAGACAACCGATATACTACTTATATACTTATGACCTCTGTCATCTGATTTTAGCCAATTTTTAATTTCTATGGAGGAGAGTCTCACAAGACTCAACAAATGTAAGAAGTCGGTAATAGCGTGTGGTGACTTCAATGTAGACATATTAAATTGTTCGAAGGAAAAAGATATCTCTCTTTCTCTCATTTAACTTAGTGCATATTTTCGATGAACCGACCAGGGTTACATACCATTCCGCGACATGTATAGATAACATTTTTATGAATAAGTGTGAAATTATAGAACATACTATTGTTAGTGGTATCCGTTCAGATCATAAAGCTCAGTTAATAAAAATAGAGGACATGAAACATAAATCAGAACAAATATTTGAATTTAGGCCATTGGGAGAGAGTAGGCTAAAAAATTTTACTCATGATGTAGCCAAATTTGCAAACACGGCTCTTCTCGTTGATGATCCAAACATCATGTATGAATCTTTAGTCAAAAACCTATCCAAAATATTTAATAAGAATTGTCCAAAGAAAATAAAGTAGTCGTTAATAACAAGTTACGTTTTGCGGATTGGGCGACGAAGGGCATAAGAAGAAGTAGGGATAGGCTTTATGGGGCCGAGTGGTATGGGTGACCCGCCACAGGGGGTGGACCAACAGGCGCTTATAGCTCCCATTAAGTGGAGCCTTAGCCTGCCACCCCAAGACCGCAGTGCGTAGACTTCATGTCTACACCCTTCTCGAGGTGACCCTGTTTCCACTTAACACTGCGGATCTAGACTGGAGAGTCGATAAACACTCCTGAGGGTGGTGCTTCGGCGGCGCCTTCAGTACCGGAGGCTGCAGGGCCTGGCCCGGACCGGGGGGGGGGGGGGGGGGGGGGGGGGGGATGTCCCCATTTATAGGGACAAGTTGTGTTCCCCGTCCTCTGCGTGAGGGCGGAGGTCAGATGTCGGGGTCACTTGCCCCTCTTTCAGGAAGGGTATTGTGGCCCCGGAGGTGGAAAGAAGGAAAACTTTTAAAAACCCGTGAGGATACACGTAAAAATCTGAGGTGGAGAGAAGGAAAACTCGAAATGAAACCCGTGAGAAAACACGTTATAACCAGAGGTGGAGAGAAGGAAAACTCGAAATGAAACCCGTGAGACAACACGTTAAAATCAGAGGCGGGAAGAAGGAAAACTTGTAAAAACCCGTGAGTAAACACGTAAAAATCGGGCGGGCGTGCTGACGCCCCTGCCGTGGTGTAGGCGGGGTGCGGAAGCCGCCACTTGGAAGGCCTGGGGTGTCCTTCGGGGGAAGGCGCCTCACCAATGGCCTCAGGATGGTGCACGCGGTGTTCCCGCGCGCCTCCCAGGAGAGCGGGCAGGTAAAACCCGCAAACGGAGGAGGGCCCGGCTCAGGCTGGGCATAGCCACCGGGGTCGCGGCAGAATGCCAACGCGCTCCCGTTGCCACGGCATCAAGGCTCTCGAGGAACACCGTCAGGTTTTAGTAGGTAGACTCGGCCTAGCACCCTAATGTCGAGGAGACCCACATACCCCCCTGCCACTCCCCTACGGCAGGACGGGATGCATAAAGCATTTCTTGACGCAAAAAAAAAGGGATAGGCTTTATGAGTTATATGATGAAAAATCTTACACTGCAGATGAAAATTTTCATAACTATGTTCGCACTTATTCGAAAATATTTAAAAAAGTATCAAAACACGCGAAAGCGATCTATATCGCGAATAAAATTAAAAAGTCAGACAATGCGATAAAGGCTACATGGAACACTATTAATAACGAAGTTGGTAGTAAACGAAATAGAAATAACGAAGATTTTTCAATACAAATTGGTAATAAGGTTGTTACTAATAAAATTGAGGTTGCTAATGCTTTTGAAAATTATTTTTCGAATACACCTATAGAAATAACGAATGGTTTGGGAGCGTCTTCGCAAACAGCAGAGACGTTTTTGAGAAAAAATGTTGGAAAATGGTTCCCTAATTTTCAATTTAAGTACACATCTTCACTTGAGATAGAAAAAATTTTCAAGCAATTACATAAAAAGAAAAGTGAAGATTTATGGGGACTATCAGTTCATGTCATGACTGGTGGACTGGTGGACTGGACATACCTTTATTATCGCCACTTTTGGTAGAGATATTTAATAAATGTGTCGATCAAGGGGTGTTTCCCAATTTAATGAAACACAGTAAAATTATTCCATTATTTAAGTCAGGTTGTATGTTGAATCTAACAAATTATCGCCCGGTGTCAATATTGCCAGCATTGAGTAAAATATTCGAAAAAATAATACTCAATCAAATGCTAGCACATTTTAACATTCATGGGATGTTTCACGGTCAACAGTACGGGTTCACGAGAGGGCGGTCAACAACTCATGCGGGAGCAAGCTTGATCAAGACTGTACTTCAGGCTTGGGAGGGATCTCAGGATGCCATTGGTGTTTTTTGCGATCTTTCCAAGGCTTTTGATTGTGTTAGTCACGAAATTTTAATTTGCAAGCTTAAATACTATGGAATTCGTGGTAACGCTCTCGATCTCGTGGTCTCGTATTTGTCTGGCCGGGAGCAGAAAGTGAGTGTCAATGGGGTTTTGTCTGTTGGTTCGAGGTTAAGAATGGGCGTTCCCCAAGGATCAATTTTGGGACCTTTTCTGTTTCTAGTCTACGTTAATGATCTCCCATTTATGCTCAGGAACTTATGCGAAACAGTATTATTTGCTGATGACACTTCATTGCTATTTAAACTGGACAGAAAGAACTTAGATATTGCCTGGGTGAGCGGGATCCTGGCGGACGTCTCGGGGTGGTTTGCTGTTAATAATTTACTACTGAATGCACAAAAAACCAAATGTATTAAATTTTCCCTTTCTAATGTACCCAGAATCCATGTTAAAATAGAATTGGGTGGGAAACAGAATTAGTTAGGTCTGCCAGTTTTCTTGGTTTAACAGTAGATAGTAAATTGCAATGGGCGGATCATATCGGGGCATTGGCTAGTAAGCTCGGTTCCGCGATATATGCCATTAGACGCATTAGGCAATTGACGGATGCGGATACGGCTAGGCTGGTGTACTTCGCATATTTTCATATCCTAATGTCCTATGGCTTTTTGCTGTGGGGATCAGCGGCGCATATTAACTCGATTTTTATTTTACAAAAAAGAGCGATACGTGCTATTTACAGTATGAATGCACGAGAATCACTAAGAGATCGTTTTAAAGACATTGATGTACTGACCTTGCCGTCCTTATACATCTTTGAAATTATTATGTATACGAGGAAAAATATAGATCGATTTACAAAAAAAGGCGATATTGGTGGTATGGAAACCCGAGGTCGTGATAAATTGGTTGTTCCAAAATTTAAATTACATAAGTCAAATGTTTCATTTTTGGGTAACTGCGTTCGTTTTTATAATAAAGTTCCTCAAGAAGTCACTCAATTAACAGAAAATATATTTAGATTAGTTATAAAACGTACATTGATTAGACAATCATACTATAAAATAAACGATTTCGTTGAAGATAAAACAATAGTCTGGAAATGATTTTCTCTGCACATGCATTTACTGGCTCTCTGAATATTGTATTTTAATAAACCTTTTGTAAAATGATGTTGAAAAAATTATACCTGACTGAGTTTCTTGTCGGTTCTTCTCAGTGTCCAGGTTTTCTTTTCTCTTCTCTTTGAACCGAACTAAAGTATATTTGACGTTCAAAAATACCTTGTGATTGGATTTACTTGAATAAATTGATTTGATTTTGACTTTTCTTTTGTAAATAAATACATATTATACATAAACATCCAGACTCGGGGCTGGAATCGAACCCGCAACCCCCGTTTACTTTCAGACGCGCTTAGCCGTTGCGCCACGGAGATCGTCAAATAATATAATATAATATATATAAATTAATAATAAATAATGAACGATTGATACAACGCAGATGTCGGCTTACGGACATCACTAATTTTAGTTTCATGGAGACTCTCCTAGCTTGACAATTGCCAACCGCCAGTCCCTGCCAGTCCAGTGTGGTAGTCTATGATTGGTCGGGATTGGTCCGAGGTGATAGTAATACGATTCTCCCTTGAGGGAAAGTAAAGGGATCTTATCCCATACAACCGTCGTCTTCTGCAGTAACAAATAGATCGTAATATATTTTAGATGTTTCATGGGGTTTTTGGCGACAAATATATTGAGGCGGCATTTCTAATAGGATCTGCTGAGGCAGACTAAGCCACTAAAAAAAATCTCAACATTACTATGTAAGCACTTATTTCAACAATTTCACGTAACAGCACAACAACGTAAATACTTAGGAAGCCAAACTACGCCAATTTTACATCACAATATCCATTAGCAACCATTTTCAAATAATTAATATGAACGCCCAATCTCACCCCATAAAATCCCGCCAAAAACTTCCAGTCCAGTGTGGTAATAAAAGGTCACAGCGTGGACAAAATATAATATGGACTGGACACTGGACTGGACACTACTAACAACTAGTTAAAGAAATCTTTAGCGGCACCAACAGTGTGAGTACACAAGAAAGAAAATTTTTCTTTCATCCTTGTCTACTTATGACTTTGTTAGCAACCACCGTTAATGTCAGTGCAATATTGGTGTCGGACAAATTTACGGCGCCAAAAGTATTTTCTTTGTACGAACATTACAGTGCTTATTTTTATTGACTTTATGCGACGCGACTATTATACATACTAAAAACTTAGCAAAAGTGTGTAATCATAGTGAATTGCAGTGTACTAGATTGTAAAAGTTGCAGTGAGCAAAAATTTGTTGACATAACTTTTTGTCTGTACGTAGTTTTATTTATCATTTCTAAGATTGGGGTTATTACTGCCAATTTTCAGTAAATGCAAATAAAATTTGATTGTTTACATTACTTTTCTATTGAAAAATGATTTATTTTAAAATGTTCTTCATGATATAATCCGACTATAACAAATTGTAAGGCCGTAATATACTGCGTCATAATACTGCGTATTAATTTTTATTAGTAGAGTAGGCATTTAGGGTAAGGTCCTGAGTAATGTTTACTTAACTGTTGCTACTCTCACTGCAACTAACCAACTCGTTGTTAAAATCGATAAATTGATCCTTCAGGCTGAAAACATAGGACTGATTCTTAAGTTTACCTGGGTCAGGACTCATATCGGAATTCGGGGCAATAAAATCGCGGATCAGGCCGCTAAGACGGCTGGGGGTCTCCATACTCAAGCGTTTTTCTTTACGACACTTGTAAGCTACATAAAATACAGGAATAAAATCCTTTCTGAGCTGGTAAGAAAAAATGTACACTTAGAACCTAATAATTGTATCTACACTGTACAGGACAGTGCTGCTATACTGTGAATTACTGTCGACTGCCCCGTACTTTTCTGTTGCTGGGATTGGAAGAAAATCACTTTTTCAGTCTTCTATATATTTTTTTTAGTAGTCACAATGCTGTTATTTTGAGCGGAATCCACGGAATGAATCACTTTTTTTTTTTTTTTTTTTTTTTTTTCTGAGAGGCGAAATGAAACCCCCGCGGGCTACCCAGCCGGACTCTACGCCGACTGGAGAGTGTCGGACTCGAACCGACTAAACAAAACCCCTCTTTGCTGTTAGCCCTAGTGGCTTTTACAGCGTCACAGGTCGCGTTGGGGCGAGCGCTGAAGGCGCCCTGCCAGATGGTCGACCGCCTGAGGGTTCCTCCAGCCGAGGGATGCCTCGTATGGAGGGCGGACCTCGGGCTCAAGGCGTCGCCAGGGGAGCTTTCCGCACCTGCGTGCATCTTAACGGGCTTCCTATTCGGGTGAGGGCCGGGCCTCTAGCGGACCCGGCTGGCGAGACGGCTGAGGGCCGGTTAGTGTGCCTAGTGTTCCGCGTGGCAGTTTACAATGTGGCTTAAGGCCCGCGTGTGTGCGTGTAGAGCTAAGTGATCGAGCTTCTAAACGTGAGACCCTACGGGTGTCGCGGGGGTCGTCCTCGCCTCCGCCGGTGGGGGCGGTGCGGTCGAAGTGTGTAGGTTGGCATGTTCGAGTTCGAACGTGTAATGTCGTCGTCGCTGTCGCCTAACACATGTCTAGGTCTACGATAGCGTTTGCGGACGCGGCGTTCGGGGGTGTACGATGACGCCCTGACCACTAAGGGATTCGGGTGTAAGGAGGAACGGTGAAAGAAGCGTTGGGACGCCTCTTTTAGATGTTGAGTTATAGAGGGTAATTCTAGGTCGTAGTGCAGATCTACGTTGCGCACGTAAGGAGGGGCACCGGTAGCCCTGCGCATGAACCTATTCTGAATAACTTGGAGGGAGTTGATGTGAGAGCGCGCAGCGTGAGCGAATGCTACACTGGCGTACGTCATGATAGGCCTGACGCACGTCTTATATAAGGTAACTTTATGTCTGAGGGACATTTTGCTTTTAGCGCAAATGAGCATGTTGAGACGACCGAGGACGAACGCGGCGCGGTCGCGGACCGTTTTGATGTGTTGGCCGAAGGTCATGGCACTGTCAAGGGTGACTCCTAAGTATTTGACTTTCCTAGTCCAAGGGATATCCTGGCCGAAAAGTGTGATCGTTCTGAGAGTGTTAGCGCGGCGGGCGCGGCTGGTCGTCGTTCCCCTCGAGAAATACACGGCGGCGCTTTTCTCGGGGTTGACTTCGATTCTCCAAAGACGGAACCACTCGCCTAGGCTCGTGACCGCGACTTGGAGGAGTTGGGAGACTCTGAGGCGACTCCGGTCTGATGTGAACAGAGCGGTATCGTCCGCGAATAGGGCGAGCTCTACACCGGGGGTTTTGGGGACGTCGTTCGTGTAGAGCGAGTAGAGCGTGGGCGATAAAACGGAGCCCTGTGGGACGCCTGCCCTGATGGGGCGGGGAGAGGAGAGCACCCCTTCGACTCTATAGCGGAAGGAGCGGTCTGACAAAAAGTCCCGTACTATGCGTACGAGATCGTCAGGCACGCCGAGCCGGCGCAGCTTGTACACCAGCCCGGCGTGCCAGACTTTGTCGAACGCCTTCGCTATATCGAAGAAGAGGGCCCCCGTGCCTATAGTGCGACTCGGGCGGTTAAGGCCCTCCAGGATGTGTTCCGTGAGGCGGTGCACTTGTTGTATGCACGAGTGTTTGGCTCGAAAGCCAAATTGCTCGTCTATGAGGAGACCGGAGGTGTCTAAGTGGGCTTTGAGACGAGCCAGAAGGACCCGTTCGTAAATTTTCCCTAGCACGCTAAGGAGACTGATTGGGCGATAGCTATTGGGGCTACTGCGGGGTTTACCCGGTTTCGGGATTCCGATGACGATCGCTTCCTTCCAGGCGGCTGGAAAGACGCGGTTCGCCATGGCGGCATTGATAATGGCTGCTAAGAGCGCGAGAAGGCGCATAGAGAAAATTTTTACTACTCGGTTGGAGATGCCGTCTCTACCGGGGGCTTTTCTAGGTTTGAGAGCCTTGACAATGTCCTGAACTTCGTCAACCGTCGCGGGTCTGAGTTGGCAGGGGACGGTCGCGGGCGGTAGGGAGCCTACTTCGCGATTGACCATGTCTAAATGATTCTGATCTACAGGTTGAGAGCTAGGTGAGCATTGGGCCTCCAGAGTGTCGGCCAAGAGTTCGGCTTTATCTACATCGTCGAAAGCTGTCTGTCCGTTCGGTTTCGTCAGGGGCGGCATTGTTTGGAACGTGTCCGATTTGAGAGATCGGGCCAACTTCCAGTAAGCCTGGTGCGTCGGCTCGATCTCTCGCATGAGATCGCTCCACCTGTTATCCCTAAGTTCGGAAATTCGGTATTTGACTTCGCGTTGGAGGGCGCGTAAGTTGCGTTTATTCGTTTCTGAGGGAAACGAGTCGTAAGCGCGGGTCGCGGCGTTCTTGGCTCTGATCAGCCGACGGATGTCTCCGGGGAGCTCCCAACGGCGGTCGTTCGCCGCCGGGACCTCACGGGAGCACGAGGAGACCGATTCGCGGATGTGGGCGGTGAGCGCGTCTATCGCCGCGGTCGCGTCCTCGGCGGAACGGATAACGTCCGGTATCGCGTTAAGCCGCGGCGAATTCTCAGAGTTTAGCGTTTCGTCTAAACTCTGCCAATCCGTCACGGTTTTTGTGAGCGTCCTAGTGTCTATCATAGGTCCTAGTTTGAGTAATACCGGCCTATGGTCAGAGTCTAACTCGTGTAACGCCTCTATTGAGTGCAGCGTTAGAGCTACGTTCTTTAGAAGCGCTATGTCGAGTACGTCCGGTCTGTGTGTTGTAACTCTGGGATAGTGGGTGGGCGTCATGGGGGCGATAACGTCAAAGTTAAGGACATCGGTTAGTTCGTCTAAAGCTCTGCCATTTCGCGAGGTGGTGTGCGAATTCCAGCGACGATGTTTAGCGTTGAGGTCGCCGGCGAGTATGACAGAGTCGTCTAAATTTAGGAGGGCCTCTAGATCGCTTCTAATTAGCGCTTTACCGGGAGGGAGATAAACTGACGCGAGTGTGACAGGCGCGTGCCCCGTGAGGGCCACCCGGCACACCGACGCCTCTATGTTGGTGAGGGCGGGCGTATCGATCGGAATGCAGTGCAGGGACCTTCTGTAGTAGATAACAGTGCCGCCTTTGGGGGCGGGCACCCTATCGTTTCGCACGATGTTAAGCCCGGAGAGGCCGGGGTCGCGATTTCTAGGTTTCAAAAAGGTTTCCTGCACTAGCATTATATCTATTTGGTGGTCTCGCGTAAACTCGTGAAGAAGATCGCGTTGCCTGCGGAGTCCGTCCGCGTTAAAAAATGAGATTGAGAGCCCGCGCGGTTTGATGCGCGCGGAGGGAGTTGTCTCGTGGGTGCCCGGTTTTATAACCTACGAGGGGGCGCCGTGAAGCGGCTTAGGCTGTCCAGAAGGGACGCGTGTTCGGCAAAATGAATCACTGTGGTTACCGGCGCTCTATTTATCCCTCCCCGAGAGGGCCGCAACTAGCGAGATCACTAGTTATAATGCTTTTGCGCAACTGACCAATCGGCGTCCGCCTAGTGAGCACACTGCGCATGCGCGTTACGTCTCCCGTACCCCTCCCGAGGCAGTTAGAGCGTCGGCTTACAATTTATTTATGTATTTCTATTTTACATTGTTTATCTATTAAATCTATTAATTATTTATTACCATATAAACTATTAATATAACTTATATAACTATCACTTGCAATACTATTGGGAAATTAAAAGACAAAATAGAGAAATATTTATTATAAACTCCTTAAAGCTATGAAAAAGAGAACTGTATAAATCTATAAAATTAGAGGGGTAAACGGGCCCCACTGTACTAATTAAATCACAAAGTTTCCTCGCTCCGGTCGTCCGGAACATACACTAAATCTATACTACCCAATTTTTCGATTCTTACTGAATATCTTAAAGCTCTGAAGCCTCGATTCCATCACATAACTAAATCTTTGACAAATCACGGATATCATAAACAATACCTTCATAGATTCAAAATTGCTGATAACGAGTGCTGTCCATGTGACAATCAATCCTCTCAAACTCTTGAACACCTTATAAAGAACTGCCCAAGAGTCGGAGCCACAAGAATTCAACATCAAATAGTTTCTTCTTCCAACAATATAGACCCATATAGCATCGCAGGTATACTCACAAAACCGGAAGCGATTGACAGCTTTTATTCATATATCACGTACATAATAACGCAACTTAAATCATTTAATAAATAATGATACAAACCGTAAACACGAAACTATAAAAAAAAATCATTAACATTCAATTAACTAAACATCAAATCAAATCACATAGGTAAAAAGAATGTGCACCGATAGCGTTCCTCAAATCTATAAAACTTTTACTCTAAATCTTGTGATCAAAAGTTATCATAAGATCAAAAAAAAAAAACTTAATTGTTTTATTTTAGATTTTCCAAGAAATCACTTATAAGGAAAAAAAATTTGTTAAAAACTAATCAAAATCAGAAAGGAGCTTACGATGGTTTGATAGATCTTATCTACATAACATTAGTTGATTGCGTTTAGTTTTTGCATGACAGGCAAAAACAAATGGTTATAATATTTGTATGTAATATTAATAATCACAATCAGCTCGTTTTTCTCCACTGCTGCAGGTGACTGGATTGACTGACCAGCTGCCTTCAGGCGCTCGCTTTCACATCCATCTTCTGCTCTTCTCAAACAGTCCCTGCCCGCAACGTTATTGAAGTAGAAGTCCCTTCATGCTCGGTGGGCACCCCACTTTTTCTAAAACCCATATATTCAATTAAAATAAATAATAAAACCAATTAAGGCCTATTATGATTAAACAGAGAAAGAAGGTAAACAATATCTCCTACAATCTCTCTTCTGTTTTGGGTTGACACATGTTATATATAAATAACATTAAGGACCTAATATAAGTACATTATATACTACATTAATCAGTTGTTTTATTTCCAGCGTATGTGCCCCAACTCTAGGATCAAAGCGAAAATTTTGACGTTGCACCTTGTGTGCTCATAAGTCTTGAAAAAAAGTAAATCTTTTTCGAGCGATGTTAAATATTCATTTATTGTTTACATAAATTGTAACTACCGACATCTAGATTTAAATATAAAAATAAGTAATTCAAAATGACCTTCAAGCGCGTGGGCCATTTATCTATGGCGGCACGAATCTTTTTTGTAGGATTCCGTTTCGATTCCTTGATAAGGGCGTGCTTGAGAGAATCCAGGTTTGGGTGAGACTTTCTGCATGCCCTTAGCTCCAATTCACTCCATAAATATTAATCCAAAGGACTCAAGTCAGGACACGACGACGGCCAATCTTTGCCCCGAATGAAGCTTTGCAAATTGGCCTCCAGCCAATGTCGGTTAAACTTAGGTTTATGGAAGGGTGTAGAGTTCTGGTGGAAAACCCAGTATTAACCCAGTTAATAGCGTATCACTGAATGGTTTAACTATCGCTTCCAATATGTCATTTTGATAATTTTGTGCCTTCATCTTGACGCCTTGCAGACAAAATTGAAGCAAACTGACCCTTTCGTAGGAAACACCCTACCAAACTATCAAACTTGCCGGATGATGAGTGCGCTGGACATTGTGTACAGAAGGCTGGACGTTTTTCGAACTTCTGGCGTAAACCCAATTGTTTTACCAGTTAAACTTTTCTTGCTCCGTGAAGATCTTCTCATCTGTGAACAGGATATTTTTTGGACCGTGTCTCTTCAAAAAGTTTCGATATCGTTCCAGTCACAATTTACGAAGACGCTCTTTTAAATAATGCACTATTCTTCGATTGTAGGCCTTTAGTTTGAGATCATATTTAAATATTCTGTTTACTAATAATCGCGAAGTACTGGTTTTAAGAGTTAATTTCTTTTGAGTCCGACAAGGGTTTCGCTCGAACGAATTCGCTCTCTTGTCACTTTGATGTTGGCAGGCGTCCGTACAGACTGCGGGCGGCCACATCTTTCACGATCTTTTAAAGAGCCGATTTTCTTATACCTCTTTATCGTGTAATACACGAAGTTCCGGCTACATCCCAAACTACAGATTTCACTAAATATCTGCATTGTTTTTTTCCAGCTTGAAACAATGAAATTACAGTAGCACACAAATCTTTAGTTGGCGCTATTTTCACGAAAAATGAGTCATTCAAATTTATATTTTTTCTGATTCGTAACATTCGAAATTTAAAATTTAAAAGTTAAAGATAAGCTGCCAGTGTCACTTTATTTTTAAATTGTTTATAAAAAATCGTCTCAAAGCTTATGAACACATGAGTTATATCAGCAAAGTACATCTACGTGCAAAATGGTGGCATCGATTTTGGAAGCTGAGGCTCCTTCGGTATTTGAATGTTATTCCGGAGATTTGATATTTCATGATGTTTAATTTGAAATAGTAAGCTTTTTTTACTGTTTACAAGTTTCAAGTGTTTTCAATTTGTAAATGACATGAAAGTTGTCATTATTTTTATTTACTTTTTTTTTGTTGCGCATTGCCAGTTAAATACGTTTTTGTGACAACGGTGGAACATTGTTTTAAAGTATGTATCGATTAAATTTATGGTTTAATATTATGTATGTAATACTCGATTTCAAAAAACTGGCTTCGCATTTTCAATGTTACTCTACCAACATTATTGGCATTACTTTATGTTACTGACTTACGCATATCTACGTAAAATGTGAATAAAATTAATAATATTGCAAACATAATCTTTGATAGCCATAGTAAAGATATAGTTAGGTAGACTGTTGCTCTCTTAAACGTTATATGTGGAGGCCTCATCTACATCTTACTCCATCAACGAGCAGCTAAATGTGAATGCGTAAACGGTGTAAACCGCCATCCACCTTTTATTCTGCTAGATTGCAGATGAACGTCAAAGATAAAATAATTATATTATTATAATTGATTAATTTAATTTTTGTTTGTATAATGTACTGTATAGTATTAGAAATTGGCTAAGAGTAAGTTGGGCTCACTTTAACGTAGGTTTGCCTTGTAATTTCAAACAAGTAGACATTTTAATCTACCTAAATAAAAATGTATGTCTCTTTATATGTTGGTCCTCAATAGTTCCTGAACCTTTCATCTGATCGTGATAAAACTTTGCTGACTTCTGCTCACGTATTATATGTTGTAAATTGAAGATCGTGCGATCGAAATCGCGGGCAACAGCTAGTGCTTAATTAAAAAATTAGTAGAAAATCTACTGCGCATATACTATTTAATTTTTTGTTTTATATTTTTGTGTTTCAGTTATCAATTTCCGTCTTTTATCGCTTTTTCTTTCTTTCTCATATTTTAACGGCTTCTTGTGTACATACAATTCTGCCAGTGTCAAGTTACTCAGGAGAGACCAATGGAGAGACTCACGTAAGGGCAATGTTATAGGTACAGGACATCGTGAAATTTCTTCCAGAAGTGTGAAAAAGGGGAGTCAAAACACAAACATTTACCATCACCTTATAATATAAATATTAAAATTATGTACTGCTAATAGAAATAGATAATATGTGTAATAATAATTACGGTTTTACGTTCATAATAAAGATAAAGTAAGCTAGAATTTTATAAAGAGATTAAATGCATATGATTATTCCTTATTAATAATTAATTAAAGGAATAATTATATGTATTTAATTAATTTATTGCCTACTTAGTTCCTGTTCCAATTGTGAACAGCTGTGTAGTGTGATTTCTAAGAATAAAATGGCAGGTAGCAGGTTACTGGAGCCGCCATTTAAAATATTGAATAATGGTAACACCATCATTGACAACCCAAAATGCAATCATGGCGCACGGGGTACTGTGTTTTTAGAATGCTAAGAAGTTTTTACGTAAACAGTTCATTACTTTACGTTATTACGGATTTATATGCTTTTATAAATTATCAGTGAATTTTGAACAGTATAGTAAACTCTACATGTGTGTCCCACACTTGAAGTATTCACCTGTTCGCAATATTGTCTCTGTACTACTAGACACTTGCAGGTACAAAAATTATGAGATTTGCTGTTTTAGCTATTCTATCGTTGCTAATGTAATTATGTATTCCGACGAAACTGCTCGTTATTTTAATTTAGTTGTTTTCAACGATATTTGTGATTGTTTTGTTGTAACAGCTCCGGTATATTCATTTGTTCCAGATAACTTTGTTGGTGTCATAATGTCAGAGGCGTACGCCCGCGAGATACTGCGAAGGAATGTTGCGCAAATATGCCAGACCATAGGATGGAACGGTATAAACTCAACACCATTGGACATTCTGGTACATGTATTGGAGAAGTACATCCGTACAGTCGGGACACAAGCTAACCGATATGCCGAACAATTTAATAGGACTGAACCAAACTTACATGACTTAGGATTAGTTTTTCGCGATCTTCATTTTCAGTTGCCAGAATTGGCAGAGTACACTCGCAGTGTGCCACCTGTGCCACCGCCAGTCAGCATTGAGAAATTCCCAAAACCAAAAGAAGCCAATTTGAATTTCCTGAAACCTGGCAGTCATGAAGTCGTCACAAGGCCAATGCATGTACATGAACACTTACCTCCAATGTATCCAGAAAAAGAACGGGATACTCCTATTGTTGCAGATACTGTTGAAATTCAACAAAATGGCATTGATAATGTTGATAGCAATGGTGCAGCTTGCACTAGCCCAGAAATATCAGTCACTGACAGTCCAGAAAAACCTAAAGATATATTCAAAAGGCCAATAGATCCTGTGTCATTACCTAACAGTAAAAGACCTAGGTTAAGATTGGATGAAGAGGAAAGGACGAGAGAGATCAGTAGTGTTATGATGACAATGTCAGGTTTTTTATCACCTGCACGTGAAGGCAAACTTCCTGAAGCTCGACCACCAATAATTGTATCTGAAAAACATTATGACAAACATAAAGTGAATTCACATCATTCAAATGTGGTAAAAGCACCAATATTAGAAAAAAGTGATAAGAAATCTAAGAAGAATAAACTATTAAATGGGAAAATTATGAAAAGTAAAAGAAAGGATAAGAGCCATAAAGGTGAGAGTAGTAAAACTAAGGATAGTCATAAAGTGAATAAGCATCCACCTGGATACCTAATGAAAAGCAAAGACATTCATCCTACACATCATAATCATGTAACCATGCCTGCGCCAAAAGTGTTAACACCTTCAAAGGCTTCAATGCCTCCTCCACCAGTGCCACCACCACTGGAAACAATAAGACCTGTTATCAAACAGGAACCTGTTGATCCTCAGCCGTCACCTATCACCAAAACTGTTGTTCCTGGAGAAGAGGCAATTCCAGTACCAAGAAAAATACCGATTTCAAAATCTCCACTTGTTTCTAATTCTGTGCATAAACACACACCAACAAATTCTCTCATACCAGAAACAGAAATTAAGAAAGAAGTTGTAGATGATGAAGAAAAACTAGCTTCTCAACCAGACAGATCAAAAATCAATATATTTAAAAGAATATCGAACAAATCTAAAGAGGATAGAAGCACTCCAGAGGTTGTTCCTGAAAAATTACAGCCTGATGCTCAAATGATCTCAAGATTACAAAACTCCGCACAAGATCGTGCAGTTGACCATAAAATGTTTGAAAATGTAAATGTAAAAACAGAGGTATCAGTTGTGAACAATAACGATTGTAGTGCTGTAGACTTATCTAAAGAAATTGATTTACGAGCTAAAGAAGTGATAAGTATTGATGATGATTCATTAGATATGCATCCCACAACATTAACACGGCCACTACAAGTAGAAAATCGCCCTAAATTATCAATAAATAAATCTCTCCAATTACCATATCCCAAAGATGTAGTTAGTGTCAGTCCAAAAATTAAAAAAGAAAGAAAACACAGAGAGAAAAAGGATAAAGCTGCTGAGAAAGCAGCTAAACTGGAGGCCAAGCTACTAAAGAAACAACAACAACAACTTGCATTTGAAATAGCACGTACTGAAAAGATGAAAATGGGCATAAATAAACCAGCAAAGTCTAATAGGCCAAAGAACGAACCTAAAATACCACAAATGCCACCTGGTTTTCCTTTTTTTTCTGCAATGCCCCCAGGTAGAGGATTGATGCCTGGACCAGGTTTAATACCTAATCCAGGTCTTATTCCTGGGGGAGATTTTCTTGCTGGTTTAGCTAATAATCCAGCATTGAGAGGTTTACCTTCCCCAAATTTACTTACGAATCCGTTTGCATTAGGACCAGGTGGGCCAGGGTTAATTCCGGGCCCTAGTTTCTTACCAGGTGGCCTTGCTTCCGGTATTCCTAATCCTCTTATGTCTCTGGGAAACTTCCCTCATTCGTCGAGGTCTTCATCGAATAAAATACCTCCCATGTTACGTCGCCCAAGTTTAGAGGTTATCCCTGTAGATAATGACGACAGTAGAAGTTTGCATAAATCACCAATAAACCGTGAAAAAGACCGACATGAAAAGCACAAATCTCCAACCATTCCAAACATACTACAAAAACACAAATCTAAACCCCATAAAGAACACAAATCAAGTATGTTCAAAATGCCTCCAATACAACCAGATATAACAATAGAATTGAATCCTCCTAAAATGGAACCGATCAGACAAGAGCCCCCGAGAGAACCACCACCTCGTGCACGCTCTCCTACACCAGAGCCAATTCCTAAACTTGAACCAGAACCTCCAAATCCTGAACCTGTTATCACTCCTGTTCCAGAAACGTCTCAAGAAAAAGATGTTGAGAAATCTGAAAAGAAAAAAGATAAGTCACATAAGAAGGAAAAAAGGGATAAAGATGGTATAAAAATCAAGAAGAAGAAAGATAAAAAGGAGAAAAATAAAGATAAAGCAGAAAAAAAGCGCGATAAGGAAGAAAAGCATGACATGAAAGAAGAAGATAAGAGGATAAAAAAAGAAAAAAAGGAGAAGAAGAAGGAAAAATCAGCTGATGGCTTAGTGCCTAAGCTCACACTAAAGCTGAATTCTTCGAATTCGAATTCTCCTATGCCGCCGAGTTCTCCTGATGTTTTCAAGCTGAACATAAAACCGGTGGTAAAAAAAGAGGAGGAAGAAAGCTCTCCCACAAAAGAGGAACCTGTATCTCGCGAACACAGCCACTCACCTGAATTGGCTCAAATATCTGCTTTAGTAACTAGACCACCGAAGCAAAAGCATTCGAAACATAATAACCATGTTGCAGAAGAGGGTCAAGCATCGCCGCCACCCTCTGGTAGTTCGCCGACTAGAAAAAATCGTCCTCCGTCAAGTCATTCGAAATATAAGAGGATATTGTTCAAACCTTTATCCAAAAAGGGTCATTTTGAGGATGATATTGAAGCATTGCCAGGACAAGAATCTGCTCCATCCACAGCGCCTGCACCTACTGACAAGCCCACTGGTCCATTACCAACGCCCTATTATGTAGATGAACAAGGCAATAAGGTCTGGGTGTGTCCAGCTTGTGGTAGACCTGATAATGGTTCACCTATGATTGGTTGTGACGGATGCGACGACTGGTATCACTGGGTGTGCGTAGGAATAACCGAAGAGCCTGGTGCGACCGAGGATTGGTTCTGTAAGCCCTGTTTTGCGAAACGTGCTGCCATGGTAATGCCAGGCGTCACTTCCGCCAAAAAACGGGGTAGAAAACCAAAAGAGGATAAAATTAGAGACTGTCACTGATACGGAACTTTCGTTGTTACTGAGATTAGTTTTAATTTTACTTTTCAATAGCCACGAGTAAGTGAAGAGCGAAATTGTTAATGGATTAATTGTTGAATGATATTGTGAAGAAATGTTTCATCATTTATAATGTTATTGCATAGGCTAGACTAAGCATAGATAATAATTGAAGAAGATTGACATAAAATGTTGAACATAAAAATAGAGTAGTTTACGTAATAATTACCATAATTTTAATATTTTGTTACGATTACTTTTTATTTTTCCGTTTTTTCGGTTAGATCAAGGTTCAATGCGATTGCAGTTAATATACTTCTTCGCCTGTAAACATAGATGATAATTATAAGATTCTTTTTATATTGTACAAAAACTAAATTTACTTAAGAAATTGGTGATGTATAAAGTAATGTAGTGAATATTTAAATAAACAGAAGAAGGCTGGATGTATTTTCAGCTATTTGAATATTTTTCATATAATTTTAATATAACCCTGTTTTTTTGTTGAAGTTGTTCCTCCAATTTTTATGTACAGCATTTCGGTTTTACATGGAGAGGGGAGGCAAATGTATTTTTTTTGATTTCAGCCAGTGGCCAATTAAATATGTTGGTACGCATATATGTAGTATTTATTCCTTTTCCATTATTTTGAAATAGAACACTTTTTTAGTAGCATTTGTTTACTTAACATATTGCTTCGTAAAGATGTTATTAATGTACATACTAAACTATAGTAATTAGTAAAGTAAATGCAGTAGGCGTTTGAAAATTACATCTTAGTGATTTTTTTACACTTTTATATTTCCCAGAATTGACTGACATAATAAAAAAACTACGACACACAAACGAAAAGCTCTTAGATCTTATGTAATTAAAATATTTATTTCACATAAAACTGACTAACAACTCAACAATCTACAAAATATAATGACTTAATTTTTACTGCTTGCACCCTGTGGTATACTATCTGAAGGCGAAGATTGTTTCTCTTTATTCCAATCCTTGAGACCTTCAGGTAATGTTGTGTCCTCATCCAAAGAACCTGTGCCTTCAACAAATTCTTCATAAGTACTTTTCTCTGGGAATGGCCTAGGACCTAGTAACTCAATCATGTCATCTCTGCTTAAAATTTCTTGCTTCAATAATCTTTCAGCAACTTTAGCTATGTTATCCTTATGTTTTGTTAATAATTCTGTTGTGTGTTTGTGAGCTGAATTGATCAAGTCTCTAACTTCAGAATCAATCAGTTCTGCTGTTTTCTCTGAGTAAGGTTTATCAATAACCATTTCTCCAGGTTGTGGCATTTCGAAAGAAACATTGCCAACTTTTGGATTCATACCATAATGCACTATTTGAGCATATGCACTTTGTGTGATTTTCTTTAAATCGTCTTGTGCACCTGTTGTGATTCTACCAAAAAATATTTCTTCACTCACTCTTCCACCAAGAGTCATGCACATTCGATCAAACAGTTGTTCTTTGCTGTAAAGATATTGTTCTTTAGGTAAATATTGTGCATAACCAAGACCTTTTCCTCTTGGGATGATAGAGACCTTTAGTAAAGGATCAGCATGTTGCAGGAACCAGCCTGCTACAGCATGACCAGCTTCGTGATAGGCAACAATTTTTCTTTCTTCTGGTTGGAGAACATTGGACTTCTTCTCCATACCAGCTACAACCCTCTCAATAGCTTGTTCAAAGTTTTTCATTGTGATGTCATTAGCTAGTTCTCTGGCAGCAATCAATGCAGCTTCGTTGCACACATTTGCTATGTCTGCACCCGTAAAACCTGAAATTTTGAAATAAACTGGTATTAGTACTGGAATTTTCACTACCACCTCTTATTGTACAGTGTTAAAAAAATATAAATTTATAACGGAATATTTAAATTATGTAACAGCATATTGTGTGCAGTGAATAAAATTATTTATCTATCTAGTATAATGCATTATTTTTATTGAAGTATGACATACCAGGAGTTAATGCAGCCATCTTTCTAGCCAGATTTTCTTTGTTCAAACTAGTCTTTAAGGGTGATAAATGCACTTTAAAAATGGAAGCTCTGCCCTTGATATCTGGTGCTGGCACAAAGATTTGTCTATCAAACCTTCCTGGTCTAAGTAAAGCTTTATCTAAGATATCAACTCTGTTAGTAGCAGCCAGTACAACAACATTTGTAGTAGTATTAAAACCATCCATCTCAACTAAGAGTTGGTTGAGAGTGTTTTCTTGTTCAGAATGGCCTCCAAAGCTGCGTCCTCCCCTTTTACGACCAACAGCATCTATTTCATCAATGAAGAGAATACATGGGGCATGTTTTCGGGCCATTGAAAACATATCTCGGACTCTAGAAGGACCAACACCCACAAACATCTCTAAGAATTCAGAACCCGATACAGTGATGAATGGAACATTAGCCTCTCCTGCTGTTGCTTTAGCTAGTAGTGTTTTACCAGTTCCAGGAGGTCCGGTAAGAAGAGCACCTTTGGGAATTTTAGCTCCTAAATCAATATATTGTTGAGGGTTTTTTAAGAAATTAACAAATTCCATAATCTCAATTTTTGCTTCCTCACAACCAGCTACATCTTGAAATTTGACACCAATATCTGTCGGATTAATAAGTTTGGCAGTCGATTCCATAACACCACCGAAGAGACCACCACCTTTGCGACCTCCACGGCCCATCACGTCAGCAGATCTCCTCATCATATAAATCAGAAATCCAATAATAAGTATTGTAGGCAACATTCCAGTCAAACTGGCAGCTTCCACTTCAGTTTTGTAAATAACTGATACAAAGTTTGGTGGATCTATATTCATTTCCACTTGTGCATTTTCTAAGTTTCTTTCAAAGGAATCTACACTACCAATTGCGAACCAAATAACTTTGCCTTCAAGGGCTGAACCAGGCTGCAACTTTACACGGACCCATTTTTTATTAATAACCTCCAATTTGTCCACCAAACCTTTATTGAGATACATGTTAACAAAATCTCTCCAACTGATTTCTCTGTATCGTAGTTCGAAGTAAGCTATAGACGCGAGCAGGGTTACGACACCCATTGCTCCAAACATCATCCACTTCTCTCTATCTTGACCATCATATGGGCCACGACCACTACTTCTGCTGCCACCACTTGAAGACGAGAACATGTTCATGTTCCATTTGTCCTGAGAAGAACTTGGTTTAGATGGCGGTGGAGAACTTTTAGACGGTGTGGGCGATGTATCTTTTTCTGGAGTTTTCGACTGTTTCTGGCTGGTTCCTGGCTGAAAATACTTTTCGAAACCTTTTGGTGGCTTCTTGCAGAACTCATACCACTGATTTAATACACTATCTAGCGCCGGAACCCCGAGTGATTGTAGTTTGTGTCCATTGTGAATTTTAGACAATTGTGTATGGGTTAGCCTAAGACCTTTCCACATACTGCTGTTATAGGTATATTTGATTAAGACGATCAATATTTGTATCTATTTCACAATTTTATTGAGAATTACAATCAAAAAAAGTCGCGACAAATCAGTATCATGGCTAGAAACTTAAAAAAATTCTATTGAATTTGTTCGTAAAATAGAACAATGCTAGTTAATTTATAATATCTTTCAGATTAAAAGAGTATTATGACATACGTAAATAGGAAATTGAATTCCTAACCAACTCCACCACAGTTTAGAGAGATTTATGTAATTTTACTTTACTGCTTAAACAAAATGTTCACATTCAACTTTACGAATGAAGTAACGTTCAAAAATTAAATGCCATACGTACCTACAAATTGCATCATTGGTACTTTGTAGTATTTTCTATTCAATTTGAAAAAATGATTATTTGAGTTATCATTATTATATTAATATTTTTATAGCATGTAATCAATACAATTAACTTTATTTTATGTTGCGACGCGTCTTGACAATGTAATTAATTGCAGTTTCCGAACGAAAGTCAGACATTTTTATAGAAAATGTCTTGTAAATAATGTATAATCTATGGTAAATAATGAACGTGACGGATTTCATTTTTTCTCTAATTCTTTGATGTTTTTTTGTAAAAAGAAACAACTTTTACTGGTTCTGAATCGTTCCATCTCATCCAGCAAGTCTTGCGTATATAAACAGTGTTAAACAGTCAAGACCTGCCTCTGAACCTTACGTAGTTATGGATCACGAAAGGCCAGAAAGCAGTACAAATCATGGAAAGAGGACACGACCTTTACTATTGCAGCCAAGTCCTAAGATAGCTAGAATTTCAGCTTATGCAAGTTCAACGTCCAGCGGCGTCTATCGTAACTCCAAGAAGTTTCCACCAAGTTGTCCTAAGAAGTTGAAAGTTATGTACAATAAAAGTGATGTCCCATCACTAGGGACCCCTGTGCCCGACAAACATGTACGTAAAGCTGGACCATATTTACTCGGTCCTAAACTTGGCCCTAGCCCCGTGAAAAGTATTGTACAGTGTTTAGCTAGGAAAGAAAAAACGGATGAGTTTTATCAGATAAAAATATTGACTTTGAGTATTGAAGATGAGCCAGAAATTCAAGACGATAGGCAGGGGAAGATGTTGCTACACACTGAGTATTCATTGTTGTCGTTGCTGAAGGATCAGGACGGTGTAATTCATCACCATGGCTTATATAAGGTAATACTTATAATTTTTTCGATTAGTAGGTCTATACATTACAAATGATAAAACGAGTATATTGTTCAGATAAATGAAATAAGAATTTGGGAAAATGATCAGTGAAGCAGGAGCAGATAAAACAAGAGAATTATTATTATTGAATATAAACCAATGTATTCTAAAATTATCCCTATAGTTTGTTTCAATACAATTTAAAAAGGTACACAATCTTTTTGAGTATTTTCGAATACATTGGGTGTTATCAAATCAGATAATCTTTATATGGAATACAATTTATTGAAAAATAATAATAATAATATAATAATAATAATACTCTTTTATTGCACCATTAAAAGTATACAAATTTATGAATAAAAAAAATAAAAAATAATAAAGGTTGTACAATTTGTGCGACCTTATCGCTAAAGCGATCTCTTCCAGGCAACCTTAGGGTTACAGAAAGCTTAAGAGTACATTTACGGTAGGCGATGCAAAATTGACATTGACATGAATACTTACTTAATTTAAAAAAAAAAAAAACATAATAATAAAAAATAATAATAGTTATAATAATAAAATACAAATAAATAAGTAAATAATAAAAAAAAAATACACACTATTTACATTCATAATAATGTATAATATAATAACATATCTACATATTATCTACATATTATATAATACATGTTATACATATACATAATATACATATGGACACATACACAGACAAATGAAAAATTAAATAAATAAAAAAAATAACAGCTAGTAGGAAAGATAATAAATTTTAAGTTGACTAAAACTAGAAAGGGTGTTGGCACGTCTTACAGTAATAGGTGTAATAGGTAGGGAGTTCCATAATCGAACAGCTTGTACTGAGAAAGAAAAGAACTGGGAAGTGTGCAAAGGGGTTTCAAGACGAAGAGTTTCACTAGTTCTCAAACTACGTTCTTCATTTCTTCATCGCTGCGGAACTTGAAGTTATCTTTTAAATATGTTGGTGTCGTGTCGTGGGGTTAAATAAAACAGAATAAAGGAGGGAGAGAATGTGTGTGTTCCGGCGAAGACGAATAGGGAGCCACTTGAGTTGTCCACGAAATTCAGAAACATGATCATATTTGCGAAGACCAAATATGAAATGTATACAGAAATTCTGAAGTCGCTCAAGTTTATTAAACTGCTCCTCGGTCAGATCAAGATAGCTGATGTCTGCATAGTCCAGAATAGGTAATAATAGTGACTGTGCAAGCGCAACTCTAGTGGCAAGAGACAGATCGTTACGTAATCTCTTTAGCGATCCCACAGCAGCCAGCAGCGAACAGTCTCCTGCTGACCTCGGCGATCTGTGTTGACCAGGACAAAGTGGGATCGATATAAATGCCAAGATTTTTTACGTGATTGCTATACGTAATATGGTTTCCCTCAAAGAAAACTAAGAAAACTAAAGGAAGCGATTTCCAGTCTATCCTCGAAATCATACTGGTGCTGCCAACAATAATGACCTGGGTCTTAGAGGGATTCACCTTTAAGCTGTAAGACTTATTCCATTGAGATATTTTATTTAAGTCCTCGTTGGTGGCAGCTACAGCATTGTGAAGGTTTTCTAATGTGGCATGTGTGTAAATACGAAGATCAGACGATCTTCGTATTTAAAGATAAAGATGGTAGAAAGAAGATATACGAAGAGTAATAGAATTGATGAAAATAGCAAAATAGCAAAGCAAACAGAAGAGGAGACAACACGCCACCTTGTGGGACACGGCAGTCGTATGACACCAAGACGAAAATGAGTCATCTATACGAATGCGCTGTGCGCTGTCGTCCATACAAGTAACTATGAAACCAGTCAATTCCCGTTGAAGATATGTTAAGAGAGCGAAGCAGAATTAGCAAAATGTCAAAATCCACAGTATTAAAAGCATTACTAAAATCTAACAATGTTAACACTGTGAGTTGTCTACTGTCCATCGCCAATCTTATGTCATCAGTAATTTTGATAAGAGCAGTAGCCGTACTATGACCGTACGAAAACCAGACTGGAGAGGATTTAAAATGTTGTTATACCTAAGGAAGTAGCTTAACTGTTGAAAAACAAGACGCTCTAATACTTTAGAAAGGAAGGGTAATATTGAGATTGGACGATAATCGGTGAAAGCGATAATCGGTGAAAGCGGAGGGTTTTGGTTTTTTAGGAAGAGGAATAACTTCAGCACTTTTCCAAGCAGATGGGAAAATACCAGAGGAAATTGATGTATTGAATACATGTGTTATAATAGGAAGAAATATATCCAGGATGGGAATAATCATATGACGGCCAATACTATCACAACCGACCGCATTAGATGCGATAGACATAATGCTCTTCTTAACTTCACAAGCCGAAAACTGATTAAAAGTAAAAGTTGGAAAACTAGGAGAGGGAAGAGATGAAATGTAGTTTAAAGTACATGTTTTAGTGTCACTATTTAAACCAGAGGCGGAAGAAGAGAAATGTTGATTTAAGGAATCGATGTCGAGATTATTGTCGAAGAATTCGTTACGAGATTTTCCAACTCCTAGTGATCTCAAAAACTTCCAGACCTTTGCTGGTTCTTCATTCTCTACAGATTGATGGATATGGCGTCGTTGTGCATCCCTACACATCCTATTGCAGCGATTTCTTAAAGTTCTATACCGATCTCCAAACTTGTTTGGGTCACGTTTGAATTTGGACATTGCCCTGTTCTTTTTTTTAATTTAGGATTTTAACTCCTCAGATAGCCAGGGAGCAGGGAGATGCCTAAGCTTGACGGGACGTAATGGCGCGTGCTTATCAAACAGCTGTGTTATATGTATATTCAGTAGTTCGACTTGAGAATCGGGAGAGGGATCATTGGTAATAGCTGCCCAGTCAATTTTCATAGCGTCCTCACGCAACTGATCAGCATCAATTCCACCAAAGTTACGTCGCAGAAGTATCTTAGATTTATATTTGGGAGGACGTATTTTATAAGAAAGAAATATTAAGTCATGAAAAGAGAAAGCATCTTCCGAGCATTGGCCATGTTTAGCTACGTGATCTGTAGAAGAGACTATAACAAGATCAAGAAGAGAAGGTGTACAGTTAGGAAAATAGTGTGTAGCTGCAAGAGGAAGAATATGTAAATTACAAGCGTCAAATAGCGTTTGTAATTTACGAGAACGGTAATCATTTTTAAGCAAACATGTATTAAAATCACCCATTATAATAGTATGCTTGAAAGAAGGACAAATATTTTCAAGTTCAAGTTGTTCAAGAGAAGAAAAGTAATTAATTAGGAGAGAAGGACTATAGAAAACTCCGAGAAGTACTTTAGTATGACACAAAGTTACTTGAATGAATTAATATTAACGAAGTATTAATAATTGAAAAGGGTATATGTGCAGTAAGTAAATAACTACACCACCACCCATCTTTCCAACTCGGTCATTACGATTAAGGTTGAAAGCTGGTATAGAATAAGAAGAAGATGGTAGACATGGTTTCAACCATGATTCAGAAATAAGTATAGCATGGATATTTTTGTTATTGAAAGACGTCAGCATATCAGTGAAGTGAGCCAGGACACTTTGAGCATTAAAGTGAACAATATTAAAATTATTTGCTAATTTAAGAAAATGTTGATCAAGATTATCCGAAAGAGAAGTAGGAATACTGTAGAAGCTGTCGTTACTTGCGTCAGAGGAAGAAGGAGACAATGAAGTAAGAAATATTTTGTCGTCAACATCATTCATCATTTCCTAAGTAAATAAGTAGTAATAATAATAAAAAATAAATATATAAATAAAAATAATTTTACTAGTTTCAACAATTAATTAAAAACAAATAAATAAATATAAAATGTATACCTCTAATTAAATATAATGAATTAATATAATTAATTCTAACAAAAAGTCTTCAAAAACAAAAAGGTTCACATATAAATACTTACCCGCCAGCCAATTGGAATAAACAAAAAAAAAAAGACCACAATTAAAAAATATTTACATTTTTTACATAGTTAAATTACCACGAAATTAAATTAAAAAGCAGAAACGATTAAATTGTCACACAAATATTCATAAATTAGTTATTAGTAGAATGAAAGAAAATAAAAACATAGATGTGGGAACATAATGAAAACAGACATTGAAACAGACCCACGAATGCCTGTATGTTGTATGATTGTATTTGACAATACTGACATGTGTTATGCTAACAGTTTATTACGTAGTAAAATTACATTTAAAACTTAGTGATTACTTATTCAGTGGTTACATTCTTTGTAACAGTTTACACGAACATGTATTTTCCTAGATTAAGTTGAGTAATGATAAAAACAGTTTCAGTAGTTGTAGTAAGATTAAAATCATCTAATAATTGAAATACCTAACACAGAGTGGGTATCAATTACTAAAAACAATGATAAAAGAGAAAAAAACGTATGAACAATAGCGAAATACCAACCAAGTATTATAGTTAAAACATTACTTTCTTATTGTTCTCTTAGGCCTACTTTTATGTTCGTTGGTGTCATTGGCACTAGGAACCGCAGCTTCCACTTTATTAACCGGGGGAACAGAAATCAGATTAAGCTCTGCGAGAGTTGAGATGCAATGATGGTGGCCCTTTTGATCGACGATTATAATATGACCGTCCCTTGTCCAGCGTTTTGTGATACCGAAGCGTTTACGGGCGATCATAAATGTGTCATGTCGAAATTTGGTTAAAAATTCTGACTAAGTAATACCTGCGTTCTTAAGGCTGGTCTTTGCAAACCACACCTTGTTGCGTACGGACAAATTACAAAATTTAACCAATATTGGTCGAGGCTTGTCAGCATTCGTACGGCCAATACGGTGGCATCGGCTAATATCTTGCTGCGTGAAATCGTTGATTTTGAGCCGGTCTACAATAAGCGAAGTCACAAGCGTCGCTGTTTGTTTTTGCTTGTCTTCTGGTAGCCCATGTATAAGAAGAATTTTCCAACGTCCCCTCATCTCCACTTGATCAAATTCTCTTTTAAAGAAGTTCATCTGCTGTTTAAACTATTTAACGCTGAAAGTGTGAATGTTCTGAAAGATGTAAATTCTTTTGCCAGAGATGAACTAGTTGCAGGTTGCGCCATACGAAGGTTGTCTTCAAATTCAGCCATACGTTGAACAAACATATCTGACATTTTGTCCATAGACTGTTGAAAGGACTCCATACTTCACTAAATCGTTAATAAAGGAGTTAGCCGGTAGGTTAAGCACTCATTTGAGTATGCAAACATAAACAACAAATTTAACATAAATAATTAAATGAAATATATAATGGACACAAAAAAACTACGTGCTATTACTTTTGCGTCTACCCGCAAAAAAAAAAATGTCTTTAATATGTTATTTTTAATCAAAAACTGTTATAATTACAAATATGTATTTTAACAGGATATCTTGTTTAAATATTTTATTTGCTTTTATGGTCAATTGGATTCAATATGACTATGTATATGTATACATAATAAACTTTAACATTATTGCTTATTATTAATAATAAACAAATTGTTGTGTGGTTATCTTAAGAGATCTTTTCCAGTAAATGGTAAAAAAATATATTAAGTCAGCTTAAGCTTTATATAACATAAACAAAATGGTCAAATGGTCAAAACCTATTGTATTCAACTTACATATTGTTTCAGGATCATGCTCTTGAAGAAGTCCCAAATCCTAATGGTCCAGGTTTCATCTACACCGGTCGTGTCCGCCAACGTCTATTCCTAGTTCTAGACTGTGTAACCGCCCATCAGTTTAGTGAAAAAGGCAGTGAATTAATAAATTTACAACAGTATGTAACAAAAGTGAAAAAGGTCCCTGAAAAAGAAGCTGTTCTAATATTTTACGACATTGTTAGAGTAGTGGCAAATTTACATAAGGTAATTTTATACTGTTAGATACTATCAATAACTATCTGTATGATACATAAGAGTAACAAATGATGCCTGTATTGAATTCTGCAACATTTAAGTGACTCTTAAAATGGATTTACAGATATTATTCTCAAAATTGTTTACTTTTAGTTTATTTGATGACACTTACCTACTTATCTACATGCTAAAATTATATGCTATGGAGCTTTTTACTCGTGACCAAGATTTCGTGTACATACATATGCATTAAGTGTATAACTAGTAACTACCAGTTACAGCAAACAATGACAAACATATATAAATATAAAGTGAACTCTAATCTGGGACAATTAAATTACACTAAAATATAATTAAAAAGAAAAAAAATATGATAAATGTGTATTTGTCTGTCACTGTATTTGCTTTTTCTTTTTCTTTCATTTTATGCAATTTAACTTATTGTAATTTCACCTGCTTCTTTAATAAGTTTTATAGATGTCAAAAACAAACTAAATATTGCTAGTCAACACCATTTTTTTAAATCAAGAAATGGTTTATGCCTCCCACTGGGAGATAGCGAGAGGGGTATGTGGAACTACATGCTAGTAGTTGTGTATTACTCATGATACCGACTGACTTTGTCTATTGCTGGGGCAGCGGCACATGAAACATTTTTCTGTGGCCCCGGCAGCACATTATAATTTTATTATAAAGGTGAAATTACAATAAAAAAGATGTTTGTTACTATAAAAAAATATACTACATAACATTAACACCTTACCACTTCATTAAATATACTACATCAACTTTTTGCATTATTGAAATACACCTTTGTATATGTATTTTTACCAATTCAATATTTTCTGTTTTGGTTGAATTTTTGCAATTTCTGCCAACGGTTAAAAGCCTTAAATTTATTTTAGAAAGTATTAATTTTTAATTGTATACATGTAATTAAAGTAAGAAATAATAAATTAATAGCTAAATGATTAATTTGAAATATATATTTATTTGGCTTTAGCTTGAGTTACTAATTCTGTTGCTCAGTTATTTACATATTATTTTCCATTTTATTACTGGTTTGTTCTAATTGGAAGAAGATTGTCTTAATGATTCTTAGTATTATTTGAAGAATTTTGGTATCTACTTAATAATACTTTTCATATGGACATTGCTTCTTGTTATATAATATGTATTGCTAGTGTCAGGTTAAATAATAAAACTTTAATCATTCCAGAGAAATATAGTTCATAGAGATTTGAAACTTGGCAACATTGTTTTGAATCAGAGAACTGGAAGAATTACTATCACAAATTTCTGTTTGGGTACACATTTGGGCAGTGACAGGGATCTTCTGAAAGATCAACGAGGTAAGATTTTTAAGAATATTTTAAATATTATTTGTTTCACTTATAATTTTGTACAAGGTGTCCAGTAAATAAAGGTCCATAGTGAAACAGGGTGAATTAAGTCGAGTCCTATCAAAATGTGAAACATGCCCAATGAAACCCTCACGGTTTTCGAGATATTGGTGGTTTTTGAACTATTTTGAAAATTTTCACTTTTAGTCAGTTTTTTGGACACCATAGGCGCAAATGTGGGTATTTTATCATTCTGTTTTGTGATAAATGTTACAGAATAGCTTAACTACTAAACCTAATCATAGATTTTTCTAACACGGTTACAGTTTTCTCACAAAGAAGGACCAATTCCAGTTTTTTAGTTCTATTAGTTGCTGTGGTATAATTTTGACCAATCATACTTTAAAAAAAAGCATTAGGCTAACATGGCCAGTTATTTCAAAAAATTGCTCATTTAATGTACATTTCGAAATGGTAGAACAATAAATTACTATCTTTTAGTTAAACATAAAAGATATTGCTATTTTACTACAAACTGAGCCCATTCTGAAATGATTCTAATGTTACAATTTCGACGAGTGTGTGAAATTAAAATATCTTTCATCAAACGATGCAGAGGATGCATCAGAGCGCGTGGAAACCACTTCGAGCAATTTCTTTAAATTTAAGTGTAAATCAGTGACTTGATTTACTTTTTATTAAAATTGCATTAATGTTAAGAGTTTTTTTGTTTTATTTTATTTTAATCACCGATTTTAAGAATTATTAAGAAAAGTCGAATAAATTAACAACCGAACAAGATGCTAATAATGCTAATAATCGAAATCGTAACTTTTTTGACTAATTGTAGCCGTCAAATATTGCTCGCAATTTAAGATGCAGTTTAGCAAGCAAAGGTAGATTGCAGTCGCAGACGGAAATATAGAGTAAATAATCAAAGCTGAAATATGTCGATCGGAAAGTCACATATAAACGCAATACAGAGCTGTGCTACGCCAGTCACATGAACATTTAAGTTTAATAATTTACCAATTTTGCGGCTTCTTTGAACGGTGCTCAGGGCACGTGCCCTATCTGCCCCACCCTAGGTATGCCACTGCTAGCTTGCTCATTGGCTTACTGGCTTAGTATGAGACTACACAGAGCTAGTTGCTAGCATAAATTATACTGTACTCGCTTCATTCTCTAGCCCCATGTTACACGGCCACGAGTTAGCGAATTTGCATGATTTTACTTTGGACTCTGTGGTAAAGATATAGGGCTTGAAATCTATTAACTTAGGTAATCGGCTATGTTCGCCGGCCGTCTGTACTTTGCGCCAATGAAGATTAACCAACATGATCATCAACAGCCTATATAAGTCAAATTGCATAGATTCCTAGCAATACACGCCGCTGAGCCCGATCTACGGCTGTTATCAGCTAATGGTCGCTTTTATGATTTACCATTGAACGATTTTACCGTCCACATAAAATAGGCAAGCAAAATGCTTTCCTATTGCGTAGTAGAAAAAGACACTGTTTCTGTCCACGATGACGTCATGCCGTGGACGTTATCGTCGACGGAAATTTAAAAGTGTCATCATATAACTGCATACATATTGCTTCCCAATTGTATCGTGGATGGTAAAATCAGGGATAAAATCGTTCAACGGAAAATTATAAATCGTCCAATGACTGCATATTGCTAGATAGCCATAGCTACCATGCGTACAACGTCGCTCCATCTCGACTGCATACTATATTTGCCTAAACACGGTCTCCTTTCTCCGACTCGTCTGCTCTAGTGGCTATTACTGATTATTCACATGAATAATCAGACTTGTATATATGACTGACTTGTATATGTGAATGAACCATAACAGTACTTTTTTCACTGTATTCTTTTACGGTATTATACTAAACATAATACTCAGGTGAAGTTATAGATAATAATTTGTTTCATTTCCAGGCTCACCTGCATACATATCACCGGATGTCTTGATGTGTAAGCCATATCTTGGTAAACCTTCAGATATGTGGGCGTTGGGCGTCGTCCTATATACTATGTTATATGGACAGTTTCCCTTTTGTGATACCAGTTTGAATCAACTTTTCAGTAGAATAAAGGCGGCGAATTACAATATACCACCGTAAGTTTATTTTTTAAATGCCTAAAGTATGATAAGCTTGTTTTATGCGCATGTAGATGCACTTACATACATTAGAATGCAATGATTACGATTTATAACGATGCTATGATATAATATGCTATAATATGTAAGAATAAGAATGAAGAATAGTGAAGATTTTGCTCACTATTTTTTTGTTTATTCATGTTTCAGCTTCATTAAAATGAAAAGAAAAGCTATCCATAACACTTTGTTACGATTATCTGACACATTTTTTTAATATTCCTTTGCATCTGTTATCGTTATAATAAGTAATGATTAATATCGTAATTGTAAGCGTAAGTGAAACATTAATTCGTTTTGGTTAAGTTTTTACTGCTCTCTTAAGTATTTGCTGATAATGTGTTATGTACGTATACAAGGTTGGTCATTTTTCATTCCGCATAGAGAAACCATCAACGCACATACAACAAAGCCACACATTGACGCTTGTCCCAGCAATAAGTATTTGCGGAATCGCAATAAGTACTTATTTGACAGATAGGAAAACCGAACCAGACAGAGACAGGTCATAATCCATGGCGTATATCAGTTCGTTATAAGACAGTGTCTAATTCAGTTGGTTTATGAGTTTACTTACTATGATACTACCAACCAAGCATCCATGGTATGGTTTACGACATATCACTTGGCCGACTTCTACGACCTGTGCAAGAATATTAGCAGCTCAGATCAAATAAAAAAAAGAAAGAGGTAGTGCCGCGAATAATAGAATGGGGCTGGGTTTTTAGCTATGTGGTACGGAGGCCAGTGTTGCCATATTGATTTCTAATATGGTATTACCAAAGTTAAAAAAATAACATTATCATTGATAACGCTACTACTGATAACGTTATTTTATTAGTAATATATTTTTATAATACAACATTGCGTACATTGTACAGAAATATTACCGTACACTTTTATAATAGTATTCGCGATTGACTTATATGGTCGCACCTTGAAAAAATTTGCCCATCTTCCTCTAAAACAAACAAGGAAATTAGTAACATCACCTTGCATGTAAAAGCAATCGGAATAATTATAACACCTGTTAAATGGCAACACCTGTTGAGGTATTTGTGTTCTATGCCATTTTTATTTTGATTTATTAAAATTATTTTTTAAGCTTATTTATGTATGAAACGTGATTCTATTCTGCATTTTATTTTTCGAAGACTGAATATACACCCTTTAACCGTATAGTGTGGCATTTTTGTATGTATTTTATAAATACGTCACGGTCCTATACGGTCCAGGGTCATTTCACTTCATACATAAATTTTTCATATGAATTTTCGGCCTTTGTAGTAGTGTAGTCTAACATAGATGTTACCACTAGTCTTTTATGTTAAGTAGTGTGTGTGCGTTCTGCTTAGTGTATATATGGCGAGACATAGTTTTGTCGGCCTCACTGTGTTTACTGCGACGGCGTTATCTTTCTTTTTTTATTTGATGTGAGATTTGCAGCTGGTTGTTCTAATTTTCTATATTTTTCTTTCTTTCCAACACGGAGATATAGTACCTGTATTCGTCATATTTTGTAAACTAGTTCTGAGCTTTAATTTAATAATATTTTTATGTGAAAAGAAGTAAACATTATGTTATTGTACACATCATATTTTTATTTCACTAAATTTTCAGGGATGGCAACTCAGTGCAGGTTTCTGACAGCACTGTGTTCCTAATCCAGAGGTTATTGGTAAAGGATCCTAAACACAGATTACTGGCTGATGAGGTTAGTATAAATTAATGAAAAAAAATGTAAGTATAATTAAAACAGATTTACCACTAATAGATATCTTCTTTCACACGTCACGAATTGTTAAATTGAAAGAAATTTATAGCATAAGCCTAAAATAGAAAGAGATGGGAATACACATATTAAGTATTTATTGGTGTACTTGAGTTTTGATTAGTAACTCATTTTATACTTTTCTTTGTTTTTTTTTGAAGTTTGATCTATTTGAAGTGTTTAAAATTATTTTATTTCTCCCTTTTGAATGACCTTGGCCTAAATAAATATCTAGGGTAGGTCTACAACTTACTTCTTTTCTAATTCTGGAACGGAAATAAATACAAAAAATCATTAATATAAATAAATGCTTATAAACTGTTAGAATTATTTGGTGTATCTTCGAATTACAAGCTCCAATATCAGTGAAATTTAAATGGGACCACCTGCGAGCTATACTGAACCCATGAGAAAAAGAATGATTGTAATCGGTTCATAAACAGAGAAGTTATGTGCGAACATACAAAAAAATACATATCGACGAACATAGAAACTGCTCCTTTTTTTGACGTCAGTTAAAAAGGCGGCTGTCCACTATACTATAAAATATAAATCTATTAATCATAAAAAGCCTATAAATTATGCCATATAGTAATAACTCAGACTAAAGAAACTTCTTTGGTCATTGTATAATAGAAACATGATTCGATAGACTTGATATTAATAAGAAGTTATCCAAAAGAGGCAAGTTGTACTAAAAATGTTAAACTAGTTACTTGTGATGTTTAACACCATTAAAACAATCATTACCCACATTTAAGAGTTTGATTTTAATTTGTGTTTCTACATCATATTATACAGTTTTTTTTTTAACTGAGACAGTATGGAGAAATCCAAATCCATAAGAGATACAGGCGAACTATCTTAGGCACCGGTCTTTCGGTCTATGACTATGGACGATTTCCCTATAATGTATGTATGTTTCACTAACTTAGGAAAGTGAAAATCTTACAGTGGAAGAGGGGGTAATGTAACGTTATAACGTACATCTTATTTAATAATTTAATTTTGGTGATATATCTTGGATTTTAATATAAAAAAGGTTAACAAAGATTATTTTAATAGGCAAATATAATAAACAAATATAAAATTTGTTATTATAGAATGCATAAATTTGTCTCTGAACTAAAATACGAGTAATCTGTGCACAGTACGTCTTCTCGCTCGCTATGCGCCGAGGTACTTAGTCGTGCTACCGCCATTGTTTTTGCAATTCCGCGCGACAAACTAAATGATCGACGGCGCTCAAAAATTGTTATTGTCGCTTTGCTGCTCTAAAAATATTTATAACTAATAATCAATACGTATTATATTGATTTTTATTTTTTTGTTCGTTCTCCAGCGTACGTAATTACGTGGAAACATTATTTATTATAATTATCACCTCACTTTATTGGGTAAGTGAAGAACGAGTTTATTTATTTTGTCAAGCTAAATATAACAGCCCGGCTAGCTCAGTCGGTAGAGCATGAGACTCTTAATCTCAGGGTCGTGGGTTCGAGCCCCACGTTGGGCGCCAGTGTGTCGGCTATCGAAATAAAGAAAACTCGGGAGTACGCAAACACAAATTTATTAAGGGATACCACACAGGGTCGGGGTTGATCGCCCGTCTAAGGTCCTTGCCTCGTAGCGCAGCACTTCCTTGACTGTCAGCGGTCGGCAGACGATCCGATTCCGGAAGTTGGTGATGCGGCTGCAGTCGCGCGGTTCAGCAGTATACACCCGACAGAGCAGGTGTCGGGGCACTACTGAACCCGTACGAAGGACCCTGGAACGTAGCATCCAGTGCATCAGTTGATGTTTCAAAATTTCTGTTGTTGAACTACCGCCGCAAGCACAGATGGTAGAAAGGCTAATAAAGTAGGTAGGTGGCGGTGTCCAACAACTAGACCGGAGTTTACAAAATAGATAAGCAAATCAGCAAATAATACATATATGCATTTAAATTAAAGAAAGAAAACAATACAAATTGTTATAAGCATCGAAATTAATATTAAGCTAAAATGGCTGTTACATTTAGCTTGACAAAATAAATAAATTCGTTCTTCACTTACCCAATAAAGTGAGGTGATAATTATAATAAATAATATGTTTCCACGTAATTACGTACGCTGGAGAACGAACAAAAAAATAAAAATCAATATAATACGTATTGATTATTAGTTATAAATATTTTTAGAACAGCAAAGCGACAATAACAATTTTTGAGCGCCGTCGATCATTTAGTTTGTCGCGCGGAATTGCAAAAACAATGGCGGTAGCACGACTAAGTACCTCGGCGCATAGCGAGCGAGAAGACGTACTGTGCACAGATTACTCGTATTTTAGTTCAGAGACAAATTTATGCATTCTATAATAACAAATTTTATATTTGTTTATTATATTTGCCTATTAAAATAATCTTTGTTAACCTTTTTTATATTAAAATCCAAGATATATCACCAAAATTAAATTATTAAATAAGATGTACGTTATAACGTTACAGGGGGCAAATCAGCTATTTTGTGGGGGTAACAAAGAACCTCATAATGAAGACCCAATCTATTAAAATACCTAGCTAGATAGTAAAAATAAAAAATGATAGATCGCCGCGCAGTAAGTAGCGCAAGTAATTGTAAGACTAAAGTGCAATTTGTGATTAATAAAAATGTTTGTATTTGCTTGTATTGTTTGTATTGATGACATTTTAGGGTCGGGGTAAAATCAGTTTTCCTAATAGGGTAAAGGGTAACAATATTGAAAAGGTTAGGAACCACGGCCTAGACGATCCTATGTGGGTACTTGCGACTGTCCGTAGTCCATAGTGTAGTAATATGTATTGTTAAGAGCTGTAGTTAATCAAATACCAGTTAAGGATGCAAGAGTTTATTTTTATTCGTACACGTGAATGTCAAAAACTCGCGAAATTAATTACGGCGGTTTCTACTCTTCGTAGTCGCTCCTCGAATCAGGTACTCGAGTAGTAGTCTCAAACGTGGCAACCGCCATCTTGTTCAATCAGTCAGTTTTTTTTATTTCTTCATGGCATGCCGCACAGATTAGCGCATTTGCCAATGTCACGTATTAATATGTAGAATTGCTGACGAATTAAACAGTACCAATAGAAGTCACCGAAGTTATACGCTTCACTCACAAACAACGTTCCCGAATCGCAGTAGTCTTCTATGCAGACTCGTCGCAGTAGACGTCGTAGCAATCTTCGTAATTCGCTTCGATATTGCCATAATATATCGCTTGGATTGCTTGTCCCGACCTATATATAGCTCGCTAAAACGAAGGTGGAAACTTCTAGAGCAATCCCGATTGCTAATAATAATAGCGCATAGAAATAAAGAGGGTGGAACATTCCAGATAATTCCGCTCGCTAATAATAATACGACATTGTTTTCGACGACGCCAATTTGCATGAGTATGTATATTATACGTCATCGCTCCAGAATTTTAGAATTACAACTTGGTTTTATTTCTTAATTATGCGTATACCAATTTTAGGTCATTGCTCTACAAAGCCTATCTATCAAGATATAAGCACTAAAGTTGCACCTGACGTGTCATTCGATAGCCGACTTTATTATTTTGACATAAGGTCAAATATTCAATGTCCGATCTCGATGTGACCATTTAAGACACCGCAAGATTTTGACAAGTCTGTTTTAATTATAAAATTCCTCAAAGCGTCATCTATGGACTTTGTTAAAGAAACAACCACTTCCATTAGCCAATTAGTAATGTCAGAATTTTAAACATATTATTCCAGGTGTTAGATCAACTGTCCAGTATAATAGCAAGTTACGTAGTAGTACCAAACCCACCTGAAGACCTTCAAGTAGTTCCTGACATACCGCTAGACGAGGATAGTAAAGAGAAACAGAATAGTAACCAGTCTTCTACGGAGATAGAGAGGAAGCCGTTCATGAATATACCAGATAGCAATGGAGAGAGAACTCCAAGTGCCAATGTGCGTATGTGCAAATATTTAGCCTATCTATACTCTTGCATTAGTATTCTAGACACGTCATGATAATAAATAACGATGGTATTCTAGACTCGTCATGATATTAAATAAATAACAATTACCCAAAATGTTTTAGTATCGCAGAAAACTTCAATCTACCAATAACAGTGGAGCATTTTTCGCGCTAAAATCTTACGCTGTTATTGGTCGATCGATTTAGCGGTAAAATTGTGGCCATCCATGCAGCAATCGCCATCTTGTTCAATCAGTCAGTTTTTTTTCTTTCTTCATGGTATGGCGCACAGATTAGCGCATTTGGCAATGTTACATATTAATAAGTACAATTGCTGATGAGTTAAACAGGTAATGTAATGCACACGTCACAGTATTGTTATAATTCATGACGAACACGTGAACATGTTGGAAATAAATTCGTTTTTTCTTCTTATAGTAAATCTCCTCCAGTAAAATAATAGTAGGCTTTACTTAAGTTATAAAGGACTTCTTGGAAGAGCGCGAGAACTTCAGTTATGCATGGTTATTTAGACCTACTCCATTCTTTTCACTTTAGAACTTTAAAACAAGATATACTATCACTTTTGTACTTTAAAACTCCCAAAAATTACAAAATCTAAATAAAATGATAACCTTACTTCTCTCATTCCCGCCAAAAAGACCTCTCAGTCGGAGTTATGAATACGTAGCAAGCAATAAACACTCTGTTAATTGCTCTTGAAAACTATCGATAGAAATTATATTTTGAGTAAAATTTCGCAAGAAATGCTCAAGTCTACCATTGGTAGATTGAAGTTCCCGCGCTTTTAACATTTGTCTACAGCGCAGGTACATTGACGTGATTTATATTTTAGCAATACTATATGTATTTAAATGTGGCTAAAAGCAGCTAAGCTAAAACATATTTATATGTTAATACTTACAAATCTCATTGTGATGTATTTATGATTCCACAGGAAGAATTGGGTGTATTCTGCGTACCACTACCAGATTTTTTAGCCTTGAATTTCCCACCTTCAAACCGCACCCAAAATAGTCTAATCATACCGTCACACACCGTGGAATCATCCACAATACCGTCACCGAACCAGCAGAATCAACGACAGATCACAGTCCAAAGGATCGGGCGAGACGCGAGACCCCTACTGCCCTGCGAAGTTGCTAGGTATCAACACATGTTCGCGTCAAATCAGGCTTTAAGAGAGCCTCAAAGAAGGGAAGTCCAGAATTTTGTTCCGGACACACGACAAGAGAGAACGGAGAACTCTCGTCTCCGTACTTTAGCACAAAGGATCCCTCGTTTAAACCCAATTGTCGCAACTACTTCTAACGGTCAAAGCTCATCGTCTTCTTCATCGTCCGGTGAATCAAGCCAGCCGAACTTTAGGGTAATACCATGGTCAGAACGATCTAGAATACAGATAGAAAGAAGTTGGGACCAAGACTACATATTAAGGTTGCCGGTCCTGGATCTTTCTAGGGTATCTGGTGGTAGGATTATGAACCCAGCACCAGTGCATACGGTGAACCCTGAGTCTGTTGTGAATAACCCAAGACCACCTGCAGAGAACTCTGATTTAGATTAGGTGTTAACAGGATATCGTAATTGATATCCTAATAATATGTATTATTGAATACAAATCACATTGAAATGTTTGTTATTGATATAAGAAAGTCATATGATATAATAGGAGATTCTACAATCATACCATCATTTATAGGCGTATTTAGAAAATATTTTAGGGCGAGGAGCAGCAGAATAGGATTTATTCGGCGGGTTATATATTTATTATGAATATGAATGAACGGGTTCTTACCCTGATATTACGTTCGACTACCTTATTACGTAACTGCAGCCAGTAAGTGATAGCCGAATGTTGCGCGATCGATCGCGATATGCTGTTAAATTGTCGCGAATCGCTATTGTTGCCTCTGTTGATTAATCAGTTAACTAAAAACTACGGTTAGATTAGTGACCCTGTTTATGCTATTAAAATGTATTTTACCACATGACACCGTAATTTCCAATTAAAAACAATCGTCCCGCGACTGCGGCGCAGCTATCGTTCTTTACGTAACCCCGCGAGTTTTGATGTGTTGCAAGCACCATAGTGACGGGTTAATTGGCGAAACTGCAGGTGGATATTGGAAAGCAAATCTTTCAATCTATTCTCTTTTTGGTTCATAAGTCTCATTTTAAGGACCCGTTCATTTATATTGTGTAATGGATATAAACCGCGAAACTAAAAAAGGCTTATATATTTAACTATATTATGTGTACAAAGTAATCATATTCATTTTATAGTGTTTTTTTTTAACTGGGACAGTATGGAGAAATCCGAATCTATGAGAAATACAGAGAAACTGTCTTAGGAACCGTTTGGTCTTTTTTTGTGATAATAATTTGGGCATTATCAATTTTTTGGTTAAGCGTTGAGATGTCCATAAAAATTAGTAAAATTAGCAAAATTTTTTTAACGCGGATTGACTCAGTTTTATGTAAGCATTATTTCATTATATCGGAAAAAAAAATTTGGACAGAAGAAGTTGGTCAAATTTAATAAAATATTTTTCACGCAATACACATATGGAGAAATCCGAATCTGTAGGAGATACAAAGGAACCGTATTAAAGACCATTCGGACTATTTTGTGAAAACAATTTTGGTGTTATAAATTTTTTGGTCAAGCGTAAGTAGTCCATAAAAATTAGTAAAACTCACTATTTCTTTTTCTTAATGCAGATCGACTCAGTCTCATGTAAGCGTCATTTCATTGTATGGGCAAAAAAAATTCTGGACAGCAGAAGCTGGTCAAATTTAATGAAAAATTGTTCGTGCAATAGAAGAATTGAATGTACTTCGACGACCTCCGTGGCGCAATGGCTTAGCGCGTCGGAAAGTAAACGGGGGTTGCGGGTTCGATTCCCGTCTCGAGTCTGGGTGTTTCTGTATAATATGTATTTATTTACAAAAGAAAAGTATATAAGTAGTATATCAGTTGTCTAGTACCCATAACACAAGCGCTGTGCTGCTTACTTTGGGACTAGATGGCACTGTGTGAAATGTCTGTGTATATTATGTGTATATATTATTATTATTATGTGTATATATTATTACTAAATTATACTCGGAAACAATTCATATAGTGACGAAAACTTGTGTGCGCTATAAAAGTATTCCATATTTGCACTTCGTGTAAGACGTATCGACACGACATTCAGTTACGGAACACTTTGAGTGAGTTTTTCCCGAGTAAGTCGACTATGATTTAGTACATTGGTCTCTTCTGTTGCAAAAAACATTTTTTTTTTATTAAATTTGACCATCTTCTGTCCAGTATTTTTCATCCGATATATTGAAATGACGCTTACGTGAAACTGAGTCGATCTGCATTAAGAAAAAGAAATAGTGAATTTTACAAATTTTTATAGATGCTTGACCAAACAATTTATAATGCCAAAATTGTTTTCACAAAAGGGACCGTACGGTCCCTAAGACGGGTTCTTGTATCTCCTATGCATTCGGATTTCCCCATACTATATTGTGTGAAAAAATATTTTATCAAATTTGACCAACTTCTGCTGTCCAGATTTTTTTCCTCCGGTATAACGAAATGATGTCTACATGAAACTGATTCGATACGTACTAAAAAAAAATGTTGCCAATTTTATTATTTTTTATGGACATCTCACGTTTAACCAAAAAATTGATAATGCCAAGATTGTTGTCACAAAAAACCGAATGGTTTCTAAGATAGTTCCCCTGTAACTCTTATGGATTCGGATTTCACCATACTGTCCCAATTAAAAAAAACACTGTATATGTATATATATACATATATACAATATGTGTATATATACAGGGTTATTGGTAATTCGACGTATTCCCGTTAGGAGGTGATAGGGGTGACTATTTGCGATAATTTTAACCCCCATATGCAGTATGCAAAAGTGAACCATTTTTGAGTCATCATGTTTTTTAGCTTTTTTCAAAATAAGTCAAAAATGCAATATCAAAAATTTATTTAAAAAAAGTATCAATTTAAATCTCATTATTTCTTTTGATTTATAAAAACGATTAAACACTACTTATTTATCAATATTAAAACAACAATTATCGGTCCAAATTTAAAAATGCGAGATGAAAAACGATATTACTTCAATATTTTTTCGAGATTATTTTCCACTAAAACGCCTTAAAAACAATAAAAACGTTATGAAACTTGGGTTGCAAATTATTTTAAAAACATAACCGTTTTCTTAGCTCTCCAACAATGAATAACAACTAGGAACTTATTTCAAAGAGACTGAAAAAAAAAATGATCACAAAGGAAGCAGGCGTAAATTCGTATTCGAACTAAACTTAAGGTCGTTCTTTAAAATTTCCATAAAATTAATTAAAAAAAATTTAAATAAAACAAAAATCACAAATTTAAAATAAAATTTAGAACCAGTAACAGTTGAAGTGACTTCCCCTATTGCGTACGCAAAGTCGCATTATTTTTCTGAGTTGTGACTTAACTACCGAAGTAGTCAAATTATTCCACATCGCATTTGTTGCGTTTATAATTCTTATTTTGAGTTCTTCCGCGGATGACACATGCAAGACGTCGCAAACTAGGGATTTCATGTCACCCCAGACATAGAAACCGGCGTTAAGTCCGGACTCCTCGCAGGCCACGGAATGGGTCCTCCTCGCCCTATCCAACTATTAGGAAAATGGCTATCGAGCTATCGCCTAACATTGACACCAAAATGTGCAGGACATCCGTCTTGCTGGTATATCATGTTTTGCCTTGTAGCCAAAGGCACGTCTTCTAGGAGGTCAAACATTTCATTTGTCAAAAAATTTTCGTAAGCTGCAGCATTTAGCATTTGCTCGGTAAAAAATGTGGTCCGATTAAATTGTCGTCAATTATTGCCATCCACACATTGACCGAAAAACGGCGATGCGACCCTTTTGGCACTTTCTCACTCCAATAATGTTCATTGTGGTAGTTAGTAATCCTATCTTGATCGAATTTGGATTCGTCGGTCCATAGGATTTTTTTCAAAAAAGACGCGTCTTCTAAATCCGCATTTAACATGAATCTACAGAAAGGAACTCTCCTTTCAGGGTCCTCTTCGTGAATAACTTGCACCGGAGTATAATGGTAAGGATAGAATCCTGCATTATGCACTGTAGACCACGCTTTCCATTGTGTTACAGAGAGTTGTGTAGCGACGGTGTTTGTCGAAATTGTTGGTTCATCGATAAATTCTTGCAGAATAACCTCTTCGTAATTAACAACATGGACTGGGGGTCTTCCGGCATTAATTTGTCGTCTCTGAACACTACCAGTTTCTCGGATTCGCCTATACACAGCTTTAAAAACTGATACATGGGGTAACCGGCGATTAGGAAACCGACGCGAATAATCTTGACGAGTACCTTCATTGTTACCGTTGCAAAAGGCGTAACAAAACACAATATCGGCGTATTCTTCATTTGTGTAATTTTGAAACATATGCTGTTCATTTTGATCAAGCTCTTCCATATTTCAATTCAAATTAAAAATTGAACTACAATTGTGAGTGTATTTACTTCAAAAAACACGGCACCAATTTGTAAACAAAACCAATGCACACGTGAAAAGTTTTTGAAAAAAGAACTCTTTGAAAACTTTGTTTTTTTTTCTTAACCTGCCAGTTTGCTTCCTGCATTGGCTTAGGTACGCATTAAACCCATTTGCAAGATATTCAAACAGCGATTTTAAGTTTAGTTCGAATACGAATTTCCGCCTGCTTCCTTTTTGATTATTTTTTTTTCAGTTTCTTTGAAATAAGTTCCTAGTTGTTATGCATTGTTGGAGAGCTAAGAAAACGGTTATGTTTTTAAAATAATCTGCAAGCCAAGTTTCGTAACGTTTTTTTTGTTTTTAAGGCATTTTAGTGGAAAATAATCTCAGAAAAATATTGAAGTAATATCGTTTTTCGTCTCGCATTTTTAAATTTGGACCGATAATTGTTGTTTTAATATTGATAAATAAGCAGTGTTCAATCGTTTTTATAAATCAAAAGAAATAATGAGATTTAAATTGATACTTTTTTTTTAAATAAATTTTTGATATTGCATTTTTGACTTATTTTGAGAAAAGCTAAAAAACATGATAACTCAAAAATGGTTCACTTTTGCGTAATGCATATAGGGTTTAAAATTATCGCAAATAGTCACCCCTATCACCTCCTAACTGGAATACGTCGAATTACCAATAACCCTGTATACAATCATCGCACCTAGTTGTTTAGAAAGGGAACTGCCTTCTCTTGTTCAGAATGGTCATACACTTTGACTGCTCCATATCAAAACCTACTAAAGGGGAATTTTAGTTTTCTTTACATAACTAAACAATAAAAATGTATGAGATTATTTATGTTACTATGTATTTGTGTTGATCATATTCCATCTAATATTATTAATTACTACATGATGCCCGAACTTCGTCCGCGTTTTTTATGTTTAAAAATACCTATGTCCTTCCTCAGGATTCAAGCTATCTCCATACCAAATTTAATCGCAATCTGATAAGCGGTATGGTAGCGTAAAATACGAACAAACAAACAAACATTGATTTTTATATATTTCATGGACTCTGGTGTTACTTTGCGGATATCCATTTCATGTGATAAATTCCTAAAATCTTTAACTATTTTCCGCTCAAATTTCAAAAACCACCAATCGACACGTGTTTCGCTTCTCAACAAAGCATCCTCAAGATATACCAGAGATAGAATTCGGTCAGCTAACCAGCACCGAATCCTGGTGATCCTGCCGATTCGTTGCTGGTTAGCTGACTGAATCCTATATCTGGTATATCCTGGGGATGCTTCGTTGAGAAGCGAAATACGTGTCGATTGGTGGTTTTTGGAGATTGATATTAGATTATTATTAGATTATGATTGTAACGGTTGTGTCCATTTGTTTTCGCGCTCAATTTTCTCGGAAGCCTTTGCTTGGCTTTGATATGGAGCAGCTGACTTGTTCATTTATGTTCATCTATATGTTACTTCTGAATTTTAACTTATTTGGTTTTTGAACGAAAATCTGAGCCCTTTTATAAGTGATCGTAATAGATGGACGCGTCATCACTGATGCGTTCATCTGCCTGTTCGTTTTTCTCACAGACCGCCTGCTACGAGACGAGTAATGTTTACGAATTCGTAAGCAAAATATTCTGTCAAGGTTAGAGGAATGGGACGTAATCGGCCGGCACGGTTAACGTCGCGTACTAGCGACGTATCGATATTGTATAATATGATATATCGATAAGTTATAGCTGTATAAGAGCTTTTTTCACGAGTTTCTCAAGAAGAAAAACTATAATAATCAAAATAAAGTTTTTATTTTGAAATAAAAATGCAAAACTGTCATAGTTAATAAAACAATAATTCAAACCAAAAATATATGTAACGCAAAACCTCAATTAATTAAAAGTTTGTAATAGTAGGAAAGGAACAAGATAATTTCGAACCATGTACACAATTTCAAAGAATCATAGTCAATATAAATTTCCAAATTTATTGAAACAATATCGACATATCGATACTTTTTTTGTATAACTACTTACAAGTGCAGTCTTGTAAAGCGAGATACAACATGTATTTATAACGTACTAGACAAGGACAAGCATTGCACTGAGAATAGCAGCACCCAGTATCACTAGAACTCTGCTCACTTCTGTTATAAACCAGCTGAGTTCGGCCACGTGTTACTATGGCTCAGTAGGTATTTCGTTATTATTCGTGAGTTATGGGTCTCGAGTTCATACAAAAATCCTATAGTAAAAGGCATTTTCAGTTTGGTAGGCAACTTTTCCAATTTTTTCTCCATGAAATCTTTATACGGACTATTACAAACATAAAAAAAAATTGCCAAATCGTTCCAACCATTCTCAAGCTTTGCGCTTAGCAACGAATAACATTTAATTTTTATTTATATACATTTTTATAATTAATCTTGCACTTATCCATGCAACTTGATATTATTCTTTTTGAAATTATTTTTACGACTGTCACTTACACACCACTTTACAGCGAAGGCCATTGTTTACGTATTTTATTCTTTTGATGTGTAGCATCTTTCCTCTCGCTTTCCTCCAATCTGTGGGAGTGATTTTATGAAAAGGGACGTTAGTGTGTAACAGGAAGCCGGGGAAAGCGCGCGCTATTTGATTTGACCAATGAGCGCTCTCGGTGGTAGAGTTGGCTGTCAGATGGTATCAACGCATTTTCCGATAATTTCCGATAATTATTCGAATACATATTTCAGTATTTAGTTTTTTTAAGTTTTGAGGTTAATTTCTGTCGCTGCTCAATTGATATTTTTAATTTTGATTAAAAAAACAAATAATTCATTACACGGATAATTTCTCTGATAAGTATTAATAATTTAAATATTTATAATTCTAATTTAATTCTAATGATTTCGTGAATTGCAGAGATGGTAAATCTAGAGCAGAATATATGCGAGATTACCGGTAGAAAAAACGAGAGGAAAAATTAAACGCTGGAAAGGTTGAGCCAAAAAAATTGCGCGATAACCAATAGTGGTACTGTAATTGACGTAGTTTTTCAACGGTTTTTAAATACTTTGGAATCACAAGTATATTTCCATATTTTAGTTATCATAAGTCTCCGCTTTCCCACAAATTGAACAAAAATAACTGTCTTCAATAAAAATTGCATTACTCCTAGTGTTAATTAAATAAAATGCAATTTTTATTAAAAACAATTATTCTTCGTTACGAAAAAACATTTTAATAATACCTGAATCATTTTTTTCAGGATATAATGTTAATGTTGCTTATAACCAAGGTGATATGTCAGATGTTACACATACACGACTACTGTAAGGCTCGATGGTTTTTTTTTTTATATCATTGAGTCATAGGTTACGTATCTGCTTCCTAGGTTACTAAACGAGCGCGTATTTGTGTTGGCATTTATACTCGGACCAAGTGATTCTTGGGCCGAGCATTTATACGTTGATTTGTGCGTATTTATGACATATAACGTCTCCTTTCCATTACAAATTTCGTGGGCTAGGTTGTCTGTGGTTATTCCTCACATAATTTTTGTTTTATCTTCGGACAGGATTAGATTAAACGAAAGATCTATTTTTGTAAGAACAATTTGTAAGCAGCGTTTCTGTCTTTTTTGTACCCTAGACCATAGATATCCTGTGTTACCTACGACATTATTTGTAATACGCAAGTCGTAGGCCATATAATGCATTGTTCTTGTTGTCTATGGGAATAAAAAATGTTTGTGTTTTATTGTAAAAATATCTGTAGTTCTGATAATATTAGCACTTTTTACGAAAGAATTCAGAATTAGCTGTTTGGAATATATTTTTTTATAATGTCGCTAATATAAAAGAAAAATACATAACGTAACCAATAAAATAAATTTCGCAAATATTTTTTTGATCTATTCACATTCTACAGCAATTGTTAGAACTAGTCTTGTATTAAAATTTACGAGTGAGATTTAAAAGCTGTCGGCCTGAGGTATTTAGAGAAAAAAATTAAGCTATTTTATTTTTTGATTTAATCTGTCTCAATACACATCACATTTTTTATACCATGCTTTTACATACATACAGTAGGCAATAAAATATAGATATTTATTCGAAGATATTAATCGTTTTATTGTTTTTTGTGAGTAATTTCATCAGAGAATGGTGCTCAAAATGTTGCAGCGATTATTCTTTTTCAGACATACATAGTGATGTCTCGTCTTCAATTACTCTGAGTATAATGAGTTTTGTCACTGGAAACTATACATATATACTGATAACGATAAGAAGGTACTCAATTAGCTCTATATGTAATGAACAAGATGACTGACTACCTTTGGCCGAGATCTTTTCAGTCTTCCCTCGTATATGTTGTAGTTTTTCATATTTCAACTAGCTATCATACATTTTCCGTAATGAATACAATTTTATGTACCTAACTTAAAATTTCACGCAAACCTGGATTTAAATCGTCAAATTCCAGTTTAAACGTTTGTACCACCTCATAATATTATTTGATGTATAAATAGTATGTATTATAATATAAATAGCTATAAGTAGGTAGTCTAACTTAAATTTTTCGTCACTATTTTACGAAAATTATACGTTAACTGTGTTGAAATTATTGTAAAAAGCGATTTCCATGAAGAATTCGTGTACAGAAAATAGTTTTTGTTCTGGGGATTGTTACATTTTTGCAAGTATGTAGCTTCCTTCTTCGTTTAGGAATAATACATGTATGTGACGTTATCAAAGCTGCTGCTTATTAATTTTAATTTTTAAAGTTTAAATTCTGATATTTATAGCAAAGGGTAAATGTCAAAAGCACTCGTATACCTAGGCGAAAGTGCGTAAAGAGAATAATGAGATTTAAGGAGACGAAAGAAGTATGTAAGGACCGTGAAGCTTGAAGTACCGTCCTCTCTGACTACCCTGTGAGGGATACATGTGTTTGGGATACGCATGAAGATTTGTATGGATGTATCAAAGGGTAAATTGTAATGGACATCCATTTGCAGAAAAAGCTCTTATCTAATAATGTAATATTTATATATAATAATCTAATATTTAGGACAGAACCTGTGCTAGATAAGCGATTATGAAATGGCAATATAGTTTTAAAGGCGATGTCAAATACATTGCACTAGATAAAAATCTTTCACAACGTACAAATTAGTTCCTATAATCTTATCTGGCACATATCTCTATACAAAAACGGTTCTATTTTTAAATGTATCCGCTGAATAGAGATGCAGATTGTGGATTGGAGATTACAAAACAGGCATTTACTACCTTTAATCGTATATTTTATATGTTTACACACATTCTGCATTACATTATATATTAATACTTAAGCAGTACATGATTCCTAATCAAAAGAAAAACAACAAATACAAATCCACTTTCGTAAATCAGAACACGAGTTGTTCAATCAGTGCTGTATTAAAGAGCGCCTCATCTACATTCAAGGCATTTTTGGCTTTTTCAACACTTTGAGAGTTGATCTATGTAGGTATACAGAAGTTTAGATCGAGCTCTTTTCTTCTTCAAGTGGGTAATATATCACCCACATTAATCTTATACATCTTTTTTTTCTTTTTCATACTCTTTACTTGTCCAAACCCTATATCTCCGAGAGGGTCAGACATTGTGTAACTATTTTATAGATGACTAATCCTTTTCCAAGTTTTAAAGGCTGGATCACACCGAATACATAGGTGTACAAAATGCAACCAATTTAAATTGTCAAGTAATATTTAAAAACAGATTAGTTTTTAAATTTATTAATGTCAACGAATCAACTCGCTGACGAATGAAACGATCAACGAACCAACACCATATGTATGTTGATCGCTTGGATGGAATAATTTGTTTTACTGACGTTTTGTTTCATTGAAAAAAAAAAGATTGAATACGTCAATATTTTTTTAATAAAACAGTTGATCCTTTGACTAACGATCGGCCGTTTTTGTTTAGTTGATAGATACAAAGTTTTAAATCTAACGGACGCGGTGCATGTACAAGGGACAGAAGGAATTATGACCAGACCAGACTATTCTCTATTTGTTCTCTATGTGAGATGTCGATAGTTTCCGCAACTGTACTCAATTCAGTGTGAATTAATTTCATACAAGTTCTACTTGCTGCACACACAGTAGTGCTGTAGCTAGATGGAAAAGGTTAAAATTGACATTAAATGAAACGTAAAATCAAATAAACATAAGATATGAGTTTAAAACTACATACACACTTATATAAACCTTTAACAAGTTATAAGTCGTTAGATATCGAATTTTAAGACGTCATAAGTATCATGAACATATTTAGAAAAAACTAAAATCACTCGCGTCGCCACTGACATAGCATATACAATTGGTGTGGTCCAACCCTAAAGATAATATTAGGCTGTTTTCACAAGCCATTATTAAAGTATCCTAATCAAAGAATTATGAATGTGTTTGAAATCTTATCGCCTTATAACATCAAACATGACGTTTATTAACTTTCGATGTTGGCTTTTAAAATAATGCTGCTACTACTACTATTACTAAAAAAACAAGTAATTTTAAATATAGTATGTTATTGATAACGTCTCGTAAATGTATGTCATCATTATAAGTCTTGATCATCATTTAAATTAAAACAAAATTAAATGCAATTTATTTTGTTTATGGTGATGTGTTAATCATCTTCAATTTTATGTACTTTAATTCTGAGTACATTTTGTGATTATTGACTGATTACTGTTAAAGAAAAAAATAATTCATTCAATAGTTTTTTTTTCTTGTGTAGTCTAGGCAGTGAATGATCATCTTTATCGTTATGTTATGTAATTTTACTTATAAAAATGGCGAATTTGTAATTTTACATTGTTGTAATTAATTAAGTTCTTGTTTTATAATTTTTAGGAATTGTAATAAAATGGTTATATTTTTGTATTTTTGTTAGGATTATAATATTGATGTTATTTTTTTTAACTTATGTAAATAGTTATTGTAAATATATCAATGCAACTATTATTACTTAATGGAAAACTACCGAAAAAAATAAAAAAATTGTGGTAATTGAAGTGATAAACAAATATTCTTTCTGTTTTCAGCAAAAAAATTGGTTTTAAAAATGAAAGCAAGTGAAGAACATTAAATTGTTATCGCAATTGAAATCGAAAATTATAGATTTTGTGTTTATTTCTTATTTAGGTATTCAGGAAATCTTACAGTCTAAAAACTAAAATGTTTATATTATATAAATTGAAATCACGGCCAATTACAAGATTTCATCACTAATATTTATTAAATATTCTTTACAATAAGAAATAAGTTTCATTAAACGGGAACGGGAGAAATAAATTTCATTAAAAGGATTGTTGCAATAGTATGTTCCAAAACTGAAAATGTAGCATACTGAATAATAAAATCTCCAGTGCGAAATAACCTTTATTGTAATTACGAAGCCAATTTCTTTGCGTGTGACATCATTTCAAAGTAATTCTTAGAATTCGCTTTTCGCATTATGTATGTATAGGATTTTCGATAAAATTGCTTAGTTCCAAGTAAGTATTGTCTATAAGTAGGGAAATTTTGTTATTTGTTAGTTGCACATACGCCGATACGTGGTATGTACCTACTAATAAAATGTATTAAGAAGTCATATTTTTATTTCTTCTTTATGAAATTCCTTAATTTAAATCTATAGAGCGAAAGTTAGTGGTAGCATAAGCCAAGGAAGACCAAGGCTGACTTATCAAGATAGCCAGAGTATTAGCTGACAGAAATGTTAAAAGCACTCTCATACCTAGGTGAGTGTGTAAGGAGAATGATGAGTTTCGTGGAGGCGAAAGAAGTACTACTCGGTTGAGCTAAGTTTGCACCTCACTGGAATGCGAGGCCCCCTCGCGCTAACTCCGTGTTCGCCCAGTGAAGTCAGTATGGTTTGTATGTTTGTTACCGAAACGCGTGTGTTATTTTCGTTACCTACATACCTGTTTAGTTTTGGATTATTTTTGTTAAGTTTTTTGTTGATCGTTGTTGTTGTTATTATTGTTTTGTTTTGAGATTATAATATAAAAATAAATATATGTCGGTGGAAATAATAACAGGCACTTATTTTGACTATACTATGGCAAAGCGCGACTTCCAGTTTGGAAGAGATAATACGCTAACGCTAACGGAACGTCGGGGCTGGCACTGAGAGTCTGTTTGACTACGAAGGCCGCTGTGATAGTATTTCTCCGACATCGTGTGCCATTATTAAATTTCCAATTATCTACGTAATAATTGTTACAAAGAGTTTTCTGAGGTTTGCACATTAACTTTGTCTTAACGTTGTATTTTATGGAGTACTTAGTTCGCCTCTTGTAAGATTAGGTACTTGTTTCTCATGGCTGAGTATGCAAAAGCACGAATTGCCCCGTATCTTTTCCGACATATAAAACAAATATAAAAGTTATTGAGTTTAAGGTTCAGGATTTTTTCACTGATACTTTTTTGCATACCATACCCGAATGGTAAAATGGCGACATCCGCGCCAAGTGCAAACATAACCGGGTTGTAGGTATGTATATCCTATTCTTTCATTTTTATATAAACAAACTTAACTAGATATGGACTAGTTCGCAAATGATTGATTCGTTTGTTAAACTTATTAATTATTAGTAAAACAAACATTTTTAGAATTTTTGTCCGTTTGCTTGTTTGTGCTGCTTAAAAACCACCAAGAATTAAAAAATAATAAATGTCATGATAAGTGTAAAATTTGTATTTTTAAAAAACATAAAAATAAAGAATAGGAGATTTGCTTTAGGCGTAAATGGAATGAGTTGCGTTTTCGCCGATCCAAATTTTAGTTTGCTTTATCACCCCACATTGCCACTTGTTTAAAGGTACTGTTTGTTCGGGATTGTATGTTGTTGACGGTCTTACCTGTGACTATTAGAAGAACGTCTTCGGCGAACGTCGGGACATGACATCCAATGGAAAACTTCATATCCAAGAGATCATCCAAAATGAGGTTCCGAAATAGAGGGCTACAAACGGACCCCTGTATGAAACCTCTGCTCGTAGTTTTGGATTCCGTGACATCCGCGTAGTTTAAGCTAACAATTCTATTGTATACATAGTCCAGTATTAATTTGTAGTAATTCTTGGGGCACTTTATATGTTTTAAACGGCTGAAAAGCGCCGGCCACCAAGCATTAGCGAAAGCGGCTTGAATATCTAGTGAAACCGCATTAACTAAATCCTTATTATTCTTGACGTTATTTGTAAACTTCTGTTCCTGGAACCCAAATTGGCGCCTGCTTATTGTTTTACCTATGGAAACATGATAGGCTAAGCTTTTGCACATCAGTTTCTCCAGCGCTTTGCCAAAGATATTTATGAGACCGATGGCTCGATAAGATGACATTGGTATAATCTATTTTATTACGTTTGGGTATTACCTTTAGTATAGCAACCTTCCACTAATCAGGGAAGTGTAATAGTTGTACACATCTATTCATAATTCCGTTAGCAATGATTGGGTAGCTGACAAAGAAAGCAAGGCATATATCCGCCGTCAGGTGACCGGGAGCTTTATTAACATTCATGTGTCTCAGACAGTCCAACACTTCCCGCTCAGTAAATACTAGGTCGTCGTCATTATCTGGTACTGTAAACATCTCTCTCCTATTAGCAGCTTGAGTTTTCCATGCGTCTGTCAGGTCGTCGTCTGGATAGAATTTATTCGCTAGAGCCGTTCCACTGTTACGAGCGGATGTAGTATTGTTAGCAACACCGACGAATAAACATAAAGGGGAACACTGGCGCCCTCTAGCAGAGCGCAACGGTGTTCGCAACGTCATAGAAAAGAATGACTGACAGCTTGTTCCCCACTACTACTTGAGAATATATGAGTCAAAACTCGAGCGCTACACACTCTTTATTGTTTTTACCTTCACGACTGCTGCACGAAGTATTCGAATACAAATTAATTAATTATTAATCGATAATTTAAGTAAAGTTTGGGGTGTTCCATTGCTATAAGTATCTAACTTACTGTTTAATTGTATCGTAGCTAACAGTATGTATACTATTGTCTATGGTGAGCATCGAAGGTGGTTTTGGTTGAGGTGCCTTCTTAAGTAAGCGATTAGTTAGTGACCAAACGTTTTCTTTCCCTCGTTTATCACAAAAAATTAAAAAAGATGTTCTACGTATTTTCTCAGCATATTCTTTCTTCAACGTATCCCGTTCACTAAGTATGTTTTCTAAGGCCTTAGTTCTTGAGTTCTTGTATTCGGCGATGTAAACTGATAACTGTCTTTTTCAGTATTTCAACTCACTATTCCACCAAAGTGCACGTCTTTTGTATCCCACCTTTGGTCTCATCACCTCATCGCATGCTTTTAGTATTGTTTGAGTGACATTATTGATATAATATCCAGTTGTGAATCCTTCAACTGATTCATATTAATTATATTTAATTGAATTTGCATTACAAGATGTTTTAATTTACTATGAAATTCAGGCCAATCCGCGTCTTTCGTATTATATTTAAATGTGGAAAGATTTTCCTTTTACAGATGTTTTGTTTAATTTAAATTCTAAGATATTATTTTCGGATAATAGGCAGACTTCGACATTAACCTTCCAGTCAAATATTTTGTTAAAAGTAGACTCCGACACAATGGTAAGATCAATTATTGAGCTACGAGCAACTCCATAAGAGGCAGTTTTGAAAGTGGATGCGGTGCCAATATTTACTATCGCAATGTCGTTGGATGACATCAGGCTAATTACATCATTACCTCTCTTATTGGATCTGTTAGAGCTCCACACCGGATGCAATCCTTTGCAGTCATCCCCTATCACTATGTGCGAGTTCAGCTAAGACTTCACAAAGCTCTCAATGCCCATCATTGTTTCAAATTCATCTCTATTCGGCTCCATATTATAAGCACTTGCGACGAAATACTTACGATTTCTAGTAATGACTTTGTACGACGCTTAAGTTAGATGTAGAAAAGCTACTCATTCCCGAAGTGGCCTCAATTCTGGGCTTGAAGATGATGTGGTATGCGGGGTACGGGGATAGTTGAAATGACAACGAGTGCTCGGGTCGATGATTGGTTTATTACTCTCTACAAATGAATACACTATATACTATATGTCTACACTTATACTTAATTTATATAATATCTACGTCCACTACTACTACACTATACCACTACATCAGAGGGGTTAAAGTAAAAAAAAAAAGATAAATACATTTTATTTAAACTAGTTACTATTTTATTCGAAATACGCTTTCGTTCTATTTTTATGTACTATGTCTATCTTATTTTCTTCTTTACTTATCTTTACATTTGTTCCTTAATCCTCTATCGATAGAGGATCACTGTATTATGGACCGTTAAACAGTTTGTCCAGCTTTTTACCTGATTCGTTTTTTACAAATATGAATCGCCTGATTTGTAAGTAACTGAATTTAACTTTTTATCACCATTTTGTTTTCTTCATATTTTTTTATCTACACAGGTGATGAATCTTGGTTATATGCGTATGATCCTGAAACTAAACAACAATCAATGGTTTGAGTGTTCCAAGATGAGCCGAACCCAACAAAAGTCATTCGTTCAAAAAGCACTTTGAAGCAAATGGTCGCTTGTTTTTTTTTGTATAAATGGTCATGTAGCTACAGTGCCACTAGAGGATCGTAAAACGGTTAATTCTGAATGGTACATGACCATTTGTTTGCCAGAAGTCTTTGAAGAAATAAGAAAGAGCAACCGACAACGCAGAATCCTTCTTCACCATGACAATGCTAGCTACCACACATCGGCCGAAACAACTCGGTATTTGGAAGATCAAAAGATCGAATTAACGGGTCATCCGCCGTACAGCCCCGACTTGGCCCCCAACGACTTCTATTTATTCCCAACCGAGAAGAATAAATTACGTGGTCAACGTTTTTCGAGCCGTGAAGAGGCTGTTGATGCGTTCAAAATGCACGTTTTGGAGATACCTCAATCCGAATGGAAAAAGTACTACGAAAATTGGTTCCAACGCATGCAAAAGTGCATCAATCATCATGGTGAATATTTTGAAAAGCAATAAAAGTATAATGAATGCTATATGTTTGTTTCACTTTGTTATTCCGGATACATAAATAGCAGCCCTCGTACTACGTCAATTTTGTTCAGAAGTAGGTACTTCAAGTAGATAATGCCTAGTAAAAAGCTTTGAATTAAAATACAATAGAATTTTTTATAGTATGCTATATGATCTTGCCAACCGGTTTTATTTGAAAAACAAATCATTTTGTTACAACGTAAACCTCGTCAACAATTTCAGCAGAAAGGAAGCGTTAATATTGAAATTAGTTTTCATTTAAACGAGCTCTGTCTGACGTGAAAACTTTAACCCTGACGTTGAAAAATTACATCTCATAACTCTAAGTCAGCTATTTTTCAATTTAAAACTTGTTAAATTTCATTTTTGCTAAACATAGGTACGTGTATAGACTTGTACGGTACCCATTATGAACTTATTTATATTAGGTACGTTCATTAATTATTCCTATTAAAAAGAAAAAATAAAACCGACGTCAAATAAAAACACTGAAAACCACAAAATAATCATAAATACATACATACACATACATACATATCCTTACGCTATATCCCTAAAGGGGATCATAAATACAAATACTCAAATACCCATATTTATGAGTCACCTAATTATCAGTACCGAATCATTAGGTCAAAGTCAAATCAATTTATTCAAGTAAACCCAACTACAAGGTATTTTTGAACGTCAAATCTACTTCAGTTCGGTTCAAATAGAAAACCCGGACACTGAGAAGAACCGACAAGAAACTCGGCCAGGTATCATTTTTTCAACTTCATTTTACAAAAGGTTTATTACAATACAATATTTTCATTAACCAGTAAATGCATGTGCAGAGAAGATCATTTCCAGACAATTTTTTTTTTCTTCAATGAAATCGTTTATTTTATAGTATGATTGTCTAATCAATGTACGTTTTATAATCAATCTAAATTTATTCTCCGTTAATTGAGAAATTTCCTGAGGAACTTCGTTATAAAAACAATAGAAAAGTAAACAATTTGGTAAGAAGATAGGCTTGAATCCTGAGAAAGGACACAGGCTATTTTGAAAATAAAAAACGCGGACGAAGTCGCGGGTTTCAGCTTCTAAGAAATAAAGTAATATGTTCTGTAGACAGGTAGTAGGTACGTTACCTAATTCAAAATCAGTTTTGCAGAATAGCCAGGCTACACGATGACATAGGTACTTACCTACTCACATATACCTTATCGTACGACATTGAAATAGTCTTCTTTAGCATTAATCCTAGAATAAGGTTACGGTGTCCTTCGTAAAAAGCGATTAAAAGGGCCTAAATACCTGTGTAGCCTCCGCTGCGTATTAAGGTTTCATAACATGAATATTGGTTCGATAATACGAATGCACGCACGCACGCGACTTTGCTCGCATGGAATATAAAAAAAGTAGGTAGTCTATGTTCTTCCCCAGGACTTAATCTATTTCCATCCTAAAGAAGAGGTAAACGATAACCTAAGAAAATCGACCTCGTGAAAAAAAAGTTGTAGTATTATATTTCGAAAGACCAAGACTTATCGGTAAAAAAATACAATAACATAATATCTACTATGTAAATCACTGCACTAGGTCATTAAGTCAACATTCTTAAAGATTCCTTTCATCAAAGTCGGTCCCGTAGCCGTGTATGAAGTTCCACACTCAACACTCCCCCCTTTTGCGAGTGGTATTTTACAAAAATGTGAAACGCGTGTCTCATTATTTTTAGTGCAATATTTGTACTTCAAAACCGTGTTCCGTTCCATACAAATGTTTCATACAAAGCTGAAGCCTCCTTTCCCCATTTAAAATGTAAATTTCCAAAAATCCTTTTTAATCGAGCTCCTACATTACACAAACTATCATCAGGCTTTAACGATCCTAGCTTTAGTAGATTTTTGAGATGTCGTTTTTAATCAGTCAGTAAATCAGTGAGGGGTATTTCTTTTTTGTATTTTTAAGTACGTGCCCTTGCTTGTTCAACGTTCTTTCTATTTTTACAAATTGCGATTTGTTATTGCCAAAACTACCGATTTTCTCAGCCGTGTATTATAAAACTGGTAGGTACCTACGGTGCAAGCTTCCAAACCTATCTTCTTTTGAACGCCACTCGATTACTCTTCTATTCGAACCAAAATTTTGAAAATTTGCTACATTATCCAATAGTTAGTACCTATTATTAACCATTCTATTTGCCTTCTGAAGCACAAGCACGTTATCGCTTAGGCGTAGCCATAGGTGAATTAAAATTCGCTGTGATCGTTCTTCTATATGTCTTCCGCACAATTAATTCTTATTTACAATATTTAAAAGCTGTTATAAAACTTAGCAGTAAAACAATCGTAAAATCGTATTTAAATCTGTTTTGTCGTAAATTTAAGAATATCCAAACGCTACACATTCTATTCAGGGGAGTTTTATGATGCCTCGTATACTCAGACTGGTTGTTTATGTTGTATTTTTATAATAGTCTTATTCATAGGTGAGCGATAATTCAAGGTGATAAATTTTTATCCTACATATTTTATTTCATGGTAGCTTTGTCCGCCACTTCGTCTCCTAAATTACGGATATAACATCTCCTCCCAGATAGCATATATCTAAGGTTGCTATAGCTTGATTTTTATTTGATTGTCAATTGCCGAATCAAATTTGAAGAGGCAAGTTTTTGACAGTCAATGATTAAAAACTGCTGTGGGAATAAAGTTTAAAAATATTGCTGCAATCATATAATAATTTTTAGTAGGTAAGTATCGAATTTTTGTTTATATTTTGGTATCTACTTTTGTGTATTACCCACACAATTTCCTTCTGGTAGTGTCATACCTGGATAACTCCAGCACAAAACAGCACGGTGCCATTATTGTGGCCGGGACGAGGACAGCGCCCAGCTTACGATGGAGGACTGGAGTGCTCTGCGTGGGTCTCCAAGCGTAGTCTTGGTCTGCCAGATTAGGCAAGATTTCAAAGACACGCTCGAACAAAAGCTTTTTGATTCCTTGTCCAAGGGTCAAACAGTCGCGGAAAGAGGAGAAATTGTCGCTAAAGAATTTAAAAATGTTACCGATAAATAATTATACTGACAGATTGACTGAATGGGTTTTATGCTGTGAGATTTGTGACGTATAAGTCGTGTAAGTTGTGAGCTCGAGTGTGTGGAGTAAAGTCAAAGGAAAAAGCATTTATTTTATATTTGCGGTCGAATTTCGACCAATGAGGGCACTAAGCGACCACGCATATATATAGGTATAGATGATGAAGCAAACTGCAATTGAAATTTTGATTGTAGATGACAGCGCGTGCAATACAACTTTTTATTTCTTTAGTTCTAGTATAGTTTAGTTCTCAACTTCTTTAGTTGGCTTTTCATGGTTAAATGACGAGTTCAAAGTTTTGGAGCTGAAATCCTAAAGTCCTCATATTATCTTATGTAGTTTTGATCAATGATTTAATGATTGGTAATGCATAATGAATACAATATATGCTTTCAATCAATTTTCAATCTTACAATCGGACTAACATCAAAATCTACTTTATAACATACAATATTTAGTTCGCTCCAAGACGTTTTCAATCATAAGTATTATGGATCTTTTTATTTACAGTCGCATATTACTCATATAAAAGACACTCTGTGAGGGCATTGTTACCCGTATTTCACCGTTTGTGGAAAGCCTTAGAACGCATTTGTTTACGTTTCGAAATTTATTTACAAATTATATTCTGTTTATGTCAAAACTTTATTGTATACTAATTCTTTTAAATGAAAATAAATAAATCTTCGGACTTATAGATGGTAAAAAACTAGATAGTTACGGATTGTTAATATGTCGCTTAGAAAATTCCTCATAGTACGAGTAAGCCTGCACGGCCTTTTACAGCCGACATTTGACTGCGATAGGACGATAAACAGCTGGTTCCCCTATTGCAAGGAAACTTGTTTAATGTAATATAAAACAATTCAAGTGAATTTCAATGCAAAACAGAGAATAGCACCATTAAAGTAAGTATTAATCTCCCCATACTAAAACCACCACACATTTTTGAATTACTAATAAGAAGTACTTAGGAAAATCAGGTGGCATATAAAAAATTAGCGGTGAAACCGTAAAAAATAAAAGAATGCACTAAGATACAAAATCGGGACTATGAGGGTCTGAAAAGCAAATAACGACAGTAAAATAAAATTTCCAAAAATATTCCGAAGTGAGAAAAAAGAATTACGAAGGGCAACACAAATGAAGCCGGCGCGGAAGCAAACCGGTTTGCATTCGTAAAGAAATCATAAAGTGCGTTCAGAAATTACGTAAAATAATATAACACGCGACAATATTTTTTATTAAAAAAAAAATGTGTAACATACTAAAAATAACGACTTCATATAACTTAGTTATTACAATAACTGAGTAACTTATTTATAAAAACTATTTATTAATTTAAAAGACAAGACAGTTTGAATATTTCATTGTTACTGGACATTATTTTTTGTAATTAATTTTTATAACTTTTTAACACGAACAATAATGTGAAATAACACATAAATACAAATGTATGTAGTTACTTTAGTTAGTATATAGCAATTATAATTAATTTTCCTCGTTATTTTAACGAAAAAAGGCGCGTAAAGTTACGTTCTATCGCTCAGGTTATTTGGAACGCATTAGCATATTAGACGGCGCCTGGGGCGACAGGCTCGCTCATACTCTACGGCTTTTTGTCAGCTAAATCGGTAGCTAGGTAACTCATGTACAGGCGGTTGTTTTTTTTCTTACAATAATATCATAGAAAAGATATTAACTTTTAATAAACTACAATAAAAAAATGTGAGTTTTGGGTAGCTCATAAAATATAGTCAGTATTTCGGTAGTTTTAACAAAATAAGGGGCTGAATATTGTAGGTTTAAATTCCTCGAATTATTAATATTCGATTTATAAAACTATATTCGTTTTTAAGATTAATTCAGGTAAACATGACGTGCCAGTTGAAGCGGACGGAAACAACAATAATTAGAGTTTTTATAATATAAAATAAAGACATTTTTCGAATTTTACTTATTCGAATGAGAAACAATGTTTTGTTGATAACGACCTGCATACGTAATACGTATTCTCAATTTTAGACCGCAAGAAATTAATACCCACAACCTTCTGTTGCATATTTTTGTGGCATGTATTATTTCAAGTTAATAAAACAATTAATATGCAACTACAAATTGGCTTTCGATTACATTAGTGTAATATGTTGTTTGTATGCAATATAAATATTTCTTCTTATGTATAAAAAATATCAGTCGCGTTTAACCTTTATTTAATCGCGAAAGAACATAAATAGTTTTATGATAAACGTGTATTTACTGAATTTCGTGCTGTTCGTTCTAAATAAGTGCAATAATATACAAAACACTTTGTTTCACCACAAGTAAATAAATACAAAATAAAAATATAGTAACAGTCCAAAACGCGACCTTATTTAATCTAGGCAACATTTTGTTGTGGACAAAGTTTATGAAGTGTCCTATGAAATATATGTATTTTGACATTCATTTAGATTTTATATAAATGACATAAATCAAATTTGAATTTAAATGAAAATAGAGCATACTGTATACATTTTTAGGTATGAACGAATATTATATCACTGCACAAAGCAAACAGCAAATATATCATACGGCGTGCCATCAACTCATGCATTATTTACTTTATTTTTGTATATTATTACCTAAATCGAACAATTTCCCTTTGAAAATAAATTCTACATACTAATACGACTTCATGTTCCTGAAATAATTTCTCAAAAGTATATCCATTTAAAATATCGAATTATTTATTTTTGTATATCTTACATAAGACTGAAATATAAATTATGTGAACATTCAACTTCATATTCGATTTACGCAACAACTTTTTCTTGCTTTGATGAAACACATTCGTGAAATTGAGACGTATGTTTGCAACTCTTAAAAAATTAATCAGGTATAGCACATTGTCTTCAATTAATATCGATAAAAACACGCGCAAAACACAATACGAATTCATGGTTTATATTGCATTGTATTATTGTCGAGGGTAGTTTGACGAAATAAAAATGAATATATGTTTGTACCCCGTTGGGGATACAGCGTGAAGTTATGTTATGTTATGTTTATATGTTTGTAGCGTTTGATAAAATGCATGGCTCAAATTATGAGTATACCTCGGACTTAAACTAAACTAAAAAACTAAAGTAGATTTGTCGTTCAAAATTACCTTGTAATTGGGTTTACTTGAATAAATTGATCTGACTTTGACTTTGACCAAGAATTAAATTGGACGGAGCCATAATGAGGTGCTGCTCTTATTACCGTGTGTCGAACGAATTTTTGTGTCAGTCTTTCTGTCTTATTGAGTGTGACTACGACTAAAACAGTTAGCTATTGTAAGTATGACAACCTCGCACTGTCGATGTAATTCGTGTCACCCCATGACCGACTTCACGTGCAAAACTGAAATAATTATTTGCAAAATACACGTAAATCTTAAGTGTTTTGGCTATTAGTATTCACAGAAATAAAAATATGTCATGTCCAGCTGTGTATTTTTGTACTGTGACCTTTCCCTCGTCGCGCAATAATTTGCGTTTCCAGACTTTTACTAATGTAAAAGTACCAATGGGACTTTTGGCGCGAAACGGGAGAAGTAAGGTTGTCATTTTATTTAGATTTTCTATTTTTTACATTTTTGGGAGTTTTAAAGTACAACAGTGATAGTATATTGTGTTTTAAAGTTCTGTGCAAGTGAAAAGAATGGAGTAGGTCTAAATAAACATGTGTAGCTGAAGTTTTCGCGCTCTTCCAAGAAGTCCTGTAAAACTTTAGTAAAGTCTACTATCACTTTACTGTAGAAGTTTTAACGTTTTATATAATGATTCTACTTATACTATTACAATACGCGACATTGGCAAATGCGCTAATCGCCATGCAATGAAGAAAGAAAAAAAAAAGTACTAATGTAAAAGTTTGGAAACTAGGTCATCAAAAAACGGACACGCTCTTAGATCAAAAGCTCTGTTCTTTTTGATTCTCGGTCCGAAGAGAATACAGGCTGCGACTACATCACGTCGTATATTCAGCACGTCTTCAGTTATTTATTCTTGTATCTAAACATATTTCTACTTTCCACTTTGCGAACATAACATATTTAGGTTAGAATACTCGATGAATCCGTAACATATTTTTAACATCAATAATCAATAACATCAATTGTATGATCCTAAGTGTTACCTTAAATAATAGACTTCCTTAAAGTTAAAGTTATTTCCTAATTCGATTGGAAGCAAGATGCATTACCACCGCGTCTACAGGCCATTTAATACATGTGAGTGAATCATACAATATGTAGAATGTTCTGTAAACTATTCAATTACTAAATTACATGTAACGTAATACATTTAATACATTGTAAACCACAATTATGTTTGAGCTTTCCACTCAATTAATCAAAGCATCTTTACTTTGCGCAGTCGCCTCGGGGGATAGCGTGAGGTTACACGATGTGTACACAATATGGGTGTGCTACCTAGAGAACTGTTGCTTGAGGCGATATAGTGTTATAAGGTATTGCAACTATCTAATGGATTGAATACAGTAAATACATACACATGCACACATATATGCTCGTGCTGTTTCCCTAACGGGGTGGTCAAAGAAGATGGGGTACCGTGCACCAGTAAATGATGTAATTAAAACTTTTTGTTTAAGAGCTTTGCTTTAATTGAGTTTTCTGTAGTGTGCTTGTAGTTCTTTTGAACTGTTAATAGATTTGACTTAAAAAAATATCTCATAACAGTTTATGAAGTCAAATGAACATTTTTGATATTGAATTTGTCACATTAACCTTCCAAGAAGCTTAATTTCAAAAAGCCGGACAAGTTTAAATGTTCCGTACAGCCAGTCGTAATTAACAGTCATCCTATAAACGAAGTATGAAGAACTTTCTTTTAAAGTGAAAAAAATGTTTTCACAGTTTTTTAATATTTTCTGAGCGATATCTTTAGAAATAAGGTGGGGAGAATAGCAATTTTTAAGACTTTTTATTTTAAAAATATTAGCTGAAAATGTTAGACTAAAATATTTAAAAAATATTAGAAATCAGATTGTGCCATTAGTTTTCCATGCTGTCGCTTATTATCATCCACAAAACAATGTTAATCGAAGAGCTTTCTTTTTTTGTAAATATAACATAATGATATTCCGATAATTGTCCCTACAATCTACGTTCCGAATGTACATTTTTTTTAGATTTTTTGAGCAATGATGTATGAATGTGTAAGCTGAAAATTACTAGTTTTGCATTTCCCAAAATGTAACTTTTAATTTAAATTAAATGATATTAGATTAGCTGAAGAAATTGATTTGAAATTATCCTATCGCGTACAGAAAGAGAGAATTTGACCTAGGCAATACTAGTTAGTTCTAAAATCAGGTTTAGCCGGTAACATATGTGTATGCCTTTGTGACACTTTGGGTTTGTGACAATTGGCCTTAACAAATTCGAATTTATAACAATACCGTATGAAGACATCAACAGAGATGATATTCACCCATCCATCGGACTTTCTGTATTATTTGCGAGACAAAAGCACCCAAATAAATGGCGTCGATCAATCCACACCCGTACCCCGATGGAAAATGAAAGCCTAATGTTCACCATCACATTTGCACACTCGTTTCAATTCCATCATTTTATCTTGGAGTGATGCAGGAAGTAAGATATGAAATGGATGTGGCGTTACAGATGTAGCTGTTCTGATTTTATTTTACCAATTCTCGTAGGAGTAATAATAATAATAAAAATGCCAAACAATACACATCGATCATCTGGTCTCAAACTAGGGCATTCCCTGTGCTATGAGAACCAAAAGACGACTACCAGGGGCATATCCCAGTACACCCAGACCCGAGACAATTTAGAAAATTTCGTTTCTTAAATTGACACGACCGAGATTCGAAACCTGAACCTTCCGCGCTCGGATGCTTCTTATAATATCACAAAAATTAGTATGAGATGTCTTATTACATTAATGTTGAGAGACACGTTACGAAAATTAATTGTGTTGTCTCATAATCAAATACTTTATTAAGCACTGAACTGCGTGGCGTTACGCGTAGTACGCACTACGTGCTACGAAGTTACGGCGTAGCACAGGCGTAGTATTATTTTTGATATTTAAAGCAAATATGATGAATTCCTAAAATCTTTAGTTATTTTCCGCTCAAACTCCAAAAATCACCAATCGACACGTGTTTCGCTTCTCAACGAAGCATCCTCAGGATATACCAGAGATCGGACTCGGTCAGCTAACCAGCACCGATTCGGTGAGTTTCAGCGAAAAATAGCTAAAGATTTTAGGAATTCATCACATGAAATGGATTTCTGCAAAGTAACACCTGAGTCTATACAATAATTTAAAGCAAAATAATGAATGTTAGATTTGTTTTGTAAATATAAGAAAACATTATTTTAAGAGAGCCACAGAACGTACGGTAACGGAACGTACGGGTGTATAATGACTTAAGTTAGATTTTCGTAGGCAAACGTCGATTGTAAACCTTTGTGATCAACTTCTTTAAAGTTTTATTTTACTTTCGTGGCGCAACGGCTAAGCGCGTCGGAAAGTAAACGGGGGTTGCAGGTTCGATTCCCGCCCCGAGTCTGAGTGTTTATATATAATAAATAAAATTTATTGACAGAAACTGAGATATTGGGTTTTGAACTTCAGTAGTGGGAACAGAGTGGGAATGAGCTAGAAAGAGATAGCGTTACATAGCTCTGACGTCATGAAGTCACAATGACATTGCAAAGCGCTAGGAGTGACAGAGACGGAACTTATCCCCCACTCTGTCCCCATTACTTAAGTTTAATGGCGAATAACTCTTATGTATTTCATTGTATTTCGAAAATTTTTTTTACAGTTTTGTTTATGCTTACTAAATATATCTTCTAACTAGGTCATTAAGAAATAACTATCTGGCCTATTATATTGTATCTTCTCTAAAAAGTACTTTCAATTCTTACATCGCGTATCTACTTATGCCAAACAAATAACCCTCAATATTTCAGATGTGTATGAAGCCAAATTATTTTATTTTCATCGAGATGAGTTCTTATTATGATGGATCTCGTCTTTATTTTTCAATTTTTGTAACCGATGTTTCTATATCGTTGTAACTTTGAAGAAAAACCTAATAACTGTTTGAAGGATCTTTCTATTTCTATATTCTTTTATAATTCTGTATTATTTTGTAATAGTACAGATTTATAGTAATAGATTCTTGGTCAAAATATTACTTGAAGAAAAAATGTGTAATTCATTTAATAGAAAAGGCTAAAGTTCCCTCCATTTCTTAGATGATTCAATAAGTCAATATAATGTACTTTTTTATTGCCCAAACCCCGAAATAATAGCGTTATGATACGTGTATTGACTCAGTCTTTTTTATTGATGTGAGGAATGTTACCTACAAGAATTAACTTTTCTCCAAAATGTTTCCGTTAATATTTCTTTATATAAAAATCTGTAAAGTTAGATTAAAAATTGGTATATTTGTCGTATGCTATATGGGACAGAATAGTTATAGCTTATAAATTATTATATTCGAAATAATAATAATAATAAAAGGCCATTATATATAGCAAAGACGAAGCGGATAGCTGTTAAGAACAATAAATAGGATTTAGATCATAGTACATGGCTAAGAGTATGATATGTAAAGTCAAGTCTGACTGTGTAATGTAATTCGTATTCATTCGTATGTCTAACTATATGTGTATTATGTATGTATTATTATGTTATAGAGAGAGCACAGAATGTATATCCTAAAACTACAGAAAATAAACTTAATATGCCGGTAAAAGTTGCAATCGGTTCTCCAAATTGGTTATTCCGATAAATCATATTTACCGTTCGACTACGAATATAAAGTATCTATTTCTTAATTCATTATTCAAATAAAGTTATAGTAAAAATAATAAGTTTACTATACCATATGTAATACAACTACTATACCAATAAGAACAATTAGGTACACCAATTTTGTAACTCCAAACTAAAAACTAGGCTAGTTAGTAGTTAGTAGTAGTAGGCTATGAGTGGGAATGCCACACAACGAAGCCGAATAGTGCCCAATGATGCACTGATTTCAAGTTATTTTAGATACGTTCGTTTCTTAAATGAATCTGATTTGAACTGAAAGTAATCATATTTCGATGTAATAATTGCAATTACACAGAAGTGAATAAAGTTAAACACTGCATACTGCTCTTTTTATACTATGCCGAAATTTAACGTTTCTATAGCAAGTGGATGTCATAAAATGCCATGAATAGATCGAGAAGTGCATTCGCGTCGAAAATTCGTACTTTACGATTGGAACACTCAATAGGTTTTATGGCTTCTGCTAGTTGAAGTATCGTCTAAGTTAAATCTACATGTACATACATAACTAACACGCAAAGAATGTGTATGTTACTTTAAACAACAGAAGTGTTGATAGAGTCGCTACATCCATCGATATTAATCTATGGAGTGTCCTTCATACTTATAAAATATAATGTCGTATCTACATTGACCTATTCTTCTTCAGACGTAGTCGAAAAAGCGAGAACTATTGATATTGGGCAGTAGATTCTTTTCATAGCGTAAGCGCAACCACTGAGAATATGATTTTGGACCGTCCCGTAAAGATGGAGGAAGGGTCAAAAACAATTTGGTGATTTAAAGCCTGTAAGGTCACAGACGTCTAGAATTGCGTTCAGTTGAATTTCAATTTTCAATCGTTATGCATGTTATGAGTAGGTAAATTGGAATTGTTGATATAACCTGAATCTATACTTTTTACTCATATAATTGTAGTATTTGCTATATGCGAATACGTATTTTATTTTCATTTCACTTTATATTGTTGTAATAATATGAAAAGTAGAAGATACAGAACTTATAAAAACTTTTGCTGTGAAGACAATAAAAGTATGTACTCGTATGTATTTATTTGAAAATATATTGCCCTTACTTATTTCAACTATTATAATGAAATTTCTTTTTCCAATAATAAGTACCTATCTACAGTAACAGATCTCATGTATTAAATTTCGCGTCGAGCAAGATAGTATTTAACCAAAAAAATGAAATACGGTAAAAATAGCAAAAAATACTAAGATTTTACCGACGTTAAGCAAAAAGAAAATGAGAAAATAGACATTATGAAATTTTACTTTCTACTGCACCTGGGTCGGCCATTTTGTTTTTTTCTCAATTTTGTTTTCGATGACGTCCGTTGCGTATCTGACGGATTATACCCGGGCTTTAATTTAGAGGGTAATAAAATATTTCTCTCTGAACTCCGTAATTACGGGTATTAGCTAATGGAACCAATTATGAAGAAAGTTGCATTGGATTATGTTTTAATTAAAATTGTTGCGTATTTTTTGAGATCTTTGTTTTTTAATAAAATTTAAATTTTAGATTTTGAAAGTTTTGAATTTCAGTGAAATCTTGGGTGTAATTATATCTCGTCTTTGCTATAGGACCTAAGTAGGTTAATTTATATTTCGAATTTGGATAGGTCTGTGTAAATTGTTGGTAATTATGTTAATCAATTGCTGCGATGAGAATAAAACAGGTAGTTAGATTTACGTCAGTGACGTACGTATTTGGTCAGAACAAGAGACAATTAAGAAATGAAAAATGAAATGAAATGAAACGAATGCAAAAATTAATAAAAATAATATTTGATTAATTCGATATTTTTCAATGTTTTCTATTAAGATTTAAATTAATTTATATCAGTAAATACATCTATTTAATGATTTTCACTTTGTTTCTCACTAACAGAGTATTACAAGGGAATAGACAGGCCTATTTTCAATTACTAATAGGTATAAAATTTTGATAATTTCATTCTTAGTTTTTTAATGTAAGAAAGCCAGCGTATAGTCGAATTATGACATTTAAACTACAGACAATTAAAAAATATTCTGCTGAGATATCGAAATCAGAGATCTTCAGAAAAATATTTCGTACACAATTCTTGTTAAAATGAATATTTATTAGTGCCTTTGTGAAAGGTTTCTCTATGATGTTATTATTATAGTATTTCAACATAATTTACTTTATCACTTTTATACTCTTCCTAGTCAGTATACTCTCTTTGTTTTAATCTAGAATCGCATTAAACTTTACTTTGTTTCAAATTGCATTCAGTGAAGCAACTTATAAAAAGTTATACATAATGCATGTTTGCCTGCAGCTGGCTTTGTAAACGCCCCTACTAAGTATGTACTCAAAGAAACCTTGTGTTATTGAGGTCGCTATTATCCTTATTAAGATATGACAAAATATTATATCTGAATCATCTCGAGTCAAACAAAAATGGGACGTGTGTTGTACTCATTATTATTAGACTATCGCATTAGGGATACAGCGTGAAAATATGCATGCATGTACGTGTTATTGAACTGTAAACAGTGATTATTATAGTAAGTACACTCGGATTTCTATGCAACAAATACATTCTCGAGTGACACTATTACTCAACTTGAACCAATAGTTACGTGTAGTTATAACAACGGTGGTAGTTTTGTGACGGGAAGCTTAACGTTTATCGTAGTGAAGCGTTTCTCGATCTCTCAGCTCCGCCCCGAGGTGTTCTCGAGATGGAATTTAAGAGTTATGTTGCAACAAACTCTTTTAGAGAAGCTATGGAAGCTTTCGGTTATATTCTACAAGTAGAGGTATGTTTCTTCTTTCTTCCAGACCAACAGCTTTTATTTTTGGTACTTGTTACCTTTTTGAAAGATGTGCGGTGTCGTCCTTGTGGACAGGATAAGCAATGAAAAGATACGCAGTATGACAGGGTCGCACGACAGTGTTATTGTAGAAATGAAGAAAGAAATGCTTAGGTGGTTCGGGCACATGGAAACAATGAGTGATGAAAGACTGACGAAGAAAATATAGAGAGCGAAAGTGAGTGGTAAAAGAAGCCAAGGAAGACCAAGGCTGACTTATGAAGATCAAATAGCCAGAGTGTTAGCGGATGGAAATGTCAAAAGCTCTCGTATACCTAGGCGAAAATGTGTGAGGAGAATGATGAGATTTGAGGAAGCGAAAGAAGTATGTAAGAACCGCGACGCTTGGCGCTCTGTCCTCTCTGACTACCCCGTTAGGGATACAGCGTGAGGATATGTATCTATGTATGTATGTAACCTTTTTATTATTTCTAAACAGTCAATTATTATTCTGCGATTTCTAATTATGTTTGTATTTAATGGATGTAATTTAATCATTAAATATGAGGGCAAGTATTTGTCTACATATTAAAGTATTTACCTTTTATATTAAATAGGACAAATGAAACTTACTCAATTGAAAATCGATTTTTACGTACGAATAAATAATACAGAATATTTAACCATTAAAAATTCAAAAATAAAGGTCAACTCGTTTGCTAAGCTAAAGCAAATAGTAACTTGAGTTACAAGATACGTTATTACGAATTCAGAGGCCAAATATTTGGCCGGACGAATGGATAAACATCCTAAAATATTGTGGTCTATTTATATTAAACTAGCGAGCCACCCCGGCTTCGCACGGGTAGAAATTTTTTTGTAAATAAAATACAGCCCATGTTACTCACTGATAATGTAGCTTTCTATAGGTGAAAGAATTTTTAAAAGCGGTTGAGTTGATTTTGAGTTTATCCATTACATACAAACGAACAAAGTTTACATATCTTCACGCCGTATCCCTGACCGGTTAGTCAGAGAGGACGGAGCGCCAAGCGTCGCGGTCCTTACATACTTCTTTTGCGTCCTCAAACCATCATTCTCCTCACACATTTTCGCCTAGTTATGCGAGTGCTTTTGACATTTCTGTTGGCTAACACTCTAGCTATTTGATCTTCATAAGTTAGTCTTGGTCTTCCTTGGCTTCTTTTACCACTCACTTTCGCTCTATACATTTTCTTCGTCAGTCTTTCATCAGTCATTATTTCTATGTGCCCGAACCATTACAATAATACTGTCGTATCACACTGTCTTACTGCGTATCTCTTCATTGTTTAGTTTGTCCGCAAGGGCGCAAGGGTGAACAAAGTTTACCTCTTCATAATATTAGTATAGATATAGATTATAAGCTCATGACTTTATATCTATTTATATAAATAAAAACAAATGTTTCTTTGTATGTTTGCCCTCTATTTGTTCTTAAACCATTCCCTCGATTGCGATGAAACTTCGGTGAGTTGTTCTACGTACGTTCTTGAATGTTTCTGAATTATTTAATTAATTAAATAAAAGACTATGCGAACGAAGTCACAGGCAATAGCTAGTGTATATAATCGTATGTATTTAATACATTATATGTATGTACATATATACAAAATCTATATAATAGTTCGTAGATCGTGTACAGGATGACCAACAATTTTTATACTGTTTCGTTAGTTTAATAATTTTTTTTAATTAATTTATTGTATTAATAACTGAAAAGGATGGATATGACTGGCCCGTTGGCGCAGTAGCATAGCATCTGCTTTCCAAGCAAGGGTCCCAGGTTCGATCCCTGGTCAGGTCAATTTAGGAAACGAACTTTTCTAAATTGGCTTGGAGTCTGGGCGTTACTGGGAACTCCCCCAGAGGTCGTTGTGTGGTGCCCATAGTACAAGCTTATTGCTTAGTTTGGGGTCACACAATCTGTGTAATTGTCTGGAGTATATATAAAAAAATTATACATTTATAAATCTATGCTGAGCAACGTACTCTTACAAACAGGAATTATTACGAAATCGAAAGAAACATCAAAGAATACTGAAATTATAACTTAGACAATTGAAGTGCTTTGTTTCCTGGACACCAAGTAGTAAAAAAATTTAAGAAAAAAAAAATCGAATTAAGAAACAACACTAAAAAGCACAAAATAAATATCCTCTACTAATCAAGACTCAAGTACAGAAATAACTTCATAAATACGATACAAATACCTACATAATAAAATTTGACTTACTGAAGCCAGTGCCAAGCCTATCAAACTAATAGACTTTTTGTTGTTGCACCTTGATTTGGCACCGACTTCGATGACTGTAAAATTTAATTATTATTTAGTATTTATATAGTATTTATGAAGTTATTTTGAACCGACTTCAAAAAAAGAAGGAGGTTCTCGATTCGTCTGTATGTTGTTTTTCTTTTTTGTTTTTTTTTTTGTATATTTGTTACTTCATAACTCCGTCATTTATGAACCGATTTCGAAAATTCTTTTGGTAGGTAATACTTCAGAGGTGGTCCCATTTAAATTTTACCGAGCTTGGACTTCGAAGATACACTAGATAACACGACCTGGTTATAACCTTTATTTATATTGACGATTCTTTTGTATATCGTTGCGCTCCGGAATTAGAATGAAGTTAATTGCAGACCTGCCCTAGATATTTATTCAGGCCAAGACCACTCAAAAGGGAGAAATAAAAAATTGTTATTAAAAAAAATTAAACCGCCTTCAAAAAAATACTGAGAAATATAAAATAACTATCCTTTACTAATCAAAACTCAAGTACAATTAAAATACCTTTATAAATACGATACACATACCTATATAAGTAAATTTGACAGTTATTGAAGTCGGTGAATCAATTTGCAACAACATAAAGTCTATTAGTTTGGTGGGCTTGGCACCGACCGACAAAGCAGTTAGCTTTATTTAGTTTATCTTCGAATTCCAAGCTCCAATAACAGTGAAATTTAAATGGCACCAACTCGGAAGCATATCTTATCAAATAAATAAGAATTTTCGAAATCCGTACACAATTGACGGAGTTATTACGAATATACATAAAAAAATACAGACGAACACAGAACCTCCTCCTTTTTTTGAAATCTTGTTTGAAGATGGAATATTAGCTTAATGATGAATAAACACAGTATTTTTGTAACTATATCTTTACGAGTAATTTTTGTTAGGAATTCAGTTACAGCGGTGACTCAAAAAATACTTAGTTGATTGACCCTATTGTAAGAGTTATTGCTATCGATGAAGTGAACAGATACATAATCAAATTAGCCATCTGTTTCATCTCAAAGCTTCGTGTTAACGTATTGTATTACATTTACGTGTCAAGCTGCAAGATCATTGTCGTTTAATAAAATTTAACTTAATTTCGGCTATTTTAGGTACTTCCTACGGTACTACGGTACGGAACTACGGTATTGTACGAAAACGTGATCTACAATTTAGTTTATCGAATTAAGTGTGGCTTGCATCAACTATTAAGCTCGATTTAAAGAAATGACATCTGGCTTGCACCAACTATAAAAGAGTTAGTGCAAGCGAGATGTCAAATCCCTAAATCGAGTTTAAACATTTGGTACAAGCCGCCTTAAATGCTCGTAGAAATGTTAATGTTTAATATTAGAAATGTCGCTGCATTCGCTATTTAAATATTTTTGTTATGTAATGTTTCCTTCTGTGGTTACTACTTACATACATACGAATATTTCATTTAATATTTGTAAGCTATATTTTTAGTCAATATAAGCTAGGTATTCGTTGTGACAAAGATATTAATTCAATTCAGACGGTTCTTCGAGATTACTTATACGAATGAATCTTTGGAAATGAAACGATTCACACATGGCACACGCTATCTAGAAGTAGACTAAAGAATAGGGTTTCCTAAAACTTAACAGACATCTACAAAGGCAAAGGATAGCAATTCAATTAAGGCGGTTCTTCAAAATTACTATGAGTGAAAGTGAATTACTCAGAATAGCGACATTTTTTATAAGTACATGAGTATTATTTGTCATTACAAAATATAAATAATCTGTTTCTCGTAAGAACCCGTACAAGAATAAGTAAAAACTTGTTAATTCGTATTGTATAATAAAAACAAACCATGAAAGTCTAAAAAATTGTATTATTTCTTCTTAAACGGTACATTATATATAGAATGTTAACAAAATTCCAGCCAGATCAATTTCTTAGATGGAATTATCTTTAGATTAATTAAATATTTATTGCGCTAATAACTATACGTTTATATTACATACATTTTGTCTCACATTATAGAATAGAAATTTTATAGTTAGCCTGTGAAATATCAGAGTATATTCAGTGCGTCTAACATAATAGTGTTGGACATACCATTCGTGTAATTATGCCTTGCGGTCATACTGGAATAGGCACAGTGTCCATTTGTAACAGTTTGTTGTTTAATTAATACAATTAATGTGTACTGTACTTTGAAATGAAATGATTTCATACCTACGTTTCTTACTTACCTTTAAGTGTGATACACAATACAAATAACATTCTTATGTGTATAGTAAAATTTTATTCTGAACCTCTATGCCACTGGTTCCCAAACTTATTTTGTCTACTGAGTCGAGAGCTCATGCAGTCGTTTTCTAAGATGCCTCCTAGCTAAATGAAATTACAAATCACCCCCAGGCCTCTACACAACGCCCCAATTTTTTTTCTGGGTCTCTTACCGCCCCCCTTTAGGCCTACAGCTCTCACAAGGGGGCGTTATCGCCCACTTTGGGAATGGCTACGTCTATGCTATAGTATTCTATTATATTTATATTACATTTTATATAGATTCATTCCTCTAGAATTACCGATTCTCTTAACTTTCTACCTTTGTAGGAGATTAAGAAAATCGAGATTTACATTTTAAAATCGGAAAAATCCAAAAACATGATTTCTATTTTTACTTCTGTTTGAAACAGAATAAAAGTGATAAAAAATCAGGACATTTAGTGTCCCGATCAAGGATAAATCAGGACGTTCACGGACCCTTGAAATCGGTGCGTTTCGTATTAATCGACTGATGTGGTTCATGCATGACGTAAAAATTGAACAAACTAGAATAGCCCGGCTAATTTAAAATTTAATTTGTGATTATATGTTATAATTGCATGCCTTTTCCTATTTGGAGTACGAAATTACATTTTGATGCCATTTTTAGTATTAGAACTTACAGATGACGAAGCGGAAATAAATTAATTGTAGTAAAGGCTGCTAGTTTATGGACTTTTGTCTGTACCCTTGCGGACAAAATAAGCAATGAAGAGATACGCAGTATGACAGGGTTGCACGACAGTGCTATTGTAAAGATGAAGAAGGGAATGCTTAGATGATTCGGGCACACGGAAAGAATGAGTGATGAAAGACTGACGAAGAAAATCTACAGAGCGAAAGTGAGTGGGAAAAAAAGCCAATGAAGACCAAGGCTGACTTATGAAGATCAAATAACTAGAGTGCTAGCAGACAGAAATGTCAAAAGCACTCGCATATCTAGACGAAAATGTGTGAGGAGAATGATGAGATTTGAGGAAGCGAAAGAAGTATGTAAAGACCGCGAAGCTTGGCGCTCCGTCCTCTCTGACTACCCCGTTGAGGATACAGCGTGAAGATATGTATGTGTTCGTGTAACTGTATCCATAGGTGGCTGGTAAGTCTCTTTATAAGTACTTAGAATATGACGATAAAATAAGAATATCAATTAGCTATATACAATTGTGTAATAAGTAAATCCATAGGCAAGTCTAATGTAAAGTAGACGAAAATTATATATTAAAGAAAAAACATATTAAAAATTAATAAGTGGGCCCCGCGGGCCTGTGTTGCCGTTGCAAGAGTATGTCTGTACAAATTTTGAGGATACCCTATTCTTTGGTCTACTTGTAGTTACTAGTAGATGCCCTGCACTCGAAGATAAGAAAACAGCTGGTATACTTGTGTCAATCGCTCATTTTCAAAAATTTTGTATTAATGAAAAAATATTGGTTCAAATGATCATCGTACAGAGGTACAATCATAATTATGATATTTTAGATTAAAATGAAAGATCAAACGTTTGCAGGAATAATCCGATCTGTTACAATTTAGATATTCATTAAAGTTAGTACAACTCTCCCGAATGTGTTTTTTTTGTTTATTAGCTGTAACCCGCGATTTCGTCCGCGTGAATTTACAATGAAAATATCGTTGTTTCAAATCCTATTGTAGGGATTATCTATTTCATAGTCATATTGTAGTCAAGGACGTAGAATGTAGAGCTGAGAGCGAGCAGTCATCATCGAACATAATACAGACAGACAGACAAAAATTACAAAAACACGTGTTTGGGTCTTGATTACGTGCAGAAAATCATATAAGCTTAAGAAGAAGCATTTATTTCGAAATAACAGACGGACACTTCAATTTTATTTATATGTATAGATGTGTAGATGAATAGATGCGTACATATCTTCACGCTGTATCCCTAACGGGCTAGTCAGAAAGGACGGAGCGCCAAACTTAGCGGGCCTTACGTACTTATTTCGCCTCTTCCAATCTCATTTTTCTCTTCACGCATTTTCGCCTAGGTTTACGTTAGTAACTAATTAATGTGTGGCCTAGGTATGAAAACCAATTAGCTGACGGAAATATCAAAAGCACCCGTGCTTTTTTGTTAATTGTTTTTTTTTTAATATTGTGTTGGTAGTTCTCATGAAATCACGAAATTTCGTCTTAAGAAATGAATAAAAAAAATGGATGTGTAATTATTTTTCGAGCATTTGATAGTACCTATGTTCCTTGTATTTGATAAAATAGTGGTCCCCAGAATAAATGTGTTTCAAAAATACATAGAGATTAATCTATGGTAAAATAAGGAATTTATATGAGGGTATCACGGATGAGGGAATTATAAATAATAAACAAAAACTGGCAACGTAATCTTTCATCTTTATCGAATTTTTGTATGAAATTAATGCTGCCAAAAATCCATCTCACTGAATAAATAATATTCAAATAAACGTCATTACCTTCACACCACGACATGAGGTAATGACGACCAAAAATGTAACTCTTGAAGAAGAATATTAATTAAAACTCTTTTAAAAAAACCTCTAACACGCTTAAAATAATATAAAATACGGATATTTAAAAATTAATAGTACTGCTAAGTATCAAAAACCAATAGGAGCGTTAACGCATGATTAAAGATGAGTTCACAAATAGGCTGTCAGTGAGGATGTGAGGAAATGATTGTTTTTCTTGGGACACACATAAAAAATAATTTATCAACTTATTTTTTAATTTCTTTGTTTTAAAATAATACTACTTTCGAAAATACATTGTATTTTTTATTTATTTATAAAATTTTCAATTAGTTTTATTAAGGAATTGTTGAGTTAAAAATCCTGAAGGGTTTAAATCTGGAGTTTGGGAGTGAGGGAATGATTTTTGGGACTTCAGCATTTTTTATGTTATTTTATGTACACATATTATGATTTAGAAATTATAGCTGATACTAGTAGCCACAGTAATAGAGCTTAGGAGGAAATAATAGTTACCGATAGAAGTTGGCTCGATTTTTGTTAAATCTAAAAGGACAGGAATTTCGGGATTTTGTGACAACTACCCATGTATTTTTGTGAATTTATCTCGTAAATTTGCTCGTACATTTCTCGTAAATTACCTTACATCACTTTACATGGCAGATACAATTAAACGAATCGAATTACAAAATCGACTACAATACTGAGATACACCGCCGAATACGCAAAGGCTAAATACGAGTAAGTACTTGATCTTAGATCAAGTCTTAATTCATCATTATCTCATACTGAAAAGATAGTTAAATACGAATTTGATGACCCATCAATGTTAGATAAACATCAAATCTAATCTACCATTATCTCGATGAATAATAATAATAATAATGCGCCAGACGATACACACCAATCATCTGATCTCAAACTACGGTATTCCCTGTGCTGTGAGAACCAGACGACGACTACTGAGGGCGTCTCTCAGTACACCCAGACCCTAGACAATCTAGAAAAGTTCATTTTCTAATTTGACCCGACCGGGAATCGAACCCGGAACCTTCCGCGCTTGGGTTAACGTCTAAAACCACTACGCCATCTAGGTCGTCAAATGGTTTACTACAATAATAATTAGACGTTTGACAAGACTTTGACACGTTGACAAAGGATTAGTTTTTAGTTATTAGTTTTAGCATTAGTAAATAGACCATTGCTTTATTATAATTGAACTTTCAGTATACCAGTTAAATTTTGCCTTCGATCAATTTTAATGAAGAGCTTACTTGAAGAGAGATTTGATTACCGTTTGAGTATTTGGCCGTCCAGTCTGTCAAATGATTGAATAGATGAATGATGCAGGCGCTCATTCAATTGTGATTGCAACAATCAATATTTTGAAACGATCGCAATTGTATTGCAGTCAAATCACCGAATCAATCACAACGATACAGCTAACAGCTGGCATATTCTGTACTCTCCTTTCTCTTCAATGTTAGAGTAATTACATAGACAAATTAATTAAATTTAACGTTAAAAATTATTACGTAAAATTATGAATTTTTGAATCGTAAAAGTAACTACAACGTTATTGTTCAAAAACTTGTCAATATTGTCAAAGCGTCAACTGTTACCATAAATAAACTTAAAGACGCTTTACAAAACAGTAAATAAAAGGAAATTTAGTTTATTCATTTTTATTTACACAAAATAAAGTGAGCGCTGATAAATTAAATATCCCTAAATGGGCATTACCTTTATTGCATCTATACATCATAACCCTTCGACATACTACCTGATATATACCCTAGCCATAAACATGACAAATATACCCATTTTATTACTAAACACAAATATTTATACGTACAATACCAGCTATTTTATTTTTATTATGTAAGCATAGACTTCACACAGATAGAAAGTGTTTTACACAAAGCTTAAGTGTTATTTTTTTTAACACATTGGTGAGAGTTTTATTGAGTATAATGTAGTCGTTATATCTACAGAGCGAAAGTGAGAGGTAAAAGAAGCCAAGAAAGACCAAGGCTGACTTATGAAGAACAAATAGCCAGAGTGTTAGCAGACGGATATGTAAAAGCACTCGCATACCTAGGCGAAAACGTGTGAGGAGAATGATGAGATTTGAGGAAGCGAAAGAGGTATGTAGGGACCGCGAAACTTGGCGCTCCGTCCTCTCTGACTACCCCCTTAGGGATACAGGGTGGAGATATATATGTATGTATGTATATAATCGTTGACGAAATGGTTCCTACATAACTACATAATGTAACTTTTACATATATATAAATATGTAAGTATACATTTTTTCGTTGTTTTTCTTGTTTATTTTTCATTTAAGCTAAGGTACCAAGACATCCAGTAAAAATGAATAAAATATAGCATCTAATTCTTGCACAATGGGTATCCCTGTCTGTATTTTGTAAAATATATTTTACAGTACATATACTTTGAAATCGCGCAACCAAGTACCACTATGTCCTTTTTATCGTCGAATAACTATTTAGGTAGGCACAGAGAAATACTTCAACCCTTTGTTATAAATAGCAATTTTATTCTCATAAATCAGTTTGGTTCTTCTTCTATGATGCGTACTACTAGGAATTTGAACACTGTTTCGATGTCTGTTTTCTTATTGATATATTTTGGATATTACAAAAGTAGGGAGTGAATTTAAAACTACACATTATCTTAAATAATAAACTTCCTCAAAGTTGCCGCTTAGAAAGCTGTCATTTCTTAAAGTACCCAGCAGACTGGCAGCATTGCCTCTTTGAATAGCCAAACTGATTCGTTGAGGGAAGAAGCTGCCAGCCCGGCGGTCTCCCGAAGTCTCGCCCAGTCTCTTACAAATATCAGAAACCAGTCGATATGAGTGAATTTATAGGAGTGATTACATTCGATAATCTTGCCTAATAAAAAGTTTGTAAGTGGGTGATCGAGCATCGTTCGGCATCTTTCAAGTTTACCAAGGGATAACACCTATCAAGATAAACTTGTAAAGTAAAACACTATCTAAACACAAAATCTATTTCATCGAAATCGTAAGAGCAGTTCTCGAGACGGCTTACATATTAGCTTATACATAATAATTCATATTTTTTGGTATCTTTGTCTTCTATGCGTTCCTAAACTGTTCATTCGATTGTGATGAAATTTTGAGTTGTTCTGTGTATTCTTGAGAAGGTATCTGAGATATTTAATTTAATAAAATAACGCGAACGAAGTCGCGGGCAACAGCTGGTGTACATATAAAAATTGCGTATTATAGTATTACAATAATTAGATTAGGCAATATTTGTTGAACCGTTAAACTTATGCTTAAGACAGAGCAATGGTGCGTTGATAATTGAATTATATTTATTTTGATGATCTGTAATTATTCAAATATGTGGGAGAACTGTATGATGACTATAAGGTACGTTGTACATAAGCTCAGTAAACCGACAGGCAATGTGCTATTTACAGGGATTAGTCTGCAAATACGATAGTTATAAGGTCTCATTTGAATGTAGTCCAGGAACTCCTTTATTTCCGTGCGTTCCAGTTCGTCTGAAAAACAAAATCGTTATACGAAATTAGTGAATTTAAAAAAGTAGCCTATGTCCTTCTCCAGGGTTCAAGCTAATTCCGTACCAAACATCGATTCAGCGGCAAACCAATGAATCGATTTAGATGTTTGATATAGCTAAAACCATGATTTAATAGATGGACAGAGACACACACAGAGACATGGAAGTATAAATTGAATCACCCGAAAGAAAGTTAAATTTTTAGATGTCTCACTCTGACTTAATTTCAAAGGAACCAAGGAAGTAAGTTATGCTCATGGACCAACCGGCGTCTGAATGGCATTGCTTCTAATAGATGACTTTCTATATATTAACGCTCAATTAATAACTTCATGTCGGCATAGGAAGGCCTCACTCACAAGCAGTCGTATGTGGATGACGCGCGGACCACTCGTTACAGACAAGTAGACTGTAGCGTTGCGCAGCAGTCAATTTAAAACTGAGTATCGTGCGAGGGCCTCTTTTTGCAAATATGCTAGCACGAAGTGTGCACACGTTTGTGCTGGGTGGAGAGGTGAGGAGGAGCTTAACGAATGCACGTCATATTGACACACTGTACATGAGGCAAGGTATTGCGAGTGGCGAAGACTCACGAGAGGCTAGCATTCTCGAGTGGCTAGGACTCGCGAGTGGTGAATATAGTCTTACCGAGGAAAATAAACTGGCCGTAAATTGGTTTAAAAAAAGGTGTCGAGATCCAGGTTGCCAAGTATACCTAAGTTTGTATAGGCAAACTCTTAAGCGAGGTGTCAATTCGCTGTTGTCTAATCGAATGCACGCCGAGCGGTGAGGTGGTGCTGATAACACTGAGGTAGTAAATACATATGTGTTGAGAGTAGATAATGGCACTACAGTTGAGCACTACACTATCATTAAATGATATTTATACGTTATAACTCTATAACCAGCGAACTTAATTCATATTTCAAAATCAAGAAATAGAGTGGATACACGAGTATTCTTAATTTTGACATGGTGAATTTCTTTACATGATTTTCTAATGAATTTCGCAAAAGATGGATGGATAGAAGCTTTTAAGTAGGTTACCGTTGTTGAAATTTAAGACCATTCTTCCTTTGATTCCTTTCGGCCGTCAACGTTTCAGTACAGACTGATAAGTATAGTACGGAATAACCGATAATAATTTCAATCAATGGTAGTTGAGTAATTGGGTAACTTCCGTTGAGTGAAAATAAATGTAATTTTTAGTAAAATGAGAGTAATCAATTAGGCCCCAAGAAATTGAAACTGTGATCCGAAAAAAAATTGTAAATTTGTATTAATTCGATCGGTAAAAACACACCTTTACATGATTTGTGCTTGTCCAGTAAGTATAACTTTATTCTGTCAACTTCTGCAGAGGTCATTTCTGCCACGATGCCAGGCAAGCAAGACATCAAGCCCCAGTGTGTCGCTTCTAGTCCTAGTACCACAATGTGCATCAACGGTGCCTGTTCAAGTAAATTATTATCATTAACTTTGGCAACATTGCTGCACATCTATGCTGAAATAAATAAGAAAATATTTCTTACCCCTTTTTGGTGAAGGCAAATAATATGGTATAGTAGCAACATTATTTTAGGAAAACAGCATATCAAACTCAGCAGAAACTGCAGAAAGAACAAGATTGTAGTTTATTATAATAGATAACTATATAAATTATAAAACACATCATATTATATATACATTTGATAGTCGTATATTTGCTAATTGGTGTAGGAATATATTTTTAATTGTAATTGGTAAATGTCTTAAAAAAGTTAATGTTTTTATTATTGGCAGAATATTTGAAAATGGTTGTAATGTATACATAAAATATATACAGGAAATATAACTTAGACGACATTTGCTAATAATAATTATTGTAGTTAGAAAAAGTTATGTGAAATATTGTTAAACTTACAAAGGGGTTAATCAGATTGCTTATAGAGTCGACGCTGTCCAGAATCTTCTTGTATGTCTCGTAATAAATGTTTAAAGAATTTTGCTCTTTGAATTGCATGAAGGACACAGACGGTTTAGACCTGAAATATTTCTTAATTTCCAGTCGCAATGCTGACATTCTGTGCCTAATGAATGAAAATACTATTAGTCTCGGCATTTGATTGATGTCTATTGCGATCAAAGCAAAATTTAAGACAAATAACATCAAAGGTGACTCTGCACAGGAATTCTTGTATGAAAAACATAAAGCTACGCTGTATGTTAGCCTTGTAACTAGAGCATACGTCACGATGTAGTGAGCTAGTTTTCGTAAACGCGTATAGTAGTTAATATTCTGCACATTTAATTTCTCGTCGATCTCAGCCAAGTTCTGATAGAATTGTTCGCGGTAATCTTTCTTGCCGAAGCATAGTGCCGTTACTGTTGTGATATATTCTAGAGCCACGAAAAGGAAGGGAGAGCTAATGATATGTTTTTCTGAGCTCAAAGCAAGGGTCGATGTTGTAACTGATATGAATACTGAATACAATTTAACTAACACGCGAACAACTTTCGGCATTTTGTGAGCCTTTGGTAAATAGTTACATCCAAATATGATAGTTAGGTAAAAAGATCCTTTGAACGTTTCGAAAAACTTGAAGTGTTTAGAACCACGGGATTCGACGGTGATTTTCGTCATTGTCACGTCACGTCTTGTCACTTTGGATGTCAGGTGCAAACTGTCACGGTTGTGATGTTATTTTAATGAAGAGTGATTATAATTGGTCGACCTCTATATTTTTACACTTTTCACACGTTATCTTAACGTGGACTATAACTGTGAAAAAAAAATATTACAAAAGATATAAAGTTATTATACAGTCAAACTGGTTCTTTTGGTAACGTTGACGGAGGAATAGGGTTTCCCCGATAACGTATTTTTGTATTTTCGATTATCTTTTGTGTGCCAGTTTTATAGCATGTACTACATAGAAAACATTTTTCTAGTGTTGATTGCAAAATCTACAGGATTTTCACTTTCATTCGTTAAACTTTACAATTTAGCAACAAATAGAAAAACTGAAATTTCAATTTGTTAACCAACGTTATCCAAAGTTATTTGACTCAACGGCATCCTCAGTTTGTTAAACAATGTTCACTAGAGTTATTTCACTCAACGGCATCTTCGATTTGTTAACCAATGTTAACCAGATCTATTTTACTCAACGGCATCTTCGATTTGTTAACCAATGTTTCGCTGAGTTATTTGAATCAATGGCATCTGAAATTAGCTAACCAATGTCCTCCAAATTTATTTGATTCAACGGCATCTTCAATTTGTTAATCAATGTCACTTAGAGTTATTTGACTCAGATATTTTCAATTTGTTAACTAATGTCACTCAGAGTTATTTGACTCAACGCCATCTTCAATTTGTTAACCAATGTTACACAGAATTATTTGACTCAACGGCGCCTTACTTGGCTGGTTTTTTATGACCTTACGTAACGTAAGGGACACGATTAAAGTGATCAATGTAAAGAGTTCAATTAACGCTTCGATGGTTATTTATTACATAAATTCCAAGTCTTGTCCACACTATTGCTGATAATTTGTGGGAAACAGAATATTCTTCCACGTATTCCGCTTAGTATTGATAATAATCTACGCTAATGGGTTATCAATGATCACCCATTAGTGTAGATGAATTTTGCATACACATAACAATTTAATTCGACTGAAACTAAACAGTTCCCTCGGCGTCGTTTTATACTTTATAAAATAATTCTTATAAAAACGCACTCGTACGCACAATACAAAGTATTATTTTAGATTGATCACTGGAATGGAACACGAGACCATCGGCTTAGAGAACGAATTTTCAGCTTAACTAAATCAAGTTTAACTTACTAACATTAACAAAAACATTTTAAATACATTTATCTTATGCTAGCCACACACGATAAAATATGCTTGATCAAGCCCGTCCAATTGGCGTGAAGCGTTGTTTGGCACAACGCCCCTACAATGTCACACACGATCTTTACTTGAGACAACCTCCGTTTTAGCAATTCGGACGGGCTTGATCACGCATACTTGATCGTGTGTGGAGGACATTACAAGGCGTTTACCAACTATGTTCGATTGCCGCACGCGCTTGCGCACATCTCCGCCAAATAAAGTTATCGGATATAAAAATCTAACACCTAGATTGTAGTATACAACTAGACAATAAATATGTTTAAAAATGTATCCAGTCCATGCAGCTGTTTCGACACAGCTATTCAAAATATAGAAAACTGCACTTTGTTAAACTTCTTTTTGTATAAAATTTTTACAAAATTAAGGACAAACATCTGTTCTATTGGTAATTTCTATTAGACATTTACGAAAGGCTGTAAGTATTTTCGAAGTTCACTGATTTTTGAGCTTACTGCGAAAGTAAACGCCTAAAACCCTTTCTCGCGATAGCGAAATGAGACGAGGGCTATTATCAAACGGGCTCGGTCCGGACTGATGAAGGTAAGTTAACGGTCCGCTTGTGTCACTTTCTAAACTGCCTTTAACTTCGATGCAACGCCGAAAGTTTTAAATGGATAAAAGCGCTATATTAGACGTAATCCAATCTCATCTTCAGGAAGCCAGGTACTTCTTTCTCTTGCGTTAGTAAAAACATTTTATGATTCGTGGTCACATCTCGTGGTTGCAAAAAAATAATTTGTAATCGTAACGAACAAACCAACATACATTGTCTACAAAATGTATGTTTAAATATTTCATACTGTAATTAGTTTAGTGTTGACCTTCCATATCAATTTGTTAAGTAATTTCAAAATGTCTTAGGTAAACAAATTGATGTTATGATTTATTATGTTATAATTTAGTGTCTCTAGAGCAGGGGTTCCCAAACTTATTTTGTCTACTGCCCACTTTGAGAATAAATTATTTTTTAGCGCCCCCATTTTTTCACCTACTGAAAAACCACTATAACTTCAAATTAAATTAATTAATTATTATGAGCTATATTAGCGGAGATTAAACATTAATTCCAAACGAGACTTTTACTATAACCCGCAACAGTTAACCTGAAACCTGAGCGCAGTAGGTAATACACAACGGCGCTCAGGTCTCAAGTTAACTCTTACGGGCTACACCTGCCAATGAGAATGATTATTGAAACGCAACTTTATAGTATTCAAACAGAGTATCTTTTATTCAAAATAAAACAAATATAATAGATCCTTATATAAAAACTAATGTGAAGGATGAATCTGATGCTGTTTAATAAGTTTGTTGATATCAGGTTCCAATTTACTCAAGAACAGTCGCAAGTCGCCACGTTTGGTAACACGCAAACGATTTCTCTTTTTAGTAAGCAGTGTTGCCACAGCACTAAATCCGCGTTCACACAAATATGACGATGGGAATGCTATCAAGAATCGCTAAACGATTGACCACAATCCAGGGTACAACTGTGGGATCGGTTTTTGTAGCCAAAATTCTTGGTAACCATTTTTGAACTTGATTTTTATTTCCTCGTTTGTCGTCAATTCTATAAGTTCTTCCAGCTGAGGTGACATTGCTGTGTTGACATTTGAAAACGGATCCAACACCCAGTCTGGTATTTCCAAGTTCAAAATGTCCTGGTATCATTCGGTGAAGTCAATGTGGAGGTTTTCCAAATGTTGGCAGTAGGCAAACAATTCGTCGTTACTGCATGATATTGATAAATTCGGAAAATTGTGAAACTCACGTCTGCCCATATTCTTTTTGTGTAGAAGCAGTTTGGCTGTGAAAGCAGCAACAACGTTTTTTTTTTTAATTAAATTTAGTTCATCGCCTTGTAGTTGGAGATTCATGTCGTTGAACAAATTATACAGGTCTGTCATGTAAGCTATATCATTCTTTGATGTAATGAGTTTGTTGTGCAATTCTGTATCTTTAGTTTCCAAGAACTCTCTAACAGAGTCAAACAGGTTGTAAAATCGAGTCAGACAATTGCCTCTTGATAGCCAACGAACTTCAGTATGAAACAACAAACGGTTGAAATCCTCGTCATTAGTAACACAAAGCTGATGAAATAATCTATCATTCAAAGAGCTGTTGCGGATTTTATTGACTGATTTGATGACATATTGCGGTGATTGAAATAGTCGTTCACTTAAGTTTCTAGCAACCAAATGTTGTCTATGAATAACGCAATGTACAGCAAGGACATCTGGAATTTTATTTTTTAAGTACGCTATGAAGCCTTTATGGCACCCTGTCATAGCCGGAGCGCCATCCGTACCAACTGATATAATATTTTTCAAGGGAATCTCTTTCTCATCACAAAACTTTTCCAATGTATTGAATATGGTTTTTGTATCGGTCTCTAAATTTCTAGCAAAGAATAGTTCTTCACATATTTTCTCATCTTTAATAAACCTCACGTAAGACAGCAACAGTGCTTCATTAGTTGGTAAAGTGGTCTCATCGAGCTGAATTGAGAATTGACTTGTCCTCAGGTGATCACACAATGATCCTTCAATGTTTTCAGCCATTTCATCAATTCGTCTTTGCACAGAATTATTACTCAAAGGAATTTTTCGGATAATATCTGCAGCTGGTTTATGAAGCACAGTAGTTATTACTTCCTTTATTGCTGGCAAAATTAACTCTTCTCCGATGTTATGTGGTTTGCCTTTTTGAGCAATTAACAAAGAGATATTGTACGAAGCTCGAAGTCCGTCGTCATCTTGCTTAGCAGCTGCCGAAAATAGTTTTGCTACACTGGGCTGAGTATTATGCTTCTTCTCTAGGTCTTGAAAATATGCTACATTCTTGTCTTTCTTATCTGGATGCATTTTATTCAAATGTTCTTGCAGTCTTAAAGGCTTCATTGCTTCATTCAAAAATGTTTTTAGACATAGAAGACACAAAGGCGACGATGGGTTTGTCGGATTTTCAATGAATCTGAATTTAATATATTCCGCAAAGTATTGCCGTCTCTTCTTTTTTACTTCCGACATTGTTTTGTTTTGAGAAATACGTAAGTAAGTGTTGAACTTAAGTACTATTCATCTATTGCGCGCGAAACCGCAAATGAAAATAAAATAAGTATTACGTTGTTTATATAGGATTGCATAAGCAGCACGCACCGACAGGAATAAAACAAACATGCATAAACTCGTTTATCTCATTCGACGCTCAATCGTACTCAACAAGTCAGAACAAGTATTCTATGAACCAGCCGATTGATACAGGAATGCACAAATCGGGTTATTTAATAAAAACTTGTTAAAACATGATTGCCCGCGGTCTATTATCTACGAAAATTATATATCTGGGAGTACTAATAACTATTAAAATGCGAAAGTGTGTCTGTTGCCTTTTTATTTGTTTGTTTGTGTCTACTTTCATTTCGAAACGGAATGACCGATTGACATGGTTTTTATTTTGTATATTCAATAAAACAGGACAGATATATGAACTACGCGGAGAGAAATATCGAACCGAGTTTGAGCAATCTTTTAATTAATATTAGTTGATGTTCACAAGTTGTAGTTGAGAGTCGAGAGCTCATGCAGTCGTTGTCTAAGATGCCACCTAGCTAAATGAAATTACAAATCACTCCCCAGGCCTCTACACAACGCCCCCATTTTTTATCTGGGTCAGTTACCCTTTAGGTCTGCAGCGCCCACAAGTGGGCGTTATCGCCCACTTTGGGAAAGGCTGCTCTAGAGTGTTGTAAAATTAATGTCATATAAGTAATTCGTATGAAAAAATTTGAATGTACTGTCATTCATAAGCTGAAAATATACGTACTGTGTTGTATGAAACTTTAAAAAAAATCTTCCAGGAGTGTGTTGAGTAATCATTCAATGAATTTAATTTTGTGTAAAAGTTATTTGACACTAACGAACCTTGCTTCCAAAAAACGTTTTTCTCATTATAGAAACTGTTTTTGATGCAATGTTTGTTAGGTACAGAAGTTTTATTGAAAGTACTGTTTAAATACTCAAGAGTATCGTCAGGGTTTTTGCAATGATATGAATTGAATGATGTGATTTTAAAGACTGGATGGTTTGGGTTTGAAACTTGGAAGATCGCTGGTGTGGGATGTCACTTGTATCGACACACTTGTCGTTTCCCATGTCATGGCCCGGCGACTTGCAGGTCAGCGGGTGCCACAGTCAGCACTGCCGAAACTCTCTGTTAGAGTTTCATGTTGTTGTTTCCTTTGCAGTCGAAGCCCTGGGGCCCCGAAATCCATTGACATGGTTTCTGATATTTGTAAGCAACGGGTCAAGGTTTCGGAAGACAGTTGGCTTGTAGCTTCTTCCACCAACTTATCAGTTTGGCTATTCAGATGCCAGTCTGCTGGAAATCATAAGCAATGACAGGTTTCTAAGCGGCAATTTTAAGGAAGTCTATTATTTAAAATAATACTTACTTTTATATTTATAAATGTTAACGTTAAGATATGTAAGTATTAAGTACATACTTACATATCATCGGTGTATATAAAATCGGTTGAGTAGATTCTGAGTTTATCCATTACATACAAACGAACAAAGTTTATATATCGTCACGCCGTATCCCTGACCGGGTAGTCAGAGAGGACGGAGCGCCAAGCGTCGCGGTCCTTACTTCTTTCGCGTCCTCAAACCATCCTTCTCCTCACACATTTTCGCCTAGTTATGCGAGTGCTTTTGACATTTCTGTTGGCTAACACTCTAGCTATTTGATCTTCATAAGTCAGCCTTGGTCTTCCTTGCCTTCTTTTACCACTCACTTTCGCTCTATGGATTTTATTCGTCAGTCTTTCATTACTCATTCTTTCCATGTCCCCGAACCATCTTAGCATTCCTTTCTTCATTTTTACAATTTCTGTCGTACCACCATGTCAAACTGCGTATCTCTTCATTGCTTATTTTGTCCGCAAGGGCGTAAACAAAGTTTACTTCTACATAATATTAGTATAGATATAGATTATAAGCTCATGACTTTATATCTATTTATATAAATAAAAATAAATGTTTCTTTGTATGTTTGTCCTCTATTTGTTCTTAAACCATTCCCTCGATTGCGATGAAACTTCGGTGAGTTGTTCTACGTACGTTCGCGAATGTTTCTGAATTATGTAATTAAGTACATAAAAGACTATGCGAATGAAGAACGAAGGCAAAAGCTAGTGTATATAATCGTATGTATTTAATACATTATATGTATATACACATATACAAAATCTATATAATAGTTCGTAGATCGTGTACAGGGTGACCAACAATTTTATACTCTTTCGTTAGTTTAATAATTGTTTTAAATTAATTTATTGTATTAATAACTGAAAAGGATGGATATGACTGGCCCGTTGGCGCAGTGGCATAGCATCTGCTTTCCAAGCTAGGGTCCCAGGTTCGATCCCTGGTCAGGTCAATTTAGGAAACGAACTTTTCTAAATTGGCTTGGAGTCTGGGTGTTACTGGGAACTCCCCCAGAGGTCGTTGTGTGGTACCCATAGTACTTACTGCTTAGTTTGGGGTCACACAATCTGTGTACATATATATATATAAAATATCTGGAGTACATATATATATATATAAAATTATACATTTATAAATCTATGCTGAGCAACGTACTCTTACAAACAGGAATTATTATGAAATCGAAAGAAACATCAAAGAATACTGAAATTATAACTTAGACAATTGAAGTGCTTTGTTTCCTGGACAACCACGTAGTAAAAAATTTTAAGAAAAAAAATAAATCGAATTAAGAAACAACACTAAAAAGCACAAAATAAATGTCCTCTACTAATCAAGACTCAAGTACAGAAATAACTTCATAAATACGATACAAATACCTACATAATTAAATTTGAGTTACTGAAGCCAGTGCCAAGCCTACTAAACTAATAGACTTTCTGTTGTTGCACCTTGATTTGGCACCGACTTCGATGACTGTAAAATTTAATTATTATTTAATATTTATATCGTATTTTTTTTGTATGTTTGTTACCTCATGACTCCGTCATTTATGAACCGATTTCGAAAATTCTTTTGGTAGGTAATACTTCAAATTTGGGAATTTAAATTGGACTGCTCATATCAATGCGGTAAGCAAACGTATGCATTATACATTTCATTCTCTCAAACGACTCCAGAATTTCTTGCCTTTCAAAACCAAAATTTTGCTTTCTCAATCTCTTCTTCTTCCTATCCTCGACTATGCAGATATATGCTATCTGGACGCAAAAGAGGAATTGTTGAATAAATTGGAGCGGTTGCAGAATTTGGCTATTCGCTTTATTTTCGGACTTCGCAAACATAATCACATTTCAATCTTCCGCTCTCAGCTAAAATGGCTTCCTGTGCGTCTTCGACGAGATATGCATATACTTTCTTTTCTATATAAAATTCTAAATAATCCGTCTGCTCCTGTATATCTTCGTTCCCGCTTTCACCTCTCACCTACTTCTTCTCGACTTAGACGTTCTTGTGTCACTAAAACTTTGAAGTATCCTCTATCCAGATCTAATTTCTTCTACAATTCCTTCACTGCACGAGCAACTAAATTATGGAATAATTTACCTTTCAAAATTCGTAGTAGTCCATCGGTAACTTCTTTCAATAAACATTTAAAAGACCACTACTTATCAATTCATTAAATATTTGCGTCATTTATGTATTTATATTTCTGTATATATTTATATTTTTTATTGTATGTATGTATTTAATATTATTATTTCGTAATTATTAAGTAAATATATCAAGTATTACGTATGTATTATGTATAAATACTTACATAACTGTCATTTATTTATTTATGTATTTTTTTTTTATATAAAGTATGTTTCTTTTTTTAAGTTCAGTTTTTTACCCTCTACAGTATTTGCACCGCTTTGTGGGGTTAGCTGGAAGAAATTTCTTATAGAGATAAGCTCGCCTTTGTACGAAATCTCAAAATGTTATTAATGTAACCTTTGTATTGAATAAAGTGTATATATACTTCAGAGGTGGTCCCATTTAAATTTCACCGAGCTTGGACTTCGGAAGATACACTAGATAACACGACCTGGTTATAACCTTTATTTATATTGACGATTCTCTTGTATATCGTTGCGCTCCGGAATTAGAATGAAGTTAATTGCAGACCTGCCCTAGATATTTATTCAGGTCAAGACCACTCAAAAGGGAGAAATAAAAAATTGTTATTAAAAAAAATTAAACCGCCTTCAAAAAATCATTGAGAAATATAAAATAACTATCCTTTACTAATCAAAACTCAAGTACAATTAAAATAACTTTATAAATACGATACACATACCTATATAAGTAAATTTGACAGTTATTGAAGTCGGTGCCAAATCAATGTGCAACAACATAAAGTCTATTAGTTTGGTGGGCTTGGCACCGACCATAAAAGCAGTTAGCTTTATTTAGTTTATCTTCGAATTCCAAGCTCCAATAACAGTGAAATTTAAATGAGACCAACTCGGAAGCATACCTTATCAAACAAAAAAGAATTTTCGAAATCCGTCCACAATTGACGAAGTTATTACGAATATACATAAAAAAAAATACAGACTAACACAGAACCTTAATGATGAATAAGCACAGTATTTTTGTAACTATATCTTTACGAGTAATTTTTGTTAGGAATTCAGGTACAGCGGTAACACAAAAATACTTAGTTGATTGACCCTATTGTAAGAGTTATTGCTATCGATGAAGTGAACAGATACATAATCAAATTTGTCGTCTGTTTCATCTCAAAGCTTCGTGTTAACGTATTGCATTACATTTACGTGTCAAGCTGCAAGATCATTGTCATTTAATAAAATTTAACTTAATTTCGGCTATTTTAGGTACTTCCTAGAACTACAGTATTGTGCGAAAACGTTTTTTTTAATTTCTTTATGGCAAGGCGCACAGATTAGCGCATTTGCCAATGTCACGGAATAATAAGTAGAATCACAAAAAAATTAGATTTTTCTTATCGCAAAACAACTCTAGTAAAGTGATAGTAGGCTTTACTGAAGTTTTAAATGACTTCAGCTACATATATTTATGTAGATCTCCTCCATTCTTGTCACTTACACGAAACTATAAAACACAATATACTATCACTGTTATACTTGTAAAACTCCTAAAAATAAAAAAAAAATAAAAAATCTAAGTAAAATGACAACCTCACTTCTCCCGTTCCCGCCAAAAAATCCTATGAAAACGTTATCTACAATGTAGTTTATTGAATTAAGGGTGGCTTGCACTATTAAGCTCGATTTAAGGAAATGACATCTCGCTTGCACCAACTATAAAATCGTTGGTGCAAGTGAGATGTCAAATCCTTAAATCGAGTTTAAACAGTAAATGCAAGTCGCCCTAAATGCTCGTAGAAATGTTAATGTTTAATATTAGAAATGTCGCAGCATTCGCTATTTAAATATTTTTGTTACGTAATGTTTTCTTCTGTGCTTACTACTTACATACATACAAATATTTCATTTAAAGCTTGTAAGCTATATTTTTATTAATATAAGCTAGGTATTAGTTGTAAATAAATGAAAAATGCATGAACCTGCAGTTAATAAAATTAGAAATAACTACAGAGACATTAATTCAATTCAGACGGTTCTTCGAGATTACTTATGTGAAGTAATCTTTGTAAATGAAGTGATTCACACAGATCCTGGTATACCACTTGTTTTCTTATCTTCATGCACGGGCTATAGTAGGAATAGGCTAAAGAATAAGGTTTCCTAAAAACTTAAACAGACATCTACAAAGGCAAAGGATAGCAATTCAATTAAGGTGGTTCTTCCAAATTGCTATGAGTGAATGTGAATTACTCACAATATCGTCATTTTGTGTAAGTTCATAGTATTATTTGTCATTACATAATATAAATAATCTGTTTCTCGTAAGAACCCGTACAAGAATAAGTAAAAACTTGTTAATTTGTATTGTACAATGAAAACAAACAATGAGTCTAAAAAATTTTATTATTTCTTCTTAAACGGTACATTATTTATAGAATGTTAACAAAATTTCAGCCAGATCAATTTCTTAAATGGAATTATGATTAGATTAAATATTTATTGCGCTAATAACTATACGTTTATATTACAAATATTTTATCTCACATTATAGAACAGAAATTTTATAGTTAGCCTGTGAAATATCGGAGTATATTCAGTGCGTCTAACATAATAGTGTTGGACATAACGTTCGTGTAATTATGCCTTGCGGTCATACTGGAATAGGCAGTGTCTATTTGTAATAGTTTGTTGCTTAATTAATACAATTAATGTATATGTACTTTGAAATGAAGTGATTTCATACGTTACTTACTTACCTTTAAGTGTGATACACAATACAAATAACATTCTTAAACGTATATTAAAACTTTATTCTGAATCTATATGCTATAGTTTTCTATTACATTTTATTTTATATAGATTCATTCTAGAGGTAGGAGCTCAAGAAAATCGGGATTAAGATTTTTAAATCGGGCCAATCCATAAACACGATTTCTATTTCTGTTTCTGGTTGAAATAGAATAAAAGTGAGATAAAATCGGGACATTTAGTGTCCCGATCAAGAATAAATCAGGATGTTTACGGGCCCGTGAAATTGGTGCGTTTCGTATTAATCGACTGATGTGGTTCATGCATGACGTAAAAATTGAACAAACTAGAATAGCCCGGCTAATTTAAAATTTAATTTGTGATTATATGTTATAATTGCATGCCTTTTCCTATTTGGAGTACGAAATTATATTTTGATGCCATTTCTGGTATTAGAACTTACAGATGACGAAGCGGAAATAAATTAATTGTGGTATAAGCTGCTAGTTTATGGACTTTTGTACCCTTGCGGACAAAATAAGCAATGAAAAGATACGCAGTATGACAGGGTTGCACAACAGTGCTGTTGTAAAGATGAAGAAAGCAATACTTAGATGATTCGGGCACATGGAAAGAATGAATGATGAAAGACTGACGAAGAAAATCTACAGAGCGAAAGTGAGTGGTAAAAGAAGCTAAGGAAGACCAAGGCTGACTTATGAAGATCAAATAACCAGAGTGTTAGCAGACGGAAATGTCAAAAGCACTCGCATATCTAGGCGAAAATGTGTGAGGAGAATGATAAGATTTGAGGAAACGAAAGAAGTATGTAAAGACCGCGACGCTTGGCGCTCCGTCCTCTCTGACTACCCCGTTGAGGATACAGCGTGAAGGATACAATGTGTTCGTGTAACTGTATCCATAGATGGCTGGTAAGTCTGTTTATAAGTACTTAGAATACGACGATAAAATAAAAATATCAATTAGCCATATACAATTGCGTAATAAGTAAATCCACAGGCAAGTCTAATGTAAGGTAGATGGAAATTATATATTACAGAAAAAACATATTAAAAATTATATTAAAACATATTAAAAACGGCAACACAGGCCCGCGGGGCCCGGGCCTGTGTTGCCGTTGCAAGAGTATGTCTGTACAAATTTTGAGGATACACTATTCTTTGGTCTACTTGTAGATACTTGTAGAGCCTGCACTCAAAGATAAGAAAACAGCTGGTATACTTGTGTCAATCGCTCATTTTCAAAAATTTAGTATTAATAAAAAAATATTGGTTCAAATGATTATTGTACAGAGGTACAATCATAATTATGATATTTTTGATTAAAATGAAAGATCAAACGTTTGCAGGAATAATCTGATCTGTTACAATTTAGATATTCATTAAAGTTTTTAGTACAACTCTCCCGCATGTGTTTTTTTTTGTATACTAGCTGTAACCCGCGACTTCATCCGCGTGAATTTACAATGAAAATATCGTTGTTTAAAATTCTATTGTAGGGATTATCCATTACAGAGTCACATTGTAGTCAAGGACGTAGAGTGTAGAGCTGAGAGCGAGCAGACATCATCGAACATAATACAGACAGACAGACAAAAATTTCAAAAACACGTGTTTGGGTCTTGATTACGTGCAGAAAATAATATAAGCTTAAGAATAAGCCTTTATTTCGAAATAACAGACGGACATTTAAATTTTATTTATATGTATAGATGTGTAGATGAATAGATGCATGCATATCTTCACGCTGTATCCCTAACGGGCTAGTCAGAAAGGACAGAGCGCCAAACTTTGCGGTCCTTACGTTCTTATTTCGCCTCTTTCAATCTCATCATTATCTTCACGCATTTTCGCCTAGGTTTACGTTAGTACATACATACATTCATACATATCCTCACGCTGTATACCTAACGGGGTAGTCAGAGAGCACGGAGCGCCAAGCGTCGCGGTTCTTACATACTTCTTTCGCTTCCTCAAATCTAATCATTCTCCTCACACATTTTCCCCTAGGTATGTGAGAGCTTTTGACATTTCCGTCTGCTAACACTCTGGCTATTTGATCTTCATAAGTCAGGCTTGGTCTTCCTTGCCTTCTTTTACCACTCACTGTCGCTCTGTATATTTTCTTCGTCAATCTTTCATCACTCATTCTTTCTATGTGCCCGAACCATCTAAGCATTCCTATCTTCATTTCTACAATAACACTGTCGTGCGACCATATCATACTGCGTATCTCCACATTGCTTATCCTGTCCGCAAGGGTGACACCGCACAACTTTATAAGAGATCGCATTTCTACTGCATTTATCATACTTTCACTCGATTTCGGGCATATCCAGGCCTCACTACCGTACAATAAAGTTGGCACCAACACCGCATTGTGGATGGCCATTTTGGCAGTGTTAGATATATTCACACTATCTACTAATGCGGACAGAGCACCATTCACTTTATTGCCAGCTGCTACCCATCTCTCCACATCCAAGTCACATCTTCCATCCCTCGAAAACGCACTCCCCAGATACATAATTTCATTCACTTGTAGACATTTTCCATTTACCCAAATATCACATTTCGTTTGTACCTCTTCTCTTTCAAACACCAGAACCTTAGTTTTGTTCGCATTCATATTCAATCTTTTTACTTCACATTCTTCTTTCATGCACGTGACTAGTGCCTGCGACTCGGCTTCTGGTGGTGCTATAAGCACAGCATCGTCAGCGTACAATAGGCAGTTTACCACTGTGTCAACACATAACATACCACTCATACTACCTTTTATTTTCTGGAGGCAACTGTCCAAATACAGCACGAACAGCCAGGGAGACATCACACAGCCCTGTCCGACGCCTGAACACACATCAAACCAGGGCGACGTGTCACCCTCTATCCTTACACAGGCTCTGTGGCTGCTATATAATGACCTCACAGCCCGTAGTAAGGAGCCCCCCACGCCATACTCAGGCAGAAGACTGACAATTTCTGTCGCACTACTCTATCGAATGCTTTTTCTAGATCCACCTCTACCGTTCCTAAAACCACCTAGCGCCTCCTACAAATATCTTTCTGAAACGACTTTCATACCTTCAGTCAATACCTTAGTATAGACTTTACTCACTAAGCTGACCAAGCTGATGGCCCCGTAGCACACGCAGTCCAAATGAGAACCTTTCCCTTTAGAGACAGGTACTATGACTGCGGTGCGCCAGTCCTCGGGAACCTTTCCCTTCTGCATACAAAGGTTTCAGAGTGTACAGAAGGTATCCCAGACCCTAGGACCACCATACTTGATCATCTCAGCAGTCACGTCATCAATTCCCGCAGCCTTTCCACATTTCAAACTTCTTATCACTTTCTCAATCACTTTCATACTAATGACATCCTCCAGTCCCTGACCCGAGTGTGGCAATTCATTAGAATCGCTCTAAGTATCAGAGACGAAGTCGCCACTCTCATGCAGTTCTCCACAGTATTCACTCCATCGCTGCAGAACATTTTTTTATCTGTTAGCAAGTTGTTTTCTTTCGAACGCACTTTATTCATTCTGCAAGGTGCCGGGCCACTTCGGTACTTACGCACTTCTTTCCAAAATAATTTGGGGTTTTCCTCGAAGTTGTCCGACATCCTGTTTTCATCTAACATCCTACGCCTTTCACGCTTCTCTTTCACTAGTGCTTTCGTTTCTGCTTTCTGCAGCTTATATCTATCTTTCATCAAATTCTTCATACCACAGTCATTTTTTGTAGTAAGGTAGTCTCGCCATGCTTTCTTCTTCTTATACACAGACTCTTTCACCTCATCATACCACCATACATCACGCTTTTTACCGCTCCCAATCTTATTCGTTCCACACACTTCTTTTGCAGCCTCTATCATACTATCCCTAAGATTCTGCCAACATTCCTCAACATCCTCGCTCATCACTTTCAATCTATCATCAAGCTTACCCGATACTACCCTTTCATATTTATTCCTGGTAGTCACATCTTGCAGTTTCCAGCTTTTGATGCGACAAACCGCTGCAGGTTTGGACACTACGCGATGTCGCCATGCTGCAAACAGACCCCTTATTCTGGTTATCACCAGAAAGTGGTCCGTTCCCAGATCGGCTCCTCTATGCGTTCTTGTGTCCATAACCTGCTTTTTGAGCCTGTTATCTACCAGGAATGAATCAATCATACTTCTCTCATGTTTTCTTTTCCAAGTGTACTGATGGATCCTTTTGTGCTTAAATACGGTATTAGCAACAAAAAGATCCATTTCCATGCACACGCCTAACAGAATCCTACCAGCATCATTCACTCTCCTATCTCCATATTTGCCTAGGACAGTCTCAAATCCTGTTCGAGCTGTCCCGACCATCCATTCATGTCTCCACACAAAACAATTCTCTCATTCTCTTCAACCGTCGCTAGAACTTCTCTAACATTCTCCCAAAACCGCTCTAGCTCACCCACGCCGACGGAGGACACTGGTGCATACACCGCCAAAATAAAAATTCTCGTCAACCCCATCTTGAGGCGCATCCAGAGCAGTCTAGGGTTTACACATTTATACTCAGTCATACAATTAACCAAACGAGAGGACAGCAAAACGCCCACCCCCTGGCATCCTCTATCTTCAAGTGGTACCCCTGACCACAGAGCGATGCTCCCTCCGGGCAAGTCAGCAAGTTCACTGCCCCTTCGCTTGGTTTCACTCAAACATAACACATCCAGTCTTTTCTCTTCCATAATATCAATCACTTCATTCATCTTCTCTTCAATCCCACCTCTCACATTCCACGCAGCTATTCTGCACTCCTCCCTCCACTTCCCGCCGCTAGGTGCACAGCGTGTTGGGTGGCGGTCCCCAACGCCGAACTGCACTTTGCTTACACCAGCGGGGACACACTGGTGTCCGTCGCTTTCGGGGGATGCCCTAGCTTTTAAAACTGCGTTGTCCCGCATGGTAAGCATAGTAGAGGAATTGCAGCCCTGAAAAGGGCTGGCAGGGGTCGCGACGAGCACGCTTCCTCAGTTGACCCCTTAAACGTTTACGTTAGTAACTAATTAATCTGTGGCCTAGGTATGAAAACCAATTAGCCAATACTTTACTGGAGCATACAAAGCATCCGTGCTTTTTTGTTAATTGGTTTTTTTTCGCAACGTAATCTTTCATCATTATCGAATTTTTGTATGAAATTAATGCTGCCAAAAATCCATCTCACTGAATAAATAATATTCCTTCACACCACGACATGAGGTAATGACGACCAAAAATGTAACTCTTGAAGAAGAATATTAATTAAAACTCTTTTAAAAGAATCTCTAACACGCTTAAAATAAAACTACTGATATTTAAAAATTAATAGTACTGCTAAGTATCAAAAACCAATAGGAGCGTTAACGCATGATTAAAGATTCACAAATAGGCCGTCAGTGAGGATGTGAGGAAATGATTGTTTTTCTTGGGACACACATAAAAAATAATTTATCAACTTATTTTTTAATTTCTTTGTTTTAAAATAATACTACTTTCAAAAATACATTGTATTTTTTATTTATTTATAAAACTTCCAATTAGTTTTATTAAGGAATTGTTGAGTTAAAAATCCTGAAGGGTTTAAATCTGGAGTTTGGGAGAGAGGGAATGATTTTCGGGACTTCAGCATTTTTTATGTTATTTTATGTACACATGTTATGATTTAGAAATTATAACTGATACTAGTAGCCACAGTAATAGAGCTTACGAGGAAATAATAGTTACCGATAGAAGTTGGCTCGATTTTTGATAAATCTAAAAGGACAGGAATTTCGGGATTTTGTGACAATTACCCATGTATTTTTGTGAATTTATCTTGTAAATTTGCTTGTGAATTTACCTCGTAAATTTCTCGTAAATTACCTTATATCACATTACATGGCGGATACAATTAAACGAATCGAATTACAAAATCGACTACAATACTGAGATACACGGCCGAATACGCAAAGGCTAAATACGAGTAAGTACTTGATCTTAGATCAAGTCTTAATTCATCATTATCGCATACTGAAAAGATAGTTAAATACGAATTTGATGATCCATCAATGTTTGATGAACATCAACTCTAATCTACCATTATCTCGATGAATAATAATAATAATAATGCGCCAGACGATACACACCAATCATCTGATCTCAAACTACGGTATTCCCTGTGCTGTGAGAACCAGACGACGACTACTGAGGGCGTCTCTCAGTACACCCAGACCCTAGACAATCTAGAAAAGTTGATTTTCTAATTTGAACCGACCGGAAATCGAACCTGGAACCTTCCGCGCTTGTGTTAACGTCTAAAACTAAATCTAGGTCTAATAATAATTAGACGTTTGACAAGACTTTGACACGTTGACAAAGGATTAGTTTTTAGTTATTAGTTTTAGCATTAGTAAATAGACCATTGCTTTATTATAATTGAGCTTTCAGTATACCAGTTAAATTTTGCTTTCGATCAATTTTAATGAAGACCGTACTTGAAGAGAGATTTGATTACCGTTTGAGTATTCGGCCGTCCAGTCTGTCAAATGATTGAATCGATGAATGATGTAGGCGGTCATTCTATTATGATTTCAGCAATGAATATTTTGAAACGATCGCAATTGTATTGCAGTCAAATCACCGAATCAGTCACAACGATACAGCTAACAGCTGGCATATTCTGTACTCTCCTTTCTCTTCAATGTTAGAGCAATTACATAGTCAAATTAATTAAATTTAATGTTAAAAATTATTACGAAAAATTATGAATATGAATGAATCGTAAAAGTAACTACAATGTTATTGTTCAAAAACTTGTGAATATTGTCAAAGCGTTAACTGTTACCATAAATAAACTTAAAGACGCTTTACAAAACAGTAAATAAAAGGAAATTTAGATTATTCATTTTTTATTTACACAAAATAAAGTGAGCGCTGATAAAGTAAATATCCCTAAATGGGCATTACCTTTATAGCATCTATACATCATAACCCTTCGACATACTACCTGATATATACCCTAGCCATAAACATGACAAATATACCCATTTTATTACTAAACGCAAATATTTATACGTACAATACCAGCTATTTTATTTTTATTATGTAAGCATAGACTTCACACAGATAGAAAGTGTTTTACACAAAGCTTAAGAGTTATTTTTTTAACACATTGGTGAGAATTTTATTGAGTATAATGTAATCGTTATATCTACAGAGCGAAAGTGAGAGGTAAAATAAGCCAAGAAAGACCAAGGCTGACTTATGAAGATCAAATAGCCAGAGTGTTAGCAGACGGATATGTAAAAGCACTCGCATACCTAGGCGAAAATGTGTGAGGAGAATGATGAGATTTGAGGAAGCGAAAGAGGTATGTAGGGACCGCGAAACTTGACGCTCCGCCCTCTCTGACTACCCCGTTAGGAATACAGCGTGGAGATATATATGTATGTATGTATATAATCGTTGACGAAATGGTTCTTACATAACTACATAATGTAACTTTTACATGCGATTATTATAATAAATATGTATACATTTTTAAAAATTTGTAAAAATGAATAAAGTATAGCATATAATTCTTGTACAATGGCTATCATGTCTGTGTTTTGTAAAATTATTTGAAGGGTACATATACTTTGAAATTACGCAACCAAGTTGCACTATGTCCTTTTTATCATCGAACAACTATTTAAGTATGTACAGAGAAAGACTTCAACCCTTTGTTATTAATAGCAATTTTATTGTCATAAATTAATCTGCTTCTTTTTCTATGATGCGTACTACTAGGAATTTGAACACTGTTTCGATGTCTGTTTTCTTATTAATATATCTTGGATATTACAAAAGTAGGAGTGAATTTAGAGTGATTACATTCGGTAATCTTGCCTAATAAAAAGTCTGTAAGTGGGCGATCGAGCATCTTTCGGCATCTTTCGAGTTTACCAAAGAATGATACCTATCGAGATAAACTTGCAAAGTAAAACACTATCTAAACACAAAATTTCATCGAAATCGTTAGAGCAGTTTTCGAGAAACTGATTACATATTATATCTTATACATAACAATTAACGTTTGTTTGTATGCGTTCCTAAACTGTTCATTCGATTGTTATAAAATTTTGGTGAGTTCTGTGTATGCCCGAGAAGGTGTCTGAGATATTTCATTTATCAGACAACAGGTAGTGTATATATAAAAATTGCGTATTATAGTATTACAATAATTAGGTTAGGCAATATTGTTGAACCGTCAAACTTATGCTTAAGACAGAGTAGTTAGATATAAAAATGATGTATTGTAACTGAATTATATTTATTTTGATGACCTGTAATTAAAAAAATAAAAAAAATATTTCGATGATTTGTAATTATTCAAATATGTGGGAGAACTGTATGATGACTATAAGGTATGTTGTACATAAGCTCAGTAAACCGACAGGCAATGTGCTATTTACAGGGATTAGTCTGCAAATACGATAGTTGTAAGGTCTCATTTGAATGTAGTCCAGGAACTCCTTTATTTCCGTGCGTTCCAATTCGTCTGAAAAACAAAATCGTTATACGAAATTAGTGAATTTAAAAAAGTAGCCTATGTCCTTCTCCAGGGTTCAAAATTCCGTACCAAACATCGATTCAGCGGCAAACCGCTGAATCGACTTAGATGTTTGGTACGGCTAAAGTCGTGATTTAATAGATGGACGAGATACGCACAGAGACATGGAACTATAAATTGAATCACCCGAAAGAAAGTTAAATTTTTGGATGTCTCACTCTGACTTAATTTCTAAGGAACCAAAGTAAATTATGCTCATGGACCAACCGGCGTCTGAATGGCATCGCTTCTAATAGAGTGACTTTCTATATATTAATGCTCAATTAATAACTTCGTGTAAGCACAGGAAGGCCTCACTCACAAGCAGTCGTATGCGGATGACGCACGGACCACTCGTCACAGTCAAGTAGATTGTAGAGTTGGGTAGCACGCAATTTAAAAATGAGTATCGTGCTAGGGCCTCTTTTGCAAATATGCTAGCACGATGTATTCACAGCTTGTGCTGGCTGGAGAGGTGGGGAGGAGCTTAACGAATGCACGTCATATTGACACACTGTACATGAGGCAAGGTCTTGCGAGTGGCGAGGACTCACGACAGGCTAGGACTCGCGAGTGGCGAAGACTCGCGAGTGGCGAGAACAGTAAAAAAAAAAAAAAAATTAGTCGTGAATCGGTTAAAAAAAAAGGTGTCGAGATCCATGTTGCCAAATACACTTAAGATTGCATAGGCGAACTCTTAAGCGAGTTGTCAATTCGCTGTTGTCTAATCGAATGCACGCCGAGTGGTGAGGTGGTGCTGGTAACACTGAGGTAGTAAATACATAAGTGTTGAGAATAGATAATGGCACTAGAGTTGAGCACTACACTATCATTAAATGATACTTATACGTTATAACTCTTTAACCAGCGAACTTAATTCAAATTTCAAAATCAAGAAATAGAGTGGATACACGAGTATTCTTAATTTTGACATGGTGAATTTCTTTACATGATTTTCTAATGAATTTCGCAAAAGATGGATGGATAGAAGCTTTTAAGTAGGTTACCGTTGTTGCAATTTAAGACCATTCTTCTTTTGATTCCTTTCGGCCGTCAACGTTTCAGTACAGACTGTTAAGTATAGTCTTGATATAAAGACACGCACACACGGAATAACCGAAAATAATTTCAATCAATGGTAGTTGAGTAATTGGGTAACTTCCGTTGAGTGAAAATAAATATAATTTTTAGTAAAATGAGAGTAATCAATTAGGCCCCAAGGAATCGAAACTGTGATCCGAAAAAAAATTGTAAATTTGTATAAATTCGATCGGTAAAAACACACCTTTACATAATTTGTGCTTCTCCAGTAAGTATAACTTTATTTTATCAACTTCTGCAGAAGTCATTTCTGCTACGATGCCAGGCAAGCAAGACATCAAGCCCCATTGTGTCGCTTCTAGTGCTAGTACCACAATGTGCATCAACGGTGCCTGTACAAGTAAATTATTATTATTAACTTTGGCAACATTGCTGCACATCTATGCTAAAATAAATAAGAAAATATTTCTTACCCCTTTTTGGTGAAGGCAAATAATATGGTATAGTAGCAACATTATTTTAGGAAAACAGCATATCAAACTCAGCAGAAACTGCAGAAAGAACAATATTGTAGTTTATTATAATAGATAACTATATAAATTATAAAACACATCATATTATATATACATTTGATAATCGTATATTTGCTAATTCGTGTAGGAATATATTTTTAATTGTAATTGGTAAATATCTTAAAAAAGTTAATGTTTTTAATATTGGCAGAATATTTGAAAATGGTTATAATGTATACATAAAATATATACAGGAAATATAACTTAGACGACATTTGCTAATAATAATTATTGTAGTTAGAAAAAGTTATGTGAAATATTGTTAAACTTACATAGGGGTTAATCAGATTGCTAATGGAGTCGACGCTGTCCAGAATCTTCTTGTATGTCTCGTAATAAATATTTAAAGAATTTTGCTCTTTGAATTTCAAGAAAGACACAGACGGTTTAGATCTGAAATATTTCTTAATTTCCAGTCGCAATGCTGACATTCTGTGCTTAATGAATGAAAACACTATAAGTCTCGGCATTTGATTGATGTCTATTGCGATCAAAACAAAATTTAAGACAAATAACATAAAAGGTGACTCTGCACAGGAATTCTTGTATGAAAAACATAAAGCCACGCTATATGCTAGCCTCGTAACTAGAGCATACGTCACCATGTAATGAACTAGTTTTCGTATACGCGTATAGTAGTTAATATTCTGCACATTTAATTTCTCGTCGATCTCGGCCAAGTTGTTATAGAATTGTTCGCGGTAATCTTTATTGCCGAAGCATAGTGCCGTTACTGTTGTGATATATTCTAGAGCCACGAAAAGGAAGGGAGAGCTAATGATATGTTTTTCTGAGCTCAAAGCAAGGGTTGATGTTGTAACTGATATGAATACTGAATACAATTTTACTAACACGCGAACAACTTTCGGCATTTTGTGAGCGTTTCGTAAATAGTTACATCCAAATATGATAGTTATGTAAAAAGATCCTTTGAACGTTTCGAAAAACTTGGAGTGTTTAGAATATCGGGATTCGACGGTGATTTTCGTCATTGTCACGTCTTATCACTTTGGATGTCAGGTGCAAACTGTCGCGGTTGTGCTGTTATTTTAATGACGAGTGATTATAATTGGTCGATCTATATATTTTTTACACTTTTCACACGTTATCTTAACGTGGACTATAACTGTGAAAAAAAAAATTAAAAAGATATAGTTATTATACAGTGAATCTGGTTAATTGTTATTTCTTTGGGTAACGTTGACGGAGGAATAGGGTTCCCCCGATAACGTATTTTTGTATTTTCGATTTTCTTTTGTGTGCAAGTTTTATAGCATGTGCTACACAGGAAACATTTTTTTAGTGTCGATTGCAAAATCTACAGGATTTTCACTTTCATTCGTTAAACTTTACAATTTAGCAACAACTAGATAAACTGCAATTTGAATTTGTTAACCAATGTTATCCAATTTGACTCATTTATTTGACTCAACGGCATCCTCAGTTTGTTAAACAATGTTCACGAGAGTTATTTCACTCAACGGCATCTTCGATTTGTTAACCAATGTTAACCAGATCTATTTTACTCAACGGCATCTTCGATTTGGTAACCAGTGTTTCGCTGAGTTATTTGAATCAATGGCATCTGAATTAGCTAACCAATGTCATCCAAATTTATTTGATTCAACGGCATCTACAATTTGTTAATCAATGTCACTTAGGGTTATTTGACTCAAAGATATTTTCAATTTGTTAACTAATGTCACTCAGAGTTATTTGACTCAACGCCATCTTCAATTTGTTAACCAATGTTACCCAGAATTATTTGACTCAACGGCGCCTTACTTGGCTGGTTTTTTATGACCTTACGTAACGTAAGGGACACAATTAATGTGATCAATGTAAAGAGTTCAATAAACGCTTCGATGGTTATTTATTACACAAATTCCAAGTCTTGTCCATACTATTACTGATAATTTGTGGGAAACAGAATATTCTTCCATGTATTCCGCTCAGTGTTGATAATAATCTACGCTAATGGGTTATCAATGATCACCCATTAGTGTAGATGAATTTTGCATACACATAACAATTTAATTCGACTGAAACTAAACAGTTCCCTCGGGGTCGTTTTTTACTTTATAAAATAATTCTTATAAAAACGCACTCGTACGCACAATAAAAAGTATTATTATAGATTGGTCAGTGGAATGGAACACGAGACCATCGGCTTAGAGAACGAATTTTCAGCTTAACTAAATCAAGTTTAACTTACTAGCATTAACAACAACATTTTGAATACATTTATCTTATGCAAGCCACACACGATAAAATATGCTTGATCAAACCCGTCCAATTGGCATGAAGCGTTGTTTGGCACAACGCCCCTACAATGTCACACACGATCTTTACTTGAGACAACCTCCGTTTTAGCAATTCGGACGGGCTTGATCATGCATACTTGATCGTATGTGGAGGACATTACAAGGCGTTTACCAACTATGTTCGATTGCCGCGCGCGCTTGCGCACATCTCCGCCGATACACATTTTCGGAAATAAAGTTATCGGATATAAAAATCTAACAACTAGATTGTAGTATACAACTAGACAATAAACATGTTTAAAAATGTATCAAGTCCTTGGAGCTGTTTTGACACAGCTGTTCAAAATACAGAATACTGCACTTTTTACAAATAAAATTTTTACAAAATAAGGACAAACGTCTGTTCTATTGGTAAAGAGTTGACAAATTACATTTTTATTTCAGATTTTTGCGATATTTACAAAAGGCTGTAAGTGTTTTCGAAATTCACTGATTTTTGAGCTTACTGCGAAAGTAAGCACCTAAAACCCTTTCTCGCGATAGCGAAATGAGACGAGGGCTATTATCAAACGGGCTCGGTCCGGACTGATGAAGGTAAGTTAACGGTCCGCTTGTGTCACTTTCTAAACTGCCTTTAACTTCGATGCAACGCCGAAAGTTTTAAATGGATAAAAGCGCTATATTAGACGTAATCCAATCTCATCTTCAGGAAGCCAGGTACTTCTTTCTCTTGCGTTAGTAAAAACATTTTATGATTCGTGGTCACATCTCGTGGCTGCAAAAAAATAATTTGTAATCGTAACTCGAACAAACCAACATACATTGTCTACAAAATGTATGTTTAAATATTTCATACTGTAATTAGTTTAGTGTTGACCTTCCATATCAATTTGTTAAGTAATTTTAAAATGTCTTAGATAAACAAATTGATGTTATGATTTATTATGTTATAATTTGGTGTCTCTAGAGTGTTATAAAATTAATGTCATATAAGTAATTCGTATGAAAAAGTTTGAATGTACAGTCATAACATGAAAATATACGTACTGTGGTAATTGTATTAAACTTTAAAAAAAATCTTCCAAGAGTGTGTTGAGTAATCATTCAATGAATTTAATTTTGTGTAAAAGTTATTTGTCACTAACGAACCTTGCTTCCAAAAAACGTTGCCTCATTATAGAAACTATTTTTGATGTAATGTTCGTTAGGTACATAACTTTTATTCAAAGTACTGTCTAGAACAACACTCGAGAGTATCGTCAGGGTTTTTGCAATAATATGAATTGAATGATGTGATTTTAAAGACTGGATGGTTTGGGTTTGAAACTTGGAAGATCGCTGGTGTGGGATGTCACTTGTATCGACACACTTGTCGTTTCCCATGTCATGTTCCGGCGACTTGCAGGTCAGCGGGTGCCACAGTCAGCACTGCCGAAACTCTCAGTTAGAGTTTCATGTTGTTGTTTCCTTTGCAGTCGAAGCCCTGGGGCCCCGAAATCCATTGACATGGTTTCTGATATTTGTAAGCAACTGGTCGAGCTTTCGGAAGACAGTTGGCTTGCAGCTTCTTTTACCAACTTATCAATTTGGCTATTCAGAGAGGTAATGACGTCAGTCTGCTGGGCATCCTAAACAATGACAGGTTTCTAAGCGGAAACTTTGAGGAAGTCTATTATTTAAAATGATACTTAGTTTTATTTTTATATAACATATTAACGTTAAGTTATGTAAGTACTTAATACCTACATATCTTAACGTTAATATGTTAATATCTTAGTTTGTATTATGCGTAAGACACAACGAACTGTGTCTGTAGGAACTATCGGTAACACCCAGACTACGAAACACTTCGGAAAAGTTAGTTTTCTTAAATAAACCAGACTGACAATTGAACACAGAACATGTGACTTAAGAAGCAGATTGTTCCCATACTTCTACTGTGTTTGCATGATGATAGATAGTACTGCTGATAGTTGGTAGATATTACATTGGTACTGATTCGGCGTGTTAACGCTATAGTGCTGTCGTTCACGTCTCATGGCCTAGTATTAATTTTACAATGTATTTATACTGGCTATAGAGATATTGTTGTAATTTCATAACAGCGGTTTGGGCATTTATTTTGCTTTTATTTACATATTATCAAAGTTGTGCAATAAGGTTACAAAAATGTTATGTCAGCATAAACTGGCACAGAGATAATATCACACGTATATTGCATAAATAATAATCCAGAATATATGTATTACCATATATAACGGCGGAATATATAACGGCGGATATATACAATGGCGGAAAGTACTTCGAATTTTTTTAAATATGAAACTGGATCGGCTTGTGAGTTTCCTTTCCTTGCTTCATCCATTTCTATTTTTCTGTTTACCTCGGCCACAACACGCAAGAAGCAATTTTGAATGGACCGCGCTATACGTGCGAACCCCGCAGTGAAGGGCGGTGGCGCTAGACAGTTCTATGCGTCGCCCCTACTGGAAACGTCAGTCATCTCCACGTGCGCGTGTAACTCGTTTAAACAAAACGATTCAAAACCGTGTCAAAACCAAAACCCATGTGCTTGTGAAACATATAATTACCTTTACAAACAAAACAAAACAGTTGGTGACAGTTTTTTTTTTAACCTATAAGTGCCGGCCGGCAAGATAGCGGGTTCAGCGGAGGCCGAGGTAAGTACTTACTGCTTATCTCCCTTCCTACCTCACAAGCCCCGGTAATAATTCAACAATCCGTCAGAAAAGGTAATTTTTTGTGGTGTGTAACCATTAGTGGTCATTCGAGCGCGAATAACTTGCTTGGAAAAACCAAAAAGGCCTGCGTATTTTACAGTCTATTTTATCTATTACCATACCTAAATAACCCCAGTGATAAATTGCTTATCGAAATTGAGCGTACTTGTTACATAAGTAAATAGCTACAATAAAAGCATCTAAGAGTAAATCTGCATTCAAGATCATACCTATAGTATCTACCTATCTTGTTATCGTATGCTGTTAGTCACCCGACTGACCGGCTGCGCTGCTAGTTTTACACGCGATTTGAATTACAAAAATCGTACCTTTCTTTCATTTGTAATACTTAGTTATTAACATGGATTCAAATAAAAAATTACTATTACTTACTAGCAAAAAGGAACATATATTTAGGGACATTCAGATTCTATATGATTTGTCGAAAGAAATCGCAACGGATAGATCAAAAATCGGGTCATTCAAAAGTAGGTATAAACGCATCGAGGGTGTCAGAAATGAGTTTGTACAGGTTACTGACGAAATTAATACGTTAAAAGTAGAGGATCCAAAAAATACAATTGATTATAAATCCATGCAAGCGTTCGACGAATTATATTATGCCGTTATTGCAGCAGCGGAGATAAATTTACCGCAACCGCAGGTGATTTTACCGAAATCACAAGTAGATGATAATGACTCCCAATTCCAGCCTGTAAAACCATGTGCTCAAATCCGTCTTCCTCAGCTTGTACTTCCAAGGTTCGGTGGAAACATTGAACTTTGGCAGACCTTTTATGACACGTTTCTATCGATTGTACATCACAATGAAAATATTTCAGATATTGAAAAATTTCATTACTTACTCTCATGTTTGTCCGGTCCAGCATTATCTATCGCAAAAGGATTACCAGTCACTTCCCATAACTATAATATAGTATTTAATGCCCTTATTGACCGGTTCGATAATAAACGAATATTAGCCGCAAATTATTTGGAGAAAATATGTAATTTAGCACCATTACGATCATGTAATTTTTCCGAGCTACGGAACCTTACAGCCTCGCTACAGGAGTCAGTAAATGCACTTAAGGCGATAAAACTCGATAACTTGGGCGAGTTTATCTTATTTCATTTGGCTGCGAGAAGTCTGGATACGGATACCAGAAGGAGATTTGAAGCAAGTCACAGTACGGAAATTCCTACCTTTGACACCTTGCTAAAATTTCTGCAAGATTATGTAAAAATAATAGAAGTGAGCGATCCGCGTTTTGCATTTCAGAGTTTAAATATTTCACAGCAAAAATTTCCACCCAGATTGCAATCTAACAAGGCGATGCCACGATCATCATCAGCATATCCCGTTAACACAGAGATGTACTGTGAACCAGGGCAGTACTCAGAGATGGCTCCATATTCAGAGTCAGAACCAGTGGCATACTCAGATGTGAGACCATACACAGACCCGGAAACAGGGCCATATTTGGATCATTCTGATTTCCATGCAGGAATGTACTCAGGAACGGTTCCCAATTTAAGTAATAGGTTTCCAGATTGTGCTTGCTGCGGTTTCTCGCATCATGGTATATACAAATGTCCTCTATTTCATTCCTATAATATAATTGATAGAAGAAATATTATTAAAACAAAAAAATTATGTATCAATTGCCTTCGTCCAAACCATAGTGCAGACAAATGCACTTCAAAATCCAACTGCTTGAAGTGTAACGCGCGACATCATACCCTTGTTCATGACCAGGTAAGTATTGCTACGTGTACTGAAAATTTAGAAACAGAATCTACACCCCCCGTAGATTCTGTTGTGTCAATGAGCTCTACTAGCACTAGCGCTTATATAGAACAAGGTCGTGTTCTTGTATTACTGGGAACTTGCATGGTACGTATTCGTTCTGGGACAAATGTTGGCTATGCACGTGCTTTGATTGACAGCGGGGCTCAGGATTGTTTCATAACTTCTGCATGTGTCCAGCGGCTTAGTTTGCCTAAACGCCGTTGTAATATTACAGTGGCTGGGCTTGGCCAAAATACAGTGTACCAAGTAAAAGGATTGACCAAATGCACTATTGAGCCACGTAATTCTTCAAATCCGTGCTTCGAAATCAATCCTATTGTTATGGACAAAATCACTAACCAAATGCCAGCTATTGAAGTTCCGACAAAGGTTCGTGATATATATAAACATCTGATTCTTGCTGATGAAAAATTTGATGTCCCAGGCGACATAGAGTTGTTGATAGGAGCTGAGCTGTTTCACAGTCTTTATGATGGCCAGCGTCTAGAATTTGGACCTGATCTCCCTGCAGCACTTCATAGTGTTTTTGGATGGGTAATAACAGGAAAACTGAATGTTGACTTTCGACCACCACCAGCTACTACTAATTTGTTAGTTTCCACCTTAAACTTAGATAAGGTACTAAAACAATTTTGGGAGGTTGAGGAACCGCCCACAGAAAAATTAAGGCACCCAGAAGAAGACATATGTGAAGAGATATATAAAAAACAAATTACCCGTAAACCTGATGGAAGATATGTAGTTCCTATGCTACTGAAGGAACCTCACAGTGAACTTGGCGATTCGTATAACATTGCTCGCTACCGCCTCCAAAATTTGGAAAAACGTTTTCAACGTCAGGAGAAACTTCAAAATGACTATATTGGTTTTATGCGGGAGTATTCAGAATTAGGTCACATGCGAAAAGTTAAATCAAATGAGCATGGTTTAAATATAATACCTCACCATTGCGTATTGCGACCAGAGAGTACAACTACGAAACTACGCGTTGTGTTCGATGGAAGCGCGACTACTTCTAATGGGGTGTCATTAAATAATATTGTTTACTCAGGTCCGAAACTACAAAATGATATTGTGGACATAGTTACTAAATTTCGGCTTTCAAATGTGGTGTTTACCGCAGACGTATCTAAAATGTATCGAAATATCGAGTTATGTGAAGCTGATCGAATTTATCAACATATTTTATGGAGGAATTCCCCAGTAGAATCAATTCAAGAATACGAATTGAATACCGTAACCTACGGCATTACTAGTTCTCCTTATCTGGCGATACGAACGTTGCATCAGCTCGCAGAAGATCACGGGGCTCAGTGGCCGGAAGCAGCAAACGTTCTACGGGAAAACACTTTCATGGACGATATTATTGCGGGCGCGCCATCTTTAGAGAAAGCGTTAAAACTTAAAGATGATCTTATTCATCTTCTTGACTGTGGTAAGTTTGAACTGCGCAAGTGGAGCAGTAACTCCCCTGAGTTTCTCACTGAAATACCTTCTGATCACTGTCAAGTACCCAAGACCTTTTGTGATGATAAAAATCAACAAGTGTTAAAGATACTTGGAATTAGATGGGACCCAGAAAATGACACGTTTACGTACTCCGTAACGAAACTGGATTCCCTTTGCACAAAGAGGTCCATATTATCAAATATCGCCCGCATTTACGATCCTCTTGGCTGGTTGGCTCCCATGGTACTTGTAGCAAAATTACTTATTCAAGAATTATGGCGTAGACAATTAACCTGGGATGAACCTATTCCGGATAATGTATTTGACCAGTGGAAAAATTTCCTTGCTGAGTTACCAAATCTCAGTAACATTCATATTCCACGCAAGGTGATACCCGCAAACGCTTTAAAATTGGAACTCATTGGATTTTGTGATGGTTCCTCCAAGGCATATGGTTGCTGTATCTATTTGAGGGCAACAGATGATGAGCGTGTAACTGTCCGTTTACTTCTAGCTAAAACTAAGGTTGCACCTCTAAAGTCACTGACCGTTAACCGCTTGGAGCTCTGCGCTGCCGAAATGCTATCGCGCTCGCTGAGCCATATGCATAAGCTGCTTAGTACAAAATTACCAATATCTACTACACTTGCTTTTACGGACAGTAGCACCGTTCTTGCTTGGTTACGAATTCCACCATTCCAGTTGAAGACGTTCGTGGCTCATCGAGTTGTAAAAATTACAGATAAAATTACTGCTGATAACTGGGGACATGTGTCCACGTGTGACAATCCAGCTGACCATTGCAGTAGAGGACTTACGTGCACGCAAATCGCGTCGTCGGCTTTGTGGTGGTCAGGACCCGAATGGCTTACGGCTGATGTTTCTACATGGCCAATTCAGTTAGAGATTTCGTCAACGGAAGCCGTTCCAGAACGAAAGACAACAATAGCTGCCACGGCGCTTAGCGAATACCAATCGGAAAAGGACATTATTTCCAAATTGCTGGAAGGTCATTCTGCTTTGACACACGTGCAACGCGTACTGGCGTGGTGCCTTAGATTTGTAACAAATATGAAAAATTCAAAGCAACCGCGTGTACTTTCTGGACTGACTTCAATTGAGCTTACCAATGCTTTATTAAAGCTAATAAAATATGAGCAAACGATTCACTTTTCTGACACTCTAAAGTCAGTACAGTCACACAACCCATGTTGTCGTGAAATTCAGCGGCTTAGTCCTTGCATTGATGATGCTGGACTGTTGCGAGTGGGGGGACGTCTTCAACAGTCTCAACTGGCCGCTTCAGCTAAGCATCCCCTACTATTGGCGAAATGCAGTCGTCTTTCCATTTTGATTATTGATCATTTCCATCGTCGGTATTTGCATTGTGGGCCTCGGACGCTACAGTCCTTGATCCAGCGAAATTACTGGATCTTAGGAATCCGAAACCTCATTCGGTCAAGACTAGCTAAGTGTGTCACTTGCTTTAAGGTTAGTCCTACACCATGCCTACCCAAGATGGGGGACCTGCCTTCATCTAGAGTTCAACCAGCCCGCTGTTTTCAGAGAGTAGGGATTGATTTTGCTGGCCCCTTTATTTTAAAAGAAAGTAAAAGGAGAAATGCTCGAACTTACAAGGCATATATTAGTATATTCGTTTGCCTTGCCGTCAAGGCTATTCACCTTGAAGTTGTCACGGAATTATCTACTCAGGCTTTTATCGCTGCTCTGGATAGGGTGGTATCACGGCGTGGTCTTTGTCAGTATGTTGTCACTGACTGCGGTACTAATTTCGTGGGAGCTCGTCGTTACCTGCAGGAAACACAGCAGTTCCTGCTTGGTCACCAATCGGAACTTGAAGCCGAACTGTCCAAACGTCAGATACAATGGTGTCTAAATCCCCCCACCGGTAGCCATTTTGGTGGTATATTTGAGAGCGGAGTCAAGTCTATGAAATACCACTGGAAGCGTGTGGTAGGATTGCAGGTGTTGACGTTCGAGGAAACGGCGACAGTTCTTGCAAAAATTGAAGCGGTGCTTAACTCTCGTCCTCTCTGTGTCATTTCAACTGATCCGAATGAGGTTGATATTCTAACCCCCGGACATTTTTTAATAGGAGAACCTCTAGTGTCGATACCGGAACCAAATCTAGCAGACACCTACCTTCCCCCTCGTGAGAGGTGGCAACTATTACAAAAAATGACTCAACGTTTCTGGCGATCTTGGCAACAAGATTATCTACATACTCTACAGCAGCGATCCAAATGGATCCAAGACGTGCCAAATGTCCGTGTTGGTGATATCGTCCTGATTATTGAGCAAAATTTACCACCACTTGAATGGCGTAAAGGCAAAATTATCGATACTCACCCGGGCAAGGACGGTATAATTCGTGTTGTTAGTCTCAGAACTGCGGGGGGTCTTTTGCGTAGACCAGTTGCCAAACTATGTCCTTTACCTTTAGTAACTTAATATCGCGTAAATTAATCTACATTAAGTAAAATTACTTTATTTCTCGTCCTTAATTATTAGACTATAAATCAATCAAAAGATTTTTTTTGTTTTTTTTATTTTTTTTGAAACGCTGTGCGAATACCAAAAATGATTATGCAATTATTTCTAGATCTCTTGCCTTTAGTTTCTGAAATCCTGCAATGATTTCAAGTGGGGGGAAATGGATCGGCTTGTGAGTTTCCTTTCCTTGCTTCATCCATTTCTATTTTTCTGTTTACCTCGGCCACAACACGCAAGAAGCAATTTTGAATGGACCGCGCTATACGTGCGAACCCCGCAGTGAAGGGCGGTGGCGCTAGACAGTTCTATGCGTCGCCCCTACTGGAAACGTCAGTCATCTCCACGTGCGCGTGTAACTCGTTTAAACAAAACGATTCAAAACCGTGTCAAAACCAAAACCCATGTGCTTGTGAAACATATAATTACCTTTACAAACAAAACAAAACAGTTGGTGACAGTTTTTTTTTTAACCTATAAGTGCCGGCCGGCAAGATAGCGGGTTCAGCGGAGGCCGAGGTAAGTACTTACTGCTTATCTCCCTTCCTACCTCACAAGCCCCGGTAATAATTCAACAATCCGTCAGAAAAGGTAATTTTTTGTGGTGTGTAACCAGAAACACTTATACAGACATCTAGTCATTTATAAAGAGGTCCCCATTTTTGTCCTCAATTTTCCGGTCAGATGGTTACTTTCAAACGCACATATTTTCCCGTCCTTTGTTTGATTTTTCCTAATGTCCATTGGCTCGAGGCAATTAGTGGCAGAGACAGCCTACTCATGCGTTAAATTACCTGTCAAAGATGAGTGTGTAAATATACCTACAAGACTAGGTATTTGTCCTCAGCTTGCTGGCGTAAATTTCGTTATGTAGCCATTTATTTCAACTTCTCAGATTTTCATTGTCATTATTTAAAACTGGACAACTTTAGAACGCTTGATTTTATACTAACAACAATTTTAGTGAAAAATACGTGCTACGTAAAAATTGAAATTTAACATTCAGAAGATAACTTTTAAAATGAATATTCCAACTGTAGGTACTTGATCATTTCTACCTACAATTTCGAGAACTATTTTAAGACCTAAAATTTATAGGATTTCAAGGGTAATGACATCTTACTTCTTCATTGAAAATATAACAACAGGTTAGGTCTGGGTCCTATAGGTCTTTAGAAAATAATTTTATGTAGTTACCATTTATGAAATATAGCAGGTACGAACTTATAGAACCCTTTAAGAAAAGTCAAACTCGTACTTAATTAAAACATTTTTTTATACCACAGTACTACTAAATGCAAATAAAACTCTGATAGATGAAAAATGGAGCGTAGTGATGAATGTTCGAGTAACCACATGTGTTATAACACAAAGTCCGGCCGCTGAGAGAATGCGTTCCTGAGGCTTATCACCGTCTCATTATTTTAATGTTACTTAACTTAACTTACGGAGTAGTTAAGGTAGGTTGGATGGCTTATCATCGCGGTTCTTACGTATTTCTTTCGCCTATTGATGATTGAATATCGAATGATAAAACTAATCAGTAATCACTAACCTACTGTTAGAATTTCGTGTTTTCCAAGTCAAGTAACATTTAAATAATAATGCTATAAGAGATGGCGGTAAGCCTCTTAACGTCTGTCAGTTGGTCATGAGTAGTGATGGGCAAAAAGTAACACCGTTATATTATTTCTTCAACCGACCGAAGAAAAGAGCAAAATAAGTTTCAATACTTGGTTGTCTGGCTTCTAATTTTTGTATGTAATTAGCGCGAAGAAAATAAAAATGTGAGAGTAATATTCAGAAATATTTAATATAAAAATCCATTAGCCATTTTTTAACAGAAATATAAAAGTAGCTAGTCATACTACGCTACTTCCCTTCACGCGTTCGGTCTGAGTGCATTTTCATAATATTATGAATTTCATTCGTGCATTCCATTATTATCAAATTATTAGAAAGAAAAACGTATTATTTTGTAGTATAACGACAGATAATGAATGTTATTTTTGGCACATCACTACAATAATAAGTAGTTCACATAACCTTGTAACAGCGCAGTATGGATTTAAAAAAAATATTGTTTTCTTATTAATTTATTAAATTTAACGTTTTTAATGGTAATTATTCGTTAGGATAAGTAAACAATAAAAATATTTTTATCGTAAATTCAAGGCTATTTCAAAGTTACGTCGTCCATTCGATAACGACCTGTCAGGAAAGCATACTTTCCGGCAGCGGCCGAACTGTATGTATGCATAACATTGATACGATACTGAACAGAAGAAGGAATATTCATCGCAGGCACGGTAGACGGAGGTTGGATGCTTTTCATTGATTCCAAAGTCAAGGCAAACATGATCAAGAGAAGAAACATTTTAAGAACATTTTTTATTAGATTTTGTTATTTGTAGTTTTGACATTACACGTACATCTAATCGCTGTAGTTCCAAGCTTTATTCATTCATGAGTGAGGGCAGTGCCGTAACTATAGTTTATCTGTCGTTTAACTCACATTAAACTCTGGTTTGACCAATGTACGGAGTTTATCTCCGCACGGCAGACCTAGTCGTAAATTATGTATTCTATTACGTACACTTGGAGACTGTGCGGAGAAGCGCCGGTATCTACGTATTGTTTTAAATGAAGGTAAATTTAGAATTTCTAAGTGTAATCTTTCTGATTTATGGGTATACATCCATCTAACTTGATTTGAGTTCAAAGTTCGTCATTGTCTTCCATTCTTTTTTGGACATCGCTTGGTGATTAAAGAAGTAAAGTAACAATTGAGTTACAGCTATTTAAGGGCTTTAAAGTATCTATTTATTTTTTAGTGACGTATGAAATATTCACGGGATACTATAATAATAATAATAATAATAATAAATTTATTTATGTATAATAGGCACACATTACAATTTAGGTACATAAGGGATACAGCGTGAGGATATGTATGTATGTATCAGTCACATAGTAAATTTGCAGTTTAATGCAATTTACTATGTGACTGATACATACATACATACTCGCTCTTTGGTGGAAAGAATCGAGTTATGTAAGGCTTTAGTAATTATAACCACTTCAGTATTAAAGAGACTGCGTAATATTGAGCGGCATGTTTCAGGAAGGGTTTTCATTTTATCCAGTACAATATATAGCATATAGACTCTACTATCCTTCTCGTGTTCTCTGAAGTACCCGTACAAAGCCTTTTTACACCTAATTAGACAGGTGTGTGTACAATAGCTGGATTAGAGTTTTGTCATTTTAGGTAGAACCATCTTGCACTGAAGCGATACAAAAGAACGATCGGGATATATTTGTTAGCTATTTCAATTGAGGCCTATAAGTCTGGTTAAGTAATCAAAACGCGAACCAACTGTAAGACGACATAATGGGCACGGATCTAAAGATATTATCGTTCTGAAAGCATCTCTTTAATCACCTGTAATGATCACCTCGACGCAATAATCCGTTTGCTATAGTTCTCTATATTCCCGAGACTAACTTTATTTCAGTCCACTCGACCCTTCAAATCCGTGTTTAATGACCAGCCTTTAGTTTGGCATTCCTGTTAATGACAGTGATTTTGATACTAAAATAAAATACTTATGAAAACAAATATGTCATAGTTATTATAACATAATACACAAATCAATTTGAACTTCTTATTTTGTACACATTATTCATAATTTTATATTTGTGTATATTAATGAAATACTTATCAGTCATCGGTTCATAAAAATATGAATTAAGAACTTCCTTTTTTTGAAGACGGTTGAAAAGAGAACTAATAAGTTGTTTGATTCAAACACGCCGCCTCATTTCGAACTATTCTTGCTTGTAGCGACATGTAAGATGTTTACTGATTATTTCTTATTGCGCGAATACCTGAGACTTACAGCTTTTGTGGCTACAACTGTTTTCATCAATCGAAGCGCAATTTAGGTGGCAAGTGTTACGTAGCATGGGCAGAGTTCATAAGAGTCTTAGAAATCGAAATTAATAAAAGTTCACAAATTAGTAAATATCGAGGTGTTGAGGCTTTACCACAACGTTGGAGAGTAATTGTTGAAAAGGCCTACTTGCAATTAACAGATAAATAACTAAACTTTACACGGTAAAGGTAAAAGGGAGTATAAATCCGCTAGGGTTTCAGTTTGTCACTGTTGACTGTTATATTGCAAATATAATAATTATGGGAAACGTTTATTTTGTATTCCATACAAAAAAAACATTCATTTGACAGAAAAAATGTACAACCATGGTACAACCTTATCATTATGTCCTATATTCCAAATGTTTGTTAGCACGAAGAATTTGGAAAGTTTGCTACGTAAAAACGCTGATATTATTAGGGTTGCCTCACTTTTATTTGTTTTAAACTTTGAGGTGTTATACTAGAACTTTCGACTTTTAACGAAGTTGTAAAATGCAAATTTTCCGTTCTCATGAGTGCTTTAACAACATTTCGCCATTCTTAAAGCCATTCTTTAGAAATAACCTTGTATAGGCACTTTTCAATTTAATTGGTATATTATGTACCGGCAAGTTTGATTCAGACAATCATTATAACCCAAATATGGAATAATGCGACGGAATTACAGAAATGAAGACATATGCATAAACCATCCTCATGTCAGTAACGAGACGTATTTTACCTACACTATCGTATAATTTTCACATACGTCTGTCTGTCCGCGCAATATCGCTATATTTACATACGTCCCTTTGTTTGGCGCGTAATTACTGTGTTTCGACCCATTCAGACCCCCTGATATATTGAGGCGGATTCGTCAAAGCCATTTAGTTATATTATGCGTTTTCGAGATTGTGACTACGGGCCAGTTGCACAAAATTAACTGCCATTTTTTTTTTAATGTATTTACAGAATGGTGTTTAGAGAATTGTTTTGCCCGACTGCCCAAGAAGGACGGTAATGTTTTTCGGGTGTGTATATTACATCGGTTCCCTTGGCTCAAATTATAGACTAAATTAAGATTTTTACAAATAAGATGTCGTTATATGTCTTTGGTAGGTATCGTAGGCTAATATAATTTATATAAGACATCTCCAGGAGGAGGGTAATGTTTTTGACGACAGTACTGCCATTCCCTATTTCGTCCTCTATAGAGGTTGGCTTTGCAAAAAATTTGAAGGACGTGATTTTTCATTTTCAGCCGAAAGTTTAAATACAAAATTCAGCGTTTTTTTTATTTATTTCAAACTTTAAATAGCCTGAGTGTTAGCCGACTGAAATGTTAAAAGCACTCGCATACCTAGGCGAAAATATGTGAGGAGAATGATGAGATTTGAAGAAACGAAAGAAGCATGTAAGGACCTCGACGCTTGGCGCTCCGTCCTCTCTGACCACCCCGTTAAGGATACAGCGTGAAGATATGTATGTGTACGTTAAACTACAAATTTTTTTTTACGAATTTTAAATAAATTGACTTGGATACTGGGTAACACTGGGTTTTAGATATTACAATAAGATCTTAATAAACCTTAAAAAATGTTTTTTGTAGAACTTTTGGTCTGCTGGTTCTCTTAAGTTGACAGCACTATGTCGCGTTGAAATATTGAGAGTCGGTCAGATTTTTACTAACTTTATTAATGTAACGTTATATTAAATTTAAAAAGCGCATGGCTTATACTTAAAGGTAATCAGGTTCCTAACGATTTGTGCAATTTTTATTCTATTCTCTGCAGTCCATGTTTGTAGGGTACGCGTTTATATTTCTTTTTCAAATATAATTCATTTTGTTGCTAATATTATAACGTAACACAGGACATTAATTTTCATTAGGAAACTATTGAAGATATGTATTTTTTCTTTTCCGTTTCTTAAAAGAAAATGATTAATCATCTTACTATCGAAGAGTATTTAGTATCATCTCTATTCAGAGTTGTAACGTTATTCTTTCAGTGAATATTTGTAACCAGTTTAACAAAATTTCACGTAAAACCCTTCTCCAACAGCAGAACGAAATGTTTCGATGGTCTTATTACATTGGTCATCTTTTAGATATTTTTGCTGCGATTTTAAATTAATAAATCTGAACTCTTTGTTTGGAACATTGGTGGAATAAAACTATTAATATATATAATGATATTTCTATAAGTTATACCTCTCTATTGTATAAGTAACAGCCTGCGTATAACGACACAGAGGTAATTCCTGTAGGATTGGTACCTATGTATTTATTAACCGAAATACCCTTCTTGTCCAAACTGTAACAATAAGAGAAATAATGTTAATGTTATTCTAAATTTGAAAATCCATAAATCTATTATTTGACACATACTTATATTATAATAAATTGTAAAATTGTAAATAAATGAAAATAATAACTACCTACATCACATAATATTTAATACGTTAGTAGCATTTAGAATCAGTAATTGGCAAAAGGCACAGAAAAATGTAATTTAGTAAGATATGATATGTAAAATTGCTGTTGATTCTTGTTAATAAATAAAATAAAAAAAATAAAATAAAAATCTATTTTTGCTCGATTGCCCTTGAAGTAATGTAGAGTAATGTAGTGATGTTATTCGTATGTATGATCATATATTAAAACCGCTTTCTCGCTGAGAAGGGTGCGGGGGAAAGACCGTAACATGCAGAAAACTATTATTCGTTATAATACTATCCAATACTCGTGCTTTGACCTGTCCTAATACATTAGATTATATACATAGAAATATGAAAATGTTTTTCTGACGTTTTCGCTACCACTTTTAGTATTAAATAAATATTTAATACTAAAAGTCGTAGCGAAAACGAGCCTATAGAAAGCAAAATGAAATCAGATTGTATCAGGTATAGACATATTTGCTGTTTATTTATGATAATAATATTAAGGAAGACAAGCGATCTGGCATGTTTTATATTTTTCCGTCTCTCACAGATCACAATGACAGCATAAAAAAAAGAAGACCACCAGATATCTACAATGTTTTCAGTGATTTATGGCACAAAATTGCAGTTAGACTTTTGGTACAAAAACTGAAATAGTCATAAACCAAGAACAATATAATATTCCAAAGAAGACCCTCATTTCTAGGTTTTGTCGATAATTTTAGATCTATTAATAGACGTTTCATTCGTACAAAGTTGTTGCGTGTACAAGTAATAAATGATTAATAAGTATTGGAATAAGGTACCTGCGGGTATTAAGGCCTAGCTAAGGAAGATTTGAAATTAAATGAAAAATAACCAATATAATCAACAGACTTTAATAATAATTAGGTCTTAAAGTTCAATTACTATAAAATATAAAGGGAAAATGGCATTTTTACCATAAACAAAAACAAAAAAACCAAAGTAAACATTATTGCAAACCTTGCCAATAGGCCTTATTTTACTATGGTAGGGTAATAAAGCCTACAGCTGTAATATACTTAAATAATCAAACTACGCGTTATACATTTAATACTTGAGATCAATAATTGCATAAACGCAGCAATTAATTAAAAATTATTAAAAATTCTGTAATTTTCTCGCCATAACAACCATTTATTTGAGTAAATGCTCATTCTATAGGCATCGTGGTCGTAGACACTAAAACTAACGATTGTTCAAATAGTATTAAATTACATACACTTGTTTACATTCGGGGATTTTGTTTTGTTTGGGGGATATTGTTGCTCGCGTCCGTAGGATTTCCCCACTTTTCCTAGTCCCACCCTACACGTGTCCCCTGGGTGGTGCAAAATGAGCAACAACACGGAGTCACAGGCGGCGGTCAAATAACCTGTCATTGGGCTCCCACAAGCCTAGAGGAACTAAATCCCCTCTAAAAGAGTGGACAGGTGCCTTGGGAAAGCGTCATGTATTATACTCCCAACCTCTTTTATTATGAAAATGTCTGATAATGAGAATGCGATGTCATGCGATCCGGCTAACCCCCGGCGCTCGCGGGTACCCGGGCCTGCGAGTGGGAAATATGTTACCGAAGACCGCACTGGGGTGGGCGACCAGGCCCCTGTGTTGGTAAATGCGTCTGGCAGCGATAGTAGTAGCAGCAGCAGCAACAAAAAGCTTGTCCAACAAGTGTTTCATTCAAGCATGTTTACAAGACCAAGACCGAACTCCCTAGAAAATTACTCAGCGACCCCTGATAAGGAAATAAAATCCACTTGTCCTCCATCATGGCAGAGAGGTCCTGTGAGTAGAAATCCCAAGAGAAAGAAGTTGTCAAGCAGTCCTACTCCAGAAGCAGTGAAAACCTCAAACAGATTCACGGGACTAACCATTGATCTTACTGACACCAATGCTGTACCTAAGGAAAAATGACCCAACAAACCGCCACCAATAATATTATATGGAATAGAAGATGTCAACAAGCTTACTGAAATACTTGAAAGTTCTGTGAAAAAGGACCAGTTTGTCTTCCGAATTGTCAATCGGAATCAGCTGAGAATAAGTAGTCAAGATGTAGAAAGCTATCAACAAATATTAAAAGTGGTTAGAGAAAATGGACTGATTGGCCACACCTTTAATCCAAAAGACCAGAGATGCTTCAGAGTGGTAATACGAAATCTTCACCCAACAACACCAATGTCAGCGATCAGAGAAGACATTGAAGCTACAGGGAACACGGTCACAGGAGAAATCATTAATGCAAAATTTGGACCTGACAAAAATTCAACATCTACATTTTTTGTTAATCTTGCACCTGGACCAAACAACAACGCAGTGAAGGAACTAAAATATATCTACCATCAGTCAGTTATAATAGAGGATCCAAAGAAGCGAAAATCAATGGTACAATGCCAAAGGTGCCAACAATACGGGTACTCTAAAAATTACTGTATGCGCCCATACAGATGCGTAAAATGTGGACAGTCCCATAAAACATCTGAATGTCAAAAACGTGACCGCTCAACCCCGGCCCAATATGCCCTATGCAATGGGCCACACCCGGCGAACTACAGAGGGTGTCAAGTTTATAAGGAAATACTACTAAGACGCTCAAAGATGACTTATCAAACGGCAAAAAGCAACCAATCGCAAATACTCCCACCTGAAAAGTCAAAAGAGGTATCAGTGCCGAATCTAGACAACAAAACAATTAAAAATTCATCAAAAGATAAGACAAAGTATTCCGACGCCACACGCAACAAAATAAAAGAGAAAGATTCAGAACCATCCACCGCACACGACCCTTTATTAAACTTGGAACAAATAATAATAAAACAGAATGAAAAATTTGACCTAATACTACAACAAATGAGTACAATGATGATGCTCATAACACGACTCGTCGACAAATTGACAAAATGACTGCAATACGAATGGCAACATGGAACATAAATGGACTGACCCCGAACAGAAGCGATGCAGAAATGCTAATGACTCAACATAAATTGGATTTATTGTTAATAACTGAAGCACATTGTACCTCTTCTTCAAGTGTTAAGTTTAAGGATTATGAGTGCTATATAACTCTACACCCAGATGGGACAGGACATGCTGGTACTGCAATTGTTGTCAGGAAATCGCTAAAGCACCACTTAATGCCTGAATACAGAACCAGCCACATCCAAGCTACAACAATAGCAGTGGAAGACAGAAGCGGCTGCTTTAATATCGCTTCAGTATACTGCCCACCCAAACATAAGATAACTGGAGAGATGTATACAGATTTATTCAGGACACTTGGTAATCGGTTTCTTGCTGGTGGAGATTGGAACTCAAAACATACACACTGGAGCTCTAGAATAACTTCCACCAGAGGATGACGACTAAAGCTTAGTATATCTGCAAACAACTTAACTACAGTTTCTACTGGCGAACCCACACATTGGCCGACAGATCCCTCTAAAATCCCAGATCTACTCGACTTCTTCATCATGAAAGGTTTCTCCACTCACTATCTAAAGTGTGAATCCTGTTACGATAGCTCATCGGACCACACGCCAGTATTACTTACCACAAGTTTGCAGGTCATAGAACATGAAGCTCCAGAAAGACTGTATAACAAAAAAACAGATTGGAATTCATTTACAGAATACATGGCAGACAATGTTAGGCTTGAAGTTGCTCTTAAGACACCAGATGATATTGAATATGCGACTAAATATATTACGAATCTCATTCAGGAGGCCTGCTGGAGAAGCACGCCTTTATTAGAGTATAATGACCGAATACATAATTATCCTCTAGAAATAAAGAAAGCAGTCCTAGAAAGACGTAGACTACGCCGTGTGTGGCAGCTTAGTAGACTCCAATCTCATAAAACAAACTTCAACAGACAGGCAACACAATTGAGGAAAATGCTAATGCGTAATAATTAGAGTCCCTTACACCCACCGCGGCCACTGACTACTCATTGTGGAAATTCACCAAGACATACGATAGACCTCAGATGGGGATAGCTCCTCTTAAAACTAACGATGACTGGGCCCGCACTTCCCAGGAGAAAGCCGAGTTGTTCGCGGAACATCTAGCGAATGTCTTCAATCCGAATCCTGCCTACAGTATAAATTTCGAAAGGGAAGTAGAAGCTACCATCAACCAACCATTACAGATGGCACTCCCGCCCATGCCTGTCACGGTACGAGAGGTTCGGAGGACCATCAATGATCTAAAAGATAAAAAGGCTCCAGGATATGACCTAATTACAAAGGAGATATTGAAGCATCTTCCAAGAAAAGCGATAGTCTTCCTGACGATGCTGTATAACGGAATACTGAGAGTGCAATACTTCCCAGAGCACTGGAAGGTCTCGCAAATAATTATGGTACACAAGGCAGAGAAACCAGCAAACCTTACTACCTCATATAGACCTATCAGCCTTCTGCCTATTCTGTCCAAAGTTTGTGAGATATTAATCTCACGTCGAATTATGCCTCTATTGGAAAGACATAATACAATCCCTGACCACCAATTTGGTTTTAGAAAATGGCACTCTACTATCGAACAGGTACATAGAGTAGTTGATAGAATAAGAAAAACGCTAGAGGAAAAAGAGTATTGTTCATCGGCTTTCTTGGATATTCAACAGGCTTTTGACAGAGTCTGGCATGAGGGTCTCCTCTACAAAATAAGGACAAGTCTGCCACATAGTTATTACATCCTGTTGAAATCGTACCTCAAAGATCGAATCTTTCAAGTAAAGGTATCTGAAGCAACCTCCAGGTTTCTTGAAATAAGAGCAGGTGTCCCTCAGGGATCAGTCTTGGGACCTATACTGTATACCATATATAACTCGAATCTACCACAGACAGATGGAGTCACGATTGCAACATATACCGACGACACAGCAATACTGGCAAGTAATAAGCATCCCGATGTAGCCACAGAGCGACTCCAAAAGGGACTTGACGCTATCACGGATTGGCTTCAAAAATGGCGTATAAAAGCTAGCACAACAAAGTCAGTGCAAGTTACCTTTGCACTCCGGAGGGATAACTGCCCCCCAGTCTTCCTTGAAAACGTTATATTACCACATTGGGATAGTGTAAGATACTTGGGCCTACACAAGGATCGACGATTGACGTGGAGGCGTCACATCAAAAGCAAAAGGGATGAATTAAATATACGACATAGAAACCTCTACTGGATGTTGGGTCGAAACAGCAAGCTATCTATAGACAACAAGCTTTTAATCTATAAATCAATTTTGAAGCCAACCTGGATGTACGGCATTCAGCTTTGGGGGACTGCAAGTAACTCGAACATTGCAATTCTGCAAAGAATGTAGAATGCGATACTGAGATCAATAGCACATGTACCATAGTATATAACTAACAGTGAAATCCATGAGCACCTAAAAATTAGTACTATCCGGGAGGAAATACTGGTCTCCGCAATGAAATATGATAAGCGACTAGAACACCACCCGAACGTGCTTTCTGCTGGTCTAACGACGAGAAGCTACCCAAAGCGTCTTAAGAGAAAAGACGTACTGTAGTCATGCCCTAATTAGGAATACTGGGAGCAGTTGTCCACGCTGGAGGACACACTCAGCATCATAATGCCGCACAAACAATCTGCTCATAGTAGACACTGTACTGATTGCAGATTTTATAATTATAAAAAAAAAAAACTTGTTTACATTCGTAAAACGTCGAAATTTATATAAAATACATTATGAAACAATTAAAATTTGATTCATGATGTAGGAGGAAAACAAAATCTTTCTTTAAATCAGGTAGGCCTTAATAGACGTCGACTATGTATGTAAGAGAAACTAAATTAAAAATATATATTTGAATCACAGTACGTTATTCGAGTATTTATTATAAAAAACCTTAAAATGATTAAGAACTTTACACTGCAAATTTGTACAAATAAGTGAAACATGACGATTAATACTTGGGATGGATTCGGACCGATTTTTATTATTCGTACGCGCGGTCGTCTCTCGCAATATATGATACAATACTGGAAACGGGAAGACGGGTATTTCGCGTTTGTAAACTCATAAAGATATCGTCTGTGAGCGTTGCCTTGAGCGAGAGCGCTCATTGTAAATACGATTTTACTCACATAGGCCTTATTAGACGACAGGCCTTATTACCCGCAGGTACCTTAAGAAGTTGCCACTTTCCTAAAAATGTCTTTATATTGATGTTTCAGAACATTACCTACTTAAATGGGTGTACAAAGGTGAGCAAAGTATTGTAGCTCCCTCCCCTTAGTATTCCTTGACATTGAAGCTTACCCATACAAAGCTCAATGGAGAAAGTATAAGTGCAAATATTAAAGAGAATACTTAAAATACGTAAAATATTTATACTCGTACTATTAATTACAAACATACACACATAATTACATAACACTCTTCACGCTGTATTCCTAACGGGGTACTCAGAGAGAATGGAGCGCCAAGCTTCGCGGTCCTTACGTACTTCTTTCGCTTTCTCAAATCTCATCATTTTCCTCACACATTTTAGCCTAGATATGCGAGTGCTTTGGATATTTCTGTTTGTTAACAATGGCAACTATTTAAAGTTTGAAATAAATAAAAAAAACACTGAATTTGGTATTTAAACTTAATTCGGTTAAAAATGAAAAATCACGTCTTTCAAATTTTTAGCAAAGCCAACCTCTATAGAGGACAGAATAGGGAATGGCAGTACTGTCGTCAAAAACATTACCCTCCTCCTGGAGATGTCTTATATAAATTATATTAGCCTACGATACCTACACCATTACGACATCTAACGTCTCGCTTTCGCTCTGTAGATTTTCTTCGTCAATCTTTCATCATTCATTCTTTCTATGTGACCGAACCATTTAAGCATTCCTAACACTGTTGCGCAACCCTGTCATATTGCGTATCTCGAATACATAATATGCGCCCCGGCTTCGTTCGGGTGGGGTGTGCAACACACGAATTTTTTTTAATTGAGATTTTCATATAAAAATTCCAAGCTTTAGCCAATTCTAAACCTTCCAAATTTCCGACTCTTCCGGTGGATTTTTCAAAACTATCTTTCATAAAAACCTTGTCATGACAATTACCAACACAATAAAAAAATTAGCCAAAGCGAGCGACTCGTTTTCTAGTGACGATCTTTCATATATGCGGCATTTGATTCTTATTTACATATATTTTGTTTCAATAGGTTGATAAGCCACGATTATTTATTTAAAATAATATTGTTGACCTGGATGTCTTAGAAACCCATGGCTTAATATATCATTATTTGAATTTTTTTCTTCTTCCTGGCACGGCGCACAGATTAGCGCATTTGCCAATGTCACGTATTAACATGAAGCACGTTCGAAGTTTTCGTTTTTTCTTCTTATCGTAAAATTTCTCCAGTAAACTGATAGTAGGCTTTACTAAAGTTAAAATATACTTTTTGGAGGAACACGAGAACTTCAGCTACACATGTTTATTTAGACCTACTTCATTCTTTTCACTTATACAGAACTGTAAAACACAATGTACTATCACTTCTGTACTATAAAACTCCCAAAAATGTAAAAAATAGAAAATCTAAATAAAATGACAACCTCACTACTTCCTGTCCCCGCCAAAAAATCCGTATTTGAAAATTATGAGCTTTAAAGAAATGACGCAGGAAATATTTATGCTAATGCCTGATTATATTTGTTTCATTGCCATATGAAGTAGTAAGATTATATAAAAGTCACTAGCGGACATTTCTATTAGTTAAAATATGAAAATAATTTTGCAACATGCTTTAAGTTATATACAATTTGTAAAATCTATAAACGAGTTCGAATCGGTCCTTTTTCAGAAATTTACATAATGGCAAATTTGGCATAATGAAAGATGGATTTTATTAATTTATATACATATTTTTCACGAACTGGACTTGACCTTTGGACTGGATGTGAAATACACAGTTGAACTTGACATATTTTTATTTTTGTGAATACCAAAATACAAGATTTACGAGTATTTTGCAACTAATTATATCACTACTGCAATGTTCTGTACGTCGCGCCGTTCGTGAGTTGACACGAATTAAACCGACAGTGGGAGGTTGTTAAACATACTACAGCTAACTGTTTTATTTGTGGTTACCCTCAATGAGATAAACACAGAGACACGAAATTTTGTTTGACGCAAGGTGATAAGGGCGGCAAACTATGTGTTTGACATTGCCAGTATGTTGGTACTGGCATTGTGAACGTAAACAATTAACGTTTGTGATAAATTCCTGAAATCTTTAGCTATTTTCCGCTCAAACTCCAAAAACCACCAATCGACTGTTTCGCCTCGCAACGAAACATCCTCAGGATATTCCAGAGATCATATTCGGTCAGCTAGCCAGCACCCAATATAGCTGACTGAATCTGATCTCTGGTATATCCTGAGGATGCTTCGTTGAGAGGCGAAACACGTGTCGATTGGTGGTTTTTGGAATTTGAGCGGAAAATAGCTAAAGATATTAGATTTCACATGAAATGGATTTCTGTAAAGTAACACCTGAGTCTATACAATAACACTTACATTCTTTAATCTCATATCTTTAATCTTTAATCCATTGTGAAACTATTATTGATGACTTGGATGCCGGTAAAATAACGACTGTCATATTTTTTGATATGACCAAAGCTTTCGACTATGTATGTCATAAATTATTACTGGATAAGGACATATTTAGAAAATACACAACAAAGTGTTGAAATAACGAATGTAAATGAAGAACATGAACTGAGAACACTTAGATCTCCTTTAGAATAAATAGCTCGGGTGTAACTCGGGAAAGCGTTCTTGACCCACTTTTATCTTTATTATATATCAATGACCTTATAACAGTTACAAAACACCCATGCATTCAATTTGCAGATGATATTACTTTAATCATATCATCACCAACAAAAGATATGCATGATTATACACAGACGATAAATTCCACAATTGAACTTATGGCTTGATGAATACAATTTACTAGTAAATTTAACAAAGACAAATTATATAAGATTTCAAGCACACTATAGGAGCAAACAAAAACCATTGAATATTAACTACAGAGGTCAACAAATATTAGAAATTGTTGAAACAAAATTTTTTCGGTGTTATTCTGGATAGAAATTCTACCTGGAAAGCACATATTGATATGGTATGTGGCAAAATAAATAAATTCGTCTATATGCTACTTAGAATGAGGAAAACGTGTACAATAGAAACAGTTCTTACAGCGTATCATGGCTACGTAGCTTCAGTCCTCAGATACGGTCTTGTGTTCTGGGGAAATTCTTTAAATGCTCAAAGAACTTTTATTGCACAAAAGAAGTGCATTAGAGCTATCAGTGGTCTTGCTCCATGGGAATCGTGTAAGCCTCTATTCATCAGATTACCTTACTCTGTATGTATATATTCGAATGCGCAAAGTTAGTTCAACTAAATTGTGGCGGACGGCGAGACCTAAGCTCGTGTAAATAGGGTGTAAATATAGATAAATATATTTTTGTATACAGTATATTTCCTTGTATTTATATCGAGCTTTGTGTTATATTTGTAAAGTGTATTAACATGTGTTTATCTGTGTATTCATACGTAGAGTAATATTAATAGTAAGACTCAATTGTACTAGTTTTGATAAGCATAAATAAATAGATGAAGGCAATGTATGAATAAATAGTGAGCGAGCGAGAAAGAGACATAGTGTCGTCTCTGTTTACAGAGGTTCGCGGCTCGCGTAATGCGCGCTTGTAATTGGGTGATTAGGCGGGCGATGTATTGTTCTAACCCGCTCTAATAGCGCATTACGCGTCGGCTATAAAAGAGATCCGCCGCTGGCCTCTGGCAACCAGTCGGGTGAGGCCCTCTCAAGAAAGAAGACATCGGAAAACTACTAAGAAGACAGAAGCAAGGAGTTCTCCTTAGAAGCAAAGAAGAGTTCAAGAGGAATTCAGACCGAAGATTTTGAATAAGGGCTCACCCACCTCGCGTCACATATATGTGTACGACATATATATATGTTAAACTGGTTCGAGTGAAATACAAGACTATTACTTTTGGTTTCTCGTGTTTCATTCAAATACGTCGCGAATACAGTCCACTGCTCTACGAGTATAGTTGGGGCACCGGCGAGAAGAAAGAGAACGAGTCGAAGGCTCGCCCCCCCAACAGTTTCTGGTCCATGCGAGCGGGATTGAACATAAATATTAACCTATTTACGAAGTCTACTGACATATTTACTAGACATACTAGAAATCCAGATCGAATTGTCCTGCCAAAGGTTCCTAAAAGAAGTCTATATCAAAAAAGCTGTTACGCCATGTATGAAAATAAAATATAATACCATACCTAATGATATTAGAACACTACCACAAAAACATTTCAAAAGAAAATTAGAACCATGGTTACAAGAAAAATGTTTTTATTCAGAAAAAGAGTTTATACAGAATTGAAAATTGAAGTATTTATGACAGCTGAAATGCTGGTGACATGTTATTAAAATTTGAATATGCATTAGAGTTTGATTATATAATATTAATAATAATTTGTGAATATAATGTAAAGTTAATTTGCATGCTAAACTTTTGGCGAAATATGTGAAACTAATTTATTTCATTGTACATCTTTTTACCATATTTCTGGCAAATAAACATTATTATTAAATTATTATTATTAAAATAATAAAAAAAAAATTTTTTTTTACCAATGTGAATTTTATGCATCTGTAAATATTAGTATATTTTTTTTTAGTGTTTAATCGTTACTTGCCAACCATTGTATTACGAGGGCGTAATTAGTAATCAGGAAGGCCGATGCTAAAAGATTAATTGTTTTAACGGGAATTTTCATATTTTTATACATCGTGTGCGCTGACATTCATTCTCAATAGTTTTCATCCTAAGAGTTTAGGACGATTGTTGCATATCCGGCATCGACGAAACAGTTTACGATAAACATATTGTTAACATTATTAATTTTAATCGTTTAATATTGTGATTAGAATCTTGTAAATCTCTTGGGCATAGAAATTATAATATTGTACGAAATTGTACGCAAGACAAATTTTTACGAGGACGTAATTTGTATTGTCAGGAAAGGCCGAGTGTTAGTTCCACATTAATTTTAATCACATAAATTACCCACATGTGATATTATAATACATTTTAGTAGCAAGAGGGTAGAATGGATTTCCTGCGTGTAGTAGGGCTGCATAAAAGCCTGATTTTGGTCTTGTATGAGTTCAGTTGTTGAGAAGCCATCGAATAGTCAAGTACATAATAGTTGTGATGAAGAATTAATAGTGTGTTCATAGCGATCAGTGCTCTCGTTACATTTCATATTTAACAATTTAACAATAGACTACAGCGATGCCCTAGCTAAGGTAATTACTCTGCTTCGTAACCTTAGACTGCTCTACGAGAGGCTATAAGACTTTAGTCTGGCGTAGACAAGGCGTTCAAGTCATTTATCGGCTAACCAGCAAGTTTTCTTGTTCGTTGTACCAAACTTGATCCTTTCTTTTTGTTTTTGAAAGAATTAATTATTAATACATGATTAGAGACTTTCATTCGAAATGGAATAAAAGCATTCAACGTTACAATTAAATTTACTAATATACTCAGACCAAATAAAAAAAAGATGTAACGCTGCGAACAACACAGTGAGGCCGGGTTTTTGGTTGTGTGATACGTAGGCCAATGTTGCCATATTGCTTACTATTACCCCAGTTATAATAGAAATAACGTTATCAAAGACGACGTTATTCCATTTAAAATGTTATTTTATTAGTAACATATTTTTATAATACAACATCGCATATTGTAGATTGTATTCATACGTCCCCGTACAGTATTAAAATTTGCCCGCAACTCGTACATAGTCGCACCTTGGAAGAGTTTTTCCATCATCCTGTAAAATAAACAAAGGAACAAATAACATATGGGTTTTTAAGTTTATTTACGTATGAAACGTGATTCATTCCAGCTTTTTAATTTTTGAAGACTTGATCTTGCACCGTTTAACTATACAAATGGGCGTTTCGCGATAGCATAAAGTAGTTTATAATTATGTCACATTTCTGTAACGGACTAGTCGAAACTAATAATGCGAGGCATAGTACTATTCTGTGGGCACAGTTAGGTTGCACGTGTGTGCGTGTTGTATTTTGTATGTATATATATGTCGAGGCATAGTTTTGCCCGGCCTCACTGTGATGGTCGCGATGGCGTTGTCTTTATTCTTTTATTTGGTCTGAGGCAATATGTTCATATGTGTTGATATATTTTTTGTTGCCTGTGATAATAAGTTTAGTGAATTCATTTTGTTACCAACTTCATTAGGTGACACACGTGCATAAAGGTGTACATAATGTGATAAAGTGAATGTGCTGTATGTATATACATAAAAATATTATATACATATAAATATGGTTACTAGAATTCAAGTGAGACCAACAGACAACAACGAACAACACACGACAAATAAGGAAATAGAATGCATTTTTAAATTTCCACTGTTTCTCAAATTAATACTCGGTGATAACAAGTTACAATGGAAATATTCAAAAATATTTAATACGATACATAAAATATATTCTTCAGTTCTATACACATTCATAGCGTCAGGCTTTTATGTTCGTCAGCTTGAGATATCGCGAAACTATAGCGCAGTAGCATATAATACATTAATTTTCATCGAATACATATTGGTGGTAATTAGTCAACTTTGTACCGACAGCAATTATACAAAGATACTATTTGAAAAATTTAAGAAAGTAGACAATGACTTGAATATGAATGGACACTACAAAATTTTAAACCAGAAGAAGTACATTATTGTTACAGTAATAGTAACGATAGTGCAAGCGCCAATACTGATTATGTGGAGAATATTAATTGATAAAAATTCACTAACTGTAATAAGTTTCTTAATCATGATTATGACATTGTCAACAGAATGTATGTGGATTTTAGTTATATATTTTAAAATTAGTACGACAATGGAGAGTTATAAATATTATGTCAAAGATATTAATCTTTGTGAAAATGACATTGAGGCAAACGAAAATAGAGTACGTCTAATAAATCTGAAATCCATTTTTAGAAACATTATAGATTTGTTAGAATTCATTGGGCCGCACAAAAATACCCTGGTGAGTTAAGTTATCCATACATAAATATTTTGTAGTCTGCTGTTCTCGACCAAGCTTTGCTGTAGCTCAGTAGTTAATATATTATTTCTCGTGAGTTTTAGTCTTAAGTTCATAGAATAATCTTCATAGCATAGTCTCATAGAAAAAAGAACGTTCAGTTTTTCCCGAATTCAAAAATTTTCTGAGAAGTTTTCCAATTTTCCTTTCCATAAAAACCTAATTCGGCTTATTACGAATATTTTCAATAAAAAATAAAACCTTTTTAAAACAAGAAATAGTCATATAATCCGACCGTCCTCAAGTGATGCGCTTACGAAAGAACGGCATTCCTGTTTCATTTAAATAGATTAGAATATAGTAATAACATAATATTATGTATTACAATAGTACTGTAAACTGATAAACGTCTGCACATTGAAGCTATTTAAGAAAGAAATGAGACGATGGGTACACGTGACACTAATATAAGCCAAACCCTCGAGTACGAACTAATACAAGTCAGTCATAATAAGTTTCCACTGTTATCACCATGTGTCAAACGATGTTTCGTGTATCACTTTTTATCACTTTGAGCGTACCCAGGAGTAAAACAGTTAGCTATAGTAGGTATGGCAACGCACTCTCGGCATAATTCATATCAGCTCATGACCGATTTCACGCAAATTGTTGAAATAATTAGTTGCAAAATATATATACATTCAGTCAAGAAAGTATCGGGAATGGATGATTTGTTTATGGTTCCAAATTCAACTTTTTATTTTTTTTGTTGTTGTTAGATTGGCACAACTGTTTTTCAATTTGGCGCGGAGTTTCAGTTGCATCTGTTATTTAGATTAAATACAGGGCTGTTTTTAGTTGCATAATGGACAAAAACATCGAACAAAGAGTTTGTCTTAAATTTTGCATCACCAATGGAATTTCGTGTTCGGAGTCACTGAAAATGTTACAGAAGGCTTACGGTGAAACGACTTTATCAAAAACACGTGCTTATGAGGGGTACAAAGTGTTCAAAAGCGGTCGAGATGTGATGGAAGATTTGCCTCGCTCTGGTAGGCCGTCAACGTCTGCAACAAGTTAACATCGCAAAAGTGAAGGAAATAGTGACTGAAAATACTCATTCAAGTTTAAGTACCATTTTAAATAATCCCTTGGGTATGAAACATGTTGCCGCTCGGCTAGTCCCAAAAGACCTGAAGTTTCTTCAAAAACACAATCGCATAAGAGTCGCTGAGGACATGCTAGAACGAGTCAATTCCGACCTAACATTCATGAAACGCATTGTTGCCGGTGACGAGACGTGGGTTTACGAGTTTGACATGCAAACTAGTCAACAAGCTTCGGAGTGGCGCCTTCCAACTGAACCGAAACCGAAAAAACCACGCCAAAGTCGATCAAAAGTCAAAGTCATGTTGACTGTTTTCTTTAACTATCGCGGTGTTGTGCACTCGGAATTCTTGCCGGAAGGTCAAACGGTAAATAAAGAATATTATTTGGGCGTTATGCGGCGTTTAAGAGAGCAAATTCGACGAAAAAGGCCAGATTTGTGGAAAGAAAATTCTTGGATTTTGCACCACGATAATGCACCGTCGTACAAGGCCATCATTGTGAACGAATTTTTGACCAAAATCTCAACAAATACCACCGAGCAACCACCTTATTCACCAGATATGGCTCCAGCCGACTTCCTTCTTTTTCTAAACTCAAATTACCACTTCGTGGCACCCGTTTTCATTCGGTAGAAGACATAAAGGAGAATTCGCGGCGAACTCAATTCAGGAAAAAGCGTTTAAAAAATGTTTTGATGATTGGATTGTTCGTTGGCGTAAATGTATTGTTTCCGAAGGAGCATACTTTGAAGGTGATAAAATAAATTTGGATGAATAACTAACATTTCGTGTATTATTGATCTTTTCCCGGTACTTTCTTGACAGAGTAGTACATGTTGGTGGAAATAATAAAAGGCACGAATTTGACTATACTATGGCAAAGCGCGACTTCCGGTTTGGAAGGGATAACGCACTAACGGAACGTCGGGGCCGTCACCGAGAGTCTGTTCGACTACGGTGGCCGGTACGATAGCATTTCTCCGACGGATCGTTTGCCATTATTAAATTTCCATTTACCTACGTAATAATCGTAACACAGAGTTTTCTGTCGTTTGTACATTAACTTTGTCTTAATGTTGTATTTTATGGAGTAGTTCGCCTCTTGTAAGATTAGGTTCCTATTTCTCATGGTTGAGTCGCAAGAGCACGAATTGCCCCGTGTCTTTTCCGACATATATAATAAATAGGAAGTCTGTTAATATGCACGCTGGTGCGGAATCTCCTCTGGTGACGCTCTGAGCCCGAGGTTCGCCCTTCAGACGGTCGACCTTTTAGCAGGGCACCTTCTGCGCTCCCCCAACGCGAGCGGTGACACCGTAAAAGCCATAACAGCAAAGGGAAGCGTTTTTTTAGTTGGTTTGAGAATGGAACAACTCAGTCTACGTAGAGTCCCGCTGAGTGTCTGTGGGTATTTTTTCGCAAAGTTTCGTATCTCTTACTACTAATCGTCGAGGAGTACCCTCGTGAGGAGACAATTCTGGCTACAGCATCAATCCTTTTTCTTCTCCTAAAAAGGTTGCAAATCATTACTGTCGACGCCGATCTCGCCAAATTACATACGGTAGAATGCTGTACATTGTTTTTCAAAGTTTCATGTTCATCTTACTAACCGTTGAGAAGTTCCCTCATGAAAAGACAATCTTGGCTGCAGTAGATCATGGTGAAAATCATGTTTAGCTATCAAAATTAAGTCTATATGCAGTTTCGTATCTCTACTACTAATTGTCACAGTGAAAAAAAATACAGACAAAAAATGTTTATTGTTGAGCAACAATTTAATAAGCAGATGACAGAGTTTATGCTGAAAGCTTTAGAGAAGCTTCTCAATTAGTCAGTTGGGTACACCGTAGGCATTATACGTTTTCAGTGATGACTTGGTGGAGTGTTAGCCATCGAGGAGTGACTGAGCCATATTTTTGTGAAATAGGTATCAAAACATCGGGCCAGGTGTATCGAGATAATATTCTTGAGAAGTTAGTTAAGCCTCTTAACAACACCATGTTCCATAACAAAAATTATTCTTTCAGCAGTACTCAGCACCAGATCATGAAGCTCGATTCACACAAGCGTGGCTGGAAAAGAACGTTTCTGACTTCATCAGAGCTGAAGACTGGCTGTTGTCTAGTCCTGATCGTAATCCACTTGTTTACGATTTATGGTCTCTTCTAGAGAGTATGATATGTTCTAAAAGCCGTGATAATTTGGAGTCTCTAAAACAGTCCATAAGATTGGCAGAAGCCAATTTTTCTATAGAGAAAGTGCGTGTTTCAATCGAACTGGCCACAACGTTTAAAGGATTGTATTAAGGCCAATGGACAGCATTTTGAATGAGCTTCATATCTTTAAAATGCTATTATATTAATGTATAAACAAACGCACATTGCAATAATAAACGTTTTATGTATGAGAAAAAAAACGATATTTTCCTCATAACTACCCTCATCAAAAGTGTCTAGGAATCAGGTACGTTTTAGCGTATCGCCGCAATTGAGGTTTTTTATTTTAACTTTTTTGGATCGTTATTGATTCCTTTTAGTAATTTTCACTATTTGAATAAAGAATTTTCTTTAAATTTTGATTAAAAATAGAAAATCCTTTCAATCTCTGGAGGCAACTGTCCAAATACAGCACGAATAGCCAGGCAGACATCACGCAGCCCTGTCTGACACCAGAACAGACTTCAAACCAGGACGACATGTCACCGTCTATCCTTACACAGGCTCTGTGGTCTCGATATAATGACCTCACAGCCTGCAGTAAGGAGCCCTCCACGCTATATTCAGGCAGAAGACTCCACAATTTCTTCCGCACTACTCTATCGAATGCTTTCTCTAGATCCACGAAAGCGCAGAAAACTTTCCGACCTAAAGCCAAAAACCTTCCCACGATAACGCGAAGCGAGAAAATCTGATCCATACAACCCCTACCGTTCCTGAATCCACCTTGCGTCTTCCACAAATATCTTTCTGAAACGCTTTTCATACGTTCAGTCAATACTTTAGTATAGACTTTACTCGCTAAGCTGACCAAGCTGATGGCCCTATAGCACGCACAGTCTAGGTAGGAACCTTTCCCTTTATATAGAGGTACTATGACTGCCGTGCGCCAGTCCTCTGGAACCTCCCCCTTCTGCCAACAAAGGTTGCAGAGTGCACAGAAGGCATCCCAGACCCTAGGACCACCATACTTGATCATCTCAGCAGTCACCTCATCAATTCCCGCAGCCTTTCTACATTTCAAACTTCTTATCACTTTCTCAATCTCTTTCATACTAATGGCATCCTTCAGTCCCTGGCCCGAGTGTGACAATTCATTAGAATCGCTCTCAGTATCAGAGACGGAGTCGCCACTCTCATACAGTTCTCCATAGTATTCACTCCATCGCTGCAGAACATCATTTTTATTTGTAAGCAGGTTGTTTTCTTTCGAACGCACTTTATTCATTCTGCAAGGTGCCGGACCACTTTGGTACTTACGTACTTCATTCCAAAATAATTTGGAATTTTCATACTTCTCGCACCCTTTCTTTCCCACGTATACTGATGGATCCTTTTGTGCCCAAACATGGTATTAGCCACAAAAAGATCCTTTTCCATACAGAGTCCTAACACAATCTTACCAGCATCATTCACTCTCTTATTTCCATATTTGCCTAGGACAGACTCAAATCCTGTTCGAGCTGTCCCGACCCATCCATTCATGTCTCCACACACAACAATTCTTTCGTTCTCTTCAACCGTCGCTAAAACTTCTCTAACATTCTCCCAGAACTGCTCTAGTTCAGCCAAACCGACAGAGGACACTGGGGCATATACTGCCAAAACAAAAATTCTTGTCAACCCAATCTTGAGGCGTACCCAGAGCAGTCTGGGATTTACACATTCATACTCAGTCATACAATTAACCATACGAGAGGACAGTAAAACGCCTACCCCTTGGCATCCCCTATCTCCTTGTGGTACCCCTGACCACAAAGCGATGCCTCCTCCGGGCAAGTCGGCAAGTTCACTGCCGCCTCGCTTGGTTTCACTCAAACATAGCACATCCAATCTTTTCTCTTCCATAATATCAATCACTTCATTCATCTTCTTGTCAATCCCACCTCTCACATTCCACGCAGCTACTCTGCACTCCTCCCTCCACTTCTCGCCGCTAGGTGCACAGCATGTTGGGTGGCGGTCCCCTACGCCGAACTGCACTCTGCACCGGTGTACGTCGCTTTCGGGGGACGCCCTAACATTATCATTGCCGTTGTCCCGCATGGTATGCACAGAAGAGGAATTGCAGCCCTGAAAAGGGCTGGCAGGGGTCGCGACGAGCACGCTTCCTCAGTTGACCCCCTGGACAACTGAGGAAGCGATTCCTATAAAAGTGTGTAATAGCGTTTTTACAAAACCATTACAATTTCTGCATTGGAACTGAAAAAAAATTGCATCGATATGGAGCGACGACATCATTTGACACGAGAAGAGATCATGAGAGCCGTCGGAATGTTGCAAGCTGGTTCCAGGCATTGTACTGTATCTGTCGATCTTGGCACTACACAGAGCGTCATAAGCCGTATCTGGACACGCTATCGTATCACGGGCAGCGTGGCCGAGCGACATAGAGGACGATCTCGCATCACCACTCGCAGACAGGACCGGTACATTCAAAATATTGCTCGACGGAATCGTACTATGACCGCCGTGATGTTGGCTACGAGGCTCCACAGCTCTTTAGGCGTGCTGATAAGCGACCAAACCATCTGAAATCGTTTACGTGAAGTGAGTCTGCGTTCCCGAAGGCCGCTGAGAGTTCTGCTTATAGCACCCTGCAATCGTAAGGCCTGTTTACAATGGGCTCGCGAACACAGAAATTGGGAGGAAGAATACTGGCGTTGTGTTTGCTTTTCCGATGAATCTCATTTCGGTATGAGGCCGGATGCAAGATGTACTCGAGTTTGAAGGACCTCTGGACGTCAAGAACGTTTGAAATTTTGTCAGGATGTTCATTCGTATGGAGGGGGAACAATAATGGTTTGGGCCGGTATTTGGATCGGTGGAAGAACCTATCTCATTTGGATCAGGTTTTTGCGGAAAGCATTGTTTCAGACTTGATTATCCCTCTGCGAAGCCGGTTGGTTGATTCGTTTCGACTAATGCAAGACAATGCACGTCCACACAAGGCTAGAGTCGTAACACGCACTCTTGCCCACGCTCGTATCAACGTTCTGCCGTGGCGTGCTCAATCGGCAGACCTCAAATCAATTGAGCACGCATGGGATATGCTTCAAAGAAGAGCTCTGCCGAGTATGGATGCCGTGCATACACCACAACAACTTTTTGACTTGTTAGAAAGAATGTGGGCGACCATTCCTCAAAGTGATTTTGATGATGATTTTAGGGATATGTTGTTAACTTAAAAATAGGAATTAAAGTAAGAAGTCAGTCTGGAAGACTAGATTTGATAAATATTAATTGGATAATTTTTTATAGTTAAAAATGTACTTGATCCCTAGACACTTTTGATGTGTGCATATTTATGGCAAAACAGTTTTCAGGCAGTAAAATTTCCTGAATAGAAAAAAAATATAAAAGTTTGCGCAGTGCTTACTAAATTAATTTATTTATTTTCATTTTAAACTGAAAATAAATATCGGGTTAATTATAATAAAAATAAAAATGTTTGTTTTTCAGTATGGCGTTATAATGGTATTGATATTTCCAGTCAATTTGATTTCAATATGGAAAATGATAGTGGACAAAGTAAGTATGATTAAATACTATTTTTCTATGCCAACATGAGTGCTCTTTTAGTTACGATATACTATCATAATGTCGATATAAACTACTAACTGTAATTTCTTCTTTTGTTTCTTTAATTTTAAAGTTAAACAACGTTTTTGCGACAAGACTATTCTAAATACAAATTCCAACAGTCAGCTAAACAATAGGTCATAAGAAACTTGGGTTTAACATTTCTGCGAGTCGTGGGACTTTGCGTTGGATCTGTTGGGATCGCCACCTCGAACTGTTACTCGCTAATCTTACCGCCAAATAGCAGCATGAGCACTGTTCTGTTCCGGTGTGGAGTTTAAGGCTGTTGGCACAATAGGCCAAAATCTTAGTCTTCAGGGTTGTCAAAGTACTTGCAATAATATAATCTCCATGATCTTATTCCTCTTATCATTAAATCAAATATTTACTCGTGTCTTTCACACAGTTCCATAGCATAAAAAAACTCGTACAGGTGACGTAAGCTATAATACTGCCAAAAGCAGTGTCAAGGTCCAGTTTTTTTTGACATACTGGTATTCGTGTGAAGTCCATTTCAATCTTAATTGCGGAAAGGCAATTAGTTTTATTTTCTTGACAATTTGTTTACGTTTTGTTCTATTTAACTAATTAAACAACGTATTTGTAGTAATATGAAGTGGTTAGCCTTGAGATTGTAAAAGTCCATGGTTTTAGTTAACTTATTTACTTACGCGGACTTACTTCCTCCTTTGCCCTTCTCGTAGTATAAAAAACAGGTGCAAGCGATGCAAACTTGTAATAAATACCGCCAAAAAAGTGTCAAGATATAATTTTATTTTCTTTTGATGTTCTATTCTTACCAAATGAGAAGAAGAAGAGGCGTGAAATTATGTGTGTGAAGTCCGTTTCAACCTTAGTTCCCGCAAAGATGATGAATTATACACATTCATATCTTCACGCTATATCCCTAACGGGGTAGTCTGAGAGGACGGAGTGCCAAGCTTCGCGATTCTTACATAATTCTTTCACTTCCTCAAATCTCTTCACCCTCCTCACACATTTCCACCTAAGTACGCGAGTGCTCTTGACACCTTCGTCTGCTAACATTCTGGCTATTTGATCTTCATAAGTCAGCCTTGGTCTTTTTTGACTTCTTTTACCGCTCACTTTCGCTCTGTAAATCTTCTTCGTCAATCTTTCATCACTCATTCTATGTGCCCGAACCATCTACGCATTTCTTTCTTCATTTTTATATTAACACTGTTGTGTAACTGTCATACTGCGTACCTGTTCATTGGTTATTTTGTGCGCAAGAGTAACATCGCACATATTTCTAACAAAACGCAATTCTACGACATTTATCTTATCTTCACTCGATTTCGGGCACATTCAAGCCTCACTACTGTACATAAAGTTGGTACCAACACCGCATTATGGATGGCCATTTTAGCTATGTTAGATATATTTAATCACACAAAACATGTTAAAACACATACAATAGTTTTAACATATGCAGTTTACACACTATAAAAATATTTCTCAAAATATTTTAATTCATACGAACATTGCTTCATGTTCATCTATACTCGTACTAATATTATGAAGAGATAAAATATAATTATTTGTGTGTAATGAATAAACTTAAAAACGACTGAACTGATTTAAAATTTTTTTCAAAAACAAAGCTACATTACACACGGCGTTACACGTTGAACATAAAATACACGGGTTGTATTTTATTTTCAAAAAAATATCTACCCGTGCGAAGACGGGGCGGGTTATCAGTACTTAAAAAAGATCGTTATTAACCTTGACTGGCCCGTTGGCGCAGTGGCATATGCATCTGCTTTCTAAGATGGGGTCCCGGGTTCGATCCCCGGTCAGGTCAATTTAGGAAACGAACTTTTCCAAATTGGCTTGGAGTCCGGGTGTTATTGGGAACTCCCCCAGAGTTCGTTGTGTGGTACCCATAGTACAAGCTTATTGCTTAGTTTGGGGTCACATAATCTGTGTAATTGTCTGGAGTATTACAGTATTAACCTTTTTGGAGAAATGAATAAACGAATAATAAATGAATAAACATGTCATGAAATCCCTATTTCTTGTCTTTAAAACTCGTGATATAGTAACAGTAATATTTCAAGCTTGTTTTAAACTAGAGCTTCAGAAACCTAATCATAACTAGCATTATTATGACTATATATTATGTTCATTTTAGCCGATACAGACACCTTATATTTTAGTAAACGTATACTCTATGTTAGTCATGATGGCTGTTCTGGCAGTGGCAATATATGCACAATCAGCTAAGAATGCATACGACGCTATAAATACTCTTGTTCGTCAGTTGCTGTGTACTACTACAGGTAATTATTAATTATGCTATTTATGTATAGACAATAGGTAGTTTAACAAACATTATGGCACAATACCACTGAAAAAAAGAACAGGAAAATCTTGCTCTAAGTAAAAAAAGGCCAAATGCAAATCGAACGCACGCAACGATAGTTCCATACTACCACATAATACATGTGTGTTATGTAGGTATTTAAAATAAATTGTGTTTTTAATCAGTTAGGGATCCGTAGCATGCTCTCGACTCACACTTAGAGTTAGCACTATAATCACACTAAAAACAAAAAAAAAAAACATTTTTTTAAGTGTTGAAACTACAAATTACCGATTTTTACATTTTTTAATGTAGGCATTTGTGCTGTAAGAACTTGTTGGTCAAATTTCACAAATCTAGATCAGCGAGAAGTACAAACCCCATATGTTTGATGAGTGAATTTCCGAGTATCAAAATAATACGTGGCATCTTTTAATATTATTGATTTAGAACCTTGAGTTTTTTTACACATTCAACGGACTGTGGAGTTAGCATTTGGTATTAATTTCAACTTGACACCTTTAGCAGTTCTTGAGAAAAAAAAAAACAATCCCATAAGTGTACCGTTATTTTTTGAAGTATAAAACCCTAAATAATAGCTAAAACCGTGTCGGACACGAATTTTGTGAGGGTTTCGTAGCAATATCAGACAATATAAAATTAATCAGACAATATAAATTGGGGGGTCAACTGAGGAAGCGTGCTCGTCGCGACCCCTGCCAGCCCTTTTCAGGGCTGCAATTCCTCGTCTGTGCATACCATGCGGGACAACGGCAATGATAATGTTAGGGCGACCCCCGAAAGCAACGTACACCGGTCTGTCCCCGCTGGTGTGTGCAGAGTGCAGTTCAGCGTTGGAGACCGCCACCCAACACGCTGTGCACCTAGCGGCGGGAAGTGGAGGGAGGAGTGCAGAGTAGCTGCGTGGAATGTGAGAGGTGGGATTGACAAGAAGATGAATGAAGTGATTGATATTATGGAAGAGAAAAGATTGGATGTGCTATGTTTGAGTGAAACCAAGCGAGGCGGCAGTGAACTTGCCGACTTGCCCGGAGGAGGCATCGCTTTGTGGTCAGGGGTACCACAAGGAGATAGGGGATGCCAAGGGGTAGGCGTTTTACTGTCCTCTCGTATGGTTAATTGTATGACTGAGTATGAATGTGTAAATCCCAGACTGCTCTGGGTACGCCTCAAGATTGGGTTGACAAGAATTTTTGTTTTGGCAGTATATGCCCCAGTGTCCTCTGTCGGTTTGGCTGAACTAGAGCAGTTCTGGGAGAATGTTAGAGAAGTTTTAGCGACGGTTGAAGAGAACGAAAGAATTGTTGTGTGTGGAGACATGAATGGATGGGTCGGGACAGCTCGAACAGGATTTGAGTCTGTCCTAGGCAAATATGGAAATAAGAGAGTGAATGATGCTGGTAAGATTGTGTTAGGACTCTGTATGGAAAAGGATCTTTTTGTGGCTAATACCATGTTTGGGCACAAAAGGATCCATCAGTACACGTGGGAAAGAAAGGGTGCGAGAAGTATGATTGATTTATTCCTGGTGGATAGCAGACTTAAGAAGCAGGTAATGGACACAAGAGCGTATAGAGGAGCCGATCTCGGGACGGACCACTTTCTGGTGATAACCAGCTAAGCATGGCGACATCGCGTAGTGTTTAAACCTGCAGCGGTTAGCCGGATTAAACGCTGGAAACTGCAGGATGCGGCCACCAGGAATGAATATGAAAGGGTATTATCCAGTAAGCTTGATGAAAGATTGAAAGTGATGAGCGAGGATGTTGAAGAATGCTGGCAGAACCTTAGAGATAGTATGATTGAGGCTGCGAAAGAAGTGTGTGGAATGAATAAGATTGGGAACGGCAAAAAGCGTGATGTGTGGTGGGATGATGAGGTGTAAGTGGCTGTGTATAAGAAAAAGAAAGCATGGCGAGACCTTGCTACTAATGACTGTGGTATGAAAAATTTGATGAAAGACAGGTATAAGCTGCAGAAAGCAGAAACGAAGGCACTAGTGAAAGAGAAGCGTGAAAGGTGTAGTGTGTTAGATGAAAACAAGATGTCGGACAACTTCGAGGAAAATTCCAAATTATTTTGGAAAGAAGTACGTAAGTACCGAAGTGGTCCGGCACCTTGCAGAATGAATAAAGTGCGTTCGAAAGAAAACAACCTGCTTACAAATAAAAATGATGTTCTGCAGCGATGGAGTGAATACTATGGAGAACTGTATGAGAGTGGCGACTCCGTCTCTGATACTGAGAGCGATTCTAATGAATTGTCACACTCGGGCCAGGAACTGAAGGATGCCATTAGTATGAAAGAGATTGAGAAAGTGATAAGAAGTTTGAAATGTGGAAAGGCTGCGGGAATTGATGAGGTGACCGCTGAGATGATCAAGTATGGCGGTCCTAGGGTCTGGGATGCCTTCTGTGCACTCTGCAACCTTTGTTGGCAGAAGGGGGAGGTTCCAGAGGACTGGCGCACGGCAGTCATAGTACCTCTATATAAAGGGAAAGGTTCCTACCTAGACTGTGCGTGCTATAGGGCCATCAGCTTGGTCAGCTTAGCGAGTAAAGTCTATACTAATGTATTGACTGAACGTATGAAAAGCATTTCAGAAAGGTATTTGTGGGAGGTGCAAGGTGGATTCAGGAACGGTAGGGGTTGTATGGATCAGATTTTCTCGCTTCGCGTTATCGTTGGAAGGTTTTTGGCTTCAGGTCGGAAAGTTTTCTGCGCTTTCGTGGATCTAGAGAAAGCATTCGATAGAGTAGTGCGGAAGAAATTGTGGAGTCTTCTGCCTGAATATTGCGTGGAGGGCTCCTTACTGCAGGCTGTGAGGTCATTATATCGAGACCACAGAGCCTGTGTAAGGATAGACGGTGACATGTCGTCCTGGTTTGAAGTCTGTTCTGGTGTCAGACAGGGCTGCGTGATGTCTGCCTGGCTATTCGTGCTGTATTTGGACAGTTGCCTCCAGAGATTGAAAGGTAATATGAGTGATATGGGATGTGGTGACACAGTGGTAAACTGCCTATTATACGCTGACGATGCTGTGCTAATAGCACCATCAGAAGCAGAGTTGCAGACACTAGTCACGTGCATGAAAGAAGATTGTGAAGTAAAAGGATTGAAAATGAATGTGAACAAAACTAAGGTTCTGGTGTTTGAAAGAGAAGCGGTACAAACGAAATGTGTGATTTGTGTAAATGGAAAGTGTCTAGAACAGGTGAATGAAATTGAGTACCTGGGGAGTGCGTTTTCGAGGGATGGAAGATGTGAGTTGGATGTGGAGAGACGGGTAGCAGCTGGCAATAAAGTGAACGGTGCTCTGTCCGCATTAGAAGGTAGTGTGAATATATCTAACACTGCTAAAATGGCCATCCACAATGCGGTGTTGGTGCTAACTTTGTTGTACGGTGGTGAGGCCTGGATATGCTCAAAATCGAGTGAAAGTATGTTAAATGCTGTGGAGATGCGGTCTCTCAGAAATATGTGCGGTGTCACGCTTGCTGACAAGATAAACAATGATGAGATACGCAGTATGACAGGGTTGCACAACAGTGTTATTGTAAAAATGAAGAAAGGAATGCTTAGATGGTTCGGGCACATGGAAAGAATGTGATGAAAGACTGACGAAGAAAATATACAGAGCGAAAGTGAGTGGTAAAAGAAGCCAAGGAAGACCAAGGCTGACTTATGAAGATCAAATAGCCAGAGTGTTAGCAGACGGAAATGTCAAAAGCACTCGCATACCTAGGCGAAAATATGTGAGGAGAATGATGAGATTTGAAGAAGCGAAAGAGGGGTGTAAGGACCGCGACTCCTGGCGCTCCGTCCTCTCTGACTACCCCGTTGGGGATACAGCGTGAAGTTATGTTATGTTATGTTATAAAATTAAATAAAAAGAAATTGGCTCTAAAAAACTTGATTTCATTGATTTTTTGTTTATGATTTTCGGGTTTCCAATTTACGTCTGTGGAACAAGTAGCTTAGTTTGAAAATGTTACAGATCGGCTATGACATACGGGTACACGGATAGACAGACAGATATGACGAAAGTTGAATTACTTTTAACTCGGTAGTCAAAAGTAACTCCTAAAATTGAACCTTAAACAGACAGACATTAAATAAAAAAGTAATTATAAATATAAAAATTTGACCAAGGGCGTGTCGGACACGCAGTAACTTAAGATTTCGTCGGTACACGGACAAAGTAGGTGTTTACATATCATAAAGATAATTTAAATTAAATCGCAAAGGCGTTGAATTTGCGATAAAAATATTTTTATTGTTTACCAGAGTACCCGTGCTGGTCCACAGCATTGTATTGGTAATATAATTAAAAAATGACGCCCTTATATGATGAGTAATTATAACCTAACTTAAGTTGAATACAAAAACCGAAAGTCAAGTTGAATGTTCACACCTGGCTTCCCTCCAACTCAACCAATTTAAGAGGGCACGAGCTCAAATGAAAGAGTTTGTTCCAGTGACTGTTTTTAAATCAAAACGAATCGTGTATTTCAATTAGAACCGGAGATATATAGAAACAAAGCTATGAAAATATAAGAAATGTACCTACAGGAGGAAACCTCGTTTGAGTATAACGTGAGAAAGGTGACAAATTAGGTGATTTCCAGTTCTTGATAACAAATCTGTGCATCTATACCTTTCGTTTGAAAAAAAAAAAGCTAATCGGTTGGATAGAATGGCCGGACGGACTCGTAATAGATTTAAAATATTTTTTTAATATATAATTTTGCCCAACTAATGCATAATTAATGTTTTTAAACTTTCACGACTTGTACACATCTTACAATATTTGTTCCCGGGTCTATGTCGCGTTTATACTTCAACGTTGCAATAAAATAGGTGTATATACCTATATATATATGTATATATACGTTGCAATAAAATAGGTATATATACCTATTTTATTGCAACGTTACGACCGGATTGCACCGATCGTGGTCACGGGCAGACTGATGAGTATGAATGTGGTCTTCGTAGTGTGCGGTTTCTGGCAACTGGACGTCGTCAGGGTGTAGATGTCGTTAGTGTAGTGTGTCGAAGAACTGACAGTGACAGTAATAAAAAAATAATATAAAATGTGTTGAATGTGTGTGGGTAGTTGCCAGTAATCGCATACTACGAAGACGACATTCATCCTCATCAGTCTGCCTGTGACCACGATCGGTGCAATCCGGCCGAAACGTCGGGATAAGATAGGTATTCATCCTTAAAGTATAAACGCGAAATAATGCATAATTACCATTAAAAACTATATTGTTATATCAACTCAATTTTGCGCTAAATTTAATGTTAAATAAATAGAAGACAACGATGAAACGTTTGTAATTCAACTTTTTTTTTGGAGATTTCGATTTTGATTATGTATTATTACATTACATACACGCTTGATTTAAATACTATTTTAGTATTAAACTGTAATATTATAAACAATTTTATTTCAGAACCGCGAGACAGAGCGGTATTAAAACAGTTTCAAATGGAACTCGCAACGAATCCTGTTAATTTTTCTGTGAGGAAAATGTTCACATTAGACACGTCATTACTGTCAAAGTATATGTACACGTTTATGTTAAACAGTATTATATTATACAATTTTTATTATTTGTTATATAAAAGCAACCTGTGACAAATCACTGATACCACGTAACTATTTTAGAATTCTATTCTCTATATTAACGGTCAATAAAAAAGAATCTTCATTTTTAAGGATAAATACAAATATACTTACTCTTTAATCAAATGAGTATTTTGTCCTATGTTATTTATTCCAAGTTAATTATCGGAAACGAAAAAAAGAAAAGATGGGAAAGGGAAAAAATTAATTTATTAGTAACAAAGATGAAAATAATTGGTGGCTTACAAAAAGTTACGTGGGAGGAACCGAACTACTGGTATACGATTATGCATATTTTTCAGTACACATATAATATGAATAATTTGCATATTTCTATATACGACACAACACAACGCAACCTACACATACACACGTATTCACTCACTAACAAATAAGCACCTACAAATAAATAAAAAAAACACGCACACAAATAAATAATTTGTCACGTGTTATATTGTCCTTTTCACTAATAACGTAAGTAACAGTAACACTCACAAATACGTACCTGCAAATTTCACAAAACACACTTATACACGTCACGCATAATTTCTCACGTGTAATGACGTCTCTTTTAAATGATAATTAAATAGAGGTAAGTTTAGAAGCAAGCAACATGATTCAAATGCAACCAACGCTTTCTGTTATAAGCTTTTGTGTATATATTTATCATATGACTATCCGGTACAAATCTTGAAACTTAATTTTGAACCAGTTGCTAGTATCAGATTAAGCTGAGATGTAGTGCTCTTAAATAAGCCGCATATTATTCTATTATACAATAGCATACGTTATATTATGTATATTTTCGTACTACCTACATCATTCATTTTAAATATTCAATGCTATTTAGATTTTAAATTACATACAGTAGTAATCAAGAATCAGATATAATATAATAATATAGTTTCCATTAAGACGACTAATTCTAGGGAAAATAAAAATTAAACTACCTAAGTAGCACGTACGCTCTCGGTACGTGTTATGTGGTTGTTACAGAGTTTTATTAGATAAATGTCTCATGCGGAACGAGTTGAAATCACTAGATGTTATTCGCAAATTCGGGACCGCTGTGGTTGCTAAATATTATATGTAATATTAATGAGTGTTTACATGTTGTGTTCGTTTTTTATGACAAGTAATACTTAATAAGTTTCCCTTCTCTGATTTACATTTCTTCTGCTCATGCTGTACAACTGAGATGATGTGTCGGACGAGATTTCGTAAGTGGAATCAACTAATAGTAGCTTCTCTAAAAGTAGCTTCATATTATTTAGAGGTCAAAATTGATGTACCATAGCCGTCAGACTTAACTGTCTTTTAGGTTTGTACTCCAATGGTTTATAAATCTAACTTCTTTGACGTTCGGACAAAGTAATTAAGCCTTGGACCATTTAAATTGTGTTCTATTTGTAGTGTTTTGTGTCTAACAGAATGTACCTATCATAACACAGTAAAATAATATATAACGTCGTTGTTATGTCAGTAAGTTATGAATAAAAATATCAGATTTAATTTTTTTAAATTGCAACTTAAAATAGTTTAATGGGAGAATCATTAGCCCGTGTCTATTTACATAAAGTTTTCACGTAAAAATATATAAAAGCACTTACATAGTCTCAAAAATTAAGTTTTTTATGATATCTTCTGAAGCTTTGTTCAGCTTCAGCTTCAAGGACTTCAACTTTCTGAAATGGCAACGACGATAAATGAAGCGTTGTAATTGTTTTAAGTTTAGTAATTAGTATAATATGTAATGCACCATAAATAACATTTGTCTGTGTGGAATAAATGATAATTAATGTGAAAAAGTATTTCTTTTTCCTTGACATTTTTCATGACCCTTGGAAAAGTTGATTTTTCCCTAGAATGTCTGTGTCGATTTGTGACCCAATAAAATCAATATGCTAACACATAATTTATAGTCAAAGTCAAATTACTTTTACTGAATTGAAAAGGACATTATGAGGTAATTCTGAACATAAATTTTTTCCACCGGTTCAGAAAACTCCTGCACTAAAAAATAGCTCTCGAAAAACTCGGCTCGCGTTTTTTCGACATTCTATACTAATTCGCAATGAAATTTTATGCATGAATGCATAAAAAAGAGGATTATTCCGGGGTTATATTCTATGTCTGTTATATACTTAAAGTTTCAAATGTCTGTATTCTAGCCATCCTATACAACATTATCAATCCAGAACAAACTGAGATTTCCTTTTGCAAAGTTTTTCAAAAAGACAATAGTAAAATTCTGTATTGGATTTTATTTAATTTTGTTTCCATTTGTGAAGAATTTTGGTTCTTATTTTTGAAATATTTATTTCGATGCTTCAAATGTATATAAATTACTTTGCTTGCTTGATTGACTGTTGGCGCGGTGGAAGAACATCTTGCTTCCAAACCGAGGTCCCGGGTTCGTTCCCGGTCAGGTCAAGTTAGAAAACTAACTTCTATCAATTGGCTTGAAGTCGAGGTGTCATTCAGTTCAGTGTTTTGCATAGTTTGGGGTCGCACAAATTGTGCAATTGTCTGGGGTATTCTTATTATTGATATTGAAAATTCTTCGAAAAGGAAATGATAAAATTCTGTATTTGATTTTATTCCATTTCCTTTACGAAGAATTTTGAGTCTAATACCTATTATCGAAATATTGATTTCCATATGTAACATATATAGAAATTCCTTTGATTGCGTCTGTAATGTTGTCGACCAATGCATCCTATTTTATCAAATCTTCGTGGTTTTGGACATGGTAACTTTTTTAACTTTATTTAGAAATTGCGCGGAAATAGTTTCTAAAAAAATATGTACATATGCAAATTAGCAAATTAATAATTGCGTTGGGCTTGGGGGCCGCTATAAAAAAAAAGAAATCTTCCCTAGTGGCCCCCAACGCGTGTGTGAATTTGCGAGCTCCGATATTAAAGTATGAGTCTTCCTGAGGACAGACAAATTATTGATATTTATTTATTAAATTTTAGTATTTCACGCTTAGTATTTCCGAATACCTATGAGGTTTTTAAAATCTCAATTTGATTTCACGTAATTTCCCATTTGACGAGTACAGATTATCGTGGTGCAACAAATGCATATTATCTCCTTATCACTTTTAGGGTGTATTTTAGCTCGATTTAAGGATGTGATATCTCGCTTGCACCAACCATTTAATAATTGGTGCAAGCGAGATGTCAAATCCTTAAATAGAGTTTAAATAGTTAGTGCAAGTCACACTTAGTGTTAATCGTTCGAAATTAAAGAAAACAAAATGGGATCAGAAAATAGGTACGAGTATACATCTTCCTTATTTATAACTAGCATTGCATTTGCTATTTTCCCAGTGTAAAATGTAGTCTAGATTATTCTCTGAGAAGCTTTATTTAAGAAAAAGCCTTTATTTTGAAATAACAGACAGACTTCATATTCTATTTATATATATAGATGTATAAATACAATAATAAACCGACTAAAATGTATAGATGGATATAAAATAAAATGGTCCAAATCTTTTGGTTCATTGAATCAGCAGATCACATCGGATTAATACTGTACATGGGCAGGGTTGTGTTCTAATATGGGCGAAGTTCTGGGTCAGTGTATGATATTAGAATGCTTTTATAAATTTATTTTTTAAAAAGTATGCAACAATTTAAAAAAGCTTCCCATCCGTTTACGTATATATAAATAGTACGGTAAGATTAAAGTACTCTGTATTGTTGTATTTGGAAATATAGTCTTAGAAAGTTAGTACTTGTACTTCAATAGGTTACCTATTTACTTGTTCTTGAATAAAAGGTGTAGTAGGTGTGTAATCAGAGTTTGTTGTAAGATGACATTGAAAAGTTAACACCTCATTTAGTGCTCTTTCTTTCCAAAAGAGGCTATAACAGAGGATTTTACCCACCGATGCCGGCTGTAATTAACCGTCTAAAAATATCTTGCAACAATGTTCATATATAATTATACGATTTATGATACGATACGTATATGTATCACAGAGTATGTATAACTACTGTCGATTAATATTGTTATAGAATTACTTGTTCTCAAACTTCACTCGTTTACAAACATAAAAAAAATTACTAATTTTCATTTTGACCTCCAAATATGATAACATGTTATGAAGAATTTTTATTAATGTCTGCCACTGTTTATAGAATTTTTTACATCGTGTTAAAATCGATGAATCATAATATTATTTTCGTTAAAGCTTACTCGTTTCATTGGGCCACGTAATTGTCTCACGATTATTTTTTTTAAGAAATTTGGGTCAGGGATTGTCCTTAAATTATGTTATGAAAGAAAACACAAACATAGTTAGGAAATAATTAACGCTGATGACAAACGATGATGATATGTATGTATATTTGCTATCGATTGAAATTGTTGTGGAATATGTCACTTGTTGACGAACAAAAAAATTACTAATTTTCAATTTGACCTCCAAATATGATAACATGTTATGAAGAATTTCTATTAATGTCTGCCTTTGTTTCTAGAGTTTTCTACATCGTGTTAATATGAACGACCGTATTTTTTTCCTTAAGGCTTACTCGTTTCATTGGGCCACGTAATTATTTCATGATTATTTTTTTCTAAGAAATTTGGGTCAGGGATTGCCCTTGAATAATGTTGTAAAAGAAAACACAAACGTCGTTAGGATAATTAATTCTCATGACAAACGATGATGATATGTACGTATATTTGCTATCGATTGAAATTGTTGTAGAATATCATTTATTTAAGACCATAAAGAAATTACTAATTTTCGATTTGACTTTCAAATATGATAATGTACTAAGAAAAATGCTAAGAAAAGAATGCTATGAAGAAACAGCATGAGAAAGAAATAAACTATTTTCGTTTTTATAACAATTTATTCCACACAACAAATTTTTTATACACGTCACATGTAATTCAATCATTAAGCGTTACAGTTTTAAATTTATGACTTCATTACAATATGCAATACATATCTAACCATATACAAATATAAAAATTAATTTATAAAAGCATTCTAATATCTTACACTGACCCAGGATTTCGCCCATATTAGAACACAAGCCTGCCAATGTACAGTATTAGTCCAATGTGATTTGCTGATTCAATGAACAAAAAGATTTGGATCGTTTTATTTTGTTTATCCATCTATACATATATAAATATATATGTATATATATCCATGTATGTATGTACGTATATAATACGTATATGTATAAGCAATCGAAACCTTAGACTATATGTCCTCACGAATGCCTCCCTAAGCATTTAATATTAGATTCCACCATTTTAAAATTTCATTGATTAAAGTTATGAACAAAATTTTATGGTGAAAATACCTATATAGTATACATATCTACTGTCGATTAATATTGTTATAGAATCACTGTTTACAAACTTCACTCGTTTACAAACTTAAAATATTTATTAATTTTTAATTTGATCTCATACAATATGATAACATACAATAAGGCTTCCCATCCGTTTACGTATACATATAAATAGTACGATAGGATTAAAATACTTCGTATTGTTGAATTTGACAATATAGTCTGAGACCTCTGAGAAAGTTAATACTTAGTCTTGTACTATTATTTAACAGCACTTAGATATTAATAAGTTACAGAGTAATTAATAATATTAGTTTTACAAGTATTGAGCTCAGATATTACTTGTCATAGTTACAACAACATAATTTATTTATGTTATCTAATTAAATTAAAGACAATTATACTTAGTTTTAAAGGTTTAGACACTATTACATAGTTTATGTGCTGCATTTAGAATTCTCAGTAGTACAGCTACATAAACCCAAGTACATTTTATACATCAGAAGTAAATTATTTCAATTTAAAGAGAAAATATATAAGATACACAATAACTGTACGTGGAGCTAATATCTAACAGAGAATCATTTATTAATTACAAGTAGAGAAGTGTTATCAGTTTTATCACCGATAAATCAAAAGAAGGACGTGGTCATCCACCAACTGCACCTACTCCTCAGTCTTCTCCTTTGTAGGCCGTCTACTGGAAGTATAGCACCCACATGCCCCGGTCCTCAAGGATTCCTCTTTATCAGGAACTGCGACCTGGCCACGCGATATAGTACCCAAGTGCCCCGGTCCTCAGAGATGTTCCTTTTAGAAAGAAACTATGACCTGGCCACTCGTTCTTCCACCCAGAGCGAAGATCATCTACTTGAACCATACTTCTTGATAAACATAGAGAGATGAGTGCCCAACCATTCTAGGTACTCATTGGATATCTGAGATTTAAAGGTTTATGAATAGTCTTTAATACTATCCCTAAGTATTCATTTAATACAGGGAAAGGAGGCCCACCTGGTTTTGTTAGGTGTCCCTAGAACTCTGTATCAAGCACATGTAGACTTTAGAATCCTATTTCCTAGTCCTATCATTATTGCTTGCCCTTATCTACAGCTAAAGTACTCACCATGGGATTCACCATGAGATTACCTAAACTACACTAACATTACTTAATTAATTCGGATACTATCTCTAATTGGAGTGCTACTCCCACACAAAGCTACATGTGGCCTAAGTGTTTCTACAAGTTTGAGGCAGCTAGCTCATTCCGCAGCAGAGAGAAAAGAAAAAGAAGGCTGCTAGATACGAAACGCTCTATATACCCCCACGACGAAGGTCACCTAGGCTCCCACTTCTGGAACAACTAGGGAAGAGACAGTGGTCGATAAACCCTATTCAAAATCACATCTACCTAGCGAGTTGATAAAATTAATTAAATTTATACAAGTGTAAGCAGTTTATGTCAACTATAGTTTTATTATTATTCATTAGTACTAATTAATTTATGAATTTGAGACCTAATATTACATTAATTTAGAGGCCATTCTATCAGAAAACAAAGGCTACATAATTAAAGTCTATCGATATGTTTATCGAACATATTTTTACATCCACACTCCTAGGTATAGATAATCTAGACCAACGGTACATTTGTAATCGAAGCCGTGTGTCGTTCTAGAATGTTGTAGAAAGTTCTATTTACAAACGAATTATTAAAATTGATATTACTAAAGTAGGTGTAGATAATTCGTAGATTGTTATTTTTACTTTATTATTTCTCAACAATCAAAGATATTATATGTATCAACAAGTTTGATCCTGCTGATAGGCTGCGGTCAAGGCTTCAAACGTAGTTTAAAAAAAGTTAAACTGCTCTACGTTGTCCGTCTGTCGCAGTGAATGTTGTTTGTAAACATTTATGTTAAACAAGGAATGATTTATTTTTCAAGCTAAAAGAAGTTAAATGTTAATTTATACTTTAAGTAATTATGTGTTTCTATTAGTATTATTAGATATTGGTCTCCATGTAGGTGGAGACTCAATATGACTGCTACAAAAGTATAAAATTTTATATATTCTTTTAAAAATTGATTTATAAAATATTCATTATGCATAAGTACGAATAACTTTAATATCTTCTGTGTCGGTCGGGAAATATCCCTAACTAGAATATCATTTTTAAACCATGTAAATAGTTATAATTGATTCGGTTTTATATCTATCGCTTCATGTAAAATAGGAATGTCTTTGGCATCCATATTTTCATCTGAATAAACTTTATCTGAACTACTAATACTTACAGTAAGGTTATTGGAAATTATTTTTCACGACCACTAATGGTTTCCGAGGAATCCGATATCGTTATAGTTTCCGAACAATCTTTCCTATTTTTAATGACTACATTTACTTCAATTCATCCCTGTATTTTAATACGCGATAACTCGTCAGCGTTTATATTTTTCTTTTCTTTATAAATTACTTAAAATCGAATTATTATTACTATTGGACTTACTATTGAACTTTTTTAATAAATTCAGCTACGCCAATGGTCTGTGGTCAGTACACATAATAAATTTTTTACCACATAGATATGGTTTATTATAGGTATAGGTATTTTCATTAATAGGTATTTTCCTGCCCTAACAATTGCTAGAAGTTTGCGTTCAATCGAACTATAATGTGATTCAGTTTTACTCAAGTATTTATTCTTATATAAATATTAAGTATTCTACGCGCATAGGTTACTAGTTTAGCGCTTCCTACGATTCTTTGTAACAATACTGCTTCGATGCGTCTGTAGTCAATATAGTTTTTATTATCTGTATACTGTAATAATCGAGCATTTGTTATTACATAGTTTCTTACATTTCTGAAACGCGTTTACATAATTCTTATCAATAATTACATACTTTTTTTTTCAAACTACGTTAATGGTTTAGTGATTTCCGCGAAATCTTTAACAAAATTTCTACAATATCTCACTAATCCTAAGCAACTTTTCATTTCTGTTGTCGTTTTAGATAATGGGTCATTTACCACTGTTCTTATCTTGTCATCATTAGGTTTTAGACCTTACGGGGTTATCGTTTGCTCTAAATATAATACTTCCTTTCCAAGGAATTCTGCTTTGTCTTGTATGTATCTCCAATTGTATCCTCAAATTAGTTTCACGAAGTCTATCAAATACTGTTTTCAGTTTTTCAATATGTTCTCATAAACCAGAGGAAAATATAAATACATCATCTAAATAAACTAAACGATGGATTCCTTGTAAACCTCTAAGTATATCATCCATCGCTCTTTGAAATGTTGCAGGTGCTGTTTTCAAACCAAAGGGTATTCTTAAAAATTCATGGTGCCCAAATTGTGCACTAAATGCGGTCTTTTTATATCTTTCTTATGGACCTCAATTTAATGATAACCACTAGCCAAATTTAGTGTCGTAAAATAAGTGCTTTTCCCTCGTTTATCAAATAAATCATTTATGTTAGGTAATGGATATTTTTTATCGTCTACTATTATTTCATTGAGACGTCTATAGTCAATTATCATTCTATACTTAATTTTACCGGAGACATAAATTTTTTTTGGAACTATGTATACTGGTACACTCCACGGTGCATTATAATAATAACAATAATAATGTGCTCAGACATTTCACACAGCGCCATCTAGTTCCAAAGTAAGCAGCACAGCGCTTGTGTTATGGGTACTGGACTACTGATATACTACTTATATACTTTTATTTTGTAAAAAAATACATGTTATACATAAACACCCAGACTTGGGGCGGGAATCGAACCCGCAACCCCCATTTATTTCCGATGCGCTTAGTCGTTGCGCCACGGTAGTCATCACGTCGTCATTACATGCCATCTTCAATTCACAAGATACTTTTACACAGATAAAACATTATCAAACATTTCGCAGTGCTTCCTATCTTTCGGACAGCTATCGGAAGACGCACAAAAGTCGCGCAACAAAAATTACAGAAACATGTGATTACATCATGCCAGAAAATGTTACCGAACAGCTACGAATGAAGATTTCTTTAATACTATTGTGCACGTCAGATCCGTGTATAACAAGTTTAAGAAAACCATACGTAAAACATGTGAAAGATCTCGAGGAAGGTGTGTGTCTTCTCACACATTAGTAAAAATCTAGAAAGTTGGTCAAAAAAAGGACGGTTCAAGAACGCGCTTTTAGAGCGAATTCTCCGTCCGTTGTGATACTTACTTTGAGGGTTTATTTGAATAAATTGATTTGACTATTGCACTGGGCATACGTACGCCGTTTCCAAAATCTTTAAAATTAATTATTGCTTCACCGTTGCTTAAATCTGTGGGTACTTTAACTCGCATTTCACTACGGGGTTCTAATATGACTTCTAACATAGGACTGTATACTATAGGTATCTGTGTATTTTTTGTTCGCAAAATTTGATTTTTCATGTCAATTGTCGCGTCCAACATTTTTAGTAAATCGGAACCAATTAATCCGTCGTATCGCCTATCGACGTCACAGGCATAAAATTTATGTGTGTTTATGCTTTTAAAGGTTCTCGGCAAAGGTATATAAATGATCTCGTTATGTTGTACTACGCGCATGCGTACTAACAACTTCAAACGGTTCGTAATATTTGTAGTTTGAGAAAAATTGGTTAACTTTCGTTGAGCTGATAAAACTTCTCGTACTTCCAGTATCTATCATTAAGTGAGCATTAATTTCAGGTAAAAAAATGTGAGGTAATTTATTTATGCCATTACAGTTTAAATTTATTATTTCTGGTGGTTGTTGTTGGAGGCCAGTATAGAAAAATTTGTATTTTCTTCCGGTATTTCGGTTTCATACACTATGGGTTCCGTATTATTGTCGGAAAAATTATCATAATTGTTCTGATTATTTTCGTCGGTATAATATACATACGGTTCATAATTAGTGGGGTAATCAGGCGGATAATCATAATACTGAGGTTCTGACTGTTCTGAATTACTGTTATCATTTGAGTAAAATAAATTATTATTTCCGGTATCAGGTATATGTGTAATCTGTTTTACGGTGCGAACAGTGCGCATAGAAACATCGTTTTCCTGAGTGGTTTTGTGTGGTTGAGTTTTATGAGGTATACCGAATTTAAATTGTGGGTTCGGTCGAAATTGTGAATTATTAAATTGAGGATTTGGTCGAAATTGTGAGTTATTAAATTGAGGATTTGGTCGAAATTGTGAGTTATTAAATTGATTTGGTCGAAATTGTGAGTTATTAAATTGAGGATTTAATTGTTGTTGTTGGGGTATTCCGAACTTGAAATTATTATGTGGGTTACCTATATTTGGCGTAAAAACTCTTTGGTTAGGTATTCCGAATTTAAACTGTGGTCTGAAATTATTTGGGAATAAATTAGGTGAGAAAGAATTCTGGGGAGGTTTTATTGCGTTAACTTTGGTTTTGTTTTTAGCGTTGTATTGTATCTGAAAATTAACTTCCTCCATTACGACGCTAAGTGCACTTTCCAAGGTTGCACAATTTTTTAACCTTACGATTCTTATCAAATCTTCCGTTAAATTATACAAAAACACATTAAGATACATATGATTGTAGATCGTGATTTTCGCAGCTTTTAGGTTTTCATCTGTAAGTAAATTGACTTTAGAGCAAAGAGCGCTACGCATTTGCTGGATCCTATTACAGAATTGTAATTAGGTTTCTCCCGTTTTAATTTTTAGATTTTCTAACTCTATAGCGACGCACTATTCGGATCTAGGGTCTCCGAAATGCTGTATGAACAAGGTCTTTAACTGTTCCCACGTGGTTATATCATCGCGCTCACTGAGTAGAGCCGCTGCTCTACCAGTTAATCTGCTAGTGATACATTGAAAAACATAGGTCGCTTGAATGGGAATATTTGGACCAATAAAATTTCGTAAAATATATTCTCCTTTCTTTATAAATAGATTTAGAATGTTTTGGTCACCGTCAAACTTCGGTATTAAATCCATAAACTCCCTAGGAATCATTTGAACAGTTCCCTCTGCTTGTGTCATTTTTAAATTAAAGCTTAAATAATAATTAAAATTTATTTATATTATTTAATTATTTAAAGATTATTTAATTGATTATTTAATAATGTATTTATTCAATACACAAGATTAATGATACTTAAATTCAAATACTTTAATTTTAGTGCCAATTTTAGTGCAGAAATTAAATAATCTTCAGTGATTTTCTACTTCAGATTACAAAATAAATTTAATTCCTATATTTAAGGCTGCCTATTTTTGTGCATAAATCAGATAACCTTCTGTGATTTTTACGTCCGGTTACGAAAAATATAAAGTCGTACGTTTACACAACCACAAGAAATAGCCAGGGAAAGACAGGAAGGTAAAAAGGTCTACTTACAGTCCGCTCAACACCATGCCTTCTCGTATAGCTGGTCTCGTCGACTGGAGCCTTCGGTGCCCGAGGATAACTTATTTCTTTGGTTCGAGGATTGCCTTTTCGCGCGTTGAAACGTGCAGCTGTACCACTTGCGATTGTCTAGAATAGTCGCGATTTAATTTCTAAACCTATGCGACGTTTTCACAATTTTTCTCGCGATTTTGGCGTTTATTTTGTGAATTTCTATGACTTTTCACGTACGTTCACGATTTTTGGTGTACTTTTTAGTGAATCGCGCCTAGTAACAACCGGCAATCCTACCGGCTGCGCCAGTTAAAACTCGGAACGGGAGCCGAAGCTTTTTAAAAAGAACTATGAGTCTTTTCAGTTCGAACTTTTATTTAAGACTCACTAAATTAAACTTATTTTATTACAATAATTCTTACAGCTAGGGTCCTCATCTCTATACCGGACGTGCGGCGCCGAGCTATAGCCATAACAATGGAAAGCTGCGTCAGCGTCGACCGCCAACGGAGTGCTTAGCTTAGCACGATGTGATCGTACTAAAGCCGGCGGCTTACACTATATTGGTGTACTGGCTGCATAACTACGTACACTATATTAGCCACAATAACTGTCCTGACAACGGCGATTTATGCACAATCGGCTAAAAATGCCTGCGACGCTATAAATACTCTTGTACGTCAGTTGCTGTGTACGACTGCAGGTAATTATTACAATATTATTAATATTTGTGTGATATTAATTACTCGTGTGAGCCAATGCTGCATTACAGCACGAATTGGGCCGGCTCGCCCGGTGAAATACCACCCTCTCACAGAATAATGGCGTAAAATAACAGCATCTATTGCTGTTGTTTCGTTCGGTGAGTGAGAGTGCCGGTAGCCCATCTCTCTCTTCCCCTCCCCCTCCTTTGCCTCCTTTCTCCTAATGGCCGGCAACGCACTCGTGATTTCCCGGACGTTGCGGGTGTCCATGGGCAGCGTTGATCACTTTCCATCAGGTGACACGCTTGCTCGTTTGCCCCCTCCGCCATAAAAAAAAACTTTGGACTAGACAAATTACAACATGCAAAATAATTACAATAGTTGAAAGAAAGAGAGAGCTTTGAGGGTTTAAATTTCCTCATCGTTTCAAAGTAGAAAATGGGTAGTTCAAAGAGAAAATGAACAATCCGCTACAAGAAAAAACCGGCCATGTACTTGGCGGACTCGCGCATTGAGGGCTCTACACTACCATGTAATATATATATTTGTGTTATGTAGGTGTTTTCCAAAGAAATTGTGTTTTCGTTCGGTACTGGATCTTTAGCGCGAGGTCGATTCACAGCTGATCAGTTTTCATTATTTTGTTGTTTTACTTTAGGGTTTTCACTATAATCACATAAAGTTAGAATGTTAGTATGTAGTTAGTATGTAGTATGTTAGTATGTAGTTAGTATGTAGTCATACTCGTATGACTATAGCTATTCCCTGAACATCACTATTTCTATGTATTTAATTAAAATGTATACGTAAGTGTCTATTTACTAGATAATAAATATTGAATAGTTTGCGGACAAAAATTTTAGGCAAGAATATTTTCTTGTTTCATACTCTTCAGAGCGCGATTTTTACGTAGACGGTTTTAGGTTTAAACTTATTTTTTCAGTATTAGCCATAAGCCTAAATCAAGTACAAATCCATCAAGTAAATACGTAATTTCACTATTATATAAGTAAATGTTACTCATCGAGTGCGTTACGTCATTTTTGTTAAAAAAATATTCCTTACAAATCATAATTTACAATAAAAATACGAGGTTTTACTTTGCAATTTTTCGCGCAAATTTTTGAGAGATAACGAATTATATATTACCACTACATAATAAAATATTATTGATTTGTAATGGTTTATAACTATTAAATTTAAAAAAGTGAACCGTCGCGGCATGCCCGGCAAATATGAAACATAGAAACTGTTTTGTACAGAAAATATGCATGAAGGGATTGTTTATTAAAGAAAATAAACATGGCATAATCAAAAACAAAATATTCAGATGTTTTAAAAAAAAAACAATTTCCTTTTTTAAAAAAGCACAGTCAATGAGTTCCGAAGTGAATAGCAACTCTGCATACGTTATAGGTATACGAGCTCAGTACAAGCGCGTGGCAGTGCGTCGACACGTCGCCACGCTAACAGCCGGTCTGATCCGCCGCATAAGATGTTTCACATGAATAACGTAAATTTACCATTCCAAAAATTGATCACTGGCAAATTATAGGTTGTAATATTATGAAAATTTTTATTTCAGACAAGCAAGACAGAGCTGTATTAAAACAATTTCAAATGGAACTCGCAGCGAAGCCAGTTTAGTTTTCTGTGGGGAAAATGTCTGCAATAGACATGTCGTTACTATCAAAGTTTATGTATACGTTTATATCAAACTGTATCATATTATACAATTTGCATTATTTGTTACTAAATTAAAAGCAATCGTGGCAATTTATCGACAATGCGTAACTGTTTTAGAGTTTTATTGTTTACATTAACAATCAATAAAAATGAAAAAAGATTTTAAGGAATAACACAAATAATAAAAAAAAAAAACAAAAAATTGAAGAAAGACATAGAAAAGAGAGGGAAAAAGAGAAAAAACGAATTAGTTTGCGACAAGAATGAAAATAGTTAATTTGTGATTCACAAAAACTTACGTGGGAGGTATTGAACTAAGGCGCTGTGCAGACGTAGCAACTTCGATTTCCTAGTTTCGGCAACTGGCCACTGCAACCAGCTACGACTATTTTCGTATAATTCCAAGAAACTTCGCAGACATAACAACTGTAATTTAAATTCACAAAATTGGCCACATATGAATAAATTAAAACTGATCACTTAAAAAGAAAACATACTCTCTTCGTTGCTAATTTCATGTTGGACTTTTTGGCAGGAACGGGAGGTGAGGTAGTCATTTTAATTAGATTTCCTTCTTTTTACATTTTTGGGAGTTTTAAAGTTCAAAAGTGATAGTATATTGTGTTTTATAGTTGTAAGTGAAAAGAATGCAGTAGGTCTAAATCAACATGTGTAGCTGAAGTTCTCGCGCTCTTCCAAGAAGTCCTATAAAACTTTAGTAGTCTACTATCACTTTATTGGAGGAGTTTTGCGATAACGATTCCTTATTAAAATACAATACTTGACTTTGGCAAATGCGCTGATTTGTGCGCCATAAAGAAAAAAAAAATAAGTATTCGATTTGATTTTATTTGAAATAGTACTCGAGAATCGGATACAATACAGCTTAAGGAGTTTAAGGTGACTCTTGACTAATGTCAGAGAAAATAAAAATCAGAGAAAGGAAACATCCGCTTTACTCCGAAGCTATATACGTATTTATGAACCACGTACGCTCTCGGAGTTTTGTTTGATGAAGGTCTAGTTTATGTTGTTATTTTTAACTATTTAATTGACCCATTTGGTATTGCATTTGCTTTGACTTTATATTTTATGTCAAGATACGAAGAATCATTTTATGTACGTATGAACGCCACGATCTGTGTTATTAACAGATTATTATTATATATAGAGAATACCATGAGTTTCGATAGATGCTATTAATGTGACTTTGGTCGGTTCTTATACTTATACGTAATCATATTGTAACAGAGCCAGACTGCGCCACTGATGCTGGGTCGACCTAGCCAATGTCACGTCCAGCTTGCCGCACTTACTACTGCCATGTTGTCGCAAAGTGACATCAAGCAGGGTGACATAAGCCATGCGCTGCTATGCCTTTTCAGTTATTCTTCGTCCGTTATTCGCTAAACAAAGTCGTTACTAATCTGTGATTGCCACTCGTTGTCCAGTATTTATATTAGGTGTTATACGTTGTGCGAGTATTTAGTGCTTTAACAACATTGTGACAACAAAAGGGTCTTGCGACGAAATAAAATATCGTAGATATAATGAAGATTTATTTTTACAGAATTATAAAGTAATAATGCGCACGCGCAGTCTCGAGATCTCGTTTTATCCCCTCTCCTCTTTCCTCCACTTCTCTTCTCTCCTCTTCACACCTCTCTCCTCTCACACCGCATCTCTCTCTGCCTCACGCCCGGCTCGCCTTATCTCGTACCTCTCTGCATGATCATGATCTCTCCGTTACAATATTATTTGTTGTTCAATAATGCATAAAACATGCAAAACATGTATGTACCCATCACTCGATCATCATATTCGTACCTGTGGGACCGCTATGGTAGCTAAATATCATGTAAATAGGTAATAATAATACAATAATAATAATAATATTCCAGACAATTACACAGATTGTGTGACCCCAAACTAACCAGTAAGCTTGTACTATAGGTACTACACAACGAACTCTGGGGGAGCTCCCAGTAACACCCAGTACAGATGGAACTGTATTACGATACATGCGTTTGTTTTCTGGTGGTATGTTTTCCTTCTCTGGTTTTAATTTTTTTTTTCCGATGCCATATAACTGACACGATGTCTCAGACAGGACTTCGTAATCAACTACGAGTAGCTTCGCATTTAGAAATAAAAATCGATGGTATGTGTGGCGTAGCTGCCTTTTAGAATGGTATCACACTGATCTAAAATTTGATTAAATATAATTTTTTACGTTCGGACAAGATGATCAAATCTTGGATCAGTGAAATGCCCTAAGTTAATGGATGCGGATAGCGACTTATGTCAAATGGATGACGAATTATACTAAATGTTTTATGTCAAACAGAATGTATCTATCGTTATATAGTAAAATATAATATGTTGTATAACGTCGCTGTCGCTCAGTAAGTTATGATTATTTAAAAACAACGTTAATTGTTCTGAAACTGCAAATAATTTAAAATATTGTATTCGGAGAATCGTTAGTTTTACCGTGTCTATTTACATAAGGTTTTCCCGTTAAAATATGTGAAAGCACTTGCACAGTATTAAAGATAATTAAGGTTTTTATAATATCTCTTGTTATGTTTACATACGACTTCAACTTTCTGAAATGACGACGATGTAAGTGAAGCGTTGTAATGTTTTAGGTTTCATGATTGGTATAATATGTAATGCACTATATGTAACCTTGTCTGTGTGGAATAAATGATAATTAAAATAAAAAAGTGTTTACTTCTTCTTGACATTTTTTATAAACCCTTTCAAAGTTTATTTTTCTTAATGATGTTCATGTCGACATGTGACGCAATCAAACTAATAAGCTTTAGTGAAAAAAAACACGTTATTCATAGTCAAGGTCAAATAACTCATTAAATTTAATGGTAGGATACGAGGTCAATTCGAACATTAAATTTACCATCGGATCTGAAAGCTCCCGCACTGAAAAAGACCGACGAGAAACAAAAATTAAATTTTTTAGACATTGTATCATTTCACAATAAAATTTTATGCATGGATCCATAAAAAAAGAAGCTTTAAAATTTCCATATTTCTAACCACCCAATCTAACATTAACAATTCAGAACTAACTTCTTTTTGCAAAATTCTTCAAATAGGAAATGTTAATGAAGTACCTATTCTATTTCATTCAAATTTCTTTTTCTTTTTCGATGAATTTTGGGTGTAATACTTATTTTCGATATATTATACACATACATACATAAATATATACATATATATTCTCGCTGTATCCCTAACGGGGTAGTCAGAGAGTACGGAGCGCTAAGCGTCGCTGTCCTTACATACTTCTTTCGCTTCGACAAATCTCATCATTCTCTTCACACATTTTCGCCTAGGTATGAGAGTGCTTTTGATATTGCCATCAGTTAACTCTCTGGCTATAAATATATCGACTGTTAAGAGTCATTAGTGTCTATCTAAATTTTTTGCATTTTCGCTTTTTTATGCATTTATGCAGATAGATTTAAAGTTTTAATTTGGTTTGGCCATACTATCTCTAAATTCAAGAAAATTGTGAAACTATTTCGATATAGAATTATCATCTAAGTCAAAAGCGCAAATATTCCATAATTTTTTTTTAATCTGCTGTAAAATTAACTTGTTCGAGATAGAAACAATTGATTCTTCACCGTCGATATACATATAATACATTTCGATGTATAGGTAAGTAACAATTGAAATCGACCAGCGTAGTATCCTATTCTATCAAATCTAAATTGTTTTGTACATGGAAATATTTAATAAAATTTATTTACAATTTACATAAGAATATGTTTCAAGTTAATCTAGGATATGTATTATTATTGAAAAATTAGTTTTCACAAAAAAACATTTTTATTCGTTAATATTAGCTGATCAACACACGGTACTAGAGAATGAAAGACACTCGGCGAAGCTCGATCACTCGGCGACTCGGGTACTATAATAGTATATTGTGCAACAAGTGCGGTGAGTTGTCGATTGCCTACTCGAACGAAGTTGAACACACGAGCGAAGCGAGTGCGCTCATTCGCTCGAGTGGGCAATCGACAACACCGCACGAGTTGCAGATACTATTTTTTATTACTAATGCGGAGATAATTTCGGTACAAAGAAAAATTATAAAAAGAAATAACTTTATTATTGTTTATTATTATATTAATCTAAGACTTCGAAATCAAGATTTTCTTTATCTTTCACACTGAAGTCAATGGGTACTAAGATCGATTGTGTTTTTTTGAAATATTCATTTTACATTCTGTTTTTGAACGTGAATTTGCGTGTGCCAAGCAAAATTTGCGTGCGACAAGTTAATTAAAAGTAAAATGAGAAAATAGCTACTTATCAACCACAAAAATGTGCGATAAGATACTGTATATACCGCATGAGTAATAAAAAAAATATACCTAGTTAGTTGAATTGCTAATTCTCTTCTAATTTATATCATGTCTGACGAAAAGTATTAGGCACAATATTAATTTAAGTTATATTATTCTTTTTGAAAATAAAACGTTAGCTGTATTAAAAAAGAAAATGCTACGATCGTCTTTTTTAAATTAAAAACAAAGACTTCTTTGAACTTAAATTGGGTTTGCCTTTGCTCCCTAAAATCTTGGTTTTTAGAAAATTTGGACATCTAACCGGCAAATGAAACATAGTTTTCGAGATTATCATTTTCTGAAGTATATTTAACTTCATGGAACGACGTCATTTGACAGCTGAAAAAATGCAAAGAGCTACAGGGATACTTCAAGCAGGAATAAATCAATCCAAGGTGTCTCAGCATTTTGCAATGAATAGAAGTGTAATTTGTCGTCTTTCGCGTCGTTATTCTGATACAGGAGATCCTGCCAAGTAGCATTCACGCCGTCGAATGACTACAACCATTCGATAAGACCGTTCTATAAAATTCACCGTAAGACGTCATATGCTAACCGCTTGAGAGATAAGTTTAAGGCTACAGACCTCAACTGGTGTGGTTGTTAGTTCTCAAACTGTTAGAAATAGATTTCACGAGTATGGCCTACGTGTACGACGCCCAATTAGGTATACACTTATCCGCCACGGAAATCACGGACGTCGAAATGAGTGGTGTAGGTAAAGCATAGTATGGACCTATGATCAATGGGATGAAGTTTTGTTTTCCTAAGAATCTCGTTTCGGATTTCATCCTGATACAAGACGACGAAGATTGTCACGTAATATATGCAGGATAGGAACTTCTATGTAGCGGTGGAAGAGGCTTCGTCCGCTGACCAAACAATAAAGGCAGGGGTGCCACAAAGCAGCTGTCTATCCCCACTGCTATATGCCTTATATACAAATGATATCCCAATGCTGGATGGACACTTAAATAACGGAGAAAGGGACGTTACAGTAGCCCTTTTTTTATAAATCAGAGGAGGCAAACGAGCAAGCGTGCCACCTGATGGAAAGTGATCACCGCCGCTCATAGACACACGCAACGTCCAAAGAATTACGGGTGCGTTGCCGGCCTTTAAGGAAAGAGTAGGCTCGTTTCTTGAAGGTCCCCAAGTCGTAACGGTCCGGGAATACCGCCGCTATAAGTTGGTTCCACAAAATTGCCGTACGTGGTAGAAAATGTCGTAAAAAACGCACAGTTGTAGACTGCCATCCATCAAGGTCGTGGGGATGGAAAGACAGTCAATTGCGTGACGTACGGTAATGGAAACTTTTAAACTTTCGCGCTGCATTATAAAATATCTAAAAACACGGGAAATTAACGCGATTACCTTTTATTTTCTCTTGACGTTTCGGCCGAGTTTCATCGGCCGTGGTCTCAAGTAAACTGTCGCAGCAAGCTTCACTCCGTGTCAGAGGCAGATTTTATTTCATCTACCCCCGATATTTGTAAATAATTATTAGGGTTCCTACACACAACACTCACGGTGTCCACACACTGAACCGGATGTGAAAAACGAGGTTTTGTCATTTGAATCACAGGATTCCACGCTGCTGATAAATTGTATCCGCTTTCCCGATTGAAATTTTTGTGTCTCTTGATTTCAATTGCAATTCGTATCCGATTGGATAGAATTTTATCGCCCACAAGTCCTTTCCACTGATCGCCACTTTTATCCAAGAGTCGTGCGTGAAGCAATTGAAATCAAGAGACACAAAAATTTCAATCGGGAAAGCGGATACAATTTATCAGCAGCGTGGAATCCTGTGATTCAAATGACAAAACCTCGTTTTTCACATCCGGTTCAGTGTGTGGACACCGTGAGTGTTGTGTGTAGGAACCCTAATAATTATTTACAAATATCGGGGGTAGATGAAATAAAATCTGCCTCTGACACGGAGTGAAGCTTGCTGCGACAGTTTACTTGAGACCACGGCCGATGAAACGCGGCCGAAACGTCAAGAGAAAATAAAAGGTAATCGCGTTAATTTCCCGTGTTTTTAGATGTACGGTAATGGAATTCAGCAGCAGGCAGTACCTACTCCAAACAATTCCTCAGAACATTTCCCATGATAGACTCGGTAAAATATCCTTAGGGACGCAATGTCTCAGGACCAGAGAGTCGACCCGATCAGAGTACCGGATCGCCGATAATCCGAACCGCTCTGCATTGTATACGGTCAAAAGGAAGGAGTTGATACTGGGGCGCTCCAGCCCATAGATGGGAATAGTATTCCATGTGAGGCTTAACCTGTGCCTTGTAAAGTTGTAGGCGTTGGGTTAGGGTGAAATACTGTCCCGCTCTACCGAGCAAACCCAGCTTTTTCGAAGTGATTTTGTTATACCCTCCAGATGACAGCGAAACAGAACATCGCTCGAGATATCGACGCCAAGGACTCCAATAGTCGGCTTGGGATCAAGGGGAGTACCTTCAAAACTGAGGGATACGACGAAGGGACGTCTTTTCACCGCAAAAGACGTCGTCGTCTTTTGCGGTTAATGTGAAAACTTGTGTCTTAGAGGCGTTGAATTGGACTAAGTTTGTTCGGCCTCAATTTGAGACATGACTTAACATGTTCTCAATATTAGACACAAGTTTGTTCTCTAAATAAAGTTTTCCAAAGAGAAATTAGCACGCCCGGTATAACGTGCATTCCTAGTACTGTTATCCGCATAGCAATTAATGCCGCTATTGTTATACAGAAGAAAAACGCAGATGACAGCGCGTACTTCGCCTCCTCAAGATCTTCCGAACTGGCCGTTACAAGGCTGTAGAGACTGCTGGACCTGCTGCCCGACTGGTGTAACAGATGGAGAACGGCGGCCAACGAGCAGTAGACTGCTGCGCTGTCTGTGGGTTCGGGGCGCAAAGTTATTCGAAAAGAAAATTATTACATTCTGTTTTTATTTTAATTGAACTTCGTTTTCTTTTCGAAGAAATTCTGGTATAATAGGTACTTATTGTCGATATATTTATTTCGATATATAGTATTTGTATAAATTTCTTTGATCGCTTCGAAATCGATGTCGACTAGTAAATCCTATATCTACCAAATCAGTATTGTTTTGTACTTGGTAATCTAATGGTAAGACTGGAATCTGCCTTACTTTTCTGTCTGTTTTTCTGTGCACCTGTCGTATGATATCGTAAATAAAATCATACTTAACTAACTATAGTTAGTGTCTATTAATATTATTAGCGAAACTACAGTAAATTACGCTCGAAACACATTAATCTTATTTAACGTTTGTCCCTAGCATTTGGGGACACCGTGAAGTAGGGTTGCCTATCATGTTATAATGGTAGATTGTTATACCGAATACGAAGTACATTATTATTGTACGAATGTTAGTTTGGAAACCTAATTCTCTTATAACATTAGTATACAAAATAAAATACTTAGCTAGGTTCTTCTTTCTTCTCTTTCAATTATTTAATTAGGAAAAACAATTGAAAATGAAAAATCACATTATGAAATATACATATGCCTTCGAATATTTCTGCCTAGACCCTAATTTATCTATTACGAAGTCGCTAAGGCTAAACGAATTCCATTTTTGAAAAAAAAAATTCCTGTTTGGTGCCAAATTAGACAAACTCATTTCGAGCACAATTGCGCATTGCATAAGTACTTAAATAATTATGTTTTCTATTTAGCCAGTTTGATTATAAATATCCTTTGACGAATTAAAATCTCATATTAAACTTATTACAAATTGTTAGTTACTTATTACCCTAGGTTATAATAGATAACCTAACGAAAAAATTAAATTTACTGGTCAGTTGATCGAAATAATGCAGTAATTACTAATTAATATTATTGTTTGATTTTAAAGCAAAGTGGCACTATGTGATCGCTTTATAGGGAAATATTGATGAAATCATTACATAGTTGGAACAACAATAATATGTAATATTTGTACATTTAGTACATTTTTGTGCGGAGTAACGTTTAGACGTGTCAGTTTAGAGCTCAAACGTATTATGCGCTCTGAAACACAAGCGCATAATAAAACACTGAAATGCGTAATTCACTTTCCTTTCAATTACACAATGAGAAATAAATAGGTACCAATAAAAAAAGCTTTTACGTGTTACGTATGGCAACAAAATTTACAATCCTAGTTTGAAGTGTGAAGCTACAGTATGATGCCATAGTATTGTTGTGAGCTGTGGGTATTCAAATACTGGTTAAGGGTGCAAAGAGTTTATTTTCGTTCGTACACACAGACATCTGTGTACAATTCTTGACATCAAGAACACGCGCATTTAATTACTACGGTTTCTAGTCTTCGTAGTCGCCCCTCGAAGTAGGTGCTCGCTTAGTAGTTACCGAAGGTACACGCTTCACTCACAAACAACGTTCCCGTGTCGCAGCAGACTTCAATCCATAATCGTCGCAGTAGTCGTCGTAATTTTCGCAATTCGTCTTGATATCGCGTCGATATATCGCTTCGATCGATAGTCGAAAGGCTGACTCAGAGGCGTACATGTAGCTCTATTTATAATTCGATGAAACGACGGTGGAAACTTCTAGAGCAATGCCGAATTCTAGTAATAATAACGCACAGAAGTAAAGAGGGTAGCACTTTCTAGTTAACGACGCTCGCTAACAATAATTCGACATTATTCTCGACGCCGCTTGTTTTCATATTAAGTAGGTATATGACACGTCATCGCTCCGGAATTTTCGAAATACAACTTTGTTGTTGTTTCTTAATTTTGCTTATACCATTCGACAGTAGACCTTAAATCTAGCAATACGTTTTAAGGTCATAGCTCTGCAAAGCCTATGTCTTGAGATATAAGTACTAAAAATGCGTGTCTGGTGTCACACAAAAATCGACCTTTTTGCTTGGATACATGGTCAAAACGCAACAGTATGAAAATACTTATTTCTAAAACCCATTCATTGAATTGACTACATCAATAGAACACTGTAGGAACTTTTGTGTTTCTTTCTGTCCATGAATGTACTACAAAGCATTATTTTTTGTTATCGCAAATAAAATAAAACTAAATGTAGTGAGAAGTTTCATTTGTCAGAAATTATGACTTATGATAACATTAATAGATTTTGCTTACGACTTTCGTCCCCATTGCTTTAAAAGTTACAATACGAAAAATTAAAAAAAAAAAATTAAACCGCCTTCAAAAACAACACTGAAAAGTATAAAATAACTATCCTTTACTAATCAAAACTCAAGTACAATTACAATAACTTTATAAATACGATACACATACCTATATAATTAAATTTGACAGTTACTGAAGTCAGCGCCAAGCCTACCAAACTAATAGACTTTCTGTTGTTGCACATTGATTTGGCACCGACTTCAATAACTGTCAAATTGAATTATATAAGTATGTGTATCGTATTTATAAAGTTATTTTAATTGTACTTGAGTTTTGATTAGTAAAGGATAGTTATTTTATACTTTTCAGTGTTTTTTTTTGAAGGCGGTTTAATTTCTTTTAATAACATTTTTTTATTTCTCTTTTTTGAGTGATCTTGACCTAAATAAATATCTAGGGCAGATCTGCAATTAACTTGTTTTTAATTCCGGTGCGCAACGATATACAAGAGCATCATCAATATAAATAAAGGTTATAACCAGGTCGAGTTGTTTAGTGTATCTTCGAAGTCCGAGCTCCAATATCGGTGAAATATAAATGGAACCACCTCTAACGTATTACCTACCAAAGGAAAAAATAATTTTCGAAATCGGTTCATAAATGACGGAGTTGCGAGGTAACAAACATACAAAAAAAAAACAACATACAGATGAATTGAGAACCTCCTCCTTTTTTTGAAGTCGGTTAAAAATGAACATCCACCGTGCACAAGGCGATGCAGATCAAAGACCAGAATTTTATTTCTTTATCTTCAGCAAAGTTACTTCACTGACAGACATTATATAATCTGAAAATTGTCGAGCTTGGGAAGCGCTTTCGAGCTCGACAATATATTATGTCGAATAAAATACATTACCAGGCTAACCAGTTCATTTATTTGCGTGTACAGCGTTCATAAAATTAGTCCGCAAAGAGCCGAGAGGACAGTCCACGTATTAGGACAGTAGTGTCTTGAACTGTTAGTAAACTGTCCACCGTATTGGTGCTACAGCCAGCGAAGTTTGAAAGGTGAGATTCTTGGCCTCCCATCGTGATCCAGATCTTCATCGTATTTTTCCATTAACTCATTTACAACAAACTTTTGATTAAATTGCAGAATATTAATATGTTTATCTTTGCTCTCTTCTACTTTGGGGGTGAACAGAGTTATTTTATCATCAGATCAAAGAACAGAGAGAATAGATCACGTTCATGAGTCATTATCAGTCACAGTCCTTCACCGTCTGACGAGGCCGTCCATTATTCGTAACATACAGAATTAACGTTTGGAAAAAATCCACTTTTACAGGCTTTTATTTAACTTGCAATGTCATTGTCAATGCAAATTTAGCAAGCTAAATTAGAACCACTTTCTCTTAACCTACGGAGTTGAATTTTTACCTGTTGATTCCGTTTCAATGACAATGCATTTCTATGGTAAGCATGACCTGAATCAACATCCAGAATCAACTCCAGATAAAGGAACTCTTCAACCATCAACAACACAGACACGAAACTTTGTGTACACATTTTGATATGACAACCAGGTTTAAATTTAACCAAAACACGATTGCTGCACTCAGGGTTGGACCTGAGCCAAGCTCAGTCCTGACCAAGGACCTCTTCAATAGTTAGCAACATAGACAAGAAATGCTGAAAAACTAGACTGTACTAAATTATCAGGTAAACGACCATGCAACAATGACGCATTAGATAAGACTAGAAATTGACTAGACTTAGAAACATGTCCAACGAAAACTAAAAAATAAAAAAAAAATTAATAGAAAAAAAAAATTTTTTTTAATTATTAAAAACAAGTTGAAGGATTAGATTTAATTTAAAGTTTATTTTCTTCTTTTTAGAGCATTTATAATTTATAAAAGCTTGTATTTTTTTAATATTAATTTATTTCTAATCTAGAACACTCAATGTATAATTAAACATAGATAAGGCAACAGCGCTAGGTGTCTCCAAATATAATATTATTTCACTTGAATCATAATAAGTTAAATGTTGTTATTTTTTTAAATAAATATCAAACGTTGTTGTAATGCTAATTCAAAAGGTTTCTTAGGATAAAACATTAAAAGAAAGTTACATTTTCACCTTGTTTTGGGGTTCCGTAGCAAAAATACAATGACGGAATCGAAAGAAAACGGACCCCTCATAGTTTTGTCATGTTTGTTTTCATTTCATCATCCTTACATTTATTGAGCTCATATTTAACATAGTGATGTAAGTTGGCAACCAAAAAGTGAGAAATGATAAGGAGTGATGACGTCACGCAAATAGCAATAAATTTTGTGAAGCTTAGCTTTTGTAGTAGAGTATAGCACATTATATTTTTCTAAAGTAACAGCGATTGATTTTGCTCGTCACTAGTTTCGGAATTTTTGTTGCTTTTCTCAATTCCCCATTAATTTTTTACATATTTTTTAAAGTCCCCTCTTGTTCTTGAAAATATACGTACCTACAGTACAATCGGCAAAGAATGGAAAAAATATTCCATTGTAAAAATAACGCATAAGTATAACATACAACAACACTTAAAATATTTTGTAATGGAAGACTTAGTTTGACAATATATGTATGTGCACATACTAACGTGATATTCGTACTGCAAAAAATTCTATCTAATAAAAATATATAAATAAAATTGAAGTCCGCAACGAAAAACGTGTTGTAATCATGATATGGCATGCGTTATTGCATACAATTCGCGACATACAGTGTTACCAAGATAACTGTCTTTTTGCTTCAGATAAAAAGTCAGTATTTCATGTCATAGATGTAAAACTGTATCAAAGTTCGTTTAACTCTTTGGAAGAAAATTGCCTCAGAAGTTCTTGACCCTAATTTTACCACTGACATCTCTTAAATAAAATACTGTAACGAATATTTAATTTAAGAGAGGAATATTAATAAATAAAAAAATAAACCACAAAAATATTTTTTAAGCTGACGCAAAAAAGAGGGGTGTTATTAGTTTGACACCTGTGTCTGTTTATGTGTATGTCTTTCTGTGGTATCGTAGTTCCCAAATGAATAAACCGATTGGGACGTGATTTTATTTAAAAGAAAGCTAGTTGAACTAGGGTAGTTCTTAGCTATGCACGATGAAGATCATGTCAGCCGATCCGAAGATTATCAGCACCTTTATTTTTTGGTGAAGGGATTTTAACTGTAATATGGAAATTTAACGCTGTTTCACTCGTCTGATCGATTTCAAATTAGGTATACTGCAATATTGGGCCTTGTAATACCATGATAAAATTGACTTGATGCTGCAGTCAGGTTGCACGCAGTCAAACTAGGTTCCGCAACAACATGGGGCCGAGTGGTGTGGGTAACCCGCCACAGGGGGTGGACTAACAGGCGCTTATAGCTCCCATTAAGTGGAGCCTTAGCCTGCCATCCCAAGACCGCAGTGCGTAGACTTCATGTCTACATCCTTCTCGAGGTGACCCTGTTTCCACTGAACACTGCGGATCTAGACTGGAGAGTCGATAAACACTCCTGAGGGTGTCGCTTCGGCGATGCCCTCAGTACCGGGTTGGGACCGAGTAGGTAGTGGAGCCGAAAGGACCCGGCCCGGACCGGGGGGGAGGGGGTCGTGTTCTCCGTCCTCATGGGAGGTGGGGGTACGGCGTGTGGGGCCTTCGGCCCCGAGGTGGTAAAATGGAAAACTTATTAAAACCCGTGAGTAAACACGTTAAAATCAGGGGTGGGACCGGGCTGGGACCGAGTAGGAGGTGGAGCCGAAAGGACCCGGCCTGGACCCGGGGGGGGGATAAGTTTGTGTTCCCCGTCCTCTGCGTGAGGGCGGGGGTCTGCCGTGTGGGTCGTCTTTCCACTTGCCCCTCTCCTTTGAGAGGGGTATTGTTGGATAAGTGTTGGTTCCGGCGTCCTTCGCGGAGGACGCGGGTCAAGAGGTGGAAAGAAGGAAAACTTTTAAAAACCCGTGAGGAAACACGTAAAAATCAGAGGTGGAGAGAAGGAAAACTCGAAATGAAACCCGTGAGAAAACACGTTAAAATCAAAGGTGGAGAGAAGGAAAACTCGAAATGAAACCCGTGAGACAACACGTTAAAATCAGAGGTGGGAAGAAGGAAAACTTGTTAAAACCCGTGAGTAAACACGTAAAAATCAGGTGGGCGTGCTGACGCCCCTGCCGTGGTGTAGGCGGGGTGCGGAAGCCGCCACTTCGGAGGCCTGGGGTGTCCTTCGGGGGAAGGCGCCTCACCAATGGCCTCGGGATGGTGCGCGCGGTGTTCCCGCGCGCCTCCCAGGAGAGCGGGCAGGTCAAACTGCCCGCAAACGGAGGAGGGCTCGGCTCAGGCTGGGCATAGCCGCCGGGGTCGCGGAAGAATGCCAACGCGCTCCCGTTGCCCCGGCATCAAGGCTCTCGAGGAACACCGTCAGGTTTTAGTGGGTAGACTCGGCCTAGCACCCTAATGTCGAGGAGTCCCACATATCCCCCTGCCATCCCCCATGGCAGGACGGAATGCATAAAGCATTTCCTGACGCAAAAAAAAAAAAAAAAAAAAAGGTTCCGCAACAACATAACAAATGACAAATAGATGAAATTACTAACAATAGCATTTATCGTGAAAACGCTATCGACCAAAGCAATTACAAGTTCAAATTATTGGTCATAAATACCTTGAAAAGAAAGTTAAATTAAAAATTTTAGAAATCTCCCGACATATAAAACATCCGCAAAAAGTAAAAACTAAACTTGTCGCAGTACACTAATTAAATAAATAAAACTAAAATAATAGAATAGGTACTAGTTAGTAGTTACCATTGTAACAAAACAACGATACCGACTATCTATTCTGTGTTAAGTTTTATATTATTTACTTAGCGGGCTCCCTGACGCATTGAAAAAAAAAATTGTTTTTTTTACTTTTTACGGGTTATTTATATGTCGAGTTTTTAAAATTTTAATCTATATTCAGTAATAAGAGTTCTAACAATAACGAAAATTTAAATATGACAATTAACATGTTAGTCACATAAATAATTTATATTAACGTACGTACTCGTATTATGTATAATATCTGACAAAATATGTGAAATCCATTACAAGAATTTATGTGAGCATATTTTTGGCAAATAAACATTATCATTATGTTATAACCTAATGTAACCGAAAAACAACGAAATACAAGACATATACTTCACGACAGAATTATTTCATAACATTGGTACCACGTCGTGTTTTAATATTGACATCTGCTGGACATTAGCATACGAAATTAACCTGTCACAGTAGTGCAGCTGCCTGCTGTCGACACTGGTCGATATGACCACTCGCTTGATTGAAACCTGCAATTGAAACACTTGTATGAGAAACATAAGGTCGCTTGTGGTGTGTAGTGTCATATGTTACCTATTGTAATATTACTAATTGGATTTACTTATTTTAATCTATTATCCTTTGTTATTATTACAACTGTGAAAATTGTCTGATAGCTAATCCTTTATTTTGCATTTTCACGAGGAACCTGGCCCAAACATGTCCGGTTAGAATTTAGTTTTACAATTATGCAAAGAACATTTTCGACAAACAATTTCGTTGTTCATAAAAGTATGTAGATTTTGTATACATATATACTCTGTATATATCATGTGAATTGTCCTTCTATTTAAGAATGGATTCTAGAAAAAATAGAGTTATAAATATACGTACATGTGTATCACTATAAAATACCAATATCACTATAAAACAATCGTTTCATATTTTTGTGATGTAGTTGCGTAATCATTTTAGTTTGAATTATCGTCTTTTATTGTTCTACATGTTAGCTTATTTCTAGTTCACTAAAACGGCAACACCGACCGACCAATATTTTAACCCTTGGATAGACGACTTAAATTCTGCTTCCCATCGCCTCTACAGCTTCCAGTCACGAATTCTAAATGTCGTTAAATCACCCTCTGGAGGCAATAGTCGTCCGAATAAACCACGGATGGAGGCGTATCCTGCAAAATTAACAACAAACGTGCGGTATAGCGTACGGGCGTGTGGAGAACTGCCTGATATACAACTAGTGTCTACAGCAGCCATTCCCAAAGTGGGCGATAACGCCCCCTTGTGGGCGCTGCAGGCCTAAAGGGGGGCAGTAAGAGACCCAGAAAAAAAATGGGGTCGTCGTAGAGGCCTGGGGGTGATTTGTAATTTCATTTAGCTAGGAGGCATCTTAGACAACGACTGCATGAGCTCTCGACTTAGTAGACAAAATAAGTTTGGGAACCAGTGGTCTACAGCGATATGTGAATGAATGGAGGTGGGTGTAAAATTGAAACGTAAGCGTATCTTGCTTTGTCACAATTAATTCAATTTCTTTACATTTTAGCTGAAGAGAAACTAGTTTGAATAGGGAAGTGAAGAGAAGGAATCAAGTAACAAATTATGCCGGGTGCTTATTTTCATACTTAAGTTAAAAATTCGGTTCATATATTATAGGACTCACTATAGATGTAGATTGTCAGTAGGGACGTCCGCCAGGCTGCAGACGGGCTGTCGGCTTCTCGCAAGTGGCGCCATTCAGCCCTATTCCCCAGTTGAGCACCAGTTACTTTTGGCCTGATGGTTTTCCCTCCCTGGTTTCGTCCGTCAATCTTCCAGTTTTCCTACAAAACATGAGGATATCCCTTAGTTTAGTTGTCCTCAGTTCTTCTTCATCCAGTATATCAGACCCTAGTGTATTGAACCTAATACCTGCATACCTATGGCATTTTGCTATAAAGTGTAAACTATTTTCCTCCCCATTACAGTGTTTGCATAGAGCCATAGAGGATCTGTTGTTAGTCTTAGTAGAACTCAGACTCACTATAAGAAATTTCTATAGGCGTCGGGCTTGCAACCTGGCACCACCGATGTGGTGGTATATAATGCTAGTGAATAATGTAATTTTTTTCAAGTCCATTTCTGCAATTTTTTGGTTCATTACATAGATTTTACTGTCTAATCGTCTATATACACATATTTATAGGCACACATTTACAAAAAACTAATCGACCACTACTTCGTTAAAAACAGCATATCGTCATTCAAGTTCTAACACCGCGTAACTCACAAAATGGTTAGTACGAGCTAAGTATGTCATTCGTTAGAAAATATAAAAGGATAAAATTAATTTTCATGCAAAATACATCTAAAATCTTAATAAGCAACCCTTTTTAAATTTTCCAGACAACGAAACTAATTTGAATTGTTAAGTAATACAAAAACAAACAATTTTTTGCTCCATTGAAAAGTCGACTTTTAACTTACGTGGTGTTAGGACTTAACTGCTATAAGCTTCATTTTATAGCACGGGACAGACTGTCAGTGGTTATTAAGCCTTTGGTTTTGTAACATAATTTAACATTATATATAAAAATATAAGTTAGCGAACAAATAAGGAACTGGCATGAAAACTAATCAATGATATTGGAGAGTAAGGGTGGCTTGAACCAACTATTTAAACTCTATTTAAGGATTTGACATCTCGCATCAACTATTAATTAATTGGTGCAAGCGAGATGTCAAATTCTTAAATTGAGTTTAAATAGTTGGTGCAAGCCACCCAAAGAAATTTTGTGATAAAGTTATATTGATTTTAGTAAATATTGTTACTCTCCGCTTGTATTCTGTTTCCTATGGATTGCGTGGAAATAAAATCGACTTCGTTTAAAGTGGGATGGTCCATTGTACCCGGCATGCTATCGATATGTTATTGGAAGCAGAATGAATTAATATCGTCTGTAAAGTATCTAATTATTATAATGAAAAAATTAACAAATTTTTGTAACATTTTTTGTAACAAATATTTGTAACATTCTTCAAGGACTTCAAGTTTTCACAATTTCAGTTAACTTTCATTGTTTCGAAACTATTTTCTAGATGTTTTAAATGCATATTCTGCAAATGTATATTCTGTAGCATATTGTGATTTTGGAGAAAAGAAGAGGAACTTTGACGACGTTCATACTGAGACATGATATTTGGATACAAAATAAGGAGGAAGGGTTTATAATAGGTTATGCTGACCAGTAAAGAGAAGGCTAACATCGGGGCTTATTACGAATCGAGTTGATAAACAGAGGGGCGAGGAATTTGAATTAAATCACCTAAAAGGATATATCTCTCAGGAAAAATAATGACTGTCATATTTTTTTAATATTTGTAAGTGTCAAAAATATTAAAAATGTATCTGATTTGTACATATTAAAAATAAATGATTTTGATCAAAATTTTTTAGTTATCGATAGAAACTTCATTAGTGGAAACAAAATCTGATATTCTGTAACCTTTTCTATATGAAAATAGTTTGTCTTCTAAATAATATTAAGAGTTTATTCATCGTTTATTTCTTATTATCTACAATTTCTTAACATTTTCTTATGAAGGTTCTTGCGTAGCTTATCGTCTTGCATCTAAATAGGAAATATATAAAAGCTATCCAATTTGTGAGAGCATCGTATACATTCAATTGTGAGACACCGAGTTTCCTATTCAAACATAAAAATATTTAGATAAGGTACCCTATTTGCTTTCTATTCCGCCAAATAATCCTTTCAAAGGAATTCCAAAAGTGAATTGGCAGAGATATTTTGTAAACATCCCTACATAGGTGGATTGCTGTTTATGTGATTTTTCATAAAAGCATATTTTATTGAAATACAAATATTTTTGCTTGTTAAGTATTTTTGTAAAGCTAGAAGAAAATGTTACTTTGAAATACGCTCAGAACTAGTATAAAAATTTTTGTTACAATAACAACTACACGAGTAATTTGACGATTAAATGGGAAATATTTATAATGAAATTATCACTATCATTAGCGCGTATCTCTTCACTGCTCGAAAAAAGCCTGCTTCAGGGTTTGCCACCGCATGTGATCTACTACTCTTCCAATTTAACCATTGATTACCCTTCCTTCTTGAGGTCGTCGGTCTATTTCGCATTACCTATGTTTTCCGTACATGGCTTCTGCTTCAAGACTCTTCTAACCCAACGGTAATTACTTGTACAACAAACATAGCATGTTTATTGCCACTTAACTAACTGGTACTGTGAACTATGTCGGTCACACTGGTTTTTGGTTAAATTTCTTCCTTTGGAATTGTATTCTGTAAAGAAATACTGAGCATAAGTCGCTCTATATTTTGTTTTAATCAGGCCAACCGTCAAGGTTCATGTTTCAACATGAAACGTTATTATAAGCAATATGGATTTGATTGAAGAGTTTTGTCTTCAAACATTCTCTAAGATTAAGCTTCGCAACCTTGTAATAAGACTTAATATCAGCGCGATGTTACGCAATACATAAAATGAAATTACTTCGAATTTATATGAATTTCAAGTTTAAAATTATCAAGATAAGTTAATACAACATTTGAATCCAGTTCTAGTACAAAATTTGCTTCCTCTGGTGCAAAATATGTGGGTTAATAAGATGTATGGCTAATCGCTATTACATAATAAAAGTTCTTATGTCGTAAAGTTATTGAAAAAATAGATGGTGACAAATAAATGCATAAATGATCTCGAAAGTATCTACATTTTTAGTCATGGAACCTTAAACATTATTTCAATTTGAAGGGCTTTGTGTTTAATATCTTACAAAGATTATATTACACACTTGAATAGATATTTCATATGTAGCATCACATACTACTTGCATATATATTTAATACCTACATCAGCTTGGAGTTAATGAAGTGACGGTCATAAATTATGATCGAAGTCATATATTAACATTGGACACTATTGACAACCTGCAGCCGTCTGGCACATTTATCAGCATTAGGTAATTTATATGTAGCTAACATACGTATACATTCTGATATGTCAGTAGGAAAAATCTCAATTGGAATAAAATAAAAGTGGGAATTTGTTATCAAAAAATTCCCGAATATTTTAGGAAATCCATTAATTTTCTCAAATTTGGGAATCGAAGCGAAGGAAATATGTCGATCAGTTACTAAAAGTTGGTTGGTGTAATTTTCACACTTCGGCTTAATAGGAATGAATAAGATGGACGATGATGATAATTTGTTTCATTTTTCAGATAGATAGGTATATTTTGACAGATATCACTATCAACAGATAGAATTCAATAGATATTTGTATGATAAATAGAAACGGCAAGGCCGAATGTCCGACATCACATATAGTAGTTGGGACTGCTATAGACAGCTATGCAATTCTGTAAAAACTCGTATCTCCCAAGCGCTCTCTCTTCTCGCTCTCGCTCGCTCGACCTCACTTTGCATTCGAACTCACTTGGCCTTCAAATGGAATTCTTTAAACCAAACATATCAGAGCGAAGTGAAGTGATCTTGGATCCGAGTTTGTCGGGGATTGTTTCAAGAGTAAACATCTCAGTTGATATTTCAACTTAGTTTATTTTAAATTATTCCGAGACAATTACGTTAAATAAAACTTCTTTTATTTAGATTGTTATATTTAAGTAATGTCAAGAATTCATTTACAATAGTACAATTCGCCGCCGTACTTACTGAGGCCTTAGTATCTTTGTCTATTTGAGAGAAAACTGGTTTATAGTTGACAATCTCACCGCAGATTCAGAAGTGATTCGACTAATTTGCTTTAGAGAATCGCACTGCAAATGTCAAATCCGTGGACCCCAAATGAATGGAGTGTCATTTTACCCATAATATTATTATGTCAACGATCAAACAAGTTGGGTATATTAGATACTTTTTCGCCAATGCTATCATATTTATAATCAATATGTAATGTTTATGACATTAATTTTTTTACTACTAACTCTTCTATTACACTGCACAAATCAATATGCTAACTACATCACTACGAATATTCTAAGTACAGCAATGTATTTCTTAACAGTTGTATGCAGAATCTATATAAATATCATTGGTCAATATTTCATGTCGTTTTAAGCTCCATATTAATGTCGATTTTGTGATATTACTTTGGTGAATAGAAGAATCTTTTCAATTGGTAACTATATACGATCGGTTGAAATAAATAGTTACACTAAACAATTTAAAAGATATCGAAATCAAAGAATTGGCTTCGGATGTAGTTCCACCGCATGCACACAGGCTCATAGAAGCTATTATTAATCTGACCACACGAATGTTGTATGTGTGCGTATATTATTGTAGAGCTATCATGATTATCAGCACTTTGGGAACCATCTTATGGACTAGCAGAAACAACGTCATAAGTCAGCAGTAAAAATGCTTCTTTTTGTTATAATTTTTAGCGAACGGCTGAACTATTCCAGAGCTATATATTTATCAGCAGCTTGCGAGCCACTACACCACGATTATCGACACAATACATGACGTAAATGCTTCTTTTTCTGACTTACAGTGTACGCCAAGAGAAAAAATCGTATCCTTGTTTGTGTCTCAATTCTACGAGTAAAATAAACCAGGAGGCACAATGTGAATGTCGCTTTTTTATATAATAATTATAAACTTTTAAAGGGAGATTTAACGCGTTTACCTTCTTATTGTGGCTTGACGTTTCGACCGAGTTGCATCGGCCGTAGTCTCAAGCAAACTGTCGCAGCAAGTTTCACTCCGTGTCTGAGGTAGACGTTTTGTCATCTACCCCCGATATTTGTAAATAGTTTTCGGTTTTCAAGCGACAGTTTGCTTGAGACCATGGCCGATACAATTCGGTCGAAACGTCAAGCCACAATAAAAAGGTAAACGCGTTAAATCTTCCATTTTAGATATTATGTAGTAATTGTTAGTATTCTTAAGTTTCGGTCTAAAATTCGGGTCGACACGAATAAAGTGTACCTAAACATTAAAATATGCTTATGTACCCTCTATTCGATATTTACGGTAGTTATTACACATGCTCGTTGCTCGTGAAATTATTTGTACGTTTCGATATTAATTTATAGCCCCGTACGATCACCCAGATTTAAACGTAAACTAATTTGGTTATAATGTATGTTTGTCGCGACGTTCCGCTCGATAAATATTTGTTGCGACAAGATAATATCGTTAAAGAAATAACAACTTTTATTTATGGCTTTAATTAGTTATAAAATTAAACTGTTATAACATCATAATATGTATTTCTCGACATACACTGGCCCGGGTAGTGAGTATTATTATTATTTTAATTTTATGCACTGTGTCAAAAAGTTCGTCAAAACAATATGAAGAAATAAAGCAATTTAACTTTGTAACTAAACTTGGAAAACTTGGAGTGGCTCTTGGGAGTGAATGAGTAAGACAGATTGGTTGAATAAATATTTCAGTCTCTCTATTTTTTCTTTATCCTTAACTGTAGGGCTGTCACTATTGTTGTAAGAAGATATTGAAATGTGATGTGTGAATTAATATATTCAATATGCAATTCAATTTATCATGCAATATAAAGATAATCTTTATATTCCCAACGAACTAGACAAGTAAAATAGAACAATTGCAAAAAAATATTTATGAAATATTTATTTTTACATGAGGTTTTCGAAGCATTCGTTGATACATATATATCTGTACAAGTGTACATACTTAAAATTTTGGCTGGAGTGCGGTACAATCAATCACCCTGCAAAACACGCACCACGACGAAAAAATAAAAATAATATTATGGGTTAATAGTATTTTAAATCAAATAATAAATATGTTTAAATAACAAAAAAAATATCGACAATATTATGGTTTCACATTTTTTCGCTAATATGTAATTAATATCTGTTGAAAAATAAAACTACCGCTTATGTTGATTACTATCAAGATCAACTGCTTGTAAAAACAATCGTTAGTAGAATTACAGTCTAGGAGCAGGTGGAAATAAAATTTATGAAATAAGGAAGGGTTCTAAGATTAGGCCATTAAAAATAATAATAAAAAGCTAAGGGCGGAGATAATCCTTGCAAACAGTTTCTTAGGGTTTTATGTCTTCTTTATTGTTGCTCTCAAAATGGTTCAAATTTAAGATCGGCTATAAACTTCGGATTATATTCATAACAGATAAAATATTTTAACGTCGTATCTGAGTTTTTATTTGCTTATGTAATCTTGGCTATTATTTTTGCAATTTCATTACCTATTTTATTAAGGGGCTTAAAATTGCTAGCTGGATATTTTAAGAGAATGATTTTTTTTTAAATATCCAAGATGTATTTAAGTCATTTCAGAATTTACTTATTTTGAATTTGACTATGTAATTTGTAAATTGTTAATAACTATTCTTTTGTTAAATTATATACAAACGAAATTCAAACACTAATTTTATAAGTTTTTGCTTTGTCTGTCTCCAAATTTCGAGGAGTTTTAGAGGCTATAGGATTTCTGCAAGAGATAAATTTCCAGACATTTATTTATAAAATATTTCAATGTGTTACTTATTTGTAGAAACAAAATATTGTACTGAATGTACAAATAACCAAAATTGTTACTGAAAATTATAGTTAATAACTTGTTATAAAATATGCATCATAATACGTGTACACATAAATATCATACACGTAATACGAGAATTGTGCCCTGAAATGACCACTTCTGCTGTAATCGTAAAATTGTCCTGTCCTCCGCAATTATGATACATTTACATTGTAATCTATTTAAATACTTACTCATACGTTGGATATAATTCGTCAAATGGGAAGTAATGATGCGGTGGAATAGCCATTAAACCGAAATTATTATAAATTATTACCAGCATACTAATGATTAAATTAAATCATTGAAAATTTTAAAGTACGCCCTGTAACCCGTTTTAAAGTCGGTTCATTCCTAGAGCTCTTCAAAACCGTTTTTTGACATGTCTGTCCATATGTCACATGAGTTTTATTTCGTAATCTTTGCACCTAATAAGCTGTTTAGCATAGGGACTAATATCCTAAAACCGGAAATAAGAAACCGATTTATATACTCTGATTTTGGTTTCACTTTTTCGTAAAGCACTCGCATATCTAGACAAGTGTGCGTGAGGATAATGAGATTTGAGCGACGCTTGGTGGTCCATCCTTTTTATTACCCCTTTAGCGATACAGCGTGAAGGTATGTATGTGTCAAAATTAATAGTTTAATTTATTAAACTTCGACTTTAATGCGTGCGAATGGGTGTCCTACATTCTTTGGACGGTTTTGTTGAATAATATCTTCTTTCAGTCACAGATAACAACTAAAAATATGCCTACATAATATTAAGGCGGTTGATATCGTAAAACTCATTTAAATTTACACCAAATCCCCTAACCCCGCATTGATTTAGAACTGTCACGGGCTTAATCATAAAATGATTGATGCTTCCCTATTGTCAGCATCCAATGAGATTTACACGACCGAAGTTACCAGACCTGTCTTCACAAATTCTCACTTCCTTTCGACAGTTCTTTTAAATCAGTCGCATGCGTTTGCGGAGTCGTACCGTCAATTTTAAGTAGATCTCTCACAGTTTGCTTTTTTATCAGTCTATCGTGTCTTTCTATTTTTATCACATGTTTCGTGGAAGGGTATGAATAATTCATTGTGATTTTATATAGATTTCTTTCTGGTTGATTACATGTCACATTTTTCACAATTTGCAACTGATACCTTAATAGGCTTCTGTTGGTATCACATATGAATAATGTTGAATAAAAAAATAAATGGAACGAAGAAAATGTTCATTGTAAATAGATATAAAAATATCTAGTTGGCCGAACCATTTACGGTGAGGTGAAATAGTGACGCGCGAGCATAAGTATTGATAAGAATCCAACGGGATTTTTAGATCTAAAAACCCTGGTTAATTAATTGTTTAATTTGTGCCATATTTTATACCATTATAAAAACGAACGTCCGTTTAAACTTTTCTGTTCATTATTTATTTATTTGACACAAAGATGTAAGTTTGTAAGACGAAATCAGAAATGAAGAACAAAAAACTAATTATAAGATAATTTGAATCTATTTTTTTTAGGGATTAGTTTGCCTTTATTTACATTTTTTTACTGCATTTTTTCATTTAACTTTCGCTATTTTGTGGTTTTTCATGTTTGTTTTTCTTATAAGAGAAATTACTGAAGCAATCTCCTTAATATTTTGAAAACTTCATGGTTTTTGGGGAAGACAAACTTTATCTCCAACAATATCACTAAGGACAATCTGAAAAAACGGTTAAGAACGTGCGGTGGACACACATTAACCCAGGACTGCGCAGCAATTTGAAAAAAATAGAAACGAAGTTAAAAAAAGGCGCATCATTTAATTTTTAAGTTTCCGTATTTAAAGGAAAATAAAAAGAAAAACACTTGAAGTATTGTCTTGTCCGTTTGTCCGTCGATCCGTCTGCCCGTATGCCCGTCTGTCCTTATGTCATAACCATTTTACTCGGAGTCTATTGACATTACATAGATGATCTCAGGAAGGTGGGTATTTTATGAAGCGCTACATAATGACGTAGTGACGTATTAAAAAAAAAAGTTAGAGATGGCACTCCATACAAATTGAACAATAAAAAAGAATCTATTCATGTAAGCTTGTGGAATACATGAAGATAAATTTAAAAAAAATGATATAGAGGTTTCAGACTGACATTTTCGTTAAAGTATATAGTTGCTGAGATATTATGCGCTTTCAAAATCGTAAAAACATTAAGACAGTAGAAGTTAAAAAGTACTTTTAACGAAGACTGGTTTGAATAAGATAATTATTTTTCTTGCTTCATGACATGGCACACAGATTAGCTCATTTGCGAATGTCACGTGTTGTATTAATAAGCAGAATCGATACCATAAAACTCCTCCAGTAAAATGATAGTAGCCTTTACTGAAGTTGTAAAGGACTTCTTGGATGAGCGCGAGAACTGCTACGTATGTTTATTTAGACCTACTCCATTATTTTCACTTATATAGAACTTTAAAACACAATACACTGTCACTTTTGCACTTTAAAATTCACAAAAATGTAAAAAATAGAAAATCTAAATCAAATAACAACCTCGGTTCTCCCGTTCCGACCAAAAAGTCATAAGACATGTTGTGTAGTTTTTGAGATATGACGTTATTCGGTGACACACTGATTGCGACTGAAGAGGTAACCTTCACTGATTTGCTATGTAATATAAAACTTATTTTTTATGCTCATTAAATGAATATAGATTTCCACTAGGGAACCATTTGCTGTGCTTGGTCCGACGCGCATCTGCACGGTTTTTGATATTCAGTTCATTTTACTGGAGGAGTTTTATGGTATCGATTCTGCTTATTAATACAACACGTGACATTCGCAAATGAGCTAATCTGTGTGCCATGTCATGAAGCAAGAAAAATAATTATCTTATTCAAACCAGTCTTCGTTAAAAGTACTTTTTAACTTCTACTGTCTTAATGTTTTTACGATTTTGAAAGCGCATAATATCTCAGCAACTATATACTTTAACGAAAATGTCAGTCTGAAACCTCTATATCATTTTTTTTAAATTTATCTTCATGTATTCCACAAGCTTACATGAATAGATTCGCCCTTTTGGCATTTCAGGTTTAGGTGAATGTGTACTCTGTAGTACATAAATATAGGTTGTAATTTCGATGAATCCATTTAGTAATTAATGTGAAGTAAATAATTGCTCAATTACTTAAACTTAATTTAATTTTATTTTAATATAGTCCACCTAAAGTGTTGGAAGTGTTAGCTTTCCAATTTCATCAATATTATCAATATTCAATATCATATATTGAAAATACGTTCGTATTTGTAGCTATTATTATCGTAAACAATGGCTGCTTTTATAATTTATCGTTGAACGTTGAATGAATGAAATGAAGAAAGGAATGCTCAGATGGTTGGGGCACATAGAAAGAATGAGTGATGAAAGAATGACGAAGAAAATCTACAGAGCGAAAGCGAGTGGTAAAAGAAGCCAAGGAATACCAAGGCTGACTTACGACGATAAAATAGCCAGTGCTAGCTGACGGAAATGTCAAAAGCAAGCATACCTAGGCGAAAATGTGTGAGGAGAATGATAAGATTTGACGAAACAAAAGAAGTATGTAAGGATCGCGAAGCTTGGCGCTCCGTTCTCTCCGACTACCCCGTTAGGGATACAGCGTGAAGATATGTATGTATGTATCATTCAACGTTTTTATCGCCACGATTTTACCGTCCACCGTGGAAGAAGACACTTTTTCGACGTCCAGGGATGACGTTGTCGTGGACGGAAGTTTAAAATCGTCTTCATACGACTGCATTGAAAATTTTGCTTCCTTATTATACCGTGAACGATATAGTAGCGGCACAGATTAATTAGTTTACTACCGTATAAAAAAGTTCGACGGAACGTAATAAAAGCGGCCAATAGGTAAACGAACAAATTACTATTAGATGTCAATACTGTCATTTGTGAGACAAAAGGTAAGTTTTATGCGTTTTGCATTTCAATTTATCATTTTATCTTAATAAAACTTTGATAGAATCTCAATAATTTTAATAAATAATACGTAACTTCAATAAAATTCATAATCGTCAAAACTATTCGATGTATTTAGTGGTTTTACTCATTACGTGACATTGGCAAAAGAAATTACCAGGGTACCGTTTAAATAAAGAAAATAAAGAAGTCATTGTGTTAAACGAATTTTCCTGTCCCTCTCTATCTCATTGAGCGCAACCACGAGTAAAACAGTTGGCTATAGTAAGTACAGCAACCTTGCACAGTGTATTTCGTGTCAGCTTATGAGTGGCAAAATACTCGTAAAAATCTTGTGCTTTGGGTACAAGTATTTAAAAAAAAAAATGTGTCATATTCAGCTGTGTATCATTGTACTGTGACCTTCCTAAATCACGCACGTTAGTAAAAATATAGAAAGTCTGTCAACGAAAAAAGGGCACTTTAAGGACACGCTTTTATAGAAAATGCTCCGTCCATTGAGATATTTGGTCTGAGTCGGGTGCCGTCATGGTATGTGAGCGTGAACTGTGACACGGAGCGCTTCAGCAAATAAGTAATTAATACATTCTATGTTCGTTTTTCTCTCACGGTACTATAGACTAGCGTGGAAAGTTGTAATTAAGTTCACATTTGCTTTGATATGCTTGCTTCGATTTGCGCCCAAAATTTTCTGCAAGATAATTATAAAATGGAATATCTTTATATCTTTTCTGTAAACTTGAAATAAGTAAAGCACACGCACTGCGTTCACTAAACTTGTCACAAATTTAGCTATTAATTTTGATTATATTGAAACATCGACCTTTCACGAATGCAGCTAAAGAAGCAGAATTCTGATAGCACTAGACTACTTGTTCTATTTGACAGCACATAGATTTAAACTATCTCTGACTGCCTCCATTTGACTACACACTACACTTTATCTCAGCCAAAAGGCGGAGAAGCGATTCTCCATTAGACTACATTATACACGACTACTTGACGCCTATTAGACAATTACTTTACAAAGTGATAATTCCTAAAATCTTTAGCTATTTTCAGTCAGCTAACCAGCACCGAATCGATGCTGGTTAGCTGCCCGGGTCTGATCTCTGGTATATCCTGAGGATGCTTCATTGAGAGGCGAATCACGTGTCGATTGGTAGTTTTTGGAGTTTGGGTAGAAAATAGCTAAAGATTTTAAGAATTCATCACATAATCTGAGCATCAATTTTTTAATTATATACTGTAAAAGCATTTACATGCTCTAGGTTGTTCACTACATAAGCGTCGATTTGAAAGCCAGCTATGGTGGAGCGTGTGTAGTCTCTGTCGCCTCAGTTGAGTGGAACAGCGATTGTTTCGAACACTCGATCAAGTACTTACATAGATATAGAGTATAATAAATAAAAATAAATTTTTGTTTGTTCATATTTTATGAGCCGCATACCGTTCATCCGATTGTGATGAAATTTGGTATGGAGACAGAAAATGTAAAATGCGAAGTCCGCGTTCACACATTCAGGTTAAAAAACAGGTAATGTTTGAAAAATTATAATGAAAAACACTGATATTGTTAAATATTTTTAATTTAAACACATGAATTCAATTTCATTAAACTTAAATCACGCACGTAATGTCTAAAATTTACAGGTATTAATATGATATATTGAGATAAATCTAATAAGAAGATAAGCTCTTATAAAAGTAAAATACCCAAAACAAGCCAGCCTGCCCGTAAATATGGAATTTACGGGCAGGCTGGCTTGGTAGTCATTTTGCTAAAAAGAGTGTACCAAGCAATGAGTATTCACAAGCAAAGAGCTTATTTTGGTTGCTTTGCATTTAAAGTGTCTATCTTTAAACTTACTGTTAATACTTATCTCCGTCACAACTACTGTGTATTTGACTCCTCAACGGCTGGACGGCAAACTGAGCTCTTATTACTTTTTTTTAATCTGTGAGGCCAAAAAAATCCACACTCAGCCGGACTCTACGCCGACTGAGTAGTGTCGATCTCGAACCGAGTAAAAAAACCCCTCTTGGCCCTAGTGGCTTTTACAGCGTCACCGGTCGCGTTGGGGCGAGCGCTAAAGGCGTCTTGCCAGATGGTCGACCGCCTGAGGGTTCCTCCAGCTGAGGCGTCGTCGTGAGCTCTTACAAGACTAAATTCAGACTTATATGTAGTCCACTACACGCAGGAAACCCATTCTACCCCCATTTTTGTTATTAAAATGTTACAAAATATCATATATGTGATTTATGTGATTAAAATTAATGTGAAACTAACAATTATAATATACAGGGCGCATCCTGCTTTTTGTCTTAATCGCTTACAATGTATACATTTGTAGTGCTGTTTGTAGTTCTAGCATTATACGTAATATTAGAAATTTAGGCACACACCGATTAAAATAAATTAGCTAATCAAGAGAGAGCGAACTGGATTCGACTGGATGAACTGGATTAGGTTGCTTAAAAGAGATCGCTTTAGTAATAAGGCTGCCTTTTATACCGTATTACTTAAAAATTGATTGTTTTTTTGATGCAATAAAGTGTATAACAATAATAATAATAGCTATAAATTGTGAAGGAAATACTTAATAATACTATAACAATAAAACATTCTAGTACTAATTATCTATATATTAAAACGTGAAGCGAAAACTTTAGTTCCCTTTTTAAGAATATTGCGAGGACAGAGTAGTGTCAAATTTGGTGCAAATTAAGTTTAAATTGAGAAGCATAGGAGAAAGCAAATATCTTTATATAATATGCATTAGAAATACATTAAATTAAATTAATCACTCATTGTTTACGTTCATACTGCCAATGTCAAAAAGGCTCTCAATTTCAAACTCATAATAGTTGTGATCTCATATACGTAACCTCCTTGGATCAAACAGTCGCACAGAGTAGAGATTGTCGCTAAAGAGTTTATATTATAAGTTTATACTTACGGTCGAATTTTGACCATAGGGCGACCTCTAGTAATTGCAGATCTGTTTATCGTATGATATAATGAAATGTGTAGCACATATGTATACCGCATAATGATAGAGGAAGGCGCAACTAGCTGTAAATTACATACATACATACATATCTTCACGCCATATCCCTAACGGGGTAGTCAGATAGGTCGGAGCGTCAAGCGTCGCGGTTTTTACATACTCCTTTTACTTACTCAAATCATTCTCCTCACACATTTTCGACTAGGTATGCGAGTGCTTTTGACATTTCCGTCAGCTAACACTCTCAGTCAGCCTTGGTCTTCCTTGGCTCCTTTTGCCACTCACTTTTGCGTTATAGATTGTCTTCGTCAGTCTCATCATTCATTCTTTGTATGTGCCCGAACCATTTAAGCATTCCTTTCTTCATTTTTACAATAACACTGTCGTGCAACCCTGTTATACTGCGTATCTCATCATTTATTATTCTGTCCGCAAGTGTGACACCGCACATATTTCTAAGAGATCGCATTTCACTGCACCTATCCTACCTTCATTCGATTTCGGGCATATCCAGACCTCACTACCCTACAATAAAATTGTTTTACGTTTTAAGAAAATAGTAAATAATACTACGATAGTACAAGCTTCTATTACTAATCATATAGGTGTGTAAATTGTATGATAACAATAAGATACGTAGCACATATGCTGCATAATGATATAGGAAGGCGCAAGTCCGTAGGTATGAAACGCCACACTACGTATCGTAGCGGTCGAGCGTTGAGGTATTGTATGAAACTTTCAATGTGATAACGTTTTTGCGTATCTGAAACAAGAAAAAAATGTCTTCGGTTTTATACACAATAGTAGCATAGTAGTTTTGAACAATAGTAGTAATTTTGGGCAACTTTGAAAGCTTTTACGACACTTTCCTGAATTTATTACTTAAAACTGGATAATTTTTTGGTAAGCTTTACATTGTCTTTGTAAAATTCGACAAAATTATGATACATTCATATAACATGACAATGATTATAAGTATTCAAGATTTAAAGTGTTACTTCACACGATTATATTTTTTGATGAAAATAATAATTTTCTTATTTCCATATCACGTTTTTTGTTACTTGCATTTTTTTTTTATATCAGAGGGGGCAAACGAGCAACCGTGTCACCTGATGGAAAGTGATCACCGCCGCCCACGGACACCCGCAACGTCCATACACATATTTTTCATTGTTTTCCTATTATAAGGGTTAGGGACGACATCCACTATAAGTATTTAAGATTTTACACTTTTAAATTATAGGATTTAATATTTTAAGAAGTCTTGTATTGTTTCGTTTCGTTAAAAAATTAGCAGGAGCATGCCGCGGTAGTGGCCGGTGAAGCACCAGAACAGAATCCGCGCTACAGGAACACTCTTTTTGTGCAAATTAGGTTTAATATGTTTAACACAACGTGCGAGCCAAACGAATGAAGCGAGCGAGCGGTAGTCGAAGCGTCAGAACAGAATATGCCTCAGGAGAACACTTTTTTGGGTAGGTTAAATTAGGTTAGTAGCTACCAATCCGTGCGAGAAAGCGAAGCGAGCGTGCCACGGCTGCGGACAGCGAAGCACCAAAACAGAATCCATCCTATAAGAACACTCTTTTTGAGTAGGTTAGGTTAGTATGTTTACCATAACTCGAGAATCGAGCGAGCGAAGCAAGCGTGTCACAGCACCGGTAGGCGAAGCGCCAGAACAGAATACGCACCATAAGAACACTCTCTTTGGCTAGGTTAGGTTAGTATGTTTACCACAACGCGTGAGTCGAACGAGCATAGCGAGCGTGTACTCGAATCAGAATCTGCTCTAGTCGCACTAGTGCCTGCCAAATACTAATGACGGAACAAATTACTTATTTTTACATCTCCCTACACATACCCAATCTCTTTTTAAGACGGAAGCAGTATAAAGTGCTACCAATTTTTTCGTTTTTTTAATGTATAATATGATGTCTCATGATCCAATGTTGAGATGTGAGCCTAATCTAGTTTTCACAAATAAGTTCATACCACGTTCGTGTCGTTCGTGTCGTAAGTGTCGTTGGAACTTACCCACACTTTTAAGGTAAAGAATGAAATTTATCTCTGAAGTACTAAATGTATGATTTATGGCGTTTGAATAGTTCAAACGGGAAAAATCGAGAAAATATTTTTTTTTTACGCATTGTCATTGTTATTCTCTTCACAAAAATCAGTCTCCAAAGATGTTTCATATCGCTCTCAATGTTCTATTTAAATAACATTAAATCAATATAAAAAAAAATGTTTGCAAATTTATTTTTATTCAGAACTAAAAATTACTGTATTAAACAGAAACTAATGCTAACAGTGCTTGCAGTGGTGCTTTGGATTTCAGTTTGTACTGAACTCAGTGATTGTTTACGGAGGTTAAGTAACATTGTTCACAGTCAACTGATAATTGGGGAGCTAGCGTCATCTACATCAAGTCTTTATATTCCGGAAGGCATATTAAGCCGCTATCCGTTGTTCTTTCCATCATAGTTTATTTTTCGTACAAATCTTTGAACGACCATACACAGATGGACACATGGTACCCTAATATTATATTTTACATTTAATATCGAACTGACAGTATATTTTAGCAGCAGCAGTATATACTATAGTTTTGCGGCTAACTTGCCTATTCAGTAGGGTTAAAGTCTGGGTATCGATAATGTGAATCCTCCCGTATTTCTATGTCAGAATTTTATTGGAGCTTGAATTAATTGAGGACGATCCGTTGAGAATAATAATTATAATTGGTATACGTATTAATATACACTAAGTATTAACGTTTGCGAAAGAATTTTCGTTTATTACAAGAAAATATCGTCGAAATTAAATACGTACAAGTAAAATATTTTCATTACTTAGCATAGGTCTATTTAAATAAATGAGGTTAAAAGGCTCTATTTCACAACGCGAGACCCGTAGGAATTAATGGAGGTACGTATTGTAGAGTCATTTCGTAAGTCGACCATAAAGGTCTTTAACCTTTGTTTTGTCATGGGGGTGAACGTCATCGACGTATTTTGAGATGGCGCCGTACTTGTCTTTGACAGCATTAAAGAGCATATTAGTGAGACTCAGTCTTTCGATTCATCAAATAATTTTTGCGCTTAGAAATCTTCGCGGTCTTACTTTTCACTATGCTTCATCAGATTTGTGCGTATCCTAAGTGTACATTCATTATCAACCTATAGTAATTAATCCACTACTGGACATAGGCCGTTCTTATTGAGTCCAGTCGCCATTGAGTCCAGTCTTCGTCTCTTCTCATTCAATGACTGCCAGCCACCTTGCACAGAAGGTTGTACCATCTCGCTAAAGGATGCCCTACGAGAAAACTAAACTGTTGCTGAATAATCACCTGTTTCCTTAATAAGGCGGTTGTGCAGTATTAGATTAATTTCATCAACTTGCGATATTGCTAGTTCAGCGGCTACTGATGGCAGCAACAATGCCAGAGCCATCATTATAGCGTACATGTAGTTTAGAGCGCTGGCAAGCCATATTTTCTGTGAAATAATGTTTATTAATACTATAAGAAATACACGCATGTAGTTATAGCCTTCACAAGGGGAAATTTTTAACCGCGACTACGATAAAAAAGTACAGTTCTAAACGCCAATTAAATCAATTAATTGGAAATTCCAGAACAGAACATGTCATCCAATCGTGCAATAACTATTTTGTGGCACAGATATAAAACGTGGATATTTAGTGAATATTAAGCATAAGATAAGGGAAGAGGGGGTTCCGGATCCTCCACTCAAACTTAAACACCACTCCCACACCCCACACCACCACACCCACTGAAACACTTCCTTATTACGTACATCAAGAAATATAGAAGAGCAACTGTAATATTTGCTGTTTCACGCAATGGTATACGCCAGGCTATTACAAAGACTAAGTAGGATAGTCGTCAGTGAATTTTTATTTTCGGTTGGCTTCTATATTTGTCATTAATTTGAGATCGAAGGTGGCAGTATTAAAGCGCCACAAGATGACACCTGTCACCTGTACTTCTCAACGCCCACTCGGCGCCAGCCTTACAACAATAAGATAATATTATAGTGAAAAACTGTTAGCCTATTGCCTAAAGTTTTTTAATGTAACGAACCCTATAATATTTACTAATAGGTACTTACGTTTGTATTGTCGAATTTCAATGATATGTAGATAATCATCAGTAATTTGGGTACGTTGGAAATTATATGCGAGGCAAACTGAAAAGAATATGATAATGACTTTTTATGTAATTGAAGTTTTTTATGTAATTGTAAGTTGAACGTTAAAGTCACTCACTAAACAAGAATCTTAAGGCGACACATTGATACACAATAATTTAATCTAAAATAGACCTTCTCTACTATGCAAACGTACGCGCGCTAGCTTACGAATGAACAGTTATTTTCGTTCATTTTAAAAACTATAATTAATTTAAAAAAATTCAACTGTCATTTTGAGGAATATGTAGTAAACTGTACAGAAAATTTAGAAATGTAAATGGATCCCGTTGCTCCGAAAAATGTAAATCTCTGTTGTAAAAACGGTTTTTTGATATTTTTTTTGTGATACAAAAATTAACCAACCGTGTATTGCAACTGGCAAAATCAAGTTAATAAAATGAAAAATCAGGGTACTAAATATCACTGTCATACGTTTTGTAGTCACTTAGAAAAATTGAGATCCCTGGGGTCGAAATTTCTAATGCGTCGCCTTAATAAGTATACAGAACGCGTTGTTAGCCCAGTCAAATAAAAATTGAAATCGTAATTTCAACAAACGACTGAATTTTGAAGGTTATGTTCATAGAAATGTTTTAAGTAAATATTTGAAATTTTAACGACATTACTATTTATGAATAACAAGTATTTTTATTAAGTGTTTAGAACAAGTGAAATATATTGTATAGCTCTATGAGAATAAATTATTGTAAATTGAAATGTCTATATTATCATATGTAATATGTTGAGTATTAGTACATAAATTACGTATACATGTAAATATAGACAATATAATAAATTGCGTACTGTAGCTTCCTTATAAAAAAGACAATACTCTTACTTATATTTGAATTTAATTGGAGACGAGTTTTGAGAATTTAGAAATTACTATGAGTGGAATACTGCGTTTTAAATAAACATATTAAAAAAATATTTACCAAACCGTCGAATGTCGGTTTAAATCTATCAACCGCGTCTGCTAACTCCTTATATATTTTTTGCAAGTATTCAGGATTACCACTCTGATCTAACAGCTGGTTTTTTATTTCTTTAATATTATAATAAATTGTTAAAAACGTCAGAATACTAATTATAGGTGGTATATCCAGACTAAAGGTCGGTATCAAAATTACCGCATTCCCCCATACTGGTTTTATGCAGAACTCAGAATTGTACCGCATCGCGCAGTAATACATTGCTATTCCAGATTTCAATCCACAAGCTAATAACATGTATAGACAAATTCTCAAGCAGATTTTGCTTGTTGCCTTTCTAGTTATATTCACTTTATCTATATACGTTAAGTCAATCAACAAGTCGTATAACGTATGCTTAGAAATCAGAAGAAAAGACGTATAAAATAGATATTCTACTTGATACAAAATGAACCAGGGTTGTTGATGCGAGGGATACCATATATATGGTATAGTCATCAAAATCAACATATTTACCGATAATAATACTGTTACAAACTTTGTTAGTCATTTATATTTTTTCGGTAATATTTTCGAACATCCGAAATCAAATCCGAACGCAAATTGCACAATGATGAAGAAAAACATAAGAGCTTTAGATAGCTTCGGTTTTTTCCTATAATTAGACGGATATACGGTTATTTTTTTCATTTCACGTTTGGTTTTCTAACACACTAGCAACTTGTTGGGAAAGTCGAAATGAACTGATGTGAAAGCTAATTTGAATAATTTCATTTGTACGTAATTCGATTCATATCCAAATGGGTGTTGTTTACGTTATACTTAATTCAATTAATGGCATTATGACGTTTATAACGATTGTTTTGGTGTGGCATGAGGGTGATTCTTTGCAAATTTATAAAAAATAAAATATTGTGTGGATTTTGTATTATATTTGCGGAGATGGATTTCCGTTTGATACTTTTTATCCGTCCATCGAATTTATATTTTTCCAGTTATCCATTTCATAATTTTTTGCTAATCTATCGGTGCTAGTTAGCTGAATCTAATCTTTGGAATATCTTGAGGATGCAGCGGAAGCCTGTACTTTCTTATACCTTTTTTTGCTTATGGCCTGTGACTACAAAACAAATTGAAGAAATAATAGTCATTATATATTGTTTGCAACTTTTTATACGTAACCGGGTTTCAGTTTCTCAATTTTCATTTTATTTATTTATTTTAATAAATAGCCAGCCAGTAGCCACATTAAAACTACGTTAGCAAAAAAATTTTGCAAACAATGCAAATTTTTTTTATAAATTTTTAAAACATTGGCAAGAAAACCACCAGCCAGTAGCCATATTAAAACCACGTTAGCAAAAAAAAAAATTTAACAAAAGGTAAGAAGAAAGCTAAGTTCTATGCTGATTCTGTTCTGGCTCTTCGCTGGTCGCTGCCCAAAGTGTTCTTACAGGGTGGAATCTGTTCTGGCGCTTCGCTGGCCACTGCCGCGGCACGTTGGCTTGGCTCGCTCGGTTTGCACGTCGTGGTAAACGTACTAACCTAATCTACCCAAAAAGAGTTTTTTTATAGAGCCGATAATGTTCTGGTACTTCGCCGGCCGCTGCCACGGCACACACACTGATATTTAAATCACACTGATTGGTGTTGTCAGAAAGACCTAATTGCGCTGGTTCAATAATAAAACGTGGACTGTATACGCGGGTGTATCTCGTATCTGCGAGGGGTATCTCTGTCGATGGAAATGATAAGAGAGAAGGGAAAACAGAGGGGGATTCACCGAGCACCAGCAGCAGTATTGGGTTTTCACTTTCACTAGAGCTTTATTATATTATGGTTTTATTGAATTACCGTTTTAATTAGTTTGGTTTAATTAATTAAGTATTTAATTAGTATAAGACGACATCCCATGCGCACGGTTGAATTTAAGATCTTGAGATGAGTCTTGAATGGCGTCGGCGAATAATCGAAGTAAAGAAGGAGCAGTTTATGTTATTTTTTGCTTACGCGCAGAGCGGTGCGTGAGTGGAGAAAAAGGATAGCGGTATTTGGAATAAGGAGTGAACAGAGATATCACCCTCGCGCGGGAATTTTAAATTGAATATGTTATAAGTAATTTTTTTTTTTTAATTAGCGGCCCGAAAATTCTCCCGCCCTTGATGATACGTAGTATCAAAAGAAAAGAAAGAAAATTGACATCAAAAAATATAAGTAAAATTACGTTATTTGTTTAGATTATGTTAAGTTCATTATTGAGAAGGTAAAGGGCAAAGTTTTACAATAGCCCGTTTAAAGACACTAGTAGCGGTTTTAACTAAAGCAACGCGATCTCTACCGTCTCGACCCGGACATCAGGACATGCGACATGTATGTCGCATGTCCTGATGTATTAACACGATGGTACCGACTTTCGCGTTATTCGTATCATTAAGCCATTTTTGCCTTACTTGCAAATTGTTCAAATACTCTAGGCGCCATCGCTTCCAATAGCTATTAACCATTTGATTGAGCAACTCTTTACGACAACGCAAAGTTTTCGTTTCCTCGGAAACAGGTGCGGCGGGCAAGTAAGTCAAAGGGGAAGCCATTATAAAATGAGCGGGAGTCAGAGGCTCCGGTCGCGAATTTAAGATTGTTTCAATCTGAGTCAACACTGTTAAAAGTTCTTCATAGGTGAGTAGTTGACTACCTATAACGCGGTACAAATGAAGTTTAATACTTTTAATATTGGACTCCCACAAACCTCCGAAGTGTGGAGCGCGGGGTGGGATCATACGCCATTCAATGCGGCGATCCAGAAGCAATTCATTTAATTGAGCTTTAGCTCCGATAAAATTTCTTCCATTGTCAGAATACATATAAGAAACAGGGCCACGCCTGGCGATGAAGCGTTTGAACGCGGCAATGAATGAGTCTGTAGACAGATCAGTCGCGAGTTCGATATGAACGGCTTTGGTAACTAAGCATATGAACAAACATGTATAGGACTTTACGTTACGTTGTCCTCTACGTCTACAGAGGGTAATATTTATTGGGCCTGCATAGTCCACGCCGGTATGTACGAAGGCTTTAGTCTCTTGAACGCGATAAGAGGGCAAATCTGCCATTTTCGTATTAAGATGCGATGGCGAATTCCTAAAACAGGCATTGCAAGCGTGAATGCGTTGTCGAATCACATTACGTGATGACAAAATCCAATATTTTTGTCGCAATAAGGACGATAAGACATTGGCACCGGTGTGACAACGAATGCGGTGATAATAATCGATCAACAGGTGAGTAATATGGTCATGTTTAGGTAACAACGCGGGATACTTCGCTTCGTATGGTAAGTTACTATTAGCAAGCCTACCTCCGACTTCAAAGTCAAAGTCAAAGTCAAATCAATTTATTCAAGTAAACCCAAATGCAAGGTATTTTTGAACGTCAAATCTACTTTAGTTCGGTTCGAAAAGAAAACCTGAATACTGAGAAGAACCGACAAGAAACTCAACAACTTATTATTCCGTGGGGGTCAATGAACAAATCAAGTTTCTTCAGCGGTGCGGAAATAGCTTTATTACTTTTAAATCTCGAGTTACTTGAGCAAAATGAGTACGTTGTACGTCAAGAACCAAATATCTTTCAGCTATAGAGAGCTGATGAGCGTTTAAGTGTTCGTTACGCGGAGTCAACTTTACGAATTCAAGAACGTATGCAATTACGCGGAGAATTTTATTCCACGGTGAGTATTTTGCAGCGATACTACCGAGCAAGCCGGGTTCCGCAGGGCGCGTAGTTGAGCAAACTAATGTTTTACCTTTAAATTCGGGTAAAGTCTTGCAAGCATCGGGTACGAACGCCGCAATCGGCCACCCGGACACTGGAGCGCGGAGCCATGAAGGGCCTTGCCACCATAGAGGATGGGACAGCAATTGATCAGGTAAAAGACCTCGTGACAGACAGTCACTCGGATTTGCCGTGCCTCTAACATGGTAGAAATGACGCGGGTCAAGACTTTCTTGGGACTTCACGACGCGGTTACTAACATAGATATCCCATCTATGCGGTAAGGAATTAATCCACGAGAGTGCTATTTTCGAGTCTGAAAACGCGAATATATTATCAATTTTAATGCGAGCACTGTAAGTCTCATTTACCAATCAAACAAGTTTCGATATTAACACGGCGGCGCATAGTTCGAGCCTAGCCAAAGACACAACCTTAACGGGAGCTACCTTGGATTTGGCGCATATTAAATTGACACGCATGTTTCCCATGCTGTCAGTGACATGAAGGTACACGACACAACCGTAGGCCTTCATACTTGGATCAGCGAAAGCGACGATATTGGTAGTGCAACCGGGGTGCACACCTACATGACGCGGTATTTCACACGCAGAGAGAAGAGGCAATGCCTCTATGTATGTTTGAAATAAAGATCGTATGTCGTCGGGCAAAGGATCATCCCAATCGACTTTGAGAAGCCATAACTCTTTCATTATGAGTTTTGCATAAAGTATGACAGGAGCGGCGAATCCGAGTACGTCGTATAAACGAGTGATACTGGAGAGAACGGTACGTTTAGTACACGCTTTGGATGGGCGACAAATAGGATATGAAAGGGCTAACCTGGTTCGCTGTTGCCCTCGCGTGCTGGGTGTTATAGACGCGTCGTAGCGTTCTAAGCTGCCGTCCTCCACAAGCGTTGATGTTCTGATGTTTCGTGCGATGATGTAGAAAGATGATTCGATGATTTGCGGTGAGTTGATTTTCCACAAGGTGATGTGCCCTATGGTATCGAGATGAGTGACTTAGCGTCGATCGAACGATGACTGACTTGTTCTAGTCTGTTACGACACAACTTTCCCAGCTACCCCCAGGTAGCCCGTGAAAAGGGATAAAACGATAGGAAAGGTAGGTAATTGGGAATGTTAGTGACATCTTAACCTACTTAAACTAATGTTGGCACAGAAAAACGTTCTCACCAACATTCTAAACCGTTAAAAAGGTGAATATATCTGAAGCAGGAAGCCATTTCAGACCTAACACTGATATTATCATTATTTGAAACAGCTGAGCGCCGAGGATCAACTCGACCTCACCCGGGATATGCCACAAAGGATCAGCGAGAGGTAAGTCAGCTAAATGTTGCACTATCTTAGTATCAACATAGTCATAAGGCATGCGATCAGTAATGCTATCAACAACCAAAGCAGTAATTTTATAAGAATATTTATTATCGTTGGAGCTCACAAGTAAAGGTACGTATCCACGAACGGGTTGTGAAACGGAGCCGATGCTTTTAATAAATGAATTTGAAAGCGATATAGGTTTTAATTTTAGCTGTTTACAACATGCGGAGGTAATTAAATTATTTTGTGATGCACTATCAATTAAACATCTTGCAGAAACAAGTTTATTATCATTATTTAAAATGAGCAGTTTATCTTCTTTCTTGCTTACGCGCAGAGCGGTGCGTGAGTGGAGAAAAAGGATAGCGGTATTTGGAATAAGGACTGAACAGAGATATCACCCTCGAGCGGGAATTTTACATTGAATATGTTATAAGTAATATTTATATTTTTTTTTTTTTTAATTAGCGGCGCGAACACTGATGTTTAAATCACACTGATGTTTAAATCATACCGGTTTTGGGGGAGCGCCCTCCGCGCTTGCCCGCTACGCATCCGGCTCGCTACGACGGCCTGTAGGGTCAAGTAGCGGTGGAGGGTAGTTTTAGCCGGTTCGAGCCCGGCACTACCCGGTCGCGCCCGACGTTCTCCCGTGAGACGTCGGAGGCGGTTGGGTGCGCGTCGACCGATATTGAAGATCAACGTGGAGAGTACTGGTGAATGGGAGGAAAACTTCCTTACATTACGAAAAAGGTCGAAGATCAGTTTGTGTTTTAAAAGAGACGTCTCTGTTTTATTTAAAGTGATGAATGTGAGGTTCTTTTTATTGATCTTAAACGTTGTTATTTAACACGAGTTTATTATGTCTGAGATGAAGTATGAATGAAGTGAATGTGGTCAAATGATGACTAACAGAAAATGGTATAGAAGTCGAATGTATTTAAACTATCTGAATATTCTTTCGGATACGTTTTTCAGATGAATGACAAACTGTCTAAAGGTACTGTTGTCAGGCAGGTGATAATTTTTATAGGATTGCCCGAACTACCTTGTCGGGGCATCCGCTGCTGTCTTCGCTGATGCTGGACTCTGCTCTGCCAGGAGAGCCCGTGCTAGTGGCACTCCGCTTCTTCTCGCGGAAACAACGTTATCAAGACAACGTGCTTATATAAGTCATCGTGCTTATACAAGCTGAGTATCAGGCACTTAATTATTGTCGCTTGTTGCTAAGAGTATGTCTTTAATAGTAGTATTTTGTGATTTGTAATGATTTGGAATTGTAATTGTGATTAATCATTTATTATTCAGTGTCTAGTATTTTTTTTTTTAACAAAATCTTTCGATTCTGCGCTGTTTGTGCTAATTGAAATAGAGCTAATTGATGAATATTAGGCTACTCTACTATTTTTTAAGAACCTAATGAAATGGCTTAGTATCAGGAATAAATCCGTGAAAAATTGTCCAAAGTACAATAAAAAATTTGAGTTATTCGCTTTTAAACTTTTATGGGATCAGAGTAGGGATAAGTTGCGTCTCTGTCACTTACATTTGTGCAATGACTTTGCGACTACCCGACGCTACAACTCTGTAAAGCCATCTCCTAGCTTATCGTGACTCCGTCTCATTACTGAAGATTAAATGGAATAACTCTCGGATCAAAAAGGACGACGCATTTGCTTTAAGAGCGTGTCCGTTTTTTGTTGACCGACTATCTGGACTTTTACTAATGTGATCAGGGTAGAGGCACAATACAACAATATACAGCTGCTGCTGAACATGGCATATTTTTATTTTTTTAGATACTAGTAGTAGATAATGCTTAAGATTTATTAGCATTTTGCAAATAATTATTTCAGTAATGTCATTGAAGTCGTTCATGAGCTGACACGAATTACGCTAACAGTGAGAGGTTGCCATACTTACTATAGCTAACTGTTTTACTCGTGGTTACGCTCAATGAGATAGAAAGAGACATGAAAATTCGTTTAACAGGCGATAAGAACGGCAACTTATTATTACTCCGTCCATTATGTTTTTTGGTCTCAGGTCTGACGCTATAATTCTGTAAAGTCATATCCTAGCTTCTTCTGTCTCACTACTGAAGATTAAATGCAGTAACTCCTATTTTCTTTTTTCAATTAATTTTAAGTTGCTTTTTCACAAATCTACTTAAAATTTTAAATTACCATAATACAATATGTAAAATATAAAAGCAGTCATCATCAGTGTAATCATTTGAAGCATTTGCTTATTTATATTATTCTGCTACTACGTGAACATTATCGGGCACACTCACTTCGTTCAGCGATATGTTTCAAGTTTTCAACTTAGCCTGGTACCACTCATGTTCTCAGTCAGTTCATGTGTTTGTCAAAAACAGATTTATATAATCCGTAATGTTGCAATTATAGTCCAGTTAATTTAACGTTAAAAAAGGTAAAATTAAAATCGTAACCATAGATTTTGTAATTCTGTCTCGTACTACGAAGTGAGAAATAAAATCTAGTTGCGCGGGTGCTAACGAATGGCGCGATGGTGACAGATCCACTTATCTGATAATAAATAATGCGTGTAGTATGTACAGGCGAGTCTGCTTTACCTCACCGTTGCTGCTAGGACACGGCGTCGTAACCACCTACATGATATTCAAAATGCGTATTGCAAGTTCACATTTTGTTTAGATTTTCTGTTTTTTGTATTTTTAGGAGTTTAGAAGCACACGAGGTAGTGTATTGTGCCTTAAAGTTCTGTGTAAGTGAAAATAATCACAAGGTCTGATTATGTGCAAGTTAAATTTTCTTGTCTTTTTTAACTCTCGTAATAGCTCACTACCTACAATTTTACTGTAGGAGTCTTAGGGACTTAGTAATAAGAAAAAATAATAAATTTTACATCAGACATGTATTGGTGAAAGATACAAAATTTTTCATCAGACAAGTGTTATCTCTTGGAATCTTAATAATGACTATGACAGACATGGCTATATGGGCATAGAATCCTTTGCATGCCAAAAATTGGGGAATAATATCAAAAAAATAATGATAATATGTATTATAGATATGAGTATTATGTCTTATGGAGTATTCAGACTGCGATTATTCTGATCTTAAGGTAAGTAATGACCAATGTTTAATGAATTTGGTATATGAATTTAGTAATACAATTTTTTATTTTTAAATATGACCCTTACAGATGGCCCTACATTACAATACGTGTAAAATGTTACAACACAATACAATTCAATATTAAACACAGGCAAAATGGCATGTATAATTAATACATAATTGGTTGGTAGAGTCACTGTCCTTGCTAAACTAAAGAAGAAGTATTTTTTACGGTGATACAGGGAAACTCTCAAAAAGGGTGACACTGAGTTATGTGGGACTTATATTTAGAAAACTCCTGAAGCGGTCGTCGTTACTGCGTATCGAGTAGTTCCGGAGGCTCCAGTGGAACGTAATGGCTCTCTATTGGTACGCTGAAGTACTTCTGGGGAGACAAAGACTGTCCCACCAACGCCTATTGGTTTTGTAGAACTTATAACATTTGTTTATTTTTTCTCCAAAATGAAGTCGAATCAATCACATTTTACTAGAAGTGAGATCTGGAAAAAAATCTGGATAGCATGTTTTCACCATCTTAGAGAATCGATGAAGATGCATCAAATTAAAAATTCATAAAACAGTAAATTTAATACAAATGCGTGAGCTGTATGATAACAATAAGATAAGTGACGCAGATGTTGAATAATGAGAGTACGAGGCGCAGGTCTGTGGGAATGAATCTCCACACAACGTATCGCAGAGGGCGAGCGTGCATGTATCGTAGAAATTTTTCAATAATAACCCGCTTTTTGATATCTGAAAAGAGAAAAAGTATATAAGTACATAAATTGTATTTATTTTATAATAATAATAATAATAATAAAACTTTATTGACATTCCAGAATTTACATGTTTTTTGTGAAAACTCTGAAACCTGAACTAGGTATAGACCTGTATCTCAGGAGTCAGCGTCCTCTCCCATTTTAAATGAAACAGCATGTCATTTGTTTGCTTGTTAGTGCAGTGCATGCGCGAGCATGTGAGTGCATGTGTGAATGTAATTGTGAAAGTTTAAGTGTGTATGTGTGTGTGCTTGTGTGTGTGTAATATATTGAGCGTTTTTGTATGAGTGTGTGAAAATGTTTTTCTTTTTAGCGAGTATATATAAATTATTTTACGATACTTTATTAAACAGGCTCTCAGTGTCATGATAATCCAAACATGGAAGATGATTTCGTAATTTTTCTTTACATTCGTGGTAAGAGAGTGGATAAAAATTAAGTTGTTTATTTAATTTGTTATATAGATATACACTTAGGTAGTTACTTTGTTTACTAGCGAACGAAGTACGACAAGAGACATGTTGGAGCACATTAGGTATGATTCTTTTTTTGCAGTATAAATTAGAGTCGTAAGTTGTACAAAGGTGTTGGTACATGACCTGATGGAAAATGTAGATTTGTCTAACGGTAAGGACTTGACATTTCTTGTATAGCAATGAGGTTGGATACCTGAATGGGCTGAAGGTCATTGTTTTAAGAAGTGATCTTAGAGCCCTTTCTAAATGTATAAGATGACTAATCCATGTACGTCCCCATACCTGGATACAATAGCTAATTAGAGATTGAGCCATTGCACAGTATACTTTAGTCAGTAGTTGAGTGTCGGCCACATGTGGGAGATTTTTAAATACTCAGATTAATTTTCTAATTCTTGTGATGATGAGTTCAATATGGGAGATCCAGTTCATTCTTTCATCCAAAATGACACCAAGATACTTAACAGATGTTGTTCTATTTATTGATAGACACGAACAGACACTACCTTCAGATATATCGCAAGAGTGTATTTTTATAGGGCAATCTTCTACTATGCTTTTTCTAGTGCTAAAATTGATGTAGGAAGTTTTTGGGAGATTTAGGGTAAGTATATTAGCTATAATGTGGTCGCTATATGAAATATGGCCAGTATGTATGTATATTTGAGAAAACAAGTGCAGTTTGGTAGAAAGAACAAGAAATTAATAACACGGGAAAAAAGAGCTATAGTTAAATGGTTTTTCGGATAGCAAATACGTTACCCACTTTTTTCTTCTATCGTTTATTGTTTACCCCCCGCAGTCAAAAGAGGTTTCGTAAGTTTATCACAGTTGTCTTTTGTTCGTTCATCCATTTCAAAAACTAAGGTTAATTGGATGACTAATTTGCATGTGTTTATTTCAACGCTGCATTAAATGCACGTATAAGAATGACGAGTAATGTTTGGTGGAAGTCGGACCAGATGTTTTTTGTGTAAAGTTTTTTTTTTGGCTAAAGTTTTTATTTCGGAAATGTAGCAAAATGTAGGTAGATATTTCTTTCTTTCTGTTCCAGTCATATTAATAAAAGCAAAAAGTATAAATAATTTTATTTGTTATAATACTGATGGTATTAAACCAATTCATTTCCAAAGGTCGTACGGTACAAAACAATAAAAATGCAATTTTGAGTTTGTAATAGGGCATATTATTTGGGCCTATTTAAGTGATGTAAATAAATGAGCAACATAATTAGTAGTTCAAATTTGTAACTCATTATATTTAAAATAATAAGCTTTAACTATAAATTAATAGTCATGATTTCAATCATATGTATTTTAAAATTATGGTTTCCACAATAAATTTATTATTTTTGTCCATTAAATAATGGTAAACTTTAAAATGAACCGTTAACAATAAAATTTTGTTTCCAATTTTAGTCACTTTTAACGAGCGTCTCGCAACAGAATTTGTTTAAAGCATATGCAAAAGGAAATGTTGTTTTGAAGGTTTTTGTGCATTTTTTGTAAATTTTTGAAAATTTATCAAATTCAAATTCAAAATATTTTATTCAATTAGGCTACTTCTAGCACTTTTAAATCGTCACTACTGCCGAGTTCAATGGCTGCTTCTGCTGACAAGAACCGGCAAGAAACTCAACAGTTGCTCTTTTCAAAACTCAGTTCACAATCAACAATTTACATTTTCTGATATAAACAGATACATCAGTATGTTATAGATTACAATTAACATAATTATTAAATGTCCAGCTGAGCGACAGATATTAATTCCAGGCATCTTTGTCATCTAAATAATCTATAACACAGTAATATGCTTTTTTAATCAATGTGGTTTTAACATGACTCTTAAATTTATCGAATGGAAGACTCAGAATAGTATCTGGAATTTTATTATAAAAACATATACTATAACCCATAAATGAATTTGCCACTTTCACTAGGCGAAAAACGGAAGTCGCAAACTTATTCTTATTCTAGTGTTAATATTATGCAAGTCACAGTTTTTCTTATACATATGTCTATTTTTAAATACAAACATTATATTATCAAAAATATATTGAGATGCGACAGTTAATATGTCTATTTCTTTGAACAGATCTTTAAGGGAATCTCTGGCTTTTAAATTATAAATGGAGCTTATGGACCTTTTCTGTAGCACGAAAATTATATCAATGTCAGCAGCATTACCCCAGAGAAGAATACCATAAGACATAACACTATGAAAATAACTGAAATAAATTAATCGCGCGGTATTTACATCGGTAACAGATCTAATTTTTCTAATTGCGAAAGCTGCAGAGCTGAGTTTCCCCGCAAGCGCTGTTATATGATCTCCCCACTGAAATGTTGAATCTAACGTTATACCTAAAAATTTGGTTGATTCAATTAACTCCACTGATTCATTATCCATTACAATATTGGTTGACAAAATTCTGACATTAGGTAGAGCGAATTTAATACATTTAGTTTTCTGAGCATTGAATACAAGATTATTAGCTGTAAACCAATAAAATACTCGAGAAAGTGTACTATTCACATCGTCATAATTGCTTTTGGACCTATCAACGCGAAAAATCAGCGAGGTGTCATCTGCAAATAGCACAACATCACAAGCATTTTTAATATAAAAAGGCAAGTCATTTATATATATCAAAAACAGTAACGGTCCTAGAATTGATCCTTGGGGAACGCCCATTTGGACAAGTGACCCAGACGATTTAACTCCGTTGACATCAATTTTCTGAATTCTGTTACTTAAATATGACGTGATAAGATCTAACGATTTATTTTTTATTCCGTAATGATTCAACTTACGTATAAGGGTTCCGTGATCAACGCAGTCAAATGCCTTGGATAAGTCACAGAACACACCAATAGCATTCTGTGAATTCTCCCAAGATCATATATATGTTTCATTAACGCAATACCTGCATCTATAGTAGATCTACCCCTTATAAAACCATACTGTTCACTATGAAAAAGTTTATTTGTATCAAAATATGAAAGCAATTGTCTGTACATAATTTTTTCAAAAACTTTACTAAGTGCCGGTAGCAACGAAATTGGTCGATAATCATTGGGATGATCTTTACTACCTGATTTGGGTAACGGTATTACTCTACTGTATTTCATTAAGTTTGGAAAATTCCCTGTATCTATGCAACTATTAAATACCATCGCGAGAGTGGGAGCTATTACTTCTATAACATTATTAATCATCTGTACTGATTGATATTCCCCATAAATCACCAGATTTTTTTTTATTAAGAGTTCTAAAATTGTCAATAATATCGCGAGAAGTTATAGATCTGAAATTAAATACACATATAGCGCAACATTCCGGAACGTAACTACCTAATATTTCTATGGATTTAATATTTGAAGAACGCAAGGAAGCTGTTGTGGTAATTGGGATACTAGTGAAGAAGTTCTCGAAATATCGCGCTACCTCATAACTTGTCCTAATGGTATGATCATTAACTTTTAATTGTATTTGATTAGCCTGTGACTTGTTATTACCTAACTCATACTCACTAATAATGTTCCATGTGGTTTTTATCTTATTGTCTGCCTGCATTATTTTACTCCTCAAATATATAATTTTTACAGAAGTGCATACCTTTTTAAACACTTTAGAATATTTTTTACATAAGCTATAAAATCTATATTCCTATTATATTTCCTCATTTCATACAACTCATATAATCTACGTCGACTCTGATGTATACCTATTGTGGCCCAGTCACTGAACCTCATACGTTTTCCATTTCTCACTTCAATAGTTTTCAGTCCAAACGCGTTGCTGAACTCCGTTTCGATTATAGTAAAAAGATTGTTATATATGTAATCTGGGCCGTTGTCCTGTGACTTACATATAGAGGGAATGTAAGATGTTACTTTACTTTTCAATTTCCCAATCCGACTAGCAGTGATTGACCTACATGTAATTTTGGATTTTTGAGGCTCAACTTTATTAGTATATGTGATTAACTGGCCAAAATGATCAGAAGCGAAGTTACATAATAATATAAGTTTCTTGTTTACTGGTATACAATTACAAAAAACGTTATCAATGCATGTGGCGGATTCACCTTCCACTCGAGTAGGTTCATAAAACATATAATCTAAGTTAAATGATTTGAATAAATTAATAAATTTTGTACTTGTTGTGGTATTTTTTAATAAGTCGATATTGAAATCACCACAAACAATAATTTCCTTTTGATTAATACATAGTTTTTTTAGTACATCTTCCATGACTGATTCAAAAATGGAGAAATCACTGCTAGGGGGGCTATATACACATACTATTATATATCCTTCAAGCTCTACGCAGGACAACTCGATAGTGCGTTCAACAGAAAAGTCCACAATATCTTTGCGTTCCTTACTTTTGAATTTTTAGTGTATTAAAATTAAAGAACCTCCACGAATGGCCGCCTCTCTAAGGAACGCACTAGATAATAAATAATTGTCGATATTGAATTGTAGTTGATGTCTTAGTATCCAATGTTCTGTTAGACATATGACATCAACATTAAAATCATTTAAAAATAATTCAATTTCTAATAATTTGCTGGTCATGCCTTGTATATTCTGATGTACAATGCATAATCGAGAGGCTTTGACCGTTGTCTTTGTGCTTAGTTTAAATGTGGTACGTAATTATTGGTATAATTACAATTAATTATAGGCGACATGTCAGAATTTACATTAGGTAATGTTTTATTTGTACCATTTTTAACTGTTTCATGGTGTAAATGTATATTATAAGCTACCAAGGTAGCTAGCTGTCTTTAATATGTAAATGGCAAATACATTGTATTATGTGTCAACTTAATTCTAGGTATAAATAAATTAGAATCTAGATAAAATATTGCGTCACTATGACGATATGTCAAGTTATACATATGTATATTTAAATTATATATATGCTTGTCATTGTTATAATTTTCCGAGTACGGAAATGCAAATAAAATAAATTTACGTCTTGTCCTATTGCTAATTTCTAATAATTTGTCAATGTAACTAGTAATTTCTTTTTTTCTTAGAGAACTATCTCCAGATAATATGGCCACTGTACTATTACAACCAATGATCTTATCATCTATCTTATTAATTAATAAATTAAAGGAGGCACCTGGAATACATGCGTTGTGTGTTTTATGGGTTGTGTGATTACTTAATAGGTGACCAAAACCTTGACCTGATTTGTCTGAATATATATGTATGTGTGGTGCACTGTCAAGAATATGTGATGTTACTGTTTGTGTGGATGTTTGGGCTTGTGGTGCAGGTGTGTGGATGACTTGTGAGCATCGGCATGATTGGTTTTGTGTAGGTGAGTTAAAGTGACATTTAACATTGTAACAACGTCCATTTAGAAAATTCTTTTGAAGATATATAACGAAATATCTGTATTTTTAAACTAAAAGAAATCAAAGTTAGTAGTTTTGTGTAATGATCAGTAGTGGGAAAAATAAATAACGGTTATTTATTCAGCATTTACGTAATTGAATTTGTATTAGATATCAGGAACGTTGATACAAAGTTATAGCGGCATGAAAATTAAGAAACGTCAAATCCGACCTATTAAATCTCACGGACTACTGTCTTTTAAGGATCTTTCCAGTGTGAGAATTTGAGACTGTAGAAGTTGTGTGTCTGTTTCATATAAATATTTACTTTGCTTCAGTTTATCATTACAACTATTAATAGTTTTTAACAATGAAAAGCGTTCTTTTCTAAGTTTACAAAATTCTTTAACATTAATTTTGTTTTTGATACATTGCTTCAATTTCTTAATACGTTTAATTATTTTAATGTATTTTTTTAATTTTTTGTGGCTGTTCATTTGCTTTTTATGAGACACATTCACATCGCATAAACCAAATGCTTTTGAGACATCCATATTGTGCTCCAAGTCACAATCCATCAGCTCATTGTAAAGACTCCGGTTACTGTTGTGTAATTCAGAGTCCCCACAACTCTCCAATTCTTGAGATGACTTCCGGGCTTCATTTTGTATTTCACACAAACTATGCTCTAACACATTAATGCGACTGAGAGCTCTTTCGTGGACATCACTACATTGCCTAAACAAACAAACAGTATCCTGAAGTTGGTCCCGCTCCTCCAGTAACTCGGTGTATTGGGAGTGCAGGCCCGCTAGTTCCCTTTTCAGTTCCGTATTGGTGTGAACTATCTTTCTAATTTCCTCCTCACTTTCTTCCTGTTCTAGCAGTAACTGGTTGCACTGATCCTCGGTAGATTTTAATTCTTGGAGCACTTGCTGTAGTTTCATCTCTGTGTCGTTTGCAGTTACTTTGCGGACAATGAGATGAGGATGGCAGTTTGAATGGGAAATTGTTATTCACTTATATGTTTATGTTAATAACTTTATAATCACTAAATATTTCACAAAATAGTTTTCACCATTAAATAGGGTTATTACTGAGTTTTCTATGTTTATAATTTTAGCAGAATTAACAAGATTTATACCACTTTTAACGAATTAACTCACTGAGTGATAATAAACACGACTGCTTTTAACCACTACCCACATCTCATTCAATGTATTATGTAATAAATGGAAATTTTGTCGATGTTTTTGTCCATTTTGAAGTGCTCTTCAATGTGTCTCTTTATTAAATAATCTTCAATATGAAATTCATTATTTCGTAAATTTCTGAAATTTTTCCTTTCTGAAATTTGTCCTTAACTCATATTATAGGAATAGGAATTATATTTTATATATATTAGAAGTAAAATAAAAAATATGCAGTGATAGGCGGGGTAACAATACAATACAGGGTTTTCCTATGTCCCGATGCCCGATTTCTCGAAATGTAAGTACACTAAAATTTGAGATTAATCGGATATAAGTTTCTTCTAAATTAATATCATTAATAAAGCACTCGCATACCTAGGCGAAAATGTGTGAGGAGAATGATGAGATTTGAGGAAGCGAAAGAGGTGTGTAAGGACCGCGACTCCTGGCGCTCCGTCCTCTCTGACTACCCCGTTGGGGATACGGCGTGTAGTTATGTTATGTTATGTTAATATCATTATAAAATAAAAATTTCAAATAACAATGGGAGAACACACGATTGTTACATTGTAATCTATTTTATGTTATATCACTTATATACTGGTCTGGAAATTAATACATACATTATAATGTAAAAACATAGATTACCTGTTTCTATAACAAGTCTTTCATGTAATATTAATTTAATTTGGTCAAGTCGAGACGCGACGAGTTCAGCAGTTAACGACGGGACCCATATTAATAGACTGACGAATCCGCAGTATGAATAATTCAGAAAATTAGCTGCCCAGAAGCGCTGTGAACAAATTAAACTTTGCATTTCGTCCAATAAAGAGTTCAAAGATGTTATTTATAAAATAAATGTTTAAGAAAATGGACGAAAGCAATAACACAATAGACGTCATTCGAAGCGGAAGTGTGTAAGGATCGCGAAGCTTTCGGGCTCCTTACATTCCTTTGGAATTTCGAATAATTACTGAGGTTACAAATTATATGTCCAAAATAATCTGATCAGTGTATTTACCTCGAACTTGTAGAATTTCACAGAACTGTATAAAATAAACATTAATTTTGGTACATTCACCAATACACACGTGGCAAACTGTAAAAAGTACATACTATTATTCGTTTCCCTCGCCATATATTATTAAACATTAAAAGCGCTTTTAAGAACAGTACTTGTTATTCATTTACCAGTCCATCAAAAGTAGGCTTGAACTTTTCCATTACATTCACTAAATCTTTGTATATTAACATTAGAAATTCCACATCAGTGTCGTAAATATCCAAATGTTTCTTAATCCGTTTTATGTGGTAGTAAATTGAGAGAAATATGATATAATTCATTGCAGGTGGTATTTCGACACTTAACATTGGGATACTTGCTAATATCTGTACCCAGATAGATTTGAAACAATAATCTGATATGTTCCAAAAGTGGCAATAAATTACTCCCAATGCTAATTTTACAACAAATCCTGTAAACAGAAATAAAACAACTTGCCAGCCAATCCTCTCTAATATCTTTCTATTTGTGTTTAATTTATAGCCAATGAATGTAAGGTCGTTCAAAAAGTCATATAGCGTGTACTTTGACATTAATAGACAAAATGTGTAACTCAGATATTCGGTTAAATGCAAAACTGTCCAGAGCTGCTGCGTGGTATTATTTGTAGTAACATACGGTACGATCATCAAAATAGGTGCAGCTATCGTTAGCAAATAAGTTAAAGTCATTGCCGCCGATCTGTATTCATGTGGAAATAATTTTGAAAATCCGACATCAAAGCCAAAAATGAATTGCGTAACACCAACAAATAGCAACTGAGCCTTAGGAACTTTCGATTTTTTTGTATAGTTAATTTCTGGATGTACCACTATTTTCTTCATTTTATATCTTTGAAAACACAAACGTTTTGATAGAGTAATATGAATGTACTGACGTGAAAACTAATTTGACTAATTAACCGTCAATATGGCTCATTCGTTTAGCTTCAACATATTAATTCCATCAAGAAGATCCACTCAATTTCGAACGTTGATAGTTATTGTGCTAATCGATGCTTTCATGAAATATCAAAAGCGATTTCTGCGTTTCGGGTTTAGTACTGATGTCTAAAATAACTGATGTCTAAATTTACCTGTACAATTAAAATATATGCACAGCAATCACAAACAGGGGCTTGAATTTTAGAACTATTGAATGGGTGAATTCGAAGTCACAGGCACAGTTTTATAGGCCATATAGTTGACCTTGGTACCTTGGAGGTGTAAAAAATTCACGCTTCTAAATCAACATAATCAAAAGATGCGGTCATTTATGTATGTATTCAAACAAACGGCTATAACTTAGTTTTCGTTGATCTAGAATCATGAAATTTGACTAACAGCAACATATAAAAGACAATAGTATTACAAAAGAAAGATATCCAAAAGTTGCGAATTCATAATTATATCACACTATTTTGTCATTACAAACTTATATTTGCAGTTAAAATGTATGGCAGAATGTGTTTTTCAACTGTGAAGTTAAATTTATTTTTGAATCTGACAGTTTTCTGGTAAATACATTATATCGCACATTAGTACGTAATCGTCAGTGCGCGACTCCAAATAGTTCTTGACCAGTTTAAAAGAAAAAAACAGTTATAGCATGTATTGTTAGTTCCACATTAATTTTAATCACATAAAGTACCCACGTGTGATATCTTTTAACATTTTAGTAACAAGAACGAGGGTAGAATGGATTTCCTGCGTGTAGTGGGGCTGCATAAAAGCCTAACTTTGGTCTTGTAATAGTTCAGTTGTTGAGAAGCTATTCGACAATAGACCAGTACATAATAGTTGATATGAAGAATTGACAATGTGTTCACTGTTCGTAGTGATCAGTGCTCTCGTTACATTTCATTTTTAACAGTATATAAATCTTATTCAAGATACATATTTAATGGAATCACTAGGGAGGAAATTAAATAACTATTCCAACATCTTAAATTAACCTTAACACGTTCAGTACGTAGCCATTTTCAAAAAACTTTCAACCAGCGCGTTTGAGACCTAAAATAACTCGTAAGCAATCTTTATTTCAGTGTGATTAAAACCTAATCAGCCCCCTAAAAAAAATGTTTTATAGTAATGAATATCTTTCTCAAAAAAAGAAATATATTTATGTAATTTCTACGTATCAAAGTCAATTAATTGCTTTATTTTATTTGCACAGAGTTTTGACAAACAGAATGACATAAACATTAAAAAATAACATAGTATCGATTGTATTTCGCACCGCACCTAAAGTTATGTCAATTTGTGTAGTCTAGTGAAGGGATTAAAATGAAATGTCAGTTAACGATAAGTAAACTTATATTAAATTGAAAAGTAAGTTAGTAATGAAATAAGGTAAGTTTGCTAAATTTAAGAAGTCAAACTTGTGAGACGTGATTTTCATTAAAACATGGCAAGCACATATTTTTATCAGATTGCCCACAGTATACATACAGTCGAGAATGTATCGGGAATGGATGATTTGTTTATGGTTCCAAATTCAAGTTTTTGTTTTTTGTTGTTGTTAGATTGGCACAACTGTTTTTCATTTTGGCGCGGAGTTTCAGTTGCATCTGTTATTTAGATTAAATACTGGCCTGTTTTTAGTTATATAATTCTAGTGTATATTGCGAATTTCATAATGGACAAAAACATCGAACAAAGAGTTTGTCTTAAATTTTGCATCGCCAATGGAATTTCGTGTTCGGAGTCATTGAAAATGTTACAGAAGACTTACAGTGAAACGATTTTATCAAAGCGCTCAAAAGCGGTCGAGATGTGATGGAAGATTTGCCTCGCTCTGGTAGACCATCAACGTCTGCAACTGAAGTTAACATCGCAAAAGTGAAGGAAATAGTGACTGAAAATGCTCATTCAAGTTTGAGACAGATAGCCGCCGAACTTTCCATTTTCCGTACCATCCGTACCATTTTAAATAATCACTTGGGTATAAAACATGTTGCCGCTCGGCTAGTCCCAAAAGACCTGAATAATCTTCAAAAATACAATCGCATAAGAGTCGCTGAGGACATGCTAGAACGAGTTAATTCCGACTCAACATTCATGAAACGCATTGTTACTGGTGACGAGACGTGGGTTTACGAGTTTGACATGCAAACTAGTCAACAAGCTTCGGATTGACGCCTTCCAACTGAACCGAAACCGAAAAAACCACGCCAAAGTCGATCAAAAGTCAAAGTCATGTTGACTGTTTTCTTTAACTATCGCGGTGTTGTGCACTCGGAATTCTTGCCGGAAGGTCAAACGGTAAATAAAGAATATTATTTGGGCGTTATGCGGCGTTTAAGAGAGCAAATTCGACGAAAAAGGCCAGATTTGTGGAAAGAAAATTTTTGGATTTTGCACCACGATAATGCGCCTTCGCACAAGGCCATCATTGTGAACGAATTTTTGACCAAAACCTCAACAAATACCATCGAGCAAACAACTTATTCACCAGATATGGCTCCAGCCGACTTCTTTCTTTTTCCTAAACTCAAATGACAACTTCGTGGCACCTGTTTTCATTCGGTAGAAGACATAAAGTAGAATTCGCGGCGAGCACTTAACTCAATTCCGGAAAAAGCGTTTAAAAAATGTTTCGATAATTGGATTATTCGTTGACGTAAGTGTATCGTTTCTGAAGGAGCATACTTTGAAGGTGATAAAATAAATTTGGATGAATAACTAATATTTCGTGTATTATTGAACTTTATCCTGTACTTTCTTGACAGAGTAGTATAATAATCCATTTGGTTTTTTTTGGAGCTTGTATGCTATTCAGTGTATCTTAATTTATTGTAACAGCCCACGCAATATTGTCTCTTTTTGACACCTCGCTGAAAAACGTGATCAATACATTTTCCCGCAAGTTCTGAAATGAAATACATATATTCGCTGCAGAATATAAACGATCAAAAGACAGCTATTTCAGAAATACAGAGATTACCTGAAACCGTTTGAAACAATTTTTTAAGAAATTTCAGATAGTATCACCTGAGCGTTTAAAATGACATGATTTCGTTCTTCAAAAGGCATGTTAATTGTTCGGTTTCGGTCACTGGCTCAGACAGTGGTCGTTGCACAAAACTTATCAGAGTCTATCTAGTTTATCAGTCTATTAGGCGTGTTAAAATCTATGACCATCCGGGATTGAAAGGCAAGCAAGCAATGTGATACTAAACTTTTTTTTAGTATTTCACATTTATTTGACATATGGTGACGGCTGACCTTAAGGATATTATGGATATTGATAAGTCTGAGCGAACATGACTGCACGTAAATTTGCGAAGTGTTCAGCTGAGATAAAAACAACCCTATTTAGAACATATCGGTCTTCGTTCTATACGTGCAGTCTATTGAAAGATTTTACGCAACGGGCCTACGGAGCCCTTCCGATCCAATATAATAACGCGTTCCGGGTGTTGATAGGGCTTCCCCGCTTCTGTCACGCGTCGGGGATGTTTGCGGCAGCACGCGTAGACTGGTTCTACGCAATCATGCGGATCAGGAGCGCATCCTTGGTACACAGGGTGCGGGCCAGCCCCAATATCTTCATCATCTCGCATTGTTGCAGACTGCATGTCCCAATGGCACGAATTATTAAATGAATAATGAATATAATGTTATTATTATTATGATTTTGGTACACTTAGTCTATAAGCTTACTAACACAATGAGTCTCTGTTACTTGATTAATAAACGTAATAATAATAATAATAATTAATATAATAGCATTCTAAAAATATTAAGTTTATTCGCAACGATATTTTTTGGTCTTAATACAATCCTTTAAACGTTGTGGCCAGTTATCGAATGAAACATGCATTTTCACCATGGGAAAGTTCTTTAATTGGGACTTGTTTGTGTGGATCGAGTTTTATGACCTGGTCGCGGTCCCTTTTATTATTTTCTTGCTGTAAAAACCATCGACTTTTCAAGACAGTTACGTTACTTAAATGTCATTTACCCGACAATATCGCTGTTGACGGAATATTATTATTTTACTACGACTTAAATACGACAAAATACTAATGGATCTATTAATGATTACGTTTTTATAATTAACGTTAATGATCAAAAGTTACTCGAGGTTATATAATTTGTCTTCAACTAACTCTTCGGAGTAAGGTATTCAGTTAGTTTCAAAGATTGGAGACGATCCATTTCTATTCGTTAGTTTTTTACTTTTTCTTTTTCAATTTATTTGTTCTTAGTTCTCATACGCGATCAATAAAAAAGAATAAGTTAATGATAATGCGTGAAACGTAACTTTATGGCAAATGTCATTGTTAGAATGACGGTTTGACAGCTTTTAAATTTGTTTTCTAATTTTAAATAGATTTTATTCGTTTTAATAATACAAGCTACTAATTTAAATAATTTATGTTTTTTTTTATAGGAAAAATATTTCATGGAATTACTAGTTTTTTTATGCTAATATCTTTTTATTAAAGAAGTAACACTTTATTGTGTAACATTGTTAGTAGAATCAGACTTAGACCTGCGAACGCTGAAAGCTTGGCATTATGGTCAAATATGAACAAAATAGAATGTAACTATCGTGTAATTACAGAAGCCGCCAGCTATATAGGCACAGCATCCCTTACCTCTTAAAATTGGGAAAGTAATTAAAAAAACTTTTATGTTATACTCGAGTGATATACAAAGGCAAGAAGAATTAAGTCAATATCAAATTTATTTTATGATACAATTTTTTATCTTGGTAATATTGACCCTTACAAACTTAGTCAATATTAAAACACGTGTAAAACATTACAACATATAAAGTGCAATCTTAATCACTAGTAAAATGCCGTGTATAATTAACCTTTAATTGGTTGATGGGGTAAATCAAGATGGTATGTGTTTACCACCTTGAGGAGTTGTTCGGAGTACTGCCTGCTGCTGAATTCCGTTACCGTACGTCACGCAATCGACTGTCCTTTCATCCTCACCACCTTGATGGATGGCGGTCTACAACTGTGCGATTTTTACGACATTTTTTACCACGTACGACAATTTTGTGGAACCAACTTATAGCGGCGGTATTCCCGGACCGTTACGACTTAGGGACCTTCAAGAAACGAGCCTACTCTTTCCTTAAAGGCCGGCAACGCACCCGAAACTCCCTGGACGCTGCGGGTGTCCATGAGCGGCGATGATCATTTTCCATCGGATGATGCGCTTGCTCGTTTGCCCCCTCTGATATAAAAAAAAAAACCTTATGAGATTTGTCAGTTATGGTGTGATGACATGACGACAATTTATAACAGAAATTCGTTAAAACAGTGTATCTAATACAAATGCGTGAGCTGTATGATAACAATAAGGTAAGTGGCGCAAATGTTGAGTACTGAGAGTATGAGGCGCAGGTCCGTGGGAATGAATCTCCATACAACGTATCGTAGTGGACGAGCATGCATGTATCGTAGGAAATTCTCTATAACAACCCGCCTATTGATATCTGAAACGAAAAAAATATACATGTTAATTATACTAAAAAAATCTAATTACATAAATACACATTAGCGTATGAAATAAGGCGTATATAGTATTTTACATTTGGTAAAAAAAGTACAATTTAAAAAAATAACAAAAAAAAAATAACACGAGAAAAAGATTTATTCGCAGAACAATAATTTTACTAGACCAGACGTTCAACAAAACAAAACAACGTAGAACAACGTAAAACAAAATAGCAAAAAAAAAATACATACAGACGAACATAGAACCTCCTCCTTTTTTGAGGTTGGTTAAAAAGGCGAAGTACCTACCACTGTAAATATAAAAGTGCATTTATACCTATATGGTACCTTCGCTAACTATATTGGTTGGTTGGTGCCAGCCGCAACTTTATTATTTTCTTTGATTAAGGACTACTGGATTAGACTAAATGAATAGTCATTTCTATTGATATTAAAATCATTAATTCGTATAATACCACATCAGTCAATCTAAAACTAAAATTTCACACGGTTGTTACATGTTGTTAATAATGTCAGCTTTTATGGACACTGAAAATCTAACTTTTTTGTGTTTTTTCCTTTTTTTTTTGACGTGGTAGTATGGCAAGAAGTAATGCGATGGTGACCGTTTAGAAGATTTGTGAAATTAATACATATATTATGTAAAAATATAGATTACCTGTTTCCGTAGCAAGTTGTTCTTGTAATATGAGTTTAATCTGGTCAAGTTGAGATGCGACGAGCTCAGCAGTTAGCGACGGGACACATATTATAAGACTGACGAATATACAGAAAGAATAGTCCAAGACACTAGAAGCCCAGAAGCGCTGCGAACAAATTTGATTTTGCATTTGGTTCAACGAAGAGGGTTTAAAGATATTATTTATTAAACAAATATTTTATAAAATGGATGAGACAAGCGTCTTGCGAAAATTTTGGGGCCAAAATAATACAGAAAAAATGTGCTCTATTTTATATTCCTTCTGAAAGAAGTCACGAAATAAAGTCTGCATGGTCTACTAAATTCTGGACATTTTCATACAAACAATGTTTCACTCATGCAAAATAATGTGATCAAAACATTTACCTCTAATTTATAAAATTTCACGGACTTGTATAAAATTACCATTAACTTTGGAACATTCACTAATGTACACGTGGCAAACTGTAAAAAGTACATAATATTAATATTATTACATATGTTGTTTGTTTTTAAAACAGAGCTGTGTAGCCACTTTGTTTTATGTAAAAATAGACTAACTTTAAAAGCATCTAAGTGATAGCTGTCGTTAGTTTTTGTTCTACGATGATATAAAAATAAAATATAAATACTTATTGAAGATTTAAGGAGTAAGACAAGTGGAATTAGGGATATAATAAACATATTATAAATCCAGAGCGAATGTGAGTTATATGTGGTCCCTCAGCAATAAAACACGATGAAGATATATATATATATATGTATATATATATATATATATATATATATCTTCATCATCTTCACGATGAAGATATATATATATATAATACAAATCGAATTAGCAAATACAAATATTAACAAGGTAAATTCTATTCTCCATTTAGTGAACTAAAATTAAGAACTAACGAAGAATTAATGTTGAAATACTTTATTAATTATTTTTACTTGATTTAATATTTAAATGCTTACTTTAAGTGATAAAGTTAAATAATTGTTTCAACATTAATATTTATATTTTGTACGAGCCATTTTACCAAGCACTTTACCAAACAGTATTTATTTGTCGTTTACCAGTCCGTCGAAAGTGGGCTTGAATTTTTCCATTAAATTCATTATTTCTTTGTATGTTTTCATTAATAATTCCAAATCAGTGTTGTAGATATCCAAATGTTTTTTAATCCTTTTAACGTGATAGTAAATTGAGAGAAATACAAAATAATTTATTGCAGGTGGTATTTCGACACTTTGCATTGGGATCTTTGCTAATGTACGTAACCAGTTAGATTCTGTACAATAATCTGAAACGTACCAAAAGTGGCAATAAATTGCTCCCAATGTAATTTTTGCAACAAATCCTATAACCAAAAATAAAACAACTTTCCAGCCAATCCTCTCTTGTGTTTTTCTATTTATATTTAATTTATAGCTGATAAATGTAAGGTCTTCCAAAAAGTCGTACAGCGTGTACTTTGACATTAATAGACAAATTGTGTAACTCAGATATTCAGTTACATAGAAAGCGGTCCAGAGTTCTTGCATGGTATTAGAACATATGTGCAGTACAATCACAGAAATAGGTCCAGACACGGTTAGCAAGTAGTTTAAAATTTTTGCGGCCGGTCTGTATTCATGTGGAAATAATTTTGAGAATCCGATATCGAAGCCAAAGATGAATTGCGTAACACCAAAAAATACCAACTGAGAGTTGGGAAATTTCCGTTTTTTTTTTAAGTTTATTTTAGAGTGTGCTATTGTTTTCTTCATTTTAATGCTTTTTTTATCTCTTTTCTAAAACACGAACTATTCGATTGACCAATACAAGTGTACTAAGGTGAAAAGTAATTTATCTAATTCATAGTCAATATAGGTTGCTTGTTTAGCTTCAGCACATTAATTTAATTAACAATCCTAACTTAATTTCGAACGCGGACAGTTATTACATACATACATATACTCACGCCGTATCCCTAGAGAGGACGAAGCGCCCAGCGTCGCGGTTCTTACATATTTCTTTCGCTTCCTCAAATCTCATCATTCTCCTCGCACATTTGCCTTTCGCCTAGGCGGACAGTTATTGCACTAAGTAATGATTTAATTAAAAGTTAAATATGATAAATTCCTGAAATCTTTAGCTATTTCCCGCTCAAACTCCAAAAACCATCAATCAACACGCGTATCGCCTCTCAACGAAGCAACCTCAGGATATTCCAGAGTTCAGACTCGGTCAGCTAACCAACACCTAATCCAATTTCTGTGCTTTGTATTTTTCTCTGATCTCTAAACTTCTTCGAGAGGCTCGAGAAAAAATTGTTTAACTCTTAAAGTGATAGTTTAAACATATGCAAAATAATTATAGCTACTGAAATTTTGATACTACTCTACGACTCAATTTAACAATTGTCAAGTTGTCAGAAATTTTTGTGATTGGGAATTTAATATTTAAGTAAAATAAATCTTCAATTCTGATAAACTTGAATTCTTCGTTTTGCACTGAACGGATAATTCAAAGACATATGCGTTTGGCAACAAAAGTATATGGCAACCCTGCCATCGTTCGCGTTCTCCTTTGTTCAATATTATATTATCCACTATCCAAGTGCGTTCATACATGTATTTCGTTAACACGATATTGTAATAAAACCGTAAAATTATTTTGAAAAAATGCTGTTCAAATTTTGGGATTGTTTGTTTCAGTTAAAAAAAATATATTCAAGTTACAATCTCAATAGGTACTCTGCAAAAAGTTTAATTTTAATTTATCACTTTAACTTTTAAGCGCATACTACCCTCGTTCATTATCTATATGAGGTATGCTGGAAGAAATCTCTTAAAAAGATAAGCATTGCCTTTTGTCATTAATAATAATAATAATAATGCACCATACGATACACATCAATCATCTGATCTCAAACTAGGGTATTCCCTGTTCTATGAGAACCAGACGACGACTACTGGGGGCGTCTCTCAGTACACCCAGAACCGAGACAATCTAGAAAAGTTTATTTCATAAATTGAGCCGACTGGGAATCGAACCCAGAACCTTTCGCGCTTGAGTGCAACATCTAAACCACTGCGCCATTGAGGACGTCGTTGCTTCTTTGACTACTATTTCTGTGTATTTTTATGTGCAAAAAAAAGCGTAGGTATGTAAAGAAATTAAACACTTCACAACATAATTTTTTATTTTACTGTAAGATCACTCGTACGTTTATTCGTACAAAATGAACACGTTATAATATAATAATGATATACCTTTATCGCACAGCGTGTTCACATCAAAATTATTTTATTACGAGAATATTAAAAACTGAAGTTAAATACGAGCAACAATTAACTTAAAATTTTTACATAACATGTACTACAAATTATACTGGAAATAAAATGTAGTACACAAACTTACTAACAAGGCAATCTTAAAAATTGTGAAAAAAGTCCTTTAAATATTGTATTGTAAGTCCTTTAAATATCGTCAATTATTAAATATTATTAAAATTATTTACTCTAGAGCTATAGCAAATCGACAAGTAGTATACTATTAATATTTAGATTTACAGAAGCCTAAAATTTTATAAAGTTAATGATACGATATATAGACACGGCTTTGTAAGCTTTATATCCATATAATACTATCTACATAATAATAGTTCTATGTAATAATATATTATAATAATATTAGTAGATTAGAGCCAAGCCAACAAACAATCAAACAAACTGGTTAACGAATATAAGGTTAAAATTCGCTAAAACAGTAAAGCTAATACAAATGCGTGAGCTGTATGATAACAATAAGGTAAGTGGCGCAGATGTTGAGTACTGAGAGTATGAGGCGCAGGTCCGTGGGAATGAATCTCCACACAACGTATCGTAACGGGCGAGCGTGAATGTATCGTAGGAACTTCTCTATAACAATCCGATTTTTATTATCTGAAACAAACGAGAAACTATCTTTTTTTCAATCCAAATTATAATATATGAAATATGCCGCGTCATCAACACGCATTTTTAAAGAATAGGAGTAGGTACGAGAACGAATCAAAAGGAAGAAATCAAAGAATATTGTCTACTATGTCATAAATTGATCTTTTTAATAGCGATTCCAACAGTAAAATCGTTTTCTTTTAAGATTATGTAATGATATTTCTGTGACAGACATTCATAAGTACAATTAAATGTAAATGAATAGCACCACGTTTCGTCTGTAGATAATATACTAACTTGTAAATCATCAAACATAATACTATATAAAAATCAATTTTAGTCTGTGTGGAAATACGTCGTTATAGACACGTCCATTTTTAACATGGGTGTTACTAACAGTCTTCTTTGCAAGGGTTGTTATTCGTTGATTTGGTACCAACGTCAATTACTGTCAAATTTAATTACATATGTAAGTGTTTATATCGTATTTATACAGTTATTTATGTACTTGAGTTTTAATTAGTATAAAAGATAGTTATTTCGTAATTTTCAGTGATTTTTTTTGGAGTCGGTTTAATATTTTTGTTGACTTTTTTTTATTTCTCCCTTTTGAGTGACCTTGGCCTAAATACATATCTGGAGCAGGTCTACAATTAACTTCTTTTCTAATTCTGGAGCGTAATGACACACAATGAATCATTAATATATAAATGAAGCTTGTAAGCAGTTCGCGTTATTTGGTGTTATTTGGTGTATCACCGAAATCTAAGCTTCAATACCAGTGAAATTTACATGAAACTAATTGTATATCCTTTCAAATAACAAAAAAAAATCCAAATAGGGTTATAAATGTCGGAGGTTTGTGATAACCAACATAAAAAAAAATGTATAACCGAATTGAGAACCTCCTCCTTTTTTTTATGTCGGTTAAAAAGTGTGTGCCCTCTATCTTTTCAACTATGCTGTGGAAAATTCTTAAATAATTAAGAGTAGTAAAACTAAAAATCACTCAATTAAAATATTAACTGAATATAATATGTAATGTATCTTTTGAGATATTATGAGATATTTTTGGTTACATACTAAGTAACCGCAGATATAACTTTGTTTTTCACAATGTCTTTGAGAAATACTACAAAGTACAATATTATTTTTGTTACCACTTAAATTAATATTGCGCATCCCGACTGCGAAACCCTTCACTGTGCGTGGATCGACACCCACTTAGCTGCTTTTTTATTTCATGTGGAAAGATGACAAGACTGGAACTAAAAATGTTTCAAAAAATGAACTCATTTAGTCGATCACAAGCAACTAACGTAACAGGTTGTCAGATTTAAGAGCCAAACATTTAAATATTTTTTAGTGATTTATTTCAAGTAATTGATTAATTTAATCCGTGTTTTACAATTAAACTGTTTTTTAGCCGACTTAAAAAAAAAGGAGGAGGTCGTCCATTCGGCTGTATTTTTATTTTGTTTTTTTTTTTTTATGTTTGTTACCTCAGAACTCCGTCATTTATGAACCGATTAAGAAAATTATCTTTTTTAATTTGAAAGACTTCTTACTTCCAGATTGGTCTCATTTACAATTTCACTGGTATTGAAGCTTGGGTTTCGAAGATACACTAAATAACACCAAATAACGTGAACTGTTTATTACCTCCATTTATTTATATTGATGATTGTCTTGTATGTCATTGCGGTCCAGAATTAGATAAGAAGTTAATTGTGTGGCGATGTCTGATACGTGACAAAGTTTTCGTTTGCAATTGCTTAATGAATAGAATATAGTAAATAAAATAAAATCACCTGTCTCCATAACAAGTCGATCATGTAGTATGTGTTTAATCTGGTCAACTTGTGATGAGACGAATTCAGCAGATAATGAGGGTATCCATAATATTAGACTGATGAATATAGCATACGAGTAATCCAAAGTACTTGCAATCCAAACTCGCTGCGAAAAAATTAGCTTTTACGCATTTAATCCAGTAAAAATAATTTAAATATACATTTATAAATTCAGACAAACATAAAAATAGAAATTTAAGTAAAAATTATAACACGATTTTCCTAAAATATAATCCCGTACATTTCAAGGATGTCGTGTGAAAAAAGTTAAAATATCAACTTCGACTCAAATATAAACTTGTTACGATATTTCATATGAGATATATTTCAAGTCTGTTGGTCTCGTTGCTTCTATAAGGTAGAAGGTATTCTAAAAAAAATAATATGGACTATAAACAGTTAATTTCAATTACTTGTCAAAACATTTTTTTGTGATTTTGTGAACAGTTTCGTACTTTACAGTACTTTTACTATGAAAAATATCATCATTGTACTTACACCCAACTTGAGGCGCTTCACTGAACAATATAAAGCGAACATTAATTTCGGTACGTTAAAAAATATACCCGTAGCAAACTGTAAAAAAATAGATATTATGTAATATTATTACTACAAAAAATTGTAGTTTTATTGCCTTTTCAGACTCATTCTAACGATTTGCAAACGTGTTCTTAGGAAGGTAACTCGTGAGCGTGCTCACAGCGAAATCACTGCGTGTACGCATTGAGTTCACCACGTGTGCGTAACGTAGCTCGTTACCTGCACGCGGTGTACAGTTAATAGCAGAATGGATTCCTCTTCTTTGAAAGGAAATCCGTAAATTTCTTTATTCCTGGGATGATATTTACGTAAATAACGAAAACAGAAACATAGGTGATTCTGAGAGGATCCAATGTTAAGTGGAAAAAAATTGCTATTATTTGATAATATGGAACAGAACAATATTGAATTTCATTATTAAATTTATTATTAATGAAATGTTTGTGACCCGGATCGCGATATCTAAGAAGAGGGTTAGATATTTGGATACATACTTATAACTTAAAATCTTTACGAGATACTAGCGCTGAGTTTGCTGTGCGCATGTTCACAAATCGCAACGGTAGAAATATATAAATATATAAATAAGTGTTAAAGTTTTCAAAATTTTACTGTTTGTATTCTATGTAAAAAGTATTTAATTTTGAGTTCAGTAATAATATAAGAGATAAAAATTCATAATAGATACAAAATAATAAAATGAAGATCGAACACATTTTCACATATGTTAGTAATGCAAAGACTACAATTTCAAATTACGTTAACTTAAAAAAAAAACAAAATTTAATAGATCTATATTTCTGTGCAAATTTGTTCACGGAAAGCTACGATGTTAATCATATTTGCACAAAAAGTGCTCATTCAATCATACACCCTTAACTGAAACCTTAATAAAAAAAGATCTAAATAGATTTTTTCGTTTGCAATATTTATCAAAAATATGTAATTAATATAAAAAAGTATTTTTTGTTCATTTACCAGTCCGTCAAAAGTAGGTTTGAATTTTCCCATTAAGTCTGCTAATTCCTTGTATATTTTTAGTAGCGATTCCACATCAGTATTGTCCAAACGGATTTTTATTTGTTTAACATGAGTGTAGATTGTTAAAAATATAAAAAAATTTACTGCAGGCGGTATATCGACACTTAGCGATAGAATCAGTCTTAATATGTTTTTCCCAGCAGATTTGAAGCAGTAATCTGGTTCATACCAAAACTGGCAATAAATTACTTCAATTGTAACTCTTATAATAAATCCCATTAACAAAAACAAAATAACTTTCCAGACAATCCTCTCTAGTGTCTTTTTTTCTAAATTTAATTTATTACTGATCCGTGTAAGGTCGTTCAAAAAGTCATAAAGCGTATATTTTGATATCAACAGACAAATAGTAAAACTTAGATATTCAGCTGCGAACAATAAAGCCCAGAACAACTGTTTGGTATAAGCGGTCACAAACGGCGCAATCATCAATATGGGTGCAGCTACTGTTAGTATATAATTTAATCCTTTCACTGCCCATCTGTATTTATGTGGAAATATCTTTGAAAATCCAAAATTGAAGCCAAATGTAAATTGTGTAACACCGAAAAATAACAACTCCGTATTGGACATTTTAGAACGTTCTTTGTTGTTTGTAGAAGGATATACTGCATTATTCTTCATCTTATTATTTACAATATTCAAACACAAGTTGTCCAATAAAGCAACGTAAAAGGACTGATAGTTAAACGAATCTTTTAAAGTTCACAATCAATTAGAATTATTTGTTTATTTTATAATTCAATTAACAAGACTGCTTCAATTGAAAAAGTGAGTAGTAATGGTGTGAAGACTAGAGTGATTTAAATAATTTAACCGTGTAACCCTTTTCACCCTACTTGTATAATATCGTCAATAAATATGTATTTCGTAATGTGGCTTATTGAATAAAAATTATTCGATATAGACCTAGATTATAGTATTGGCAAAAATACACGTATAATAGAGAGGGAGACCACAGACAAATGGGATAATGACAGGTGGCGGGAATAAAATGAGATAAACTGACCATTGTGTTTTATTTTGGTACTTGAGTTTTGATTAGTAAAGGATAGTTATTTTGTTCTTTTCAGTGCTTTTTTTTGAAGGTGGTTTAATTTTTTACTTAAGAAGTTTATTTATTTAGTATATCAGTGGAGTTTACCACTTGTGAAAAATGCAAATAGGTTGCTATAATTTCGTTAGTATCACATGATAATTATTGTACTTTTCGTTTGTTATTACTTATCACTATGGCTTCTTACGGTGATAGATGTTTTGATCCTTTTTGTTTCATAAAAAACATAAAAACTTAAGAAAATTATCGAGGATATTAGCAATAAAGTGGTCATTTGCGAGTCATCTATATAAAATATATGTAAACAACGCAGACAACGTCTTAGTAGTGAATGCCCGAGAAAAGTTAGTTAAGTTATCGTCTCTAGTAGCCAGTCGTCAATCGAATATTTACTTAATCACAGTTGCCTTAAGAGTGTCCTAAGCCTAAAGGAGCTCGTAATGTTAATTTCAGGTGTTGCCTAATCCTAAAAGAACGTCCTGGTTTTTCATAGTCTATTGGTCTCGAGACTAGCTAATGACAGTTACCTTAAGAGTGTCCTAAGCCTAAAGGAGCTCGTTGAGTTAATTTCAGGCGTTGCCTAAGCCTAAAGGAACGTCCTGTAGGGTAGTCTGGTAAAATAAGACTACTACTTACCAGAACTATGGTTACCGAACTGTAGTGTTTTCTAATTGTGTCTCATTGTTCTAGAAATCATGATGGGCCGAGCGATTTGAAAATGGAAGATAGAGAAAGAAAATAATATTATTTATATTGTTCGCTTTCTATAATGATGAACAACGTTTAGAGTCTGGTGCCAAGGGTGGTGATGAGGAACCTTCGGCGAGAGGTGCCTGAGGGCAGACACGTTGAAGCATGGCCGTGTTAGCAACACCGACGAATAAACATCAAGGGGAACACTGGCGCCCTTTAGCAGAGCGCGACGGTGTTCGTGACGTCATAGAAAAGAACGACTGACGGCTTGTTCCGACTCGAGTGCTCCACGACTCTCTATTGCTTTTTACCTTCGCGACTGCAGCACGGTGTTTGAATACAAATTAATTAATTATTAATTGATATTAAATATTAATATTAATGGATAATTTAAGTAACGTTCGGGTGTTCCATTGCTATAAGTATCTAACTTACTATTTAATTTTATCGTAGCTTACACAAGGTATATCTTTATTCCTGAAGATAGTAGGTTTGCGCATACTTTGACATAGAATGTCAAAGAAATTCTGCAGTTAAAGGAAAAATTTAACGACCCTTTTACATCTACTGGCACGAAAACGATGATCCTCACTTGCTCAGGCTTGCCACTGGAAAAGTATTTTGTATTTATGTCGAGAACATAAACAGGTACAACATACTCAAAGGCGTTCGAAGATTTTGGCATACTTTTCAGCTGCCATTTTGTTTTTTTTTTCAAAATGGCGGCGCACGATAAAACCTACATATATCGATTGGGGACACTTTTACAAAAAAAAAATCACTCAGGTCCCTGTGTCCTAAAACGTCACGTTACAGAGTTATTTGCAGGAAAAGATCGATGTACGAGAACTTCAATAACCATGAAAAAATACTCACTAAAATGTTTCCACGCATTTTATGATGCTGGTAACAGCTAGACTGATATATCCGTATTCGTTATTAGTTAAAATAGTAAAAGTGTAGTTTTTACTGTTTATAAAGATCTTAGTGTATTTTTCGAGCACAGGAAGGCGTAATGATAAATATCTAGGTATGCTATGTATGTATCTAGTATTACAACCAGCAACCTTTGTCGACTACGACAATAATAAATTTTTACGTAAAATGTACGATCCACGTATCGGTGGCCGAAAACCAAATGTGTTCCGTATTTAGCTGAGTATTCGGCCATCTATCATTTTATATAGAAAACATAACAGCCGAGAACTAAGAGTGAAATTAATTATATCTTAGTTACCAGCCGTCATCGTTTTGAATGTTTCTATTTCCATTTAAAATTAACAAAATTTGCGTTTTTTTTACTATTATTACCCTATACGAGTCCACACGGCTGGGACGCAGACCTTCCTTCACATGAAGGAGCTTGAGTCATATTGTGTACTGCGCTTGCCCATTCAATTTCACGTGTTCTTGTTTCGTAATATAGATTTCCTCATAACATTTTCCTTCATTAGAAAGGCAGTCAGAAAAATAAACATATTCTAACCACAGAATCAGAAAAAACTGCTTTAGGCCTGTGATCCTACTTATAAATGCAAAACTTCGTTTGTTAGTCCTTTTATCACGTCACAAGTCACACTAGAGCAACGAATCGCTTTGATATTTTGAGTAGGAGTAGTTAACATTCTTCTTCTACAGGGTACTTCTACTTCTTACTTCTAGAACCAAGTGAGACATATTATATTGACAAAACGAAAAAAATATTATTCCAAGAATCAGAGTCCTCGGAAAGAGTTTACCCCATTTGAGCCAGTAAAAACCAACGAACTGCTAATAGAGGATCAAGTGCTTTCAACTCTTTGTCTATTTGATAGCTATTTGGAAGTCTGTGTCACAGTTTCACTAGATGACATCCTAACTATATCAACTCAAACTAGTACGCCCATATCAGAAAGCAATGATCTCTTTAGTAAACATTTATCTGTCCCAACGCCTCATGAAAAAGCAAAAACAAGTGAATTTTTTAATTACACTTGTTTATACTTTCAATTACTTCCCAAGCTGAAGATTAAATTGCAGCTGGAATTGTTCAACTTGGAGAAAGTTCTAAAAAGATAACGAAAAAATTAAATTAGAAGAGAAAGATACATTTAAAAAGAAACAATTGGAAAGAAATAAGAATCACAAACGCAAATTATTGAAAATCAGAAAAAGAAGATGAATTTAGTTATCGAAGATACCTACACTAGGACAGTTAGTTTGTCACATAAAACAATAAATGTCATCTAACTCTAAGCATGGTTTTATTTGTAAAACTCCGTTGGAAGAGGTACGGCCGAAAACTGATTTAATACATACATAGATACATATCCTCGCGCTGTATCCCCAACGGGGTAATCAGTGTGAACGGAGGGCCAAGTTTCGCGGTCCTTACATACTTCTTTCGTTTCCTCAAATCTGATCATTCTCCTCACACATTTTTGCCTAAGCATGCGAGTGCTTTTGACATTTCCGTTGGCTAACGCTCTGTCTATTTGATCTTCATAATTCAGCCTTGGTCTTCCTTCCGGCCTTTTTTCCATTGACTGATTTAATGCTAGTCGAAAATTGAATTGTGTGGTCGAAAACTGGCGAATGGCTTAATTTTTCGTTTTAATTTCTTATTAAAATAACGCAAAGACGGATTCACTTCGTTCTTAATTAAAATCCATCTAGAACATATTTGCAAACATATTTCATATTTTACATACATTTCTAATATGCAAAACTATTTTTCTTAATTGCTTAAACTTAGCAACTCAGCTAATCGGTCGAAAACCAGCGCAAAGACACCTAATACAAATGCGTGATGAAGTTAATATAAATGCATGAGCTGTATGATAACAATAAGTGGCGCTGTTGTTGAGTACTGTGAGTATAAGGCGCAGTTTCGTGGGAATGAATCTCCACACAACGTATCGTAGCAGGCGAGTAGACATGTACAGTAGGAACTTTTCCGAACACGGTTTTCATTATTTAAAACAAACTAAAATTTATGTTTTTAGGATTCGGAACATCAAAAGTGAAAAACGCAATCCTTATAAGGTCACTTTGTTGTTCATGCGTTCGTTTGTCTCAGCTGTCAAGACCCTTTAACTCGAGTAGAGATATCAAGTACAATATCAAACACGAGGGCTATGGTCTCTTTGGAGGAGTAAAAAATTCAAACTTCTAAGTCAACGCAATCGAAACATACAACCATTTAGGTACTAAAATAAAAAGCTATAAGCTACTTCCTGATGACTTAGCATCATGAAATTTGGCAAGAAGCAAGGTAAATAATTTCGTTCTTGTTAATCGTAATCATAAAATGGCTACCCGTTAATATTGCTCTGTATGTATGTAAGAACCGCGACGCTCGGCGCTCCGTCCTTTCTGACTACCTCGATAGGGATACAGCGTGAGGATATGTATGTATGTATGTAATAAGTTGTGAAATCGATGTTACTCTGTGTGTCACTTATGGACATGAATACCACACGATCGATGGTGCCCTTTGTGGGTTATGTTGGATACATTACAGGAAAGGTTTAAATAGTAGTGTGATTAATTAATAAATTTGCTATAAAATTTTGTTTTAAACTAAATTTAGTTAAAACTTTAATTTAGTGCAATGGTAATAATAATTTTTTTTATTAGTTTTGTAATTTCTGTATGAACACTCCTTTAGGTTAGGTAAGGTAATTTTACCACAACGCGAGAGACGAACAAACGAATCGCCAGATCAGAATCCGCTTCATACATGGAGTGGCATTGAAATAGGAGGCCACACTCTGAGGAGGTAGTTGAAGTCGAGAAATTCAATCTTGAAACATCTTATTCCCCTCCAACTCTTTTTGTTTTTTGCTGTTAGTATATATATGTAGCAATCTGATTATCGCATTATTATTTATAGAATCACTTATTTTTGATATAATATGTATAGTTTCTGAACAGTTTGTTAGCTCTCTCTCTACCGTTTCCTGTTACTACTCTGTGTGTGCTCTGCTAATTGTGTAACAAGATGGGTCTTTAATAAAACGTTAGAATATGAACAATAATTGTTTTATTATTGTTTCAACACGCTTCCACTGCGCTAATGGGTAATGAACATTTTAAATTAAAGTACAAAATAAAGCGCGGGAGAGAAAAGGCAAATAGTGAAAATAGAAATTATCACTACATCGCGTGGATGATACTGCGTAGTACGCATCAAAAATGGCGTCTTCAAATTATCAAGAATTACCAATTTTAAAACAAAATAGTAATTATATTAACTGGAAATATCGTGTAAAACTATACTTAGAAGAGAAAAAGGTTACAAGTGTTAGACTATACAATTGAAGACATAAAAAAATGTGAAACTAAGAAAAGTGATGATACGAAAGCGAAAAATAGAATTGTCCATTACTTATCAGATAAATACCTGGAAATTGTTAGAAATTGTACGACGTCAAGTGAAATGTTAACCAACTTGGACCAAACATTCGAACGAAAAAGCATATTCATCAAATTGCATCTAAAACGAAAACTTATCTCAATCAAACTTGCAAGACTATTTCCTAAAGTTTGACAAAATTATCAATGAGCTAAATGCAATAGGAAGTCCAGTGGAAGAAAATCATAAAATCTGTTCTCTACTTTCATCATTGCCAAGCAAATATGACAATGTAATAACGAGTATAGAAACTATGACAGGTGAGAGAACATTAAATATTGAATTTGTAAAAAGCAAGTTTGTTGGATGCTGAAATAAAAAGTAAAGAGTACCATGAACAGAAGTATGAGGAAACATTTATAACATGATATTCATGTGGAAAAGTTGGACATATAGCTTCCCAATGCAAAGCGAGACCAAACCACATCCAAGGACGTGGAGGTACTAATTCCAGAAGACCAACACGAGCTTTCTACAGGGGCAGAGGACATTCAAGAGGCTATCATCAACGGCCAGCTTATAATCAGCCTCATAGTCAATCAGTATCGCAAGCAAATACAGGTATCAGTCAAATAACATTCTCCGCGACTTGTAATAGTAGTAGTAGTAGTAGTAATACTTCAAACTTGAATACTTATGAAAATAATAATAGTATTTGTTTTGTAATAGATTCAGGTGCCACAGAAATTATGGTTAAATATGAATTAATTCAGTATATGTGTAATATTCAAAACCTAGACAACCCTATTAAAGATTTTATAGCAAATGGCCAATATTTAACATGCAATCAAAAAGGAGATCTAAAAATGAAATATAAAAATAACGAAGTTTTAATGAAAGACACATAAATAGTTAAGAGATTGACGCATAACTTACTATCTGTTAAAAAATTACTTGAAAGAGGTTTTTTATTAAAATTTTATAATAACTCTGTAATGATATACAGTAATAGTACAACTGTATATGGTAACTTAGAAGGTAAATGTATACTATTTGTTTTCAACTGAGTTGTAATGTGGGTGATGTTTTCAATGTTGAATGTGAAATTGATGATATTTGGCATAAAAGATTGGGTCATGCTAGTAGGAAACATCTCGCAATTATGAAACTTCCATACTCTCAGAAGCCATGCAGTACTTGTTTACAAGGTAAGTCCACACGCCTACCATTTTTACCAGTAATTAAACCAAGATCTAAGTACATTGCTGAAATGCTCCACACAGACATCAGAGGACCTGTCAACATCTCTAGTATCAATGGTGAAACCTATTTTCACACAATCGTGAATGATTATTCTCATGTATGTGCTGTTTATCTACTAAAAAGGAAAAATGAGGCAACTGATAATTTGATCAATTTTGTTACACAGATTGAAACACAAACAGGTAATAAAGTTAGAAGAATCCGGTCAGATAATGGAGGTGAAATTAAGAATGACAGAATTTCAAAATTTTGCAAGGAGAAGGGAATTCTAATGCAGTATACTCTACCTTACTCACCACAAAGCAATGGAATTGCTGAACGCATGAATAGGACTATATATCCAAAGGCACGAACACTATTATTGGAATCAAACTTATCTAAGCATTTATGGTTTGAAGCTGTAAGGTGTGCAGTATATCTAATAAATAGATGTCTGACAGCAGCTACTAAATTTCAGATTCCTGCTAAAATATACTATGGCAAAATAGACTTGTCAAATTTAAAAATTTTTGGTTCAAAGGCATATATGCACACATTACCTATACAAAACAAATTCATAAAGCGAGCTGAAGAGATGAGATTAGTAGGCTATGGAAATAACTGTTATAGATTATGGGACCATGAAAGAAACATAGTAGTAGAATCAAGGGTTACTATATTTGATGAGACTGAGACAAAATACACTATAGAAGCAGATATAAGTAAAGAAGAGAATAAAATGTTTCGAATATTTGAAGAAAATGAAATAGAAAATGAAAAACAAATAAAACAGGCACAAGATAAAGAAAGTGATGAAGAAAAACAAGAAAATGTCACAGAGAAAAATGTAAATAAAACTAGGAAAGAAAGAGAAATCCATCCACCAAAAATATTAGATGACTATGATCTACATATAGCTTATTGCTTATGTACAGGAGAACCAAGTAATTATGAAAAAGCTGTAATAGATACCAAATGGGCGAAAGCAATTGATAACGAATTAGAAGCCCATAAAAGATTAGGTACATGGGAAGAAGCAGAATTACACAAAGTAGAAAAAGCAATCGACACAAAATGGCTTTTTAGACTAAAGCAAGATGGAACTAAAAAAGCAAGAATAGTTGCAAGAGGATTCAACAGAGAGATTAAGGCCAAATATATTATTCACTTGTAGCAAGAATGTCTACTATTCGCACAATGATCAGTCAAGCAGTACATGAAAATTTTAAAATAAAACAGCTAGATGTACAAACTGCATTTTTATATGGTGAATTGGAAGGTGATGTCTACATAAAATGCCCTGCAGGACTACAATTAAAGAAGGGAAATATATTAAAGCTGAAAAAAGCGCTATACGGTTTAAAAGAAGCACCGAAGTGTTGGAACAAAAGATTCCATGAATTTATAATTAAACATGGATTTGAACAGTCAAAACATGATTTTTGTCTATATGAAAGGAAAAACACTTGGTTATTAATTTTTGTAGACGATATCCTTCTGCTGGGAGAGGATGACATAGTTGAGAAGTTAAAGGAAGAATTTAGGATGAAAGATTTAGGAAAAATAAAAGACTACCTAGGAATGGAAATCACAAGAGGAAGGGACAAAACAACCATTACGCAGACAAAAATGATAAAGATTATAGAAAAATTTAACATGCAAGAAAGTAAAATATGTAATACACCCATGGAGACCAATTTCTATCACAATGAGGGAGAAATAATAAATGTACCCTATAGAGAGCTGGTAGGTACGCTACTCTTTATCTCAATGAATAGTCGACCTGACATAACATTCTGTTAGCTATTTGAGCAGATTTTTGGATATAACCACATCTCAACTTTGGAAGGCAGGTTAAGGTATTGTAAGATATTTAAAATCGACATTTGATCTAGGTCTAGTATACCATCGTACAAAAACACCTATACAAATTATTGCCTACATGGATGCCGACTGGGCAGCGGACAGAATGGATCGGAAAAGCACCAGTGGCTGTGCAGCCTTTTATGCAGGTAACTTAGTATCTTGGCATTCTCGAAAACAGTCTATCGTGGAATTATCAACTACAGAAGCCGAATATGTGGCCAGTGCTTGTGCAGTAGGTGAGCTAGTTTATATCCGTGATATAGTACGTGATCTAACACATAAAACTGACATATCAGCTCATTTGAAGGTTGACAATCAAAGCTCTATAAGATTGATGGAAAGCTATGAAAATAGTAAGCGCTCGAAGCATATCGACATTAAGGCGCACTATATAAAAGATGTTGTTTATAAAAGAATAATTACAGTATCTTACAGTCTTTACCTTAAATAACAAAGTCTTTACCTTTAAATAAACATCTTTATTTTGTGAATAAATTGAAATTACAGTAGAACTCATGAAACTTTATTATTGTTAAAACTTACTACTATATTTTAAAATAGGCGTATAGAAAAGTATTTGGTTATTCTAATATTATAAAATAAATAGGTGTGAGATATTGGAGGTTATATATAACTAATTGTAATTATAATTAAGAGTAATTAATGTAATATTGTTAACATAAATATTGTGATTTGTAAACAGACTGATCTGATATTTTGAATATGAAACTAAAGAGTTGTTTAATGTAGAAGACATGCATACTTATAGATATAAAGAAAATAATCTTAGATTCAATTATATTTGATCTACTTAAAAATTGTATTGTGTAAACTTAATATATAAATATTTTGAATTGGTATGAAACAAAAACACTTATGCAAATTGTAATAATTTTAGCAATTTAAAATTAATACCATTTAAAATTGAGAGGGGGTGTTAGAATATGTATCGTTTCTGAATAGTTTGTTAGCTCTCTCTCTACCGTTTCCTGTTACAATTCTGTGTGTGCTCTGCTAATTGTGTAACAAGATGGGTCTTTAATAAAACGTTAGAGTATTGTTACGAGCTGAGGGTAATAAGATGCCGGTTATAGGGTGCAAAGAGTATTTTTCTTCGTACAAGTAGATGTCAAGAACACGCGAACTTAATTACGGCGGTTCCTAATCTTCGTAGTCGCCCTCGAAGTAGATACTCGCGTAGTAGTCACCGAAGGTACACGCTTCACTCAATAACAACGTTCCCGAATCGCAGAGTTTTTCTATCCAAGGTCGTCGCAGTAGTCGTCATAATTCGCCCTGATGTTGGCTCGATATATCGGTTCGAACGATAGTTGAGAAACACTGACTCGGCGGCGGACACGGAGCTCTATTTATAGTCGGATAAAACGAGGGTGGAACTTTCTAGTTAATTATGGTCGCTAACGGTAATTCGACATTGTTCTCGACGCCGCTTGTTTGCATGAGTCATAGGTACATGACACGTCATCGCTCGGGAATATTCGAGGTGCAACTTGGTTCTTCTTTCTTAATTTGACTTATACCATTCCATAGTAGACCTTTAACCTAGCAATGAGTTTTTAGGTCATAATTCTGCAAAACCTAGGTCTCGAGATATAAGCACTAAAAGTTACGATTCTTAGTTCCACTAAAAATCGACCTTATTCCTTACGCATAAGGTCGAACCGTAACAATATGAACAATAACTGTTTTATTATTATTTCAACAATTTTTTTATTTTAATATTTTTATAAGGAAGGAGTTACATTTAATTGTACAACATTATATTTTTTAGTAGCAATTTATCTAGTCTATAATTTCACCAATTTTGAAGTACGATGAAATGGACCCCAAAAAAAATTACAACTTTTTCTAAACCGATTATAAAAATCTAGTAAATACATAATCATTCTTTAAATTTTTACGACATTTTTACGGTATTTTTCTGATGTTTCAAACCGTCTTAAGTCTAATTAAATATTGCACTTACGATAAAAAGAAGTAGAAACAATGTTACGAAAAAAATTACATTCTCTAATTTTCACTTGGAATTTTTTTCTATAACTTAGTCGTTTTTTTATTTGGTCTAAGATACTATTTTAAAATCACTGCTTTTTCACTTCAAATCCAATATTTATTCCACAGTTAAATTTCTTAATTTGATGTGTAATAATAAATGTATGCGTAATATGTGTAAAAATATTACATCATAATAAAGTGCAGTCATAATTATGGGTAAAACGACGTGCAATATAACCTTTAATTGGTTGGTGGTGTAAATCAAGATAGCATGTGTTCACGCTCATGAATAGTCAATTATGGTGCGACGATATTACGAAATTTTGTATTGCAAATTCATTAAAACAGTATATCTAATACAAATGCGTAAGCTGTATGATAACAATAAGGTAAGTGGCGCAGATATTGAATAACGAGAGTACAAGGCGAAAGTCCGTGGGAATGAATCTCCACACAACGTATCGTAGTGGGCGAGCATGAATGTATTGTAGGAACTTCTCTATAAGAACGCGCTTTTTCATATCTGAAACGACAAAACATTTAGTTACAAGTAGTAATATAAAAAAATCTATTTATGTGAATATATATTGGAGGATGAAATATTTGGTAAAACAACTGCGATTAGTTAGAAGGAACAAGAAAAAAATAACACGAGAAAAAAGGATTTAGTAGCCGCACAATCATTTCTCTAGAATAGTCTGGTGAAATTGTTTTTTACCTAGAAAGAAAAGAACGGTATTATTATAAGTTTTCCATTGTTGTGTTGCTTATTTGTTTATTTAAAAAAATACGCCGTTACAGTGTTTTAAACTTATAACATCGTGAATTTTGAACGGATTAACGGATTTTGAGAACATCTTTAGTTAGGGGGTCAACTGAGGAAGCATGCTTGTCGCGACCCCTGCCAGCCCTTTTCAGGGCTGCAATTCCTCTACTATGCTTACCATGCGGGACAACGCAAATTTGAGATCTAGGGCGTCCCCCTAAAGCGACGGACACCAGTATGTCCCCGCTGGTGTAAGCAGAGTGCAGTTCGGCATTGGGGACCGCCTCCCAACACGCTGTACTCGTAGCGGCGGGAAGTGGAGGGAGGAGTGCAGAATAGCTGCACGGAATGTGAGATGTGGGATTGAAGAGAAGATGAATGAAGTGATGGATATTATGAAAGAGAAAAGACTGGATGTGTTATGTTTGAGTGAAACCAAGCGAAAGGACAGTGAACTTGCCCACTTGCCCGGAGTGGGCATCGCTCTGTGGTCAGATGTAACACATGGAGGTAGAAGATGCCAGGGGGTGGTCGTTTTGCTGTCCTCTCGTTTGATTGTATGACTGAGTATAAATGTGTAAACCCTAGACTGCTCCGGGTGCGCCTCAAGATGGGGTTGATGAGAATTTTTATTTTGACGGTGTATGCTCCTGTGTCCTCTGTCGGTTTAAGTGAGATAGAGCACTTTTGGGAGAATGTTAGAGAAGTTCTAGCAACGGTTGAAGAGAAAGAGAGAACTGTTGTGTGTGGAGACATAAATGGATGGGTCGGGACTGCTTGAACTGGATTTGAGACTGTTCTAGGCAAATATGGAGATAGGAGAGTGAATGATGCTGGTAGGATTCTGTTAGATGTGTGTATGGAAAAGGATCTTTTCGTTGCTAATACCGTATTTAAGCACAAAAGGATCCATCAGCACACGTGGAAAAGAAAGGGTGCGAGAACTATGATTGATTTATTCCTGGTGGATAACAGGCTCAAGAAGCAGGTTATGTACACAAGAGCGCATAGAAGAGCCGATCTGGGAACGGACCACTTTCTGGTGATAACCAGAATAAGGGGTCTGTTTGCAAAATGGCGACATCGCGAAGTGTCCAAACCTGTAGCGGTTTGTTGCATCAAATGCTGGAAACTGCAAGATGCGACCACCAGGAACGAATATGAAAGGGTATTATCCGGTAAGCTTGATGATAGATTGAAAGTGATGAGCGAGGATGTTGAAGAATGGTGGCAGAACCTTAGGGATAGTATGATCGAGGCTGCGAAAGAAGTGTGTGGAACGAATAAGATTGGGAACAGTAAAAAGCGTAATGTGTGGTGGAATGATGAGGTAAAAGATTGTGTACAAGAAGAAAGCATGGCGAGACTGGTATAATATGTGTTGACACAGTGGTAAACTGCCTATTGTACGCTGACGATGCCGTGCTTATAGCACCAACAGGCGCAGAGTTGCAGACACTAGTCACGTGCATGAAAAAGAATATGAAGTGAAAGGATTGAATATGAATGTGAACACAACTAAGGTTCTGGTGTTTGAAAGGGAAGCGGTATAAACGAAATGCGAGGTTTGGGTAAATGGAAAATGTCTAGATCAGGTGAACGAAATTGTATATCTGGAGAGTGCGTTTTCGAGGGATGGAAGATGTGAATTGTATGTGGAGAGACGAGTAGCAGCCGGCAATAAAGTGAACGGTACTCTGTCCGCATTAGTAAGCAGTATGAATATATCTAACACAGCCAAAATTGCCATAAACAATGCGGTGTTGCTGCCAACTTTATTGTACGGTAGTGAGTCCTGAATATGCCCGAAATCGAGTGAAAGTAAGATAAATGCAGTAGAAATGCTATCTCTTAGAAATGTGTGATGTCACCCTTGCAGACAAAATAAGCAATAAAGAGATGCGCAGTATGACAAGGTTGCACGGCAGGTTATTGTAAAAATGAAGAAAGGAATGCTAAGATGGTTCGACCACATGGAAAGAATGGGTGATGAAAGACGACGAAGAAAATCTATAGAGCGAAAGTGAGTGGTAAATGAAGCCAAGGAAGACCAAGGCTGACTTCTGAAGATCAAATAGCTAGAGTGTTAACGGATGGAAGTGTCAAAAGCACTTGTATACCTTCGCGAAAATGTGTGAGGAGAATAATGAGATTTGAGGAAGCGAAAGAAGTATGTAAGAACCGCAACGCTTGGCGCTCCGTCCTCTCTGACTACCCCGTTAGGAATACAGCGTGACGATATGTATGTATGTATGTCTGTATCTTTCGTTATGTTTGGCAGAAGTCGGTTCAGATTATTTTTTTGTGTTCTGTGTTAAAGTTTTTAATATCATGATTTTTCAGGAATGTAACAAATTGATCATTATCGTTTTGCCATGACGATGAAATTACTACACTATTGAGATTTATAATAGCCTACTACTTACTACTGTAAATATAAGAAAAAGAGGGTATGTATATGTTTTTCTGTCACAGTGATATTTTAAAAATAGTGTAAATAATATGATAGCGTTAACTATGTACTAATGTACTGATAAAACTAAATTAAATCACGTCAAAATATTGTACGGTAAGTATAAATTATAATAAAGAAAATCAGTGTCCTAATTTAATTATTTTAAATTGGTAATAGGCCGTTATTTAATATTCTGAAATAATAATAATTATTATAAAAAATATCAATACTGCATGGACACAGGTATTATCTGGTAACACAGATGAATGAAACGGAAATTATTGATTATACCTTGGTATAATAAAAGGTATAAAAGAGTGGAATAAAAAATATGAAGCAATATGTGGGTGACCACATACAAAAATATTTGCCTTATGCACAACGCTTCGAAAACTTTACGTGGCGGAAAGGGTCGATCGTCGGAAAGCATAAATTTAATCCGACGGATTGGAAAATGCTATTCACAAACTCTCTCGGAATCTCATCGGAAAGGAATGTACGAATCCGAAAGAAAATGCATTTATGAACCATGCTACAAAATGGTAGAAATCGTTTTCGTTTTGGTAGAAAATATTAGTGTGGTTTAAACGTATCACATTTTGACAATCACAATGTATTTGGTAATATATCATAAATAATAATTATGAAACAGAAATTACTTAGTATTTTTAAAGCTTAAACAGTTTTTGTAAATTTTTTACTTACATTCGAAGAACTAAACGGGCTTTATAAATACGAATTATACTGTCTATGCATATCGTCTCTCGTTCAACAAGTTCAAATAAATTATACTAAAAAAAGTAAAAATTTTAAAATTAATAATAACTACAATAGAAAATGCCATAGAGTTTTTATTTTTATTGTTGTTGTGTTTCTAAAAATACCTCAAATACCTCAAAGAACGTTTAGCGATGGATTGCGTAGCTAATAAAATATGTTATAAAAATATAAGGCAAACTAATCCTTAGGCATGTATTGAAATAGGGCACGAAATTTGTCTAGAAGTCTAGATATTTGTCGACAGACGTCAGCGATTATACACTATATAAAATATATGAAAACCGACGTTTTCGTGATGCAAGTGCCCCAACACGGTACAAATTGTTAGCATTATCCTTTCCTTATAATTTAAACGCAATCTAAATAGTAATCGACAATAATTGTTTGCCAAAATTATTAATTTCGTTGTCTCGGAAACGTTTTCGACACTAAAAAGTCGTCGGAATCATCGGAAGGCTCCGTCCCGAAATGAACTGTCAATTCGTTTCGTTAAGGAAAGGTTTCGGATTTGTGAATAGCGTTTAGACAAAATCATCGAAAAGTTTCCTGTCGGATACAAAAAATTGAGTTTCCCACGTTTGTGAATAACCCTGCAGCTCTATTTTTAAAGTGGTAGTATGGGAAGAAGTGGTGCGATGGCGACCATTTACACATTACGTGTGAAATTAATACATGTATTATGTAAAAAAATTGATGAAGTACCTGTTTCCGTAGCAAGTCGTTCGTGTAATATTAGTTCAATCTGGTCAAGTTGAGATGCGACGAGTTCAGCAGTTACCGACGGTACCCATATCATTAGACTGACGAATATGCAGTATATATAATCCAAGACATTAGAAATCCAAAAGCGCTGTGAATAAATATTAAATAAACACTAGGCTGTTTATTTAAAATAGACGATATCAGTCCATTTGCCTAGTTTTGCGATAACAGATATTTTGAATATTATATATAAAGAGTACGTTTTAATTTTTACTCCTGAAGAAAGTCACGACATCAAGTTTGCACGGTCTACTAAATTCTGAACATTGTACGAGAGTTCCATTTTTAATAATTTCTGGGGTTATAAATAATGTCTAGCTCGTGTAAAATAATTTGATTAGAAAATTTACCTCCAACTTGTAGAATTTCACGGAATTGTATAAAAAGAACATTAATTTGGGTACGTTCACAAATATGCACGTGCCGAACTGTAAAAAATACATAATATATTATTATTATTACATATATTTATTGCTTGTAACACTCAGGGCAGTGTAGTCACTTTATTTTATATAAAAATAAACTAGCTTTAATCGCCATCCGAAAGCATTATTAAGTTTTCGTCTTAAGATGATGTGAAAAATAAAATTCAAGTGATTATTAAAGAGAAAGAGCGAGATAAGTTGAATTAAAGATATATTAGGCGTGCTGTAAATCCAAAGTAAATTTGAATGATATGTGGTATCCTAGCAATAAAACACTACGCCTAAGTACTCAAAAGTTATGAAACTAACAGACTTATAAAACTATAAAATAAAATGATTTATTTTGGGAGCTAAAAGTAAGAATATTACTGTTGAAATACGTGCTTAATTATTATTAATTTATTAAATAATTAATTGCATATTCGTATGCTAAGTAATTTCAATTAAAAAGAGTTAAATAATTATTTCAACATTAATAACTATTTATACTCTCTGAGAGAGATTTTTGCACACTATATTAAACATTGAAAGCACATTTATAAACAGTATTTGTTATTCATTTACCAGTCCGTCAAAAGTAGGCTTGAATTTTACCATTACATTAACTAAATCTTTGTACATTTTCATTAAAAATTCCACATCAGTATCGTTGATATCCAAATGTTTCTTAATCCGTTTCACGTGGCAGTAAATTGAGAGAAATACAAAATAATTTATTGTTGGTGGTACTTCAACACTTATCATTGGGATCTTTACTAATATTTCTTTCCAAATAGAATTGAAACAATAATCTGATACGTACCAAAAGTGACAATATGTTACTCCCATTGTTATTTTTGCAACAAATCCTATAAACAAAAATAAAACAACTTTCCAGCCAATCTTCTCTAGTGTCTTTCTATTTATGTTTAATTTATAGCTGATTAATGTGAGGTCGCCCAAAAAGTCGTATAGCGTATACTTTGACATTAATAGACAAAATGCGTAACTCAGATATTCAACTAAATACACAACGGTCCAGAGTTGCTGCGCGATATCAGCACCAATGTATAATACAATAGCCAAAATAAACGTAGACATGGTTAACGAATAGGTTAAAATTTTTGCGATCCATCTGTATTCATGTGGAAAAAATTTTGAGAATCCGACGTCGAAGCCAAAAATGAATTGCGCAACACCAAAAAATAACAACTGAGTGGTGGGGAATTTTAATTTTTTTTTTAAGTTTGTTACAGGGCTTAACACTATTTTATTCATTTTATTTATTTTTAAAACACAAACTATTTGATAGAACGATATAATCGCACTAATGTAAAAACTAATTTAACTTAATTGTAGTCTACATAGATTGCTTGTTTAGTTTCAACGCAGTAATTCCATTAACCCAAACTTAATTTCGAACGCGGATAGTTATTAATTGAAATAATGATGTTATGTAATGATGTTATATGTGTGGTGTCGCCCTTGCGGACAAAATAAGCAATGAAGAGATACGCAGTATGACAGTTGCACGACAGGTTATTGTAAAAATGAAGAAAGGAATGCTAAGATGGTTCGGCCACATGGAAAGAATGAGTGATGAAAGACTGACGAAGAAAATCTATAGAGCGAAAGTGAGTGGTAAATGAAGCCAAGGAAGACCAAGGCTGACGTCTGAAGATCAAATAGCTAGAGTGTTAGCCGACGGAAATGTCAAAAGCACTCGCATACCTAGGCGAAAATGTGTAAAGAGAAAGGTGAGATTTGAGGAAGAGAAAGAAGTATGTAAGGACCGCGAAACTTGTCTCCGTCCTCTCCGACTGACTACCCTGTTAGGGATACGGCGTGAAGATATGTATATGTATGATGTTATGTAAAGCCAAAAACCGACTTCAAAAAAGGAGGAGGTTCTCAACTGTACCGACTGTATGTTGTTTTTTTTTTGTATGTTTGTTACCTCATAACTCTGTCATTTCGTCATTAATGGACCGATTTTTAAAATTATTTTTCTGTTTGGTAGTTTAATATTTCAGAAGTGGTCCCATTTAAATTTCAGCGATTTTGGAACTTGGACTTCGAAGATACACCAAATAACGCGACCTGGTAATAAACTTTATTTATATTGATGATTCTCTTGTATATCGTTACGCTCCGGAATTAGAAAGAAGTTAATTGCAGACCTGCATTAGATATTTATTTAGGTCAAGATCACTCAAAAGGGAGAAATAAAAAATTAAAAAAAAAATTAAACCACCTTCAAAAATAAAAACACTGAAAAGTACAAAATAACTATCCTTTACTAATCAAACTCAAGTACAATTAAAATAACTTTATCCTGTTTACGTAGTGCGGGCCGCATGTCACGACATGCTGCCTTGAATGACGTCATTCGGCGGGCTCTTGTCGCCGCTGGCGTTCCTGCAGTCTTAGAGCCTGTAGGTATTGTGCGCAGCGACGGCAGGAGACCGGATGGTTTGACGCTCATTCCTTGGAAACTTGGAAGATCGCTGGTGTGGGATGCCACTTGTGTCGATACACTTGCTGTTTCCCATGTGCCGGCGACTTCCAAGTCAGCAGGTGCCGCGGCTAGCACTGCCGAGAACTTGAAGCGGCGTAAGTATGCGACTCTCTCTGAGAGTTTCATATTTACGCCCTTTGCAGTCGAAACTTTGGGTCTCTGGGGCCCCGAAGCCCATCGACTGGTTTCTGATATTTGTAAGAGACTGGTCGAGGCTTCGGGAGACCGCCGGGCTGGCAGCTTCTTCCGCCAACGAATCAGTTTGGCTATTCAAAGAGGCAATGCTGCCAGTCTGCTAGGTACCTTGAGCAATGACAGCTTTCTAAGCGGCAACTTTGAGGAAGTTTATTATTTAAGATAATGTGTAGTTTTAAGTTTGTAAATATTAACATATGTATGTACTTTTTATTAATAAAGTTTTTTGTAGAATGATAGAAAAAAATAACTTTATAAATACGATACACATACCTATATAATTAAATTTGACAGTTATTGTAGTCGGTGCCAAATCAATGTGCAACAACAGAAAGCCTATCAGTTTAGTAGGCTTGGCACCGACTTCAGTAACTATATTTATATATTAATAAATAGCTATTAATTATGGATTACATGATACATATACCTTATGGATATATTTGTAAAGTACAAAAGGAATATAACTTATACTGATAAGAGTTATGATTAGTGGTGGGGAAGGTAGTTTCCAATAGTGATTGTAACTACAGAATGACACATTGCTGACGGGACACTAGAGCTAAGCAGATAAGTATCTAAATAGAATATTAAGTTATTCATTTTGTTATATAGTATGATGTTAGAGTGTGTATCTAGTATTGCATTATTTGCATTAAGTATGATATGATATGATAATAGAATTATAGAATATAATGTTTTAGAGAGACAATCATTGTAATAAAAATGAGTAAAGTGTAATTGCTTACATTTCAGTATTTTATTTAACAATAATACCAGAGTAAGTTTCTTGCTCGTTCTTCTCAGTGCAGATTCATTCTGAACCGTGGTAGATTTTACTTGAATAAAAATGATTGGATTCAAGCTTAATGATGTTTCCTTCCATTTACCCATTATTATTAATATTTGTACTCCTATTATTATTTAATTCTTTTGAGTAATTGCTTATTTTATAATTCTATGTTCCTTATTTCTAACACGTGCTATTAGTAGCGAGCAAATTCCTATAAACAGCTGGGTAAGTGCTTGCGATAATAATACTTGTCTTACATTGTGTATCATGATGATGTTAAATTTCCTCTCAGACCATTTTTTGAAAGCTTACTAGTTAACTGCAATTGCTACAATTGGGGATAGATTTAGATAAAATTAGTTCTGGCCCGATAGCAATATTCAGCATAATGCACTTCTTTAGTACCTATTACAGGGCTTATAATTGCTTATAATTGCTTAGCAGGCAAAATAAGCAAGTTGGGCTGTATCGATTTAGTGCACATTCATATCAAATTGTCTGTATATGAGCTTGCTTTTCGCCAATCAGGGGCAATTAAATGTCTTAATCATTTCAGAGCAGGTAGAAGCCGTTATTAATGAATCGAGTCGAGCATATTTCACTGTATATGAAATATCGTGTATTTGATGATCAAGTATCTAAATTGCGGGTATCTTTATGCAATGCCAAATTTCGCTTTCTACTTGAGAAGTACTCTTCAACAAATTCAACTTTTAAACCGTTAGTATATGAGCTTGTTTGCTACCAGTCATGTTGTATATGTAAAATGTCATACAATGCGCAGACAAAATGTCAGAGTTATTATTATAGATGCCGGTATATTAAAGAATTAGACAAGAGCTATGCTTTAGTAGTGCGTAATATGTCTTGCATTACATGCTGTCACAATCCTGATATCGTTATGCAAATTTTAACAATGTCAAACGGACGACGCATATGACAGAAGTAAACTCTGTGCTATAGAGGAAACCATTATAGTAGCTACTGTTACGCATTGTGCCCACGTGGTGGTGATATAGTCGAGCGTAAGCCAGCCAGATAAGCTACCGCTATCACGGGATTTTAAAGGCAATGGTCGAGCTTTTCCTTCTGCCACTGCTCCCGGCCAGCTGCGAAAACTGAAGCCTTAAAAGAGGCAGCATAGCTAGTGTATGGTGTTTCCACTTTCCAAACCGTCGGCACGAGATTACATCATTTTGCTATCAATAATGCCTTCTATGGTTGTTTACATTTTTATAGATTTCGTGTGCAAGCATAAGTGCAAACAAGCTAGTCAGTGTTCATTTGTACAAGTTAGATACTGAGAAACCAGGCCGGCTGAAGACCTAGACGGCTATGTGTATAAATTCATACTGAGTGAACAAGTCGACTGTGTGACTGTGAACTTTGTGTGAGCAGCATAAACTTAGAATTTGCAATCACTTAAGGTCAACGTAATTGAAAATGGTAGTATAAATTACATAATCGGTTGAAAGACAGGTTACAAACCATACGACTTACAGACTCAATCCTTGGGGTTTTTCTGTGGGTAGCATGAAATTACGATAATATTATACAACATCTTCATGTGGGTAATTGTTAATAATCATCATTTAATCACGTGCAACAACTGAAGGTAAGCGCCACGCTTATTACGTAACTTGCAGACGGCATGCGACAGCCAATATTGCGCGATATCTGCTGTCAAAACGAGAATTTGTGTAATGTAATTTGTATAGTGGCGCTAAAACAAACGTGAAAACTCCATTTTACGGTCATAGAATAATAGATACGCAATTCTCATACATGACACTAATTTTTTATAACAATTAATCACCGGTCGCGCAGTGATCGCGTGGCTGTCGTTGTCTGCAAATTTTTAGATAATAACCCTGCGAGGTTAGAGATAAGCGCCAACGCGCCGGCACGGTCACATTTACAATATTATACCCCAAATTTAAAACAAAGGTTATTACAAAACATAGTTCTCATTTACTTTTGATATAACTTTTATTAGAATTTAGTTTATTAGAGTAGGTATGACACTATATGATAGAATTACAAGACACGTAGTTGCTAAGAACGATCGAACTCTGATACGGTGGTTCCTAGTCTTCGTAGTCGCCCCTCAAAATCCTCGCGTAGTAGTCGTACGTCTTCGTCGGTAGTCTAAAAACCGATGAATTGCCACTTCGTCAAAGCAAGTAGATATTTAATAAAAAAAAGTGGTTTATATGCCATTGAAGCAAGAGCCACAGATTGCAACGCTACTAAAGTAAATTCAAAGTTAAATGACATCTATTCTGACCTTGATATGAAAGCTTTTTTTTTATATCAGAGGGGGCAAACGAGTAAGCGTATCATCCGATGGAAAATGGTCACCGCCGCCCATGGACACCCGCAACGTCCAGGGAATCACGGGTGCGTTGCCGACCTTTGAGGAAAGAGTAGTCTCGTAGATACCCTAATATAAGAGATTAAAACGATGACATAGTCACTCATTTTTGTTACAAAGAAGGTGATGACCCTTCTGTAAAGAAAGCGTGTGGCGAAGGCATATAAGCTGATCTTGTGTTAAGGCTTGAATACACCACTACCAATGGTTCGACCAGAGAACAGTGCCAAGAACTGTACAAGCTACAAATATAGACAAGTTTTCTTTTGGTTTTTCGAAACCTTGAAAATGGAGTAAGTCAGATACTGATCTGAAGCAAGCTCCGGCACTAGTCAGTTAACTGGTGAAAAACAGTGGTTCTCCTGCTAGGAAACTGGAAAGCTCCCGCGAACCACAGGTTGCAAGGGACTTCGAGGGTAAAGGAACAGGTACCTTTGAAAAACAAGTACGCTGGCTTATTGAAAACATCGCAGCAAGCTAAGATTCGCAGCCGCTGCTAATTACAATAAGACAACCAGGTCGCTTATCAACTTATCATATTTTTATGATCGAGAATCAAAGATAACTTTTGATTCTACAATCCTTTCATGGATAGAGGGATATAAAATATTATTCTCGCGACCTGCATACATACTTCTAAGATATTTGTTTCAAGAAGCTATTTTTTACCTTTTAAAAATCGATGCTATTGATACAGATCTACCTTCTAAAGGTAAATGTTATTAATTATATAATGACCGGCCCGTTGGCTTGATCGCAGAACATCTGTCGTCCAAGCCGGAGTCCCGGGTTCGATCCCCGGTCAGAACAATTTGGGAAACGATTTTTTCTAAATTGTCTTGTAATCTGGGTGTTACTGGTAACTGCCCCAGAGTTCGTTGTGTGGTACCCATAGTACAAGCTTACTGATTGGTTTGGAGTCACACAATTTGTATAATTGTTTGGAGTATTATTACTAAAAATGTTGTCGAATACCAAAACCTAACGGTAAAAACAAATTCATACATAATTTACAAAATCTTAATAAATTTATAGACAGGGGACATTTTAAAATTTAAGTTCTTAAGATCGGATTGGATATAAACTAGCCAAAAAATGTTGCTTTATGAGCACGATCTATGATAAATTTTTTTAATGAATATTTAATACTCTTGTGTTTAAGGTTGGAATTCGATAATAAAGTTGTATGAATCGAATTTTTTACCGTTTGGCCTCAATACGGCTCCTTATGTTTCTAAAAAAAATATGAAACCGGAAGCAAAGTTACTAAGCTCTAGTGGATATCACACTATCCACAACATACTCAGATGACCTGGAGTGCTATTCACAACTTCATTTCATCGGATGAAACATCGGATGAAACATTGGATGAACGCATCGTTGATAACATCGATGAAAAATTACATCGGTTGTTCGCTAGGATTTTCCTACGATGTAACAGCCAAGGAGTTGGCAGCAAAAACTTTTTACAACCTACACATGTGGTAAAAATGAAATTTAATAGTATAATATAAAAACAAATTTGTTTTTAAAATTGTTCTGATCATTCCGATGATGTTTAAATACAAAACTTATTTAAAATGTAAAAATACACGTATAAATATTTTAATGAATGTAATGTTACAATTATATGAATCAAACTAAATACCAACTCCCGGTTCATTCATTTTATTACATACGGAGACGTCATTCGTCAACTTGTCAGTTGTCAATAACTTTTCAAAATGGCGTCGTGATGCCCAATTAATATCGTTAGGTACTCTCTTCACTTACCTTTATATTATTTAAGCAACGGTGTTGTAAAGTGATCTCATATTCGTGAAATAAATGGGGCTAAAGATTTCTCAAGGAATTAATGTGACTAAAACTGCAGTTCATGGACATTTATGGTGATTTTGGTGATCGAAGACGCCTACGAATCCTACAAAAGCCTACAAACTATCCATTTGTTTCTGTTAAAAAAAATATAAATAAATGTGAGACTTAAGAGTTAATGCCATTTATAAGTAAGTATTGTAGAAGTTAGGACAAAAATGTGTTTCATATTTTGCTGTAATAGCCAACTAAACATTAAACAAAAAGTGCGGGAAACTGCATTCTCTGTAATTTGTCATGTTTTTGTAAAACTACAGCTTAAAGGTGTTTATTTTAATATTTCAGTGGGAATGGATGAAAAGAGAGGCAGTGTCAAGTTCTCATACAAAGAAATAACCAATATCCACTTATCATTTTATGTATTATAAGGCAAGATCATGATGTAAAAAAATAGAGATGATTACAAAGAGAAATGTTGATGCAGTGAATTGTTAAAATGTATTTTGAAGTGTAAACCTTGAACAAAAGAAAAAGAAATGATAATGTACCTGCCTACCATGTGCCTGTGAATTACAAAAAGTTATAATAACTGGTATAGGTTATATTTATTTATACTTTTATGTATATAAATAGGTTTCTAAAACTGCAATTTTTGAAATACTATAGAAGTCATGTTACAAACAATTATTATCAATCTTATTTAATATAAATGTAATAAGTAGCTATTAAACTTTGCATTATGAAATAAATACACTAATGATATCTACTGATCTACTTATTTTGTACCTGCATACTTTTATTATAATTGAGGTTCAAATTTATAAACGAGGTACATTTTTTTTATTCTTTTACTTCTTAGTTCTTCAAATTATATCTCCATAAAATTATACACAATGTTTTCATACATCTTACCTGGGTACTTCTATACTTTCTGTAGGTAAATAAGTATTAATAATTCTAAAAATATTAGTAGTTACTCCTATCAATCATTCTCATCGTTAGTGCCATTGAATAAATTACTTATAAATTATATCAGGAATTAAATTAAAAGACAGTAGGTATGTACGTGCTCTTGCTTTTAATAAATCTTTAATTATTATTTAACAATCAATACAAAATTTTCTGTGACTAGAAAAGTTGTGGAAACTTGTACAAAGCTGTGTTGAATGCTATGATTTCTCAGTTCTTACTTCTCAACAACAATGATAAAATTGTAATCAGTAGCTGTATCCATATGTATCTGTAAGAAAAAAAGTTGCATAAAATTCATTACCTAAATAAAATTAATGTGCAGCTATTGAAAAAGTTACTGTTTCTAATAATCAATTCAACTGAATTTTAATTCATTGCTGGTCAATATTTAAAAGAAAAAAGACCATTAATTTGTTATCCTTCTGAGTCATACCACTAATACAATTCAGAAAATGTACATAAATGTCAACATTTTATTAGAAATATAAATACTTATTATATTACATACAGCTACAGCTCTATTAATATCATTAATGTTAATACTAACTTCCTTAAAAAGGTTCCTGTCTGTACATCATAAATAAACAATACTGTTGTGATTTCATTTACCTATACATAAATACTTACAAAGGTGTGTAGTTCTAAAACTTCATGGTTATGAGTTCTTATTTAGTTTTAGAATATGTACATATTACAATAAAAGTGTCCATACTCACATTTCGTGGACATTGTATTTACTGGATATATCCATATTTTAAGTCTGTATGCTGTATGTCTGCTGGTGCATGACATAAGTGATGACGTACAGCATACAGTATCCATTGTAACCCTATGATTCGAAATATGTTGTTTACAATTCCTGAGGTTTTTGAAATATATTATCTACCTATCACACACGACATCGAAACGTTTCAAATACTTTCTTACGAGGGATTTAGATTTATTACATCAAAGAAGAAATGGGTATTAACAAAAATCAGGCAAAAATCATCAATTAGTGATTACTTACTCAGTGTCATAAATTGTTTTTTCTATTTGAGAGGGAAGGCAAAGGGATCTACGCCCACAAAGCCGATGTCTTTAGTAAGAAATAAAATGACAATACATACAAAATACCTTTCTGCAATAAAATAACTAGCAACCAATTTCATAAAATAATAATACTGTATTACTAGGTGTCTCTCTTTATAGCAAGGATTAATCTTTTAATAAGAATGAGATAATAAATATAACAGAATAAATGAGACAAGTTATAAGACCAAATAAGGTCTCATAATCTATGGTAAATAGTAATGGGTAGGTATTTATGTATTTCTCGTTCATACGTACTTATACGATAGTTTCACGTTGTATTGCAGACGGAGTTGCCAAGCAAAGCGGTCATTGAATACTTCTTCCACCTTATCAAATCTCATTACCTGTCTATGCATTATTCTTCTCACACACTCGCCTAAGTTATGCAAGTGCTCTTAATATTGCTGTTATTTGTAATACTAATAACGGGTATTTACTATTTGAAAGAACGAATGTTAAAAGTAGTATTTGTTAGAGCGTTTTTTCATTGGCTGACACGATAACGATATATCGTCGCAGATGCAGACTCATCGATATCGGGGCACAGAAATCTATGGAGCGACGCTTTCACTAAACGACGCGACCCCGATTTATCGTCGCCGGCGATCGGCGACGACATGTCAGTACTAGGGATGGCGATCTGAGATCGATTAATCGAAGAATCGATTATTTCGACCATATAAATCGATTTTTAATCGATATTTTGTAGTGAATCGATACTTTACCCTTTAAAATCGAGATTCGATAATTTTTGTTATGATAAGAAATATAAAACTGTTTAGAATGAGTTGAATGTAGGAACTGTGAATTTTATAATTTTTTAACTTAAATATTATAATTTTTTTTTTATCTTAAGTAGAGATTCTTAAACATGTAACATTTAAATACAGTTGTAATTGTTTAGTTCATTAAAACTGATTAGATTGATTATTTTAGCGTCTTCCAAGTTTTCTATAATTACATTCATATCTGTCTGTTTGGACTTCTTCCAAATTGAAATAAGGCGCAACAATTTTATGAAATTTATATATTTTTTGTTTTTACAAAAATTCGTTACACGTTTAAAAAATGAGAAATAATGTACTACATAAACGAAGCTAGCGCAGAGAGAACAGAGGGCACTAGTGGCGCTCCGCTACTTATATACGGCTGAGACAGCGCCATCTATTGCCACGATTCCCTAACATCTTCGGCCGCCTTGAGAGCTCCAGCTCTCAATATAGTATAAGTTATTCTTGTGATGTAGTAGCGGTCTCAGTTTCACGCTCAGCTGCAGGAACGGGAAGTGGACACAGTCTTGAAAATGCGCTATCGATGATGCCGGTCGCAGTGCGAATCTGTGCAACCCTGGTGACGCCGTCTTTTCCTGGGAACACAGACACAATTCTCCCCATACGCCACTTGAGCGGGGGGAGGTTATCCTCTTTGATGACTACAAGGGTATCAAGCGTTATTTCTTCCTTGTTCTGTTTCCACTTGCTGCGCTTCTGAAGCTCGGAGATGTATTCTGACGACCAGCGCTTCCAGAAATGCTGCCTCAGCAGTTCAACTCGCTCGTAACGGGACAATGCGTGTACAGCCCTAGACGTGACGTCTCTGCAGGCAGGAGCGGTCAGCGGTCGGCCAATCAAGAAATGCGCAGGAGTGAGTGGAGAGTAGTCGTTTGGATCTGAAGACATTGGATACATAGGACGGGAATTCAGAACGGCTTCAATCTGTACTAAAACCGTACTAAATTCCTCGTAAGTTAAATTAGCGTTCCCTATTACACGCGTGATATGGTATTTACAGGACTTGACCCCAGCCTCCCATAAACCGCCAAAATGAGGTGCATATGGTGGTATGAATTTAAATTCTATTCCATTATCAGAAGCGTAGTCAATAATACACTGAGAACTACTTTGTACAAAATTTGCAAATTCCTTCACGGCTCCCACAAAGTTTCTACCGTGATCTGAAAATATTTGAATTGGTTTCCCTCTACGCGATATAAACCTTTTTAATGCCAAAATATAACTTTCAGATGATAAACTTGTGACGAGTTCCAAGAAAGTTCGGACAAAGAATCAGGTGCAGCTGTCGTCTTAAGGCAATTTGTGTCCATTTTATGACCTTTTCATGTAAAAAAGTAGGTCCATTCCACCATATTGATGACATACTAAGCTCATTCAATGTTTTACCACGCGACACTAAATCTGCCGGGTTGTTTATACTGTTTACGTGCAACCAAACCACATTACTTAGTTAACTCATTAATTTCGACAACACGATTCTGTACAAAAGTTTTTAGCAAGCGAGGGGACATTCTCAACCAACCTAGTACAATAGTTGAATCTGTCCAACAAACTATATTATCAAATTTTAACTGAAGCGATTTTAATATTTTATCGATCAATTTAGCACCGACTAGCGCTCCACACAATTCAAGACGTGGAATACTAACCGGTTTGAGCGGTGCAACGCGGCTCTTCGAACACAATAATGTCACTGTGACGTCATTATTACTACTAAAGGTACGAACGTAAGCGCACGCTCCGTGTGCAACTTCACTCGCGTCTGAAAATATATGCAGTTCAATTCTGACGGGATATTTTCCTATCACATGACGCGGTACTCGCATACTACTTAAGTTAGACAAAGAATTAATAAACTTCTCCCAACACAATACTACATCATTCGCACCACTAGACACGCACCACCTAGACACGCACCACCTAGACACGCACCACCTTGACACGCACCACCTAGACACGCACCACCTAGACACGCACCACCTAAGACACGCACCACTTAGACACACACCACCTAAGGCACGCATCACCTAGACACGCACCACCTAGACACGCACCACTTAGACACGCACCACCTAGACGCACACCACCTAAGACACGCACCACCTAGACACGCACCACCTTGACACGCACCACCTAGACACGCACCACCTAGACACGCACCACCTAGACACGCACCACCTAGACACGCACCACCTAGACACGCACCACCTAGACACTTACCACCTGCACACGCGCCACCTGCACACATACCACCTGCACACGCACCACCTACACACGCACCACCTACACACGCACCACCTACACACGCACCACCTATACACGCACCACCTAGACTCGCACCACTTAGACACATCACCTAAGACATGCACCACTTAGACACACACCACCTAAGACACGCACCACCTAGACACGCACCACCTACACACGTACCACCTAGACACGCACCACCTAGACACGCACCACCTTGACACGCACCACCTAGACACGCACCACCTAGACACGCACCACCTAGACACGCACCACCTAGACACGCACCACCTAGACACGCACCACTTAGACACGCACCACCTAGACGCACACCACCTAGACACGCACCACCTAGACACGCACCACTTAGACACGCACCACCTAGACGCACACCACCTAAGACACGCACCACCTAGATACGCACCACCTAGACACGTACCACCTAGACACGCACCACCTAGACTGGCACCACCTAGACTCGCACCACTTAGACACGCACCACCTAGACGCACACCACCTAAGACACGCACCACCTAGACACGCACCACCTAGACACGTACCACCTAAACACGCACCACCTAGACTCGCACAACTTAGACACACCACCTAAGACACGCACCACTTAGACACACACCACCTAAGGCACGCACCACCTAGACACGCACCACCTAGACACGCACCATTTAGACACGCACCACCTAGACGCACACCACCTAAGACACGCACCACCTAGACACGCACCACCTAGACACGTACCACCTAGACACGCACCACCTATACACGCACCACCTATACACGCACCACCTAGACACGCACCACCTAGACTCGCACCACTTAGACACACCACCTAAGACACGCACCACTTAGACACACGTGGTGTGTGTCTAAGTCTTCTACCATCTTGATGTGAATTTCCATACTAAGCGTCTTCCTTCACTTTATGACACATGTATCATACGTTGAAAATAGAGTATATTTTAATTATTTTAAGAAAAACTTCCAAAACTTTAACTGTTCACCGAGAAAATAGCTTAACATCGTAGAACTCGTCTAATAGAAAGTAGCTTTTCGCTCGTGGATGTTGTCATACAATTTGACAGATCACAAGCGCGAGGATGTACGCAACGTTGCACGCGACGAAGTGTACATTTTGATAGCTAAAGTCGAGGTTGAGAACGAGAGGTTATCGGACTTCTCTTTCTCACAATTTTACATCCGTGAAGTTGTGAATGACAATTTCATAAATTAGTATGGAAAATTCGTACATCGGATGTGATCATCGGATGCAAACAACCTTTGCGCATTCACAATTTAAAGCTCACGGATGTTTCATCCGATGCAAGGATGTTTACGTGTTGTGAATAGCACTCCTGTGTCTAGTAGCTGTCATATTTCTTGCGACGATACCCTGCAAAAAAATTGTTAGTCTGACTATGGCTATGATTTACGATTAATTATTATTAAAAACTATTATGTTACCTAATACTTGGAAAGTCTTATAATTCAAAGACTTCAATTCAGCCTACCTAGTGAAAAAAAAAATGTAATTAGGTATGAACCAAAATTTAAAAAAAAGTACTGTTTAAAATAAGAGACCACTAGTGTAGTGGGACTTCTTAGTTCGGCTTACTCACCAATAGAATATGGTTATGGTTTTATATACCTAATCCAAAGGCTTCGAAAGACATAAAAGATAATTTTGAAAAATATATGAATGTACTATAGTCATTACATCCAGATTTGCTATAGTAAGTTTTAACTCGATTCCTTTATGAATTGAACATTTTGTGAAAAAATGAATACTCGAATCTGGAAATTTTAACTGATGCCTCAACTAAGGGGTGCACGGATGCGTGTAGTACCGAAACGGCTGCAGAACTCTGAAAATTGAATAAACTATTCATATAGAAATAGCCACTGCTCTTTAAGATATAAAAACATTCTCAAAAGGGTTATCTGACTGTTGAGATTATTACAAATCGATAGCACTACCGTACATAAATCGGATGGGAGGTATCCACATTCAACACACTAAATAACACGCAAGTTATGGCAATGGTGTGAATACCGAAAAATAATAGTGTTGCTTCATATATCTAGTCTGCTGACAATGATGTCGCGAATACGGAATCAAAACTTATCCATCCAGACATTTAGTGGACTGCTCTGAGATGTCGCATTATAAAAAAAAGAATACCATGGCCGATAGTCTTCAGATATTTTTAAAATAAAAAATATGTACCGTGGGTTCTCAGAGTTGTCAGAATGTTCCGACTTTGGGATAGTTCTAAAAAATGTCATCATTAACGTATTCACTGTTTCATGCTCAAACTTTCCTTTTATGCCCTTCCTCCTTTTTAGATCATTCTCAAGATCTAGAAGGAAAATTATTAGCGATGAATATATTAGTGATAACGCTGTGCCCACGCTGTGCTTGACACAGTTGTGGTACCCTTTTTAGAAGAATTTTTTTAGAGATAAACCTTTAATGTTGACACTAAGCGATGGTATCATTATGTCTCATTTCAACCTCAACATACACTGTCGGCTTAGCCTCGATTGCCAAGTGTTATCAAGACAGCTTTATTGAATGGAAGTGTTCTACTCTCTTCTATCTATATTATTATAGCTTCACTTGTAGAAAGCTCATTAAAATAGTACGATTGGAGTATAAAATAATAATAACAATAGAGTGTCCTACATAAAGTAGGCCTTCCGACAGCTCTAAAATCTAAGATCCAAAAAGCTGTTATACTCCGCACAACAGCGATCGTGCGTCGACTCTAAAACCTCCAATAGTGGGGTAGTGTGTTGCCGAATAAAGGCCCACGCTACCGTATCAATCCTAATAGGGTGATTTAACAAACGATAATAAATATAATGTAAAGAAAATCGAATGATAGACTTAATAGACTTAAATATAAGTTATGTACTACGCTATAAAAATGAACTTACGAAACAATATTACAACTTATTTCATTAAATATGTAAATCAACACACGAACAATGAAATGTGTAACAATCAACAAAGGTAGCCGTAGATGACATCAGAAACACCGTCATGGTCCACTAGGAGGCACCAGTTTTCGTTTTCGTTCGTATTGCCAACACGGCCATGCTGCAATGTGCCTGCTCTCAGACACCGCACGCCGAAGGTTGCTCATAAGCATCTTTAGCGTCGAACTCCAGACGACCTTAAATATCTAGAAAACAAACAAATAAGACTTTTGTTTTCTCCTTATACATTCTACTCCCAAACTCTCCGCCCATCATGATGTCCACAGTATTGTTAAACAAATAGCAAAAACTCCACTCCAAAATGTATCATTTAGATTTAGGCAAGTACCATTTTGGAAAAGTAGTCTTATTTTAACAAAACACAAAACCAAGAACGTTCCTTTAGACTTAGGCAGCGCCTGGAATTAATATTACGAGCTCCTTTAGGCTTAGGCCACCCGCAATTTAACTGTATTAAGTAGTCTCGGTACTAATAGAGACAGTCTCAGCCTTAGGATGGTCATTCTAGTCTTTAGCAAGACCAGACATGACTCAATTGAAGCATAAGTATATTTTCAAGCTAGTCTCACTTTATAATGGATGCATAATAATATACTTTGGATATCATGTTGTAAACTTTCACAAATAAATCTAGTTGAAGATGTTTTTATTTTTGTCATTGTTATGCAGGTTATGTTTTAAAGAATATTTTTTTAAATTAAGTAGTAATTTCATTCAATGAATTGTATTAATAAGGGAAAATACTATTTTTGAATCTGAAATCAAAAAAATTTCGCGCCAACACTACGCGAAATACAACGCTTCCTTGTTTTATTACTAATCTTAATTTAATCATCAATTCATTATTTTTAATCCACGGTTTCATATTCTCATTGGCATTAGTGCCTGTGTAAGGCTAGGTGCTTCTGTCACTTCCTCGCAAATCTGATACCCGATATCTATCCTGTCCTAAGACCCTTCTACTTAAAATGGACCCTTGTAAGCTGCCATCAATTTTCTACTTTTATCGTCGTTGACTTGGATTTGGATTTTTACAAGTACTAGGTCACCTTTGTGGTATATTTTGGCTTAGGTACGATTGCTATCAAATATTTTAACATAATACAATTAGAATTAATTCGGTAAACCAGGAATTGTATTTCCGTTTTAAGAAAGTGTCATTTATTAAGATTTATGATTTGATATAATTTGATATAACAAACACAATGTAAAAGTAAATAACATAGCGAGAGCTTTTATGGATTGGATATGGATTTATAAGAGGAATTTATACATCTTGTTTTTCCACTAAAACAGTTAAGCTAATACAAATGCGTGAGTTGTATGATAACAATAGTGTAAGTGGCGCAGATGTTGACTATGGAGAGTATGAGGCGCAGGTCCGTGGGGATGAATCTCCACACAACGTATCGTAGTGGGCGAGCGCAAATGTATCGTAGGAACTTCTCTATAAGAACCCGTTTTTTAGTATCTGAAACAAACAGAAAACGTTCTCTGTCTTTAAGAAAGCCTGAAGTACATTGATACTTATACGATTAGTCATTTCCTAATGGAGGTGGTCAAAAATTGAAGTCATAACAAAATCACGTTGGCAGTAGTTTGGACTTTTGGCAGTAAGTCCAACTTGGACTGCTCGAGGTAATACGGAACAGGCCCATTCTGTAAGCAACGGGCAAGTTTACTAGCCCGTTGCTTACAGAAGTTACGTGTTATAAACTTTATCCTTTGGTCGATTGTTACGACATACACTAGAAAATAAGTAGCTGGCACATTCTATATTTTTTCTTTTTCTTAGACTTATAATGCCTGAAACACTCGTAAAGTAGGTACCTGGATTTGGGATTATAGAGGTAGTACTAAAGTGCTCTGACTATAGTATCTGGAATTGGGACTGCGCTATACCTAGAATCGTAAATATTTCTAATAATTTGATAATAATGGAATGTCTCGTATACTAATAAATTTCGTAACATTATAAAACTGCGCCCAAACCGATAATTTTTAAAATATTTGTAATCTTGATTTGTGTATTAAATATTTTTGAATATTACTCTTGCATTTTGATTCTTTATGCTAGTTACATTCACAAATTAGAAGCCAGACAAACAAGTATTGAAACTTATGTTACACTTTTATTGAATCGGTTGAAGAAATATGATAACATAACAGTGGTACTTTTTGCCCATCACTAGTCACGACTGACAGACGACGTCAGGAACGCTTTCTCTCGGTGGCCGGATAATAAATTAGACAATGGATAATTTAACAAATATAAGTAATGAATTACAATTGCGAAGGTAGATAAATAGCAATTTTACTTTAAAAGACAAAATTAACAGTTAGGGCAAATAAACACAATGTTTAGCATTGAAATCCTTTGCTACTAGAAAGAATTGCGAAATAAGTAACACCAAGTTGAGTAAGATTATTATTATTATTGTTGATGAGGGACGTCTGCCAGGCCCAGACGGGTGATCAGTCCTCTTTTGGACCATTTCACCCATTTCCCTTACGAGGAGTATGGTCTACTGATGGCCTAGAAAACATTCCCCATCAAACCTTCTTGTACGCCTACAAAATTCTATTATGTCCTCGTAGCTGAGAGATTTCAGTTCCTCCTCCCCAGTAGGTCCGTTCCGAAAATTTCCCATCTTATCCTTGAATACGTTACACATTCCGCTATGAAGTTTTTGCTAGTTTCCTCTTTGTCACAGTGCGGGCACTGTGCACTTTCACTTCCCTTACTAATTAGAGCTTTGTGCCTATTTAGTAAGTTGTGTCCAGTTATTATTCCTGTGATCGTCCTAATGTTTGCTTTGCTCATACTTACGATCATTGTACTTTCTTCTTATCTATTTCCTTTAGGAACATCTTTGACTGTCTACAGCCTACTTTATTCTTCCATGCTTTAATTGTGTCTTTCATAGCTATGGTTCTGATGATTCCTTTTATTATTCTTTCTGATATTGGGAGAACTTGTTCAGGTCCGGTGAACCTCCTTTCCACTCCCTCTCTTGCAAGTTCGTCCGCCTTCTCATTGCCCTCATTCCCTTGGTGTCCTGGGATCCAGGCAATGGTTGCTTCTATTGAGGATGCTAACCGATTTAACGTTCTTTTACATTCTAGTACCAAAGCTGATTTGATGCTAGGTCTATCCAATGCCTTTAATGTGGCTTGACTATCCGTGTAGATTACCACATCTGTGTACATACTTTTGTCTTCTTCTAGCATCTTTTGAGCACATGTCAATACTGCGTATACCTCAGCTTGGAACACGCTGGTATATAGACCTAGCGATATGCTCATTTCCTTTTGTTCTGATTTGGGTGTGTAAATGCCCGCTCCCGAGAGTTTTGTGATCTCTCTGCGAGAGCCATCTGTATACCCTATAAGTGTTCTTGTATTATTTCTTATTTCCCAATCGTCTCTTTCGCCGATGTGTACTCTGTACTTCTTGTCAAAAATTCTTAGTTTCTTTATTAGGTCATTGTTTTGTAATACCATTGACAGTTTTCCCGCATATATGGTATCTATTTGTGTATGTCCTTTATCTAGATGATTTGCTTTCCATTCCTTATATGTTTTCATGACATACCATTGTTCTATTGCTTTCTTTTTAATTTCTATTTCGAGTGGATTCATGCCTAGGATAATTTCCAGAGCTGCCGTTGGTGTCGACCTTAGCGCTCCTGTCATCATCAGGCAGGCCATTCTCTGTATTCTATCTAGTTCCTTCTTATTGCTCTTGATTTGTGCTTTGTGCCACCATACTACCGCGCCATAGGTTAGTCTTGGTAGTATTATGGTTCTGTATATCCAGTGTGTCATGTGAGGCTTTATACCCCAGGTTTTTCCCACCGCTCTTTGACATTGTATTAGGGCTGTTTTAGCTCTAGTACTTACTTCTTTAAAAGTTGAGTAAGATACACTCATGGAGCACTCAACCTATAGAGACGAAATATCAGACCATCTTATTCGCTACTGCTCAGTTTATTTACACTAACAAATATCAACTCTCGTTTGCATTAAGCAGTACATAATCAATACTGGACCTACATGTACATTTCTGTATATTCCGACAGATATTTAAATATTTATGTAATGGCTTATTGTTCTATTCGGTGGTGTGGCAAAAACAGCAAAAAATCAAATTATAAAACAGAACACAGTAACCGCAACCATGTTTACACGTAAATTGTTTTCATACAAAATGAATGAAATCGCCACTGTAGGTTGAGTGCTCCATGGATACACTATATCATAATAACGTTTCTAATGCTCTAAATTATTGTATTTAAAATCAAAGTTTTTTTCTATTTGTTATAAGGTAGTGATGACATAAGTGCCGCTTTGCTGTTCGTTTACATACTGTAATTGAATTCAATAGAAATGTAGAAAAAGAAATCACCTGTCTCCGTAACAAGTCGATCATGCAGTATTAGTTTAATTTGCTCAAGTTGTGACGAAACGAGTTCAGCAGCTATCGACGGCACCCATAATATTAGACTGACGAACATGCAATAGGAGTAATCCAAAGCACTGGCTATCCAAAGTCGCTGTGAAAAAAAATAGATTGCTAGCTCTCCAATAAAAATATATTTGTGGCATCTAGGTATATAAAACTGCGTAAGCGCAAGTCGTGCTGGCACAATTAGTGTTTCGTAATATGAGTTGTTACCAACTGCTTAATTGCATAATATATCACCTAACAAAAGTTGTCGCAAAGTAAAAAGTAGTCGACGAGCTTTAAAAATTCAATGAAATTATAGCTCGATCGTAACAATTTTCCTTCAAGTGACATCTTATTTACAGCATTCATGAAGTTTTTCGAGCTTTTTTGAGTGATACGTTTAAAGATAGATTGTGGGACAAAAATTCTAATACGATTTTTTTTACAGATTTGCATTTGCAGATTTTCAAAATAAGGGGTGTTCATTTGACACCCTTTTACAACACATTTAGTATTGATAAAAATCCCACGCAGAGGAAGTCGTGGGCTGCAGTTTGATTAAAATAAATAATTGTTTTTGAACGTGTATGAGACCGGTGTATTCGAGAATTTTTGAAGGTAATGAAGCGATTTGAAATATCTGTAAAACTACGAATTATTCTGTATTCCAATAAATTTGGGAGATAATCTATTACGAATAATTTCAATCATTTTTCTATGCTCGCAAACAATGTTTTGCTCCATATTAAATGCAATCAGTGGTGCTTACCTCGCGTGCCAACTTGTAAAATTTCAATGCATTGTAAATCGATATCATTAGTTTTGGTACGTTCATTAATATAGAAGTAGCGAACTGTAAATGAGACAATAATATTAGAGAAGTATATAATTGAGCAACAGAATTAGTAATTCTAACTCAGCTTAATACATTAAATAAAATTAATAATTTTTACTATAAATTAATTATTTCTGATTTAAGTTCTATACAAAATTAAAATTAATAGTTTCCACTATTTTACTAGTTTTAACAAGTAACTATTAGTAAACTTTAAAATGTATTCTTTTCACAATATAATGCTTTAACATAAATCATATGAACCACAGTTACATGTCATCGTCAGGATGTCAGAAATTATAAAATCTATCGAACGCCCCCGACATCGTTCGCGTGAAGTACAAACACACAATATCTTTATAAATTATATTACATAGAATATTAACCCTATGTGTTATTCAGATATACAAGCTATATTACTGTAGAGTTTTATTAAAATCCATTCAATAGTTCTTGCGTGAAAAAGTGAATAACATACGACCTCACAAACTTTCGCGTTTATAATATTAGTAGAATTAGAAAAAAATATTTCAGTATGGAATAGCATAACCTGTAATTATTTCATTGCATAATTATATATTTTTAAGTACGTTTTCAACGAAGGGCATTAATTTTATATTATTCATAGCTATAATTGGTTTTTTATCGCTATTATTAGGTACCAATTTTAATGTTCATTAACCGACTTCGAAAAAAGGAGAAGGTTCAATGTTCATCTGTACGTATGTTTCTTTTTATGTATATTCACCGACAACTTTAAAAAATTCTTATTTTGTTTGAAAGGTATCAAATAACACCAAAAACACGTACTGCTTATAGGCTTTATTGATATTGATATTAAACCGCCTTAAAAAAAATAACACTGAAAAGTACAAAATAACAAATCTTTTATTAATCAAAACTCAAACACAAATAAAACTTTATAAATACGATACAAATACCTATATAATTAAATTTGACAGTTATTGAAGTCGGTGCCAAATCAATGTGCAACAACAGAAAGTTCATTAGTTAGGCTTGGCGCCGACCTCTGTTATTTTTGTACTTGAGTTTTGATTAGTAAAGGTTAGTTATTTTGTACTTTTCAGTAGTTTTTTTAATGCGGTTTAACTTTTTTCTTATTTTCCATTCCGGGTGGCACAACATAATCGGATATTAACATCTTTTCTTGTAATAAATATTTAGATTTATAAAATACGCCACCGTTCTCGCTTCATATCGGTAGAAAGTTGTAAATATCAAAATAAAATATAGTCTTTATGGATAACGTAGCTTACTATTTGTTAAAGAATTTTTGAAATCGGTTGAAAAGTTCCTGAGATTACTCTCGACATGTAAACAACACACAATTTAATTTTTAGCGTTATAATATTAATACAGATATGGACAAAACAACTTAATTGTGTAATAACAGGTAGTAGTAATTTAAATGCATATTTACCAATCCGTCAAAAGTTGGCTTGAATTTATCCATTAAGTTCACTAATTTCTTGTATATTTTTAGCAGAGATTCCATGTCAGTGTTGTAGATTTCCAAATTACTTTTTATTTGATTTACTTGGCAGTAAATTGTCAGAAATATTAAATAATTTACTGCAGGTGGTATTTCTACACTTAGTGATGGAGCCATTGCCAATATGTTTTTCCAAATAGAGTTATAACAGAAATCCGGTACAAACCAGAACTGGCAATAAGTTACTCCAATTGACAGTTTTCCTGTAAATCCTATTAATAAAAACAGAATGACTTTCCAATCAAATTTCTCTGGAATTTTTCTTTCATTATCGAATTCATTTCTGATAAATGAAAGGTCGTTCAAAAACTCGTAAACAGTGTATTTAGACATTAGAAGAAAAAAGCTGTGAATAAGATATTCAGTTATAAACATCAGGCTCCAAAATCGGTGTGTACTTTCCATAGTAATATATGGCGCGATTATCAAAATAGGCATAATTATGTTTAAAATGTATGATAACACTTTCGCCGCCCATCTGTTTTCATATGAAAATATTTTCGTGAAACCAAAATTGAAGCCAAAGATAAATTGTGTTACACCGAAAAATATCAACTGCGTATTGGACAAATTACATTTTTTTTTAAGTTCTGTTGAAGGGTATACAACTATTATCTTCATTTTATTGAACGCAACTTTTTAAACACAAGCTGTTTGATAGAGAAATACAACTGTACTAATGAGAAAATTAATTTGTCTATTACACAGTGAATTTTCATCGTTAAATTGGTTCTAACGTAATGTCATCAACGGGATTGCTTTATTTTTGAAACATAAGCAATTAGTTTTGTCGGTTTTAGAACTGAACGCTAAGAACAAATAAAGAAAATAATAATAATTGAGTGTTTTTGTGGCTTTACATCACACGATCTGAAAACACATTTTATAAATTACTAGCTTCATAAAATAAACATAATTATTACTATTAAAAAATAGTCTTGTTAATATTTTAATGTCCATACATACATATCTTCACGCTGTACCCCTATCGGGATAGTCAGAGAGGACGGAGCGCAAAGCATACATACTTCTTTCGCTTCCTCAAATCTCATCGTTCTACTCACGCATTTTTGCCTAGGTATGCTTTTGACATTTCCGTCGGCTAACACTCTGGCTATTTGATCTTCATAAGTCAGCCTTGATCTTCCTTGGTTTCTTTTACCACTCGCTTTCGTTATGTTGTTTTGCTTCGTTAGTCTTAGTTAGTATTTTAATGTCGTTAGTTGTAATTGTCTCTAGTAAACATAGTTCACGCAATGACTCCTCTCCATACAGACTAAAAGGGGCTTAAAGTTAAGACTATGTATATTGCCCATGGGTTTTGATCAGTGTATTGACGTAAGCGTTGGTCACTTTGTATAAGGAGGTGAAACTTACAGATCAAATAGCCCCCTTTGTATACTGACCATGACTATTGACAGCAGTAATAACACATTAGTTTGTCAACATACACCTACCAAGGCGACCAAAATATTTACCTTTGCCTAATGTACTCATTCAACAACGGAATGAGCCACTATTGCTACATAAAATATATTGGCCGACGTAAAGAATAGACTATATTTTGGCCCAGGAATTCTGTTTGTGTCGGTTTAGGCCAATACGCGTACAATAATAATAGTCATTGCCGAAGCGAAAACTTTCTTTGTTATTTATAGCCACAACCGTTTTGTAGAAACGAGTATAGGAGCCCTTCACGAACTATACGCGTGGACAATGTATAGGTGCAATGGCAAGAAAGATATGATCATACGCCAACGTATGGTATGGTCCAACTTTACCATACCTACCAAGGTAATCATGAACCACAGCCTTGCTAATAAAAATCTGCTAAAGCAAATCAATTCTGAATCTATTCTTAATATACTCATTCTATGTTTTTTTTTCTTTCTTCATGTCATGGCATACAGATTAGCGCATTTGCCAATGTCACGTATTGTATTGAATCGTTATCGTAAAACTCATCCAGTAAAGTGATAGTAGACTTTACTGAAGTTTTATATGACTTCTTGGAAGAGCGCGAGAACTTCAGTTACACATGTTTATTTAGACCCACTTCATTCTTTTCACTTACACAGCACTAAAACACAATATACTATCACTTTTATACTTTAAAGCTCCTAAAAATGTAAAAAATAGAAAATCTTAATAAAATGATAACTTCACTTCTGCCGTTTCCGCCAAAAAGTCCTTATTCCATATTTTATGTCGTTCCAACTATGAAATTATTTTTTAATAATAAACTGAGTATAGTGTAATTATTCCGAAGCTATCCTAAAATAACAAGCTGGCAACGTTGCATTTCACCGACTTTACTCCGAAAAAAAGTTTATTTCCCTGCACATTAATGAAAAATTAATTGTAATTGAATGACGCTCGCTTGCATCGTGGTTGATTTGCTTTGGCGCTTTTCAATAACTTATTGCTATATGAAATGTCTGGAAATAAAAGGAAACGTAGAAAACGATAGATGATAATGAAAACACCTCTTGTGTCGATCTTGGGATCATCATCCTATTAATTGCTATAAAACTGACATCTTCAGACATTCTGTATTTATTACGAAACTGTAAAGTGTATATCCATCAATAGGATCTTCGTTGAGTTTTAATATTTTAATTTTAAGTGTCTTATTATCTTGAATAAATTATAAAATTCCGTTAATGGTTTCAATAGCATGTCGTTTTAAAAATAATCGTAATATTAAAATATCAACGTAAACAAAACGACTGTCTAAGTAAAGTCTGAAATATCAAAACACATTTTCTTTAATTTTTATTAGTTATTTATTGTTTACAAGTTTTAATCTAAAACTGGCCTAACGTTTAAAGGATTGGATTAAGGCCTATGAAAAACATTTTGAATGAGCTTCATATTTCTTAAATGTTATTATATTAATGTATAAACTAACGCACACTAGTAATAAACGTTTTATGTATTAGAAAAAAAACAATATTTTCCTCCTAACAATATTTTTTATGGCAAGACTAGTATACTAAGATGAAATTTGTAGGTAGGTATTTTTCGAACTGCTACACAAATATGTAGTGAATTTGTAAAAGAGTAAAATTAGTGGCGGAACTCCTGCATACATTAACAGAGGAATAACAAAATGCAGTCCACATTCCACATAAGCGTGTGGGATATCTTTAGATAGGTCTTCAAAAAGTATATCGAAGTTTCAGAGAGACTTTATTATATGTCAATAGTTGCTGAGATATACACTTCTGAATTCGCTGAGTGTAAAATGTATTAGTACCTATATACAGATTATTCTGATACAGAAAACTTCATTTTGTACAATAGCTGCACTAGTTCCACGTGTTTGCACTGAAATGTATATTTTATTATGAAACCTCGAACTTGAACAGAAAATGTCAAGGACAATGTTAAGGACAATGTCAGAAGGTTAGAGAAACGTGTAGCCATTTCACTGAAGTTTACTTACGTTACGTTATTTTGTTATGAGCTCTTCGTGTAAAATACTTTTATACATGTTATGGATAATATAATACTGTATGGATAATATAATATATTTAATAATACGGTAATAAAATGCATACTAACTCTGTTTGCAAACAATTAGACAGATTTATTTATGTACTGAACCGCTTAAAATTAGGACTTAAAAATGCATAAGAGCTATATATGGAGCTCACAAACTCGACAGCTGCAAACCCCTTTTCAAAGACAACAATATTTTGCCAATGCCTTGTTTATACAACTACGAGACATTAATATACGTCAAAAAGTACATGGAAAATTATGTGTTCCTATTAAAAGATTTGAAGTTTTTGCCAGAAACTCATATTGTAGTGCAATCAGTATATATAATAAATTGCCGGAATATTATAAATCTGAGAGATTGTCACTGTTTAAAAAGGAATATTTTTATTGCTAAAAGAAAAATGATATTATAATATTCATGATAATATTACCTAAGTTATGTTATTAAATAAAATCAATTTTTGTCATCCCAAATTTTTAGCTCTTTTTTTTCTTGCTTTTAATTATATCGATTTTGATTATGCATTCGACATTCGATAACAAGTTTTTTTATTGGCATTTCATAAGTTTATTTAACATCTATTTGACATTTTATAACTTCTTTGTGTATCATTACAATTTTGATTATCCATGACATATTATAAAATTATTAATTAAATATTTGCATGCTATGTTGTTAACAAAATATGAAGAGCTCTATATTCATGTGTAAAATATCAACATCAATGTTATATTCATATTCACGCAAATAAATAAAATTATTATTATTATAAATGATTATAATATGAATTATGACGGAATAAAACCCTTGTGACGTAAAATAGATAGACATACAGACAGACAAACCAAAAACCGAAAGTATCAATGGAACTATGTGGGCTCCATTTTTTCCATTTTCATTATGTGAATTAAAAATTACATACTTACTTATGTTCTTAACTTTCTTTTTCAGTTTGCTACTAAACCTCAAATCCTCAATGCGTGTTACGCAACATGCTCCAAGCATTTTTTTTAAATTATAAATATTTTCTTATATCTTCCTTTTTGCCTATGTATTAAAAAGAGAAAGTGTTTAAAGCAGATTTGTAAATATATTGACACCTACTAGGGCGTTATATTTTCATTTACATGCTCGTCACGTTGGGCAATAACCAATATAACATGTACTAATTTACATTAACAAAAACTACATACATATGTTAATATTTACAAACTTAGAACTACACATTATCTTAAATAATAAACTTCCCCAAAGTTGCCGCTAAGAAAGCTGTCATTATTGTACATGTACTAATTATATAAGTAGGAAGATGTATACTACATAAATTATATGGATAGTTTCTACTTCTATGGTACTAATAGTGTTGACGCAATTATTGGCTTAGGAATTCCTGTTGTGTTGGTTCAGACCAATGTGCGTACGGTAATAATACTCTTTGGCAGACATCGAAGAAAAAAATTTCTTAATCACTCATAGTCAAAGCCGTTTCGTAACGATAAAAATAGTTTACATAAATAAGAAAAATAGTTCCAGCGGTTAAAATATTTGATAATGACCTTCCTTCGGCTTTTATTGAATGTGGTCTATAGCTTTAGAAATATTTATAAATGTATAAAAAATGTATTCAAGCAAGATTTTTAAGACGATCCGATTAAGATCACTCTCCACATGTCTGGCACTTACTCAAAAATTTGTCTTCGAAAGTTCCAAGGGCTTATTATTTGTGTAGCGTAATACTATTTACTGTTTTGTGTAATTCATTAAAGTATAAGTAGAACGTAGAGACAAACCTATGTTTACTACCTATTCTACCTATGTTTTTATTTGTAAATATAATTTACAAAAGCGATAGTTCTGGCTGGTAGATTAGACCACCAATTTCATTAGTGTCACATAAACAGGAAGTTTTTTTTAGGTTATAGAATATATAAATGCACAGAAGATTCAGTCTGCAAAGACGCATAAACAGTTACTAAATAAACAGTTATAACAAAATTCAGAAATACAAAGATATGGAAAGAAATAAGTGTCTGTTCATTTAATTGTCGCAAGAATATAGCGTAATTTAGCTCACCACCTGCGCTTATGCTTTTAATTTTAATCACCTACAATTCGATCATCGCGATCACTGATCGCGAGAATGCACTGAATCATAACGCGAGAAAGTTTGTTTTACTCTAACCGCCTTAATGTACTCTTATTGTCTTGCCTGGCAGGGTTGCAATACGCGATTTATGAATGGGATGTATATATTGGGTCCTTACATATGAAATTGGCGTTTTGTACGGGAGGATTATAAAGTAAATTTTTTTTTTGTAAAATATATTTAATTAATCAAAGTATGTACCGTTGTTATCTATGCACTTTTGCCATCTCATAGGTAGTTCATTGATCCCTTTACTAATAAAACCATGGGGGCGAGAATCAATAAACTCTTTGAAGGCGGTTTGGACTGCCGCATCGGAGTTGAATTTTTTACCTTGTAAGAAGTTGTCCAAATTCTGGAATAAATGGTAATCTGTTGGAGCAAGGTCCGGGAAGTACGGTGGATGTTGCAGACATTCCAATTGTAGCTCATCTAACTTAGTGGTTGTTTGTTGTGCAGTGTGTGGTCTTTCGTTGTCGTGAAGCAGCAGTGGCCTAGAGTGATTGACCAATCTCAGTTGTTTAGCAGCTAGTTCTTCCTTCATGGTTTGCAGTTGCTGACAATAGATATCTGCCGTAATCGTTTGGCCAAATTTTAGAAAGCTGTAGTGAACGACACCGGCGCTAGTCCACCAAATACTCACAAGTAACTTTTTCTGAGTCAATTTTCGTTTAGGGCAGGATTTGGCTGGGTCTCCAGGGTTCAGCCATTGCAACGAGCGCTTCCGATTATCGCACAGTATCCACTTTTCATCATAAGTAATGATTCGATTTAAAATCCCTTCATTATTGTGTCGGTTGAGCAAAGTAACACAGCAGTCGACACGTGTTTGCAAGTTCGATTCACTCAATTCATGAGGTACCCATCGTTCAAGTTTTTTTACTTTCCCGATTTGCTTCAAGTGGATTAATACAGTTTTGTCACTTACCCCGAAGCCTGCAGCTATCTCTGAAGTGCTTTGTGATGGATCCGCTTCCACAATAGCCTTTAATTCTTCATTTTCCACTTTGGGCTCCGGCCGTCCACGGGGTTGGTTCTGAAGGTCGAAATTTCCAGAACGAAAACGTTGAAACCAAAAACGTACCGTGTTTTCTTTTGCGACACCAGCGCCGTACATATAATTAATCCTTCGAGCTGTTTCTGCAGCACTGGTGCCACGGTAGAACTCGTACTCGTAAATATACCGATATTTCATGTTTTCCATTGTGCGGTAATAAGCGACGCCAAAGAAAAAAAAAATGAGGAAAAAACAAATGAATGACTGTTTTCAAAACTCAAATGTACCAGCTAAATGAATTTATAAATTTGAATTTGGAATTCTTAACCAAAGAGGAGATATTTCAGATCAAAGTGGTCGGTACGACAAAACGCTAATTTCATATGTAAGGACCCAATATAATGGAGCTATATAATTAGTAATTTTATCTATAAATCTGTATATTTAAAATTGACGGTTTTCTTTATAAATTTGCTACTTTTGACATACTCACATCTTCTTTAAAATTAATGGTCTTTGCTATAAAAAAATTGTAAACTTCAAAATTAACAGTTTTCACAATAAAACGTTGGTTACAATTTCAATCACTGAAACTTTAATGTGGTGTAATGGTGACAATAAACGCATGGGATGAAATCGTGAGGACAAATGCAGGCTAAGGTTTAGATTGTTTCACATTAGGTAAAATTTGGCAAATTTTTTAAATACTTTTTTGGTGATATATTTATAATACTTTTTTGGTTAGGTTGGGTAAGGTCTTTTTACCACAACGCGCGAGCCGAGCGAGCAAAGTGAGCGTTCCGCGGCAGCGGCCGGGGAAGCGCCAGATTTGAATCCGTTTTTACATGGAGCAGTAATGAGTTCGCAATCTAAAGAGATGTTTGAAGTTGAGAAATTAATCTCGAAACATCTCTATAATCCTCCATCTCTTTCATCTTTTGCTGTTGGTATATCTATATATACCAATCTTATGTAAACTAGTAAGTGTATTTCCGAGTTATTTCCAGGAGTTAGGAAGAGACGTCGCGCAATTGCACCAACTTCATTCACTGCGCCGGATGTGTCGGCATTGTCAGGATGACAGTTTGTCAAGTTTATTTATTTAGTTTACAGAAAATGACATTTTTATATCACAATCTACAGTTTTAAATTATTGGTTATTTTTTTTTTATTGGCAATAATTATTTCATAGCGTCTTAAACATTTTTAAAGCTAATAACTTTTTAGTAAAGGAGTAACATTTTATTGTATAACATTATATTTTTTATGAGCAATTCATAGTAATTTTTTATATATTTTCACCAATTTTGAAGTGCCATTAAATGAGTCCCTTTATGAACTCACAATGGCAGGTATAATATTTACTTAATTCTGTTACTTATACATTATAAGGACAACAGAAACTGTGTATTAATGCACAAAGTGGGTGGATTTCCATGTGTGATTATGAGTGAATATGAGTATAGCGTTATATCCTGACAGATACATGTGTGACAATAGTAAGTATACATTTGTAGACACAATATATCGCATTGCGTACTGAAAGTATCTAGATAAAATACGGGACGTAAATCAAAACTTGCGCAATATATTTACTTACGTACACATTTTCTAAAAAAAATTGTGTTTAGACACGAAACGTGTAAAGATAAATAAGATTGTCACTTTAAGAGCAAAATTTAATCTTAGTATTTACTAGTAGTGGGTAAGTACTTGTTATTCTGTGTGAACAATGACTTTTAAAAGATAGTTCTGTTCTGTAATAATTAGTTTTTACTCAACAGTGATGAGCCTAAAATCAAAATTTTGAGGTTATTGGAAAAATAATTCTTAGACACCCTCCTTAGCAATTTATTAAAAAAACAGGTATTAATCGCAGGATCCTAAATAGATCTGAAAGCTTACATAAAATCTACAATTTCATTGATGTTCGTATCTTTAACTCCGATTTTTATTTCAACTGACATATGCTATGAAAAAGCTCACGGAAGAATGATACTCGTACTGCGTGTCTGCAACGCTATTAACACTATTCCAGAAATTCCAAAAACGTTAAATCCTCTGGTAATGTGTCTACTTTTTCACGTCTTCTTCTTTTGCGGTTAGATATATCTTCACATTCTTCTGCCCATGGATCTGGATCAATATCAGAATCTCTTATACCATCCCATAAAATTTTGCATGTGACTAACACGAGTAGAATAGCAGTTGTTACTATCAATCGGTCTAAAAAATCTAGGTTTTCCTCTATAATCGTCACCAAGTCGAATATCTTGATCATACCTCTTTTAAGAAACAAGTTGCAGGGTCTATCTGTTACCGTATAAGGGATTGAGAGGCAGATCATAGAGACTAGTAATGATAGAAGAAAAGAGGCCAATAAATTCATTCGCTTGTTAACCAGAAATACAACTTCAGGACTTTTTCTTCGAGGTCTTTGTCTCTCCATCAGTTTTTTCCACATTTCATAACGCTTGTCTTTAAATAGTTCGTCTAATTTAAAGTATTTGATGATTCTGAAAAACGAAAGCAAATACTAGTGACTTGTTCAGTAATAATATTTTTTTATTATAGTTAAATGTAGTGTAATTATCAATGTACAATATTTCTTGTCTACCAAATAATAATGTCTTATTGAAAGTTAAATTTGGATAATAAAATACTATTATTCAAATTTATGACAAATTAAGCGTTGTTTTCTTTTTGAAATGACATACATAACAGATACAATTTTTGTATAAGTTTTTTTTAATATATACTTATCTGATTTTCGGTTAATTATTGAATCAATTTTAGATTCTTATAAATTACATCAATGTCGTTACGTGGGCTCGTGTTTATTAGTTTTAGGCGATAATTCTATGTAATAATATGCACTACTTAATATTAGATACCTATATAATATTTAGAGATGAAAATGAAATTGAAAAATAATAATACGTACCTTTCCAATATCAATTTGTATAGAATCATTGTGGTTATATATGTATTTTTAGAACCGAATTTTTCACTCACGTCTTTAACGTTTGGCCGCGTTACAAATACATCGAAAATGTCGTTGTACAAAATTCTAAAGTAGACGAGATATTAATTTCGTACTATTTTTTGTCTTAATCTATAATATGCGTTTGTAACAGGTGCGACAGAGACAGAATTTCTTTTTAAATGGACTTTAATTAATAAAAACATTATTTTGTCATTGTAATTAACAAATTAAGTGATTAGGAAAAATGTGGTCTATGAGAGAGGGAAAAATATACCAATGTCATGCACCAGATATACATCTTTCCCTTCAAAGATAGAGATGATTATTAAAATGGCATCTTCACGCTGTATCCCTAAGGGGGTAGTCATAGAGGATGGACCGCCAGGCGTTGCGGCCCTTACATATTTCTTTCGCTTCCTCAAATCTCATTATTCTCCCCATACATTTTCGCTTGGGTATGCGAGTACTTTTGACATTTCTGTCAGCTTACACTAGCTATTCGATCTACGGAATTCAACAATGGTTTTCCTTGGTCCCTTTTATCTCTCGCTTTCGCTCTGTAGATTTTCTGTAGATCTGTAGATCGGTAGAATCTCACCACTCATTCTTTCTTTGTGCCCGAACCATTTAAGCATTGCTTTCTACATTTTTACAACAACACTGTCGTGCGACCCTGCCATACCGCGTATCTCTACTGCTAGTACTTAGTAGAAAGCTAGTACTTCAATATAGTATGCAGTCATTGTACTATATTGCATATAATATTTTAACGAATATACCTAGGCGAGTGTGAGGAGAATGATGAAATTTGAGGAAGCGAAAGAGGTATTTAAGATCGCGACGCTTGGCGCCCCGTCCTCTCTGACTACCCCGTTGGGGATACAGCGTGAAGATATGTATATATGTATTAACGAATATATATAATATGTATGTAAAATTTAATACGCGAAGAGAACCCTATTACAATCTGGTTACACTTTACCCATTTTGCAATATGAAACAATTATTACTAAACGTTGTGCCAAGATGTTTTTATCTCGACATAATGTTCTATTTACTTAGATTAGGATTTCCTAATGACGAATGTATTTTTTAATATTTCATTCCAAAATTAGAGAAAAAATTGTCTAAGTGCGTGTTTGATCACGTATAGTGAAAGGTTCCGTAGTCAGAGCGCATAAAATTCATTTAATCGGCAGCAGAAATAAGTTTGTGTTCCATATTGCACATAGTTTCTTAATGACACTGTGAAAACAAAGTTATTTCGCGTTCACTCAGTGTGTAACCGAAAATACCTTATATCTCAAAAAGTATACAATCTTATTCAAACCAATTTTCGTTTATAAATATTCTTGCTATGTTAATTTTTTTAGAATTACGCGCCTCATAGTTGAAAAGTTAAAGGGGAGGGAACATTTTTTATGACTTTCGAAGCGCATATCTACTTGAACTTGGTTTACTTGAATAAATTGATTTGACTTTTTGACATATTTGCAGGTCAGCTATATTACCTGGTTAGACTATCGAACAAAAAAAATGTGTGTACTTATGTACGCACGTAAGAAGTTAACGTAAGAAGTATACTTCTTTGGTGTTTTTAAGTAAAACTGGCCACATAGAAAAAAATAAGACTGGCCGCTTGAAATTAAGGAAATAAAAAATAACAAATTATATATAAAATTGGCACGCGCAACTTCGTCACACGCCAAAAATTATACTCTGTTTTCCAAACGCATCAAATGAAGTATAAATGTATCTTTAGATAATTTATAAACTAGTGGATGTTTATGTTGAAACTCACTATTGGATGTTTATGTTGGAAAACTTAACAGAAATTTCAGTACATCTTACAATAAAATGCGGTTAAGTGCAATGCTTAATATACATTTCTAAGTTAGAACGTTAACGATATCGCATTTCGGAGTTGTGTGACTCAATTTAGCTGAACTAGAGAGCAATTTGCACAAATTGGTGCCGTAGAGAAGCTGAAGACGATATCGGGACTTGAGAACTCCTAATGCGTTATGCACTCCTGGTAATGTTACTTGTGGTAATGAGAAGTAACTTACAAGGCGTCAGGACTTCCTACATTTGTATTGATAAATAATGTTACTTTAATTTGAACGCGACTCCACCATTCTCCCCTTTACCCCCTCATCTAGGGTTGCCAACATTTCTTTGGCTGATAATAGTATTTTTCAGAATAAGTTATAAAAAATATAGTACACTTCAAAAAATTATAGTATTTAATGGAAGGAGTAACAAATAGACAAAGATATTTGTTATTTATTTAATTTTACGAAAACTGTATTTTTACTCCAATTTTTTAGCAATTTTTTTGTCTACAATGACAAGTATAGTACTTACTCGTTGAGACACTGGCAGAGAATCTCCTTTGCAATCCAAGGCCAAGGTTCGATCCCCGGTCAGGTCAATTTAAGAAACGAACTTTTTTGATTCGCCTGGAGGCAGGATGTTATTGATACAGAACACAGTTCGTTCTGTGATAAATACAACCCTAGTGATTAGTTCGAGGTCACATAATTTGTTTAATTGTTTGGAGCAAATTTATTATTATTTTACTACGGTTACTGTGGTACTACGGCTTTATTCGCTTTAAAAGGAAAAATTCCTCTTAAAAGTCATGATTTCTTCTACCTGCTTATCTATGGACAAAGATAACAAAGATTTCGTCAGAAATTATGTAATGTGTACATTGACTGGCAAAATTTTTATAATTCACATTTTTGAAGTTATAGTACTTCAATGAAAAAGATCAGTGTCATTTCGGCAGGCAATGGAAATTACGTCATCGATGTAACGCACCATGAAAGTTGAAAGTTGCGCATGTTGATCTAACACAACATACCTATTAAGTTAGCGATGAAAGGAGTTTATTTTTTTACATGTCACCAGTTTCCATTTTTAATTCATTCGTTTAAAGCGGCTGGTTTTTTTAAATTTTATTTTCATTTAATACAGGCTTGCCAACAGGTTTTACACCAGAAATAAAGCTGTTTTAAATAGTCATAATTTCAACTAAATATAGTGCAAATTCAATAACAGGCAAGCACAATATGTGATTACTTTACAGGAAGTGGACAATACAACATGAATTGTAAATACTTAATAAAAAAAAAACTTAATATTCTCGTGACGGTTTCTTTAAATTATTAATAGTACAATTTATTAAGGTAAGAAGGAAAAATCTGTGAGATACTACTTAACAATTATAATTAAAAAGTGTTTGTTTAAATATGGCCAAGGAAGAACTAAAAACATCTAAGTGTGTAGACCCAACGAGGGCGTTGTGCTCACGACACATTCTGGAAAATATACTATAAAAACCCGAATTAGTTCTCGAAAATTTTACTACTAGTAATTTGAAATTTGTTATGCGAGCATTAACACGTGGGATATTGAAACCAATTTTGTAAACCATTTCCGGACAATCGATCAAATTTCTAACGATTTTATACAAAAAAATTTGATTGCTCATCCAACGACGGTTTTCTAGTTTTAAATCTATAGTGAAGAAGACGTTCATTATAAGAACGAAGTGTTAAAAACTTTTTATCATGGACAGTTAAAAAGAATAAAAATTTGTCCTGTATCTTTTCAATTCTATCAATGTGACATTTATAATGAGGATTCCAAATAACAGAACAATACTCCAAGACATTTCAACTCATTGAAAAGTATAAAATTTTCAACGGTAAGCTGCTTTTAACTGATCTACAATTACGCCAATTACGTTTTCATTTAAAGTGACCAGTTTTAATTTAGTTTTCATGCATTTCAAGTGGCCAGTTTTAATTTTCTGTTCACTCCAAAAAAGTATAACTTTTTACGAACGTACTGAAGTACTACTCAACATTTTAAATATTCAGAGGAGGATTAAAGGAAGAACAAATCGCGTACTTGAAATTGATTTGGCTATCTCTCCCCTTTCTCTAGAATATTACCAAAAGTATAATATTAAAATTTTTAAAGAATATAAAGTCTTAATGTTCATAGTTTAGGAACAAAAATTGTAACAAATGTTCGAGGTTTAGAAAAACATTTTAATAATCCATAATTTATCATAATCCACATTTTTTTATTTGAATAATATTTTTGTAAAACTTTAATGATTACATTTTGTTCGGTAAAGACAGTAAAATCGTTTGATAAGAATTTTCTAATTCTTATCAAACTCTCTTAGCTCTAGGTTTAACATATATCAGTTTAAAAAAATGGACGTACGAATAAAAAAGAGGGTCCATCTTATTTACAACTTTTAAATATTTATAATTACGTGGATTTTAGAATATTATCATACAGGTACATACATTTCCTTAGTGTATCTCTGACGAGTGCTCACAGAAGAGCGTCAAGCATCGCGGTCCTTACATGATTCTTTCGTCCCCTCAAATCTTATCATTCTCCTCACACATTTTCGCTGAGGCATGTGAGTGATTTTGACATTACTATTAGCTAATACTGGCGATTTAATCTTCAAAAGTCAGCCATGAACTTCCTTGGCTTCTACTACCACTCACTTTCGCTTCGTAGATTTTTTTTATCAGTTGTTCATTCTCATAGACCATCTTATATTATCCAGTACCTACGTGTATTGAAATAATTGGTTAAAAACATTAGTATTTATTTGTTCTAAACAATCGCGTTCAAAACTTATATATATAATTTTCGTGAAAGCTGTTATACGAATTCATCTGACTGGCGTGTCCAGTTAATGACGATCATTCGTACACCCGCCGTGCCTCCACGGTAATGAGTCCTCGTTCAGGGCAATGAACACGAGTCTAGCTGATTTGCATTTTATATCCTATGTATAAATTATATCCTACGTATAAATTGTATCCTATGTATAAATATCATGTATTTAGCATATTTAGTAAAAGCTACTAGGTCTGGTTTCGCTCAGATTTGATTCAAACTGCTTTATTGAACCCGCTTCGCTTTACAGGTGCCACTTAGATAAAAAACTTAAATAAGAAGCTTAGTTTAGACCTCAGACTAAAGATCACGATAAAGTTTACATCATTTTCTATGTTATATATTTTTGTGTTATGTTTGAACAGATATACACAAAAATTCTAAAAACTATGTATTTTGCTTATGTTAATGTTAATAGTACCCCTTTTACAATTTTTCTTAAATAATTTCAATGCATGAGTTTTATACAATTTAAATTAAAAAGTTAACAAACTCCCAAAAACCTCTAAAATGTAAGAAAATAAAATAATATTGGCCGTTTAAGGTTATGATATGTTGTAATATAAATATATTCATTGGGATTGTTCCAATGAGCACAAATACCTTTGCTGTAATTTTGTAAGAAGTTGAGTATCCTACTGATTTCAGATGATGCTGCAGTATCAGTACAAGGTTACCATGTTATTGTAATGTCATGGAAGTCACAGGATATTAAATTTTGAATCGCTCAGTCCAGTAGAAGTTGCTCACGTCCCTTCAATAACAGGAAAAGAGCTGATGATCTTCAAACAGCTGAAAAGATTTTCTTGTATCGTAGCTAAGAACACTCTCGATAAAGTCACCTTTCAAGCAAAAAAAACTAAATCAAAATGGGATCATCCATTTAGGCGTTACGATGCCACAGACAGACACACAGATACACACATACATTAAACTTATTACAGCCTCTCTTTGCGTCGGGGGTTAAAAATATGATGAGTAGTTTCTTTTTATTCCGCAAAGAGTAGATAAAAAAAGGCACGACTCCTTTTACAAAACAAAAAACTATAGCTACGTCATTTAGAATTTAACTGGTTAGTATGACATCTTCTTTGTATTCCCCTTATCATTACCATGTCTTCACTCAAAATCATTTACTAGTACAACTAGATGAGCCAAAAGCGATTAAATTACTTAACGTTGGATTAGAATCTAACCGATAATATTACGGTATTTGTAACTGATAATATTAATGGTTTCTTATTTATCGATGTAACTGTTACCTCGATAAATAAGAAACCGTAATATTATTCAACACAAAAGGCAGTTCGCCAATTCGTCGAACATAGTTCGTCATTTAATTGAAATTATACGACTAATGTTAACAAAGCATGCTTCACACGAACGCGTTCACTTCACGATTCCTGTGAAAGTATAAACATGGCTTCATATTATAAAACTACTCAAAAACGTATAGATGGTTCAAGTCCATATGTTCTCACTTGGTCTGGTACGCACATGCCCTATCGCGTGTTAGCCTTGACCTAACACAATAACATTTATTTTCGGCTGTCTATTGGGAGTAATATAATTGTAAGTTTATTGGACAGAGTACTAAGTTCCTACCATATGTGTGTACAATAACAAGGTTTTTATTTTACGTTTTTACGACTAAATGATGGCGGGTAGACAGCTTTTTAAAATAATTACATACATATCTTCTCGCCGTATCCCCAGCAGGGTAATCAGAGAGGACAGAGCGCCACCCTTCGCGATCCTTACATACTTCTTTCCCTTCCTCTAATTTCATCATTCTTCTCACACATTTTCGCCCAGGTATGCGAGTGCTTTTTACATGTCCGTCAGTTAAAATAATTATCTAGTAATATCTAAGATCTAAGTCGTTGATTACAATTCTCACAGTCTGGGTGTTGTGGGTACTCCTCAGTTCGTTATGTCGCACACATAACATAGGAATTCTTCAATGTCTAGAGATTATTATTATTAAATACTAACTTTTGAACAACAATTAAATACTAAGTTTTTAGCAAACGAACATTTACATTTTTATTTGTACGATACAGTCGAAGATAGATTATCACACTTTATGTTTTTAGTTTCTTTATATCTGTGAAAGACTACCGCGGATTTTCCATAGCAAGCATGGCGATGAATAATTGGTGCATCCCCTCAGTTCAATGCACCTGGTTCTCTTATGTGCTTTATACGGACCCTCTGTTTGCAGGGGAAGTTGCTGACAGTAGCTTACTACTGTGTTAGTGTGTCAGCACTGTGTCAGCGACATTTCTTTTAAATAGCAACTAAAATGTGCTTCCTTTACATATCTATGTATTTTGTAATTACTATGTTAAAATACAGTATGATTTCTGTGGTAAAGCATTTTAAGATAACATTTTTACTAAAGAAATTTTACTTACAACTAAATTATTTATTGAAGAGAGTGAGCGAGAGTATGTGAGTGAGAGACTAGATGTTACCCGCGGCTTTGTTCGCGTGTTTTAATGTAATAAATATATTGTTAAAAATAACTACATAAGGTAGACCTTTCAAATTCATTAGGTACCTATCTTATTTGAACAGCGGACGCGACACATAGTTTTAAAGTCAGGCGAATGTTTTCGTTGTCTAAATTATATTTTCTCTAGCGATATACAGAAGATGCATAGATAGACGTTATAGATAGATAATAAATAAAGATTAACATGATGAAGTTATAAGAATTTCTACACTAACCATACAAAGGCGTTGTTATCGGAATATTTCTATGATAAGCCGTGGCACAAAGAATAATAAATAGTATTGAAAATGTCCGAACGACAAATGACTTATTCGTCACGTTTTCATGTGTATGTTGTACTTGTTATCAATTATTCAGTACCGAATAATAAACAATAATTGGAAAATAAACAATGATGATGTACGCAGTATGACAAGATTGCGCGACAGTGTTACTGTAAAAATTAAGAAAAGAATGCTTAAAAGGTTCGGGCACATGGAAAGAATGAGTGAAAGTGAGTGATAGCAGAAGCCAAGTAAGAACAAGGCTGACTTACAAAAATTAAATAGCTAGAGTCTTAGCTGACGGAAATGTCAAAAGTACCCGCACATCAAGGTGAAAATGTGTGATGAGAATGATGAGATTTGAGGAGGCGAAAGAAGTATGTAAGGACCGCGAAGCTTGTCGCTCCGTCCTCTGTAACTACTCCGTTACACTCCGTTCACACTATCAAGATATGAAGCTTGGCGCTCCGTTCTCTTTAACTATCCCTTCAGGGATACAGTGTGAAGATATGTATTTATGTATTCAGCACCCGTGTTAGAATTTTTTTAAGAATATATACAGATTACGCGTGAGTCACGCCATTTGGTATTAGATTTGAAGAACTATAGCTGGGAGCATAACATACAATAATAGGCTATTTGACTACTGCATAATGACCTAATCTAAAGATAGGTATGGTATTCAAACTGTGAAAATATTGAAAATAGACTGAAAAATGTAAGAGTTACTTCATTTTAAAAAAACAGAGTGGACATAAGTTCTGTCTGTTTCATTCCTAGAGCTGGGCAATGACAGTTTAAGTTTATGGTGTCACAGTTCTGACGTGACACTATCTCCTTCTAGCTCCATGTTTGTCAATCTGTGGATCACGACCCCTAAGGGTGTCGCACAGTCTTGTTAGGGGGGTCGCAATACCTTGTTAGGGGGTTGCAAAGTTTTGTTTGGGGAGTCGTGCAGTCTTGTTAGCGGGTAACAAATTTTGTTAGGGGAGTCGCAAAATCTTATTAGGGGGGTCGCGATCGCAAGATAGGTTAAAATAAAAAGCAAAGGTCGTGAGTTCAGAAGCACTACCACATACAACAATTATTTTACTATATTTATTGTCTACAAAACGTTCTCGAAGAACTTACACAGTGCGTTTGAGTTCTCGTTCAGTCATAGAAGTTTCAACCTCATGAAAATTAAATACGTCATATTTGAAATCACCGGTTTCAGAAGTGTCCTGGGGGGTCGCCAGAATTTTTTAAAAGATTTAAAAAGGTTGAACAACACTACTCTAGTACATTCTTACTCACTTGCTACTACCGAAGTTTAATACATAACAATTGCTAACTTTTCAATGAATTTAATGTAATATATTAATATAGTATCTATGTAAAATATACCAGTTACAGAAACAGTCAACTGTTGCCTAAGCCCACTGTTTTTAAATAATACAGTAAAAGAGGCAGTGTTTTTACGAAAACCACAAAATACATATTTACGGTTCACTGTTCCATATACCCCGTCACAAAAACTGGATGGAGCAGCTTTGCACACGTTATGGTAATTACAGCCTAAAGCTGAAAAAAGCCTCTAGAGACTCAATTTTTCCAATGTTTACGCGGGTTTATAAAAATAAAAACTGAAGCTCTCTCGACGTAGTCAACGTGAATGATGCTTTCCACAAACACCCCGAAGGCGGAATAATTAGAATATTCGTATGCTTTCCGAATCGAGTTCCACGGTTGTTGAACAACCACTCGAATGGTTATTTCAAAATAAAAGTAAAAATTTACTTTTTTGAATATTTTTCATTCACATATTTATCATTGAGATTGAAGAATTATGTTTGGAATTAAAATGGATATGCCTAAGTATGCAGATATATTATTATTATACAATAAATTTTGTTGTATTAATGTGATTGAACACACGAATACATATGATTGCTAGATCAAAAGAATATCTAGGTTCCCAAACTTATTTTGTCTACTGAGTCGAGACCTCATGCAGTCGTTGTCTAAGATGCCTCCTAGCTAAATGAAATTACAAATCACCCCCCAGGCCTCTACACAACGCCCTTATTTTTTTTCTGGGTCTCTTACCGCCCCCCTTTAGGCCTATAGCGCCCACAGGGGGGCGTTATCGCCCACTTTGGGAATGGGTGATTTGGACGAAGTGGAAGTTAAAAAAAGTTCCAAAATACGCATTATTGATTTTTTTTGTTTTTAACCGATTTTAAAAAAGGAGAAGGTTCTCAATTCGTCTGTATGTTTTTTATGTGTGTTCAGACATAAGTTCTTTGTTCATGAACCGATTTCGATATTTCTTTAATAGTTTGGTTCAGTATAGCTCCAAGGTGGTCCCATTTAACCTTTACTGTTATTGGAGTTTGGACTTCGAAGATAACACTAAATTACAGGCTTTATTTATATTGATGATTCTTTTTGTATATCATTCCGTTCCAGAATTAAAAAGGAGTTAGTTGTATTTAAGATATTTATTTAGGTCAAGGTCACTCAAAAGAGAGATATAAACACTTTTTAAGAAAATAATTAAACCGACTTCTAAAAAAAAAATACACTGAAAATAACAGAATAACTATCCTGTACTATTCAGAACTCAAGTCATTATCTTTTGCTCGTCTCTTACGACCTATACAAAAGGAGTATAGTTGACTTATTTTATATTTTTTCTTATTGTCGCAGTCCAACATGAACGCATTTTTTTAAGTTTCAACTGCTATATTATATTTATCAGTTTTTTTCTGTGAAATAATTTCCGTAGACTAGAATTCAAGATTCATGGTTTAAATTTTATTAACAGACTTGAAAATTTATAAAAGGAACAGTGGAGAGACGTTCTTTACACTATTTCATAACAGAAGTGGTGCGTAGTTATTAAAATAAACGCTACCATAAGAAACTTGAGTGTAGTAATTATGAAACAAGCGAACTACGTGGAATATTTAATGTAAGAAATGTTGTTAGGGAAATAAGTAAATGTATTATGAAATATATTGTGTCTTATTTTACTTTTATAATAATATTTATTTAATAAGTGTACGTTATAAGTGTATAAGCGTGAGGATATCTTTGTACGTACATGTGTATTATTATTCATTATAGTGTATATTAATAACTCTCAAATAATATTTACCGTCAAATAATTTGAAAATGTCGGTAAACATGGGAAATTAACCAGATTACATTTTGTAATGCTAGGACGCAACTCGATCGAAAATCGATATGTCAAATCGAAATAAAAAGTAATCGTGTTTATTTCACGTGTTTTTAAATGTTTTATTATGCAACGAGAAAATTTAAAGGTTTATAAAGAATTTTTTGGCGGGAACGGGAGAAGTGAGGTTGTCATTTTATTTAGATTTATTATTTTTTACATTTTTGGGAGTTTTAAAGTACAAAAGTGATAGTATATTGTGTTTATAAAGGTCTGTGTAAGTGAAAAGAATGGAGTAGGTCCAAATAAACATGTGTAGCTGAAGTTCTCGCGCTTTTCCAAGAAGTCCTATAAAACTTCAGTAAAGTCTACTATCACTTTACTGGAGGAGTTTTACGATAACGATTCTACCCAATAATACAATATGTGACATTGGCAAATGCGCTAATCTGTGCGCCACGCCATAAAAAAAATAGAATTTTGAATTGTAATTGCACAGTATGCAAATTCTTGTCTGAAAATAAAAAATAATTTAGACAAAAAACGACCTGATTAAATTATTATCGTTGTTTATTCAAGTGTCTCTATATGTTAATATATCTTATACATAAAAATGAATGACTGTACGAGTATGTATGTTTATCCTCTATGCGTTTCTAAACCGTTTATGCGATTGTGATGGAACTTTGGTGAGTTATTCTGTTTATATACGGGAAGGAAAATTTAGTAAAAAAAAAATTGTTATTAAAAAAATTAAACCGACTTCAAAAAAGAACACTGAAAAGTATGAAATAACTATCCTTTACTGATCAAAACTTAACTATAAAATATAAATACGATACAAATACCCATATAATTAAATTTGACAGTTACTGAAGTCGGTGCCAAGCCTACTAAACTGATAGAAAGTCTGTTGTCGAACATTGATTTGGCATTAACCATCGAAATACATATTTGTTTTAATACCGGGATAAATTCAATTTTACTGAGATTTAACAGTCTTTTTCCGGTAACATTGTAATCCTTTTAAAGCAGTAGTTACGCAAAACCCATTAGTCCATAAAACCTCTTCTATTGCAAATATCCGATGGCCATTGTTCTCATGTGTACGAAAACAATGTTGCGCTCGAAAGCCATTAACGCAGCACCGAAAGCTGATTCGGATGGTATTGCAAATATGCACTCGTATATATTCGCTTTATCGATGTCGATATGACGCGATGACCACATCCTAATTTTTGTTCTTGTATTAATAACGGTGTGGTTCATAAATCAAATCAAAGTAAAGTCTATATTACAATGCTTTTTAGAAAAGCAAAGCTACTACTTACATAGATAATAGTACTAAATATCATCCATTCGAAAAAATGGTAGGTAATAATTTGCTCCAAAAAATTCAATCAATTTTCGTTGTCTTATAACTAAATTTCACTGTAATGGTTTTCAAAGATCAGTAAATACGTAAATAAAAAGACTGATTTCATTTATACTTATCTCTATTCCAAGATGGTTATGTAAATCGTCTTCGAGTTTTATACAAATAAACAAACGATTTGTCTCGCTGTTCAGTGTTTATACATACATACATACATATAATCACGCCTCTTTCCTGTAGGGGTAGGGCAGAGACCACTTCTTTCCACTTGCTACGATCCTTACATACTTGTTTCGCTTCGTCCACTTTCATTATTCCCTTCATACATGCTCTTCGGTTTAGGTTACTCTTGACCTGGCCTTTTTTCAAGACGTCCCTGATTTGGTCTCGAAACGTCCGCCGAGGTCTACCCCTTCCAACACTTTCATTCATACTCGCCTTATACACTTTTTTCGTCAATCGTTCTTCATTCATTCTCTCGACATGGCCAAACCATCTCAGCATACCTTTCTCAATTTTTGTCACTACATCTTCTTTCAGACCACAACGTTTCCTTATCTCATTATTTCTTATCCTGTCACTCAGTTTAACTCCTATCATACTTCTTAACGCTCTCATCTCAACTGCATTTATTCTGCTTTCATGTTTCTTCTGCCATACCCAACTTTCACTTCCGTACATGATCGTCGGAACCAACACCCCCTCATGCACCGCCAAACGAGCCTTGTTAGACACCTCCTGACTGTTCATAAAGGAGTGCAAAGCTCCATTCACCATGTTTCCTGCATTCACTCTTCTTTCAATATCACTCTCACATTTTGTATTCTCTTGTAAACTTTGAAACCCAGATACACAAACTCATTCACCTGTTCAATTTGTTCATCTCCAATCACGATATTGCAGTCTGTCACTGCCTCATCTCTTTCAAACACCATCACTTTCGTCTTCTTTGCATTCATCTTCATTCCCTTTCTAACAAAAGCTCCATTCATAGCAGTTACCATCTCCTGCAACTCCTCGGCCGAAGACGCTAGTAATACTTGGTCATCAGCATATAGAAAACATTTGACGAGTAACTCATTCATTCTCAACCCACTTTCATTCTCTTTTAAATCTGTCAAGCAATTGTTCATGAACAGATTAAACAGCCACGGTGACGCTACACATCCCTGTCTAACACCTTTTTCGATATTAAACCATTCAGTGTATGCCCCGTTTATCCCTACACAAGCACTAGAATCCCTATAAAGAGATTGCAATGCTCGTATGAGGATACTGCTCACACCGTTCACGGATAATGCTGACCACAATTAATTCCTCACCACTCTATCATAGGCCTTTTCTAGATCCACGAACGTGCAATAGACCTTCTTGTTTTTAGCCGAACACTTTTCGGCTATGCACCGCAAGGAAAAGACCTGATCCGTACATCCCATTCCTTTTCTAAATCCCGCTTGTGCATCCCATACTTTTTCGTCTGTTTCATTCACAACCCTTTCAATCAACACTTTCGCATACAATTTACCGACGACGCTGAGAAGGCTTATACCGCGGTAATTTATGCATTCCTGCTTATGCTCTTCTTAAACCTATGAAAACCAAATGAAGTAAATGCTGTACTACGTTTGGTGGCCATAGTTTATTTTACTCTCAGTATAAATTGATACAACAGAATTATATATTTTTTTGTACTACGAGAAACATAAACGAGTATACAGTCTGCCAATTATAAGTGTCTCATTCCAAAATTAGAATAAAAATGAACAATTGCTGAAACTCCTTACTGCCCGTCTGCCTGTCTGTCACAACAATTTTTACAGACTATTTCACGGAAACAGTTGCTTAGAACATTTATTTTGACAATTACGAGACTACTTAAAAACGAGACTATTTGACGAAAACAGCTGTTTAGAACTAAATGCAGACCCAAAGACAAGCGTTAAATTCAAAAGCTGAGTTTTTGCTTTTGGGGATTAGTTTAGGGAGTTTAAATAGAATGTTAAAAAGCCTATTGTTTTGGCGTTTTTGTATGGAGTATCAAATGAAAGCTCTTTAAGCCATGAATTAAAAATTGTAGGTGTTATAACACATTACGTTCAAGTTAATTTTTAACGCTTTTTCAAGAACACTTGTCGAAACTCTGGAAAGATACTTTCTCCTTTTCTAAAGATACCTTCGGAGATAAGATGGGGGCATCTTATCTTCGAAGATAAAAAAAAGAAAAATTTGAAAAATCTAGAAAGTTCGGATTTAGATACATACATACACGATGTATCCCTAACGGGGTAGTCAGAAAGGACGGAGCCTCAAGCGTCGCGGTCCTTACATACTTCTTTCGCTTCTTCAAATCTCATCATGCTCACACATTTTAGAATGAGTTACATATTAGAGAATAACTATCAGGTTTGCATTTTACATATATTTTTACTTAAAAAGACAGCTTCCTGAGAAACTTTGTTTCGCGTTTTGCAGTTTTTTTTTACGTACAGAGAATGCTTTAATACTATTTAGGGGTTAACGGTTGTAAAAATTAATAGTATAGCTTATAGCCCACTTATTATGCACGACATAACTCTCATTACGGACTTTTTGGCGGAAACGAGAGAAGTGAAGTTGTCATTTCATTTAGATTTTCTATTTTTTACATTTTTGTGAGTTTTAAAGTACAAAAGTGATAGTATATTGTGTAAAGTTCTGTATAAGTGAAAAGAATGAAGTAGGTCTAAATAAACATGTGCAGCTGAAGTTCTCGCTCTTCCAAGAAGTCCTTTATAACTTCAGTAAAGCCTACTATTCTCTTTACAGGAGGCGTTTTACGATGAGAAGAAAATACGAAAACTTCGAACGTGCTTCATGTCGATTTTACTTATTAATACGTGACATTGGCAAATGCGATAATCTGTGCACCATGCCATGAAGAAACAAAAAAAAAAACTCATTTCAACATTATATTATGCGACTTATTATGTGGCATTATTACATACGACTTGCGCTTGGCAATTTTTTTATACTGCCTAATAAAATGGCTGACTGATATTCTTACCAATTCCTGTCATTGGAATTTTTTATTTCAAACTGATGATAGATTTGACTTATCGAAATAGTTTACTGGAAAATATTTCTCGAAATTTTGTTTTATTTCTGCAATATGAAAATACAAAAATAGATTTCGTACAATATTTATCGAGATAAAAATGGTGAATACTATTCCCAACTGAAGTCGCGGTAGATCAAGATCAGACCCACATCAAAATTCCATGAATAATATAAAACGCGGAAAGGCAAACATCAAGTTATCAAACAATCACTCCTTTCAGCTTTCGTCGAAGTGTGTCAAGGGGCCTTTGGGAATAGTGTAAGAGTCAGCATCAAATAGTGCCGTCGCAGCATGAATATTTTCAAATCAAATAAACGTCTTTTCTACAATCTATATTGTTTTTTAATTTCCAAAAATGTTTAAACATAGATCTATTCCACTGTTTCTCAAACTTACTAGTAAATAAACGTGTCATAAGAAGCAGTAGCTCCAGATTGTTGTGAGTGATATTACTTTTAATGTAATTGTATATTAATCTTGTTTATTTGCGTGTTTGAATATCGTGTAAGCGTAAATACAATCATATTTTCATGGAAACTCGTGTATCTTTCAAACCTCATAAAAATATTTTCCAGGCAAAAATCTTAGTCGTTATTCTATGTTAGTACTTACTGTGTTAGTAGGTATTTTTTAGTGGTGATTATTAAAATGATCACCAAATAGTTTGTGAATACAGGACATTAATCATTTACGTAAGTTCAAAATATTAGGTAATAAGTCTATGTAGCTTCTTTCAATTCCAAAATATTGCTAATTCTAAAATATTTTTAACATGACTGAATAAAATCAAAGAGCCTCTTAATATTCAAATGGAATTACAATACGTATTCACAAATCACAAAGGACTCATGTTAATGGTGTTACACGTATTTATCCGCGGGTAATAGGTTTGTGACAAACCAATATCAACACCCTATGTAACGTTACAGAGTTAAGAAAGTTTGTAGCATCGCAAATAAATAAATTATTACAAACAATTAAGCGTGCTTCATAAGTTTCATACCATAAGCAAATATGTCTTTATTAAATACAGGGTGCACTGTAATAGAATCATAACTTAAAAAATGTATCTACAAAAGAAATCAAATTAAGAACCAATCTAAATTTTCTAATGTTTAATAATAAACAAAAGGTGACAGTAAATTAAAAAAAGGTTATGTGTGCCACATTTAATTTCATTAGATACCTATTAACATTTTGTTTAACATTTTTTATGATGTTCAATTGGATACATTAATTTAAAACGAGTTGAACTAAACATGAATATTTAAAAAAAGAAAATTCTTTTCCTACTAATGTTAGAGTGCTTTTTTGCAAAAATGTTTCCTGTATATCTCAATTAATAGAGAAAAACTATTAATTGGTGCACGTACGCTTCCTATTTATTTTTTCCTATTTTATTTATTTCCAACTGTTTAACAATACTACATGAATTATGCTATTTTGTATCCGTCACTAAGACGTTATAAAATCATGATAAAAATGGTAAGTTCTTTTGTTTTCCTAACTCTTCAGTCTCGCTGTAACCAAAACAGGTATCGATCAAACGCGTAAACTGTTCCGCGGCACATGACAGCTTAAAGGCAATTTACTCGGATTTTAAAACTCGTACACACATACAAATTATTTTTATGAAAACATTTATTATTATGCAATAAGAGTTTTTTTTAATTATAACTTTACATAGAAAGTGTCGTATTAAGAATTGCTTTTCGTTGGGTAAAACGTATAGATGTAAATTTTACATACTTATAGTTTCATGTAAAAACTGCAAATGTGAATATATTAATTATAATAATAATAATGGATATTGGTATACCCAACACGCATAACATCAAAGGGTACACCGAAGAAAAGATGAAGAAGTATGAGCAGCTTGCCTAGGAGACCTAGCGAGTATGGCAGCAGCGAGAGGCGTTTGTTGTGCCCCTTATTCTCTCCAGCACAGGCGTTACCACACGAGTGTCGGAGGGCCTACTTAAAGTGGGCCTTCCTACAGTTATAATATCTAAAATCCAAAAAGGTGTTATACTCCGCACAACAGCGATCGTACGACGACACTTAAACCTCAAATAGTGGGGTGATGTGTGGCAGAATAAAGGCCCACACTACCAAATCACTCCCAATAAGGTGACCTAACAAATAACAATAATAATAATAATTTATTTACTAAAAACAGATTATTCATGTAGATTAAATTACAGTGACCCCCATAGGCTCAGCCTGTATCGTGAGGATCCGTATACATTACTCAGATTTGTGCTACATACTAACAATCTTTACATCAACTAAATCCAAACATCATTAAATAATCATATCAAATATCATAATTAAATTAAATTAAAAAATATTGTTTACAGAAATTAATATTTAATTTTTGTTTAATGTTTGTTTAATGAGTGACTATTGTGGAACCAAAACGTTAAATATTAAATATTTTGTGGAAGAATTCGGAAATTTTTTGAACATCCTATGTAATTAATAAATATTACACTAACGCAATATTACATCAAAACGTCATATCAAAGCTACCATATTCTCTTTCACACACGCTCAATTAACGTTATCACGATCAAGCGTCAGTGATCACAAACCTTCGGTCGATTAAAATTTTCAGAGCGCTAAAGGTTGAAGAGGGAACATCAAAGGGATACCTTATTCATTTGAATGGAAAACGTTTCACATGTTTGAGTCTACTAGATGAGATAACGCGAGGTTCAGATGAGCAATGCAGTATCGATATACTTAAACACAGATGTAGATTCGTACGTACATACAGATAAAATAATGGTACATCATATAAAATAACAGTCGATTTTAGAGAATTCGTAAATACAAATATTTCAAAACACGAAATTCGATTTTTTTAAAATCAGGAAATGCAAAAAAATGTCATCGTAATCTTTTGTGTCAACTCTAAATATTCTACTCTAATCTGACAGCGATCTTGAGACAGTTTCTTGACAAACAAGAAACATCCATATCTTGTGTCATAATTGCCTCAGAATAATGAGAAACACAGAATTTATGTAATATATTTGTTATTAAACCTAAGAGTTTTTGTACTATGATGTTATTTACTAAATAGTGGCAAACATAGAAGCTACATACATACATATTTTCACGCCGTATCCCTAACGGAGTAGTCAGAAAGGACGGAGCGCCAAGCTTTGCGGTCCTCAAAAACTTCTTTCACCACCTCGAATCTCATTATTTTCCTCACACATTTTCGACTAGGTCATGTGATTAAATCTCAAAAGCGTGACATTTCCATCAGCTAACACTGGCTATTTCATCTTCGTAAGTCAGCCTTCGACTTCCTTGCTTTCTGCGAAAGTGAGTGGTAACTCACTTTCGCTCTGTAGATTTTCTTCTTCAGTCTTTCATCACTCATTCATTCCTTGCGCCCGAACCATCTAAGTTTTTCTTTCTTCATTTTTACAATAACGCTGTCGTGCAATCATACAATTCATACTGCGTATCTGTTCACTGCTTATTTTAGTCCACAAGGGTGACGTCGTATATATTTCTAAGAGATCATATTTCTACTGCATTTATCTTATCATACTTTCATTTGATGTCGGGCATTTATAGGCTGATATAGAAGCTGGCTTAAATATCAGTAAAATGAAACAGTTTGTGATCACTTTTTTTTACATTGATACAGCAATAAAAAGGAATGCATATTAATTTATATTTCATATTGCATAGGCTGTCAGACGTTAACCTAAGCTGATAATAATATTATTTTATTTTATTCCCCCAATGAATCAGTTTGGTTATTCAAAAAAGTAATGCTGCCAGTCTGCTGGGCACCCTAAGCAATGACAGCTCTCTAAGCGGCAACTTTGAGGAAGTCCATTATTTAAGATAATGTTTAGTTTCAAGTTTGTAAATATTAACGTTAAATTATGTATGTACGGATTTATGTCAATAAAGAAAGCTAACAGAAAATAACAACCAGTTCTTTTAATTGTTTCAATCGCATACGAAGATATATTAATATCCTCGTTTAATATAGGCTACATTTTATTTCGATAAAAATATCGAAAAAATCTCATGTAACCGAAATATAATATACCGAAATATAATACTTTTTTATTTCTTTAGTAGGTCGAACGTACCTTGTTTCAAAAGGGTGCATGGAATTCAACATATCTTGATATCGGCTTTATTATTAGACTTATACATATATTGTAAATATAAATTTGTTAAAACTACTAACATGTGTGAGTGTGGAGCTTTCTTCGTCATGAAAAAATTAAAACAATCGGCATATTTCCAGCAACTTTAAGTCTGTAGCAAGCATATGATTGAGTGTTTATTAAGTTAAGCCTCCGGTTATTTTGTTTCAATGGCCAATTCGTATGGTTTTGTGAAGGGTTTCAGAGTCTGACGTGTTTAGATAGAGATAGATAGAGATATTATAGAAATGTGGAATAAACATTTATTTACACAGGTTACTAATTAAATTATACATATTTATACGTATAAAAAATGAAGTGTAAAATGATATCAAAATTGGTCAGCATATGTGTGTTGCAGCTGCACAAAAAAGGTCACCAAAGTATAGTTTTGCCCGTAGGAACAAATCTCTTATATTTTGTCACAATCCAAAGACCGTTAAGTGACGAAATAAAAACTAAAATAAACAAGACATACATATCTTCACGCTGTATAGGGTTACAGCGTAAATTATACATAACGGGGTAGTCAAAAACGACAGAGCGCTAAGCTCTGCGGTCCTTATAAACTTCTTTTGCTGCTTCAAATCTAAATAAACAATACTTAATAGACATACTTACTCAAAAAATATTGAAACGAAAACTGTGTTATAGTTAATAGCTGTGTATCAAACAAACAAATGTATGGACTGTGAAGCTATGTAGAACCAATCAATATAATACATGCCTACGCAACAAAAACCTCAACCTAAATACCATGGGATCGCACATGTTTGAAGTCGAATAAGCTTGTCGCGCGATGTGTTCATAAAAGAAGTCACTAGTTAATTTAAGTGGATAGCGTTTAGTTGGTATTTGAGTTGTTAACTACATATTTGCCGAATTACATTTTTTTACACACCGCGCGACAAGCTTTTTCAAATGAAGTAATAATATAAGTAATAATTAAATAATAAAAATAAGTACATAAAAAATTACGATTGTATAATATTGTGCAATTGCTGAACTACAAGACAGTTTTACTAATCACCATGAAGGTTATCGTGTAGATAATGTATGTATTAAGCCTGTATTTTTTCATGGAGAACATTTTTATGTTATCCTCTTTGTCGTAAGTCGCCACTAAACGGACGCAGTCGCGGGAAAAAGTTAGTTCAACATAAAATATTAAATCGTTTTCAGAAATTAATTTAGAAGGTATGTTTATGTTTATTAGGATGTTTGTGCGTACCAAGTTGTCCACTTAATGTACTTATGTAGCTTTTAGTATAGCTTTTAGATTTTTATTGAATTTTCTTAATAAAAATCTAAGCTTATTTTATTCGTCTTAGTATATAACCAAAATAAATAAGTACGTTACGTATCCTTACGTTAATATTTACAAACTTAAAATTAGGCATTATCTCGTATAATAGATTTCCTCAAAGTTGCCGCTTAGAAAGCCGTCATTGCTTAAAGTGCCCAGCTGACTGAAGCATTAAATCTTTGAATAGCCAAACTGATCTGTTAGAGGAGGAAGCTGCTAGCCCGAGCGACCGTTTCTCGACCTCTCATCCAGTCGCTTACAAATATCAGAAACCAGTCAACAGGCTTACAAAAAGCTCATTTTTAGAAAGTATTTGTGACTATTTATTGCCACTCTCCTTTCCGCTGCTTAAAACGGTTGTGACAGACAAACGGACACTGAGATGACTCTATAATTGTTCTATTTTTCCGATTTGGAGCGGAACATAAAAATCATTGTTTTTCTCAAACAGTTTTATTAAAATACCGAAATAAAAATTACAGAACGTTAACGAACTGAAAAATCGATACTGACTTTTTTACACTTAGGAATATAATAACTGTGTATCAAACTAGCAAATGTATGGAATGTAAAGTTATGTAGACATTATATTAAACATATTTCGTTTCCTTTTATGAGGCGTTTTGAAAATAAACATACAAGTCTTCATGAACGGGCTAACCTAAGATATAATAATAATATAGTCAGACATTTCACAAGCGCGTCGGAAAGTAAACGGGGGTTGCGGGTTCGATTCCCGCCCCGAGTCTGGGTGTTTATGTATAATATGTATTTATTTACAAAAGAAAAGTATATAAGTAGTATATAAGTAGTATATCAGTCGTCTAGTACCCATAACATAAGCGCTGTGCTGCTTACTTTGGGACTAGATGGCGCTGTGTGAAATGTCTGACTATACCTAAGAGTTATATTACATAACAAGTTCAGATCGTATATATCTCTGTATGATTGTACAATGTATAGTAGGAGATAACGTGATGTTTTTCATGCCAGAGCACTCTTAACAGTTCTCCCTTACCATTATCATTACAAAGGAGAGGGGTGTTGTACAGACACACAAACAAATAGCAGGTATATAAGGACGTGACGATGATGATCCATGTAAAGTGAAGTATTATTCTGTACAGTGCGTTACGAAAAGTATGAACTTGTGTATGTATTATATAATATAATGTAACATAGATAAGTTTGTAAATTATAATGTTCTTATCGTGACGAAAATTTTTGGAGTTTCCTATATTTCGTTGTTGTGCAAGCATCGTGCTCTATTTTGTGCTACAAAGAATCCAAACGAGAGATCAATCCATGTGATGTTAAATAGACTGAGGCCCATGGATGTTCACAATATAAGGGTTAAAGAGTACTATAGATCGTAAATATGCGTTGGCTACTCTGGGGCACAAGATGTCCTCCCTTTCAGTATAGAAATTTCACTGGCTGTCTTACCCTTCACACCAGAATTCAAAGGCGCAAGCACTGTTATTCGCTTTGGTGGCAGAATTGACGAGTAAGTCGGTTAACAAACCGGACGGAGCCCACATAAGATCCTATTACCCACAACTGACTGGCGAAATGTAGCTATTAAACTACTACTTCCAACATTACTTTACATAATACATGTGAAACACTACTAATACTATTGCCTTAGTAGTATTACTCCTTCTGGTTCATTTTTGTTCCTTTTCAACATCGGTACTAGAACTCACTTGATAGTTACTCTGACACCAAACTCTAATAATATCGTCATGTTTTTCAGAATTAGTAATTTATTATGCGCATAAACGGGACTGTATCCCTGGATTCTACATATACTGCTCTCCATGAGTGATGTAATAGGACTTAATGACTTACGATAAACTTGTAGATAAAACGAAACAACTGAAATGCCATGGATTCTTTGCTGGAGTTGGAAGACTAATATTACACTTTCCTGTTATTGTATACATAACATAACGGGGTAGTCAGAGAGGACGGAGCGCCAGGAGTCGCGGTCCTTACACACCTCTTTCGCTTCCTCAAAACTCATCATTCTCTTCACACATTTTCGCCTAGGTATGCGAGTGCTTTTGACATTTCCGTCTGCTAACACTCTGGCTATTTGATCTTCATAAGTCAGCCATGGTCTTCCTTGGCTTCTTTTACCACTCACTTTCGCTCTGTAGATTTTCTTCGTCAGTCTTTCATCACTCATTCTTTCCAATATTTATTATTGTATACCTATTAAATAAATAAATAAATATGCCAGACAATACACACCAATCATCTGGTCTCAAACTAGGGCATTCCCTGTGCTATGAGAAACAGACGACGACTATTAGGGGCGTTACCAGTACACCCAGACCCGAGACAATCTAGAAAAGTTCGTTTCCAAAATTGAACCCGAAACCGTTCGCCCTTGGGTTCAACATTTCAACCACTGCGCCATGAAGGTCGTCATTATATTGTTTATTACATTGTTAAATCTACTGTTAAAGTATGAGTCTAACAGAGGGCAAATAAAGCCACGTATCCACTCGATCACGGCCAGACGATTGAGCGACTCTATCATATGTAGATTTCTGCAACTCATGCAAGTGAGCCTTTGTTCACCTGAGCGCTGAGGGTAACACGTTAGTTTAAATTATTAATTCTGGTAGTTTTTTTACACATAGATATAATATAAATTTCCTTTAAAATAAGTATGTAGGTATGTACGTAACTACACAACTTAGATATGCAGTTACAGTGGCCGTACTTAGTTTCCCCTCCGTAGGGATGTCGACAAAGCAGTGGTGAGTAATTACAGAAAAATGGGGTATAACTAGGTCACCGGGGATGTGTGCGGAGATTATGTGCGATTACGTCACATAAATATATATAATACGTTATTTGATGTATACGGTTATCGAAGTACATATATATGGTTGACTGTTTCACGTGTTTTTTGAAGCATATTCTTATTCTAAACTTATTCTTTGTAGGTTTACTTTCTAATTTACTTTAAGTCGTGTCGTTTGTTTGTACCTTCTACATTTCTTGATACTTTTGTACAGCAACTGTTATACTATTCCTCTTTTATAACTATCCTTATATCTATACGAAGTGATTTGTTAATTGTCGTATATTTTTTAAAATTTTTGTTTAACAGTTGTTTACTTGACATAGTTAACTATGAAATGCTGAAATTTACAACGGAATTAGAAGGTAAATAACAAATAATTTTACAAGGATATAAAGAGAGATAAAAGAAGAAAAGTATTACAACAGGTATGTAAAACAATAGGAATATTAAATATAAAGGTAAAACGAAGTAATTATAGAGAAATAAAGACAATTCTTGCAATATTTGAAACTCTATTGATCGAGTTTAAATATCACTACTGGAATATGAACTCTCCATGAAAAGTCGGAAATCTAAATTTCTCCACTTTTATATTTCAAAAGGCACCTAGCACCTTAGTTTAGTTGTAGAATAGATTATGTGTTATCTTCGCTCATTGAAACTCCGCTTGGTATTTGTTGGATTACATTGGGGATTTCAAGGAAACGCACCGAAACTAACCCGACTCTGTGTCAAAGCATCTTTCGGAGAGCGCTAGCGGACTTCGCTAGCGCTCTCCGAAATCCTTTCATTACTACTACGTCACAGACTATAGACGATGCCACTCTACTCGGAGTCACCTGAAGTGGGTGCTCCCAGCTCCCTTTAATCGCTTCTGAAGATACCATAGTCTTATTCTTCTTCTCTCGAGGAATTAATATATACAGGAAAGGAAAACTATAACTATGAAGACAATATTTATAACAATAAGAAGTGAAATTAGTCAATAAAGAATTATTATTAAAAAAAATTATTATTAAAAAAAAAATTTGAAATACGTCACATAATTAGCTTTATTTACATCAAAATTGCAACAGTTTTGAACTAGTGCAGTTAGCATTGTTTCTAATATGTTTGTCTTATAATATTAGTGTTCTTAAGTGAAATTAAAATAAATAAATTTCAAATTTTAATAGATTTCAGTGATTTCAATAAAATATATTAAAAATATGAGAATATATATTAAAGCCTTGATTACGCAGTAGAAATCTGCACACAGATACCCAGACCGCTGGGGAAGAGGCTGGGTTATGTTTGACTTTTACCCACCAAAACTCCTGCGGTGTTCGTCCTCGGCGCTCTATCGAAGGGCTCCGGGAACTCCTACGGAACGTGCCGGAGCCCCTCTCGCGCTGTGCCGTAGCACTTCTCGGGGGGCATTACAGAGCTCCCCGGCACTTTCGCATAGTCACGACAACGCGGACCACACACACTGTCGTCTGCCTCGGGATCGCATGGACAGACGACCAGAGCCCCCACTCCAATCGGAAGGTCCCTTTAGTCGTCTCTTACGACACCACCGTAACCTTATTCTTTGGCCCGGGCTCCAGGGCTAACGGTCCGGGGCGCACGTTGCCACCGCCCCGGCGTCGTCTTCTCCGAGCGGGATCGGCCCTCTCGCCTACCCGCTCGGCGTCCTCCCTCTGGACCATTACGATCTCACAGAATGAGGACATAGCCTTCCACGACTCTTCATCTGCCTGCATAGCCGCTACTACAGCTGGCAGGGACAGATCTTGCCCGATCTGGCGGACCAAGACTTGGCGCTCAGAGGTCCATGCAGGGCACTCCTTCAGCGTATGCTGGGCGTTGTCTTGGTCCCCGCCACAATGATGGCATCGTGCCGTATCCTCGCCCTATCCTATTCAGGTAATGACCGAAGCAGCCGTGCCCGGTCAGCACCTGTGTCAGTCGAAAGATGGCGTGCCAACCCCTCTGAAATTAGGCTTCGAAGTTCGGCAGGATCGCAATGCGACAATGCGTTAACGCGAGCTTCGCGGCTCTTCTAACCGCTTGCGCCATTTCTCCATTACGCGCCGGCGCTCCCGCAGACGCACCTACCTAATACATTACCTTACACATTCTTTAGGTTTATAGTTACGTACCTTCTGCGTGTTCTACTACAGGGAAAAACGTGAAAATGTAGATAGTATTTTATATGTACAATCTTATAAAGTATGTACCTATTGTAACTAAATATTGACAAATCATTTATTGCATTAATTTATTCATTCATTCATTCATTATTATTAGGTTTTTCAGACTCACAAAGACTGTAATTCATAAAACGTTTAGTTTCCTATACCTATATTCTCTAATGGACAGCAGTAGCCTTATAGCATTTGACGCAATTTAATCAAAATACCAGCTTCGCTATCTATGCATATGACTATAGAAACAGTCTGATCCTATTGCGTTCGCCCTTTCACGACCCTGTCATTGTGATGCCGAATGACGTCATAGAGTCCAGAGATGGATTTGGCCCATAATTTCTGAACGCATCGCTCGCTACCTATCTTCTCATCAATATAAAATCATTACGTATTCATCGCTCTGTTACCTTTCTATTGAATGTTACAAATGTAAATGAGTTTCGAGTTGAATTTAAAAGTAGCGATGGATACAAAACAATACTATTTCAGTCGTATTGGGTGTGCAGTAACTAACGAATGACATGTGCCATTTAGGAGCCTGATGGAGGACATTAGGCCGTCTGCGTTGTTGTGGGTCGGACGCTTGCATTTATCCAAGGGTTCCGTGTAATTTTGTAAATGTACACGATAACGGGTTAAAAAAAGGATATTTTTTGTACAGAAAGCAGACAATAGAAAACTTGAAAAGACTTCATCGGGTTTCATTTTCATTGTGACATTTCTATGCCATACATGTGCTATATACATATATCGTACATTTTTTTTTCTTTGATTTAAATCTTTTAAATTGAAATGTAATAAATGTGTAACAATAGTAATTGTCAAATGAATGTTCGCGGTCATTGACCGAAAACTTAAAATAATTTCTGATACGTGACAATGTTACAAAATAATGTACCTATCTATTATGAACCAAGAATTCAGAATCTTTGCTATATTTAATTATTAATATGTGTATGATTCAAAAGACTGTACAGACACATTTTATATTATATTGTATAAGGTTTATTAATATACACATAATATGCACATTATAATGCATAGCTTTGTGCAGCGATGTATTGTATTTTATGAATATATTCATTATATGAATAACTATAACAGCAACAATTCATAAAATGAATAAATTCATAAAATTCACCACATCTTAACAACAACGTAATCACTCACATTTTTAGAATTCTTTGGTCAACTATTCTTTCATTTATACATCTATTTAGACTACTGGTCTTCCAGAGGTCGAAATTTTACCGTAATTAATTAAAGTAATAAGTTGGAACGTTATTGACGTTCACGTTCACATATTATATATATTAAGACAATATGGTACACGTAAATAGAACGATGACCCCAAAACAAAATAATTTCTTTTTTATTTGGAAAAATATTATTATTGGACTTCCATACAATTAAGCATGCTCAAAAAATTGTAATTCTTTCAACCTTTGCGCAGGATTTATCGAGATAGTTAATTTAAGGTTAATTTAAAAAGTATTAAAAAAAGAAATGTTTTTGGACCATTTGATTTAAAAAAAAAGATATTTTAAAAAGTATAAATTAAAAAAACAAGAATTCGTCACAATGTATTTAATGTTCTTCTACTGATTTACTTCAATTTGTAAACAGTTTAACTGAAGCATTATCGTTAAATAGGTACATTATGTCTCAAATTCATTCTACTGATAATATACATTTTCCATTCTGTTGTTATACAGATAAACCTTGAACTGTTTCAAGCTCAATGAGTGTCGTGAGATCTTCCAGACCTTGGCCATGGCCTTACGACTTGGTCTATCCACAGCTATTAAGTTGTGCTAACTTTAGCTAGTATTTTAGTTCCTTGTAGTTTCCTCATGTTTGTTCGTATGTCAATTTAAATATAGTCAATTTATTCGGCCATTTCTGCACCTATTATTGAGCTTAGTGACACAGAGATGTAAATTAACAACCTAAAATCAGAAACATGAATAAAGAAATAAATAACGGATACTTTGGATTAGCCATTAATTTTTTAAATTTATTGAACGTAGTTTCTATAATTTTAGCTTTTTCTTCGACATACGAATTATGAGACGATGGGGAAAACTTCCGTTAGTAGATCCTGTGCGTGAATTGTGAGCAGGTCCTGATGTGGCTCTGATAACTGGATCTGGGTTCATACCGCGCACTGATTAGAACCACAGATTAGATAACAGTCACTGCGACAGAACTCCGCGTGAAAACCTCTTTTTTAAATCTAATAAATAATGGACTGGCATCAAAACAAAATAAAAAAAAACAAGTTTATCTGTCAACGCGGGTGCGCTCCGTGGTGTGTTCATAACTTTTTTTTGCTGCTTTTCTTTTGGTATTCATATTCACTGAGAATATTCACTAGAAAGTCAGCAAATAGACGTCGTAATTTTGTGTGGCAAATCTTTCTAAGTACTTATTAATATAACAGCATTTTTCAAATGGCGCTTATCTAATCATGACCAATTATATTATATTATTAAAAGAGGCACTTATCATACTAGCATGTGGTAAATGGGGCAGTTAAATGAAGACAATTGTCGTAAGTAAATTTAGTCACATAACTGCAGCGATTGAGTGATCGCGTCTGTCATAATTGTTCATATTATTTTAATATACCAATTTGGGTATTTATGAAGTGCAAAATCACTGTTCAAATATAAAAAAACGGTGAACGTACCATATTATGTGTAAACTACATTCTTAAAAAATCGTCGTAATATTTTTTGTTAATTAAATGTTTGGAATTATGGTTGCAAAGGAAAGAGAATAATAATGGCAACTGCAGTGCGATAGAGAGATTGCGTGTATCGCATTTATTTTGTAATCTATGTAGATGTGAGAATGATGAGATTTGAGGAAGCGAAAGAAGTATGTAAGAACCGCGACGCTTAGCGCTTCGTCCACTCTGACTACCCCGTTAGGGATACAGCGTAAGGATATGTATGTATGTATTTATAGTAATGACTAAATTTCCTTAGTCATTGATGCATACACTTAGAGGTAAAAATGTATATATCATAGCGAAACAAATCTAAACACCACCCAGTATCAGAGTAGGTATGTCATTTTTACTAAAAGTATCACTGTTTACAAGCTGCGCCATTTAGTCGAAACTAAAATTCTAGTTGAAATTCGAAATGCTACAAAACCCAAATTCAATACCTGTCTGATAGCTTTTAAAATTTTTTACATTACCTACGTTCAATCACGTAAAAAAACTTAAAAATTCAATGTTAATCCTAGGCAAACCCATCTGAAATTTTTTAAATTACATGCAAATCGGCTTAGTACTTTTTACGTAATACGAGCGCAGACCGACAAAGAGATTGCATATAAATAATGCTTTTGCATTTCACTCGTGAAAATATACTTGCTTTTTGTATCATAAAGGAGGAAAACAAGTATACGCCCGCCTGATGGTAATTTAAAAAAAGAAATCGAAATTGATATCGACTTTTTAATTCAACCTTAATTTAAAAGCTTCTATTAAGTCCGAGACTGCTACGAAACCCTAAATTAATGCGCGTCCGACATTCTGTTAGCTGCACTGAAGAAATAGTTTAGTTGAATTCCGAGGGTTGATCTTTTGTTTTGTAAAACCAACCAAAGTTTACTAAAGTATTAATAATTTTTACAACATCACAAATGTTTAATTTACAAAATAAAAAAGATTGACGTTACAACTGTAATAAAAATTACAAAATTTTATGTTAAATTTGCTAGAGTTAAGTTTAAAAGTACCTACATATTATTATGTTGATGTCGTGCATCGGACTTACTTTAGTTAATATTACTTAACAAATTATTTGTTAAGTGTACAAAACAGTTTTTAAATATTTCAACTTTTTGAGTTCACTGAAATCAACAATCATCAGCTTGTGTATTAGTCTGAAATTAAGCCGTGAGTTTAGGAAAACTTTTGTAAAACTAACTAAAGTACTTTTCCAATGTGGTTTTTTAAATGACATTATATTAAAAATTATTACGCCTGCTTTGAAAGCAAATTGTTTAATTATCATATAACGCCATATTACTTATTTAGTAACGCGATATATTTTGTATTGTGTAGACGGTGTAGACTCAAGAGTGGCTTTGTGTAAATAAGTGGTCAATTGGCATATATTCTTTAGTCGTCTGCCGCTCAAAGCTTTCAACATGTCGATCATCACGTGTTTCACCTCTCAACGAAGCATCTTCAGAAGCATCGTTCGTTGAGAAGCGATAACTTTGAAGCTTTGAGCGGAAGATAATTAAAAAATGAATTCAAATCGACCGCAATTTATTAATCTAAATGTTGCAGTTTAATTTATAAAAGATAAGCATTGATATAAAACCTTTGTTCTGAAATCACAAATTTTTTTTATTCCTTTCATTATCTACTATATCTATTTATTTACATTAACAAAAAGTACATACATATGTTAATATTTACAAACTTAAAACTACACATTATCTTAAATAATAAACTTCCTCAAAGTTGCCGCTTAGAAAGCTGTCATTGCTCAAGGTACCCAGCAGACTGGCAGCATTGCCTCTTTGAGTAGCCAAACTGATTCGTTGTCGGAAGAAGCTGCCAGCCCGGCGGTCTCCCGAAGCCTCGACCAGTCTCTTACAAATATCAGAAACCAGTCGATGGGCTTCGGGGCCCCAGGGACCCAAAGTTTCGACTGCAAAGGGCGTAAATATGAAACTCTCAGAAAGAGTCGCATACTTACGCCGCTTCAAGTTCTCGGCAGTGCTGGCCGCGGCACCTGCTGACTTGGAAGTCGCCGGCACATGGGAAACAGCAAGTGTATCGACACAAGTGGCATCCCACACCAGCGATCTTCCAAGTTTCCAAGGAATGAGCGTCACACCATCCGGTCTCCTGCCGTCGCTGCGCACAATACCTACAGGCTCTAAGACTGCAGGAACGCCAGCGGCGACAAGAGCCCGCCGAATGACGTCATTCAAGGCAGCATGTCGTGACATGCGGAATGCACTACGTAAACAGGATAAACCGTGGAGACCTCGTACATCGATGAGATCACCACAGTGGCAACGGTGAGGAAGGTTAGTCCTGGCCCCCAGACGAAGGGATACTATGAGAGAAAGCGTGGTATTGTCGATTAAGGTTCCTAAGTTTTTTTAAGGTATTACTTTCAACCAGTATCCTGACTCCTTCTCAGAAACAGCTAGGAGGCGAGACCGATCTTTTTCGGTTCTACAAGAATCTAAAAGTTGTAAATGAACATTTTTGCATAGAGGCTCATCTCAGTGTTTTTGAGTAAAGGTCGAGGTAGGCAGGTTAACACTCGGACAAACACTTAACCAAGCATTTCGAACATCAGTCAAGCACGGCACCTCAACCGATCCTAAGGAAGGGCGAATAACAGATAGGAAAAGGTTTTCCGTGCTGTAGGCTGATGAAAGAAAAGCAGGCAGTGACACACTCGAGATTTTGCGTATGCCCAGGCCTCCATAACAGATAGGAAGCGATGCTTGATTCCAGACCCTGTCATCAACAAAGGAGGAATTTAATATTTTAGATAATCTATTTTTTAGAATATTGTCTACAGATTTTAAAAGCGTTTGAAATTTAAAAAGCTGAGAACAGCGAAGAGCATATGTAAATTTTGGAACAAAAAGGCAAAAGCGGACAATGAGGAGAGCCATGTGGGAATTAATTTTCAAAAGTTTGTCTGAAGACTGGCTAAATTTTTGTATTTGATCATTGATAAAGCAGGGTATGGAGTCATCTAAAACGGGAGCACCTAGGAGGTACAGCGATTCTTTCGACAAGATTTTAATATTTGGTGCCAGATTGTTAAATTTATTAATTATTTCATTTTTTGTAATAATTGGAACAGAATCGGAAACAAAGAGTTCACATTTAGAAAAATTTAATTCTAAGCCAATATCTTTAAACCTTTGAATAAGGGTTTTAAGGTCTTCTAAAACAGTAATTGCTTTACCTCCTATTGTTCCGTCGTTAAGGTACCAAATATTAAATTTGGAATTTAAATTACAAATCGCAGGATGGATAGCCAAACTGAAAATAGCTGGTCCGAGAGGATCACCTTGTTGACAGCCAACTTCGGAATGTAATAAATTATCTTTATATATTAATTTTGAAGGACTGCTGTAAGATTGCCAGATGTAGGGATATATCTCCGGAACATGCTGTTTTATCTGTGTCAACAAGTTGGATCTATCAACAGAATTAAATGCATTTTTATGTCTACTTTGAGGAGTACCTCACCTCCATCATGTGTCAAGAAAGCACGCGCCGCGTGCACTGCCGCTTCACATCCTCTCTTTGAGACAAAACCTACTTGTGTAGGACAAAAATAGTTTGATACGGTAGGGAGAATGTGACGGCAACAAGTTTTGGAGCCAATGCGGCGTATAGTTGCACCTACGGCAATTGGCCTAACGCCACCGTCTTTTTTTTCAGGGCACATAAATTGGCACCATACAGGATGTCGGTTATCTCCGAGGGCACCTTACCAGCCAGCATAATGTTTATTAGAGCTGTTCTACTATATCTAATTTTAATATCTGAGTCATGAAGTAATAATTCCAACAGTGTATTCGTAAACACAATAATGAAATAGGTTAAAAATTTTTTTGTAATTAAACGAGAATAACCCAAGCTTTAGTCTCTGACATTTAGTCAAGGTTCTTAAGGAAACAAAGAACAGTAAAGTACAGACTCGTGTAACCTGATTCAGTTTCATTCGACATAAATAGTAAACTCCCAAGTCAAATATGTAAAGATTGAATTGAAATAAGTGAGAAGTTGGACAGAAAACAAATATTTTTATTGAAGACTGAAAGCATTTTGTAACTGATTTTAGTTTTCATTAATACCGTTACATACTTCATAACAATATAAACAAACGTTACGAAATCAAAATTCGACTGCGTATTTAGAAAAAAACTTGCAAACAATACGAAATAACCATAATTATTTCTATTGATTCATTACAATTTTATTATCGTGATGAATTCAAATATTGTTTAGCTACATATGTATATTCCGCTCAAAAGCTTAAACTTATTTGTCGACATGTGTTTTGCTTCTTAACGAAGTATCCCCAGGATATTCAAAGATCGGTGATATAGCAATTTTGACGCCTACTTTAAAAAACTGTTAAAAAGGTAAAAGGAATTTGTAGTTTAAACGAGTTATTATTCGATAGTCCTCACAACGATTCCAAAATTTGTTTTTGACTATATACATAAGTCTCAAAAAATGACCCCTAAAAGTAAAAATTCTACTTTCGCCGTTATTGGCGCCACTTCGTCGAACAGCTGCTTACGTCGGATAGTCTCCGAGGAAAATGGCTGTGACTGGCAGACAGGCTGACACCGAGTTATTCCATTAGTGTTCCATTTTAGAATTTAAAATTTTTTGGAATGGAACACTAAGAAAAACTAGTTACATTTGCGCGTGGTTGGACCTTGTTCGGACCATAAACTTGGTATATACTACGCCAGTATGTACTAAGTTTATGGTTCGGAGTTCATGTGGATCATCTCCACCATCTTACTCGATAATCCTGCCGCTAAACAGCGGTGCTCGCATGGTTGTGTTCCTGTCTGGAGGGTAAGACAGCTAATGAAATTTGCGGAAAAAAAGGCACAACATCGTGGTCCTTTAAGTTGCAAATGATTTACAATCTGAAATGCTTTCTTATGCTTGACTTTGTAAATGTCCATGTACCATTCAGGTATCATTAAGTGGAATGTACCATTAAGTGGCCTTTGTCTTTTCAGTAGCATCAAAAAATGATAAATTTTCGTCGTAAGAAATATTTTAAAGAAATAATAATGCTTTCAGCTTTTACGTTAGATCGATGTTATCGTTACAAACGATCGCCTCTAACGTCGAGTCATTCTTCATTTATTTATGTACATACAGACCCATATACAATAGACATAAAATGTAACTTAATATCTACAAAGGCATTGCTTATTTGAAAAGGAGATTTCTTCTAACAAACCTATTACAGGAAAAGTGTTATAGTAGCAAACGTGTATGAAGCAAAGGAAATATAGACACATGTACATACATAGTACATACCTGTTACCTGCATATAAATATGTATGTTATATATACGTATTTATGTATACATCCTGACTACTTACTACATACATATTAATACATACCTACTTATACATTATTATACTTATTCATTTATATTAATACATCATACTTACAGACCTACTTATTCTTTGTTAAGTACTATGTCATTTAAATAGAAATTATTAGTAAAAAACTTCATGTATCTATTACTTAGAATGTAATTGATTATCTGTCATAAAATTTCATAAATCAATATCGACGCATTTTCTGTTATGTTAGGATAAAATTTTACATATCTATACGTTTAATATATGGTTTCGATAATAATACAATGTTATGGTACCAAGTAACTGATTACAAATGTATTTTTGCAGCATTTGAATTAGACAATCGAAGCATTTTGTAATTACAGATTTTTTTCTTGCTTCATGGCATGGCGCACAGATTAGCACATTTGCCAATGTCACATATTGTTTAATAAGTAGAATCGTTGTCGTGAAACTCCTCCAGTAAAGTGACAGTAGACTTTTCTGAAGTTTTATAGGACTTCTTGGAAGAGAGTGACAACTTCAGCTACACATGTTTATTTAGACAATAGGTCTATTTTTTTCACTTACACAGAACTTTAAAACACAATATACTATCACTTTTGTACTTTAAACCTCCCAAAAATGTAAAAAATAAAAATATTAAATAAATGACAACGGGACGGAACGGGAGAAGAGAGTTCTCCCGTTCCCGCCAAAAAGTCCCCTAATTACAGGTGATGCGTGTAAATTTTTAAATCTACAGATTATGCAAAAAATAGTATGTGTGAACTTATGTGCGCACGTAAACGAACTTATACTTCTTCTACATTTTTAAGCAAAACTGGCCGCATATAAAAAAACAAAATTGGCCACATATAAGAAAATAAGACTGGCCGCTTGAAATGGAAAATGATAGATTGTATGTTACATCGGTGCGCGCAACTTCGTTACACGATAAAAAATACACTGATCTGTTTTTACAAACGTGCGAAATGAAATCAAAAATTGCAACATTATCTAGGAACGCTTTATAAACTCAGGAAAATAAAGGAAATATTAAAATAAAACATTTATATATTTCTACCAACTTTTTATTAGATATCACTCAACAAAAAAAATCTATGTGATAATTCAAACTAGGTAATCTTCAATGTAGCTAGTTAAAACACTTACTATACACATAACAGTAGAGAAAACGGATACAATGTATGGTTACAGTCGCAATGTAGTACCTACTTACTGAATTATTACATTATATTTCCCTTTGAGGAGTTGACAGAGCATCAAGGTATAACAATGTCACACATCGACGCCACATATACAAGTAGCACTAAATTGTTGGGCTTAGAAATTACAATGGGCCAGAAATATGCTAAAAATTACATATTGCTATCTCATTTTGTCAATAACACATTATAATTAAACCACTTCATTTATTGAAACCTGACGAAAAATTATAAGTCATCATTTAAGTAAATAAAATTTTGAACTTATGAAATTCTAGATCCAAAAAGAACTAAGCGTTTCCAATATTATATCAATATTATATTATCTCGTACGTAGTTATTATTCATTATACTAAAAACTAAATATCCATTTTGTTTCTCGCATAAGTAATATATAAGTTCATAGCTTTATTGAAATATTACGACATAAACATTACACCACCGTCACGCATTTATTATTTAGTATTTCAATATATTGCATTAATTTTAATGCAATATTTCTAGATGTTATTAGTGTGTTCACAATCTTATTACATAAATAATATGTATTTTTAGTTTTAGTGTCGTAATTTTGGCAATTTCCGGAGCAAAATTGTAATTTCGATTTAATTTCGGTTTTGATAACAATCTGCTGAAACTACCTCTATATGATCGAAACTACATGCGTGAGAAATCGCGCAGCGATCGATGATAATTGGATAGCGGAAATTCACTTATATATATATTTTTTAATTCCTTTTACGACAAAGAAAATATTTACTTGTCAAGATAATACTTCCGTGAACATAAACATAATTATATATTTAATTAGCTAAGATCTAGCTAAAATGGACAAACCGAAGGCTTTCATATATAAAATAAAGCGTCTTAAGCACCAAATTCCGAAGCATTAATTAGAAGTTAATTAACACCAGTACATGTGAAAGTAGTACTTATTACGCGCTCTTACAAAAAATGTTGCTTAAGGCGACGCATTGGAAATTTTGACGGCATGGATCTCAATTTTTATAAGTGACTACAAAACGTATGAAACGTACGATATTTGGCAACCTGATTCTTCATTTCATTGACTTTATTTTGACAGTTGCGATACATGATTGGTTAACTTTTGTAACACAAAAAAAATCTTAAAGACACTTTTAAAACAGATATTTACAGTTTTACGAGTAACGGGACCGATTTATTTTTCTAAATTTTCTGTATAGTTTTAATCTAAACATATTCTTCAAAATGACAGTTATATTTTTTAAAATTAATTACAGTGTTTAAAATAAACTAAAATAACTACTTTTTCGTATTTTTCGTAAGCTAGAGCGCGCAAGGTTTATTTTCGATCAAATTATTGTTTAATGCGTCGCCTTAAAATAAGAACGTTTGTCAATTTGTCTTTTATTCTTGAAGTTTTCATATTATGTAATATTGCTTTTTAAGGACACTAATTTAAAAATATTGTTTGTATGTTAATGTAATAAACATAGTTACAAAATGTTTCCCTTTGAGGTTTGCATAGAAGTGTTCGTTTCATGGAGTAAGGTGGGTTACCTCAGTTTATATAGAAGTTTGTGTCACAAACGTATGAAAAATATATAAAGAATTACTTTAAAAGAAAGTTTGAATTTTGTTTTCGGTTGGATTCGGCTCCTGTTTTGATTTTGGTCGAAAAATTTAAAAAAAATAGTTTATGCCAAACTCTATTTTTAATAAAAGTAAAACCATGTATTTTTGTGTTCATACACTACAATAAAACGTTGCAAATTTTACAACTATTCGCTATTGTCAATATTCTTAATGAAATATACCATATTATTGTAATTGTTGATAAATAACTACACTGTCATTTTTGAGGGTGTTGCTACGAAATAATAATTAGTCGGTTGGTATCTTGGACCAAGAAATACAACGAATGGAGCCATAATAGGTTGCTGCTCTTACTATGATGTGTGACACGAATTTTCGTGTTTCTTTCTATCTCATTGAGGGTAAATGGAGCGTACCCAAGTAAAACAGTTAGCAATAGCATAACTACGGCAACCTTGCACTGCTAGCGTACAGTGCATTTCGTGTTAGCTTGAGAGTCGGTCATGAAATAATTTTTTGCATTGTATCCCTATATATTCTACATTCCACCCACGTCGATATTCTGCAAGAACGAAAATCATAATATCTCAAATCTGAGGACGTAACACAGCTAATGGAATTTTGGAAATTCAAACAGTTTCATAGATAGATTTTTTGTATAAAATACATACGAAGATTTTTATACCGAACTAATAATATCATTTTTTGAGTCTATGACAAATATTTCATATTACGTAAAGACTATTTTCCACTGCAATATCTTCTAGAGAAGCATTAATTTACGTTACGGTTTCATTTTTTCAAACTCAACCCCCAGAGGCTGCGCATAAGAGTGCTTTGAATAATTGAAACAACCCTCAAGGAGTGAGAAGGGTTGCATAGACACTATGTAGGTCAGTGGTGCGATAGACATAAGGTTATATATTAGAAAGGGTTAAGAGTGGCTAGGTACATAAGTAGTAAAACATTTCAAATGCTTGTGAAGTGAATACGGAGGTTGTTAATTAATGTCTTAAGTACAAGGAGAAAGCAAGAAACCATTTATTTTGTCAGAAATATTTCATAGATTTTGAAATATTATGTGCTATTTATTATAGGCAGTTATCAAATAGCCAGAGTGTTAGCTGAGGGAAATGTGAAAAGCGCAGGCATACCTGGGCAAAAATATGTGAGGAAACAGATGAGATCGAAAGAAGTATGTCAGGACCGCAAAACCTCTGTCCGTCCTCCGTCCTCTCTGACTATCCTGTTAGGGATACAGAGTAAAGATATGTATGTATGTATTACAGGTAGTTTTAAAAAATAAAGCGGAATTGTTATAAGTAAAATAATAAGTATACAGAAAACTTCGACTAGAAAACTAAAATTGCTTACGTATATACACGTATACATACATGTATATGTACATTAAACACACACTTCTGCTGTACAGAGAAGAGGAGGATCGCATTTCTACTGAATTTACCACCGTGTGACCCCACGTATCATATCATTTATGCCTTTTTTCAATGTTTGAAGGCAATTGTCCAAATATTGCTGCTATATTTGGACAATTGCACAAGTAACCACGTAAACATCACGCTGCTCTAACGCCTAAATTCGAACCAGGGCGAAACGTCACTATTTTCTCTTGCTCTATTTCTATCTCTCCACGCCATTATCATGCAGGAGACTCCATAATTTCTACTCTGTAGGAGATTTAAGTTTCTTTTGCGCCCGATAAAACGTCTGAATGCCGCTGGCACGATGTTGTGCCAGGGAGTCCTACGTCGTCACCTACTGCGGTATCCCGCTGTCGAAATGGGCGCTAGATCTCAAATATGGCTAAATAATGGGTAAAAGAAACACGTATATCTCCCTAATAACTACAACTATCACATACAGCAAAATACCGACTTCAAGCATAAGATATAAAGCTAGACATAAGTAAAATTTGAATATTTCTCGTCCTTATACTGAAATATGTCTAATGTCTATGCGGCAAATTCAACAATGATAACAGTGGTGAGTCTGGGTATCATTAATGTTTTTAATATCTAAAATCTAATGAAATACTGTGCATATAAAGAGAATGCTCAATTCAGCTGGAAAAGCTCGCTTTAAGATATTTTCGAAATACATATATACTAACGATGTTATAAACACTAAATAACTCTACGAACATACTAAGCAAATCTACACGAAAACGACGTCACTAAACACGGTAAACTTTAACAATTAATTTTTTTCTAATGCAATATGTAGTGGTACTGGAAATGTTAGATTTTGTTTACATTCAATCCGATTTATTTGACGTATAATATGTAAACGTAGAGCCCATATTCTAAAAGAAATTTTAGTTTTGCTAAACGGCAACAAAAACAAAAAACACGGGAAACTTTGGCACGACATTGTGACACCAACGTTCCTGCGATGGCGCTACGTTGCGCCAGTAATTTCTGACTGGACTCTAGCAAGCATTTTATTTAGATCTACAAAAGCGCTATATTAAAATAATATGTACATTATATATATTTTAATACAGTACAAAAGAAAAGAGAATGTATTGTATTGTATGTACACTTATGTATTGACAATAAAACTCAACAAAAACATGCGTAAATTTTAAATATTTTAAAAAGGCCTTTAATAAATCTTCTATCGAAAAATCTAGTTGCTTGTTTTCTGTCACAATTCACTTTGAAGCTGAAATAAATACTTATTTACTTTTCAAAATCATTAGGAATGCTTTAAGTTCTTGGCAAATGACTACATTATAGTTTAAGCTATTATAAAATAATTGCATCTATTTGGTACACATTTATACTTGATATTTGAATATACAAGTTGTTAATTTACTTCTTAGAAACTTCAAAAACGGTACAGTGTATGAACTTACATCCCTAGAGGGAACAATATGCAAATATCATCAGAAAAACAAAAGACAATATTTATGTCTCATACGCACCATTAAACATCAAAAACCCCTCAAAATGAATGCAAATTCTCTTTAAAATTCGACAAAAAAATTATTTGCATAAACGTCCAATGTTAAGCGTCCATATGAATATTAAAAATGATTAGAGCTCCCTTTAAAAACGTAACTGTTCTAAATGTCTGCTCATTTCCAACCCTACAATGCGATGATAGACACTTTTTTTCGTACAAAAAATATGCCTATTTATATCTTAATATTTCACTCTTAAACGACACCAATAACAACAGCGTGCGTAAATATACCTATTAAAATCGAAACACTTCTAGACTTTTTGATTCTATTCTCTATTCTATTCTCTTCTCATAACTAGGCTTGGGTTTGTTCAGTCACTAATTTGATTCTCTCTTAACCAGTCAACGTGTTGATATAGGTTGTTCCCTTATTTCAATTGCTCACCCATTACTATCAAAAAGCACTTAAAATATTATAACATAAGTGATTCTACGTAGAGCTTATGAAACTTTAAAAATAGTGAAAATGAGAAACTACTAACTTCTACCAAAATTCGTCAAATAAAAATAGAGATCGATTAACGTAACGATAGCTCGTTCGGTTGGATACATCTAGAGCACTCAACGCGCGATAAGCGAGCTAAACTGATAAGTCGATTCTTAGTTTGTTAAATCAGGAGCGCTCCCTGAGATCTATAAACTATGGAGCAACTCCGCGGAGTGAGTTTGAATTAGTTCTTTCACGAATAAATCGACTCTACTGATAATTTCTAATTTTTTTTGCTCTCCTGTATAGTTTTGCCTATTTAAGATTGAATTTACCACTTCCCCAAAGTTATGAGTTAAATAAAGTACATGGATTATGTCCTGGTAAAGTAAATATTGAGAGAAGTTGTAGAGGTATTACACACTTTTATTTTGGTTGGGAGGAGGTAAATTTAATATATATCGTATATGTACACAACATGCCTGGCTTGTTAGTTATTTAATTTAGTGTCTATGGAAGCACCTATTCAACAACTTTGTTATAAATTGTTATCTAATCAATTACCTATCATTTATAGTGACCGTATCAATATTAGACATCTTTATTTCTATAATAAAAATAATAATTTGGCAATCGCACGGCAACGTATTAACCTAAGAATAATCTACTATTTCTACTCCTAATCGGACATAGTGCTAGCAGGTCTAATTTATGCAATATGTAAACAAGCACAAAGCCTTCAGATCGCTAATATTAGGTAGATGTTATTATATTGCTGTGCGATTGCCCAGTCAATTATATTTATTATAGAAATAAAGATGGCATAACAATTTATAACAAAGTTGTTGAATAGGTGCTTTCATAGACACAAACTAATAACTGACTTGGTTTTACATAAGATCTCACAACTTTTTGTAGTGGAAGAACTGCGTTGCGAGACTTGGCATTTTTTTATATTTTTTGTTTTTGATGGGATCTCATTTCTTTTTGTAGGTCATTCGTTTTTTATAGGCTAAACGCTAACTAAAATTCAAAATTCGAAGTTTGTGAGACTGCTGTCAGTGACAAAATTAAGGAAATTTTACTTGCAATGGTTTTTAAACTACAGGCTCAAATTGAATGTAATTTGTAAATATATCTAGTTGTATTATGACCTCTTAGTCACTGAAAATTCAGATTTCTAGCGTTATCCGCAACGAAGTTACACGGGAGGTCAAAAGTGCCGTGAGTCACTTCTAGAAAAGGATGGTACGGCTGTGCTCAATTTGGCGGGGGCACTGCCGTGCCCCCCAGATGTTTTTTTGCTTATGATATAATACGTACATAAATCAATAATATTATAGCAGAAGATGTGAGGAAACTTTGCAACTTCTATTTAATTAGCATCATGATGCTTCTGGTTTAATAACTGTTTTTTGTTATTGAATAGTTCAATTCAATTAAATAGAAAAGCACGGTTATAAAAATTGATTTTCAGTACACATAGTACATATCTATGAATTACTAATACATCAATGAAATGCTTTTTATATCGATTGGTCTAATAATCGTCGATTCTTTTGCCTTACTTTCTTATTGATTTGTTCTTAAAATGTTATAAACTATACTTTATAATTTATATACTGAATTTGATGATTTGTTCTTAAAATGTTATAAACTGTACTTTATAATTTATATACTGAATTTACTCACTCTTCGACTTCTTCAATACTAAGTCATACAATGCGTACAAAATAATAGCGTAAGAGATGAATAGCCTAAGGAACTTCGACAGTAGTGTCAAATCTAATGCAAACATTTTCCACACAGAAAACTCAACAGGATTTACTTGGAGTTCCATTTGAAATACTTTAATCTCCGCTCTGTCTCGTTTGTCTGGAAAAAAATTAGTATCATAACATTAGTACAAGTTCACATTAATGTCAAAGTTGTCTATTATCATTAAAAATGTATTAGATATTTGCTTTATCCATAATGCGAGTAAATGCAGTCGGTATAGTATTGGTGAAATTATGTGGAGTAGTCTTACACGAAGCTACATGTGAACAAAAATTCTGTTATTCTCGCTTCAATTACCAACTTCGTGTCATTCAGGCATATTATATGTTGGCGGCTCATTAGTTGTGCAGTCTGAACTTCCGCCATTCAGACCTCATAAAATTTTGAATCTATCGTATCAAAAAGAATATTTGAATTTCGTTGTTACTGATTTTTTTTTTTTTGAACATATGACGAGACTACTTTCACAACGATTTTTGTTAAAATACTTATTCATAATATAGTTTTTAATCAGGTATTATTTTAAAATATTTTTAATTTTTAGACTGGCTTGTTGGCGCAATGGTAGAACGTTTGCTTTCCAAACGGAGATGCGAGGTTTGATTTCCGGTCAGGTCAACTTTGGAGTCTATGTGTTACTGAGAACTCCCTCGCAGTTTGTTGTGTGTTATTTATAGACTAGCCAAGTGCTTAGTTTGAGATCAAACAGTTGGTGAAATTATGTAAAGTATTATTAGGTATTTATGTTATTATATGTTTTTTTTTTCAATATGGAATGGCGCACAGATTAACGCATTTGCCAATGTCACGTATTAATAAGTAGAATCACAAGTAAATTAGAATTTCCTTATCGAAAACCCCTCCAGTAAAGTGATAGTAGGCTTTACTGAAGTGGAAGAGCGCGAGAACTTCAGTTACATAGGTTTATTTAGACCTACTCCATTCTTTTCACTTATACAGAATTTTAAAACAAAATATACTATCACTTTTGTACTTTAAAACTTCCAAAAACATGAAAAATAGAAAATCTAAATAAAATCACAACCTCCTTCTTCCGTACCCGCCAAAAAGTTCCATTATTATTTGTATCTCGGAAAAAACACAGAGCAATTCATGCGCTTGCGTCTCGCCTATGAGAAATAGTTACCTAATCTGCATGAGGCGAACTACTAAATAAAATACCACGTTGTGATTTAGTTAATGTGCAAACGACAGAACAATCTTAATTACAACAATTAGGTAGGTAATTGAAAATTTAATAAAGCTGCTAGTGTACCGGACGCCGTAGTCTCACGCACTACCAGCGTCGACCTCGACGTTACGTTAGTGCGCGTTCCTTCCAAACCTCGGAATTATTACCTAAAAATTTGCAGACAGTGACAGCCACGCGATCATTGCGCGACCAGTGATTAATTGTAATCATTGGTATAATATATGACGATTGCGAGTCTATTGCAACATGACCATAAAATGCACTTTTCGTAGAATTAGCGCCACTGTATAAATTACATTGCAAATTCTCGTTTCGACAGCAGATATAGTGCGATATTTGGCTGTCGCATGCTGACTGCAAGTTAGGAAATAAGCGTGCCGGAAAACGCGCTTTTTTTTTAACGTAGTCACAAGAGTGTCCTTTATTATTATATATTTATACCGTTAATGCTGGTAGGTATATGTTATTATTTTAATAGGTTTTCAATTACTTAGCTCCCTTACTGGCATACAATTTCTCTACACAGAGTTAGTTGCTAGCACAAATCCTGGGTTCATTTATCAGCCAATTGTTAACTTGCCAAATTGTTAGCCAGGAAGGAAAAACAATTTATTCAGAAGTTTTATGAATAGTTACCTGTTGTAGTACATAATAACTGGCGAACAAGAGTATTTATACCGTTGTAATTATCTTTAGCCAATTGCGCGTACACAGCACATGTCAATATAGTTATAGTAGATAGAGTCAAGTATATAATTAATAAAATTATGAACTTTAGCATAACTTGACTTTCCTAAAACATACACAAAATATCATTAATTGAAATCACATCAAAATTGTTCGACGATTATTTAAGTGAAAAAATTCATAGTAAATGTTTGTATTAGTACACGTAAAAGTACTGAAAAAAAAAGTGTTAATTTTCGTCTTCTACTTCATTTAAAACAAATTTTTCCTGGGATAATACATTACTGAACAATTTTTGGCATGATTCATTCAAGATCTGAGTTTTTTGTCGATAATTCTCAGAGTCCTGGTTTTGTCTTCGAATCGAACTAAAGTAAATTAGACGTTCGAAACCACCTTGTACACACTCGTAGAAGATAAAAGGTGTTTTTCATCAGCGTCACTAGTTGAAATAAGAAATAACTCCTACTACCCTTTACCCAGGCGAAATTATAAAGGGCTCAGCACGCGCAGTGGTCGTGCCTGGAGCTGTAACGCACGCTCCAGGCACGACCACTGCGCGTGCTGAGCCCTTTATGATTTTGGCTGGGTAACGAACGTGCCGGGAACTACGCCGACATCGACTGCGATACGCGGCGATAATAAACAAAATTGTACAAACAAAAGAGTATAAATAATTTTAATGTCCGTTAGTCTTTAGGGTGGTGGAAGTGGGAGGTGGCTTCCGGCGCCGTGAAGCCACAAAACCGAAGATAGATCCACTTATCACCTTCCTAACTTCTTTGCCTACCACTTTAAGAATTATATAGTAACAATATAATGCAATGTATCTTGCGGACAGGATAAGCAATGAAGAGATACGCAGTATGACAGGGTTGTTCAATACAAAAAAGGTAATTGAGATTTGAAAAGAATGAGTGATGAAAGACACAGCGTGAAGATATGTTATGTTTATAATTGAGATTTACAACCAATATTTCAAAAATTAACCCTTTTTCCCCTTTAAGACTTGTCCATTACAACTCAATTCACACACTAAATTACCCACATACCAAAAGAAAATAAGCTAAACTAGCGCTGACGGGACAACTAGCGCCATCACTTGATATCGAGAGATAATAGGAACAACAATATGTTTTATTCCTGATCTCCCACTAACTAGATTAGTACATAGTATAACAATTGATTCCCAATCACTTGTTATCTTGATTAAAAATTTTAATTTTAATTTGAATTCTGATATTTCGTATTTCACGAAGTTCAAATAATTACGATTAGAGTCCATACATACATACATATCCTTACGTTGTATTTTTAACGGAGTAGTTAGAGAGGACGCAGCGCTAAGTATCACGGTTCATATATCCCGTTAATTTCCCTACTCAATTCTGATCATTTTTCTTACACACTTTTGCCTAGGTTTACGATATATTTGGTGTTTCCGCCAGTTTTGACATTTCCGCCAGCTAACACTTTAGCTATTTAATTCTCATAAGTGAGCCTTGCTTTACCTTGGCTCCTGCTACCGATCTTTTTTGTTCTATAGACTTTCTTCATAAATCCTTCATCACTCATTCTTTCTATGTGGCCGAACCATCTGAGCATTCTTTCTTCGTTTTTACGATAACACTGTCGTCCGAACCTGTCAATATTCCTATCTCTTCATTGCTTATTTTGTCTGCAAGGGTAACGCCGCATATATTTAAAAAAGATTGGATTTCTATTGCATTCATATTTCTTTCACCTGATTTCGGGCATATCCAGGCATCACTACTGTACAATGAAGTTGGCACCAAAGCTGCATTATCGATGCCGTTTTGACTGATTTAAATATCGCACTGCTTACTAAGGCAACCAAAGCACTGTTACATTATTACCTGCTATTACCTCTCTCTCTACATCCAACTCACATCTTCCATCCCAAGAAAACCTACTCCCCAGATATACAATTTAATTCACTTGTTTCACACATTGTCCATGTTTCACATTTCGTCTGTACCTCTTCTCTTTCTAACACCAGAACCTTAATTTCGTTCACATTTATGTTCAGATCTATCACTTCATATTCTTCTTTAATGCACGTGACTAGTGTCTGCAACACTGCTTCACTTGGTCCTATAAGCACAGCATTATCAGCTTATAAAAGACAGTTTACCACTGTGCCATCGCATATCTTACCACTCATGCTACCTTTCAATGTATGGAGGCAACTGTCCAAATACAGTACGAATAGCCAAGCAGAAATTACACGGCCCTAACGCCTGAACAGACTTCGAACCAGGGCCACATGACACCGTCTATCCTTATACAGGCTATGACTATAAAGGATTAAAACAAATCAATACATGCATATCTAAACTTAATATTTACGAATGTAAATTTAAACATTATATCTTAAACAATAGTCTCAGATTTATTTTTGAAAGTAAATTTCTAAACACATATATATTTTTATAGCTAGATCAATTGACAAATTGCGTTTTATTTTATCAATGTAATCAAATACGTAGTCACCAGATTTACGTATTTACAGATTGCCGGTATGAAATAATACTTAGATTATTGATTTTGTTCACAAGTTTCCACACTGCCAATAAATTCTTTAGAAATAATGTTACTATTATCACGCCAAACTAAAAGTAAATAATTAATATTAGTACATAATAAATTTATTAATTTTAATTGATCATATTGTACAACTAATCGATTTATAAAAATGAGCTTATCGGCATCTTTTTTATTTTGAAGTAAAGTACCTAATATAATGTAATGTAATGTATTGTAATATAATATAAAGGTATATTAAAGAATATTCGATGCTAGTTAAGCATGGAATAATCTTAGTCCATTTGGTGTTAGGTAATTGACCGAATCAGATGTTTGGAATGTCCTGACGATACCTCATTGAGAAGCTACATAGAAATACATATTGATTATTAAGTTTTAAATTTTTGGCACAAGATATCTAAAGGATGTAAGACTTCGTCACAATTTATTTGAAGTAAAACTTTTATTTTTATATTAAAAAGAACTTTAATTTATTATAATGTCTGAAGTCTATTTCTTTGAACTTAATGCAATAGTACCTGGATAACCGAACTTCTCTCGTTGAATGTATACAGATAAAAAAAAAGGAAAGTCTGACCATATTCTGAATCCGCGTACCTCGTCGTGGTAGTCCTATGCTTTAGCCATTACGCTATTGAGAAGGCAACTCTTTAGCGAAATTGGGAATTCGAAATAGCGATTTTGCGAAAAACCAATCATATTTCGCAGGCAAATTTTAATGTATGTATGAAAATATGGAAATAACGAATTTTCGCAGAATTGAGATCTACGTAGATAGATCGATTTTTCGACCTCGGAACCCGTAATTTGTAAATTTCATCGAAATCGTTGGAGCCGTTTTCGAGAACGAGATTACAAATAATATACACAAATATTGCTCGTATAATATTTTAACATTTATTTATGCAAACTATTTCATGCAACTCATTCACACTCACCTTGGTGTTCTCATGTAGGCCGATGAATTCTAACAAATTACTAATATCTCTAAAAAGAGGTTTTAGTTTTAACAAATGCGTTCTGTTTGCGTTGGACGTACTGTAATTCATTTCTAGAACATTGATTTCGATATAATTTTTGAAACTCTCCATTATCATGTTAATTTTTAAATATGTAACCAGAATCCACGCAGACTCCGTAATAAATGACCCATGCATTATTGTGAAACATAGTAGTACTAATATATCTGAATCGCTCATTATTCTCCATGTAATTGCCAAAAATATTTGCAACATCACTGCTAGTGACACCAAAGTGATGTATTTTTTCTTCATTTTTAGTATTTCTTCATTTTCAATCGAATTCATATCGTTGTCAATTTTCTTAATCTTTTGAAATAGTAATTTTGTATAATTCTTGTATTGATTAATATTATCAATATATATTCAATTAAATTTAAAATGTTATATACTATAGCACTGTTAATGTTTTGTTGCAGAAGTTTATAAATACGTAAAATAAAACCTGATACTACCAGCATATAAACGACCAACGAATATAATTTGTGCATTATATTAAACGTATTTGAGTATTTCCATTGTAATTTGTTGTCGCCGAACATTAATTTGACTAATAGAGGTAATTTAAATATGTATTCTGCATCCATTTCTGTCGTATATTCATGATCTTCATTTCTTGGTATTACTTGGATCCTTGTAGTCATATTAAAAACCCATTGAAGGTTTCGTATTGGACAACGAAATATGTCTCAGTATACTAAAATGAAATGATTAATGTTTTCGCTTCGTTCGAAATGAATCATCGATCATTCTTTAATGACGTTCCATTTTAATATTGTATTGATATTTGATCGACTACTTACTAATTATCAACAAGTACAGCAGTAAACATTTACGCGAAATTTTGTAACAAATTTCAATATGCACCTACTATCCACATTTGCCTTTGTAAGACTTACTTCGTAGTGTAAAGTAAACCATGCTTCCCGTTAAGAATTCTGTTTAAGTGTTTCTCGATTTATTCCAAAAATTTAATAAATTTATTAATAAAAAAAACAAGCAATCATCCATCCACTCGTTCCATTCGCTCTAACGTTTCATCAAAATGAAAACGTTCGCGTTAGTTAATATAATTTTTGATTCACTTACAACGTGTATTGCAAGGTGTATCGTATACAGAAAAATATGAATTACTTCAATTGAAAACTAGAATTAAGTAAAAAAAGAAAGATGACGTCGTCGCCGACAACAGAGTGTGGCCGGCAAAATTACGCCTCGTCATATACATACAACGCAACACGCACACCCATGCACCCAAACTATGCCTCGTATTATTAATTTTAGCTAGTCTGTCACAGGAGCGTGACGTAACTATAAATTATGACGTAATTGCAAATAAAATTTTTGCGGTAAAGCTACCGCAAAAATGTTAAATTATGTGGTTAAAAGGTGTAAGAACCAGTCTTTGAAAAATGAAAAGCAGGATTTAATCACGTTTTATACGTAAAGAAGCTTAGAAACTCACATTTTTTATAAAAAATAAAAACTGCTAGGAACACAAAACCTCAAAATGTGTTCCCATTAGTAAGTGTTGTAATTATTCCAATCGTTGGGTTACATGCTAGGTAAAGTTGTTTCTTTCCTTGTTTGTTTTAAAGGACGATGGACAAATTATTCCAAGCGGTAACTATGTAAGTAAATTGCTGGTAAATTTTAGTACCATTATAAAACTACGTAGACGTATCTGATATGCCGTACCAACATCATCAAATATCACGTTATTTTCGTCACGTCACCATAATAACCGGTGTATTAGGAATCACTACGGCAACACTGGTTTAAGTACCACACAACTAAAAACTCGGTCTCACTGTTTATAACAGTGTTACGTCTTTCTTTTTATATTTGGTTCGAGTTTAAAAAAATAGTATTTTGCTGACATTATTAGGTACCAGAAATGTGACCTGGTCCAACGTATGGGCAGTAGCCTGTTTTATTTTTATTTTGATTCAGATCGAATCGAAAAGAATGAAGCCTTGTCTGTAGTATTTCGTTATTTTTCCACAATAAACATGATCGGAATGTACAAGTTTGAGGAGAGGTATTGACGTTCAACTAACGAAAACGTCAGACAGCGCGGTGTAACGCGCACGTCCGGTCTATTTTATGTTGCCTGCTCAATACATTAAGTACTGTGAAACGCATTTGAAGGCACTCAGAGAGGGACATGAGAAGATAAAAAAGAAAAAAGAAGAGGCAAATAAGTGGTGGAGACCGAAGGAGGCAACCGTAGCCAAGAGAGGGAGAGGCCGACCCCCAACAACCGAGGAGTACGTTAGCTTGGCCAAGGCCAAGATGGAACTGGCTGCCGCGAAGAGAGCTAAACGGGAGCTTCAAGCAGAAAAGGAAGCTGCTAAACTGACGGAAGAACTCCGTCGTGATAGGCCGTTGCGGCTAGGTGAACCGTCATCTGCAGGGGAGGCGGCTGATGGTGAGGAAGGCTCTGCCGTTGAGCCAGAGGTGATGGTCACGAAAGCACTGGCCGCCATTTAAAAGGTGGCCAAAGGCTCAAAGAACCTTAAGGGCACCTTGTTAAGGCCCTTAATGACGCGATGACGTCAATAAAGACTGCGTCGGAAGTCTTAGTGAATAGGACGTCTACGGAGGAGACCCGACGGCTGCATGCGGAGAACACCCGCTTGCGCAGGGAGGTGACACAGCTCACGGACAAACTCATGAGTCGGCCGGAGCCTCTTCACCCAACCCGGTGATGACCGACACCGTGGTGCCCACGCAAGAAGAGATGGTGCGAACTATCATCGCCCAGGTTGGCACTATGGTCAACGCAAGAATAGAGGGGCCCTCCAGCCTCCTTCCTAGGAAGCGGTTTCTTCCAGCATCGATAGAGTCCAGCGTCGTACCTACAACAACGTTCGGCGTCGAGAAAAGGGGTAAAAAGGGGGATGGGATGAAGGTTCCGGCGTCGTCTGGGGCGGGGGCCCCTCCGCAACCCCGCCCGTGGCCTCCGACACCAGTTTTTACTGAGGAGGCATACAGCTTAGTGACCCGCAAAGGCAAGAAGAAGGCTCACTGCTTTGATCGCCTTTCTAGTACGATTACTACGTGGACGGTCAGATCTTTTTTTGTCACACACAGAGGATGTTTCGTTATATCTATAAATAAGCCTACTATTATTAGCGATCGGAAATACTCTAGAAGTTTCCACACGCACACTGCAGTAATAATTGCAACAATATTTATGCCAGACTAGATATAGATTCGCCTAGTGAGTCAATTTACGACTATTGGTCGAAGCGTTATATTGAGGCCAATCACGAAGGGTACTAACTACGACGAATCTGGATAGAAGACTACTGCAAATTGGAAACGTTATTTGTGAATGCTGCGTATACCTTTGGTGACTACTACGCGAGTACCTCCTTAGGGGGGTGACTACGAACACTAGGAACCGCCGTAATTAAGTTCGCGTGTTCTTGACACCTGTCTGTACCAACGATAGTAAATTCTTTGCTCACTTAACCAGCATCTTAAAACTCATAACTCGTAACAATATTAACATAAATAACAAAAACACTAATAATATACAACAAAATATATTTAAAATATTATAAATACAAAAGTAAGTAAAATATAATAAACGTAAAACAATATAAATTTAAAATAAGTATAAATTATTATTTAAGATAATGTGTAGTTTTAAGTTTGTAAATATTAAAGTATAAATAGAATAAATTATAATGTTCAATATATTGAGCAGGCAACATAAAATAGAACGGATGTGCGCGTTACACCGCGCTGTCTGACGTTTTCGTTAGTTGAACGTCAATACCTCTCCTCAAACTTGCATATTCTGATTATGTTTATTGTGGAAAAATAACGAAATACTACAGACAAGGCTTCCTTCTTTTTGATTCGATCTGAATAAAAATAAAAATAAAATAGGATATGCCCATACGTTGGACCAGGTCACATTTCTGGTACCTAATATTGTTAGCAAAATACTATTTTTTAAACTCGAACCAAATATAAAAAAAAGACGTAACACTGTTATAAACAGTGAGACCGAGTTTTTAGTTGTGTGGTACTTAAACCAGTGTTGCCGTAGTGATTCCTAATACACCGGTTATTATGGTGACGTGACGAAAATAACGTGATATTTGATGATGTTGGTACCGCATATCAGATACGTCTACGTAGTTTTATAATGGTACTAAAATTTACCAGCAATTTACTTACATAGTTACCGCTTGGAATAATTTGTCCATCGTCCTTTAAAACAAACAAAGAAAGAAACAACTTTACCTAGCATGTAACCCAACGTTTGGAATAATTACAACACTTACTAATGGGAACACATTTTGAGGTTTTGTGTTCCTAGCAGTTTTTTTTTTTTTTTAAACTGTGAGTTTCTAAGCTTCTTTACGTATGAAACGTGATTAAATCCTGCTTTTCATTTTTCAAAGACTAGTTCTTACACCTTTTAACCACATAATTCAACATTTTTGCGGTAACTTTACCCCATAAATTTTATTTGCAATTACGCCATAATTTATAGTTACGTCACGCTCCTGTGACAGACTAGCTGAAATTAATAATATCAGGCATAGTTTGGGTGCATGGGTGTGCGTGTTGCGTTGTATGTATATGGCGAGGCGTAATTTTGCCGGCCACACTGTTGTTGGCGACGACGTCATCTTTCTTTTTTATTTAATTCTAGTTTTCAATTGAAGTAATTCATATTTTTCTGTATACGATACACCTTGCAATACACCTTGTAAGTGAATCAAAAATTATGATAAGAATTGAAATAGCTAACGCAAAAGCATAGAGAGTCAACGGAACGTCAACGGAATGCAGATTTCAATTTAATATTGAGCGTACTTTTATTAGAATATAAATAAATTCGAATTCAAACAAGTAAAAGCTGTGACGATTAGAAAAAAATATGAACAGGATGAAAATATAAGGGATTCATTTAATCTAGCTACAGAACCCTAAGAAGCCGGCTAAGAACGAACCGAGCTTTTTCACACAAAAATATTACTATTGCACAATAAAGTAGGTTTACCTTTTTCATGTGAAAAAAAATTTACCTCTTACATTTTCATTCCAATAATATCCCAAGGTTTTTTTAAAAATTCCATTACGACGCTTATAGGGACAAGGCAGGAGACAGCAGTTCTGGTGCGTATTTTAAAAAAGTCTTTAATGTCTTACATTATGACTCAAAAGAATTGTTTCTGAATTTATTTTTAAGCCCACAAAACTAACCCCGATATGCGAAAATTCAACTTTTGATCTTATCATCTGTCATTACTATCACTTACTATTTATAGTAATTTCACTTTATTACTAGATACTATACTGTTTTGGATACATAAATGTTCCGAAATAAAATACTTGAGATAATAATGAAATTTAGTATATTTATAAAAATTAGAACAAACGGTCACCTTTAGCGAGTGACTTGTTAATTGATTGTAATAACAGTTATAATAATATGAACATTTGAAATGTGGGTAATAAAGTAAAACATGTAACAGTATAACGTTAACAGTACATTTTACGCAATTTTCCAATCAAGGTAGATTGAGTTCACAACAAAATTACATCTCGATACCACTTCTGGGGTACAATATCATTTTCTATTTGTTAATTCGATGCATTTATATCTGTCTGAAATACACATAGAAGTTGAGAATGGAAAGCTAGAAATTACATTATAAGAAAAAAATTTGGACTTATTGATGGAAAAACGATAATAATCTATCGCCTACATCGCTCTACAAAAATGAGTTCAATATCGATTTTCTAATAACAACAATGCATAAAAATGAAATTACTCGTAATGTGATAAACATATGTCGAGGTAGTTCTTAGTATGATAACGAAATTAAAATGATAATAGTTTTATAGCGACATTATAATTTTTGGGATTAGTATATTTTCTACGAACAAATATTATCAATATTTCAAGATTTTTTATTGTGCTGGACAAGCACATGTATTCAGACAATGACGTCACGAATGAATTTTCAGGTTACAAGTAAATATAGGGGAAGTTGATCAAGCGATATGAAAGGTGACATACTTGTACCTGTGGACCTGTAGGTGTTGTTAGGGATATCTGCGCCAAGAGTTACTAAAAGTTTACATTTACACGGTCTCTGGTATTTAGTAGTAAGTTTGCCGTTGCAGTTGTTTTGTGTCGATACACGTATAAATAGTAGGTAAATATTATTATCGCTAGATCGACACTGTTGCATGCAAAGACTTCTATACAAACTGAGGTAGATGCGCCCTAGGCACCAAATTCTGAAGTATTACGAGGAGTCATTTAACAACCTGTAACAAATTGGTATCATTGTGGTACCCAAGAGAGGGAAAAAGACAGAAAGGAAAACCATTTAGAAGATAGGAAGATGATATGTCCAAAGCAGCTGGAAAAACATGGACAAGAATGGCACGGGAGAGACTAGATTGGAAAGTGATTGGAAGTGGAAATGGGGGAGGCTGTTGCCGGAGGGCACACAGAATAATAATTAATAATATAATAGTGAATGAAATTATAACATACTGTATAATCTGAAGGAAGGCTAATAAATAAATAAATAAATGTGCAAAATGTTATTAACGTTGTACGTCAAAAAGGTCTTACAAAAAGTGTTGTTTAAAATTGTCGTCATATGCTTACATACCTCTTCATATCATATCAACTTACATAAACATTGTTTGTTTGTGTGTTATATTGTCAATATTTGTATTCAAGGATTGCGTAAAAATGATCGTTTCTTAGAGTAAGGCGGGTCTGCCTCAGTTCATATAGAAGTCTTTGCCCGCGTAAGTTCCACATCAGTCACAAATTTTATAAAAAGAAAAAACTGTTAGCATTCTAAGTTATATATTAAAATATCACGATTAGCTAGACACCAATAGTGTTACACGGAATAATAATTGTACCATTGCATGTCCATTACGTCAACAATATAATAGGTATAATACGCATTAGACTAGTTATCAAATTATTGGAATGCATCTGAATCTGAAATCTGAATAAATTTAGTTGTCTTCATTGTTTTTACAAGATCATGTGGCGATGTATTTTTCTGATTGAAAATGTTAAGTGATACAGTTTCCTCATTATTTAGGACATAAGCTGGTTTTAAACGCTCGATGTAATGTATAATTTTCTGTGAAATAGGCAACCGAATGACAAAAAGTCCATTATTTTTTTAAATGACGACATGGTTTATTGAACGGAAGTTTTAACGATTTCCGTACCGCATCATTACGAATACATACTTATATTAGCATGTACAAAAAACGACTGGAATTTTTAAAACTCGAAGTTATAGCTGTCGATTAATTGTGGTTCTTCCGTTTACATTCTAAAATTTCCAAGGGCCTAGCGCGCACTATTTTTGTTATCGTGACTGTTTCGTCACTCTCGTTATGTTTAAGATCATTATCGTAATGTGTGCATTTAAGTACATGAAAGTCGGATGACATTTCGTCTGCGAGATCAGGCGACAAACCAGTGATGCAACTTTCGCCTATCCGTGGGTGTTAAGTGCTGTGTGCGGATAGTTAACAAAATGTTGCTTCCTTCCTGTCGCGCTCTCTGCACTTGTTACTTTCCGACTATTCGCGAGGATGGGGTACTTTTAAAAAATGATTGATTTTAGATCGATTCAATTTGAAGCCTGAAGAATTTATTCACAAAAAAATAGATGTTCAAAACATCGATTTCTTAAAAATATGAAAATGAATTACCAGTAAATTGCGTGCATTAAATAAATGACTGCGCGCATTAGAGCGACAGTTATGTCGATCTAGTGCACGAAGTCAAAAAATCTTCACTTCTTCAAAAGAAGAGAAGCGGTAACTTCTCGAGCGACAGCCTCGTCACTCTATTACCAATCCGGCAGAGGACCAGCTCTGTCCATTTTTTTCGGTTATTCCTTTAGAGTGCAGTGTTTTTTTATAATTAAGCATACACCAAGAGATAACGACCATAACAAGTTTAAGTACAATTATAACATAATATGATTGCACTCCTCTAACATGCACATAGCATACTAATTAATTATTAAAGAAGATACGCTATTTTACAATTAACCCGAAATTGGCCGCTACCGGGTAAATAATACCACAGCGTACATAAAACTGCAATTTTTTTTTTTCTAAGCGCGCTGGCAACACAGGATTCTAGGTACTTACTAACCAATAATTGAAACATGCATAAGTTGCTGGGTAGTCAATTCAAGTCAATTAATTGGCTTATAAAGTGAGTATGGGTGTGGAATACCCGATGGCGACAGAAAGTCACATATTTTTATTAACTTTATATTTTTAATTATTGCTAATAGTTTATTTTATTCTCTATATACATAGTTATAACAGAATTATATGTTTTTTTATTCCAGGAGAATGATAAATGAGTAAGTAGTGCACCTGATACGTCGAAGATCCTCAGTCCACTGACTTAGGACCGCGGACATTCACAATATCAAGGCTAAAAAGCATTTCAGTTCTTGTGTCAAAAATTTCATCATCTGTCTCACCCTTCAGACCGGAACACAACAGTACAAGCACTACTGTTTGGCGCCAGAGTTAGCAAGTAAGGTGGCGGTAGCGATCCGGACAAAGCCTACAAAAGGTCCTACTAAACCTTATGGCTCAAAAAAACCAAAGTTATTTAACAATAATGAGATATGAAATAAGATATATAAGTTTCAATCAAATCCAATTACAAGATTTCACCTGTAAATATTATTATTAAGCACAGAGTGGACATCACGTGGAAAAATATGAGATGTAGATTAGGAACATTGAAAATAGACTGATAAAAAACAAAAACATAACAAATTTGAATGACAATATGAACAGACAAAATAAAATGAAACGATAATTGTAAAACAATCGAGTTACAATAAAATTTGAAAATAGTAATTTATTACACCTTTTTCGCCTTACCAACTTGTAGCTATTTGTAAATACATCTATCTATATCAACCTGTGCAAGTCAACAGTCAACAGACCAACAGTCATATGCAACTACAGTCAATATATTACACGACTGCATTGGACCCGCGTCTTCATTCAAGTGGGATTCAGTTTCTGACAATAAGAGTATCAGTAAAAAATCAATACACGACTTTAATCACTCTCCTAAACTAAATATTTTTATTCAAAAATCACATAAATTTTCATTGCTAATTTTATTAACATGCACATGAAACTTACTAGAATTGTTTTTAGTGGTTTTTGTATTTTTTATATTTTTTTTTGTACCAAGTATTCATTCAAACACGATTTTTTTTTGCAATAAAACGATAATAAAATCTAAAGTATTCATCTAAACTATGTTTAATTAATTAACTATGATTAATTCCTGCATCTAAGCTTACAAACTTTACCTCTGATTAAAATTGTCGACTTACATTGCACGAAAATTACCCATATTCTAAGAGTATAGTATGCAGCTTAGGTCTACTCCTAGAAAGAATTTTTGAACTAGAATGAGTAGTTTCGGAGATTACCTTCTACATCCAAACTTACAAACTCACAAATTTTATCTATTTATAACTTACTTATCAAACTTTGTATCTTATGTGTCATGGAATATTTTCGTTAAAGTTATTGTAATAATAACATGGATGATATTGAAGGTTTCTGCAGTTCGACTCAGTATTAATCAGACTTAATCATTTGAGATTAATAATAATTCACTTTGACATATTATGTAGGTCATACATGTATATTATGTATGTAACATATTACACACAACTTTACGCCACCTTCGATTCAAGGTGTTAAAGATCATGGCGACAATGGTAAACCTTGAAGTTGCATACATAACATTAATTACGAATGCATTTATTAGATCCAAATGTTACTCTGCGAAAATCCATTTCATTCGGTCATACGATGTATTGGCTAGTCCGTTCCGGGTTCAATCCCCGATCAAGTCAATTTAGTTAGTCAATTAATTTACAATAAAATAGAGGTATAATAAAGTTAGAAATTAATAATTTATTACAACTTTTTCACTTTACCAATTTGTAGCTATTTGTGAATATATCTATCCTTATCAACCTGTACAAGTTAACAGATCAACAGTCATATGTAACTTCAGTTAATATATTACACGACTAACTGCGCCCGCGTCTTCATTCAAGTGGGATTCAGTTTATGACAATAAGAGTATCAGTAAAAAATCAATACACGACTTTAATCACTCTCCTAAACTAAATATTTTTATTCAAAAATCACATAAATTTTCATTGCTAATTTTATTAACATGCACATGAAACTCACTAGAATTGTTTTTAGTGGTTTTTGTATTTTTTATATTTTTTTTGTGCCAAGTATTCATTCAAACACGAACTTTTTTTATTTTTGCGAAAAAATGATCATACAGTCTAAACTATGTTGTGTAAAAGATTAATTCCTGCATCCAAGCTTACAATCTTTACCTCTAATTAGTAACGAATTTATTTAATAACTTATTAATAACAAAAAGTACGTACATACGTTATTATTTACAAACTTAAAACTACACATTATCTTAAATAATAGACTTCCTCAAAGTTGCCGCTTGGAAAGCTGTCATTGCTTAAGGTACCCAGCAGACTGGCAGCATTACCTCTTTGAATAGCCAAACTGATTCGTTGGCGGAAGAAGCTGCCAGCCCGGCGGTCTCCCGAGGCCTCGACCAGTTTCTTACAAATATCAGAAACCAGTCGATGGGCTTTAGGTCCCCAGGGACCCAAAGTTTCGACTGCAAAAGGCGTAAATATGAAACTCTCAGAGAGAGTCACATACTTACGCCGCTTCAAGTTCTCGGCAGTGCTAGCCGCGGCATTGCATTACCTCTAATTTAAATTGTCGACTTACATTGCAAAATGGGTCTCCACGAAAATTCCCCTTATTTTAACAGAATAGTATACAGCTTATGTCTACCCCACAGATCCATTCTAAATATTGCTGAAACAATTTTTAAAGTCGAATGAGTAGTTTCGGAGATTATCTACATCAAAACTTACAAACTCACAAACTTTATGTCTTCATAGCATTAGTTTAATTAAACGAACTTACCTGGAAGTGAAGTTCTATCATAATTATGCGAGATGCTTCGTCTGAAGAGATTACTAACACCCACCCATCCTACAACCCTGTGGACTTCCAAAATACCAAAAGAATAAAACGTATATACCCCTATCTACAAAAATAAATTGTAAAAAAAAGAGAATATTCAGAAAAAAATCAGAAAATTCTGCTTGAGTGGTGTCACCTATACGTAACTAACTACATGTTTATTGTAGTGTTAAAGGTTATCCCCGTTAGAGATACAGCGTGAAGATATGTATGCATGTATACATATCTTCACACATGTATTATTGTATGTATTGATGTATTATTGTATGCATTATTAACTATTTGTTGTTTAGTAAATAATATTTGTCTAAGTGTAGGTGATTTTTGTACATTTTATGGAAATATATGTTTTGATTTCACAAAGATACCTGACGTGATAGTTTTTTTTAATTTATGTATTATTGTTGAGTAGCCATAGCATATTCAAAATTTTACGAGTTTTCGGGTCGTAAAAAAGGTTAGAATTTTGTAGACTATTATCTATTATATGAAGTGATAGACAGATATGATAAATCTACACTTTCTTTTTATTTATCTGCTTGAAAATTTCTTCTACCTCAAGTGAAGTACTTAAATTGAAAGTAAGAGAACCATTTTCCAAAATTTTTGCTCAAACACATCTTTTCTGCATGTGAAGACGATCGTAAATCAGTAGTAATTTCTATAGATGTATTTGAAAAATAATTATCAAAAGCATTAGCAGCTTTTATTTTGTTAGTAAATATTTTATTACCTTCTTGTATTGAAAAATCTTCGTTATTTCTATTTTGTTTACAACCAACTTCGGTATTAATAGTGTTCCATGTAGTCGTTATTGTATTGTCTGACTTTCTAATTTTATTCGCGATATTTTATTCGCGCCTTCGCGTGTTATAACATAGTTATGAAAATTTTCATCTACAGTGTAAGATTTTTCATCATATAAATAAAGCCTATTCCTGCTTTTTCTTATGCCCTTTGTCGCCTAATCCACAAAAGGTAACTTGTTATTAACAAATTACGTTAGTTAGTAACTATGTAAGATAAGTATTTAGATTTATAGATGGGAAAACGGTAACAGATAGTAATAAGTGAGCTAGTGGTCTTCAATAATAAGTTCTATATCAATTTTAATAATAACCGTCAGTAGCATATGATGTAATCTCAGACTTAGTACATATATATCCTTAGTATTGCACTCCTGTCATTGAAATTAAATTTGTTGTGAAGCTAACAAATTAAAACCGACGTATCAGTAACGTATCTAAAAAATAGTCCTCAAGTTCAACAATTGTGTTATGTTTTTACTTGCTTCTACGGTTAATACCACGTTTTAATACAGATTAACATTTTGGATATATTTGTTAAAAATCTCCATCGTGACTCATTTTTAAGTACAGAACTACAAAGAGAATTTAATACCATTAGTACGATAACCTCCTTGTAACTATTACCAACATTACAATTACTGTTACAATTAGGACACAGTAACAATTTCTTCGTCATCTCCTCAAGTTGTCGTCATTTCAGTCAGTGTTAACGCGTGTTCATTAAATTCACTGTAGCGGAAAGAGAGATGTGTCTAATAGTGTGTTAAATAAATTAATATGAATAATGTTACAATTCCATTTTAGATAAACGGATCATCTATCTATCCGTCAAATAATAACTATTTGATTATTAGCTGTCATGTCAATATATTTTTATCAATGCGCGCATGTATATAGATACCTAGGTTTACAATAATCTTAAGATTTACCTATCAGTTTTTGTATGGTTTTCATAGTAAAAATAGAGCTTGAATAGTAATAGATTTAAACGAATATAAAGTGTTCTAGAAAATGTCCTCTGTTGATATTAGCATATAATGTCATTCGCGTTTGCGTCGATTGTACGTTTTCGTACGTTTAAAGCATTCGACCAACGAATTCGGAAATACTATTGAACTCGCATTCATTTAAAGATATGACACAACGCAGACCCCAATCAAGTGGGCAGAGCTAAAAAACTACAATCAACGTGCTACTTAGTTCCGTGCGCTCAGAGACAGTCAACCGACGCAAATAGAATTGGTTTGTTGACGTGAAAACTGGCAAAATGTAAATTAAAAATGTCCTTCTGTGTGGTTAAGTGTGGTTCTGCCACAAAAAGAATTAACTACCATTATTACGACAATCCTATATATAACCTGTAACCAACATTAGAATTATTATTACAATTGGAGAAATAGTAACGAAATTCTTCGTTATCTCCTCAATTTATCGTAATTTCCTTTCATTTACTCCAATTTCCAATTCTGTAAATAAAGGCCATAAATTTATAATTATTTTACATATTATTATGTTTATTCGAGTCAGTGTATTTTAATAGCTATTATTGATGTGTAACATCTTTCCTCTCGCTTTCCTGCAATCTGTGGGAGTGATTTGGTGAAAAGGGACTGAAGTGTGTATCAGGAATCCGGAGAAGCGCGCGCTATTTAGTTTGACCAATGAGCCCGCGCGGTGGTAAAGTTGGCCGTCAGATGGTACTAACCCATTTTCCGAGAAGTTGGTACTGTCAGCCAACAGTGTGATGAAATTAAGCTCGAAATGAAAACAGATCGAAATGTTTCAATAACTAACAGTAGTCTTTTTGTTGACGCAGGTTAAACAAAAATAACTGTCTTCAATAAAAAATTGCATTACTCCTAGTGTTAATTGAATAAAATACAATTTTCATTGAAAAGAATCATTCTTCGTTACGAAAAATCATTTCAAATAATACTTGAAGCATTTTTTTCGGGATATACATAAATGTTGCTTATTACCAAGGTGAGATGTCAGATGTTACACATCATATGCAACTACTGTAGGGCTCGCCCGTTTTTTTTATTGTTGGCTACTTACGGCGATAAAATCATTATCTTTTCCTCTAACGTGCTTTTAATTTAATTCTCATTGCATAACTAAACAGACTTATATTTAGAGAATCGTTATAAAATACATGATAGTATTTTAAACCTTCTATTGCATGCGACTTGTCAGGGCATTAGTGTTTCCCATATTTCTTTACGGTGCTGAGACGTGGACTTTAAGAGAAAGTGAGAAAAAGAAGATAGACGCCCTAGAAATGTGGTGCTGGAGAAGAATGTTAGGAGTATCTTGGACACAGTTCCGAACTAATGCCTCAATCATCCAGGAACTCGGCATTAAACAGCGTCTTTCTTCCATTGTCCAATGTCGTATTCTTACTTTCTTCGGACATATCACACGTCGAGAAGACACTTCTATGGAGCGACTTGTGGTGCAGGGGAAAGTCGAAGGCACTAGAGCGCGCGGCAGATCACCGATGCGATGGACTGACCAAGTCAAGACTGCACTCAATGGTTCACTCCACGAATGCACAAGAAGAGCTACAGTCGGGAAGATTGGCGACGGATTGTTAAGCTTGCTGCCGCCCCTGATGTGACGACCACGACCACTCTGCCAAGAGTGTGACGACGAAGAAGAAGAAGATTGCATATAAATATAGTTACAACAACGTGCATTAATAAATAAGTAATTATAGCAATCAGCGAACATTTTTAAGTTAGTCACAGTGTAAACTTTTTCACGTGGTAGTTCTGCATACTTATAGTATTTGATAGACCAGACTATTTGAAGTCGCAGTTTGAAGTTGAACATGATTATCGCTAGCAAAGGGATACCTGAAAAACTATGCTGTAAAAAATATTACTTGAAATTGAAGCAACTTGCTATGTATTATTTGAAAATAATTGTAAAAAATAATGAAAATAATAAATATTACTTGAGAATAATTGCTTCTAGTGAAATTGGATAATTAGAAACAATATGTTGAACTATAAAGTAATATTTACCTTCACGAGAATAACCAAGATTTAAATGTGTTCGACAGCTGAGAATGACCATATTGTTAATCCAAAAGGTTTATAAATTACTTGTATGAAGAAGCTTCTAATTTGAAGTTGCTTAAAACGATCTACCTTAACACTTTTTTGACAAAATTTATACTTTTTTAATTTGAGTGGCGCAGCAAGTAATTTTTTGATGTTAAATCTATCCGGTTCCAAAAAACCTGCACCCAGAAAAACCGGCAAAAAAATCACTCGGTAGTTAACATAACATAACTTCACGCTGTATCCCCAACGGGGTAGTCAGAGAGGACGGAGCGCCAGGAGTCGCGGTCCTTACACACCTCTTTCGCTTCCTCAAATCTCATCATTCTCCTCACACATTTTCGCCTAGGTATGCGAGTGCTTTTGACATTTCCGTCTGCTAACACTCTGGCTATTTGATCTTCATAAGTCAGCCTTGGTCTTCCTTGGCTTCTTTTACCACTCACTTTCGCTCTGTATATTTTCTTCGTCAGTCTTTCATCACTCATTCTTTCCATGTGCCCGAACCATCTAAGCATTCCTTTCTTCATTTTTACAATAACACTGTTGTGCGACCCTGTCATACTGCGTATCTCATCATTGCTTATCCTGTCAGCAAGCGTGACACCGCACATATTTCTGAGAGACCGCATCTCCACAGCATTTAACATACTTTCACTCGATTTTGGGCATATCCAGGCCTCACTACCGTACAACAAAGTTGGCACCAACACCGCATTGTGGATGGCCATTTTAGCAGTGTTAGATATATTCACACTACCCACTAATGCGGACAGAGCACCGTTCACTTTATTGCCAGCTGCTACCCGTCTCTCCACATCCAACTCACATCTTCCATCCCTCGAAAACGCACTCCCCAGGTACACAATTTCATTCACCTGTTCTAGACATTTTCCATTTACACAAATCACACATCTCGTTTGTACCGCTTCTCTTTCAAACACCAGAACCTTAGTTTTGTTCACATTCATTTTCAATCCTTTTACTTCACAATCTTCTTTCATGCACGTGACTAGTGTCTGCAACTCTGCTTCTGATGGTGCTATTAGCACAGCATCGTCAGCGTACAATAGGCAGTTTACCACTGTGTCACCACATCCCATACCACTCATATTACCTTTCAATCTCTGGAGGCAACTGTCCAAGTACAGCACGAATAGCCAGGCAGACATCACGCAGCCCTGTCTGACACCAGAACAGACTTCAAACCAGGGCGACATGTGCCCGTCTATCCTTACACAGGCTCTGTGGTCTCTATATAATGACCTCACAGCCTGCAGTAAAGAGCCCTCCACGCCATATTCAGGTAGAAGACTCCACAATTTCTTCCACACTACTCTATCGAATGCTTTCTCTAGATCCACGAAAGCGCAGAAAACTTTCCGACCTAAAGCCAGAAACCTTCCCACGATAACGCGGAGCGAGAAAATCTGATCCATACAACCCCTACCGTTCCTGAATTCACCTTGCGCCTCCCACAAATATCTTTCTGAAACGCCTTTCATACGTTCAGTCAATACTTTAGTATAGACTTTACTCGCTAAGCTGACCAAGCTGATGGCCCTATAGCACGCACAGTCTAGGTAGGAACCTTTCCCTTTATATAGAGGTACTATGACTGCCGTGCGCCAGTCCTCTGGAACCTCCCCCTTCTGCCAACAAAGGTTGCAGAGTGCACAGAAGGCATCCCAGACCCTAGGACCACCATACTTGATCATCTCAGCAGTCACCTCATCATTTCCCGCAGCCTTTCCACATTTCAAACTTCTTATCACTTTCTCAATCTCTTTCATACTAATGGCATCCTCCAGTCTCTGGCCCGAGTGTGGCAATTCATTAGAATCGCTCTCAGTATCAGAGACGGAGTCGCCACTCTCATACAGTTCTCCAAAGTATTCACTCCATCGCTGCAAAACATCCTTTTTATTTGTAAGCAGTTTGTTTTCTTTCGAACGCACTTTATTCATTCTGCAAGGTGCCGGACCACTTCGGTACTTACGTACTTCTTTCCAAAATAATTTGGAATTTTCCTCGAAGTTGTCCGACATCTTGTTTTCATCTAATACCCTACACCTTTCACGCTTCTCTTTCACTAGTGCCTTCGTTTCTGCTTTCTGCAGCTTATACCTGTCTTTCATCAAATTTTTCATACCACAGTCATTAGTAGCAAGGTAGTATCGCCATGCTTTCTTTTTCTTATACACAGCCACTTTCACCTCATCATCCCACCACACATCACGCTTTTTGCCGTTCCCAATCTTATTCATTCCACACACTTCTTTCGCAGCCTCAATCATACTATCTCTAAGGTTCTGCCAACATTTTTTAACATCCTCGCTCATCACTTTCAATCTATCATCAAGCTTACTAGATAATACCCTTTCATATTCATTCCTGGTGGCCGCATCCTGCAGTCTCCAGCTTTTAATCCGGCTAACCGCTGCAGGTTTGGACACTACGCGATGTCGCCATGCTGCGAACAGACCCCTTATTCTGGTTATCACCAGAAAGTGGTCCGTCCCGAGATCGGCTCCTCTATACGCTCTTGTGTCCATTACCTGCTTCTTAAGTCTGCTATCCACCAGGAATAAATCAATCATGCTTCTCGCACCCTTTCTTTCCCACGTGTACTGATGGATTCCTTTGTGTCTAAACATGGTATTAGCCACAAAAAGATCCTTTTCCATACACAGTCCTAACACAATCTTACCAGCATCATTCACTCTCTTATCTCCATGTTTGCCTAGGACAGACTGAAATCCTGTTCGAGCTGTCCCGACCCATCCATTCATGTCTCCACACACAACAATTCTTTCGTTCTCTTCAACCGTCGCTAGAACTTCTCTAACATTCTCCCAGAACTGCTCTAGTTCAGCCAAACCGACAGAGGACACTGGGGCATATACTGCCAAAACAAAAATTTTTGTCAACCCAATCTTGAGGCGTACCCAGAGCAGTCTGGGATTTACACATTTATACTCAGTCATACAATTAACCATACGAGAGGACAGTAAAACGCCTACCCCTTGGCATCCCCTATCTCCTTGTGGTACCCCTGACCACAAAGCGATGCCTCCTCCGGGCAAGTCGGCAAGTTCACTGCCGCCTCGCTTGGTTTCACTCAAACATAGCACATCCAATCTTTTCTCTTCCATAATATCAATCACTTCATTCATCTTCTCCTCAATCCCACCTCTCACATTCCACGCAGCTACTCTGCACTCCTCCCTCCACTTCCCGCCGCTAGGTGCACAGCGTGTTGGGTGGCGGTCCCCAACGCCGAACTGCACTCTGCACACACCAGCGGGGACAGACCGGTGCACGTCGCTTTCGGGGGACGCCCTAACATAATCATTTCCGTTGTCCCGCATGGTATGCACAGAAGAGGAATTGCAGCCCTGAAAAGGGCTGGCAGGGGTCGCGACGAGCACGCTTCCTCAGTTGACCCCCTAGTCACTCGGTAGTTATTTTACCAATATCACTACAATACGTAGAATAAATGATAAAATAATTTTATTTATTACTCTGAAATAAAGTTAACGTAAATACGCAACATGTAATTGATGATCGCTAGGAATTCATAACCACGCGATAATATAATGCACTCAGAAATTGCTGTCAAACGAACCATAGACCTTAAAATCTCTATATTAGAATGTGAACGTGTCAATTATAAAGTAAAGTTAACATTTTATTATAAACGTACTGTGACGTCACATGTCAGACATAGCTAAAACGGAAATTGTAGTTTTAAAATTTCAGTTTCATCATGTCCGTCTGCTCGTCAGGCTAACCTTCCGCCCCTCTGTCTGTCCATGTACCACAGCGGATTCATTTCGCAATCTTTACACTTACTGATTTGAAATTTGGTATAAAGAAGTAAATTGGTAATTGGTTGGACAACGTTATCTAATTTTTGTGGTATCGTACAATGTTACGGCCAGACCCTCCTTAATTCTGAAACCTTTTTTTTAATATATCTACTTAATGTGTTCGTATTGAAAATAACATACCTACGCCTATCACTTTCATCAATCAAATCTATCAATATAAATATTTTTTTATGTATTTCCACACTTAGGTCTTGGTTTCTATATACTCTGTTTATTTTTTATGTTCTCGAAGTCCTTTTTTTATAATCTCCGAAACAATCCATTGTCAATTGTGTATTAAAACATGTGTAATATTCCACAAATATTTCTTCATATTAACAAGCGCTTAATTCGTATGAAACGCTTCTTTTAAAGTAACATCAATAACATTAAAAATAAGTTTTAGTACTAGTTTTATAGGTAATAGAAAACTTGAAAGATAAAAGTCTGAACAAATTTCAGTCAGTATGAATTTGATGTATTTATAGTTACTAAGATAATTATCAGGAAGTACACGAGAAATGAACTTTGGATGTCGGCGATGTAGTGGTATTAAATTACATTGTAGGTAGATTAATTTGTTGTGTTATTTCTATCAGTTTTCAATTTTCGTCGTAAGACTCTAAAATTGTTGAAATTATTTCAAAATGTCGAATGATTTTGATTACTATATTTAAAAAAGTTTTTATAAACTCTTCCTGAGTTCACACTGATCTGTGGATCTGTGGTTAAACTGCTTGGCTGTAAAGTTTTGTTTGTAATTTTTTTTTAATACGTAGGATCCGTCGACTTTACCTTAAACTACATAGTACATTACGATGTATAATCATTTCAGAATCATACGTGTTGAGCCTGCGTAAACATATTAAAAAAGCTGTACAGTATAACGGTGTATGATATCAATAATGAAATGATATTCGGTATCAGTGACAGATCTATTGCGAATATTTTCCTCACAGAAAACTTAATAGGTCTCGCTTTCAGTTCCAGTTCAAATTTTTCTAATTCGTCTCTGGTTACCTCATCTGAAAAGTTATATAAATAGTTGTTTAAAGAAGTCGTTCATACAAGTTAACATACTTTTCATGAAATATCGACTAGGTAATCGTAGCGAATACAGAACCAACGTTTTGTTACAGAAAATAAAACTGTGGCGAATAGAAGAAGGCAGTTTAAGAATAGCTATACGTAATATGTTTCTCAAATTGTCACCAAGAAACTGAGATCTGGGAATGTTTGTTTTCGTACATTGCATGATCATATATACATTTTGTATACATTTAGTTTTTTGAAACGAACATTGTACAAATGCATATACGTAAAAAATCCGTGTACGTTTCAATATTATGTTATTTAGTAAATCCGACACTAATTTTTACCTTTTTTTTAGTTAATTATTAACAATTTTACGATACATTCATTTACTATGTATTAAACATAATATTATTCTACACATACATAAATATCTTCACGGTGTATCTGTAATTGTATTACCTATGCCCAATATATTTCGATAAAGACATCTTTCTTGTGTGATGCGAGCGTGCATTCAAAATCTTATAATTCCGCATATTTGCAGAAATGTTGCATTGATTATTATTTAGTATGATTATACCACATAGTGATCGCTTTCCTCCAAATGAAAATTAATAAGATGACATTTAATGATATAATATAATTTAAAGACATCAAAAATGCTGTAACTCGATATCTTTCATTTTGATTCATCACGTACGTCCAACATTGCGTCAAGATAGCGTGCAATTAATCGATTAAAATTAACTAACTGCCACAAACATATTTCAGTTTTCGCCTTGGTTACATTAATTGCAGTCCCAGTAAGACGCATCTCCAGAAGGCTTGTCCCATACTATCGAGTGAGGCAAATAAATGAAATAAAATGTGGATGTGTAGGTGTTTTCTAACGAAAGAGCGGCGACAAGCTTATTTGATAATAAATGTCTGTCGTATGTTCAGTCGAGTCAGCTTATCAGATTTGCCTCACCGTTGCTGCTGGGATACGGCATTTGAAATTATTTATAAAATCCATGACTATTTGCAAAACAGAATTAAGATCCTAAATAGTAAAGTTTATTGCTCTAATGGTTTTAATATTTTCTTGAATTATTCCTTGACGATGATGCGTTCAAAGAGTTTACATTTTGTTATTTGATACTCCAGTTCGGTAAGAGACTATATAATTATTTATTTCAATAACCAAATTATTACCCAAAGGAGAAAGCAGCAGTTGAAAAATTTTCGAGTTAATGTCTTCATATGCTTCAATAGCTGAGTGTGCATATACAGCTGGTGTCAGAATCACGATGAGTACTAGCGCCGTGTATATTAGGAGATAAATTACACAGGCTTCACCTACCTGCAATCATTAGTAATTTTAAAGAGCATATTGTAAAAGAAATCGTTACAAAATATTATACGTAATATAAGCGATGTACTTACATAAAAGCCAAAATACATAACCCCATAATTCACAATTAACATTTTTGGAATTTGGAAAAAAAATGAGCATCCGATCTGGAAAGTAATATTCTCATATTATAACAATTCAAACAAAAACTGTAATAACAATTTAAACAAAATTCCAGTTTTATACATATTAAGTGTTAATTTGATGTCGTATGAAGTCGCACAATTTTATAGGTGTCCGTTAATCGGCTGAGTTATCACGTAAAGAACGACAGTTGCGCCGCAGTCGCGCGACGGTTGTTTTAAATTGGTAATTACGGTGCCATTAGGTAAAATACTTTTTGTAGCATAGTTAGGGTCGCTAGCAGTACGATTCGTGATTATGTTGGTATATCGTGCTCGATGTAACAACATAATCACGATTCATCGCATCGTGCAAGATTCGGCTGTCGCTTACTGACTGCAGTAACGCAACAAAGGGGCGGGTGTCACGGTTGTGGCCCCGCCAGTGTAGCAAACGGCCATTACCTACTGCGAACCCTTTTCTGGAAGCTACTCAAGATAATTTTAAGCTTTTTATATCTCCGTTACAAAAGCAAGCAAGCAAAGTCTGAAAATTACGTTAGCGATTGTACCTAACTTAATTAAATCCCCAAGTTATTATACACATAACTCCTCTCGGGATTTTAAAATGATTTACGGAGAAAGTGTTCAGAGAGTTGTCATAATCGTTTAAAGTAATGTTTTTGTTGGAATATTACTAACCGAAGTATTCTCATGCACTCCGATGGCATCCATGATATCAATTATATCTCTAAATATTGATCCCAGTTTCAACAACTTTTGTTTAAATTCAACTTCATCGGCCCCTTCTTTGTTCAGATCAATGTTCTTGGTATAATCAGCAAAACATTCCATCACTATTTTTATACTGAAGTATACTGCGAGATTCCACAAATGTTCTACGTCTAAAGAAGTGGTTAAAATTGTTTTGAACAATATTACGAAAGCATTCATATTCAAAAGAGTTCTACGACCAACTAATATCAAAAATTGTGATGTAATCATCACCATGGAACAAATTATGAAGTACTTTTTCTTTTTCTGTACTTTAGAATTGCCATCTACATTTAATTGGGCGTTTATTTTCTCAATTTTTTCGAATAGTATTTTAGTTTCGTTTCTGTCTCTAACTATGTGTATGAGCGTTATTAATAAGTATTCCAATATTTCTACCAAATGGTGTATTATCTCTAGAGGCGCAGGTAACTGACGAATACGTAAAACAATGCCAGTGACCACAAATACACACAAGGTTACCGTATACATTTTATAGACATAATTATACATTTTCGGCCATGATCCTTCGAATCTGTTATCACCAAAAATCAGCTTTATGTACATAGATGGTTTAAAAATGCTTTGTAAGACGTGACATTTTTTTTCATGTTTCTCGTGAAATCCTTTTGGTTTCACTTGTATTACTGTGGTCACCATATTTACACCTTATATTAGCAAGATACGTCGACAAATACGTGCACTGTTCAGTGAAAACTTGAATCGAATGTCACCGAAACCAATTATAATAATTATCTCATCGAAATATCAAATGTGTGTTTTTTTTATTGACCATTGCTTCTCCTTCCAATATGATTAATTATATTATTGTATGTAGCATCATGTTTTTTGACAATAGTTATGAGAACTTATTAAAAAAACGAATATTAATGATACAGCTTATTGCATCTCTACCTACAACATAACATAAGTACCTATTCCATTGCGCGGTAATAATTAAAAATACAGCAACATACTCAATAAACATTTACGTTTTAAAGTACTCATAAGGTAATAAATATAATATTCTTTCACTGATGCTTAGCGCATACATATCTTTTGAACGGGTAAATGTTAACAATGTTTAATAACCAATGAGAATTGAGGATGCGAAAGTTGTAAGGACCGCGACGCTTAGCGAGCGGTCCGCGCTAAGCGCTCTGACTATCCCGTTAGGGATACAGCGTGAGTCAAAATCAAATCTGTTTATTCAAGTTAATCCAATTACAAACTGTTTTTAAACGTCAAATCTAATTTAGTTCGGTTCGAAGAGAAAACTTGGACTCCGAGAAAAATCGACAAGAAACTCAGTCAGTATAATTTTTCAACATCATTTTAAAATAGATTTATTGAAATGCAATATTTAGAAAGCCAGTAAATGCATGTGCAGAGAAGATCATTGCCGGACTATTGTTGTCTTCAAAGGCACAGTTTGTTTTATAGTAGTAGTATGGACCGTTGGCGCAATGGCATATGCATCTGTTTTCCAAGCTAGGGTCCCGGGTTCGATCCCTGGTCAGGTCAATTTAGGAAACGAACTTTCCTCAATTGGCTTGGAATCTGGGTGTTACTGGGAACTCCCCCAGAGTTCATTGTATGGTAAACATAGTACAAGCTTACTGCTTAGTTTGGAGTCACACAATCTGTGTAATTGTCTGGAGTATTATTATTATTATAGTATGATTGTTTAATCCATGTACGTTTAATAACAAATCTAAATCTATTTTCTGTTAATTGAGTAACTTCCTGAGGAAGTTTGTTATAAAAACAAATGCAGTTAACCAAAAATTTAACATTTGACTTATGTAATTTAAATTTTGAAATAACAATTTTATCACGACCTCGAATATCCATACCATTAATATCGACTTTCTTTTTAAACAGATATCTACATTTTTCATCGTACATATAACAATTTTAAAGATGTATAAGGACGGCAAGGTGAGTACTTCAATGTCTTTAAAACGATATCTTAGTGATTCTCGTGCATTCATATTGTAGATGGCACGTTTAATTCTTTTTATAATGTGTCGATGATCCCGACAGCAGTAGGCCATAGAGGATTAGGCAATGAAAATATGCAAAGTATAATAGCCTAGCCGTATCCACATCCGTCAATCGCCTAATGCGTCTAATGACATATATCGCGGAACCGAGCTTACTAACCAATGCCTCGATATTGTCCGCCCACTGTAACTTACCACTTACTTACTGTCAAACCAAGAAAACTAGCTGACTTAACTAATTCTAATAGTTTCCCACCTAGTTCCATTTTATCGGAAAGGGAAAATTTAGTACATTTGGTATTTTTGGTATTCAGTAGGAAATTATTAACAACGATCCATCTCGTGACGTCTGTTAGGATTCTGTTCACCCAGGTAATATCTAGGTCCTTTCTGTCCAGTTTAAATAACAATGAAGTGTCATCGGCAAATAATAGTATTTCGCATAAGTCCCTGAGCATAAATGAGAGATCGTTAATGTAAACTTTTTTTTCCCACCAATTACCCCCCGGTACGGCCACATGTATTTTTTCAGGGAGGTGGTTGCCTTATTATGCTTGCCTTGCTTGTCTATTTTTTTCATCCCTCTTCCTTGTTGTCATTATTTCTCTTATGGGCTTCGTGATTCTAGCCAAGTTATCCGGGGTCTCCAGCATCCGGTCTACCATGGTTTCCATCTCCAATCCCTCCTCTATCGTATTCCTTTCACTATGAAAGCGCGCACACCTAAATATAGTTCGTTCTGGGGTGTCCAGTGATCTGCAGTAATTTCATTACGCGCTTTGCCTATTGCATGTCAGTATAATAGAACACCCGGTGCCCACACAGTGTCTGCGTGATATGGCTATCCATGCTTCCGAATTTCCTTTTTATCCATTTTTAAGGTCTTTTATTATGGTTTGAGTCCATTTCCCATTACCCATTCTCCTCCATTCCTCCTCCTCCTCTTTCTTCTTTACGCAGAAAACTTTCTGATCCAGCCACATCCAGTCACACTCCCAAGTCTTTCAAATTACCCTGTGCTTCCTTTTTCCGCTTAGAAAAATAGCTTCCGTTATTTCATGAGCTAGTTTTAATTTCCGATGCGAATCAGACTCGCAGTACCGTGTTTCTCGGCCATAACTGTTCTGAATTACACTTCCATAGTATTTGCGAATTTGTTGCATCCAACATACTGCCTTAAATGAAACCTTTATTTTTTAATTTATTAATATTACTAATAGAGATGGAAATAAGAATTTAAAACTTAACCGTTTGCAATTACATTATTCAAAAACTTTTGTCAGTATCAGAAGTGTCCAATAGATTTTGCTGGCGAGTTAATTTAATTAATGTTACTGATACCTCAAAAACTGTGATAATTGTTAAGAAGGCGTTTTTAACGAAAACATATTTAAAATGTTGATAAATTTATTTATTTAATTTACATTTAATAACAATCATAGATATACTAAAAGCGACTAAATATAAAACACTTCTATTTCTTAAATCATTCCATTGGAATGTAGTCAATTTCATATTTCACACACATACAGATAACAATCGTAACAAGCTTATTTATCTATCTATACTAAAATGAAGCTGCAACTAAACTTGTGTCTATACGTTGAAGATATTTTTGAAATAATAACCGAGTTAGGCTTTTTAGGTGTATCCGAATCCAAAACCAACATTTTTATAATTTACGTCTGTTTCTGTATTTGTTTGTTTGAGTTGTTGTTTATAATAGGAAAGTTAAAAATTCATCTTTACAGAATATTACTAAAACAGCGTAATAAAATGTCTGAAAATAAATGTAAAGATTACTGTCAACGCTACTAAGGAATAAGGGGTAAAACAATGTTTTATATATTGTGTGGTTTTCTTATTGCGATTTTTCTAATTTTTACAAACTTACGTACCATGAACATTGATGATATCCATATTTGGAAAAAAAGACCGAGACGAGCATTTTGCTTTTTTTTGAGTCAAAATGAATATTTATATAAAATTATGAATATGTTTGTCTGTTGGAGTGTTACTTAGAAACTACACAACATTGAACGGTTTTTATTACTTTGAAAATTGGGTCCCAAGTCAAAAACTGATTGTTACTATAACGTATTATATCATTCACCATCTTCATTGTAACGACCTATAACAATTATTTTAATAAAGCATCTATACCTATAAATAAATGGGAAATGTCTGTTTATCTATCTATTGAAAAAAAATAATTTCGTGATTTAAAATGAGATACGTTTCGCTTATAGAGTGAGTTGAATTTGTAGTGATTATCCGTTGATCAAAGCTCATTCTAGATCTTAGTTTCTAGACGGTGGATCACTGTATAAATACTTTAATGTGTATGTCTGACTTAAAGAGAAGCAACAGTGAAAACCACTTTTCATATCTATAGATTTGAACATATATTTATAGATTTACCCTTTATTTCTAGAACCTTAAATACTTCCCAATTAGATAGTAACTTAGATTACTCTTTGAAATGTACTCTATCTTCTTGTGAAACTCCCGTCAAAATCGGTTTGGTCGTTTCGAAGAATAAACCGGACAAACAAACAAATAGACATACAACAGACGAAAATTTCAAAAAAATGTGTTCGGGTTTTGCTTAAGAAACTACCTTTTTTGTGATATCAACAAACAATAAAAAGTAATAAAATTGGTACATGTAATATACCATTTGATATGTTTAAGAAACTAAATGAAAAAAATCTCGCTTTTCATCAATACAATTATAGCAATATAATGCGATGTTTTTCATTAGTAGGTATACAATCAATGTGTACGGATATATTACATATTACAATAATCTAAGTTTATTAAACACCAAATAATAAAATTGGTATAAAATAATACAGTTTGATATAAACGTACACATGTACTGTGACAGTAATGACATATCTATTACAAACATTTTCCACACGGAAAACTCAACAGGTTTCACTGTAAGTTCCATTTGAAATCGTTTTAATTCTTCTCTTTCTCGTTTATCTGAAATAAAATTTATATTAGTACGAGCTTATATCAATTTAAGAATGACTGCTCTTTACACGGAATCGTTTGAATTAGACAACATCATGAATATTGTAAAAATGTATGCTTTATCAATATACAATGTTATGAAATCATTATTAATTACCTGCAACAGAACACAGCAACTGACGAACAGATGTATTTATAGCATTGTACGAATTCTTAGATGATTGCGCAAATATTGCAACCGTAATTAAAGCTGCAGTCGATAGTGCTGTATACATATTTAATAATATATCTGACATTCGTTTTACCTAAAATAATATGCGTAATTGATATTTAGTTATTATAAATAAATAACGTCTCAAAAAAGCTAATGTTATAAGTCTTCAGTGTATCAGTGTACTTTATTGCGTATACATACGGAAACAATTAGGTACACTAACATACGTAATAAATATAAATGCTCAGTAGTGTAATATACATAATCGTGTGTATTTATTTATGTCACAATTATTACATTTTGAAAATGTTTAAAAGAAAGTTATTTTGAATAATTTTGTCTAAAACATTCGAAAACATTGTTGATGAACTGTGGTCTGGCCTGTCACGATTCGTGTGGTGGAACCCGGGCCGGGCATTCAAACCCCGAGTTCGATCAGGTCAATAAAAATAACGAAATTTTTCAAATAGGCTTTGACTATTGCTAAGATGTCCCCCCAGTTCGTCGTTTGATAACCGTAGCACAAATCTGGTGCTTAGTTTGCAGTCACATAGTTATTGGTGTAATTATCTAGAGTATTTATATTCTTTTTTTGACGTCAGGAAAAGCTTTATGCATCCGCTCCCGCTCGGGGGCCTTAAGAGATATCTGTAAGACCACGCTAGCACATGCTGTTACCCATCAAAACCTGACGGTGTATTTCATATGTGGCTCGACTTTGATACGAGTATCACCAACTATGATTTAGGGCCCCGCAGGTGGCGCATTTTGAGGCCCATGAAAACAAAAAGTATAAATATTCTACAAATCTTCAAGTGATTCCATGTGCAAGTCGGACTTACACATGAAATAAATTAGAACCCCATGCTGATATTAGTCATACAACAAAGTTTGTCGTAGAACTTTCTTTCTATGTAAAAACGTATTTAATATAAGGCAATCCTACAATCTGCACCTCGTTCTCAATATTAATGGTTGCTTCAGGTGGTTTTAAGTGATATGCGAGCGATACGTAAGGAAGTAAGGCGGGAGGCAGAATTACTGTTTAATTCTAATTTTAGAATTTGGGATTTAAAAAGTTTTATTTAAATTTCATTTGATACACCACTTTTCACTTCCGTAATTTATTTATTTATTTATGTTTATTCTGTACTTCGATTGCCATTACATTACTTCGATTGCCAATGTAAAACAGTCATCGAGGAAATCGTCTGCAGCAGATTGTGTGGACAGTATAGATCGACTTCGAAATGGTTTTTAGATCATATTAATTTTTATGTGGAACACTAAAGATAATAATAATTACAACCGATTTTGAATTAATAAAAATTATTGAATAAAGGTATTCGAAAATTTTCTTGACAAAACGCAACAGACAAGTCTGTTTTATTTTAGAGAAAATTCCTAGTTGGAACAAAATACGAAGTAATTTTACGTAAATACATTCAAATATTCGGAATAGGCTGATAAAATCCCATTTTTGTTTTTATTGCATTTGGGAATATTCCCATCCACACATCAATACTTACAAAGCCTGTGAATGATACGATTTTCCACACTCCAATTAAATGCATTGGAAATGCCATTACTAACATCGCGCCATACTGAAACACACACAATTTGTAAATTTCTTTTGAAGTGTATTATTAATTAAATGTAATTTATTCTATGATCAATTAAATTTTAGTTTTATTTTCATATTTTTAAGATTTTCATTTGCGATCTAGATTTTTATGTAAATTTTTCTATATCACTCACCACAGTGTTCTTATGTGACCCAAAGAAATCCAATACCTTAATAATTTGTCTAAAATTAGATCTCAGTTCCAACAAACGTGTACCGTTTTCATCGGCCTCAACATCATTGTTATTCATATTAACATTTTCGACAAAGTTTTTAAAGTTCTCCATTATAATGGTAATTTTAAAATATGTAACTGCAATCCATATGTACTCCGCGGTAACTGATATATATATGACTGTGAAACTTATTGAAACTATTATCATGGAATCAATTGACATTCTCCATAAAATTACCGTCACCAAATGCAATATAATTATTAGTGAAAGAATTATGTACACTTTAATTATTTTCATTTTGTTGTTTCTGTTTATGCCCATACTATTGTCTATTTTCTTAAAATTTTCTAATAGTATTTTCGTATAGTTTTTGTTTGCACAATTCTGGATGAATATCAAGAACGTGTATTCTATGAAATATATCATATTCATTGCTATTGCGTAATATATTTCTTGAGTTTCATAACATCGCAAACAAAAGCCTATCACCACCAGAATATATAAGGCTGCAGAATATATTTTGTGAATTGTGTTAAATGTTTTAGAACATTTCCATCGTAGTTTATTATCACCGAGTAATAATTTCAGGTACAGAGGTAATTTAAATGTGCTTTCTATTTCCGTATTTGTTAAATCCTCTTCATATATACCTTGCGGTCTTACTTGGATCCTCGTAGCCATTTTTATCGTATACACGCACTGTAGTACGTTACATTTCTAAGTGTGTCATGTAAGAACCTGTCATATACATTTTTTTAAAGTAATTGTACTATATCGTTAACACTAACGGTGATGAATTTTTCTATTCTACATACCCAATAAATCATTAATCATTTTGAGATCAATAATATTTTTCTTTAACATTATAATATGTTATACTTAACATTACGCCATGTTCCGTTCAAGGTGGACAGAGCATCACGACAAAGTTAGATCTCGATGTCTAGTATTTGTATTCTATTTATAACCCCCGACGCAAAGAAGGGGTGTTATAAGTTTGACGTGTCTGTGTCTCTGTGTGTGGCAACGTAGCTTCTAAACGAATGGACCGATTACGATGTATTTTTTTTTATTTGAAAGCAGGTTTTCTAGCGGTGGTTTGAAGATATGTGTTATCAAAATCGGTTCAGCCATTTGAAGAATATCAGCTCTTTTTAAGTTTTTCCTCATAGCCCTTTAAATTTGTGATAAGTTTCAATACAAGTAGTAGTAGTATTATATTCAAGCGTCGTCACGTCGGGGGACTGCTAAGTAAGTAAAGTAATAAAAAGAGAATACAACTAAAAATGATAAACTATATATATGAGATTTAAATACAAGTAAACTTAGCAGTCCCCCGACGTGACGACTTATCACAAATTTAAAGGGCTATGAGGTACATATTATTTTTTTAATTTTTGAAGATTCTTTTGAGTCGGGTTTTTTTTAAATTTTTAATCTAAGTTTTGTTATACTTGTAAGAATTTCTTTGCACCGAAACAACGCGGTCAGCACGCGGTTACCGCGAGCTCGCGGTCGTTAAGCAGACGCCGTAAATAGAGCAAAATACACTGTAGGCCACATACTTACCACAATACACTACATACATATATACGTACACTTTATTTATATTTTATGTAACTATTTATATTACAACAATATTAATTATTATACATACACACAAACATACGCAAAAATAAACTTCATATATTAAAATAATTTAATATTATTACATTCTGCGTTCGTTCTCAACGATTATTACATGTTAAAATCGTACTAATTTTATTCGCTTTATTTTTATTCGTTGATATCTATTGTTATTTATATCATAATTATTGTCCTATCTGCGTATCGTTATATATTATAATAACTGTGACTGTAAATCGTATGCCTCAAAAATATATTATTACCTTTGTGAAGTGTTCTTGTCAGTTATTTGTGATCGTCAACTAAGTGTCCTTTATTTTTATGTGTGCTTGCTGCACCCCCACAACACTATACCACCCCCACAACACTATACAGAGTGTTTTTTTTAATTGGGACAGTATGGAGAAATCCGATTCTATACAAGATACAGGGGAATTGTCTTAGGCATTTGGTCTTTTTTTGTGATAACAATTTTGGCAGTTTCAATTTTTTGATAGCAGAAGTTGGTCAAATTTAGTATAATGTTATTAATTTAGTATAACAATATAACAAATATACAATATAATTACATTTAATTAATTAATGTACAATATAATTATTGTAACAGTATAATTAATGTTATAATTTAGTATAACAGTATATGCACAGTAATTTGTAAAATCGACTATTTCTTTTTCTTAATGCGAGTTGACTTAGTTTCACATAAGCGTCATTTTATTGTAACGGATGAAAAAAAACTGGACAGTAAAAGTCAAATATAATGAAAACATTTTTCATGCAATGGATGACTTCGATGTACTAAATTATAGTCAAATTACTCGGAAACAATTCATTCAATTTTCTATCAAATTCGCACATTTCTTCCAGTTATTTTTAGTGACTGCATTTATCGAGATTATTCTGTATCTATTGCTTTATTATCGAAGTGATATTTTTTGTGTCTTTATTCAATTTTCAGAGATTTCTTATTGGTCAATGTTTGTTCAGGAACTTGTTGTCTCTTTCTTTTACCGGATCTCTAAGTAGATTCTGTTGTATTGTACTTGTTTTTCATAGTAGCCAAGCAATGGAAGATCTAAAATATTTGACCTTATGCGTAAGGAATAAGGTCGATTTTTAATGGAGCTCGAAACACAACTTTTAGTGCCCATCATCAAGGTGAGTGGGATGAGTTCGCGGCCGCGCCCCGTCTCGCACTGCGCGCCTGAGCTCGCAACGCGCGGCTTGACAGGGTGGGGGATGATGGACCTCCAATAGGTCCGAAACTAGTCGGTACCTATACCGATTACACGTGAGTAAAGCCGTATTCAATAATTAGTGCGTTAATAATGTCTCACGAAAGTTTTAATAATTTAAGTTTCGGCTCTGTTTATTATTTGTGCTAAAACCGTATAAACGCTATAATAGTTATCAAAAACTCATCTGATGTATAAAATAATTACTGAATTTCACAACAAAACTTATCTACACAAAATATATATTAAAAATAATTTAAATTATATAACAGTTAAGTTCTGCTGTGAATAAGTCTCAAGTGATAGTTGTTTAATAGAATAAAAATGTGTTATTTTAATAAATTTGCAAAAGGATAAGAGGATAAGAGTATACACAATGCATGTACATAGCAATTATAATGTAAAATTAATATTTTTAAATAATGTGAAACTAAATAAGGTATGGAGATTAGTGACATGAGGAATACTAAATTTCTTGGATTAAATATTGACAGTAAAATGACATGGATACCTCATATCGACATAATCTTTTGCTCTGTACAAACTTAGTAAAATAATTAATAGAGCCGCCACACTCACTGCATACCATGGCTGTGTTGCGTCCATACTCGGATATGGAATACTATTCTGGGGTTCCTCTTCTCAACTACTGAAGATATTTAAGACGCGGAAACGCTGCGTTAGATCAATTTGTGACGTTTAAGCGTTAGCGTTTTAAACGCACTCATTCATGTAAACCTTATTTTAAGTCTAAAAATATTAACTCTAAAATTCCTATACATATTATGAATCACTAGTATTTGTAAAACCAAATATCGATATATTTCCAAGACATATGGAGGGTCGACGTGAAGGAGAATTAATTGTACTTGGCAGTTTCGAAGAAAAAATTAAAGCATGTTAGTACATTTTGTCAGGCTCAAAAAATATTCAATGAAATACCAAAGGTAATAAGAAACAACAATAATGTTTATTCTTTTAAAAACAACGTGAAAAAAATGTTAATAGATAAGGCTTAACATTTAATGCGTTTCTAAACGACCATTGTTTAAAAAAATGACAATTAATTTAATGATTTCATGTAACACTTTTCTTTTCTTTATAATACATACATACATACATACATATCTCACACCGTATCTCCAACGGGGTAGTCAGAGAGGACGAATAATTTATCTGTCTTTATCATTCTTCATGACATATTTTTAAATGTAATAATGACCTATTGTAAGCTACGATAAAATTAAATAGTAAGTTAGATAGCAATGGAACACTCCAAACTTTACTTAAATTATCTATTAATATTAATTTTTAATATCAATGAATAATTAATTAAATTATATTCAAACACTTCGTGCTGCCAGTGTTCCCCTTTATGCTCATTCGTTGGTGTTCTTTCTTCCTTTGTGGCATGGTGCGTAGATTAGCGCATCTGCCAATGTCACGTATTACTAAGTAGAATCACAAGTAAATTAGTTTTTTCTTATCGTAAAACTCCTCCAGTAAACTGATGAGATGACTGATGACTGACTGAACCGTGGCTCTCAGATTGCGTTAGATTATTGTGTATAGTAAGTTGTTTAAATATTGTTTTTGAAAAAAATCTACGTCTTGCCTACGTCTGTCTCCGGGCACATACTATCTCTGTACCAAATATCATAATTGGTTCGGCGGTTCAGCATTTCCCATTCAAAGTTTAATCCCTCTTTTCACCCCATTAGGGGTAGTTTTTTTGATTAAAAAGTAGCCTATGTCCTTTCCCAGGTGTCCAACTATTTCCATGCTACATCATAATCAGTTCAGCGGTTTAGCATTTCCCGTACAAAGTTTCGTCCCCCTGCCTCCCATCTCCCTTTTTAGAGTTTTTTTATAAAAAAAGTAGCCAGGGTTTTTTTGATTAGAAAAAGTCTTATCACAGCACCAAATTGTATCATTACCAAGTTTTAGCGTTTCTCATACAAAGTTTCATCCCCCTTTTCACCCTCTTAGAGGTAGATTTTTTATAAAAAGTAGCTTATGTCCGTTCTCTGAAGTCGAACTATCTTCTTGTCAAATGTCATCATAATCGGTTCAGCGGTTTAGCCTCTTCCCGTACAAAGTTTCGTCCCTCTCCCTCCCGTCCCCATTTTCACAGATTTTTCATAAAAAAAGTCGCCTATGTATTTTTGATAAAAAAATTCTTATTACCGCATCAAATTGTATCATAGCCAAATTTTAGCGTTCCCCATACAAAGTTTCACCCCATTTTCACTCTCTTAGGGTTACATTTTTTATAATAAGTAGCCTATGTGCGTTCTCTGATGTCAAGCTATCTTCTTGCTAAATGTCATCATAATCGGTTCAGCGGTTTACCATTTCCCGTAGAAAGTTTCGTACCCCTTCCTACCGCCCCCCCGTATTACAGATTTTTGATAAAAAAAAGTAGTCTATGTATTTTTGATAAATAATGTCTTACACACCACACCACCACAAGCTTAAATCACACCAAATTTTATCATTACCTGGATTTAGCGTTCCCCATACAAAGTTTCATCCCCCCTTTTCTCTTAGGGGTAGATTTAGTCCTTAAAAGTAGCCTATGTCCGTTTTCTGATGTCAAACTATCTTCATGTTAAATTTCATCATAATTGGTTCAGCTGTTTACCATTTCCCATACAAAGTTTCATCCCCTTTTTCTCCCCTTTAGGGGCAGATTTTCTAAAAAATCAGTAGCCTATCATGAGAGCAATCACATGGTTTTACTACGTACCGACTTTCGTCAAGATTAGTCAAGGCGTTTTTCAGTTATAAAAGGACATACAGACAGACAGACAGACAAAAATTTAAAAAATGGTAGAATTGAAGTCAGTGAGTCACAAAACGACTATTTATTACAAAATTTGACAAAAAAATTGAAATTACATACAGACGCAAGAGATTTATATAGCAGTATAGTTTTTTTTTGTCTGCCACTTAGCCACCACTAAAAGTGAATGGCTCTCTCCATGATCAAACCACACCTAGACAAAATGTCACCTCTAGCATAATCATAATTTTTTTTAGTTTGAGGTTTCCGGCATAAGAAAGAGACAGCTGGTCCCTGAAAAGACATCCACCAATTGGAAGTGTCTGATAATCAATCAATCAATCAATCTTTTCAGTGATGGCTTCTAATGTGTGTCTGATAATTGGAAAGGGACAGATTCTAAATGTCAGATTGACAGTTTCACAATAGATTTAGAATTATGTCGATGAAAACAGCCTCTGAAAAACAATCCGGAAGCAAAGCTCATTTGCTCGAACATTCTACTTGATTTGTGAAAGAGATATACACAGCAACACTCGATTTTATCGGACATAATCGATAATCATAAATTACTCGTATTCACAATTTTTAAAGCTTAATTAATTTATCTCACTGTGAAAATGGGAAAGCAAACCTGGACAAATTATGTTAATACCCAATTAAATTATAAATTATTATTATTTAAACTAAAACTTTCTTTATTTTGTTTGTAACAAATACCTAATTTATACCAAAAAATCGATTATTGATTTATTTATTACAACAATAATATTACTATCTGTTGCAACACTTCTCGTGCTTCATATTAGTAAATAATACTATGGACGTGTGGTAGATGATATATTGGTACTGTGCGGCGTTGTAACGCCATAGAGCTGTCGTTTACATCTCATTTCTTATACTAATTGTTACAGCTATTTATAACGAATATGTACGTGACAATTTCCTTTGCAGCGATGCAGATATTTTGTTAGTAGGTTACGATTACGCACGAGTTTACGAAGTACTGTGTCAGAGTAATATCTGGCACACTATCCATCCATCTAGACATTCAACGTGATTACTGAACGGAATGTAAGTAAATGTAAATTTAAAGAAAGTAAAGAATATTACAATGAAAAACAATTTAAATAATTAATAGTTTACTGTATTAAGTTCTGGTTTAAATAAAATACACTCAAATTGTAATAATCATTGATTCTCTTTGAGAAGAAATGAAGTAGTACTAGGTACCCGATTCCGAACAAATTTCCGAACGTGTTACCCTTTAATCATTGCCTCGTTAACAATTAACATCTGTCATACACCTCTACAGTATTACTGTGGAATGTAAATAAAATTCATGATTGAGTCTAATATGTATGTAATGAAACCGTAAGTACATACCTATCAAAAAAAATGTGTTACAAAAGGTCGCGGAAAACTGTTTCTTTGGAAATATCCCGTTTTTTACGCTTTAAGTGATATTCGCATTTGTTATAAAAGTTGTAGAGTATAAAATTGTCTGCAAATTAGATGGAGCTAGAATTAGAATTTTTGAAATAGAGTGCGAAAAGTGCATATTGCTCAACTATATATTATGTCATATGGCAAGGTCAACCGCGAAAGTTAATTATAATTATAAAATTAAAAATACATAAATAAATATATAATTATATAATATTATAATTTAAAAAAAACCTGAGAAATTAATTATTTAAAACATTATATTTGTTAAGTGTATACAAGGTTAAAGCTTATTATCTTTCATTCCGAGGTGAAACTCCTACTATGAAAGGACTGTAATGTTTTAGATGAAGTGAGTCATTAATCCATCCATCAAATAGAAACCATTTGAATATTAGCTGTCATGTCCATATATTTTTATCAATGCACCAACTGTTCATACCTAGATATAGAATTACTTTGAGATTGACCTTTAAGTTTTTGTATGGTTTCGATAGCAAAAATGGCGCTAGAGATTAATAGATTTAAATTTATCGGAAGAATTTTTTGAAGATGTATCGTTGATATTAGCATAAAGTAAATCACACTGACTTGTCTCGCGTGTTTGCTTCGAATTTACGTTTCGTAACTTTGAAGTATTCTTACTGTCATTCAACATAGTTGGTTAAATAAAACATTTTAGTATATTACTAACAGTGACAGATAACATTTATACATTTTTGTTTTTACAAAACCGTCATTCGAAAAGTTTTATCAGTAACAGAAGCATTCAATATGTTTTGTTTGGGGAGTTAATTAAATTAACGTTACTGATGGCCTCCAAAACTAATGTAATGAATAATAAGGAAGATGTCAATATAGCCAGAGTGTTAGCAGACGGAAATGTCAAAAGCACTCGCATACCTAGGCGAAAATGTGTGAGGAGAATGATGAGATTTGAGGAAGCGAAAGAGGTGTGTAAGGACCGCGACTCCTGGCGCTCCGTCCTCTCTGACTACCCCGTTGGGGATACAGCGTGAAGTTATGTTATGTTATGTTATTAATTATACCTACTATACTCACATACTTAGGCGAAAATGTGTGAGGAGAATGATGAGATTTGAGGAAGCGAAAGAAGTATGTAAGGACCGCGACACTTGGCACTCCATCCTCTCTGACTACGCCTTAGGCATACGGCGTGAAGATTTGTATGTTGTATGTCAATATATGAAAACTTATGGAAAATTTTGGTAATTATTTGTTTTTTTTTTCACTTTTATTCACATACATATTATGCATTAAAAGTGACTTTTATACAAGTTTTCAAATTTTAACTTGAAATAAACTTATGCATTTAATTATTTTATTTACACTAAAAATTTGATGTTAATGAAATTTGATTCAATATTTCTAAATATATAACGTCGATACAGGTCATTATCGAAATTTATAAACTAACATGTAACACTGATTCATCAACGCCGAGCCGAATTCGATAAACTGAAATAATTAAGAGATCTCTCAGAATTAAATGTGGTTCTGGCACATTATACGGTGTCACATAAAGTAGATAATGTTATACTAAACCATTATTTTTGGTTTTATTCAGTTTATTAGTGTTCTAAAAAAAACATCCTTACTAGGATTTTTTACTTTAGAAATTAGTTTTTACTAAAAACTAATTTCTAAAGTAACTCCACAAATAACATCTCAACAAAAAAATGCCGTCTACCTTGGTGACGTAAAGTTACAGTGAAACGTCAAAAGCTCCGCCTCTTTTTTTATTATGAAATTGGAATGTAGCGATTTCCATTTCTTTCGTTATTATAAATTACACTAAAAAATAACGACTGTAGAATGCATTACTTGATAGTATTACGCAAAATATTTATAATCAGAGTCTATTTGCCTCTATGGAGTGCACGCCACTGCTGTCACTATATTATACAGAAGTAAATAAGGTGTATAATGTAACCCACTATACAACGGCGTAGTAAAATTTACAAACGAATGCCTGTCCCTATAAAATTGTTATATAAATGAGTGTGTATATAAAATGTGTGCTCTTTTTTACGACTTGGGATTGACGATTTTCTATAAAAAAAACATTTGTTAGATTTCTTCAAGTTAATAATAATACTAATAAAATGATCAAAATTTTCATTTTAATTCAAAGTAGTAAGTACTGAGTGCTGACCACAGTTGCTCGCTTTTGGAATATTGCCTGGGAGTGGGTGCTATACCTTGTAATGCTTTAGTCCCGGAGCACCCACAATTTGCCAATTTAATTTTTTGTTAAAAAATTTTACATCAAGAAAAACTCGTACTACCCAAACGAATTTGATTTGTATTTCTATTCTAAATTTTTGATTTTTTTGTGTAACTATTTCAAAATAAAGAATCTTGTTTTGATTATATATATATTTCTATTTTTAAAATAGGCTTATGAAAATAGTTCTTGTACTTATCAATATATACAATATCTACATCACTTTTGCGTCTAGTACGTGACGTTACCGTGCCACCCGCTTACGTCCCATTCCTCTAACCTTGACAGAATAGTTTGCTTAGAAATTCGTAAACATTTCATGTCTCTAGGGTAGTTTGTCTGTGACTGGTATTAACGAAAGGTTATCTATAACTTTGTTAAAAGACCGCCAACTTTTGCATAAACTCACGTCCCACCAAAAACCTCTACGGACAATAACAACGAATACATCATTTAAAAGCTTAGGTTTTACAATTAACAAAAAGTGATAGAAATATTGTTTCGAATGCGGTAGATCGTCAGTACAATTGACGAAAAAGCAGTACGTAAGTACTGAAGTGGTCCGACACCTTACAGAATGAATAAAGTGCGTTTGAAAGAAAATCATCTGCTAACACAAAAAAGATCTTCGTTCTGCAGTGATAGAATGATTATTTTAGAGAACCGTATGAGAGTGATAACTAATTCTCTAACATCGACAGCGATCCTAATGAGTCGCCACACACCCGGGTCAGAGACTTAATGAAGTCATTGGTATGAAAGATTGACAAAGCGATAAGAAGTCTGGAATGTGGAAAGGCTGCGGGAAATGATGAGATAACTGCTGAGATGACCAAATATGGTGGTCATAGGGTCTGGGATACATTTCGCAAGCTGTGAAATCTAACTCAGCTATATTGGCCATCCACAATGCAGTGTTGGTGCCAACTTTATTGTACAAAATGAAACAAAAATGCGACCTATTACAAATATATGCGGTGTTACCCTTATGGACAAAATAAGAAATGAAGAGATAAGCAGTATGACAGAATTTCACGACACTGTTATTGTAAAAATGGAAAAAGGAACGCCTAGATGGCTTGGACATATAGAAAGATTGAGTAATGAAAGACTGACTGTAAATACTTGTAAAATAACATGTTACTTCATAATCGCTGAGCTAAAATCTCTAAATTACAACTACGAAAATTAGGTATGAGCAATGATGTTGTAATGCAAACTCTTATAATATATAGTAGGGACTCATAATAATAGAACATTATTATGAGACCCTACTGTGACGTGGGCTTCCACTCAAAACGGATTTTTGGTAAATTATTCAACAGACAGATGAAAAGTTTGTATAATTGTGGTATGAAAGTTCGAAAAATCTTAGCTTTCAAACAGAAACAAACATGCATTTGACTCTATTGGAAGTGAGTGAATTAATACTGAATTTCAAGAAACTAGGTTTAATGTAGTACTTTATTACTGAAAATCAACGAAACGAGAGGACGGCGGGTTGCCATCGAACAGTTCCCTCATCATCCACATACGTATCTGTATGAAAAGTTTATTCTAATCATACGAAGAGAGGCCGTACCTACTCCTCGAGCGACAAACTCATCATTCATCACCTACCATATTTACCGATCAAGCCGATGACCAGTTTCGCCTCATTCTATAATTAATAATGAATTTGAGATGTACTGATTTCCACTTCTTTTATTATTATAATCACACTAACAGATAACAATAGCAACAAGCTTAATATTACACTATTATACACAAATTGTGGCATAACAGACTTGTATTCTACTAATATTTTGTACACAGCATATTAACCATTAAAGAAGATACATTATTTTGCATTTAAACAAGCAAATATGAAAAAATAAGCTGGAAAGTGTATGCAAAGTTGTAATATTACAAAGACGTATTTCACTAGTATTTCTAATCTAGTATAATCTTTCTAAATCTATGGAAACCGATTGGATCTATGGAAAAGATCTCTTATGACTTTTTTCGATAGTTTATTTTACTTTCTATGTATGTATTATGTATGAACCTCCTTACAATAGAAGTATAATGCGACTTTGTTCATAAGTAGGTATATGGTAGTCAATATATACGATATATTACAGTAATCTAAGTTCATTTAAACAATAAATAATAAAAGTTGTACAATATAATACAGTTGAATATAAACGTATACATGTACTTTGATAGTAACGACATATCTATTGCAAACATTTTGCTCACAGAAAACTCAACAGGCTTCGCTGCGAGTTCAATTTGAAATTGTTTTAATTCTGCTCTGTCTCGTTCATCTGAAATAAAATTTATATTAACACAAAATATTATTTTGAGAATCCATCCATCTCTTATCGGTAAAAGCACAATAAACAGAATTTAATTCATAATAAAACTAAGAGAATTTAATTCATAATAAAATTTCAACTTGTCAATAAGTATATATTTATTAGAATATGTACTAATTCACTGTAGATAAAAGAATGCTTGGGAATGAACCTTTCTGGAATAACATTTAATTTCCAATAGTGTAAATAATGAAAGTTAATTGTAAAACTAGCTGCGCATCCCAACTTTGCTTGGTTTGAAACATATAATAATATAATGGCATCTGTCCATCTGGCATAATATACCTTTCAAATGGTGAAAGATTTATTCAAATTGGTGCAGTAGTTCCGGATATTAAAATTACGAAATCTGGTCTCTCTCTCTTTACAATATAAAAATATGTAAAAATGTAGTATAACACGGTGTAGCTATACCCGCGACTTCGTTTGCGGTGAATATATTTCCGTGACCTCTCCGGGTTACCGAAGTTACCCGAGATACCAATATTGTTGGTGTTAAAAAAAAAATTAATTTTCTATATGGAACATTCGCCATATTGTTAGCAACACCGACGAATAAACATAAAGGGGAACACTGGTGCCCTCTAGAAGAGCGCGACGGTAATTTAAGTAAGGTTTGGGGTGTTCCATTGCTATAAGTATCTAACTTACTATTTAATTTTATCGTATCTAACAATATTGGATTTATGATGACGTCACATAATATACAGAAACCTTCCTCTGCGTATTCCATTTCATTTGATACCCATATTGTTGGTGTTGAACAAAAAACTTATTTCCTATTATGAAACATCCGCCATATTGAATTTATCATGACGTCACATACACGGAAACCTTTCCCTACGTATTCCATTTCATTTGATATCCATATTGTTGGAGGTCTTGAAAACTTAAGAAACAGAAAACTTTTCTTGTGTATCCCATTTCATTTAATACCCATATTGTTGGTGTTGAACAATTTTTTAATATGGAACATCCGTGATCTACGACGACGTGAATTTATGATGACGTTTATGTAGCCTATATCCGTCCTCTGGTGTCAAACTATATCTGTGCGAAATTTCATCAAAATCGGTATTGCGGTTTAGCCGTGAAAACCAAGGAGATAGACAGACAGACAGACTTTCGCATTTATAATATTAGTATGGATGTAGTAAATGTAGTATAGACTAGCTATATCCGCGACTTCGTCAGTGATGACTTCGTCGACTTCGTTAGTGTTTCATTTTCATTCCCTTTCGGTTGGATTTTTCATAAAAAGTACCCCTTGTCTTTCTCATTAAAAAGTTTATCACTGTCTTAAACATCATAATCGGTTCACCGGTTTAACGTTTTGCATACAAAGTTTTATCTCCCTTTCAATCCCGTTAGAGATAGATTTGATAAAAAAAAGTAGCTTATATTTGTCTCCTGGTGTCAAACTATCACCTTGCTAAATTTCCACACTATCTCTGTACGAAATTTCATCACAATGGGTTCAGTGGTTTAGCATTTCTCATGTTTTATCCCCATTTCCACCAATATTCACCAATTTTTGATAAAAAGTAGCCAGTTTTTTTAATATAAGAAATCTATCTCTGTACCAAACTTTATCTCAATTTTAGATACGAAAAAAGTGAAAATATATTTATTTTTTGCGGCTGCTTAGAAATATACTAACGCTCATTCCATGTTTGTTGGCGAGAAGAACGGTACTCACAAAAAAAATGCCCAATGTCCGGCATTTTTTGTGAGCAATGTTCCTTTCGCCAACAAACATGGAATGAACGTTAGTATATTTTCCTTCAATGCTCTCTCAACGTTCTTAACTTATTCTGAATGTTTATGATTTCTTTTTAATTCTTGTATGGTGATATTTTTAGTAAAAAGGTGAGGACAGCAGAAATGATGTATGTCGCCGCAACAATTATTCAACGATTATTCGGCGTTTGATTCATAGCTGCCGCCGCCAAACGATTTGATTTGATTTGATTTATGGTGATTATTATTATTATTTGATAAGTTGTGTTAAAATTGTCAATTACTTTTATAAACGTCTAGTTGATAGTGAGTTCATTGTTTTTTAACATTTTATTCAAATTTTCCAATGTTCCAATTTCCAATAAATAAATCATTGTTAGTCTGATTGAAAAATCATTGAGGTGTTTCAAAGTAAGCCTCGTTTTTTTTATTGCAATATTTGATTGCTAATGAGCCTTAATAATTTGATAGATTTATTAGTATACTGCTTAACGAATAATTATTGCTAATTATTGCTGATTGCCTAAAACTCAATATAAATTCAAGCGCTTGCGATGGCATCTGACTCCGTTCGAGCGGAAGTTCGAGTTGGCGAGAGGAATGGTGTCAATAAGCGCATGTAATTGGATAAGTTGGATTTCTCCAGCAACAGACGAAGAAACAGATGTAAGTTAGACTTGAATAAAGTTATTGACTTATTATAATTATTTTAATTTTATTTTTAAGCCCTTAATACTGACGCCCAAAAGTGAAAAGTCCCTTAACCCTCAAAGGATGTTAACTGTTTCAAATTTCACCTCTTTACATCAAATAATATCTTAAGAATAACGACGGAGAGAAAAAAATATGATTTCATGAGTGTTCCTTTTTTCAGTTTTGAGAAAGAACACTAAAACATATGTGAAGTTTCTTGTCGATATATTTTGAGCCAGAAGTGTGGATCTGATTCACAAACATACATACATATATATATATATATATATATATAATAAAAATACAGTATATATATATATTTTTTTTTTTTCTTTGATCGCGATAAACTTGAAAACTACTGGACCGATCGGCGTGGGACCATGACCATTCGACGCGGAATTAGTTGTAGATGGTTATAGGCTACTTATTTTTTGAACTCCATAGACCCTTCACCATTTTTCAAACAAAAATGTACTATTACGTACAAAATTTTCACTTACGCCTAGCGAAGCAGGCGGGAAGCGCCTTGTACCTTATAAGTCGAATCTACCACCGGAATTGTTTGAATTAGGAAATACTTTGTCAATGTAAAATTATTAATTACCTGTAGTAAAACACAGCAACTGACGGACAGAAGTATTTATTGCGTTGTACGAATCCTTAGCTGATTGCGCGTATATTGCCACTGTCATTATAGCTGCAGTTGATAGTGCAGTATATGTACATACTAAAATATTTACCTCTAGCATTACCTAAAATAATAAGTGTAATTAATATTTATTAACATCTAATCTATAACAATTGCCTTCGAACTGTTTGGAAAGTTCAGGTCCCCAGAGTTCTATCGAAAAGGTTTAAATGATCATCCGATTATATGGGAAAAATGTATAAACATCGGGGGTAAATATTTTAATTAAATGAATATATTTCATCCTACAAAAAAATATTGTAATTTTTCATACGTAACGGCAATTACATACTTTAATCTCTAACATTTTAAAAATGCGTAATTGACAGTGGTTTTTAGTTACGTCATCTAAAACGTTTGAAAACATTCTAATGATTTAACCGGTGGACTGGCCCGTAATATTATTAAAACAAGCTTTTAATTAAACGCAACATTTGAAACAATTGAAATTAAAAAAAACGCGCAATTAATTACAGCTCTGTATTGTTACTGATCGTAAATTATTGTACTGACACAAATGTATTGTATAACCTTTTTTTTGTATAAAAACGTATACAATATAAATGTAATTCTTGCCTGGTCTTGTCTTAATAGACATCATTGTCAGTGTTATCTTTATATTGTTGTGAGTGTAAGTGATGTGCGAAGAGGTAGATTGTTGTGAGTGATACGAGACTGATGTGTGAAGAGGTAGATTGTTGTGAGTGATACGAGACTGATGTGTGAAGAGGTAGATTGCTTTGAGTGATACGAGAGTGATGTGTGAAAAAGTAGATTGTTGTGAGTGATACGAGGGTGATGTGTGAAGAGGTAGATTGTTGTGAGTGATACGGGAGTGATGTGTGAAAAAGTAGATTGTTGTGAGTGATACGAGGGTGATGTGTGAAGAGGTAGATTGTTGTGAGTGATACGGGAGTGATGTGTGAAAAAGTAGATTGTTGTGAGTGATACGAGGGTGATGTGTGAAGAGGTAGATTGTTGTGAGTGATACGGGAGTGATGTGTGAAGAGGTAGATTGTTGTGAGTGATAAGTGAGTGATACGAGAGTGATGTGTGAAGAGGTAAATTGTAGTGAGTGAGACAAGAGCGATGTGTGAAGAGTTAGATTGTTGTGAATGATATATGAGCGATGTGTGAAGAGGTAGATTGTTGTGAGTGATACGAGACTGATGTGTGAAGAGGTAGATTGCTTTGAGTGATACAAGAGTGATGTGTGAAAAAGTAGATTGTTGTGAGTGATACGAGGGTGATGTGTGAAGAGGTAGATTGTTGTGAGTGATACGAGAGTGATGTGTGAAGAGGTAGATTGTTGTGAGTGATACGAGAGTGATGTGTGAAAAAGTAGATTGTTGTGAGTGATACGAGGGTGATGTGTGAAGAGGTAGATTGTTGTGAGTGATACGAGGGTGATGTGTGAAGAGGTAGAGTGTTGTGAGTGATACGAGAGTGATGTGTGAAGAGGTAGATTGTTGTGAGTGATACGAGAGTGATGTGTGAAAAAGTAGATTGTTGTGAGTGATACGAGGGTGATGTGTGAAGAGGTAGATTGTTGTGAGTGATACGAGAGTGATGTGTGAAGAGGTAGATTGTTGTGAGTGATAAGTGAGTGATACGAGAGTGATGTGTGAAGAGGTAAATTGTAGTGAGTGAGACAAGAGCGATGTGTGAAGAGTTAGATTGTTGTGAATGATATATGAGCGATGTGTGAAGAGGTTGATTGTTGTGAGTGATACGTGAGCTGTGTGTGAAGAGGTAGATTATTGTGAGTGATACGTGAGTGGGGTAGGGAAAAAAGCTAAGTAATTACTATTTAATGATAAATCGCCAGATGCTGTGTCCTGCTAGAAGCTCTTTTGGAAGGACGAGTTTTTAGCAAAATGTCCTGGCGGAAGACCAGCTTCGAGTCCTGCTGACAGTACGTGGTTTGTATGAATTTCGGTCCGGTCCTTTCGGCAGTAAGGTGACCTTGAGCTTAAATGCACATATATCACGAAGTCGTAAACATTTGGCCAATGTTTTAAAAACATAAAAACTTAAATACTTTTTTCCATAATTTTAATAAATTTAATAATTAATCGTAATCAATAGCAATTATTGTACACTTTCTAAGAATATCCCACCGCAAGCGAACTTTATTACCATCCGAAACCCTCATTAAAAATCCAAATACTTTATACAGATTTATTATAGTTATCGCCAAAAAGTTGGCGACTCCACACATTTCACGTAACGCGAGCGCATACGCGCTAACCCCGTTTAGTCTCGCCCCATCTCGTGCCGATTGAAGACCATTACGAATAATAATTATGTCTTCTACTGCACTAAAAGCAAAGAAATACTTTATTTTTTCATCCAAATTCGATCATTGAACTATGAAATATTAAGTAACTGTAACGGAAAAAAGTTGAGTCCTTCCGAAAGGTCTCAGAGTACTGCTAGCAAGACTCTGGGCGTTCTATCATTAAATTCTCGAAAATATTTCCGAATATTAGGACTTTTGTTGATAAATACACTTTTATTTTGCTTCTCTTTTGGAGTAATCCCGTCGACACATCAGTACTTACATAGTCTAATAAAATTACTGTTTTCCATATTACAAATAATTGCACTGGAAATGAGATTACTAATATCACGCCATACTGAAAAACAAATAATTTGTTAATTTCACGTAAAATGCGGTTGTATTTTGTATTCAATCAATATTTTAATTAATTAAAACCTTTGTATAATAAATTTTACCTAACGTGAATTATGAAATTGATCAAACTTAAATAATGGCAAGTATTCAGTTTTATAAGCTGTTTCTTTGAATTTATTACATTATTATATTTTTTACAAATCTTTGATTCAACTCACCATAGTGTTCCTGTGTGGATCAAAGAAATTCAACATGTTAACAATATATCTGAAATTATATCTCAGATCCACCAAACGTGTACTGTTATCATTGGCCTCAACTTCGTTGTTATTTAGACTAATGTTTAAGACACCATTTTTTAAATTCTCCATTGCTGTCTTGATTTTAAAATATGTAACCACGATCCAGATGTGCTCCGCGTTCAATGACATTAATAAAATTGTGAAACTTGTTATTGTTATTATTTCTTGACTAATTAACATTCTCCATGAAACTATTATTAAAAAGTGCAACATAATTATCAGTGAAAGAGTAACGTACTTCTTAATTATCTTGATTTTGTCAATTTTATTTATATTCAAGCTGTCGATCTTCGTAAATTTCTCTAATAGTATGTTGGTGTGGTTTTCGTTTGTACGGATTTGACTCATTATTATTATCAATGTGTATTCAGTCAAATATAAAGTATTGTATATTAATGTATCGTACTTGCGCTTTTGTAGAAGTTCATAAAAACGCACGCTAAAGCCTATCACCACCAGAACATATAAGGCTGAAGAATATACTTTGTGAATTATATTAAACGTTTTAGAATATTTCCATTGTAGTTTATTATCACCCAGTAATAATTTTAGGTACAGCGGTAATTTAAATACGCAGTCTATTTCCCTAATCGTTACATCCTCTTCATTGTTACCTTGCGGTCTCACTTGGATCCTCGTAGTCATCTTTATTACACGCGCACACTGTAGTACGTTAGACTTCCGAGTGTGTCACATAAGAACGTGTCATGGTATATTTTTGTAAAATTATTGTTTTTCAATACCATTAATGATGACTAATGTTCCTGTTTTATAAACCCAATAAACCATTAATCATGTTGAGATCAATAATATTTCACTTTCACGTTATATTACATATGTTACTAGCTGACCTGGCAAACGTTGTTTTGCCCGATGTTAAATATATATAAAGACAGGGTTGTATGTATTTTTCAATACCGAAATTTTTTTTGCTGAAAATAAAAATTTTTTGGAGTGAACCACTCTTATCACGTAAGAGTATAAAAAATAGATAACAACCTATTCGCAGACCTACCGAATATACCTGTGAAATTTCATCAAAATCGGTCAATCCGTTTCGGAGGAGTATGGTAACTAAAACTGTGACACGAGAATTTTATATATTACTAGCTGACCCGGCAAACGTTGTTTTGCCCGATATTAAATATATATAAATATAGGGTTGTGTATATTTTTCAATGCTAAATCATGAAAAAATAAAAACAAAAAATATTGTCCAAAAATTAAAAAAAAAATTTTTGGGGTGGACCACCCTTAACATTTAGGGGTATGAAAAATAAATGTTGGCCGATTCTCAGACCTACCCGATAAGCACACAAAATTTCATCAAAATCGGTCAAGCCGTTTCGGAGGAGTTGGGCAACAAACACCGCGACACGAGAATTTTATATATTAAATAGATATACCTTTACGTTTTGATCCGTTCAAGGTGAACAGAGCATCACGACAAAGTTAGACCTCGAAGTCACTTCTAAAATTCATAATCTCTTTATACTTCTATAAGTAACATTAATCATTAATGGAAAGTATTACTTAACGGAAATCCCATTCATGTGATAAATTCTTATAATATTTAGCGTTTTATCGCTCAAACTCTCAAACTCATAGTTGATACGTGTTTTTCTTCTCAACTAAACCTCCTCAAGTAATTCCAGAGGTCATATTCTGTCAGCCAATTGTTACTGACGGAAGATTGTCAGTCAGTAATAGCTGACTGGCCGAATTTTTCCAAAAAAATATGCTGTAATCGAAAACAAACTTAACTTTGCAGTTGAAAGGAACGTTCTGCCATACTCTCCAACTGTAAATGTAAGTTTGTAATAAAAAGTGATGTAATTACAAATTCGCAAATTTTAGATTATTTCAGTTTATAACGCTATCAGGCCTTACTTCATACCAAATTCCTTAAGCTTTAATTTTTACATAGACCTCAGTGCTTGATATACATTTTACCTTGATGTCTTTATCCATTTCTACTGATTAGGAAATCGTCTTATAATATAAAGGTTTTTTCGATGACAAAAAAATACCTAGTTTGGAAATAATATTTTTTACATGTGCATTTAATAGCTTTGCAAATATCTTATTTCAACAAACCTATTGCAAAATGATGTTTAAATAATTAAACCTGAGTTTTTGTCACTTCTTACGTAGGTTTTCTTTTCGAACCCAATTGATTTTACTTTGAAGACTGAATGGTCTCCATTGTGACATTACTTTTGAAGTATAAAACTATAAACCATAGATACTTTGTGATTAATGACATATTTGCTACAGTCAACAACTTATTACCATATTGTTAGATTAACTAATAATATCCATATAACTGCATGTATTATCAACATTCGACATATTGTTACATTTAGAGACATAGTGACGAATTTCTTCTTCATCTCCAAAATGTTATCATATTTTAATTCCTTTCAAATTGTTTTCATGAAATATGTTGCAGAGGACAAAGAAAAATATCAAAGCATGTTGAAGTAATTAAAATAACTAATGTTGTAAATGAAATGAGTCATCGATTCATCCATCAAAAGAACTATTTGAATATTAGCTGTCATTTCGATGTATTTTTAGCAATTGTATATACCAAGATATTCAAATACTTTAAGATTGACCTTTCAGTTTTTGTATGATTTCGATGGCAAACATAGAGCTAGAAATTAATAGATTTAAAATCAACTGTAGCATTTTTTGAAAATGTTTCTTTGAAATTAGCATAAAGTAAATCACACTGTCGATAGTCAATACCAAATCTCATGCGCTTACTTTAATTTTACGTACTGTAATCCAACATACTGGAAAAATATAAAACATTTAATTTTGTTTGTTATTACAAGAGATACATACCTACATATCTTCACGCTGTATCCCTAACAGGGTAGTCAAAGAGGACGGAGCGCCAAGTGTCACGGTCCTTACATACTTCTTTCACTTCCTCAAATCTCATCATTCTCCTTACACATTTTCCCCTAAGTAAAAGAGATAGAGATAAAAATTAATTTTTCCTGTTACATGAACGTCGCTTGGAAAGTGTTATTAGTAATAGAAGCCTTCAATAAATTTTGTCTGGGGAGTTAAATTAATAATACTGATACCTCAAAAATATGTGATAGTAATCAACAAGGTGTTATTAAAGAAAACTTTGTTAACAATTTTGGTAATTATTTATTTCTTTTACATTTATTACCATTCATATCATTAAAAGTGATTATATCTACAACAGTTTTCTTTTACCTTGAAATAAACTTATACAATGAATTATTATATTTACATTAATAGTTATATGTTAATGACATTTTATTTAAATTATATTTCTAAACACATAACGACGTGTAACACTGATCCATAATCGCTGAGCCGAAATGATTAAATTGAAACCACTAAGAGAGATGTTTTGGAATACAAGGTGGTTCTGGCCATGACATTGTACGGTGTCACATAAGGTAAATAATGTTGTATCGAACACTGCTTATTTATTACTTTTTGTCTTGTACAGTTGATTAGTGTCACAAAAAAAATGATCCTAGTAATTAGTAAATTAATTTCCAAAGAACACAAACCAAAAAGATGGCATCTACCAGTGTGATGTTACACTGGAACGTCAGTGCAGTAAAGTTTTGGTATTGTTTTGAATTATTTTTCGAAACCTGTGAAGATGTCTGGTTTGGAGACTGAATTCATTTTTTATAGAGAATTTAGTCGTTCAAGCTAATTAAACGTTTGTTAACGGCCGAACACGGGATATAAAGGGATAACACAGATTGTGACAGTTGACGTTTATATCTTTTAAATTTCTTAATGCATTGGCAACTACATTTCGGCTGCTGAGAGATGTGATGTAACTTTTAAATGGCGATGAATTTACGATAAAATTATTTTTATTGTTTATTTGCCCAACTAACGAATAATTATCATTAAAAACTATACTATTATGTCAACTGACAATAAATGTTATAATTTTGCGCTAAATTTAATGTCAAAAATTATTAAACAACATTTTTTGATATCCACACTCCGCTGTTACAAAATTATGTAGACTATTTATTTTTGTAGTGATGTGACAAAAATATCAGCAATTGCACCGTTATTTGTCGTTATATTACAAAATAATATGTTTTTTTTCTAATAATTTGATAATAACGGAATGTTCTAATTTTCATAATATTATACTCGTATTATTCGCCCAATCCGAGCGCGTGAAGGCAAGTAGCGTAATACGAGTATGACTAGCTACTTCTATATTTCTGTTTTTGATGTGATGTGGTGGATGTAAAGAAAGAGGATTAGTCTGTTGGCAAGAATTAGTTCTATATGACCAATGCGATTGATTTTTACTGTTTTGAATATAACTGGGATCAATTCGCAAATAATATAAAAATATTGACTGTGACACACAAATATTGACTGTGAGACGTGAATTCCTGAAAATGTGGCAAGTTTAGTTAAGAAGGCAAGGCCAAGGCCACACATTTCGCGACGAATTTGTATGCAGAAGATTTCATTGGATCCCAAGTTTATAATAAAGCGATGTGTACTAATTCCTAATGCTGAGACTAAGCCTGGACCTAGCGAATTCCGTGCACTGTGTCCTAGAAGGAAAAAATAGACGCTCTAAAAAGCGTTTATTTCGTGCAATAAATTGCTCTGTATCAAGCACGTGACATTTATGTGCGATATGTGTTATGGAAGACACACTTCTGAAGATTTCAGGGCTAAATGAATCTTTTGCATTTATGTTGTCGTTTTTTTTATAGTTTTTTCTCCCAAGTTTGCAAAACTTTAGGCCAAAGGTTGGGTGACTTTTTATTTATGTATAAGAAAGCATAGTAAGTTTCATTCATAATAAAAATTGATGTTATTTTATTTACTACAGTTAGATTTTTTTCAATATAATAATATTCTTCAGAAAAAAAATTCATTTGAAATAGTGTGAGCAATGTGCTCGCGCGCGCTTAAACGTTTAACTTTTTTTTAATATAGTAAATTACTTAATATTATTAACGGAGTAGAGATAAAAATGTTAAATTACTTCCATTTACATCTACGCCTATGCATTTATTTCGTTGGTAAGTTAAATAAACAAATGTTATAAATAATATATAAATAATAACAAATGTTATAAATAACGGAAAATAAACACCGTCGCCCGTGGGTACCCGCAATGTCCGGGGAATCACGGGTGCGTTATGAAAGGGAGGGGGGAGATGGAACACCGGCACTCTCACTAACCGAATGAAACTCAACAGTAATAGATGCGTTATTTCACACCAATATTCTGTGAGATAGTGATATTTCACTGGGCGACCCAGCTCGATTTGTGCTGCAATGCAGCATGGCATTGCAGCACAAATCACACATTGCAGCACGACGCATAATGAGCTCCTTATTGTTCGCGAACATCTCACCCGATACGTTATAAGAGAGGCGTTATTAACCAAAAGGCATTTAAAATATTGTTAATTTTTTTTTTACACTTATTTACTACATAGACAAAGTGAAATCTGAACCCGTTTTCCAATACAAATAAAATATATTTTTCTCTGAATTAAATTAGTTCATATAATGTTTTCACTTACAACAATCTTTAGTTAATAATTTAATTTTTCTAAATGCATTTAGAAGTCATTACGATACTTGTAAAATAACACGTAGTAACTCTGATTATTAAATTTGGATATCCTACTGAGACGTGTCTACAAAACATAGATTCCTGGAAAATCATTGAATAGAGCGTACAAAACTGTGAAAAATGGTGGTATGAAAATGGTGTTTTTAAATTTCAAACGCTTTTAAAATCTGTAGACAATATTCTAAAAAATACATTGTCTAAAATATTAAATTGCTCCTTTGTTGATGACAGGGTCTGGAATCAAGCCTCGCTTCCCATCTGTTATGGAGGCCTGGGCATACGCAAAATCTCGAGTGTGTCACTGCCATCTTTTCTTTCGTCAGCCTACGAAAACGGAAAACCTTTTCCTATCTGTTATTCGCCCTTCCTTAGGATCGGTTGAGGTGCCGTGCTTGACTGATGCTCGAAATGCTTGGTTAAGTGTTTGTCCGAGTACTAACCTGCCTACCTCGACCTTTTCTCAAAAACACTGGGATGAGCCTCTATGCAAAAATGTTCATTTACAACTTTTAGATTCTTGTAGTACCGAAAAAGATCGGTCTCCCCTCCTAGCTGTTTCTGAGAAGGAGTCAGGACACTGGTTGTAGGTAATACCTTCAAAAAACTTTGGAACCTTAATCGACAATACCACGCTTTCTCTCATAGTATCCCTTCGTCTGGGGGCCAGGACTAACCTTCTTCACCGTTGCCGCTGTGGTGATCTCGTCGATGTACTAGGTCACCACGGTTTATCCTGTTTACGTAGTGCGGGCCGTGTTCAAGATTGATTAAACGATAGCCCCTCAGGCCACATACAAAATTAAAAATACATTATTTATTGTCTATGGTTCATAGATTTTTTTTTTCTCTTTGGTTTTAACTTGCACATGTATCGTACGTAAAATTATTAATCCATTGTAATAACCGATAACATACTAATAAAAGAGCATTTAAACATACAGAAGTTTATATTTAATACCAGTGACCTATTATAAAGCATTTATTTCAAACAGGCCGCATGTCACGACATGCTGCCTTGAATGACGTCATTCGGCGGGCTCTTGTCGCCGCTGGCGTTCCTGCAGTCTTAGAGCCTGTAGGTATTGTGCGCAGCGACGGCAGGAGACCGGATGGTTTGACGCTCATTTCTTGGAAACTTGGAAGATCGCTGGTGTGGGATGCCACTTGTGTCGATACACTTGCTGTTTCCCATGTGCCGGCGACTTCCAAGTCAGCAGGTGCCGCGGCCAGCACTGCCGAGAACTTGAAGCGGCGTAAGTATGCGACTCTCTCTGAGAGTTTCATATTTACGCCCTTTGCAGTCGAAACTTTTGGTCCCTGGGGCCCCGAAGCCCATCGACTGGTTTCTGATATTTGTAAGAGACTGGTCGAGGCTTCGGGAGACCGCCGGGCTGGCAGCTTCTTCCGCCAACGAATCAGTTTGGCTATTCAAAGAGGCAATGCTGCCAGTCTGCTAGGTACCTTGAGCAATGACAGCTTTCTAAGCGGCAACTTTGAGGAAGTTTATTATTTAAGATAATGTGTAGTTTTAAGTTTGTAAATATTAACATATGTATGTACTTTTTGTTAATAAATCTCATTTATTTACAACAGTTATTTAAAGTTAATAAAATTTAAATAAAAAAAAACATTGTTGTAAATCATATCTATAAAATGACATGATGTAAATTAATTCATCTTCGCTGAGCCGAAATCGCTAAATTAGAACTATGAAATTTGAGTTTTAAGGTGTCCTACTGTAACATGAACACCCACTGAAAACGGATTTCTCAAAAATCGTTCAATGTACGGGAGAAAAGGGTACATGTGGTATGGAAGTTCGAAATCAACGTATAAACAAAAAAAAACTGCATTTGATATATTGAAAGTGAGTGAATTAGCGTCGATTTCAAATAAATAATAAAAAAGTTTACAGTATTTTATAAGCTATCATTGAAAATCGACGTAGCTAACTCTAGCTACGGTGGGTCGATATCGAATATCATGTTTGTCATACCGACGCGTGTCGGGTGAGATGTTCGCGAACAATAAGGAGCTCATGATGCGTCGTAGAGCCATGCTGCATTGCAGCACAAATCGAGCTGGGTCGCCCAGTGAAATACCACCATCTCACAGAATATTGGTGTGAAATGACGCATCTATTACTGTTGAGTTTCATTCGGTTAGTGAGAGTGCTGGTGGTCCATCTCCCCCCTCCCTTTCATAACGCACCCGTGATTCCCCGGACATTGCGGGTACCCACGGGCGACGGTGTTTATTTTCCGTTGGGTGAGTCGTTTGCTCGATAGCCATTTCTCCTGCTTTCCTCCATAAAAAAAGTTTTAAAGTGGGTATACGCATGTATAGTGTGTAAAGGTGGTAGAGCCAAGCTGCATTGCAGCACGAATAGGTCCGGCTCGCCCGATGAAATACCACCCTCTCACAGAATATCGGCGTGAAATAATAGCATCTATTGCTGTTGTATTTCGTTGGGTGAGTCAGAGTGCTGGTGACCCATCACCCCTCCCCCTCCTTTCCTTCCTTTCTCTCCTTTCCCTATTTTCCTTAAGGCCGGCAACGCGCCCGTGATTCTTCGGATGTTGCGGTTGTCCATGGGCGACGGTTGGTTATTCTCCATCAGGTGACCCGCTTGCTCGTTTGGCCCCTGTTTTATAAAAAAAAAAAATGTGACGTCCACATAATAAATCCCAAACACTCGGTGAAAGGCGATAACTTCTCGAGCGGCTACCTCGTCACTCATTTATCAACCCAATACATGATCAGCTTCATCTTATTTTCTTAAATCATTCCATTACAATTTTAGTATTATTAAGCTCGCGAAAAAATACCTAATATATGTAACAAGCTTAAATATTATACAATAGTACGCAAAACAAAATTGAATTATAAAAATATTTGTACTTATATATGGCAAAAATTCACGAAAATTGATACATCGTTTTGCATTTGAACAAGCAAATACGAGTAACAGAAGTTTATTTAAACAAGAAATAATAAAAGTTGTACAGTATAATACTGTTTGGTATAAACGTATACATATACTTTGAAAGTAATGATAAATCTATGTCAAACATTTTACTCACAGAAAACTCAACAGGTTTCGCTGCGATTTCCATTTGAAATTATTTTAATTCTGCTCCGTTTCGTTTATCTGAAATAAAATTTATGTTAGCACAAGTTTAAAATTATCAATTTCGGAATAACCGTTTCATTGCTTATTGGTACAGTTATTAAACACAATAGAACTAATAATAAATTTATACACATTCTAATAATAATAAACTGAGTATATGTACTCTAATGTAATGAGTTATTGAATTCGGGCGCCAAATCAATAAACAAGAACAAAAAGTCTACTAAAATATTTTGATAGGTTTGGCACAGACTTTAGTAAATGTAATTTTTTTTATACGATGTCAAATCCAATATGGGTATTTGTATCGTATTTATGATGATACATATATTTGTTTTTGAATGATATCTAGAATTCTTCGTCAACCTGTTTCAACATTTTGTTACAGTATCCAATGATTCGAGGAGACTAATGTTTTTATGAGAAGACCGATACTTGACCATACTTCGGGTAAGGATGATAGATTCATTCACCTTCACGTACGTAGGATTTATAATCTAACGGGCGTCCAAGCCAGAAATAAGCTTGAGGAAGTTATAGATGAAGCAGTAAGTGAGTGTACGTTACGGACAAGATTCAAAGAAGCTGATTTTGGTTTGTTCGTACCCGCCAAGGCTCTAAAACTTGAGGCACATCATCGTAGAAAAAAGTCTCGTTTAGTGATGAGTGCAGAATTCTTTGTAATTAAGTCACGGGCGGTAAAGAATATACAGACGCAAGCGAGAACGATACAATCAGGCAAGTTTTAAAACTATAGTTTCAAATGTTGGAAAATCGATAATGGTTTAAGAAGGGATATGTTTGAGAACTCGTACAGACTTGGTAGTGATCTATTAAAGAAATGTAAGTGTAGATAGCATTCTCAGAGAAATTTTAGAGGAAAATGTGGTATCCTTCGCTCCTTTTTGGTATTGCCTGGCCGCATACTGCTTGCTAATTGCTAATGCTTAATTCAAGCCTATCTTATTCATTATTGCAATTACGCAATGGCCGGTAAGATCACCAAACATAAATCGGATAGAACACGTCCTGGACTTTTTAAAGAATTAAAATCCAATTCCAGCTTCTGTCAATGTCGGGAATATGCGAATTACCATAGTTGGGGAATGACAGAGACTATCACATGAGACAACAGATAATATCATAATCAGCATATCTAAATGAATGTAAACTTTTGTAAGAGCACGTGAGGCACATGGCCATTCATTTGTTTATTTTATTAAAAAAAAGTTTTTAAATTATGTTTCTAATTTCCAATTTTTCTTGCCTTATAAAATTCAAGTATACACTGAAGAGAGAAACATGACATTTGGAAGATTTGTATCTTATGGTGTGCAGAGTTGAAGCTGTCTTCGACAGACTACGCGATTTCAATTTGAAACTCAAACCAGAAAAATGCGAATTTATACGCAAAGAAGTCGCCTATCAAGGTCATATTCTCATATTATCGGTAAAAACGCTGTAAAGCCGAATCCAGATAAAACCAAGGCCGTATCCGAATTTACAATTCCTCAATCTCCTAAAGATTAATAGAAAGATTAAATCTTTCCTAGGACTAGTGTCCTATTACGGAAGATTTATCCCAGAGTTTGCAAAATTAGCCAAGCCTTTAACCTGTCTTTTAAAGAAAGACGTCCATTTCGAATGGAAAAATGAACAGCAACTAGCTTTCGAATCCCTTAAGAGTAAGCTTATCTCTGTCCCAATCCTATTCTATCCAGATTTTACTCAACCTTTCCTTTTAACGTGTGACGCTTCTAATTTTGCAATATCAACAATTCTATCCCAAGGTTCCATAGGACAAGACCGTCCTATTGCATACGCATCTCGCACGCTGAATAAAGCAGAGTGCAATTACAGCGTCACTGAGAAAGAATGCCTCGCCGTAGTCTTCGGCACTAAAACCTTAAGACCCTATTTATATGGTCATCGTTTCACGGTCCTGACAGACCACAAACCACTAGAGTGGTTATTCAAATGCAAAGATCCAGGATCGCGACTTATTCGTTGGTGCCTAAAATTGGAGGAATTCGAATACAATGTTAAATATAAAAAAGGAAAATTCAACACCAATGCTGACGCATTATCTCGATTCCCAGTCAATCCAGTTCAACCTGATGAAGTCCCAACTGTTAACCCTAATATAGAAAGAGAACCTGTTCCAGAATTAGATAGAGATCTAGCAGATTTATTAATCTCTCCAGCATCCTTTAATCCTGATGAACCGAATCCGCTTGACGATAGCGACAATATCCTCCCGTTACTTGAAAAGGATTTACCTTTTCCGTATCTACTCGATCCTAACGAAATCATCCTACCGTCACCTGAAACTAATTTACCTTCCAATATTCCCGACACTCTAAGGGAAGAAATTGAAAATGAGAAGGTAGACTTTCCTAATCATATTAATGAACCACCGCCAATTCTTGACGTTCAGCCTGACGTCATCGAACAAATGCCATCTACGAGTACTTGTCCAGACCTACTTGATGATAATTATTTCATTTTCCTGAAAACGATGTCAAACAAAGATATTACTTTTAACACGAATATCCAAGAACATAATGAAGACATTACTGAATCAACTTATAAAATCATTGTTTTACCAACGTCAATTGATCTCGATGAATCTAACCCATTTGTACATAATATTCTTGATAATATGCCCAATCATTCCGAAAATACGGATAAAGAAAGGCCTCTTAATTCCTTTATATCATTTATTCATGAGAATAAAACATACTACTTCTTATTCTTTAAAGTCTATCATTTTGACAAATCCACATACGAGGATATTTATAAAAGCCTTAAATCACTTAGAAATGAATTGGTTAAAAACGCCAATAAAAATATAGCCTTAGACATCGCGATAACAGAATTTAAAAATCCTTTTGATACTCACCAATTCATAAAAATTTATATCATGTTTCTTTTTCTATTCAATAATACGAACATCAATGTACACATTTACAAGGATAAAATCATATACCCATCTTTTTCTGAAATCCCAAAAATACTTAAAGAAAACCATGATATCCCAATCGCCGAACACCTCGGTGGTAGCCGTATGCTCAAAAGAATCCAAGAAACCAAATCCAAGAAGAATATGCGCAGTGACATAGAAAACTATGTAAAGAAATGTCCACAATGCCAGACTAACAAAGCTCTCAGGCAGATAAACCGTGCTCCCATGCAAATTACTAGTACATCAACTGCACCTGGTCAACGAATATCCCTTGATATTGTTGGTCCACTTCCCGAAGCAGGACCTGCTAAATTAAAATATATATTAACGATACAAGATGACCTTACCAAGTTCTCTTCTGCATATCCAATTCGCAGCATCACAGCTGAAGAAACAAGTGAATGCTTGCTCCATTATATTTCAGTTTTCGGTTTCCCTAAAATGATCCTCACTGATCAGGGAACAAACTTTACGTCAGAACTCTTCAAGAAAACCTGTGAATTCTTTAAAATAAAAAATCTTTGGGCCTCGCCATATCATCCGCAAACCCAAGGCGCACTGGAACGAAGCCATTCAACTCTCAAGGAGTACCTTAGATCCTATATCAATGAAGAACAAACTAATTGGCCCCGCTATGTCTATACAGCTATGCTCACATATAACACATCCGTTCATTCCACGACTCATTTTACACCATATGAACTTGTGTTTGGAAACAAGCCATTCGTCCCAAATTCTATTTATGAAGAATCTCCTGGAGCAACTTATCCAGACTATGTCCGTATGCTACAAAATCGACTCAAATACTCTCGCGAAAAAGCTCATGATTTCATAAGAAAATCTATGGAATCTTCTAAATCTTATTATGATACCCATACTCGTCCAAGTAAGTACAAGGTTGGCGATTATGTATATCTTAAAAACCATTTAAGGATGCGTAAAGCACTTTCGCCCCCTTGGAAGGGACCCATTAAGGTAGTTAAGATAAATGGTAACAATACGCTTACCTTACTCATCAATCGGCGCCATATCGTACATCATTACGATCAAGTGTAGCCAGCCGATATCGAAACCAGTCCTTAATTAAGATTTTATAAACTATCAGTTCATAAGAAATATATTAGGTTAATCCACTTTAGTTTATCCTTAAATATTAATTATTATTTACAGTCCAGTTCGAGGTCAATTTAATCAAGATTTCACCCAGCCGATTACTTCAAGTTCGGGTCTATATTAAGATTATTTAGGAAAACTTAGAATTAATAATGTCCAATTGAAAAGCTTAATACCAGTAGATATTTCACACTTCGGTCCACACGTGCAAAATATCGAAACTACTTTAGGAATCACAAAACGCTTGTGTAATCAAACGCAAATTATAGAAATAAATACGGAATGCCGTAATAAATTACAACCATTAACAGCGCGATTCCAAGATATGAATAGAGAATTTACATCCATCTCACACTTAATGGATATCAGAACCAAAAGTGCTTGGATAGGAGGTATAGGAACAATCTTAAAACACATTTTCGGTACTCTAAATGAAAACGACGGCATCAAATACGAAGATGCGATACAATCTATTCAAAATAACGAGGAACAGTTGACTTCACTAATGAAAGAGAATATTTTAGTTACTACTTCCATATTAAAACAATATAATAATACATTATGTAAGATAAGAAATAACTAGGAAAACCTCAATAAAGCTATCGACAACCTCTCAATGAGTATTAAAAACCTTAATGAAATTACCAATAAATTACAAATATTTGCCAATGTTAATGAATTAATTGAAAATCTGGAAACATCAATTCTTACCTTGTCATTCCAATTGGAAGATGTGACGAATGCTATTCTATTTAGTCAACAAAACATTCTGCATCCTGCAATAATGACACCAAGTCAACTATATCGAGAGCTTGCCGATAATTATAGACATTTACCCAGCGATCTTGAATTGCCTATAACCTTAGAAAACAAGTTCATGTATCTCATTTTAAATAAACTCAGCAATAAACTCTATTATTTTGAATCCTAAACTTTTGCTTTAAATAGCTTCGTAGAAGGAATACAATAAAGCGACCAAGAAAAATTGTAATGTTTTTATGGCGGTTTAATTAATTTTAACCGTTTCTTAGGATGCTATGCATAATGTATATGATGAACCAAATCAACTCAAGCCCTTTAGCCCCCCCCCCCCCCCCCCAATCCCCCTCATAAATTCCACACTGTAGTGAGAGGCACGATACTTGTACAATTACTTGCGGGTCTTGTTGCCTATAGAGCCAATTCGAGCAACATTTATTACGTATGTACTTAAACCACCTTTTTAAATGCACCATTATTTTAATTTCTGTAACATAAGGATGTTTCTGTATTCGCTACAATATACGTTGCCGTTATATACGTGCCGCCTTTGGGGGCGGGCACCCTATCGTTTCGCACGATGTTAAGCCCGGAGAGGCCGGGGTCGCGATTTCTAGGTTTCAAAAAGGTTTCCTGCACTAGCATTATATCTATTTGGTGGTCTCGCGTAAACTCGTGAAGAAGATCGCGTTGCCTGCGGAATCCGTCCGCGTTAAAAAATGAGATTGAGAGCCCGCGCGGCTTGATGCGCACGGAGGGAGTTGTCTCGTGGGTGCCCGGTTTTATAACCTACGAGGGGGCGCCGTGAAGCGGCTTAGGCTGTCCAGAAGGGACGCGTGTTCGGCGAGTATAATGAGCCGTCCCATCCCGTCGCTACAGTCGCGGATTTTACATGCGACTAATTTAATTTCGTTAAGGTTGATATCCTTAACGAGGTCGGCGAGCATTCGGATGTCGCCGAGGAGATCGAACGCCGGCGCTGAAGGAGCCGGCGCCGCTGAACGCGTTTGAGGCGCGGGCCCCTTACGCCGCGGTTGTTGTGCTGGCGTCGGCGCTATGGTCCCTTGGCCTGGTAGAGAGCGCGCGGGTGCTGGTTTGGTCGGAGCTGAGGGCGCGGGTTTGTTCGGCGCTGAGGGCGCAGGTTGAGTTGGCGCTGAGGGCGCGGGTTGTGGCGGCGCAGAGGGCGCGAGTTGTGGCGGCGCAGAGGGCGCGGGTTTGGCTGGTGTAGAGGGCGCTGGCCGTGTGGGTGCGGAAGTCGCGGTCGCGGTAGGGGCGGCCTTAAGTTGGGCTGGGTGCGCAGGGGGGCCGCGGTGTTGTCCCTGATGTGCTCCGCCGGCTCGGCGCGACTTACCCCCGCGGCGGCGACGGCGCGGAGCTCTCGGGCATCCGCGATAGTTCGCGGGATGTCCGAGCTCTCCGCACAGTACGCAACCGGGAGGGTCAGACGTCTCATGCGTGCGGGAGCACTCGGGGGTGCCGTGGTCTCCGTGGCACTTGACGCACCTAGGCCGTGTGAAGCAGTTGCGGGCCGAGTGCCCGTACAGTTGGCAGCGGTGGCATTGACCCACCGTGCCGCGCTTGTGCGGGGCTTCTACGGAGAGGCCGGAAATCCTACACACGGATCTTATCTGGAAAACGGCCTTTCCCTCGGGGGAGAGGTCGAGTACGACCAACACGAGGTCGAAGGCCTCCTTCGAGCGGGGCTTGTAAAGGCGGTGGACTTCACGCGCCGGGAGGTTTTGCGACTTAAGGTTGCAAAGAATGAGCTCTTCCGGGAGCTCCTTGGGGAGGCCGCGGATGACCAAGCCTCCGTCGGGTCAGGGGAAGCGGGCGAATCGCTAACGGGGGCCGGCTTGGTTTGTTCGCGCGGCGGGGGCTTCGCGACTGTAGTGGCGGCGGAAACGACGGCCGAGTAAGACGCAGGGGTGGGAGCGCGGGGCGCGGGTGAGACCCGGTGGTCCCACAGGTCGCGAATATGAGAGTGTGATGACTCGAGTTGAGCCATCACGAACGCGCGGAATTCGGTGTCCGTCAGCGTGTCCATGGCGCTGGTAGAGCCGCCAAGTTGTATGAGAGGACCTCCCTGCCGGGGATAGGCAGGAGGGAGATTGCCTACTTTGTAGCCCTGGTCGTACTGTGCCTGTCTTATTGTGCACAGATGTGTACCTAACACCTAGGTCTTATATAAACTTCACAAACTTAACACTAACTTAACGATAAGGGTTAGTGCGGCCGCGACGCGACGCGGTAGGCCGGTCGGCGCTGCAGGGAGCGCGGGCGCGACGCGACGCGAACACACTATTACTCACTACGCACGATGCGCAGTGAGTACAGCGATGGCAGCGCACGCGGGCGCGCGGAGAATACGCAACGATTCGAGCTGGCGCGGCCGCGAAGCGATAACCCGGTGACGCTACGGGGAGCGCAGGCGCGACGCGATAAACCGGTCGGCGCTACGCGGAGCGCAGGCGCGACGCGACACGAACGCACTAATTCGCTACGCACGATGCGCAGCGAGTAGAGCGATGGCAGCGCAACGCGGGCGCGCGGAAACGGCACTAAGCACTGAGAGGCGAGGCGAGCGAGCGAGCGACGCGTGCGTCTCGTACGGCGGCCGAGAGCAGACTGGTTCCAGGGCCCAGGCAATAGATCTGTCACTGATACTGAATTTCATTTCATTATTGATCTCATACGCCATTATACAGGACAGCTTTTTTAATTTAGCTATGAAGATTCAATAATGTTGACATTGACAAGATTGTAATTCGTGATCTACGCTATTATAAAACTGAAACGGAGCCGAGTCTGTAATGAAGATGTTTCTGAAATAATAAGTCGGATGGTGTTTTTAGAAGCGTCTGATTTCAAAACATTTAGAAATTTTGTCTGTTTAATTGTGTTTGTTTGTTCGAGCTTGAATGAAAAACAGCTGAAGGGATCGCAATGCAAATTGTTCTATTTACTAGACTAGGGTATCCGGTATTTAATACCTTTATTATAGTGTTGGACCCATTAAAATAGGCAAGTGAAAGGTAACTAATGACAGGATATTATTTTGAAATTAGAAAACTGCTTTACTAATAATTATTGCTAATTATTGCTGATTGCCTAAAAATCAATGTAAATTCAAGCGCTTGCGACGCCATCTGACTCTGCTTGAGCGGAAGTTTGCTTTGGCGCTAAGAATGGCGTCGATAAGCTCTTGTAATTCGATAAAAATTCAATCATTCTCGAGCAGCAGACGAGGAAACAACTGTAAGTTAAACTCTTAAATAAAAGTTATTGATTTGTTTTAATTACTTCGATTTAATTTGAAATTAGTTGTTTTAATTTACTACCCTCTTTATTTTATTTTTTGTGTGGATTTTCTTCCGATATCAATCATTATTTCACATTTCAGACCTCATCCTGACACATCGAGCACGTGGTACAACATGAGCGACCCTGATTCTGCGGCAAAAGCATCAACCGAGAACACACCTGTAGCCGCTACGTCTGCGAGCACACCAGCTACGGGGAATCTACCTGCACCAGGTGTGTCACAACCATGCGTCCCTACGGAACTATTTACAACGCCGCAACAAGGGGGTAACGTACCACCTCAGTTTTTCTTACATATGATGACTATGATGCAATCTATGAGCGAACGACTACTAAACCAGCAGAATAATGATAAAGTTAAAGTAACAGACATATTCCTGCCATCATACGACCCTGATGGTAACGTTGGAGTTCGGGAATGGTGCGATCACATTTCTATAGCTAAAAATAACTATCAATTAAGTGATTATGATATCCGCATGAAAGTAACTAGTTTATTGAGAGGTCGTGCTAAAATGTAGGCCGATAACTGGCTTGTAACAACTTCAACTTGGGAAGAACTGCGTCAGAATATCGTAACGACATTTGAACCCGAAAGTCGCTATTCTCGCGATGTGCTTAGGTTTAGGGAACACTCTTATGACTCATCAAAAGACATTGCTGAATTTTTAACACAGTCATGGATTCTGTGGAGACGCGTGACCAAGGACAAATTGGACAACAGTGATTCAGTTGAAGCGGTGATCGGAACGGTTAGTGACGAACGCCTCAGAATCGAATTAATGAACGCCAGAGCTACTTCAGTACCTGAATTAATCTCTGTTGCCTCCTCTATACGTATTAAGCGCTCAACTAACACATTTCTAACCAGCCACAGCAGAAACGTGCTAGATACTCCATTGATAATCGAATTAACCTCCCATATTGTAATTATTGTAGGAAAACTGGCCACACGTTTAATAACTGTCGTAATAAAAATATTACAGATTCAAATATTTCGCCTACCGATAAAACCTCTGTAGCATCGTCCACTTCTCTATCTAGGTCAGGTGATAAACATTGTTCATTTTGTTCAAAGTCTGGTCATACATATGACATGTGTTACCGTCGTGAGAAACAAGTAACCTCTAATGTAAATTCAATATCTAAAAACTGTCCGAGCTTAAACACTATGCGTATGCGCGTGGGTACTATAGTAATAAATACAGTGTTCGATAGCGGTTCTGAATGTTCTGTTATGCGCGAATCTATTGCGAACAAATTACCTGGACGTAGGTGCCGCGCAGTTAATTATTTACGAGGCATAGGCCCTTTCCCTGTGATTTCCATGAGTACCCTGACAACGATATGCGCCATTAACGATATTAATGTCGAAATTTTGTTCAATGTCTTGTCTGATTACGAAATGACGTCTGATGTTCTTATTGATGCAAATATATTGCAGGAGTCTGGTTTAAGTGTCATAGTGACTCAAGCTAGCGCGGTGTTATGTTCTCATCCCCGCGTGATGCACATGCGATCTAGTAGCCCTTTATTTGACAATATAGATCACGATTTGACTGACACATCTCAGATTGACCAGCTTATAACTTTACTTACTACATACTCTGACCTATTCACGCGCGGTTTTGCAAAGTCTCGTGTTAACACAGGCATGTTGGATATACGTTTGAAAAATAAGGATAAGTTTGTCGAGCGAAGACCTTACAGATTAAGCCCAGTCGAGCGTTTAAAGGTCAAAGAAATAATAAAGGAACTGATGGACAATAATATCGTGCGCGAAAGTAAATCTCCCTACTCCAGCCCGATCATTTTAGTTAAAAAGAAAAATGGCGATGACCGCATGTGTGTCGACTATAGGGAATTGAATGCTAACACTATTCGTGACCATTACCCTCTACCACTGATTGCCGATCAAATTGATCAATTAGCTGGTGGGGAATACTACACATCCCTTGATATGGCTTCTGGCTTTCACCAGATATCCCATATCTGATGATTCCATTGAGAAGACTGCTTTTATCACACCAGACGGACTTTACGAGTACCTCACCATGCCTTTCGGACTTTGTAATGCGCCATCTGTGTATCAAAGGTGCATAAATCGAGCTTTAGGAAATCTCTTAAATCCTGGTAGCGCTAATAGTGATCATAACGACAGCGTAGCTCAGGTGTATATAGATGACGTCATCAGCAAATGTCGCGATTTTGTCTTAAAAAGGATCTTAATTTCTCTGCGTAAATCTGGTTTTTCTATTAATATCGACAAATGTCTTTTCTTTAAACGTTCGATGGAGTATCTTGGTAATGTTATAGAGAAGGGGCAAGTTTGCCCCAGCCCCAAAAAGGTAGAGACTCTGCTAAAGGCCCTATACCCAGTACGGTTAAGCAGGTTCGCCAATTTAACGGTTTAGCTGGCTACTTTCAATGCTTTGTCTCTGATTTCGCGCCAACTATGGCTCCCCTATACGACTTAACTAAATCGGGTACGCGGTGGCAATGGACTCATACTCATGAGCAGGCACGTCAGAAGATTATCCATAGCCTCACTTCCACGCCTGTCCTGACAATATTCCAAGAAGGACAACCCATCGAATTGTTCACCGATGCTAGCAGTCTTGGTCTTGGAGCAATTCTTGTCCAAATTATTAATGGTAGACAGCATGTTGTGGCCTATTTCAGTACACGAACAACAGACATAGAAAGCAGATACCACTCTTATGAGCTAGAGACTCTTGCCGTGGTCCGGGCTATTAAACACTTCCGACACTTTTTGTACGGCCGCAAGTTTAAAGTTATTACAGATTGTAACGCGCTGAAAGCCTCAAAACACAAACAAGATCTACTTCCTCGCATACATAGATGGTGGGCCTACTTACAAAACTTCGAGTTTGACATTGAATACAGGAAGGGCGAGCGGATGCAACATGCAGGCTTCCTAAGCCGAAACCCGAATCCTCTGACCGTCAATGTCATGACGAAGAATTTGGAATGGCCCAATATAGAACAACGGCGCGATGGTTTGCTAAGACCTATAATAGATGCTCTAAATCATGGAGATCATGTCCCTGATTATCTTCTCGAAGGTAATGTGCTCAAATTTGTAAAGGATGCAATTTTAGGCACACACAGTCTTACCAATAAAAAAATCTTACACAGTTGTTTAATCATTGTGTAGTTATTCATTGTTTAAAGAGTGAATAGTTTTACACGCCTGATTTATGAAGGGACTACCAATAAACAATGAATAAGCATTGAATAGTTTAACATCTGTTACACATCACTTTCATTTTTGAAATGGCAACCACACTGAGAGTACGTTCAAAAGCTAAATATATGTTCCAAATCTTGAACTTCTTACAAATAAATATGAGCTTATAAATTTTTTTATTTGTGGGAAAAGTTCCTTCGTGATTTAGTTAATTGCAAATTAGTCATTTATAAAACTATAATGTTAATATTATGCCTTAATTTTTAAAATATATTTGAAGTTTATTTAACTTGATTATGTTTCTGAACAACACAAGTCTCAGACATGTTCCTTGACACTGATATTTTTGAATTCGTTAAGATTGGTTGTGGTAATTTGAAAAAAGCATAAAAGAGCTAAATAAAACTTAAAATGGCATCGCAAATTATACAGAAGAGGAAACGATCGGCTAATTGGGACAATTTGGAAAAAGTGAGTTGTTAAATTTAATATATCATTGCTGATTTAAATGATTTCCGCAAGGTCTAAATTTCTATTTTCTTGTTCCAGTCTTTACTAAGGGAATGTTTGAGAGATCATTTACCAATATTAGAAAATAAATGCACGAATACAAATACTAATAAAAGCAAAAACATAACTTGGCAAAAAGTTTTGAAAAGGTAGGTCACCTATAATTAGAAAATTATTACAAATCGTTCAGTCTTTATGAAAATAACACTATAAAATTTTCGTTTGATTTTTAGTTTCAATGAAATTAATAGCATGCCTAGAACGTTGCTTGAAATAAAACAACAATGGAGAACAATAAAGATAGATGCGAAAAAACGTTCTTCAGAATATAAAACATCATTAAAAACCACTGGAGGAGGACACAAACCACCAAGTCCTGACGAACAAACATCGCAAATCATTGAAATGATACCACAAGAGTTTGAAGAAGACATCAAGAAGTTTGATAGTGACTACAATAGTATACAAGTAAACTTCACTGCATTTTCTTCATATTGTTTTTAGAATTTTAAAATTATTATTATCTATGATTACAAAACAAAATTCACTTCCTTTACTACTTATATAATTATACATCAAAATAAAAATATCACAGGAGGACTTTTGTAACCTCACAGTTGGACTCTCTACTTGACATGGTATATAACCTTTCAGGGATTCGGTGGACTTTTGTAACAATCTTATAGAAAAAAACACATTATTTTTATTTTTTATTGCAGATAGACCAAAAGGAGGCAGAGGTTGTTTTTGTTTTAGAAGAAAAAGAAGTAAGACAAATAATTATTATAAATTATTTATAATACTATAAGTTTTTAATATTATATCAACATTCATTGCAATTACTGTAATTATTTATGGCAAAAGTGAGTGGTAAAAGAAGCCAAGGAAGACCAAGGCTGACTTATGAAGATCAAATAGCCAGAGTGTTAGCAGACGGAAATGTCAAAAGCACTCGCATACCTAGGCGAAAATGTGTGAGGAGAATGATGAGATTTGAGGAAGCGAAAGAGGTGTGTAAGGACCGCGACTCCTGGCGCTCTGTCCTCTCTGACTACCCCGTTGGGGATACAGCGTGAAGTTATGTTATGTTATGTTATTTATGGTTAATATTATTTACAGAATGAGAAACAAGAGGAAAATATGAATCAGAATGAAGGGTTAAATTTTACCTTGACAGATACAGAAACGTCTCAGGTCTGTATACATTTATTATTACATATTTACATTACTATTTGCATTTATTAAAATAAATTACTGTTTTTTTATATCTTTTGTCAACAACCAGTTGTAAAATTAGTATTTATTTTTTATCAATTTGTTTCAGATGACTCCAGTAAATAGAGAAAAATCATTAAAATGTAGAGTCTCTTTCAACTTCACAAAAGAAAAGATACAAGAAAGATGAGGTTGGTATCAATTTATTATAAACCATGAAATATAAGGACTATGTCCTGACTACCCCATTCCGGATTCAGCGTGAACAGCGTGATTCATGGTCTAGTAGTTAAAAGCTGGGAGACCTTAGTTCCAAGAGTCTTGTGTTTTTTAATTACAATCATTTTTAATTACAGAAAAATTCAGTCGTCACAAACGGGATCAAAAAAACGAAACGAACTTTTGGTAAAATTACTTCAAGAGGAGTACTTTTTAAAACTAAAGTAGATGCATGAAAGTCATGATTGGGCGAGAGGGACATGAATTACGTAAAAAAAAACTACAGCTGGAAATATTAATATTAGAAAAAGAGTTATCATAATAAAGTGTAAATAATTTGTTTCAATTTTTATTTAAGTAATGAATTTTTATTTAATAAAAAATGTTTAAAAATGTGTTTCTTTAAACATTGCCCTGGCAGCTTGTCCACTTCGGCTTTCTGTCTGTATTTCTTATTGTGGATCCATTCGTTCATTATGACTGTCACATATTGTTACTGGTATTTTTTCCCCCATATCAATAGCGATATTGTGAAGTCAAATAAGTCCATATAATTTAAATAATCCATTTAAACTGTTACGAATACACAAAAAATAACAAAATACGCACGTACTTAACAAAGCAAACCAGCTGACACTGACGGACACAGCCATATTTCCCTTTACACAGTCGTTAAACAAGGGCTCTTATTGGTATAAGCATTGTGTAAAATTTCTTTGTGATTACACACTTCTTATAACAAGCGTATACAGCGGTCCCGTCAAAAAGTTTTTATTGGTAGCGCTTTGTCTTATAACAGATGTATAAGGTGTATGTAAAGTTCTATTGGTAAGACTGACAAACATTAATTGTAGTGCCAAAGGCTTTCCAATGGAGCCTTATAAATACATTTCACAGCGCACTCAAGCACCTGGGCTGGGAGAAAACCCTCCATAAAATTAGACAGTCCTATTATTTTGATAAAATGAGTACTATCGTTAGAGACTTTGTCGACAACTGCATAGTGTGTATAACATCGAAACAAACTTCGGGACCATCGCAAGTACAGTTGCACCCTATCTGTAAGCCATCAGTGCCATTCGAAGTCATACACATGGATATAACCGGCAAACTTGGCACCCCTAATGAACAAGAATACATCGTAGTTACAATAGACGCCTTCACCAAGTACGTACTAATCCGTCACACGAACGACAAAAGCCAGCACAGTGCTATTGCTGCCTTAAAACAAGTGGTTTACCTCTTTGGAGCCCCACGGCAAGTCATAGTCGATGGCGGACGCGAATTCCTGGGTGAATACAAAATTTATTGTGATAGGTTTGGTATTGAAATACACGATATATCTCCAGGTGTAAGTAGGGCGAATGGTCAAGTTGAGAGAGTCATGTCAACCCTAAAGAACTGTCTAATCATGATCAAAAACTACGAAACTCCAAACTGGCATACTGCATTAGAAAGTCTTCAGCTCGCTCTAAACTGCACTGTACACCGCACCACTGGTACAGCCCCCCTAACACTTCTTACCCGACGACGAAATTGCGTGCCTACAGAGTTGCTAAACCTGATTAACTTTGACGATGCATCAATCGACATCGAGGTACTAGAACGACATGTCATACAAAGAATGACTGAGCAATCGGCAAAAGATAAAGAAAGGTTTGATAAGGGGCGAGCAAAAATTCACAATTTTCAACGTGGAGATTTCGTGCTAATAAAGAACAATCCACGAAACCAGACCTCCTTAGATCTAAAATTCAGCGTGCCTTACGAAGTTCACAGGGTTCTCGGGAACGACCGCTACCTTGTAAAGAAGGTCGTGAGTCACCATGGGCGACCCCGAAAAGTGGCGCACGACCAACTACGGCGTGCTCCACAACCAAGCCTAGGCATCCAGACGGCCGTGTCGCCCCCACATGAACCCCAGTCTGGCCCATCCGGCATAATGCCGGTGGCATCTCAAATTCTAGCGGTACCACAGTCATCTGCAGCTGACAAACAGGCTAGCGAGTCTTCAGACTGAAGAACCAATTCATTCTATTCTTGGTGAGAAATTTCATATTATTACATTACTCATGCTCTTACCACACTCGTATAAAAAAAAATAATAATAATAATAAAAAAAAAGTTACTACAAAAAAAATAAAAAAAGGGAATGGTATTCTCTTCAGGAACCCTAAAACAGCTATACTAATCGTATTACTATTGACGTGTGGAGCCGTTCAATAGTAAAATCCTCCTACCCTAAAAGAAATATAGTCCCCTGTGTACCACGGCGTTCAGGACCGCCCAGAGCACAACATCAACCGATCTTCTAATTCCTTAGAGCCCCTGTTGAAACAGCATCGACCTTTCATCGCCTCATCCTTCCCCTAATCTTACTACTGTTGTCAGAAAACGCCTATTGAAAAAAAAAAGGAGGAAAAAATAAATAAATAAAAAAAAATACTATTTTTGATCTGCTGTCACGTGGAGTGAGCAGTGACTGAAATACGTGTAAGGTTCCGTTACTGTAGATAACTATCATAGGGTACACAGTACTGTGGAAGTACTTAGTCCCAACATATTTTAACCATAGCGCTTAGGTGTACCTACTGTGGAGAACACCTGGCTTCAAAAGAAAACTATTTTTACTTACAGATTACGAATCAGGTGCAATGCAGAGCACGCATTGCGTATCAGAATAGCCGTGTCGCCGCAACGATTATCTACAATTATTTAATTATACGATCATGATTTCTAACTGTCGCCAAACGATTATTCGGCGATTTGATTTATAATGATTATTGATATGAATAAGTTATCCTAAAATTGTTAATTACTTTAATAATCATCTACTTGATAGTGATTTTATTGTTTTAACATTTTACTTCAATTTTCCAATAAATAAATTGTTAGTTTGTTTGAAAAATCATTATGGTGTTTCAAAGTAAGTCTTTTTATTTTTTTATTGCAATATTTGATTGCTAATGAGCCTTAGTAATTTGATAAATTAATTAGAAAACTGCTTTACTAATAATTATTGCTAATTATTGCTGATTGCCTAAAAATCAATGTAAATTCAAGCGCTTGCGACGCCATCTGACTCTGTTTGAGCGGAAGTTTGCTTTGGCGCTAAGAATGGCGTCGATAAGCTCTTGTAATTCGATAAAAATTCAATCATTCTCGAGCAGCAGACGAGGAAACAACTGTAAGTTAAACTCTTGAATAAAAGTTATTGATTTGTTTTAATTACTTCGATTTAATTTGAAATTAGTTGTTTTTATTTACTACCCTCTTTATTTTATTTTTGTGTGTGTGTACGATTTTCCTCCGATATATACGTGTTTACTTTATTCTTAATTCAGAATTGTAAATAAAATTATGCTGTGTACATTTTATCACTTATTCTGTGTGTATTATTATCGTAGGTGTGATTTTATTAAAATAATAACTGACTGAGTTTCTTGCCGGTTCTTCTCAGTGCAGATTTTTTCGAACCGGATAGATTTAACATTAAATAACTCCTTGTGGTGTCACTCAATTTCAAAAAGTATAAATTCTGTAAAAAAAACATAAATGTGGATCCATTTAAGCAATTTCAAATTAGGAGCTTTCTGTGTAACTTATGAACCTGTTAAATTACCAATACAATACATTCTCGGATATCGCATGTATATAATAACGATTATTCTCATCTTAAGATAAATACTCCATAAATATTCCAGTTATATAAACTTTTAAACTTTCGCGTTCCATTATAAAATATCTAGAAAATTAACGCGATTACTTTTTATTTTGGCTTGACGTTTCGGCCGAGTTGCATCGACTGGTCTCAAGTAAACTTTTAAGTAAAGTTTACTTTAAAGTAAAAAATAAGTAAACTTTAAAGTGAAGTTATTTCCCGTGTTTTAAGATAGGTTGTTTTAGTCCAGTCATAGATTTCACCGGAAGCAATTTTGAAGTTGTTTAATTTTCAGGTAATATTTTTTACGGAGTAGTTTTCAGGCATCCTATCGCTAGGTATAATCACGTGTCATACAGTTCTAACTTCAAATGTATTTGCGATCATTAAGCTATACTGCCTGCGATCTCAATGAATCGAGTCTACGGGTGGCTTACACCTGCTATTTAAAGTCGATTTAAGAAGCTGACATCTCGCTTGCACCAGCTGTTTAATGGTTGGTGTAAGGTAGATGTCAGATTTTATAGTTGGTGCAAGCCACCCTATCAGTGCTACAAGTATGCTGAACTACTTCGTGAAAAATTTTACGCCGTGACTAATTTAAAAATGTTTGTTTGTGAAGCGGTTACATTAATTACTTACTTAATAATGCACGGTGTTTTATTTATTTATATGCAATAAACGGTTTATAATACGATAACAATGTGTTTTTACTTTCTTTAGTCTACTCTCTTTAGTAATACAATTATAATCAAATTAAGTACAGTGTGCAGTACTTTTACAGTAGGTATAGAGAGAAAATGATTATCTCTGATGATAAATTAATTTGTCATAGTTACATAAAAAAATACCCCTTTAAATGCACTCGAGTAAATATAACGATGGGTAAAATAGTTATGTAAGTATATATGTAATCGCATATGATGTGTAACATCTGATATCTCACCTTGGTGATAAACAACATTACCATTATATCCAGAAAAAATTGATTACCATCTGACGGCCAACTCTGCCACCGCGCGCGCTCATTGGTCAAATCATTGTATTTTATACATTTTTATTTGTTAAATGACAGCACAAGTCATGGGACCATTATCAATCATATATTTAGAATGGATTCTAGTAATTTAGAATCGATGACCTCGATGGCGCAGTTTAAACTACTGCACCATCGAGGTCGTCGATTGCACCAAGCGCGGAAGGTTTCGGGTACGATTCTCGGTCGGGTCAATTTAGGAAATGAACTTTTCTAAATTGTCTCGGGACTGGGTGTAGTGGGAGAAGCCCCCAGTAGACATCGTCTGGTTCTCATAGCACAGGGAATACCCTAGTTTGAAATCAAATGATTGGTGTAGTATTGTCTGGCACATTATTATTACTATTATAATTTATAAGTAGCTAGTAAGTATTTAGCAATGAAATTATTTTAATTTATAGATTTATTTATTAGTTAAATTAGCAACAATGAGCATGCGAAAACCGTTGTCGTCCATATACATGTTTACATTTTTACATTATGGGTAATTTAAAATACTAATGTTAATGAAGTGTTGCTACATTTAATTCTAATGTTACAAATACTTATATATGTAAAGAAGCAATAAACTGATTAAATATCGTCTGCATTTTTAATAATGCTCCTGTAAATACTATCAAGAAAGTCGCGGTGAATTCAATAATAAAATCAATTATATTGTTACGAGCTGAGGGTAATAAGATGTCGGTTAAGGGTGCAAATATTTTATTTTCCTTCGTACGAGCAGATGTCAAGAACACGCGAACTTAATTACGGCGGTCCCTAGTCTTCGTAGTCGCCCTCGAAGTAGGTACTCGCGTAGTAGTCACCGAAGGTTTACGCTTCACTCAATAACAACGTTCCCGAATCGCAGAGTTCTTCTATCCAAGGTCGTCGCAGTAGTCGTCGTAGTGGTCTATGTAATTCGCCTTGATGTCGCCTCGATGTATCGCTTCGATCGATAGTTGAGAAATACTGACTCGGCGGCGGACACGGAGCTCTATTTATAGTCGGCTAAAAAGAGGCTGGAACTTTCTAGTGAATTACGCTCGCTAACGGTAATTCGACATTGTTCTCGACGCCGCCTGTTTGCATGAGGCATAGGTACATGACACGTCATCGCTCGGGAATATTCGATGTGCAACTTGGTTCTTTTTTCTTAATTTGACTTATACCATTCGACAGTAGGCCTTAAACCTAGCAATGCGTTTTTAGGTCATAACTCGATAAAGCCTAGGTCTCGAGATATAAGCACTAAAAGTTATGTTTCGAGTTCCACCAAAAATCGACCTTATTCCCTACGCATAAGGTCCAACTGTAACAATATTAACATATGGTATATCATTATCATAATATTCATAAGTATGGTTTTATACCGAAAACGACGAAAAAAAACGATTGGAACGTGGCAGCAGTTGATATCTCAAAAATAAATGAATATTCAAGTACTGAAATTTTAATCAGAATCAAATTTCAATTAAATAAACTGACTAAGAGCATATTAGATACGCATTAACTTAGCTTATCGTAATAATTTCGTACAAAGTAGTTTTACTTTTAAAAATAAGTCAAACGGTAATGAAATTAAATACCTATTTTTAAACTCTTTTTTTCGTTTCTGGATTTGAATTACTAATTTACAATTCTTTTCTAAATAAGTTTGCTGTGGTATACAGACAGACAGACACGGAAGCACAACGAAAGGTTAATCAGACGTGCAGATGGACATGATAGAACCGTTATATGTATTTCATAGTGTTATAATCCATTATAATTAACGTTTAAGCTATATTGGCTACGGAATCCTAAAAATGATACTTCTGACATGTGACGTTACATTATAATAAAATCTAACGAAATACATACAGTACAGTAATCATGTTAACGTTGATATTTACAAACTTAAACCAAGTATTATCTAAATTAATAGACTTCCTCAAAATTGTCGTTCAGAAAGCACTCATTGCTTAGGATGCCAGCAGGATTACCTCTATGAATAACTGATTTGTCGGCAGCATGAACTACCACCAGCTCGACGGCCTCCCTTAGCCTCGACAAGTCGCTTACAAATATCGGAAAATAGTCAATCGGCTTCTTGCCCTCAGGGTCACAAAGTTGCGATTGCAATGGGCGTAATTATGAAATTCTCAGTCGCATACTTACGGCGCTTCGAGTTCATGACAGTGCTGGCCGCGGCGTAAATAAATTGTAAGTAATTTTATAATTGACACATTCATATTGTACAGGGTTAATTTAAAAATACTAACTACTACTACTACCTCTTAATATTTTGTTTTTAACATTATCCCCAATAGCTTTTATTCTACGATTTTAAAAATTCATAACTTTTTCTTTCACACAAAAACAAAAATACATTAAATGTTTCTGACAGTGGCACCTACTCTACCCGGTCGCTGAAGCGGCACACATAGCACACATATGAGCGCGGGGGGGCGGTGCGGCGCTGAGGCTCGATGCCATTGATAATAACCGTATAGGAGGTCAGTGACCTGCACATGTACAGAATAGAATTATGTATGTATATGTTACCAGTCAAACCCAATTTCAGGCCAATTTAGTTCCTAGGTCAAACTGGTTCATCTTAAGTGTGTCAGAATATACTAGTTTAGTCAGGATATACTAGTTTACCCCAGGACAATCTAGTTTGGTCTCAATACTTTAGTCTTAACTAGTTTGGCCTAGGCCGAACTGATTTTGAATTATTGTTTAAGTAAATTAAGCTTAAAATTAGAAGCCATTTTTGGGTAGGTTAGGTTAGTATGTTGACCACAACGCGCGAGCCGAGCATGCAAAGCGAGCATGCGAAGCGATCGTGCCGCGGGAGCGGCCGGTGAAGCGTCAGAACAGAATCACCTCTATAGGTACATTTTTTTCGTGTAGGTTAGGTTAGTATGTTGACCAGAACGCGCGAGCCGAGCAAGCGAAGCGAGCGTGCCGCGGCAATAAATGTGTCTCCCACATTACGCCTCTCAAAGGTGCTATAAGCAGAGGAACAAAAAGAAAAACCATACCTGTTTTCTCGCTGGGACGCGGGAGGGGAATCCCCGCATTAATAGGTTCCACCGTGTTTATTTTGTTACTTTAAATTGCTACTTGCAACGATTCAACCAGTTTAGGCTACGCCAAACTAGTTAAGCCTAAAGTATTTTGGCCAAACCAGATTGTCCTGGGCTAAACTTATATATCCTGACACACTTAGGATAAACCGGTTTGGCCTAGGACAAACTGGTTTGGCATGAAATCGGGTTTGACGGCAACATATGCAAAGATGAATGTTAAATAGGGGACGATACTTTGTATGAGAATTACGTTGTTTTTATAGTTAAAAGGAAGTATTTAGCTTTTTGGTTGGAAATTATAAATATTATGTTTCAGCGTTATTTGAGATTAATTTTCGATAAGAATGTCACTTAGAAATAAAGTTGTCATTTTCAAACGTTTTTACTTCCACAGGGACTTTACAAAACGCAACCCATCTACTTATTTATAATTATTTCTTTCACGTTTTCGATTTGTACATCTATTCATTTCGAGATCCACAGGGCCAAAGACGGAGAAGGAAAGCTAAAACTTGTTTTTACTATGTAATATGTTTATTAGCCTACTCAAAAAACTATTTGCTACTTACTTAGTGTTTATCGAACAATGTCTAAGAAATTGTAATAAACGAAAAAAATTTCTATTCCTTGAGCATATACTGGTAACAATCTATTTATCAATCAAAATAACAAAACTCCTTAGTTAGTAACCTGTCTCTTTGTCATATTGCCATTACGATAATTTATTTCAATTAGATTCGACATAAGGTATCCTTAAAGAGTATACGCGTTAGAAAATAAAGGTTAGTAACACAAACGTGGTTCAAAAAATTCAGGCGAAATCAAAAGCGTAACATGAAGCATCCGCTGAAAAAGATAACAAAGGAAACACCTTGAAACTAGTTCTATTTAATATTTAATAATATATTATAAAAAATATTATAATAATAGTAATTTAATATTTGCCGATAACAGACTGGAACAACGATATTCCAGAGCATTCAACGTAGTTCATAAATTTTACAAAATTAGCTTATTTGCTCTAATTTGTAAAATATATATAAAATAGTGTGAGGTAATCGTAAAATACAGAGAGAAATGAAAGCAATTAGATATCATTAAATTCTTATTATTTCTTGTTACTTATATTATTAACAATGTACTGCTAATATTTACCTTTGATGTTGTAGCACCGAAAAACCAAATGGAACTGAGCACCATTTTTTTTTTTTTTTTTTGGTTTCTGAGAGGCGAAATGAAACCCCCGCGGGCTACCCAGCCGGACTCTACGCCGACTGGGGAGTGTCGGACTCGAACCGACTAAACAAAACCCCTCTTTGCTGTTAGCCCTAGTGGCTTTTACAGCGTCACAGGTCGCGTTGGGGCGAGCGCTGAAGGCGCCCTGCCAGATGGTCGACCGCCTGAGGGTTCCTCCAGCCGAGGGATGCCTCGTATGGAGGGCGGACCTCGGGCTCAAGGCGTCGCCAGGGGAGCTTTCCGCACCTGCGTGCATCTTAACGGGCTTCCTATTCGGGTGAGGGCCGGGCCTCTAGCGGACCCGGCCGGCGAGACGGCTGAGGGCCGGTTAGTGTGCCTAGTGTTCCGCGTGGCAGTTTACAATGTGGCTTAAGGCCCGCGTGTGTGCGTGTAGAGCTAAGTGATTGAGCTTCTAAACGTGAGACCCTACGGGTGTCGCGGGGGTCGTCCTCGCCTCCGCCGGTGGGGGCGGTGCGGTCGAAGTGTGTAGGTTGGCATGTTCGAGTTCGAACGTGTAATGTCGTCGTCGCTGTCGCCTAACACATGTCTAGGTCTACGATAGCGTTTGCGGACGCGGCGTTCGGGGGTGTACGATGACGCCCTGACCACTAAGGGATTCGGGTGTAAGGAGGAACGGTGAAAGAAGCGTTGGGACGCCTCTTTTAGATGTTGAGTTATAGAGGGTAATTCTAGGTCGTAGTGCAGATCTACGTTGCGCACGTAAGGAGGGGCACCGGTAGCCCTGCGCATGAACCTATTCTGAATAACTTTGAGGGAGTTGATGTGAGAGCGCGCAGCGTGAGCGAATGCTACACTGGCGTACGTCATGATAGGCCTGACGCACGTCTTATATAAGGTAACTTTATGTCTGAGGGACATTTTGCTTTTAGCGCAAATGAGCATGTTGAGACGACCGAGGACGAACGCGGCGCGGTCGCGGACCGTTTTGATGTGTTGGCCGAAGGTCATGGCACTGTCAAGGGTGACTCCTAAGTATTTGACTTTCCTAGTCCAAGGGATATCCTGGCCGAAAAGTGTGATCGTTCTGAGAGTGTTAGCGCGGCGGGCGCGGCTGGTCGTCGTTCCCCTCGAGAAATACACGGCGGCGCTTTTCTCGGGGTTGACTTCGATTCTCCAAAGACGGAACCACTCGCCTAGGCTCGTGACCGCGACTTGGAGGAGCTGGGAGACTCTGAGGCGACTCCGGTCTGATGTGAACAGAGCGGTATCGTCCGCGAATAGGGCGAGCTCTACACCGGGGGTTTTGGGGACGTCGTTCGTGTAGAGCGCGTAGAGCGTGGGCGATAAAACGGAGCCCTGTGGGACGCCTGCCCTGATGGAGCGGGGAGAGGAGAGCACCCCTTCGACTCTATAGCGGAAGGAGCGGTCTGACAAAAAGTCCCGTACTATGCGTACGAGATCGTCAGGCACGCCGAGCCGGCGCAGCTTGTACACCAGCCCGGCGTGCCAGACTTTGTCGAACGCCTTCGCTACATCGAAGAAGAGGGCCCCCGTGCCTATAGTGCGACTCGGGCGGTTAAGGCCCTCCAGGATGTGTTCCGTGAGGCGGTGCACTTGTTGTATGCACGAGTGTTTGGCTCGAAAGCCAAATTGCTCGTCTATGAGGAGACCGGAGGTGTCTAAGTGGGCTTTGAGACGAGCCAGAAGGACCCGTTCGTAAATTTTCCCTAGCACGCTAAGGAGACTGATTGGGCGATAGCTATTGGGGCTACTGCGGGGTTTACCCGGTTTCGGGATTCCGATGACGATCGCTTCCTTCCAGGCGGCTGGAAAGACGCGGTTCGCCATGGCGGCATTGATAATGGCTGCTAAGAGCGCGAGAAGGCGCATCGAGAAAATTTTGACTACTCGGTTGGAGATGCCGTCTCTACCGGGGGCTTTTCTAGGTTTGAGAGCCTTGACAATGTCCTGAACTTCGTCAACCGTCGCGGGTCTGAGTTGGCAGGGGGCGGTCGCGGGCGGTAGGGAGCCTACTTCGCGATTGACCATGTCTAAATGATTCTGATCTACAGGCTGAGAGCTAGGTGAGCATTGGGCCTCCAGAGTGTCGGCCAAGAGTTCGGCTTTATCTACATCGTCGAAAGCTGTCTGTCCGTTCGGTTTCGTCAGGGGCGGCATTGTTTGGAACGTGTCCGATTTGAGAGATCGGGCCAACTTCCAGTAAGCCTGGTGCGTCGGCTCGATCTCTCGCATGAGATCGCTCCACCTGTTATCCCTAAGTTCGGAAATTCGGTATTTGACTTCAAATACGAAGATGCGATACAATCTATTCAAAATAACGAGGAACAGTTGACTTCACTAATGAAAGAGAATATTTTAGTTACTACTTCCATATTAAAACAATATAATGATACATTATGTACATTATGTAAGATAAGAAATAACTAGGAAAACCTCAATAAAGCTATCGACAACCTCTCAATGAGTATTAAAAACCTTAATGAAATTACCAATAAATTACAAATATTTGCCAATGTTAATGAATTAATTGAAAATCTGGAAACATCAATTCTTACCTTGTCATTCCAATTGGAAGATGTGACGAATGCTATTCTATTTAGTCAACAAAACATTCTGCATCCTGCAATAATGACACCAAGTCAACTATATCGAGAGCTTGCCGATAATTATAGACATTTACCCAGCGATCTTGAATTGCCTATAACCTTAGAAAACAAGTTCATGTCTCTCATTTTAAATAAACTCAGCAATAAACTCTATTATTTTGAATCCTAAACTTTTGCTTTAAATAGCTTCGTAGAAGGAATACAATAAAGCGACCAAGAAAAATTGTAATGTTTTTATGGCGGTTTAATTAATTTTAACCGTTTTTTAGGATGCTATGCATAATGTATATAATGAACCAAATCAACTCAAGCCCTTTAGCCCCCCTCCCACTCCCCCCCATAAATTCCACACTGTAGTGAGAGGCACGAATACTTGTACAATTACTTGCGGGTCTTGTTGCCTATAGAGACAATTCGAGCAACATTTATTACGTATGTACTTAAGCCACCTTTTTAAATGCACCATTATTTTAATTTCTGTAACATAAGGATGTTTCTGTATTCGCTACAATATACGTTGCCGTTATATACGTGCCGCCTTTGGGGGCGGGCACCCTATCGTTTCGCACGATGTTAAGCCCGGAGAGGCCGGGGTCGCGATTTCTAGGTTTCAAAAAGGTTTCCTGCACTAGCATTATATCTATTTGGTGGTCTCGCGTAAACTCGTGAAGAAGATCGCGTTGCCTGCGGAGTCCGTCCGCGTTAAAAAATGAGATTGAGAGCCCGCGCGGTTTGATGCGCGCGGAGGGAGTTGTCTCGTGGGTGCCCGGTTTTATAACCTACGAGGGGGCGCCGTGAAGCGGCTTAGGCTGTCCAGAAGGGACGCGTGTTCGGCAAGTATGATGAGCCGTCCCATCCCGTCGCTACAGTCGCGGATTTTACGCGCGACTAATTTAATTTCGTTAAGGTTGATTTCCTTAACGAGGTCGGCGAGCATTCGGATGTCGCCGAGGAGATCGGACGCCGGCGCTGAAGGAACCGGCGCCGCTGGACGCGTTTGAGGCGCGGGCCCCTTACGCCGCGGTTGTTGTGCTGGCGTCGGCGCTATGGTCTCTCGGGCCTCTAGAGCGCGCGCGGGCGCGGATTTAGTCGACGCTGAGGGCGCGGGTTTGTTCGGCGCTGAGGGCGCAGGTTGAGTTGGCGCGGAGGGCGCGGGTTGTGGCGGCGCAGAAGGCGCGAGTTGTGACGGCGCGGAGGGCGCGGGTTTGGCTGGCGCAGAGGGCGCGGGCCGTGTGGGTGCGGAGGTCGCGGTAGGGGCGGCCTTAGGTTGGGCTGGGTGCGCAGGGGGGCCGCGGCGTTGGCCCTGATGTGCTCCGCCGGCTCGGCGCGATTTACCCCCACGGCGGCGACGGCGCGGAGCTCTCGGGCATCCGCGATAGTTCGCGGGATGTCCGAGCTCTCCGCACAGTACGCAACCGGGAGGGTCAGACGTCTCCGGCGTGCGGGAGCACTCGGGGGTGCCGTGGTCTCCGTGGCACTTGACGCACCTAGGCCGTGCGAAGCAGTTGCGGGCCGAGTGCCCGTACAATTGGCAGCGGTGGCATTGACCCACCGTGCCGCGCTTGTGCGGGGCCTCTACGGAGAGGCCGGAAATCCTACACACGGATTTTATGTGGAAAACGGCCTTTCCCTCGGGGGAGAGGTCGAGTACGACCAACACGAGGTCGAAGGCCTCCTTCGAGCGAGGCTTGTAAAGGCGGTGGACTTCACGCGCCGGGAGGTTTTGCGACTTAAGGTCGCCGAGGATGAGCTCTTCCGGGAGCTCCTTGGGGAGGCCGCGGATGACCACGCGAAGCTGGCGCTCCTCCGGGGGCGCATAAGTGTGGAAACCTATGCGCTCCGAGCGTAGGAGCGCTGTGAGCTCTCGATGGTCAGCCGGGGTGGGGACCTGCACCTTAATGCCCTGTGCAGTGTTGCGGGCGGAAACAAATTTAATGCGGCGCGCGTCTAAGGCCCGAGAGACCCTATCCCACGACGCTTTTTCTTGAATAAACACCGGCGGCGGTGTTTTGATTTTGTCGGCCTGAGGGGCCTGGATGGCCTGTGAGGCAGGCGCTTTTTGTTCGGCCAGAGGGGCCGCGGGAGCTCCGGAGGCCTGAGGGGCCGCCTTCGTCGTTTTGGGGGGCGGGCTAGGCGTGTCGCCTTCCCTCGGGGAATTCGCCCGCTTCCTCTTGACCACTAAGCGCCAATCGGCGCTCTTAGTGGCCTCGTCCTCCGAAGAGGAGGGAAGCGCTATGTCCATTTCCTCTTCGGAGTCCGAAGCCTCCGTCGGGTCAGGGGAAGCGGGCGAATCGCTAACGGGGGCCGGCTTGGTTGGTTCGCGCGGCGGGGGCTTCGCGACTGTAGCGGCGGCGGAAACAACGGCCGAGTAAGACGCGGGGGTGGGGGCGCGGGGCGCGGGTGAGACCCGGTGGTCCCACAGGTCGCGAATATGAGAGTGTGATGACTCGAGTTGAGCCATCACGAACGCGCGGAATTGGGTGTCCGTCAGTGTGTCCATGGCGCTGGTTCAGCCGCCAAGTTGTAAGAGAGGACCTCCCTACCGGGGATAGGCAGGGAGGAGAGTGCCTACTTTGTAGCCCTGGTCGTACTGTGCCTGTCTTATTGTGCACAGATGTGTACCTAACACCTAGGTCTTATATAAACTTCACTAACTTAACACTAACACTTAGCGATACGAGTTGGCGCGGCCGCGACGCGACGCGAACACACTATTAATCACTACGCACGATGCGCAGTGAGTACAGCGGTGGCAGCGCACGCGGGCGCTCGGAGAAATCGCAACGATTCGAGTTGGCGCGGCCGCGACGCGATAACCCGGTCAGCGCTATGGAGAGCGCAGGCGCGACGCGATAACCGGTCGGCGCTACGCGGAGCGCAGGCGCAACGCGACACGACACGAACGCACTAATTCGCTACGCACGATGCGCAGCGAGTAGAGCGATGGCAGCGCAACGCGGGCGCGCGGAAACGGCACTGAGCACTGAGAGGCGAGGCGGGCGAGCGAGCGAGCGACGCGTGCGTCTCGTACGGCGGCCGAGAGCAGACTGACTGAGCACCACAATTTCGTATCGTTCCCTTTATACGTTCCACAATGGCGTTCTTAACCAAAAGATACCCTCATATTTTATATGTTCTTTATGAAACTGTTTTTAACAGTGTTGCTAGTTTCTGGAATTCATAGAGTCAAGCACGATACCAAATAGTGGTGACAACATCAAATATTTATTTAATTATTTGATTATTCATATATTAATTAAGGTAAATACCATATTTTATTAACTTAAAGCTTACAAATTATTACGGGCTAATATTATATACGATGTCCCAAGTATCTAGTGACATTTAAAATACTGTTAAAATATTCAAAAGGTATGTGTACCGTTTCCTATTAAGAAAGGTTTGCAAATTCCAATGTTGGCATTAATTTTCGAAAACGCTGAACTATTATCCTAAACTACTGTGACGATGTGATTTTCTAGTTGAGTTCGCTACGAAAGTACTACTTAAATAAACAAAAAGTAAATCAAATATTAAATTATCTGTATTTAAATCAATATTGACTACAATTCATCTACAAGTTATGCAGACAGAGAACCATACTCATTTATCATGAAAATGTAACATTATAAAAGTTTTGACCTGAACGAAACTGTCACGAACGACTTGTTTCATTATGAAATTTTCTTTAAATTTTACACAGAATTGATCTTAATAAAGAAAAATGTGATAATGGTTTTAAAAGTCACATAAAAATAACAATTTACGTGTACCAGTCAAACGACGTAGGCCTTTTTGTTAGTTTTGCTCAAGTCAGAACTTATTGTCTTCACGTTTAATTGTTTTTACCAGTATACTGTACGTTAATACGAGTATAAAGCGTAGTAGGTAATTATATTACGAACGTAATAAGGTAAACTCAACGAAAATAATAATCATATAACACTGATGACAAAAAGCGCGTTTAAAATATAATCTTATGTCGTTGAAAAAGTAAAAAGAATATAGTTTTGAAACAGCACCGTTCTAAGTATAATTCTCGTTGTTACGGCCAAATGCCTATATATCTAACAATAATTATTTATATATACCCGCAATTGTCATAGTATCTGTCATTTTCCGCCGCTTCATTTTGCTACTTGTTTTTATGAGTAGTCTATGATCGACCTCTGATACCCTGGCTATACGATCCGGCTACTTAACCGCGCCGCGCTGGTCACTGTGACCCTATCTACTACGCAACATCCACTGAATTCGAAGGCCGCTAAATACAGCAAGAATAGAGAGCAGAGGAGCTGCAGCTACCAAGTATTCGGATCATCTCAGGGGTGACCGCAGATGTTTGGAGCGGCTTCTTCTAAAGAAGGGTACCTATTGAACCATTTATCCACCCGCCCCGAGTGCTCGTATTGACGGTTGTATTGCTCAATCGCTGCGGCACTCACACATGTAACTGATAAATTACATTTTATCCGCAAATAGAAAAGATTATAAAAGTAATGGTAAATAAATACAATAAATATATTTATGAATATTTTAGTAAAATCATTACGACCTCGATGACGCAGTGGTTTAGACGTTGTACCAAGCGCGGAAGGTTCTGGGTTCGATTCCCGGTCGGGTCAATTAAGGAAATGAACTTTTCTATATCGTCTCGGGTCTGGATGTACTGGGAGATGATCCCAGTAGTCGTCGCCTGGTTCTCATAGCACAGGGAATACCCTAGTTTGAGATCAGATAATTGGTGTCTATCGTCTGACGCATTATTATTATTATTACTTAAAAACTGTAATGTTTAGTTATTAAATTAAAATTGAATATTTATTGTAGCAATATTAATTAAATTTTATTGTGTGGAATAAATAATTATTAAAATCAATAATAGTTTCTTTTCTTTCTCATGCTGTTTGTGACAATGATTAATTGTTTCCTTCTTATGTTTGTGTCTTTATTAAATAATTCAATAACGATGCCTTACCCAAATTTCATCGATCATCAATTATAAGAAACGTGGTCCAATGAAACGAATAAGCTTATTAAATGAAAATAAAGTCATCCTTTTTTTTTATACTCCAGACACAGAATGTGTGACCCCAAACTAAGCAGTAAGCTTGTACTATGGGTACCACACAACGAACTCTGGGGGAGTTCCCAGCAACACCCAGACTCCAAGCCAATTTAAAAAAGTTTGTTTCCTAAATTGACCTGACCGGGGATCGAACCCTGGACCCTAGCTTGGAAAGCAGATGCATATGCCACTGCGCCAACGGGCCAGTCGTCCATCAACAACTACATTAATATAACATAGAATATTCTTGAAACAATAGTAGACAATAAAAGCTATATATATATATTCATTAATACATAAACGCTATGAAAAAACTTTTTCATAGCGTGTTATCACATTGGGAGCTCAAGTCTATTTTTTCGTTATTTTTTCTGTATTACCTTACAATAAACACTGATTACCCAGAATGTTTTTATTTCTTGATCGGAGAGTACAAATAAAAGATTTCTAAAACATCACAGAAGATTATCCTGTACATGTCTACCGTTATGAGTTATGGGTAATTAAATGACAGTTAAAGTTCATTTCCATACATAACAGTAGGCCTTAGCTGTAATAGACTTTCTTCAAAGGCGTAGCGGAGTAGTCACTGAAAATGGTATACTCTTCACGCACAAACAACTGTTTTGAATCGCAATTTGTACTCGCATGTGCTATGTTACGGAAGTTGGAACTGTAGTGACAGTTCCAACTTCCAAGTGACTCCATTGGGAGTCATGAACAAACAGAGGCAAAGCAGTTTGTACTCGCATGTGCTATGTTACGGAAGTTGGAACTGTAGTGACAGTTCCAACTTCCAAGTGACTCCATTGGGAGTCATGAACAAACAGAGGCAAAGCAGTTTGTAGTTTGGAGGTCAACTGAGGAAGCGTGCTCGTCGCGACCCCTGCCAGCCCTTTTCAGGGCTGCAATTCCTCTTCTGTGCATACCATGCGGGACAACGGCAATTATAATGTTAGGGCGTCCCCCGGAAGCGACGTACACCGGTCTGTCCCCGCTGGTGTGTGCAGAGTGCAGTTCGGCGTTGGGGACCGCCACCCAACACGCTGTGCACCTAGCGGCGGGAAGTGGAGGGAGGAGTGCAGAGTAGCTGCGTGGAATGTGAGAGGTGGGATTGAGGAGAAGATGAATGAAGTGATTGATATTATGGAAGAGAAAAGATTGGATGTGCTATGTTTGAGTGAAACCAAGCGAGGAGGCAGTGAACTTGCCGACTTGCCCGGAGGAGGCATCGCTTTGTGGTCAGGGGTACCACAAGGAGATAGGGGATGCCAAGGGGTAGGCGTTTTACTGTCCTCTCGTATGGTTAATTGTATGACTGAGTATGAATGTATAAATCCCAGACTGCTCTGGGTACGCCTCAAGATTGGGTTGACAAGAAATTTTGTTTTGGCAGTATATGCCCCAGTGTCCTCTGTCGGTTTGGCTGAACTAGAGCAGTTCTGGGAAAATGTTAGAGAAGTTCTAGCGACGGTTTAAGAGAACGAAAGAATTGTTGTGTGTGGAGACATGAATGGATGGGTCGGGACAGCTCGAACAGGATTTGAGTCTGTCCTAGGCAAATATGGAGATAAGAGAGTAAATGATGCTGGTAAGATTGTGCTAGGACTGTGTATGGAAAAGGATCTTTTTGTGGCTAATACCATGTTTGGGCACAAAAGGATCCATCAGTACACGTGGGAAAGAAAGGGTGCGAGAAGTATGATTGATTTATTCCTGGTGGATAGCAGACTTAAGAAGCAGGTAATGGACACAAGAGCGTATAGAGGAGCCGATCTCGGGACGGACCACTTTCTGGTGATAACCAGAATAAGGGGTCTGTTCGCAGCATGGCGACATCGCGTAGTGTCCAAACCTGCAGCGGTTAGCCGCATTAAAAGCTGGAAACTGCAGGATGCGACCACCAGGAATGAATATGAAAGGGTATTATCCAGTAAGCTTGATGATAGATTGAAAGTGTTGAGCGAGAATGTTGAAGAATGCTGGCAGAACCTTAGAGATAGTATGGTTGAGGCTGCGAAAGAAGTGTGTGGAATGAATAAGATTGGGAACGGCAAAAAGCGTGATGTGTGGTGGGATGATGAGGTGAAAGTGGCTGTGTATAAGAAAAAGAAAGCATGGCGAGACTACCTTGCTACTAATGACTGTGGTATGAAAAATTTGATGAAAGACAGGTATAAGCTGCAGAAAGCAGAAACGAAGGCACTAGTGAAAGAGAAGCGTGAAAGGTGTAGGGTGTTAGATGAAAACAAGATGTCGGACAACTTCGAGGAAAATTCCAAATTATTTTGGAAAGAAGTACGTAAGATCCGAAGTGGTCCGGCACCTTGCAGAATGAATAAAGTGCGTTCGAAAGAAAACAACCTGCTTACAAATAAAAAGGATGTTCTGCAGCGATGGAGTGAATACTATGGAGAACTGTATGAGAGTGGCGACTCCGTCTCTGATACTGAGAGCGATTCTAATGAATTGCCACACTCAGGCCAGGGACTGGAGGATGCCATTAGTATGAAAGAGATTGAGAAAGTGATAAGAAGTTTGAAATGTGGAAAGGCTGCGGGAATTGATGAGGTGACTGCTGAGATGATCAAGTATGGTGGTCCTAGGGTCTGGGATGCCTTCTGTGCACTCTGCAACCTTTGTTGGCAGAAGGGGGAGGTTCCAGAGGACTGGCGCACGGCAGTCATAGTACCTCTATATAAAGGGAAAGGTTCCTACCTAGACTGTGCGTGCTATAGGGCTATCAGCTTGGTCAGCTTAGCGAGTAAAGTCTATACTAAAGTATTGACTGAACGTATGAAAGGTGTTTCAGAAAGATATTTGTGGGAGGCGCAAGGTGGATTCAGGAACGGTAGGGGTTGTATGGATCAGATTTTCTCGCTTCGCGTTATCGTGGGAAGGTTTCTGGCTTTAGGTCAGAAAGTTTTCTGCGCTTTCGTGGATCTAGAGAAAGCATTCGATAGAGTAGTGCGGAAGAAATTGTGGAGTCTTCTGCCTGAATATGGCGTGGAGGGCTCCTTACTGCAGGCTGTGAGGTCATTATATCGAGACCACAGAGCCTGTGTAAGGATAGACGGTGACATGTCGCCCTGGTTTGAAGTCTGTTCTGGTGTCAGACAGGGCTGCGTGATGTCTGCCTGGCTATTCGTGCTGTATTTGGACAGTTGCCTCCAGAGATTGAAAGGTAATATGAGTGGTATGGGATGTGGTGACACAGTGGTAAACTGCCTATTGTACGCTGACGATGCTGTGCTAATAGTACCATCAGAAGCAGAGTTGCAGACACTAGTCACGTGCATGAAAGAAGATTGTGAAATAAAAGGATTGAAAATGAATGTGAACAAAACTAAGGTTCTGGTGTTTGAAAGAGAAGCGGAACAAACGAAATGTGTGATTAGTGTAAATGGAAAATGTCTAGAACAGGTGAATGAAATTGTGTACCTGGGGAGTGCGTTTTCGAGGGATGGAAGATGTGAGTTGGATGTGGAGAGACGGGTAGCAGCTGGCAATAAAGTGAACGGTGCTCTGTCCGCATTAGTGGGTAGTGTGAATATATCTAACACTGCTAAAATGGCCATCCACAATGCGGTGTTGGTGCCAACTTTGTTGTACGGCAGTGAGGCCTGGATATGCCCGAAACCGAGTGAAAGTATGATAAATGCTGTGGAGATACGGTCTCTCAGAAATATGTGCGGTGTCACGCTTGCGGACAGGATAAGCAATGATGAGATACGCAGTATGACAGGGTTGCACAACAGTGTTATTGTAAAAATGAAGAAAGGAATGCTTAGATGGTTCGGGCACATGGAAAGAATGAGTGATGAAAGACTGACGAAGAAAATATACAGAGCGAAAGTGAGTGGTAAAAGAAGCCAAGGAAGACCAAGGCTGACTTATGAAGATCAAATAGCCAGAGTGTTAGCAGACGGAAATGTCAAAAGCACTCGCATACCTAGGCGAAAATGTGTGAGGAGAATGATGAGATTTGAGGAAGCGAAAGAGGTGTGTAAGGACCGCGACTCCTGGCGCTCCGTCCTCTCTGACTACCCCGTTGGGGATACAGCGTGAAGTTATGTTATGTTATGTTATGTTACGCTTGGGACGTTCAGTCTTCTTTCTTTGTTTTGAGTCTCAACTCAGTATCTGCATTCTGGAAAGCAGCAGTAGTATGTTGCATAATCGCATGTGGATTGGATCTTATGATTTTCCATGTCTCCTCAAGGTCTCAAGGATGATAAATATTCTGCTGACATTGAGGAGCCTCGATGGGTTGCAATTTCATCGGTATCGGAAATTGCTCTCTACCCAAACTGAAAAGGGCTTGATCATGTGCTGTATTCAACAAAAATATTAAAGGCAATTGTCACCGGCAATTGAACGAAATAATTAGAACACATCATATTCATATAGATTCAGTTATTACTTTGCGGAAATCCATTTCTACACACTACACACTTTACCATGGATATTTGACTCAGAAAAGCCGCGGGAAATTGTAACACGAGCCTCTGTATAGAGTGGTAGAAGTCCTGTGTTGGTCAAAATGTTGAGTGTGTTATGCTTACCGTTGCAAAGTCACCGTTCAGTTTACGTTCATGCTCTCACGCTCACAATAAAACCGAATCACTCGTTTATTTCACTACTACGTATCATTTTTCTGGTCCGAAATCTTCCGACTACGCAGTTTCACTTCTACTTAGCGCCACTACTTCTATTCTACGGAGTTGCATAAATTATGCACAAAGGAACCTACTTCGTACATTCAGGACCCTTCTAGTTCAAATTTTGCTATGATCTCGCGCGTCCCTCGTTCAATCCCTTTCAAATTGAAACATAACGGGAAATAAGAATTTAAAAACACGCAGAGCTAACAGGTGATATCGTCGTTTATCTTAAATTATGGTAACTGGCAGTCACCGCAATGTTATATAAAAGATGAACATGAGATGAACATATAATAAAAAAAGTGTCTCCCAAAATGCTACACGTGCAATTCGATATTTGATCTTATTGCCTTGACGAAAGGTTCAACCGTAACATAGTTTAAATTGAAAAATTAGAAGTTGTTGCTCTTTTACTTATTAGCTAGTTACATGGAGCTAATACAAAAATCGAACTTTTTCGATTACTAAATGATTAATGGCTGGTTGTTTTGGAAAAGCGTGAGTTCGATTTTCGTGCAAAGGTTCAGTGCAACATATTATTGCATAAAATTACAAAAACTGTTTGTAAAATTATTTTCTTTATTTTCTTTCTTTCTTTCCAAGAAATACGACAAAATAATATGTACTGTGCGAATTTTTAAAGATGCGCGTCCACTAATTATGAGGATAAAGAATAATAATCTATTCGGAATTATGGGAATATTTCATATACAACGTTTTCCATTATGCTCATCAAATTAATAAATAAACATATATTTTATATGGTTCGCGCACATATGGTGATGAAAGACTGACGAAGAAAATCTACAGAGTAAAAGCGAGTGGTAAAAGAAACCAAGGCCAAGAAAGACCAAGGCTGACTTATGAAGATTGAATAGCCAGAGTGTTAGCCGACGGAAATGTCAAAAGCACTCGCATACCTAGGCGAAAATGTGTGAGAAGAGTGATGAGATTTGAAGAAGAGAAATAAGTATGTAAGTACCGCGACGCTTGGCGCTCCGTCCTCTCTGACTACCCCGTTGTGGATACAGCGTGAAGATATATATGTATGTATGTATATTATACACATGTACATAGTATAAGAAAAGATAGAAAAATAATGTTGATTTTAAATGTACTACCACGCAAAACTGCAAATTCTATGGCGCATGGTTTGCTGATGAAGTCTGCTGTGCGACGGACGCTTGAGCGCCATTACAAAGTTTTAGCTACTACTTTCGAGCCAAGAAACCCCAAAAACCATTATTTTTAACAGAAACAGAATAAGAACACAAGTCGGAAATTTCTTATACGTGACACACGTGTTTGAAGTGTAACATCTATTTACCAAACATGATTACTACAATCCAAGTGAGACCGAGAAATGAAACACGTCGAACTAATAACGATATAGAAGACAATAACTTCAAATGGCTACTATTCATTAAATTAGCACTCGGCGACAACAAATTACAGTGGAAATATTCAAAAACGTTTAACAAAATACACAAAATATATTCTTTATGTATATGTTGTTACGTGCTTTTAAACCATTGTTTACGTTTTTATGAAATAAGTTACGACAAGTTCATGATAAACGTTTTATGTATAATTGAATACATATCGGTTTTAATAAGTCAGATGTACACAAGAAAAGACTATACTAAATTACTCTTTGAAAAGTTTGAAAAAATCGAATGCGAATTGAATATGAATGGAAATGAAGAAATTTTAAAAATAAAGAAACAATACATTGTTGTCTCCCTAATAGTAACGACTTTGCAAATGTTTTTCTTAATTTCATGGAGAATATTTATGAATTGCGGAATAATGTATTCTATAAGCAAAGTGGTATTGTGCATGACGATAAATGCAGAGTACCTGTGGATTATGGCGGTATATTTTAAAATTTATATAACAATGAAGAGTTTTAATTTTTTTATCAAATGTATTGATATGGATAATAATAACGTTAATGCAAATGAAAATAAAGCACGTCTGTTGAGACTGACATCTATTTACAGAGAAATTTGTGATTTGTTGGACTTCATTGGTGCACACAAGAATACCATGGTGAGTTACACTGAACGGTATAAAAATGAGATTTGAAACAGACTGATATTACAGAAAGTGTTTGTAGTGCTTGTAAAATTATAAGTTGTTGAAAATTTCTAGTTAACTTGATTAATGGCATTATTGTGCATACATACATACATACATATCTCACGCTGTATCCCTAACGGGGTAGTCAGAGAGGACGGAGCGCCAAGCGTCGCGGTTCTTACATACTTCTTTCGCTTCCTCAAATCTCATCAATCTCCTCACACATTTTCGCCTAGGTATGCGAGAGGTTTTGACATTTCCGTCTGCTAACACTCTGGCTATTTGATCTTCATAAGTCGGCCTTGGTCTTCGTTGCCTTCTTTTACCACTCACTTTCGCTCTGTATATTTTCTTCATCAGTCTTTCATCACTCATTCTTTCTATGTGCCCGACCCATCTAAGTATTCCCTTCTTCATTTTTACAATAACACTGTCGTGCGAGCCTATCATACTGCGTATCTCCTCATTGCTTATCCTGTCCGCAAGGGTGACACCGCACATCTTTCTAAGAGATCGCATTTCTACTGCATTTTTCACGCTTTCACTCGATTTCGGGCATTATTGTAATGTCCGCAAAGTCAGCATTTTAGGAGTTATTGCTTCTTAGAGTTTCGTAACTTAAAAGAAAAAATGTAGCTATTATGAGTAATTGGCCACTCGTGCATTCATCCGTTTGTCATAATCGATTTTCTCAGTAACTACGTGTTGTACAAACATGTTTAGCATAATGGTGCGAAGTGTTATTCCACGTATGTCGCATAAGTTAGAATTTAAAAAATTCATAAGAGAAATAAATTATTGTAAACTTGAAATTGACGTCACCATTTTTCCAGAATGTCGGCATTGACTTTTTGTTCGCAACAGCCCTAATGAAAATTAGTGTAGTGTACGTACTACAAATTTATACATTTTCTGTTTAGATTTGCATTTGACTTTAATTTTTCTTTTTATTGCGATTGTATAAGCCACATACCGGACTACAATCGTACATATATAAACATACACCTTATTTACATTTCGTGTAACTATATTTTGTAACTATATCTTACCTTATACCTTATATCTTAGTGCAATAATTACTAACATGCATACACACAAACGTACGCAAATATACAATCTATGTATTAAAATAATTATAAATAATTCTTGAACTTTTAACACTTTATACCGCGTACGCCTCTCGCTAATATTATAACTATTTTATAACGATCGCGAGTATTAAGTTGTATTTACTAAATGTTCATTTCTTGCGTGTGAGTGTAGAAGTCTATATTATGTATAAGTAATTATATCTATACCACTCATCACCATTTACTGGGTACAAAAATATGTTGCTTGTTAATAAAAAAATATTATTGCCTCACTTAAAGTTTAGAGGAAAATCTAGCAATAGTCTTATAGATCTAAAGTAAGAGTTATTCTATCTTTTATATAAACCGTGAAGAGATGTATTTATGTATGCCTCTTTCCATGTGAGGCGATTAAAAAAAAATTGATAGGGAAAAATTAAATCATTCTTGTTTTTCAGTACGGTGTGTTATTGGTAACGTTATATCCAGTAAATTTATATACGACATGGAGAATAACATACCTGAAAGCCTTTGTAAGTATGATTACTCACTGTACTTACTACTGCGTACCATTATTTCCAGATAATCTGCGATCGCACGGACAACTACACCATACCGTGCGAAAATGCGAATTCAAAATACGAAATTGAAATGCGAATTTAAAATACCGTCTTGAAGGTTATCGTCTTAATAAAAATATTCTTACTTTTCTATACACTCGTGAATAACCTTTGGATCCAGTTGATGTATATAACTAAGGGAGTAAAGTACAATAAATTGATTGATGAGTTTCAGTTACCTGCTTGTCGAAAGCTTAAGATTTTCGTCGATGTTATACTGCAGTACTGTTTTATGAGCTTCCCCGAATCACGCACACTATTACAGTTCTAGAACTTCACACTAACAAAAAACGAGCATGTTTTCGAAGCAAATACTACGTCCAATATGCATATGGGGTCAATCACACTATTCCGCCGTTGAATACCTGTCAATTAATCGGTCTGTTTGTGGAACTGTAGCTCTTGAACGAGTGAACCAATTTGCGTGTATTGTTTATTTGGTTGCACGTTGCAATTTACGAGAATGTTCTTATGTTTAATAGAAATTGGTCTGAATAAAACTATTTTTGGTATTAGGGATTTTTAAATTTAATGAATTGTAGTTTTTAAACTTTGATGTTAATTGAATATGTTGTATTGAATATGAATGTGTCAATGGGTATATTGATTACTGTTTATTATAACATAAAGACAAATCCTTATGTTTACCATGTCGCTTCGCACTCCGTCCTCCCAGACTACCCCGTTGGGAATACAGCCTGGAGATATGTTTACCATGACATTCATTAAATATACCCATTAACATATTGGGTCCTTACATATGAAATTAGCGTTTTGTCGTACTGACCACTTTGATCTGAAATATCTCCTCTTTGGTTAAGAATTCCAAATTCAAATTTATAAATTCATTTAGCTGGTACATTTGAGTTTTGAAAACAGTCATTCATTTGTTTTTTCCTCATTATTTTTTTCTTTGGCGTCGCTTATTACCGCACAATGGAAAACATGAAATATCGGTATATTTACGAGTACGAGTTCTACCGTGGCACCAGTGCTGCAGAAACAGCTCTAAGAATTAATGATGTGTACGGCGCTGGTGTCGCAAAAGAAAGCACGGTACGTTTTTGGTTTCAACGTTTTCGTTCTGGAAATTTCGACGTTCAGAACCAACCCCGTGGACGGCCGGAGACCAAAGTGAAAAATGAAGAATTAAAGGCTATTGTGGAAGCGGATCCATCACAAAGCACTTCAGAGATAGCTGCAGGCTTCGGGGTAAGTGACAAAACTGTATTAATCCACTTGAAGCAAATCGGGAAAGTAAAAAAACTTGAATGATGGGTACCTCATGAATTGAGTGAATCGAACTTGCAAACACGCGTCGACTGCTGTGTGACTTGGCTCAACCGACACAATAATGAAGGGATTTTAAATCGAATCATTACTTGTGATGAAAAGTGGATACTGTACGATAATCGGAAGCGCTCGTCGCAATGGCTGAACCCTGGAGACCCAGCCAAATCCTGCCCTAAACGAAAATTGACTAAGAAAAAGTTACTTGTGAATGTTTGGTGGACTAGCGCCGGTGTCATTCACTACAGCTTTCTAAAATCTGGCCAAACTATTACGGCAGATATCAATTGTCAGCAACTGCAAACCATGAAGGAAGAACTAGCTGCTAAACAACCGAGATTGATCAATCGCTCTAGGCCACTGCTGCTTCACGACAACGCAAGACCACACACTGCAGAACAAACAACCACTAAGTTAGATGAGCTACAATTGGAATGTCTGCGACATCCACCGTACTCGCCGGACCTTGCTTCAACAGATTATCATTTTTTCCTGAATTTGGATAACTTCTTACAAGGAAAAAAATTCAACTCCGATGCGGCAGTCCAAACCGCCTTCAAAGAGTTTATTGATTCTCGCCCCCATGGTTTTTTTAGTAAAGGGATCAATGAACTAACTATGAGATGGCAAAAGTGCATAGATAACAACGGTGCATACTTTGATTAATTAAATATATTTTACAAAAAAAAAATTGACTTTATATTCCTCCCGTACAAAACGCCAATTTCATATGTAAGGACCCAATATTCATACCTTGATTTTTTCTTTCGGTTATTTTTGATGAGTAGATAGATGAGTCATTATTGCATAACTAGCTCCAATTGACAATCATAGATATATATTTTAGGTACTGCAAGAAGGCGCCGTTTTCATTACAGCATTGTGTATACTATCGACCATCATTCTATTGACAACAGCTACGTACGCGCAATCAGCTAAAAATGAATACGATGCCATGAACACTCTCGCTCGTCAGTTATTATGTTCAACTACAGGTAATTAATAATAATCTATAGCACATAACTTTTTACTTATAAATGAAATACTTCCTTTCAGTAATAGGACATAATGGTTGCCTCATTCTTTTATTTAAACAGTAACCACAAAGTAACCGATAAAAAGTCTTATAATCATGAACACGTAAGTGAAAGAAATATTCGAAATGCATTATAAATTTAAGAGTTATTGCTTTGCTTTCAAGATTTTGTACTCAAAAGTTTCGTCTGCCTGTCCTACTTTTAAATAGCTGTACCGCTTGAATTGTAATAGGCCGCCGGTTGAAATTTTCATAGAATATGTGTTATTATTTCGGATTTCCCAATACAATAGTATACAACAATAACCATTGGAATCATTTGGCATATCTTGTAAATACAAGCTTGAGTATCAGTGAAATTAAAACGAAACTACCTTGGAACTATATCGAATCCAACGGTTAACGAATCATTGAAATCGGTTAATAAACAAAGAAGTCATGCCCGAACAAGCATAAAATATATGTACTCGTATACATACGAAACATGAGAAGGTTCTCGATTCGTCTGTATAAACGGAGATCTGTTCAAAAGGAGAAGGTCCTCCTTTTTCTAAGACGTTTAAAAATACATCAGTTGGAAAATACGCAAATTGTAAATAAGGTTTGAGGACGGTCCTTCTCCTTACGCCTCCTGACGGATAGACACAAACACACTGCACAATTCCATCATTAATCACAATAATTATAAAATCCACGCAAAAAGGGTTCAAATAATTTGGACTTACAACGTGTGTTGTGATATATATAAAGTACACAATATATTTAATGTAGTACTTAACTGAAAAACAATGAAAAGTGAAATGAAAAGTGAGCAAAAAACTTGATACGTTAACGTTTTCTTGTTTTTCCTCTATTACTAAAACTGCGATTCGTAATCAAAACTTGGCGTAATTATAGTGTGAACTCTACAATATAACAGGAAATTGAGAAAATCGGCAAGATGTGAATCGGGCAGGTGCTAATAATCTAGAGCTGACTGAAATTATTATTTTTCTGTAAATATACTGCGCCAGTAATTGTATGGGGATATGGAACCCTTAATGAGTGAGTCCTACTCACACTTGTCAGATTTTTGAAACTCCAGTTGAGGGAACAGTGAAGAAAAGCTTTTGTCTCTGTCACTCTCAGTGCTATAAAAACAAATCATTAGGTCTTTCTTTAATTAGTCTCATAAGAGCAATCACTAGAGGACCCGTGCTGCTCTGCAGCATTGTGTCGAAAATATAATTAAAAAATAACGCTTGTTGAGTATAAATGAAAGTAAGGTTTCTGGACGCACATTTGGTGTAATTTCTAAACGCAACGCACGGCTAGACACCGTGTCGTGCAGCACTCTGTGTTTCCCCTTCTTTTTAAAAATAAAACAAAATGGTGTGCTGTGTTTGTGTGAAGTCAAAGAAAAATTCAAAATTGTCTCCCTGATCATAAGTCGTTTCATTTCCTGTTTGTATATACAACAAATAAATTTGGTGCCGAATTCCGGGAAGAAAGATAAAATTAACAATAATACAACAGGATCGAAATATAATTTTATACAAAGTCGCGCCACGACTCCGATCCCTCGTCATCACTGGATTTTAATGTTCTTAACTCGATGGAGGATTACACTTCGTCGAAACTATTGAAGATAATTGAGAGGTCAACGTCTTTTACTTTTAATTCCTCTAAATCCTTTTGCGATTCTATATTTTTCTTCGTAATTGAGTTATATAACCTTGTTATTCTTGTCCTTAGAACTCTGCATATTTTCTTAAGTTCCTCTAATGAAAATTCTGTAGTTCTGTGAGTAGGCATTTTGTTCTGTTGTGATCCTGTTGTATTATAGTTAATTTTGCATAATATCTCACACATGTAATACACTTATGAATAACTTTTTGACTTCTACACGACCATTTATGTGCCAGTAATTTAAGCGTAAATTAACTAATGTGTTTTGAATTCCTGAATGAAAGAGACCTATATGACATTTACGTATGATGGAGATATAGTGGTTATTTGAAAGAATGAGTGGATGTTTTTGATTGACATTTGAATGTTTGATACGACCACCAACTCTTAACGTACCCTGATTATCTATGTAAGGACATAACTTTCTTATAGAGCTTGATTTAAAGGTATATAATGTACTAGTGTCAGTGGTTGGCTCTAACGCTTGAAGCTCTGATATTTCCCTTTTGAAATATTCTTGTTGAACAGTGTTAATGATAAAGTCATGACTTCTATTTAGTTCATGAATAGATAATGGACCATTAAACACTAAAGATTTGTTTTTCAAATTAAATATAAATCTGTAAAAAAATGCAATTGTACGTCACAATTTGGAAAAATTTGAAAATTTATGAAATATTTCACTAAAATAATTGTATTTACTATCTACTCTATTAATATTACAAACTTTTCCTTGTTTTAATTCAGAATGTATTAACTCACTGCTAGGTGGTTTAAACTGTAGCTTTGGCCATAATAGACATGTTTCTAATTCTGCTGGTTTTATTCCACGGGTCACAAGCTCAGCAGGATTTTCCTTGGTACCTGTGTGACACCATGACTCTTGATCTGTAAGTTCAAGGATTATTGTAACTCTATTAGCCACAAAAACATTCCAATTTTTGTATGGTGAATGCAGCCAATATAAAACTATTGTCATCTGTAAATAAACTACAATCTGTTAAATTAATTATAGGTTTTAAGATATTTTTTACCTTTTCTACTAAACGGGCCAGGTTTTCTACTAAATGGTGTGCTGTGTTTGTGTGAAGTTAAAGAAAAATACAAAATTATCTCCCTGATCATAAGTCGTTTCATTTCCTGTTGGTATACACAACAACGCTCTTATATTATGATGAGTATTTGTAACCTAACCTAAGATGAATACAAAAATCGAAAGCCAAGTTGAATTTTCTTTCCTAGCTTCCCTCCAACTCAACCAGTTTAATTGGGCAAAAACTCAAATGAAAGCGCTCGTTCCAGCGAGTGTTTTTAGACCAAAGCGAACCGCGTACCTCAATTGGAGCTGGAGATATAGAGAAAGAAAGCTAGAAAAACATCAACAATGTATAAGAGGAAATCGCGTTTGAGTATAACTTGAGAAGGATGAAAATGCTTGATGACAAATTTGTGCATCAATACCTTTCATTATAAAAAAAAATTAAGCAAATCGGTTGGATAGAACGCCCGCACGGACTCGTAATAGATTTCATAAATTTGATTAACGGAAGAGTTAATGATTGCGATTTAATTTTCTTTCCTCATCGACTCAGCTGGTTCAATGCTGGAAAACGTTTGCCATAGATTCGTCTCTACCACAAAAGTATTTGTCGCTACTGATCTCATACAGCATTGTATTATACGGATTTTATTATTTGATTGTTAAGCCTAATTAATTTAAAAATATTTGTAATAATGACATGAGATCTATGATATTGCATGAATTAGAACGTATAACCAATTTTTGCTTTACATTTTAACAGAATCGGTCAAGTGTGTGTAGGGTACGAATACATACGTAATGTCTCATAATCTGTAGCCGTTCTCTCGCTAACATTATATTCAATGTCTTATGCGTCCCGCTACAGAACTCCATGATTATTCGGTAGAATTTCGTAGTTGTAAAATTTATTTCTCCTTGACAAAGTTTGCTTCTAAAAATAATTATTGTAATCCCAGTTACACTCGAACTCCAAGCTAATGCAAAAAAGTTCGTTTCCGAAATCGATGACTGGGAATCGAAGCCTACGCCAACGGGCCAGTCGTGATCGCATGATTATATTAAAGTGTTCAAATTGTGTCATATGTTTTTAGCTACTTTCTATTGTGCTGAGTATCACTATTATCATTTTACATATCGAAAACATCAAGCGTACGCGCAATTCAGCAAAAACAGGTAAAACGAGATGCGACCACTAGGAATGAATATGAAAGGAGAACATTGATATAGAAGAACGTTGGCAGAACCTTAGGTATAGTAAGATCGAGGCTGCGAAAGAGGTATGTGAAACGAGTAAAATTGGAAACAGTAAAAACCTTGATATGTGGTAGGATGATGAAGTGAAAGAGTCTGTGTACAAGAAGAATAAAAAATGGCATGGCGAGACAATCTTGTTGCAAAAAATAGCTGTGGAATGAAAGATTTGTTAAAAGAGAGATATAAGCTACAGAAAGCAGAAACGAAAGAACTAGTGAAAGAGGAGCATGAAAAGTGTAGGGTGTTAGACGAAAACAAGATGTCGGACAACTTCGATAAAAACTCAAATTATTTTTGAAAGAAATATGTATGTACCTAAGTGGTTCGATACCTTGCATAATGAATAAAGTGCGTTCGAAAGGAAACCAACTGCTAGCAAATAAAAAAAATGTTTTGCCGCAGTGGAGTAAACTGTGGAGTATTGTATGAAAGCCGCGACTCTATCTCTAATAAAGAGAGCGAAGCTAGAGAATTGCCACACTCTCCAGCCAGGGACTGGAAAGAGCCATTAGTATGAAAGAGATTAGTAGAAGAGATTAGTATGAAAGTCTGAAATGTAAAATGGCTGTGGGAAATTTTGAAGTGACTGCCGAGATGATCAAGTGTGGTGGTCCTAGAATCTGAGATATCTTCTGTAAACTATGCAACCTTTGCTAGCAGAAGAGAGAATTTCCGGAGGATTGGTGCACCACAGTAATAGTAGCTCTCTATAAAGCGAAAGATTTTCATCTAGACTTTGCTTGCTATAGAGCCATCAGTTTGTCAGCTTAGCAAGTAAAGACTTTACCAAGGTAATGACTGAACATGTGAACGGCATTTCTGAAAGATATTTGTGACAAGCACATGGTGGTTTCAGGAACGGTAGAGATTGTATGGATCTGTTTTTCTCGCTCTGCATTATCATGGGAAGGTTTTCGGCTATAGGTCAGCAAGTGTTCTGCACTTTTATAGATTTAAAAAAGCAATTGATGGAATAATGCTAGGTGGAGTCTTCTGCCCAAATGTGGTATGGAGGCCCTCACTGCGGGTTGTGCGGTCAATATATTATCGTAGCCGCAGAGCATGTGTAAGAATAGATGGTGACATGTCGTCGTGGTTCGAAGTCTGTTCAGGCGTTAAACAGGACTACACGATGTCTGCCTGGCTATTCGTACTGTATTTGGACAGGTGCTTTCATATATTGAAAGGAGGTATGAGTGGCGTGATATGTGATGGCACAGTGGGTAACTGTCTTTTATACGTGCCATCAAAAGCGTAGTTGCAGACGCTAGTCACTTGCATGAAAGAAGAATGTGAAGTGAAAGGATTGAATGTGAATGTGAACCAAACTAAGGTTCGGCGTTTGAAAGAGAATATCTACTATCTAATGACATTGCATATCTGAAGAGTGCGTTTTTGAGAGTTGGAAAATGCGAGTTGGATGTGGATAGATGTAGATAGATGACAATAAAGTGAACAGCGCTCTGTGCGTATTAGTAGGCATATATCTAACGTGTGAATATATCTAACTGAGCCAAAATGTCCATCCACAATTCGGTGTTGATGCCAACTTTATTATACGGTAGTGAGGTCTGGATATACCCGAAATCGAGTGAAAGTAAGATAAATGCAGTAGAAATGCGATTTGTTCAAAATATGTGCGGAATAAGCAACGAAGATATACGCACGCAGTATGATAGAGTTGCGCGACAGTGTTATTGTAAAAATGAAAAAAGAAATGCTTAGATGGTTTGGGCACATAAGAATAATAATTATAAAAATAATATAATTTCATGTCAAATGAATATTGTAATGCACTGAATAATATGGTACATGTGCATGATGGCAAAATCATGGGTTTAAAACTGTAAAAGGCACTAAAACAGATGTATGTACATACAATGTATTTCTAAATAACACTGTTTCATTATAGCACTATATATAAAATTTGTCCAATGGAATAAATAAATTATTAAATCGAAAAATAGAAGTTTATTTCTTTCTAGTGATGTTTGTCACTATGATTAATTATTATACCCTAACTATGTTTATGTTGTTCTCTATAAAGTGTTACTATAAACTTTTCATTAATAACGCTTTCCTAATAACTACACTGGTTTCTGAGATATCAGTAACATTAATTTAATTAAAATACATTGAATACTTCTGTTACTGATAATATTTTTCAAATTACTTATCTAAAGTGAACGGAAATTTGTTGAAATTACTTTCCGTGTCTCTGTTAGTTATGTTATACAATTAAATTAAATGTCTTGTTTGACCCAGTGTTAAGTGTCATTAATTGTGCCTTAATCGTAAAATTAAACCAAATGCGAGAGATACATGCAAATGTCAACAGGACATGATCTATAATACTTTAAATAGGTACATTTAAATTTGTTATTAATTTTCTAGCTCTATTTTTAACACATATGTAAACATAACACATACAAAAAGTGAAAGTTCAATCTCGAGATATTTGTTTATCTAGGTATAAGCACAGTACAAGTAAGCAAACAGTATTCTATCTAGGCAGTGTCCTAGAGATAATTACCTACGGTCGTTGGGTACGTAAACATGCAATAGGGCTACCGACTTGGACTGAATGTTTTTCTTGGGTAACGTATTTCATAATAGGTATTATAATTAATTGTCATATCTTTTCATTTTTATTATTGCAATTTTAATACGTTTTTATTTATATAATTCTACTAGTATTTTATATCTAGTTTCAAAAGTTTGTGAGTTTGTATGGTGGAAATGAACAAAAAAAATGCATTTTGTGTGCAGTGTAATTAAAAAACAGCAATAAATTAACTAGATCATTCTATATTTATATAATATATATAGATCATAATATATTTCCTACAAATTAGCAACAGTGAAATATTTCCGGTTTCGATATAGATGTATCCAAACATCCATACACTGAACATTATGCTCGTAAACTTGATTGACATAATATTTAGTCAGTAAATGCGCGGGAACGTCTCATACCGTCTGACGACAACCGCGGCGCACTCGCGCACTCGCGACTATCGTATGCCGAGAAATGCCGAGATTTCGAGCGCGCCGTTTGGGAGCGTTTGTATGAAGATAGAATACTGTATGCTTATTTGTACTGTGGTATAAGTATACACTACATCGATAAAAATGTATCGACGTGACAGCTATGTAATACTAATAATAACAACAGTAGTTACAAAATACATACAGATGGATTGACGACTAATTTTTCTGACATCGAAAAGAAACTTTAATTATACATATACTAATTGCCATGAGACATTTTGAGACATTTCTGCGTTTCTGAAACATTATATTTAAATATTATATTTATCTTTAAAGCGTTTATTAAATTTAATGAACACTAAATTGAATCGACGATAAATTTTTGGAGATAAACATAACATAACATATCTTCACGCTGTATCCCCAACGGGGTAGTCAGAGAGGACGGAGCGCCAAGAGTCGCGGTCCTTACACACCACTTTCGCTTCCTCAAATATCATCATTCTCTTCACACATTTTCGCCTAGGTATGCGAGTGCTTTTGTCATTTCCGTCTGCTAACACTCTGGCTATTTGATCTTCATAAGTCAGCTTTGGTCTTCCTTAGCTTCTTTTACCACTCACTTTCGCTCTGTAGATTTTCTTCGTCAGTCTTTCATCACTCATTCTTTCCAAGTGCCCTAACCATCTAAGCATTCCTTTCTTCATTTTTACAATAACACTGTTGTGCAACCCTGTGATACGAGTATTGCGTATCTCATCATTGCTTATCCTGTCCGCAAAAGTGACACCGCACATATTTCTGAGAGACCGCATCTCCACAGCATTTATCATACTTTCACTCGATTTCGGGCATATCAAGGCCTCATTACCATACATCAAATTTGGCATCAACACCGCATTGCCGATGGTCATTTAAGCAGTGTTAGATATATTCACACTACCCACTAATGCGGACAGAGCACCGTTCACTTTATTGCCAGCTGCTACTCGTCTTTCCAAATCCAACTCGCGTCTTCCATCTCTCGAAAACGCACTCCCCAGATACACAATTTCATTCACTTGTTCTAGAAATTTTCCATTTACACAAATCACACATTTCGTTTGTACCGCTTCTCTTTCAAACACTAGAACCTTAGTTTTGTTAACGTTCATTTTCAATCCTTTTACTTCACAATCTTCTTTCATGCACGTGATTATTGTCTGCAACTCTGCTTCTGATGGTGCTATTAGCACAGCATCGTTAGCGTACAATAGGCAGTTTACCACTGTGTCGTCACATCCCATACCACTCATATTACCTTTCAATCTCTGGAGGCAACTGTCCAAATACAGCACGAACAGCCAGGCAGACATCACGCAGCCCTGTCTGACACCAGAACAGACTTCAAACCAGGTCGACATGTCACCGTCTATCCTTACACGGGCTCTGTGGCCACGATATAATGACCTCACAGCCTGTAGTAAGGAGCCCTCCACGCCATATTCAGGCAGAAGACTCCACAATTTCTTCCGCACTACTCTATCGAATGCTTTTTCTAGATTCACGAAAGCGCAGAAAAATTTCTGGCACAAATATCTTTCTGGAACGCCTTTCATACGTTCAGTCAATACCTTAGTATAGACTTTACTCGCTAAGCTGACCAAGCTGATAGCCCTATAGTACGCACAGTCTAGATAGGAACCTTTCCCTTTATATAGAGGTACTATGACTGCCGTGCGCCAGTCCTCTGATACCTCCCCCTTCTGCCAACTAAGTTTTTGAAGATGAAGAAATTCTTTAAAATGTCTCTAATAGTAACATTATCCATTATGTTGGTAACAGTTATATGGAAAATATCATAATAATGGCAACGAGACCATTTTGTGGTTCTACACTTATTACTACACTTATAATTGTTAATGTCCCTACGAAATATCACTCTCTCACAGAATATCGGCGTGAAATAGCAGCATCTATTACTGTTGTATTTCGTTCGGTGAGTGAGAGTGCCGGTGGCTCATCACCCCTCCCCCTCCTTTCACTATTTCTCTAAAGGCTGGCAATGCACCCGTGATTCTCCGGATGTTGCAGGTGACTCGCATGCTCGTTTGCCCCCTCTTTTATAAAAAAAAAAGTCAACAATTGTATCAAATTGTATTAATACAGCACCGTTGGCGTGTAAATAACACTTTACTACTGTGCCGCCATACCACCTTAATAAAGTGCGAGTAGCCAGAAAACATCACGCAGCCTCATCGATTGCCTGAATAAACTACGAACCAGGGCGATATGTCGCCATTTACTTCTAGAAAGGCTCTGTGGCTACGATATAATGACCGCACAAACACGGTGAGGGGTCTTCCACGCCATATTCATGTAGGAGTCTACACTGTGGAGGAGTATAGGAAGAGTATATTTATCATGCCATGTTCATGCAGGATTAGTCACACATAAACCGCGTTCTCGCTAGCTTTCTATGAAATCGTCATACTTGTGGTATATTTGTACTGTGCTATTGTCAAGCTTGCCGGTTACTTCTCGGTCTTTAACTTATTGTGTATTAATAAAGGATAAAATAAAGTATAGGAATTGATAGATGAACACAATGGGATAAACACGAATGAATTAATAATAGTACAATACTGATGGGACAGTGAAGTGTATTTAAAATATAATCCTAAATCACTGAAAATATAAAAGGAATACATTTTCGAAACAGTACCATTCTAAATGTTGTTTATCTGTATGAAAAATTTCATTCAATTCACGATTGGATAAGACACGTAATGGTTAAAAAATCCCGATTTCATTGTTTGTACAATATTTTTGGTAATGTTAGATTTTCTCTCCAGAAATAAAATTTGTTCACATCAAGAATACTATTATTTACTATTCGGTAACTTCGTAACTCCGAAGTGTACAATACTTTCATGTCGAACGAGATAAATTATTCTGTATTGATATGTACATTATAGTAAATGTATCAGTTAAAACTGCAACGCTTAATTATCGAATTACACTCAATTATATATTTATTTACTTATTTATTTATTTTCACGAAAAACCGACAGTGTTAAAGATAAAAACATAGATGGTGTAATACATAATACATTTATATATGTAGATGGTGTAATACATAATTATATGTCGTCAATATTTATTAATTTAAGGTCAACATAACTTTGTTGGTAATGCATGAAATATAAGAAAACTAGAACACAGAACAATTAAGGTTTTATTTAATAACCCTAGTACCTATAGTACATAAGGTCAAACCTATCTGATATAACACACAGCTATACAATAATAGTAACAATAGCAAAAAAAATAGATAACAAAAGTGCGCGCTAATAAATGGTCCTCGCTAATAAAAACAGTATATAAAACTTAAGTAAGTATGCTACGCTAAAGTTCAAGTATATATGAAAAAAAATACAGGTAATAATATATACCCTGGGTGAATAGTTTGACTATTGAAGGAACTATTATCAACGTATTAAACACTTATACACTGTTAAAAAAAAATTACTGAGCATCTTTCTTGCCGAGGAAACACTCGTACTAAAAAGATCTAAATCGAATATCCTTGCCAAATCCTTTAATTAGCGCTGCATTGTTGTGTTTAATAAATATAATCAATATACCGAAAATAGTTTATTTCTCTCTCATGCTGTTTGTCACAACGATTAATTATTTTCTAACGGTGTATGTGTTGTTCTTCATACAATAATTGAACGACAACGCCTTGGCCCGTAGAAAAAATATAATCAATTGTAAGAAACGAGGGACAATGAAAAACAAATATTATCACACATCGATATTAACATGATGTAGAAAATTAGAAACAACGTTTTTGGTAACTGTATTCGTTTTTATAAAGTTCCTCAAGAAGTTACAAATTAACAGAAAATACATTTAGATTACTTATAAAACGTTCATTGATTAGACAACTTTATTATTATTACTTATAATGATAATAACTTTATTATTATTATATTATTGTCATACTACAAAATAACCGATTACGTTGAAGATAAAACAATAGTCGTCTCTGCACATGCATTTACTGGCTTTCTGAATATTGTATTTAATACCCCTTTTGTAAAATGATGTTGAAAAAATGATACCTGACTGCGATTCTTGTCGGTTCTTTTCTTTGAACCGAACTAAAGTAGATTTGACGTTCAAAAAAACCTTATAACTAGGTTTACTTGAATAAATTGATTTGATTTGAACTTATTAAATTTACTTTGTCCGTGATAACAGGTTGTATATGTATAGATAGATAAATACTAAAACAAAAAACAGCCCTCTGCAAACCGTCAAGAACGTACAGACAGAAATTAAAAATATCATGCACAATTTATGAAATAAGAAAAAATAAGAAAACTATAAAAATGAAAAGGTAGTATCGCATCCTATAGCATCGCACCGTTTTAAAGAAATGGAATAATTAATGTCAATATAACATATATTTAGGTTACAAAATGTTTAGGTTGCAGTTAGCACCGATTTATATACGTGCTATAAGTTGTATATGACTGCCCGTACATTTTTTCGGACCCGAGGACGAAGAAATAGGCAAGATATCTTTTTAATATTTCTTCCACGTCACTGCATTAGTGCATTCAAGGAGAGCCAAGGTATGGCCTCTTCTTCCATAATCACCAATCCCCGAGAGTAGAACTAAAAAATTTTCCGAATATCAAGAAAATAAACTTTTGTGTACCTGTCATGACGAGCGATGGGTAAGTAAATGCCAATTAAAGTTTGTTTCCATAGATCACAACGGACTCTAACTGTAATAGACTGTAGTGTCACGTACAGTTTACATTCACAATTCTAGCACTATACACTTTCCTTTCTCACTTACAACAAAGATAAGATGTACCTACATCAAATAGTACTTGTAGTCTCCACTTGATCCAGTGTTGGAAGGCTGGTGATTTGTCATACAGGCATTCTAGTACAGACACTAGTCTCTCACATAGATAACTTACCACTAATAAGTACACTATGATTAGATCTTTGTAATGTAAACGTCTGTGTGAGAGAAAATAAATAACTTTATTATTATTATATAATATGTGTTAAATACGTAGGTAAGTACATGTGTCGCTTTTAATTACAGCATCAATAAAGATGGACAAGTCTAGCACATTGTTCTTTATTTTAATACGACAAATAAAACTAATACAAGACGTCTTTCGAAAGCGTAGCAACGTAGTCACCGAAAACTACGGCTCCGAATTGCAACTGTCTCCTTACGAGACTTATCGTTGTAGTCGTCGTAGTTCGGTTCTATATCGCCTTGCCCCTATGATGGCTAGTCAAAAACCGAACTCACTTGGCGGACTCGCAACCCTATGTAAGTATAGCTCAGGAAAAACGAAGGTGGAACCTTCAAGTAGGGCTGCTTTTGCTATTATATTAGAACATCATCGTCGACTTCGCTAGTTAATTGTCAACACGGTTTTGTGACAAACATCCTCTATAGCTTTCGAAATACCTTAGAAATGTCTATTAAGTCACAGCCCTGTAATATCTAGGTCTCGAGGCAAATACCTTAAAGTTAATTATGACCTTATTATCTCGAAGTAATTCCAATTGTGGCAACATAAGGAAAAGTATTTGTTATCGTTACGAGTACCCACTTAGTTTTTTCGACATTTAGATATACGGAAAACAAAATGTTACTCTGCTTTGTACCAATTAAGCTGATTACATGGAGCTAATATAAAAATAGAATTTTTCGATTCCCAAATGATTATTGAAATACTCTTTCCTGTCAGGTGAGTTCGATTTATGCGCAGAGGGTCCTATGCAATATTTACCAAAATAAACAGTTTTTAAAATTAATTCCTGGAAATCTGTGAGACCTGATACTTCAGTTTTACTTCTTCAAGAACTCCAAAAACACGTTGCATGTACTGTCAGAGTTTTCAAAATTTCCGCTCCACTGGTTTCGGAGGTTAAAATTAACCTACTTGAACTATTTTTGATTACATTTTTAAAATTATTTTATTATAAGTATTTACTATTGCAAAACATCCAAATTAATAAAATATATTACTACGTGAAATTTCAAATTCTATACCACATGGTTGCTGACCAAATTGGCTGTAAGCAGTGACAGACAGATGGATGGACTCGTGAGTCCATCACAAGTTTTTTGTTACTCCATTCAAAGCAAGGAACCCTAACCTAAAAATAGATGTTTTTCGATTTCCAAATGACCGATGATAATGATCTTTCGTGTAAGGGCGAGTTTTTTTTGCGTGCAGAGGGTTCTGCGTAATATTTAAAAAAATAAAAAGAGTTTACCTACTTGAAATATTTTCAATTACATTTTAAAAACTATTTTACAAGGGCTGCCAGCAAACCCAACTTATTGTATACCGCCGGGGTTCTGAAATTATACAAAATCAAATCATATTAGACGAAGCAACAAAATTGTTGACTGTAAGAATAAAAGTATTAATGTATTGTCACTTTGACTTATATGGAATAGAAAAAAAACTGAATAATTTATTTCAATTAATTGTTATAAATTTCTAGCATCAGCATAGGCCTCAAAGTAAACTTAGAACTTTAGCAGTGAAACAATATTTTTAACAACAGCGGACTTTATCTACGTAGAGAATGCAATGCAAAAGCGATATTACAATTTTCGCAAAGTTGACTTTAAATTTGAATTCTTATTTTTATATCCAATTATGCAAGGCAAACTACTATAGGAACAGTATATTTCAAATGAACATATTATATACATATTTTGTATCCAATTATACGAACTGGCAGCCCTGTATGTTACATAAGTATTATCTATTGCAAAACATCCAAATTAATAAAATATATTACTCCGTGAAATTCCAAATTCTATTTTCCATGGTTACTGACGAAATGAGCTGTGAACTGTAGCAGGTAGATGGACGGACTCATGAGTGATCTTACAAGTGTTCTGCTCTTCCTTTCGAAGGAAGGAACCCCAAAAACCTTCTTTAATAAAAATAGAATAACATCATACGTTAGAAATTTCTGCTACGTGACTCACGTATTCGAAGTGTAACTTCTATCTTATAAACATGATTACTACAATCCAAGTGAGACCGAGAAATGAAACGCGTAGAACTAATAACGATATAGAAGACGAATTCAAATGGCTACTGTTCATTAAATTAGCACTCGGCGACAACAAGTTACAGTGGAAATATTCTAAAACATTTAATAAAATACACAAAATATATTCCTGGGGTATATGTTGCTATGTGTTATTATGCCTCTACGTATCCTTTTACGAAGTAAATTACATTAGGTTTATATTTAAAGTCATATGTACAACTGGATACGTATTGGTTTTAATCAATCAGATGTGCACAAAAAAAAATTATACTAAATTACTATTTGAAAAGTTTGAAAAAATCAATTGTGAATTGAATACGAAAGAAAATGAAGAAATATTAAAAATCAAGAAACGATACACTATTGCTTCTCTATTAGTAATGGCATTGCAAATGTGTGCGTTATTTGCATGGGCAATATTTGTGGATGATAGTATAATGCTTTTTCTAAGCAAAATAGTATTACACATGACGTTAAACGCAGAGTACGCGTGGATAACAACGATATATTTTAAAATTTATATTGCAATGAAGAGTTTAAATTTTTTTATCACAAATATTAATCTAGATAAAAACAACGTCAATGCAAATGAAAATAAAGCACGTCTATTGAAATTGATGCCTATTTATAGAGAAATTAGCGATTTGTTGGACTTCATCGGTGCACACAAAAATGCCATGGTAAGTTACACCGAACGAATTATAAAAATGTCAGCTGAGAGAGAGAGAGAGAGACAGTAATGTAATACAAAGTGTTTGTAACAGTTGTCAAATTAAAAAAACAATTTGTTGAAAACGTCTGGTTACTCTAGTTCGCTTTATTAAATGTCATTAATGTAGTGTCAGCAAAACAGTCAATGATTTAGGATTTATTATTTTTTAGGGTTCCGTACAAGAAAAAGGAAAAACGAAACCCTTATTATTATGACCACTCACGCATTCGTACGTCTGTCGTAATCGTATTTCTCAGAAACTACAATGTGCCATGTATCCTGTTAAGGATGCAGCACGAAGATATGTAACTTAAAAGGCCTATTGAAAGCCAACTTGTGAACACAGTCCTAATGAAATGTGCAGTGATACTATTTTACACATTTGTTTGTAATTCGCATCTTTGTTTACTTTATAGTTTTCGTTTTTTACAAACTTTTATTTAACTTCATTATTCGGGTCATTTATCGACTAGGACATATTTATTATTTACGTATTTCCAAATATTGGTTATAATTTTTCTCCCTCGTCTCTGAACATACCGGACCCATTTTGAAAATTTCAGATAATGTAAAGGTTTATCTGAAACTTACAGGACAAATGTAATGAAAGTCTTAGGCGCGAAATACCTTCAGAAATCAAATTTATAAATTAACATTTTACATAAAGCGTACGGAACCCTGTGTGCGCGAATTAAACTCGCATTTGACAAGTTTATACATTATGAAAATACGAGGTGTCATTGAATTTTCTGTACGAGCTGATTATTGCAATAATTAATTCATTATTATTTTTTAGTATGGCTCATTATTGATAACGTTATTTCAAGTTAATTTATGTGTGATATGGAGAGCAGCATACCTGAAATTCCTCGTAAGTATTATTATTATTATTGTATCCCATTATGACTAAATAATCTGTAAACAGACGGAAAGCAGAACGTTCATTTATCTATTCTTTTTTTGTTCTTTTCCTATATATCGTACGAAATACGAATACAAAATATCGTTTTAACAGTTATCTTCCTAATTGAAACCTTCTTCTTATTATTCTTTGCACTCATAAATAATATTTAGATCCAATTGAAATGCAAGATCCAATTGAAAAGCAAGATACAATGGAAAGGTAAGAAGGTAAGGTAAGGTAAGTTTTGTGTGTGGTAGAGCCATGCTGCATCGCAGCACGAATTGGGCTGGCTCGCCCGGTGAAATACCACCCTCTCACAGAATATCGACGCGAAATAACAGTATTGCTGTTGTGTTTAGTTCGGTGAGTTATACTACTATAATCCTTCTCTATTTACGCACACAGTTACAGCTGATCGTTATCAAAGCAATGACTCTGTCCATTTTGTATATTTGACCGGGAAATATGCACAAACTGGCGCTTGAGTTTTAAGGTGGAATCGCGTTTATGCGGCTGTATATAGAGCCGCTTAATAACGCGGTACTATCTAACTATCTATCTATTGTCTATCGGTATCGGTAACTATCTATTAATCGGTCTATCTGTGGGTTTGTCTGTGGCGCTGTAGCTTTTGAACAAGTGAACAAATTTGCGTGTATCGTTTATTTGGCCGCAACCTGCAACTTACGAGTATGTTCTTAAGTTTGGTGGAAATTGGCCCCAATTATTTTTAGTATCTAGTTTATAATTTAATCGAAATAAAGTTTTAATCTTTCATACATACGTATCTTCACGCTGTATCACTAACGGGGTAGTCAGAGAGAACGGAGTACCAAGTGTCGCGGTCCCTACACACTTCTTTCGCTTCCTTAAATGTCATTATTCTCCTCATAATCTTTCGTATTGATTGAGTATAATGAATATGTTAATAAGAATACTGATGAATGTCATGGATAACATAAGGGTTTGGTTTAGGTATTCGCTGTTTCAATCTCATTTTTTTAGTAGAAGGGAACAGTTTCGTGTATTTAACTGATTTTTGATGAGTAGTGAAGTGAACCACTTTTGCATAACAAGTTCCAATTAAAGATCTCTTATGTGTATTTTAGGCAATACAAAAAGGCGTCGTTCCTATTACTACCTACTGTGTATTATCCATAATCATTATAATGACAACAGCTACGTACGCGCAATCAGCTAAAAATGAGTACGATGCCATGAAGACTCTTGTGCGTCAGTTATTATGTTTCATTACAGGTAATTATTAATCTTTTGCACATTACATCAGACTTATAAATCATAGTTATTATTGCATCTGTTGTAACTGTATTAAAAATTTAATACTTTCTTTATTTCAGCAATAGGTGTACATAGTATGAGTCATTCGTTTAATTAAACTATGACCTCAAAGTAAGAAAACCATTAATATCCAATCGTGAATACCCATCACACCCGTGACAAAAATATTCTGAATGCAGTATAAATATAAGTGCTATTGGCTTTTATGGTTTCGAAATCAAATGCCCGATTTCACCAACGCTATCTAAGTCGTCACATAAATATTTACTACTTAAATTAAAAGACCCCCTAAACCGCTTATTTGATAATATTCGTACCACAATCTAACGGTTCACTAGTAATGTCAGACATAGTTATGTGACGTTTTATCGTTTCCATAGTGACTATTCGTTTCCGAAAATTTATCGATAAAACATATATTATTGTGTTACTACTAGGCTTTCTCCATATTGTCAAAAACTAACACAGGAAACAGTCACATAGTTTAATGGGTTTGAAAATCGAGTTTCTAAATTTAGGAGATCGTTTAAGTACACAGGAGCATCTTACGTTTCATGAAACGCAACATCATTGTTAGCGGTCCTCTATCCTTTTTTAGGAGTTCGCTAAGAATTAGAGAGCTTTCGTGAAATCGGGCATTAGAGTATTAACGGACCCTCTTACTAAGGCTTAGCCGTCTGTCCATCCATCCGTCTGTCTGTCTCAATTTTACAGGGCTAAATCATTTGAGCCGTAATAGGTTGCCGGTTGGAACTTTCCTAGAACATGTGTCGTCATGACAGATGTTCTAACAACCAACGTACATAAGGGAGGGATATAAATATTAAAACAGTAAAAAATGTAATCTGTAGGAAAATGTTTAAATTCCAAGTAAATTTTGAGGACGGTCCTTGTACTTACGCTTCTGGAGACAAAAACCCAAGTTTTGCACAAATTCAGCAAAAAATGCCTTAATATTAGGTCTTTACCTATGAAATTGCCGTTTAGTAAGCAAAAAGTTAAAGTATTTTTTTTATATATTTTTTTATTTATATTAATCCAAGTATGCACCCATGGTATCGATGCATCTCTGCCAGCGCAGTGGTAATTATTCAATGCCGTTCTTGAAGAAGTCAGGTGTAGGGGAGGCAACATACTTAGTAACTTAGTAAAGAACTTTTTCCTGGCAAGAAGTTGTCCAAATTTTGGAAAAAGTAGAAGTCTGTCGGCGCAAGATCTGGTGAGTACGGTAGATGACGTAAAATTTCCAACCTTAGCTCTTGTAGCTTAGAGACCGTCTGTCGTGCCGTGTGAGGTGGAGCGTTATCGTGCAGGAGTAGCGGGGACGAGCGACTAACCAAGGCTGGCCGGAGATTTGCGAATTTCTTCATCATTGTGTCCAGTTCCTCATAGCAGCAGGCATACACATCAGCAGTAATGCTCGTGTCATTTGGTAAGAAGCTGTGATAAATTACACCGGCACTAGGCCATCAAACAGTAACCACCACTTTTCTAGAGGTAAGTTTTCGTTTAGGGCATCGCCTAGGTGCTGAATCAGGGTCTAACCAACATGATGACCGCTTACGATTGTCAAAAAGAATCCGTTTTTTATCACAAGTGACAATGCAGTTCAAAATCCCTTCGTTTCTGTGTCTATCAAGCAACACAAGGCAAACTCCAACGCATTCTTCGCGCTGGCGATCGTTCATTTCATGCGGCACCCACTTATCAAGCTTTTTTACCTTGTCAGTTTGACGCAAATGGACCATTATTGTTTTGATGCTAACATCGAAAGCCGCTGCTAACTCAGCAGTAGATCGAGTATCGTCAGCTTCCACTATCGCCTTTAATTTGTCGTTGTTGACTTTAGTTAGCGGGTGACCACGAGGTTCATTTTTCAAATCGAAATTTCCATGTCGGAAGCGTTCAAATAACGTGTCAATAACGGATCGTCCGTTCGTTTGTAGTGTTCACTCCGTCCACGTCGTTAATATTGCGAGCCGTTTGTGCCGCATTGCTACCGCGACGGAACTCCTACTCCGTAATTACTCGTATTTTTATCGTGTCCATACTGATGAAAAAGATACAAATGTAGTGAAAACAAAACACTAATCAGTAAACAAATTTTGAAAATAAAATTCCACATTTTTAAAATAAAATTCATTTGAATTTAGCGTTTATTGCCAGCCATACACAAATTACATTTCAAATAGCTAGTATTGCAGAACGGTAATTTCATAGGTAAAGACCTAGTATAAGGACCACGTAGAACGCGTCGGAGTTACATCGGTTTATTTCGGTTATAGAGAATAATGATTAAGGGTTTAGTTCGAAACAAAAACACTACGCGAAAGTTTTAAAAACCTTTAGTAACCGGTAGTTTTTTTTTCAAACTGACTCCGAATCTTGGCAACATATTTCGTCGGACGTGCAGGAGTACAACACTCGTCCATCTATGTCACGTCACAGTAAACAATACAACTGAAGGAAGTGGTTTACTAAGTAAACTGCGTAATCGGTTCATAAGTGTTTTGTATTAACTACGTACACATATTAATAATGTATGTAACTGAATAAATAAATAAAATAAATAGAAGGGGTACGTCCCCATACAAGAAAGGAAGTGTCTAGTCTGCCACCAGTGGTCGTTTAATGAAAAGAAATATTCTACCACTGGCACTGGCAGTTCCGCTCCCAGTGGCAAGTTAAAATACAACGCTATTTTGCCGCTAGAGGTAAATATGTATGAATAAAATGTTCAATTTGTATATGTTTTGTTAACTCTCTAAACTTCTTTTTACTTGAGACAAATTTCATCAAAATTACACAAATATGTACAATATTTTGTTAATTTGAGATAGAATAATTTGGTATGCTTCAAGTCTTATTATAATTACTTAAATATTATGTAGATACTTAAAACTAAACGAATTATAACAAGTAGTGTGATGATTGTTATGTAACATATTATGAAACAAGTTACATCAATGTTTTTTAGTTTTTGCTCTTTTGCAAAAGCGGCAATCCATGCAAGCGTCAAACTTGATGTAATTATGAAAAAAAAACAGTTTTAAAATTGTCATCTTTTTTATTTTCATTACCGAAAACCCGAGCTACGTATTTAGTAAATACATTAGTATTATTATTAAAAGTTTTTTACTATTTCAAAGTTTTCAAAAAAACTCACGACATCAAATGTTTACAGCCGCCGACAAAAATTTAAATTTAAAATATTTCTTACAGTTACATACATTCATAATATTTAAGTATTTAAATTTAGTGTAAAAATTAAATGTAATGTATTATTTTCAGACAAAGAAGACCGAAAGGAATTAAAACTATTTCTACTGGAACTCCAAGTGAGCCCTGTTGAGTTTTCTGTGTGGAAAATGTTTGCCATAGATTCGTCTCTACCACAAAAGTACTTGTCGCTACTGATCTCATACAGCATTGTATTATATGGATTTTATTATTTGTTAATGAAAGATCAGCCAGTTTAATTCGAAAGAATTTGTAATAACACACGATCAATGAAATGACTTTGTATCTCAAAACTAAAACCAGTCAAGAGTAATCAAATGTCAATCGGTCATGTATATCATACTATTTCATAGGGAATGCGCCATATTTCCGTAAATGTTCCGTAGCAGTTCTCTCACTAACAGTCTTCAATTCCTTATGTGTACCGCTGCAGGACGCCATGGAGCCATTCGGTTTCATTTTGTTCTAGTAAAATCTTATTTCGTCGTGACAAAGCTTTCATCTAAAATAATTATGAGTAAAATCGGAGAAAAACAGAGTACTAAAATGTGCTTTCAGGAAAATGTTCGTAACATTTGCATTTCAGTTTAGAAATTGGAGTGTCCTGTGAAGACACCTTTACTAAATATTTTATTACTAAGTATTAGGTACACACGTTATACGTAATCCCAGTTTTACTCAGACTCCAAGCTAATTCAGAAATGTTCGTTTCATAAATTGATGACTGATTCGAACTCTACGATTAAATATTTTAATAAAACCCTATGTATGAATAAAATGTTCAATTTGTATATGTTTTGTTAACTCTCTAAACTTCTTTTAACTTGAGACGAATTTCATCAAAATAACACAAGCATGTACAATATTTTGTTAATTTGAGATGGAATAAATTGGTATGCTTCAAGTCTTATTATAATTACTTAAATGTTATGTAGATACTTAAAACTAAACTAATTACAACAAGTAGTGTGGTGATTGAATCTAATCTATGGAATATCTGTACCATCGGTAGTACACCGTGTAAATGAGTTTAGGTTATGTAACATGTTATGTAACTTTTCTTATTTGTATAACACGTCCACAGTGTTTATTCTGGCACTTAACGTTATAAGCTATCTATTTAGTAGTTATTAACAATGTACATATTTAACTCACTATGCAATATAGCAATATTAAGTTAGTTGTTGTACACAATAATCATATGTTAGTTCGGATGAAATAACATAACACCACAGATTATACACTGTTCTCGGTTTCATGAGCTGCAACAGTGCCAACAAAGGACAAGAAAAGGCTATACATGCACATTTGTGTCAATGTTATATAAATGTTATGAAACTTGTTATAGGTGTAGTTATATATGTTGCAAATGATAAGATCCACCACCGCCACCACCACTTTTAGGTATAATTACTTTATGATAGTCCTAAAGATGTATTTTCTTAAGTCTTATGCAAAACAAAGAAAAAAATTAATTTCATTCACCTGAGAAGAATCTGTAACTCTCCTTCTAATGGTGCCATAACTGAAGCATCAGTTCGCGTATTAACGACAGCTTACTACTGTGCCGCCATACATTATGTCTGAATACAGCACAAATAGCTTTACTTCTAGAGACGCTTTATGGCTACTACGATATAATGATCCCACCCCACAGGCCGCAGTAAGGAGCCTTCCACTCCACATTCAGTATTCATTTTTTTCGCACTATACTATCAAATTCGGTTATAAATCCACAAAAGCGCAGAAAACTTTCTGAGCTAGGACCGCTAACCTTCCCACGGTTATGAAGAGCGAGAAAGTCTGATCACAACATCTACGAGAAATTCCTTTCATGCTGTCGCTTGATACCTTAGTGTACACTTTATATGCGAAGTTAACTAAGATAGTGGTGCGATAATATACACAGTCTAGGTGAGAACCATTTCCTTTATAAAGAGATACTACGACTGCGGTGCGCTAGTCCTCTGGAAGTTCTCTGTTCTGTCCCAGCGACTGCACAATTTACATAACGTATGGCTGAGGTAATCAAAAATCCACGATGAGTTCTTGACTTAGCAGTCCAGGACTATCATACTTGGTCTTCTCAGCAGTTACCTCATGACTTCTTGCAGCCTTTCCACATTAGAAAATTTCTACCACTTTCTCGATTTTCTTTATGTTAATGAGTTCCTGCAGTTCCTTGCTGAATGTGGCAATTCACTAAGCAGTATCAGAGACAGACTCGCCCCTCTGTATTATTTTCTATATAATGTTCTCTGTAATGTTAATTCCTTTGATGTAGAACGTCTTTTTAATCAGTTAGCCGATCGTTTTCTTTCGATTACACTTTGCTCTATTTCAGTACTTACATACGTAATTATTACAAAAATATAAAATATAATTTGTCATAATGCTGTTCGATAACTTGCTATTATCTAACGCTTCACACTTTACATGTGGTTTTTCACGAAAGTGCTTCCGTATCTGATTTCTGCAGATCGTGTCTCTCCGTTGTCAAGTTTTCATGACATAGCTATTTCTCGCGGCAAAGTAGTCTTGCTGTATATTCTTCTCTTTGTATACTTTTATGTATGTTTAGCGATAACTTCCTCAATTGTAGATCGATTTCGAAAATTTTTGTTTTCTTTTGAAAGGTATATGTCCGAGATGGCCCCACTTAAATTTCATCGATATTAGAGCTTGGACTTCGAAGATACACCAAATAACACGAAATAACGCGATCTGGTTATAACCTTTATTTATATTGATGATTCTCTTGTTTCGTTATCTAGTGTATATTCGAAGTCCAAGCTCTAATATCGGTGAAAATTAAATGGTACCACTTCTGAAGTATTACCTATCCATCGAAAAAAGAATTTTTGAAATCGGTTCATAAATGACGGAGTTATGAGGTAACAAACATAAAAAAAAACCTTTCACTTCATTATGGTAATAAATCACAGTAATGGTAAGAATATCATTATTAATCTTATTATTCTATTCCACGTAGTTTTTTGGCAGCCTCATACATGCTGTCCCTAACGTCCAGCAAACATTCTTCTACATATGCACTCCTCACTTTCAATTTATCGTCAAGCCCTGCGAAGACTTGCTTTCTTATTTTTTTAATATATATCGGTAAAAAGTGCAGTAATTAATTTACAAACTCAATAAGGTTAACAAACAAATGAAATATTAATCGTACCATACTGATGATTGATGATGAGTCAAGGAAGCGACTTTGAAATATAGTATTAAAACATAATGTTAAACCATAGATAATGTAAAAAGCATTCATTTTTGTAACAACACCGTTGTAATTACCATTCAACCGATTAATACATAACAATTTTGATCTACAATCAATGGATAACACATGCTCGTACAATATTTTAGTAATGTTAGAATTTCTCTGTATAAATAAATCTTACCAAATTAAAAACATTATTTCATTTACTTTGTACCTAAACGTGGACTGCGCAATAATTTCATGTCAAATGATATCTACCTATCTACAAAATACTATAGAAATGTAATTGTGTGTCATAATCATGCAAACATTGAAATATTTTTGAAAAAAATAACTGAGCTTTTTAGGCGTGTCTGATTCCAAAACAAACATTTTTAGAATTTTGGTCTGTTTACATATTTATTTGTTTAGCTTCAATAAAAATAACCGAAGAAATTTCAATGTAAATTACACTATGCGATGGACTAAAGTACCAGATATTTAATACGGTATATTATGTCATTAAACTATCTTTATTCAAGTAAAATAAAATGTCAAAGATTTTTTCAAACATTTTCTGTTTACACTTTGAATCGACAGCAATATTCATGCTGTATATACGTATGGATAAACCTTGTTTCGTTTAAGGCATTTCGTGACGACATATCTTGCCCCGGCGCCAGTTGGTAAAATCCTACAGCCTCTACTGAGAAGAACGAGCACTAAAACGGGTCTTATTTTTCCAAGGTCATCTTACAATCATATTTCTCGGTATATACGTGTTATTGTTTGATCTCCTATCTTTAATATTTCTCTTTCTCTTAGAAGCTTTCTCGTAGATATTTGTAATCAGATTTTCTCGCTATACATAATCGTGGGAAGGTTTGCGGTCTTAGAGTAAAAAGTTTTCTGCGCTTTTGCGGATCTAGAAAAATAATTTGATAGTATAGTGCGAAAAAAACGGAAAAGGGAAGGCTCCTTACTGCGGCCTGTAAGGTCATTATATCGTAGCCATAGTCTGCTGGGTACTTTAAGCAATGACAGCTTTCTAAGCGGCAGCTTTGAGGAAGTCTATTATTTAAGATAATGTGTAGTTTTATGTTTGTAAATATTAATATTAAATGTTATTTTTTAGCCATAAAGCATTTATAGAAGTAAACGACGACATGTCGCCCTGGTTCATAGTTTATACAGGCATTTGATGTCTGACTGGCTATTTCTACTGTATTCGGACATAATGTATGGCGGCATAGTAGTAACCTGTCATTAATACGCCGACCAATGCTTCATTTGTAGTAGTAGTATTAGAAGCAGAGTAAACAACTACACAACAAGCGCCAACGAGTCGCTTGCTCGAGCCGGCAGAGTGAGTTGTGGTTTGAGTACTTGATGATGTTAATTAATAATATCACCTGGAGAGTGGTATACCTAATTTTTTTATGGGCGCCTAGTACACCTCTGCAATCGAACTCTAATGGGATAGGTTAGTATTATTAAATAAAATACAAGAAAATATCACCCAAAATACAACATTTATTTAATTAATCCTATTTACGCGTCACACTGGTGGATTCCATGAGTTCAAAAATACCTTGTATATTAATTCTAGAAGATTAAGCGATAATAGAATGTAACATTGACCTGTTTCTTATTACTTATTTATAGTGAAAGAATATTTAGTATCTAACAGCACTTAGGTAAGAACAGATTTACAAAGTAATTACTGGCAATAAAGTTTTATAAGCATTGAGCTTAGATAATACTTGTTTAAAATAAATACTTAGGCTTAATAAGTTAGATCAGTCGTGAGATATTCAATACAATAACATAATTCATTTATGTTATCCTAAATCCAAGATGAATATACTTCATTATAAAAGTTTATAAATCATTACACATTTTATGCGTTGCAATTAGATTCTTAGTAGTACTACAGATACATAAATCATAGCATATTTTATACATTAGAATAAAATACTAAGGTTAAAGCAAAAAACCTAGTACATTTACAATATCAATACATGGAGCTAATATCAAACAGAAAGTCAATTCTTAGTTTTAAGGAGATAGGGGTTATCAGTATTACCTCTGATAAATCAAAAGAGGGAGGTGGTCATCCACCAACTAGACCTCCTCCTCAGCATTCCCCTTTGCAGAGCACCTACTTGAATCATAGCACACACGTGCCACGGTCTTCTAGACTGCCCTTTTTAAAAGGACCGGCGATCTGGCTACTCGTTCTTCCATCAACAGCGAAGCGAATTCAGTCTTCTTGATGTGCACATAGAGTTGTGTACCAAGCTTTTCTAGGTACCACTAGGATATTTAAGGGATACTGAGCTTTAGATAATTTAGAGTAATTTTTAGTATTATTCCTAGGTATTCTTTGAATACCTGGACAGGTGGTCTGATTAATTTTACTAGACATCCTTAGTATACAGGGACAGGAGGCCTACCGGATTTTACTAGATGTCCTTAGAACTCTGTAACAAGCACACGTAAACATTAGGCTCCTATTCCCTAGCCCTATCATTAGAATACTCACATTACTCCCCAGATTAAATACTCACCATGGAATTCACCATGAGATAACCTACATTAAGCTATTATTACTAATTTGTTAAGACCTCTTTATAAATGGCGTGCTTATCACACAAAAAGATAGCAAAACTTGAGACGGAGCGGCCTCACGACTAATTTCTTCTTAGGTGAGGCAGCTCGTTCCACAGCAAAAAGAAAGAGGCCTCTCCAGACACGAAGCAGTTTGTATACCCTCACGACGAAGGTCACCTGCGCTCCTGCTCCTGGAACATCTAGTGAAGTGACAGTGGTCGATAAACCCTACCTAAAACTATATCTTCATAGCAAATCGATATGATTAATTAATAGAAATAAGTACATGCTGTTTCATTTACCTATGGTTAAATTATTATTCATTAGTCATACTATATTAATAAAGTTAAGACATTAATGTTTCATTAATTTAGACCGTTCTACATATGAAAACAACGGATACTACATTAGGGTCAATCGATAGATTTATCGAACGTACCTTTACCTCTACACTCATTAACATAGACAACGGGTTCACTGGTACATTTGTCATCATCGCCGTGTAACGTTCTAGAATGTTCTATAGATTAACGAATTATTGAAAAATAATGCTACTAACGTAAGCCTAGGTAATTTGCAGGTTTTTATTTTTCTATTAAAATTTTCTAATATTCGGACACTATATTATAAATATGTTTATATTGGTTGAATAGGGTTATGGCCATTGCTTCACCGTTGTTAAAACAAGTTGTCGTACTAATCTATGCTGTCATTGTCAGTCTGTTAAGGTGATTGATGTATGTAAATATTTAACCTACGCAAGAAATAGTTTGTTATAATTATTTTGCAGGATAAAAGAAGTTATATGTGAATGTATTTGTTAAATGATGACGTGTTTCAACTAGTCCTGCTAGCTATTGTTTACAATGTAGGATGACACAGGTGGAGGTATACGATTTAAGTGCTACGATTTAGTTTTAATTCTTCTGCATTTGCATTAGACTTAACAGAACACATCTGTAGAACTGTCATAAAGTAATTATACCTAAAAGTGGTGGTGGTGGAGCTCATCATTTGCAACATATATAATTACACATATAACTAGTTTTATAACATCGATATAACATTGATATAAATGTCAACATATAACAATATATATAAAAATAACTTAAAGCTACTCTAAAATAAGCCTTTTTTTGTCCTTTATTATCACTGTTGCAGCTCATGAACCGAGAAGAGTACAATCTGTGATGTCAAGTTATTTGATCCGAACTAACACGATTATTGTATATAAAAAGTAACTTAACATTGCTATATTGTATAGTGAGTTAAATATTTACATTGTACAAGCCAGCTCGTAACAGCTAAATGCGACATAATTACTACAATAACAATTGTACTACTACTCACTCTAATATAATAAGTACTAATTAGATAACTTATAACGTTATGTACCAAGATAAAGTGGACAGTGGACGTGTTATACAAATAAGAAAAGTTACATAATATATTACATAACCTAAACTCGTTTACACGGTATGCTATCGATGATACAGAGCATGTGATATAAGTAATGTTCCATAAATTACATTCAATTGCCGCACTACTTGTAACAATTAATTGTAGAATACGTTTTAAGTATCTATATTTATGAAGTAGTGAGTTCTTACATAATATTTACATATAGTAATAGTAATAATAGTAATAATAATAGTAGTAATTTAAAACTTAATTTAAAAGTAAAAAAAAAATTATACATATTATTTTTCAATTATTAAATCGTAGGGTTTAAATCACAATTATCAATTTATGAAACGAACATTTCTGATTTACCTTGGATTTGAGTGTAACTGGAATTATAATGCGTGTAACGTGTGCACCTAACACAAATTCTATAATATAGTAATTAGTGAAGGTGTCTTCACAGATTCGACACCAATTTTTAAACTTTAATGTAAATGTTCCGAACAATTTCCTGAAAGCACATTTCAGTACCTAGTTTGGTTCCGATTTAACTTATACATCTTTAAAATTATTATGTATACGAGGAAAAATCTGTTTATAAAGAATATTGGTGGTATGGTGACTGGAGGTCGTGATAAATTGGTTATTCCAAAATTTAAAATATATAAGTCAAATGTTTCGTTTTTGGGTAGCTGCATTCGTTTTTATAATATAGCTCCTCAAGAAGTTACTCAGTTAACAGAAAATAGATTTAGATTAGTTATAAAACGTACATTGATTAGACAATCATACTATAAAATAAACGATTTCGTTGAAGATAAAACAATGGTCTTCTCTGCACATGCATTTACTGGCTTTCTGAATATGAATGCTTATAAACTTTTATTAATAAACCTTTTGTAAAATGATGTTGAAAAAATGATACCTGACTGAGATTCTTGTCGGTTCTTTTTTTTTGAACCGAACTAAAGTAGATTTGACGTTCAAAAAATCTTATAACTGGGTTTACTTGAATAAATTGATTTGATTTGAACTTCTTAATTGAATTTTCTTTGTCTGTGTCTTGTTGTCTTTGATGGACAAGTCTAGCACATTGTTCTTTATTTTAATATGACAAATAAAACTAATACAAGACGTCTTTCGAAAGCGTAGCAACGTAGTCACTGAAATTGGTAAACGCTTCCACGAAAAGAACGGCTCCGAATTGCAACTGTCTCCTTACGAAACTTATCGTAGTAGTCGTCGTAGTTCGGTTCTATATCGCCTTGCTCCTATGATGGCTAGTCAAAAACCGAACTCACTTGGCGGACTTGCAACCCTATGTAAGTATAGCTCAGGAAAAACGAAGGTGGAACCTTCAAGTACGGCTGCTTTTGCTATTATATTAGAACATCATCGTCGACTCCGCTAGTTAATTGTCGACACGGTTTTGTGACGAGCACCCTCTATAGCTTTCGAAATACCTTAGAAATGTCTATTAAGTCATAGCCCTGTAATATCTAGGTCTCGAGGCAAATACCTTAAAAGTTAATTATGACCTTATTATCTCTAAGTAATTCCAATTGTGGCAACATAAGCAAAAGTATTTGTTATCGTTACGAGTACCCACTTAATTTTTTCGACATTTAGATATACGGAAAACAAAATGTTACTCCGCTTTGTACCAATTAAGCTGATTACATGGAGCTAATATAAAAATAGATTTTTTCGATTCCCAAATGATTAATGAAATACTCTTTCCTGTCAGGTGAGTTCCATTTATGCGCAGAGGGTCCTATGCAATATTTACCGAAATAAACAGTTTTTAAAATTAATTCCTTGAAATCTGTGAGACCTGATACTTCAGTTTTACTTCTTCAAGAACTCCAAAAAACACGTTGCATGTACTGTCAGAGTTTTCAAAATTTCCGCTCCACTGGTTTCGGAGGTTAAAATTAACCTACTTGAACTATTTTTGATTACATTTTTAAAATTATTTTATTATAAGTATTCACTATTGCAAAACATCCAAATTAATAAAGTATATTACTACGTGAAATTTCAAATTCTATACCACATGGTTGCTGACCAAATTGGCTGTAAGCAGTGACAGACAGATGGATGGACTCGTGAGTGACATCACAAGTTTTTTGTTACTCCATTCAAAGCAAGGAACCCTAACCTAAAAATAGATGTTTTTCGATTTCCAAATGACCGATGATAATGATCTTTCGTGTGAGGGCGAGTTCTTTTTGCGTGCAGAGGGTTCTGCGTAATATTTAAAAAAATAAAAAGAGTTTACCTACTTGAAATATTTTCAATTACATTTTAAAAACTATTTTACAAGGGCTGCCAGCAGACCCAACTTATTGTATACCGCCGGGGTTCTGAAATTATACAAAATCAAATCATATTAGACGAAGCAACAAAATTGTTGACTGTAAGAATAAAAGTATTAATTTATTGTCACTTTGACTTATATGGAATAGAAAAAAAACTGAATAATTTATTTCAATGAATTGTTATAAATTTCTAGCATCAGCATAGGCCTCAAAGTAAACTTAGAACTTTAGCAGTAAAACAATATTTTTAACAACAGCAGACTTTATCTACGTAGAGAATGCAATGCAAAAGCGATATTACAATTTTCGCAAAGTTGACTTTAAATTTGAATTCTTATTTTTGTATCCGATTATGCAAGGCAAACTACTATAGGAACAGTATATTTCAAATGAACATATTATATACATATTTTGTATCCAATTATACGAACTGGCAGCCCTGAATGTTACATAAGTATTATCTATTGCAAAACATCCAAATTAATAAAATATATTACTCCGTGAAATTCCAAATTCTATTCCGCATGGTTACTGACAAAATGAGCTGTGAACTGTAGCAGGTAGATGGACGGACTCATGAGTGATCTTACAAGTGTTCTGCTCTTCCTTTCGAAGGAAGGAACCCCAAAAACCTTCTTTAATAAAAATAGAATAACATCATACGTTAGAAATTTCTGCTACGTGACTCACGTATTCGAAGTGTAACTTCTAACTTATAAACATGATTACTACAATCCAAGTGAGACCGAGAAATGAAACGCGTAGAACTAATAACGATATAGAAGACGAATTCAAATGGCTACTGTTCATTAAATTAGCACTCGGCGACAACAAGTTACAGTGGAAATATTCTAAAACATTTAATAAAATACACAAAATATATTCCTCGGGTATATGTTGCTATGTGTTATTATGCCTCTACGTATGCTTTTATGAAGTAAATTACATTAGGTTTATATTTAACGTCTTATGTACAACTGGATACGTATTGGTTTTAATCAATCAGATGTGCACAAAAAAAAATTATACTAAATTACTGTTTGAAAAGTTTGAAAAAATCAATTGTGAATTGAATACGAAAGAAAATGAAGAAATATTAAAAATCAAGAAACGATACACTATTGCTTCTCTATTAGTAATGGCATTGCAAATGTGTGCGTTATTTGCATGGGCAATATTTGTGGATGATAGTATAATGCTTTTTCTAAGCAAAATAGTATTACACATGACGTTAAACGCAGAGTACGCGTGGATAACAACGATATATTTTAAAATTTATATTGCAATGAAGAGTTTAAATTTTTTTATCACAAATATTAATCTAGATAAAAACAACGTCAATGCAAATGAAAATAAAGCACGTCTATTGAAATTGATGCCTATTTATAGAGAAATTAGCGATTTGTTGGACTTCATCGGTGCACACAAAAATGCCATGGTAAGTTACACCGAACGAATTATAAAAATGTCAGCTGAGAGAGAGAGAGAGAGAGAGAGAGTAATGTAATACAAAGTGTTTGTAACAGTTGTCAAATTAAAAAAACAATTTGTTGAAAACGTTGAAAATGTAGTGTCAGCAAAACAGTCAATGATTTAGGATTTATTATTTTTTAGGGTTCCGTACAAGAAAAAGGAAAAACGAAACCCTTATTATTATGACCACTCACGCATTCGTACGTCTGTCGTAATCGTATTTCTCAGAAACTACAATGTGCCATGTATCCTGTTAAGGATGCAGCACGAAGATATGTAACTTAAAAGGCCTATTGAAAGCCAACTTGTGAACACAGTCCTAATGAAATGTACAGTGATACTATTTTACACATTTGTTTGTAATTCGCATCTTTGTTTACTTTATAGTTTTCGTTTTTTACAAACCTTTATTTAACTTCATTATTCGGGTCATTTATCGACTAGGACATATTTATTATTTACGTATTTCCAAATATTGGTTATAATTTTTCTCCCTCGTCTCTGAACATACCGGACCCATTTTGAAAATTTCAGATAATGTAAAGGTTTATCTGAAACTTACAGGACAAATGTAATGAAAGTCTTAGGCGCGAAATACCTTCAGAAATCAAATTTATAAATTAACATTTTACATAAAGCGTACGGAACCCTGTGTGCGCGAATTAAACTCGCATTTGACAAGTTTATACATTATGAAAATACGAGGTTTCATTGAATTTTCTGTACGAGCTGATCATTGCAATAATTAATTCATTATTATTTTTTAGTATGGCTCATTATTGATAACGTTATTTCAAGTTAATTTATGTGTGATATGGAGAACAGCATACCTGAAATTCCTCGTAAGTATTATTATTATTATTATTATATCCCATTATGACTAAATAATCTGTAAACAGACGGAAAGCAGAACGTTCATTTATCTATTCTTTTTTTGTTCTTTTCCTATATATCGTACAAAATACGAATACAAAATACCGTTTTAACAGTTATCTTCCTAATTGAAACCTTCTTCTTATTATTCTTTGCACTCATAAATAATATTTAGATCCAATTGAAATGCAAGATCCAATTGAAAAGCAAGATACAATGGAAAGGTAAGAAGGTAAGGTAAGGTAAGTTTTGTGTGTGGTAGAGCCATGCTGCATCGCAGCACGAATTGGGCTGGCTCGCCCGGTGAAATACCATCCTCTCACAGAATATCGACGTGAAATAACAGTATTGCTGTTGTATTTAGTTCGGTGAGTGAGAGTTCCGGTAGCCCATTCCCCCCCCCCCCCCCACCCCTCTCTTGGCATGGCAGCGGTTTTTAACTTGAAATTACACCAGGGGGGTACCGACACATCCGGAAAAGCCGGCCTTACTTTTCCTTACCGAGACGCAGATCTATTCGAGTGCGTCCAAACGGCGACAGACTCTCTCCTCCGACAGATCCCCTGTGTCGAAATTGTGGTTTTGGGTGACTTTAATGCCCACCACATCGAATGGCTTGGGTCACGTATAACTGACCACGTGGTAAGGTCCATCCATGACTTCGCTTTGGCCTATGGTTTATCTCAACTGGTCACCGCGCCCACGCGAATTCCAGAAATGGATAGCCATTCACCCTCCTTACTGGATCTGCTGTTGACCTCGCACCCCGATGGCTATCAAGTCTATGTCCGCTAGGCTCTTCGGACCATTGTCTAATTCGGAGCACCGTGCGTCTCACTAGAACTTTGAGATCGCAACCTGCGGCTAGTCGTCGGGTCTGGCATTACAGGTCAGCAGACTGGGACGGAATGCGAAGTTTCTTTGCATCCTACCCATGGTGGCGTGTTTGCTTCTCGCTGGATGATCCTGATGTCTCCACCGACTCCGTCACTGATGTCATACTGCAGGGAATGGAACTTTTCATTCCAAGCTCTGTGGTTCCCATTGGTGGCGGATCTCGGCCCTGGTTTGGTCGCTCATGCAAATTGACGTCCCGTCAGAGGCGTGTGCGCTACCGAGCCTGGGCAAAGGCAGTGGCATCTAAGAAACCAAACACCAGCGCGTTCAGAAAAGAGTACAACTATGCCACCAGGTCTTTTAAGAGAGATATTGCCAAAGCGAAGTCCTCGTTCATAGGCAAAATTAGCGAGAGACTAGTTCGTCTTCCTTCGGGGACACGCGCATTTTGGTCTCTCGCCAAAGCTGTCCTTGGTAATTTCTGTCAGCCGTCTCTTCCATCATTGCATAAAACCGATGACTCCCTGGCCCACACTGCAAAGGAGAAAGCCGATCTTCTGGGCACTCTCTTTGCATCAAATTCGACATTGGATGACGGGGGAAATTTACCACCAACCATACCGCATTGTGCGAGCTCTATGCTAAACGTTCGGTTCCTACAGAGTTCAGTTCGTAAGGCTCTTTTTTCCCTTGATATTTATAAGTCGAGTGGGCCAGACGGAGTCCCCGCAATTGTGTTAAGGACGTGTGCTCCAGAGTTGGCACCGGTTCTAACGCGCCTTTTTCGGCTCTCTTACACCATTGGCGTTGTCCCGAGTTCTTGGAGGACGGCCTTTGTGCACCCAATCCCTAAAAAGGGCGATCGCTCTGATCCGTCCAACTATAGGCCCATTGCCATTACCTCTTTACTCTCCAAAGTTATGGAATCCATCATAAACTGTCAACTCCTCGGGCACCTAGAGGAGCACCAGCTGATCAGTGATCGCCAGTACGGTTTCCGCCGAGGTCGCTCAGCTGGTGATCTTTTAGTATACCTTACGCATCGCTGGGTGGAGGCAGTCGAGAGTAAGGGGAAGGCTCTGGCAGTAAGTCTGGACAGAGCGAAAGCCTTTGATAGGGTGTGGCACGGGGCTTTACTTTCTAAACTTCCATCTTACGGGCTTCCCGAAAAGTTATGCGCGTGGGTTGCCAGCTTCCTCTCGGGCGTAGCATAAAAGTCGTAGTAGACGGTATGTGCTCTGACTTGAAGCCTGTGAACGCTGGTGTCCCGCAAGGGTGTGTGCTTTCTCCGACTCTTTTTCTTCTGCATATCAATGACATGCTGCATAACAATAGCGCCATTCATTGCTATGCGGATGACAGTACTGGGGATGCACTTTATACCGGACGTGCTAATTTCTCGTTGGAAAACGTTATTGAGAATCGGAACAAGCTTGTGTCTAATATTGAGAACATGTTAAGTCATGTCTCAAGTTGGAGCCAACTAAACTTAGTCCAAATTAACCCCTCTAAGACACACAAGTTTGCACGTTAACCGCAAAAAGACGTCCCTTTGTCGTATCCCTCAGTTTTTAAGGTACTTCCCTTGATGCCAAGCCGACTATTGGAGTCCTTGGCGTCGATGTCTCGAGCGACGTTCAGTTCCGCGGTCATCTGGAGGGCAAAGCTAAATTAGCTTCGGTTCGGGTTATCGGCGATCCGGTACTCTCTGATCGGCTCGATTCTCTGACCCTGAGGAGGGACGTTGCGTCCCTAAGCATATTTTACCGGATCTATCATGGGGAATGTTCTGAGAAATTGTTCGGAGTACAGCCTGCTGCTGAATTCCGTTACTGTACGTCACGCAATCGACAGTCCTTTCATCCTCACCACCTTGATGGATGGCGGTCTACAACTGTGCGATTTTTACGACATCTTTTACCACGTACGACAATTTTGTGGAACCAACTTATAGCGGCGGTATTCCCGGACCGTTACGACTTAGGGACCTTCAAGAAACGAGCCTACTCTTCATTTAAAGGCCGGCAACGCACCCGTGACTCCCTGGACGTTGCGGGTGTCCATGGGCGGCGATGATCATTTTCCATCGGATGATGCGCTTGCTCGTTTGCCCCCTCTGATATAAAAAAAAAAAAAGGTCCAAGGCACTGTTTAGTATAAGTTAACTGTTTATAGTTCACAAATTTTGTCCATAAGTTTCAGTACTGTACTATACTGTATTCTACTATAATCCTTCTCTATTTACGCACACAGTTACAGCTGATCGTTATCAAAGCAATAACTCTGTCCATTTTGTATATTTGACCGGGAAATATGCACAAACTACCGCTTGAGTTTTAAGGTGGAATCGCGTTTATGCGGCTGTATATAGAGCCGCTTAATAACATGGTACTATCTAACTATCTATCTATTATCTATCGGTATCGGTAACTAGCTATTAATCGGTCTATCTGTGGGTTTGTCTGTGGCACTGTAGCTTTTGAACAAGTGAACAAATTTGCGTGTATCGTTTATTTGGCCGCAACCTGCAACTTACGGGTATGTTCTTAAGTTTGGTGGAAATTGGCCCTAATTATTTTTAGTATCTAGTTTATAATTAAATCGAAATAAAGTTTTAATCTTTCATACATACGTATCTTCACGCTGTATCACTAACGGGGTAGTCAGAGAGAACGGAGTACCAAGTGTCGTGGTCCCTACACACTTCTTTCGCTTCCTTAAATGTCATTATTCTCCTCATAATCTTTCGTATTGATTGAGTATAATGAATATTTTAATAAGAATACTGATGAATGTCATGGATAACATAAGGGTTTGGTTTAGGTATTCGCTGTTTCAATCTCATTTTTTTAGTAGAAGGGAACAGTTTCGTGTATTTAACTGATTTTTGATGAGTAGTGAAGTGAACCACTTTTGCATAACAAGTTCCAATTAAAGATCTCTTATGTGTATTTTAGGCAATACAAAAAGGCGTCGTTCCTATTACTACCTACTGTGTATTATCCATAATCATTATAATGACAACAGCTACGTACGCGCAATCAGCTAAAAATGAGTACGATGCCATGAAGACTCTTGTGCGTCAGTTATTATGTTTCACTACAGGTAATTATTAATCTTTTGCACATTACATCAGACTTATAAATCATAGTTATTATTGCATTGTTCATTGTTGTAACTGTATTAAAAATTTAATACTTTCTTTATTTCAGCAATAGGTGTACATAGTAGTTGAGTCATTCGTTTAATTAAACTATGACCTCAAAGTAAGAAAACCATTAATATCCAATCGTGAATACCCATCACACCCGTGACAAAAATATTCTGAATGCAGTATAAATATAAGTGCTATTGGCTTTTATGGTTTCAAAATCAAATGCCCGATTTCACCAACGCTATCTAAGTCGTCACATAAATATTTACTACTTAAATTAAAGACCCCCTAAACCGCTTATTTGATAATATTCGTACCACAATCTAACGGTTCACTAGTAATGTCAGACATAGTTATGTGACGTTTTATCGTTTCCATAGTGACTATTCGTTTCCGAAAATTTATCGATAAAACATATATTATTGTGTTACTACTAGGCTTTCTCCATATTGTCAAAAACTAACACAGGAAACAGTCACATAGTTTAATGGGTTTGAAAATCGAGTTTCTAAATTTAGGAGATCGTTTAAGTACACAGGAGCATCTTACTTTTCATGAAACGCAACATCATTGTTAGCGGTCCCCTATCCTTTTTTAGCAGTTCACTAAGAATTAGAGAACTTTCGTGAAATCGGGCATTAGAGTATTAACGGACCCTCTTACTAAGGCTTAGCCGTCTGTCCATCCATCCGTCTGTCTGTCTCAATTTTACAGGGCTAAATCGTTTGAGCCGTAATAGGTTGCTGGTTGGAACTTTCCTAGAACATGTGTCGTCATGATAGATGTTCTAACAACCAACGTACATAAGGGAGGGATATAAATATTAAAACAGTAAAAAATGTAATCTGTAGGAAAATGTTTAAATTCCAAGTAAATTTTGAGGACGGTCCTTGTACTTACGCTTCTGGAGACAAAAACCCAAGTTTTGCACAAATTCAGCAAAAAATGCCTTAATATTAGGTCTTTACCTATGAAATTGCCGTTTAGTAAGCAAAAAGTTAAAGTATTTTTTTTATATATTTTTTTTATATATTTTTTTTATTTATATTAATCCAAGTATGCACCCATGGTATCGATGCATCTCTGCCAGCGCAGTGGTAATTTTTCAATGCCGTTCTTGAAGAAGTCAGGTGTAGGGGAGGCAACAAACTTAGTAACTTAGTAAAGAACTTTTTCCTGGCAAGAAGATGTCCTAATTTTGGAAAAAGTAGAAGTCTGTCGGCGCAAGATCTGGTGAGTACGGTAGATGACGTAAAATTTCCAACCTTAGCTCTTGTAGCTTAGAGGCCGTCTGTCGTGCCGTGTGAGGTGGAGCGTTATCGTGCAGGAGTAGCGGGGACGAGCGACTAACCAAGGCTGGCCGGAGATTTGCGAATTTCTTCATCATTGTGTCCAGTTCCTCATAGCAGCAGGCATACACATCAGCAGTAATGCTCGTGTCATTTGGTAAGAAGCTGTGATAAATTACACCGGCACTAGGCCATCAAACAGTAACCACCACTTTTCTAGAGGTAAGTTTTCGTTTAGGGCATCGCCTAGGTGCTGAATCAGGGTCTAACCAACATGATGACATCTTACGATTGTCAAAAAGAATCCATTTTTTATCGCAAGTGACAATGAGGTTCAAAATCCCTTCATTTCTGTGTCTATTAAGCAACACAAGGCAAACTCCAACGCATTCTTCGCGCTGGCGATCGTTCATTTCATGCGGCACCCACTTATCAAGCTTTTTACCTTGCCAATTTGACGCAAATGGACCATTATTGTTTTGATGCTAACATCGAAAGCCGCTGCTAACTCAGCAGTAGATCGAGTATCGTCAGCTTCCACTATCGCCTTTAATTTGTCGTTGTTGACTTTAGTTAGCGGGTGACCACGAGGTTCATTTTTCAAATCGAAATTTCCATGTCGGAAACGTTCAAATAACGTGTCAATAACGGATCGTCCGTTCGTTTGTAGTGTTCACTCCGTACACGTCGTTAATATTGCGAACCGTTTGTGCCGCATTGCTACCGCGACGGAACTCGTATTCCGTAATTACTCGTATTTTTATCGTGTCCATACTGATGAAAAAGATACAAATGTAGTGAAAATAAAACACTAATCAATAAACAAATTTTGAAAATAAAATTCCACATTTTTAAAATAAAATTCATTTGAATTTAGCATTTATTGCCAGCCATACACAAATTACATTTCAAATAGCTAGTGTTGCAGAACGGTAATTTCATAGGTAAAGACCTATTATAAGGTCCACGTAGAACGCGTCGGAGTTACATCGGTTTATTTCGGTTATAGAGAATAATGATTAAGGGTTTAGTTCGAAACAAAAACACTACGCGAAAGTTTTAAAAACCTTTAGTAACCGGTAGTTTTTTTTTTCAAACTGACTCCGAATCTTGGCAACATATTTCGTCGGACGTGCAAGGAGTACAACACTCGTCCATCTATGTCACGTCACAGTAAACAATACAACTGAAGGAAGTGGTTTACTAAGTAAACTGCGTAATCGGTTCATAAGTGTTTTGTATTAACTACGTACACATATTAATAATGTATGTAACTGAACAAATAAATAAAATAAATAGAAGGGGTAGGTCCCCATACAAGAAAGGAAGTGTCTAGTCTGCCACCAGTGGCCGTTTAATAAAAAGCAATATTCTGCCACTGGCACTGGCAGTCCCGCTCCTAGTGGCAAGTTAAAATAAAACGCTATTTTGCCGCTAGAGGTAAATATGTATGAATAAAATGTTCAATTTGTATATGTTTTGTTAACTCTCTAAACTTCTTTTTACTTGAGACAAATTTCATCAAAATTACACAAATATATACAATATTTTGTTAATTTGAGATAGAATAAATTGGTATGCTTCAAGTCTTATTATAATTACTTAAATATTATGTAGATACTTAAAACTAAACGAATTATAACAAGTAGTGTGATGATTGTTATGTAACATGTTATGAAACAAGTTACGTCAATGTTTTTTAGTTTTTGCTCTATTGCAAAAGCGACAATCCACGCAAGCGTCAAACTTGGTGTAATTATGAAAAAAAAACAGTTTTAAAATTATCATCTTTTTTATTTTCATTACCGAAAACCCGAGCTACGTATTTAGTAAATACATTAGTATTATTATTAAAAGTAAAAGTAGTATTATTATTCAAAGTTTTCAAAAAAACTCACGACATCAAATGTTTACAGCCGCCGACAAAAATTTAAATTTAAAATATTTCTTACAGTTTACATACATTCATAATATTTAAGTATTTAAATTTAGTGTAAAAATTAAATGTAATGTATTATTTTCAGACAAAGAAGACCGAAAGGAATTAAAACTATTTCTACTGGAACTCCAAGTGAACCCTGTTGAGTTTTCTGTGTGGAAAATGTTTCCCATAGATTCGTCTCTACCACAAAAGTACTTGTCGCTACTGATCTCATACAGCATTGTATTATATGGATTTTATTATTTGTTAATGAAAGATCAGCCAGTTTAATTCGAAAGAATTTGTAATAACACACGATCAATGAAATGACTTTGTATCTCAAAACTAAAACCAGTCAAGAGTAATCAAATGTCAATCGGTCATGTATATCATACTATTTCATAGGGAATGCGCCATATTTCCGTAAATGTTCCGTAGCAGTTCTCTCACTAACAGTCTTCAATTCCTTATGTGTACCGCTGCAGGACGCCATGGAGCCATTCGGTTTCATTTTGTTCTAGTAAAATCTTATTTCGTCGTGACAAAGCTTTCATCTAAAATAATTATGAGTAAAATCGGAGAAAAACAGAGTACTAAAATGTGCTTTCAGGAAAATGTTCGTAACATTTTCATTTCAGTTTAGAAATTGGAGTGTCCTGTGAAGACACCTTTACTAAATATTTTATTACTAAGTATTAGGTACACACGTTATACGTAATCCCAGTTTTACTCAGACTCCAAGCTAATTCAGAAATGTTCGTTTCATAAATTGATGACTGATTCGAACTCTACGATTAAATATTTTAATAAAACCCTATGTATGAATAAAATGTTCAATTTGTATATGTTTTGTTAACTCTCTAAACTTCTTTTAACTTGAGACGAATTTCATCAAAATAACACAAGCATGTACAATATTTTGTTAATTTGAGATGGAATAAATTGGTATGCTTCAAGTCTTATTATAATTACTTAAATGTTATGTAGATACTTAAAACTAAACTAATTACAACAAGTAGTGTGGTGATTGAATCTAATCTATGGAATATCTGTACCATCGGTAGTACACCGTGTAAATGAGTTTAGGTTATGTAACATGTTATGTAACTTTTCTTATTTGTATAACACGTCCACAGTGTTTATTCTGGCACTTAACGTTATAAGCTATCTATTTAGTAGTTATTAACAATGTACATATTTAACTCACTATGCAATATAGCAATATTAAGTTAGTTGTTGTACACAATAATCATATGTTAGTTCGGATGAAATAACATAACACCACAGATTATACACTGTTCTCGGTTTCATGAGCTGCAACAGTGCCAACAAAGGACAAGAAAAGGCTATACATGCACATTTGTGTCAATGTTATATAAATGTTATGAAACTTGTTATAGGTGTAGTTATATATGTTGCAAATGATAAGATCCACCACCGCCACCACCACTTTTAGGTATAATTACTTTATGATAGTCCTAAAGATGTATTTTCTTAAGTCTTATGCAAAACAAAGAAAAAAATTAATTTCATTCACCTGAGAAGAATCTGTAACTCTCCTTCTAATGGTGCCATAACTGAAGCATCAGTTCGCGTATTAATGACAGCTTACTACTGTGCCGCCATACATTATGTCTGAATACAGCACAAATAGCTTTACTTCTAGAGACGCTTTATGGCTACTACGATATAATGATCCCACCCCACAGGCCGCAGTAAGGAGCCTTCCACTCCACATTCAGTATTCATTTTTTTCGCACTATACTATCAAATTCGGTTATAAATCCACAAAAGCGCAGAAAACTTTCTGAGCTAGGACCGCTAACCTTCCCACGGTTATGAAGAGCGAGAAAGTCTGATCACAACATCTACGAGAAATTCCTTTCATGCTGTCGCTTGATACCTTAGTGTACACTTTATATGCGAAGTTAACTAAGATAGTGGTGCGATAATATACACAGTCTAGGTGAGAACCATTTCCTTTATAAAGAGATACTACGACTGCGGTGCGCTAGTCCTCTGGAAGTTCTCTGTTCTGTCCCAGCGACTGCACAATTTACATAACGTATGGCTGAGGTAATCAAAAATCCACGATGAGTTCTTGACTTAGCAGTCCAGGACTATCATACTTGGTCTTCTCAGCAGTTACCTCATGACTTCTTGCAGCCTTTCCACATTAGAAAATTTCTACCACTTTCTCGATTTTCTTTATGTTAATGAGTTCCTGCAGTTCCTTGCTGAATGTGGCAATTCACTAAGCAGTATCAGAGACAGACTCGCCCCTCTGTATTATTTTCTATATAATGTTCTCTGTAATGTTAATTCCTTTGATGTAGAACGTCTTTTTAATCAGTTAGCCGATCGTTTTCTTTCGATTACACTTTGCTCTATTTCAGTACTTACATACGTAATTATTACAAAAATATAAAATATAATTTGTCATAATGCTGTTCGATAACTTGCTATTATCTAACGCTTCACACTTTACATGTGGTTTTTCACGAAAGTGCTTCCGTATCTGATTTCTGCAGATCGTGTCTCTCCGTTGTCAAGTTTTCATGACATAGCTATTTCTCGCGGCAAAGTAGTCTTGCTGTATATTCTTCTCTTTGTATACTTTTATGTATGTTTAGCGATAACTTCCTCAATTGTAGATCGATTTCGAAAATTTTTGTTTTCTTTTGAAAGGTATATGTCCGAGATGGCCCCACTTAAATTTCATCGATATTAGAGCTTGGACTTCGAAGATACACCAAATAACACGAAATAACGCGATCTGGTTATAACCTTTATTTATATTGATGATTCTCTTGTTTCGTTATCTAGTGTATATTCGAAGTCCAAGCTCTAATATCGGTGAAAATTAAATGGTACCACTTCTGAAGTATTACCTATCCATCGAAAAAAGAATTTTTGAAATCGGTTCATAAATGACGGAGTTATGAGGTAACAAACATTAAAAAAAAACCTTTCACTTCATTATGGTAATAAATCATAGTAATGGTAAGAATATCATTATTAATCTTATTATTTTTAATCCACGTAGTTTTTTGGCAGCCTCATACATGCTGTCCCTAACGTCCAGCAAACATTCTTCTACATATGCACTCCTCACTTTTAATTTATCGTAAAGCCTTGCGAAGACTTGCTTTCTTATTATTTTAATATATATCGGTAAAAAGTGCAGTAATTAATTTACAAACTCAATAAGGTTAACAAACAAATGAAATATTAATCATACCATACTGATGATTGATGATGAGTCAAGGAAGCGACTTTGAAATATAGTATTAAAACATAATGTTAAACTATAGATAATGTAAAAAGCATTCATTTTTGTAACAACACCGTTGTAATTACCATTCAACCGATTAATACATAACACTTTTGATCTACAATCAATGGATAACACATGCTCGTACAATATTTTAGTAATGTTAGAATTTCTCTGTATAAATAAAATCTTACCAAATTAAAAACATTATTTCATTTACTTTGTACCTAAACGTGGACTGCGCAATAATTTCATGTCAAACGATATCTACCTATCTACAATATACTATAGAAATGTAATTTTGTGTCATAATCATGCAAACATTGAAATATTTTTGAAAAAAATAACTGAGCTTTTTAGGCGTGTCTGATTCCAAAACAAGCATTTTTAGAATTTTGGTCTGTTTACATATTTATTTGTTTAGCTTCAATAAAAATAACCGAAGGAATTTCAATGTAAATTACACTATGCGATGGACTAAAGTACCAGATATTTAATACGGTATATTATATCATTAAGCTATCTTTATTCAAGTAAAACAAAATGTCAAAGGTTTTTTCAAACATTTTCTGTTTACACTTTGAATCGACAGCAATATTCATGCTGTATATACGTATGGATAAACCTTGTTTCGTTTAAGGCATTTCGTGACGACATATCTTGCCCCGGCGCCAGTTGGTAAAATCCTACAGCCTCTACTGAGAAGAACGAGCACTAAAACGGGTCTTATTTTTCCAAGGTCATCTTACAATCATATTTCTCGGTATATACGTGTTATTGTTTGATCTCCTATCTTTAATATTTCTCTTTCTCTTAGAAGCTTTCTCGTAGATATTTGTAATCAGATTTTCTCGCTATACATAATCGTGGGAAGGTTTGCGGTCTTAGAGTAAAAAGTTTTCTGCGCTTTTGCGGATCTAGAAAAAGAATTTGATAGTATAGTGCGAAAAAAACGAAAAAGGGAAGGCTCCTTACTGCGGCCTGTAAGGTCATTATATCGTAGCCATAGTCTGCTGGGTACCTTAAGCAATGACAGCTATCTAAGCGGCAGCTTTGAGGAAGTCTATTATTTAAGATAATGTGTAGTTTTATGTTTGTAAATATTACCGTATGTATGTTCTTTTTTAGCCATAAAGCATTTATGGAAGTAAACGATGACATGTCGCCCTGGTTCATAGTTTATACAGGCATTGGATGTCTGACTGGCTATTTCTACTGCATTCGGACATAATGTATGGCGGCATAGTAGTAACCTGTCATTAATACGCCGACCAATGCTTCATTTGTAGTAGTAGTATTAGAAGCAGAGTAACAACTACACAACAAGCGCCAACGAGTCGCTTACTCGAGCCGGCAGAGTGAGTTGTGGTTTGAGTACTTGATGATGTTAATTAATAATATCACCTGGAGAGTGGTATACCTAATTTGTTTATGGGCGCCTAGTACACCTCTGCAATCGAACTCTAATGGGATAGGTTAGTATTATTAAATAAAATACAAGAAAATATCACCCAAAATACAACATTTCTTTAATCAATCCTATTTACGCGTCACACTGGTGGATTCCATGAGTTCAAAAATACCTTGTATATTAATTCTAGAAGATTAAGCGATAATAGAATATAACATTAACCTGTTTCTTATTACTTATTTATAGTGAAAGAATATTTAGTATCTAACAGCACTTAGGTAAGAACAGATTTACAAAGTAATTACTGGCAATAAAGTTTTATAAGCATTGAGCTTAGATAATACTTGTTTAAAATAAATAATTAATAATTATTGAGGCTTAATAAGTTAGATCAGTCGTGAGATATTCAATACAATAACATAATTCATTTATGTTATCCTAAATCCAAGATGAATATACTTCATTATAAAAGTTTATAAATCATTACACATTTTATGCGTTGCAATTAGATTCTTAGTAGTACTACAGATACATAAATCATAGCATATTTTATACATTAGAATAAAATACTAAGGTTAAAGCAAAAAACCTAGTACATTTACAATATCAATACATGGAGCTCATATCAAACAGAAAATCAATTCTTAGTTTTAAGGAGATAGGGGTTATCAGTATTACCTCTGATAAATCAAAAGAAGGAGGTGGTCATCCACCAACTAGACCTCCTCATCAGCATTTCCCTTTGCAGAGCACCTACTTGAATCATAGCACACACGTGCCACGGTCTTCTAGACTGCCCTTTTTAAAAGGACTGGCGATCTGGCTACTCGTTCTTCCATCAACAGCGAAGCTAATTCAGTCTTCTTGATGTGCACATAGAGTTGTGTACCAAGCTTTTCAAGGGTACCACTAGGATATATAAGGGATACTGAGCTTTAGATAATTTAGAGTAATTTTTAGTGCTATTCCTAGGTATTCTTTAAATACCTGGACAGGTGGTCTGATTAATTTTACTAGATATCCTTAGTATACAGGGACAGGAGGCCTACCGGATTTTACTAGATGTCCTTATAACTCTGTAACAAGCACACGTAAACATTAGGATCCTATTCCCTAGCCCTGTCATTAGAATACTCACATTACTGCCCAGATAAAATACTCACCATGGGATCCACCATGAGATAACCTACATTAAGCTATTATTACTAATTTTTTAAGACCTCATTATAAATGACGTGCTAATCACACAAAAAGATAGCAAAACTTGAAACGGAGCGGCATGTGGCCTAACGACTAATTTCTTCTTAGGTGAGGCAGCTCGTTCCACAGCAAAAAGAAAGAGGCCTCTCCAGACACGAAGCAGTTTGTGTACCCTCACGACGAAGGTCACCTGCGCTCCTGCTCCTGGAACATCAAGTGAAGTGACAGTGGTCGATAAACCCTACCTAAAACTATATCTTCATAGCAAATCGATATGATTAATTAATAGAAATAAGTACATGCTGTTTCATTTACCTATGGTTAAATTATTATTCATTGGTCATACTATATTAATAAAGTTAAGACATTAATGTTTCATTAATTTAGACCGTTCTACATATGAAAACAACGGATACTACATTAGGGTCAATCGATAGATTTATCGAACGTACCTTTACCTCTACACTCATTAACATAGACAACGGGTTCACTGGTACATTTGTCATCATCGCCGTGTAACGTTCTAGAATGTTCTATAGATTAACGAATTATTAAAAAATAATGCTACTAACGTAAGCCTAGGTAATTTGCAGGTTTTTATTTTTCTATTAAAATTTTCTAATATTCGGACACTATATTTATAAATATGTTTATATTGGTTGAATAGGGTTATGGCCATTGCTTCACCGTTGTTAAAACAAGTTGTCGTACTAATCTATGCTGTCATTGTCAGTCTGTTAAGGTGATTGATGTATGTAAATATTTAACCTACGCAAGAAATAGTTTGTTATAATTATTTTGCAGGATAAAAGAAGTTATATGTGAATGTATTTGTTAAATGATGACGTGTTTCAACTAGTCCTGCTAGCTATTGTTTACAATGTAGGATGACACAGGCGGAGGTATACGATTTAAGTGCTACGATTTAAGTGCTACGATTAAGTTTTAATTCTTCTGCATTTGCATTAGACTTAACAGAACACACCTGTAGAACTATCATAAAGTAATTATACCTAAAAGTGGTGGTGGAGCTCATCATTTGCAACATATATAATTACACATATAACTAGTTTTATAACATCGATATAACATTGATATAAATGTCAATATATAACAATATATATAAAAATAACTTAAAGCTACTCTAAAATAAGCCTTTTTTTGTCCTTTGTTATCACTGTTGCAGCTCATGAAACCGAGAAGAGTATAATCTGTGGTGTCATGTTATTTGATCCGAACTAACATACGATTATTGTATATAAAAAGTAACTTAACATTGCTATATTGTATAGTGAGTTAAATATTTACATTGTACAAGCCAGCTAGTAACAGCTAAATGTGACATAATTACCACTGTAACAATAATTGTACTACTACTCACTCCAATATAATAAGTATTAAATAGATAACTTATAACGTTATGTGCGAGGATAAAAACACAGTGGACGTGTTATACAAATAAGAAAAGTTATCTATGTAGGTATATAAAAGGCGATGTATGTATGTCCGTTCCTTATGGACTCCGAAACGGCTGTAGCGATTTCGATAAAATTTTCAGAGAATCTTCAGATTGGCCTAGCGGGTGATCCTGTAAAGTTTGTTAGCGGGATCAGTAGATTTTTTTTTTACGCCCAGTGAAACTAACTCCCAGTGAAACGGGCCGGGTTTGCTAGTATAATATGTTACATAACCTAAACTCGTTTACACGGTATGCTACCGATGATACAGATCATGTGATATAAGTAATGTCCCCTAAATTACATTCAATTGCCGCACTACTTGTAACAATTAATTGTAGAATAAGTTTTAATTATCTATATTTATGAAGTAGTGAGTTCCTACATAATATTTAAGTAGTTTTAAAACTTAATTTAAAAGTGAAAAAAAAATATTCACACATATTATTTTTAAAATATTCAATCATGGGGTTTAAATCACAGTCATCAATTTGTGAAACGAACATTTCTGAATTACCTTGGAGTCTGAGTGTAACTGGAATTATAATGCGTGTAACGTGTGCACCTAATACAAATTCTATAATATAGTATTTAGTGAACGTGTCTTCACAGGTTCGACTCCAATTTTTTAAATTGAAATATAAATGTTACGAACAAATTCCTGAAAGCACATTTCAGAACTCTCGGTTTTTTTCCGATTTCACTAGTAATTATTTTTATAAGAAAACTTTGTAAATACGTAGTAGATTTTACTAGATCGAAATAAAACTGAATGGCTCCATGGCGTCCTGCAGTACACATAAAAATCGAAGAAACTATTAGTGAGAGGACAGCTACGGAACATTTGCAGAAATATGGTGCATTCCCTATGTGATAGTATGATATTCTTGACCGATTGACATTTGATAACTCTTGACCGGTTTTAATTTTAAGATACAAAGTAAACATTGGTTATATGTCTTATTTTAGAAACAACTTAATTGATCGTGTGTTATTACAAATTCTTTCGAATTAATTTGGCTGGTCTTTCATAAACAAATGAGAAAATCCGTACAATCAGTAGCGACAAGTACTTTTGTGGTAGAGACGAATCTATGGCAAACATTTTCCATACAGAAAACTCAACAGGGTTCACTTGGAGTTCCAGTAGAAATAGTTTTAATTCTTCTCGGTCTTCTTTGTCTGAAAAGAATACATAAATAAGTTTTCGTTTACATCGGAAACACCTGTACAAATAACTAATGGTTTTGGATCGTCTTCGCATACAGCAGAGAGGTTTTTGAGCAAAAATGTTGGAAAAATGTTCCCTAATTTTCAATTGAGGTACACATATTCACTTAAGATAGAAAAAAAATTCAAGCCATTAAACAAAAAGAAAAGTGAAGATTTATGGGAACTATCAGTTCATATAATAACTAATGTAATACCTACATTATCTTAAATTTTGGTAGAAGTATTAATAAATGTGGCGATCAAGGGGTATTTCTCAATTTAATAAAACACAGTAAAATTATTCCATTATTTCAATCAGGTTGTATGTTAAATCCAACAAACTATCGCTTGGTGTCAGTATTACCAGCGTTGAGTAAAATATTTAAAAAAATAATAATCAATCAAACCCTGGCACATTTCAACATTTGAGGGGTGTTTACGGTCAACAGTATCGGTTCACGAGAGGGCAGTCAACAACTCATGCAAGAGCAAGCTTCAGCAAAACTATACTTCAGGCTTGGGAAGGATCCCAGGATGACATTGGTGTTTTTTGTGATCTTTCTAAGGATTCCGATTGGGTTAGTCACTAAACTTTAATTTGCAAGCTTAAATACTATGGATCTCGTGGTAACGCTCTCAATCTCGTGGTTTCTCGTGGTTTGTTTGGCTAGAAGCAAAAATTGCGTGTCAGTGAGGTTTTGTCTGTTGGTTCGAAATTAAAAGTAGAAGTTCCCCAAGGATCAATTTTGAGACCTTTCCTGTTTTTAGTCTTCATTAATGATCTCCCATTTATGCTCAGGGACTTATGCGAAATAGTATTATTTGCTGTTGACACTTCGTTTTTATTTAAACTGGACAGAAAGGACCTAGATATTACCTGCGTGAACAGGATCCTAACAGACGTCTTGAGATGGTTCGCTGTTAATAATTTACTACTGAATGCACAAAAAATCAAATGTCTTAAATTTTTCTTTTCTAATGTACCCTGAATCCATGATAAAATAGAACTGGGTGGAAAACAAGCAAAAGAATTAGTTAAGTCTGCCAGTTTTTGTGGTTTAAGAGTAGACAATAAATCGCAGTGAGCGGAACATATCGGGATATTATTATTTATGTCTAACATTTCTAGTGAACTAGATTGGTGAAAACGAATATTATCAAAGAACCGGTTTAGAGGTTCTTTTAATCAGGTGGTAAATATTAATGCGACAAATAAAATGGCGTTGGTGAAATCGGGCATTTTTGAACCATAACAGCCAATAGCTCTTATATTTATGATGCATTTAGAATATTTTTTAAGGTCGTAGTTTAATTAAACGAATGACTCAACTACACTTATTGCTGAAATAAAGAGATTATTCCACTTTGAATACAGTTACAACAGATGCATTCATAGCTACGATTTAGGTGTAATGTGCAAAAGATTAATAATTACCTGTAGTGAAACATAATAACTGACGTACAAGAGTCTTCATGGCATCGTATTCATTTTTAGCTGATTGCGCGTACGTAGCTGTTGTCATTAGAATTATTGTGGATAATACACAGTGCGTAGTGACATATACGAAGCCTTTTTGTATTGCCTAAAATACACATAAACGACCTTTAATTGGAGCTCGTTATGCAAAAATGGTTCACTTTACAACTCAGTTCACATTTCACTTTAAAAATCAGTTAATTACACGAAACTGTTCCCTTCTACGACAAAACTGAAATTGAAACAGGGAGTACCTAAAATAAACCCTTATGTTTACGTGACATTTTATATGTAAAAACTATATATAAAAGCTACAGTGCCACAGACAGACTAACAGACAGACCGAATAATAAATAGATATATAATGGCATAATACTGTGGTTCCGCCTTAAATCTTAACTGGTAGTGTGTGCATATACCCCGGGCAATTATATATAATGGACGGAGTTTTTGCTTTGGAAACGAACACCTGTAATTGTGTGCGTTACTGGGCAAGGATTATAGTAGAATACAGAAACTTATGGACTAAATTCGTAAGCTATCGACAAGCAGGTAACTTATACTCGCCAATGCATTGGACTTTACCTTTCAATTGGATCGTTCTTTTCAATTGGTACCTGTAATTGTGTGCGTAACTAGGATTATAGTACAATACAGTACAGTACGGTACAGAAACATACAAGCAAAATTCATAAGCTATCGACAGGCAGTTAACTTATACTGACCAATGCATTGGAATTTACCTTTCAATTGGATCTAAATATTGAATAATTACGAGTGCAAAGAATAATACGAAGAAAGCTTCAATTAAGAAGATAACTGTTAACACCACGGTATTTTGTATTCGCATTTCATACTAGTGCGTTATATAGGGAAAACAATTAATAGATGAAATAAGTCTCCGCCTTCCGTGTGATAAGTGATTACATAGTCATAATAAGATATAATAATAATCGTACTTACATGGAATTTCAGGTATGTTGCTCTCCATATCGCATACAAATTTACTTGAAATGACGTTATCAATAATAAGCCATACTAATAATTAAATAATTAACGCACAGAAATTTCAATGAAACATGTGATTTGCATAACAAATAAACTCGTCAAGTGTGAGTTTGAGTTAATTATTTTGGCTTGACGTTTCGACCGAGTTGCATCGGTCGTGGTCTCAAGCAAACTTCAAAAAAACCAAAATAAAAAGGTAATCACGTTAAATTTCCCGCTTTAGATAAGTTATAAAATTAATTTCTTGAAATCTGTGAGACCTGATGCTTCAGTTTCAACTTCCTTAAGAACTCCAAAAATCGCGTTGCATGTACTGCCAGAGTTTTTAATATTTCCGGTCCACTAGTTTCGGAGGTAAAGAATAACCTACTTGAAATATTTTTGATTATATTTTTGAAATTATTTTACTGTAAGTATTACCTATTGCAAAACATGCAAAACAACGCGAAAGTTTAGAGGTTCATAATTTTATAACTGTTTCTGTTTTCATAAATATTGCATAGAACCCTCCGCGCGCAAATCGAACCCACCTTACAGGAAAGAGCATTTCATCAATCATTTAGAAATCGAAAAAGTTATATTTTTATATTAGCTCCATGTAATCAGCTTAATAGGAACAAGAGCAAGGTAACATCTAGTTTTCCATATATATACATGTCGACAAAACCAAGTAGGTACTCGTAACTAGGACAAATACTTTTGTTTATGTGGCTACGATTGGAATTACATTGAGGTAATAAGGTCAAAAATCGAATAACGCGTGATAATTAACTTTTGGGGTATTTGTTTCGAGACCTAGGCATTTCATTACCTAATGAAATATTTCTAATACTAAGGTATTTCGAAAGCAATAGAAGGTGCCTTGTTTTAAAATCGTGTTGACGATTGACAAGCAGAGTTGAGGATAATTTTCTAATATTACGAGTATTAGCGAAGGCAGTCGTTTGAGGTTGCGCCTTCCTTTTTCCTGCGCTATACTTACATAGAGTTGCCCGCTAAGCGAGTTAGATTTTCGACTAGCCATCAAAGGAACAAGACGATATAGAATCGAACTATGACGACTACTGCGACAAGTCTCGTTTGGAGACAGTTGCGATTCGGAGCCGTCGTTTATTTGGTAAGCGTTTATCAATTTCGGTGACTACGTCGCTTCGCTTTCGAAGGACTTCTATTACAGCCTGCTATAATATATGGAAACAAGCTTTACTCTGCGTTTAACGTCATGTGCAATACCACTTTGCTTAGAAAAAGCCTTATACTATTATCCACAAATATTACCCATGCAAATAACACAAACATTTGCAATGCCGTTACTAATAGAGAAGCAATAGTGTGTCGTACCAAGCGGGCTGATACTTATTTGCCCATCGCTCGTAACGATGGGTACACTAAAGACAATTTTCTGGTGTGAGTAAAATCAATTACTTATACTCTTGTGGATTGGGGATATGGAAGCAGATGCATTATCCTGCCTTTCCCTGAAAGCGCTAATGCACTGACGTGAAGAAATATTCAAAGAGTCATTGGTTTATTTCTTCGTCCTCAGCTCCCAAAAAATTACAGGCATAGTCATAGACGACTTATTGTACGTACGTAAATCGCTACGTACAACCTAAAAGTTTTATAACTTAACATTATTTATTGACATTACATTTTTAATTTTGGTAAAACTGTGCAATACTAAGTGTATACTTTCTTTGTTATAGTTTTCGTGTCCTTTCTTTGTTATTTTTAATTTTTGTCTGTACGCTCTTGACTTCAGTCCAATACAATCATTGGGAAGCTGGATACTGGCGGGCCTGTGTTCACCATAGATCTATTATAAGTGAAGTTCTGGGTTATTAAAAAAATATGTCAAAGTTAAACTACTTTGTAGTTTGTGTCGTTGCTTGTATTCTCAGCGACCAGCAATTATTTAACATTTTTTGTAGACATTTCTAAATTCAATATACAGCAAATACCAGCTACCTTGCGCAGATCGTTGCTTCGTCTAGCTCGAGGACGCCCTAAACCTTATTACGTTTATCGGTTCTACGACAAAAGTGATCAGCCCGATAGCACTTCAGCCCGTTTATTCTCTGAGCTGTGTTGGTTGCTTTGGTTGTCTGTCGGAACACGTCTTTTTGGACTCTTTTCGTTAGAGAAATTTCAAACATAACTCGTTCTACACTTTTTCGTTATCGATTTTTGTTATCGGTTATAAACAGTAGGATAACATATATACAATGTATTGTTGAATTTGGAAATATAGTTTGAGAATGTTAATCCCCATACCTGCGTAGGTACCTATTTACTTGTTCTTCAATAAAACGTTGCAGGTAATCAAAATTTAGTATAAGATGACCTTGAAAAAATAATACCTAATCCAGTCCCCGTTCTTGTCAGTAAGCGCTGCAATAGAAAATTTTACCAGTAAGTGGCCGTTTAGAATTATTATGTTCTTGTCTAGAAGTAGAGCTATGCATACATACAACATACATATATGTATATCGCTTGTTGCAACGTATTTCTAAGCATCATTCTATACACACATAAACGTAGGTACGTGTATGCATATGAGTATATGTATTACTCGTACTGTTGACTGAATGTATTACAGAATAATATATTATCACTTGTTTATGAATATAAAAATTGGAAAAATTTCTAACTTTGAATTTGACCTCCAAATATAATAATTGATATAATGTTATGGAAAGTTTATATTAATGTGTACTATTGTTACTAGAATTTTCTACATCATGTTAATATCGATGTTTGATAATATTTGTTTCATTAAGGCATATTCGTTTCATTGGGCCTCGATTCTAGTAATTGATTATATTTTTATAAGGGGTAAGGCATTGTTTTTTTGAATTATTTCATAGAAAACAACACAAACATTGTTAGTAAATAGTTAATCTTTGTGACCAACAGCATGAGAGAGAAATAATCTATTTTCGTTTTATTGATTAATTTATTAAACACAACAAGTTACCATGTAGCGCTATACAATGGAGTGTAATTCGATTATTAAGCGTTAACGTCTTAAATTATGAACTTACTATAATATACATACCAATATAAAAAAAAAAATCTCGTTCACCATGCAATTATTGCAAAGTTCAGAGTTATAAAGTAATTGAAATAATATTCTTGATGTGGTCAAATTTTATTTTAAATAGAAAATCTAACATTACTGAAAATATAGTATAAGCAATGAAAATGGTATTTATTGACCATTGTCCAATATAGATCGAATGACATTTATCAATCATTAGATAAATGGCACTTAGAACGGTGCTGTTTTAAAAATTTATTAACGTGATTTGCTCAGACGATCAAGTATGGCGATTCTAGAGTTTTAACTTTAGGACTCATCTTACATACTTGATGACCTCAGCGTTACACGTTTTGCAAACTGTGCAGTTATTGCTGCTGGAACAGAATGAAGAAGTACCGGAAGACTAGAGAATTGATGCATGGTAGTCATAGCATCACTTTATGAAGTGAATGGTTCTCATCTAGACTATACATGCCATAGAGCCACAAGCTTGGTCATCTTCGCAAATAAGGTTTATACCAACACAAGACCGGAAGCATGAAATTAACTCTGAAACATATAGTGAGATACATAAGGTTATTTCAGGAAAGGTAGGAGCTGTATGGATCAGATTTTCTCGCTCCGAATAACCATGAACCAGAACCGGAAATCAGAAGGTTTCCAGACGTGGATTAGAAAGTTTTTGAATCTAGAAAAATCATTTGATAGTGTAATGGCAAAAAACAGAGTCTCCTGCTTGGCTATGTCGTGGAAGACCTCTTACTGGGGCTTGAGCGGTCATTATATAATAGCCTCAGAGCCTTTCTAATAGTAAATGGCGACATGTCGCCCTGGTTCGTACTTAGAAATAATGAAACTTTTGATAATACCAATATTAACGTATTTATGTAGCTTGGATTTTCAGTAATAGATATGAAAAAAATAACAGTTTTAGAACTCGCTGTAACTTCATCTTTAACACTCCCTTGTCATTAGATAAGACGACACGTGGTCTCTTTTAGATATAACAAAAACGTGAACAAGTATTCGCACCTGTTGGACAGCATAGTTTTTGAAAGAGACAGACAGAAATATCACTGTACAGAAAATGCGTTCATAGTAAGTTATTATCTTTAAACGTGGTTTTGGAATCCCAAATGATACAACGTTACTGTATATTGGTAAATCTAACCAGAGGTTGCTAACAAATTTTAAAAACTTTTCAGTAGAATTCCTTTTCAACCGACTTCCAAAAAAGGAGGAGGTTCTCAATTCGGTTGTATGTTTTTTTTCATTCATTTTTGTTTGAAAGGATACACTTCCAGATTGGTCCCATTGAAATTTTACTGATATTGAAGCTTTGGTTTCGAAGGTACATCAAATAATCTGACCTGGTTATAACCTTTATTCATTTATATTGATGATTCTCTTGTATGTGATTTGTTAATTATCGTTGTCCCCACATGGTATAATGGTAGTAGGGAGAAGAAATAAATTGCCTGTGATATAATAAATTCGGTCAGTAGAGTCAGTCTTGTGGCGGACAGAGAATACGGTGGAATCAGAAGGCGACAGCCACCAGGCTGTGGTCTTCGGATTGTAAGAATACTGCTAGGATGTAATTATGGTGCAACCTTTACACTGTTCTTTTATAAGTAATTGATATCATTTATGTGATATGATATTGATGATAGTGATAATGGCTATAATGGGCAATAACATCCCATGTACGATCTGTTCGCATCTTTTATAGTGAAATCCCGCGGTTTGTGCTGTCTATTGAAGTCGGTGCCAAATCAATGTTCGACAACAGAAAGTCTATTAGTTTAGTAGGCTTGGCACCGACTTCAGTAACTGTCAAATTTAACTATATAGGTATGTGTATCGTATTTATAAAGTTATTTTAATTGTTTTTGAGTTTTGATTAGTAAAAGATAGTTATTTTGTACTTTTCAGTGATTTTTTCGGAGGCGGTTTATATTAATTCGCATGTTTTGTATCATAACACTTATGTGAAATAATTTTGAAAAGTGTAATCAAAAATGTTTCAAGTAGGTTAATTCTCACCTCTGACTAGTACATAAAACGTGTTTTTTAGAATTCTTAATAAAATTGAAACTGAAGCATCAGGTCTCACAGATTTCAAGTAATTAACTTTATAAACTGTTATTATTTTTATAAATATTTCCAAAAACCCTCTGCACGCAAACAGAACTCACCATTATACGAAAGAACATTTCATCAATCATTAAAAATCGAAAAATTCTAATTTTATATTAGCTCCATGTAATCAATTTAATAGGTACAAGAGCGGGGTAACATCTGCTTTACTGGATATCTACTTGTCCATAAAACTAAATAGGTAACTGTGACATATACTTTTGTTATAGTACATATGTTGCTAAGGTGACTACGGTTGCTATGGCGTTAGTAGTATGTTGCTACGGTTGAATTTATATCTAGGTAATAAGGTCGAATATCGAATAACACGTGACGATTAACTTTTGTGGTATTTGTCTTGTGACCTAGGCGTTACAGGGCTATGACCTAATGAAACATTTCCAACACTATGGTATTTCGAAAACAATAGAGGGTGCCATGTCACGAAATCGTAGTGAAGATTGACTAGCGGAGTCGAGGATAATGTTGTAATATAATAAGCGACGGCAGTCCGTCTCGCAGGTTCCATCTTCGTTTTTCCTGCGCTATACTTACATAAGATTGCAAGACCGCGAAGTGAGTATGGTTTTTGACCAGCCCTCAAAGTAACTGTGTTGTTGTTTTTAGGTTGATAAAATTACTTTTAATTCGAGGTATTGGGGGTTTAATTTGATATAATTTTACAGTCATGCACAGTAAGATTACAATAGAAATCTTACAGATAACAGAGTATGTCCTCCGCTTCCCAAAGACAATCATAGATAACATAACATAGTGTTGCACTCCAATACAGTAGGCGATATATAATGATAACTATGACGACTATTACGACAAGTCTCGTAAGGTGACAGTTGCGATTCGGAGCCGTCGTTTAGATGTGAAGCATTTATAAATTTCGGTGACTACGTTGCTATGCTTTCGAAGGACGTCTTGTATTACTTATATTTGTCATATTATAATTTGCTAAACTTGTCCATCTTTATTGATGCTCTAATGAAGACTTACATATTACGCATTTATAACAAATTACATGCATACTACACTACAGTCTATCACAGCTAGAGCCTGCTGTGATGTGTATTAAAATTGTATAAAATGACAGAAAAATAGCCGCCAGTAGGAAATCACAAAATATTAAATAGAAACTGAGACTTTCAAAAAAGTAAAACTTATTTCGCAAAAAATACATAAAAAGAGAAGATTTTGGATACCTTTAACAGATGATACACAATTTGATAACTATTTCCTTGAAGAAATGATAAATGCAAAGGAAGTTGCACCCATCTGTCAAGCATGAAGGTATTTCTGAAGAGTCATTATCGAGAATTTTGGAAAGATTTTCCAACACAGATACATAACATAAGCAAATTAATTTAAAAAAAAAATATCAGAAAAACTTGTTATTGAAAAATTCACTGGAGATAATCAATGTCATTCGATAGGTGGAAATGTTTGAAAAAGAAAGTGCTCTCTTGGAAATACTGAAGGATGAAAATAAGATTCAGATTTTAGGGTTATTTTTAGAAATAAAACATGCATACATTGGTATAGTTCAATGCTAATGAAACTCGCACTGGCTTCAGAATAGGAAAAATAGAAAGTAGATTTTTGTGATACCTATGAGAATAAAGGCTGGTCATCAATAAGGTAGGCAGTGGAATTTAAATATAAGGTACAGGGTCATTGTTGGAGTATGCAATAAGAAAATAAAAATATTATTAGAAATAGCCTTAAATGATACGAATATGATACTTACATTGATTGATCTTATTGCAGTAAGATTGCATGAGTTCATTACATAAAAATGACAGAAAAAATTGAAAGAAATTAAAGATTAAAAATTTAGAACATTTAGTTAACAAAAGAAGTTTTGATAAAAAGAAAATTACCAATTTCATAATAAAGACTAAAGAGGTTAAAGAACTATGGAAAATTTGTAAGAAAATAAATAAAGCAATAGATATGATCTTGACACATCATGTTGGTTTAAAGCAAATGACTAAGAAAAAGAGAAACAAAATATTAATTTTGTGAACAATTCTGAAGTGGAAGCTGAATTACAGAACGCAGATCAAAAAAACTATTGCCACTACCAATTAGAGTAAAATTACTATTAGACAATACTTTAGAGATATTTGAAATATATGATTCCGGTTCAAATATATCACTGATCCATTCAAAATTACTTAAGTTGAAGGATGGACAGATAAATAAAGCGCAAAATATAAATTTGGCAACAATTAATGGTGTGAAAAAAACTAATGGAATGGTGATAATTAAAGTGAAACTTTTTGAAATTGAAGAAGAAATAAATGTGTTCGTAATCAACAAACAAAATTTTAAGTACAATATTTTAATTAGATTAGATTTCATAAAACAATTTAAAATGAAGAATAGAAAATCACACAGAAGTTACCAAACACAATACGAAACAAAAACACTAAAGAAAAGAATTACAACAATAAAAATGAAAATCCTGAATCAAGTGATAAAACTAAAATAAGATAAAATTAGAACAAGAGTTGTGTTGTAAAAGGACTTATATTATAACTATCAAACCCTTAGCACGTATTTATCATTTATTTACAATTTCCCTGGTGTACCTACTACTAAAGTCTACTCAATACAATTACGTACTTATTAATATTTTCAAGTTCAAGTAACTTCCATTCGTGAGACGTATTTGGATTGTATTTCAAAATCCCTAGAAATTATGTCATTAAATCATGTTGAGAATTGACTAGCGAGGACGAGAATGTGTGCTATTTTTATCAGCGAAGAGAATCTTCCATGGAGGTTCCATTTTAATTTTCTCGGTTACATAAGTGGTCGCACGTCCACCGAGTGAGTCAATTTTTCGTCCAGCGATCGAAGCAACAAAGTGCTATATAACTAAATTATGACACCTACTGCGACAACTCTTGCTGAGGCAATTGTGATAAAGAACAGTTGTTTGTGCGCGAATCGTATACTATCTTCGGTAACTACTCCGCTTCTTCTTCCTTTACTTGTTCCTTGTACTTCCTTTGAAGGAAGTATATTACAGCTAGGGCGGGCTGTAATGTAAGGAAATGAACTTTAACCGACATTTAATTACCCATAACTCGCAACCCAAGACATATAGAAGATAATCACCTGTGATATTCGGAAAATCTTTTATTTGTACTCTACGAACAAGAAATATAAAACAGCCGTGCGATTCTCTAAAGCGAATTAGTCGAATTCACTTCTGAATCCGCGGTGAGATTGTCAACTGTGGACTGGTATTATCTAAAGTCGACGAAGATACTAGCGCCGCCTCGATGAGTGCGGCAGCAAGTCATACCATCATTAATGAATTTTTGACGTTTTGCTAAATACCACAATCTAATCTAAAAAACAAGTTTTATTGAACTTAATTATCACAGCGAAATTAAAATACACTAAGACGAAATATCGACTGAGATGTTCACTCTAAAAGCAATCCCCGATAAACTCGCATCTATGATCACTTCACTTCACTCCTAGAGTCTTTGGTTTAGAGAATTCCATTTGAAGGGCAAGTGAGTTCGAAGGCGAAGTGGGGTGAATTGTCGAACGAGTCTCGCTTGGGTGATTCATGTTTTTTGGGATTTGCATGGCAGGGTGGGTAATCAGGCTTTATTGCAAAATAATATTGAAAAAATAATATCTGGTTAAGCGCCTGATCTACTCAATAGAGGCTGTAGAATAGGAATTTAGCAATCGATGTCGAGGGTCATTCAGAAATATCTTTCAACAAGTTCTATAATATACTACCGTTCCAGCTTTAATATATAAGGTTATTGTGAAATGGGGTATAAATCTGGCAGGGTCCACGCGTCAGTGTTGACTGTTACATTGTAGATGTAATAATTGCGGTATACGTTTTGTTTTCCATACAAAAAAAAAAACATTAATTTAATGGAAAAAAATGTACAACCCTATCATTATGTCCCATATGTCTATTGAGTTTTTACACTAGAACTATTGACTTTTGGCGAAGTTGTAGAATGCAAGTTTTTCGTTGTTATGGGTACTTTTATACCCTTCCGTATTTACCCATCTTTTCAAAATAACCTTGAATAATGTAATATAGCCTACATCTATCTGAAATAATATACCTTTCAAACAGTGAAAGAATTTTCAAAATAGGTGTAGCGGTTCCGGAGGTTGCCCTCCACACATAAACAAACTCACTAAATCTGCTCTTTCTCCATATAATACTAACATTGTATAGATGCACTGTGCATGCATAACACTCTGCATGCAGTGTTAGGGACAGAAATGTCAAAACCACACGCATACCTAATACCTGTGCGAAAATGTGTGAGGAGAATGATGAGATTTGTGGAAGCGAAAGAAGTATGTAAGGACCGCGACACTTGGCGCTCCGTTGTCTCTGACTACCCCGTTAGGGATACGACGTGAAGATATGTATGTATTGTACAGGTGAGATGTATTGTTTTCGATTGAAAGTGTTATAAAAGTGTCATTTGTGTATGAACATAAGGAAAATTACTTGTCTTGAACTCGAGTTATGAATGTGATAATATGCCATGAAAAATTTCTATTATTATCTAATATTGTTTTTAGAATATTCTATATTATATTAAAGTAGTTGTTGAAGGATGACCCTATTTTTTCATTAAAGCCTACTCGTTTCATTGGACCACGTTTCTTATAACTGATGATCGATGAAATATGGGTAAGGCATCGTTGTTGAATTATTTAATAAAAGACAACACAAACATAAGAAGGAAACAGTTAATCATTGTCACAAACGACACGAGAAAGAAAAAAACAATTGTTCATTGTAATAAATATTTATTCTACATGAAATTTTATTTATAGTGCTATAATATTTAAATGTGATTCAATAACTAAATATTACAATTTTTAACTTGTGATTTTACTAAAATATACATAAATATATGTCTAGTTATTATAACATTTAACTCGTTCAACATGATAATTGCAAAATGACTAAAACAATATTTTATGCGACAAGGTTTTATTTCTGAAGACAAATTCTAACATTACTAAAAATCTTGTACGAGTAATGAAAATTGCATTTTTTTTTTAATTTATTTATAATAAAGAACACAATAGTTACATCAGAAAAAAATCACAGGCACTTTAAACCCGGTAGGGTTTATATGTGTCAAATCTGGTTAACATACATATTCCTCAAAAGCACGTACGACCACGCGCGTATAAACAAGATATTGTTATATCTATTTCCGAAGTAGTTTATGTGGGTAGATTTACAATATTAGATTTACAATGTTACTGGGATTGATTACCACGCGCGATGTTACACCACCAATGAAAACTAATACAATCTAATACCAACAGACATACATAGGTGTGCATCGAGTACTCAGCAATAAATAAAACCGGTTTTAACACAAAATCAACACAGATGCAACTCTCAGTTACAGGATTTTTTTTTAGAAAAGAAGTATGTTTTGAACATAGCAGTAAATTTTTTAGTATAAAATAATTTTCGTATATTAGAAGGCAAATCATTTAGTAGTTTACTGACCATATAATTAGCCACTCTTGTGCCATAAAAATTTCAGTGCCTGCATGGGTACATGATACTTATGTGCAGCTATACTACGTGTTAATTTTGTATTATTGACATTTAGTATGGATCGACTCGTATTATTATTATAAAATTTTAATAAAGAACATTGAAATTGCTTAGGCACAGGCAAAATCTTACAGTAACTAAACAAAAGATCGATGTCATTTTGATATTTATGTTTTACAGTAGACGGCACCAATAACTTCACAAAACGCTGTTGTAGTTTATATATTTCATTAATGTAACTATCAAACGTTCTCCCATACGTGCTTAATCCATAGGTTATAATAGAATGTACCATAGTTTTATAAAGTAGTAACAGTACAGACATTTACCATTACACGTGTTATCTATTTTTGTAGATAAAAAGTAATTTATCAATTACATGAATTATACTTAAAATCGTGCTGTTTCAAAAATGTATTCTTTTTATTTTGTCAACGACATAAGATTATTTAAGACTTTTTGACGGGAACGAGAGAAGCGAGGTTGTCATTTTATTTAGATTTTCCATTTTTTACATTTTTAGGACTTTTAAAGTACAACAGTGATAGTATATTGTGTTTTAAAGTTCTGTGTAAGTGACAAGAATGGAGGAGATCTAAAAAAACATGTGTAGCTAAAGTTTTCCCGCTCTTCCAAGAAGTCCTTTGTAACTTCAGTGAAGCCTACTATCACTTTACTGGAGGAGTTTTACGATAAAAAAGAACTAATTTACTTGTGATTCTACATGGATTGTACTTATTCTGTGACTGTACACTAGTTTGTGTTAATGCGTGACATTGGCAAATGCGCTAATCATCTACTGTCTACTGAATTTTTTTCTCGCTTTACTTGACGTTGGCAACGTACTCACGTATGGTGCTATTAAAAAAAAAAAAGATTATTTAAACTTTTAAACTTTCGCTGTGTATTGTAGACAAAGTATATTTTAAACCCATTTCTTTGTCATCGGTGTTGTATGATTATTATTTTATTTTAGTTTACCTTATTGTGTATTTAGTATAGTTACTCTCTACCCTTTTTATTAACGTGCAGTATACTGACAAAAACAATTAAACATGGAGATAAAAAGTTCTGACTTGATAAAAACTAACAGAAAGGTCTAACTTTACGTCGTTTGACTAGTACATTATAAATTGTTAATTTTACATAGTTTTTAAAATCATTATCGCTTTTTTCTTTATTTCGATAAATTCTACGTAAAATTTAAAGAAAATTCATAACGTAACAAAGCGTTTATGATAGTTCCGCTCAGGTCACTGACAAATCAGGTCAAAACTTTTATAATGTTACACTTTCATGATAAATGAATATGCTTGTCTGTCTGTATGCTTGTCGCTAGTTGTTAATATATATACATATTTGATTTATGTCACATTATATTGTTATTTAACATTTAACAATTGAACTGTAGTTGGATTTGGTTAGTATCTGCTATTAACACTTAATAATATTCAAATAAATACTGACACGTGTCTCTTTACATAACTATGACATTTTAAGTCTAAAAGTCTAGTACGGACTTCGATTATAAATAAAGATACTGAAAAATGATTCAACCAGCCTACGAAAATAAATCAGTAATAATTTTCGTAGACACGTTGATTTGTGACACGTTCCGTAATAAGCGATTAGCTTTTATAGTAATCGTATGCTACAATTGATTCGTGTTTGAATTTAGTGGAACAGGTGCAACAAGCGTGTCGATGAAAACGCTACAGAAACGTCTGGCAATCCATCTACCCAAAGACTGTGATGTTACATACGACATAATAACAAGATTATTAATGTTTAACATGTAAACACTTTAAAATGTAAAAGCAATTGAAGGTAAAACATCCAAAATTCGAAGACCGGAACGCGAATATGATGAAGTTAAAAGTTCATTCCCTAGGTTGCTACTTGTAGGAATTCCTCCCAAGTAAAGCTTACAAGTGAAATAATAAACAAGTAAATGAATGGTGATTTAATTAGAAATTACTCCCATCTCCCAGGTGAATGAAATTGTGTACCTGGGGAGTGCGTTTTCGAGGGATGGAAGATGTGAGTTGGATGTGGAGAGACGGGTAGCAGCCGGCAATAAAGTGAACGGTGCTCTGTCCGCATTAGTGGGTAGTGTGAATATATCTAACACTGCTCAAATGGCCATCCACAATGCGGTGTTGGTGCCAACTTTGTTGTACGGCAGTGAGGCCTGGATATGCCCGAAATCGAGTGAAAGTATGATAAATGCTGTGGAGATGCGGTCTCTCAGAAATATGTGCGGTGTCACGCTTGCGGACAGGATAAGCAATGATGAGATACGCAGTATGACAGGGTTGCACAACAGTGTTATTGTAAAAATGAAGAAAGGAATGCTTAGATGGTTCGGGCACATGGAAAGAATGAGTGATGAAAGACTGACGAAGAAAATATACAGAGCAAAAGTGAGTGGTAAAAGAAGCCAAGGAAGACCAAGGCTGACTTATGAAGATCAAATAGCCAGAGTGTTAGCAGACGGAAATGTCAAAAGCACTCGCATACCTAGGCGAAAATGTGTGAGGAGAATGATGAGATTTGAGGAAGCGAAAGAGGTGTGTAAGGACCGCGACTCCTGGCGCTCCGTCCTCTCTGACTACCCCGTTGGGGATACAGCGTGAAGTTATGTTATGTTATGTTTATAAAAAAAATACATCAAGCAATGCAACCATCCGTCCGTTGGGTCGTCGCTCACAGACAATTTTATATTTATAATATTTTTATTTATGTTATGTTATGTTACTCCCATCTCCAATTTGATTTTTTTGGTAAATTTATAAAACTATGGAATACAATAGTGGATGATGCCAATAAAGCCAAGTATTTTACTGGCATCGGCAAATCTATTGTGTACATTTTTCTCACAGAAAACACGATAGGCCGCACTTGAAGTTCCATTTGAAATCGTTTTAATTCTGCTCTGTCTCGTTTATCTGAAATTTGGCACGTTAATGTATGGCGTTAGTTCCAACATTTAGGTTCTGATTTAAAGCATTTAATCGTCTAAATAATTTCAGAAATGCATATCCATCTATACTCGTAATAAAAAATAGATTCAATGATATTATTACTATCTCCAAATATGTATTTTGATCAATACTACCAAATTAAAAATTACTAAGTGCCACGCATTGTCACGGATTCCTAAGTCGGGATGCACAATATTCATTTATTTGATAACAAAGACAAGTTTGTATTTCATGACATTTCTCAATAACACCGTGAAAAGCAAACTTATTCCTGCGGTCTCAGGGTGTATATTCAAAAATACCCCATATCTCAAAACTGTACAACATAATCTAATTCTTGCTAATTTCCATTAAAATCGCTTTTTAAGATCTCAAATTTTTTCAGAATGATCCTTCATTATGATGAACCTTATGTTCAAAAAATTAAAGCACCGGGACACAATTTTTACAACTTTAGAGTCGCATTATTTCAACAACTACCAATCTTAATAAAAAAAATCACTTCGTAATCTGTGTATAATTTTTTAAGACCTATCTAAATGTAAGCCACAAGTTTGTGTGTACTAGATTTTTTATCGTCATCGGGTTCATGTATGGACCCCTATTTTTTTTTATTTCACTTCACTATTGTATAGAGGTTCATTGAGCACACCTACTCTCAAAATTCCATCTACACTGTGGTATAATGGTTTTCAAGTAAAATGACTGCATAGGGACAGATAGATGGACAGATGAACTGGATAAGGAATGAAATTATAAGGATTCCGTTTCTTTCCATATGGCTACAAAATCCTTAAAATTGCTAATTTTAAAAACTATATATTGATTATAGGTTATGTATTGATGTTCGTAGTATGTTTTAAGTAATTTAACAAAACTGAAATTATGAAATCGGTTCCTTATTACCTGTTATAGAAGGTAGTAATTGATGAATCTTAGTATTTATGTCATCGTATATAGTCATAGTTGATTTTACTAATATTGCTGGTGTCAGAATCATCACAAATGTTAATGCCATGTATATTTCGAGGGTGAACATTTCATTACGTCTGAACTGGAATTTCACAAAATGTTATTGTAAATTCTACCTACATATTTAAACGTTGATATTTACAAACTCAAAACTAAGTATCGTCATCAATAATATAATAGACTTTCTCAAAGTTGCCGCTTAGAAGGCTGTCATTGCTTAGGGTGCCAAGCTGACAGCATTTCCTTCTTTGAATAGCCGAACTAATTTAATGCCGGAAGAGTCTGTCAGCTCCATTGTCTCCTAAGTCTCGACTTATAGTCACCAATATAATGACATAATGTCACCAATCGCTATTGCTGGCTTTCTTGATTATCCGGCGAACTAAAAACTACTGCTAGCGACCAGCGAAGCAATCGCTGCGCGACTGCAACTCAGCTATTGTTCTGTATGTTATAACCCAGCCGGAGTCCCTTAAAACACCCGGACGACCACCGCAAGAGTAAAAGTCACACGTAACTCAATATCACCTACAGGGGAGTAGGTGCCTTTGTGAATGTTACCTCTGAGTTACCTCGTGAGACGCTGGAAATCCACAAGACTTTGTCCTTGACATTGTTTCTACTGTACTACTCTGTTTTAAGAAAGTACCGGGAAAAGATCAATAATACACGAAATGTTAGTTATTCATACAAATTTATTTTATCACCTTCAAAGTATGCTCCTTCAGAAACGATACACTTACGCCAACAAATAATCCAATCATCAAAACATTTTTTAAAACGCTTTTTCCGGAATTGAGTTCAGTGCTCGCCGCGCATTCACCTTTATGTCTTCTACCGAATGAAAACGGGTGCCACGAAGTGGTAAATTGAGTTTAGGAAATAGACAGAAGTCGGCTGGAGCCATATCTGGTGAATAAGGTGGTTGTCCGATGGTATTTGTTGAGTTTTTGGTCAAAAATTCGTTCACAATGATGGCCTTTTGCGAAGGCGCATTACTCGTATCGTGGTGCAAAATCCAAGAGTTTTCTTTCCACAAATCTGACCTTTTTCGTCGAATTTGCTCTCTTAAACGCCGCATAACGCCCAATAATATTCTTTGTTTACCGTTTTACCTTCCGGCAAGAATTCCGAGTGCACAACACCGCGATAGTTAAAGAAAACAGTCAACATGACTTTGACTTTTGATCGACTTTGGCGTGGTTTTTTCGGTTTCGATTCAGTTGGAAGGCGCCACTCCGAAGCTTGTTGACTAGTTTGCATGTTGTAAACCCACGTATTGTCACCAGTAACAATGCGTTTCATGAATGTTGGGTCGGAATTGACTCGTTCTAGCATGTCCTCAGCGACTCTTATGCGATTGTGTTTTTGAAGAAAATTCAGGTCTTTTGGGACTAGCCGAGCGGCAACATGTTTCATACCCAAGTGATCATTTAAAATGGTACGGATCGACTCGTGAGACACAGAAAGTTCGGCGGCTATCTCTCTCAAACTTGAATGAGCATTTTCAGTCACTATTTCCTTCACTTTTGCGATGTTAACTTCAGTTGCAGACGTTGTTGGCCTACCAGAGTGAGGCAAATCTTCCATCAAATCTCGACCGCTTTTGAACGCTTTGTACCACTCATAAGCACGTGTTTTTGATAAAGTCGATTCACCGTAAGCCTTCTGTAACATTTTCAGTGACTCCGAACACGAAATTCCATTGGCGATGCAAAATTTAAGACAAACTCTTTGTTCGATGTTTTTGTCCATTATGAAATTCGCGATATACACTAGAATGATATAACTAAAAACAGCACTGTATTTAATCTAAATAACTGTAACTCGAACTCCGCGTCAAAATGGAAAATAGTTGTGCTAATCTAACAACAACAAAAAAAAAACAAAACAAAAAATTGAATTTGGAACCATAAACAAATCATCCATTCCCGATACTTTCTTGACTGATATATCAATGATTTATGTTGTCTATTAACAATAAGCCAAGGAAGGCCAAGGCTGACTTACGAAGATCAAAAAGCCAGAGTGCTAGCTGAATGAAATGTCAAAAGCACTCTCAAACCTGGGCGAAAATGTCTATGAAAAATGATGAGATTTGAGGGAGCGAAAGAAGTATCTAAGGACCGCGAAGCTTGGCGCTCCGTCCTCTCTGACTGCCTCGTTAGGGAAGCGTGAAGATTAGTATGTATAATAATAATAATAATAATAATCTTTACTGACATGATGTACAAAGTATTGTGAAAGCTCTGAATGTATGTATTGACAAGATACATCAATCGTATAAAACAATAGGTGATACATATGTAAATACTTACTTCATATTCTGTATACATGTACTTCCAAATGACAATCAATATTTTTGGAATCAAGAAAAACACGGAAATTCCAATCTGAAACAGAATTGCATTAAAAAACCTACAATAATCTTAAAGAGTCATTAATAAATTTATTGACATATTATTCAAAAATCTAATAGTGTCATTGATGAACTTATTAACGTCAGTTTCGTAAACACGAACTTTGATATTAGTAATGATACCTAGGTACGTTCCGGGTTCAATTAACGTTATAATAATTACTCTTGCTAAAATATCAGATTTTACCGATTTAAAAGTAAATGAGTTGGGACAAGCAATTTCAAATTTTTTATATTTTTGAATAAACTTTAACTACTTAAATAATTTAAGAACGAGATTATTGCTTTCTACGGGTCACAAGCTTTCACTGGACTCTGAACACTCCTAGGATGGGTTGTTTTTTAATTTTTTGGGTTCGCTGATTAAACTAGATACAAAAAATACTTTCGGTCTTGTTCGTCACAGGTTATAAATCTTTGAATATCTTAGTCATATCTAATGGATGATATCTGACATGATTTATGGCCCAAAAACAGAAAAAAAATATGAGTTTTGTGAAAACGGTTCTGTGTTAATGCTTAGACGGTTCAGGCACTTAGAAAGAAGGAGTGATGAAAGATTGACAAAAAAAATGTACAGAACGAAAGGCGAGGGATAGCAGAAGCCAAACAAGATCAATGCTGGTTTATGAAGATCAAATAGATAGTGTTAGCTAATGGACTTCTCAAAAGAAATCGAACGCCTCGGTAAAATTGTGTGAGGAGAATGATAAAATTTGAAGAGGTGAAAAAGCATTTAAGGGCCGAGATGTATTACATCCTCTCTGACTACTGAGTTAAGGATGCAGCGTAAGGATATATATGTACGTAAGTATGTAGGTAATGTTTTGAACTCCTTTCCCATACAATAAAAACACATTTGTGTGTACTGGATTTTTTTTCATTACTTGTATCATATTATCTACTCCACGGCGCCATTGTAGATAGGTTCACAACACCCACTTTCTTTTCATCTAGTGTCATTTATTTCCCAGTAAAATGACTGTGAAGGACAGAGAGACAGACGAATTCATGAGCTTTCCGTTTTTTTGCAATTTGGCTATAAAACCCTAAAAATACGCTCCAAATGTTTTCCTGCTTACCCTATAGGGTGGGGTGGAGTATTTTCAGAGATATCTCATGAAATACGACAAAAACATTTTCAGATCTTTTGATTTTAACCTTTCACTCCAAGATATTTGCTTCCGAAGCCATATTTATAAAAGCGTGCCCGCCACTAATCCATTAATTACTAATAATAGAAAAATTATGCGAACGTTGTAAAACTGTATTTGGAGAGATCTAATTCCTAGTTTAATAATTTGAGACAACTTAACTTACCGTACTTTCATCTGTGTCAAAGGAATCTAAAACATCAATTATGCTTTTATAAATAGACCTCAATAGCAATATGTTTTCTCTTCTTTTAATGTATTTGCTGCTCTTGCGACTGACGTCAACATTTTTCATACAATAACATTTGAAAGATTGCATTACAATGTTTATATTGAAATAAGTAGCGATATTCCACATGTACTCCGTGATTAAAGTAAAATTCAATGCTAGTTTTGGAACCATTATAAAAACTACTCCTGTGTCAGCAATTATTCTTCTTACTGATATCAATAAAAACGTTAACGTAGTAATAATCATAAAATATATATTATTTTTCTTCTTCAGCACTTTTAAATTTCCATTCAAACTGAGCTGAGTTTCAGCTTGCTTACATTTTTTCAAGAGTAATTTTGTTTCATTTGATTTTCTAAACCAATTTAATAACGTGAGATATATGTATTCATTTATTTCCAGTCCATTGAACAGCATTTTAAATGTTACTGGATACTTGTGACATCGTATATAATAGCCCATAATAATGAGAGCAAATAAGCTAATTTTGTAAAATTAGCCACCACGTTGAATGCTCTAGAATATCGTTCTTCCAATCTGTTATCGCCAAATATTAATTTTACATTTAGAACTAGTTTCAAGATGTTTCCTTTGTCATCTTTTTCAGCGGATGCTTCATGTTGCACTTTTGATTTCGCTTGAATTTTCAGAACCATATTTGAATTAGAAACTTTTATTTTCTGACGCGTATACTTCTCAAGGAAACCTTACATCGAATGTAATTGAAATAAATTATCGTAATGGCAATATGACAAATAGACAGGTGAGTAATTAAGGAGTTACGTTCTTTTGATTGATAAACAGATTATTATCAGTACATGCTTAAGGAAAATGAAATTACATACATACATATATTATCATCACATCATCAAGTGAGAAAGGACGGGGCGCCAAGCGTCGTGGTCCTTACATACTTCTTTCGCTTCCACAATTCTCATCATTCTCCTCACAAATTTTGGCCTAAGTATGCGAGTGCTTTTGACATTACCGTCGGCTAACACTATTTGATCTTCATAAGTCGGCCTTGGTCTTCTTTGGCTTCTTTTACCACTCACTTGCGCTCACATCACTCATTCTTTCCATGTTTCGGAACCATCTTAGCATTCCTTTCTTCATTTTTACAATAACACTGTCGTGCAACCCTGTCATACCGCGTATCTGTTCATTGCTTATTTTGTCCGCAAGGGTGACACTGCACATATTTCTAAGAGATCGCATTTCTACTGCATTTATCTTACTTTCACTCGATTTCGGGCATGTCCTCACTACCGTACAATAAAGTTGGCACCAACACCGAAAATGAAATTCAAATTATAATGGGGCTTATCGAAATAATATTAATTAGTAACCAACGAGTAGTTTTGGAGAAGGCTATTACGGAGTAACTATTTGGAGTGTCATTTTTAGTAAACTTTTACCTCGGACCAATTATCACAGCTGACGGAGTTCTAGTGTTCTTTTTTTGCTGACCGATTTACTAGATTTTTACTATAGTGTTTGTCTAGAGAAGGTACAACGATACACAGTTGAGCATTATATTTTTTATATTTGTAAACACGTAAGATTTACGATTATTTTGCAAATAATTATTTCATGACCGACTCATAAGCTGACACGAAATACACTGACAGTGCGAGGTTGCCATACTTACTATCGCTAACTGTTTTACTCATGGTTGCGCTCATCGACATTGAAAGAGACAAGAAAATACGTTTGACATACGGTGGTAAGAGCGGCAACTCGTTATGACTTCGTCCATTATATTTCTTGGTCCGAAACTTTTACTGTACTCCCGCTAATGTTGCGTATAGCTACAGCAGGTGTCGGACCAAAAAAGGCAACCATCGCTGCCACACGCATCACGCACTCAACGGAACGCTATCCGTTTTGTGAATTACCTTCGTTAATTTAATTGTGATCATATAATTACGTTGCGATCTGATTGTAACATATCATTTCTATTTAATTGCTTCGTAAGAACATTGATTTGAACCTATCAAGTCTTATCATTTCTCCTCGCCCGTGTATCCCCACGCCTTGACGCCAATGGACAGCTGCCGCGAAGCTAACGTCTCGCCTTCTGATAATGGCCATTTGACGACAAATTTATAGTTGTAGTTTGAGTTCCAAGTTTTGTTTTCATTTACATATCTTCAATATAATACCGTTTTATTTTAAACCAATAACTCACAACCTTTATCTTTAAACATCTTTAAACATCAATTTTACGAATACCATCATGGAACAATCCACTCTATTCCAATTAACACAAAATATTCACTCAAGTTCTATGTTTAAAGTTGTTCGTTAGATTCGCACGGATTTTATTTATTTATTTATTTATTTATTTAAACTTCATTGCACAAAAATGTACAAATGGCGGATTTAATGCCAAGTGGCATTCTCTACCAGTCAACCATAAGACTAAACGGAGAAAAGGATGCGTACGGATAATGAATATAGAGGGATGACATAGATACATCACGGCCGACAGGGTGCGTTTAAAATTTTTTTATTTGCTTTATAGGTTGTGAAGTCAAGCGCAACATTCCATATTGCTGCGTAGAATGATTCCATGAAATTCGATGAAAAGGTGCAACTTAAAATTTTAATAGAACTTCACTTCAGTGTGTTTAATATAACAATTTATAATCACTAGAAATCCATAACTACATGATAATGTGATGCACTCTGAAATTCTATGTCAAACAAACTTATGCACTTAGAAAATTTTATGTAGTAATGTGTATGCGTTAATTGAAAGGTTAATTATAGTTAACTAGCATATCTTAAAATTGAATTAAAAAAATATAATAGGTACTTATTTTCTAACTTATTTATGTGTGTAGAGGTCTAAGTATTGTGTCGTACGTGATAATAATAAAATCTTATATTTGAAACGTGTGTAGGTAGGTACATGATACGCAAAGTAAGGATTAAAAAATATAAACGTGTAACAATATTGCAAATTTTTACTCCTTATTCCATAATGGGGTTGACGATGTTGTTTATATTCATTTTCAGATATTTTCTTATGCTTTATAAAATGACATCTTGTTAAAAAAAATTTTAATCTGCCTGTTTTAATGGCTCCCTTCATTTTATTTGGGACCCTAGATTATCAAACAGTGCAATTTGCATTGAAATCCTTTCGGCTGTTTTTCATTCCAGTTGGAACAAATGAACCCTCAAATTTTTATTTTATTTAGGACAAGCAACGTATGTCGGGTTTGTGCGTGTTTGAGTGGGTCTCTGGATGGTTTAGGTTTATAAATGGATCCGGTAGGTGGCACTGCCATCGGGTTCCAGGAATATTTCATTTTATTTCGGGTAGAATAACAACTGTTGGGTCCGTTGGTAAATATTATAAAACCTTTAAAGTACTACCTACTAATATAATTTTAATAAGAGAGTAAAAGGTTCGTTATAAAAAAAATCCATAGTATTTTAAACCATTTATTGCATACATTATTGAAGATGTAATTAAAGCAACATCTACACTCGCAACAACATATGTAAATTAATCTCGTTGTAAAGTTTATCACGGATTATCTCACCATATTTATCTTGTAGTATTGATAGAACAGATTTTCTGAAATCGCGGGCAGTATAACTTATTGATTGTAAATACATTTGAAGTTAGAACTGTATGACATGTGATTATCCCTAGCAACAGCATGCCTGAAAAACTACTCTATAAAAAATATTACATTAAAATGAAACCACTTCAACATAATTGCTTCTAAATTGGATTACTACAACTAATATGTTGGACTTTGTAATACTATTTACCTTAAGACAAGAAAAATCAAGATTTATATATGATTATTCGGCAGCTGAGAAAGACAGTATTGGTAATCCAAAGGGTTAATGCGTTATACAGAGAAGCTTATAACTTGAAATTGCTCCATTCGATCCAATTCATACTTTATTTAGACAACATTTGTACTATTTTATTAAATCGACTGATACTGAAAGTGGGGATTTTTTTATGTTAAATCTCCGGTTCGAAAAAACCTGCACTGAGAAGAACCGGCAAGAAACTCAGTCGGTAATTATTTTAAAAACTTCATATTACAATAATGTTACACTTAAATTAATGATAAAAGTACATACATATTACATTTTCATTTATAATTCTTAGTTAAGAATAAGCTTAACACGTAATATCTTACATGTATAAACGATAATCACTGGAAATCCACAACTACACGATAATGTGATGCACTCTGAAATAGCTATCAAACAAACCTTAAAAAGCTATACATAATGCGAATGCGTCAATGCTAAAGTTAGTTAAATTTTAAAGTTATTAAAGTTAGTTACATTTTATCATAATGTAATGTGACGTCACATCTCAGACGTGTCGTTTTTTAGGGTTCCGTAGCCAATGTAACTAAAACGGAAATTATAGTTTAAATTATGTATTACATACTACAGTTTCAGTATGTCCGTCTGCACGTCTGGTTCTGTCGTCTTTATCGCGCCGCTCGCCTCTCGCCGCTGCGGACTCATGGCACGCGCTCTAAACAACTTCTTACAATTATTATTCTCTCCGCGCTCGCAGACGCAAAACGCAAGACGCGCGAGCGGTGAGGTCATGGTCCTTCTATTACTGAGCTGGTTTTGTACAGAGACGTAAACTCGTAACCCAAATCCATAAAAGAAAACGAAAGATTAAAAATAGGTACTTGGGACTCAATTTTTATTTAACCCACCTTAACATGTAACTTCTACTTTGCACGTAATTGGTATGAAAAGTACAGTTAATGCGTCTCTAAATTGCTTTTAGTCGCCTCTTGTAACCGGAATTGGATTCCAGTTGAAATATTGGGTCCTTACATATGAAATTGGCGTTTTGTACGAGAGGAATATAAGGTCAATTTTTTTTTGTAAAATATATTTAATTAATCACAGTATGCACCGTTGTTATCTACGCACTTTTGCCATCTCATGGGTAGTTCATTGATCCCTTTACTAAAAAAAACCATGGGGGTGAGAATCAATAAACTCTTTGAAGGCGGTTTGGACTGCCGCATCGGAGTTTAATTTTTTTCCTTGTAAGAAGTTGTCCAAATTCCGGAAAAAATGGTAATCTGTTGGAGCAAAGTCCGGGAAGTACGGTGGATGTGGCAAACATTCCAATTGTAGCTCATCTAACTTAGTGGTTGTTTGTTGTGCAGTGTGTGGTCTTACGTTGTCGTGAAGCAGCAGTGGCCTAGAGCGATTGACCAATCTCGGTTGTTTAGCAGCTAGTTCTTCCTTCATGGTTTGCAGTTGCTGACAATAGATATCTGCCGTAATCGTTTGGCCAGATTTTAGAAAGCTGTAGTGAACGACACCGGCGCTAGTCCACCAAACACTCACAAGTAACTTTTTCTGAGTCAATTTTCGTTTAGGGCAGGATTTTGCTGGGTCTCCAGGGTTCAGCCATTGCGACGAGCGCTTCCGATTATTGTACAGTATCCACTTTTCATCACAAGTAATGATTCGATTTAAAATCCCTTCATTATTGTGTCGGTTGAGCAAAGTAACACAGCAGTCGACGCGTGTTTGCAAGTTCGATTCACTTAATTAATGAGGTACCCATCGTTCAAGTTTTTTTACTTTCCCGATTTGCTTCAAGTGGATTAATACAGTTTTGTCACTTACTCCGAAGCCTGCAGCTATCTCTGAAGTGCTTTGTGATGGATACGCTTCCACAATAGCCTTTAATTCTTCATTTTCCACTTTGGTCTCCGGCCGTCCACGGGGTTGGTTCTGAAGGTCGAAATTTCCAGAACGAAAACGTTGAAACCAAAAACGTACCGTGCTTTCTTTTGCGACACCAGCGCCGTACACGTCATTAATCCTTTGAGCTGTTTCTGCAGCACTGGTGCCACGGTAGAACTCGTACTCGTAAATATACCGATATTTCATGTTTTCCATTGTGCGGTAATAAACGACGCCAAAGAAAAAAATAATGAGGAAAAAACAAATGAATGAATGTTTTCAAAACTCAAATGTACCAGCTAAATGAATTTATAAATTTGAATTTGGAATTCTTAACCAAAGAGGAGATATTTCAGATCAAATTGGTCAGTACGACAAAACGCTAATTTCATATGTAAGGACCCAATGTTTGTATTTATGGGAATATTTCTTTTGTGTTCTTATTAAAAATAACGTGCCACTATGAGTGACATTTCTAAACTTCGGCCGCTCTTTCCGTTCGTCCTTTTTATCTTTCATCTTCTCGAAGTCCTTTTTGTAATCTCCGAAACTTTCCTTTATTATTTGTAAATTAAAACATGTGTAAAACAATATATTCGACAAATACATTTAAACTGGCGCTTAATTCGTATTTAACGCTTCTTTATCGTAGTATACATAACATTAAAAATGACTTATATTACGAATTAATCTTCATATAATAATAATTAATAGTAATAGAATTCATAAAAGATAAAAGGTTGAACAATTCTTAATAATTTTCTGTCTCTATTCTGTAGGAATATAAAATAATAATAGTTACAAAGCTTACAACGACCATTATCACTTAGTACATGAAAAATGAACTTTGAATGTCAGCGATGTAGTCGTATTGAATTGTGTTGTAGGTAGACTAATTCATTGTGTTATTTTTATCAATTTTCATCCCAAGCCGTTAAAATTGCTAAAATTATTTCAATTACTTTGTTACTAATTTTTAAAATTTTATGTGAATTCTTCTATATTAAGTAGGTATTGAATTAATTTGGTTAAACAGCTTGCCTGTAAAGTTTTGCTTGTCACTTCCTTCGGAATACGTAATATCCGGCGATTTTGCTGTTGCTGTTGATTAGACTGTTGTAATGCGATGTACAATCAATTCAGTATCTTGACTGTTGAGTCTTTGTAAATATATTAAAAAAGCTGTACAGTATAACAGTATATGAGATCAATAATGAAATGAAATTCGGTATCAGTGACAGATTAATTGCGAACATTTTCCTCACAGAAAACTCCATAGGTCTCACTTTTAGCTCCAGTTTAAATTGTTTTAATTCGTCTCTGGTTTCCTCATCTGAAAAGTTACGCAATTATTGTTGTAGTAAAAAAAATAGTGCATGTAGGTTTACACAGCTTTCAAGAAATATCGACAAGGTAATTGTACTGAATACAGAACCACCTTAGGTAACAGAAAATAAAACTATGATGCATAGAAAATGTGGCTTAAGCAAATGGCACGAGAAACACAACACGACGTGCTTATATCTCGAGACTTTTGTGGGGACCATCAGTTCATGTACTAGCTAATATAATACCAATAGTAACACCGATTTCATTAAATATATCTGATAAAAGGAGGAGGGCCCGGCTTGGCTGGGCATGGTTGTCGGGGCCGCGGCAGAATGCAAACGCGCACCTGTTGCCCCGGCACTATGGCCCCGAGGAGGAATACCGTCAGGTTTTAGAGGGTAGACTCGGCCTAGCACCCTAATGTCGAGGAGTCCCACATACCCCCCTGCCATCACCCTAGGTGGGACGGGATGCGTAACGCATTTCCTGACGTAAAATAAAGGATTCACGGGATGCCATTGGAGTATTTTGTAATCTTTCCTAAGCTTTTCATTGAATGAAATCAAATTAAATCATCAAATTTAAATCTTTGTAAAGAACTTTATCACGCATTTCACGGTACTTCAACTTGTAAATTAAAGTTTTGTGATAAATTACAAAACTTTAATTAACAAGCTGAAATACTGCGAAATACGTGATAAAGCTCTTGATCTCGTGATTTCATGTCTGGCTGACCGTGAACAAAAAGTAAGTGTGAGTGGGGTTACATTTATCGGTTCTGAATTAAAGATGGACGTTCCCCAAGAATCAACTTTGGGACCTTTCCTGTTTTTGGTTTACATTAATGATCTTCCATTTATGCTTAAAGAACTGTGGAATAATGTTATTTGTTGACGACACATAATTATATTTAAAAGTTAATAGAAATAACATAAAAATTAGCGGACAGACTAAAACATTAGCGGTTGTCTCGAGATGGTTCGCCGCTGATACTACTGAATGCACAAAAAACCAATTGTGTGAAGTTTTTACTATCAGATGTACCCAGAATCCATAACAAACTAGAACTGGGAGGGAAACAATCAGAATTAGCGAAATCAGCGACTTTTCTTGATTAAGCAGTAGATAATATTTTATAGTGGGCAGACCATATCGGGACTTTGGCTAATAAGCGCAGTTCGGCAATGTATGCTATTAGACGCATCAGACAGTTGCCATGTGGCTACGGCTAGGCTGTGTACTTCGCATGTTTCCATAGCCTTATGTCTTATAACCTGCTACTGTGGAAATCAGCAACGCATACGAAGTCTAACCTTATTTTATAAAATTCGTTTGATACACGGTGGTAAGGGTGGTAAGGCGGAAGAATAATAAGTCCAAGGCAGAATATAATGCTGCCTGAGTTATTTCAGTCGTAACTTTATTATTCTAACCCATCGCGAGTTGTGCGGGTGAAATACGTAAAAGGATAATGGACTGAAAGAGTACTATAACAGGATTTTAGTCTAAGTGGAGATATGATTCGAAAAAAAGTAAGCTTTGACGACTACCGCTTTTCGACAAATCTGTTGAATCACCAAGAAATGAGAGTTCACACTACTGGAACTGTGGATTCCAATAGATCTGTCTATTAATAAAAAGAGATTCAAGAGAAAGATCGCTCCTTATAATATACCGTACAAGCGGAGCAGAATATCAACCCCTGAAATGGTCTCACCAAATCTTCTAGCGCAAAATAATTGGCGCCACCCGTAGAGATTTGATGGATGTTAAAAATTTCTGAGTGATATCAATAAACATCGAAAGTAGATGTGTGATGCTGTGATGATAACACAAAATTTCAAAAAGTGTAACGTGAGCATGCAATCAAAACATCATATATCGTATCATTACTATAAGACTTATATTTACCTACTGTCCATTTCAATATAACTCTCAAAAAGAGTAAATAAGTGTAAGTGGTTTGTTTACTTAAACAGGACATGTTGAACATAAACAAGTTTTTCATTTGAACTACCAATAATACAGATTTCATTTCACATGAAAAACGTTTTATTTTATACGTCTGTTTTGCATAAAAAAATCAAGAAGATTATTTACCTTTTTGGAAAATTTGATTGAAATAAACCACATAGCAGTAACTTCGTTTACTGCGCTGTACGTAAAAATTAATATCATTTCTTGCTACAATGTTGTCAGGGTCGACAATTTCTTTTGATAGTGATGTGATAGTGATAACTGATAATTGATTTTAAATGATAATTGAATGATAGAACGGGTCGGCGTAATGAAACAACCGATACCGCCGAGTGCGTGCTGTACACTGATTTATTTGATCAGAATGCATTATAAGCAAAATTATAAAAGTGTCTATTAACGTAAATTATTACAATAGGTACGATTGCTCGTACATCTTGGCCGTCTAAATAAAGTATCGGCAAAGTATAAGTAAAGTAAATATTAACATAAAAATGATAAGAACATAAGTTTAAATAAAAATGATAACAATATAAGTTTAAAATTATAGTATAGTATTAGTCAATGTTGTAATAAACGACCATTGTCCATTGATCTTCTACAATTTGCATTTCAGCTATCTTGTCGAAATATAACGAATTGTTATTCTTAAGCTGAGTGATATTATAAGTTTGTTGTATACTTGAAGGGATGATAGACATGATAGCCATTAACGTAGTGATTTAGAGGTTCTTGTAATTTCATTTTCTAGGTCGCAACTGCCTTGATGGTCTCTCCTCCGAGTCGTTTGCCGGTTATTGTCCATTTTCTTGTACTTGGTAATAAGACAATTTGCTGATAGGTCGCTTTGTGATACTATTCTGCGTTTTTACGTTCGCGACTCTGATGTGTACGTCTACACCGGGGTATACTTCCTGAACGCGAGCCAATGCCCACTTGCCTGGGGACATGTTCTCTGCTTTGACGACCACTATGTCGCCTACTTGGAGATCTCTGCAGGGTGTCCTCCACTTTGATCTGCTTTGAAGCTGCTGCAAGTATTCACCGGACCACCTTCTCCATATTTGTAAATTCATGGACTGTATCATTTTCCATCTGGATGATAGGCGCATGCCGTCGGGGTCGGTTTGAGGTCTTGATATGATAGGACCTCCGACAAGAAAATGACCAGGTGTAAGGCAGTCGCCGTCGGTGCTCTCAGTCACTGAACAGAGAGGGCGAGAATTCAAGCAGGTCTCTATTTGATGTAGCAGGGTGGACAGCTCTTCAAAAGTAAGTTTTTGCTCTCCCATCACTCTCTTCAGATGGTATTTGAGACTTTTCACTGCTGTTTCTCAAAGTCTCCCCGCCGAGGGCCAAGCAGGAGCGTAAAATGCCAGGTAACGCCCATCTCACTGATATTATTTAATATATTTATTGTATTCATCGTGTTGACAATCTGTGCGTATTCTTTTTTCAGGACACGTGAGGCGCCGACGAAGTTAGTGCCGATGTCACTATATACGTCCTTCGGTGTGCCGCGGCGGGCACACATCCTTCTGAATGCGGCTAGATATGCCTCCGTGCTTAGATCCGATACCAGTTCCAAGTGCACAGCTTTCGTCACAAGGCATACGAAAACTGCAACGTACCCTTTGCTTGTTCGGACACATCTACCTTTGTTCATTTTGATATCTATGTGTCCGGTGAAATCTACCCCTGTATTTGTAAAGGGGCGTGATGGTGTCACACGGGCTTGAGGCAGGTTTGCCGTGATCTGTCGTCCAACTTCTTGCTTAAATCGCCGACACTTGACGCAATTTCGTAGTTGTCCTTTGACAATGCGCACATTGCTGACGACCCAGTAAGTATCCCGTAGGTATGATAATGTGAGCTTCGGACCGCCGTGTAGTGTCGTAATATGCGCTTGATTTATAACAAGTTCCGTTAATCGATTTGAAGTTGGTAAAATGAATGACGAATAGCGGAGTAAAGTATTCTCCAGACGTCCGCCAACCCTTAATAATCCCTGTTACATAAGGGTGTAAACTTGATAATGGGCTGCCCGGTTTCACGTATGCTTTACTTTTCAATCTTGATATTTCTTCGGCAAATTCAATGTTCTGCACCGTGCTGATAATTTTGTTATATGCTTTTGTATCTCATTTGACGCTAATATATGTTGATATAATGTGTTATTATATCCTCTATTGCGTAACTTAGAAATGAAACGCAATATCCAAGCAATGGTTTTTGCTAAGCGAGTAATAGAACTGAATTTATTTAATAATTGAATTATAACTGATTCAGCGTTGTTGGATTGTAAGGCTGCGTGTACATTCGGCTTTTGGTTTTTCAATTCCACTGTTGGCTCGTCATATGTCATTTTTTGAGTTGATTGATAATTTAACATGCACTTAAACTTCTGTCAAGGACAAAAGGTCAGGTGATACTTGTATGTCTTCGACCTCCCAGTACTTGGCAATATCCTCGACCTGATTAATGATAACGTTGCAATTGAATGTCTTCACATTGCCTGACAGTATCCAGCCTAGTCTTGTTTGCTGAGCTATTGGCGCATGAGGAGGACCCTTTATGAGTCCTTCCATGATAATTTCTGAATATATGCTACGCTATATATATATATATATATACGCTATATGCTATATATACGCAATAATAAAATACGTAATTGCTGTATAAAGTGATTAATTGGTAATATACGTTTTTAATAATACGTGATACATCTGTGAAGGAGTTATAGTTGTTTGTTCTTGGTGCTATAACAGCAAAATAAACAGCATCGAACTGACATCAATGCTAGGCTATACGGAGTAACTACCTATTGGATATTTTAAGTCAGTTTCGGCCGCATTATTTGCTTCAAATTGATGCAACGACTTTGGAAATGGAAAGTGAGTGAGGCTAACAGTTTTTTCGAAACGATTTATCTACGGAATAATACCTACATACTTGTTTGTGCACATCGTTTGGACTGTCTCAGCGGTTAAGCGCATTTTTGAAGCAGATATTAATTAAACCAAGTTCATTTCAGCTTTCTGACTACTGCAAACCTATACATATATATACACATATATTCCAAGCGATTGTTTATATATTTATTATATATTGTTTGTACATTTGTTGCAATAAATATTATTCGGGATGTCTAGCGAATGCATGGCATGCAGGACCATTGTTCTTGTGACTCAGAGACGGATCAAGTGTACTAAATATCACTCCACGTATCACCTGGAATGCGCGACTAATGACAAAGCGACATTGAATCGATCATTTTGGACTTGCACAAACTGTATAGACACAAAACGTAAGGAGGTGATAACAGCGACACGCCCGTTAGGAAGTTAAATCACGAGATGGTTCCTGAGAGTGTCGACCCACTAAGTCCTGGTAGTGATATTGCTGGGGTTACCATGGCGACTTTATTGACAGAAATTAGAAACTTAAAGAGTGAAATGTTAAAACAGTTTCAGGAACAGGATTGTAAGATGGGTAAATTTAACTCTGTTTTGATTGAGCTGCAAACTAATATCACAAATATGTCGACAGAATTATTAGCGACGCGATCAGAATTGGAAGTAATTAAAACGTCAATCGGTGATCTTACCAAAAAACAAAATAACAATTTAGCTGATATCAACAGAAACAAAAATAATATAATGGAATTACAAAGGGAGCTTGAACAGTATAAGAACTCGTTGGATTTTCTGTCGACTAAATATGACGATACTCAGAAGGTGCTTGAGCTGATGTCAAAGGACAAGCAGGAGATCTCTGCACGAATTACGGAATTTGAGGGCATCAGGGACAGCATAAATGCTATGGAGCAACAGGCTCGTTGCAATAACATCGAGATATTTGGTATACCAGAACGCAAAACTGAAGATGTTCGGGAGACTGTTAATATTATAAGTAATGTAATTGGAGTGCCGCTGAACAATCATGACGTTGAGTTTGCAACACGTGTCCCTCCCAAAACAAGGAACTCCGGGTATCCTAGGTCTATTGTGGTGAAGCTTGTTTCCATGAACATCAAGGAACAGCTACTCACAGCAGCTCGACAGCGGCGTGGTCTCACTACTGCGGATATAGGTATACAAGGTGACAAGAGAAATATTTTCCACAATGAGCATCTCACAGCGTCGAACAAGCAACTGTTGAAAGCAACTCGAGTGTGGTGTAAGGAGGCGGGGTTTCGCTATGTTTGGACACGGAATGCAAAAATATATGTACGTCGGAGCGACAACATGCCTCTTTATCGAATTACAAATATTACGTAATTGAAGACGACAAATTAATTTTAACTTTTACAATTATTTTTAGGGGTATGATTATTATTATGATTGTAATAACTGTTATTTATTCTTGTAGCCTATTGTTAATTAATTTTACTGTTTCTGCGTATCATAAGTACAATTACATACACATTCATTCTCTCTTATACCTAAAAATTACACATTATACTCGCAACCTTATAAACATATATGGATACAATTATACACTTGCCATTATACACACTTTTTACTCGCAACTGTATAAACATAATATACGGATAAAATTATACACCTACCAATGTTTATACACTCACCAATTTAGGCTGGCTCGCTGTCTCTGGGCCCAGAGTAAAAACACGATCGCATCACAGTCTGCAGATTCCCCCTTACAGTTATTGTGTTCAATTTTTTCTATTGTTTATGTGTGCACATTCATAATGTTAATGTTTGATAAAATCAGTTACAATGATATCTATATACTTACAAAACGCGCGTGGTCTGCTGAGTAAAACTGTAGCCTTTAGACAGGGTTTACTAGCTCATAACTACGATATCATAGCTATATGTGAAACTTGGTTACTGGACAGTCTAGGTGATGCAGAAGTAGGTGATAGTCGATACGATACGCACAGAAGGGATCGCATAGTGCATGGCTCGTTACGTACGTGCAGCGGCCGATTGCGTTCTGTGGGCGGCGGTGTGATGGTGCTGTGCCGACGGGAGCTGGCTGCGCGCCGCTTGCCCGAACCGTCTGGTGTGCTCTTTGAGTGCGTCCACGTGCAGGTGTGTGCTGCGGCGCTCGGTTCTGGTCGGGATTTACATATAATTTGCCCTTATTTACCTGGAAGCGGTGAACTTTATAACACCTTACTTAACCAATTCACTGGTTACTTGGATAATTGCTTTAACGTATACCCAGATCAAGATTTTCTTATATTGGGAGACTTCAACTTGCCTAGTATTATTACATGGACTTATGATCCCTTATGTTCGTCTATGAGTCCAGGAGGAAATATGAACGATACTCAAAAACAGTTCTGCAATTTTTTGAACTATGCGGGCTTGCGACAGTTTAACTGTATTCCGAATGGGAACGGTCGCTTTCTTGAACTAGTCATTAGTACTACTGAAGTTGTTGTAACGCGCAGTAGCTCTCCCATAGTAAGGGAGGACTTACCTCATCACCCCGCTTTAGATTTGAATTTGCCTAATTTGTCTCTCAGGTTCATTCGTTGTCCACCGACCTTGCGCTACAATTTCAAAAAATGTAACTACGACGCAATACGCGCTTTTCTCTCTTCTGTCAATTGGATTTATCACCTACAAATTGCATGCATTGCATTCTTTTATGAGCAACTAAATCTCGCAATAAATACTCATGTGCCAAGTTTTTTATCCACACCATCGGGATATCCTACATGGTTCTCAAAATGTCTAATACACATCATTAAAGAAAAAGCTAAATATCATGCGAAATGGAAAAAATTCGGGAATCCCAGAGACTACGAGAGTTTCTCTATACTCAGAAGGCGCCACAAGTTATTACAAAGGAAATTCTTTAACAATTATACAAAAATCTGCGAAGAATCAGTTGTCAAAAACCCTAAGAGATTTTGGAGCTATACCAGATCTTTGCTCAGAAAAGACAGTTTTCCAATTAGAGTTACACATGGAACTAAAGAGGCCACTGTTGCGTCTGAGGTATGTGAGGCGTTTCTCTCATATTTTCAATTGGTCTATGTAATGCAGTCCACCGCAGGGACTCATAATAGTAATAGCATATCTAACGCAACTTTCGGTCATATCAGCACTATTGATGTGTTTTCTGACATAGTATTAAAAGATATAGGTAAAATTAATATTAATAAGGGGCCGGGATCAGATAGAATACCTCCTATTTTTGTCAAAACATGCGCTAATCAACTAGCTTTGCCGCTGTCTATTATATTTAAACGTTCTTTGAGCTGTGGAGTGTTTCCGAAGAGATGGAAAGAGGCTTTTATAATACCAATACACAAACATGGTTCTAAACAGTGTGTTGAAAACTATAGGCCGATATCGATATTGTCAGTATTTAGTAAACTATTCGAAACTATAGTTTTCGAACAGATATATGCTTTTGTTGCTGATAGTATTCCATTAGCCCAGCATGGGTTTATGAAGAAACGCTCTGTAGTGACCAACTTATTGTTATTTACGAATGATGTATTCAGAAGCATGGAGGAAGGTTCGCAGGTGGACGTGATTTACACTGATTATTCAAAATGTTTCGATCGTATAAATCATGGCGTGCTTCTTGATAAGTTGCAGCAGGTTGGTGTACGTGGTGACCTTCTGAGATGGATAGAATCTTATATACGAAATAGATCTCAAGCGGTAAGATTGGGCTGTCACTATTCTAAATTTGTAACTGTTCCATCCGGAGTGCCTCAAGGATCCCATTTAGGACCTCTATTATTTAATATATACCTGCACGATATACCCTCATGCTTTTATCATGCTCGGTTTCTGATGTATGCAGACGACAAAAAAATCTACATGAAGATTAGGGATTTTTCCGATTGTGAACGTCTGCAAAGTGACCTCAATAGGCTCTCTAGATATTGTGCTCATAATTACTTAGATCTCAATGTGAAGAAATGTCAAACAATTTCTTTTTCTCGTAAATCGAAAGGGATAAATTTTGATTATAAGTTAAATAACACGAGTATAACACGCGTGCTTCAAGTGAAGGATCTGGGAGTCATACTTTATTCTAAACTTCTCTTTGCTGAACATTATGATTATATTACACGGAAGGCTGGGAGAATGCTTGGTTTCATTTTTCGGTCCACTAAGCTTTTTCGTAGTGCAGATGCTTTAAAAACGTTGTTCTTCGCTTACGTCAGAAGTGTGTTGGAATATGCATCTCCAATTTGGTCGCCAAATTATGCCATTTACGTGCAGACGCTCGAATTCGTACAAGTGAAATTTATTAATCGGTTGAATTGGCATTTAAAGCTTGGTAAATTGGACTATGCGGATAGCCTGAAAAGACATAAACTGATGTCTTTAAAGGACAGAAGGGTTATTGCAGATATGAAGCTTTTATTTGACATTATGAACAACGGTACAGACAGTCCTGAATTATTACAGTTGATTAGTCTAAATGCGCCTCAAATTCGAACGCGACATTCGAGCACATTACATACTGCATTTGCTCGTACCAACTATATGAATAACTCTGTGGTACGAAGAGCTGTCTTGACATACGAGAAGCAGTTCTCTCAGGTGGACATTTTCTTTTTAAAGCGAGCCCGATTTGTGAAGGATATCGTTAACATATTGACATTAATGTAGTACACTCAATAGTCCACACTTTTATAACATAAACACGTACATACACACGCCTTCTTACGCATGCAAGCGAGCACAGACACTGACACACACCCACACACGCCACTGATACAAATCCACACACATACATACATATCCACATACACATACATTGCCATTTTTAACTAACATCACTCACACACACTTTTATTCGCAGAGACAATTATTCTGTACCCTCTTGTGTTGTATAATATAAATAGTTTGTAATTTGTCGAACTTCGTAATTGGCTATCTAAATGTTAATTCAAGTACTTTTTTCTTTCAATTGTATAGCTGTGAAGTTTGCTTATAAATAAAAAAAAAATATATATATATATATATATTCTGAATATACGCTTGCGTCTAGTAATAGGTCAGTAGGCCTTGATACATTGAAGTCTGGATCTGCAAGAGCTATGTGCTGAATATGTGGCCAAGTTTTCGTCATAAATGATGTATTAGGTAGGTTGTTTATGATACGTGATATCACTAATGCTCCTGTGATAAATTGATAATCCTTATAAATCGACTGACACTGGTGTAACCATACCTTTACTCTGTTTTGCGCTCGGTCCTATTACTGACACCGACGTTTGCGCTGCAGTCCTATTAATTGAACAGCGCTTTCCGATATGAATGAAACCTGCGATCCTTGATTTAAAAGCGCCCTTAGAGAGACGTAGGATCCGTCCGCCGATTTGACGTCGATGATAATTATTGTTAATAAGATCTCTTCGTCATCCGACGCCACATAATTGGCCTGATATTGCTAAGGCAGTTTATTTGAAGTCAACGCTTTTGTCGCTGGGTGCAATGAATTTGTCGCCGATGTTTGCGTATTTGATATGCCTCACTTGGTTTTATTCATATTGATATTTAATTGCATGACGTCATGTATTAACGTATTATGATTTTCATTGCATTTTTTGCATCGTCGTTTCGAGATACACGGTTTGTTGTTGTCTGTATAAAGACAATTAGGGCATAATATATTGTATTTCGAAATCATGTCTAACTGGTCTGTTGATGGCAAGCTAAGGAAAGTATTGCACATAAATAGATCATGTTATAGATTGCACACTATACACTGTCTGCGTGTATATATAGGTGTCGCTTGATAAAATCCTTTGTGATAAGGTTTGTTTTGTTGTCCTTGTGAGTTGAAGGGCTTGCTGCTAAATGATGGTTTGAATAGTTGATTTTGCTTATTAATAGTTGAGCGTTCCTTCTCTCGTTTTTGAATGGGTTTTAGGGCTTCTAACTTAGCTTCTAAAAACTCCATAAGTTCGTGGAACTTCGGTAGTTCATACGGGTGTGTACGATACTCCTTATAATCGATGTAAGTATCGGTGTCTAATTTCTTTGTTATGATATGCACTAGTAATGGATCCCAGGTACTAGTGTCGACTCCCAGATTGCGGATAGCGTGAATACATTCCGTCGTGATATCGTGAAGCCTTTTTAACTCGAAAGATGATTGCTTGTGAATGCTGGATTGATTAAGTAAGACTTCAATTTGATTTGTAAATAAAAGTTGGGCATTATTGTACCTGAGATTCAATAACTCCCATGCTGTTTGATAATTTTCTGATGACATATGAAGATGCTGGATGATACGCTCGGCTTCGCCCCTTAGTTTACCTTTTAGGTGTTGCATCTTCTGAGCATTGGTAAGGTATTTGTTATTATGAATAGTTTCAGTGTATAGATCGTATAATGTAGGCCACTGAGTATACTTTCCAGTGAACGTCGAAATCTCTACTTGCGGCACTGATTGTTGTACATGTGTAGTAGAGCACAATTTCTTGTTAAGATTTCTCCTTATCTTAGTATACTCAGATTCTATGTTTGAGAAGAACTCTTCGTACTCTTCGTTCTTACCTAACAGAATGCTGTCGATATGAAGGTGAAATTCGTCAATGATACGCCATGCGGTGTTGTAGATTCCTGAGTTCGTCTTCGATTTCCCACTTCTCTTCTATGTTTTGTGCTATAACACGGTTTATTTGCTGCTGCAACGCTCGAAAGTTAGCCTGTTGCTGCGCCAGTAGCTCTGTAGGATCCCTATTTATTGCCTTAGGTGTGACAAAACTTGGAGAAAGATTCTCACTGCTGGACGTGCTGGAGTGCTCTCCAGCAGGTTTTACTTCGCCGGCCGTCGATTCAACAGGGTTAGACCTACCAAAGCTCACTGAGCTTTGCCCCTTTTCTAGGTGCGCTTTTAACGTCTGATAGTATTTTTCCGTATGTAAGTAGATATCTGTGGTGAAGTATTCTGATGATTTGTCTTCAGTGTAATCTAATGATATGTTATTTTGCAAAAATTCACTCCACAAGTCGGTTATATATTTTAAACTCTTTGCAAAGTACTCCGGCGTTTTTCTCACCGCGGAGTCTTTATTGTAGTTGGTGTAAACTCTCTTGAGCTCACGCCTTATATCGCTCTGGCGTTCAAGTAGCGCCTGCATTCCGGAGTCTTGCATGATTATTTCTGAGTCGGTCTAGTATAGTGTAATTGGAGATTCTCGCCACGATATGTGCGTCCACGTCTCAACTCTTCCGGTGAGACCCGCTTGTGGGAGGCCGGTCGAGCCGATTCGCTATCGCTTTGAGATGATAAAACACACTAAACCGAAATTTTTGATAATGATGGTTTGTTCTTGGTGATGATTGTGAAACTGTACCGATTGTTCTTCAAAAACACAAAAGTTCACACGCGCTATATTCACGCAATGTCAATGATACACAACGCGACTTGTCGTAAACGGTGTCCTAGTTATAGAAATGATAGGCACTTTTAAATAATTCGAAGGACCAAGAATTGTCGGGGTGGACAATTGAATGATTTGATAGTGCTGCGATAGTGATAACTGGTAATTGATTTTAAATGATAATTGAGTGATAGAACGGGTCAGCGTAATGAAACAACCGATACCGCCGAGTGCGTGCTGTGCACTGATTTATTTGATCAGAATGCATTATAAGCAAAATTATAAAAGTGTCTATGTAAATTATTACAATAGGTACGATTGCTCGTACAATGTAATATAAATACATTTTCAATGCTGTAACTCAAACTCGGCTTTATTTTTGAGTCAACGTGTATTCTTTACATAAATTAACTTAATTACTATTAAAAAAAATTTTTCCTTATTCAATTTACTATTGTCCTTTAAAGACGTTATTTTACAAAAAAAATAAGGTTCTTACATGCACTAAGGATTAAATGTAATTTAAATTATTTGTTGATGATGATATTATGTTTAAAGAGAATAACATACACTTTATAATTTGATACATACGAGATGTGTTTGATACGTTCAGTACGAGGCAATGTAATTATTTATTTACTAATATAAAAAAACAACTATTACCCAATGGAGAGAACAGTAGTTCATAAATTTTCTTATTAATGTCTTCGTATGCGTTCGTAGCCGACTGTGCATATACAGCTGGGGTCAGAATTAATGCGACTTCTAGCGCCGTCCATATTATGAGACAAATCACATTTGCGTCACCTAGCTGCCATGATCATTCATAATTTTAACGAATATGTAAATGAAATCATTGGAAAATATTTTAATATAAACGATGTACTCACGTAAAGGCCGTAATACATAACCGCCCAATTCACAGATAACACTTTCGGAAATAAAAAAATAACCGAGCACCCAATCTGGAAAACAGTACATATTTTTATATTTGCAATTTAAATTTTACTCCAGTTTTATCAATATGAAGTAGAAACTTATAGTTGTGTGAAGTTGCGTAATTTTTATTATGTTGGTATTATGCTATGCTATAAGAAGAAGGGCTTCAAAGGAATTTCGTCAGATACCTTCTCTACGAGTCACACTGTTTTTACAATTTATATGAGGAGCGATGTAAGCGGTTTCACCTTCTACCGTTGAGCGTTAGACGAGATTGAGCTTGTTTCTTTTTTAAGATCATTAAGGAGCGTCCCGGGTTTGATTCTCAATGAGGTCTATTTAGGAAATGAACTGTTCTGAATTGGCTGGCTAGGAGTTTGGGTGTTTATTGGAGCTTCACCAGTTCGTTGTGTGATCTGTAGTACAAGTCTAGTGTTCAATTTGCGGTAACACATTTTGTATTATGTATAGATTATTGTTGTTATTTAGCAAAAGAACTGAACCGGGCAATTTGATTTTTTATGAATTGAAATAAATATTCATGTAATCCTTTGTGTCTATTTTTCGGATATTACTTAAAAACACACAATTACTGTTGTCTTTCTAAAAGACCATATTATTGACGACAGGTAAACGGATCCTTCATTAATGTTTCTTTGACATCTTTCTTATACATAATATACATATAGCTCTTATATTTAGTGAAAATAATTATAAACGTGTGGATAATTAAAATAGTTATTCGCAAAGAATCTTGTATGTTTCGATTGATTGTATCACCCGATATCTCCATTCTTATGTTGGATTACTTAATTACTTGTGGACATGGCTAGCTTGAAGACATGGGTAACATGATTGCATAGAAACCTATATAGAAACTGAAATGAAATTCATTGCAGTGGTATTTTTTTTCCATCCACACGGATGAAGTCGCGGATAACAGGTACTTATTTATTCATTTTTTCACACTACGTGGTAGTTTTAAGGTAAATATCGAGTAATTTACATACTTCATAGTCAAAGGTTGACCGAAAAATAGAATTGCTGATTTGTTTTTTAAGGTGAAAGTGTTGCTAGAAATGGCATATTTTTTTACAGAAACATTTTTGATGGGATATTACTTACCGAAGTATTCATATGTACTCCGATGGCATCCAGCATATCAATTATATCTCTAAATATTAATCTCATTTTTAACAACTTTTGTTTAGCTACAATTTTATCTTCACCTTCTTTATTTACTTCAATGTTTTTAATATAATCAGCAAAACATTTAATAACCATTTGTATGTTGAAGTAAACAGCAACATTCCACGAATATTCTATGTCCAAAGAAATGTTTATAACTGTTTTACTCAGCATTACAAAAACACTTTCTTTAAAAGCTATTCTTCGTATACTGATTACCAGAGGACGTAATAAAATCATCATCGTGGTATAAATCGCAAAGTATTTTTTCTCTTTCTGTATTTTTATATTTCCATTTGTATATAATTGGGAATTGATTTTCTCAATTTTTTCGAATAGCATTTTGGTTTCATTTTTATTTCTAAAAATATGCATGAGTGTTACTAATAGGTATTCCATGAATAAAATCAAATAGTATATTATTTGCAACGTTGGCAGCGCTGTCAGCCGGAGACCAAGTAAATAAACGCCTGTGATCGTAAGTATACACAAAGTAATTGAGTACATTTTATAGACACTATTGAACGTTTTCGGCCATGATCCTTCAAATCTGTTATCACCCAGCAACAGCTTTATGTACATAATTGACTTAAAAATGCTTTGCATTACGTTATACTTTTTTTCATGTTTTTGATGAGATTCTTTTGGTTTTACTTGTATTATCGTGGTCGCCATATTTACATATTATGTTAGCAAGGAACGTCGATGAACACGTGCAATGCTCAGTGAAAACTAGAATCGAATGTCATTAAAGCAAATTCTAATAATAAATAAGTGGAAGTATTATGTTATTCATGAGAAATTGCTCCTTCTATCAATATAATTGATTTTATTATTTATCTAGCTGTAGACTTCGTCCGCGTGAAAACTATTTCCGTGGCTTTTCTGGATTAGCGAAGTTACCCGAGATACATATAATATTGTTGGAGGAGATCTTGAAAAAAGTTACTTTCTATCGCGGAGCATTCGTCATATTGAATTGTTGATGACGTCAAATGTACAGAAACCATTTCCTGTGTATCCCATTTCATTTCATACCTATATTGTTGGAGGTCTCGAAAAAAGTTACTTCCTGTCGCGGAGCATCATCATATTGGATTTATGTTTTCACATTTACAGAAACCTTTCCCTGCGTATTCTATTTCATTTGATACTCATATTGTTGGTGTTGAACTAAAAAATTCTTTCGTATTGTAGAACATCTGCCATATTGGATTTATGATGACGTCACATATACAAAAGACTTCTCCTGTGTACCCATTTCATTTGATATCTGTTGAGTTATGGCAATGTAATTACATTTCTTAGGTTGGTAGCGGTTGTCTCTAATATTTGCAACAATGTAGGTGGTAGTAAAAAATCTGTCAGTGTTAGTGTGTAAGAGGTTAGAAGGAATAAATATACATCTTGTTTACAACATCTGCATATTTTATTTAAATCACAACAATATCCATATTGTTGGTGTCGAACAAAAAAATGATTTCCTACTAGCTTTTTCCCGCGACTTTTTTGCGTCTTTTTGCGTGAAAGAGTAACAAATATCCATCCTAACAAACCATCCATCCTAACAAACTTTCACATTTATAATATAAGTAGGATTATGGAGCATCCTCCACATTGAATCGAGTCGTACAAAAAGTTGCGAAACATTTGCAACAAAATGTGCAGGGATGCAAAACGCCGCTATATTCACTCCACCCTTCAGGATCTCGGCCAAGCTGAAGTTTGGAGATTCTTACGGAGATTGGGTGTGGGCAGGACTACAGGTACCTCTCAAAGTGCCTTGGATTTGAATACTCTAAATATTCACTTCTCTACTCCACTTGTCGTTTTGGATCCCCTTTCAAAGTCAGCTACTCTTTCCCACCTTTCTAATCTTGCCCCTGCCGACTGTCCTTCTTTTTCTTTCGAAACTGTCTCCGCAGATCACGTCAAGAAGTGTATTCGGTCCATCTCAACCAAGGCTATTGGTACCGATGGTTTGAGCCTGGACATGATACTTCCTATGCTGGAAGATATCGCACCCGTGATCACTCACATTATTAATTTCTCACTCACACGCAATATCTTTCCGGCTTCGTGGAGGAGGGCTTTAGTTATACCTTTGCCTAAAACTTCAAACCCCACTTCGTTCTCTGACTATCGTCCCATATCTATCCTACCTCTCCTTTCGAAAGTGTTAGAAACAGTAGTTCACAGACAATTATTGTACTCCTATCTTACCTCCTACAATTTATTATGTCCTTTCCAATCTGGCTTTCGTCCCGCTCACAGCACTGTGAGTGCGCTGCTGAATATAACGGAGGACATTCGAATGGCTATGGAGGACACCAAGCTCACAATCATGGCCCTCTTGGACTTCAGCAGCGCCTTCTGCTCTGTTGATTTTGACATTCTCCTTGGCTCTCTTACTGCAGTTAATATTCCTTTTTCCGTTATTGACTGGTTTGGCTCCTAGCTCTGCGGCCGCCGGTAGTGTGTGAGGAATGATGATGCCTCATCAGATTGGGCTGATCTCACTTCTGGTGTTCCCCAAGGCGGCGTCCTCTCACCATTACTTTTCTCTCTCTTTATTACTAGTATAGCTCAAGTTATATCCTCTCCCTTTCACCTCTATGCGGATGATTTGCAATTATACAGACATTTTCAGTTAAATGAGATGCCCGAGGCTATTAACGCTTTAAATGGAGATTTGGTTTCTGTCAAGGCTTGGGGTGATTCCTATGGACTACTAGTTAACCCTATCAAATCTCAAGCCATGATTATTGGTAGTAGTAGGTTGCGAGGGAGGTTGGACTTGAGTTCTGTACCTGTACTCGAATATGCGGGCACACATATACCTTATTGTGACAAAGTGAGGAACCTCGGTCTAATTATGGACTGCAACATGACTTGGGTGCCACATATCAAAGAGATTAGTAGACGCATGCATTATACCTTTCACTCTCTCAAACGCCTCCAATTTTTTCTCCCTTACTGTACTAAAATTATGCTTGCGCAAACTCTTCTCTTACCTATCCTCGACTACGCCGACGTTTGCTATTTGGATGTAACAGAGGAACTGCTTAATAAACTTGAGCGTCTCCAGAATCTCGCCATACGCTTTATTTTTGGTCTTCGTAAGTATGACCACATATCTAAATTTCGTGCTCAACTTAAGTGGCTTCCTATTCGCCTTCGTCGAGATATGCACATCCTCTCTGTTCTTTACAACATCCTGAATGATTTAAATTGTCCTCGCTATCTTCGTTCCCGCTTTAATCTGCTTCCCTTTCCCACACGATCCAGGCGTCCCTGTATTACTTCGATGCTTGTTGTGCCTAGAAGTAATACCAAGTTCTTATATGACTCCTTTTCTGTGTACGCTGCCCGACTTTGGAATAAGCTTCCAAAGGTAATCCAGGAAAGTCCCTCAATTGGTTCCTTTAAAAAAAAGCTTAAAGAGCATTTTCTATCACAGCTCATTTTATCGTAGCTGAAATGTGTTATTAGTCTGTGTCATGAAATTTTATATTACATAGTTTTTTATTTTATTTATATGTTCGTATATATGTATGTGCATATATATTTATATATACATTACCTTTGTATGTATTTATATTATTTTGAGATAATTTGTCTAATTATATTTTTATATTATATTTTTTATATATATTATGATTTTATACTGTTATATTATTTTTTGTATTGATTTTTTTTTGTTCTACTTGTCGTGCTATTACAGCCCGTGAATATGCCACTATCTCACTACCATGGGTTGGCTGGAAGAGATCTCGGGATAAGTCCACCTTTGTGAACATTTTTTCCTTTATTAATTAAATTTGTAAAATTCATGTGCAATAAAAAATATATATATGAATTTACGATGACGTCGTATATACAGAAACCCTCACCTGTGTATCCCATTTCATTTGATACCCATATTGTTGGAGGTCCTGAAAAAGCTACTTTCTATCGCGGAGCATCCGCCATATTGAATTTATGATGTCGTCACATATACAGAAATCTTCCCCTGCGTATTGCATTCATTTGTACCCATGTTTTAGGTATTAAACAAAAAAAATATTTTCTATAATGGAACATACGCCATATTGGATTTATGATGACACCACATATACAGCAACCATCTCCTGTGTATTCCATTTCATTTGATACCCACATTTTTGGAAATATGGAAAAAAGTTACTTTCTATCGCGGTGCGTCCGCCATATTGGATTTATGTAGACGTCGCATATACAAGAGCCTTCTCCTGTTTATCCCATTTCATTTAATAACCATATTGGAGGTCTTGAAAAAAATTACTTCCTATCGCTGGCATCCGACATGTTGGATTTAGGATGACGTCACGTGTACAAACACCTTCCCCTGGCTATTCCATTTCATTTGACACCCATATTGTTGGTGTTGAACAAAAAAGTTATTTCCTATTAAGAAACACCCGCCATGTTGGATTTGTTATTAACGAAACACAACAGCAATAACAGACGCTGTTATTTTATGCCGATATTCGATATACTTCAGTCAAGAGAGTATCGGGAATGTATGATTTGTTTATGGTTCCAAATTCAATTTCTTGTTTTTTTTTTTGTTGTTGTTAGATTGGCACAACTGTTTTCCATTTTGGCGCAGAGTTTGAGTTGCTTCTGTTATTTAGATTAAATAAAGTGCTATTTTTAGTTATATCATTCCAGTGTACATTGCGAATTTCATAATGGACAAAAACATCGAACAAAGAGTTTGTCTTAAATTTTGCATCGCCAATGGAATTTCGTGTTCGGAGTCACTGAAAATGTTACAGAAGCCTTACGGTGAATCGACTTTATCAAAAACACGTGCTTATGAGTGGTACAAAGCGTTCAAAAGCGGTCGAGATGTGATGGAAGATTTGCCTCGCTCTGGTAGGCCGTCAATGTTTGCAACTGAAGTTAACATCGCAAAAGTGAAGGAAATAGTGACTGAAAATCCTCATTCAAGTTTGAGAGAGATAGCCGCCGAACTTTTTGTGTGGTATGAAACATGTTGCCGCTCGGCTAGTCCCAAAAGACCTGAATTTTCTCCTAAAACTCAATCCCATAAGAGTCGCTGAGGACATGCTAGAACGAGTCGATTCCGACCCAACATTCATGAAACGCATTTTTACTGGTGACGAGACGTGAGTTTACGAGTTTGACATGCAAACTAGTCAACAAGCTTCGGAGTGGCGCCTTCCAACTGAACCGAAACCGAAAAAACCACGCCAAAGGCGATCAAAAGTCAAAGTCATGTTGATTGTTTTCTTTAACTATCGCGGTGTTGTGCACTCGGAATTCTTGCCGGAAAGTCAAACGGTAAATAAAGAATATTATTTGGGCGTTATGCGGCGTTTAAGAGAGCAATTTCGACGAAAAAGGCCAGATTTGTGAAAAGAACATTCTTGGATTTTGCACCACGATAATGCGCCTTCGCACAAGGTCATCATTGTGAACGAATTTTTGACCAAAAACTCAACAAATACCATCGAGCAACCACCATATTCACTAGATATGGCTCTAGCCGACTTCTTTCTTTTTCCTAAATTCAAATTACCACTTCGTGGCACCCGTTTTCATTCGGTAGAAGACATAAAGAAGTATGAACTCAATTCCGGAAAAAGCGTTTAAATAATGTTTTGATGATTGGATTATTCGTTGGCGTAAGTGTGTGTTTCTGAAGGAGCATACTTTGAAGGTGATAAAATAAATTTGGATGAATCACTAACATTTCGTGTATTATTGATCTTTTCCCGGTACTTTATTGACAGAGTAGTACGATACACAAGCGTTATAAAATGACAGTGAATCCACACAAAACAGCTTTGTTTCATAAAAGTGTATTTTGTGAAATACCCAATGTTATATACAATAAATTACCTACAAATATAAAATAGATAAATTTAAGCTATTTAATTTAAAAGAAAATTACTTAAATTAGTCATAGCCTTTACTATAAATTGGTTGATAATAATTAAAATGGCAAAATTCCTGCCCTAACAAAAGTATATTTATTACTTTCTATGTATATCTTCATATGTACCTATATTCTGCGATTGTATGCTTCTGTGGTGGGACATAGTTGAATTTATGTTTAAATATATAGTGTAAAAAAATTATCAAAGAAACCTCTTTTAAAACAGAGATTTACATTTTTAGGAGAAACGGGACCGATTTATGTTTCTAAAAAAAATATTCTTCAAAATGCCATTTGAATTGTTTAAAATTAATTATAGTTCTTTAGTTTTATGTATAACTAATTCGTTGTGTTATTTTTGTTACCTTAAAAATATAATAATCTTTATAAGTGAAAAGTTTCAATATCTTTGTCTCCAGTTATGAAGAAATCGCATTGATTTTCAATTTTTATGAAAATTAACGTTCGAGAGAATGTTTTTTGAATAAACATGAGTTTGCTCTTAGTCTCGCTATCGCTTAATAGAAAGTAATGATGAGCTTAATATTAAGCACGCCTGATAGCTTGAGAAGTAAATCGGAAGTATAATAAATACGTTTTTTTTAACTTAGACAGTCGCCGATGCGTGAAGGTCTAAAAAGCCGCAAGTCGCTCGTGACACTAATTCTTATGTTCACGATGTACGTAATATACAGGCAAGGATTAAAAAAAACATAGATACAAAACAACGTAATGTGTAATAATATTGCATAAAATTTCCAAACCATAGATCATAATGGGTTCGACAATAATGTTTATATTAACTTTTAGATATTAACAGAGTCAAGAAGAATGTATTTTTTTAAAGAACATTGAACACTGGATACATATGGTAACTAAAAAACGATTTTTTCTAAATCATGTCGAGCCTGTACGTAGTCGTTGATAGGTTAGTCACCTAACATGTCGAAGGAATGACTGTATCGAGAGGTCTCGATAGTTTAATGCCACAACATTATAAATATTTGATTACAGGCTCTGTCGGTGATGCCGGTAAGACACTCTTATTTAGTTTAAAAGCTTTTACAATCATTATGTTGCCTGGTAAGGTTCCCACGGAGACAGCCGACATCCTGGTGCCCTCAAAAAAAAGTCTTTTTTTTGAGGGCACATAAATTAGCACCATACAGGATTGGCCTAACGCCACGACGGTAGCGTTAGGCCAATTTCAGTAGGTGCAACTATACGCCGCATGGCTTCCAAATTTTTTGTCCTCACATTCTCCGTACCGTTTCAAATTATTTTTGTCCTACGCAAGTAGGTTTTGGCTCAAATAGAGGATGTGAAGCGGCAGTGTATGCGGCGCTTCCTTGATGCACGATAGAGGTGAGATACTCCTCAAAGAAGACATGAAAAATACATTTAATTCTAGCGATAGATCCACCTTGTTGACACAGATAAAACAGCATGTTCCGAACATATTAGGGCATTTACCCCTGGCAATCTTACAGCAGTCCTTCAAAATTAATATGAAAAGATAATTTACTACATTCCGAAGTTGGCTGTCAACAAAGTACTCCTTTCGGACCAGCTATCTTCAGTTTGGCTATCCATCCTGCCATTTGTAATTTAAATTCCAAATTTAATATTTGGTATCTTGACGACGGAACAACAGAAGGTAAAGCAATTACTGTTGTTAAGTCAATGTATTGTTGTTGTCAAATGGATGTGTGGCTGGCCGCGCGCTTCCGTATTCAAATAAGCGCGGGCATAACAAAAGTACAATTATACGCCGCGCGCAGCGCCACCTTCGATCGCTGAAAATCCTAAAAAAAACGCCACTCGCGTTCTGTGTTTTGAAAGAACGTTATCTGCTGTGTACTGTGCTTCAAATTGGAAAATATCCATAATAAACTGTTTTGTGCTAATCAAAAATACAAGAAAACTTCACCTGTATGTACTTGTTACTAATAATATATACTATCGCGGAGACGTCGAGGTAAGTGCATATCCTTTTTGTCAATAACAGGACAGGGGCATGTGAAAACATCATACATCAAATCTTTTCGTCTCTGCATACAGTCCACTAAAATAATATTCTATAGCGAACAACTGTTTTATATGACGTTAAACCGTCATTCAAAGTTTCAAAGATATTAAGGCTTAGAGTTAAATTTTTCTAAATCCGAACACTATGTTTCCGATTTCGTTCCGATTATTAAAAAAAATACAATAATTCATAACTTTAACAGTCTGGCACCAAACATTAGTCTTGTCAAAAAAATCGCTGTACCTCCTAGGTGCTCCCGTTTTAGATGACTCCATACCCTGCTTTATCAATGATCAAATACAAAAATTTAGCCAGTCTTCAGACAAACTTTCAAAATAAATTCCCACATCTCTCTCCTTATTGTCCGCTTTTGCCTTTTCATTCCAAAATTTACATATTCTCTTCGCTGTTCTCAGCTTTTTAAATTTCAAACGCTTTTAAAATCTGTAGACAATATTCTCAAAAATACATTATTTAAAATACTAAATTGCTCCTTTGTTGATGACAGGGTCTGGAATCAAGTCTCACTTCGAATCTTATGGAGGCCTGGACATAGGCAAAATCTCGAGTGTGTCACTGCCTACTTTTCTTTCGTCAGCCTACAGCACGGAAAGCCTTTTCCTATCTGTTATTCGCCCTTCCTTAGGATCGGTTGAGGTGCCGTGCTTGACTAATGCTCGAAATACTTGGTTAAGCGTTTGTCTGAGTACTAACCTGCCTACCTCGACCTTTTGTCAGAAACATGGGATGAGCGTCTATACAAAAATGTTCATTTACAACTTTTAGTTTCTTGTCGAAAAAGATCGGTCTACCCTCTTGCTTGGATCAATTTTTATGCTTTCGCTTCTGACGTTCGATCTCTACAAGTCGAGCTCGAAACTTGAGTACTGATGTGCTTTGCTTCTATCCACTGCTCTGCCCTGCGACGCGTTGCCACGTCGCCACACCAACAGCCGGTCTGACCCGCTGTATAAGATATTTCATATCAAATTTTAAACTGTTGATTGCTTCTTTACATAGTTGTAACACCGTGCATTAATTATGATTAAAATTACACAATACACGCAATATAAGCATTTTTTTTTACTTCGATCACATATAATCATTTTTTTTTAATTTTTGACTTTATTTTAACTATGAAATATGCACATATAACACCAATATTATCCAATATAGCACATCATTGAAAAAAAATTGTTTTTAATTTGTAGTGTTACCTAAAGGTTGCCTAAAGCAACATTCTAGAAATGTTTGTTACTAATAATTAATAAGTATGACAACTGACTCAATCAATTGCAAACTAGCCCATTCCTAGCTATGTTATAAATGTCAAAGTTGCCACATTTGTATACATTAAGCACAAAAATGAAAAAAAGAGGATATAGAAGATATTTTATGGAGATGACGTTCATTAAATCACGTCTAAGGGTTAGTGAACACATTGCTTAGGCTATTACTTACTACTTTTACACTTATGAACTAGATAAATGTATGACACGCGAGTTAACGCATCAATGGGTTGACCAAACGCTACTATGTAAAAATATTGAATATTACCTGACAACTAAACAAATTCAATAAAATTGGTACCACTAAAAATCGATTATTTATTAACTTCAGCAACATATTTTCTAATTATATACTTTAGACAAGGCAGTTGAATATTTTAGTGGATATCCAAAAGGTTAAAATAAGAAAAAGAAGATTGTTTTGATTTTGTTCAAAATATTATATCCGGTTCGAAAAATCCTGCGCTGAGGGGAACCGGTAAGAAACTCAGTCGGGTATTATTTTAAAAACATTTTACAATAATTTTTGTGCAATGAACAAATTACTACATAGAGAATATTCATAGATATCGACAGGAATAAATGACATATCATTTCATTCATTGCTAATTAATAAAGATATACCTACTTGTAACTACATGGTAATGGAATGATAACAATCCAAAATTATTGTGCACCCACCCCCGAATATTAGAAAGCTTCTTGGAATATAACGTGTCCGTTATGAAGTAAAATATACGTACGTAATGTAATGGTATTGCTTTGTAACTATCTGCGATTGCATTTGCATGGAAACAAACAAATCGCAAAGCTCGTAGTGTAGTCATAGCCTGCATCCCGCATTTTATAGATGCAGGCAAACGTTTAACATATAATAGCACGGAATCAAGAACAAATTAGTAAACCTATCGAGTGAAAATTTTCAGATCGTGTTATATATTTCAGGGGATATTTCTTCGATTCTGTTATTAAAAACCAGTTTCATAAACATAGCTGGCTTAAAAATTCTGTCCATATCATAATTTGATGTATGTTAGTGGTATATTAGGTTGGTACTCCCCGTTTTCTTTATAAAACTAATACTGATGATATGATTATGATTATATTTGTCATATTATTTGTAAAAAAGTACTAATCGTTTATACCTCTATGAAAGGTGAAAGGTGGCGACAATTAATATTTTAAATAATTTTCTGTCCGTATTCTACATTTCTTCAGGTGATCACTATCATGTACGTTCTAGGTTCCCAAACTTATTTTGTCTACTGAGTCGAGAGCTCATGCAGTCGTTGTCTAAGATGCCTCCTAGCTAAATGAAATTACAAATCACCCCCCAGGCCTCTACACAACGCTCCCATTTTTTTTCTGGGTCTCTTACCGCCCTCCTTTAGGCCTGCAGCGCCCACAGGGGGGCGTTATCGCCCACTTTGGGAATGGGTAATGTACGTGATAAATGATCTTTGAATATCAGCGACGACCTATGAGTCATCCAGTCAATATTAAATTATTTTACTTATCTGCTCGTTATTATTATTATTGCTTTATGAAATAGCGCTGTCACAGTTTGCGGCTTATTAAGTAATTGCTGGAGGCGATTGCATTACGTAGATCGGATTGGTGCTCTGATATGTGACAAACAATTTGGAAATAGGCGTCTAGAAAATCTGGATAGCACTTGTACATATTAGTCACTAGCTGTTCCCTTCGACTTCGTCCGCGTGGAATTTTAAAAAAGCCTATGTCCTTTTCCAAGTTTTAATTTATCTTCACACCAACATTAAAATCGATCAAGTCAAAGCACGCATTTAGTTTCTGTTTACCGACATATTTTATGGCTTTTATGTACGTATAGATGTATACATTACGTAGTCATATTTTCTAGCACGTATTTATAAATACACCTACTGTATTTATAAATATATGTAGAGCCGAGTGCCGACATTGAACATGCGATGCTTGGCTAGCTGTGGGAGCGGTGGGAACACTAACTGGTCGTGAACTCTGAAAGCGAGTTTTTTAATATACACTCAAAGCAGAGGATCATATGCATAGTCACAATCAACTTTAGGCGCCTAAATGGATGACAGATACTTATGCAAGTGATGGATCTTTTAGAATCATCCAAAAGATTTTTTCTTTCATGTACTTATTACTAAGATCAGAATAATAATCGTCGACACAGTAATGAATAGTGAAAATCGTGTTTTCATTTATCTGTTTACTTCCGTCGAGCTCCGTCACTGACAGACATAAAATATTCGATTTTTTTTGAGTTTGCGAGTCGTTTTCAAGCCTGCCTATTTTTCTGTAATAAACGATGGATATAAATAAGATCGCCTGACTGACCAGCTAACGTGTCTAGGTGTACAGCTACTCATTAGTTCTTAAAGAGCCGAAGGACTTGTTCTACCTAATAGGACAATATCTGTGCGACGGTCATCAATGTCTGTATCAAAGATTCTTCGCCTTATATTAGGGTCTAGATCACTATGAAATACATACATACATATCTTCACGCTGTATCCCCAGTAGTCAGAGAGGACGAATCGCCAAGCTTCGGGGTTCTCACATACTTCTTTCGCTTCCTCAAATCTCATACCCTCCTCACATATTTTTTCCTAGGTGTTGCCTAGGTTTCCTCACACATGTTTGTGATATTTCATTTACGACTTAACATTTGAATCAATTCAAATCTTTGCACCTTTACACAATAAGGATGGACGGAGTTGACTTCGATGTTCATCAGAGAATACCAGTTTCATTCCTTCGACGTGTTAGGTGACTAACCTATTAACGACTACGTACAGGCTCGACATGATCTAGAAAAATTCGTTTTTTAATTACCATATGTATCCAGTGTTCAATGTTCTTTAAAAAAATACATTCTTCTTGATTCTGTTCAGTAGGTAAGGATTATTTAATTATTTACTATCGAAATTATGTATAGATTTAATTTCGAATACAATAATAATTTTTTTGATCATGGAACTCAGAGTTTCATGTCTATCTGTTCGCAGTTTGTCAATCTGTACGTCTGTCTGTCTCTCTGTCTATCCTGTCTCTCTGCCGTTTATCTGTCTCTCTACCAAGCAATTTGGCGCGATAACGTAAATTGGTAATCTAAAACCAGCATTGGGAATAAAAAAAATTGAATAATTGATATTTTCAATACGTTTCGCTTATTTTGGGTTCGGTGTATCGGATGAAGAATTTAGAACTCTTAAAGGATTATTCACGTGTCTGTCTGCTCTGTCACAGATTATGTTCTCAGAATCTATTGACAATGTGTGCAAAAAGTTGAAGTTTGGTGCTTATTTAATATGGTAAGATGACCTAAAATGACGGCACTGTATCGTAAAAAGTTTATAAAGAATGTGGTTCGTGATTTTTCTTTTACAAACGAAAAGTACTGAACCAATCAATCCTTCATCTTCACACAGTGTCGAGTCTATAATATCAATAGCCGGATTTGTTATAAAACATGAACGCGATTTTTAAACAAAGAAAATAACTATTACATGCTTGATTTCATTATGTACGATTAATCCGACATAATGATATTCTTATTGATATTAATTCTTCCTGATATTTACGTAATATGTATATTGTACATTGTTCCGAAATGTGTAGAAATGGTAAGTTAAGAACATGAATTGATCTCAAAGTACTCAAATGTAACTACGATAGGCAATCTCTTTTAATATTGTACTTACTTACCCTTTTCATTCAAGTTAAAAAAGCTATAATATAATGTAAGTATTAAAAGTGAAGTTGCCAGAAGACATTCCAATTTTCAGACCCCACGTATGTACAACATGATTAATAGTCATAAGATAGTTACTCACATGAGCAATTATAATTTTAAAACAGAGATTCGACATTGGTTAAAACATAAGGATTATGATTACTGCAAAAATTAAATCTAATGGCCGTAATGGAGGTAAACTGTGTGATTGAACATACGCATACATTCACACATACAACACATACACACACACTCACAAATTCGCACATATATTCACACATGCACGCACGCACACACATACATATATAATATGTATATATGTACAGATGTGAAATATTAGAATTTTAGATATTGTTGTCCAATTATATTTAAAAGAATGTACTTATTATATAAATTGTACTTTGTATATTTCCATATTATCTATTTTTTTTTTGCTTGTAGTTTATATTGACACTAAGTAGCATATTACGATTGTGAGGGGACTGTCTCTTGATATACAGGTAGTCCTAGTTCAAGAGACAGAACTTATTTAACTGTTTCTTTTGTTACAGTGTTCCATAAAGATTATTATTTTTATTATTTATGGTGTATGAAATCAATAGACATACATATTTCGGTACTAGCGATATTGAGAACATTTTCCACACCGAAAACTTGACAGGTCCCACTGTGAGTTCCAGTTGAAACCGTTCAAATTCAGCTTTGTCTTGACCATCTGAAAATTATGAAAATAACTTGGAAAAGTTTATTTTCATAATTTAGGCGTTATAAGTTTAATGTGTGTATCTGTTTTCTTGTTATGTATTTTTTTCCGTTTTCGGTGCGCTATAAGTCAGACGCTCTGTAAAACGTTCTCGCAAATAATTAAATAGAAGTGAGAAATAATAAACGTCGAGTGTAAAAGTGTCACCTCAAACACTTTCCATACAAAATGTCTGCCGAGATGTCACCGGGGATGTCACTACTCTTTACTAAAATAACGAACAACTAAATCTACAAACAATCGCAATAACTGATAATACCACAAAAGCAGTATTAAAGAAAATGGATAAAAAAATTAAATCGGTAATAAAAGATAACGAAAAGCTTAAAAAAAAGTCGAGCTATTGAATAATAAAATATTATATCTTGATACTAATAGTAAGAGAAACATATTAATTCATGGGCTTCCAGACACAAAAGAAGAAGACACTGAAGACCTAACTACTCTTGTGATTTCTACGCTGAATGGTATTGAAATGGAAATTGGAACAAGAGATATCGACAAAGTTCAGAGGCTGGGAAAAAGGGGAGAGGACGTTCAAAAAATTAGACCAATCCTACTTGCAACAACAACGCTACAGAAAAAAATACAGATTTTGAAAAGCAAAAAGAAACTAAGATCAAATACCTACATTACTAATGACCTACCAAAAGCAGTATTACAGAATAATGAAGTCGGTAAAAAGACCCACTATGTTATCGCCCACTATCAACTTCATGTACATAACTGGTTACAAACTTCTTTCTGTAATATCACATTTTTCTTCCTGTTCCTCATGAGGCACTTTTAGTTGCACTTGAATTGGAACTGTGGTCATATTTAGGTTATAAAATATGTTTATAGACGCGTCTATCACCTAACAAGGAGATGTATCGAATGTTACTAGCATAATAATAGGTCTTTACCTATGAAGTTGCCGTTCTACAATAAAGTCAACAACGACGAATTAAAGGCGATAGTGGAAGCTGACGATACTCAGTCTACTGCTGAGTTAGCAGCAGTTTTCGATGTTAGCCTCAAAACAATATTGATCCATTTGCGTCAAATTGGCCAGGTAAAAAAGCTTGATAAGTGGGTACCGCATGAAATGAACGATCGCCAGCGTGACGAACGCGTTGAGGTATGCCTTGCGTTGCTTAATAGACACAGAAACGATGGGATTTGGACCGCATTGTCACTTGCGATGAAAAATGGATTATTTTTGACAATCGTAAACGGTCACCATGTTGGTTAGACCCTGGTTAATACCTAGGCAATGCCCCAAACAAAAACTTACCCCTAGAAAAGTGATGGTTACTGTTTGGTGGTCTAGTACCGGTGTAATTCATCACAGCTTCTTATCAAATAACACGAGCATTACTGCGGATGTGTACTGTGAGGAACTGGACACAATGATCGAGAAGCTCGCAAATCTCCGGTCAGCCTTGGTTAATCGCTCGTCCCCGTTGTTCCTGCACGACAACTCTCGACCTCACACGGCACAATAGACGGTCTCGAAACTACAAGAGCTAGGGTTGGAGGTTTTGCGTCATCCACCGTACTCACCAGATCTTGCGCCGATAGACTTCTACTTTTCCTAAAATTTGGAAAACTTCTTGGCAGGAAAAAAGTTCCATACCCAAGAGGCGGTACAAAATGCCTTCGAAGAGTTTGTTGCCACCCGTACACCTGACTTCTTCAAGAAGGGCATTGAAAAATTACCACTGCGCTGACAGAGATGCATCAATAGCATGAGTGCATACTTTGATTAATAGAAATAAAAAAAATACATAAAAATATACTTTAACTTTTTGTATACTAAACGGCAATTTCATAGGTAGTGACTAATATATCAACATTACAAAAGAAATGGGAAAGTCGTTTTGGATATTAGTAATATTTTCTCTACTGTTAAATCATTATCAGCGTAAACATAGACATGGAACTTGACTTTAATTTCGTTGGGTTGAGCTGAGCGCTATTTACGGTAACATATAATGATAATTACAGCATTCTTTTGAGTTACTCTTTTGTCAAAATCTCGCAGTTTATTCTTGAAGCGCGGCTGTGTTAGGATTACTGTTGCAGTCACATGCAGTAGGTATGTAAAAAAATGATATTGTAATAATTTCACTGTAAGTGGATTGTACGAAGCGACTGTAGTCATTAAGGTTTTAGTTTCATCACATTTAGTTTCGACTGGCAGTAGGTTTGAAATCATTCTGCTATGTTTTTATTGAAAAAAAATAAATACAGACTATATTTAGTTGCTTTATTTTGAAACACCCGTTTCATCTACAAATTGGAATACTCGAAAAGATTGTTTAATTTTTATAATATCAAAAACTATACTTATAGTGAAAGGTTGTTAGCTCATCACCTATACTAGTACCGTTTAATAAGCTATTTTATTTACTTTAGCAATTCTGTATGGCCTGCGTGAGAAAATAAATTAATATCGTATTATATTATTATATCGTAGTATAATCATCATATCAGCCGAAAATCGTCCACTGCTGGACAAAGGCCTCCTCCCCAGAAGTCCACAAAGACCGATCCTGCGCTGCATAGACTAATATATTTCATAATTTTTTTTTAACATCCTAGTTAAGAATATGTATGTATATCATACATACGTGTGTATCCAAGTAACTGTCAGTAGAAACGAAATGTGAAGAGTATGATAGGTGTTGGAAACAAAAGTCGATGTCGAGAGGGGAATTATTAAAAATTTGATAATAATATTCGTTCGTAATATTGCCAACTAGTTATAACATCGTGCAGTCATATTATATGTTACAAATACATACATAAGGCAAATATTTTAAAACTGTAGTTTAAAAAGTCGTGGTAGTTATATTTATTATATTTAGTATTACTACCAATTATACCAATTATTATTAATACCAATTATTATTACTACTATTAGTATTACTATCAATTCTTTACTTAAAGGCCATACTTATTTACATTTCGTTATATTTACTCGAGTTAGTGTTACTGTTAGCTATTAACAGTGATAAAACCATTTTTATTTTAATTGCATAACTAAAGAGTCACATTTTGAGGATCGTTATGAAAAAATATGTTAATATTTCATACCATTTATTGCATATAATATAGTTAAAACACCGTGAAATTAAATAATAATTACGTAGTTACAGTGACAGCTAAACACGCAACAAACATTTTAGTATTAGTTACAGTGTAAAGTTTTTCACGGAGTAAATCACGGAGTGAATTCGCCGGCAGTTGCTTATTGATTGTAAATATATTTGAAGTTAGAACTACACGTGAACGGCACGTGATTATCCCAAGCAACGGGATGTCTGAAAAACTACTCCGTAAAGAATAATAATATAATAATATACTCAGACATTTCGTCTAGTCCCACAGTAAGCAGCACAGCGCTTGTTTTATGGGTACTAGACAACTGATATACTACTTATATACTTTTTGTAAATAAATACATATACATATTATACATAAACACCTTTTGCTTTCTGACGCGCTTAGCCGTTGCGCGACGGAAGTCGTCAATATTACTAGAAATATGATATAAATAGAATATTACTAGAAAGTGAAACAACTTCAAAATTATTGCTTCTAGTGAAATTTGATTATTAATACCAATGTGTTTTTTTAAGGTAAATACTTAGACTGTATTTACTTTAACACGAGACTAATGAGGATTTAAATATATTGGGCAGTTGAGAATGACCATGTCGGTAATCCCAAAGGTTTTTAAGTTACCTACATAAAGGAGCTTTTAATTTGAAATTGCTTCAAAAGATTCACATTTATATTATTTTGATAAAATATATACTTTAGTAATTTTATTAAATCTTTAATTCCAAAAAACCTGCACTAAGAAGAACCGGTAAGATTAATGTTTTTAAACTTTCACGACTTGTACACATCTTACAATATTTACTAACGGGTCTATATCGCATTTATACTTTAAGGCTAGTTACCTATTTTATCCCGAAGTTTCGACCGGATTGCACCGATCGACACTATTATTCCAGAATAGCACGAGAGGCGGTTGAAATCAAGAAATACCATAATTTTAACCGGGAAGATGGATACCGCTTATCAACATCATGGAATCCTGTCATCAGTGAGTGTGTCCGGAGCCGGAAAATCGAACGTCGCCAGTGTGTAGATGTCGTTAGTGTGGTGTGTCGAAGTACCGACAGTGACAATAACAAAAATTAAGAAATGCGTTGAATGAGTGTGGGTAGTTGCAAAAAACCACACGCTACGAAGACGTCATTCATCCTCAGCTTTCTGCCCGTGACTACGATCGGTGCAATGCGGTCGAAACGTCGGGATAAAGTAGGTAACTAGCCTTAAAGTATAAACGCGACATAGACCCGTTAGTAAATATTGTAAGAACCGGTAAGATATTGCGAGATATATATTATAATAATAGTACTACGCATAAATTGAGTGAAAAAATGTACTTCTATTTACTTAGCTCTAAGTTAAGAATAAAGATATATATGTATAATTTATAATCACTAGTAATCCATAACTACACGATAATGTGCACTCTGAAATTAAAGTACAATCAAACCAAATATATTAAAAGCTATGTATTACGTGAATGTAGCAATTATAGAGTTAATTATATTTTATTATCATGTGATAATTAATATGACGTCACATGTCAGACGTATCGTTTTTAGAGTTCCGTAGGCATTGAATTACACGTTTCACTGGAATACTGGAATCATAGTACCTACATCAAAACAACAATTGTGGCGTTGCGTGCTGGCAGGGCGGGGATCTACCGCTTCGCCGTAAGTTAAAGCGAGACAGTGTTATTGTGTCGTCGCTCCTAATAGGCAAGACTTGTTGACGATGTTTTAATTTAACGTATAAAAAAATATGTTCAACTAATTAAAAATCTATTTTAAATGTATATTTTCCAGTCTAATATCAAACAGCATAATTTTTTTATTACTTATTATGTAAGTGCTTTAAAATGGAATGAAGTAAAATACGCTACGTTGTTCCCTGCACAAGCGTCAAATTGAAAGTAGGCTAGGTGTGGTCCCAGAGCCTTAGGTGAGTGGAACATAGCGGTTGTTTCGAGTACTCAATCTAAAGGTACTAACTAGATATCGTTGCCCGTAGTCAAAAAAACAAAACCGGAAAGTATAGTTTATTATATGTCGTATTAGTATAGTATTGTTTTATCACGTCTGTCTTTCCGTCTGTTTATCAATCTAACCATATGTCTCTATCTGTAGGCCACAGCAGAGTTTTTCAAACATCTACACACTGAATAAGCTCAAATTTGGTACAGACTACAAAAACATTAATTGGATAAATTGATAATCTAAATTGAGAAATGAAAACAATGAATTTAAAATTAGTGTTTGGGGCCTAAGTTTATGTAATTGTATATTAGAATATTTAATTAGAGTAAGTTAGTTGTAGACCTGCCTTAGATATTCATTTAGGCCAAGAGAAGAAGGAAGAAATAAAAAAAAATAATAAAAAAAATTAAACCGCCGTCAAAAAAAAATGTACAAATTAAAAAGTACGAATTTACTATGTTCTACCATTCCAAACTCAAGTACAATAAAAATAACTTTATTAATACGACACACATATCTATATAATTAAATTTGATAGTTATTGAAGTCGGCGCCAAATCAATGCGCAACAACAGAGAATTTCCTAGAGACCACGGCCCATGCATCTCGGTCGAAACGTCAAGCCAAAATAAAAAGGTAATCGCGTTCCCGTTTTAAGTATTTTATAATGCAACGCGAAAGCTTAAAAGTTTATAACAGAGAGTTTATTAGTTTGGTAGACTTGGCACCGACTTCAGAAACTGACAAATTTAATTATGTAGGTGTGCGCAACCAACCTATTTTTATATTAATCAATCAACCTATTTTTACTTTGTAGAATAAAATGATTTTAAAATGTATATATAAAAATAGAAATAAAAACAGTTGCAAACTTGACGTGAAATGATTCTCTACAGTAGGTATGTGTATCGTATTTATAGTTATTTTTATTGTACTTGAGTTCAGATTAGTAAATGATAGTTGTCTTGTACTTTTCAATGTTTTCTATTATTGCGGTTTCATTTTTTTTCTTAAAATTTTTCTTTGTAATGCTAACACAGATATTATAATATGATGAATGGTTTTATATGAATCGTTAATATGAAAGATGAGAGGTGGCGACAATTACTATATTTAATAATTTTCTGTCCGTGTTCTACACTTTGTGAACATACATGCGTAAAGATAATTATCAGTAGGTATGTGATAAATGATCTTAGAACATCACTGATGACCTTTGAGTCATCCAGTCAATATTAAATTATTTTACATACGTACCTGCTTATTATTGTTATTATTGCTTTATGTAATAGTGCTATCCTCGCTGTTTGCGACTTACCAAAGTTCGCTGGGGGAGATTGCACTACGGTTATCGGTTTCACGGTCTAACAACATGCGTTGAACAATTTGCAAATAGACGTGCAGATAATCTGGATACTAAGCATCAGATCTTCAAATCTCAACTTAAGCCCTCCTACACATATAGTTGTAATGTGAAAAGAGATCTCATTTGCACGTTGTATGGACGAGTCTTCAAAACCCAATTTTGCTATGCGAGCCACATAAGGGAACATAGATTTACAGTTTAGTAGAGTCGACGTTGCCGGATACGGTCAAGAGAATCATGCTCATTACATATAACAGAGTATTATTGTATGTAATAGAATATTTACGTTTTTAGGTTATCTTCTTAAAAACCTTCAATAGCGGTGTCTGTTTAATTTATTGGTTAAGTTTAAGCGGTGTTTATTTAAGATAATTTTCATATGTACATATAATAACGTCTGCAGTAGTCCATCATTAGTAGACATTATATACCAACCTCTACATATCACATATATCACTAAAATTCAGTTTAAAAGAAAATTTCAAATTTAGTGTCCGCAAATCCGCTAATTAATATATATATATTTATGTTAAATTAAATTATTCTTTGTTTTTCTTTCGAAAACTACTGAACCTACCAATCTCTAATTTTCATATATACAGTGTCCTGACTTTGAAGTCAAAAGTCGGATTTGCTGAAAAAATTAACATTATTTTTAAATACAGGAAATGAGTAACAATTTACCAATATTACCGATGTTAGATTTCACTGTGTACAGTCAATCCGCATTCTTCCTACTGTTTATAAATGTACGTTACACGTTACGTACGTTACGTCTGAAACTGTGTATAATGAAATGAAAAATATAACCACGATAAGCAATCTCTTCCAATATCGTATTTACATACCCTTCTCATATAAATTAAAGCAGCTATATAATATAATGGTGCGTGAAATCGATACAGACAAGTACTTTGGTAATAGGGATATGTCTATTGCAAACATTTTCCACACCGAAAACTCGACACGTCTCAGTTTGAGCTCCAGTTGGAACCGCTTTAATTCACCTTTGTCTACTCCATCTAAAAATTAATGAAAATAACTCGTTCGTTCGTTTTATATAGTTGATGAAGCATTTGTATTTAGATTCTTACGTATTTATAGGAAACGATGACTGACAGTTTACGGTTGACACGGATTCGGACATTGTTTTGCGTGTGTGCATTGTTTCTGTAGCAGCTGTTAAGTTATTACATGTCCGTGCGCATTTCAGGGCGGCACAATCACAATAGCAATGATGGTCTCCAAATCGATTTTGACTTAGGATACTGCGCCTCCATTTCAATATGTGAGGTCCATGAAACCTTAGAATTTAGTTTATGAACTCAGAAATAGTCTGCAATTGAATTACTTAATGTACAATGTACACGTATCAACGTAACTTGACGCCTTATCTCATTCAGTTGACAAATTAATAATAATTAAGGTGCTACAAAACGACATTTTGAGTATTCGTCCAGCAAAAAATATTTAGCTTATAGTTGGAAAAGCGTAACCTGACTGGGACACTTTTCTAGCCTGTTACCAATACAGATTCCTTAAAGATAATAAGACTTATCAACCAAATTTTAATGGCCTGAGCGAGAAAATAATTAGCTCGCACATTATTATTCATTGTAAACTATTTTCAGAAAATGGTTTAAAAATACTGAGTATTTTATTTTAAAATCTAAATTAACGTTTGTTTCGTGGTTACGCGTGTGTCTGCATATTTATGTTACTTGTCGCTTGAGTTCAGTGTGAGTATATGTAATTAAAATGTATTATGTATGTATATATAAAAATCAGAACCATTTCCCAAATTAGAGATTAGTAAGTCACAAATATCAATATTTATATTGTCTTATCTTTCTTAGCCGATTGCGCGTATACGGACGGGTTTAGTACTAACAGGAGCAGCAACACCGTGCATATTTGAATGCATATAGCGATATTTTCTCTGAGCTGTAACAAATTTTTTAAGCTTAGAAAATATGTAAGTTATATCTATTAAAAATATGGTTTAGATATATGGTGTAATAAGGGTGTAACGTACTCACATAAATGCCAATGTACTATCGCGGAATGGGAATGTTTAGCAGGTTGACCGTCACTTTAAATCGGCCGTATTGTACAATCACGAGATAACACGATTGATGACGAATAGAAAGACGCGAATTGCAGCTCAAATTTTGAAATTCAAATTTGTATTCGTTTCAAGGTCCAACCTTGAACGGGTATTTCCTCGTGTATTTAAAAATAAAATTTGGGTAATTTCCGATCACGTATTGAAATATCACAAAAATAAAAATACGGGGAAAAAAATAAAAACAACTCCGTGAACGAAATTAGATCCTACTCTCGATGGTAATGCAGAGTTCATCGAAGCGAAACTCTTATTTTAAACAAATTCCTGAAGAGAAAACAAATCCGTGCATTCCACCGAATGCGCAAAATAATCAAAACGCAAAAAGTTTATAGATGGCTTGCACCATCTATTTAAGTTCGATTTAAGGATTTGACATTTCGCTTGCACCAACGATTTAATAGTTGGTGCAAGCTAGAGGTCAAATCCTTAAATAGAATTTCATTAGTTGGTGCAAGCCACCATAGTTCTTTTTCATTTGCGGCAGCAGAATGTCCAATATGTTTTTACCTATTCAATGAATTTACATCAAAAACTTCCTGCTTACTAGATCTAACTGAAGCTAGAGAAATGCGTGTTAATTTTGCGCGGCAATATACGCCAAATGTTCCATAAGCAGAATGTTAGAATGTTAGAGAGATAGATAAATTCTTTGTTACGCACATTCTAACAAAAATCGTTTAAGATTATATATAAAACAAACGTGTGGAAGGCGGTCTTATCGCTCTAAGCGATCTCTCCCAGACAACCTTTGTGGAAGACACTTTATATGAAGCTGGAATGTAGAAAAAAAATATATATATACATGTGTATAAAGGTATATAAATACTCAAAAAATAATAAAAAGAGATATAAAGATTAATGACGAAGTGAGAATGGTATCATGTTTAGTTATAACAACTCAAAAATTTTGCAAGAAAATGTTTGAGCAGGTTTTGCCTAAAGACGACCAGTGACTTGAAATGACGGACATGAGAAGTGAGGTCATTCCACAAGTTCGATGTTGCTTGCGTATGAGAAAATATACGAACCACCGACAGCTTGGAGTCGCGTACGTGTAGACTCTCCCAAGCGAGTGCAAATGTTGGTCCCTAGCAAAATTTCCCATATGTCTCTACAATGTTGCACGAGATCTTCCGTTCTCCTTTCATTAAGGTGATCCCATCTCTGCACCATTAAACCCCATAAATTTTCTATGAGTCGCCTCCGTAATGTCAGGGTGTCGGAGGAACCAGGCATTGGTTATCCTGGCAGTGTGTGTTCTACTGTTATCATGCACGTAGCAACACCCTAGGTATTTCTTTCTGTAGATACACAACACGCAAAGTGGGCAGTTGACATTATTAATAGGATTTGCTCTAGGAAGTATCTCAAAGAATTCTCCCACTCCATCAAAAGTCATCCAGCCCGACAAGTTACACGAGATACGGTCCGACTCTCTATTACGTTTAACGTTATTTCTTGGCAGCGTGTATGGGTTGTACCGCCATACATTCAGTCGACCGTGATCACTTTATTCAAAGGTTTTTTCATCCCAAAAAATTGTAGACGACCAATCAAAACTCAAATATTGCCGTGCAAAATTAACACAAGCATTTCGCGTTTCATTTTCCGTGTTATCTACCATCCTGTATCCCGACCATCTAGTGAATTTTTCTTAGTATTTGTGTATTCCATCCAATTAACTTTAAATAATTAACAAAAATTGTGAAGAGTGACTTAAAAAAATTTATTCATGACCTACGACTAAATCATAAGGGTTCCAAGTTTGACTACGCATTCATAAATTGCAGTTAATTTTTATTTACTGTTCTTTGGCACATGTCGCTCTTCGATTTTCATCATTCGTGTTAGTTCGGAATACGAAGATTTCCGATTACCGAATAACAATTTCACATAATTCAAGATAGTGTATTTTAATAGGTATTTTTATTGTAGGCTAATAACAATGACAAAATCACTATCTTTGCCATTAAATTGCTATTACTGATGTAATTTTAATTATTTAACTGAAGTCAAATTTAGAGGATCGTTTTTATAAATAAGACAGTATTTAAAACCATTTATTGCATTTAATTATAGTTAAAACACCGTTCATTAATTAACAAGTAATTAAAGTCGGTTACACACTCGGCAAACATTTTTAAATTGGTTACATTGTAAAGTTTTTCACAGACTACTTCAGCATAGCTTTGATACACCAAATTCTTTAACAAATATTATAATTGGCTTAATGCATTGTAAATATATTTAAAGTTAGCACGTCATTATTTCTACAAACAGGATGTCCAAAACCTACACCTCAAAAATATTATCCGAAAGTGAAACTTCGACATATTTGCTTCTACATTGTATTATTACAACCAATATGTTAGACTGCATAATATTTACAAAACAAAAACAATCAAGACTTTTTACCTATGTACCTACTCGTTAGCTGAGAATGACAGTATTGGTAATCCAAAGGATTAATACGGTACATAAATTGAAATTGCTTAAAACGATCCAATCTATACTTTTCGACAAAAGTACTGTTTTAAATTTAGTGACACTGCAAGTAATTTTTTCGATGGTTCGAAAAAACCTGCACTGCAAAGAACCGGAAAAAATTCAGTTAATAATTATTTTAACAATATTACTACACGTAGTGATGTGTGATAAAATGTACTAGCATAATATATTTTTATTCACTACACTCAATGAAGCATAAAGTACGCCATAATGTGATGCACTCATAAACTGCTATCAAACAAACCTTAAGCCTTAAAAGCTCTATTATAACGTGAACCCATCAATTATAAAGTAAGTCACATTTTATTAATACAAAATATTAGACGACTCGTTTTTAGTGTGTCGCAGCCAATACATCTAAAACGGAAATTACTGTTTAAATGTGTAACACATTATTACAGTTTAATCATGTCTGTCTGCTCGTCTGGTTAACCTTCCGTCCGTAGGTATACCAGAGCGAACTTATGTCGTCATTTTTAAACTTACCGAGCTGAAATTAGGAACAGACGTAAATAAGGAATCCCGGATCCAGAAATTAGAACAAAAGATCAAAAATAGATATTCGAGATGCAATTTTTTATAAGTTACTAGCTAAAGTATGCGATTCCGTCCGCGTTTCTTATTTTTAAAATAACCTATCTCTTTCCTCGGTAATTAAGCTATCTCCATACCAAATTGCATTGCAATCAGTTGAACGGTGTGGCAGCGTACTAAATACGAACAAACAAACATTGATTTCTATACAATATGAGATTTTTAAATGTAACTTCTACTATGTTCAGAACTGCTACGTAAATAAGTTAATAACCGGAATTGGATTCCAGTTGAAAATTTTGTACCAATACTAATTATCTATTATTGAGATATCAACTTCTGCCACGTTCCAATCGTCTTCATTTGTTTGTCAAGTAGTTTTGCAGGAAAAAGCGTAGAAAGTGATTAGGTTTACATAGAAACTTCGGGAGCAAAAAGCAATGGATATTTACTATCTACTACTACTAGAAACTATTAAAGGGACGTTTCAATTCTGGCCATCACTATGTACGATTTACACAGGAATCATGAAAAATACTAAAAACTACAGCAAAATCTTATTGCATTGCTGATTTTACTGTTAGTACTTACTGTTATATTTTTCGTACCACACAACAGCCATTTAGTTCTTAGTATGTAACCTAGTTGTCAATGCCTCAAGAAGTAAGAAAAAAGAAATGTCACCTGTCAAATCCTATGGTAATTCGTTTTGCTACCTTTTACAGTCGTCCAGTTGGCTTGAGCAAGTAGATTCTCGATATAAAACTGAATCCAGTCTTCACACATAGGTATTGTCACAGGTTTCGAAAAATAATTCAATACAATACCAAAACATCACACTGACGTAATGTATGGCGATTCTACGTCACCAGGGTATACGCCATCTTTTTATTCTGTATGATCGCTGTTACTTTAGAAATTAAATGGCTACCAGGAAATAGACTGAATAGACAATAGACAGTGTCCAGTATGACATTAACAACTTTATGTGACACCGTAGAATGTCATAGCAAAACCTTTTTACATTTCGAATTATCGCATTTCGAATATAATGTGTTCTTATTGAAAATAAGATACCACTACTAGTGATATCTAACTTGTCAATAATTTTTTTTTTTGTATTTCTAAACTTGGGCATCAGTTTTGTTCGTTTCGTTAGTTTTTCATCTCGTCGAAGTCCTTTTTTTATAATCTCTGAAACAATCCATTGTTATTTGTATATTAAAACATGTGTATATACTTCGATCATAAATAAAGAACTTGTGATCAAAGTGAGTAAAACAATATTCCATTAATATTTTTGCATTCAAACGAGCGATTAGTTCGTATTAAACGCTTCTTTTAAAGTATTATAAGTATACAATATCGAAAACAACTTTTGTTTCGAAGTAATCTTCTATTAATACTAATTAGTAGGTAATAGAAAACATAAGAGATAAAAGGTTAATTATTTCTTTATAATCCTTATTTTTAATAATTCTCTGTCTCTGTTCAGTATGACACGATGTTATATATAATACTAGTTACAGAGATCGTTATCACTAGGTACATGAAAAATGAACTTTGGATGTCGGTGACATAATCGTGTTGAATATTGAAGAGTAATTTGTTGTTATTTTTATCGAATTTCAATTATCATCCTAAAAGTCAAGAATTTACTAAAATTCTTTCAAAATTTTAAATAATCTTGATTACAAATTTTCAAAAAGTTTTTATGAACTCTTTCATAATACGAAATATACGGTTATACCTAGGTACTTGCCTGTAAAATTTTGTTTTATCCGATCCGTCGACTGTACATTAAACTACATAACGTTACGATGTGTAATCATTTTAGTTTCGTAAGCTTTCGTATATATATTAAAAAAGCTGTACAGTATAACGGTGTATGAGATCAATAATGAAATGAAATTCGGTATCAGTGACAGATCTATTGCGAATATTTTCCTCACAGAAAACTCGATAGGTCTCGCTTTCAGTTCCAGCTTAAATTGTTTTAGCTCGTCTTTGGTTTCCTCATCTGAAAAATTATGTAAGTGTTATGTATAATTTGAAAAAAGTTGCACATGCGGTTTTACATAGTTTTCAAGAAATATTGACTAAGTAATTGTAGTAAGAAATCAACTTAGGTAACAAAAAATAAAACTTCGATGTATAGAAAATGTGATTTAAAATAACTATTATGTTGCTCCAATTGTCAATAGACAATTAAGGTCCACAAGTGTTTGTGTGCGTCCGTTGCACGACCATAATATGGCCTTAATTAATATCTGTTGTATGCCTACAACTAACTTCTTTTTTAATTCTAGAACGGAATTATATATAAAAGAATCATCAAAACAAATAAACCGTCCTCAGCCGTTAAGATTATTTGGCGTATCTTCGTAGTCCAAGCTCCAATATCATTGAAAGTTCAATAGGATCATCTCCACGCTACATACAAACCACCTCAGACTTATACTGAACCTAACGCAAACAAGTTATTGAAATCGGTTTATAAACAAAGAAGTTATGCCTGAACACATAAAGAAAATGCATACAGACAAATAAAAACTTCCTCCTTTCCTTGTGTCAGTTAAAAACCTTAATGTTTTTGCCTTGGTCGGTTTATCTTTAGCCGGTTATCTTTAAAAAAAAATAAAGTCCTAACATCAATAGATACTACCATTAGGAGTACTAAACACTAATTCTAATTCTATAAACACCAATTGATTTTAAATTATTCGTTGGCGGTGACGTTATGTTCAAAAATTATAATAGGTAGCACTATAGTAGCGGTACGGTTCTCCCTAAGGAGGGAAGGTAAGATGTTAGCCTGAACAACCGATATCTTCAGTGATAAACAGATAAATTATTTATTAATAATTTATCACATTATTATTTTATTTTCATTAAAATGTCGGTGTAATACATATGAATTGCTTCTTAGAGTTTTTGGTGATATCGAGGCCAATAAATTATTGAGGCCGTCTTTCTAGTAGGATCCACTGAGGCGGACTAAGCCAACGAAAAAAGCTCAACATCACACTACTAAATAATCACAAACAAAACAACAGCGTAGACACTTTGGAACGGAAAACTACTTCAACTTGACGTCACAAAATTCACTAGAAACAATTTTTGAGTAAATAAAATAACGCCTAACCGCTGCTCATAAAATCCCGAACAAAAGTCCGATTATATTAAAGAACAATGACCACCACACATACATTAGGTGACCTGTCACTCACTTTTTTTATTAGACGACGTATACCGAATATTAGGGCTGTATATTAACTACTACTGTTTCCTAAAGCAAAGATATTATTGTGGTTTGATTTTGCAATTCAAAAAAAATAAGATACATTGAAAATAAGTTTGAAGTTATGATGTGCATTAGACTATATGTTGCGTATTGTTGTTTCTGTTTGTACAATTCTTCCTTGAAAGGGAAGGCAAAGGGATCAATGCTAGCACAAAGATGTCTTCAGTAATGAATACATATTTTAATATTTTAATACATTATTTTATTGAAGTGCAACGTATTTTAATGTTTTTAAAAGTTACTGGCGACAAATATATTGAAGCAGTCTTTCTAACAGAATCCACTCAGGCAGACTAAGTCATTAAAAAAATATCAATATCGCGCTGCTAAATAAGCACTTATTTTAACAATTCCACATATTGCACAACAGCGTAGATACTTGAGACTTCATAATATCCACTAGAAATATTTCGCAAATAATTAAAATAAAATGCCAACTACACTATAATATCCTGCCCAAAATTGCTTAGAAATTAGAAACAGTCAAATGTAAAAAAAAACAAATTACACGTTCCGTTTCGCGCTTCAGATTGAATAGTTTGATTTTTGTGTATGCCTATTTGTGAAAACGAAACATATTACATACTTTTAATATTACTACACCTCATCTCTTTACTGTGTATATAAATCTTTGAAAATAATTTGGTTTATATTTTGAAGAAACAGGGAGAAAATAATTTAGGTAATTACTTTCGATATCTAAAAAGAAACGTCAATAAATCCATAAATCCGTATTAGAAGCGTTTTAATGGGTGCGTTCTTAAATACATAAAAATCGTAAGGATAATAAAATAAAATAAAATAAATGCATTGTACATTGCAACTTTTTATTTTTGTGTTTCATACGAAATAAACAAAAAAACCTTTATTTGAGATATTATGTCACCCACAAAACTAATGGTTTTACAGATTTGACACGTCAAAAATGGTCATTGTTCTTTATGAATTTTATTATTCGATGCGCATGAGTTGTGTTTCGTATGTTCAGTACGAGGCAATATAATTGTTATTTACTTATATGAAAAGCCAACTATTGCCTAATGAAGAGAAAAGTAGTTCATAAATTTTCGTATTAATATCTCCGTAAGCTTTCGTTGCTGACTGCGCATATACAGCTGGGGTCAGAATTATCACGATTTCTACCGTCGTCCACATTAGGAGAGACATAACATGTACCTCACTTAGCTGAAATCATTTACAGTTTTTAATTAACATTAAATGAAATCATTAGAAAATATTACAATAAAATCGATGTACTCACATAAAGGCAATACATAACCGCCCAATTCAGAATTAACACTTTTGGAAACAAAAAAAGAATCGAGTATCCAATCTGAAAAGTAGTACATATTTTTCACATTCACAATTTAAACTTGGTTTCAGTTTCGTAATTATGAAGTAGTCATTTAAATCTGTATGAAGTTTCGTAATTTTATACGTTTCTATTATGCTATGCTATCCTAAGGAGAAGGGATCAGAGGTTGTCCCAAGTTTTAATGTACAATACAATTCATATGAGAAGCGATGTAAGCGGTTCCACTCGCCCGGCCAGATAGAGATAGCTATAGATATAGATAGAGATAGAATGACTGGCCGGGCGTCCCGAATCGATATAGCTACAGTACCCGCTAGTTGCGGACAAATCATTTGGTAATTTAGTAGGCGGGAAACCAGCGTGCAACACCGTGCCGCCTTGCCGAGCTACCGCACGGACCTCTCGCTTTACGGATATTCGGCGGTTATCATTTCGCATAACTAGTCGAATACACCACCTGCGCCGTCGACGTCATTCGTCGTGGAGCGCAGCGGGGAGTTCCTGATCCCGAGTGCGTCTTAGGCGTTCGGTTCGGCCCACGCCGTTCCTCCCGAACCCGGCCTCCCACCAGCGGGAACCACCGGGGGAGGGGGCGCGGTGTCTGGCCGATGAACCGACGCCTATAGGTCGCGGTGCCGGTGAGTACACCCCTCGAAGCCTCCATGTCGAACTCCGACTCGACGGACCCAAACAGCCCTTTTCAGGGCTCACCAAACCGCCCTTTTAAGGGCGCGCAGAGCAGCCGACAGGCTCGCCGAGCGCGTAACTCCCGCCAGCACGTGGCGAATTCACTCGATTCGTCGAGAATGCCTGCAGTTGCGTCATCATACCGCGACAGTACGGCTATCGCCCACGAGATGGCGCCACCGACACCATCCGAAGCTGAGGAGGAAACAGGTGATACCGAAATGGCCGCCGTGGCAACACGGAAAATTAATTCCGCCATCGACCACGAGATGACGCCACTGACCCCACCCGATAGTGTAACGCCGGAACGCGGAACGCCTGAACGCGGAACGCCGGAACGCGGAACGCCGGATTTCATGAGAATGCTTGTACCCGCTGTTGAAGTCACCATCCCGCACCTTTATGACCCCTTTGAGGACGTTCCAGAGGAAACCGGACTTTATGAAGCCGACCCTAGGATAAGGGCGAAAGCCCGCTTTTTGGAACTACTCACAGAAGCTACCGACTATGCAAACAGCCACCCGGAGTTATATAGGGAACTCTACGAGGATATATACTTAAGGTGGCTGCCGAACTTCGAGGGCCACATGACTCCCCCCGAGCGGCTATTAGATGACATACCTGTGCAGCCGAATACACCTGCGAAAACCAACGAAACCTCACAGGATTACAATAACAGTCCTCCTCAGAGCTACCGGAGTGGTAACGTAGAGGAAGATGATCCTGTGAGGAAGTTCAAAAACTATTACATCGATGCTCTATGCGACACTATGTATTTCGCAGAGGACAACCCGGAATTCCTCAGGAATGTATACAAGTACATGTATACAAGGATGCCACCACACATCGCAACCACCCAAACACCACCCGAGCTACTGTTCGAAGAAACGTCTGAGCAGCCATTGTCACCGAGAGTATCCGCAGTGGCGCCACCGTACAAAGATAGTTCCGCTATCGACCACGAGATGGCGCCAGTGAGGACCTACGCTTCAGCGGCGAAAACGAAATGCGTCCCGGCTCCAGCGGCGATGTCGTTAACGTCGTCACAGACTCCAACAATACAAAAATCGACGAGGAACAAAAAGTACCCGCCGATAGTCGTCGAAACTCTCCCGAACATCTTAAAGCCCTCAAGGCGAAGTTGGGAAGAGCACCTAATGCCCGTCCTTATGGAAAGGGCTTTCGCTTTTTCCCCGCGGACGAAAAGGAAGCCAACACTTTGCAGAGCTACCTTCAAGAAAATGAGGCAAGCGGGATAAGCTGGTTCGCGTACACATTACCGAGCCAGCGTAACCTAAAGTTAGCCATCAAAGGATTGCCGGAGGACACTGATGTAGAGGACATCCGCGGAGAGCTGAACGACCTCGGGTTTGTGGTGGCGTACGTGCGCCCTATACGAGCGCGCGGGGGCAGACCCGGGGGTTTATTCTTCGTGGAAGTCACAAGCGGACCGCAGACGACCCCAGCGATCTACAACATCAGCGAGCTGTTATGCATACCCGGGGTCCAAATCGAGGCCTGGCGAGGAAAGCGCGGGGTGGCACAATGCCACCGGTGCCAAGGTTTCCGCCATTCGTCACATAATTGCCACCGTAAAGTAGCCTGCGTTCAATGCGGCGGCCCCCACGCGGCAAGGGAATGCTCCCGGCCTCGAGAGGACCCGCCGACCTGCGCAAACTGTGATGAGGCCCACACGGTTAACAGTTCTACGTGCACAAGACGGCGACAAGAACTCAGGAACTCGAAAGCTGGTACCGTGGCTTTAACCCGGCCCCAGAGAGTTCCTCTTGATCCCCAAGCAGCGACACCTCCAGATAGCAAAGATGTCGAAGAACATGCGGAGGCCTCACTCATGGCCCCCGCAAACGCGGCCACCAAGAGAGGCGGGCCCTCACCCCCCGCCCAGCGACAAACCAAAAAGGAGAAGAAGTCGAAGAAAGTGAAGCCAGTGGATAAGCCCATGGAGAAAATTTCATTATCTCCCCCACCAGAGCCAACCGCCACCACTACAGCTTCCACAAAAGAGTGGAAGGGACGACCCTCACCACCTGAGCCGATCGCCACCACAACAACCCCCATAAAAGAGGGGAAGAGGGTGAAAATGATCCCGCGAATCCGAACCAAGGACAGTCCGGAAGCAGCAGCGGGGAGGATTCGCCAAATAGCCCTAGAGGCTATGTTGAGAATCCTTGAAGCTATATCAAGTAATGAAGACCCGATTCCTGCCGTCAGGGACGGCATACCAAGATTGCAGGAGATCAGCATCAAGATGAAGTACAGAAGCCGAGAGGTCTAAGGGCCACTACACACGGAGGCTGATCTCGTGCTCCGGCCGGAAAGACCCTCAACAGGGAAAACTCCGACGACGAGGTGGGACCAAAGCCCCCGAGTGAGACCCAAATGGGAAGACTTAAGTAGTCAACCCACCCCCAATGACCCTCCCGCTGAAGCGGGAGGCGAATGATGACTTGAGAGAGGCACATGAAGCCTCGGACAAGTCTCTCCACAGCCCCACAAAGGACTGTGAGAAGAACCACGTGACGTGCAACACCGCTCCTTAGCGTGCTAGAGAAAATTTACGAACGGGTCCTTCTGGCTAGTCTCAAAGCCCACTTAGACACTTCTGGTCTCTTCATAGACGAGCGATTTGGCTTTTGAGCTAAACACTCATGCATACAGCGGTGTGCCTTAAGGAACACATCCTGGAAGGCCCGAACCGCCCAAGTCACTATATAGGCACGAGAGCCCTCTTCTTCGACGTAGTGAAGACGTACGACAAAGTCTGGCACGCCGGGCTGGTGTACAAGCTGCGCCGGCTCGGCGTGCTGGACGATCTCTTCCGCTATTGAGCTCCTTCCGCTATTGAGTCGAAGCGTGCTCTCCTCTCTCCGCTCTATCAGGGCAGGCGCCCGCCACGCTAACACTCTCCTCATGATCACACTTTCGGTCAGGATATCCCCTGGACTAGGAAGTTCAAATACCTAGGCTTCTTGACAGTGCCATTATCTTTCGCCACCACATCAAAACGGTCCGTGACCGCGCCGCGTTCGTCCTCGGCCGTCTCAATATGCTCATTTGCGCGAAAAGCAAAATTTCCCTCAGACATAAAGTGACATCATACAAGACGTGCGTCAGGCCTATTATGACGTACGCCAGCGTAGTATTCGCTCACGCTGCCCCCACTGATATCAATTCCCTCCGAATATGTGATAAATTCCTAAAATCTCTAGCTATTTTCACCGAGCACCGAATATGATTCGGAAATAAATCGGGGCTGGTTAGGTGGCCGAATCCTATCTCTGGTATATCCTGAGGATGCTTCGTTGAGAGGCGAAACACGTGTCCATTGGTAGTTTTTAGAGTTTGAGCGGAAAATAGCTAGAGATTCATGCGCAGGGCCACCGGTGCCTCTCCTTACATGCGCAACGTAGATCTGCACTACGATTACATTAGATTAGATATTAGTAAATTAGCACTTTTAGAATTGCACTCTATATTTCAATATCTAAAAAAGGCGTCTCAATCCTTCTTTCACTGCGTCATTGTACGCTCCCGAGCCTCGCGTCAGCAAACGCTGTCGAAGGCTCAGATATGTGTTAGGCGACAGCGACGATGATAATACCTACACATTGCGACCGCGCCGCCCCCCCCGGCGGAGGCGAAGACGTCCACCGCGACACCCGTAGAGTCTTACGTTTAGAAGGATGATCACGTATCACTATACGCACACACGCGGGCTTTAAGCCACATTGTAAACTGCCACGCGGAACACTAGGCACACTAACCGGCCTTCAGCCGCCTCGCCGGCCGGGTCCGCTAGAGGCCCGGCCCCCACCCAAGTAAGATGCACGCAGGTGCGGAAAGCTCGTGGTGACGCCTTCAGCCTAAGGACCGCCCTCCATACGAAGTATCCCTCGGCTGGAGGAACCCTGAGGTGGTTGACCATCTGGCAGGGCGTTTTTAGCGCTCACCCCAAAAGCGACCGGTAAGGCTGTGAAAGCCACTAGAGACAAAGAGGGGTTTTTTTAGTTGGTTTGAGTCCGACACTACTCCGGCTGAGAGTCCGTGGGGATTTTCTCGCCTCTCAGAAACCAAAAGAAAAAAGTGCAACACCATCGTCGTCCAATCGATTGATCGATAGTAAAAAGAAGTCATTCATTTCGTCAGCATCCCGCTCCTGTACTCGCGTCGCAGTAGTTGGACTGGCGTGTGTGCGGTTCAGTTCTCGTGTGCTCAGTGCCCTTGAAGCGACCGGTTATAGAATCTCAGCTGGGTCACGCACAGTTTCTGATTTCTGCAGCTTATATCTCACTTTCATTAAATCCTTCATACTACAGCTATTTTTCGCAGCAAGGTAGTCTTGTCGAGCTTTCTTCTTCTTGTACACAAACTTTTTCACTTCACCATTCCCTCACACATCACGCTTTTTACTATTGCCAATCATTTTCGTTCCACACACTTCTTTCGCAGCCTCGATCATACTATTTATAAGGTTCTTCAAGATTGTTCAACATTTTTGTTCGACGCTCTCAACCTATCGCCAAGCTTACGGGATAATACTCTTTTATATTCATTCCTGGTGGTCGCATCTTGCAGGAGCGCCGCCTTGCCGAGCTACCGCACGGACCTCTCACTACACGGATATTCTGCGGTTATCATTTCGCATAACTAGTCGAATACGCCACCTGCGCCGTTCGACGTCACTCGGCGTGGAGCGCAGCGGGGAGTTCCAGTTCCCGAGTGCGTCTTAGGCGTTCGGTTCGGCCCACGCCGTCCCTCCCGACCCCGGCCTCCCACCAGCGGGAACCACCGGGGGAGGGGGTGCGGTGTCTGGCCGACGCCTATAGGTCGCGGTGCCGGCGAACACACTACCTGAGGCCTCCATGTCGAGCTCGACGGATCCAAACAGCCCTTTTCAGGGCTCACCAAACCGCCCTGTTAAGGGCGCACCTAGCATCCGACCACCTCCTGAGGCCTACATGTCGAGCTCCGCTCCGACTCGACGGACCTAAACAGCCCTTTTCAGGGCTCCCCAAATTTCCCTTTTAAGGGCGCACAATGCAGCCGACGCGCTCGCCGAGCGCGTAACTCCCGTCAACACGTGGCGAATGCACACGAACTTTCGAGAATGCCTGCAGTTACGTCACCGTACGGCGATAGTGCAGCTATCGCCCACGTGATGGTGCCGCCGATACCACCCGATAGCGAGGAGGAAACCGTCGAGAGGAAAAGGGCCTCCATGCGGACGGAGTAAAATAGCCTCAGGGCTCTTTAAATCGCCCTTCTAAGGGCGCACGTCGAAATCTTCACGTGGCAGTAGCTACCAAAATGGCCGCAGTGGCAACACGGAAAATTAATTCCGCTATCGCCCACGAGATGACGCTACTGACTCCGCCTGATAGCGAAACGCCGGAACGCGGAACGTCGGAACACGGAACGCCGGAACGCGGAACGCCAGAACGCGGAACGCCGGAACGCGGAACGCCGGAACGCGGAACGCCGGAACGTGGAACGTCTGAACCCACTGACATCCCCACTGAGGATCCTTACTACCCCTTTAAGGGAGTTACCGTGGATCCTGGACAATATGAAGCTGACCCCTGGAAAAGGGCGAAATACCGTCTTTACGACCTACATATAGAATCCATTGACTACGCAAAGAGCAACCCGGAGTTATATAGGGTGCTCTACGAGGATATATATTTAAGGTGGCCGCCGACCAGCGTGGCCCATCTGACTCCCCCCGAGCGGTTGCTAGAAAACATACCAGTGCTGCCGAACACACCCATGGATAACGAAGATGATCCTGTAATGGAGGCGGTAAACCGTTACGTGAATATTTTGGGTGAGACCATGTATTATGCTGAGGGAGATCTGGAATTCCTCAGGAGTATATACAAGGACATCTACATAAGGATGCCGCCGCACATCGCAGCCATTCACACACCACCCGAGCTGCTGTTCGAGGACACCCTCGAGCAGCCACCGTTGCCAAGAACTCCCGCAGTGGCGCCACCGCACAACGATAGTTTTGCTATCGTCCATGAGATGGCGCCATCGAATATGAAAGCCAACAGCCTACGTTTAGTATCGGAAACTGATGGTTTGTCCTCCCACCACGAGATGGCGCCACCAGTGGTGCTAATTCACCAACTGAAACCCGAGACGCAGAGACTAGCTCCCGACCCGCAGCGCGACCCTCGAGTGAGGGCGCACTCGTCAACACTGCAGTCCTCAAAGAGCACAGTCCCTACTACCACAGTAGAAAAGTCTTACGCCTCAGCCGCGAAAACACAATGCGCCTCGGTCCCAATGACGACGTCATCGACGTCATCACAGGCCTCAACATCACAACCAACGGCGAAGAAGACAAGGTACCCGCCGATAGTTATCGAAACCCTCCTGGACTGAGGGACACATTTCAAGGCTCTCAAGGCGAAACTGGGAAGAGCACCGAGTGCCCGTCTTTATGGAAAGGGCTTCCGCTTTTTCCCCGCGGACGAGAACGAATCCAGAACTCTACAACAATACCTTCAAGAAAATGACACTAACGGGATAAGCTGGTTTGCGTACTCACTACCGAGCCAGCGTAACCTGAAAATAGCCATCAAAGGACTTCCAGCGGACGCTGACGTCGAAGACATCCGTGCAGAGCTGAACGACCTCGGGTTTGAGGTGGTTTACGTGCGCTCTATACGAGCGCGCGGAGGCAGACTCGGGGGCTTATTTTTCGCGAAAGTCACGAGCGGACCGCAGACGACTCCTGCGATCTACGACATCCATGAGCTGTTATGTATATCCGGGGTCATAATCGAGGCCTGGCGAGGAAAACGCGGGGTGGCACAATGCCACCGGTGTCAAGGATCTCGCCATTCGTCGCATAATTGGCACCGTAAACGAGCCTGTGTTAGATGCGGAGGCCCCCACGCAGCAAAGGAATGCCCCCGGTCCCGAGAGGACCCACCGACCTGTGCGAACTGCGGCGAGGCCCACACGGCCAACAGCCCTTCGTGCTCAAGACGCCGACAGGAACTGAGGAACACCAAAATGGGTACCTTGGCTTTAACTCGGCCCCAGAGAGCTCCTCAAGGCCTACAAATAGCGACGCCCCAAATAAGGGTAGATGTCGCAGAATATGCGGAGGCCTCACTCATGGCCCCCGCAAATGCGGCCACCACAAGAGACGGGCCTACACCTCCCGCACAGAGACAAATCAAGAAGAAAAGAAAGAAGCCTAAGAAATTGAAGCCCGCAGATAAGTCGATGAGGGAGAATAAGCGAATAAGCCGACGGAGGAAACATTACTGTCCCCTCCATTTGTACCAACTGCCACCACAACGGCTCTCATAGAAGAACAGAAGAGAGGAAACGCGACGCCACGGGCTCCCACCAAGAGCCGCCCGGAAGAAGAAGGGGGCAATATACTCCATACAGCCCTTGCAGTCATAATAAAAATCGAAAGCTGATCCCACCTTCCAATCGGTCGGATCCCTTGATCAGGGGAAACACCGACGAAGTGTAGGGGTCTACGTCCCAGTACAAAACCCACAACACAACTCAATCAAGAGGACAGTCCATTGACTACGATTTAAAGTAGTCGCCCTATGACCCACAGTAGGGTGTGGCGAAGTTGACCACAATAGAGAGGCAATGCGCCTCGGAATTGTTTCCCCGCTGCCTTATAAGGACAGCGAGAAGTACTCCTAGGCATCTTGCAGTTTCCAGCTCTCGATGCGACAGACCGCTGCAGGTTTGAACGCTACGCGACACTACCACGCTGCAAACAGACCCGTTATTACAGTTACCACTAGAAAGTGGTTCGTTCCCAGATCGGCTCCCCTTTGTGGTTTCGTGTCGAAAACCTGCTTTTGAGCCAGCTGTCTACCAGGAATAAATCAAACATACTCCCTTCATCTTATATCTTCCTTTCCCACGTGTACTGATGAATCCTTTTGTGCATAAATAACGTATTAGCAAAAAAAAAAAATCATTTTTCATACACGCTCTAGCACAATCATTACAGCATCTTTCACTTTCTTATCTCCACCCTTGCCTAGGACAGATTCAAATCCTCTTCGAGCTGTTCCGACCCATCCATCATGTCTCCACACACTATAATTCTATCATTCTGTTCAACTGTTTCCAGAACTTTCCTAACAATCTCCCTAAACTGCTCTAGTTCTTGGGTCTACACATTTATATCCGGTTACACAACTAACCAAACGAGAGGACAATAAGAAGTCTACTCCTTGGCATACCATTTCTTCTTGTGATACTCCTGACCACAAAGCGATGCCCCTTACAAGTAAGTCGGGAAGTTGATTGCCCTTTCGATTGGTTTCACTCAAACATAACACATCCGGTCTTTTTTCTTCTATAATATCATCTTCTCTTCAATGCCACCTCTCACATTCCACGCAGCTATTCTGCACTCCGCCCTCCACTTCTCACCGCTAGGTGCATAGCGTTTTGGGTGGCGGTCCCCAACGCCGGATTGCACTCTGCTTACACCAGCGGGGACAAAGCGGTGTACGGCGCTTTCGAGGGACGCTTTATCATTAACGCTATCGTTTTCACGCATGGAGTGCACAAGAGAAGAATTACAGCCTTGAAAAGGGCTGGCAGAGGTTGCGACGAGTACGCTTCCTCAATTGAGCCCCTTAGACTTAAGGGTCTAAAGGTAAAATGTGAAATGGCCGACTTGGCTTTTTACACCAGCGGGGACAAAGCGGTGTACGGCGCTTTCGAGGGACGCTTTATCATTAACGCTATCGTTTTCACGCATGGAGTGCACAAGAGAAGAATTACAGCCTCGAAAAGGGCTGGCAGAGGTTGCGACGAGTACGCTTCCTCAATTGAGCCCCTTAGACTTAAGGGTCTAAAGGTAAAATGTGAAATGGCCGACTTGGCTTTTTATGGCGAAATATATAGTTGAAAGAAATGGCGTAATTTTTTACAGGAAAGTTTTTGATGGGATAATACTTACCGAAGTATTCTTATGAATTCCGAAAGTATCCATCATATCAATTATATCTCTAAATATTAATCTCAATTTCAACAACTTTTGTTTAGCTTCAACTTTGTCGGTACTTTCTTTAGTCAGGTCAATGTTTTCAATATATTCAGCAAAACATTTCATCGCTATTTTTAAATTGAAGTATAAAGCAATATTCCATGAATATTCTATGTCCACAGAAGTGTACATAATTGTTTTCCACATTATTATGAAAACACTTTCATTCAAAGTCGTTATTCGAAAAATGGCTATCAGACAACGTAATATAATCATCATTGTGGAATAAATTAGACAGTATTTTTTCTTTTTCTGTACTTTTAAATTCCCATTCATATATAATTGGGCATTGATTTTCTCAATTCTTTTGAATAGTATTTTGGTTTCATTTTTATTTCTAAAAATGTGCATGAGCGTTACTAATAGGTATTTCATTAATGCAAGCGAATAGTACATTATTTGAAACGGTAGCAGCACTTTTCGGGAGATTAAATAAACGCCCGTGACCACAACTACACACAAAGTTACGGTGTACATTTTATAGACATTATTGAATGTTTTCGACCACGATCCTTCGAATCTGTTATCACCCAGCAATAACTTTACGTACATAAATGGCTTAAAAATGTTTCGTGTAATGTGACATTCTCTTTCGTGTTTTTCATGAGATTCTTTTGGTTTCACTTGTATTATTGTGGTCGCCATATTTACTTATTACATTAACAAGATGCGTCAACAAACACGTGCAGCGCTCAGTGAAAACTTGAATTGAATGTTATTAAAACAAATTGTAATAGTAAATTTGTGTAAGTGTGAAATGTGTTTTGTTCATTAATGATTGCTTCTTCTTTCAATATAATTGGTTTTATTATTGAATTGAACACACACTTCGGGAGCATTATTGTAATTGCAGATAATGTTTAAATAGTTTATGGCTTCTCTATATACATAAGTACATGTAACTTGTATTATTGTGGTCGCCATATTTACTTATTACATTAACAAGATGCGTCAACAAACACGTGCAGCGCTCAGTGAAAACTTGAATTGAATGTTATTAAAACAAATTGTAATAGTAAATTTGTGTAAGTGTGAAATGTGTTTTGTTCATTAATGATTGCTTCTTCTTTCAATATAATTGGTTTTATTATTGAATTGAACACACACTTCGGGAGCATTATTGTAATTGCAGATAATGTTTAAATAGTTTATGGCTTCTCTATATACATAAGTACATGTAACATGTTGCAGTTCAATAATTAAAAATACAGCTACATTTAGACCTATTTCATATTACTCATAGTGTAACGTATTCAAATACATATTACCGTCACACAGTTGCTAAATGTATGCTTATCTTTTATAATGATAAACATTAATCATAAGATATATAAACGTTACAGCCAAGACAAAGAGTAATAGCGCCATGGAGACTTGAGGCGCTCGTTTAGGAAAGCCAGCTAATTATTCAATCTTTACTTAAAAAAAGAAGACGCAGCAAATTTTAGTATCCTGTCAAAAACTTTCAAAAATTACCACAATTTTGTCAAACTTGCTGGCAATTTAATGTTGAAACAGAACTCGATGACTTCTATCTATTATCTATCATTGTATATTCTATTATCTAAGTCACTATTTATTAATCTATTTGTTTTCACACAGGGCAAGACGACAGATGAGTGCAACGAACATAGGAACACTGCGCTGCTATTTGAATGCGCGAGCCGAAATAGTAAAGTAAAGTCGGAATATCAGCTAACAAAATCCGAAAAAAAAATCAAGAAAAACTTTGTATTGCACAAAGATTCCGTTGTTAACGAATTTTAATAAATTTGGATACAGACAAAAGCAACTTTTTATCTTGAAATCTTGAAATGAAACATGATTGGATAAACAAAACCTCGATAAAAAAATCCAGTAAAAGCCCTGTTTCGCACAAATATTCGGTTGCATCTCCGAAGTTCTAAAGAATTTAAAATTAATTTTTACTAAAATGGATAGATAATTATAATATGTCGCCTCGATGCTTGATTTTGATTTTTGATATTTTGTCTTTTTGCCCCTCACCGAAACACCCATTGTACTGCTTTTTAGGTTCGCCTTTAACCCAATTACAGTCTAGGTATAATGCAGTGTAAAACGCCTGACATAAAAAATATCTAAATAATTCTAGTACATTACAAAAATTTGAAAAAAAAACTAGTTAGGTACTAGACTGTAGCACTAGCACCTATAGTGCAGTAGAATTAGATTATCAATTTACATTAATTGTGGTACTAATGATTTTTAGCACATCGATAGAATTATGTCTGTGTATGATTACCTTAAATTCGCAACCGATTTGGAAGTGCGGAAAATGGTGAAAATGGAGAAAATCTTGGATTTTTGAATAATGCCATAACAAAAAGTGGTACTAGTTGCGAGAATACCACGTGTTTGGAGTACGAATACCTACCTACTCAAGCAATTTGGAGCGGTTGCGACATACGGAACATACCTAAATTTTAAAAAAGTGATTTTTCGTCTTTATCTCCTAGGCAAAATTTGTGGTACTAGTTGGGAACTCATCGGACACTTGTTTTAGCTTAATATACTTAGTTTTAAGTTTGCAACCGGTTGCGACCTACGGAACCCTAAGAAAATACTTTTTTCAAAATTCTACTTCCAGTAAAATTAGTGTAGTCAATATTATTGCTTATATAAAAAAATTACAACGATTAGTTTTCGTTAAAAAAAATAGGCAGCCATTAAGGACTGACGACAGAAGTGAAAACATAAAATTATGAAATAATGTAAAAAATTATGTCCAGTCAGACTATTATACATTTTCAATTCAAATTACATTTATTTTCAAATCAGTCAGTATCAGTCAGTCAGTAAAGTCAGTTTGCATAACTAGATTTGAATTGAACATCTAAAGCGTTTTTGCAAATTTTTCAGTCTAAAATTTGTATAATATAAAGTAATAAACAATAACTTTGTATTAGTAACCATATTTCTGAAAATTTATTTATATAAATTTAAAAGGGTTATAAAATTTAATAGATTTTTTAATTTTAATATCCACGAGGAACATATTATCGAACACATAGAAATTTGTTTTAACACGCTAGTGAAATAACTCATAAGCATAATGCAATGAGTATTACATAGGTAATGCAATGAGTAAGGTACCTGCGGCTAATAAGACCTGTCGTCTAATAAGGCCTATGTGAGTAAAATCGTATTTACAATGGGCGCTCCCGCTGAAGGCAACACTCACAGACGCCTAACACACGAAGATCTTATGAGTTTACAAACGCGAAATACCCCTCTTCCCGTCTCCAGGATTGTATCATACATTGCGAGAGACGACCGCGCGGTACGAATAATAAAACTGGGTCCGAATCAGTCGCAAGTATTGATCGTCATGTTTCACTTATTTGTATAAATTTGCAGTGTAAAGTTCTTAATCATTTTAAGATTTTTTATAATAACTACTTGAATAACGTACTGTAATTCAAATATTTTTAATTTAGGTTCCGTAGTGTTTTCAGAGGCTGCGATCACAAAGCTGTTGGAATACGACCTATAAATGTGATATAACACAACACAACATATCTTCACGCTGTATCCCCAACGGGGTAGTCAGAGAGGACGGAGCGCCAGGAGTCGCGGTCCTTACACACCTCTTTCGCTTCCTCAAAACTTATCATTCTCTTCACACATTTTCGCCTAGGTATGCGAGTGCTTTTGACATTTCCGTCTGCTAACACTCTGGCTATTTGATCTTCATAAGTCAGCCTTGGTCTTCCTCGGCTTCTTTTACCACTCACTTTCGCTCTGTACATTTTCTTCGTCAGTCTTTCATCACTCATTCTTTCTAAGTGCCCGAACCATCTAAGCATTCCATTCTTCATTTTTACAATAACACTGTTGTGCAACCCTGTCATACTGCGTCATAAATGTGATATAAGCAATAATATTGACTACACTAATTTTGCTGAAAGTAGAATTTTGAAAAGAGTATTTTTTTAGGGTTCCGTATGTCGCAACCGGTTGCAAATTTAAAACTAAGTATATTAAGCTAAAACAAGTGACCGATGAGTTCCCAACTAGTACCACAAATTTTGCCTAGGAGATAAAGACGAAAAATTACTTTTTTTAAATTTAGGTATATTCCGTATATCGCAACCGCTTCAAATTGCTTGAGTAGGTAGGTATTCGTACTCCAAACACGTGGTATTCTCGCAACTAGTACCACAACTTTTGTTTTGGAATTATTCAAAAATCAAAGATTTTCTCAATTTTCACCATTTTCCGCACTTCCAAATTGGTTGCGAATTTAAGGTAATCATACACAGACATAACTCTATCGACGTGCCAAAAATAATTAGTATCACAATTAATGCAAAATCATGCCTTATTTTGAGCTAATTCTACTGGACTACTAGTACAAGTTTTGTAGCAAACCACCCCATTAGTATGTTCAAAGGAGCGACATTTAAAAAAATTACAGATGTAATATCTAAATTGTTTATTGCTTCTCTACATAGTCATAACACTGTGCGTTTAATTGTGATTACAATACTAACAAATATTTTTAATACATTGTTTTTTTTTTACTACGTGGTTCAGCGTACTTTTGTTTGCTTCAATCGCATAGATATTTTATAAGGATGACTGACGTTCATAGATCTCTTCTTAATCGTGATATGCCGGACACATTGTATAGGCTATAGCCTGTACAACGTGTCTATGACTATTACTTACTTGTGAGCAACAGATAAATTTATGGTACGCCGCGGTACACGAGTTCATTCATTAAACGCGTGGCTGGAAATTATTCTATAAAAAATAGTGTACATTACGTGATAAATAATGTTACAACTTCAACATAATTATTTTTACTGAACTTTAATTATTTATTAATTGCGGCATCGTGTTTTTCAATTACTAATACTTTTGACTAGGCAGTTGAGAATTGAGATGAGAAAAGGTTTATAAGAAAAGGAAGTTTCTGTTCGGAATTTGTCCGACCGAGATAAATTAGTGAATTTAAGATGCTATCTTATCTCCTCCCGCTTCATCTATAACTGCGAACACATTTTTATATTAAATTTATCCGTTAAATTATTAAATATTAGTGCAATTATTAAATATTAATAATTAGTGCGTTAAATTTATCCGGTTCGAAAAAACCTGCACTGAGAAGAACCGGCAAGAAACTCAGTTGGGTATTTATTATTTTAACAACATTAACTTACAATAATTCTTATGTGACTATAATTGATTAACTACATAGAATAGAGAAAATTAGAAGACTTTGTGACAGGAATATGAGGAATATGATACACATACATTTAATTACTAATGAATAACGACAGACATTATGTAATTGTACTACAAATGTAATGGAAATCGTTTGAAATTCGAAATCGAATTTGAAATTAGAGTTGTTTGAAATAAAAATGTCGTCGAAACACATTAGTCTTTATTTTATTTTTTTTCGGGAAAAACAGCAATTTTATGGAACCAAACAAATGTCAATGCTGGTACTATAGTGATCACCTGCATCCACTATTTCCTGGATGCAGGCGAGCATTTAGGTCCATGTCCATTTCACATAATAGATTGTAATACTAATTTATTTGTAATACTACAGACATCATGAAATCATAATTTGAATGGTTTTGTACAAATCGTTAATAATGAACGTTGAAAGATTTCGATAATTTTTGTTGTTAATTTATTATTATCTGTCCTTGTTCTTAACTTAATAAACATGATTGTTTGTGAATTATTATTGAAAATAGATATTTGGGATACAATTTTTTATAACTTACTAGCTAAAGCATGCGACTCCGTCCGCGTTTTTATTTTTAAAATAACCTGTGACCTTCCCCGGTAATTAAGCTATCTACATACAAAATTTCATTGCAATCAGTTGAACTGTGTGGCAGCGCACTAAATACGAACAAACAAATATTGATTTCAATACATGACATTTTTAAATGTAACTTCTACTTTGTTCAGAACTGCTACGTAAATAAGTTAATAACCGGAATTGGATTCCAGTCGAAATTTCTGTACAAATACTATTTTTCTATTTTTGAGATATCAACTTCTGCCACGTTCCAATCTTCTTCGTTTGTTTGTCAAGTATTTTTGTAGAAAAATGCGTAGAAAGTGATTAGGTATACATAGACATTTCGGGAGCAAAAAGCGATGGATATTTCAATCTACAAAAGAAACTATTATTTTGAACTTAACGAAGGATCACTCGCTTACATTAAACCTTTAAAGGGACGTTTCAATTCTGGCCATCACTATGTACGATTTCCACAGGAATCATGAAAACTACTAAAAACTACAACAAAATCTTATTGCATTGCTGATTTTACTGTTAGTAAAATATTTTTCGTACCACACAACAGCCATTTAGTTCTTAGTATGTAACCTAGTTGTCAATGCCTTAAGAAGTTAGAAAAAAGAAACGTCAACTGCAAATCCTGTGGTAATTCGTTTTGCTACCTTTTACAGTCGTCCAGTTGGCTTGAGGAAGTAGATTCTCGATATGAAAATGAATCCAGTCTTCACACATAGGTATTTTCACAGGTTTCGAAAAATAATTCAATACAATACCAAAACATCACACTGACGTAATGTCTGGCGATTCTACGTCACCAGGGTATACGCCATCTTTTTATTCTGTATGATCGCAGTTACTTTAGAAATTAAATTACTATCAGGAAATAGCCTGAATAAGATCAAAACAATAGACAGTGTCCAGTATGACATTAACAACTTTATGAGACACCGCAGAATGTCATAGCCAGAACCTTTTTACATTTTGAGACATCGCCTTCCGAATATAATGTGTTCTTATTGAAAATAAGATACCACTACTAGTGATATATAACTTGTCAATATTTTTTTTTTGTATTTCTAAACTTGGGCATCAGTTTTTGTACGTTCTGTTAATTTTTCATCTTGTCGAAGTCCTTTTTTTATAATCTCTGAAACAGTCCATTGTTATTTGTACATTAAAACATGTGTATAAACTTCGATCATAAATAAAGAACTTGTGATCAGTGTGCAAAACAATATTTCATTAATATTTTTGCATTCAAACGAGCGCTTAGTTCGTATCAAACGCTTCTTTTAAAGTATTATAAGTATACAATATCGAAAACAACTTTTGTTTTGAAGTAATCTTCTATTAATACTAATTAGTAGGTAATAGAAAACATAAGAGATAAAAGGTTAATTATTTCTTAATAATCCTTATTTTTAATAATTCTCTGTCTCTGTTCAGTATGACACGATGTTATATATAATAAGTTACAGAGATCGTTATCACTAGGTACATGAAAAATGAACTTTGGATGTCGGTGACATAATCGTGTTGAATATTGAAGAGTAATTTGTTATTTTTATCGATTTTCAATTCTTTGTTAAAATTCTTTCAAAATTTTAAATAATCTTGATTACAAATTTTCAAAAAGTTTTTATGACCTCTTTCATAATACGAAATATACGGTTATACCTAGGTACTTGCCTGTAAAATTTTGTTTTATCCGATCCGTCGACTGTACATTAAACTACATAACGTTACGATGTGTAATCATTTTAGTTTCGTAAGCTTTCGTATATATATTAAAAAAGCTGTACAGTATAACGGTATATGAGATCAATAATGAAATGAAATTCGGTATCAGTGACAGATCTATTGCGAATATTTTCCTCACAGAAAACTCGATAGGTCTCACTTTCAGTTCCAGCTTAAATTGTTTTAGCTCGTCTTTGGTTTCCTCATCTGAAAAATTATGTAAATGCTATGTAGTTTGTTGCAAAAAGTTGCACATGCGGCTTTACATAGTTTTTAAGAAATATTGACTAAGCAATTGTAGTAAGAAATTAACTTAAGTAACAAAAAATAAAACTTTGATGTATAGAAAATGTGGTTTACATATATATGTGCATAATTATTATGTTGCTCTAATTCTCAATAGGCAATTAAGGTCCGCAAGTGTTTGTGTTCGTACATTGCTCGACCATATGAATTCATACATCTAGATTTTTATAATGTAACGACAATGACATTGTACAAAAAATATTATATATATGGTACTGTAGTGTAGATGTAAGAACATTATATCTTATTTGTATTGTTAGTTCCACATTAATTTGAATCACATAAAGTACCCACGTGTGATATTTTGTAACATTTTAGTGACAAGAACGAGGGTAGAATGGAATTCGTGCGTGTAGTGGGGCTGCATAAAAGCCTGATTTTGGTCTTGTAAGAGTTCAGTTGTTGAGAAGCCGTCGAGTAGTCAAGTGCATAATAGTTGTGATGAAGAATTGATATCGTGTTCATGGTGATCAGTATGTACATTATAATTCTAGGCTATATATTTGTAAAACTATCAATAAAGCATCAGTTCTATTCAGTTACTCGTTTGTTTAATTATTCTCTTCCTTACATGGCGACCCTGCCAGCCGCTCGATGCGGTCGAACCGCACATCAGATTTCGTGTTCACGCGATCCAGTACTTGTGTAATAAACGTTATTGGAATAAACTTTTTCGTAAACAATAAAATGTGATGAGTTCCTCTCGGTATTTTAGACTTTTGTCAGAATGTGTCAATCATACTAAACTAAAGAGGAGGTTTTTTTTGTCCCAAAACGCCGCTAATGCTGGAAATAGTGCCAATCTACAAGGCATTAGAGAACAAATGAGCACCCAAACGATAATGATTGTTGTCATTATGTGTATGATGGGAGCTATTTTCCTATATTTTGGTTACAAAACTTACAAAAATTGCCATAACCGTTCGATGCGCCAGGAGATCAACGAGCAAGCCTTTAGGGGCTTGAGATTATCCAGACGTAACGTTACCCAGCCGAGAGTGAGCGATTGTGCGTGGGAAGGTGTGATAATGAATAAGTGACAAAAGTGACAAAATTGATTGCATTATTGCATAGCCGTGCCATCAAAGATAGTGAAAAACGGTAGTGAGTGTATTTTCGAACATGTTTTCGTTGGTGTCGGATATGTATAGTTAAGTTAATATATGGCTAATGAACTAGATAAAATTTATAGTGATTATAATTAAATTTATAGTATTTTGAAATAAGACAATTGTGTCAAACAAAAAGTGGTAATAGTAACTCAGATTTTGAAAGTGTTAGTGAGGACGAAGAAAAAATTTCCAAAATGGCGAATTTTGACCTTAAAGTTGCACTAAACTTGTTACCTATTATAACAAACGACAAATCCAGCGTCAAGCAATTAATAGATAGTACTGACTATTATAGCTCAACGTTAGACATAGAATCGCAAAATAAATTAATTACTTTTGTTTTAAAAACCGCTTGTCTGAGTCAGCAAAACTGAAGCTTAATACAGAATATGACTGAGTCGATAAATTATTAAAAGACATGAAACTTCAATTATTGCCAACAAAGTCTTCGACGGCCTTTCTTTTCGTCAAAATAATTTATCTATTGACGAATACGGGAAGGCTGAGATGTTTGTTGATCTTACGATTTCACAGTCACAAGCACAAACAACACTTTGGAACGGAAAACTACTTTAACTTGACGTCACAAAATTCACTAGAAACAATTTTTGAGTAAATAAAATAAACTCCTAACCGCTGCTCATAAAATCCCGAAAAAAGCTCCGATTATATTAAAGAACAATGACCATCACACATACATTCGTTGACCTGTCACTCACTTTTTTTATTAGATGACGTATACCGAATATTAGGGCTGTATATTAACTACTACTATTTCCTAAAGCAAAGATATTGTTGTGGTTCGATTTTGCAATCAGAAAAAAAAGATACATAGAAAATAAGTTTGAAGTTATGAAGTGCATTAGACTATATGGTGCGTATTGTTGATGCTGTTTGTACGATTCTTCCTTGAAAGGGAAGGCAAAGGGATCTATGCTAGTGCAAAGATGTCTTCAGTAATGAATACATATTTTAATATTTTGATACATTATTTCATTGAAGTGCAACGGATTTTAATGTTTTTAAAAGTTACTGGCAACACATATATTGAGGCAGTCTTTCTAACAGAATCCGCTGAGGCAGACTAAGTCACTAAAAAAATATCAATATCGCGCTGCTAAATAAGCGCTTATTTTAACAATTCCACATATTGCGCAACAGCGTAGATACTTGAGACATCATAATATCCACTAGAAATAATTCGCAAATAATTAAAATAAATGCCAACTATACTATAATATCCTGCCCAAAATTCCTTAGAAATTAGAAACGGTCAAATGTAAAAAAACCATTTACACATTACGTTTCACGCCTCACATTAAATAGTTTGATTTTTGTGCATGCCTATTTGTGAAAACGAAACATATTACATACTTTTAATATTACTACACCTCATCTGCTTACTGTGTATATTAATCTTTCAATATAATTTGGTTTATATTTTGAAGAAACGGGGAGAAAATAATTTAAGTAATTACTTTCCATACCTAAAAAGGAACGCAAATAAATTCATAAATCCATATTAGATGCGTTTTAATGGGTGCGTTCTTAAATTCATAAAAATCATAAGGATAATTAAATAAAATAAAAAATTTTTATTGTACATTGTAATTTTTTTTTCTGTATTTAATACGAAATAAAACAAAATAAACCTTTTTTTTTGAGATATGTCACCCACAAAACTAATGGTTTTACAGATTTGACACGTCGAAAATGGTCATTGTTCTTTATGCATTTTATTATTCGATGCGCATGAGATGTGTTTCGTATGTTCAGTACGAGGCAATATAATTGTTATTTACTTATATGAAAAGCCAACTATTACCTAATGAAGAGAAAAGTAGTTCATAAATTTTCGTATTTATATCTCCGTATGCTTTCATAGCTGACTGCGCATATACAGCTGGGGTCAGAATTTTCACGATTTCTAGCGTCGTCCATATTAGGAGAGAAATTACATGTACCTCACCTAGCTGAAATCATTCACAGTTTTTAATTAACATATAAATGATATAATAAGAAAATATTATAATAAAAACGATGTACTCACATAAAGGCCATAATACATAACCGCCCAATTCACAATTAACATTTTTGGAAACAAAAAAAGAATCGAGTATCCAATCTGAAAAGTAGTACATATTTTTCACATTCACAATTTAAACTTGGTTTCAGTTTCGTAATTACGAAGTAGTCATTTAAATCTATCTGAAGTTTCGTAATTTATACGTTTCTATTACGCTATGCTATGTATCCTAAGAAGGATCAGAGGCTGTCCCAAGTTTTAATGTACAATACAATTCATATGAGAAGCGATGTAAGCGGTTCCACCTTTTATCATTCGCAGACCCACTTCACGTGAATGATTTCGGATCGTCTGGTCGCTTATCGGCAAGCCTGAAGAGCTGTGGAGCCTCGTAGCCAACATCATGGCGGTCGTGGTACGATTCCATGGAGCAGTATTTTGGATGTACCGGTCCTGTCTGTGAATGGTGATGGTCCTCACTGTCGCTCGGCCACGCTGCCCGTGATACGATAGCGTGTCCAGAGACAGCTTATGACGCTCTGTGTAGTGTAAAGAGCGACAACCACAGTACGTTGCCTGGAACCAGCTTGCAACATTTCGACGGCTCTGGCGTGGCGTGGCGTGGCGCAACGGCTTAGCGCGTCGGAAAATAAACGGGGGTTGCGGCTTCGATTCCCACCCCCAGTCTGGGTGTTTATGTCACCATCTACCCTCATACAGGCTCGGTGGCCCGATATAATGACCCCACAGCTTGTAGTAAGGCGCTACTCTATCGAATGCTTTTTCAAGATCCACGAAAGTGCAGAAAATTTTCCGACCAATAGCCAGAAACTTCTCTTCGATACCGCGGAGCTAGAAAATCAGATCCATTCAACATTCCCTACCGTTCCTAAAACCACCTTGTGCATCCAACATATATGTTGTAGAAATGCCTTTTATAAATTCTGTTAATATCTTGCTAAACTGAGCAAGCTGATGGCCCTATAGGACGCGCATTCCAAATCTTATTTGGACTGCGCATCCTATAGGGACCCTTTATAGAGAGGCACTATGACTGCGGTGTGCCAGTCCTTCGAAACCTCTCTCTTCTGCCAGCAAAGATTCCACAGTTTATAGAATGTATCCCAGACTCTCGAATTTAAATTACATAAGTCAAATGTTTCATTTTTGGGTAACTGCGTTCGTTTTTATAATAAAGTTCCTCAAGAAGTCACTCAATTAACAGAAAATATATTTAGATTAGTTATAAAACGTACATTGATTAGACAATCATACTATAAAATAAACGATTTCGTTGAAGATAAAACAATAGTCTGGAAATGATTTTCTCTGCACATACATTTACTGGCTCTCTGAATATTGTATTTTAATAAACCTTTTGTAAAAGGATGTTAAAAAAATTATACCTGACTGAGTTTCTTGTCGGTTCTTCTCAGTGTCCAGGTTTTCTTTTCTCTTCTCTTTGAACCGAACTAAAGTAGATTTGACGTTCAAAAATACCTTGTGATTGGGTTTACTTGAATAAATTGATTTGACTTTGACTTTGACTTTGACTCTAGGACCATCATACTTGATCTTCTCAACAGTCACCTTATCATTTCCCGCAGCCTTACCACATTTCAGACCTCTTATCGCTTTCTCAATCTCTTTCATACCAATGACTTCCTCTAGTTCCTGGCCGCGTGTGGCCAACAATTCTCTATAATAATCACTCTATCGCTGCAGAACATCTTTTTTATCTGTTAGCAGATGATGTTCTTTCGAATGCACTTTATTAATTCTGCAGGGTGTCGGACCACTTCGGTATTTACCTATTTCTTTCCAAAATAATTTGAAATTTTCCTCAAAGCTGTCCAACATCTTGTTTTCGTCTACCACCTACCCCCTAGTGACCTTTCACGCTTTTCTTTCACAAGTGCCTTTGTTTCTATTCGCGACGTATAGTAAGTGTGATAGAGTGTGAATCGAGAAATTAATTAGTGCACACAATACGCGCAAAGTGATGAGTGAGGTGCAGTAATAGTTCGCGTGAGTTGAAAACGGGCACGATAGTTTGAATGGATAATACGATAGAAAAATAAGAACAGGATAGCACAATAATATAACAATTACAGTAATAATCGTACTGTATAGACATGCATAGGTATAATATAGATGTAACAGTTAATATGGGAGAAAACAGTATGTTGTAAATAAATATAAATTGATAGTAAGATAATTATAGTAAATAGAACACAAATAGAAATTAGATACATATTAATATAGACATAGTTGTAGAATATATTTAGCGATAGATACTGGATAAGAGAATTGCATATTTATCGATAGCATAGTTATATACATAAATAAATATATAAATAATATTCATAGGATAGTCCAGTTATTATATAGAAATAGAACTTATTAACAAAAAGAGTTGACACACATATACACACATTTACACGCTGAATTCCCGAATTCTGAATTCTGAATTCAATCAGAAGTTTCCGCAACACAGAGCGCCCGGCCAGATAGAGATACATATAGACATAGATAGAGATAGAACGACTAGCCGGGCGTCCCCAATCGATATAGCTACATTAACCGCTAGTTGCGGACAAATCGTTTGGTAATTTAGTAGGCGGGAAACCAGCGTACAATACCGATGGGGATAATTCGAGTCAACGTCGCTACGGCAACTGAAGTTGCTAATCTAGCCAACACCGGCCATATGGAGGAGGCGTCGGCGCTAATGACTAGTTTTCTGACTAGATCATTGACACCGACCTCAACCAACACATCCCCAATCAAAGAAGCCCACCGTGATAGAGCGCCGCTCTCAGAGAAAGAGAAGTGCCTCAGAGACCTCCAAAAATCTAGTAGGGAGTTAGTACTCCCTGAAAAAGACCCCCAAGGCCCCCAAGAGTCCATGGAGAATGAACAAGCGCGCTTCCACCACGAGGAAGCAACGCAGCCCCGGTACGACCCAGGAGGGAAATACCAAGCCTGGAACCGGCCCTAAGAAGGCCTACAACCCCGACCCCCTTCGGGACCCCAGGTTGAGGGCCCGAGGGGCACTTCCCACAGCACCTGCGGCCTCAACCAAACCACTGAGCGTCCCGACAGCGTCCTATGCAGCCGCTGCAAGCACAAATCCCCGAGCTCCAAGAAGTGAGGCTACGAGATCGACCGATTTCGGATATACCTCCACCGAGGCGGTCCAACCGCAGCACAGCGCTTCTACATCTAAGGCAACACCTCCGGATCCAGCGGCGACCCCTCTCAGCCAACCGGCGCCGAGGAAGATGAAGTTTCCTCCGCTAATCGTGGAAACTTTCCCAAACTGGGGGTCTCATCTTAAGGCCCTCAGAGGAAAATTAGGGAGAGCGGTGAATGTCCGGCCGTACGGGAAGGGCTTTCGGTTCCTCTCGCAGGACGAAAATGAGTTCAGGGTGGTACAGGCGTACTTCTCAGAACATGAGGCCGACGGCATAAGCTGGTTCGCCTATTCACCGCCAAGCCAGCGGAACGTCAAATTGGCTATCCGTGGCATACCAGCTGACGCCAAACCAGAGGACATCATTGAATAACTTCGCACTATGGGGTTCGAGGTGCACTACGTGCGACCTATACGCGCACCTGGGGGCAGACCCGGGTGTATCTTCTTCGCCAAGGCGAAGAGCGGCCCTCAGACGACCCCGGCCATCTACAGCGTGGAGGAGCTGTTGTGCATTCCGGGGGTCAAAATTGAATCCTGGAGAGGCAAGCGAGGGGTGGCCCAATGCCACCGCAGCCAGGGCTTTAGGCACTCCTCGCATAACTGCCACCGGAAGCTCGCCTGCGTCCGCTGTGGGGGCTCCCACGTTGCGAGGGAATGTCCCCGCCCCAAAGAAGCCCCACCTACCTGCGCCAACTGCCAAGCCAGGAAATGCGCAACACCAAGGCGTGTACCGTGGCATTGACCCGCCAGACCAAGAAGCCCACTCAACCGGACCCGCAGCCCCGGGTCGTTGAAGAGCACGCGGAGGCATCACTGATGGCCCCCGCTAATGCACCCACTAACCGCAGCGGGCCCGCTCCTCTCGCACATCCCCTGAAGTCTAAGAAGCCCAGGAAAAAGAAGAAGAAGAAGATGAAGCCAGCCACGGAAGTACTAACAGCGAGGGCGACAGCTCTCCCCCAAACAGCGTCGGCCACCTCGGGAGCCATGCCGAGGCGCCCAACGCCGCTGCCAGCAGCCGTGGCGTGCCCGGGTAACACGGGCAGCGCTACGCTGAGGGTGGCACTTGAAGCCATGCAGGACGTCCTGGAGGCCGTCCTCAACAACCAGGACCCAGTTCCGGCTATCGTGAGAGCAATAGCCAAACTGGGAGAAGCCATCACAAAAAGTGAAGCCGTCGGGATAAGCCGGGAGGCTCCGGCAGAGCGACGGATGGAGCCTCGACTGCGACAGTAGGTTCTCCTCCTACCAATGACGCCACCGACCACCTAAAGGCAGCTACTCACAATGATCCCCCCGCGGAGGTGGGGGGCGAATGAAGACCACCCTAGGGAGACTTTTAGTCTCGAAGAAGTTTTTCACGGCCCCCAAGTGGCTGTGAGAAGAATTTCGGAACGTGCAATACCGCTCCTTAGCGTGCTAGGGAAAATTTACGAACGGGTCCTTCTGGCTAGTCTCAAAGCCCACTTAGACACTTCTGATCTCTTCATAGATGAGCAATTTGGCTTTCGAGCTAAACACTTGTGTATACAACAAATGCACCGCCTTACGGAACACATCCTGGAGGGCCTGAACCGCCCGAGTCACTACATAGGCACGAGAGCCCTCTTCTTCGACGTAGTGAAGGCGTTCGACAAAGTCTGGCACGCCGGGCTGGTGTACAAGCTGCGCCGGCTCGGCGTGCTGGATGATCTCGTATGCATAGTATTTACTTTTGTCGGATTGTTCCTTCCTCTATTGAGTCGAAGCGTGCTCCCTGCCCCATCAGGGCAGGCGCCCGCCACGCTAACACTGTCCGCATGGTCACACTTTCGGTAGGATATCCCCTGGGCTGGGAAATTCAAATGCCTAGGCGTCTTGACAGTGCCATTATCTTTCGCCACCACATCAAAACGGTCCGTGACCGCGCCGCGTTCGTCCTCGGCCGTCTCAATATGCTCATTTACGCGAAAAGCAAAATGTCATTCAGACATAACGTCACATTATACAAGATGTGCGTCAGGCCTATCATAACGTACGCCAGCGTAGTATTCGCTCACGCTGCGCCCATTCATATCAATTCCCTCCGAATAAGTGATAAATTCCTAAAATCTCTAGCTATTTTCCGCTCGATCTCTAAAAACCACCAATCGACACGTATTTCGCCTCTCAACGAAGCATCCTCAGGATATACCAGAGATAGGATTCGGCCACCTAACGAGCACCGAATTATTTTCGAATTATATTCGGCATATAGAAATGGCGTAATTCTTTAAAGGAAAGTTTTTGATATGATTATACTTACCGAAGTATTCTTATGCATTCCGAAGGTATCCATCATATCAATTATATCTCTAAATATTAATCTCAATTTCAACAACATTTGTTTAGCTTCAACTTTGTCGGTACTGTCTATTTCTTTAGTCAGGTCAATGTTTATAATATATTCAGCAAAACATTTCATCACTATTTTTAAATTGAAGTATAAAGTAATATTCCATGAATATTCTATGTCCATAGAAGTGTACATAATTATTTTGCACAGTATTGTAAAAACACTTTCATTCCAAGTCATTCTTCGAAAAAAGGTTGTCAGAAAAATCAGAAATCGTAATATAATCATCATTGTGGAATAAATTAGAAAGTATTGTTTCTTTTTCTGCACTTTTAAATTCCCATTCATATATAATTGGGCATTGATTTTCTCAATTCTTTTGAATAGTATTTTGGTTTCATTTTTATTTCTAAAAATGTGCATGAGTGTTACTAATAGATATTCCATTAATGCTAGCAAACAGTACATTAATTGAAACAGTAGCAGCACTTTTCGGGCGATTAAATAAACGCCCGTGACCATAACTACACACAAGGTTATGGTGTACATTTTATAGATATTATTGAATGTTTTCGATCGCGATCCTTCGAATCTGTTATCACCCAGCAATAATTTTACGTATATAAATGGCTTAAAAATGTTTCGTGTAATGTGACATTCTTTTTCGTGTTTTTCATGAGATTCTTTTGGTTTCACTTGTATTATTGTGGTCGCCATATTTACTTATTACATTAACAAGATGCGTCAACAAACACGCGCAGCGCTCAATGAAAACTTGAATTGAATGTTATTAAAACAAATTGTAATAGTAAATTTGTGTAAGTGTGAAATGTGTTTTGTTCATTAATGATTGCTTCTTCTTTCAATATAAGTGGTTTTATTAGTGAATTGAACACACACTTCGGGAGCATTATTGTAATTGCAGATAATTATAAATAGTTTATGGCTTCTCTTTATATATAAGTAACACGTTACAGTTCATAATTAAAAATACAGCTAAAATAAACATTTATACCTATTTCATATTACTCATAGTGTAACGTATTCAAATACATATTATCATTTCACAGTTGCTAAACGTATGCTTATCTTTCATAATGATAAACATTATTCATAAGATATTGCTAAATATGAAATGTAACGGGAACACTGATCACTATGATCACACTACCAATTCTTCATCACAACTATTATGTACTTGACTATTCGACGGGTTCTCAACAGCTGAACTCTTACAAGACCAAAATCAGGCTTTTATGCAACCCCACTACAATCCATTCTACCCTCGTTCTTGTTACTAAAATGTTATAAAATATCACACGTAGGTACTTTATGTGATTAAAATTAATGTGGAACTAACAATATATAAACGTTAGAGCCAAGACAAAGAGCAATAGTGCCATGGAGACTTTTGAGGCGCTCGTTTAGGAAGCCAGCTAATTATCCAATCTTTACTATTAAAAAGAAGACGCAGCAAATTTTAGTATTCTGTCAAAAATTTTCAAAAATTACCACAATTTTGTCAAACTTGCTGGCAATTTAATGTTGAAACAGAGTTCGATGACTTCTATCTATTATCTATCATTGTATATTCTATTACCGAAGTCACTATTTATTAATCTATTTGTTTTCACACAGGGCAGGACGATGGATGAGTGCAATGCACATAGGAACACTGCGCTGCTATTTGAATGTGCGAGCCGAAACAATACAGTAAAGTCAGAATATCAACTAGCATAAAAATCCGAAAAAAAAACATCAAGAAAAACTTTGTATTGCACAAAGATTGCGTTGTTAACGAATTTAAATAAATCTGGATACATACAACAGCAACTGTTTATCTTGAAATCTTCAAATGAAACATGATTGGATAAACAAAACCTTGATAAAAAAATCCAGAAAAAGCCCTGTTTCGCGCAAAGATTCGGTTGCATCTCCGAAATTCTAAAGAATTAAAAATTAATTTTTATTGAAATGGATAGAGAATTATAATTATAATATCGCAAATCTCTAAATCCAGTTTTTCAATTGGTAATGCAGTTTTCATACAAATTAAAATAAATGTTGCGATTTCTCCGCGCTAAAGTATGATAAACCGCAACAGCGAAAATCAAATATATTGTTATCGCCATAGGACTCTGGGGCGATGAACGAATTCGGTTGTACTGGGCTGCATACGCGGACTCTTAAATTTATTCATTTCAAACATGTTCTAAGAAGAACCGGCAACAATAATAAGTAAGCTATCATTTTAACCTCGTCGTTTTACAGTAATACTTTAGAAACTACACAGACAAATTCATTAAATAATATTACGTAATTGATTTAAACGATGATAGTTTTAGTTCTTTGCTAAATAATTGAAACTAATATAATGTCGAATCGATGCTTGATTTTGATTTTTGATATTTTGTCTTTTTCCCTCGCACCGAAACACCTATTGTACTGCTTTTTAGCTTCGCCTTCAACCCAATTACAGTCTAGGTAAAATACACTATAAAACGCTTGACGTAAAAAATATCTATTATTTAGATATTATCTTAATTATTAAAAAATAATGCTAGTACATTACAAAAATTTGAAAAAACAAAACTAGTTAGTTACTAGACTGTAACACTAGCACCTAGTTAGTACAAGTTTTGTAGCAAACCACCCTATTAGTATGTTCAAAGGAGCGACATTAAAAAAAATTACAGATGTAATATCTAAATTGTTTATTGCTTCTCTACATAGTCATAACACTGTGCGTTTAATTGTGATTACAATACTAACAAATATTTTTAATACATTGTTTTTTTTACTATGTGGTTTAGCGTACTTTTGTTTGCTTCAATAGCATAGATATTTTATAAGGATGACGTTCATAGATCTCTTCTTAACCGTGATATGCCGGACACATTGTATAGGCTATAGCCTGTACAACGTGTCTATGACTATTACTTACTTGTGTGCAACAGATAAATTTATGGTACGCCGCGGTACACGAGTTCATTCATTAAACGCGTGGCTGGAAATTATTCTATAAAAAATAGTGTATATTACGTGATAAATAATGTTACAACTTCAACATAATTACTTTTACTGAACTTTAATTATTTATTAATTGCGGCATCGTGTTTTTCAATTACTAATACTTTTGACTAGGCAGTTGAGAATTGAGATGAGAAAAGGTTTATAAGAAAAGGAAGTTTCTGTTCGGAATTTGTCCGACCGAGATAAATTAGTGAATTTAAGATGCTATCTTATCTCCTCCCGCTTCATCTATAACTGCGAACACATTTTTATATTAAATTTATCCGTTAAATTATTAAATATTAGTGCAATTATTAAATATTAATAATTAGTGCGTTAAATTTATCCGGTTCGAAAAAACCTGCACTGAGAAGAACCGGCAAGAAACTCAGTTGGGTAATTATTATTTTAACAACATTAACTTATAATAATTCTTATGTGACTATAATTGATTAACTACATAGAATAGAGAAAATTAGAAGACTTTGTGACAGGAATATAAGGAATATGATACACATACATTTAATTACTAATTAATAACGACAGACATTATGTAATTGTACTACAAATGTAATAGAACTCGTTTGAAATTCGAAATCGAATTTGAAATTAGAGTTGTTTGAAATAAAAATGTCGTCGAAACACATTAGTCTTTATTTTATTTTTTTTCGGGAAAAACAGCAATTTTATGGAACCAAACAAATGTCAATGCTGGTACTATAGTGATCACCTGCATCCACTATTTCCTGGATGCAGGCGAGCATTTAGGTCCATGTCCATTTCACATAATACATTGTAATACTAATTTATTTGTAATACTACAGACATCATGAAATCATAATTTGAATGGTTTTGTACAAATCGTTAATAATGAACGTTGAAAGATTTCGATAATTTTTGTTGTTAATTTATTATTATCTGTCCTTGTTCTTAACTTAATAAACATGATTGTTTGTGAATTATTATTGAAAATAGATATTTGGGATACAATTTTTTATAACTTACTAGCTAAAGCATGCGACTCCGTCCGCGTTTTTATTTTTAAAATAACCTGTGACCTTCCCCGGTAATTAAGCTATCTACATACAAAATTTCATTGCAATCAGTTGAACTGTGTGGCAGCGCACTAAATACGAACAAACAAATATTGATTTCAATACATGACATTTTTAAATGTAACTTCTACTTTATTCAGAACTGCTACGTAAATAAGTTAATAACCGGAATTGGATTCCAGTCGAAATTTCTGTACAAATACTATTTTTCTATTTTTGAGATATCAACTTCTGCCACGTTCCAATCTTCTTCGTTTATTTGTCAAGTATTTTTGTAGAAAAATGCGTAGAAAGTGATTAGGTATACATAGACATTTCGGGAGCAAAAAGCGATGGATATTTCAATCACTCGCTGACATTAAACTATTAAAGGGACGTTTCAATTCTGGCCATCACTATGTACGATTTCCACAGGAATCATGAAAACTACTAAAAACTACAACAAAATCTTATTGCATTGCTGATTTTACTGTTAGTAAAATATTTTTCGTACCACACAACAGCCATTTAGTTCTTAGTATGTAACCTAGTTGTCAATGCCTTAAGAAGTTAGAAAAAAGAAACGTCAACTGCAAATCCTGTGGTAATTCGTTTTGCTACCTTTTACAGTCGTCCAGTTGGCTTGAGGAAGTAGATTCTCGATATGAAAATGAATCCAGTCTTCACACATAGGTATTTTCACAGGTTTCGAAAAATAATTCAATACAATACCAAAACATCACACTGACGTAATGTCTGGCGATTCTACGTCACCAGGGTATACGCCATCTTTTTATTCTGTATGATCGCAGTTACTTTAGAAATTAAATTACTATCAGGAAATAGCCTGAATAAGATCAAAACAATAGACAGTGTCCAGTATGACATTAACAACTTTATGAGACACCGCAGAATGTCATAGCCAGAACCTTTTTACATTTTGAAACATCGCATTTCGAATATAATGTGTTCTTATTGAAAATAAGATACCACTACTAGTGATATCCAACTTGTCAATAATTTGTTTTTTTATTTCTAAACGTGGGTATCAGTTTTTGTTCGTTCTGTTAGTTTTTCATCTCGTCGAAGTCCTTTTTTTATAATCTCTGAAACAATCCATTGTTATTTGTACATTAAAACATGTGTATAAACTTCGATCATAAATAAAGAACTTGTGATCAAAGTGTGTAAAACAATATTCCATTAATATTTTTGCATTCAAACGAGCGCTTAGTTGGTATTAAACGCTTCTTTTAAAGTATTATGAGTATACAATATTGAAAACAACTTTTATTTCGAAGTAATCTTCTATTAATAGTAATTAGTAGCTAATAGAAAACATAAGAGATAAAAGGTTAAACAATTCTCATTAATTCTTAAGTTTAATAATTCTCTGTCTCTGTTCAGTATGACACGATGTTATATATAATACTAGTTACAGAGATCGTTATCACTAAGTACACGAAAAATGAACTTTGTGTGTCGGTGACATTATCGTATTGAATATTGAAGAGTAATTTGTTATTTTTATCGATTTTTAAATCCTTTGTTAAAATTCTTTCAAAATTTTAAATAATCTTGAGTATAAATTTTCAAAAAGTTTTTATGAACTCTTTCATAATACGAAATATACGGTTATACCTAGGTACTTGCCTGTAAAATTTTGTTTTATCCGATCCGTCGACTGTACATTAAACTACATAACGTTACGATGTGTAATCATTTTAGTTTCGTAAGCTTTCGTAATTATATTAAAAAAGCTGTACAGTATAACGGTGTATGAGATCAATAATGAAATGAAATTCGGTATCAGTGACAGATCTATTGCGAATATTTTCCTCACAGAAAACTCGATAGGTCTCACTTTCAGTTCCCGCTTAAATTGTTTCAGCTCGTCTTTGGTTTCCTCATCTGAAAAATGATGTAAATGCTATGTAGTGTGAAAAAAGTTGCACATAGTTTTCAAGAAATATTGACTAAGTAATTGTAGTAAGAAATTAACTTAGGTACCAAAAAATAAAACTGATGTATAGAAAATGTGGTTTATTATATATATATGTGTGCATAATGATTATGTTGCTCCAATTCTCAATAGGCAATTGAGGTCCGCAAGAGTTTGTGTTCGTACATTGCTCGACCATATGAACTCATACATCTAGATTTTTAAAATGTAACGACAATGACATTGTACTCAAAAAATATTATATAATATATGGTACATTGGTGAATATGTATAAAATAATTCCTAAAGTATGTTCCAGGATTTTGGTCTAGGTGAAGTGCAGTGATTGTAAACTACCGCTCAAACCGCAGCAAACGAAACGACAAGAAGCGAGACCATCATGTTACTGGAACTGTGGATTCAAATAAATTGAGTTACTATCCATTAAAGAAAAAGATTCAAAAGAAGCATTACTTTCTCGAATATACCGTACCAGCAGCGCATAATCTCGTCCCCTGTAATCGTTTCAGCGTACCTGTTTACGAAAAATAATTGCGCCGTAGAGATTTGATGGATGCTAAGACTCACTGGGTGATATCAATCAATATCGAAAAAAGATGTGTCGATGGCTGTGACGATAACACAAAATTCTAAAGCATGAAGTGCGATGTGAGCATGCATTCAAATATCGTACGTTGCATAATTGAAATAACACATATTGCAATTATGCAACGCATACTATATTTACCTACTGTCCATTTCTATATAATTTTCAAGGAGAGTAAATAAGTTTCAGTGTCTTCTACACAAATAAGAAATATTAAAACTTTGAAATAGATACAAAATACGTTTTTGATCTGAACTACTAACAATAAAGACGTTGTGAAAGAAATTTTATTTCGCACAAAAACGTCTAATTTTGTGAGATCTGTTTTTAACCGATTTCAAAAAAAGGAGGAGGTTCTCAACTCGTGTGTATGTTGTTTTTTTTTGTATGTTTGTTACCTCATAACTCCGTCATTTATGAACCGACTTCAGAGGTGCTCCCGTTTAAGTTTCACCGATATTGGAGCTTGGAATTCGAAGATACACTAGATAACGCAACCTAGTTATAATCTTTATTTGCGCTCCGGAGTTAGAATGAAGTTAATTGCAGACCTGCCCTAGATATTTATTTAGGTCAGATCACTCAAAAGGGAGAAATTAAAAAAAAATATTAAAAAAAATGAAACCGCCATCAAAAAAAAAACACTGAAAAGTATGAAATAACTATCCTTTACTAATCAAAACTCAATTACAATTAAAATAACTTTAGAAATATGATACACATACCTACATAATTAAATTTGATAGTTATTGAAGTCGGTGCCAAATCAATGTGCAACAACAGAAAGTCTATTAGTTTGGTAGGATTGGCACCGACGTCAGTAACTGTCAAATTTAATTACATAGGTATGTGTATCGTATTTCTATAGTTATTTTAATTGTATTTGAGTTTTGATTAGTAAAGGATAGTTATTTTATACTTTTCAGTTTTTTTTTTGAAGGCGGTTTCATTTTTTTAATAAAATTTTTGTATATAAAACTCGAAAATATCATTTAAGTACCTTTTTGGCTTATTTCATTAAAATGGACCACGAGGTAGTAATTTCGTTTTTTTTTTATACCACACAGGATCTCTTCCAGGAACACTGAAAAATATGAAATAACTATCCCTTACGGATCGAAACTTAAGTACTAAAATAACTTTATAAACACTATACAAATACCCATGTAGTTAAATTTGACAGTTACTGAAGTCGGTGCCAAGCCTACTAAACTAATAGATTTTCCGTTGTCGAACATTGATTTGGCACCGACTTCAATAACTGTCAGATTTAATTATATGGGTATTTGTATCGTATTTATAAAGTTATTTTTGTACTTAAGTTTCGATCTGTAAGGGATAGTTATTTCATATTTTTCAGTGTTCTTTTTTGAAGTCGGTTTAATTTTTTTATAAAAGTTTTTTTATTTCTCCATTTTGAGTGACCTTGGCCTAAATAAATATCTAGGGCAGGTCTACAATTAGTTTATTTTCAAATTCTGGAGCGCAATGTGTTAAATTCCATTCTATTGAGGAGCACAAAGCGTGGGCTTTCACAGTAAAGGAAGCGAACAAATCGAACATGGGATATTATTGCCCATTATGGCCATTTTCAATATCATCAGTATAGTATCCTATCAATATCAATCAGTTATAAAAGAACAGTGTAAAGGTTGCATCATAATTACACCCTAGCAGGATTCTTACAATCCAAAGGCGACAGCCACTATCCGTATTCTCTGTCCGCCACAAGACTGATTCTACTGACTGAATTGATTATATCACAGCCAATTTATATCTTCTCCCTACTTTACCATTATACCATGTGGGGACAACGATAGTTAACAAATGACGTATAAGATATTCGTCAATATAAATGAATAAAGGTTATAACCGGGTCGCGTTATTTGGTGTATCTTCGAAACCAAAGCTTCAATAGCAGTGAAATTTCAATGGGATCAATCTGGAAGTGTATTCTTTCGAACAAAAATAGAATTTTCCGAATCAGTTCATAACGGACGAAGTTATGAGGTAACAAACATAAAAAAGAAAAACGCATCCGAACCTCCTCCTTTTTTGGAAGTCGGTTGAAAATAACTTTATGCATACGATGCAAATACCTATGTGCTATTAAAATTGTCAGTTACGAGTACTTAGGTCGGTGCAAAGTCTACCAAACTAGTAAATTTTCTGTTGTTGCACATTGATTTGGCACGATGGAGCACTCAACCTATAGAGACTATATCGTACCATCGTATTTACCACTGCTCAGTTTGTTTACACTAACAAATATCAACTTTTGCTCGCATTAATTAGTACAAAACCAATACTTGACCTGTGTGTACGTCTCTGTATATTCCGACATATATTTAAATATTTACTTAATGGCTTAGTGTTCTATTCGGTGGTGTGGCAAAAACAGAAAAAACTCAAACCTTGAAACAGAACCCAGTAAACGCAATAGTGTTTAGACGTAAATTTTTTTAATACAAAGTAAATGACATTGCCACTTTATAGGTTGAGTGCTCTATGATTTGGCACCGACCTAAATAACAAACTTTGATTATAAAGTTATTTATATTTCTTTTTATACTTGAGTGTCAATTAGTCAATTATTAAAGCAATAGTTATTTTGTAATTTTCAGTGTTTTAATTTTTTCTTAAAAAGTTTTTTATTTCTCCGTTTTCAGTGACCTTGACCTAAATTAATATCTGGTGTATGCCTACAACTAACTTCTTTTCTAATTCTCGAACGGCATTATGTATAAAAGAATCATCAAAACAAATAAACCGTTTTTAGCCGTTAAGATTATTTGGCGTATCTTCGTAGTCCAAGCTCCAACATTATTGAAAGTTTAATAGGATCACCTCCACAGTACATACAAACCACCTCAGAGTTATACTGAACTTAACGCAAACAAGTTATTGAAATCTTTTTAAAAACAAAGAAGTTATGCCTGAACACATAAAGAAAATGCATACAGACAAATAAAAACTTCCTCCTTTCCTAAGTCAGTTAAAAACCTAAATGTCTTTGGCTTGGTCGGTTTATTTTCAATCGGTTATCTTTAAGGACCTTGTTTACAAAAAAATTTAAGGTCCTAACATCAATAGATACTATTAGGAGTATTAAACACTTATTCTAATTCTATTAACACTAATTGATTTAATATTATTTAAATTATTCGTCGGCGGTGGCCCTAAGGTACGGTTCTCCCTAAGGAGAGAAGGTAAGATGTTAGCTTAAACAACCGATGTCTTCAGTGATAAATAGATAAATAATTTATGAATAATTAATCACATTATTGTTTTATTTTCATTAAAATGGCGGCGTAATACATATGAATTGCTTCTTAGAGTTTTTGGTGATATTGAGGCAACTATATTATTGAGGCAGACTTTCTAGAAGGATCCACTGAGGCGGTCTAAGCCACCGAAAAGACTCAACATCACACTACTAAATAACCTCAAAGAACACAACAGCGTAGATACTTTGGAACGGAATACTACTTCAACTTGACGTCACAAAATTCACTAGAAACAATTTTTGAATAAATAAAATAAACGCCTACCCGCTGCTCATAAATCCCGAAAAAAGCTCCGATTATATTAAAGAACAATGACCATCACACATACATTCGTTGACCTGTCACTCACTTTCTTTTATTAGATGACGTATACCGAATATTAGGGCTGTATATTAACTACTACTATTTCCTATAGTAAAGATATTATTGTGGTTTGATTTTGCAATCAGGAAAAAAGAAGATACATTGAAAATAAGTTTGAAGTTATGATGTGCATTAGACTATATGGTGCGTATTGTTGTTGCTGTTTGTACGATTCTTCCTTGAAAGGGAAGGCAAAGGGATCTATGCTAGTACAAAGATGTCTTCAGTAATGAATACATATTTTAATATTTTAATACATTATTTCATTAATATACGACAAATATATTGAGGCAGTCTTTCTAACGGAATCCGCTCAGGCAGACTAAGTCACTAAAAAATATCAATATCGCGCTGCTAAATAAGCACTTACTTTAACAATTCCACATATTGCACAACAGCGTAGATACTTGAGACATCATAATATCCACTAGAAACAATTCGAAAATAATTAAAATTAATTCCAACTACATTATAATATCCTGCCCAAAATTCTTTAGAAATTAGACAGTCAAATTAAAAAATTAAAAAATAGTTTGACTTTTGTGCATGCCTATTTGTGAAAACGAAACATATTACATACTTTTAATATTACTACACCTCATCTGCTTACTGTGTATATAAATCTTTGAAAATAATTTGGTTTATATTTTGAAGAAACAGGGAGAAAATAATTTAAGGAATTACTTTTGATACCTAAAAAGGAACGTCAATAAATCCATAAATCCATATTAGATGCGTTTTAATGGGTGCGTTTTTAAATACATAAAAATCATAAGGATAATAAAAAAAAAAAAAAAAAAAATTGTACATTGTAATTTTTTATTTCTGTATTTACTACGAAATAAGCAAAAAAAAAACTTTTTTTTTTGAGATATGTCACCCACAAAACTAATGGTTTTACAGATTAGACAGGTCGAAAATGGTCGTTGTTCTTTATGCATTTTATTATTCGATGCGCATGAGATGTGTTTCGTATGTTCAGTACGAGGCAATATAATTGTTATTTACTTATATGAAAAGCCAACTATTACCTAATGAACAGAACAGTAGTTCATAAATTTTCGTATTAATATCTCCGTATGCTTTTATAGCTGACTGCGCATATACAGCTGGGGTCAGAATTATCACGATTTCTAGCGCCGTCCATATTAGGAGAAACATTACATGTACGTCGCCTAGCTGAAATCATTCACAGTTATTAATTAACGTTTCAATGAAATAATTAGAAAATATTTTAATAAAAACGATGTACTCACATAAATGCCATAATACATAACCACCCAATTCACAATTAACACTTTCGGAAACAAAAAAAGAATCGAGTATCCAATCTGAAATGTAGTACATATTTTTCACATTAACAATTTAAACTTGGTTTCAGTTTCGTAATTATGAAGTAGTCATTTAAATCTGTATGAAGTTTCGTAATTTTATACCTTTCTATTGCGCTATGCAATGCTATTCTAAGAAGAACCTTGTCATACTGCGTATCTCTTCATTGTTTATTTTGTCCGCACAAGTGACACCGCACATATTTATAAAAGATCCATTTCTACTGCATTTATCTTACATTCACTCGATTTCTGGCATATCCAGGTCTCACTACTTTACAATGAAGTTGGAACCCATACCGCATTGTTTATGGCCAATTCGGCTCAGTTAGATATATTCACACACTGCCTATTAATGCGGACAGAGCACCGTTCACTTTATTGCCAGCTGCTACCCGTTCTTCACATCCAACTCACATCTTCCATTCCTCGAAAACGCACACCCCAGATATACTATTTGTTCACTTGTTCTAGACATTTTCCATTTATCCATATTTAACACTTTGTCTGTACGTCTTCCTTTTCAAACACCAGAACCTTATTTTTTTATGTATATGTGTTTATGTGTAGTATGTGTTTATTTACAAAAGAAAAGTATTTAAGTAGTATGTACAATGTATGTGTATAGTAGTAGGTTCCCAGTTGTCTAGTAACCATAACACAAACGCTACGCAGCTTACTTTGGGACTAGATGGCGGTGTTTGAATTGTCTGTGTATATTATTATTATTATAATATTCAATCCTCTCACTTCGCTGTCTACTTTCATGCACTTAACTAGTGTCTGCAACTCTGCTTCTGATTGTGCTATAAGCACAGCATCGTCAGCGTACAAAAGGCAGTTTATCACTGTACCATCACATATCATAGCACTCATACTACCTTTTAATGTCTGGAGGCAACTTTCCAAATACAGCACGAATGCCAGGCAGACATCACGCAGTGTCTGACGCCTGAGTAGACTTCGAAGCAGGAAACAAGTCACCATTCACCCTTACACAGGCTCCGATATAATGGCCTCATACCTTGCAGTAAGGCGCTACTCTATCGAATGCTTTTTCAAGATCCACGAAAGTGGAGAAAACTTTCCGACCAATTTCCAGAAACTTCTGTTCGATACCGCGGAGCGAGAAAATCAGATCCATTTAACATTCCCTACCGTTTCTAAAACCACCTTGAGCATCCAACAAATAAATTTTAGAAATGCCTTTCGTAAGTTCAGTTAATATCTTGCTAAGCTGACCAAGCTGATGGCCCTATAGGACGCGCATTACAAATCTTATTTGGACTGCGCGTCCTATATCTCTTCATTGACCCTTTATAGAGAGGCACTATGACTGCAGTGTGCCAGTCCTTCGAAACCTCTCTCTTCTACCAGGAAAGATTGCACAGTTTATAGAATGTATCCCAGAGTCTAGGACCATCATACTTGATCCTCAACAGCAGTCGACTCAACAGCATTTTGCAGTTTCCTTGCAAACCCGTTATTCCAGTTACCACTTGAAAGTGGTCCGTTCCCAGATCGGCTCCCCTATGTGGTTTCTTGTCTAAAACCTGCTTTTGAGGCAGCTGTCTACCAGGAATAAATCAAACATACTCCTTTCATCTTATATCTTCCTTTCCCACGTGTATTGAATCCTTTTGTGCATAAATAACGTATTAGCAAAAAAAAAGATCATTTTTCATACACAACTCTAGAACAATCATTACAGCATCTTTCACTTTCTTATCTCCACACTTGCCTAGGACAGATTCAAATCCTCTTCGAACTGTCCCGACCCATCCATCATGTCTCCACACACTATAATTCTATCATTCTGTTCAACCGTTTCCAGAACTTTCCTAATATTCTCCCTAAACTGCTCTAGTTCGCACAAACCGACAAAAGACACTGGGCCATACGCCACTAATATAAAAATCCTTGTCAGCCCTGTCTTCAGGCGCACCCGGAGCAGTTTTGTGTCACACATTTTTATCCGGTTACGCAATTAACCAAACGAGAGGACAATAAGAAGTCTACGCCTTGGCATCCCCTTTCTTCTTGTGATATTCCTGACCACAAAGCGATGCCCCTTACAAGTAAGTCGGGAAGTTGATTGCTCTTTCGCTTGGTTTCACTCAAACATAACACATCCAATCTTTTTTCTTCCTTTATATCAATCACTTCATTCATCTTCTCTTCAATGCCAACTCTCACATTCCACGCAGCTATTCTGCACTCCGACCTCCACTTCTCACCGCTAGGTGCATAGCGTTTTGGGTGGCGGTCCCCAAACTAAAGTAGATTTGACGTTCAAAAATACCTTGCATTTGGGTTTACTTGAATAAATTGATTTGACTTTGACTTTGACTTTGAACGCCCGATTGCACTCTACTTACACCAGCGGGGACAAAGCGGTGTACGTCGCTTTCGAGGGACGCTTTATCAATAACGCTATCGTTTTCCCGCATGGTGTGCACAAAAAAAGAATTGCGGCCCTGAAGGGACTGGCAGAGGTTGTGACGAGTACGCCTCAATTGACCCCCTTAGACCTAAAGGTCTGAAGGTAAAATGTGAAATGGTTGACTTGGCTTTTATGGCGAAATAGTTGCCAGAAATGGCGTAATTTTTCAAAGAAAAGTTTTTGATGGGATAGTACTTACCGAAGTATTCTTATGCATTCCGAAGGTATCCATCATATCAATTATATCTCTTAATATTAATCTCAATTTCAACAACTTTTGTTTAGCTTCAACTTTGTCGGTACTTTCTTTAGTCAGGTCAATGTTTTTAATATATTCAGCAAAACATTTCATCACTATTTTTAAATTAAAGTATAGAGCAATATTCCATGCATATTCTATGTCCATAGAAGTGTACATAATTGTTTTCCACAGTAGTATAAAAACACTTTCATTCAAAGTCATTGTACGAAAAAAGGTTATCAGATAACGTAATATAATCATCATTGTGGAATAAATTAGAAAGTATTTTTTCTTTTTCTGTACTTTTAAACTCCCATTCATATATAATTGGGCATTGATTTTCTCAATTCTTTTGAATAGTATTTTGGTTTCATTTTTATTTCTAAAAATGTGCATGAGCGTTACTAATAGATATTCCAGTAATGTAAGTGAACAGTACATTAATTGAAACAGTATCAGCCTTTTTCGGGAGATTAAATAAACGCCCGTGACCACAACTACACACAATGTTATGGTGTACATTTTATAGATATTATTGAATGTTTTCGATCGCGATCCTTCGAATCTGTTATCACCCAGCAATAATTTTACGTATATAAATGGCTTAAAAATGTTTCGTGTAATGTGACATTCTTTTTCGTGTTTTTCATGAGATTCTTTTGGTTTCACTTGTATTATTGTGGTCGCCATATTTACTTATTACATTAACAAGATGCGTCAACAAACACGCGCAGCGCTCAATGAAAACTTGAATTGAATGTTATTAAAACAAATTGTAATAGTAAATTTGTGTGTGTGAAATGTGTTTTGTTCATTAATGGTTGCTTGTTCTTTCAATATAATTGGTTTTATTATTGAATTGAACACACACTTCGGGAGCATTATTGTAATTGCAGATAATGTTTAAATAGTTTATGGCTTCTCTATATACATAAGTAAATGTAACATGTTGCAGTTCAATAATTAAAAATACAGCTAAAATAAACATTTATACGTATTTCATATTACGCATAGTGTAACGTATTCAAATACATATTATCGTTTCACAGTTGCTAAACGTATGCTTATCTTTTATAATGATAAACATTGATCATAAGATATATAAACGTTAGAGGCAAGACAAAAAGTACAGCGCTATGGAGCCTTTTGAGGCGCTCGTTTACAATTACTTGCTGGCAATTTAATGTTGAAACAGAGCTCGATGACTTCTATCTATTATCTATTATTGTATATTCTATTATCATAGTCACTATTTATTAATCTAATAATATCAGCTGGCTCAAGTCCGAAAAAAAAATCAAGAAAAACCGTGTTGCACAAAGATTCCGTTGTTAACGAATTTTAATAAGTTTGGATACATACAACAGCAACTGTTTATCTTGAAATCTTGAAATGAAACATGATTGGATAAACAAAAAACCTCGATAAAAAAATCCAGAAAAAGCCCTGTTTCGCACAAAGATTCGGCTGCATCTCCGAGATTCTAAAGAATTTAAAATTAATTTTTACTAAAATGGATAGATAATTATAATATCTCAAATCTCTAAATCCAGTTTTGCAATTGGTAATGCAGTTTTCATACAAATTAAAATAAATGTTGAGATTCCCCCGCGCTAAATTATGATAAACCGCAACTGCAAAAATCAACTATATTGTTATCGCCATAGGACTCTGGGGCGATGAACGAATTCGGTTGTACTGGTACTGTACGTAATTGATTTAAATGATGATGCTCAAATTAACTGATCGTTTTAGTTCTTTGCTAAATAGTTGAAACTGATGTAATGTCGCCTCGATGCTTGATTTTGATATTTTGATTTTTCCCTCGCACCGAAACACCCATTGTACTGCTTTTTCGCTTCGCCTTTAACCATGAACAACCCACATGTGTCTCGCGGACACAATTTTACGTTCCTTTACGCATAAAAACTTAACTATTTATTTAAGCTAAAAACCGCTGTATCTATTCTTTCTCCAAGGTTTTGCGAATTTAAATATGTAATAGTTTTTGTTCTTAAATGTTTCGTTTAATATTTATTAACGATAAACAAATAGTATCTTATCAACCCACAAGTGTCCCACAGATACAGTGATTATTTTGTTTGATTAGAGTATAAGGTAGGTTGATTTACTTCTTAGAATTATATTGAAGTGAGTAGGAACATCAACACACAAGATATTGTGTACCTTACAATCCTAGTCTTTATACACGTAGCTTAGATTATTTGGTTACAGTGCTCAGATACTTATGACATAAAGCAGTTGTACTCGCATTTGTTTTTGTTCCAAGAAATGGCAATGGCGATAGCAAAACTAACTATACTCTATTTGGAATACCTTCTCGAGAAAGAAGGACAAAATAGGACGAAAAATTTAGCGTTCCATATAGTCAACCAGTTATGTGAACCATACTTTCAAAGTAACAGAAACATTGTATTTGACAATTATTTTACTAGCCTTGATGTTACAAAGTTCTTGGCTCAAAATGGTTGTTGTTGTTGTTGTTGTATACTCTTTATTGCACATTTTATCATATACAGCTCAAATGACTTATAATTAAACAGTAAATTGTAACGTGCAAAGGCGGGCTTATCCCATGAGGGATCTCTTCCAGCCAACCACCTTTGAATAACTGGAGGTGTTAGCGACAAATAGTGGGTTGAGCACAAAGAGCAGACAGTAACTACCATAGAATCATTAAAAAAAAGAGGAAAAAAAATACAAGACTAATGGATCCTAACAATCACCTAGGACTAACCTAATCTTTTATAATAAATATATAAATCTTCATATACATATATCCATATACATACATACACATATACATACAAACATATTTATACCTATACATACATACACATACATATAAAGTTAAGATATATATAAGGATATAATCTACATAAACAATCGATTTGTCTATTATGACAATTATGATATGGTGTATAACTATAGATATACCTTTAATTAAAATGCAGATTTAACATATTAGATAAATACTATTAGTAATTGGATTAACTCATGGCATCAGCATCAAAACCCCAATGCTTTTTGAGATTGGTCTTGAAGGCAGCGATGGATGGAGATCTTCTTATTTCGATTGGGAGCTTGTTCCATAATCTGATGGCCTGCATAGCAAAAGACTTCCAATATTTATTGGTATAGTGCTTAGGAACTGTAAGCATCAGATTATTGCAGGAGCGGAGGCGTCCACCACTACTATCACTTCGATAGCAGATTCTCTCATTAAAATATGAAGGCGCAGTGGGGTTAAACAAGATGTTATAGAGGAATGACAGAGCGTGTGAGTCCCTACGTAGTCTGATAGGGAGCCAATTGATTTTCTTCCGGAACTCTGATATGTGGTCAAACTTTCTTATTCCGAAGACATATCGGATACATTGATTCTGATAGCGTTCCAATTTATCAATCAATTGCTCAGTCGCATCTATAAATGCAATGTCAGCATAGTCTAGAAGGGGGACGAGCAGGGATCGTGCCAGCTAATTTTGGTGTCCAGCGGTAAAAAGTTTTGCAGACGCCTCAAGGAATGCAATGATGCGAAAAGTTTGCGTCCTATGTTATTCACATGAGGAACCCAAGACAGAGTTTCGTCCAAGATGATGCCCAGATTTTTTACGGTCGGTGAGAGAGGAATAATAGTTTCATCAAACATCACATCGGGCAACATCAAAGTCCGCAACTTGCTGACAAAACGAGAACTTCCTACAACAATAGCTTGGGATTTAGAACGGTTGACTAGGAGTCCGAATCTCTTGGACCAGTCTGCTATATAGGCCAGGTCCTTGTTTATATTGGGTCCTTACATATGAAATTAGCGTTTTGTCGTACTGACCACTTTGATCTGAAATATCTCCTCTTTGGTTAAGAATTCCAAATTCAAATTTATAAATTCATTTAGCTGGTACATTTGAGTTTTTAAAACAGTCATTTATTTGTTTTTTTCCTCATTATTTTTTTCTTTGGCGTCGCTTATTACCGTACAATGGAAAACATGAAATATCGGTATATTTACGAGTACGGGTTCTACCGTGGCACCAGTGCTGTAGAAACAGCTCGAAGGATTAATGATGTGTACGGCGCTGGTGTCGCAAAAGAAAGCACGGTACGTTTTTGGTTTGAACGTTTTCGTTCTGGAAATTTCGACCTTCAGAACCAACCCCGTGGACGGCCGGAGACCGAAGTGGAAAATGAAGAATTAAAGGCTATTGTGGAAGCGTATCCATCACAAAGCACTTCAGAGATAGCTACAGGCTTTGGGGTAAGTGACAAAACTGTATTAATCCACTTGAAGCAAATCGGGAAAGTAAAAAAACTTGAACGATGGGTACCTCATGAATTGAGTGAATCGAACTTGCAAACACGAGCTACAATTGGAATGTCTGCGACATCTACCGTACTCCCCGGACCTTGCTCCAACAGATTACCATTTTTTCCGGAATTTGGACAACTTCTTACAAGGAAAAAAATTCAACTCCGATGCGGCAGTCCAAACCGCCGTCAAATAGTTTATTGATTCTCGCCCCCATGGTTTTTTTAGTAAAGGGATCAATGAACTACCTATGAGATGGCAAAAGTGCATAGATAACAACGGTGCATACTTTGATTAATTCAATATATTTTACAAAAAAAAAATTGACTTTGAATTCCTCCCGTACAAAACGCCAATTTCATATGTAAGGACCCAATATTATCAATCGCAGATGAGAGCCTTGAAATTGGGGCTGATGAGTAGAGCTGCAGATTATCTGCATATAAATGGTGGGAAGAAAAAAGGGAAGACGTGACATCATTAATGAATATCGAGAAGAGAAGAGGAGATAACACACCACCTTGTGGGACTCCGGAAGTGAGACGACACCAATCAGACCGATTATCTCCAACTTTGACAAGTTGAAGACGGTCTTGATGATAGGATTGAAACCATAAGGCGGTTATGGAAGATAGATGTAATGTTTGAAGTCTAGCCATCAGGATGTCAAAATCAATCGTGTTGAACGCGCTACTGAAGTCAAGGAGTACTAAGACCGTGAGTTCGTCATTGTCGATATTGTTGCGGATGTCATCTGTAACCTTGACCAGCGCAGACACCGTGCTGTGTCCTAGACGAAATCCTGATTAATAAGGGCTCAGAAAGTTATGTCTCCTGAGGTGACGGGTCAGGTGCTGATAAACATAGTGCTCAAACCTTGGAAAGAATTGGGAGGATAGAAATTGGTCGATATTGAGAGAAAGAGGAAGGATTAGGTTTCTTCGGAAGGGGAGTAATGTGGGCACACTTCCAAGATGATGGAAAGATACCTGTGGTCAGCGAGAAGTTCAGGATATGCGCTATGATGGGTGATAAAATATCATCAACAGGCTTGATCATTTCACGGCCAAGGCCATCGTCTCCTATTGCCTTGGTCCTAATCTACCTTAGGATTTTTAAAACTTCTTCCGAACTCACTTCGTCGAATTTTAGGGGAGGTATGTCAGGAATAGGGATTTCTGAGAGATGATTTAGGGTGGATTGCTTGACGTGAGGATCTAGGGACGAGGGAGAAGATGCAAAGTAGCTGTTTAGGGCATTAAGGTCAACATTGGATGTTGGACTAGCACTATCCTTACCAACACCAAAACCTTTGAGAAATTTTCACAATTTCTCAGGCGAGCAATTTTTTATAGAAGAATGTATGTGGTGTCGCTTGGCATTCCTACACATTTTGTTACAGCGATTCCGCAGCTCTAAGAAAGCTTCGTAATTGTCGTCGGTCGGCTCACGCCGGTGTTTAAGACGAGCTTTGTCTCTCTTTGTCATTAGCAGTTTAAGTTCAGGGGTAAGCCAGGCTGGAAGATATCGGACTCGTATAGGTTTAAGTGGAGCGTGCTTGTCTAGTATAGACATAACGGTTCGATTGAAAATATTGACTTTATTATCTATATTTTCGGCACGTAATAAAGACTCACAGTCCGCAACACTTACATCCTCTCGAAACGCCTGAAAGTCAATACTGGCTATGTTACGACACATGATCACTCTGGGCTTACGTTTTGGGGCTCTGATTTTATAGGAAGTATAAATGAGATCATGTCTAGAGAAGGCCGGAGCGGGAAATTGACCGAGCAGTGCAACAAAGTCTGGAGAAGAGGTGATTATTAAGGTCTTACAGTGGTCTTACAGTAGTTGGAACAATGAGAACAAAAAGGCTTATATACTTTCAAATGTTCAACCCAACAGATTCCGAGAAGTCCAACCGAATGTGTTTGGTTTCTCTAAAAATATGTCATTGTATCGTATGTGCATTGTCTTGTTGACAACAAAAAAACTTTTATAAAAAAATTAAACCGACTTCAAAAAAAGAACACTGAAAAGTATGAAATAACTATCCCTTACAGATCAAAACTTAAGTACAAAAATAACTATAAAAATACGATACAAACACCCATATAATTAAATTTGACAGTTACTGAAGTCGGTGCCAAGCCTACTAAACTAATAGACTTTCCGTTGTCGAACATTGATTTGGCACCGGCATCAATAACTGTCAAATTTAATTATATGGGTATTTGTATCGTATTTTTATAAAGTTATTTTTGTACTTAAGTTTCGATCTGTAAGGGATAGTTATTTCATAATTTTCAGTGTTCTTTTTTTTAGTCGGTTTAATTTTTTTATAAAAGTTTTTTTATTTCTCCCTTTTGAGTGACCTTGGCCTAAATAAATATCTAGAGCAGGTCTACAATTAGTTTATTTTCAAATTCTGGAGCGCAATGTGTTAAATTCCATTCTATTGAGGAGCACAAAGCGTGGGCTTTCACAGTAAAGGAAGCGAACAAATCGAATATGGGATATTATTGCCCATTATGGCCATTTTCAATATCATCAGTATAGTATCCTATCAATATCAATCAGTTATAAAAGAACAGTGTAAAGGTTGCATCATAATTACACCCTAGCAGGATTCTTACAATCCGAAGGCGACAGCCACTAGCCGTATTCTCTGTCCGCCACAAGACTGATTCTACTGACTGAATTTATTATATCACAGCCAATTTATATCTTCTCCCTACTTTACCATTATACCATGTGGGGACAACGATAGTTAACAAATGACATACAAGAGAATTGTCAATATAAATAACCAGGTCGCGTTATTTGGTGTATCTTCGAAACCAACGCTTCAATACCAGTGAAATTTCAATAGGACCAATCTGGAAGTGTATCCTTTCGAACAAAAAAAGAATTTTTCAAATCGGTTCTTAAATGACGGAGTTATGAGGTAACAAACATAAAAAAAAAAAACATACAACCGAATTGAGAATCTCCTTTTTTGGAAGTCGGTTGAAAAGAACCGTGCGGTTATTTTCCTGTCTACAATGCACCATAATAAAAAAGTAGATGTGAACAATAAAAACAAATCTGAAATAAATTTGTATTACAACTCTACCAAGGGTGGTGTTGATACCCTTGATCAGATGGTTCATAAATATACAGTTCGACGTAAAACAAACAGATTTTTAGAAGCAGACAGAGATTTTGCAAAATATTATAGATGTTGTTGGCATCGCATCGCTAATTACATGGAAGAATTTATATCCAACTTGGAATCAACGTAAGAAGAACACACAATGGAAACTTTTTTTACGAGAAATCGCAACTGACTTAGTGACTCCTCACTCCTCATATACGTTGACAAGGCAAGAAAAGGCTAACAAGTTATCACTTGGCAGCCATAGAAGACGTAGTAGGAGTAGATCAAGGAGCTTCTCAATCGTCTGAACCAGCTGCCAAGAGAAAAAAGCGTTGCCACATTTGTCCATACTAAATATCAAGAGCTTCGAAACAATGCTGTGCTAAATGGAATCGGAACGTTTGCTCGGAACATTCTTTGAAAAACATAATTTGTAATGCTTTTAAATAAATGAAAAATACTGTATAACAACTATTTTAAGACACTGTAATAAAACTATAAATAAACATTCGTATTGTATTAATATTGAATAGTTTCCTTTCAAATTCCCAACGTTCACTATACTGTGTCTGTAAAACACAACTGGTCAGTTACGTAACGAAAGCTTTCTGGGTTGTTAAGGGTTAACCCAATTGCAGTCTAGGTATAATACAGTGTGAAACGACTGACGTAAAAAATATCAAAATAATGCTAGTACATTACAAAAATTTGAAAAAAAAAAAACTAGTTAGGTACTAGACTGTAGCACTAGCACCTAGTACAAGTTTTGTAGCAAGTTTTGTAGTTTTGTAACAAACAATTTGTTTGTTGTTTTGTATTAGTATGTTCAAAGAAGTGACATTAAAAAAAATACAGATGTAATATCTAAATCCTTTATTGCTTCTCTACATAGTCATAACACTGTGCATTTAATTGTGATTACAATACTAACAAATATTTTTAATACATTGTTTTTTTTACTAAGTGATTCAGCGTACATTCGTTTGCTTCAATCGCATAGATATTTTATAGGGGTCCGTTCATAGATTTCATTTTAACCATGATATGCCGGACACATTGTCAGTCAGTTATAATAATTATAATTAAATATATAATTAAATGCACATATAATCATAATTAAATGCACAGTGTTATGACAGTCATAATACTGCGCATTTAATTATGATTACAATACCAACAAATATTTTTAATACATTGTTTTTTTTTTACTAAGTGATTTAGCGTACATTTGTTTGCTTCAATTCCATAGATACTCGTATTTTATAGGGATGACGTTCATAGATTTCGTTTTAACCATGATATGCCGGATCCGGATGATACTTGTATATGAAATATAAATTTATGGTACACGAGTTCATTCATTAAACACGTGACTTAAAATTACTCTATAATAAAAATTGCACATTACGTGATAAATCATGTAACAATCTCAACATAATTACTTCCGCTGAACTTTGATTATATATTAATTGCGGCATCGCATTTTTCAATTACTAATACTTTTGACGAAGTAGTTGAGATGAGAAAAGGTTGAATAAGAAAAGGAATTTTCTGTTCTGAATTTGTCCGAACGGGATAAATTAGTTAAGTTAAAACGCTTTCTTATCTCCTTCTGCTTCATCTATAGAAAAACTAGACAAGAAGCTCAGTAGGGTATTATTTTAACAACATTAACTTACAATAATTCTTATGTGACAATAATTGATTACTACATAGAAAAAATTCGAAGACTTTGTGACAGGAATAAATGATACACATACATTTAATAACTAATATATAACGACAGACATTATGCTATTACATGTTAGCATGTAAGAATAATAACAAATAAACCTGTTCTGTAAAAACTTCACAGATTGTATTATTGGATATTATTGAACTGATTGGATATTCCTTTGAATGTGCTATCAAAAATTAGTTTCACGCACATTTTCGGTTTAAAAATTATATCTGTATCACAGGTTAGTCAAAGTCAAAGTCAAATCAATTTATTCAAGTAAACCCAATCACAAGGTATTTTTGAACGTCAAATCTACTTTAGTTCGGTTCAAAGAGAAGAGAAAAGAAAACCTGGACACTGAGACGAACCGACAAGGAACTCAGTCAGGTATAATTTTTTCAACATCCTTTTACAAAAGGTTTATTAAAATACAATATTCAGAGAGCCAGTAAATGCATGTGCAGAGAAAATCAGTTCCAGACTATTGTTTTATCTTCAACGAAATCGTTTATTTTATAGTATGATTGTCTAATCAATGTACGTTTTATAACTAATCTAAATATATTTTCTGTTAATTGAGTGACTTCTTGAGGAACTTTATTATAAAAACGAACGCAGTTACCCAAAAATGAAACATTTGACTTATGTAACTTAAATTTTGGAACAACCAATTTATCACGACCTCGGGTTTCCATACCACCAATATCGCCTTTTTTTGTAAATCGATCTATATTTTTCCTCGTATACATAATAATTTCAAAGATGTATAAGGACGGCAAGGTCAGTACATCAATGTCTTTAAAACGATCTCTTAGTGATTCTCGTGCCTTCATACTGTAAATACCACGTAACGCTCTTTTTTGTAAAATAAAAATCGAGTTGATATGCGCCGCTGATCCCCACAGCAAAAGGCCATAGGACATTAGGCTATGAAAATATGCGAAGTACACCAGCCTAGCCGTAATTGCCTAATGCGTCTAATGGCATATATCGCGGAACCGAGCTTACTAGCCAATGCCCCGATATGATCCGCCCATTGCAATTTACTATCTACTGTTAAACCAAGAAAACTGGCAGACCTAACTAATTCTAACTGTTTCCCACCCAATTCTATTTTATCATGGATTCTGGGCACATTAGAAAGGGAAAATTTAATACATTTGGTTTTTGTGCATTCAGTAGTAAATTATTAACAGCAAACCACCCCGAGACGTCCGCCAGGATCCCGTTCACCCAGGTAACATCTAAGTTCTTTCTGTCCAGTTTAAATAGCAATGAAGTGTCATCAGCAAACAATACTATTTCGCATAAGTTCCTGAGCATAAATGGGAGATCATTAATGTAGACTAGAAACAGAAAAGGTCCCAAAATTGATCATTGGGGAACGCCCATTCTTAACCTCGAACCAACAGACAAAACCCCATTGACACTCACTTTTTGCTCCCGGCCAGACAAATACGAGACCACGAGATCGAGAGCGTTACCACGAATTCCATAGTATTTAAGCTTGCAAATTAAAATTTCGTGACTAACACAATCAAAGGCCTTGGAAAGATCGCAAAAAACACCAATGGCATCCTGAGATCCCTCCCAAGCCTGAAGTACAGTCTTGATCAAGCTTGCTCCTGCATGAGTTGTTGACCGCCCTCTCGTGAACCCGTACTGTTGACCGTGAAACACCCGTGAATGTTAAAATGTGCTAGCATTTGATTGAGTATTATTTTTTCGAATATTTTACTCAATGCTGGCAATATTGACACCGGGCGATAATTTGTTAGATTCAACATACAACCTGACTTAAATAATGGAATAATTTTACTGTGTTTCATTAAATTGGGAAACACCCCTTGATCGACACATTTATTAAATATCTCTACCAAAATTGGCGATAATAAAGGTATTACACCAGTCATGACATGAACTGATAGTCCCCATAAATCTTCACTTTTCTTTTTATGTAATTGCTTGAAATTTTTTTCTATCTCAAGTGAAGATGTGTACCTAAATTGAAAATTAGGGAACCATTTTCCAAAATTTTTTCTCAAAAACGTCTCTGCTGTTTGCGAAGACGATCCCAAACCATTCGTTATTTCTATAGGTGTATTCCAAAAATTTAGTGCTTAGGTAGGTTAGTGGTTAGTGCAGGTTCTTGAGGTATGAGGTACCTTTGGTTTTGTTTGTAATACTATAGACATCATGAAATCATACTTTGAATGGTTTTGTACAAATTGTTAATATGAAAGTTGAAAGATTTCGGTAATTTTTGTTATTAATTATTGTCTGTCCTTGTTCTTAACTTAATAAACATTATTGTTTGTGGGTACAGATCATTATCAGTACGTGAAAAATGATCTTTGAATATCAGGAATGACAGATGAGTCACCTAGTCAACATTGAATTATCATTATTTTTATTATTACATATCTTGACGCTCTATACCTAACGGGGTAGTTAGGGAGGACGGAATGCTAAGCTTCGGGGTCCTTACATACTTCCTTCACTTCCTCAAAACTCATCATTCTTCTAACACATCTTCGCCTAAGTAACACACTGGCTAACACTCTGGCTATCTTCGTAAGTCAGCCTTGGTCTTCCTTGGCTTCTTTTATCACTCGCTTTCCCTCTGTAGATTTTAGAATTATTTTTATTATTGTTGTGTGTGACGGCGCTGTCTCACGATTTGCGGCTTGTCAAGGGATCGCTGGAAAAAGATTGCATTACGGAAACCGAATCAGTGATGCGATATTCACAAATGTGTTGAATCTGAAAGTAGACGTATATAATATTTTAGGCGCCAAATCCGTGTATCTAGACCTAAGCCCTCCTACACATATTGTTATGATCGACAGGAAATCTCTTGTACACGTTGTGGGGCTGAGTCTTCAAAACCAAAAGTTACGCGAACCACATAAGAGCACAAACCGCAACTGAATCATGGTTACGTAGAGTCGCCGTCATTGCATGTAATGAGGATGATCATCATTACTATTTGTTATAGAATATCGTTGATATGTACGTATTTTCTCTATGCTAGATTTCATTATGTTTAATCCACATGCTTTTGACCATTCATGTACATATTTCCCAAACCATGTGAAGCCAAGCCATTCGATCTCAGAGTATTCAAATATAAAAACGGTAGGTAATCTATTTAAACAACGTATGTACTTATGAACTCTTCTTATACAAATTAAAAAAGCTATATAATATAATGGTGTATGATATCACTAGAGATATTTCGGTAATAGAGATATATCCATTGCGAACATTTTCCACACCGAAAACTCGACACGTCTTACTTTGAGCTCCAATTTGAACCGCTTTAATTCTGTACTGCCTTCCTCATCTGAAAGTTAATAAAAATGACTTTGTAAAGTTCATTTTATTATATAAATGAATCATTTACATTTAGTTTCTTTGTATGTGTTCATGGCAACGACGACTGGTTCGAAAAAGCAAATACCGGAAGCATGTAAATTGACTTGTGGGTAACACGGTTTGGGACATTTAATGCGATGTCAATATCGTACGTTATTAATGTTTTAATGTGCATTGTTTCTGTAGCATATATTTGTTAAGTTATACCACCACCAGTACCACCATATAAAGCATGTGTATTATCTACTCGCCGATAAAAGATAACTAATAAAATATAATACAATGAAATATAATATAACAGTATATAAACAGAGAGTTGAAAGTGAGTTCATAGCTATACATTAAAATTAATTAAAAGTGGTAATTTGCTGTTTTTCTGTACATTGTTGTTTAGTTGAGTAATTTATCGTCTGATGTGTTGGATTCATTGCTTTTAACAAGTTCATATAAATATTTCTCAAGAAAAAGTGCAAATTGTGTGCGTAAAAGTTTCTCTTTGAAAACACTAATGATCAGTACTTTTATAGTTAAAATCCATTTATTAACTAACAATAATCATCTGTGAGAACTTGCAATAGAAGACATTCTTGAAATTAAAGAAGATTAGTGTAAAATAGGAAAAACAAAAAACTTTTTGGCCTTTTTTGACAAATTGTGTTGGTGAATATCAAACATATTTTCTAATTACCTTCTTATTGAGAACAAATAAGCTCCAGCTCCCAACAGTACTTCAATTTGGTCAAAATATTATAAGACTGCGTGGTATAGTGGTTAAACACTTCGTAATCCGCAAGCGACTCGAGTTCGAGCCTCACCAAATAAGTTGTGTAATTTATTTTCTAAAATAAAACTCGAAAATTGATTATTTATTATTTTAACAAAATAATTTCTACGATGAAGTTTGCCTGCTGTAAAGCCACCACAGATGGAGCCACGGGGATATTGACTTGTTCCAAATGCAAAAATAATTATCATAATGCATGAATATTTCCATCTATAGTCCATGAGATTTAATAGGTCGGATTTGACGTTTCTTAATTTTCATGCCGCTGTAACTTTGTATCAACGTTCCTGATATCTAATACAAATTCAATTACGTAAATGCTGAATAAATAAACGTTATTTATTTTTCCCACTACTGATCATTACACAAAACTACTAACTTTGATTTCTTTTAGTTAAAAACACAGATATTTCCTTATATATCTTCAAAAGAATTTTCTAAATGGACGTTGTTACAATGTTATATCACGAGGCGTATTGCTCTAGTACTGCTACCATTTGCAATCGTTTCGTTACCAAACGAAATCGATAATCGATTGAAATGTCGTAATAATCGAATAATTTAAAATTAATATATTATATTTTTTAAATAATTTTAGTTCTGTATTGTTTTTTTGATGAGTTTACTGACAGAAGCATGTAATCAAATATTAAAGGATGACTGGCCTAAGGTGGTGCAGAAAACAAAAAAAATAATAAAGGAAGACTTTGAAAGAGACGTCAGAATATACAATTTAATTGAAAATGAATTAATCATAATAGTGGGAGACAAAGATAGCTCTACGGACATGGATCCAAGCTAAGAAAATGATTAAATATTTATTTTTCACCAATATTACAGTCTGCCTTTATTTTGAGGAAGTTTTTTATACATTAGTCCCAAAAAATAAATATATCGAATTAAGTTTATTCATATACTTAAATATGTTTTACTGTAACAAATACCATATCTCAACAAACGTACTATGTAGCTAGCAAACTAATAATCATAAGTGAAATATTATAATGCTAGTTATTATGTTATTAAACATTGGTATCGATTTTCGTTAGAATCGAAAAATAATCGAGACATATTTGTTTGGTCCCATAACTAGTCGCAACCATGTGACAGATGTCAAATCCGATCTATTAAATCTCACGGACTATAAACAAATGAGACAAATACCTAATACATCTAAAAGGAACTGGGTATGTCTGGAATATTTGCTCGGTGACCCAAGGCAGGTTATAAATGACAATACCCCAGTGCGGTCTAAAAGTAACACCCAACCGAGTAGCAGCGGTGGCAGCCCGGAAAACATGAGTAAGGGTACCACCTCCTCATCGCCTACTGATTTGTTGCCAGCCTTTCCACCAGCTTCTGACACTGTCAATCAATCTAAGACTTCACCGAGTCATGGTTCTAGGAGTGTTGCTATTCGTACGGATATCCCAGCTAAGTTTACGTCGTCTATTGATGTACTCGGTGCCTCATTATCTGTTGCGTGTGATCAAGTTTAGGAAATTATAGCCACTGAGTTTGATAAATTGTGGTTTAAGCTAAATTCGACAATGCCAACTACCATATCATCTCAATTGAAACCACTAAAAGATAGCAAGTTTGAAGGATAGCATCTCTTTCATAAATAACCAATGTGAGAACGAGAGAAAAAGTTCTTAAAGCGATATAAGTTTCTGAGAGTGACAGTGACTTTACAACTGATCTCCACCACCAAGGGCCTCCAACGCAGGGTTTCATCAACAATCAGGCCTAAATCTTTTACACTGGAGCAGTACGGAATATGGCTTCTGTTAAAAAGAAGAGGCGGTGTGGTTTGGTGATCCAGCTTAGAAAGCTGATATGGAGCACCAATTATAATGGCCTGGCATTTGCTTGGGTTTACTGAAACTCTAAAATTGGCAGACCATTCCCATACAGCTTCGAGATCTTTATTTATTTTATCGTCGGCACTCTTTATATTGCTCATCTCGGCTTGGGCATACAGTTGGAGATCATCAGCATACAGATGGTCTGATCTATACAGCTGATCTGGGTTGCTCATAAGCAACTCAGATCAGCCGTAATGAAGTTAATGAAAATAGAGAACAGAAGTGGAGAAACCTTGTGGCAAAATTTTGAACAAGAACAGTAAAATGGAAATAAGTCTGAAATCGTTGAGACTGCATGGGCTAAAAGTTTTGAGAAGAGGTAGGACAAAAGCATTACGCCAGATATTGGGAAAAACTTCTTCTGCTAATGAGTAATTTATGATGTGAGTAAGTATTGGCAGAATATAATCAATTAGATAGAGTATCATACTTTGACTCACTTCGTCCTGATCTACAGCCCTAGTCTTGACAGACTTCAAAATTTTGTGAATCATCTCCGAATTCACAGGTGATAAAGAGAAAATGTAATAAGGTATGGAAGGAAGGAAGGAAGGGTATGGAAGCAATATTATGCCTTGACAGCCTTTAACTTAGCCGCTTTATTCAACACTCGTGTTGACGAAAAATTATGATTTAAGTGGTTTAGCGAAAAGGAAGAATTGTTAACAATGTCAGAGTCGGAGTTAATGCCGCCCAGTCCGAGATATTTGAGAAACTTCCACATATTAGATGATGAAGATTCCAGAATGTTGCCGTGAATAAAACGGCGCTTAGCGGCTCTCACGATCTGATTGCAGCTATTCCGAGCACTTTTATAGATAAGTCAAATCCTTTCACAATTCTCTCTTTTGATTCGCCGAAACGCACAATCCCGTTTGCTCATTGCTGTTCTTACCCCCTGTGTGATCCATGGTGCTGGAGGACATTTCACTCTTATTGCTCGAATCGGAGCATGAACATCGAAAAGCTGTAAGATCAATGTGTTTAATAAAGAAACCTTATCATCGATTGTAGAGGCCTCACAAATTGTCGTCCAGTTCAACTTTGACGCATCGGGTAGCAATTTATCGATATCAAGTTCAGCAAAACTCTGCAAAAATATTATCTTCGGTTGCAGCTTAGGGGATTTAATTTTATAAGAAAGGAAAAGAATGTCATGTCGAAAAAAACAAGGAACAAGTACTTGGCCGTGATTAATTACGTGCTCGGAAGAGGAAAGGAGCATATGGTCAATCCATGTGTCGGAAATATCGAAATTATGATGAGTGGGCTCTAAGGGGAGTATTGAAAAATGTACAGAATCAATCAAAGATAGGAATTTGCGGGACAAAGGAGTATCTTTTTGTAGATCAGTGTTGAAATCACCCATGACTATGTGTTATAATGGGTGAATGGGAATATCTATAGATATGAGAGTGAATGATGCTGATAGGACTGTTTTAGGAGTGTGTATGGAAAAGGATCTTTTTGTTGCTAATATCTTATTTAAGCACAAAAAGATTCATCAGTACACGTGGGAAAGACAGGATGAAAAGAGTATGACTGATTTATTTCTGGTGGATAGCCGATTCAAAACGCAGGTTATGGACACTTACCTCACATTCTCTCAAAACTCCTCTAGCTTACAAAAACCGGGAGAGGACACTGGGGCATACACCGCCGACACTTAAGTGCTCGTAAACCCTGTCTTGACACGCACTCAGAGCAGCCTCGAGTTTACACATCTGTACTCAGTTACACAATTAATGAAACAAGAGTACAGTGACACGGCTACCCCTTGGCATTTCCTTTCTTCATGTGGTACCTCTGACCACAAAGCGATGCCCCCTCTAGGCAAGTCAGCAAGTTCACTGACCTTTTGCTTTGTTTCACTCAAACTTAACACATCCAATCTTTTTTTCTTCCATAATATCAATTATTTCATTCATCTTCTGTTTAATCCTACCTCTCACATTCCATACAGCTATTCTGCACTCCTCCCTCCACTTCCCGCCGCGATGTGTACAGCATGTTGGGTTACGGTTCTAAATGCCAGACTGCACTCTTCTCACGCCAGCGGTGACAAATTGATCAACCGTAGCTTTCGGGGGACGCCCTATCGCTATCGCTAAAGTACTGTCGCATGGTGAGCACGGGAGAGGAGTTTATATTCTTGAGTCTCTTATATATTATTGCACTCCAGATTTAGAAAAGAAGTTAATTGCATTATTTATTTAAGCCAAGGTCACTCAAAAAGCAGAAATAAAAAAGATAATAAAAATAAATTGAACAGACTTAAAAAAAAACATTAAAAAGTGCGAAGTAACTACTACGAGTAATAAATACTCAAGTACAAAAATAACTGTGTAAATACGATGCAAATACCTGAATTTTGCTTGCAAATTTTGCTTGGCACGCACAAATTCATACTCATATCTTCACGCCGTATCCCCAACGAAGTAGTCAGAGAGGACAGAGCGCCAAGCGTCGCGATCCTTACATACTTCTTTCGCTTCCTCAAATCTCATCATTCTTCTCACACATTTTCACCTAGGTATGCGAGTGCTTTTGACATTTCCGTCGGCTAACACTCTAGCTATTTGATCTTCATAAGTCAGTCTTGGTCTTCCTTGGCTTCTTTTACCACTCACTTTCGTTCTATAGATTTTCTTTGTCAGTCTTTCATCACTCATTCTTTCCATGTGCCCGAACCATCTTAGCATTCCTTTCTTCATTTTTTTAATAACACTGTCGTGCAAGCCTGTCATACTGCGTATTTCTTTATTGCTTATTTTGTCTGCAAGGGTGACACCGCACATATTTCTAAGAGATCGCATTTCTACCGCATTTATCTTAATTTCACTCCATTTTTGGGGCATATCCTACTCACTACAATAAAGTTGGCACCAACACCGCATTATGTATGGCCATTTTGGCTGAGTTAGATATATTCATACTGCTTACTAATGCGGACAGAGCACTGTTCACTTTATTGCCGGCTGCTACCCGTCTCTCCATATACAACTCACATCTTCCATCCCTCGAAAACGCACTCCCCAAATATACAATTTCGGTCACCTGTTCTAGACATTTTCCATTTACCCATATTTCACACTTTGTCTGTACATCTTCTCTTTCAAACACCAGAACCTTAGTTTTATTCACATTCACATTCAATCCTTTCACTTCACAGTCTTCTTTCATGCACGTAACTAGTGTCTACAACTCTGCTTCTGATGGTGCTATAAGCACAGCATCGTCAGCGTACAATAGGCAGTTTACCACTGTACCATCACATATAATACCACACAAATTCACGATTTAAAAAAAGAATGTAAAATGAATATCTAAAAGAATACAATCGATTTTTAGTACCCATTGACATTAGTGTGAAAGATAAAAAAAATCTTGATTTCGAAATTTCAGATACAATATCTTCAAAAAACTCAAAAAATATCAACACCACGTTTTCAAATTATTCAAATATAACTGTTTATTTAAAAGAAAAAAATAATTAATTGCTCTTGTTAAACAACATCTCCATTGTTTGCAATAAAGTTGTTACTTTCTAAAAATTTTTTTTGTATTTTGTATTAGTAACAAAAAGTAGTATCTGCAACTCGTGTGGTGTTGTTGATTGCCCACTCGAGCGAATGAGCGCATGAGCGAAAGTCGGCAATCGACACCTTACCGCACTTGTTGCACAATATACTATTGTACTTTTCAGTGTCTTTTTTGAAGGCGGTTTAATTTTTTCTTATTTTTTTTATTTTACTTTCCTTGGCTTAAACAAATGTCTAGGGCAGCCCCCTTATTCACAACGCTTCGAAAATTTTCCGTGGCGGAAAGGGCCGATCATCGGAAAGCATAAATTCAATCCGACGGATTGGAAAATGCTATTCACGAACTATCGGAATCTCATCGGACGGGACATATAAACAATTAAAAAAATTGTTATCATATTTTATTTTATGTTTTAATTGTACCTCGCACTTGATAGTAAATTCACATGTCAAAAAAAATTGTAAACGTGCATTTCTAATAAAAATTTCTAAAAGGTTTTTCTAAATGTCAGTAATTGAGGAAAAAGAGAATTAAATTTTTTGGTCACGAAGAACATTTACCACGAGACAGACAATTCTTAGTCCGTGTTTGCGTGACAACAACACCCCTAGGACTGTAAATTTCTTTTAAACACTTCTCATTATTCGCAATAGCCGCATAACAGTTTAACCCTTCAGAACAGATGCGTCCGTTTTTACCCCGGTTAAGGGTAGACATCCAGTAAAAGCAGTAAGGGACGATAATATATTGTCAATACATTATTGAAGTTTGTAACTTAATAAAAGATGTCTAATACATGTATTAATAATAATAATTAATAAAACGTCTAGTAGTGTATTTGACTTTTTATTTAATTGCAAATACAGCATTTAATTTTTATATTTACTAAGTCACATTTAGAAACATTTATCGTAGCAATTAATCTATTATATTTACTAGGTAATTATATATTTTATAAGATTTGTGAGACAGTATAAGGTTTATAAAATTAATATATTTAAGAAAAATGTGTATTTAACAGTTTAAGTGCGAATCCCAATAATGTACACATGAAGACTATTTTATTTTCTGTATTTTTCTAATGTTCGTCAAAACTAAAATTCGTCTAATAATAGTTTTGTCAAGTGTTCAAAAATAATTGTAAAGTTGAAATACTCTTGTTGCCAAAGGTAAAAAAGTAATTCATTTCATTTAACAAAATTTTGATCTCGAAATACAATGTTATCGCATACAGTGAGCGAAAACTCTTATACACTCTGTGTGCAGCCGTCAAATGGCGTCATTACGTCAAATCCACATTTTATCGAATTAGGTTTTGACAGATATTGCGAAACGTCACATAAAATGCACGCAAAGTTCTACGTAACGAGTTGTAAAGGCGGGTTGGCGGATTACTTGTGGATTACTACGTAATTCAATTAAGGGTTGTGTTTCAAACAAATTACTATGTTTATGAACATATACAGTTGTAGTTACGTACTCGTAACTATAAATCCTAATTCTAGATATATTTTTACTGGAATAGAATTGGCACCAATTAAACGCTAGAGAACTGGTAACAGAAAAATATATCTCGAAACCAATATTTTATAAAAGATATGAATCAAAACTCAAAAATAAATGTTATACTAATGATTAAATCAGTAACACGTCACAAAGTTATAATATAATCTCTTTTCAGTTTTTTAAACTTTTTCTAAAATTATTTATTATGTATAAATTCATGTTGGTACCTGTAGTTAATTTTAAGTATTTCTCAGAAAAATTAATACCTTGCATTATGTAGTAAGCCCAGTTACGTTAATTATGGATAAATCCTGGTTTAAGAAAGACAAAAAAACTTAATATACCAGCTACTCAGCTACAGCTAAACTCTCGTGTTCGACCAATTGTTTATTGTAAGGAAATAGCATAGGCGATAATGATGTACGAAAGTAGGTTTCGTCTAAATGGGAAGATTTTATATTATTATCTATTTTTTTAAATACCTTTGTTAAATGAAAATATGTATTCTAATAACTGTTCATCTATCCTAATTCATCATTTTCTAAATTGTCTTGGAGTCTGGGTGTTACTGGGAGCTCCCCCAGAGTTCGTTGTGTGGTACCCATAGCTGCTGCTGCTGCAAGCTTACTGCTTAGTTTAGGGTCACACAATCTGTGTAATTGTCTGGAGTGTTATTATTATTATTATATTATTATCCATTGTTTATTCTTTTCATGACGATTTTGGTCCTACACCAGTGAATATCATCATAAACCATGATGACTAAGTCATCTTTAATATCTTCATTATGCGTAAAATTATGACTATTAATAATTTAGAAAAATCTGCCACAGCCGTTCGAACAAAAGCTCAGGACAGGTATAGAATGAAGTCGTAAATTATTTATTGTAATTTAATAAGTAAAATCGTTAATAGGAGAAATTGTTTATTAATTAAAATGAGGAATGCAATCGGCAATACTTACTGGATAATCAATAACGCACAGTACACATAATAATAATTCCATAGCATTAGTGGTTATTGATTGGAATAGTACAAGTACAAACAAACGACAGCGTGTGTTAGCTTCCACGAAGGTAATTTGTTAATAGCTAAGATAGACGAAATCATTTTGGTGTATATTCACCGAAGTATATCTGAATAATAAAAGAAATTGACACCATTTCAGACTTACGCCATGGAAATTAGTGATTATCAACATAAAGTGGCACATCTTAACATTCATTAATATCAGACATTCACATATCATATTAAAATGATTAGGTATTTATTTCATCACCATTTTTGAAGTTAGTACTAAGTTTTTATAAAATTGTGTTTAAGTAAGTTATGATTAGATTTATGACTCTGTCTAACAAATGGTTTCAGGACATAGACCTGTTTAACATCAAGAGGAAAAAAAGGATTTAACGTACAATTTAATTTAATAATTTAATTGTTAACGTTAGTATGCCATTTAAACACCGTCCATTCACCATTGCATTTTTACTCAAAATATACCTTCACGTTATACTCACTTATTCTTCATACAACCACTATGTACACATTTCCTTCAAACACAAACACATATGCCACTATGCACACCCAAACACTCATATGTACACACACACACACACAAAACTTACTCATCATGCACAGACTTGGTTGTACTGTATTTTGCCAATTTTCTTGTTCATTATTTCGTATTTCTTATTTTCTAAACTACATCAGGTGATTCATTTTTTATTACATAATTTTAGGAACTTCTTAAATTGTCTTTTTGAAATGTATACTATCATAATATGTAACTTTTCAATTAGTTTCTGTTTAATAATTAAATAGATAAAAATAAAAACATTATACACACATGATTTAATCATGCAATAGGTATTCAAATATAAAAGAAATATACAGGATGACAACAGGAAACGACTATATATTTATCAACGTCACGACCCCACAACTCGAACAGAAATAAAGCAGACAAAAAAAAGAAAATTCGTGACATTTTTTTCCACAAATGAACCGTGTCGACGCTTTGGGCTCCTCTTATTAGATTAACAGGTCGATTTGCAATTCCGTGTGTGTTTCCTACCTACATCCATGTTTATTTTACGGAAATGAATGGCGATTTGGTATGAGAGGGGTCGGTATTGTTGACTCGACAGAAATGTCATGATATATTATAGATCATGTTTTAGATTTTTTCACATGTACCAACTTTTATGAACCATCATTGTATGTCATATTTTAATGAATTCTCACGTAAATAATTATCAACTTATTGCAATGAATTATAACAAATGGAAGATTGCGTATTTAAGCATGTACTTAATTGCAAAATAAAACTAAGCTAACATTGTAATGGCCTCGGACCAAAAGTTATAATGCACGGAGCCATAATGAGCTTCTGCTCTTTTCACCGTGTGACAAACGAATTATCGTGACTCCCTTTCTATCTCTAATTAGCTATATAAAAAGTATGACAACCTCGCACTCTCGGTGTAATTCGTGTCAGCTCATGACCGACTTAACATACAAAACATTGCAGTACAGAAATAATGATTTACAAAATACTAACTTAAGATTTATATCTTGTGTTTTGGTTACTAATATTCACAAAAATAAAAATATGTCAAGTTCAGCTTTGTATTGTCGTACTGCGACCTTTCCCCAAGCACGCACATTAGTAAAAGTTTAGAAAGTAAATCATCAAAAAATGCACGCGCTCTTAAAGCGAAAGCTGCGTCCATTTTAATTTTTAGTCCAAGGTAATGGCTAAGAGCATTAATCCACGCATTGACGTAGTGTTCCACAGCAACAGAAGTTAAATAAAATCACAAACATTATTCCAGCCCAAAATATTACTTGATTTTTTGTTTTTAATTTCTGATTTTATGTTACTAATTTATATTTCGATACTGATGTCAGCTCAGAAGGTGTACAGGTGACGGAATTAATTGACTGTGACTTACGGGAGAACATACAAACAAGTGGATAGATAGAAGTGACCAATACTATAAAAGGGTTCTGTTTTTAGCATTTTGGTTACGAAATCTTGAAAAATATGAAAAGAATTGTGAGAAAAAAATAGTACAAAAAATGTTTTACCGAATATGTAATGGATACAGTCCGTACTGTATCCGGTATATCATATTTATCGAATTAATTTCTTAAACTAACTCATTATTCAAAATGTTTGTATTCTAATCTCTGATTCTTAACAACAGTTTAACATGTTTGAATTATTATTTTGAACGAAAATAATAATAGTATTAAGTGTGACCAAAATCCCCTCAGCAAGTCACGTGTCTGTTTGATTAGTTCTTAGCTTCATTGCATTTAAATATAATCCAATTGTAAAAAATCGACAATCAAATTTGGACCTTAATTCGATAGAATAAGATGTAATATTAAAAATAAGACGCCAGGTCGTGTTAGAGATTAGTCCTTGACTTGTTACAGGGAATTAAATCTTAATCAGACGAATTATGGTTCAGACTTAAATAAATATGTACATGAAAAATAAGGGACTAATTCTATGTTGGCAATCGATTTACTTGACCACCCGTAGTTTTTGCTAATCCACACAATGCAGTCTTTGTTCAAGAAATGTATGCCAATGTGTTTACTACAGAGCTTTTGACTGAATTTTTTAGATAATAGGAAGTAGGTATTCATAAAAAAAATATAGAATAGGCTTTCATTAAATTAAAATCTGCATAATGGTAAAACATTGTTTACTCTGAAAATGGATTGTACATACTCAAAGATGCTATTCACAGTATCACGCCAGTAGGTTGAATATTATGTGCGGAGCGGCAAAAAAAATAGAATGACACAACAGACTGTAGCGGGGTGAAACAAGCTGTTGTTATTGATATTATAATTAGTTTTGAGTTGCTCCGTATCAAATTGAGAGCTTTCCCCTCAATTGAAGAATTCCATTGGCCAAGCGCTCATGTAGACTCGCTTCCATCGTTCCATCAACAAAATAGGTATATTTTTATGCTTTGAACGTGAAAAATTGATCCAAAATCAGTTCTACAAAATGTGCGAGAAAATTTTATGACAAACGAATGCTCTTCACATACATGCAGAACTTTGCTCCATTTCTCATTTGTACCAAGCAGACCTTAGAAAATACATATAAAGTCATATTATCGTAACTCCTGTAACGCGTCTTCGGTGATGTTAACTTTGAATGTTCTATTATTGGTAGGCATGAACTACTCAGGATATTGGGTTTCTTTAGGGCCACCCTGGAGAGGAATACAGAGTAAATTTTTATAAGGGCGCCTTCCCTGTATTGCTACAATCGATTTCAGTCGTGAAATAAATACACACTTTAATACAACCTTCACCAATTTATTGAAGAATTATTATTATTCCTGAATATAGATCTCATGAGCTCTCTAAATGAAATCTTAAATGTTATATAGAAGAATTTTAAATGAGATTTTACATACAAAACAAACAAATTACATCTGTATTGGAAATTACAAAAAGGAGTACTGTAACCAATAATAAGTGTAACTGTTTCTTAATATTTGGTATAACTAAAACATTAAGATGAACTACAATAACAAAATATAAGGTTAGTTATGTAGATTTATTCTTGAATGTTAATAATTTTTATATATGCTTGTACATTACCATCTAAGGAGATAACCATGTATATACATATAGCCAGTCGAGTTGTCCCACCAATGGTCCATAAGAATATCCACGGTGTTCACTAAACCCTTAGTGACTGCACAATTAAGTTAGGTCTTCTGCAAGCCGAGTTGTCCCTCCAATGGTCTCAAAGAATTTCCATGAAGTCCACTATACTCGTTACTCACAAATAAATCTCAAAGAAAAGAGATTAAATATGTATGAAGGTAATCCAACCTCATACTGCAATGCACAAACAAATGATCCGAGAAGGTAACTGATCAGGTATCTTTGAAGAAAATATCCAACTAGATGTGGAATACACCGTCATTCCACGGTGTTTATGAGATTAAGAAGATAACATTAGTCCACTGTGTTTATGGAACTAATATTTAGAATTAAACACATGAAACTTAGCCCGGGATTTAGACATGGCACTTAGCCTGGAATTTAAACATGGCACTTAGCCTGGAATTTAGACATGGCACTTAGCCTGGAACCCTGTAACAAAATTCCTGCGGTTAATACACGGTACTAAGTACCAAGGAAAACACTTTTAAAAGAAAACTACAACTTCTACATCCTACTTACCATGAGGTCTATCATGGGACTTTATAATATATATAAAAAATGAAAAACAACTTCTTAATAACACTAGAAACATCGTAAATATATAAGCATGTATATTTTACTTCTATATGGGCATTTTTGTCTGCCGCTTAACTACCACCAAAAGTGAATGGCTCCCTCCATTTTGGAATCACACCTCGACATAATTTGTACCCTCTCTCTAATCGTCATTATTAATGTAACTGAAAACTACTCAGATTTCAGTCTGAGGTTTCCGACATAGGAAAGAGACAGCAAGTCTCTGAAAAGACATCGACCAATGGGAAGTGTCTGAAAATTTGTAAATGACAACATCAAAATGTCAGATTGACAGATCCACAATAGAATTAGAAAGATCTAGATAAAAGTAACCACTGAAAAACAAGACGGAAGCAATACCCATTTGCTCGAACATTCCATTTTACTTGATTTGTGCAACAGATATAAATCAACACTCGTCTCTCTCTCATCGAATACAATCGATTATTAGGAATTATTCGTATTTAAATTTTTACAACAATTTATTTATCTCATCGTCAAAATGGGAAAGCAAACCTGGACAAATTATATTAATATCTAATAAAAGTATTATCACCCACAATTGTTTTGTTTTGTTTATAACAAAACTACATTTTTATACAAAAGAAAATCGATTATCGCTTTATTACCACGATACTTATTACTATCGATGTTTCCAAACATTCAATGTTATTACTGAACGTAATGTAAGTAAATGTAGATTTTAACGAAAGTACCAATGAACTTTATAATGAAACAACTAAATAATTAAAAGTTTAGTATATTATGTTCTGGTTTAAATAATATACACTTAAAGTGCAATATTTATTGATTTTACCTGAGAAGAAATAAAGTAGTACTACGTACTCGATTGCGAACAACTTTCCGAACGCGTTACCTATTAATCATTGTATCGTAGACAATTGTCATCTGTCACACACTAACCTCAACAAATATTACTGTGGAATGCAAATGAAATTTGTGATCGATTCTAATTTGTATGTAATTAACCGTAAGTATATATCTACGAAAATAAAGCGTTACACTCCTCTTTTAACAACAAGTTGCAAATGGCGTAGCACAACCATAAAACTAATTGCCATTTAATCACCTATTTTTGGAAGGCGAAATCTTCAAAACGCACACAAACTCCAGGGGCTGAATTGGGTAACGTGGGGACTATTATCCCCAAGAACTCCTGCGGTGATAGTCCTCGGGGCATCTTGAGGAGCTCCGGAATCTTTTGCGCGATCTTCCTCTCTCTCGCGCTTTGCCAAAACATGATCCCCAGCACCCTTGCAGACCATACGCACTGTTCTTCTTGGTGTTATGTCATTACCTTTTTTTATGACCTGTGCGAAAAAATAAGTACTAACTGGTATAATCTATTATATTTTCTCTCTCAGACCAGCGTAGAAATTTTGAAAGAATATTTTATTGGATAACTGAAATCTTCCTAACAAGGATTAAAGGGTTAAATGACGAGACATTCGGATAAATTCCACTCCGATTCACTGTACATTGTTAATTCAATTATTATAACAGAGTTACATTTTAACAAACCGTTTATAAGTTAACCCTTAATGCGCATGCTATCGTGTTTCTGACGAAATTTGATTTGTGCGACAAAATCTAATTAGAATGTTCAATTATTTGTTCATAAGAATGAAATTTTGCAAATTTTTAAAGTGTAACATACAGAATTAAATACACATACAGAATTAATACATAAACTTAGAAAATACTTATAGTATTTTGTAAGTTTATGTTACTGAAATTTGAATAAATACTTTTACTTATAGAATTGAACGTATCAGTGAAATATAACAGTGATTTATGCGTTCAAATCAAGAAAGAAGACTAATACAATCCATGAAACTCAGTCGAATGTCAAATTTACACATATCTTCATGCTTTATCGCTAACGGGGTTATCAGAGAGGACGGCGCCAAGCGTCGCGATCCTTACATACTCCTTTCGCTTCCTCAAATTTCATCAATCTCCTCACACATTTTCGCCTAGGTATGCAAGTGCATTTGACATTTTCGTCGGCTAACAATCTAACTATTTGATCTTCATTAGTCAGTCTCGGTCTTACCACTCACTTGCGCTCTGTATATTTTCTTTGTCAGTCTTTCATCACTCACTCTTACTATGTGCCCGAACCATCTAAGCATTATTTTCTTCGTCTTTACAATAACACTGTCGTAACTCTGTCATACTGCGTATCTGTTCATTTTTATTTTGTCCTCAAGGGTGACACCACACATATTTCTAAGAGGTCAGATTTCTACTGCATTATCTTACTTTCACTCGATTTTGGGCATATCCAGGCCTCACTACCGTACAATAAAGTTGAAACCAACACCGCATTGTGTATGGCCATCGCCATTTTGGTCATCAAGTTTATAATCATTCATGTCTTAGTGTCATTCAAAAAGATCCTTGTAATATTCTTACACAGTTGATAGGTATATTTGATTGCATTAAATCGCAAGTGTAGAGTTTCCTTATTGTTGACGGGTCTCGTCTAAGCCGACCGCTGTATTAACAGTCGATCTGGTAGCGACAGCACAATAGAAGCTACAAGACCATACGAGCGTGATTAGTAAAATAAGGTATGGTTTACACTGATGACTCGTGGTCCCCATTAAACCTATTAAATATGAAAAAGTGTTGGTCGGAACCCGAAGTTCTAGCCATCCATTGTCTATTGTCATTGTCATTCTTATGAAAGTATAAACAAAACAACGTAAACGACAAATTTTAAAGCTAACCAGCCGATCATTTAGGTAGGTATATTGGTAATCTGAAAAACCTAATAAATTATTCTCATTTTCAGTATTCCGTACTGGAGAAACAGAACCTTTATGGAATGACCTCAGTGTCTGTTAAAGACGTTTTTCTCAAATCGATTTGACGTAAACGAGACCACATACCGCCATATATTTTTAATTGCGCATGCAACACCGCGGTCTTTATTTCTATTCTTCTTTTGTGGCGATCCCGCTGTTTCCGCCGATACCGCGGTTACTGAAGTGAGTCCTACCGTAGGTTTTTAACAAATCAAATTCAAAACTGCCAACTGTTAAAATTATAAATAAATTATCGTTAGTCAATAAGTAACACATAGTTATACATATTCTCCGGTCGTGGATTGGTTTCTTGGTTATTCCGTCATTGTTAGCGTTGAAGGCTCAAATTGCATCGTAATTGGCAGCGACACAACGAGCACTTTCAGTACCGAGATTGATACGGAATTTTAGGCTTTAATCTCTTTTACTATAATACTTACATAGCATTGCTTGATCGAGCTCGAAATGAAGTCACAGTAGTGTGGCAATCACGCGGCGCCGTACCAGTGGCTGCCGTATGCCGTCACTCTCGGTGTGAAATAATCCTAAGGCCTTCGATCACATTTAAAGAACTAGATTCACAAATTCGTGTAAAATCTAAACAAATTATTGTCCGAATTGACGTATATATTTTTAATATCGTATGGCATTTTCGGTCATATTGTGTTAATCTAAAGTAGACCTTACTGGCAAACTATAAGGTTATAAAAGCTTATACATTGAAACGAAGTTCGTTAAAAAAATATTTAAAATGCAAACTTACGTCTCGTAAGATATAATTCACATAATCTATTTGCATTGCTATTTACGTCATTTTGATTTGTTACGTGAAAGTAACAAGGATAAGACATTTATCGTCAGACAAAATTTAAAACTATGAATACGAATTCAATATAAAAGAACTATGCAACGTGATTACTATAACGAAATAAAGAAGACGTAAATAATATTATTTAATTTATTAACCGAAAATAAGAATATGCGTCTTTTTTTAGCTTTCTAGATGTTTTGTTTTTACAGTTTTTGAAGGAGGACTTTGACATGTTCGCTGTTAGCGTTTTCGAATACTACTAAAACAGAAGTGCACTCAAATACTCTATTGAGTGCACATTTGGTCGGGATAATTTTGGAGCAATGACTGTGTACCCTTTTGTTTTATATATGAGCGAAGCTTAAGAGGGAATAATCGTATGAATTCACTTCATGAAAAAGTAATTTATCGTCTTAACAATACAAAATAATAACGAAGTAATCAGATCAGTAATACTCAAATTTATTTATTTACTTGTCGATTTATAAAAAAGAGATATAACATCGACATATTCACAAACTGATTAAGAAAATAAAATTAACACAATAACAACATATAAATCACATTTCAGTGTGAATATTCACTACAGGCATGCACAACGTTCATTAAATATAGTAAGCAAATATTAAAATAATTAGTTAAGCGTAAATTGAGCACTGAACTGCACTAAAATATTCATAATATTATATATAAAGCAAATTATTCATTGTTTATACTCTTACGTAACATTATAATAAAATTTCTAGGTAATCCGCCTGTGTGTACTAACTTTATTACGTTAAGGCTAGCGTCTTGTTGCAACAGTTCATATTAAATTAAACCTAAACCTAAGTCATTAGCAGCCGTCGAATGCATTAGCTGGGTAATTTTGAATGTGGTCACTAAGGACTCAGCAGTTTTAAATAGGATTAGAAGAATTTTCAGAAACCGTTTTAGTTATCATAATAGGCATTCGTAATTAACTAAGTACTTACGTCCTGAACTACATTGTAATACCCCATTAGGGATACGGCGTGAAGATATGTATGTATGTACAATGTAATCTCTAAAACAATTAACATCAAAATATTTCCGCCGCAAAAAGTTGCCGCTCGGCTAGTCCCAAAAGACCTGAATTTTCTTCAAAAACACAATCGCATAAGAGGCGCTGAGGACATGCTAGAACGAGTCAAATTCCGACCCAACATTCATGAAACGCATTATTACTGGTGACGAGACGTGGGTTTACGAGTTTGACATGCAAACTAGTCAACAAGCTTCGGAGTGGCGCCTTCCAACTGAACTGAAATCGAAAAAACCACGCCAAAGTCGATCAAAAGTCAAAGTCATGTTGACTGTTTTCTTTAACTATCGCAGTGTTGTGCACTTGGAATTCTTGCCGGAAGGTCAAACGGTAAATAAAGAATATTATTTGGGCGTTATGCGGCGTTTAAGAGAGAAAATTCGACGAAAAAGGCCAGATTTGTGGAAAGAAAATTCTTGGAATTTTCTACCACGATAATGCGCCTTCGCACAAGGCCATAATAGTGAACGAATTTTTTACCAAAAACCCAACAAATACCATCGAGCAACCACCTTATTCACCAGATATAGTTCCAGCCGACTTCTTTCTTTTTCCTAAACTCAAATTACCAGTTCGTGGCACCCGTTTTCATTCGGTAGAAGACATAAAGGAGAATTCGCGGCGAGCACTGAACTCAATTCCGGAAAAAGCGTTTAAAAAATGTTTTGATGATTGGATTATTCGTTGGCGTAAGTGTATCGTTTCTGAAGGAGTATACTTTGAAGGTGATAAAATAAATTTGGATGAATAACTAACATTTCGTGTATTATTGATCTTTTCCCTGTACTTTCTTGACAGAGTAGTACATCAATTACTTAACTGGAGTAAAAAATATTAACGTGCGACATGCGCGGTGTAAGAATAGTGTTGATAGGCGTGAAATAAATTTGTAGATAAAATATTCGCCCGTATATAAATTATAATTTACGTTAATATGTGAATCGATGCTTGCGGGTTGTTTATGTATAATGCATATATAGTGTAATATATTATAAATAATATGCTATGTTTGACATATAGATATAAATATGTATACGTGTACTTAAAATTTACACAGTTTACGCGATAAGTTTACACAACGTAAGGCCTACAGTAGATTTGAGGTTAAAAAACACCTTGGAATTGGGTTTTTTCTTCTTCTTCTTTTAGTATTATTGGCTTCTCGTTTATACGAATTCTGCTTGCAATTGGGTTTACTCGAATAAATTGATTTGACTTTGACTTTGCAATGCAATGATAGCACAGTCCACAAGCTCTATCGTCCTCCTCGGAGTCGCATGGACGGACGTCCAAAGCCCTCACTCAGATCAGATCACTTCTTTGTCGCTTCTTCTGTCTTCTGTCGCTTTTTGTGACAAACGGAAAACACACACCTTATCCAGCCAGGGCTTGAAGCCTGTAACCTGGTTCAACTATCACTGTCGTTAAGCCTATATATCATCGATTTACTAGGCTTAACAGCATTTGATAACTCGGTAACCACGGAGGCGCTCGATATGGAACCTATTAGCCCCTATTCTATAGGTGACCATATACATCTTTGTTTAACCTTAGAGATCGTACTAACACCGAAGCTCCTTGAGCACATTATACAATATTTATTCATGTATTCAGCAAGCGATACGTAGAAATAGACTTTACAAGATAGTAATAAATAATACAAGAACTACAATACACAAACGTGTAATAAAGCCATCAAAGGTAATGAAAATTAGTAATTGATGTGAACAAATAATGACAGTGTAAGGCGAAGTGGTAGCAGATGGCAATAAATATCAATTAAAATCGTATTAGACGATACAGTACGAGTGGTTGTTGTAAAGTCATTAATTTTATATCGAAAAAGATAATTCTAGTAGAAACCGGACAAGCGTAAATCGTACTTCCGATACAGTGCTGTCCGTGCTGTCAATTGTAACCTGTTACTATTCATCGTCAATTGCAATACAAAGTTAGAGTTTTATTTTATATCACAATGGGAGCCAATGTTATGCAATCTTTATAATTTCTCTTCAATTTAGGTAAACTTTATTTTTGAACTTTTGTTCATGTTATTTTAGATGCTTCTCAGCAACATTTATGTAGATAAGATAGGATATGAAGAACCTTTTTTTTAGTATTTGAAAATACTTCATTAATTACTTAATAGTATATTGTTCAACAAGTACGGTAAGTTCTCGATTGCCCACTCGAACGAAGTTGAGCGCACGAGCAAAGCGAGTGCAGGAGTTGCGGATGCTATTTTTAACCGACTTCAAAAAAAGGAGGAGGTTGGAGGTTCTCAATTCATCTGTATGTTGTTTTTTTTTTCGATGTTTGTTACCTCATAACTCCGTCATTTATGAACCGATTTCGAAACGGACTTCAGTAACTGTAAAATTTAATAATATAGGTATGTGTATCGTATTTATAAAGTTATTTTAATTGTGCTTGAGTTTTAATTATGAGTATGAACGTGTCGTCAGCGGTAAAGGCGAGGCATTGCGTTAACCAATAAATAATATATCATATTAAATTCTTTATTTCAATCCATTTTCAACTTAAATAAGCTGATAAAGGCATACTAGAATTCACAATTATGGTCCTCTTTTCTCACAATAAAACATACATTAGCGCAGCCATACTGGCGTCTCAATCGATTTGACAATTTTTATTGGCTATCCAGTTTCAGAGGATTTATCTGAAAAGTGCATTGCCATGTACTGTGAATGGTTTTAGAATAATAAAACATCCATATAGGTTTATGCTCTAGTAATCCTAGAGATTGTGGCTGCATCGTATTGAGATATAAGTCTACGTTCATAGTAAGATTTTTATATTAGAATATGGATAAGAATATTCCAATATTCTGTTGCAAGAAAACAAATGAAAAGAGTTCAGTGGAGTCTAATTATCTCTGTCTGGCACGATTGTAAGATGATATGTAGGTACTTTTCTTATTTTTTCAACCAACTTCCAAAAAAAGAGGAGATTCTCAATTCGGTTGTATGTTTTTTTTTTATGTTTGTTACCTCATAACTCCGTCATTTATGAACCGATTTGGAAAATTCTTTTTTTTTTAAAAGGATATACTTCCAGATTGGTCCCATTGAAATTTCATTGAGTCTTGTGGCGGATTGAGTCTTGTGGCGGACAGAGAATATGACTGGTAGCTGTCGTCTTCGGATTGTAAGAATACTGCTAAGGTGTCATTATGATGCAACCTTTACACTGTTCTTTTATAACTGATTGATATTGATATGATATTGATGATATTGTCAATGGCCACAATGGGCAATAATATCCCATGTTCGATCTGTTCGCATCTTTATTGTGAAATCCCACGGTTTATGCTCTTCAATAGAATGGAAGTTAACACATTGCGCTTCAAAATTAGAAAATAAACATATTGTAGATCTGCCCTAGATATTTTATTAGGCCTAGGTCACTCAAAAGGGCAAAATAAAAAATATGACATTGTATCGTATGGGCACTGTCTTGTTGACAACAAAAAAACTTTTATAAAAAAATTTAACCGACTTCAAAAAAGAACACTGAAAAGTATGAAATAACTATCCTTTACTAATCAAAACTTAAGTACAAAAATAACTTTATAAATACGATACAAATACCCATATATTTGAGAAAATTTGAGAGTTATTGAAGTCGGTGCCAAATTAATGTTCGACAACAGAAAGTATATTAGTTTAGGAGGCTTGGCACCGACTTCAGCGACTGTCAAATTTAATTATATGGGTATTTGTATCGTATTAATAAAGTTAGTCGTATCGTAGTTATAAGTTTTGATTAGTAAAGGATAGTTATTTCATACTTTTCAGTGTTCTTTTTTTTTACTTGAGTTTTGAATAGTAAACAACAGCTATTATGTACTCTCTACTTTTCATTGTTTTTTGAAGTCTGTTTAATTTTCTCTTAAAAAGTTTTTATAATATAGGTAGCGAAGAGCCGGCAATTAATTTTCAATCAATTATATTCAGATTTTCATTCTATTGATAACTTTTCTTGAATTTCTTTGAAAAATTAGAATTGTAATGAACTGTTTTCAAATACGCCTTGATAGATAAAGCAGAGTGATAGTAATTAATGATGTACCAAATTAATAACGTAGACTAAGTCAAAAGGCAAGTTATAAGTAAAGCCGAAGCAAGAAAACAGGGGCCGAAAATGAGAATGTCACGTTGTAATCGGATGGTAGGCAACCCTAGACAAGACGTTGATAAATAGTCGTCAGTGTAAGGAATTTACTGCTGTGCAAGAGAAGAACGAATAGCGAACCAATACATTACATTTACATTCAGTCAAGAAAGTATCGGGAATGGACGATTTGTTTATGGTTCCAAATTTAAATTTTTGTTTTTTTTTGCTGTTGTTAGATTTGCACAACTGATTTCCATTTTGGCGCAAAGTTTTAGTTGCATCTGTTATTTAGATTAAATACAGTGCTGCTTTTAGTTATATAATTCTAGTGTATATTGCGAATTTCATAATGGACAAAAACATCGAACAAAGAGTTTGTCTTAAATTTTACATCGCCAATGGAATTTCGTTTCGGAGTCACTGAAAATGTTACAGAATACAAACAGATACAAAGCGTTCAAAAGCGGTCGAGATGTGATGGAAGATTTTCTTCGTTCTGGTAGGCCATCAACGTCAACTGAAGTTAACATCGCAAAAGTAAAGGAAATAGTGACTGAAAATCCTCATTCAAGTTTGAGAGAGATAGCAGCCAAACTTTCTGTGTCTCACAAGTCGATCCGTACCATTTTAAATAATCACTTGGGATGAAACATGTTGCCGCTCGGCTAGTCCCAAAAGACCTAAATTTTCTTCAAAAACACAATCGCATAAGAGGCGCTGAGGACATGCTAGAACGAGTCAAATTCCGACCCAACATTCATGAAACGCATTATTACTGGTGACGAGACGTGGGTTTACGAGTTTGACATGCAAACTAGTCAACAAGCTTCGGAGTGGCGCCTTCCAACTGAACTGAAATCGAAAAAACCACGCCAAAGTCGGTCAAAAGTCAAAGTCATGTTGACTGTTTTCTTTAACTATCGCAGTGTTGTGCACTTGGAATTCTTGCCGGAAGGTCAAACGGTAAATAAAGAATATTATTTTGGGCGTTATGCGGCGTTATGCGGCGTTTAAGAGAGCAAATTCGATGAAAAAGGCCAAATTTGTGGAAAGAAAATTCTTGAATTTTGCACCAAGATAATGCGCCTTCGCACAAGGCCATCATTGTGAACGAATTTTTGACCAAAAACTCAACAAATACCATCGAGCAACCACCTTATTCACCAGATACGGCTCTAGCCGACTTCTTTCTTTTTCCTAAACTCAAATTACCAGTTCGTGGCACCCATTTTCATTCGGTAGAAGACATAACGGAGAATTAGCGGCGAGCACTGAACTCAATTCCGGAAAAAGCGTTTACAAAAATGTTTTGATGATTGGATTATTCGTTGGCGTAAGTGCATCGTTTCTGAAGAAGCATACTTTGAAGGTGATAAAACAAATTTGAATGAATAACCAACATTTCGTGTATTATTTATTGATCTTTTCCCGGTACTTTCTTGACAGAGTAGTACAACATTCGCGATCTCATGTTATCTTTGTACAATCGAATTAAAAATTTATCCGTTACATCCTACGGTTGAGTATTGAGGATCCCATTTGTGTAACTTCTATTTACAGTAAATGAATATAATAGTTCATTCGATATGGCGTTGCCTTCTAAAAACACATCTAGCAGACGTTCACCGATGAGCCTAAAATATCAAATTCATGTTATTTTTCTGAGAATAGAAGTGACACAATAGCAGTCTGATGTTATGTTCCACCAGACGGTCTTAGCGCATATTGGTAAAGTCTATTAATCAGTAAGTATTTAGACCTGCTTTATAGATAAGAGAGACTGACAGCTTAACATGTCCTCCGATATATGGAATGGCCGATATAAATCCCAACATTTGTTTAGCTTTGCTAGCCTTGGTGTTTGATTTAAATACGTACCTACTTACGTACCATTTTGTTACCAGTTACAAGTACTTTTCTAAATTTATAAACAAGATATTAAAGTTTGAACTTTATCGTAATATCTTGTTATTGTAAACTTTCTCGGGTACCTCTAGATTGTAACAGACGTACCATTGTGGTATTATTATTAGTTTTATGTATAGTATTCCGTTGTGCGCGTGTATGTATTTCTTATCCTCCTAATCAGCTTGACTGAGTACACCAATATAAGCGTACAATTGAGTTATTAGCTAAAACTTGTTAAATCAATAACCAAAAGCATAAAAGATTAAACGTGTTTCATTCTGCAATAAAATAATATTATGACGCTGCACGGTGATAACTTGGACCACAAAGCATAAAGAACGAGACATTTCAATCCGTAGGCTTAGCTATAATTTTGTAAATGCACTTCGGCTAATTGATACAAAATAGAATAATATTATAATATTAGTATTAGAAGTATTCTATGTTTTATTATTTCTGAACTAAATAAGGAAAACGTATATTAGACAAGTATACATATATGTGATATTTAATACTCGTTTTTATTTTTTAGTCCGTATTAATCATTTTTAACCGACTTCATTAATCCTGCGTCTGCGTTTGCGGTATATTTTAAATTATTTTCCCAAATATAGTAAGATAAATGCAGTAGAAATGCGATCTCTCAGAATTATGTGCGTGTATTAAAATAAGCTATGAAGAGATACGTAGTATGACAGGGTTGCCCGACAGTGTTATTCAAAAAATAAAGAAAAGAATGCTACGAGTAAGATGGTTCGGGCACATGCAAAGAATGAGTGTTGAAAGACTGAGGAAGAAAATCTATAGAACGAAAGTGAGTGGTAAAAGAAGCCAAGGAAGATCAAGGGTGATTTATGAAGATCACATAGCTAGTGTTAGCCGACGGAAATGTCAAAAGCATTCCCATACCTAGGCGAAAATGTGTGAGGAGGAAGCGAAAGACGTATGTAAGGACCGCGACGCTTGGCGCTCCGTCCTCTCTGACTACCCCGTTAGGGCGTGAAGATATGTATGTATGTATTTTCCCAAAAATATTGGTGATTTTTTATTCATTCTTAGTAGATATATTGCCAATTCGAAAAATAAAACCGATTTTAATACATTAACATAAATAAAACTGGTAACCATGGATATAAGTATGCGAAACATTTTTTTTTGCTCATAACAAAAAAGTACATACGTACGTTAATATTTACAAACTTAAAACTACACATTATCTTAAATAATAGACTTCCTCAAAGTTACCGCTTAGAAAGCTGCCATTGCTTAACGTACACAGTAGACTGGCAGCATTGCCTCTTTGAATAGCCAAACTGTTTCCTTGGCGGAAGAAGCTGCTAGCCTGGCGGTCTCCCGAAACCTCAACCAGTCTCTTACAATATCAGAAACCAGTCGACTTCGGGATCCCAGGGACCCAAAGTTTCGACTACAAAGGGCGCAAATATGAAACTCTCAGAGAGAGAGTCGCATACTGACGCCGCTACTTTGTTTTCTGTTATTTACTGAGTGCAATAGTACTGAAATGAAGGGTGACATACAGCTGTAACAAATGAATCAATAAAGAGTTTACACGTACTGATTTTAAAAATAAATTTTTCAGAAAAATATTATTCACAAATTCACAATTAAACATCTAATTGTCGTAAGTTTTAACACAAGAATACATCACGCTACAAAAAAAATTGCTATTATAGCAAATTTGTTACACATATCATTGCTCATAAATAGATATTTAATTTATCTGTAGCGTATTGCTAGTGTATTGCTAGCGTATTGCTGTAACGTAGTGAGTGGTGAGTGGTAGAAGCCAAGGAAGACCAAGGCTGACATACGAAGACCAAATAGCCAGAGTGTTTGCTGACGGATATATCAAAAGCATCTGCAAACCTAGGCATAAATGTGCGAAGAGAATGATGAGATTTGAGGAGGCTAAAGAAGTATCTAAGGATTGTGAATCATAATGCTCCCTCCTGTCTGATTACCCCGTTATCGATACAGCATGAAGATTTTGCCACAGCTTAATTCAGTTGAGCTAGCAGTTATATCTATGACGTTTGACATTAAATGCTCTTTAATACTATCTTGGTAACACCTTGGATGAGCCATTAAATTACAGAATAAACTTAATATTGTCAAATAGAATAAGAGCGTGGCGAGGGTATCAATCATTGAAGTACTATGACGCTCCACACGACGTCGATTTCTAGATAATTAATGTAATTATACACAGACTACTAACTTTAACCATTAAATGTAACTGCTACTAGTAACCATGACTTAATATGGATTAACTAATAAACCGAAAGACGTACAAGTAATAATGTCTCATTTGGTCGCGTAATAACTAGGGGTTATAATAAACTTTATTGTCTATAGTTTACGGGCCATCTTTATGAGAGATTAGTTTTGGAAAATTATTACTAAGGATTGGAACCACGTAGTTTTATACCACGTTTTCGGATTTTAATTATAGGAATAACTAATATAATACGTGTACTATTAATGTTTATTTATAAAAGGATTCCTATTTAAAAAGGAAACCGACTCACTTATTGATATAGCAACCGTTCAGTATTCTGTTTGGTTGGCATCTAAGCAGCAAATTTAGAAACGAATTCGAAATTTTGTGTATAAGGTGTAGCCAAGACACACGAATAAAAATGCCGAATCGTATAGAGCGCTTGTTCTGCGTATAAAATCATAAAGTTAAGGCGACGCATTGATAAACAATAATTTAATATAAAATAGACCTACTGCTCTATGCAAAAGCGCGCGCGCTAGCATACGAAAAATACGAAAAAGCTGTTATTTTCGTTTATTTTAAAAAATATAATTAATTTTAAAAAACCTTTTTGAAGAATACGTTTAAATTAAACTATACAGAAAATTTAGAAACATAAATCGGTCCCATTACTCTGAAAAAGGTAAATCACTGTTTTAAAAGAGGTTTATTTGATATCCTTTTGTGTTACAAAAGTTAACCAATCATGTATCGCAACTGGCAAAATAAAGTCAACGAAATGAGAAATCAGGTTACCTAATATCACTGTCATACATTTTGTAGTGATTTAGAAAAATTGAGATCCCTGACGCCAAAATTTCCAATGCGTCGCCTTAACTGCAACAAATTCCTTACGTCTACGGAACCCTAATTGTGAATAGCCCTAAGTAAGTGAGAATGAGCAAACCCAATTAAATGTGCTACAATACACTTGCCTACGACGTTTTAATTTTGCATATTTATGCAAACTAATATTAAATCGAGTATTATTTTTTTTATTAGTTTTATAAAAGTATTTTAGAAGTGTAAAATCATTCGATTGTTTATTAATTAAGCATTGTAAGCACGAAAATATGTGAAATACGTTATGTCATTAACTGCTTATGCCTCAAAGTGCGTTGGAGCTAGGTGTTGCTCCCAAACCTTGTTTGAGTGGAACATACTCGTAGTAATGCTTTCAAACATTCAATCTAGTACCACATAGTTATCATTTTTAATAACCCAACATTTTGAGCAAAGAATTAAAAGACAAAGTTCGTATATAAAAAAAATCAAGCAAACGAAGTCATAAGTAACAGCTAGTTTGTTATTAAACTGACATGATGTTTTCGATTCAGATCATTCCATAATATTTTCCATGTCATTCGTATTCGGATATCTTGTATACAAACGAAAACATGATTCTATTAATCTCTTTGTACACATTTGCTGACGGTTATCATTCAGTATTCATATTTGTTTAAAATATAGGTAAAATTCATACGTTTACTCACATGTTTGACTGTGAATTAGTAATGTTAATTTAATATTCCACTATTGATGAAGGCGAAATTTAAACAAAAATGAGTTTTGAATCATTGAAACAACGTTCAATATAAGTTACTGTGTATAATGTAAGGTATTTCGTATCGTTCCCTTTGATAACGGTTTGTTTGATGTACCTTTTGATGGTTAGATTTTAGATAAATTCAAATGTAATGTATTTGTGATATTAGCATTAAATTACATTCGCATTCATTTATGTTATCCCAAAGTTATGGAGTAAGCTAAACGTGTCCAAGTAAACTGCTATAGATTTTGCAATAACCTTAGATAAAAAAAATACACAAGTGGACCCTCCCATACAAAACGAGTGAAGACAAGAAATCGAGAAGGAGTTGCAATGAAAATACAATATTTTGCACAATAAGCTCATTTCACCTAGTATTCTCACTCATTTCACACAATCTGTTCTAACGTAATTTAGTTACAAAAAAATGAAGAAATAAATATGTATTTTATTGAAGGTAACCTTTACAAACATTTAAGGAAAACTTAATATTATTTCTCACAATCATATTAAAATCCCAAACTGTGTGCAATACGACTGGTATTTCTAAAACCAATGTGGGAGTATTGCAATACCAATTCGTTTACCCGAAATGAGGGATAACTTGAAAAGATGATTTGTTATCAAATATTTGTTTTAAATTAGGTATTTAGAATTATATTTACTGTTTACTGGAGAAAACTGGAGAAAAAGTATTACTTTTAAAAATCACTGAAAATGCGAATATCCAATATTGTTTTTATATTGGAAGTATAAAATGTAGTCGAAATTGCTTTTATGTAAGTAATTGGTGGAAGCCGTGAGATCCTGTAAGAGTTTAGCTCTCTATTCTCTCATGTCACTATGACTAGCTTCAAGGTGTAATCGGCTAAGTAGTGGAATGCTCGATTACATTTATTAAGCAACTACGAGTGAATATATATAGTTTACCTACATATTATTTACACACCTAATTAACAGAAATATATGCGTATTAGACATAATGTTCTAACATTTAAGGAAGAATCTGATTTTCCATTGGATTTTCGAGGATGAATTAGTTTGTTGAATGGCCTTTTTAAATTAGTGTTGTTGACACCTGGGGATTGTTGTAAATGAATTGTAAATTAAACTATTTTATTTATGTTACGTAATATAAGTATTAAAAGGTATTTTTGATATCAAATCCACCATCGATTCAGCAAATAACCAGTAGATAACTGACAAGAACTGATTCAATTAACTTAATCATCTTCATTTTCTCAACATCCCCTTGACGGAAATACTTTGACACTGTTATTTATGTGTCTGTCTGTTTAGTTGTTCGTGGCATCTTAACTTTTGAACGGATAAACCAATTTGAAATCTGCTTTCTTAGAAAGTTGTAGTCATCGAGAATATACTTATCTTTGTCTAATGGAATGCTAATATGAAAAGGAACGCAGTTATTTCAAGTTTCGTTCCATTTTTGTAAGATAAAGAACATAATTATCAGTGCATCACAATTTCACATTTCCATACGGAATTTCTTCTGGCTTACATTGTTTGCCTATTTACAAAGATCTTATTTTTCAAATCGAACATTCTTATATTACAAGGATACGATAATATAAGAAAGAATGATTAATTTATATTTGAAAGCGATTCTACAAAATCCCCTATTCTCAGGTACCGAAAATACCCGTATCTAATAGTTAATGTGATTCCTAAATGCTGGAGGTTATGACTATTATCCGGGTTCCAGCTCAGATAAAAGATTTTCTGAACTGAAATTGTTTGAAAGTTTGCATTTTTATGTGAAACTGATGGTCTATTAAATTTTAGTAAACTATTAGGCTAACAGCAGATCTGATTCAAGAATTTGCACCGTACAGTATACTTTGCGTTAAATTATAATTTAAAGTGACAGTAATACCAAATGTGAGATTTAAATAACATACCAATAATAAAGGAGTACTAAATTGTTATACATTGTATAAACATTATTGTAAAAACTTTCCACGAAAAATTTAATTTTGTTTCGTATTCTAATACATTATAAGTGTGTGTATTATAAAAAGGTTTTTAATTTAACATCTTAATGCAGCCATATCCAAACTTCGGCCCGCAGACCACATTTGGCCCACTGAGCTTTATTGAGTGGCCTAGTGACTGAGATAAAATAAAAATAAAACAAACAAGCATCTGTACTTAAATTCCTTTGTATTCGATTTTCAAAAGACCGCGGCAAAAATATTTTATGATTAGCATCTAGACTTTTGGGCGGGAACGGGGGAAGTGAGGTTGTCATTTTATTTGGATTTTCTGTTCTTTACATTTATGGGAGTTTTAAAGCACAAAAGTAATATTATATTGTGTTTTAAAGTTCTGTGTAGGTAAAAAGAATGGAGTAGGTCTGAATAAACATGTGTAGCTGAAGTTCTCGGGCTCTTCCAAGAAGTCCTATAAAACTTCAGTAAAGGTAAACTTAACTATTACTATACTGGAGGTGTTTTACGATAACGATTCTACTTCATTAATACAATGCGTAACAATAGCAAATACGCTAATCTGTGCATCTAATGCATCTAATGATTGTCATCTTGTTGACGTTTTGCAAGAAGCATCCAGTAATCACATGCTCGATATAGTTAAAATTATTAGAAAGTGTACATAATTAACACAGCGATTTCATTGGTCTCTAAATTTAAATACTGTTTAAAGTCATTTAGGTTTTTTTAAAATTTTAATCATAATAACATTGTGGCTGGGTTGAAATAGCTAGTGGCCCGAGAAAGAACAAGGTTGAATACGGCTTTCTTATAAATCTAAAAAAAAATATTTGATGTATGAAAACTTTAATTATTCACTATGCGTCATTGACGCATAGTGAATAATTAAAGTTTAAGTAAATTAAATATGAATAACATCTTTCAAACCATTTTTACGTACGTATAAATATGAAAAATAATGTTTATAGCTAGTCTTGCCATATATTGTGTGACAAGGAAAACATCGTTTTTTTTTCTATTACATAAAACGTTTGTTACTGCAGTATGCGTTAGTTCATACATTAATAAAAACATTTTAAAAATATGAAGCTCATTCAAAATCATCTCCGTTGAACTTAATACAATCCTTTAAACGTTGCGGCCAGTTATCGATTGAAACGCGAACTTTCTCCACGGGAAAATTCGCCACTGCCAATCTTATGGTATATTTTAGGGACTCCAAATTATCATGGCGTGTAGAGCATATCATACTTTCTAAAAGAGACCATAAACCATAATCAAGTGGTCTAAGATCGGGACTAAATGACGGCCAGTTTTCAGCTCTGATGAAGTAAGAAACGTTCCTTTACAGCTCAACTTGTGTGGATCGAGCTTTATGACCCGGTGCTAAGTCTTGCTGAATGCATCATTCTTAGTTATGTAAAATGGTGTTGTTAAGAGGCTTAACTACCTTCTCAAGAATTGTATCTTGATTCACCTGGGCCCATGTTTTGATACCTTTTTCAGAAAAATATGGCTCAGTCACTTCTTGATAGCTAACAGTTCACACAACTATCACTGAAGCCGGATAATGCCCACGTTGTACTCTACTGATTTATTGAGAAGCTTTTCTAGAGCTTTGAGCATAAACTTGGTCATTCTGCTCATTGAAATGTTGCTCAATACTAAAAAAATTTTCGTCAGTAAATTAAACTTTTCTGTGACCTCCCTTTGAGTACCGCCTAAGAAGTTGTTTTGATTTTACCACCCTATTAGTTTTTAAACTATCGGTAAAGTAATGACCAGTCAGTTTTTATAAGCTGCAAACCCTAAGTCATCTTTTCAAATAAACGACATAGGTTTGTGTGCTACATAAATTTCCCTAGATAAAATCTTTGCTTTCGGACAGGGTTTTTTTGATTTTTTCCTTCACTACTTTGATCGTCTTTTTAGTACGAATATTACGTGGACGGCCAGATCTTTTTCTGTCATAAACAGAGGACGCTTCATTATAATATCTATCAATAGCCCGCTACACAAACATCCGAATAATACCAAGCGGATGGAGAGTTTCAAATATCGCATTTGGCGCCATACGTACTTTGTGTAATGCTATCACAGCAATTCGGTTCTCTTTATCACACCACTCCAATTTAATATCACAAGAATATTTAACAAAGATTGGCGCGAAAATAAGAAAGCAATATTTATAGTTCCAAATTCAAATGTAATATTATTGTATTTTTTTAGTGTGACAGCATTTATGGCGAGACTGTCTAATATAAAAAGAAATACTGGAAGCGGAATGGAAAATAATACGAAGTCATCGTATTATTCAACAGGATGGTCACTCAAATTAGCTGTGCCACCCCCCGCTGTTTAGAGTTTCTTTGTGTAAGTCACGTACTGTCCTTCCTTTACAATGTTTGTTATATCTTAATGAAGACGAAAAATGCAAAATGAAGCTCTGTAGAAGTTGTTTGCATTTCTGCAATTAAAATAGAAATTAAACAATGGTTGAAAGCGTTCTGAATTTCATAAATTAGAATCATAATATTTTTATTAAAAACGAATGCTTTTTATATTAAAAAATGTGTTACCTACCGTAACAATTACTGTTAGTGTTATGTCTATGTATTACAATGTCCGTTTTCGTTATTTTTTGGATCAAATAAAAATAAGAGGACTTTTTCAGAGACTTTTTCAAAGTCTTTTACAATATGTAAGTATGTAAGTATTTTATTTACAAGTAGTTACTGAAAATGTACATATTATACAGATTTGACCATAAATATACACTTCTAATAGGTAGTAGGTCATATATATTTTTAGGAATGGAATTCTGAAATTTTCGGTCAATTGAAATTACGATATTCAAGGACCAAAGCAAGGATATTTGGCTTAGAACGCAGATTCGTTTTCGCAGCGTTGAGAAATCCATTCTACTTTTTATATAACTCATAAAAATACAGTATTAAAGAGTCCTTCAAGTCATTCTTCATGGCCATTCCATACATGTATGTCGTTAAAACACAAATCAAAAATCTACAATAAAATCATGTACATTTTATTAGTTCGTCGTCGAGACGATTAAATTTATTCACGTGTACGTAACGGGGTATAAAATACCGCGGAACGTGTTAAACAGTTATAGCACATAAAGCGTTTCCTAGCGCAGCCTCGTTATTACCACTAAACGTTTATAGTTATTTTAACGGTGACACGTGAAATGTTTTTCAGAACACATCAGATAACATAGCTTGATAGTTCTGATTCAAATAACTAAATATTTACCAACACATTAATATATTACTTAAATACTAAATAGATATGCAAATCTTCGTTTGTTCTAAATGAAAATTTTTCAAGTTCTTCACCGATTGCGTTGAAATTTTGACACAACGTCGCAATCAAATATGCTCGTATTTTCATATACATTACATGTACAAAATATATGGAGAGAGATTAAAATAGACGGAGAGGAATTATGTTAATTGTTTTCTGCATATTATTAATTATTTTGGAGCAGCAAGTATTTATGAAAGGAAGATCTACAGTGTCCAATCTTCATAAACGCAAGACTTCATCATTGGTGAACTTTATAAGAGTAAACAAATTGACAGCACTTTTACAAATTGTAGCAAGGCCTTTGATAGAATAGATCATGCGGTACTTCTTAAAACATTTCAGGAGGCTGATATTCACGGAGATTTATTCAGATGGTTTTCCTCGTACATGGACGTAGATGCCAGGCCGTAATGCTTAATAAATTTACATCATTTTGTACACCATACCGTCCAGTGTACCTCAGGGATCTATATTTGGCCCTCTTTTGTTTATTTGAATTATTAAAGATACTTCGAAATGCTTTTCACATTCTAAATTGTATGTGTTTGCTGATGACATGAAAATTTTAAAATCGATTGGTTGTTACGCAGAAGCTTTTGATGTTCAAGAGGTTCTCTATCGATTTAATGTTTGTTGTTTTGAAAATAGATTGGATCTGAATATGTCTAAGTGTTACCACATTTCCTTTTTCCGTAAAAGGTCACTATTAAATACACAATCAAGTCATAAGTTCATAAGTTGGATAGAGTTGAAAATATCCGATATTTAGGCATAGTAAAAGATCCTAAACTTACTTAGAATATGCAAATGAATTCGAATATTATTAAGGCTTGTGAAGCGCTTTGCTTTGTAATGAGTACTTCAAAGTACTTCAACAATATACAAACATTAAAAATACTAAATTGTACCTACGTCCTTAGTTATCAAGAGTACAGTTAACAAGTCTGGAATCCTTATTACACATGCCATATAAAATGTATTGAAGGATTTCAGAAGAAATTTGTTGGATACCTACAGTCATTTTTTATGACTCATACGAGAAACGTCGTAAGCGGTTCCACCTTCTACCTTTGAGCGTAAGACGAAATATTGCTGATGTTTCTTTGCTATTTAAAATCATTAAGGGGCACGTTGACTGTCCAGAGTTATTGAATAGGATAATGCCTGCATTTTCTACCAGAAAGCGATCAGTTTTTGCATTTTCTCTTGCTGAAACCAATTATTGTAGAAGATCTTTCTTTTGGCGGGCACAGCGTTATGCTAATAATTTAATCAGACAATTATTAGATATTGTTATCAATATTGAAAGCGTTAATACGATTAAGTGTAGAATTATTACAAATTACGGTTTTTCAAACCTCATAGCTGTTTCCATATGATTGTTTTTAACACGCTTTTATTAGCTTCACCTGTATGTATGTATGCAACGGAATCTTTCAGCGTAATTTTTACCAATTTCCAGAAGTCTAATCAGCTTGAAAATTTCCACAGGGGTCAAGGACTGATGACAATACAATTATTTTATAACTTTGTTCTAATGTCCTGACTAGAATCATCAGGATAATAATTAAAATTAATGGTACGATTAAGGTATCATAGATGTCGCTACAGAACGTTTCCACATGCATTTTGAAATTATTACATTATTAAATCAAACGTATTACAATGGACCACATTGTTTTTTTGAAATAATTTGAAATTTGCGGAAAAAATTATAGTTTAAAAAAACTAAAAAAACACGCTTTAATGGCAAACTGAACTAAAAAGTAGAAACTAAAAAAAATAAAAAATATTAAAGTTTAAAAAAACTAAAAAAACACGCTTTAATGGCAAACGGAACTAAAAAGTAGAAAATAAAAAATTATAGTTGAAAAAAACTAAAAAAGCTCGCTTTAATGGCAAACCGAACTAAAAAGTAGAAAATATTTTTTAAGTATCAAGAGCTTGTGTTACAGCATTAGAAAATTGCAACAATCAATTACGACTAATTAATTTGGAATAAGATTAAAATAAAAATTAAATTATTAATAAAATAATTCAATTATAGTAAAAAAAGCGTGAGGTGCTTGATAATATAGTAAATTGAGGTTCGGTTCGGTTTGCCTTTAAAGCGGGTTTTTTTATTTTTTTTAAACTATAATTTTTTATTTATTTTATTGGTTGTCTGTGTTCTTATTGTTTTTTCCTTTTACCTTTTTTCTGCTCTCTCAACTGGTGTTACTTATTGTTTAAAATTCTAAACTGTTGCTATTGGTGAAACTTTATAATTGGTCTATTATAGTTTTATGTTTAATTATATTGCTAGGCTTTAAGTTTACAAATAATTTAAAATAAAATAATAAAATACCTAATCCACAGGCACGGATGGCTGGGTACAGATTTTTTTATGCTTTGTCAAAGTCAAAACGAAACCATTCTCCTTCTCCGTCTCAAAGCTTCATTCAGGGATATCAGGACGGAGTAACGAAAAAAGGGATTGTACCTTTTCAAACGGGACGTATGGTATGTATTAAAGACAAAATCAATAATTTTTTATATAATAATAATAATAATAATTTTTTTTATAAGTAATAAGTATTCCGTAGTGTTAGTTATCGATCGCAACACAATTTGATGTATCGTAAAACTTTTTTTGTGTAAAAAACCTTTTTCTCAAAATTTATATTTTTTTCAGATTTTTCTGAATTTCTTCAAATTTTGTCGAGCATGAAACGAGAAAATTTAACGGAAATTAACATTCTCACAAAAGGTTTTATTAGACCCTCGAAGTCAAAATATTAAGTTCACATCCGTATAACGCTTGAAACAAACGAACGAAACATTCCACAATTGTGTCCTTTCTTGATGTATTATCCCATAATTAAATAAAGTAATCATAAGAAACAATTGTATCGAATTTTTAAGCAGTTTTTTGTAGTATAGATACATGAATGTTCAGATTCATCTTGTAAACATTCTTTAAGATAAAGGCTATGGTCGTTTTATTTATTACACTTGTGACACGTTTCCATGGTTTCCATTGATCATATCGTTATACGTGACAAATTAAATATATTAAAAACTTCATTATCAAAGTTAAATTATAGACAGAATGTCGTGCTTGATATTCATAAATTTGCAAATGGCAAGGTATGTGTTTCTGATATTTCCTCTACCAGTGCATTTTCTTAAGTTCGAGAAACCGATACATAAATCATACGTTTTGCATACAGTAATACACTCGCTGACTTCACCGTGTCGATCTTTGATTTCAGGGACGTATTCTGTACCGACTCTGAATATAAATTACAATGAATTATAAGAAAAATGGAGATGGCATTAAATGTATATTTCTTCCTATATTTTCTTACTATCCAACGACACCGTACACAATGGAATAGACGAGTAAAAAAAATAAAAATCCCCACTTTACCTGTAAAGCAGATACAAGAAAGAACATTTATTTTTCAAGATTTTATTTCACAACTTCGTTGATGAGATTACTACGAGATCTGCTACTACTACTACTACAGCAGAGATGAGGTCACTATGCCAAATAACTTTTTTTACCACGCAAATTAGCACGAGACTGTGGTAAAAGCAAGCTTCCAAAAAAAAGTTCCTTGCGTGTGCTCCGCCCTCACACTCCGCCACCCGAACGTGACATATATCGTTATAACTGGAATATTTACAAACTTAAAACTACACATTATCTTAAATAATAAACTTCCTCAAAGTTGCCGCTTAGAAAGTTGTCATTGCTCAAGGTACCTAGCAGACTGGCAGCATTGCCTCTTTGAATAGCCAAACTGATTCGTTGGCGGAAGAAGCTGCCAGCCCGGCGGTCTCCCGAAGCCTCGACCAGTCTCTTACAAATATCAGAAACCAGTCGATGGGCTTCGGGGCCCCAGGGACCCAAAGTTTCGACTGCAAAGGGCGTAAATATGAAACTCTCAGAGAGAGTCGCATACTTACGCCGCTTCAAGTTCTCGGCAGTGCTGGCCGCGGCACCTGCTGACTTGGAAGTCGCCGGCACATGGGAAACAGCAAGTGTATCGACACAAGTGGCATCCCACACCAGCGATCTTCCAAGTTTCCAAGGAATGAGCGTCAAACCATCCGGTCTCCTGCCGTCGCTGCGCACAATACCTACAGGCTCTAAGACTGCAGGAACGCCAGCGGCGACAAGAGCCCGCCGAATGACGTCATTCAAGGCAGCATGTCGTGACATGCGGCCCGCACTACGTAAACAGGATAAACCGTGGTGACCTAGTACATCGACGAGATCACCACAGCGGCAACGGTGAAGAAGGTTAGTCCTGGCCCCCAGACGAAGGGATACTATGAGAGAAAGCGTGGTATTGTCGATTAAGGTTCCTAAGTTTTTTGAAGGTATTACCTTCAACCAGTGTCCTGACTCCTTCTCAGAAACAGCTAGGAGGCGAGACCGATCTTTTTCGGTACTACAAGAATCTAAAAGTTGTAAATGAACATTTTTGCATAGAGGCTCATCCCAGTGTTTTTGAGAAAAGGTCGAGGTAGGCAGGTTAGTACTCGGACAAACACTTAACCAAGCATTTCGAGCATCAGTCAAGCACGGCACCTCAACCGATCCTAAGGAAGGGCGAATAACAGATAGGAAAAGGTTTTCCGTGCTGTAGGCTGACGAAAGAAAAGCTGGCAGTGACACACTCGAGATTTTGCGTATGCCCAGGCCTCCATAACAGATGGGAAGCGAGGCTTGATTCCAGACCCTGTCATCAACAAAGGAGCAATTTAATATTTTAGATAATGTATTTTTTTGAATATTGTCTACAGATTTTAAAAGCGTTTGAAATTTAAAAAGCTGAGAACAGCGAAGAGCATATGTAAATTTTGGAACAAAAAGGCAAAAGCGGACAATGAGGAGAGCCATGTGGGAATTAATTTTGAAAAGTTTGTCTGAAGACTGGCTAAATTTTTGTATTTGATCATTGATAAAGCAGGGTATGGAGTCATCTAAGACGGGAGCACCTAGGAGGTACAGCGATCCTTTTGACAAGACTTTAATACCTGGTGCCAGATTGTTAAATTTATTAATTATTTCATTTTTTGTAATAGTTGGAACAGAATCGGAAACAAAGAGTTCACATTTAGAAAAATTTAATTCTAAGCCAATATCTTTAAACCTTTGAATGAGGGTTTTAAGGTCTTCTAAAACAGTAATTGCTTTACCTCCTATTGTTCCGTCGTCAAGGTACCAAATATTAAATTTGGAATTTAAATTACAAATCGCAGGATGGATAGCCAGACTAAAAATAGCTGGTCCGAGAGGATCACCTTGTTGACAGCCAACTTCGGAATGTAATAAATTATCTTTATATATTAATTTTGAAGGACTGCTGTAAGATTGCCAGAGGTAGGGATATATGTCCGGAACATGCTGTTTTATCTGTGTCAACAAGGTGGATCTATCAACAGAATTAAATGCATTTTTTATGTCTACTTTGAGGAGTACCTCACCTCCATCATGTGTCAAGAAAGCACGCGCCGCATGCACTGCCGCTTCACATCCTCTCTTTGAGCCAAAACCTACTTGTGTAGGACAAAAATAGTTTGATACGGTAGAGAGAATGTGACGGCAACAAATTTTGGAGGCAATGCGGCGTATAGTTGCACCTACGGCAATTGGCCTAACGCCACCGTCTTTTTTTTTCAGGGCACATAAATTGGCACCATACAGGATGTCGGTTATCTCTGGAGGCACCTTACCAGCCAGCATAACGTTTATTAGAGCTGTTAAACTAGATAAGAGTGTCTTACCGGTATCACCGACAGAGCCTGTAATCAGATCTTTATAATGTTGTGGCGTTAAGCCATCGAGACCTCCCGCGGAACCGCTTTTAAAAGAATTTATTGCGGCAAGCACATCTTCCTCCGTAGCTCGAGTCGATACATCATTTGGATGTGGGGGATCTGGCAGACAACAAGCCACAGAGGAAGAGGGATGCTTTGATCTGAGAGCAAAAAGAGTCTCAGCCGTATTCGGTGCCAAAACATCGCTGGAAAATAGCAAGTGGGCGGCACCTCTTAGATCGCCGTCGCTAATTTTTGTTTCTATTTTTGGAATACTGTCTGAATTGAAAGATTTATAAATGGGCCGAACATGAATGCTCGGAACTGAAGAGTTTGAGCACTTATGTTTAATTTTTTGTGTTAAGGAAATTTTGTCTTTATCGTTTTGTTCCAAACATAATGTTCTATAACCGAAAATGAGCAGTTCTTCCCAATCGCATTTGTCATTTCGGTTTAATATTCTTTGTATTATTAAATTAAGAGATTTGGCAACGCTGATGCGTGCGCCACGTGGAATACGCTTTATTAAGCATACATTGTTTTTGAGCGAACCAATATATTTCCAAAAAGGTGTGCGATTGTGATTGGAATTTGAGGAATTAGTCAAATTATTGGACTGAGATGGCACTGATAAGGAAGTGGGGCCTGAAGCAATGCCGGCAGTGTCACACCGTTTGTGTACCCTGCCGACATGAATCTTCAAGCCCCTATTTCCACGAAAAAAACGAGGTTGGGAACACTGCTCACATTTTATTAAATTTTCCAACGATGTGTCATTAATTATAATATGTGAGCTAGAGGAAGGTAAGGATGTGAGGGCCGGGAGCATATCACGACATAATATTACGAAAAATTACAAAAAACTACAGTGAAAAATAAGCTATAAGCGCTAAAATCTCTAAGCAACCGTTCTTGTTGACGTTGCTATGGCAGAACTGTCACACCCGGCTGGATGAGAAAAACCCAGCAATATGTGGACTGCAGCTGCGTCCACCACCTGAAACAAAAACACCACTGTGAGAACCAGATATGGGGAAAATGATGGTAATGAAATTTGACCAAAAAAAGGCGAAAGGACTTTAAAATAATTTTAAGAAAGAAGAGCCAAACAGTTGTCAATGATGACAATGTGACTGGAATATTAATTTGTATAATAAAATATCCTTTACTCAGTATTTAGTAAACTGTATTGTCATCTCGTTAGCCGATATTTTATGTAACTTATTCGAGTAATTTAGGAGAAATACTTAAAAATCTCTCAAAAAGGCATCACGTTGCAGAGAACAAAGTATCGAACGAAAAAACATAAATTACGTTATGGTTTTAGGCAGTCGATAGAAAAAAAATATAAAGAAATATATATTTGAATTTCACATTCATTTAACTTACAAATAAAAAGGATGTTCTGCAGCGATGGAGTGAATACTATGGAGAACTGTATGAGAGTGGCGACTCCGTCTCTGATACTGAGAGCGATTCTAATGAATTGCCACACTCGGGCCAGGGACTGGAGGATGCCGTTAGTATGAAAGAGATTAAGAAAATGATAAGAAGTTTGAAATGTGGAAATGCTGCGGGAATTGATGAGGTGACTGCTGAGATGATCAAATATGGTGGTCCTAGGGTCTGGGATGCCTTCTGTGCACTCTGCAACCTTTGTTGGCAGAAGGGGGAGGTTCCAGAGGACTGGCGCACGGCAGTCATAGTACCTTTATATAAAGGGAAAGGTTCCTACCTAGACTGTGCGTGCTATAGGGCCATCAGCTTGGTCAGCTTAGCGAGTAAAGTCTATACTAAAGTATTGACTGAACGTATGAAAGGCGTTTTAGAAAGATATTTGTGGGAGGCGCAAGGTGGATTCAGGAACGGTAGGGGTTGTATGGATCAGATTTTCTCGCTTCGCGTTATCGTGGGGAGGTTTCTGGCTTTAGTTCGGAAAGTTTTCTGCGCTTTCGTGGATCTAGAAAAAGCATTCGATATAGAGTAGTGCGGAAGAAATTGTGGAGTCTTCTGCCTGAATATGGCGTGGAGGGCTCCTTACTGCAGGCTGTGAGGTCATTATATCGAGACCACAGAGCCTGTGTAAGGATAGACGGGCACATGTCGCCCTGGTTTGAAGTCTGTTCTGGTGTCAAACAGGGCTGCGTGATGTCTGCCTGGCTATTCGTGCTGTATTTGGACAGTTGCCTCCAGAGATTGAAAGGTAATATGAGTGGTATGGGATGTGGTGACACAGTGGTAAACTGCCTATTGTACGCTGACGATGCTGTGCTAATAGCACCATCAGAAGCAGAGTTGCAGACACTAGTCACGTGCATGAAAGAAGATTGTGAAGTAAAAGGATTGAAAATGAATGTGAACAAAACTAAGGTTCTGGTGTTTGAAAGAGAAGCAGTACAAACGAAATGTGTGATTTGTGTAAATGGAAAATGTCTAGAACAGGTGAATGAAATTGTGTACCTGGGGAGTGCGTTTTCGAGGGATGGAAGATGTGAGTTGGATGTGGAGAGACGGGTAGCAGCTGGCAATAAAGTGAACGGTGCTCTGTCCGCATTAGTGGGTAGTGTGAGTATATCTAACACTGCTAAAATGGCCATCCACAATGCGGTGTTGGTGCCAACTTTGTTGTACGGTAGTGAGGCTTGGATATGCCCAAAATCGAGTGAAAGTATGTTAAATGCTGTGGAGATGCGGTCTCTTAGTAATATGTGCGCTGTCACGCTTGCTGACAGGATAAGCAATGATGAGATACGCAGTATGACAGGGTTGCACAACAGTGTTATTGTAAGAAACACCGAAGACCAAGGCTGACTTATGAAGATCAAATAGCCAGAGTGTTAGCAGACGGAAATGTCAAAAGCACTCGCATACCTAGGCGAAAATGTGTGAGGAGAATGATGAGATTTGAGGAAGCGAAAGAGGTATGTAAGGACCGCGACTCCTGGCGCTACGTCCTCTCTGACTACCCCGTTGGGGATACAGCGTGAAGTTATGTTATGTTATGTTTACATTCATTTAACGTGTGCACGCCTCAGCCAATTTATTTAATAACCCTCAAAATTTTGTCAGCCGTTAAACCGCGGACAGACAGACGGACGCACAGATAGACGGACTTGCCGAAACTATAAGGGTTGCTTGTTTTACTACAGAACCCTAAAAAAGCAATCTGATTGATAAACGAGCGTCGACCTTTAGTGTTCCCAGACTTCATAGCTCAATGTTCACGGAAATGCAAAAGTCAGTTCCGTAAGTCGAATGAAACTTACGACACTAATATTCTTAGACGAGTTCCGTTGAAAACTTCTGGCAACTTTCAGAATTTAATATTGTTTATGACACTTTTGCTTTACATTCGTGTTTATGCAAGATTCCGTGCATGCTGCAGATGCATTATGAAATTTTATTTATTTCACAAAATGAGTCAGATTATTATATAAAACATATTTTATTATTAACTGAAGTAGCTATATCTAACACACGCATATAATGGACTATTAGATGTTATCGCATCTTCGTCCGCATGGACTTCATACGTGCGTCAATGTCATCTGCCCTTACATGTCTACCCGTTCGGGTCAGCATACCATAACCATGTGTGTACCTCGTCCGCCACACCACGGCCTGTGAAGAAAAGTTAGACAAGACAAGACAAGTTCAACTACCCCTTGTAACACTTTTTTTCCTATTGTACCTTTTTTATGAGCTTAGAGGTTGTCAGAGAAATTAGTTGTAGAACTGGCAAGTTAAAAATTTAATTATGTTTTTTAGAAGAATAAAAGAGAATTTTGAAGAGTAGAAAGAAAACAAAAGCGCGGAGGAGAAAAAGGATGTGATGGAGTGAGGACATGATTTTTTTCTTCTAAATGATTTTCTATTTGATTATAAAAACAAAGATGATATAACGAGTCCAGTAAAAGTCGGAAAAAGTGACATGATTTGAAGAAAATAATCAAGGCAAAAATTCTATAACCAAAAATGGTAAATAATTTCTATTAAAACGTCTATATGATAATTTTGTCATCTCGCCGAGACATATCTAATAAGAGTGTCGAGATTTATGTAGAAGATTAAAGAATTATGAAAAGGTGGTTTAAAATTTGAAGACATAGTTCGAGAGTGAGAGTGAAATGTGGAACAATAATATCTAATATAAGCCAATAGTTAGTGTTTTTTTATCATATGTAAATTATAATTTAAAAGGTGAATGTAAAAGGTATTTATATTTAATTTTATAAACTCCACACCACACCATCACACCCACTTTTATACTTTTCTGTTGTTTCTTTCATTTTAAAATTAATATTGTTTTTCTTTTTAAATTTCATTATATATATATATCCCTTTTCAAAAAAAGAATTTTATTTTAAAAACTTCCAATATCCAATTTCCAAAATTTCCTTTTCGTGGCATCCGGGTGGGAATGGTATACCCTATAGGCGCCTCTGACGATCATACAGCTGCCCGTTTATAAATATTTATAAAAGTTCAATTTATAAAAATGACCCCAACCTCCTCCCCCTTTTGCGACTGGAATTTTATAAAATGTAAAATACATGTCTTATTCTTAGAAATTTTAAGAAAATCTAGAGTGAAAGTGACTGATAGCTGAAACCAAGGAAGACCACTGCCGACTTACGAAGATCAAATAGCCAGAGCGCCAACTGACGGAAATACCAAAAGCGTTCGTATACCCAGGCGAAAACGTGTGACGAGAATGATGAGTTTTGAGGAGGTGAAGGAAGTATGAAAGGACCGCGACGGTTGGCGTCATACATATACATACATATATGTACATATTGTTTCGGTTTCGCTTAGAATTAAAAAATAAAGAATATCTTTAAAAATGGTAGTGTTCTAAGTCTTATAGTTCTATATGTATTATGTATGTATGCATGTTTGTATTCATCCTCCCTTTTTCACCTTTAAAATGTAAAATTGCTATAATACTTTCGTAACGGAATCTACATTATACAAACTGTCATCAGAACAAATGTCATATTTTGTAGTTTTTGAGATGTCATGATTAATCAGAGAGTGATATTTTGAAGACTTTTTTTCTTTCTTTATGGCATGGCACACAGATTAGCCCATTTAATAATGTCACGTATTAATAAGTAGAATCGCCGATGAGTTTAGCAGTTAGGCAATGCAATGCACACGTCACAGTATTGTTATAATTCATAACGAGCACATGAAGCACGTTCGAAGTAAATTCGTTTTTTCTTTCGTAGAACTCCTACATTAAAGTGATAGTAGGCTTTACTGAAGTTAAAAAGGACTTCTTAGAACAACGCGAAATCTTTAAATACATTCCTTATTTTCCAATTATAAGTAAAACTGGCAATTTTTTTTTGTCAAGCATGAACTTTTCCCAGAAAAGGCAAATTGTTTTTTTTCCATAAATCGATCCAGTTTCACGTCTAGATCAAATTATCGCACGACATCAAAAAATCTTACTATTGGTTGTTGGCGAAATTTAAGAAAAAATATTTCATGCATTTTCTTTACGAATGTAATAAATGTTGTAGAAAAAGTTTCTATTCCTTTGTAACTGGCACTTAAATATTGTTTCATTTTTTTAAAAGAGAACATTTGAAATAACAAACAACTCGGTTCAAAACAAAAGTTGGCTAATGTTATGTGTATATAATTGTGTGTCTTATAATCTAGACAAGAAACTGGATGGATTTATAAAGTAAAAAAAATATTTATGCATTTGCTACTTCTGGGAAAAGTTTACGCTTGGCAAAAAATATTTTTCGGTTTCACTTAGAATTGAAAAATAAAGAATATTTTTAAAAACGACAGTGCTCTAACACTTGTATTTATAGACAAGTCAAAGTAATTACTTAAGCAAAAGTAATTACTTGAGCAACTATTTTTATTGCATAGTTAAGAAATCGGGCGAAGTAAGAACTGTCAAAAGTTAGAATTCTTAATCAAGTAATAGTAACCACTTTCGTTGCTTAAGCAACGCTTATTACTCGGTTCGATGCTTTTTGACAGTGTTTAGTACAGAAAATATGGAAGATATCGAGCATTTATTTTTTAAATTGGACAATATTTTAAGTGATCCATTGGAAGAAGTTGAAAACAGTGTTAACATTAATGAACCTAGAAAAACAAAAGTATATTTCCGTAATGACCCTCTTCGCGAAAATACTGAAAATGATTTCAGGATGAGATATCGATTCAGTAACACTCGTATTTATAGACAAGTCAAAGTAATTACTTAAGCAAAAGTAATTACTTGAGCAACTATTTTTATTGCATAGTTAAGAAATCGGTCAAAGTAAGAACTGTCAAAAGTTAGAATTCTTAATCAAGTAATAGTAACCACTTTCGTTGCTTAAGCAACGCTTATTACTCGGTTCGATGCTTTTTGACAGTGTTTAGTACAGAAAATATAGAAGATATCGAGCATTTATTTTTTAATTTGGACAATATTTTAAGTGATCCATTAGAAGAAGTTGAAAACAGTGTTAACATTAATAAACCTAGAAAAACAAAAGTATATTTCCGTAATGACCCTCTTCGCGAAAATACTGAAAATGATTTCAGGATGAGATATCGATTCAGTAAAAGTGTTGTACTTAATGTTATTTATTTATTTTTTTAAATGGCACCGTACGTGAGTACTTTGCCAACGTCAAGTAAAGCGAGAAAACAATTCAATAGATGATTATCGCATTTGCCAATGTCACGCAATAACACAAACTAGTATACAGACACAGAATAAGTAGAATCACAAGTAAATTAGTTCTTTCGTATCGTAAAACTCCTCCAGTAAAGTGATAGTAGGCTTTACTGAAGTTATAAAGGACTTCTTGGAAGAGCGCGAAAACTTCAGCTACACATGTTTATTTAGATCTCCTCCATTCTTGTCACTTACACAGACCTTTAAAACACAATATACTATCACTGTTGTACTTTAAAACTCCTAAAAATGTAAAAAATGGAAAATCTAAATAAAATGACAACCTCACTTCTCCCGTTCCCGCCAAGAAGTCCCTACTTAATGTTATTTTGCCATTAATAATAACTACATAATAATCTTTCCATGTCACATAATCACGTGTCAGCTAATATCCCAAGTATAAAAATCATACATTTAAATTTGGTAGGGTTATATCGTGTGTCAAACGTTTCGATTCTCCAAACATTTTGTTTGTTCAAAGATAAAATTGAATGATTAAAAAATATCTTCTACGACTTATTTTTCTTTTTATACCGATAACTTTATCAAATTATATATTACAAATTTATATTAGGCATTATAATGCAAGACTTTGTAAAAATAATCTAGACCTCACGTTTGCCCTCTCATGAAACAAAACGCAGCAACGAAGTGTTGCCAGGGAGAAACAATTATCAAACATCAACTCTAACTTAAGCAATTGCTTAAGTAAGTAACGTGCATTACTCAATTATAGAATAAGATTTTGTACTGAAGAATTCTAGCCACAAGTAATGACTTCATTAAGAAATTACTTAGCAACAAGTAATTACTTGTTTATAAATACGAGTGTAAGTCTTATAGTTAAAAATTTGTCCATAATGTCCCATTTAAAAGAATGAGCTTGTATACTAGATACTATTATTTGATGTAAATACATATCTGACACGCTTATGAACTGAACAATACAGATAGAGAAGACGGAGCGCCAAGAATAGTCTCTATACACCTATCTCTATCAATTTTTCAACCATCATCGTTTTCTTGATAAAACGAAGTGTGCGTGCACTTTGACATTTCGTTCAGTTAGCAATATGGTTATTGATCTTCATTAATTAGCATCGATCTCATATTGTGTGCTCATCAAAGTGCTCATGTTTGTTTTCTTATAAATGATGAAATACACATCAGAACAAGGTGAAGGTTTTCATTCGCATAGAAGATACTCTGGGTTAAAACATGTCCAGTAAAGCGGCCTCATAACACGTTCTTAAGTCTCTCTTTTGTTATATATTTCTAAAAGGAAAGTAATATCTTCAACGCTCGGGCAACGGTTTACTAAATTTGTTGTTAAACAATTTATGCTGATTTAAAAGAAATTGTGATACATGTACAAGGTACATGTTTTATTTTTCCTCATTATATTTACATTAACTTATATCAACTCTAATTATTTCGATTTCTCGTTTTGCTAACTTCCAAATTATACGAGGACGGTATTTTTTATATGTTTATCATTATATATGTCGAAAACTATGCGGCGTGGAAGGAAATAACAATATATTTTATAATGTGTATATGATACCTTTTCATATAATATACTACTTGATCTTGTAACACACTAAAATTTCTAGTCCTCTTTTTATTCTCTATTGTCTATTGCAATGAAAATGAAATAATTTTGAATTTTTTTCATTTTCAATGAAGGCGGGCAAACCGTAGCTGTAAAGAAACAAGTATACTTTCCCTACACAAAACGATTATTATATCGATATGGTGAGCCATATCGATAATCATATCGATATGGCTCACCATATCGATATGATTGTAGTAAATTTAAATTGTATGTTGGTCGAAATTCGCGCGCTATTTTAGATATCGATAAAAAACAATATGAATCATCCGGTCTCAATTCGATTTGTGAACATCTTTCTTCTTCTTATGTTTTATTCAGTAGTGCCAGTAAATAGGTTCAGTTTCGGACAAAATGTTCCCAAGTGACACAGATACGTGGTTATCACCAACATAACGTTACCGGTTCGAGAATACACAGCTAATCAATTATGAATCTTATACCGGTGTAATAAGGTGCTCGTTATCATTTCCGCGATGGAACATGTATGTTGCTTTAGGTATTCTTTGCGGGGGAAACTGCCCATCCGTCAAAGTCCGCTTTATTTATCGTTCTAGTTGAATTTTATCGAACTAATAGCTACGGAGATAAATTTACGATTGGCAATGTTATTGCACGAAAGGGTTGTTTGTATCAGAAACGAGATGTAATTACAAATATCGTATTTCTATAGATACTTCAACGATATAATTATAAATAAATAAAGAACGAAACATCGAACTGATAAGATATGTGACTATTCTTGGAACTGATATAATTGACGACCTCGATGGCACAGTGGTTTAGGCGTTGCATCCAAGCGCGGAAGGTTTCAGGTTCAATTTCCGCCCGGGTCAATTTAGGAAACGAACTTTTCAAGATTGTTTCGGGTCTGGGTGTCCTGGCCGACGCCTTTAGTAGTCGTCGTCTGGATCTTATAACATAGTAAATGCCCTAGTTTGAAACCATGCGATTGGTGTGTATTGTCTGGCGCAATATTATTATTAAAATATAATAGAATCCATCAACACAACTAACAATAAATATTAAAACTGAACTACTTCTAGTTAACGCTTTTAAAATCATGGATAGTGAACGAAAAGTAGGTAAACTCTTTTTCTGTCTTTCCTATAGCTGCAAAATGACATTATAAAATGAAGTCGCGATTCATTAGTTTCATCTTCTTCTAGGTAATTGCCACTACCTGATTTTAAAAGAATCCACACTGAATTTCAAACACTTTATCATATTTGCGAGCATGAATTTTAATTACTTTAACTTTTAAAATACAATAAAATAAATTTAATTACTTTAAAGTGTGTATATAAATAAACAAATACCGATTAGAATTAGTTAAGCAGCTTGTTGTAAAAATCCAAAGGAAGACATAAAACGTTAATTTTTGTGGATTTTCTTTGCTTCTTTAATTAAATTTAAATTATGATGATACTTTCCTGCATGATGACGATGGCCGTAAGTATAACAAAAAAGTTATCTGTGATACAGTTACGGATATTTATCACTAACGCTTGGTAGACATTGAATAAATGTGTTTCGGTAAGATATTTTTCATTGTAAGACATCTTTGTGTTGTTAATGTAAAAATCATTCGTTGACATTTATAAATAAATATTCAAATGCAGATTATAGTACAGAATGAATTCGTGATATAGTAGGTATAATAATGATATAAAAATGGTGAAATAATATAATAGTAAAATTACATTAACATAACATAACATAACTTCACGCTGTATCCCCAACGGGGTAGTCAGAGAGGACGGAGCGCCAGGAGTCGCGGTCCTTACACACCTCTTTCGCTTCCTCAAATCTCATCATTCTCCTCACACATTTTCGCCTAGGTATGCGAATGCTTTTGACATTTCCGTCTGCTAACACTCTGGCTATTTGATCTTCATAAGTCAGCCTTGGTCTTCCTTGGCTTCTTTTACCACTCACTTTCGCTCTGTATATTTTCTTCGTCAGTCTTTCATCACTCATTCTTTCCATGTGCCCGAACCATCTAAGCATTCTTTTCTTCATTTTTACAATAACACTGCCGTGCAACCCTGTCATACTGCGTATCTCATCATTGCTTATCCTGTCAGCAAGCGTGACACCGCACATATTTCTGAGAGACCGCATCTCCACGGCATTTAATATACTTTCACTCGATTTTGGGCATATCCAGGCCTCACTACCGTACAACAAAGTTGGCACCAACACCGCATTGTAGATGGCCATTTTAGCAGTGTTAGATATATTCACACTACCCACTAATGCGGACAGAGCACCGTTCACTTTATTGCCAACTACTACCCGTCTCTCCACATCCAACTCACATCTTCCATCCCTCGAAAACGCACTCCCCAGGCACACAATTTCATTCACCTGTTCTAAACATTTTCCATTTACACAAATTACATTATTTACATATTATATAGAATACTTATTAATACAAATATAATATACTGTGTTTGTGACTTTGTTCACGAGTTTTGTCTTCGAAAGTACTATTTCACATTATTAAAATTAAATTCAAATCAACCCAGGCACACATGTACAGGTGTTCTAAAAGTTATCGTTAAAAAGTTCAGAAAATATTGAGGCAAATATTTCTTGAGTTATAAACTTATAAACTATTATTTAATATAAAAAGAGTTATTTATTGCACAATTTAAGCCATGTTATTCATATGAAAAGCCAATAACGCAAACTGTGTGATGTTTTTTTTGGACCTGTCAAAAGTGACCTTTCCTCCATCCCTCGTTAAAACACTCTACATAAAATATTTTTGTTTAGTTCCATTTAAGTTTACACATTCTAGTTATAGTTTGGATAGGTTTGCTGCCGAAAACGAAATTATTACGATACTCCAGTTTAGTGCTAAAAGCGAAAATTCTATCGGGCACTAACATGTACATACATACATACATTAATACATATCTTCACGCCGTATCCCTAACGGTGTAGTCAGAGATGACGGACCGCCAAGCGTCACGATCATTACATACTTCTTTCGCTGCCTCAAATCTCATCATTCTCCTCACACATTTTCGCCTAGGTATGCGAGTGCTTTTGAAATTTCCGTCGGCTAACACTCTAGCTATGTGATCTTCATAAATCACTCTTGATCTTCCTTGGCTTCTTTTACCACTCTCTTTCGCTCTATAGATTTTCTACGTCAGTCTTTCATCATTCATTCTTTCCACGTGCTCGAACCATCTTAGCATTCCTTATAAACTTATAATACACACTTACACTAATATGTATGTACAATAAATACTACACATGTAGTTATATCCATCTGTCCTACTTTAATCTCTTCTACAATTCCTTCACTGCGTGAGCTAATAATTAAGGAATAAGTTACCTTTCAAAATTCGTACATAGAGTCTGTCAATATCTTCTTTCAAAAAATGTTTAAAAGAGCATTGTCTATCATTTCATTAGATATTTGTATTTTTTATATTTATATATATATATATATACTATTTTAATTATTCTATTTGAATTATACTATTCATTGAAACATTTTTATTTAATAAATTATCATTAGACAAATCATTAACGATATAGTTAAAATTATATTTTGTTATTTACCCTCTACCAGCTCTACCTACTAGTATTCACACGGCTTTGCAGGGTCAGCTGGAAGAATCTCATAGATGTAAGCTCGCTTTTGTATGAAATCTCAGAATTTTATTCATGTAACTTTTGTTATCAATAAAGTGTATATATATACAACACATGCGCATATTATGTAAGCTTGTGTATAAGCCTGGGAATACATACGATACACAATATTATTATCAGCATCAATAAACACAGGGAACAAATGATATACATTAGTATAATCCTAATGTAGCGGATCCATTGTTAGATGCTTTCATCGCAACAAAGGTGATCGCCAGACTGTAAAATGTCCTAATATTTGTCAACTGCGAGCGCCGTACAATGGGGATTTTTAAATTATCCTCCGATCTTATATAAACATATAGTCGAATATCAAATTGATACTAGTTTTTTTCTTTATTTTTTCTTGTGACAAGGACTAAAGGCGTGAAAATAGAAATGGCCACTACCGACACGTATATTTATGCATGACATTTGATCTAAACCTATTAAGACATATTCAGGTCCAAAAAATTTGAAAAAAAAAATTATGGAATTAAATCGATACTATAATCGAATTTGAGACCGCTGTACGCTGGATAATTGTACCAGAGAAGTCTAAAAAAAATAGTATAGCAATATGTACAAGCATATGGGCTTTTTTGTGAACTCGAATGAACGAATTCGAACTCGAAAAACGAAAAGAACGAATCATTAAAAGATTGGACTTTCACACATTCAAGAAATAAGTCAGCATCGAACTGTAGGCGGTCAAAAAGCATATCTCTTGATTTTTATTAATATCTTGTTTTTTATTACTTACACAAAAGTAATTGGAAATGAGGCGAAAACGCCTCCTCCTGCATTGTGTGCGTCATCTTTTTTTCTACCTTTTACTTCCTTTCTTTTCGTTTGTTGTTTTAGTTAAAGTTTTAAACAGAAAAAAAGAGTCAAAGCACTTATGTTTCGATTCTTAATATTTCTGTATGTGGTCTTTCGATGCCACCATTTTGCAAATTCTCAATTCTTCAGTGAGCTTCTCGTTAAATTATAAGTTTTACTTAGAATGTTTATATTAGTGTAAAATAAATCTTAGTCCATATCAAAACGATTCCAAGACAAAGCAATAAAATCTAAGGCGTGAAGCAATAAGAAAGACAATATTAATTACGAAAACATTGTCCACTTACTGTTTACTTATTATTGACTCTAAGGTAACGCAATTGAGTCCGTTTTTGCATAACAGTTAGAGATATAGAATTGTGAGTGAAGTCTCCCATAGAGTAAGGGACGGAAGAATGCTTAATATATGGTGTTTTAGGTAATTAAATGTCACATAGATCAGAGATTAATGATGTGTTGCGATGGAAGATGTGGGGTAACATGTAATACGTTATACATGTATATATTAAATCCTGCAGTGTTAAGACTTTGCTCGCTGGAATTGGGCCGAATCTCTTTTGGTACAGTTGTGATGCGTAAAAACTAGTAAAGTATACATTTGATTCAATTTCTATGTATCATGCTGTTTTTATATTTCGATGTGCAATACTTTTGAATGATTCATTATTGCTCAATCAATGCATTTGCTTTCTAAGCCGACGGTCCCGGGTCCCGGTCCCGGGTTCAATCAAACCCAGCAAGATGACGTACTGAGTTTCTTGTCAGTTGTTCGCAGTATGTAATTTTCTTTTCGAACCAAGTGAAGGTAAATTTGACGTTCAAAAACAACTTGAATTTGGGTTTACTTGAAACTAATTTGACTTTGACTTTTGACTGTCAATTGCAGAAAAGGAACTTTTGTAATTTTTTTATTACTTGTTTTGCAATATAGAAACCCAGAGACTCAAATTTCAACTTAGTTATTGTTTTGGTTTTAATCAACCTGTAGCAGTTTTACCCAAGATAAATGATTCTTTTGCGTCAAAATGATTTCACCTCATCGAGGATGGACCACAAACTACTTTAATGTACTAACGTCTCTCATTGCATGTATGAGTTTGTTGAAGTCACTTTTACATTATTTCAAAGTATCTCATGCTGAAATCTGTGTAACTACTCTAATCTTTGAACAAGCTTCAAAGAAGCGGTCCAGCGTTTGTATAATCGCGTTATTGTAAGGGCATCTGTCATCATCGGTAATTTTGAACTGTTGTTCTTATTTGATTTTCGAGTTTGGGTGTCAGACAGTATTCGCCAGTCGTGTGTACGGTTAGTATAAAGCTTTCTGCGAAGTTCGAGATCGCAATTGGCGTTTTTGTCTGGAGATTATATTTACGGTGGAATCTGTTTATTATGACTCCGCCTATATTGACCAACCGCTTAATTTGAAGTAATTGCAGTGCGAAGTTTGGTTATCATACCAAATTCTTTATAACGAAGTTCGGATGTAAATAATAACTTCGCTTATACGCTTATAGTTACATGTCGCTTATTATGACCTATTATTAAGAAATTATGTCCGGTTACAGTGACCGACATGATTCCCAACACCTTTGCTCGTTTTCGTGACCCTCTCCCTGCGGCGACGTTTGGGTTAGGTACATACAGTTTCTAGTTTTTCTCTCTACTGAACTAAATACTTAACAGAAATAAGAGGTCGTTTATTTTCTAAGATTATGCTTTTTATGACGTCCGCTTAGTATGACGCGCTTGTCACTTCTCTTCGATGTCATTGTAAGCGGACTCTACTGTATTTATAACATCTTTCCGATTTCTTGATTATTCTTGAAATTTCTCAGCTGTTAATAATGTTTATTAGCATAGGATATAGTCACCCATTGTTTAACCCTCGGCGCCTCTTACCGGAAACGTGCCGGATCCGGAAGCGACCGGATGTAGGTGCAATAATTATTAATTGCCTCTCGCTAAGATGGCGAATCTAGTCTTAAGAAATTTTAGCAGTGGGGGTCCAGCGAGCTTATGATTTAGAGATTTATTTTAACTTACTTACGGTACTATCAATGTGGAAACGATAAATTATACAATAAAACGGAATTCTATCTAAAGTCACTTATAATTGTCATTTCTATTAGAAACGTTAAGATTATTGAATTGAAATATTATGTTGATAAGTCTCGCGTGACAAATTTTAGACAGCTAACTTCAAATTTTATCTCTGAGATATTTATCGTCAAACACATCTATGAAAACCGCCTTCAAAAATAACACTGAAAAGTATAAAATAACTATCCTTTACTAATCAAAACTCAAGAACAATTAAAATAACTTTATAAATACGATACACATACCTATATAATTAAATTTGACAGTTACTGAAGTCGGTGCCAAGCCCACCTAACTAATAGACTTTATGTTGTTGCACATTGATTTGGCACCGACTTCAATAACTGACAAATTTAATTATATATGTAGGTATGTGTATCATAAAGGATACTGTAAAGGATAGTTATTTTATACTTTTCAGTGTTTTTTTTGAAGGTGGTTTAATTTTTTTTAATAAAAATTTTTTATTTCTCCCTTTTGAGTGGTCTTGATCTACATAAATATCTAGAGTAGGTCTGCAATTAACTTCATTCTAATTCCGGAGAGCAACGATATACAAGAGAATCGTCAATTTTCGAAATCGGTTCATAAATGACGGAGTTATGAGGTAATAAACATACAAAAAAAAAGAAAAAAAAAAGAAAAATACAACATTGACGAATGACGAATTGAGAACCTCCTCCTTTTTTGAAGTCGGTTAAAAATTGTAGGAAAGTTTTGAATTTTTTACTAACAAAAGCTACAGAATATCGTATTTTCCCGAGGAGAGAAAGAATAAATATCACTTTATACTGTAATTGAAAATCGCATCAATGTGCACCTATTTTTTTTTAAATGAGAACTGTATAATAAAACCATTTTAGAGCTACACTGTCTTTCGAAGTGTAACTTTATAATATCGAAACAATATTCTAATTTTTTTATTTATAAAATTATTATTGTCATTTATCTTTAAAATATTAGAGAGAAACATTTTGAATCTTTACGTAAGACAATTCTGCACAACTCTGCCAAAAAATTATGTGTCTCAATAATGAAACGGTAACAATGCTATGACACGCCTACAAGGTATTATAAAACAAAACAGTTTTAACTTTAATTTTTTTTACGTCTCGCTGCTGTCTGTAGTTATATATTATTCAAAAATTTTTAACAAAGCTGTTTGTACATTGAACATAGTTACTAAATATGACGTATTGGAATATGCCTTCCATGCTCCCGAAATAAATAACAAAAAATTTTCATTTTTTATCGATTTGTGGAACCTTTACTGGAAATCTACTGAACAGATTTCAATTACGTTCATGCCTTTTGAAAGGATGGAATTCCGGACTTATAATAAATAAGGTATCATAAGATTAAGGTAATCATTACGCTATTATAATATGGATCAGTCAATTTTCATAGCATACAATTATTCATTTAATCGTCTTTGTATTTCACACCATGGAGCACTCAACCTGTAGAGCTGCAATGACATTTATTTTGTATGAAAACAAATTATGTGTATGATAAACACTGTTGCAGTTACTGGCGTTCTGTTTTATAGTTTGATTTTTTGCTGTTTTTGCCATAACCCCGAATAGAGCAATAAGCTATTACATAAATATTTAAATATATGTCCAGTTTTGGTAATGTACTGCTTAATGCGAGCGAGAGTTGATACTTGTTAGTGTAAATAAACTGAGCAGTGGTGAATAAAATGGTCCTATATTTCATCTCTATAGGCTGAGTGCTCTATGATTTCAGACAGACGACGTTTCACCAACACATAGGTTATCGTTTCCCAACGTGCTTGCGAGTCTTAGAAAAGGTCGCACTTAGGGAGGCAATCCGTCCGAAAAATAAGACTTGTTTATGTAACATCTCATTATTGAATAAACTCTAAAGCATTTAAATCTTAATCAAGTGCAAGCAAAATATAGCTTGATAACGGTTATGATATTATAGTGAGGGTATCACAAGGTATTTGTTTATTTTAAGTTTAGGGGGTCGCAACACTGAAGCTTTTGAGAAACGATGAACTATACAAAGCATAAAACGAAACACGTTCGTGTAAATCGTGAATAACAATAAACTACACAATACTACCCACAATAGGCCGCCGTAATGAAAGCTCGTACTGGTCCCATTTGCAAATACCCGTCTACCCTTAATCTGCTGCTTGCATTTTACGAGACCTAAGGCAATATCTGTCAATGTCCTTATCAATAAATTGTGCACGTTTAAAGCAAACGACGTCGTTTGATGGTTCGACGCAGGCGTCCTTAATCCGCGGTCGATGGGACCCCATCTGCGTTGTAAGGGTTAAATCGCGACAAATAGACCATTTGCAAATAATAAGACGCAATGAAAGAATAAATTAAGGGTTTCGGGGGTTGATGCAGTTTACACTTAAGGGTCGACTGAAGAAGGCACCTCCGACTGTTGTAAAAAATTTCAATTAAATATTTAGGGGTCTGTAGCCAAATGGTAAAACCGGAACCCATATTATAGTTGCATCACGTCTCTCTGTCTGTTAGTTCGTATATCACAGCCAATTTATTCCATTATATTAATATCTACTGCATTGAAAGACATAAAGACAAACTGTTCACTCAAAGCCACAAACTTATTTTATTTTTCTGACTACACCTCTTTGCTCATAAAAGAGGTAAAATAAGGAAAAAATGGTACAATATGTACAAGAATTGAAGAATAACTTCATTCTATAATACCAACTGGTTAGACAGTTAAGATAGACTCTATCTGATAGAGTGTCAAATATATACTCCACGTATAGCATATGTAACACGTAAGATATTAAGTAATTAAGTTTCATAATTTTCCTCACACTCTTTTGACCTCTTACGTTTTGTCGCTTATAAATAATACGTAAATCAAAATTTGTGTATGTATATGTACATATACTACATATACTACAACGATATTATTTGTTCACGTTGTATACTATATTAGGTATCATATTAGTTACATTTAAAGTTAAAAATGTTCATTGAAAAATGTTTCGCTTTTCAACGAACCATCTTTAGAAAAAAGACTGGTGTTAGTTACCGATCAAGTTATCAAAACATGTACAATATACACAAGTAAATAAAGTTATGAGATGGACTTCTGCTAAATAAAACCTGAGTTATTATAATATGCTGTATATTCTCAAATTACAATAATAAATTTTGATTATTTACAAATTATCTTCTAAGATGTAGATATTGTTCTTACATACAAAGACATAAAAGCTAATGCAGCTTAAACAAGGATTTATAGATATTATCAAAGCGTATAATAAATAAAAGAACGCAAGAATCAAAACGCCTTCTATTTTCCATAATAGTACACACGGATATTATTCAATGGACAATCGAAAGGGGTCAGAAGGGCTCTTATAGAGGGTGAAACGTTAAATTTACCAGGAGCTGGTCATTCAAGGGGTTCTGCGGTGGACGTCGCGATATTTTTACCGGTTACCGTATTTTCTTCGCACTGATTTTTCTCCATGAATAACTAAATAGTGTGGGGTAATTTAAATAACATAGCGATTATATGCACTACATTTATAAAGGGTTATTTCGATAGGATAGATATTAAAGTACCCATGACAACGATAGACTTGAGTTCTACAACTTCGCTAAAAGTGTTCTAGTGTAACACTTCAAAGTTTAAAAAAATTAAAGGTGAGGCAGTGTTTTTACGTTGCTATCAAACGTTGGCAATATAGGGCATAATTAAGGCTAAGACATTGTTATTATTATAATTACAGAGTTATACATTTTTTATTTCAATTTTATGATTTTTTTCTGTATGGAAAACAAATTAAATGTGTCCCATAATTATTACATCTGCAATATAACAGTCAACAGATGACACGTCAAAATCCTGGCGGATTTGTACTCCGTTTCACAATAACCTTATATATACACATGTACAGTGGTGGATCCAGGATTTTGGTTTGGGAGGGGCTTGAACCCAATGAGTAGGGCATTCCTGGAATTTTTCATGGAGTGACTTCCGATGCTTTTGAGGCTCAAACCCCTTAGCCCCCCTAAATCCGCCAGTGCACATGTACTTACTATGGGGTATCTTCACTATTCGTAAGCATCTAGTATTGGCTCTCTACAAGTCCGTTCCCTTTAACAATTGCCTTACTGTGGACCGCCGCCGATCACCACTACTTACATGTGTACAAGAGACGACAGAATTTTGCCTTCTTTTTCGTGCACGTACACACCGCACGTGCATATTGTACGTGTGTAAGTCTGGATGTACATTTGTATTTACTTAATTAAGACTGAGCATCGAAGCTAAAAAATCAAAACATGAATCCACTTCTAGTAACAAGTGGACATATAGCTAGAAAAGCAGAACTATTAGGTAACGGCGAGTTCTGTATAAAAAGCCTTCTTCTCTCCCATACCAGCGGAAAAAAAATACAGTTCCGTTATTAATTATTATTTTGTGAGAAACGCAAAGAGTAGATTATGAAAAAAGATTGAAATGGTGTTATAATTTTGAACCCTTGAATGTTGAAAACAGAACTAGAAGCTTCGAGAGAAATACAAACAAAAAGTCATTTAACTTTTCATGTGTTTAGTTCTTGAGAAGATCTCCAATTTTATGTTAGTGATACTTCACTAAAATAAAATTAAAATTAAATCAAAGTTACTTCTATTATTTCGTTTATAAGACTTTAAATTAATTTCCTGTAAATATCTACAATTGTAATAAAGTCGATACTTTGTAAATGTATATATTTCACAGCTTTATTATGTTTGTCTGTTAATCGCTGTTATTTGTGACTTGCACTGATTCTCAGTCCAAGACTTTTATTCACTCGGTCTTTTAACCCATTTTCCGTGCGATAAAATCGCTTTGGATTCGACACGCGCCTTAAGGTTAAAATGCCTGAAAACAAAATTGGTTTCCAGACAAAATCGGAAATGAATCGCACATTTAATGTATATTTTTAACAGACTTAAAAAAAAGGAGAAGGTTTATCAATTTGGTTGTATTTTTTTATGTTTGTTAACTCAAAACTCCGTCATCTATAAACCGATTGGGAAAATCCTTTTTTTATTTTAAAGGATAGTATACTTCCAGATTGGTCTCATTTAAATTTCACTGGTATCGGAGCTCAAACTTCAAATATACACCAAATAACACCAAATAACGATAACTGCTTATAAGCTTTTGTTTATATTGAGGATTCAAATCATTCATTAGGTCAAGATCACTCAAAAGGGGGAAAAAAATTAAGAAAAACATTAAACAGACGTAAAAAAAATCTATTAAGTACAAAATATCTTTACAAATATATATAATTATAATACAATAACCATAGACCTAATGAAAATCAATCCTCGTCGTGTACTTCAAAAGCGAAGCAACGTAAATATAGTCTATCAGTTAATACGATATAACGTATATTTACACTACATAAGCCGATCGGTCTTCATTTTGTAAGAAGGCAGCATACCACAATGTGATTTCCATATTTGTGGCAATTGTGTGTGTTATGTTATTGTTTTGAAACTGTGGAATAATTGTTCAATCTTAATTCGTAATTGAATCACTCTGTGATTCAATTAACTCTCATTGCTGTTTTATTCATGTTCAGAGTGATATTCGTCACCCTGAGCATGAACTGACCAACAATGGTCCACCCCAATGTCCGAAAAGATTGCTTAAGAGGGTATTTAGTATGCAGATTTCAATCTACTTTAATGCAATTCTAAACTTAATGGATTTTGTTCAATTGTTGTTTGTTAAATGAATTTAATTTGAATAGGATTTCGTTTTGTAAGAGTTAAAACGGTCAGCCTCCTTATGAATAAGGAATGATTCGCCTATTCTAAATGAAATGGCGTAGAGATATTTGTATGTTCGAAATTTCTTATTTTTTGGCAACGCAGAATCCTCTAAAAGGTATACAGCCTTCCTACGTACGAACTATTGGCGTAGTCATTCTCCTCGGGGTAGAATAGAGTAGATGACCAGAGTCCACGTTCTGATCCATCGCGACTTAGAAATCTTGGAGTCTACCATTTGGTTGTCTCATACGATAGGCGGAGGATATCACAGCCTTATTCTGTAGTCCGATGTGTAAGGCTGACGTATATAATATTTAATTGAACCATATCCAAGAAAGATGGCACTGAGACCGATGTGTAGAACGTTACAGGACAGGGACTCTGGGAAGGGATTCACAGGGTTATAGGAAAGACAACACAAAGGCAAAAACATTATAATTGTTTATTTACTTTACACATGAAATTTAATAGGAAGCTTTGTGTGTGCAATAAGTATCACTAAATATAATGAAATAAATAAATAAAAAAGGCCGTAGGACACCAACTTCATTGTATTATTTGTACGTATATAGATTTGATGCTCTGCTTGTCCAATTATGATGCTTGCTGGTTTATTTCACCCGGAGACAAACAAGACCAAATACACTAATTACACTAACAATAATCCAGCCGTAATTAAGCTGAGCTAGACAGTATATTGACATAGGCCGGAATTATCTTCCGTTACATAATTAGTTGTCTATGCGAAACTGAATTCCGATGTTGATTTATGATGGCCCATTATTGAAACAGTTACTTTGATGGAAATGTTTGGTAAGATGATAAACTTAGTATATACGTACGTACAAAGAGTGCGAGTGAGAATGTAATATTTTATGATAGTGGCACTAGTAGGAAAGGGACAGCAAACGAGAGGCTTTTAAAACCCTTTTTGAATGACATGTTGTCACAAGTCGTCACGCTGTGGAGAACGCTGTTGACTTATTTTATTATTTTGTCTTATTCCTGATTTATTTCAAAGAAGTACCGTTTCATGTATGTTCTGTATGTGATTGTGGTATTACATATCGTAATAATCAAAGAAATCATTCGTTTCACAGGTGACATTGACAAATTAAAAATTGTCACGCGTCAACGAGCTCTATGTTTGTCTATACGCTGGTATATACTAAGTTTATGGGTACAACGACTACATGAAATTATACTTTTTTAGGTTTAGGTTACTTTTAATAGGAAAAATGATATAAATTTCAAAATATAAACATGTATTTAAATATGCTTTTAGTTTTCGTGAAAACACTCTATTACTAAGTAAAGATAATAAAACAATTGAAATTCTTCAAAAAAATATGAGTTATTGTGAGTTATTGGATTTTAAACTTCAGAAATGGGGACAGAGTGGGGATAAGCTAAAGAGAGACGCTGTTATAGAACTGTGACGTCACAAACTCGCAAAGTCAGGTTTCGCAGCGCTAGGAGTTACAGAGACAGAAATTATTCCCATCCTGTGCCCACTAATTTACAAACGAATTAATATTGCATTTTTTATTTTGTTTGAATATTTTTTTGCAGTATAGTTCATGATTACTAAACCTAAATATTTTTTATCTAAGAAATAGTCAATCTAAAAAAAATGAGCCGTCACGGGACGCCTAGCAAATGCGTTTTAAACTATTTTGTACAGAAAATATGCATGAAAGTATGGTTATTAAAGGAAACAAATATGGCGTAATCAAAAACAAAATATTCAGATTTTTTTAAGGAAAAAAATTCTTTATTCCTTATTTAGAAAACACAGGCAACGTGTTCCGAAGTAAATAACAGGACTGCATACGCTATAGATATACGAGCTCAGTACAAGCGAGTGGCGACGCGTCGCCACGCCAACGGTCAATCTGAGCCGTCGCATCCGTTGTTTCACGTCAATAGTCAAAATATTTGGGGCTTAAAGATGATAAATCCGAAGGATAAGCAATTGATACTTTTTATATTTCTCTTTTTTTCATTTCAACAGCGCGGAAGGATTTTTTATATAACATAGTTACTTACCCCTACGCCTAACACGTACGTAATTGAATTGTGATAAGTTTTGGAGAAGATACTGACTCCTGAGATACAGGTTATACACCTAGTTCAGGAGACAGAGACTTTATGAATTTGTAAAATATGTATGAATAAAGAATTTATTATTATTTATTATTATTATTATTATAAATAAGCAAAAATAAAACCATCTATATTATGATTCCACTCACTACATTTGCATATAACAAACCCGTATTTATTGCATTCAATACTGGTATACCTGGAGAATGTGTTTTCGAGGGATGACAGACGTGAGCTGGACGTGAAAAACAACAAGTTACAACAAACAAAGCAGCTGACAACAAAGTTAACGTCGTTTTGTCTTCAATAGATTAGCTGTGTGAACATTTAGGTCTAGACCACTGGTTCCCAAACTTATTTTATCTACTGAGTCGAGAGCTCATGCAGTTGTTGTCTAAGATGCCTCCTAGCTAAATGAAATTACAAATCACCCCCCAGGCCTCTACACAACGCCCCCATTTTTTTTCTGGGTCTCTTACCGCCCCCCTTTAGGCCTGCAGCGCCCACAAGGGGGCGTTATCGCCCACTTTGGGAATGGCTGGTCTAGACACATCCGAAATCGAGTAAATGTAGGAAAATGCAGAGCAAATGAGATTTCTAAGAAATATATGCGATATCACCCTCGCCGGCAAAATAATTAAGTAATGAAGAGATACGCAGGACAAGATTTGACGACAGTGTTATTATAAAAATGAAATAAGGAATGCTTAGATGGTTCGAGCACATAGAAAAAATTAGTGAAGAAAGATTAACGAATTAAAACTACAGAGCATAAGCAAAGTGTTAGCGGAAGCTAAGGAAGACCAAGGCTGACTTTTTATAATCAAATAGCCAGTGTTAGCTGACGGAAATGTCAATAGTAGTCGGGTATCTAGGCGAAAATCTGCGAGGAGAATGATGAGACTTGAGGAGGTGATAATTTGCACTCCGTCTTCTTTGAAAATCTATTTGGCGATACAGCGAGAGCATATGTATGTATTGCATGTAATAATCAACTGACTGAACTACTCAAGGAAATGAAAATAAGTTTAATATTCGTCTGAATTTACATCGCGTCGTTACATACAGTGATTAATGATGACGAACTGGCAGCTCAATTTGGTGTAAACCGATTTAGTATGGCGAATAGTCTGTGTATGTAGGGTGACTATCTGATCGAAAACTTAAAAGAGTATTTAACGTATTAAAATACATTTAACGTCATAATATTTATCACCGGTTGAGAAAATATCTGCGAGTAGAAGACCTTGCCAGAAAATCAGTCGGATATAGATACCTGGCCATTAATTTAGTCATTATATTATATGAATAATTATCTGGCCAATTCTTCTTCGTTTTTAGACCGGGAACTGTTGTCTATCTGTGACATCATGATTCTTACGGATGAAACTATTTGCAAGGCATACTTTTTTTAAATACTGTTGTTATTTTCATAGTATGCTATTACTCATTGTCGGTCAGTACGGACCCTATTTTTTGTTAAGTCGGAATATCTAACACAAATAAGTTCTAATAGGTATTTCTCTTTTACTTACATTTTTTATATTTGTTACTCGTATTGTTATAAATCCTTAAATTTGTCTGAGAAACTTCTTTAGTTATCACGAGATTAAAAGTATACTTTCGAATAACTTGATTATTGAAGTATGTATAAACAAGAAAAAAATAGTACAAGTGATAGAAAATGTAAATATTAATTTGAATAGTCTTCAAAACTTACAGAAAAGAAACGAAAAATTCTTTATAAAAAAAATAACGGAAAGAAAAACATATGTATTATGTAGTTTAAACCTGTAAAGTTCAATTTTACATGTATAAGTACTAAGACACTATTTGTATCTAGAACATTTAGGTAAATGTTAGAATTATTATGAAACAGTATAATATAAAGTTTCATAGGTTTTTAATGTTACCCAATAATCGTTTGTTCTCTATCATGGCAATTTAAATTTTATGATTTTTGAATATCGTCTCCGTCTAAAAACAGTCTCATTTTTTCCTAGAGCTCTTTTTAAATTGTCACACTAACAATATCAGAACAAAAAAGCAATACAATATTTATCCATTATGAGTATTACATTCCTGTCTGTTCATAAATCAGTAAGAGTAGTGACATCCGAGATTTTGACAAATGATACGCAGAAACAAGTGACATGTCGAACAAATGGTGTGTGAAGCTAGAGCACACCTTGGAAGAGAGGTATAATATTTAGGATGATAATAGTACTTATAATTTAACCTACTTAAATTGTTTTCTAAAGCCCGATCCGATGTACATATGAGATATACGTATATATATAATACTACATATATGCAAATTATATATATAGTATTATGAAAGCCACTATGACAACAGCACTTGTTCATTACGATCACGTTTCATTAAACAATATTTTACTATGCGTTTGAAATAAGAATAAAATTGCAACCGAAGATAACTTCACTCACTATTGCTCACTCAAGTGACATTATTATTGTACTACCAGCAAAATAAAAATAATGAAGTTGTGTAAAATAAATTATATATATAAATATATATAAATTACTAGACGCAAATCTTAAAAAAAATTGTAATCATTTATGTCCTCATAATATTATTGGTAATACGTATTTCTATAAACAATTTTTTTTTACAAAATTAGTAAAGATGTAGTTGTTCTTTTTTGTCAACCTTACTGTTCTGAATTCTGTTATGACATACAAAGAGCGAAATTGCGTTTAGAGAGTCCTATTCTTATTTCAAACGTATAGCTGCTATTGTATGTGTCGACTCATAATTTTTTTTTGTCCATGGGTAAGAATTGAGCAGCGTACAGAACTGGTATAGCGGTGATCAGTAAGATTACCCTCTTCCGCATGTCTCCTGATCCAGAACCTTACAGTGTTTCTTGTAATATTATGATTTGAAGATATTTCGCTAATATTATAGCCAGCTTCATGATCTGCAATAATTGCAGTTCTTTCATGAATACTTAAATTCCTCGGCATTCTCAAATTAAATACGACGCAGTTATTATTGATCGTAAGAAATGCAAGAGAAAATATATGACACTGACAATTAAATAGGACATATTTGATTCGTAATCGTAAGGACTATGAAATTAGATTTTAGGTCAAAGGTGTAGTATACTATACTGACCCTTGTTATCATATCAAGTAAGTATAACTTTATATGCAGTTGTCGGTTTAGTGTTTTAGTTTCAAAAGGTACTAAGAGTCTACGATTTGATAAAGGAATGAATTTGAAAACTGACGAAGGTTTTCGTACCTCGACTTACAACATTTACAAACGTAATTTGATATCGTTTTCTAAAATAGAGGTGGTTAAAGTATCATTGCAGTGAAATTACAATTTGACTTCACTTCTAAAAATAATTACGATTTGGACATACAAATAACAGAGCGTGACCGATACTGGATACCGATCTCCTATCGAAGTGCACCGACGTGCCCTAGTGCTATGATGGAACACGTCTCACGATAAGCTAAGCGCTCTCACTCTACACCTTCCCAGTACTGCGATAACGAGGATTAAATTCGCAGCTATTCGTCTCAGGGCTATCTGAAGTTGGTTGGTGACCTAGAAGACCCTGTTTAATCCCTCCGTACTACGTACACAGTCCTATTATGCTAGTTCTGGGCTACAAGAATAGATGAAGAGAATTTTCAGTATTCTGTTTACTACATGGTAAAATCCATGTGAAGTACGAAGACATTTGGTATGGATGTCTCTAAATTACTCATCAATAAAAGGGGAAATAGAGATATGAAAGCCGACCACATGCCGACCTGAACCTCACCAATCATAATATGAAACATTTAAGCACCACTACGTTACAGCTTTTCATTACAAGATGCATGTACTAAATTTATATTTTCTGTTAAACTAAAAGTCCACAGTCACGCGCACCTCTCGTTTTCAGGGCAGTTAGGAGTCCTTGTGTATTGAATAACACAGCGGGGACCAATAATCACCCGCATCTACGTCAGCTTACGTAGACCCCATAGAAATTTGTTCTTCATTTTACGACATACTTGCCTGTTATTTATACCGAACATTGTAATATGTTAAAACTTAAACAACGCCTGTTATTACACTGAATATTAGATGATAATAAGTAAAGAGATTTTGAAAATATGTGGACAGGAGAATTGTACAAATGAGTTTCACTATTTCGATGATTTGATTTCAAGCGTTCATAGGTTGTTCATAGGTTCATGAATTGGCTGAAGTGATTCCGTAATGCTAAAAGTGGAAAATGGAACACATATAGAAACATCTTGACGAGAGAATAATTTCTCTCAAAAACTGTTTGACGTAAAAGCTGTTTGGAACTGTTATGAGTAACAGCAAAAATCTTAAGAGCATATTAAAATTTGCAGTACCTACTGTTAGTTCCACATTAATTTTAATCACATAAATTACCCACTTGTGATATTTTGTAACATTTTAGTAACAAGAATGAGGGCAGAATGGATTTATTGCGTGTAGTGGGGCTGCATAAAAGTCTGATTTTGGTCTTGTAAGGTTTCAATTCTTGAGAAGCCGTCGAATAGTCAAGTACATAATAGTTGTGTTGAAGATTTCATAGTGTTCATAGTGATCAGTGCTTCTGTTACATTTCATATTTAACACTACTTATATTTTTGGAAAACTGAAAATACCTTTCATAACGTAGCGTATGTTCGCATTAACAATAAGTTCACCACGGTAATAAAAAAAATAACAAAAATACGTGACGTCACGCGTCATTTTTCCTGTCTTCAAAAAATCATTAAAGATGCAAAATCCAATAAGGTTGAAATTTAAAATCTATTTTATGGTTTGAATATTCTTGATAATAACCTAAACACTGACGTCAACTAACAGAATTGAATTTTTTCCATCTCGAACTAAGTGAAGGCGTTAATTTTTGGGACTAAGTAAAAAAGTGAAAAGTATATTTTGTTAAATTTTTTCGTGTAGTGTGTATGTCAAATGAAAGTACTTTATACCATGAATTCAAAAATGTTCACACATTACTTAGCTACTTTTTTGACATTAATTAAATCGTCCAAGTGCGAGTCGGATTCAAGCACCGAGGGTTCGGTATCAGCATACAACGTATGTGTAGCAGTGTATTTATAAAAAAAACATAAGTCGGATTCAAGAACATACTTAACCTTTTAATTAAAAGACACGTTATTCCATGCGCTCCAACTGCAAATGTAAGATTGTATTGGCAATAATCCCATCCTCGTCGCCAATGTTATAACTCGGATATTATGTATGTTGTGTGTAATTAATTAATACAACAAACATAGTACGCAATCACTAGATATTCATTCTTTTTTATCATGCGACACACAAAGACAGTACGATACGGTTACAAGCCCAGAGTAGGAAATCATAGACCCATGGAGGAGTAGACCAGAGACACTGACATTTTATCATTCGGAAACTAATGTCTCACAGTATTCTTGCCAATTTTGAATATTTTAGGTTAACGGTTAATGTATAGATGGACACGTGGACAACAAAGTGTAACAAGGGTGCCATATTTTCCTTTTGAGGTATATATACGTAACTCTAAAACAGCACTTGTAAATAGCTATTTGCCCGCCTAATCTCCAAAAGAATCGATCAGAAAAATTTGATAAAAAACATAAACAGAGAATTAGGTTTGCAATCTAAGCATTTTGGTGGATGGTGGACCTCTTTGCATAAAAGAGAGTTTGACGACAAACTTTCTTTTAAAGTTAGTTGTTAACAACTGAAAATATTAAAAACGCACTTGACTAGTATCAATATTTTGTAGTAATAAGAAGTAGGTACTTCGTAGTACGTAGTAAGGTAGGTAGGTAGGTAGATTCGGCGCTGGTTAGCTGACTGAATCCTGTCTCTGGTATATCCTGAGGATGCTCCGTTGAGGGGCGAAACACGTGTCGATTGGTGGTTTTTGGAGTTTGAGCGGAAAATAGCTAAAGATTTTGGGAATTTATCACAAGAAGTAGGTACTGTTTGACCCGACCGAAAAAGGTCAGTACTTTGCTTTTTCGAATGAGATTGTTTATTTAAAAAAACTTAAAAATAATGCATCTATGTATGTATGTATGTCTGTGTATATACAAAGATCTAGACTGATATTGGATACCTAGGCATTAGTTTGATTCCTAGCGAAGACTAACTTAGACCGTATCCCTTACAGTGATTAATGATGTGCTGGCGTTGATAGCCTTGGTGCGAGGTGAACTATGTATACAGTATGATAGAATAAAGAAATAATAAATACCTTGATGACAAGTATTTAAGAAAATTATTCCAACTATTATTAAAAGTAATTAACAAAATAAATAAATAGACAGAATACACAACAAATTGAAACCAAATTATTTGTTTAATAGGTATTTTGTACTTTTAACTTCAATATTCTTCAGCAATATTCACTATATAGCTGTTAATGCTTTTAATCGAAGTTTTATTTTAAATAATGTGTTTTACTGGATTTCAATTGCAATATGTTATCTAAATTGTCATGAAATGAGAACCGGGGTGCATAGGGTTTAGTAGTTATGTAAATTGATGAACTGATGGGTATATATTCAGATGCTATTTATCTAAATTTCTTAGAAAGACATTTTACTCGTATCAAACTAATATCGTTTTCAAACGGATTTAAAATTAATGACCTGCTCAAATTTTTTACTGAGTTCAAAAAAGAAGAAGATTCTATGTTTGTCTGTATGAATTTTTTTTATGTATGTACACTGACAACTTCGTTGTGGATCCGATTTTAATGATTTTTTTCCGTTGGGTTCAGTGAGTGAATTTAAATGAGATCAAAATTTCAATAATACTTATATATTTAAATTTTGATCTCATTTAAATTTCATTGATATTGAAACTTGGATTTCGAAGACACACCAAATAACCCTAACCGCTAATAAGCTTAATTATGTTGGTATTTGTGTCGTATTTATAAAGTTGTTTTGGTAGGTACTTTACTTTTGATTAGTAAAGGATAGTTATTTTGTACTTTCCATTGTTTGCTTGTCTTTTTCATAACTTTCTCTCTTACATTCGCTTCACATTGGATATTATAGAAATGAGTTAACAATATTGATAAATGTAATATACTTAAAAAATATACGCTAATGATACGGAATCCCAAAAACAAAACAATAAAATAATGACGTAATTTAAACTTTACTCATAAGTTATTTTTTATTGATTCTCAAATTATTACAGCCTGTGTAAAGGAGCTATATCGGAGATGAGTCGGCATGTCTCAGTGCGCGCACTTGAGCTGTCAATTAAACGATATCAGGGTGTATGATTGACGAGTTTAACTTAGTTTAACTTGAATTATTCTGAACTTCACGTCTTAACAAGGTTTGACAAACGTGGACAGAGGTATTCGCTTTGGTGCTTGGTTGGTAGTTAGTGACTGGTCCCGCCCTTTAATTTTAGGACCCAAATTTAAAAGACAGACTTACTAACCTGTGTACACAGCATGATGGAGCTGCTCAACACATACAAAAATTCGTGCCATTTACTCTATCGAGGTGAACAACAGTCTTTTTATTATTAATTAAACTTTACTTAGTAAAATAATTATATTACAATATTCATTTCAGTACATGTATTAAAATTCGGTTGAACAAAACTTTTATACCACGCTGTAATAACAGTACTATAAGGAGCAACAAAATCATATATGGCATTGCAAAACTCAAGTTTCTTCTTATCTTTACTTCTATACTAATATTACAAAGAGAAAGCATTTGATTGTTTCTTTGTAATGGATATACTCAAAAAACACTCAATCGATTTTAAAATTCTTGCAATTTTGAAATTCTTCAAATCATTTCAAAAAGTTATCTACTCGAGCGAAGCTGAGGCGGGTCATAAAGTAAATATTTAGGATAACAGATGGCAAGAAAAAATCAATCATATGTTTGTTACATATGCAAATTGATATTATTATTAAACTCCTACGTTTATATAAACATTACGTATATATCTATAGCTATAAATGTGTATTATAGTATATCAGTTGGTACAGTTAAAATTATGATTTATGTTACATGAAGCTTTTACAAAAGTATCGTTCATATATTGCTTATATTCGTGATAAAGCAATAAATAACAATTGTCCGCAGATATATCGCGGCTGCGACCAATAAACCAAGCCGGTGATTAACAGATCGGCGGTTAATAACGCATGTAGTTAGGGTAGGCACTCATTTGGCATTCATTATAATTTTACTACAATCCGCCTTCTGAAAATTTCATAATTCGACAGTGTTAACAAATTAATAAATATGTCGGGGACCACTATAAAAATAAAAGAAAATCTATGAAATCTTAGTTGTATCTGACGCATTCGTTATATTCTATTCTAACAGTTAAAAGTATGTAAACTTTATTTTGTGTCGAGAGATTTATAAATTCTAAAATGTAATCTTTATTTTCATGTTAATAATTGTACAGTCATATGAAATCTGAAATAAGGTTTTCTATGAGGTATATTATTACTAACCTATTATTTGAAATCGCAACGAAAATGTATTGTATAACTTTTGTCGACAACCCTAATTGTAATCGAATTGTAATACGAATCGGTAACACTTTATGACCGTAAAGGCGCTTAATCAAACGACCAGAGTTGGTATTCTAATGAAGAGTGTTTCATTATTTTGTCTCTATATAGGTAGATAAGTTTAAAGCTAGTTACAGCCTAAAGTCAAAAAGGTATTTTTTTTATTAAATGCCATAATAAATCTATTGAAGTACTTTTTTAGAAAGTTTGATAAAACGGATTTTAAATACGTAATTTGTACTGTATCTGGGTTCGTCAGTCTTGACTCTTACAGTTTATTAAAAAGTTGAACCTATAGAATCATTTCAAAAAAGAAAAATCTTTGAAATCTGCTGTTAATTACTGTTGGCGCCAAAGGGGTTAATTCCTCAACCCCTTCTTTATATCGACAGAAAAAATACCCCCAAGCTATTTTCATGCACTCGTAAACTCTTTTAAGTTATTGTTTTCTTTTGAAACAGCGACGTTGAAATATTGGAATTATTACGTTTAATGTTGCTTTCTTTTGCCGGTAATTTTTTTCTGTTTTTTATCGACATTGTCAAAGGGTTATTGAAAAGAGGACATTAAAGGATTTTTACACCCTACAATTAAGTCATTTTCATAACATTGAAAATGGAGTTGAATTCCTCTATCTATGTACTTGTTACATTAGAGCATTTTGTATATGGGTATGTCTTAGGGTTGGCAAATTTAACTGGTTAAATAAAGTTTACTAAAGATACCTGTGTACTTCGAATTCTATGTATTTAAAAGACATGACACGTCATGAACATGACAATTATAATGATATTATTGTACATCAACACAGACTGAAAATATTGTCTCCTGTGACTCAAACAGATTAACAATATTTCATAGAAAATAATTTTTGTTTTATTTAAAATTTCTGTTGGCGTTGTATTTATACGTATTATTTTGAGGAAAATTAATTGTTTAATCTATATTAATTATACAATTCTTCTATCTATATTGTGATAAATCCTTACAAAAATTGACATCTGCTTAATTTCTCAATCTGCAATAGTTGGACGTAACTGACAGAGTTTAAATTTTCTTGAAAACATATCTTTAAAAAATTTAACTCCGTCTAAATTAATAAATTTGAATTTTAGTAAATTCTATTAATTGTATGGAAAAGCTAGTAACGACAACACTTGTAACATTTTAGAAATTTGTCACTCTTTTCTGTGTTTACTGTCTACAAGTAACTGAACTATGGACACTTATAATTATGTTTATATTTATTTGATAGCTTCGACGGTATTCTTGTCACAGTTTTGTAATACAGGAAATAAAATAAGAAATCTTGAATAAGGACAAAAAGCACTGCTCTATTTAACTCTATACTTTCATTTAAGAAGATAAAACGCAATTACTAAAGTACAGCCCAGCTAATGAAAAAAACCTCATTTTATTTCCTATACGTGTATATTTTAAAAATGGTTCCAATGTAGACAGGGCGGCCATTGGACACGGTCGCGGATCGCCACGTTCCATTTTCAAACGGAAATGCCGTTGACAGAGAACAGTTCTTTGTTCTACTCCTTTCTATTTTCAAATGGAATTTTAGATTTTGCACGTGCTGGCTTTATTTATCGAACTGATTGTACTTTAAGTTAAATAAGTAATCAGCTTACATGTACATATATCTCAGTACTTCGAGTTATTTAATTTTATTAATTTTTCTTTATTCGGAAACTGTTACGAAGTAGTGCATTTTTCAAAAGCAATACCAACGTCATCTACAAAATTGATCATGTCTGAAATAATTTTTAAAATTTTTTTTTTTAATAAAACAGTTAATAAAGTTGAAATGCGTCCTCAGTTATTTAAAAAAATTGATTTGGCTAAAATATGAAATTAACTCTTCAAGTTAGTTAATTGTTAAGCAATGTAGTGAAATAATCTTGTACCTATACATAAATTTTAATATAGTTTAAAAAAAATATTTCCCTTTTTTAAAAAACAGTCCCTGGGCGACCGAGCCTTGCTCGTTGAATGTATATAAAAAACAACAAAAAGCCTGACTGTACTGCAGGACTCAAACCCAGAGACTTCGGCGTGGTAGACTTTTATGTTCTAGTCACTGTGCCATAGAGAAGGTAAAGTCTGTTGCAAAATTACCAATCAATACCAATTACCAATTTGGAAACACTGAGAAAACGATTTTTTCCAGAATTGAGACCTTGCTAGATCGATTTTTCATTCTCGTAAAGCCATGAATTGTGAATTTCAACGAAGTCGTCAGAGCCGTTTTCAAAGAAATTATTACAAATATAAAATTAATATTGTAGTATAGGATAGAATATAGAATAATAGCATAGGGTTCTAAAATATCTAAAACGGGAAATTTAACGCGATTACCTTCTTATTCTGGCTTGACGTTTTAACCGAGTTCCATGGTTGCAAAAATTTATATAGCATAGGGTCCAATGTCGATATCGCACCATCACAAAAGACATTGGAAAACAGTGCCTATGTTTCAGGGTTCGGTAGCTAAATGGCTAAAGGAACCCCTATAGTTTATTTATATCTATTGTATAGACTCAGGTGTTACTTTGCGGAAATCCATTTCATGTGATAAATTCCTAAAATGTTTAACTATTTTCCGCTCAAACTCCAAAAACCACCAATCGACACGTGTTTCGCTTCTCAACGAAGCACCCTCAGGATATAACACGACAGGAGAAGCGAAACACGTGTCAATTGGTGGTTTTTGGAGTTTGAGCGAAAAATTGCTAAAGATTTTAGGAATTTATCACATTTATTTATATCTGCCTGTCCATATGTCAGCCGATTTAAAAATAAATTAAATAAAGGGAGTTTTTTTTATTCAATTATACTTTTAGCCGATTTAAAAATAAATTAAGTAATGGCAGTTTTTTTTTATTCAATTATACTTTTTACGTATGTGAAACTATGTTTCAGTAAACTGTAGGTTGATGCGTTTTAATTATATGTAAAATATGAATAAATAACTTCTAACGTTCCACAAACATCGGTGTTTTTATTCACCCTTTATCCCACCCAAAATTGATATTATACGAAATCACCCTCATTTTTCATGTTTATTTCCTATTTATAAAAGGGACAGCCTGTATAGAAATCAAAGGGCTATTTTGACATGTTGACAAATAAGAGACTAAAATAATATCTTTAGAAATATCGTTGCAGAAAAGTGAACTGTAAAAGTTTTGCCATTAAGTTCAATTTATAAAATTATACTTGCTAATCTAAAGGTATTATATTATCAAGGGATTTGAGACGATTTGTTGTGGAATCGGAAGTAGCCGGTTTCATTTTATTTTCAATGTATTTGAGCTTTTTATTATAAAAAGGGTTTTGTAAGCCGCTTAATATTTGACTACTGGAATTACATATACATAGCTACGTATTACTTACTTTGCACATAATGTGATGTGCGATAAACGTTTCCAAGAGGTTTTTCCCATATTACATATAACTGACGTTTTTGATATAACTAAATTACTGTATCTACTACACATACGACATATTAATGATAACATTAAAGAACTGTATTAAAACAAGTTTTTTATAATTAGAAAAAGGGGCCCGTGTCCTTCTCTTAAGTTTAATCTATCTCCATATGATAAAGTCCTAAAATCTCTAGCTATTAGCTAGGATACACCAGAGCACCGAATTTGGTGATTCGGTGCTGGTTGGCTGGCCAGCACCAATTCGGTGATTCGGTGTTGGTTGGCTGACCGAGTCCTATCTCTGGTGTGTCTTGAGGATGCTTCGTTAAGAGGCGGGGCACGTGTCGACTGGTGGTTTTTGGAGTTTGAGCGGAAAACAGCTAGAGATTTTGTAGCATTCATATTGGGTGTCTCCACCACGTACATGGAGAACAATAGTTTATAATAATAATTGATACACGTAATTACTTAAAGTATAAATTAACATTTAACTTCTTTTATCTTGAAAAATAGATAATTCCTTGCTTAGCTTAAATGTTTACCAACGACATTCACTGTGACAGACTGACATTGACAACGTAGAGTAGTTTAACTTTTTTAAATAACGTTTAAGGCATTGGCCGTAAGCCTGTCAGCAGGAACAAACTTGTTGATAAATATACGAATTACCTAGGTTTACTTTAGAAATATTATTTTTAATAATTCGTTTGTAGATAGAACTTTCTATAACTTTCTAGAACGGCACACGGCGTTGATGACAAATGTACCGGTTGTCTAGATTATCTATGCTTAGGAGTGTGAAGGTAAAGATACGTTCGATAAACATATCAATAGACTCTGATTAAGTATCCTCTGTTTTCAGATAGAATAAGCTTTAAATTAATGAAACATTAGGTCTTAAGTTCATTAATTTAGTAGTACTAATGAATAGTAATAAAACTATAGTTGACATAAACGTTATACACTTATATAAAATTAATTAATCTTATCGACTCGCTAGGTGGATGTAATTTTAGATAGGGTTTATCGACCACTGTCTCTTCACTAGTTGTTCCAGGAGTAGGAGCATAGGTGACCTTCGTTGTGGGGTATAAAAAGCGTTTCGCGTCTGGCTAGTTCCTTTTTCTTTTCTTTCTGCTGTGGAGCGAGCTGCCTCATCCTAATCTTATGAAGAAACTAGTAGTTAGGCCACATGTCGCCTAGTCTCAAGTCTAGCTTTGTGTGGGATTAGCACCCCAATTATAATTAAATAATGTGTTAATTTAATAATGTGTAGTAGTGTAGATTAGGTAATCTCATGGTGGATCCTATGGTGAGTACTTTATATGTAGAGAAGGGCGAGCATTAGAATGATAGGACTAGGGAATAGGATCCTAATGTCTACGTGTGCTTGTTACAGAGTTCTAAGGACACCTAATAAAACCAGGTGGGCCTCCTGTACCTATATTCAATGAATACCTAGGAATAGTTCTAAAAACTATTCAAAAACATCGAAAGCTCAGTAATAATTAGATATCCAATGTGTACCTAGAATGGTTTGGTACACTACTCTATATGACTATCAAGAAATCTGAATCCTCTTCGCTCTGGGTGGAAAAACGCGTGGCCAGTTTGCAGTTCCTGTGAAAAGGGGAATTCTTGAAGACCGGGGCACGTGGATGCTATAATTCAAGTAGATGCTCTTCGCTCTGGGTGGAAGAACGTGTGGCCAGGTCACAGTTCCTTTTCTTAAAGGGACATTCTTGAGGACCAGGGCACTTGGGTGCTATAACGCGTGGCCAGGTAGGTCGCAGTTCCTTTTTAAAAGGAACATCCTTGAGGACCGGGGCACGTAGTTATTATAATTGAAGTAGATGCTCTACAAAGGGGAAGACTGAGGAGTAGGTGCTGTTGGAGGATAACCACCTCCTTCTTTTGGGTTTATTCAGTAACAAAACGGATAACACTTTCTATTAGAAACTAATAATAATAATAATACTCCAGACAATTACACAGATTGTGTGACCCCAAACTAAGCAGTGAGCTTGTACTATGGGTACCACACAACGAACTCTGGGGGAGTTCCAGTAACAGCCAGACTCCGAGCCAATTTAGAAAAGTTCGTTTCCTAAATTGACCTGACCGGGGACCGAACCCGGGACCCTAGCTTGGAAAGCAGATGCATATGCCAACGGGCCAGTCAACTAAGGACTCTGTTAGATATTAGCTCCACGTAAAGATATGGTGTATCTAATATATTTTTCTCTCTAAACTTAATATTTGATTTTCATGTGTAAAATTAATATACTCTGATTTATGTATCTGTACTAGTGTGAATTTAAATGCAGTACATAAACTATGTAATGGTTTCTAAACCTTTATCATTAAGTATATTTCTCTGGAATTTAGGATAACATAAATAAATTATGTTGTTGTGACTATAACAAGTAATATCTGAGCTCAATTCTTGTAAAACTTTCATACTCTTAATTACTCTGTAAACTTATTAATATCTAATTGCTGTTAGGTAATGGATGTTCTTTCTTAATTTATTAAAACAAGGTAATGTTGTATTACAATAGCATTTAATGTTTTAAAAATTGTTAATAACTCTTTGTATATAGTGAACTCATTGAATTCACCAATGAGAATTAGATATAAGTAATAAATGTTGTTTCTTCGTGTGATGTTTTTCTTGTGTCTAATTAATTAACTTTTAAATACACATCCCATTAGATGTCGATTGCAGAGGTGTACTAGGCGCCCTTATACAAATTAGGTACACCACTCTCCAAGTGATAGTAATGATAAACATCCTCAATTACTCCACCCACATCTCACTCTGCCGGCCTGAGCAAGCCACGTTGGAATTTTAGGAATTTATCACATGAAATGGATTTCCGCAAAGTAACACCTGAGTCTATACAATATCTACCTCCATAACTTTCAATAAAATCGGTACGACGGTTTAGCCGTGAAAGCCGTCCAGACAGACAGACCTTAGCATTAATAATATTATTATGTACGGATAAAAAAGGTACAATTAACTATTTTACTAACGAACAGTGTAATATTAAGGGTTCTGTAAAATAAATAGCAGTTGTGCAAATAAAACTGAAATATTTTTGTGATTTCAAAGTAAAGGCTATTTTTTCTCCTGCAGATATTTACGCGATCAAAAATTAAACGAGCATTTTTTAAATTTTCATCTGTTTGTTTGTCTGCTTGTTTTTCCCAGCAGCCTTTCATTGACAATTAGCGGACTTTTCAAACAATTGCAGTTACTTTTAAAACACATAATGTAACGCGGGTGAATCCGTAGAATACAGCTAGTATATAATAAAAAAGATCCACACGCTTGTTACCTAACTTGCCAGCTAAATATTTCACGATATCTGCTGTCAAAACGAGAATTTGTATAATCTAATTTGTACAGTGGAGCTAAATCTAACGCGAAAAGTGAATTTTACGGCCATGGTGCAATAGATACGCAATCGTCATACATGATACCAATTTTTATTACAATTATTCACTGGTCCCGCAATGATCGTGTGGCTGTCGCTGTCTGCAAAATTTTAAGGTAATAACCCCGCAGTTGTTAAAAATAAATGTGCATCATTTGTTTAAAAATTAAATAGAATAAATAATTCTATTTCGATATCATTTTACAGAAAATAACCACAAACAATTAATAAATTTATTAACTTTTGTTCAGTGATTACCAAGAATTATTTTTTTTAGTAGGAAGATGATTTTAAAAATATTTTAAAATTGATTTCGTGTATTTTTATTAATATTATAAACATATTAAATATGAGAAATATGAACACTAATATCGATAAAAGTCACGCTTGACTTATACACACGAGCTTCTTCGTTCATCCGTCAAAAAATCGCTCACCGTATTTCATTGTCTGGCAACACCGAGGGAAGATTCTCCCCATTCTCAAAGAAAAATGTAGGTACAGTGCGAACAACATTGGGTAATGTTTTAAACATTAGGTATCGGAAAATGTTTTATTTTTGTGAAATGATGGATTGGTTTCGGGTTAGCTTTTCAGCGCAATATTACAGTTTATTTTGAAATATTTTTTGCTTTTTTAGATAGATTTTCGTCTTTGTTAGATAGAGAGTATTATTTAGATTGCATATATTTATACATTTTTAGTAGTAATGAATCCGTTATTTCATTTTCTTTAATCTATTAAAAAAAATCGACACAGTTAAGTACATCAATTAAGTAATCTTGAACTACGTGCAAAGGCTGATATTATGGGTACTATACAATGTACTGGGGTAGCAGCCAGTAACACCCAGAGAACATAGACTCCAACCAGAGTAATTGAGTCCAAACATTATTTTACTTAAACATTATTTTATTAATCCAGAGACATAAATATAAATACAGTATCAATCTATTCTATACCACACCCGGGTGGCGACTGCGGGGCGAAAGGACGACGCGTTGCATTTTTGCTTAGCTCAGCTCAGACCCCACAAAATCAATTACAGTATTCAGTTAAGATTACATTAATTAATTTGTGATTATTAGCTACTTCATTTATTCCTTCTGATGTCTTTGATTGGTGTAAGCACTTCAAGAAAAATCTAGGTAAGTATATTAGAATTAGCTTTCACTTGAAATTTGGATAATGTTTTTGTTGTCACGTCATGTTGATGGAGTGTATGTAGAATAACAAGAAATTATCTGTTACCCGCGACTTCGTCCGAGTGGAAATAAAGAAAAGTTCAATTAAAATATAAAAAAATGTGGTCAGAAAGTTAATTCTAGATCTCAACAACGGCGCCACCTACTGAGTCTAACTATAGCTAAGAACCGTCCAGGTAACTCCATAAGTATCAAAAACATTCATCACAATCGGTCAAACCGTTTAGAAAGGAGATGAATTTATTATCATACGAGTACACGCGCACCGGAATTTTATATACAAAGATAAAATATAACACGCACCTGTGTTGCGTGCCGTTTGCGTACGTGTTTGCGTTAGTGCTCAGTAAATTTTTTCCTGATTTATTTAGGAAGTCATTTTAACTAATGCCATATAATATATTTCATTATAACCGGATTTATTAACATCAATAATGCGTTAACATAGGCGTACTCACATTATTAGATGGACACAATATTAGATAGTAATGTATTATTGCCTCGTAATTACCATGGACTAATTGACAGAATCAGCCATCCGGAATCTATTAGCGGTATGTTGCTCATTACCGTATTTACATAATATATATTGCATATTCGTATATTATATCATATCAGTTGATTCGTTCACGATAGCACAGTACAAGTAAGCATACAATATTCTATCTTCATACAAACGCTCCCAAACGACGCGCTCGAAATCTCGACATATCTCGACATACGACAGTCGCGAGCGCGCCGCGGTTGTCGTCGGACGGTATGAGACGCTCCTGCGCATTTATTGACTAAATATTATGTCAATCAAGCTTACGAGCACAATGTTCAGTGTATGGATGTTTGAATACATCTATATCGAAACCAGAAATATTTCTCTGTTGCTAATTTGTAGGAAATATATTATCATAATGATCTAGTTAATTTATTGCTGATTTTTAATTATACTGCACATAAAAAAGTATTTTTTTGTCCATTTCCACCATACTAACTCACAAACTTTTAAAACTAGATATAAAATACTAGTAAAATTATATAAATAAAAACGTATTAAATTTGCTATAATATAAAATGAAGAGATAATATGACAATTTAATATAGTACCTATTATCAAATACGTAACCCAAGAAAAACATTCAGTCCAAGTCGGTAGCCCTATTGCGCGTTTACGTACCAAACGACCGTAGGTAATTATATCTAGGACACTGCTAGGTCTCGACGGCGTCACGAAAACAGTTGCGCTCTGCTGGAGGGCGCCAGTGTTCTCTTTTTGTTAATTCGTCGGTATTGCTAACATATTAAGTACTGTTCGCTTAAACTGGTGTTAATGCTCCTTATTGTCCACTACTCATCCATCACAAAAGGAATATAACCTGATTATATATATGTATGTTTGTGTATTGTACGGCACGTTTTGTTTAAAATAAATTTCTCTTTAAAAGTGAGTCATTATTTGAAAATCGTCTGTTCTAATATCAGGCAACAAACGTTTTTTTTTAGTCTGTACATCGTTCAAGGGAAACAGCCAAGCGTAATCACTTCTTTCTGAAGTCAATTGAATATTGTGCATTTTTGCTTGTATTTCTGTAAATAACATGTAAACGACGCGACTACATTCGACGCATTCTGTTTGTGTATTCGCAGAGAATTGGTGTTTTGATACACACAGACAGAAGTTTTACGAGCATGTTCAGTTATTATGTTCGAGCTAACAGGTAACAGATAAAAAATTTGAATGTCGTAGTCTTTTGTCCAAAGGTTAATAGAGTAAAAGGTATGTAAATAAATGTTTAATAAATTCCAAAATTTTGAAATGTTTGCACCGGCCATTCATTAGGATTCATGAAATATCCTAGACAACAATACACTTATCGGAAGATCTTATTATTATTAAAAGAAACTAAAAATTTTGCGCCTTTTTTAGCTGAATCATATTCAAACAAATGTTACATAGTATATGTAATATGTATAAGTTCTATTTTTATTAATAAAAATAATTATTATAAATCCGCCAGACATTACACACCAATCATCTGGTCTCAAATCAGACCATTCTCTGTGCTATTGAATTAAATTTACTGTTTTTTCTCGTATATAACTTGAATTTGTATGTACTACGAGTATATTTAGTTCGTAGTATTCAACGTTTCTTTTCTGTTTCAGTATGTGTTGTTGTGTATTAACTTTATAAAATGCAGAAAGGAACATTGTAAATTAAATTTTAGACAGATCTTTAGACCTTTTTACTTTAAATCTAATTATTTAAAAGCAAAAGATTGTATCTAGGGAAATGAATATTGCACCCAGAACCATGTCGCGTATTTTATAAGATGACTTAGAACTTGCAGTTTATAAGAGATGCGCTGGTCATTACTAACCTTGTAATTTAAAAATGAATAGGACGGTAAAGTCTAAACAATTACTTAGGCGGTACGCAAAGGGAGGTCACAGAAAAATTGTATTTACTAACAAGAAAATGTTTACAATCGAGCAACATTTTAATAAGCACAATGACCAAGTTTGTGCTAAAAACTTTAGTTCTAGAGAAACTTCTCAGTTACTCAGTAGAGTAAAACGTGGGCATTATCCGGCTTCAGTGATGGTTTGGTGGGGTGTTAGGTATCAAGGAGAGACTGAGCCACATATTTGTAAAAACGGTATCAAAACATCGGCCCATGTGTATCAAGATACGTTTCTTGAGAACGTAGTTAAACCTCTTAACAACATCATGTTCAATAACCAAAAATGTTTCTTTCAGCGAGACAGAACCGGGTCATAAAGCTCGATCCACACGAGCGTGGCTAAAAGGAACGTTTCTGACTTCACCAGAGCTGACCACTAGCCGTCATCTAGTCCCGATCTTAATCCACTTGATCATGAATTATGGTTTCTTTTAGAAGATATGATACGTTCTAAACGCCATGATAATTTGGAGTCCCTTAAGCATTCCTTAAGATTGGCAGTGGCAAGTTTTCCCATAGAGAATGTGCGTGTTTCAATCATTAACTGGCCACAACGTTTAAAGGATTGTATTAAAGCCAAAGGAGATCATTTTGAACGAACTTCTTATTTTTAAATTCTAAGTAGTATATTAATGCATAAACTAACGCACACTGCAGTAATAAACGTTTTATGTAATAGAAAAAAAAAAGATATTTTCCTTGTACAATATTTATGGCAAGACTAGGTATAATTCTATTATCGTTAATCGAGATCTTTACAACAACTTAGTCATTATTTTTTAAATATTGTAAGTTATTTTAAAAAACAAAGCGTCACTAATACAAATTCGTCTATATTCAGGCAAGTTTTTAATAGGTTTACATCTACTGTGATACATAAAGCAATATTTTACTCTTAAATCAAATATTGTTTGTTGTTTAAACGACAGTGTGTTACTAATAATAGATTCATCTGTATTCAGGCAAGTTTTCAGTTAGTTTCTTTTCTCTGCCCGATTGAGATAAAATCGTTTGCAGCATGCAATTGTTTCGTACTGCCTTGATTTTGAATTTCATTAGTTATATACACAGCATTCGAGGATGGAATTTGTAACCTAGTATTGTTTTTTTTCTCACTAGATTCAGTTGGATGCATAACCATGACTATATACTTACTTCTAATACTATAATTATACATACTTTTATATATTTTTATCTTTACATATGTCATTCTTCTGTACGTGTGTTTTTCACTGAACTCCTAAACGGCTGGACCAATTTAGATTACATTTTTGTGTGTGTTTAAATGGATCCCTGGCTGGTTTAGATTCACAATTGAATCGGGTTCTAGGTTTTTTTTTATTTCGGGCAAGATGAACTCTGTCGGGTCCGCTGGTATTTTATATATTTTTGATATTAAATCTGCCAAAAATCGAAATTTGTCACTAGAGACTTGTATTTTTTAGCGAATGAATGATGAATAGATAACTTTTCTGACTGTTCTTCACAGTATAGATGTTTGTTCCGAACATACTTGAATAAATTTATTCGACTTTGATTTTCATTGTATGAATAACAAACAAGCATAAACATGTAAATTCCAGTATCAAAATTCACGTAGAGTACATTGCCAACTTCACTTATGTTATTTATTTACTGAAACCACTGAGTTATATTACATGTAGCTCATTTCTATATCTATAATACATTAGCGTCTAGACTGATTGCTTCGATGCTATTAATCACAGCTTTTTGTTGAGATCTGTAGTTGCTCCACTTAGCATAATTGCTATATACTGCAGCTATAATTAATAATATGTCTCCGGTAGGTTCAATAGCTAAATATAGTTGTATCTCAGCGGTCGACTTCAAGTTATTAGTTATATATTTAATTAAATAATGAACATTTCAAAACCGTAGGTTTTTAAAGTACTAAAAAAACCAGTTTGGTCTTAAAAAGTTAAATTAAAAATACGAAAATAATAAACAAAACACCTACAAAAAGTCATAAATAATATAATTATACTTCGCTGCTTGCTGTTCCCTGCGAATTTGTCCGCGCGGATTTAAATAAGTTGGCTAGGTATGTCCTTCCCCAAAGCTTAGTCTATTTCTATTCTAAATTTCATCAAAACCAATTCAACAGCTTAGGCGTAGAAACGTAGATAATGGACAAACAGTTTCATACAATGTTCGACTCTCCCCCCTTTTGCGAATGGAATTTAAAAAAAAATGAAACAAAGGCAATATTTATATTTTCAAAAACGCATTCCGTTTCATTGAAAGTTTCATACAAATTTCAACCCCCTCTTATCCCCATTTAAAATGTAAATTATTTAAATGATTTTGTTACCGGTTGTCTGATGACAGTTTGTGTAATGTAGGGGACATTACACAAACTGTCATCAGACCAAATTTCATGATTCTTGGCTTAGTAACTTTTGAGACTTCGTGATTACCGCTATGGTGGCACGAGTTATGTAAGACTGTGGGAGTATGGCGCTTCTTACCGCACACTCATTACCACCTAACTTGCAGTCAGCATGCGACAGCCAAATATCATGCAATATCTGCTGCCAAACCCAGAATTCGTACACACTAATTTGTATAGCGGCGCTATATCTACAGCAGAAACTGCATTTTACGGTCATAGCGCAATAGACACGCAATCGTCATACATGATATCAGATTTTTATTACAATTAGTCACCGGTCGCGCAATGATCTTGTCTGACAGCTGTCGCTGTCTGCATATTTTTAGCCGGTTATACGTTTTATCTGATTCTGCCCTCGACAATACTTTCGTAATTTAAGTATAAAGTTAAGAAATTTACAAATGCGTCTAGGGCCTCTAAGATTTCCTAATATATTATTGTTTAACTTTGACTTTAGATATTATATTTTGTATCGGATGTTTTTTTAATATTTAATTTAACCTTTATTAAACACTTTTTAAAGTAGGATAAAAAAATAGTATCCATTTTTAGTAATACGTCATGCGAGATATTATCATTCTTTTAAATGCGAATAGAGATCAGCAGATTTTGCAGAAATAGTGCCTGCACATATAACATTCAGATCGGAATATCCTGAGAATGGTTTGGCCGATGTCCACCAAATATAGCCGAGGGCATTCACGAATACTTTACAAACTAAAAAAAACTATATTAAAATCGATTCATCCGTTTGAAAACTACGATGCCACAAAGACATACGCAGAATAAACACAAATAGGCAACGGCGTCAAACTTATAATATCCCTTTTTCTCAGTGGTTAAAAATAAACTAAAATTACTACATTTTAAACTTCAATGAAAAGATGCCAATGCTGATCTTCTTGGTCGATTGCTCGATGGCTTTACCTGGTTATGTATACATACATACATAGGTATCATAGCTCTCGAACGAATTAATCGGTCTTCGTCAGATATTTTTAGGGTTCTTTAGTTAAATTGGCAAAAATGAAATCCTTACTGTTTCGTCAAACCATCTTTTCGTTTGTCCGTATGTCACAGATGATTGTCGAAGAACTGAACATTGGTCGTACCTGCTACCCTCAACTTAGCCGTGGATTTTTTTACCGCAAAAAAAGAAAAGAAAAAAATGTGTAAAGAAAAGGATTATATATCAAAGTTAATATGTTTGATACCCTTATCAAATAAATAAATATGCATTTCATTGTTCATTTGATTAATTCCATACACAAAGTTTTAATTTTCTGGTACTAACATTGATAACCTTTTCCCACATCTCTAGGGTCGAATTTCCAAAAATCACTTCTTAGCGGATGCTTACACTACACAACACAAGGAATCTTTTTGCAAAATTTCATGTCTCTAGTTTCATTGATGTGGGCTGTGCATAACCAACAAACTCGCAAAACTTTTATAGAAAGTTTAACTATATACCCAGTGGTGTAGTTTCACTTGCCATAATACCTTGTACACAGAGTGAAGGTATGTCTGTACATAATTAGTTATTTATATAACGGGCATGCCAAAATTCACGGAAGATTTGAATTTTGCGTCATTTGTGCGGTAAAGTGTTGCCAATGAAAAAAAAGACAGCGCGACAGCTGCCTGTTCAGGGTTACTACGGGGTACGTACGGGGTTTTCATTCTTGAATGATATTTTAAAAATACTGAATATTTGACATCAACCGTTCCCAATTTTCGTACAAAATAAGGTCGGAATATTGATTTAACTTCATCAACTGTGAAGACAATATTTGAAAAATTCAAGGAGACCCTACAGACTTTTTTTGCAATTTTTTGAAGTATGAGATTTATGTCAACAAGTCGTCCATTCTAGTTTTAAAAGAAGAAAATGAGCACTGTATTGAAGAAATTCGGCTGCATTTAGTCATAAAAACTTCGACAAAAGAGTGCGTATGTGCCGGCGAAGCCGTGGAGACCCCATATGTTATTTCTTAAAATAATCCTATACTTTATGTAACAATTCAAAAAATTACAATTTTTATTAAAAACTTGTATTTTTCATCAAAATTACTTCTTGTGTGAATTTTGGCTGTTTTAAGTAATTACCGTTAGTACGAATATTAGAATCTGTTTATTTTGTTCTCAAATTGTCAGTATTTATTTTGATACTCAGTGCTTTTACAAACTTTCATAGAAATAATGAGGAAAATTGAACAATATCAAACGCTATTATCTAGCGTTAAATGTCATACGAGAACATCAAGGGTGTACTCGTTTTGGAGAAGGCAAGTATAACTATTTATTTTCAGATATAAAGAAGTTCAACAGGTTATGATTATGTACTTCAATATCTATAATTAAAACAGCTGTATAATCATGTTTCCGTTAGCACAAAAATTATATTAGGTATCTTAGGTTTTATTCAATCATAGATTCTAATCTAAAGACCGAAAGTGAGTGGTAAAAGAAGCCAAGGAAGACCACGGCTGACTTATGAAGATCAAATAGCTAGTGTTAGCCGATGGAAATGTCAAAAGCAGTCGCATATGTAGGCGAAAATGTGTGAGGAGAATGATGAGAGTTGAGGAGGCGAAAGAGGTATGTAAGGGTCGAACCGCTTGGCACTCCGTCCTCTCTACCTCATTGGGGATACGGCGTGAAGATATGTATGTATGTATAGCGACAATATACCATTAGATCTTGTTTGTTGATTCAGTAAACTACATCAACTATTTTATAATTTTACAGACTCCATATATTATCCGAGCTGCAGATTAAATAGCCGTGTTAATTAATTACTAGGTCCGGGCATCGGTTTATTCCATAAAGAACAATACACTTAAGTATCTTAATTGTATATAGTATTATGTTTGTGTCTGGTCAGACAAAACGACGACTATTAAGGTCATCGCCCAGTACACCCAGACCCGAGATAATCTAGAAAAGGCCGTTTCCTAAATTGACCCAGCCGGGAGTCGAACCTTCCCGCTTAGTCACAACGCCTAAACCACAGCGGCATCGAGGTCGTCAAAACTTACACACTCTCAGCTCTCTCACACACGCAAATTTGGATATAAAATGTTATTCAGCTAGTAATTACAATTCAATGAAAGGACCACGGACGCCATTTAAACCAACCAAACTAAGAAGGTAAAACAGTCTCTCGCGCTGTTTTATCGACATGAGTGCGTATAGATTTTTGTGCCGAGCAGTTGGCGGCAATTTTCAAATAGAAGGCAGTTACATTACTACGAAATAAGACAATTCTCTGACAGGTCTAGTTTCGATTTCTCATCTGCAATTATTGGTAGCACTGACTCCAAGGTGGAATTTTGCTGTCCATTCCGATCGCGAAATACTGTGAATTTGAACATATACGAAATTTTAGAGTTTATTATCTATTTTTCATTACCATCAAGATGCCTTATCCACGTATTATTGTCGCGTACAAAAACCTCTTCCAAAGAGACAATAACAGTACTGAACCCGCTACTTCCCACTTCTTTTATCTTCACTATATTAAGGAACTCCAGTTCTCATGCAAGTAATATGAGACGTTGCTTTCATTGTACACGTAGTAGTTTTTCTTATCGCCACTACTTTCATTTTATTGCTGCAGTATAAAAGTTTTTCTTGCGAAAACTGATTTTGTTCCTTTTTTAATTCATTTAGTTTTAATAAACTAGTATTATGGCTATTTATTTTCAAGGAAAGTTATGTTATATGTTTATTGTTACTATAAAGGATTAGATATTATGTTAAATGGTTCGGGCACATAGAAAGAATGAGTGATGAAAGACTGACGAAGAAAATATACAGAGTGAAAGTGAGTGGTAAAAGAAGCCAAGGAACACCAAGGCTGACTTATGAAAATAAAATAGCCAGTGTTAGCAGATGGAAATTTCAAAAGCTCTCGCATACCTAGGCGAAAAAGTGTGAGGAGAATGATGAGATTTGAGGAAGCGAAAGAAGTATGTAAGTACCGCATCGCTTGGCGCTCCGTCCTCTCTGTCAACCCCGTTGGGGATACAGCGTGAAGATATGTATGTATGTATTCTCTCTACCATGTACAAATGATCAAACAATAAGTACGTAAGACAGTGATTTCCAATGAAGCACTAGGCTCGTTAGGTCACACAAAACGCACAAGCACTTAGTAATATTCAGACTCTAGGACAATTTATATTATAGAAACTGGTTTTCCTAATTTTTGGACGATGTCACAAGGAATCAATCAATGCTAATAAACATCTTTTGTGAAGTCAAAGATGTTTTCTTTATCTTCGTGCTTCGAAAGGCAATTCTAATAAAAAAGCTGTCGCAGAAAGGTGGTATTCTTTAAGTCGGCGTAAAAATTGTATGGAATGTTGTATTGATCATATGAAAAATAGTTTCTATTTTTCTCACGCAGAGAAATTCAAAGAAATTATTGATTGATTTGTTCAATGTTCATATCTACGGTATATGATACATGATATTGTATTTACATGATAGTATAACTAGAATTATAATTATTCATTAAATTTCAATAAAATTTTGTGTCTGTTTATGTGTTTATTTGGGTATTCGTTTTTGTTAAATATGAATGCAAAAATGACGTAAGTGAGACGTTTTTAATCAAATTTTTAAAATTAAAACGTACTGCAAATTTTTTCTTCTGCGAATGTAGTAGAGTGAATGTACGTGGACTTTATAAAACTCATGCTAGTAAACGCGAAGTAGCTAAAAATATTTCTGGTCACTTTATGAATTGCCTACATACCCTAGATAGCTGCTGCAATCGGTGAAGGTTACAGCTGACGGATGCGCGTTAAGATACAGCAGCATGAATTTTTGAAGGCCTACATAAAATTACATAAAATAGTACATATATTTAAAATTTGATTGTGAACGAGTCTTTTTTTTTCTTGCTCCATAGTATGGCGCACAGATTAGCGCATTTGCCAATGTCACGTATTGTATTTAAATAAGTAGAATCGTTATCGTAAAACTCCTCCAGTAAAGTGATAGTAGACTTCTTGGAAGAGTGCGAGAACTTCAGCTACACATGTTTATTTAGACCTACTCCATTGTTTTCACTTAAACAGGACTCTAACACACAATATACTATCACTTTTGTACTTTAAAACGCCCAAAAATGTAAAAAATAGAAAATATAAATAAAATGACAACCTCACTTCTCAAAAAGTCAAATTGAACGAGTCTTATTTACGTCGGATCTTTTCAATTCCTTTACATGTAGTCGAGAGTTTTTTTTAAATTAACCGTCAATATAATTATCAACATGGCCAGCACTGATTTAATTTAATGGGGCATAAACTTTAATAAACGTTCTTACAACTGAGTGTTATCGATAAATATCACGACTTTGCCTGTATCGATTTGTAATATGTTTGTTTTCCTCTCCCAGATCAGTACGGAAAAAAATATGATACATTAAAATGTTAATTAATTGGTGATATTGATTAGAAACGTGTAATGATTCACGCAACTTGTACAGCCTTCTGTATTTGTGTACCAAAAATGTAAATAACGCAATTGTTGTAAATAACAACGGCGTCTGAACCCTTTATATTTCGTACCCAATTCACTCGCAGGAACATTCAGCTATTCTCGTATTTTACACTTCAGTACCACGTTCTGAATTATCTTTACGTAAAATACGATTTTTGACGTTATTTTTCGGGAATAAAATTCAAATTCATTCGCCGCTTAGTTTTTGTAAACGGCAAACCGTAAGTTGGTTTCAGTACAATTAACTCCACAAATCCTACTTCTGTTTGCAAATGAATTGGTTTGTCTTGATTTGAATAGTTCTTGTGTCGAGATTTTGGCACTAAAGTGATTAGAAAGTGTAATTATTTATTAAATATCTATTTCTAAATGTTTAATTAATGTTAATTTAAATTAAAATGCAATCTTTGGCCTAGAACAAATTAATAAACATATTAAGCTAGTCAGATTCATGCATACTTTTAAGGTTATATGGCATTATTAGATATAAATATTTGATGTTTGTAAATGTCATTATACCGTATATCAGATATAGAGATACAGTGTACTGATATATATGTTACAGCCAAACTGATAAATCTAGCCTTTATTTATACTATCTAGTCTTTCTATGTAATATCTACCCAATGCCAGTTATTACTCCGTTAGGAATATAGCGCGAGAAAATGACGACCTCCGTGGCGCAACGGTCAAGCGCGTCGGAAAGTAAACGGGGGTTGCGGGTTCGATTACCGCCCCGAGTCTGGGTGTTTATATATGATATGTATTTATTTACAAAAGAAAAGTATATAAGTAGTATATCAGTTGTCTAGTACCCATAACACAAGCGCTGTGCTGCTTACTTTGGGACCAGATGGCGCTGTGTTAAATGTCTGAGTACATTATTATTATTATTATATATAAATGGATGAAAAGATGAACAGATCTAGCTAGTTTAGCCAAAGTGATTATAGGGGCAGAATGAATTACATAATCTAGTTATTTTATGTAATTTATAGTGAAGTTTAGACAAAGTAATAAAATACAATGTTTAGTTGATTTCATAATTCACGGTTACATAAGGTAAAAACTTTTTCTGGTATAGTTAATAAACATTAAGTTACGTGCACATAAAGTTATATTGCATGTTATCTTTGCGCTTTCTATGTATAAAACTTTGTAAATCATGTGGGAATGTCCTTTTGCGAAGAAAAGGCTTTAATGTTCTAGGGGTAAAAAGTGTAAGTTGCATAGCAAACGATTGCCAAACACTTTGGGTTATTTTTTTTTGCTTTTGTCCCTGTACACGGAAAAAGGATGTTCTGCGTTATGTACGGAAGCAAGCGAAGGCTCGAAACCACTCTTTCCGGCGACATAAGATTAGATTCGAGTACTGTTTTATTAAAAAAACCGCAATCCCACAGCATTTTGACTCGTTCAGGTCCAAAGACAATTAATAATGACGTTCGAGTGATTTCTTCGCTTTTCAAAGGAAGTCAAGGTAAGGAGGTCATCAGTAGAATGTAAAAAATGAATATTAGCACATAAGAAAGAAATAGACTTTGTCACTATGGAAATAAATTAGATAAGAAAAGCATAATGTAATTACAGATAAGAGTTAAAAAGTACAATGTAATTAAAGATAAGAGATATATATATAGATGTATATATATATACCTATATATATGTAAATTTTAACGTATGTATGTACTTTTTTGTTATTAATAAGATAAGAGTATTAGATTAAATTAAAAACCAGAGAGTAGATTAGAAGAGGGAAATAGATGAACAAGGGTGGTTTGATTAGAAAATATAGGGCAGTGTAATAAATTTATTGTTTTATAAAATACTTATTTAATAAGGTCTTTGAATAAATATCAGGGGAAGACGAATAAATAAAAAAAAAGAAGGAGGTTATCATTCCGTCAGGTACGCCCATGACGAAGACTGTCTTTATTATTGTCTTTGTTATGTGGGGGTGTAGATATTATTATCTAATTACACCACACTCATAAAAAGAAAAAGGACACTTAGTTGACGAGAACAAATAACTGAACCGAACACTTCACAGAGTCAACAATATATTTTTGAGACACACGATTTACAGTCACAATTACAATAACATCATACAAGCGATACGCAGATACGACAATAATAACAAAATAACAACAAACATCAAGGATTATAAACAATTTCAACATGAGAATGAACCGTTGAGAATGAACGCAGAATGAATTTTGTGTGTCGCGCACTGTGTTGGCGCGACCGTTATTCTTTGTTAGCGCGGGAGTGCACAGTGTAAGTGGTAAATGTGGCCTACAATTACATTAACTATTTTCAATTGACTGTTATTTATCATGATTAGATAAAATAATAATTGATTTATCAGATTGACCACACGATTATGTCAATATATTATAATAACGGATTAATCAATTTATCTGTAACATAAAAATTATACATATGTAGATATGCTGTTTTAATTATCTGAGACTTCTGTCTTATGTGCAATGTAGGTCGTCTTAACTGAAATTCATAATAAATTGAATAAGCTGACAAAAACCGTACAAAATTTTATGGGTGCTTGAAACTTTCTATACATTTTTTGAGTCGAGCTTAACATGAACATCACATACACATATTACCTATGGATTGTTTATCAAACATTATGTAGATATAACTCGACTAAATATTTTCCTATTTCTTGACAAAATAAGACAAAAACATTTGGAATTCCTTACACGTTCTAAGGTTTCCTTTATTACGCGAAAGCAATACAAATAATATAACGAACGTAAGCCCGTGTGCACAAGTAACACGATATTTTAAAAGAAAAAACCGGACATGTGAAGACCTTTAAAACGATCCCCCAAGGGGAATGCCAATTTAATTTTGGAAGGACAGTCTATTGAGTGAAATCCTAAACATATTGAATGCGATATAGAAATAATGCTTTGATGTAATTTTATCCCTCGTGTACCTTTTTTGTAAAAATATTAGCTTCATTTTGTTGGACAATTATTTTTGTTATTGGTTTGAAAAGCGATGGCTTTATTTGTAATGATGTTTATTATTTCTTATTATATTCAATATTTTTTGTTTATCATTTTTAGGAATTTATAGGCAAAATTTCGCATTTTTTTTAAATATTTATATAGTGTTCATTAATTGGACTATAGCTTTCGATGTAAAAATGTATTTTGTAAATGTTGTATTGTTTTTGTGTTTTTGAGTGTTCATCTGCGGATTCGATTATAAATTACAAAAGACAAAAAAAATAGATCAAAAAGATAATATCTGTAATTACAAATTCTCTGATTTGGCAAAGAGAATGGAAATTATTAAATTTTAATAGTCGTTATATCAAAGTTCCGGCGCCGGTGAGGCGGTGAGGCGTCGACGCGTGACCAGTTCAAAGAGAAATTTCCCTTTTACAGAGTCATTAGAGCGTGTCATTTTGTTTTTCATTTTTAACAGTGTGAAATAGGCCTTATGTTGTAATTGATGTTTTTTTATTGTTTGATTGATCATTTTTAATAAAAAATTCATGATTATAATAATAATCGCCATTTGAATATACATAACAATTATGAAATATTTCCTTCTAAGATGCTTCTGAAGTAATTCATGTTAATAATATAATATTTCAGTACCGAGATTTGAAGGCTTTCTCCCTGATACATCAGAAGACTGTTTGTTTAATAATATTTTTCGCAGTTAATCATGATTATCATTAAAGAAAGTCTGCTATTTGGTTAACGTGTACTGGCGATGGTTTATTTCTAATGAGCGCTTGGCTGATAACGCTGTAACGCGCATTTAAAGTGAGTTTTAACGGGAGTCTTGGATTAGCGGGAAGTTTACGCGCATGTTAAAGTTAACATCGTCATTTCGTCCGTAAGTGTTAATGATAATGACTACGATCTTAACGTACAAACTTGTAGCATAGAGTCGGTATTGTATAGATTTTTATAGAGGAGCATAATTCAGTATTCTGGACACCGGATAAAAGCAGTATACTATCTGCTTATTATAATAGTTTTTCTCAAAGTTTATTTAATGGTCATAGTAGACATTTGGAACCATTATTGTAGCCCAAGTACAGATGATGGACTTCAAATGTGGAGTTTTGTCTCTGGAGATTTGTTGAGACATAAATAAAAAGTGAAATAAAAAATATTATGCATCTTGTGGAATATCAAATGGAAGTCATTTAAATCATAGAATGTTATACATAACACGTTACTTTGTTGAAAGTTTTGAAAGGTTGTTACAAAAAAGGGTATTTTTTATCGCCAAATACAACGCTCAGAAAAATCTAAAAAAATCACAGCAAAAGGTAATTTTAATAAAACTTGTAATTTTAATTATATTAGACACTTTTTTTTACACAAAAAGGAAGCTCTAAGCCTTAATTTATTTCGGCGGTTGGCGTTTGATACCACTAACCAGTCACAGTACGTAACATTATTTGTACAAGTACCTACAACCTGTATTTTTGTAATCAAATCACATTGACATCATTTGCAACGTCTAAACCTAAATAATCAAATTAGGTTTTGTACTTTCATTATATATATGTCGGTGGAAATATTAAATGGCACTCATTTGATTATACTAAGGCAAAGTGCGATTTCCGGTCTGGAAGGAATGCGCATTAATGGAACGTCGGGGCCGACGCTGGCAGCTTGTTGGACTACGGCGGCCGGTGCGATAGCATTTCTGCGACGGATCGTTTGCCATTATAAATTTCCAATTAACTACGTAATAATTGTTACAAAGAGTTTCCTGTCGTTTGCACATTAACTTTGCCTTAACGTAGTATTTTATATAGTTCGCCCCTTGTAAGATGAGGTACCTATTTCTCATAGCTGAGTCTCAAGAGTACGAATTGCTATGTGCCTTTTCCGACTTATATAAGCCGATATATCCCTATATATATATGTCGGAATATGTCGGAATTCATAAGGGCCAGAGAAGTAGAATGAAACGAATGGATGGCGCGTTAAGACATAATTTCTCATTACGATGTATTAATTTTTGCTCCGTACTTACGGTTAGTCAATGTGCATAAATTACGTACTGGTTTTGTAGGAGGAGTCTAGACAAACACGAAAACACTTTTTTAATTCGAAATACTCAACTTTTGACAAAAAGTTGAGTAATATTTTCGTGCTACTTCGAATTAAAAAAGTTTTTACGTGTTTGTCTAGACTCCTACAAAACCAGTACGTAATAATATGGTGCAATAATAACTCTTTAGTATATATCTTTCCACTTTTATTTACATTTTACTCAACCTTTATTTAGGACAGGTTATAACTTTTTGCAGTAAGCCTACGTAAACCTAGTTTATAATTTTGCTGTTATTTCTAGTAATAAAAGGATATACGTATGTAAACAAGGATTATCCTTAAGGCGACTCATTGGAAATTTTGACGACAGGGATCTCAATTTTCCTAAGTGACAAAACGTAAAACACAAAAGAAAATATCAAAGAAACCTCTTTTAAAACAGAGATTTAAATTTTTCGGAGTAACGGTACCGATTTATGTTTTTAAGTTTTCTGTAGAGTTTAATCTAAACATATTCTTTAAAGTGCCAGTTGAATTTTATAAAATAATTACAGTATTTAAAATAAACGATAATAACTGTTTTATCTTATTTTTCACATTCGCATAGAGCAGAAATATTTTGGATTAATTCCTTGTTTATCAATGCGTCGCCTTAACACATTTTATTGCAACTAGTTAGGTATGTAAGAGTACTTCATACCGTACATCAAATACTCTTGTTACGATTACGCGACGAATTGCATCCCTTAATCACCATTAAAACTTGCCCGTTTTGACGGCAAGATAAAACGCACTGTCTTACATTTACATTAACTTACGTTTATATCTCATCCCCATCGTCTGTTACATTAACTTACGAGTTTACAACTCATCACGCCATGGTTTGTTATGGTGCCGTTAGCGTAGTGTCAAAATCTACTTTCATTTCATACAAGGAACTAGTAAACGTTTGGGAAGCTATGTGGAATGTTAAAATTTTTACACGTCGATTCTTTTTCACCCCACAATAATTATTTGTTTGATATTTTTTTTGATTTTTCAGTGCCAATTTTTAGATACAAAATTTTTGTACAGATACTATTTATATTTTTTAAACACTTATTTGTATTAGTACATGAAGGTTTATTTATTAAAGACCTCCCTGGTGAGTAAACCCTTATCCATTTTTGTCCACCGGAACCGAGGAACTAGCTAAGCTTGTGGAATGCTAGATTTTATAAATCGATTCTTTTTCACCCCATGGATACCTACATATTCTTATACGTAATTAGCAATGAAATTTTTTTTGTACTGGAAGAATCTGTGTTTGTTTGTAATTTAAGGTTGATTAATCAGATGTTACTTCTGCGGAAAATCATTTTTTAGTAAGTTTTCCCGTTGAGTTTGTTTTTAATTATTGAATTTTAACTCTTCTGTAGGTAATATTTTTTACAAATATTTCCATAGACGACTCTCTCGCAAAATTGGAGTCTTTATTCATATAAATCATTTGTTTATTCAGTTATCTATTTCCGCTTACACTTTTACATTTTATGATCACATTTTGTTATAAATCATTATACCTTATATAAGCTAATAAAATATCATCGTCATCTTCATTTTCATATTGATTTTTGTTCCGAAATAAAAGAGACAACATATTTTAGCCTGTGCAGGTTTAACAATCTTTTTAAGGGTCCTTGTTTTTTTAAAATTTCAGACAAAAATACAATTATAGTGATCGAGTTATAATATAATTCTTTCTTGATATACAAACATAAATCCTACATGGATTTAGAGCATCGAACAATTGTTCTCAAGGAAATTTTGATGTTACGTTACGGTATCAGTTTAGAACTCATCATGAAATGATGACTGTTTAAATCTTGTGATGCTGCGTTAATGAGACCTGTAGGGTGATTAAAATTTCTGAAACTCGTTCTTTTATGAGTAATTAGGTGAGATTAAATTATTTGCTAAAAGCAGATCAACAACCAAATTCGTTTATTTTCTTATTAAAGAAATATGATTTTCATATTTACGTTTTTGTACTGTATGTAATTTCAATCTAATATGAGGCTTTCCTTTTTAAAGTCTACAAATATTTAAAAAAGTTAACTAGTCCAAAATATGTGGGCTGATATAATTTATATCCTTATCTGACTGTGAGAAAAAGATAGACGGAATATGAGGGTTCTGTTTTTTCTTTGAAGAGATGGAGCCCAAAAAATGTACAAAATAATAACTTCTAAAGTCTAAACCGTACCCATTCCCAAAGTGGGCGATAACGCCCCCCTGTGGGCGCTGCAGGCCTAAAGCGGGGCGGTAAGAGACCCAGAATAAAAATGGGGGCGTTGTGTAGAGGCCTGGGGGGTGATTTGTAATTTCATTGAGCTAGGAGGCATCTTAGACAACGACTGCATGAGCTCTCGACTCAGTAGACAAAATCTAAAGGATGGTTTGATTGTAAAATAGTGATAGAATTATACAGCGTTCACTAAACTTATAACTGATTTAAGTGTTAAGTTTAGCTACACCTAAACAACGACCGTTCGCAGAAATAGCTAAATATATACTAATTCTGATTTTGCTGCTTCTATCTGACAGTACATGGTGGCGGTTAGAATTCAACTGTCTCTGACTACCTCCATTCGACTACACTGTACACGAATACTTCACACTAATGTCAGATGAGTATACACAGCCTTATTATTACATAGACCTTATCAACACATGTGTGGTAGATCCATGCCACATTTGAGCACGAATTGGGCCGGCTCGTCCGGTGAAATAACATCCTCTCACAGAATATCGGCGTGAAATAATAGCATATATTGCTGTTGTGTTTCATTCTATGAGCGAGAGTGCCCGTGCCCCATCATGCTCTTCCCCCTTCTTTCTTTATAGGCCGGCAACGCACCCGTTATTCCCCGGACGTTAGGGGTGTCTATGGGTGGTGGTGATCACTTTCCATCAGGTGACTTGCTTGTTAATTTGCCCCCTTTTTCATATCAAAAAATAGGCAATCTACTATGCCATCCGCACTCTTGCCATTGAAATGTTACAAAATTATCGCAGATGGCTAATTGATGTGATTAAAATGGTTGTGATTGTGAAGCTAACAGGATATTAATGTGCCTTGTTAGAGTGCGGCTAAGGACTTATCTACTCTTATATGTACATAAGTATAAAACATCATTCGATATCACTATTCATTGTGTGTTGTTGTTAGCGGAGCGTGTGCTGGCACCATTAAAACGCGATAAAAGTGTAGGCGGAATGTATGACAATTCAATTTGTGTCCCAATAATATCGGCTTACACAATAATGGACAAAGGAATTCCTTGGTCGCGGGGCAACCTGCTCCAAGAAGGTATTGTCCATATTAATAGTACCTGAAATTCACAATTAAATCAGGAAAATAAAAGAAAGCAATGTTTCTACAGTTTATTTATATGTTACTGTTCTGTATTAGAAGGAAAAGCCTAAAACCTATAGCCTAAAGCCTATAAGGAACACTTTGCTCATCACTTACTCAGTCGGGTCAGAGCCGATTTTACAATAAACTACGCAAAGCAGAAACTTGAACAGCTTCTTGAAATGTAACTTTTCTATCCACATATTTTGTACTAATTAATGCTTTAAAACATTCGTACAATAACTAATTGTGCTTCGCGGTTTCACCCGCCTTGAAATTAGTATTTTTACGATATAAAAGGCTAAGAATACTCTTTGAAGAGTTTTTTATTTGTCAATAAAAATTCCATCAAAATCGATGCAGCCGTTTTCGAAATTATCCCGGATAAACAAACAAAAAGAAAAACATTTAAAAAAGTGTGTTTGAGTTTTGATTCCGTGTACGTAACCATAGAAACTTAAGAAAAAGCCTTTATTTAGGAATCACAGGCAGACTCTACAATTTAATTTATACGTATAGTATGTATGTAGATCAGTGACGAATTGGATATTAGTACTCGATCCGAACATTCCCTCCCACTCCTCCTCCTCCTCCCATAATGCCTTAACAAATATCCACTAATGCTGTGGCCTTATTTTTTTGTACTGCGGAGAAACTAAACGATCAAATAGTCCACGCAATTTTAAATAGATTGAGGCGTAAGGACATTTACAATTTCAAGGTTCACGGGCCTTCACGGACAAAGGAACTCGTTTTTGCGTGTGAATTCACACTATAAAAAGACAAAATTTTAAACGCCAATAAAATCTATACATTAGAAATTACATAAACATATCAACCAATCTTGCGTTATCTTTTAGCACTTACACAAAAGGTGGATATTTTGCGAACTTTAGTGTAAGCTAAGTCAAGATTAAATACTTCGCTGCAAATGCGTTGGTAATCTTAAGGAAAAAGACATCGTGTCTGTTGTAAGTCTTATGAATAGATAAAAATTAGTTTTACGAACTTATTTAAGCGAGGTAAATAAGCGAGAGTCAAATTTATATGTGACCAAACATTTTTTATTTATTATATGTACGTACTAGCGAAGAACAAAACATATTTAAAGTCATCTAAATCCGTTTTACAGCGAACATTGATCGCGACGGGAACGTCATTAATTACTCATCAAAAAGTAAATGTAAAAATATTTATTTAAATGTCCATTGCAATAAATCTATCGTCTAATTTGAACATTCCACAAGGGTTTAGTTATAATAAGAACACCACACGAGGCGTAGCTTACCAAAGCATAAACTGAGGGTAGTAAATTGCACCGGGCTACCGCAAGAATAATAAAAAATAAGATTTTTTCTATGGCTGCAGGACACGCGAATATTCATATTCACGTTATGTTTTGTATAGTGACGAACAGATTATCAGAATGCTTTTTTGTGTAGGTATATTCAAAACACTAGATTTATCTTCGATTTTGTCGATATCGGAAAAATTTGTCTTACGTTCAGTCGAAATCAGACTTAATATTTAAAGATATTATGATATTAGCCACCACAACGATAATGTTAACGCAATGATAGTTAAGACTGCATTCTCCTTAACTAATTTAAATTATATTGTATAGACTCAAGTGTTACTTTGCGGAAATTCATTTCACGTGATGAATTATTACAATTAGCGGTTTTTGTACTTTGAGCGGCAAAAAACCACCAATCGGCACGACGTGGTCCGCCTCTCAACGAAGCATCCTCAGGATATTCCAGAGATCAGACTTTTGTTGACATTTTTTGATTCGGTGCGGGTTAGCTGACCGAGTTTTATCTCTGAAATATTCTGAGAATGCTTCGTTGAGATTGATGATTTTTGGAGTTTGAACGGAAAATAGTTAAAGATTTTAAGTATTCGTCACATTACTTAAATATTATAAATAAATAACAGACACAAGCATACATACATAGATACATACAAATATACATACATATATACATACATACATATCTTCACGCTGTATCCCTAACTGGGTAGTCAGAGAGCCTAACTTCGCGATTCTGACTTCTTTCACTTCATTCTCCTCACATATTTTCATATGCAAGTACTTTTGACATATCCGTCTGCTAACACTCTAGCTCTTTGATCTTCATAAGTCAGCTTTAGTCTTCCTTGGCTACTTTTACCACTTACTTGCGCTCAGTAGGATTTTCTTCGTCTTTCATCACTCATTCTTTCTATATACCCGAACCATCTAACCATTTTTTCTTCATTTTAACAATAACACTGTCGTGGAACCCTGTCATACTGTGTATCTCTTCATTGGTTATTTCATTGCTCTGCATTGCGTTGCAGTGCAGACACAAAAATACATACTCATTAGGTACGAATGTATTAACAAACATAGATGTTGAGTTCCGATAAGGGCTTTATTAATTAATATTGCGTGAGAAGTAAAAATTTAATTTAAGGGTCTTGTCGAAAGTTCTAAAATAAAGCTCATACAATAATAATTACATATTACATCAAGCATTGAGATATTCCTATACGCGACGAACAGATTGTGACTATTATATCAGGATCGAATTCTGCTATATCTCCTGAAGTATGCCATAAGTACCCTCGTATATTGCTCATAAAGGCCGCTTGAAACCATTCCCAATTAAGCAGATTGAACGGAGTTAACGACGCGGACATTAAGCGAGGTTTAAATAGTGAATCGGACAGTTTATGGTCTCCTAGATGCCCGTTTATTTTCGAGCACGTAACGTGGTATTGTGAAGGATTGGTTTTCATGTGGGTTTCGTAATGCGATTAATCGTCTGTATTACGTTTAATTGGAACCGTGTTTTCTAAAGCAATTGAGATTTAATTACTAAATGATAACGAGTAAAGATTATTTTACCAACTATACGAGTAGTAGTACGAGTATTGACTCAAGTGTAACTTTTCTGATCACCGTATTCATATAAGGTACCTATTTCTTTATCCATAATATGTACTCTAGCTATACTTTGCTAAAGTTCAAGATTATTTATCGACACGTATTTAGATTCTCGATAAAACATCTTCAGAAATATTTAGATTTGGTTGGTTATCTTACGTCACACCAACTTCCACATAATTACTATGTTGACTACTTTGAGTTTCGATATTTTTGTTTGGATGTCAAAATAAAACAAAATTAATCTAACCTAATCTAATCTAATCTTACAACTACAATATTCTGATTTCGAAATAAGTATTTCATTCGTTTCTTTGTGACTATTACGCTTATGTGCGTCATATCAATCAAAATTTCAGTTGACGTAACAATATTTCTACAAAAAAGTTTTGGTTTCTCACAAAAATTGGTCATTACATAAGTATGCATTTAATTTAGGTGTTTTATACATTATATATTACGCATACAATAATGAAACAAGTAAAACAAAGTATTATTTGTTTAGTTCTCGACGTCGAGCTTTCAAAAATATTGCATTGCCGTCTGTTTCTTTATTTTACGTTCTCAGGAGACTAGCCAAGTCAAACAGCGTCGCATGTAAACGATATCGAGTTTTTATTGATGTAATGCATAGTATAATATGGTATATTTCCCTTACTACTTAACTAATATATCTTATATAAATAGTGTTACATTTTTTTTTGTAGGTTATGAATTTATTAATACAAAAAAAATGTCAAAGCAACGTTAAACGTTTAAGTTAAATGAAGGAATAGAATATTGTTATGATTTTTATTATTTTGTGTAAAATAACCATTCAATAAATTATACTAGTTATTATAATTCAAAATTTAAAGCACGAGACTCCGAGACCTGCCTGAAATTTTTAAATGCAAAATAATGGCTATTCATTCCAAAATAGGTATTTTGAAAATAAAGATAATTTATGAATTGAATTATTTATATACAAGAACATTAAAGTACAAAAAAATATTCAATACGTTATTGACGTAAATTAGTTTATACATATCTTAACGTTAATATTGACAAACTTAAAACAAACATTAGTATTTTATTGTATTGCATTGTATTACATTGCATTGTATTGTATTGTATATAATTGTTTATATAATATATTTTTCGTTACTGACCCTCGTTACATACTGTCTAATGTTTTGTGAGGTTGGCTGGAAGATATCTCTTGCAGAGAAATCATATCATATACATATATATATATATATATTTATAAATTATCTTAAATAATAGTCCTTCACAAAGTTGCTGCTTAAAAAGCTAATGAGCGATAGGTGTGTTTGGTTAAAAAGATAGTTATGTTTAAAAGGCTTATTATTTATTCCGTTTCATATTTTCGTTGTACAAGTTAACTGAGAAACTATAGGAAACAAAAGCATATAGAAAATTTTTTGAATGAAAATATCTCAGGTAGGATATTCGGAACTTATTTTGATATTGTGAAACAGGACCGACAAAGACTCGTAAATCTATCGAGTTGAAATATTTAGTAACACCATTCACAGGAACTCCTTAGCAAAACTTCTCAATATTTCACAGACGCATATAAACTTCTTCCAAACTCTGGATTTACCTGCATTAAGTGATTAGTTCCATTTGTAAACGGCACAGCTCGAGTGAATTGAGCTAAGCGTCCATTGTTATTGAGTTTCGTTAGTGCATTTGATGAATTCAATATTTAAGGCAAGAAATTAAGACCCGTCTGAAATATCTACATGCAGAATAAAAGCTATTTGATCCTTAACTCTTTTTTTATTCATTAATATTGTTATTAGAATAGTTACACAGTAATAATAATGGCTTGCTAACTTTAGGTCTTGATATATGGATCCCTCTCTGGGCGAAGGCCTTTTTATGTCAAGAAATGCTATAACGGGGCTGTTTTGTTGAACCATATTATTATGAGAAGTATCTACTATAGAATAGAATTAAACGGATTCCTCCGTGATAATATCCCGGTAAGAACCCATTTATTCATATTGTATAACGAACACAAATTGTGAAATTAAAAAAAAAGGTAACAAGATACACCTTCAGCATTTTAAAAAAGCTTTAGAAATAATTTGCAATTTTAAATTTGTATCTATATATGTTCATTTAAAAACTAAAAAGCTATGAATATCATACAACTCTAGTGTTTGAAGTGGAAATATGAAAAGCACTTGCATACTTCTCTGAAAACGTATGAAAGTAATGATGAGCTTTAGGGAGGTATTTTTTCTTTTCTTGATAGTCACCTATCACGTAATAACCGTCCTCTCTCCTTAAACTGCCAGGGACAATTCATTACATATATTGTTGTCAATATTCACAATTTACTATTATCTAATGTTCATTTATTTTCATTTTGCCATTGATATTTTTGCTCATAAATTTCTTAAAGCTTATTTTATAATAATAACTAGCTGTACCCGCGACTTCGCGTGGAAAAATTTTCCGTGACCTCTCCAGGTTACCGAGGTTATCCGAGGTACTTATATTGTTGATATTAAATAAAAAAGTTATTTTCTATTATGGAACATCCGCCCTATTGGATTTATGATGACGTCACATGTACAGAAACCTTACCATGCTTATTCCATTTCATTTGATATCCATATTGTTGATGTTGAACGAAGAAGTTATTTCCTATTATGAAACATCCGCCATATTAGATTTATGATGACGTCACATTTACAGAAACCTTCCCCTGCGTATTCCATTTCATTTGATACCCATATTGTTGGTGTTGAACTAAAAAGTTATTTCCTGCTACGGAACATCCGCCATATTGGATTTATGATGACGTCACATTTACAAAAACCTTCCCTTGCGTATTCCATTTCATTTGATACCCATATTGTTGGTGTCGAACGAAAAAGTTATTTCCTATTATGGAATATCCGCCATATTGAATTTAAGATGACGTCACGTATACAGAAACCTTCCCCTGCGTATTTCATTTCATTTAATACCCATATTGTTGGTGTCGAACGTAAAAATTATTTCCTATTATGGAACATCCGCCATATTGGATTTATGATGACGTCACATGTCCAGAAACCTTCCCTGCGTATTCCATTTCCTTTGATACCCATATTGTTGGTGTTGAACAAAAAAGTTATTTCCTATTATGGAACATCCGCCATATTGGATTTATAGTGACGGCACATATGTATTTACCTTCCCCTGCATATTCCATTTCATTTGATACCCATATTGTTAGTAGCGGATAAAAAAGTTATTTCCTATTATGGAACATCTGCCATATTGGATATATGATGGACGTCACATATACAGAAACCTTCCCCTGCCCATTCCATTTCATTTGATACCATATTGTTGGTAATGAACAAAAAAGTTATTTCCTGATATAAAACATCCGCCATATTGGACATATGATGACGTCACATACAAAAAAACCACACGTCGTTTTTTGAATAAGAAAGTAGTCTATATTTGTTTTCAAGTACATACTGTACCGGGTTTTCGGGTACATTTCTGTACCAAATTTTATCACAATCGGTTCAGCGGTTTTGCATTTCCACTATAAAGTTGCATCCTCCTTTCCACTTCTTTAGGGGTAGATTTTTGAAAAAAAAGAGGTCTATGTTTTTGAATAGAAAAGGTTTATCTATGTAATAAATTTCGTCTTAATCGGTTAAACAGTTTAGCATTTCCCCTATAGTTTCATCCCCTTTTTCACCCTTTTAGGAGTAGATTTTTGATAAAAAAAGAAAACTATGTTTAAATTATATCTTAATCAAATTTTATCAAAATTGATGCGGCGGTTTAGCCATGAAAACCAAGCAGACAGACATAGAGACTTTGGCATTTATAATATTTTTATAATATTATAATATTAGTATGGATTGTACATGCTAAAAGAAATACATCTTTTCATAATCTTCAAAATTAAACCGACTTCAAAAAAGAACACTGAAAAGTATGAAATAACTATCCCTTACGGATCCAAACTTAAGTACAAAAATAACTTTATAAAATACGTTCCAAATACCCATATAATTAAATTTGACAGTTACTGAAGTCGGTGCCAAGCCTACCAAACTAATAGACTTTCCTTTGTCGAACATTGATTTGGCACCGACTTCAATAACTGTCAAATTTAATTATATGGGTATTTGTAACGTATTTTATAAAGTTATTTTTGTACTTAAGTTTCGATCCGTAAGGGATAGTTATTTCATACTTTTCAGTGTTCTTTTTTGAAGTCGGTTTAATTTTTTTATAAAAGTTTTTTTATTTCTCCCTTTTGAGTGACCTTGGCCTAAATAAATATCTAGAGCAGGTCTACAATTAGTTTATTTTCTAATCCTGGAGCGCAATGTGTTAACTTCCATTCTATTGAGGAGCACAAACCGTGAGCTTTCACAATAAAGGATGCGAACAGATCGAACATGGGATATAATTGCCCACTATGGCCATTATCGATATCATCAATATAATATCATATCAATATCAATCAGTTATAAAAGAACGGTGTAAAGGTTGCATCATAATTACACCCTAGCATTATTCTTACAATCCGAAGACGACAGCCACCAGCCGTATTCTCTGTCCATCACAAGACTGACTCTACTGACTGAATTTATTATATCACAGCCAATTTATATCTTCTCCCTATTTTACCATTATACCATACTACCATTATACCATGTGGGAACAACGATAGTTAACAAATGACATACCTACAAGAGAATCGTCAATATAAATAACCAGGTCGCGTTATTTGGTGTATCTTTGGAACCAAAGCTTCAATACCAGTGAAATTTCAATGGGACCAATCTGGAAGTGTATCCTTTCGAACAAAAAAAGAATTTTCCAAATCGATTCATAAATGACAGAGTTATAAGGTAACAAACATAAAAAAAAAAACATACAACCGAATTGAGAACCTCCTCCTTTTTTGGAAGTCGATTGAAAATATTTTCTGTCTACGTCGAAATCCAATAAAAAGGAAAAATAGTATCTAAGATCTGACTTCTTTGGCCTGGTATAAACAAACAAGTACCGCAATCACATCACACCCCATCGACTTTCTCATAGTACGTAATGGTCTCCTAAACAATCATTAGTCAGTCTTTGTGTATGTTGATAGGAGGGTGTGAAGCGATAACGCATGACGTCACTTCCTACATCTTCCTACTTAAACAGCTAATGATTATCTGTTCACGTTTGTATTTGATGTGTTTGATTCTCTCACTATAAATGTTTATGGGTAATGAACGTGCCATAGAGTGAACTTAGGGAATATCTAGTTAAACCAAAACTACAAGTGGGGTTATAGTGATGACATGATCTAACAATTTAATTAACAAATAATTTGATTTTTCAACGTTTTTGAAAGGGAATCCATAAACAAGAAGTATCTTTTACAAGTTTTCAATATATTTTTAACACGTTCTTATTAACTCGCTTCCTTGTGTTACGCTCTAAAATTTAAAAAACGAAATCTGTAATTGTAGTAATGATATTAACACATATATATATTTCAAAAGTGGAATTTTGAATTTGGAGGTGTAAAAAGAATGTCGAAGAATTTTTGAGTCATTGTGTAGAATAGCAAATGAAATCGCCCTAAATCACGAGTTCAAAAACTATTATCAAGTATAATACTTTCCTTTCGTCACTTCATTCATTCAAAAGTATTACATTCAAACATTCAAATACCTATATCATAAAAAAATTAATAATAAAGACACGAATTCTGGTAATGCGAAAGTAATTGTAAAAGTAAGACCTTTCCAGGTGATTTTTTTTTCTTAAGCTTTAATAAATTATTTCGTAAGTATATGTTTAATTCATGATGACACACCGCCATGGAACACTTAACCTATAGAGTTGCAATGTCATTTATTTTGTATAAATATTGAAATATCTGTCGGAATATACACACAGTATTAGTTATTTATTGCTTAATGCAAGCGAAAGTTGATATTTGTTAGTGTAAATAAACTGTGCAATGGTGAATAAGATGGTTTGATATTTCGTCTCTAGTTTGAGCACTCCATCCGCACCGCACTCTTTTAAGTAGAGCTTTTCATTTAACTGCGATGCTCTCTCCTGGTTAACTAATTTGTTTTAGTTTGCATATTGTATCCACATCTCTAATTAGTGCGTAATGATAGATTAATCACAATAGCAGTACAAAGCATATTTGCACTCCAAGCGATTAGAACAAAGAGTAGTGCGTCTTTGTTAATAGAACCATCTAAGTGTATGTGTATTTACATACTTACATTGTTTTCGTCAAAGTCAAATCAATTTATTCAAGTAAACCCAAATTGTAAGGTATTTTTAAATGCCAAATCTAATACTTATCTTAATACGAGAAACTCAATCAGATATCATTATTTCAACATCATTCTACAATCATAGACCTACTCTACAATAGTTATTTAAAATACAATATTCAAAAGCAAGTAACTGCATGTGCAGAGAGGATTATTTTCAGACTATTGTAATTTCTTCAATGAGATCGCTGATTTAGTAGTATGCTTTTCCAATCGTTTGTATCCCATTTGTATTCGATATTCGATTTGTTATTATGGGTCTATCAACTTATTCTTGTCTCATTACAGTCTCTGAATTCCTGTCAAAAATTACTAGGAAAATGAAGTAACGTATCAAAATGAATACATACGTAAATATTGTTATAAAGTTAATATCTATACCATCGACATAATAAATTAACTTTTGACAATATTTTGATACTTTTCGCTATTTTAGAGATTGTCCAAAAGACAAAGCACTTTCAGTTGTCTGAGTTACAATTTTACTGTTTATGAGGTTATTTCATTTTATAATAATTTCTGTTAATTAAAGTACGTTGTTCATTCTATGTTTTTCAGTTAATAAGACAATAAATAATATTATTTTACCAAATTAAGCGACCAGTACAAAAAATAATCGATCAACCCTTATACAGTGTCTATACTGTCTATGCACTGTGTATACAGTATCTGTTCAGTACTTAGAATAATAACCAAGTACATGAAACTGAAGCAATATACTTGGTGCCATAAATGGCTCCATTTTACGAACTAGGACATTATGATCGCTTATCTTTCAACGATAATAAAAAATGTCTGTCTTTGCAGTGAAATGATGTCAAATAACACGTCAAAAAACATAAAATTATGTACATAATGATGCATTCTACAAATAAATATTATGTTACATTTTAATCTGGTTCATAAAACTTCTAAACGTTATTATTATAAGGTTTAATGTTTGTTCAGTGGAAGTTAAACAGATTTCTAAAGCTTACCGTATCGTTAATTCAATGTGCGTTCAATCCGTCACGAACCACTTCAAAGAAGTCTATTTTGTAAAAGTTCTTTTAAGATTGTCGTTTTCTTTATTTTTTTAACTTGTGAAGGAAAAAAGGTTTGTTACATAAAATTAATTTTGTTGTTCGTCTGTTTGTGTATTTGTTTATCAACAAGAACGGCTGCTTAGAAACTTTTTTGTGCTTTTAGCTTATTTCCCGCTATAGTTTTTTACGTAATATTATGTCGTGATATGCTTCCGGCCCTCGCATTTTCACCTTCCTTTAGCTTACATATAAATAATGATGCATCGCTGGAAAATTTATTAAGATGTGAGCAGTGTTCCCAACTCCGTTTCTTTTGTGGAAATGGGGGCTTAAGATTATCTAGGTCTCCCAAAAGAAGCTGCTCAACTGTTAGGCTCGCGGCTTAAACAAAAAAAATTATTGTCACCAGGTAAATCTTTTTCATGGTTTAGGAACCCTGAGACACAATTTTTACAGTATTTTAGCAAAGTAGAAGATTTGATGTTCCGTAAATGATTACGGAACATCAAATCTTGCGGATTATTATGCGGATTGTTGATAAATTATAGACTGGATTATGATCCTGTGGAATGGCGCCTGTTTATTGACTCTTCTAAGGTCAGCGTAAAAGCAGTTCCTCTTCATATTGGCAACATATATGCTTCAGTTCCAATGGTTTACTCTGTTATCCTTGAAGAAACATACAAAAATTTGGCCACGATTTTCCAGAAAATTTGTTATGAAGAGCATAAATAGATAATAATTATGTGGAGATGTTAAATTTTTTACAATGCTGTTGGATCAGCAATGCAGTTCCACGAAATATCACGATAGCAGAGCTAGAGATATGCACTGGGGAAAAAGGGACTGGCCAGTTCGAGAAAGTTTAAAATCAGGCGACAAAAATGTTCTTAAAGAGAACTTGGTACCTCGTGATAAAGTTTTATTACCACCACTGCACATCAAGTTCACACGTCATCAATCAATTCATTAAGTCTCTTCCCAAACACGATGCGTGTTTTTAATACCTTTGCTCAAAGTTTCCACACCTATCAGAACCAAAACTAACACCCCTTGTCTTTGTTAGCTCTGATATAAGGAAACTTATCGCAGACATATCATCATCATCTGTTGTGCATAATTTTTAAGGAAACAGGAAGTATGCCAACTACAAAAATATTATAGATCAGATGTTGAATGCTTTCAAAGCACAGGGTTGTAATATGAGCCTAAAAGTCCCTTTCTGCATTCTCACGTTAGCTACTTCCCCGAAAACTTCGGGGCGATGTGTTAAAAATAAATTAACTCTAGTAAGTGCGAAATACCGTTACTATTGTATGTCACGCAGTTTTACAAAAAGCGTTGCTTAAAATTGGAAAAAGCTTGAATTACTTTCTCTTGTTACCTTCATATGTTTACTTTACTTTACTATTTTTATCTTTTTATATGTATATTGTTTTATAATTGGGTAATTAGAACTGTAACTGTAGTAACGTAAGGGTTAACGTACATTTTATTTATTTATGCGTGTAATCTTTGTCAGTGTTTCAGTTCAAGGATTGCATAAAAGTATTCTTTTTTTGGAGTAGGGCGCGTCTATATTAGTTTATAAAGCATTATTTTAAGATATTTGCCTCAAGAAACAGAATCACGCCACGAGTTACGATAAAAATCTCTGCATTAAAGAGTGTTAAAGAAGTGAAGCAAACTACATAATTCCTCGAACTTGACTCGATCTTTTCTTCTCTCTTTTACCTTCGAGACTACATATTAAATCTAATATTTCAACAAAAGTCTTGGGCTTTATAGATCTCCAGTAATTAATTTTACAAATGTACTTATTTTTTTATATCGTACGGTATTTTCTGTGGGCGATTGAACCTTGAAGCTAAGTGTTTGAAAGATACATTTTACGGGAATTTTGTTACGAGACCTGTGCCTTTATTTTTGTGTCCAATATTTTTCAGCCCTGACAGACTAAACGTCTCAATTAATTTCCGTTAGTGAATTCATAATTTTATTCATTTCCAAAATGGACACATTTGCGTCAGGTACGATTCGAGGCAGTCTATTTTGGACGTCAGGAATCTCAGTTTTGTTAAGTGATTACAAAACGTATGATAGTGATATTTGATATCCTGATTTTTAATTTCGTTGACTTCATTTTGACAGTTACGATACACGGTTGGTTAACTTTTGTAATAAAAAAAAGGAACCTCTTTTAAAACAGAAATTTACATTTTTAGGAGTATCGGGACTGATTTATACTTCTAAATTTTTTGTATAGTTTATTGTAAACATATTCCTCAAAATGACAGTTGGATTTTTTCGAATTAATTATACTTTTTAAAATAAACGAAAATAACTGTTTATTCGTATTTTTCGTAAGCTAGCGCGCGCATGTTTCCATAGCACAGAAGGTCTATTTTAGTTTAAATTATTATTTATCAATGCGTCGCCTTAAAATTTTGGCCAACTATTGTTCTTATTAGAGATATTATTGTTTTATTGTTGAAAAAATTATGTTTATTTAAATTAATGTATTAAATATGAGTGTCTTATAATTATTTTTATGATTAAGTGACTAAATTATATTACGGATTATTTAACAATTCTATATTATGTTAGTGCAACGTTACCACCGAAATATCCAAAATGAAATTCATAGGGCTGTATCATTGCAGTGGGGTTCCCTTAATATAATTTGTTTGTGTCGTGAGAATTAATACTAAGTTCATACTTAGTTTTCTAATTTATATTACATAGCTATTAAAGTGGTTCAATATAAATTGTGAATTTTGATAAATAATACATCCAATCCGTAAGACAATAAGTCCAAATAATATACTAAATTGGCATAATAAAATTGTAAAACTTAAACAACGATTAATTAAAAACTACCTTTTGCTTCGTTTGCTACTTATATTGTATACAATGAAATATTATTATTGAAGTTAATAAAGATGCGTAAAGTTTATTATAACAATAACGTAAGTAGTACATAAATTGATTAATTCCAAAGGTAGGGTTAAATTTAACGGTATTACTCGCAATATTTTATAGTTAAAGCTTCTAATTTCTGTGTACTTCATAAACACTTCTATGTCTTCTCTTGAATTTTGATCTGTAAAAAGAATACGCTGTTTATTTTGACTGATTTTGAAACTGAAAAATAAATTAAGAACACAACTGAAAAAACATACAAAAGCTCTAAATATCTTCCGTTCATGCAATTACTATTTTGTGGCATGGATACATAATTATATTCGACGAATATTAGCGTAAGTTAAGGGCAGTTCGGACCGCCTAAAGACCCCCCGTACGCCTTGTTAAATACGTCCGTACAAGCAAAAGCACGCCAGATCCTCTAAATACATAAAATGAAAATGGTTTTCTTTGTCCTTCAGTCACATGAAAACTACTGAATGTATGGATATGGGATAATAATAATAATAATAATAATGCACCAGACGATACACACCAATCATCTGATCTTAAACTAGGGCATTCCCTGTGCTATGAGAACCAGACGACGACTACTGAGAGCGTCTCCCAGTACACCTAAACCCGAGACGATCTAGAAAAGTTCATTTCCTAAATTGACCCGACCGGGAATCGAACCCGGAACCTTCTGCGCTTGGTACAACGTCTAAACCACTGCACCATTGAGGTCATCCACTTGTCTAATATAACCATTCGACGCACAATCGTTTGTTAATGGTTTTAGGCTATTTACTTTTCGGATTCCATAGACACTTCACGTTTTTCAAACAAAAATCTACTGCAGGTACAAAATTCTCATTTACGGCCAGCGAAGCGAGCGGGTAACGGCTTGTAGGTATATACAAATTATTTGGGTATACTTATACTTACATAAAACCTATATAAAAATACTATACTACTGACTCGCTTTGGTTTCGCACGGAAATTCGATGAAGAAACAACATTTGTCTACTATTACCGTAGATTAAATGCTAATGTGTATTGTTATACCTGTAAACGGTTCTTGTTATAAGTCTTAAAAATTATGGCAAAAACCGTATTGCAATACAGCATTTAGAAATGAAAAAGTTATATCCGAATATGTTACAAACGCAGATTGTTATACACTTGTTGCAGATTGTTTAACCTTGTTAAACGCTAATTAGAGATAGCAATGATAGATAATACCATACCTGTCTCATCAATAAGCTTATGCATCAAAAATAATCTCATTTTTTCTACTTGAACTGCATACAGTTCCAGCACAATGCACGGCGAGAAGAGAAATACAGATATTTGTAGTATATGCGTAAATACGAATCCTAAAGACAGGAGTGGCATTCGGACCTGCAAATAAGAGGACTGTAATTCATTAATACAATCGTAAGGTATTAATAAAAAACCGTAACAGAACAGCGTTTGTACTCGTACTTAAAGATATCATCGTATTTTAGAAATGATAGCCTAATTGTTTTATACTGAAATTTACGTAGAAATATAATGCATAGTATAATTATATAATCCGTTATGCAGTTTGTGCAATGATCGTTAATATACACATACATATTATATTCATAGGGGGAGGACAGACAAAATTCTTATGATTTAAAATTGATAAAGTTTTCACACTACTTTGAATTCGAAACAAACATTTAGGTAATTTTTTTGTTAGTGAGTTTGTTTGTTTGACTTTTACTTAACTGAAGCCACAAGTCAAAACAATTTCCATGCAAATACAAATTACTAGTTTCTTTTGGATGTTCAATCTAATACAATTTGCAATAAGAACCAGAAACTCAGACATCGTTTATTCAATACTGCATAAAAAATTATTGATTGAATTTTAATGCAGAAAGTGCTTTTAAAATATGGACCCTGGTATTTCTTGCTCTGTAAATCAGTTAATATCATTACGCTATTTTCACAAGAAGAATAGGAATGAGAAATGACATTGAACTGGAAAAGAACAGACAACATACCTAATGGCATTTATTTGAGCGTTACCTGCTACGCATAATTTGTGATATGTACCCATTATAAATTAATATCGTATTCTATAACTTCAATGTTGGTATTTTATGTATGCTATTATACTTACTTGGTCTTCAATGACTAAAATTATATGATACGCGTTTATTATTAGTTTCGGAAGACTGCATACAACGCTTATGCATAGCTGAAAAGAAATAATGACGAGTAAGTAATCTATTTTAATTCCTTGTAATTATGCATATTTTTTTCAAATTTCAAAATATGTAATAGCGACCTGTCATTTTCTTTCAACGGATATTGGCGCAATGTCTGGATTGCGGAGCGCGTAACGATTAGGCCATTTCAATACACATACATAGACCTTCCAATATACTATACATTCGATTTTCTCGAAATAGCAACTTAAAAGCAAATGGGGTGTGGCCATATATTCCAATTACCCAGATACCTTATTACTTATGGTATCTTGGTCAATGGGTAATTTCTATGCGTTATCTAGGTATATTTTATATGCATTATATGCATTATCCAGGTATATTTTATATTTATTTAAATGCGGAAAAAGAGATGTAGGGCTAAAGGTATGTTTCAAAGTTATATTTTTCGACTTTCAATTTCCTCCTTAGATTGCAGTCTCCTGTTAACATACTGCTCCATGAATGCCACGGACATATACACACACAAACTAACAGACGCACAGGAATCTATGTTAAGCTTACTCTGCCTTCTTTTCCGTCGAGGCTTAACAAACTATTATAAAATATACACTTACAGATGTGTGTAATTCTGGTGATATCATATCGACCACGTCTGCCAGACTCCTATATAAATATAGACAAAATCTAATTTTCTTCTCTTTTATACTTTTGTTATTGTGAACGTATAGATAACAATTTAATTCCGGCGTTTCTTCAAGTCTCTTCCGCAGCATTTTCAATCGATATCTAACTATTTCGAGTAACATAAAACGCCACACTCTGTATATATCAAGGGCCAATAGAGAAAATTGGTTGATCAAGTACAATACCATTTGGTCATAGCACGGATAGTAAATGCAATACAAACTTGTGTAAACAATTCTGACCAACCAAAGAACTACAGTATACCCAATCATCTTGTTCTTCATCTGAGTGTAATGTCTCCTATTAATCCTTAAATAACAATCAATATCGCTTAGCCTGTTGAAATAAGTTTTTATTTTTTTTCTATACAGCAAAATAATTATCACCGATGATGCATATTCTATGAGCGACCAGATTTGTGAGCTTTCTTGACCAACGCAGCAAGTCATTGTAGCGAAGACAGTAACAATAATGAGAGCGATGCAGTAAAGTTTGCTCGTAATTTTTAATAAAGGATTAACTTTGTAATACTCATAATCGTAACCGCAGATATGTAATAAAAACAACATTGGTTTAAATATATGCAACATATTCTGTTGTTTTGTCTTCACAACAATTTTGGAAAACATTTTCTCTTCACTGTTTTTTTAATTTTATAATGGTAACGTAGTCAAGGAGGTAACCAATTTTAAATATCATGTACAATTTTTTTTTTAATTTCATCAATGATTTTTTTTAACTGTCACTAAATTACGTCAATGTTATAGCAAATTTGTGGTGTGATTGTCGATGACATTTCGGGCCAAATGGACACAAAGCACAAATAAGACGTACACTCTAATTTCTAATGGTATATTTGATACTATTGTAATAAATAGTACAAAATGTCGATGAAATAAAATACCCAACCTATTTTACCTTTAAATTACACATTTTATTTATTTCTAGGAAAATTTTACGTCTGCCTGTCTGTCCGGAAACTACAATAAATCTATTATATTGTCTTTATACCAACTGAGGTGTTCGGCACGAGTCGTAAATTAGTATCCCGAGAAATGAGTAACAAAATTTTAAATAATGTGTATTTTAGTCCTGCCTTTTTATTTCTTATTTAATTTTTATGATAAATATTTCAACAAAATCCTAAGTTAATGCCTGTTCGATATGTTCTTAGCCACTATATATTTGTTTTTGAGAAGTAATTTGAATTAAGACAAACACTTTATGTTCGGATAAGAATTACAAAATTAAAATTTATTGGAACGAATAAAAGTTCTCTTCTATGCGTATTGTAAGCCCTGAAGGCGGTCACACCGAGAGACCTTTGACAGAGGACGGAGCGTCATTACATGCAACACCTAGGTGCCTTATGGATACTTTCAAAACGATGTGCGTGATTTACGGAAATCTTATTTTTCTTTATTTAGTCTTTCATATTTTCAGAAAGAAAAACCTACATTAAACACGTGATAATATTATTGTTTACCTGTATAACATTATTTATAATATGTACAAAAGTAAACATGTTTTAGAGTTATAAGTGGGTAATTCACTAATATTGCATAAGTTTTAGTAAGTTCATGACTTACCCGTTGCCGCGGTGGCAGAGCATCTGTCTTTGGAGCCCGAGTCCCGGGTTCGATGCCCGGTCAGATCAGTTTAGGTAACGAATTTTTTTTTTCTAAATTGGCTTGGAGCCTGGGTGTTACTGGGGGTTCCCCCAGTTCGTTATGTGATACACATAGTACAAGCTTAATTCTTTGTGTGAGGTCACACGATTTGTATAATAGTCTGGAGTATTTAAAAATTAACCTTAAAATTTAAAAAAGCTAAATACTGAAATATGTATTCGAATAATTATCGGAAAATGACTTGGTACCATCTGACGGCCAACTCTACTACCGCGCGCGCTCATTGGTCAAATCAAATAGCGCGCGCTTCCCCGGCTTCCTGTTACACACTAACGTCCCTTTTCACGAAATCACTCCCACAGATTGCAGGAAAGCGAGAGGAACGATGTTACACATCAAAAGTTCTAATTATTTTAGTGTCAAATACACCAGCAGTAACGATAGTTGTTACAAAATAGTCAAAGGCTGTCACATTTTGTGTTAAAGTGACGTACAATGAGCACTGAATTTACAAAGCTTTTCGATAAACGACCTAACGCTGTTACTGACAATGACATAACAAAAGCCGTTGATGGAAATGATAGCATTTTCATTTTGTAACAATGCTATAATTTTTTCTTAACAAAGTTATATTTATTTTCTACAAAATGTCTAGGTATATTGTATAGAGAAAGAGGGCAAAAAACAAAGAGTATTAATCTAATTCGTCCGAAAGAATAAGATATATTTATTTGTAGCTGTATTTACATAAACAAGACATTTTTACAAATTGCTTTTTGTAAAGACATTTTGCACAATATGGTGTTGGTTCCAACTTTATTAACTAGCTCTAACCCGCGACTTTGTCCACGTGAATTTACGATGAAAATATTGTTGTAGTAGATCTTATTGTAGGGATTATATACACTACATTACATAGTCACGTTGTTGTCAAGGACGCAGAATGTTGGGCTGACAGCGACCAGTCATCATCAGACATAATATCGTGCTTGAATGACTGTGAAAGAAACACTGTATTTGCTGGTGCAATTTTTGTGGTTTATTGTTGAAGGAATAGGGATGTCGATCGATAAAGATTCCAAGATTCTTTGCGACTTTTCGTCAAAAACTTATTCTTATTACATGTACAAATATTTACAATTTTTCCCAATAAATATGTAAGTATTTCTAAAATCAAAATTAATATTATTTCGATATGGTGACATAGAAAGAAAAATGAAATTTTGCTTTCCCGTTAAGTTCCCTTTCCATTACGTATCTAAACATTCTTTACTCGTGTTCAATCCGTATCTGCAACTAACATATAATCTAAAACTGATTGTCTAACTGACAAACTTGGTTAGAATATGTAGTATTCATAAATTACACAATAGTTAGAGTGCTCGTCTCATTTGTTGAAACAAAAATGTCGTGAACTGTTAGTAAACTGTTCTGTGTACATCCGTGATAAAGCCGTCAATACCTATAACTGACAGTCTTCTTCTAGTTACGTAGATCGCAGATAGATCATCATGGACATTTTGTTCGAACAGAAGCTTAAACAAACAAAAATTTTAAAAATATATATTTTACTATTTAAAAATGAGCCAAAAGCTTAAGCTGTCGAATCTTTTTTAAACATTTCTCATGTACACATATTCGATATAGTTTTTGAAATGCAGACTTGTCTAATGTACAAAATATAGTGTATTGTAACACCTTCACGCATTTTTCTTAGGCAATTGACAGCAATGGCAATCACAACTTTGATTGATAATATTCATTTGTCAATATTCTGTAATAAATTTTTTATTTTAGAATTTCACGACACTGCCCACTTTTATGAATAGATAACATAAGGCTGATTTAGGGACAATCCTTTCTCAATTTTCGCACTGCCCCACCCTATCATGCCACTATACTTCACCCCTTTTTCGCGGAAAAGGCTATACTTTTCTTGTATACTAGGGTCCTATTAATAGAGATAATTAATAGAGCTTACTTGTAATAAATATAGCGTAATGATATACACATTATTAAGTAATTGAAAGTTTCGTCTTTAAAGCAGTCCAATTTGCATATGAATTTGTTAGCAGTTTCTTAATTTCCAAAAAATAAACATACAAACACAGACATTTCTATAAATATTTATTTTGGATTCAGAAAATCAAAAACTTTGTAATTCAATCACTTATTAAAAAATATCTCCAATTTACTGATACGGCTTAGCTGCAATTGTAAAATACTGGGATAGATGTCTCTGCTGTGTCTGTTTCTGTTACTAAATTATAATTATATTAAACCCACTACAGGCGCCATTCAGCTTAAGAGAGCTCGTTTCAAATCTCAGCTTCTGGACGGCGGTTCACGAGAGAAAATAGAACATACTTTAATGTATAAGTCTGACTTATAGAGATGCAACATCGAAAACCTCTTTTCATCTCTTACAATATTTACTAACGGGTCTATGTCGCGTCGTGCCGATTGCCCGTGACCACGATCGGTGCAATCCGGTCGAAACGTCGGGATAAAATAGGTAATTAGCCTTAAAGTATAAACGCGACATAGACCTCTTTTCATGTTTGTACATTTGTATGAGCGTTTATAGATTTATGTACTCCTAATTTCTAGAGTTATTCAACTTTCACGCAGGAACCTAAATACTTGTCGGATAAAAAAAAACCTAATTTTTTTAAATGCTCTACCTTTCATTGAAAGTCTCGTCGAAATAGGTTCATTGGTGTCAAAGATAAGCCTGGCCAAGCAAACACGCAGATAAAATTTTAAAAACGCGTGTTCGGGTCTATTATATGTGCCAAAAAGAAAATGGTCTGAAATCACAGACCGACACTTCAATTTTATTTACTAATATCCTAAGTATAATGTACATATATAGATGTATAGCTTTCCACAGAATAAACACGAACTCACAGACAATTTCTATAAATATTTTGCTTTGGAATCGAAAAAGCCTGAAATATCTAATTCTATCACACTTTTAAAAATATTTGCAATGTACAAAACACAATTTCGTTGCTGTTTTAAGTTATCATGGATAGATGTATCTGTTTTGTAGATCAATGTAGGTCAAATGTAGGTCAAATGTAGGTCAACGGATAAAACACTATAAGTTAAACCCATTTTGTAGGCGCCACACAGCTAACGAAAACTCATTTCAGATCTCAGCATTCAGACGGTAGATCACGATAGAACGTAGTTTAATGTGCGTCTTAAATACTTGAAGAAACGCAACTGTGAAAACCACTTTTGATGCTTATAGATTTTTGTATGTATGTTTATAGATTTACCCTTAGTTCTACAGATTTTCAATTTACTTTACTAAAAGTAGTCTAGATTATTCTTTGGAAAATCTTCTCTTACAGTGAAAATCTTGCCAAAATCGGTTCAGCTGTTTCGAAGATTAGCTCAGATAAACAAACAGATAGACAGACAAAAATTTTATGAACGTGTTAGATAATGATGTATTATATAGATATATATTATTACATAGATATAATATATTACTTCATCGAAATGTATATTTGATTGATAATAATGAACTATAAATTGTTATTTCAATATTCTAGCTTTTAGTTATCGATTTAATACTCGAATAGTTATTTATGAAACAATAAAGTGTCATTGTGATCATTGAAAGTCATAATAGCTCCCTATTTTCATCTCTTTGAAACTATGTGTTGCCTATGATAATCAGTATAATTATAAATAAAATATTAATAAATAGCTATAAATTATGGATTACATATACCTAGTATGGATATATTTCTAAAGTACAAAAGAAATATAACTTAATACTGATACGAGTTATGATTAAAGTGGTGGGGAAGGTAGTTTCTAATAGTGCTTGTAACTACAGAACGACACATTGCTGTCGGGACACTAGAGCTAAGCAGATAAGTATCCAAATAGATTATTAACCTATATTAATTTTTGTTATGTATAATACGATGTCAAAGTGTGTACCTAGTATTGTGATATTTATTGTGTTAATAATAAAATATAATATAATAAAGGCATATAATGTCCTAGAGAGACAATTATTGTAATAATAATTAGTAAAGTGTAATTGCTTATATTTCGATACTTTATTTAACAATAATACCTGACTGAGTTTCTTGCCGGTTCTTCTCAGTGCAGATTCATTCTGAACCATGATAGATTTTGCTTGAATAAAAATGATTGGTTTCAAGCTTAATGATGTGTTTCCTATTAATATTTAAATCTTTTGAGTAATTGCCTATTTTATATTATTTTATAACTCTATATTCCTTATTTCTAACAAACGCCTGTTTGGGTCTTGGTTACGTGCAGAAAATCTTAAGAAAAGCTTAAGAAAAAGCCTTTGTTTCTAATCACAGACAGATACTTCAATTTTATGTGTATGTGTAGATTAAATACTAGTAAGTCCTGAGTGAAAGCATTATTATTATTCTTCTTTTGTGGCGATCCTGCTGTTTCCGCAAATGACACAATGAAGGATGTAAAATAAGGTTGAAGCTTAGTTGATATTCGAGTACTATATAGACTCTGCGATGAAACTGGTCTAATGAATGTACGAGAGAAAATTTTATCGAACATTTCACACATTAATCATCTGTTGAATTACTTAAAAGAAAAAGAAAAACTTAGATTTTACAAACAATCTAAAGATTAATATGGTATTTGGCCAAAGGAGTCGTATCCGGCCATAAATAAATTTAAAAAATAAAGACTAATATTGTTAAATTTAATGAGGTCAGATAGCTGGTGTAACCCCCAATTGTATGTTAAGATTTAATAGCATGATTTTTTAAATTTTTTAAGTTGTTTTTACAGTCGGGTTTTTTTATTGTTTTAATTAACTTTTTTTTTCATAGCTGTTTTAGAGAGATTTGTAATGTGTTTCACTGTTTAGTGTGCTCATACCCTTAAATATGAATAAAAGTATTATATTTAATGATGGGTGTAGCTTAAAGACAAACCTAACTTGCAAACACAAGCAGATTAATGAATTTCTTTTCCTTTTTTGTTTGTTACTGAGCTCTTTGTGGTGTACACAAGTTTTAAAATACTCCGCTTTTTCATGGCAGCAGTGAAGTTTCCGCCAATGACCGGTGAGGCATCGTTGTAAATGTCCAGGATCAATGTTGTATGACTGATCATTATAGATAAGGCATTATTTTTAACATAAATTCTGTTTTAAAAAAACAAAAAACGTTTCGGTTTCGTTTGATATATAAAAAAATTAATAACGTTAGACTACCAATCTTCGGTCACAAATAAAAAACTAGATACACAATCAACGCTCCAAAAATGTCCGAACCAAATGTGCGCTCAAATGAGTATTTGAGCGCACTACTGTTTTAATGGTATTCGAAAACGCTAACAGCGAACATATCAAAGTGCTCCTTCAAAAATTGCAAAAACAACACATCTAGAACGCTAAAAAAAGACGCGAGTTCTTATTTTTGGTTAATAAATAAATAATATTATTTACATGTTCATTATTTCATTATAGTAATAACGTTCATAGCTCTTTTTTATTAAATTCGTAATCATATTTTTAAATATTGCCTGAAAATATTTGTCTTATCCTTGTCTTTTTCACATAACAAATCAAAATGACATGCATAGCAACGCAAATACTTAGATTATTTGAATTATATTTTATGCACGAGACGTAAGATTGCATTTTAAATATTTTATTTAACAAACTTCGTTTCAATGTCATGCCAGAATCGTTTACGAGCGTTTATAACCTTATGGTTTGACAGTAAGGTCTACTTTAGATTAACACAATATTGCCGATAATACTTTACGATATTAAAAATATATACGTCAATTCGGACAATAATTTGTTTAAATTTTATAGGAGATTGTGAATCTAGTTCTTCATTTGTGATAGCTACCAATTTAAAAATGTAACATCAGATTGCGTGATATTTATCATATTATTCCACTAGCGTTTACGACAATTGAGCAACTTGCATAGGCCCCCTGTATCGACACGATTATTTTCTATTTCAACAAGTTGTGTCGAACAAGGTGTGTGAAAGTTATGCAATATTTCTTTGTGCCGAGTAATTGTCAAACTATAATGTATTTGTGGTGAACACAAATATAATACAGTTCTATGAAGATTTTTAGTTATCGAGTATTTAAATAAATGAGAAGTCAAGGGTTATATCTGTCGAGTAATTGTAATTAAACAGGGAATCAAGAGTAATGAGAAGGCTTATATTGGCTATATGCTCAAGATCTAGGTACCACCCAATGTTATTAGCTCTCACGATGACAAGCAATCTAGTATAATCTACATAATACATTATACACGGTAATAGTCTAATGATCTTATTAGATAAACAATTGATAAACTTACAATAGCTAAAATATGTATTGCCTCTTTTATTTTAAAAATAGAAACCAATATGACAATGAAGAAAAAACTCATTTTAACTTAAAAAAAATATAATTTTAATGATTAAGGACGTAAGACTATATTTACGGATGGTGTTAATATGAATAATACAATTGTTTTAATGCCTTATCAAAAAATTTATATGTCCGCACATAATCCAGCTCTCGGTTTTGAAGTAGAAAATTGTTCCAACCAACTTCCTTTGTCCATTGACCGTTAGCAGAGTTTTTTACTATTAAATCCACTGAATACAAGTGCCATCGTAAAGAGCTAGATACGCTGTATTACTGTAATTTTGTGCTCTCCACGGTTCGGCTGGCAAAAATGTGAATTTGCTAGTAGTTGGGATAAATGAGCATAGTCTGGAGCAGACTGAAATGTTGCTTTGTGTCGTCATCCGTTGAAGAATTGCAGTTAAAAATTGGATATGTACGTATCATATAATACTACGAAATTACAAATACGTAACTAAACAAATAAATACTTTAGGAAGTTTAGGTATACAATATTACTACGTGAAGAGAAAACTTTGTACCACTTTTTAAGCATATTGTGCATACGGAAATTAGTATGGATTTGGCATAGTTTATATTTATGTGGAGAAGGAGTGTTGAAAGTTAAAATTTATGTGTAGTGTGTGTTACAAATACAATAAATTAAATGGAATAAAACGTTCATTGTTTACGATTATACCGCCAATGTCAAACACATAATTTGCGGCCAAATAACAGTCGCAGAAAGTAGAGATTGTCGCAAATGAATTTTATGTTGCCAACAAATAATTAATGACAGATTGACGGAATTAGTTTCGAGCTGTGAGTCTTCTGTGACTTGTGAGATATAAGCTGTGTCGTATGCAAAAACTCAACTTTCTTCCTTTGTTTATTAGTTATGTTTTATTGTTCTTAGCTATGCGTTCTTTCTTTTAGTCATGTTTTCTTATGTTTTTCTCTTTTTAGTTACGTTTTTCGTTCTCAGTTATGTTTTTCAGTTCTTAGTTCTGTTTTCTTATTTTTAGTTATGTACTTATGTATTGTAGAAATCAGTTCAGATTAGTTTTTGTACAGGAGTCTCCACATTTTTTATTTCAGTAAAAAAAATATTCGATGTGAGTACAGAAATTATTGTTTCCATTTTAGATAGCAGATTAAGCTAAGGCTATACAATAGACACTTGACTGAAGCGCTATCGTCCACTTCACGAGATACAATAGTAATAAGTGGTCGGGGGATAATAGCGATCATTATAATGGACATCCGTCTTTTGTTCGTCCGTATGTCCCTAATTGAGCCTCCATAGTAACACGAGGCAGAAAATAATTGGTTCGGATTTTTCTGATATATGAAACGGGACCACTCTAATTGTAAGTACAGTTAGTATCAAAAATACTCGTGATAAACGATAACTGTCAAATTTGTATTCTCCAATTATTTTAGTACTTACAAATCCTAACGTTAATATTTACAATACAATTTACATTAGTAGGCAGTGTATTCCAACTTTAATGCATGGTAGTGAGGTCTGGATATGCCCGAAATCGAGTGAAAGTAAGGCAAAAACAGTAGAAATACGACCTGTTAGAAATATGTGCGGTGTCACTCTTGCAGACAAAATAAGCAGTGAAGAGATACGCAGTATGAGAGGGTTGTACGACAGTGTTATTATAAAAATGAAGAAAGGAATGCTTAGGTGGTTCGGGCAATTAGAAAGAATGAGCGATGAAAGACTGACGAAGAAAATCTACAGAGCGAAAGTGAGTGGTAAAAGAAAGCCAAGGATGACCAAATATGACTTATAAAGATCAAATACATAGAGTGTTAGCCGACGGAAATGTCAAAAGCACTCGCATACCTAGGCGAAAATGTGTGAGGAGAATGATGAGATTTGAGGAAACGAAAGAAGTACGTAAGGACTGCGTCGCTTGATGCTCCGTCCTCTTTGACTACCCCGTTAGGGATACAGAGTGAAGTTATATGTATGTATGTAAAAAAATTTGGAGGTTTTGGTACCTATGTATTCAATATTGTTCACAAAAATTGGAAATTGGAGATCTTTCGCAAATGACATCATGAAGATTGGTGGCCGGTTATAAATTTTAGGCCTCAGTTTGAGACTTAAAAATTAAAAATAAATTTATTCGGGTCATCGTGTAGAATATCGAATAAAACTTTTAACAATAAATTCAAGAGTGTATAACAGATTACTCTTTTTAACAATTTTCTGAAAACATGCTTCAAAATAGCTGTCTTCCACTTATATCCAAAACATTGAGAAAAATGTACACATTGAAGGAAAATATTTTTTTTCCATGAAAAGAAAGCTCCAGAGTAAGCTTTATTTTACAGTTAGCAGTATTTTTAACCGACTTAAAAAAAGACTTCAATTTGGATGTATTTTTTTTCTATTTTTTTTACTTTAATTTTTTTTATGTTTGTTACCTCAGGACTCCGTCATTTATAAATTGAATGAATTAAAATTTTTTTTTTAATTTGAAAGTATACACTTTTAGACCGGTCCCATTTCAATTTCACTGTTATTGGTTCGAAGCTTGGATTTCGAAGATACAGCAAGTAACACCAAATAACGCGAACGGCTTATAAGCTTTGTTTATTTATGTTGATAATCTCTTGTATGTTATTGTACTCCTGTTAACGCCTTGCATATGTGCGTGTACGCACTCATGCTCACGTCGTTGTAAAATAAAGAATTCAACGGCCGCGGGGCACTTGGGTAGTCAATGCGAAGCGAGACGTTATAGACAATAGTCATATGTTATGTTATTAAACAAATTGTTAATTCGAAATCACGAATAATTTTATACAATAAACTTGTGATCGTTTATCTTCTCCGTTTATTTATCTACACGGTCGTCGACAACTCCAAAATTAGAAAAGAAATTAATTGTAGACCTGCCCTAGATATTTATTTAGATTAGACCAAAGTAATTCAAAAAGGGGAAATAAAAAAAATTAATAAAAAAGTTAAACAGACTTCAAAAAAAAATCACTGAAAAGTACGAAATAACTATTCTTTACTAATTGAAATATTTTTCTACATTCTTTATATTTTTCAGTATTTTTTTTTAAGTCGGTTTATAAAGTTTATAAATACTCCAGACAATTACATAGATGGTGTGACCCCAAACTAAGCAGCAAGCTTGTACTATGGGTACCACACAACGAACTCTGGGGCAGTTCCCAGTAACACCCAGACTCCAAGCCAATTTAGAAAAGTTCGTTTCCTGAATTGACCTGACCGGGCATCGAACTGGGGACTCTAGCTTTGGAAAGCAGATGCATATGCCACTGCGCCAACGGGCCAGTCAAATTTATTTGTTTATTTGTTTTTTTTTTATTTAATTCAAAAACTAGGCTAGCATTGCTGGCCAAGCTATTGCTATCTTGCTAGATTTGGCTAGCATTTGCTTTAGAAAAAATAGAATAAGCTTTTAGTATAAACTTTTGATTTGTATAAAGCACTGGTTCCCAAACTTATTTTGTCTACTGAGTCGACAGCTCATGCAGTCGTTGTCTAAGATGCCTCCTAGCTAAATGAAATTACAAATCACCCCTCAGGCCTCTACACAACGCCCCCATTTTTTTTCTGGGTCTCTTACCGCCCCCCTTTAGGCCTGCAGCGCCCACAAGGGGACGTTATCGCCCACTTTGGGAATGGCTGGTATAAAGCATATGCTGACGTTTTATTCGCATCCCCAATGACTTACGCAATTATTAATAATTTCTTAGATAAAATATGTAGATCATTCTAACTTTTTCTATAAGCATGCTTTTGTAAACTTGTTTCGTATTAAATTCATGACCACTGAAACTAAAAATTGGAAGATAATTATTTGTCAAAATTAACAATTAGCAATTACTGTATTTATTTTATTCATAGAATCGCAAGACATTGTAGCTATAAGACGCTTATATTTAATACAAAATGGAAAATTCTTTGATCTGTAGCTAATAGTTTTGTGAACATCATTAAAAAGGGGTGTCGACAAACATCCGACTAAGATGGATGCTGCAACCCGGATACGGAAATGACTTCGGATCGGTTGGCGATCTACCCTTAACAGATACATTTTTCACTTGCGATGAATAGACGTTGGTTACATGAGTGACCTCGCCCATAAGGGGTGTTAATCCTTAACGGAGGAGGTTATTTCTATGTCTTTGTCACCTGTGATTTTAATGCTAACATTGAAGACATAATTTTCTTATGATGATATTTTTAACTCAAAGTAATTACAGAAATTATTTAAATCAAGTGTGTGTTCCATTTACGCATTCGATATAAATTTTTCCATCTTAATTTCTGGATAAGACCAAGCATTTTCTTTATATTTTTCATGCAAGGCTTCTAATTATTTTAATGATAATTTGCGGAATTTTTTGGTGGGAACGGGAGAAGTGAGGTTGACATTTTGTTTAGATTTTCTATTTTTAAAATTTTTGGGAGTTTTAATGTACAAAAGTGATAGTCTTTTGTGTTTTAAAGTTCTGTATTTAATGAAAAGAATGGAGTAGATCTAAATAAACATGTGTAGCTGAAATTCTTGCGTTCTTCCAAGAAGTCCTTTACAACTTCAGTAAAGCCTATCATTTTACTGGAGGAGTTTTACGATAAGAAAAACTAATTTACTTGTGATTTTACTTAGTAATACGTGACTTTGTAAAATGCCCTAAACTGAGCGCCACGCCATTAAGGAAAAAAAATGATACTTGGCTTATAGGTAATTCGCTCTTTCTTTAGTTATTTGTCTTTAGAATATTTTATATACATTTAGTGTTAAAGGCAGTGGATGAAATATTAACAAATAAATTCAAAGAACGAAAGTAGCAGTAACAGTGGTAGCGGAAGCCAAGAAAGACTGACGCTGAGGCAGTGTTATTGTAAAAAACAAAAAAATATTGCTTATAGATAGTTTCGGCACATAGAAAGAATGAGTGATAAAAGATTGACGAAGAAAATCTACGGAGCGAAAGCGAGTGGTAGTAAAAGCTAAGGAAGATCGAGGCTAACTTAAGAGGATCAAATAGACAGAGTATTAGCTCACGAAAACGTCAATGTAAAATTTAGTTAACAAGATGTTGGTATTATTATGCTTTTCAAGTTCAAACGACTTTTAATTTATGAAAAAACTTACTGAAGATGGGAATGGAAAATGTTTGACGACTAGACTGAAATGCAACTTTAATTGTATATAATGTGCAGTGTTGCTTGTGTACTTAATTATACGTTATGACTGACAACTATAAATACTTGAAAATAAAATATTAATTATCTACATTCTTGTTTTGTAACGAGAAGCTATCACTTAAACAGAGTTAGATAAACAAAACAGACGAGCAGACGCAGTAATAACCTTAACCTTAATAAGGGGTCCGTATTTCCTTTTAAATACTAAACCCTAAAAATTAACAATATAAGAGAACATAATAACAGTTTCGAGGCGGAAAGAGTACCGATTAGAACTACGAGTGCCGCTTCCTGTATTTAAAATCAGTTTGTTGTTTACATCTTTATTTCCCGTAGAATCGTCTATTAAGAGTTATTTATAAATCCATTTTCTTTTTTTTGTTACGTTCGAACGTCGCGAGATATTTTTATACACCAATTTTAATTATAAATATTTTTAAATTGTCCGTAGTTTATATTTTATAAATTAAAATTGATAAATTCGTAATTGCTGGGAAAATAAGAAACGGATACGAATTACGTATTCTAATCATACTCCTACAAGGCATGTTAAACATTGTAATAACTTTAAGACGAAAACAATAGGCTCATTTTGGTGTAAACTGAGTTAAAATGTAAATAAATCAAACGCAAAGATAAGAAGCCAACACGACAACAGATCTGCAATTAGCACTCGCGTTGTCTCTGATAAATGTGAAAGGGAGAAGCAAATAATTATACTTTAATCCAACGAACATAAATCAAGAAGCAAGCTACTTAGCGCACGATTAGCATCGAACAAGAGGGCGTAAATCATTGTGACGCGCGGTCCTCCCACTTGAACGGAGGCCTGTATTGTTACAATATAATAATCAGCTTTATCTTTGTACGTCAGTAACACATATCCTCATGTGAGAGATCTAAAAGCTCTTGAAAAGAGTAATTGCACTAATACAGGTAAGTTGAATATAAAAGAATCGAAGGAACTCGAAGTAAACTAATATCGTAGCGTATATTTAGAACGAGTTAGAAAAAGAAAAATAAAAGTTCAATCAAATTATCAGTACCTATTTGTAAGATTCTGACAAAATTTGAAGTATTTATTGCAGAAAAAACAGCTAAGATTAAGTCGTGCTTGCGCCAATGCACATTGCATTAAGTATTCCGTACCCTACTGTTAGTTTTTAAGAACCGCAGGACATATTGGTTTCAGAACTTTATTTAAAAAAAAAATAGTATTTAACATAACGTAATCTACAGAGCGATTGCACACTGAAAAAATACTTTAATACTTTAGTTAAATTCTTAGGGTCGATATTTAGTCTCGTAAAACCAATCAAAGTTCAATAAGGTACAATTTTTTTTTTACAATAACACTGATGTTCAAATTACAAGATAAAAAAGATTGTAGTCACAAGCTCTAACTATAATAAAATTTACAAAATTATGTTAAATTTAGTAAAGAATTAAATTTAAGAGTGTGTTGATTGTATGCATCGAACTTACCTTAGTTAATATTACTTAATTTTGTTAATTTTACAAATAACAGTTTTGTAAAATAAATATCGTATGAATCTTAAAGTGCTGGTGAGTTGATAAATCCAGATGAACGTTTAAAACAACACTTATTTGCGCACTGAATTTATTTAATTTTTGTAGCACTGATACAAATATCGTGGCAGGCGTGGTTTTGTTACACATCGAAAAAAAGACAGAAAGCTATATGTAGCACGCCTTACAACATTGCCATAATAAATTAACTGGATGTTGGAGATTCCAACAAATATTTAATAATAATAATAATGTTTATTTGTCCAAAAATTTGTCTTATACAGAGTATTAGCGAAAATGGTACAACACAGGACAAAAAGGTCTGTGACTCAGCAATGGTTGCAGAGGAGCTCGCAACCGCTGATTTTCAGTCACGTCCTGTAATCGTTGGATGACACCTCGTGAACTGATACTGTTTATAAGCATATGTCGTGATTATGACATCATCTTCACAGTCAAAACCATCATTTCACGAGGTATCAAACGTCGATCAGTAAAAGAGGATACACCTAAATGTGTCAAGATACATACATACATATTGCGCAATTCAAAATTATTACAATGTGACTTCAGAATCACTCTATATAACTGAGAAAAAAGCATCAGGTGTATTTTTTTAAAGTACCATGAAAGATATAAAAATATTTCAACATTTTAAGTTTACTGAACTCAACAATTTCCGTGTGTCAGTACGAATTTAACCCAAGAGTTTAGTAAAACTTCTGTAAAATTATTTTTTCAGTGTAGTAGTGTAGTAGCAGCAGCTAAGGAAGACCAAGGCAATCAAATAACCAGAGCGTTAGCTGATGGATATGTCAAAAGCTTTCGCATGCCTAGGCGAAAATGTGTAAGGAGAATGATGAGATTTGAGGAGGCCAAAGAAGTAAGGACCGCGAAGCTTGGCGCTCCCTTCTCTCTGACTACCCCGTTAGGGATACAGCATGGCGATATGTATGTATCTAACATGACGAAATCCTTATGATTTTCCATCGATGTACATTTTATTCTCAATCAATATTAATGTTTTTCATACATTTTTCCCAATGACTTTTTTGGAAATAGGAGGAAGACTGTAAATTTTAAGCGTTCCGAAAAGTATTAAAAAAGTAGAAAATGTTATATATTTTTGTATTTATGATATAGAAAGTTTTCAGAAGAAATCCTACAAGATGACCCTAAAAAGAATCTTTTTTTTGCATCTTTTATTTTTCTGCTTCATAAAATCTACTGTTCATAATTCAATCATTATTAAAATGTGTCAAGCATTTTTTTTTAGTTAAGGTAATTAGCAAAATTAGTAAATATTACGAATGATATATAATACAGCAATTAAAACTATTACTTTTGTCATTATACCAACCAAATATTCTCTTCAGCCTCGATACTCCGTCAGTCGACTGTCGTCACCGTAAATTACGTTACTTTACGCTTCCACCCCATTACACAGTACGACTGTTTGTGTAGACACACTTGCTTTACGAGCTCAACAAAAATCTGATACGGACAATGTCCACCTTTGGTCGATATTAACGTTATAGTCATCATATTCGACACACATTTAAAATTTTGTTTTAAAATATTTCAATACTCCGGATTAAAATAATAGTCATATAGTAGTAAGAGTTGAACATTAAACGTATTATTGTTATTATAAGTGGTAGCACAATATATTATGAATGGCAGCAGAAGCCAAAGAAAGCCAAAGTTTTCTTGTGGAGAATAAATAGCCAGAGTGTCAACTGACGAATATGACAAAAGCATTAGCATATCTCGGCAAAAGCGTCTGAGAAAATTCGACGTAGTGAAATTTGACACAGTATTATCATCTTAACCCACATATTAACTTACACTTAAGAGTTTGAGAAGAGTAAAATTGTGTACTTGAACTCGACGATACCATTCCCTCTTGTATTCAAAACTACTGGATTTAGAATTTTAAAATTCCAAAGAACGCAAACTTCTTCCTGAATTTACAAGAAATTATAGGACTTCAGAAGACGAGTTTAATTTTACCATTTTATAAATACTAGATAACCTCTTGGTTTGAGGGATAACCCATGCGAATATTTCGTACAGTATCGTGATCAGTCACTAACCACCACCTGTCATGCATGTTAGTTAAACAAATGGTCAACAGATGGCGCTGACAGACGATGGTTGAAAACAATTAAATTTTTTAACGATAATATAAATTTTAGGTGTTTGTTTATTTTTCGCATTAGCGATGAACGTAATTTTCAAAATGATGTCTCCATTTTCAATTTTTGTAAAGTATTAAGGGAGATGCCATATCCACAAAATAACACCTTTGGGAAACAATGTATTAAGTGAAGACGATCATGCCGAACTCTCTGTACGCCATTTTGCTGTATCTAAAGCGATGTCCATAATGAGCTTTCATATTAGTTGTCTCAGCACGGCGATTTAAGAAGACAAAGCGCAGTAAAATGGGTGATTGCTCACAACACTGCCGCGAGCGTAGCCACAGAGACCAGTATAAACAGACAGGGAAAAATCTGGAGAATTATTAATTTAAATACATGTATTATCTCAAACGATAGAATTCTTTAAAATCACTGTTATAAAAGTTGGTGATGCTTAGGGTGCATAGCGGACAGGTAGCATTATCTCTGAATAGTCAAGCGGAAGATGCAGTTACTAATTTCAAAAACCAGTCGATAGGCTTCGGGAGCTCCAAGTTCCCAAAGTTTCGACTGCAAAGGGCTTATGTGAACCTAATTGGAGGTAAACTGTGATACAATAACTGTTTGTACTATTTGTAACGCTTGAGTTGAGTTTTAAACACAGTTTAATTTTTACAGTTCCCATAACTCAGAAACTAAAAAAAATGACATTTTTGAGATAAATTTAACGATTGCTTTTAACGATTCCATTTCAAAGTAAGTTATTCTTAAATACCCATATTTATGCTTCTTCTGACATTGTGAATAAAACGAATTCTGACACCAGGACAAAAAGTCATCCTTAAGAATTTAAATCAGATATACTAAGGACTTTATTTCTCAGATTTTTTTTTAGAAAATACTTGATATTAAACATAATACTTCAATATTTAAAATTTTAAAGCACATAAATATAAAGATACTTATGTATGTTTGTATTTAGTATTTATAGTAACTTGAATGCAAAGTATAGTATATTATATCTATGTATATATGTGTACGTCGATTAAAAGTATTTAATTCTGACAAATTTTTCAAAATTAATTTTGGTTGCTCTGGTCTATATTCTTTTATTATCTATGTAGTATGCAGTTTTTACTTGCTTACAGACAAACTTAATACTTTTTCACTTTGTCTAACACGAGTTTGTTTTGTTTATTGTGAAAAGTTAAATTACTGTAAATCTTTTACAAAAATAAACATAATTGACTTTTAATTATTTGAAAAACATTCATTTATTTGCCCAAAATAGCCTTTCTAATAAAGGAGTCTAATTTACAGCAAATATTAATACATTCATGTATTACTACATACTAATTGTATGAAATTGACGAAAAACTTTGCTTTCCCTTTAGATAATATTATTAACACCTTATTTTGAACATATAAAATAACACTCATTAATATTCGTTATTATTAGTGTACCTGAACTTTCTTTGAACGAATATTATTGAAATTTTGTGATGTTGAATAATATATTATTCAACATTAAACCTAATTAATATATGTGCGTACATATATTAATTAAGTTTTTAATTAATATGTCTAACAAACTATTTAAGAGTCACGTCGCCGATTGTAACATTCCACATTAATATGCTAAGCATCATACATACATATATACATACATACATATCTTCACATTGTATCCCTAACGGGGTACAACGTCCCCCATTTCATCCTTTTAGATTAATAAACTAAATAGGATGAAATTGCAATTTACATTTGACAAATATTTACAAATTTTTTTGACAAAATCTACTGAATATTGATCAGTCAATAGTTACAATCAAGGACTATTTACTTCGTGGTTACAATGTAGTTAACTGACAGGCAAATAACGCTGTGGTCGAAGGGTGATTTTAACTGGATTTTGTGAGACAAATAATGAACAACAAGTTCCGTTTTAATGTAGATATCATTTTTAGTTTTGTTAAAGGTAAAACGAGTTCATGAAATTAAAAAAAAAAACATCTTTTTTAATAATACTAACAGATTAGGAGCTATAATCTAATTTTATAAAATTAAAATCAAATAATAATGGTGGGACTCCTTTCGTTATAGTTTTTCTTTCGCCATACAAATTGTGGGGTGAGAGAACACTTCCGTTAGCGCGTTCCTTTGCTTGAATTGTGAACTGGTTCTGATCGTTGGACTACATTACACACTTAAAACCTCATTGTAACACTGGCAACCAAGTAAATAAAAATAAATTACTAATACTCTGTAACCACGCGTGAATCTGGCTGGAGGTGCTCATCGCTATCATCGCTTCATCAACGCCTTTTTTCATTGAAACATCCAGCAAAAGGTCGGGATCAGTCGGGGAAAATCAGGGATCACGAGGTGAGCGCTATTGGTTTTTAATCCTTAGTTCCGTAATTTGTGTGGAAAATTCGAAATATTTTAATTTAATATTTTCACATTTCATTTAAAAAATAAAAATATAATTTTGCTTAGCCAGTTATAAGCTTTTCCAACAGTAAATATTAAAGAAGAAAAACAATGCCCAAAAACTATAGACCTTTACACATCCACAAATTTGCACGCCCCGTATTAATATTCGTTTTATTGTATAAGCTCTTAAGAGCACTTCGAAATAATATAGTAACTAAGTGGAAATAGCCAGCGAATTTAATATAGTTTATTAAAGACATTATAAAAAAATAAAAATACAAGCGCCTATACCAAAAAACAGCACGCGCATTACGACATTTTCCAGAACGGCTAGAGAATTCAAGTTGAATACAACCAAAAGGAATCATATAGGCAAATGAAGCACTCAGAAACACAGCAGGGTTGTTATTTTTAGCTTTTGCTCAGTTTTTTTTCTTTTTTTTATATGTTTAGTTTTAACCTTGTATGATTGAATCTGATGACACTTGCTGCATTAAAAATTTGAGAAGACACTGATTCCCGAGATACAGGCTGATACCTAGTTCGGGATTCAGAGCTTGCACAATACTTTGTACATCATGTCAATAAAGATTATTATTATTTACATACGATCTAGTGCAATGGCCAAAAACAAGTTCACACGTTCTTACACAAGCAAATATAATGTATATAGACAGAGGTGTAGATTTATCTTATACCTTCATAAAAATCCGAAATGTCAAAACTAATGATGTTAGATTTGTCGTAATTCACAAGTCAAACTCGGACAGTGTCGTTGATTTGTTATCTTCCTGTCAGTCGTTTCATTTGCGAAAGAAGTAATTTCATTTCGAGAGATGTTAAGTAATAGTTTAGAAAATCTAGCGCTGTTAAATTCTAGGATGCAGTCCTTTTTTATCATAAATCGTCACATAACGAAATATAAAGAACAAAATCGTCAATGTTTACAACCTTGTTTAGCCATAATAATTGTATAGTCATTAAAAATAATTTTATTTTGATTATTGCTTGCGCTAGCTTAAGGAAGTTATAAACCAAACAGAAAATCATGAGAAATTAAATACATTTTTATAATAGAATGGCTGCTCAGGGACCAGCGGTAGCGAATTTGTTCATATTTTTTTTTTTTATGAAAGAGGTGGCATACGAGCAAGCGGGTCACTTGATGAAGAGTGACCTGCGCCGCTCGTGGACACCCGCAACGTCCGCAGAGTCACGGGTGCGTTGTCGGCCTTTAGGAAAATAGGGAAAGGAAGTAAAGAAGGGGGGGAGTTGGGCCACCGGCACTCTCACACACCAAACGAAACACAACAGCAATAGATGCTGTTATTTCACGCCGATATTCTTTGAGAGGGTGGTATTTCACCGGGCAAGCCGGCCCAATGCGTGCTGCAATGCAGCGTGGCTCTACCACTCAGAAAATTATTTAAAGGATCACAATTAACTTATTATCAACTCTCCATCTCAACTATTTTTTGTTTCTGAGAAGAGAAAACATTCTGTACGAACTAGCCAAACCACTATTCATGCCTCAGGAGAGAACATGACGATCGGTCGGACTCGAACCGACTGAAAAATTTTCTCGCTACTTGACAATATTTATTACTTGAATCCGACTACTTGACGGTATTCGAATCTAATAGAATTCGTAGTAGTAGATAACCTAATAGTGAGAGTAGAATTATATATACACAGGTATAGATAGGTACAGTATAGAGCTGAGATCATAGTATGTTATAAGTTAAAGAAAGTTAAAATAAGTAAGAAATAAGTTAGGAAAAGGAAAGATTAAAAAAATCTCTGTTCTCCCACGTTAGAGGAAGCTGTTTTAAAAAAAACAGAATTAAAATAAAATTACCATTATCAACGTTGTTCTTATCTTTATATACATAATTCTTCTGTACATGTTTTTGTCACTAAACTTCTACTAAAGGGCTGGACCGATATCGATGAAATTTTTTGTGTGTATTTGAGTAAAGCCCTAAATGGGTTCGATTTACAATTGGACTCGGTAGGTGGTGCTGCAATCGGATTCTAGGACATTTTTTTATATTTTTCAGGAACTCAAACGGTTTAACCGATTTAATGATATTTTTTTTGATATTTGTATTAAATGATATTAAATGATATTTTTAGTTTAAGTCCCTGGATGGTTAGAGTCACAACTGAATCTAGTAGTTGGCGCTGAAATCTGGTTCTAGGTTTTTTTTTTCGGGTAAGAGAACGTCTGTCGTGTTCAGTGACTCCCTGGATGGTTTAGATTCATAATTGGACCCGGTAGGTCGCTTTGTAATCAGGTTCTAAGATTTTTTTTTATTTCCGGCAGGACAACGTCTGTAGGGTCCACCAGTACAGCTATATACTTATAGAAGGAAACTACGACAAACTTTCGTTTGCAGCAGCTTCCAACACCACACTGCGTGTAAATTGCGCATGACTCACATTTGACTGGTTTTCACATTAATCTGAGTTTTTTAACCCCTATAAAATTCCGTTCATACGAGTATTACTTATACGGTATACACCAGGGATATATGTATATATGCTATTGGACTATCACTGATGATAAAAAAAAAAGTAGCTTAAAAGTGGCTTTCGTAATATTAATAAAAGTCTACGTATATTCACAATAACTAGATACAGATTGCACAGTGGAATTACTTTGCGGTGCGCCTATCAGTGAGACAATTACTTTCAACTCGACCGTGAGAGGGGGCCTTACGTCGAATCGCATCATTGTTGCTGATAGACAGTGTTATGCAATCACGAAATATTAGAAAGAAAAAGAACCGTTACAAAAAATAATTTGGACAGATTCGCGCAAAACTATGAACATCTCGAAAAGTGCAGCTTTAAATAACCGCACGAATAGTGGTAAATTCGTTTGAGAGTTAAGACATACACACAAAAATACACAGATATATATGCGGATAGATAACCCGATAATGGCATTAAATGTATGACATAAGCTTGATGAAGAATTACATTTGGAATACACTGACATTCTGAATTCACTGTATAATGCTTTATAACTGCTTTTAATAATCTCCATTACAAATCGCCTTTATTTTAATTCACGCCATCCTCATTTCTTTTCTAGTCCGATCATAATAACCGATCATATCATAACTTTTCATTCATTCATTAATTCATCATTTTCATTGAACAGTTTTACGAGCCACGATAACATTAATACTTCAAAAATAAATTGAAAATTATTATGAGAACACTTTAAAAATGCTTAAATATTACTTCTCAAAATAAAAGGATTAGAGAAAGGCCGAGTATTGTTTCTGAAATGCGGCGATCTTATTGTTCTAATGGGATAATTCATAAGAATTTAATAAATTGTAATCAACCACTAATTACGTTATTATTTTTCACAATTACTATTCGTAATACTTTATTTAATTACACTCGAATATGATAACATTATGGACATTATCAAAACGTAGGACAGTTTCTCGATACACGTCTACCACGGGGTCATTCTCAATAAGTAATCTTTGTTCTTCGATTCTCGTTTACGTGGTTGCACCGAGACTGTAGAAGCGGCACTAGTAATTTAATATTGTTATTTTATTTATAAATATTTTATATTACAAATTTTAACTGATATTGTTACAAGACAGAAGGAAAACTAAAGTTATTCAGAGAGTAATTGTAATTCGTCTTCAAAGTGGTTCCCGATGACTTTAAAAAGTTAATGTTGTCCTCTCTATATTTTGAAAAATTGTAAAGCGTTATAAAGTGATATACGAAGAAAATAGACTCCGTTTTGCATACTTCAAAAGCACATTCAACAATATAAGCCTTGGCGCTGTTTCTCTATAAATATAAAAAATAGTTATAATACCAGCCATGTCTATAAAAGGAAAAAACCGTGACATTGTATAATGTGTTGTAGGTACTTAATACTCAATAGTACGTTGACTGCTGCAGTCTGAAGTCAACATTTACGAATTCGCAAACTTGCACCTATATTCGGATAACAATTTTGAAAAATATACTCAATATAAATTATAAATCTAGACAGCCTGTCCCGTACAACGAAGTGAACTAAATAAAATTAGACAAAATTCAGATGTGTGGTTGCTGGGTGCTGTTTTCTAACGAATTGGTGGCCGATCGGTTTATTGGATAATACATGTGTGTCGTATGTACAGGTGAGTCAGCTCATCTAATTTGCTAAACCGTTGCTGCTCCAACACGGCGTCTGAAATTATTCACAAAGTCTATGCCTGTAAAGGGATATTTCTCAATATTTTTCGTTAATAATAATATACACTGCATAACACCATCCACCAAAGCCACCTAAATGCAAATCACTGATAATCCATTAGTGCACGCACGTTTGTACGTACCCTGTAACAGCGTATTTAGTGCATGACAGGGGTACTGAAATACAGTACGCTTTACACTTAACCTGGATATGTACATAATGAATGAATAGAGAATTATATCTCGATAGTGATATTTCATAATTTTCTTGCATACACAAAACTTCTGTACTGTTATATAAATCTGTAGGTTCTGTCCGTAAATAACATTTTTCTGTCAAATTTTGTGATGAATATTCGTTTTATGACTTACTGACTTCAATTCTAACATTTTTTAATTTTTGCTGTCTCTCTGTCTGTCAGTATGTTTTTTATAACTCGAGAACGGCTTGACCGATCTTGATGAAAATTGGCATATAGTAACGCATATGCCAATGGCATAATGTGATTGCGCAAATGATAGGCCATATAATTTGTTTGTCAAATTTTGTAATAAATATTCGTTTTATGACTAACTGAGTTTAATTCTACTGTTTTTTAAATTTTCGTCTGTCTGTCTGTTACTATATAATACTAAAGATATCATGAATATTGAACTACTATTCGGTTTTCGGGCTATTCGGCTACATATTATTCGTTATTTGGCCGAATACTAAATACCAAATCATAAAAAAACGCGCACGTCACTCAAAAATGTATCTATTTTAATCACAAGTTATTACTCTAATACTTAAAATCTATCAATAGTAAGTTATTATGAATTAAAACAATATAATACCGGCTTCAGAAAATAGCCACTCACTGTATGCTACTACCAGGACACAATAGAAAAATCTTGGCGAATTTAATGAAATTTAAAAGTAAAGATAGGAAATATGTTCTCCCCGTCGCCACTCCATGTACCGCAATAAGTTGTTACCTGTTACATGCGAAATGCACACATCTGATGCTAAACATTCGGTCGCCGAATATTCGGCGTTTCGGCCGAATATTCGGTATTCGGCCAAATCACTATTCGTAGCACCTTACATATCTAAAAACGAATCAAAATATACAGGTGACATAAAAAATTATCGAATTATAACAGAAGTGTTATTTCTAACAGAAAATATGAAATGTACGTGTTAAAGACTACGAGTATAAATTTAGCATGGAACAAATCAAAATTAATAAAGAAATTATGTCGAGTCCGGGTTCTACTTTGTTCGGTTTTCATAATATTAAATCAAGAACTTCGTGCATTTTTCATGTAGACTTTGGGCTAGACTTCATATTTCCTGTTATTTTTAGAACAGTTTTGTTAAATTAAGGAGGAGAGGGGGAGAAAAGTCCAATTCGACGACCCAATTTGTCATTTCTTTTTATCACATGAATATTTTAAAATGTTATTGAGTGCAATCATTATGTAGTTTTTGAAAAAATTGACTGTGACAGTCGGAAAGACTGACAAACGAAGATACTGACAGACAAAGAGACGTGTGGATTAATTGCTTATTTATTTATTTATCTGTTAATTTCTTTATCTATGCAATTATTTATGTATTTATTTATTTAATGAATCACAGGCATGGAACACTCAACCTATAGAGTGGCAGTCATTTATTTTGTATGAAAACAATTTATGTCTAAACACTATTGAGGTTACTGCATTCTGTTTTATAGTTTGATTTTTTGCTGATTTTGTCACACCACTGAATATAAGTATAGAACAATAAGCCTTCGCATAAATATATAATATCTGTCAGAATGTACAGAACACATAGGTCCAGTATTGGTTATGTGCTGCTAAATGCTTCTATTTTATGGTCCGATATTTCATCTCTACAGGTTGAGTGCTCTATGAACACAGGTAATAATGGTGTTATAATACATAATTTCTGTTTACCGTGTCCCACAACGTAAGTTATCATTATATTTAAAATATATTTAAAAAAAAGTAAAAAGTAATCAGTAAAAAAAGTAGTAACATAACAGTTTCGTTCTTCTTTTTGAAATACCGACTTTTATTTTTAAGGATTTTATTATCACTCGTTGTTGCATATTCCGGATACGTTTCAATTTTAAGTAAAACACAGCTCAGCCAATTAAGTTGCAGACTCAACTTGTTAGCAAACATGATGACGCGATTGATTCAAACTATTCAGTTTAATTAAAGCCATTAGTACCAGACGTGTGTTAAACGCTGCTAATTAGATTGAAGTGGAAACAGCGCTGTATGAATAAAAATCTTATTATTTCCAATGAATGTAGTGCAGCTGTAACAGCAAAAAGCGCTGCAGCGCTTTTAAGAATTAAAATAAAATAGAAGTAGTTTTGAAGCCTGTTGCCGTCATGATATTAGAACATTAACCTATAATAGTTTACTGGTGCTGTTATCGTGTTTTCATGAGTTTTGTGTTATGTCTAAACACACCAAGTCTAGTGATTGTGTCTATTGATTGACGTCGAATCGAAAATTATCTTTTTTATTTCAAAAAATTCAAAGGTACTTATTATGGCTACATTGAGAGACCGCCGGACTGGCAGCTTCTTCCGGCTACGAATCAGTTTGACTATTTAGAGGTAATGCTGCCAGTCTGCTGGGCACCCTAAGCAATGACAGCTTTCTAAGCGGCAACTTTGAGGAAGTCTGTTATTTAAGATAATGTTTAGTTTTAAGTTTGTCAATATTAATGTCAAGATATGTATGTACTGATTTATGCCAACAAAGTAATCTAATTTATTATTAGATATCAACGACGATACAATTGACGTTTGTTTGCATTATATTGTAAATTAACAGCCACTGCCACTTTGCTCCTATTACAACGGATTAGTTTTTCGTATTTCCTAACATGAATAGAATTTAACAAATATAAAAGAATAATAAAAATAAAAGAACATTGAAGTATAAAGAAAATTATTTCTGATCGTGAAAATATTTATAAATGTGGCCGATATTACTTTTTAATATCTACGAAAAAAATGAAATATTTTTGTTTATTAGAATACATAAACGAATGTTGCATATTAGTTACACAAAATTCAATTTTTGGACATGCAGGAAATTACTATTGGTTTGTTTCTAATTCAGTAATAAAAGAATGGCTATTTTGAATCAAGTGCAAACTGACATATCAATTTGTGTGTTGCTATTACATAAAATTATTTTTTATTTCATTTTCCAGCGCCGAGTCGCTGATGGATCAACTAACAAATAGCGTATTAGTTTCACTACTTTTAATTAAAATAGGGGTGGGCGGGGAGAGCAGAACAATGCAGGCTCGGCTGTAATGGACCAGTAATCTAGTTAGTCTTCAGAGAATGATTGGACGATGATGACTAGAGGAAAATGTCATTAATAAACTATTATTCTGTTTGGGGTTCTACGTAGACAATTTTATTTTAGTAAATAAATAAATAAAATTGATTTACACTTTATTTTATTGTACGGTAGTGAGGCCTGGATGTTGCCGAAACCGAATAAAAGTAAGATAATTGCAGTAGATGTGCGGTGCGATCTCTTAGAAATATGTGCGGTGTCACCCTTGCGGACAAAATAAGCAATAAAGAGATACGCAGTGTGTCAGGGTTTTACGACAGTGTTATTGTAAAAATGTAGAAAGGAATGCTTAGATGGTTCTGCACATATAAGGAATGAGTAATGAAAGACTGACGAATAAAATCTACAGAGCGAAACTGAATGGTCGCAGAAGTCAAGGCCAAGACCAAGACTACCTTACGAAGATCAAATAGCCAGTGTTAACTGACGAAAATGTCAATAGCACTCACATATCTAGCCGAAAATGTCTAAGGAGAATAATGATGTTTGAGGAAGCGAAAGAGGTATGTAAGGACCGCGTCGCTTGGCGCTCCGTTCTCTTTGACTACCCCGTTAGGGATACAGCGTGAAGATATGTATGCATGTAGACTTGAATGAATGATGAATAATGTTTATACAATGCAGTGACAAAACAGAACGTGAATGACAATCACGGGCAATGAATTTGAGATGTTGTCAGTGACGTCAAATTTTATTTTTGTTGTTACCAGCGACCACAGTGCGAGAGTGACGTGAGTGACACCGTATGTTATACCCTCGGTGATACCACATACTATGTTAATTGTTAATCTTGAGGATGAAACACACATATATATAATACAATATTCGTCGTTTTTGAGAGTTCCTTTTATCAAAATGTATTTCATTGACATTCATCAATGAGTTTAAAACATCAAACGGACATTCTTTTTCTTTCAGTGAAATTTCTGGCACAAGAGGTCCATGGGCGTCAGTCTACTCACCTGATCGATTGTTCGTTTGTTTGCCTTTTCCTTAGTTTCTTTTTTTTACAAAAGAGGGGGTAAACGAGCAAGCGAGTCACCTGATGGAAAGTGACCATTCCCGCCCGGGGAATCGCAGGTGCGTTGCTGGCCTGTAGGGTAATGAGGGAGAGGAGGGAGGGGGGAGATGGGCTACTACACTTTCACTCTCCGAACGAAACAACAGCTATAGGTGCTGTTATTTCACGCCGATATTCTGTGAGAGGGTGTTATTTCAACGGGCGAGCCGGCCCAATTCGTGCTGCAGTAAGGCATGGCTCTGCCACTACCACCATAAAAAAAGTTAAAGGAAATTATGCAATTAAACTCAGGAACAAAAAGAAAAATATATAATGTGCCAGCCTGCTTATCTTCCTGTGCGAATGGTAAAATTCGGTCAAGCCCTTACCTTAAGGAATTTATGCAGGCAATGCGGGAAGTTATATTGCGAATAATGATATGGAATTGTTACATATACTCACGCGATAAGTTCAATAGGGTACTCAGAGAAAAGAGTGCCAAGCATCGCGGTCCTTAAATACCTCTTTCGCCTTTTCAAATCTCACTGTTCTCCTGACATACTTTCACCTAGGTTTGAGAGTTCTTTTGGCAATTATGTCTTTTTCGTGTTCATATACAATATGCTTGTCTTACAGTCTCAAACGTCATGATTTTTCCTCACATTGCTGCAGAATTAGATGCCTTGAAATATCTGTTAATTTTGGAGTTAAATTGTGGATTTACAATAGTTTTTTATTTAAAAAAATTCTTGATACGAGAACTTTAAGAAAATATGAATACATATTAATATAACTTAATAAGAAAATATTACATATTTAAAACTTTTATGAAATTCAAAAGTTCAACGTTCGATACCAACTTGTTTATGAACTTAACAACTTTATAATATACCTAATATCAAAAACTATCACGGTAATGACATAACGATTTTAGAATTGCCGTTTAAAAACTAAAAGAAATAAGTTATTTGAATCACACCTGTAATTTTAGGCAATCCATTCAATACCACTTTTTAATAAACCGTCAATTGATTATCGCCTTTATGCTTTCACGATAAGAATAATGAAAAAATTGTAAAATTAGGGTACCCCAGCGATTTTCAAACTTTTTTATAAATTTCTTTAACACTCGTCACTCACGAAAGTCAAAATTAATATTACAACTGTGTAAAAATATGTAAAATAGCTTGGAACTTAGGAGATAATAATAAAATTCAAAACCTTGTCAAACATGATGCCAAAAAATCGTTTGAACCATGCAACATCGAAAGAAGAGTCCATGCTGACGCGTACCTTAGTAAGAAATAAGTACATTATGAATTTGTAAACAATCAGCGCCATAGTACACTGAACGTGAATATTATTGTACTATATGCTAACCATTCAATACTGTTATTTATCATCATCTAGTAACACATCAAAGTACACGTTGTTTCATTATAAAAAATATTACAAATTAGCTGTTACTCACGACTTCGTTCACGCGGAATTTAAAAAAAAAATAGCTTATAATATCCTTCCTCAGGGTTCAATTTATCTCCGTACCAAATTTTGTCAAAATCGGTCAAATCAAAGCAAACAATTACAGTTTTGGCCCGCGTTTTTATCCTGGACTTCAATAAATAATTATCGTATTGTATACTTATTATTTATATTGAAAATATTTTTAATCATAAAAAGCATCCTGATCGATTTGATATTCGACACAAAATTTTTATTATTGATAATGACAGCGAAATTTGTATAGCTTAACTGTCATTTTTGTATCCTCATCGCATTTACCACGCCTTTGGTACGTTTTCCGTTCACAAGCGCTTTTACACTAGAATCTTATTTATGTTACATTATTTATATGAATCTTATTACAGAAACTGGTTCCCAGTTGTAGATATAAACTCTACTGTATCATTTCCATGTTCATATCCATTGTACTGTTCATATCCATTTGTAGATATAAACTGTATAGGTACGTACGTACATAGCGTCATATTTAGAGTGAACAGTGCATCAATATATACACACTTTGTACACATTGTAAAAATTACAACTTGAGACCACTATCCATAAGCAATAGGACCCAGAAATAAAGAAGTAGAAAGATGTAATGACATGCTTCCAGATCATCATTTGCACAGGTTTCTTAAAATAAGTCCGATTCTCACAATTATTATTTGAGCAACACAGCTAGTATTTATGATTATAGATAGCAAAGCATAAACATATAATTACAGGATTATATACGATTATAGCCCCCTTTTTTTTCAATTTTATTACGATACTTCCTATTTTCTCGTACATTCCATATTTCTCTTTAGAAATATTTCATATTTTTTTCATTGCAGCGACTGTTAGGCATATGGTTTTCTTTAGGTAACTGGGTATATCATTATAGGCATTATCCACCATTTGGGAAACACTGAGGTATCTGTATCGTTGGACGCTAATGACTTTATTTCGTGTTTTAACTTTTATTAAAACTACGACTGAGCGCTGTAATGATCTTGTCATTACTGAATACGTTGCTACAAATCAAGTTGTAGACGAGTACACTATAATTTTAGGACGAATAGAACATTGTTAAGTAGTATTTAATGATACATTTCCTACATTCGAGTCATTTTCATTTAGTAATTGCTACTTTAAATAAAATATAAGATTATTTGATGAAACAGTGACCGAAGTCAAATAAATTGTAAAACATAATAATAAATTAATTTATAATAATAAAGAGTAATAGAGACGACCATGCTAATCAACCACCACCACCACCACTTAACGTAGGAAAAGTGTCAATAAGTTGTGGCGATGTTGGATTAGCAGCATACTAGAACGCAACAAGGCCCACAACCACTTTGCGACCACAACCGCGACCTTATTACGTATCTGCAGCCAGTAAGCGATGGCCGAATCTTACGCGATCGATAGCGATAAATATGTTGTTAGATCATATTACGAGATACGATCATATTAGATCACGATATAATGTCCCAAATTGCTATTGCTGCATCTGTTGATTAATTAGTGAACTAAAAACAACTTCCAGCGACTCTATTTGTCCTACGATAGTATTTTGTGCAACAAGTGCGGTAAGTTGTCGATTGCGCACTAGAACGAAGTTGAGCGTACGAGCAATGCGAGTGCGTTCATTCTGTCGAGTGGGCAATCGACAACACCGCACGAGTTGCAGATATTATTTTTTATTACTAATGCGGAGTTAATTTAGGTACAAAGATATAGAAAGTAATAACTTTATTATTATTTATTATTATATTAATCTAAAACTTCGAAATCAAGATTTTCTTGATCTTTCACACTGATGGCAACGGGGACTAATATCGATTGTGTTTTTTCCTAGATATTCACTTTACATTCTTTTTTTAAATCGTGAATTTGCGTATGCCAAGCAAAATTTGCGTGCGACAAGTAAACTTGTCGCACTCAAATTGTATAGTAAGAAAATAGCTACTTATCAACCTCAAAAATGTGTGTTTAGATACTGTTTATCCCGCATGAGTAATAAAAAAGTTATTTTACCGCACGGCGCCATAATTACCGATTTAAAACAATCGATGCGCAGCTGCGGCGCACCTCTTAACGTGATAAGATGTCGTAGTGTACGAAGTGTACACTTATTTCATTATACACCTTCACGGACACTTATTTCACTTTCGTTTGAAATGAATAGCTAATAAGCATTTTTTTAGGAGACCTGAAAAAATATTTTTAAAAATGTGATTGAAATTGTTATAACATCACATTCTGAATTCCAAACGAACAAAAGTAGTGTAGTTTCATGCAATTTTACCTAAATGTACTTTTATATTCGCATCGTTATACCTTTATGTATTGTCACTAGTCGCAGACCACTCAAGTCAAAGACAAGAAAGAATCCCCAAATAATAAATTCGGTAGGTCTCGATAAGTGCTCCGGACAAGCAGCCGCATTATTGAGGCAAATTGCGAACACCCTGTGAAGCTACGGCTAATGCCGAAAACAGCATTACATAGATCTAGTTAAAATGGAAGCTACGCATTTACTTCGTTATTTCAAACGAAGAATGCGTAAAAAAATCGCAATTCGCGTTGTCTGTGTTTATAAGTTCTAACCTTATAAGTGGATTGCAATGTAGTTTCAGCATCATTTGGAATATTTAACAAAAAATATTAGTAATATGTAACTATAACATTTAGTCTATATAAGTCTATAAATTAGAGAAATAGGGTCAGGAACATCGTTAGTATTCTATATAAAGCAAAATATGAATCTATCGCATTCCCGCTAAATATAATAGAATATATTTATTATTATATATTTATTTTAATCATTATAATTATAAAATTATTATTATATGAATATAGATGAAACAAATTATTGTATATTGTCTATATTACATGTTATGTGTATTTTGTTGTATTTCAAACAGTTTTAGCTTTTTTAAATGAATTTTTTTTTAATAAATCAATGTTTATGTGAAATAAAATTTCAAGAAAAATGTTTTTATTGTAATAATATCTAAATTTTTTTGTCTTGTTTAATTTAATAAAACACTAAGTTATTTACATTTTCGGCAAATTATATTGAAATCTGTTTCAACTATTTATTTTATATGTATTATCGTTCAAAACTGATCTCTAATGAAATCGTTTCAAATAGCTAGTGACGTATTACTTTTTTAAGGCAACGAACAATAAGTGATTAACAATAATATACATACGTATTGTAACTTCCAATACTTCTATATCTTTGAATGGCACCCAGTAAACGTCTCTTGAGAAGGAAACATGCCTATAATCTGTGGAATGCGACCCCCGTTGTGTAATACAGTTGCCACCCTTGAGAAGGGAGGTTTGTGGAGAAGGGCGTAAAAGAGTTTTATTGTTTAGATATTTGATAAAAATATTCATTAGTAAGTATCTAGATACAAAAACTAAGACTTTTTCATAAATCATTATTTTTCTTTCAAAAATATTACTAGGGTTTTTAAGCGTGTATCCATCTACTGAACACAAGTCTTTAAAAAATGAAACTGTAGCAAAAAAAGCAGTCAAGAATGTGTCCGACAGGCGTTAATTTAGGCTTCTATAATAATTCAAACAAACTAGTAATTTAATTAAATAAATCACTTGAAATTAAATAAATATCGTTACGGTTGGATTTTATGTCTAAGCAATAAGGTCGACTATTAAATGGCACGAGAAACGCAACTTTTAGTGCCTTTACCTCGAGACCAAGGCTTTGCAGATCTATGACTTAAAAATGCATTGCTACATTTAAGGTCTACCATTATTTCGATTAGTATACGCAAAATTAAGAAATAAGAACAAAGTTGTTCTCCGAAAATTCCGAAGCAATGACGTGCCATAAACCTACTCATGAAAACTGGCAGCGTCGAGAACAATATCTTATTATTATTAGCGAGCAGAATTGTTTAGAAGAGTTCACCCTCTTTATTTCTTTGTGCTAAATTAATGACGTACAGGCAGACGGACAAATAGACATAATGAAATTAAGGGGTCTTTTTAGCTATTTTGGCTACAGAAACCTTGGATCTTAGATCAGTACCCTGAAAATGAAGAGTTAATTATAACTTGGATTTTTTGCATGCTGATTGCACTCACCTCTCCCAGAGAAATTGTCTATTATAGAATGAAATTTTAGTACTTATTAAAATTGTATATTAAATAATAACGTATAGTGCTTGGTACAATAAAGAAAATATAATTCATAGTGTATCCTTAGAATGAGATTATGAATATGATATTATATATTGTTGGGTGTCGTCTCTGAGAATAACACATATTATTGGGTCCTTACATATGAAATTAGCTTTTTGTCGTACTGACCACTTTGATCTGAAATATCTCCTCTTTGGTTAAGAATTCCAAATTCAAATTTATAAATTCATTTAGCTGGTACATTTGTGTCTTGAAAACAGTCATTCATTTGTTTTTTCCTCATTATTTTTTTCTTTGGCGTCGCTTATTACCGCACAATGGAAAACATGAAATATCGGTATATTTACGAGTACGAGTTCTACCGTGGCACCAGTGCTGCAGAAACAGCTCGAAGGATTAATGATGTGTACGGCGCTGGTGTCGCAAAAGAAAGCACGGTACGTTTTTGGTTTCAACGTTTTCGTTCTGGAAATTTCGACCTTCAGAACCAACCCTGTGGACGGCCGGAGACCAAAGTGGAAAATGAAGAATTAAAGGCTATTCTGGAAGCGGATCCATCACAAAGCACTTCAGAGATAGCTACAGGTTTCGGGGTAAGTGACAAAACTGTATTAATCCACTTGAAGCAAATCGGGAAAGTAAAAAAACTTGAACGATGGGTACCTCATGAATTGAGTGAATCGAACTTGCAAACACACGTCGACTGCTGTGTTACTTTGCTCAACCGACACAATAATGAAGGGATTTTAAATTGAATCATTACTTGTGATGAAAAGTGGATACTATACGATAATCGGAAGCGCTCGTCGCAATGGCTGAACCCTGAAGACCCAGCCAAATCCTGCCCTAAACGAAAATTGACTCAGAAAAAGTTACTTGCGAGTGTTTGGTGGACTAGCGCCGGTGTCGTTCACTACAGCTTTCTAAAATCTGACCAAACGATTACGGCAGATATCTATTGTCAGCAACTGCAAACCATGAAGGAAGAACTAGCTGCTAGACAAACGAGATTGGTCAATCGCTCTAGGCCACTGCTGCTTCACGACAACGCAAGACCACACACTGCACAACAAACAACCACTGAGTTAGATGAGCTATAATTGGAATGTCTGGGACATCCACCGTACTCCCCGGACCTTGCTCCAACAGATTACCATTTTTTCCGGAATTTAGACAACATTTTACGAGGAAAAAAATTCAACTCCGATGCGGCAGTCCAAACCGCCTTCAAAGAGTTTACTGATTCTCGCCCCCATGGTTTTTTTAGTAAAGGGATCAATGAACTACCTATGAGATGGCAAAAGTGCATAGATAACAACGGTGCATACTTTGATTAATTAAATGTATTTTACAAAAAAAAAATTGACTTTATGTTCCTCCCGTACAAAACGCCAATTTCATATGTAAGGACCCAATATTATGTCCAATCCCGTCTTATGGTATCGGATTGGTTTTATTACACGGTATTTCATTTTTATATTTCTATTGTTTCTTCACTTTTTATTTAATTTTACAATCTCTTATTATTATGGGTTTTCAAATATTTGTGTTCTAGCTGTGAACACAAATGTTTTGAGTAAATATTTTATCTTGTAAAAATCTCAAATACGCTCATATGCAAGTATCCCTTATAAGAAAGCTAAAAGTAGAGAATTCATTAGGTCGTTCCGTCCCACTCAACGCCACTTGGACTTTTGATTGAGGAAATAAAAAGCCCGAAGCCATCGTCTGATTCAAGAGGCTGACATGAAATTGGCTGGATTGTTCACGAAATAGTTGACATATCCTTTACAATGAATCTGTTTAAACCGGACATGATGAAAATAAAAATCGGCAAATGCAATTAGAACGCGTAAAGGATTTCAAAACATAATGTAAATTATAACATTATAAAACAAATTTATAAAGACTTGAGACTCGTTATTATATTTCCTGTAACCTTCAGATAAGGTTTTACGTTCTTTAAATTTTTGAAATTGTAGATTAAAGAACTTCAGAGATATAATAGGGGGAATGATTAAATCAAATTTCAGTCAAAGACATCTATAATATGAAATGAGGTAATTGCACATTACGCACCAAATTATGTAAATTAAAACATATGAATTATTAAATAGGAGCTAATTAGCACCAATATGCTCAATTGCAACTGAAGTGTTATTATCGTTATACGTCATGCGGTCTGGATTAAAATTTGGAAAAAAATAGATCGTCATCATACAAGTGTAGTAATTTACAACGACGTATTAATTTATTTCTTAAATATTCTCAATAACCAATTGCCGTAGGTGCAACTATACGCCGCATTGCCTCCAAAATTTGTTGCCCGCACATTCTCTCTACCGTATCAAAGGAGTCAGGACACTGGTTGAAGGTAATACCTTCAAAAAACTTAGGGACCTTAATTGACAATACCACACTTTCTCTCATAGTATCCCTTCGTCTGGGGGCCAGGACTAACCTTCCTCACCGTTGCCGTTGTAGTGATCTCGTCGATGTACTAGGTCACTACGATTTATCCTGTTTACGTAGTGCGGGCCGCATGTCACGACATGCTGCCTTGAATGACGTCATTCGGCGGGCTCTTCTCGCCGCTGGCGTTTCTGCAGTCTTAGAGCCTGTAGGTATTGCGCGCAGCGACGGCAGGAGACCGAATGGTTTGACGCTCATTCCTTGGAAACTTGGTATACACTTGCTGTTTCCCATGTGCCGGCGACTTCCAAGTCAGCAGGTGCCGCGGCCAGCACTGCCGAGAACTTGAAGCGGCGTAAGTATGCGAATCTCTCTAAGAGTTTCATATTTACGCCCTTTGCAGTCGAAACTTTGGGTCCCTGGGGCCCTGAAGCCCATCGACTGGTTTCTGATATTTGTAAGAGACTGGTCGAGGCTTCGGGAGACCGCCGGGCTGGCATCTTCTTCCGCCAACGAATCAGTTTGGCTATTCAAAGAGGTAATGCTGCCAGTCTGCTGGGTACCTTAAGCAATGACAGCTTTCTAAGTGGCAACTTTGAGGAAGTCTATTATTTAAGATAATGTGTAGTGTTAAGTTTGTAAATATTAACGTATATATGTACTTTTTGTTAATGTAAATAAGTGTTAGTTATTTATTCGTAAATTCTTTCTTTTCATTAATTTTATAAATATTATGTTAATCTTGACCCTTTTATCGCCTGAGTATCTAACTCGTTTAATGTTATTAATATTGTCGGTTTTTGGCAACATAATACTTGTTGAACGACGAAACATGAGAAATTTCGGTTAACGTTGTGTCTTCGGCGGCCATTATGCTTTCTTTTTTAACTGACTTCAAAAAAGAGGAGGTTCTCAATTCAGTTGCACGTTTTTGTTCTTCTCTTTGTTTTTTTTTTCATGTTTGTTACTTCAAAACTCCGTTAGTTATGAACCTATTTAAAATATTATTTTTTTATTTGAAAGGATGTACTTCCAGATTGATCCCATTTAAATTTTACTGGTAATGGGGGTTGGGTTTCACACACACACTAAATAACACCAAATAACGTGAATTGCTCATTAATTTTAATTATTTATGTACATGATTCTCTTGTACGTCATTGCGTTTCAAAATTAGAAAAGAAGTTATTTGTAGACCTGCTCTAGATACGAATATTTATTCTAGCCAAGGTCACTCAAATGGGAGAAATAAGAAAAATTAATACAAAATTTAACCGATTTAAAAAAATATCACTGAAAAGTACGAAATAACTATCCTTTACTTTATTAAAGTCGCTGCCAAATCAATGTGCAACAACAGAAAGTCTATTAGTTTAGTAGGCTTGGCACCGATTTCAGTAACTATCAAATTTAATGATATAAGTATTTGTATCGTATATATGATTATTTTTGTACTTAAGTTTTTTGATGTCGATCGCGCGAATTTCACACGGATCACACCCTATATGTGTTCTGTGATCACACCTCCGAATCTATCACTCGTTTACTTGTTTAGTTTGGTTTATTCGTTTGGTTATTTATCTAATTACTCGTTTCTTCGTCTCTGTGAACTGCATTGGAATCCCGCCTGGGTGAGTTCCTATTCTTTGAGATTGAATTTAGCGCTTGTAATAATAAATTGTAAGTTGTTCTAACACTTTGTAAAATGTAAACGTTGCGCTGTTAGTGTTCTTATTTTTCGGGCCACTGGACCCATCATGCCTGCGCCCGGTCTAATACTTACTTTTGGATTTCCAGGATTCCTGATACAAGATTCCAGATACAAGGTTCCAAATACAAGATTCCAAATGCAATATTACATTTCCAGGATTAATTACTACTGATCTGATAAATTCGTCATGTCCGATCTTAACTGGACCTCTAAAACCCCGATCGAGCCAAAGATCTCAAAGTGGAAACTTCCAGAATCCCTGGTCGAGACCTGTACCAACAAGACACCAAACTGGAGCTCATCGGTGGAATTTTTCGGAACGATTCAGGCCAGTGACTTCTTATTACTGAAGACCGGGTGCGTATAGTGTAATAGACCAGGCTACCTACTTACTATAAGCTGGTTTATTTGACCCACTCCCTTAATTTCTCTACCTATCTGTTCACGGGCAATATTACCTACCACATTTCAGCTTCACTTTAACTTATACCCGTGGCACTGACAAATTTAATTATATAGGTATTTGTATCGTTTTTATAAAGTTGTACTTTAGGTTTGATTAGTAAAGGATGGTTATTTCGTACTTTTAAGAGATTTTTTTTTGAAGTCGGTTTAGTTTTTGTATTACATTTTTTTATTTATTTTATATAATTTTATAAAGAGTGAAAGCGGATTTTACAAATTTGTTTATATGCGGAGGGTAATAATCTCCGGAATCCGCTACACCTATTTGAATAATTATTTCACCATTAGAAAGGTACATTATTCAAGATGGACATAGATTATTATAGTATGTATTCAACCCGGGCGAAGTCGGAACGAGCCATTAGTCTTAGAATAGAGCAATCTTCTTAATGCATTTCAATTCACAAATTACCCTCCAGTTATTGTATTCTCACCATCTACTCTCGAGAACACTCATAAAGAGGTCTTCACAAGGAATCACCTGCTTTAAATAAACGATCGATTTCCCGTACGTGGACCATAAAGTATGAATCCGTTTTCCAACTTACGACACAGAAAGCACTTTGAGACACTGATTTAATTTTAACAAAAATGCTTGTGTAGTTTTTTTCGATGCAATTTCAAAAAAAATTTAAACAACTACTATGGGTTTTTTTACAGGTATTCAAAGGCAATATTTACATGAAATAATCATTGAAAAATGTTTTTTCTTTACGCAACGGACAAGACAAGCAGGCAAAAGATCTGATGGTCGATAGTATAAGTGGACTGAGACATGGACATTTATAATATTAAAGCTGATGTAGTATTTCTGGTTGCGAACGATAATCTACCTCCACGTGTGCGATGGGGATTTTCAGTCCAATACGCTGTCTTACCTAACGTAAACCCTCTAGCCGTTGCATCCTAGGCCACTGCTAGTAACTTTCTGTTAAATACTCGACTCTTGCTAGTAGTGGGCGAAAAGATTATCCCCAATCCAAGGTGTCATTCGTACCGTGCGCAATCTGGTTGAATTGAATGCGCACGGTACGAATGACACCGTGGTTGCGTGATAGATGCGTGGCTGAGGGGGAGCTCAGTCGTGAACGGTGTCTCTTCGATAACAGGGCATCTAGAAGAGTAGTTTTTGCCCTTCTTCCGGCATGCGGGGTTCTGCCGGAGGTGACCGCTTATTACCCTAGCTGCTCGTAGGACTTTCAATCTGCCGCCGCTCAATACTGCTCCTTCGAAGCCGGTCAAACGAGTTCGATCGGAGGAGGAATCCCCTTCGGAGAGTGCCAAAGCTCCAAAGCTGGACCAAGGTATGAAGGCTCCAAAGGCGGATAACAGTAACAAGGGCTCAAAAGTGGAACTTGTCAAAAAACCGAAATCCAATTTTAAACAAATCGTTGGGTCCTCGCGAGTGGGACTTCGTAACACGACTTCTATGAACGAGAAACAAATGAAGAAGCACACTGATCCAAGAGATCGCAAAGATTTCGGACAGTGGAGTGGGACCCAAATTTGTAGGCTTCATTCACAGGCCAGGCTGGATATTGATTACTTGTGATAATCAGTCCAAGAATGGCTGGTGAATGAAGTGCCAAAAATAAAACCGTGGACTGAGGCTGAGCTTTTTGTAATACGAGTATCAGAAAGTGAACTGCTGCTAGTGAGTCTACGAGCAATGCATCGGAGACCCCACAACCCTCCACCTCTAGTGACCCTTTGAGGCCAGTAAGGGAAGAGCCTAAACCCCAGCTCAAACTAGGTAAAAGGCCTTCTGGATCGGTAGCGAGGGGTGGGGGTGCAGGTAGAGGGGCAGGTGCAAGTAATAGAGGTGCACAAAATTCCTGGATACTTTCAAACAACAGCATAAAAGTCCAGGGTGCTTATTTTGCGAGCACAAAATTCCAGGGTGCTTATTTCGCAAGCACAAAATTTCTGGATGCTTTAAAACCAAAGCACAAAATTCCTGGGTGCCTTTGTCGCGAGCACAAAATCCTGAGTGATTTCAAACCGAAGCATTCAAGTCTAGAATGCTCATTACGAGAGCATGAAATTGCCGAATGACTTCAAAAGAAAGCTATTGATATCCCTCATCAAAACATGTTTTTTGCATTGTTGAATGTGCTCTCTATAATAGTTGTATACCTATTTGACAGCCCGTGCAAAATGGTTAATTCCTTGTAAGGGTTGTTTTCCGTACAAGTGGTAGTTTTTTCAGAAATTGGTCTCGGCCATTTTAAAGCACTTAAAAGCACGCAATTTTACGGTGGTTGTTTTTTTTTTCAAAGTCAAATTTAGCCCCGCTAGGAAATGGGCCGTGCTAGCTTTCCGATAGCTGGCACGGCGAATTAGCAGGAGTGATTTACCGCGTTAAAGAGAGCACAAAAATATTGACTTGGGCACATAATTAGCACATAACGAGCACATTATTTTGCCATATCCTTTTTTTAATTTTTTGAAGATGGCCGTGCCAGCTTGACTCACCCCTACGCTCGTAAACATAACGCTGAACTTCTAGTGCGCTGCGATGCCAATGCTCACCATACCACCTGGGGGAGCTCGGACATTAATGCTAGGGGTGAGTTACTGTATGATTTTCTAACTGTTAACTGCTTTTACACGTTAAACATAAGCTGCGAACCGACCCTTGTTACGCGTGTCAGACAAGAAGTGCTAGACATTTCCTTTTTCACTGGCAACATAGCCAGACACATAGTTGGATGGTGGGTCAGTGACGAGAACTCTATGTCTGATCATAGACATATTCGCTTTGATATCAGGGCCTCCTTAGCCAATCAAACTATTACATATAGAGGATTCTAGGAGAGCGGACTGGGACTTGTATAATGAAAGACTAGGTGCTAACCTAGAAATAATTCCTAAATGTCTTAAAACGTGGGGGAGAGTCTAGATATAGCAGGGCACATGAGCACGAAAGGCATCAAAAATGCCTATGAAGAGTGTTGCCCGCTGAAAATAAAGACCTCCAAAAGAGAAGTATCGTGGTGGAACTCTAAGTTAGGGAAGCTTAGACCAAAGACACGCAAATTATTTAATAGGACTAAAAGGACTCGTGAATGGCAGGCCTATAGAAAAGCCTGATTACAACGTAGAATTTATTACAAAGAGAGTTTCATGGACGAGGCTCTGTGAGGAAATTAATAATATGCCTCAAGGAGCAAGACTCCATAGAGTGCTCTCTAAATCCAAACCTAATCAAATTGGGCTGCTTAAAAGCCCACACGGTTCATTCACAACCTGTGAAAGTGAAACTTTAGAGTTGTTGACAACGACCCACTTTCCTGGAGCAATCCGTAAAAGATCGGATTCTGCACCACAGACCGACCTGCAAAGACCTCTAAAGCAGGATTGGCATAGAGCGGTCAAACTAATAACAGCCAACAGAATAAGGTGGGGGATCAACTCTTTCAAACCACATAAGACTTGCGGAGAGGATGGTGTACGTCCCATACACCTACAAAAAGGGACTGATGTCCTCCTGTCGCACCTTATTAATATCTTCAGAGCTAGTTATGCCTGGGGGTACATACCTGATTCATAGTCTATAGTAAAGGTAATATTTATACCTAAAGCGAGGAAAAGGGACTACGGACTACTAAAGTCCTTTAGGCCCATTAGCCTCAGCTCATTTCTGTTTCAAGACCATGGACAAGGTTGCAGACAGATTTATTAGAGATGGGCCATTGGCTACAATACCAATTCATCATACTCAACATGCCTATAGTAGAGGTAACCGCTCTGCTCAGTCTCATTGACGGAGTAGAAAGCCAGTTGAAGATAAAGAAGTAGCGCTTTGTGCCTTCTTAGACATAGATGGAGCTTTCGATAATACCCCCATCAGTACATTAGTTAGGAGTCTCGATTCCAAGATGGTTGATCCTACAACTACTAGATGGGTACACTCGATGCTCTCTAATAGATGAGCCAAACTAGTTTCTCTGTCAAATTGCCTTGACGTTTTCCACAATGAGAGGATCTCCTCAAAGTGGTGTTCTATCACCCCTTCTATGGACCGTCGCAGTGGACCAGCTCTTGCATAATATGACTGACCTTAGGATTGACACTCAGGGATATGCAGATGACCTGGTAGGTATAGTCCGAGGTTTCAGCCTAAACACTATTTCTTGTGTTATGCAACGAGGCCTCGACACTATCACTGAATGGTGTAGAGAGAACGAGTTATCGATCAATGCTGATAAAACAGTAATTGTGCCGTTTACGAGGAAGTGATGCCTGGATAGGTTGGTTGCTCCACGACTGAACGGCAAATCGATACCTTTTTCCACTGAAGGTGAGTAAATAAGGGTGTTATAATTGACCAAAAACTGACGTGGAACAGTCATATCAAAAGTACCTTGCAAAAGGCAAAAATTGCCTTACCTAAGACCTGCAGTTGGATGGCAGGGAACAACTGGGGTCTGAGCCCAAAAGTTGTTCTGTGGCTGTATACAGCCATTGTGAGGCCGACAATTAGTTATGCCTCTGCGGTCTGGTACGAGAAAGCCCACCAGAAGACTGTGATAGATAGGCTAGGTGGCTTGCAAAGAACCGCCTGTCTATTAGCAACCGGAGCCATATCGACCTCGCCGGGTGCGGCGTTAAATGCTTTACTGAGCCTACCGCCCCTTCACTTGTTTATGTTAAAGGAGGCGAGGAGTAGTATTCACAAATTATCCGCCCAGGACGAAACGATGTGGCTATCGCGGAAACTGAGATCTTTTCAAGACTCAGTAACGAATATTCCAATTCTGAGTACGCCAACTGACGTTATGCTTCCGCGGTGTACCTTCGAAAACATTTTATAGCAGAGATGCCTTCCAGGGATGACTGGCTTCAAGGAAGAATGACCTGGAAACCTGGCAGTCTACTTTGGTACACCGATGGCTCAAAATCGGACAATGACGTAGGATGTGAAATTTATGGAGAGCGCCAAAGTTTCAAGAGGAGCCTGAATCTTGGGAGGTACGCCTCCATTTTACAGGCTGAAATGTGCGCCATTATTGAATGTGCGGACATTAACGTTAGAAAGCACTACCTAAACCAAATCATAACTATTTTAAACACTCTGGGAAATAAAAACAGTGATTCTAAGATGGGTTCCTGTCCATGCGGGCATCGTAGGCAATGAAAATGCCGATGAACTCGCAAGGGCCAGCACCAAAATTACATTTATTGATCCATAACAACATCATAGAATATCCTATAAAGAAAGAAGATATTAACTATATTGCGAGAATTCCAAATCGGAAACAAAATTCTATTAAGTCTATTGTAATATCATTTCATAACCGTTATACTAAGGAGGATTTCATTACTGCGGCTCGTCGTAAGAGAGATGTAAACTTGGGAAAAATTGGATTTAAAAAAGATGGAAAATTCTACGTTAATGATCACTTAACTCCTTATTTCAAGAATTTATTGACAAAAGCGAAATCACTTGCCACTGAAAAAAATTTTCAGTACGTATGGGTAAAATTCTCAAAAATTATGGCAAGGAAATCACCAGAATCTCCAGTAATCTTTATAAAGTGCGAAGCCGATCTAGGGAGAATAAACTAACAAAGATTATTTACATTTGCTACTTATTAATATTACTTTTAACATTTTTCAACATAACATTACTTATCATGTTATTATTTTTTGTCATCACTGGAAGTTTGAGAACCGTCGCCGCTCCATTGTCTACTCTTATCTATACGCTCATTAGGCAAATAAAGCGGTATTATGCCGGCGACGGTAACTACCGCCTTTATGCTATTAGCACCTGTCGCCCATTCATAAGGTATGTTTTTCTATGCAATTACATTAAAATATCGCGTATATTTTTAATAGGTGGTTGTGAGTGTGAGTTTTTATCCTTCATCTTTTGTTTTCTACGTGGTTTATACATTACTTTACTTATTTTATTTTGAATCTATTTACTACCGCATCCATGAGTATTATAATGTTTTTTACCAATTACCTATTGAGTAGATATTTGTGGGAATCCATACCTCCACTTCACACTGCCAAATTACGTTTTCTTCATATACATATTATAGAATTCATAATAATTATAATTAGAAATGGCTACGACACTTAGTATGTATTATCAGAACACGAGAGGACTACGTACTAATACTAATGTATTTAAAAGAAACTTGCAAATGAACGGATATGACATAGTTTCGTTAACTGAGACTTGGTTAATTGATGGAAACTCGGATCAGGAACTTTTTGATGATAGGTATTCGGTATGGAGGAGAGATCGATGTTATAGCCTCACTTCTCAGATTTATGGGGGTGGTGTTTTGTTAACGGTTCGCCGAGACATACCTACATTCGAGCGCCCTGAATGGCGGTCCTCCGCCGAAGACATATGGGTCACAATTCGAATCAAAACTAATAAAAGTGAAGTATTAAGCATACATATCTGTTCTTTATATCTCTGTTATGAGAAACAGGGGTATTCTTACGTAAGTCAATTACAGAATTTCACTGACAAGTTATTTGAAATTGTGAGTTCCCATCCGAATGACAAATTTATAGTTACTGGAGATTTTAATTTTGCTTCTGTGGGTTGGTGTGTAGATAATAATACTGGTATTGTTGATCCATGTGAAGTCTCAGGTGCATACCTAGAAAACTTCTTTGACACAATAGCACTTTGTAACTTCCATCAATATAACCATGCACGAAATATCAACGACAGGATCTTAGATTTGATTTACTCTAATGACACGTTAGACGTTAACATTTGCTCAGATTCACTTGTGCCCGAGGATCCACATCATAAGGCGTTAGATGTTTTAGTGCGATTTGCTGTGCCAAACTGCATGGAGTCCAACAAAAGGACCAGATATATTTATGGGTCTGGGGACTACAGCTCCATGTGCTCAGCACTTGATAAAATTCCTTGGCAGTCCTCTCTATATGAAGGCTCGCTGAATGAGGCTGTTTCTCTTTTTTATAATGCAATTTATTCATTACGTGATACCTACATCCCTAGTAAAATTATAAGAAAAAACATTTTTCCTCCCTGGTATAATCGAGCGCTAATAAAAGTTTTAAGGGAGAAGGTAAAATATTTGAGTAAATATAAAACTTATGGTAACCTTAGTAACTATGAAACATTTTCTTTTCTCCGTAAACGAGCTAAAGAACTGGAATCGAAATGCTACAAATCATACATTTCAAATACCGAAGCCACAATCATTGAAAACCCAAAAGTTTTTTGGTCTTTCGTGAAATCTAAAAAAGACTCTCATGGTTCTCTGCCTTCAGCGATGACCTATCAGGGTACATCAGCTAACAGTGGTGAGGCCATTTGTAACTTGTTTGCATCCTACTTTCAATCTACATTTTTATCGCCAAGCTCAAGCCCATATTGTGGTACTTCCCTCAATACCAGTGATAGCGTAAGTAACAGCATAGCTAGTATAGGTGATATTGAAGTAACACCCAAAGCATTACATAAGTTACTCTCAACCCTAGATGTTAAGAAAGGGGCAGGTCCAGATCTACTGCCTCCTATCCTGTTAGTACGTTGTGCTAATAGCATTGTGGAACCTTTGTGCATTTTATTTACGCGGTCACTTAAGGAGGGGGTGGTTCCCGATTTATGGAAGTCAGCTTTTATAACACCAATTTATAAAAGTGGCAACAAATGTGAGGTTAATAATTTTCGACCGATTTCCAAGCTATGTGTTTTAGCTAAATTATTTGAAAGATTAGTTTACGATCAGCTATATGCTTTGCTATCCTCTTCAATTATAACACAACAACATGGATTTTTGAAAAGAAGATCTACTGTGTCCAATCTTCTGATTTTTAATGACTATCTCAGTCAAGGCATGGATTCTGGGTCCCAAATTGACGCCGTCTTCACTGATTATAGCAAAGCATTCGATCGAATAGATCATACCTTGCTATTAGACAAACTTTATAGGGCTGGAATCCACGGAAATCTGTATAGATGGTTTGTGTCTTACATACAGAACAGAACTCAGGCTGTTGCAATTAATGGCTTTATATCGTGTTGGCATCGTATCCCATCGGGCGTACCACAGGGATCTCTACTAGGGCCATTGCTATTTATCATCTTCATAAATGATGTTCATAGCTGCTTTAGGCACTCTAATTTTATTTTGTATGCAGATGGTATGAAAATCTACAAAACTATAAACAATACGAATGACACCCTACTTCTACAAGATGACTTATTGCGATTTGAACACTACTGTAAACAAAATAAACTTGACCTCAATGTTTCTAAGTGCTGTGCTATAACGTTTACACGCAATAAAAATGTTCTCCAAAACAATTATTACTTAAAAAAACAAACGTTAAATACAGTTAGCAGTCTTAGTGATTTAGGAATTATTCAGGATTCTAAACTAATATTTGACAAACATATTGATAATATGGTGAAGAAAGCATCTCGTTCATTGGGTTTTTTAATCAGATTATGCAAGGACTTCTCCAATTTGAAAACCATGAAAATACTGTATTGCAGCTATGTACGTAGTATCCTCGAATATGGATCGGAGGTATGGAACCCCTCCTATAACAAATACATAAATAGAATCGAATCAATACAAAAGAAATTTTTAAAATATCTACAATTTAAATGCAAGGGCAAAGAGTCGAGTTATTTGGATAGGTGTAAGAAGTATCATTTTCTACCGTTAACTGATCGTAGAAATGCTTCAGATGTGTCTTACCTATTAAAGATAGCAGCTGGCAGCGTTGATTCTCCTGATTTATTAAGCGCGATCTCATTGTGTGTGCCTAAACGTACGTTCAGAAATAAAATCCCTTTGAGTATCCCACGGCATCATACAAATTACCGTAAAAATTCGTTCTTTTGCAGAGCCGCTATGGAGTTTAACAAATTAGTATCCAAGGATCCTACCATAGATCTTTTCTATTTAAAAGCTATTGCTATAAAACAACTTTACGCAGATAAATTCTTCGGTTCTCAGACATCCAAATGACATGAAAAAGGCTTATAAAAGGCTTATATATCTACTTAAAAATTGTTGGTTTATTTGCTCTGGAAAGGTTGGTTTGCTGAATTTACGACTATACTTTCACTTGGAACATTTTGACAAATCTAAAACTTAAACGTGTGTTATATTATTAGATAGGTTAACTATATGTGAAAACCTGTTAATGGCTTTTGTTTTTCTATATTATTACTCAATTTGTAATATATTTAAGCTGTAAGTTTTCCGAATAAAATAAAAAATAAAAATAAAAATAACCTTTTTGTGGTATCCCCAAAAGCCAGACTCAACTGATTTTTTAGAAATCCTGCTTCAAAGCGTCTTGCGAGTATTGGAAGAATATTCCGGGCCAGGAGCATTCCAAAGTCCTAATAAAGCCATATAATCGCAAGATGGCTTCTAGTGTCACAGCAACGAGCCGGAGCAACTTGCCTATCTTGGTTAGATCACTTACTGGGCATTGTGGCTTAAATAAGCACATGTTTAGTATGGGGCTCTCCAACACAACAATGTGACGGTACTGCCAGGAAGCGGATGAAACACCTATGCACATTTTGTGTGACTGCGGACCACTGATGCGCACTCGTCGATCCTGCCTCGGCCAGTATTTTCTGAGTCCGGAGGAGGTTCAGCATATCACTCCAAGGAATACCTTGTAGTTTTTGACTACAGTGGGACTTGGTAGTGTTTTGTAATACAGTGGCGTACACAATAGATCAATTTTGGTCGCAGTGATACAGGTCTGGTAGGACTTGCATAGCCACTTACATGTCTTATGTTATAGTATTATTGTTCTAGAACGCAAGCCCTAGCTCATAGAGCGTAGCGTTTGTGATCTGTGATGTGGTGTTGGTCTGTGTTGTGGATTGGCACTGTAACATGTAGCCACAGAGTATCTTTTTATCTGAACTGAACATACTTATATATGTAAAATGTTATAGTCTATATTTTTTTCATATAACGGACATTACTTTTTGTTTGGTTGTAAAACTTACCGTACTTTTGTGCAATATAATTCTAAAACAACGCATACTTTATTATTTCTACAACATGAAATAAAAAAAAAATAGCATTTCAGGTTGCAAATGTTTGAAGTTTGGTAACTCTGGATATTAAGATGTTGCAAGATATTTCACGAGAGATAAATAATATATGTGAAATCTTTTCGTTCTCCTTGGACATCGTTTTGGGTTGAAATATGAGATGCAATGAAAATACGCGTTTTCGTCAGTTCGTGTAGTTCGCGACTGCCCTTTATTTAAAACTGCCGTTCGAAAATACTGTGTCAAAATCTCGAATAAATCGTCATAAAGTATCAACACTGACAAACGACGGTGTTGCTATCTATTAATGATTTAATTCAATGAAAAACTTTATTTTTCTTTTGGAAAATAGGTTAAAATGGCCCTAAACCACATTTAAATGTAAAAGATAATAATAACTAATACTAATTAATTAATTATAAAATATTATATTATTATTATTATAAGTTAGCAACCATATATGAACTCGTAGATTTAAATATGCATAAGAGTTCGTTTCTCGGACTAGGACGGTTTTACCTCAGTTTATACAGAAGTCTGACTATACCCATTTTTTCTAAGAAAAAGGTTTCTGACTAAAAAAGTGTAAATAAATGAAAAGTGAAAAAATATTTAAAACAAAAAAAGTTTTTATTAGTTAATTTTTCGACGTCCGTGGCGCGACGGCTAAGCATGTCGGAAAGTAAACGGGGGTTGCGGGTTCGATTCCCGCCCCAAGTCTGGGTGTTTATGTATAATGTGTATTTCTTTACAAAAGAAAAATATATAAGTAGTATATCAGTCGTCTAGTACCCATAACACAAGCGCTGTGCTGCTTACTTTGGGAGTAGATGGCGCTGTGTGAAATGTCTGAGTATATTATTGTTATTATTATTATTATTATTCTTGTTGTTTTTGAAGCAAACTTTAGACCATGTCATTTGCTAATTACCTTTTATAACTACCTAATATCAATTTCACTCTACTACTACTACTTTAACAAAAAAAAAAACAAGGAGTTTATAAAACCCGTAATCTTGTGTAAACTCCAAACGCTCCTTAGAAGTGTAATTGTAATAACAGTTCTCTAATCGATCATCCCAGCGACCCAGAGAAAGAGTCATTCTCCAGTCCGCATGTGTCAGTCTCGGGTCGAGACCTGTTATAGTATAATTATTGGAAATTTTAAATAACATGTCCGCTCTGTTTTGGCTCAGTGAGGTACAGAGGGAGGACTCCGTAACTTATAGTTCTGTGACCGTTTTCATTTGTTGAATATATTAAATACGCATTCCCTAAGTTTTTCAATATTTGCAATAAGTTTTTGAATAACCTAATATAATAGAAATAAGTCCATGTTGAAACAGTGCTTGAATCGACACTGTGTTCTAGTTGGAAAACGTATTAAACCTTTACGTATGGGATCACAAGGAGCATAGCGCCGAGATGTGAGGCAATAGCTATAAAGATTTTATTGAACTGGAGGGATATGTCGTGCATCGTAAATGTAAAATATTCAGAAATTTGATAGATTATGTGAGTGCATCATACATAATTCTTACATAAATAATGAATTTTACCATCGAACTCTCAATTTTATCATATTTCAAATATCATGTTCATAACGTTAAAAAATAATTTTCACATGTTATAAAACCTAACCATTTTATAAGTATACTAATGTTTTATAAGCCCTCATAATAAATACTTGTTAATATTAACAGGTGTCATCTTTGCATACATACCTAGGATTAGGTAATGTGATCTTGTTTATAATAAAGAATAAAAGTGACTACGGAACATGAATCAATGACCTTTATTACATATTATTATGCGATGTTATTATTTGCAAATTTAAAACTGTGTTATATTTTTTTTACAATAAACTTTATTAACAGAAAAGTACATACATTTCCTAACGTTAATATTTACAAACTTAAAACTACACATTATCTTAAATATTAGACTTCCTCAAAGTAGCCGCTTAGAAAGCTGTTATACCTTAAGGCGGCCAGCAGACTGGCAGCATTACCTCTTTGAATAGCCAAACTGATTCGTTGGCGGAAGAAGCTGCCAGTCCGGCGGTCTCCCGAAGTCTCGACCAGGCTCTCAGAAATGTCAGAAACCAGTCGATAGGATCGATGGGCTTCGGGGCCCCGAAACCCAAAGTTTCGACTGCAAAGTGCGTAAATATGAAACTCTCAGAGACAGTCGCATACATAGTGTTATATTAAATTAATATGAAACAATTATTTGCATAATTAGGGTAAGGTTGCGATCATTGGACCAGCGATTGGACCACTTGAGTATTTCTCGGAAACATTGCTTCATAAAATCATTTGTTGAGCTTAAACGTTACCTATTTGAGTCACCCACCTCCCTAACCACCAACACCGTCATGAGCTTCGTTAAGGAAAGACGTCCATCGGTCAAGTTTCACGCGCTTCCGATATAAAATTTAGCGTTTACTTTGCCACATAAGTACAGTTTCGTAATGTATTTTAAAGGATTTTTATTGTAACGGCGCGCGTTATTTTTTTAAATAAGTTATGCATTGCCAGACAGAGCGCCTTCCGCTATTCCCATCCAAATGCATGAAGGAGGTTTTTAATCAAAAAGTTTTCTGTACAAAATTTTTGTATGAAATGACTATTTTACAGAGTAAGTACTAAATACATGAATAAAATTTAAAATAAATTTATTTTTTATAAATACATATAATATACATATAAATAAATAAATAACGCAACTAAAATTATTTTGAATTTAGATAAATTATTGTCATTGAATTGGCTGAATACATAGAAACCGTTGCCCTGCCATGCCCTCTAAAAAAAAAGAAACTTACTCCCGCGAAATTACATTTCCGCACTTTTTTCGCAAATGTATTAAAAAACGTCGTTCGATGCACGTGCGGAATTGTCATTTCCACTCGTCCCTATTGTTGATCCGCGCCTTCGGCTTGGGTCAACGAATCGGGACTCGTGAAGAAATGACATACTTTCCACACTTGTTTTGAAATGTACTATTCTCCATCATATTCCTTAATCTCGAAGACCGAAAATTGTATTAAATTAATATCTCTATTCAATACTTTGGATTAAATGCTAAGAATTGTAGTTCAAGAAGTATTTAGTTACTAATGACCCGCCCCGATTTGGCCCCAGTGGGATGTTGAATGTTTGGAACATACCAAATATTTTTATTCAGATTTTCATACAGAAATATCACCTAAATTTCCGATTTTTTCACTGGATTTTCCAAAAATTTTCTTTCATAGAAACCTTGTACTGACAATAACAAACACAACAAAAGAGGAATCATCCGAATTGGTCGAGCTGTTCTCAAATGATGCTGCGTCATACATGCGGCAATTGATTTTTATTTATGCAGTTATAGTATATAGAATTTGTATTGAAAATTTTTATCTTGTGTTGATTTTTCCTTTTTTGCATACTTATTGATAATGCTACATTTTGTACATTTATAATTTTTACATGCTTACTAAAAATATCCCATTAGAGTATTTTTAATCCATAGTGTTTAACCATGGATAAAAAATTATTAACAGTTTAAGTCATGACAATTTAAGACTGATCGATGTTCCTCATGTTGGCTTGTGTTATGTAATAGGGACTATTTAATTATTATTTTATATTTTGTTGACTTAAATTCCCACAGATGCCTTGAATGGACTAGTAGAGAAAATTTTCTAAGTCCAATGACAACAACTGGCTGGTCCAATCAAAGAAACAGGTCCGAAAAGAGTAACCATCGCAATACCAGTTTTTTCCATTTTATTTTATTATGCTTATGCTGAAAAATCTGAAATGTCAATTGTGACTGCTTGCATGGAATATCTATAAAATAAATAAATCACCTTACACTTTCACAACATATTTCAGATATTATCTCACTTCAACGGTAAGTGGTCCAATAGTGGCAACCTTACCCTATACAAAGGTATTTATTTTCTTAAGTCCAGTGCACGGTATGACGCTATGTAGATAGGTACATATATGTATATTTCGTATGCTCTCAAAATAACATAATTATATGTGATCTGTGGCATGATTTTTTGTGTGTATATAAAACTGTTTTACCCTAAACCCAACCATCTTAGAAAATCAAAGCAATTTGCATTTGTACCTACTTGAAAGATTCTTAAAACTTTAAGACATGCTTACATTAGTATTCATTGACATATTCTTCATCTCCTATTCACAAAAGCTTCAAAAGCATTCAATAGCTAAAGCATCGTAAACCCTATAGTAGATTTAAAGACTTTATTGCTTATAGAATAAAGTCGAAATTGGTAAAAATAAATCTATTTCTTAGCAGTCCACTAGAACGCTCATAAATATGAAACAGGGTAAAGGGTTCTCATCGTTGTGGCCTCAAGGTCCATTTGAGTGACCGCTTGGCCGGTCATTGTGTTTACAGCGGCGGTGTTTTGGACATTTTTATATGCATTATTCTGGAGCAGATGTTTCGGAAAGTTCTGGTTTGTTGCTCACTTAGAAGGCTTTCTTAGAAAGACTTGTATTTTATGATAAAACTCAACAAATTATAATAGAAATATACAATTTGCCAACTTATAATGAACAATTCTTGTCCTCATGACAATTTTGTTTAAGTTATTATAACAAACGCTTTTAATTGCCGTGACAATAATCGTCACGATAAGATTCCAAAATATATTATCATGACTTCATTGGCAAAAAAATTATAAATGAATGAACGTAGCATATTTCGATGTTAACGCTACTTTAAAAACATACTTTAGTATTAAAACAAGCAACTCTAAAATACTGCCACAAAAACAATATTCTAATTTTATATTATGTTAGTTTCACATTAATTTTAATCACATTAAATACCCACGTGTGATATTTTGTAACATTTTAGTAACAAGAACGAGGGTAGAATGGATTTCCTGCGTGAAGTGGGGCTACATAAAAGCCTGATTTTGGTCTTGTAAGAGTTCAGTTGTTGAGAAGCCATCGAATAGTCAAGTACATAATAGTTTTGATGAAGAATTGATAGTGTGTTCATAGTGATCAGTGCTCCCGTTACATTTCATATTTAACAATTACTATTCTTTATTATGTTGTAATATTAATTCACTGGTCAAGTACTTTGCTCTTGCCATTACTATCACAGGCTCACTTTATTGATTGGTTAATTACCAACGTCACCAATTTCTCAATTATTAAAATTTTGAAGGACTTTATAAATACATACCTGCAAATTAATAATAATTTTCTAGATGATCACACTAATTGTATGATTGCTAATATTCAATTTTCATTAAGAGGCCATGAAATATACCTAAATAATAATATAGGCCTATTTTGAAAAGGTCGTTTTTTTATTTGTACTGATCAATCGATTCTCGCTTTTAAGGACAGATATACTAAGTTATCAGTCAGCAATTTGAAATTCAACGTTTTCATGTGACTATGACAATATGACAACTATAGTCCATTTCAATCCAGTTCGATACAAAATAAATTGTTTCACAATAAACTTTGTTTCTGATATTCTTGACTTTCCTTATTTCATAACACCCGTTTTATTTGCATAGACTAAAGAAGACTATTATCTATTTGGCAAATTAACTCGGAAAACCATGGACTACCAAGTCCAACACTCACTACTACTTGAATTCTTCCAAATCTAGACACAAGAGAAGTTAGATATAAGTTATATAGAAGCTAGGTAATTTTGTTTAGCGAATAGCTATAATAGTCTAGATACAAGCTTAAAGAGTTAGAAATAGTACCAGGAGTAAACAAATACACTAGACTGGACTATACATTTAGTTGTAACCTTTTCTTCGAAAAATAAGGAGCAGTCTGAGGTAGGTACAATTTACCTATTAAGTTATTAAGTTACAAATTGTCTCAAGCTCTTCGAGTTAATGTCTCAATTCACTCGACTTAATCAAACCAAATGAGATCAGAAGAAAAAACATTACCATTTATACGTTTGCCCACATTTGTCTGCCTGTCAGTCCAATAAATAAGGCAAGAAAAAGTGCCGGCCAATCCCGTCTGTGCCTTATCTGGCCTCATCACGGTGGATCGATGGAGACAGTGAAGAAGAATGGATAGATATAATTAGGGAGGTTAAAACCCTTGCAAACCCAATTTTATGAAATACCATGCGTTTGAAATAAGAATTGAACTGTCAAGATGCCATTTTGTCTAGCTTTACGTATGCATCATCAGGCGTTAAATCATTACACACTCGTAGATAAGGTTAACCAAAAAACATTTTTTTAACAATAATTACTACTGCTAATATTCTGAATTGTAATTTTTACTTTTATTGAATTAGTATTCCATAAACCATAACAGGAAAATATGAAATATATTGCTACAGTAGTGACATCTGTGCAGTCTTACTTTCATTTAAATTATGTAGCAAATTTTGAAAAAAGAAAAGGAATATCGTTAAAGTTTATTTTTATTAAGCTTTTCTTGCTCACATTACATTTGAATTAAAATTGAAAAGCAATGAAGTTATCTGTGAGTGTAATACTACATATTTTTATTTCAAACTCATAGTACAAGATTAAATTAATTTAAATCGTTTGACATTATGAAACTGTATTTAACAAAATCTATTATCAGCAATATCAAAAACACGGTATTCAATAATAAAGTAATTATTTGTATTAGATAGCTATATAATATTATGTGGTATTCACAAAATTTTATTACTATGGCTGCTTGTAATTATTCATTTAGTTATATTAAATTAATTGATTTTTCCAGTATAATTCACTATATCCTAAAAAAATTTATGAATATGTAATAAAACAACAGCTCTGTACATGTCCTTTCAAAGTACCTGAAACATTCATCGAAACCGTTCGGGATCATTACTCTTTGCCCCGTTTCTTTTTATTTTGCTTTATTTGCCAACAAAAAGACTTTTCTCTTGAAATGTTCATTTAGAAAAGGAAATATATAGTATATAAATAAATATTGGAATTAACAGACTTCGCTTTTTTATAATTTATAATTGTTAACTCATATAATCAACTTGATAACATATAATCGACTTTCTGCACTATGTAAACGTGCGCGCTAGCTTACGAAAAAGCAGTTATTTTCGTTTTTTAAAAACCATGATTATTTAAAAAAAAATCCAACTGGTATTTTGAAGAATATATTTGGAATAAACTAAACAAAAAATATAGAAACATAAATCGTTCCCGTCCTCCGAAAAATGTAATTTTTTTTTAAAAAAGGTTTCTTGATTTTTTTTTTGTTTTTCAAAAGTTAACCAATCGTGTACCGCAACTGGCAAAATGAAGTCAATGAAATGAAGAATCGGGTTACCAAATGTCACTCACATACGTTTCGTAGTCACTTAGAAAAATTGAGATCTCTGCCGTCAAAATTTCCAATGCGTCGCCTTAAGTTCATGTTAAGTGTCTCGTGAACTCTATATAGCTAGCAAATTCAGATAAAGTCCAATTTAAAGTAACCATCAAACGCACAGATTGATGAAAAGTATTTTATTAATAGAAAATATGAAAGACAGAAGTACTAGAAGTCACTATATTTTACTACAAATTATAAAGAAAGTATGTACATTTACTTTCTCGATTAATTTTAACAATAAAGTGCAATATTATTGACATTACATACATTTATGAAATTCACACTACTATTGCATAGTTTTTTAATAACTTCAATTCCATAATTATTAAAAATGTAAGTATAAATTATCACAATGAACTCTCTATCAACTTTACATTAGCTCACATAACAAAATCAGCTCCGCAGTATGTACAATTTTCCCCTATTCAAACATGACTACCAAAAATCCAATTAATAAAACAATCAATAAAAACCCTGTATTCTTTACTATATTACTAATATGATAGATGTCACTGCGGATCGTTGGTCAATTTTTTAATGAACATTTTTATAAAGAAAAATAATTATCGGTCCGCCTATTTTACAATTCAAAAATTTAAATGTTTTTAAAATTTAATACACATGAAATAATTTAAGTTTCACGCGAAGTGGATATTATAACTTATTACTAACCCAAAATAATTTTTTTTTTTTAATTTATTATTTGTTCGTTCTGCGAAGGTAATAATACAGTCTGTATTCAAAATTAACCCACAAAAGTTTTAAAAATGTTATAAAACGAAAACGTAACCTCGTCATTAATTACTTTTTCAAATATTCTTTAGTATGAAGGTGACTTTTAAAATGCATAAAGAAACAGCTTTTATTCATAATTAGCTGTTAAGCTGAAATTCCTCTGGGAGTGAAAATAATTACGTTTCTGTCAGCTTTGTCCTTGTTCGAGTTGATATTCATTTGTTATCTTAATTAAAGTTTATTTATACAACATTAAGGAAGAAATACATAAAAATCTGACTTGCAAGGTTCACACATTTTCAAAGTAACTTTATACAGAGTGTCACGGGGCGGATCATCAGAAGCAGAGCGATAGATGACTTCAACAGAGCTCGGAAACTTGGTTAATATTTTTAACCAGCTCGTAAAAAACTCCATACATTTTTAAAACAGAATTTTCATTTCGATCCTGTTTGTTCAAAATCTATTATTATTTCGGTTTTGATCAAAAAGCAAAAAAATACTGTTCCTGCTCAAAATATATATTAATAAAAATCCAGTTCACGAATTTCGGTCCTGCACATTTCTTTAAGATAATTGGAGATCCCTATCAGTTCCAATTGATTCTTTAAGATAATTTAATATCAGTTCCGATTGATGATCTAAAACATGTAACAACTTGTTAGACCAACGCCCCACCTCCAACCCTATATGGAATTAATAGGTTAATACCAGCGACATTAACGCTCACTAATTTATTCCGCTTCGAGCGAGTATTTACGAAACATCTGGTTAAGACCCGTAATTAATCGGTATTCTTCTAACCGTTCCCAAATCTTAAACTTCAATAACTAATTAGGCCCCAATATATTACGTTCAACTATATTCAAAGCTGGTTAAAAATATGAACCAAGTTTCAAAGTTATTGAGTTTTGAAATTCTAGTGAAAATGAGATTTTAGATAAATCCTCGAAAGTATGGATTACAGAAACTTAAACTTTCATTGAAGAATCGATTAACGACATTTGTCGTGATTGTTAAAAAAGTTTGTAGTTTTGTTGTTGATTGGTTTGGTTACTTGTGTTTTAGCTAACGGCATGTTACGAGTACCAATACTATGAATAAGATGACAGTTACATACAGTACGGAGTTCATTTTATAAAAGAGAATTAATGGAGAGGAGGTGAAAGAGAGTCGATTTTAACTCTTCACGTATCTTTTATTTTTAAAGTTACTTACATTCGTATAGTCTGATGGTGTTATCATGACACTAATTTCAATCTCTAAAGAAATAATATTCATTTGAATAAGAAGTGTCGTAAAGCAATTTTAATGAAATTCCAACAATGCAAACCCATCAAAAGCTCTTCAGTCCGCACAGAATCACGGGAGAAGAGACAAGTTTTTTACGATTTCATAAAGTACGAAACCGGTTTTTCATTTACACGGTTTTAGTGGTGATAAAATATAATTAAAATATTTTATACGGAGTGTATCTCTGTTGGTTTTACGGTTTATGTGAGCCGCCTTTAAAAGAGTGTGTTAAGGTTCGAGATGCAATGGGAAAAGAGAATTTATTAATACAACTCATTCCCATGATCGATTAGTATTCTGAATTGTAAATTGTTATATAGTATTTAAAAAGTGTTTGTATCCAAAATCGCACATAAATTGAACTACAACGACTATATATCGACAACCAACGCCAACAACTTAATTCACAGTCACATTAAACTCACTAGATCAATGTATCGATTACCTCAGAATATAAGATAAAGCTCATGTTTAACTTGTAGTCTGAGTTAATGGATGTAAAAGAGATTTATAATTCTTTTTATCTAGAAGATTTAAATCACTTATAAATCTTTAAATCCCAAATAACTCAGTAGCCTAAAACAGTTTTGAGTCACAGAATCGAATCAGAATTTCAGACTACTTTGAGTGGGTTTCATTTGAAGTTAAGGTACAAAACAAAGCACTTTTACATAGCGCTTAACAAAAGGAAATGTATGAAGATAATGTATTGTATATTTTTTTAGTGATCGAGTTTGAGTTGTTTTTTGTTTTTTCGACTACCTTAATAATCCTGTTTACTATTCCTCCTGATACTCCGGATTTTGTTTCTACACATATGAATACTTCCGATTATGCTGTCTCTTTTTGGTTTATGAAGTGGTGCAACTGTTGTCTGAAATTTACATATGAACTGATTTAATCACTCATTTTGACGGATTTACATTTTTTTTTACCAATCACTCCTGAGTTATACATACTTACTGGCACCTTAGTCTTTTGTTCAACCATAAATATTTAGATCTCAGTGTGTCACTTGACAAAACATTGCATATAATCAAAAATGTTCAGTTCTCTTGAAATTAACAATTCTCCAAGCGTGTTTTATATTTAGCCGAGTGAACTATAAACTGCAGCGTCGTCCGTGCATTTATATCAAAAATAATTAAAGTTTATAAAGAGTTTGATATTATGTAAAATAGTACAAGTTTTATGGTAAAAGTTGTGAACATCATAATATGTGGACGTATTTCCATAGAAGTCACATTTGTGTACATGATATTGTACAAGCCACATTTATATACATAACTATTCAAATGTCATGTGCTAGAACTTAACGAATGGTTCGGTATAATGATGGTAAATATACTTAGGCCGTTACCAAGGACGAACGGAGTCATAAGTCATAATGTCAACAAGGCTGTGCATTGTGCATTAAATGTAAATAATTCCCTTTTAACTAAATAATACCTTTTAACTATCAAACTTAGTAATTAGTTTTGCATGATTAACAAGACGTTGTAAATATCCAAAAGCATTTCTCATCTGAACTTACTTAACGAAATGTAATCTAATGTACAAACTATAATGTTTGTTTGTTTGTTCGTATTTTATTGGCGGCGATACCGTTCATTCGTTTGCGATGAAATTTGGTATGCAGATAGCTTGAATCCTGAGCAAGTACATAGATTATTTTAAAAATAAAAAACGTGGACGAAGTCGCGAGCATCAGGTAGTAATGCATAAAATATTATTATCTTCATGTACATAATAGATCGTCTGAATCAAACTTGCCGGTACAATTAAACCAATTAAATTAAGTGTCTAGATGAAGTAAGTATTTTTAATCGACATCCAAAAAAAAGGAGATTCTCAATTCGGTTGTTGTGTTTGTTTTTTGAGTTTACTCCTTAAGAATCGATTTCCATATAAGGCCCCCGGTATGAAAAAAATATGAGGAGTAAAATATATTCATCGAATGACGACAGCGTTACGTTTTTTGTGAGCAACCTATTGCGCGCACCTTTCACTTTTCAGTCGTGAGTATTAAGACGTACATAGAGTATACTGCGGGGCAGCTTGCGCATGTAAGTGTTATGTGTATATAATATACCTAAATGTTATTTCTATAATATAAAATATATAGTTATATAATATATACTCTACAGCGTCTTCAAATGATGAATATATATCTAGGTATATATCTAGGTTTCTCGGGGTGCTGATTATTCATTTTCAAATCCAAGATGGCGAATATTACTTTTTTGGATAAATCGATATGGCTGTCAAGTTCTAAGTACCTCGGGGTGCTGATTACGAAAATGACGTGCATTTTATAATCCAAGATGGCGAATATTTTTTTTTATAGATCTACATGAGTGTCATGTTCTGGGTTTCTCGGGGTACTGATTACAAAAATGACGTTCATTTTCAAATCGAAGATGGCAAATGCTACTTTTTTTATATTTATTAATATTGATATTTAATATTTTTATTTTTTATGTTTGTTACCTCATAACTCTGTCACTTATAAACCGATTTGAAAAATTATTTTTTTATTTAAAAGGATACACCTCCAGATTGATCCCATTTAAATTTCAATAGTATTGGAGTTTGAGTTTTGAAGATACACCAAATAACGCGAACTGGTTATATTTATTATTTATTTATATTGACAATTCTTTTGTATGTCATTGCGCTCCTGAATTAGAAAAGAAGTTCGTTGTAGACCTGCCCTAGATATTTATGTATTTAGACCAAGGTCACTCAAAAAGGAAAAATGAAAAAGAAGTTATAAAAAAAATTAAACCAACTTAAGAAAAGGACTGAAAAGTACAAAGTAATGAAAATTTAAGTACAAAAATAACTTCATAAATACGATACAAATGTGTATTTGATATGGGTATATCATTAAATTTGATAATTATTGAAGTCGGTGCCAAACGATGGTTTACAGCTATGTTAGGAAATGTTGGGTCTCCAGTTGCGTTCCGTAGGAGACCTCGAAGCCAATTGACAACGCGCCGTTGACGACCATTATCAGGTTTAGTGGATATATTCAGTATGGAGGAGTTCCACATACCCTTGTATATAAATGTACATAAATGTGACTTGTATAATATATCCCTTCTCGCTGCCCCCGATGCAAATTTAACGCTGGTCAAACCGCGGGGCACGGTTTTCTCTATAAGACACGAAAGAGTCAGCATGAAGTCCGATTTAAAGAGCGATTTAAATGATTTGAACGGTTAACTTACACGTTTATGTAGTAGGCATATTTTTATAATCTCCAGATATTAACTCATTGTACTATGATCATGAATTAAGATCTGAGCTTATAATATATGTGCCGTACAAATAATAAACGAGTGGATATCTAGTAGCTTCCGATATGTAACGTTGATTTAAAAAAATACCAGCCATTGCCAATGCTATGAATCCTGGTTCTGATTCATTGACTGATATAATCACATGTTCCTTCCTTTGTACGACCTAGTTATTCATCGTTCGGCGCTCGGAATAGTAACACGTTGTGTCACTAGTGTTAAGTTCTGATATCTGCATAAAATGAATAAAAATAAATGTGATAAGTGTGATAAGAATATTACGAAAAGAGCGCCTGGAGTGGAATGTAGCAAGTGTGAGAGACAGGTGCATGTCGGTATCGAATGTTCCGGATTAACGACTAAACAGCGCAACGCACTACGTGCTAATTCCAATTTAGAGTGGTCATGTGAGGATTGCCAACAATTATCTCCAAAGCGAAATTCTATATTTATTCCTGATAATGAAGATGATGATGAAGTGGACAGACAATCTGTGTCTAAAAGTACTTCTTATGATCACAATGCACGGTTTGACCTCAACAAAATACTAGGTGACATGTATAAAGAAGTGGAAAAAGCTATATCAAAGGAAATGAAACAATTTCAGCAGTCACTTCAATTTCATACTGAAAAGGTAGACGAAGTGCTGGAATATATGGATATCTTTAAGAAAAACATTCAGGAACTGCGTAAGAAAAATAATGAGCTAACTAATAAAAATAATCACCTGCAAACTCGTATTGGTGCCTTAGAACAGAGGATTCAAGATATGGAGCAGAAACAATTATCGAACAACATCGAAATTGCAAATGTACCCTTCATAGAAGACGAATCTATTGAAGAAATTGTACATAAAATAGCGGACAAACTAGGAGAAACACTTGATGACATTCAAGGAACAAGACGAGTAAAAAGGAAACATGACCGTCCAGGTATGCTACAAGTAAAGTTTAAAACCGAAAGTATTCAAGAAAAATGGCTCGAAAAAGCAAAAAATACAAAAATACTAACATCTGATATTATTGTTAATACCCACTTACGAAAAAATAAAGAAGAAATTATTTATATAAGAGAAGCATTAACATCTTATAATAAAAAGCTACTACAGGAGACCAAAAAAAATCTCAAAAATAAGTACAAGTTCATATGGTGTAAGAAAGGAGTCATCAGAGTGAGAATGGAAGACAAGACAAGCAGTATAATTATAAGGACGGTAGATGATGTTAAAAAATTATTACTAGATTGATTACTTATTGGAATACTGTATAGATTACTAACAAATTTCTAAGTATTTATAAAAATGGCTGAATCACTTGATTGTACTGACATCCTTGAAATCACTGACTGCACCGATATAAATGATTTCATTACTTGTATACCTAGCATAAACTCAACTAACTTACTAGCCGTTCATATAAACATAAGATCGTTAATAAAAAATGTCAATGCAATCGAACAACATATATTAACAAGTAAGAGGTGTGTGGATGTTGTCGTAATCACGGAGGTCAATATATACGATTCGTTAAGTTGTTTGTATAACCTGAATGGATATTTCATGTACACCAAACTACGGGGTTATCTAAAAGGTGGAGGGATCATTATATATCATTATATACAAAACACAAAATGACATCTATTAAAACCATAACACAACATTTTGAATGCCTAGCAATGAAAATTATCACACCTAAAAATTATATCGTAAACTTATGTACAGTGTACCGACCGCCAAATACCAGCAAACACTTATTCATACAGGAATTAAGCAGATTATTGAATAATATGGAATCACAGTGCGACCTGCTGTTGCTGGGAGAAATTAACATTGACATAAAGAAAGATACACCTATAACGCATAAATACAATACGATGCTACATGCTTATGGGCTTGCGTGTGGGATCACCGATTATACTCGTATCGAAACACGTGACAGCAAATTAAGTAAAACTTGTATTGACCATATTTATGTGAGATCCCGCACACAAGAACTGTACGCAGCGGCGCTAAGTACTGTACTGGCCGATCACCGTGCGGTAGCAGTTGCATGTATCAACACTAATCATATACAGGTGAGTTAATTTTTAAAACTTCTTATAACGAAAGTAAATTACAAAAATTATTTCAGGAAATAAAGTGGCAAAACATATACATGAATCACAATTGTCCTATGGAATTGTATGAATGTATGTGTCACAATATAAATAAATGTTACGAAAGCTCAGAAACTACTAAAAAAATTACTAATAAAATAAAAAACAGCAATTTTAAATGGTTTAACCTTAGAATTAATAAAGCATGTGTATATAGAGATAAATTATTTAAGGAATGGATACGTGATCCTAACAATATGGTTTTAAAAAGTAAATACAATAAAGCTAGAAACTTTGCTAATAAACTTATAGAAAAGTCTAAAAATAAATTTATTAAAAATGAAATTATTCATAATCGGAAAATCCTAGAAAATTATGGCACATATTGAACTCAATAACAGGTAAAATCAAACAATCGGTTGACGATACCATTACAAGCGCTTTTAGGAAATGTGATGTATCTAATAGGGATATAGCAAATAATTTTTCTAATACAATAAGCAAGGGGATAAAATCAATAATACCAAAACGCAACCGTAATTTATTGGATACTAAAAGTTATATTTTCCCTGCTAATATGACCATGCGATTTCAAAAAGCTACTGCGAGTAATATAGAAGATATAATAAAACAATTTAGCATAAATAAGGCACCTGGTTCTGACAACGTAAGAGCCATAGACATTAAGCTTATGTTAAAGGATGTAGCTCCGATAATCGCAAAGTTTATCAATCTTTGTATAACTGCAGGTGTATATCCAGATAACCTCAAAAATTGGATTGTTAGACCAGTACTTAAGAAGGGTAGTAAGGCTAAATATGAAAATTATAGACCTATAACTATATTAACAACTATAAATAAAATTGTAGAAAAATGTGTATCACAACAAATACTTAAGTATTATACACATAATAAAATATTAACCCATACACAGTACGGATTTCAACCCAAAAAAAACCCAACCCAGCTACTAACAAACTTTAGTGACTCTTTATATAAACATCTAAACAATAAAAAACAAATACTTATTATTTTTATAGATTACACTAAATCTTTTGACACATTAAGACATGATATACTGTTGAATAGACTGGAACATTGTGGCATAAGAGGATCACTATTAAAATGGTGTAAAAATTATCTAGAACATAGATCATATTGTGTGAAAGTGGAGAATTCATTGAGTAACCCCATACCTGTTACTGAAGGAACAGCGCAAGGTTCAGTACTGGGACCGTTGCATTATTTAACATATGTAAACAGTCTACCAAATGTAATCAAGCATAGCGAAATTTATCAATTTGCTGACGACACTTGCTTACTGATGGCCGAGAAGAATATATACACTGCAATAGAACTTCTTCAACAAGATTTCAATAACCTACTAAAATGGTCTCATGACTCAGGTTTAGTTTTAAATTCAGAAAAAACAAAGTTAATGCACGTAAGTTCTAGTTACAACAAGCAAAATTTAGATCAAAATATCATTGGTCATGACCATAACTGTATTCACAGCAATAGTAAGAACGTTAAGTGTAATTGTTTACCCATAGAAATAGTTAGTACACACAGATATTTAGGATTATTAATAGATAACAGAATGAAATGGACAGAACACATCAATAATGTTTGCAACAGACTGAAAGCTATATTGGCTAAATTCTCACTCATTAAAAATAAAATTCCTTGTTATACGGCATTATCACTCTATAAGGTCCTGGGTGAATCTATTATATCCTATGGCTTAAGTAGTTACGGCCGCACATTTAAAAATCACCTTAATAAAATATATGAACTTCAGTTGAGAATATTAAAGACAATATTACCAATAAAAGTAAGAAATAAGTACAAAGATAACAATGAAGGACTTTTTTATCATTGTAAATTAATTCCAATACACGATAAAGTTAAATATAATCTTTTAACCTAGCAGTATTTTAACAAAGATATTCAAGTACCATATATTATTCACAGAACAACAAGAAACTCTCTGAAATCAAAGTTAAATATTCCAGTATATAACAATATGTACGGTAAAAATTTGCTGTCCTATACAGTACCTACATTAATAAATCAACTGCCGCAAAACCTGAAAATAGAAATGAAAAAAATATAAAAAATAAACTCAAATTTTATTTTTTTAATAAATTAAATAATACATAACCTCAACGACTTACAAGTTCTACTAGGTTCCTACCGAGCAATATTTGCATCGTAAACGCACGTGCGTGTGTGTGATTGTGTTTGTTGACATATGTAAGCGTATATAAGTGTGTATGTATGTAGGTATGTATGTATATATATGTGTATATATGTACCTCTGTACAAATTATTATGTATATGTAAGTATATGTGTATATGTGATTACGTATGTGCATATGTGTATGTATTGTATATATAAAAGAGCATGCGGTAGTCTCGTATAATTGTAATAGAATTTTAGAATTATAATCATAATAACCCATTATGTATTAACAATATTGAACACCCTGTGTATGACGACGAATGATCCCTCTACTTAGTGCATTGTTGCGTTTTTCTGTTAGGTATTTATTTTAACTCACCCACATATTTTGTAAAATGATGTAGTTATACTATTGTACAGAAAAATATGTATAGCCTATCAGTTAAACAAAGGATGAGAACTCAACTTGGACACTTTTACCTACTCGAACGATAAAATCAATAGATACAAGGAGAAACTTAATGTAAGTTTATATTATACTATTAATGCATTGTTTTACATAATATAAAAAAAGCAATTATATTTAAGGTTTATTTCTAATGCAACTGTCTTGTTTGTAGTAAATGATGTACTCCCTGTGGAAAACATGATCATCCGTCAAACACGACGCGGCTCTAATTGGAAGCATCTTGTTACCAATTTAAATTCAAATTGTGTTCAAATTAGATTTGGAAACGCCAGATTGATGGTTAAACCGTTTTATTTAATTTTATGAGAATTATTTTATATTGTTCCAAAACAATGGCTACACATTCAGTGTACAGAAATTCTATTTAAAAGGGTCTAACAGGTTAAGCATATGAAAACTGCATTCGCGTCTTATGAAGGGTTGTTACCTTGTTTTTATTGTTCTTTGTCTAAAATAGCCATACAATGAATCTCATATCTCTAACACCTATAGTAAAGGAATTATGGGAGTGACAACCCTTAACGTAAAAATTTTTTTTTTCAGTACCTATTGAAGATACCTTTATGCAACTCAAACTGCACATGACTATTCATAAACTAATTATAATATATTTTTTTTAGAATTTTTTCGATATTGAAAACTGTAAAAAACGAGAAGTATATTTTTTGGGGGTGGTTTTTTACACTAACCCCTAAAATGGCACCTACCAAAAAAACATATCTTATTTGTTCATTAATTAAAATTACAAAAGAGTCCAGTTGGTGGAACATAGCTAAAAAAAAATGAAAACTAATTACGGATACGTGCATGTAACAGTTGTAACGGCATTAACAGTAGAAGAAACAAATGGATCACGATTTGTAAAAACAGTACGATGTGCAGTTTGAGTTTCATAAAGATATCTTCAATAGGTACTAAAAAAAAAAATTTTTACTGTATGGGTTGTCACCCCCATAATTCCCTTACTATAGGAGTTATATGGCTATTTTAGACGAAGAACAATAAAAACAAGATAACAACCCTTCATCAGACGCGAGTGCAGTTTTCATATGCTTAACCTGCTAGACCCTTTAAAAAACCCCAACTCAAAAAATCTCTAAAAAGTAAAATAATAATATGTACCTTTTGGCCATTTAAGTTTATGATAAGTCGGAGTATAAATAAAAGTAGTAATGTATCCAAGCGGCGTTACGTCGGGGGACCGCTAAGTAAATAACGTAAAAACAGAATACAAATAAAAATGATAAAGTAGGAAAATTTAGCTGATCCCCGACCTCGACGTAACGATGCTAGGATACATTACTACTACTATTTATTCTACGACTTATCATAAACTACTTAAAATAAAAGGGCCAACAGGTACATTTTTTTTTACTTTTAGAGATTTTTTGAGTTGGGGCTTTTTTAAATTTTTCATTTAAATTTTATTATATCTCTACTCTACTACTTTTACTCTATCTCTTCTATCTCTTTTACTCTGTCCCAAATTCACTCAATTTTTTTCTTGGACGATACACAATTCAAACCCTGATTCACCATCTATCTATCTATAACCTATTCATTGAGACCATTCCGATGAACCCAAACACTTTACCTCTACTGTAAGTTGGTGAGGAGTTAGCTATCGTCCTGTTTCCAGATGATGCTACAGCATAAGTTCGAGGTTACCATGTCATTGTAATATCATTGAAGTCACAGAAGTCGAATCAATCAGATCAGTAGAAGTTGCTCGCACCCCTTCAACAACAAAAAAAGAGCTGATGATCTTCAAACGGCTGAACAGATTTTCTTAAATTAGGTATAGTTAAAAACACTCTCGAACGAGTCACCTTTCAAACAAAAACAACCACTTCAAAATCGGTCCATCTGTTTGGGAGCTGTGATGCCACGGACAGATACACCCATACACAGATACACAGGTTAAACTTATAACACCCATTTTTTTGCGTCGGGGGTTAAACATCAGTCCTTAGAAAGTTCCGAGATGTAAAAAAACCTACTTTAAAAGAAAATTAAAACCGTTATGATATCGCTCATTTGAATCTCATTTGTCCTGACTTCGCCGGGGTTGAATAAATAATATGCAATGTCCATCCATATCCAATGTCCTTTGAATTAATGTACCTTTCAAATGGTGAAACAATTTTTCATGGTTCCGAAGATTATCCTCCACATATAAACAAACTTACAATATCCGCCCTTTCTCTTAATAATGTATTAGATTATTGTCTACATTTATTTTTTAATTAATTAGTATCATGTAGCTAAATCTTTTTTTAACTAGACTTTCATACCAAATTAATATTTAAAAAAAAACGTGTTTATATTCAATTCCATTCAAAACCGAACAGCGAATATTTTTCAACAAAACACGTATAAAAATGAAATAAATGTTATGTAATGTTATTATATCTCTTTACTTCTTATATCAATAAATGTAGTGTCCAAATTTTTAACCCTATGATGCTACCATTAAAATTTTACCAGATAAATGAAAACGTTTCCATAAATTAACCGCTTTAAAAAAGTGTAACGAACCGATTAGTGCTTCAAAGGCAACAGTTAACTCACATCTCCTTGTGAAAAGGAGAATTAATTATGTAATTAAAATGGCAAACGCAGACGCTTAACTAATTTCACACCTGACTTCATCCTTTTAAGTTAAAGGGTGAAAAGCACTTAAGTCTTGCATTTTTTATCGTTTACAATTTTGATTTTAAATTTTCACAAGGAGCAAAGAACTCTTTATATTACGAGTATGTAACTGGATTTTTCTTGCAATGGAAATGAAACGGGTTGATGGTGATATTAACCTATTAAATGTAGCTCTCATTGTTCGATAAGGAGATTCCTTGATTTATTCTTATTGTTTTTGAAGCAAACTTTAGACAATGTCATTTGCTAATTACCTTTTATAAGTACGTAATATCACTTTCACTCTAACTTTAATTCCCATTCTGATCTGGAGTGCTATTCACAACACGTAAACATCCTTGCATCGGATGAAACATCCGTGAGCTTTAAATTGTGAATGCGCAAAGGTTGTTTGCATCCGATGATCACAACCGATGTACGAATTTTCCATACTAATTTATGAAATTGGCATTCACAACTTCACGGATGTAAAATTGTGAGAAAGAGAAGTCCGATAACCTCTCGTTCTCAACCTCGACTTTAGCTGTCAAAATGTAATTTTGACACTTCGTCGCGTGCAACGTTGCGTACATCCTCGCGCTTGTGATCTGTCAAATTGTATGACAACATCCACGAGCGAAAAGCTACTTTCTATTAGACGAGTTCTACGATGTTAAGCTATTTTCTCGGTGAACAGTTAAAGTTTTGGAAGTTTTTCTTAAAATAATTAAAATATACTCTATTTTCAACGTGTGATACATGTGTCATAAAGTTACGTGCAATTTTATTGAACAAAAAAACTAATTTTGTGAAGGAAGACGCTTAGTATGGAAATTCACATCAAGATGGTAGACTTATAGTAGAAAAGGAGCGAATAAATTTAGCGATTTTCAATATCTTTTCTATACGCAAAATGTTCATTTTGCTGTTAGTGTTTGCAGACGAAGGTGAGGTTACCATGAATATTGCAATTGTTTTCTTGGATTGAATTTTATTACTAAATTATAATTAATGTTATAAATGATTAATTTCATAAAATTAGTAAGTACATGTAACTGTAGGTGCGATTACGTATATGATATAAAGTTATTTTAAGTAAAATTTAAATCTAGCGGTGAAAAATTGTGATAATATTTTTTCGTACTAGTTTTGGATTGAAGCACACCCAGGCCACAATAAAATATCTCAATAGTCATATGTAAACTAAAGTTATGAACAAAAACAAGGTTTTGCCATGTAGTTAACAATTTATATAGGTATTTATTTTGCTCTTGAGTACAAAATACAAATCTTGTCTGGATTATATTTGTGTTAGTGTAGTGATATTTTAGTTACCCGGTGACACTATATTAATAATAAAGCAACACTAGTCTATTAGTATTTAGTTAGTAATGTGAAATCAAAGATGTAAGATTTAAGTTGATATACAACCTATAGGTACCTACTGAAATTGACTGCTGTTTTCACATTGCTATATGAGCAAACTGATACTGACTTAAATAACCAAAACTTAAAACTGACTCAAATTTACATACATAATCCTCCAACAACTTCACTAATCTTGTTTTGAGTTATAAACATTATATCTCTATGTAATCTAGTTAATACTTTTAATATTATTGTATTACAGGTAACTCGGCTAACTAACCTACCTAAAAAACATCATGTCTAAGGTTTGCAAGAAATCTTCCAAAATGTATATAATGTATTGAATAAGTTAAAAATATTTTAGAGATATTATTGAGCAAAGTAAACATGAGTACTTAATAAAAATAAAACATTAAATACAATAGGAGTTTTAATTACATGAATTAGCTGTAGTGTGATAATTGATAAATATAATATGAATCAGGATAATTAGATTACTGAAATAGGTATATTATATAGTTCACAGATAATAATTGGAAACTTCCAGATCGAGGCCATTTTATGTAGGAATTAGTATACTTTAAAGGTGTATCCTTTATTGTTTTCAATGTTTATTGAAGTTTAAAGTTCACTTTTAACTTTCATTTTCATCCCTTTTCACATAACTAACTTTCTAGTACATAATACCTAAGCAGTAATTTTATTCAATATTAATATATTCACAACCTCACAAGTCAATACCGAAAAATTAGTAAAACATTCAATGTAATAATAGGTAGGTACTCCTAAATCTAATTACTGGGTAATATTATGCAATACCATTACAATGAAGTATATGGTCTTAATGTCACAGTAGGTATTTATTATAAATTTATTGTTTTCTGTTTGTGATTGGTCTCTTTAACACCATCATTGCATTATAAATTAAGACTAAAAAGACTAAAGCATAAAAAATCATAGCAACACATGAGCAATACATTTAAACTACATAAGTATAGTAAGTACATAAAATATTTCTATCGCATGGAGGATCAGTAGGTACTTATAGCATGAAGGGATGAGCTATTAGCCTGCCAACTTACATCATGAATATACCTAAGTATGCATTAAATTGAAAATCGATATTTTAATTTTAAATAGTTTCGAAACACTGAGAAAGTAGGCATATAAACCTAATCTCTATAATTTGATTTTAAAATCAGTGTAATCTAATTACACATTACAAACTATTATGCAATAAATTGTAGGTATGTGATAAATTATTAAAATTTCACTTGCCGCTGGTTTTAAATAAGTCCTTATTTCTAGCGGTAAATCATACAATTTAACGTAAGGGCGTTTTTTCATTGGCCGACACGATAACGATAATATCGTAGCCGTCACACGTAGATATTTTATTATCTTGAAACTTTTTGATTCAACGACACGGTACCAATATCGATGGCGACAAAACAAAAACAGAACTTTCATGTCTCAATGACAAACATTACACCTTCGAGATCAGTGCGTTAACTATAAAACTACTCGTATACTTATTCATATGGCAGACGACAAATTATATTTAGTTATTTAGTATATCTGCTTTACTTACGTCTAACGTATCTAACGTTGAAGGAACTTATTTAAAAGTCATTTTGAATATTTAATCAAACTAAACTGTTCAGTAAAATGGAGTAGAGCGAACGACAGATTAGCGGGGAGGTGGGAGGATGGTGATGTTGAACCCACACTTGCACCATTGTGTAATTATGTCATACATTCTTGATTTTATCGGGACGATTCTATGGAGAGCGGACGTAGTACTGACTAGGGAAGGCGATTCTCTCGAAAAAAGATCGATCTTCGAATCGATTCGACTCGAAGTATGAAAAATCGATTCATAGAAAACTCGAAGTCTAAAAAATCGATCTCTCGAAAATCGATTTTTCATCGACTTACTATATAAGTGTGTATTGATGACAGATATGAATGTAATTATAGAAAACTTGGAAGACGCTAAAATAATCAATCTAATCAGTTTTAATGAATTAAACAATTACAACTGTATTTAAATGTTACATGTTTAAGAACCTCTACTTAAGATAAAAAAAAAATTATAATATTCAAGTTAAAAAATAATAAAATTCACAGTTCCTACATTCAACTCATTCTAAACAGTTTTATATTTCTTATCATAACAAAAATTATCGAATCTCGATTTTAAAGGGTAAAGTATCGATTCACTACAAAATATCGAATAAAAATCGATTTATATGGTCGAAATAATCGATTCGTCGATTAATCGATCTCAGATCCTAGTACTGACATGTCGTCGCCGATCGCCGGCGACGATAAATCGGGGTCGCGTCGTTTAGTGAAAAAGCGTCGCTCCATAGATTTCTGTGCCCCGATATCGATGAGTCTGCATCTGCGACGATATATCGTTATCGTGTCAGCCAATGAAAAAACGCTCTAACAAATACTACTTATAACATTCGTTCTTTCAAATAGTAAATACCCGTTATTAGTACCTATTACAAATAACAGCAATATTAAGAGCACTTGCATAACTTAGGCGAGTGTGTGAGAAGAATAATGCATAGACAGGTAATGAGATTTCATAAGGTGGAAAAAGTATTCAATGACCGCTTTGCTTGGCAACTCCGTCTGCAATACAACGTGAAACTATCGTATAAGTACGTATGAACGAGAAATACATAAATACCTACCCATTACTATTTACCATAGATTATGAGACCTTATTTGGTCTCATAACTTGTCTCATTTATTCTGTTATATTTATTATCTCATTCTTATTAAAAGATTAATCCTTGCTATAAAGAGAGACACCTAGTAATACAGTATTATTATTTTATGAAATTGGTTGCTAGTTATTTTATTGCAGAAAGGTATTTTGTATGTATTGTCATTTTATTTCTTACTAAAGACATCGGCTTTGTGGGCGTAGATCCCTTTGCCTTCCCTCTCAAATAGAAAAAACAATTTATGACACTGAGTAAGTAATCACTAATTGATGATTTTTGCCTGATTTTTGTTAATACCCATTTCTTCTTTGATGTAATAAATCTAAATCCCTCGTAAGAAAGTATTTGAAACGTTTCGATGTCGTGTGTGATAGGTAGATAATATATTTCAAAAACCTCAGGAATTGTAAACAACATATTTCGAATCATAGGCTTACAATGGATACTGTATGCTGTACGTCATCACTTATGTCATGCACCAGCAGACATACAGCATACAGACTTAAAATATGGATATATCCAGTAAATACAATGTCTACGAAATGTGAGTATGGACACTTTTATTGTAATATGTACATATTCTAAAACTAAATAAGAATTCATAACCATGAAGTTTTAGAACTACACACCTTTGTAAGTATTTATGTATAGGTAAATGAAATCACAACAGTATTGTTTATTTATGATGTACAGACGAACCTTTTTAAGGAAGTTAGTATTAACATTAATGATATTAATAGAGCTGTAGCTGTATGTAATATAATAAGTATGTATATTTCTAATAAAATGTTGACATGTATGTACATTTTCTGAATTGTATTAGTGGTATGACTCAGAAGGATAACAAATCAATGGTCTTTTTTCTTTTAAATATTGTCCAGCAATGAATTAAAATTCAGTTGAATTGATTATTAGAAACAGTAACTTTTTCAATAGCTACACATTAATTTTATTTAGGTAATTAATTTTATGCAACTTTTTTTCTTACAGATACATATGGATACAGCTACTGATTACAATTTTATCATTGTTGTTGAGAAGTAAGAACTGAGAAATCATAGCATTCAACACAGCTTTGTACAAGTTTCCACAACTTTTCTAGTCACAGAAAATTTTGTATTGATTGTTAAATAATAATTAAAGATTTATTAAAAGCAAGAGCACGTACATACCTACTGTCTTTTAATTTAATTCCTGATATAATTTATAAGTAATTTATTCTATGGCACTAACGATGAGAATGATTGATAGGAGTAACTACTAATATTTTTAGAATTATTAATACTTATTTACCTACAGAAAGTATAGAAGTACCCAGGTAAGATGTATGAAAACATTGTGTATAATTTTATGGAGATATAATTTGAAGAACTAAGAAGTAAAAGAATAAAAAAAATGTACCTCGTTTATAAATTTTACCTTATGAACCTCAATTATAATAAAAGTATGCAGGTACAAAATAAGTAGATCAGTAGATATCATTAGTGTATTTATTTCATAATGCAAAGTTTAATAGCTACTTATTACATTTATATTAAATAAGATTGATAATAATTGTTTGTAACATGACTTCTATAGTATTTCAAAAATAGCACAAAGTTTTAGAAACCTATTTATATACATAAAAGTATAAATAAATATAACCTATACCAGTTATTATAACTTTTTGTATTTCACAGGCACATGGTAGGCAGGTACATTATCATTTCTTTTTCTTTTGTTCAAGGTTTACACTTCAAAATACATTTTAACAATTCACTGCATCAACATTTCTCTTTGTAATCATCTATTTTTTTACATCATGATCTTGCCTTATAATACATAAAATAATAAGTGGATATTGGTTATTTCTTTGTATGAGAACTTGACACTGCCTCTCTTTTCATCCATTCCCACTGAAATATTAAAATAAACACCTTTAAGCTGTAGTTTTACAAAAACATGACAAATTACAGAGAATACACTTTTTGTTTAATATTTAGTTGGCTATTACAGCAAAATATGAAACACATTTTTGTCCTAACTTCTACAATACTTACTTATAAATGGCATTAACTCTTAAGTCTCACATTTATTTATATTTTTTTTAACAGAAACAAATGGATAGTTTGTAGGCTTTTGTAGGATTCGTAGGCGTCTTCGATCACCAAAATCACCATAAATGTCCATGAACTGCAGTTTTAGTCACATTAATTCCTTGAGAAATCTTTAGCACCATTTATTTCACGAATATGAGATCACTGTACAACACCGTTGCTTAAATAATATAAAGGTAAGTGAAGAGAGTACCTAACGATATTAATTGGGCATCACGACGCCATTTTGAAAAGTTATTGACAACTGACAAGTTGACGAATGACGTCTCCGTATGTAATAAAATGAATGAACCGGGAGTTGGTATTTAGTTTGATTCATATAATTGTAACATTACATTCATTAAAATATTTATACGTGTATTTTTACATTTTAAATAAGCTTTATATTTAAACATCATCGGAATGATCAGAACAATTTTAAAAACAAATTTGTTTTTATATTATACTATTAAATTTCATTTTTACCACATGTGTAGGTTGTAAAAAGTTTTTGCTACCAACTCCTTGGCTGTTACATCGTAGGAAAATCCTTGCGAACAACCGATGTAATTTTTCATCGATGTTATCAACGATGCGTTCATTCGATGTTTCATCCGATGTTTCATCCGATGAAATGAAGTTGTGAATAGCACTCCTGGTAGAAAGAAAAATACGGAATGTGTGAGTTATATATTTTTCCGCGCAGGTTACAAAAGTTGGCTTGAGCTTATAAAAAAAAATTTTAGGCTGATAATAACATGTCACTAACAGATACCGTATTATCACAAAATTATAAATGACAAAATCCCTGACACGAAAAATAATAATCAGGCAAGCATTGTAAAGTTTATAACCTCAATATAGTATCTAAGATTTCCTTACAATCAGGAACTGAGCTGGAAATTTTGAGGATGACTGCCTTAATTTCTACTAAACGTAGGTAAGAGCCACTTAGAAATCTGCAGCTTTTAAATTTTTTTTATAAAAACGGTTCATTCACGGAAAAAACAGTCAAAAGTATAAACCAACAGATAAATCAGTCTAACTGAAACATTTGTCCTTTCCGTCGACAGTTAAATATTATTGTCAAGGTTTCTCGATGCTCTGTTATATAATTATGAACTTTTTATGTTCCGATTTTAAATTAAAGTTCATTGACTTTAGCGTAAAATACAACTTTAAATCATAAACATTGTGCCCGTTTAATAAAACGTCTGGGGCGCGGGCGTGACGACAGTGAAATACAACTCATCGTAATGCATCTATCAGTTGAACGTCATTCGTTCCACCATTTGCAAAATGCTGGCACAGGGCGCGGTTGAATTTAATAATTCAGCGAATATAGCGACTCGACGTATTATTTTTATTCCCTATTGTTCCATAGAGTTATTTCCTAGTATTAAGAGAGTAACGGTGCTACATGTATGATAGGTAAATTACCGTAACATAATTTGGGTATTCATAATTTTTTAATATTAACAATTCATATAAAAAATGCTTATTAGATTGTCACGTGAATTTTTTCCTATTTTGCTAGCACAAAATGCGGCTTTACATGTATAATAACTGACTTTATTTTACTAATTTATGACAAATTAATCACAAAACAGAAAGTTGATCAGTACATCAGTAGCGAAGGGTTAACAGTCAAATATTAATGAATTTTAATATTTTCATAACGATTATAGTTCATGTGAGCTGTAAGATTGTTTAGATACGTATCGGAAAGGGAACTAAACGGGAAAACAACATTTCATTTTTCTTTCTATGTCACCATATCGAAATAATATTAATTTTGATTTTAGAAATACTTAAATATATTTATTAAGAAAAATTGTAAATAAGCTTCTCGCATATTTTTTTCATCTCTAAAATCGCTTTAAAATGATGCACTAATATCCTGTAAGCGAGCGCACCTCGATACAACGATGACATTCATCATCCACAACATGTATTGTGCCCACAGTTTTCGTAATATGCAGTCAGTCTTCAACCTTAACATAAAAATAGACCAATAATTTTTAAGGTTCCAGATCTCAAGGAAAAACGGAACCCTTGCAACTTCACCTGTCCATCCGTGTGAGCGTCTGTCCATTTTTACATACATCACAGTTAATTTTTAACAGACTTCAAAAAGATGGGTCTCAATTCGTCTGTGTACATTTTTCGTTTTTTTTTTATATTGAACAGATTTCAATGATTCGGCTTCCGTTAGGTTCAGTATAAGCTCTAAGGTGATGGTTTGTAACGTATTCTTTAGGTAATTTTTATACTTGAGTTTTGATTCAAGTGAAAGATAATTATTTTGTACCTTTCGGTGCTTTTATTTTGAAGTTGATTTAATTTTTTTTTCAGACGATATACGATGAAAAGAATTAAAATTCAACATAGCGATAAATCTTGTCAACTCGTAATATAAATTGTAGCAGTTGATAAAAAGGGTTAATATCTCGGCTTGACTTCGTCTTCAAAGAATTGTATTACCTGCAGAACTCTTTAACGCGTAAATGAAGTCAAACTCCCAATATAACCTAAAGTCATATACACCCTACTCTCCTGATATAAAACGGATGCCCTTTCCGTACAACTAATGTCGTGTTTATTATAACAAGTTACGATGCTTCGCAGGAATTGCATGCGATTTATTTTATTTATCAGGCGTGGTTGGCGCGCCCAAGTTGGATACAGCATTAAGCGAATAATAAGTAATAACTGTTAATATATTGTTTTTATACTTTTTGCACAGGTACTTATTAATCTAGTATTTATAGAGTTAGAGTTTTTATTAATCTTATATAGGTATATAAAATAGATAACGGTTTATTATCGATCTAATATATTATTTACTACTTCGTACAGCATTACATTAGAACAGTAAAGCGATGTCAAAGTTAATGTGGTAATAAATGGATTTTCTTTTAACAACTAAAAACTTTATGTACAAGGTATCCTTAAAAAGCGGTAAGTATCTATATAGTAATATATAGGTAGTAAATATTATAAATAGACTAAAGCATAAATATCAAATTCCAAGTTTTTATGAGCAGTAGTGGCTAAGATCCCTTCATATGTAGGTCTCATAACTATCCTGATAAATCTTGAGAATGACTGGACTAAATGTCATATATTACATGTAGTGTACTAAGGCCATTGATGAATACTGAAGCTGTCAAACAAAAACAGTGTACTAATGGGTTCATCCATTCAAGAGCTATGATACCACAAACAAACACGCAGACAGAGAAATTTTGACAGACATACAGACAGACGATGGCGACGAAGCTACTAGAATAAACATATTTCGAATTTCGAATAGTTGTGATTCATACAAAAACCGCTATCGTGAATCAATCGAAACAACCTCTTCATAAAGAACATCACCACAAGTAATACTGTTACTAGTCAGACCCCTGGCACTGTAATCGAGATTACGTTACGGTAGAAGGCTGATCATGGCGGATGCGATCGTAAAAGTTTACGAACTGACGCCCTCCGACCTATCGGCGACAATCATCTTCAGTAGGACAGACTAACTTACAAATGTAGAAAGAGAGGATTGCTAAAAAGAAAAGAAATAATTTGAATCTAAGAAAGAACAATTCGATTTTAACGATAAATTTGGAATAGATATAATATTTAATTTAGAACTTTATCTAGGTACAGCAGAGATTCGCACCTGTTTATAAGCCTATTATTACTAAAAAAATTTTGACGAAATGTTGCAATAATATAAGATAACTACATAAATAAAAATTAAATGCTGTTCGTTGGTAATCACATCACTTAAGAATTGCTGGACAGATTTAGCTATTTTTTTGTGTTCATAATATTTGAAGTAAGATTTTTAGGGAAAGAAAAACTGAAAGTTGTGGGCAACAGTTAGATGCTAATAAGAAATACATAAAATGGCGGAATTTTACAAATATTATGTTCAAAACCATTTAATCATTTCATCAAAAATAGAATTTAACAATAAACACAATGTGACTGAATCTTAACAATTAAAATTAAAACAATTATTAAACATTGCTTGCTTTCTCTACATTTATCTTTTACTCTGTACCATTTGCTGAGATTTCAATAAACGGCATCGGTTCCTTGATTGCAACATTTCGAGACTCTACACATCGTCGTTAAATGTGACAGACAGACATCCGTGTCAATTTATGTAGGATTATACATTGCATGATATCTACGGTTGTATAAAGATCAGCTTGAGCGAGTATTGAAAACATTTTTCTAATGTCTCTGTATGTGCGTTTTCTTGTAGCATTTACCGAGATATTTTATATATTAGGCCTATATTTTTTAATTATTTTTTCTTATTTAATTTAAATTACAGGTTAAATGTAGCGAAATTTGTTACTGTTACAGATTTATTTTAAAAGGCAAAAATTTTTTTTTTATAATTTTATAAAAAAATGTAGCATAGAATTATCTTTGTATGAATACCATAATAAACATATTATTAGCAAGCATGCAGCAAGTAATATACATAGCATGTTCGTAATATCACCTATTATTACAATAAACGTATTATCAATTTCAAATTAAATCATTTTATTTTTTTAGATTAAACTATGAAAGAAATTAAGCTATTTTAAATGTAAAGTAAAATCTGTAATGTCATTTTATAAAATTCAAAAGGGTCGGCTTCCTTCAAAGACTTTATGAATATTCGTAGTTAATGAGACGCGAACTTTAAATCCTTTTAGTCCGTTAATCCGTTCGCCAACAACTCGTGAAAGGGTAAGATTAATTACTGACATTTTTATTTTCCAATATTTTACAACTTGAAGAGAAATTTTGGCCCATCATCATTTTTTTATGAGAGGTAATAATCTTTATGTACTTGTTCCCTAATAGGTCTTATAGGTTTCCACAAAAAGATCATCATTATGAGCACAAGAACACCTGATTCCGAATAACTTATACATAGCATTTTAACACTTAAAAGTCAGCCTATTACTCAATTGGGTCACAACCCTATTTTCATATATAACGTTGCGAGGCACTATGAAATCCAGGTTTTAATATGAAAAACTAGGTGTTTTTAACTTTTTATCAAAATCCAAAAGCTAAGAATTCAAGAAAATGATAACTTGATGACTGATGACTTTGTAATTTGATAAAGAATTTACCCAGATACAATTTCACATAAATTCAAGAAAGAAGTTACATACGCATTATTTCATGATTTCGATGTTTACTCATCAATAACATTGATTAAACGTCAACCCTCAAAACAGTAACTCACTAACGAGCGAAGTAATTTCTATTGTGACCGCTAGGTGTCGCTATTTATAATAAGCAGAAAAACTGTGCATAATATCGCACCCTAAGTATGAAACTGACCTAATTCAAAATGTCAGAATTTCGAGTGGTAATAATAAACTTAACTTGCCTACTACCTAGATACAGTATAAATTTACCTATCTGTCCGCCCTGTTAGCTACGAGTATATACCGTAAGAATATTTAAACATGCATTCGTGAAAAATCCGTTTTATTATTTTAATAGAAATTATTATCGTAATTTTGCCAAAACAAAATCTCAGAATTTTGAGTCAGTACAGTTTCATTCTAAAGGTGCGATATGTACATTTTATTTTTTACACCGTTACGGTCTGTTACTTAATTATACGGGGTGGATAGAGCATTGAAGCGCAATAAAATCACACTTTGATTGATGACACTTTGAGTAATACATTTTTCGGCTTAAATACGCCAAAGAAGAACCTACCAACAACCTTTTCTTTTTTTTAAACTAAAATGGTACGTTTGATCTCTGTTTAGCTTTGTTATTAGTAATTTGCTAGTCCATTGTCTGAATGAACACCTTCTAATAAATAATTCCTGTTATTTACCCAGTTTTAACGTCCTGCCCATTAAATAAGAAGTTTGTATATTCTATGTTGTTTCTTCACTCATAGACAAGTAGAAAAGAACAAATATACGTCTTCTTTCCTAAATGAATAAAAGAGACTTTTTGGCGAGAACGGGAGAAGTGCAGTTGGCATTTTATTTAAATTTTTATATTTTTTAAATTTTTGGAAGTTTTAAAGTACAAAAGTGATAGTATATTGTGTTTTAAAGTTCTGTGTAAGTGAACAGAATGGAGTAGATCTAAATAAACATGTGTAGCTAAAGTTCTCCCGCTCTTCCAAGACGTCCTATAAAACTTTAGTAAAGTCTACTATCACTTTACTGGAGGAGTTTTACGATAATGACTAATAAATACAATACGCGACATTGGCAAATGCGCTTATCTGTGCGCCATGCCATGAAGAAAGAAAAAAAAATGAATAAAATTATAAAATAAAGAAAATACAACATATTTACTGAAAGCAGTTGTAAAGTGGATTCATTAAAAATGGAAGACTAACAAATTAAATGACCCTCAGATAATAAAAAGAAATGAAAAATCTTCACCTTATTTTTAAAATGTCATAAATATCCTCGGCGACTTCATTTTCTATCGAAAATATCTTAGGAACAGCCAACAATGGTCCGTCTTCGCGAAAATACGGTCATTGTTTAAAAAGTCAAAACCTACATACATTTACTTGAACAAAGGCAGTAAAAACGGTTTATAGACTTGTTATTGCCGTTCCAACGGACATTTTGTGTGGTTCAAGTTAATTTCAAAATTTTAAAGCAGAAGTTTAACAAAATAATATGGAAATACCCTTCGCTTAATTAGATATACAAAAGGTTAAAAAGGAACTGAAATTCATTTAAGACAGGTAGAAATTATTTTTTCCCTAGATATAAGACCGCAAAGACCACTACAATAAGCTTTTCTTTTTCATTACTAACTTATATGTATGTACTACTACATTACTAAATTATATGTATGTATTATTATTTATTATGTATCGCGTGCTTGGATGAACAGGGTAGTAACTAAAAAAATGTGATTTTGAGATACTACTATACCTTTACTTAAAAATTTAAGATCTTTCGAGTGAATTTGGTCGCATAATTATCCGACGCGAGGGGGGTCTACAGGCAGGGTAGTATCTCCGTCCTTTTTGCACTTTTTCGCCGCCCCATTGGATGTATATAGTCGTATTTAGTTTTGCCCCCTTTTTCTCGTCAATTGGTAGGTAGCGACAGAACGACAGTTTTTGTTGATCAAAGTATTACACTGAAATAATGCTGTATTCATCAAAAGGTAAGTTACATTTGAATATCACATATTTGTGAAATTCGGCAGTATCTTAAAATAATACCTTGTTTGTTGATCATTTTATACAGAAAAAGTGAGTATTATGTACCTCTTTTCAGTAATATCTTATTATTTCGTGTATTACAAACTTCTCCAAAAAATGAAGTAGGCTGGAACCTTACCAAAGGACTAAGTTTCATAAAAAAATAGGTATGGTTAACCGATCTAATACAGAAAAGCTGGAATATCACAATAAAAACAGCTCTCCTGGAAAATCGACTTTTTTGAGTTAATACCCTGTTCGTACAAGCAAGCGATATGTAGACTACACACATCGCAAAAGATCATAAGTATTCAGCTGAATTAGAACAGTAAGATTGCATACCAAGTTGAGGTAGTATGCAATCGGATGAAATTCTAACGAAGGAACGAACGAATTCTAGCGAAACATTGTAGAAAACTTTGTCTCTCGTAAAAATCAGGACTTGCAATTAAAATTTTAATTTTATGTGAAAATTTTGTACGTATTAGTACATTTTTGTTTGAAAAATGGTGAAGGATCTATGGAGTTCAAAAAATAAGTAGGCTATAACCATCTACAACTAATTCCGCGTCGAATGTTTTCAAATTTATCGCGGTCAAAGAAAAAAAACTTTTATATATGTAGGTGGAAATAATAAAAGGCACTCATTTGACTATACTATGGCAAAGCGCAACTTCCGATGACACACTAACGGAACGTCGGGGCCGGCGCTGAAAGTCTGTGAGACTACGGCGGCCGGCGCGATAGCGTTTCTCCGACGGATCGTTTGCCATTATTAAATTTCCAATTACCTACGTAATAATTGTTACAAAGAGTTTTCGGTCGTTTGCACATTAACTTTGTCTTAACGTTGTATTTTATGGAGTAGTTTGCCTCTTGTAAGATTAGGTACCTATTTCTCATGTCTGAGTTGCAAAAGCGCGAGTTGCCCCGTGTCTTTTCCGACATATATAAGATATAGCCAAAGTTGTCGTGGTAAATTATACTGATGATTGAAGTAGAATGGAAAGAAAATCAAATCCATATTAAATTCAATGTCAAAATGTAATCAATTTACTGAAGTAAACCCAATTGAAAGGTATTTTTAAACGTTCGACTCTTTTTACTTAAGCCACAGGTAAATATAGGAGCTGTAGAAACAGATTTTAATGTATACTATGAAAATCTTCATTCAGAGCTCTTTCCCTTTGAATTTTAATATAAATCTCTAGGTTTTATTAGCGTCGGACGAGTCAGTGATAAATGCATAAATTACGTATTTTTGAAGGATGTAACGATTGTTTATTTCACTATTTTCCTACTTTACTACGATAGAAATAACAATGGATCAAATGTTAATAAAAACTGTATGTATGTCTTGAATGTATACATAAAAAAATATTTCATTTTACCAACAAAAAATGTATACTCTATACCAGGGGCGGCCAAGCTCCTTGATAGTCCGAGCTATTTTTCAAAATTTGAAATTTTTCGCGAGCCGCAATTAAATACATATTTAAAAGGTATCCAAAAAAGGTATTAAAAAAATTTGTTACAACGTTGCACTTAGTGTTTTATAATTGTTGTCAGTAATTTAAAAGACATTTTGAAACACATACGGAACGATAATAATTTTTTAAAATATAATAGCACAAAAATGGAAAGGGAACTCTGGTACATTTATCGAGAGCCACAAATAATCCTTCAAAGAGCCGCATGTGGCTCGCGAGCCGCAAGTTGGCCCCCCTGCTATATCTTTTATAGTATGATAACAACTATGTATATACCTATGTAATAAGAGCTGGGAAAATTCATGTTTTTACAAACGAAGAAAGAAAAGCGACCTTCATGTAATGCGGGCTCAGTATTCATTGGTCAACGTAGCCAGCCACCTGTCAGTTTTCAGTCTAGTAAATTTTTTGATATTTTTATATACTACGACAAAAATGAAAGAGGACGCTTGGCGCTCCGTCCACTCTGACTACCCCGTTAGGGATACAGCGTGAAGATAATTATGTAAGCGATAAATGTTGTCATTTAAAAATGACAACATTGGGTATTGTGAGACTTCTAGCCACTAAAACTCACAAAAACACATGTATCTCCTGCAGAATGCTGCAGCTTTTAAGCACATCTCGCAGGGGAAAGAGCGCGCCAGAACATGGTTTTTGATCTAGCTTAACGTTTAACAATAACTCTGACCAGAAGTTTAAAGGCATTTCCAAGACACGGAAGATTTTTTCTTCAATGACTATAGATAACTCATCCGTAGTTGATCAATATGTTTGACCTCAAGAGTCTTAGGAAACGCCGAAGAAATACTACTTACGAATGTATTTTAAATCTACTGCCAGCTCACATTGAGGTACCAGTGATCACCACCATCAAAGATTCTCGTCTTACTTATTGCATACGTTTCTGACTAACAGAATCAAATATTAACTAGTTTATGTAGGGATTCGGGTCAGTTTGATTCCATTAAATTGTAGGTCATTACACTGTCGTTAATGAGGTTATCCTGTCGACAACACTTCTCACTCGTGATATTATCTTATTGTTCTTAAAATTGTCTACTGCCCACGCTTGTCTTAACAAGTATGCAGAAATGTGGCATTTAGGAAACAAGAGTTATGAAGAGCATAGATCAGGCACATCTATGTTTTGTTGAATTATATAAATTATAATAAGCATAAGTTCGACATTAGTTCTGTTGGAAAGCAATGTCAAGTTCGAATGTTATTCACATTTGCCCGGAAGATAACGATTCATCTATGTTTTGGCATAAGATACCTGTTTATTCATGGTTTTTAACGATTATTGGCGCGGTGGTTTAAACTCTTAGGTTTTCGGGTTGGACTTCCATCCAAATCAATTTTTCTTCGTTTGTTAATTTTCTTCTTGGAGGCTGGATGTTATTGGGTACTCCTCAGCTCATTTGTTTGGTCATTATTTAGAATTTGTATGCCATTGTTTAGATTGTACTACAAGCCTGATGCTTACTTTTGGGGTCACATAATTGGTGTAATTAAATATATTAGTTACTATTATTTATGAATCATTTCAAATTAAACACTTTCATCATATTCCTTCTGTAAACTTTAGGTACGGCTTCCCTAAAATTTTTTTAATTCACGTTATTGCCGTTTTCAGAAATAAATATGTAAGCAAATTCTTCGCAAATATTTAATAATATTAAAACTATCGTATTTTGTTACTTGTTTTCTATATCGCTCGTATATAGATATTTATGTAAAATATGTACATGCATCTACATCCGACAGATCTAGTTGTTCTTAACGCTGTATTATTGCTACTAATTTTTAACATTTCAATAAATTTAGTATTCGTCAGAACTCCGTCTCATCTACAAGCATGTCTCCTTTATTTCTTTTGTTCTTGATAACAGTAGCAAGTGCTAAAAGTTATAATAATGGCAGTCTGTGTAACGGATTCCAAGCCAACTTTAATTTGAAGGGTATTATAGGCTCTTGGTATGTCGTCGCTATTATACCGGAAAAGCTTTTTCCTGATAATCAGCAAGTGACATGTTACAAAGTGGATTTTAGTGAGACCGATGAGGTTATTTTTTGTATATCAGTTATTATTCGCTACCCGTGCACAATAATATCAGAATTGAACCCGCACGCTTATTACGTAACTTGCAGACAGTATGAGACAGTCAATATCGCGCGATATCTGCTGTCAAAACGAGAACTTGTGTAATGTAATTTGTGTAGTGGCGCTAAATCTACTGCGAAAAGCGCATTTTACGGTCATAGAATAATAGATACGCATTCGTCATTAACGATACTGATTTTTTATTACAATTAATCAGTGGTCGCGCAGTGTAGCGTGGCTGTCGCTGTCTGCAAATTTTTAGTTAATAACCCCGCCGGTCGTTATTATCTCGTGCTTGTATGGTACGGTGCATACAAGTAGGTACTGACAAAAAAATTTACGCAATATTGGTTCCACCAAATTAAATTTATTGAGTATTTTTTTTTTTCAAATCTCATGTTATTTTACACGGGTTATATCAAGTTAATGCATTGACTATTATAGCGCGCGAACTTCAAACCAAAAACTTAGTTTTAAAAGTTATTCTAAGTTATTCTACAAACTTTTGCATTTACCGACCTGTTGTGAACTTATCATTTAATGTTGTCATCTTGTTTATTATTATGACATTAGTCTTATGATTTTAAAAAAGTCGTATCCATTTCATTTTCAAAAATTAGTCAACCTTGTGAAGCGGGAATTTCAGAAATTGATTTCTGAAAATTATTTAAAATTAAGCACTTTTGTCATCATATTCTTCCTGTAAATTTTAGGTACGGCTTCCCTGAATTTTTTTTAATTCACGTTGTTACCGTATTCAGAAATACGAATGAGAGTAAAGTTCAAGTTGAGTTAAAATAGCAAGTTTGTCCGTTTTTTATTGAATATATATAATTTTCATAATGAAACTAAGTTAAAGGTCAGTCAATCAGGTAAAATTAATTATTTTTCAAGAAACCATTACCTTCTTTCTGGGATAATCAAGTAAAATTATACATCCTATTGCAATTTCACGATTAAAACGAATCTAATAACACTTCATTTTTTATAATTCATTAGATTGTTTAAGTTACAGGATTCAAAGGAACTCACATACATACCACACACATAAACGCGAAAAACAATACCCTCCTTCTAGGGCAGTCGAGTAATGAAGAGAAGGTCATTAAACACTAAATTATAATCTTTCCAGGCGGGTTTACGATGGCTTGTGAACAGTACCCTTCACGGTAAACCCCGTCCAGACCTTGTAGACCGTATTAAAGGAACAATAGTCCGCCAGAGGTACCATTCTGATAGATCGTTTGACGTGTGGTCCAAGTCCATTGACGGAGTTACTGGATGCTTTCAACAAGTGTTATCTTTGGATAGAGAGCAAAGTGATTTGAGTTAGTATTAAACATATTGTATTTGATAATTGCAGGCAAAATAACGATTGGACAGTATTGTCCATGTCAGTCCATGTTTGGAGCATTCAGATTTAACGCAATAAGACCAAGCTGAAGGCCAGTACGTCCATGGATGATGCTATTAATGATTTTATAATGAAAACAAATGTGTTAAAATCTGACGGGGTGTGGAACGATGATGTATGATGAGCCACATCGAGACCACCCGAGGGCACATCGGGATCGCTCGTGGAACAATCGAGAATGGATAGGCGGAGAGCTATGGACGCGGTCGCTGTTGTAATAATATCTATGTATTACCGCACTATGGGCTATCACAAATGTTTCCGTAAACGTCATCTCGGCCTTATTGATCTGTGGACCAAGGACTCTAGAGTCACATCTTTAAAATGTATGGAATAAAGATGATAATTTATAATAAGTCACGTGGTAATAAGTGAGCTAATGTCAATTCCATGGATATTCTTACCTATATTATCTACCAGTGATAACATTCGTGAAGTAGAGACTTTCTGGAATAGGGTATTTTAGGTGAATTTTAAGGGAACAAAACCAAATTTATTACTTTATAAGCCTATTATATAAATAAATACAGACCAGACAATTTATCATATGTCTTATCATCAGATTGTCGTCGAACAATTCCATTATTCCAATTTTTGTATTTATTCCACTTACATACAATACATATCTTCACGTTGTATCCCTAATGAGGTAGTCATAGAGGACGGAGCGCCAAGCGTCGCGGTCTTAACATGCTTTATTTACTTCATACTTTACTTAAATTTATTCCACATTATTTCATTAATTCATTTTTCTTAATTTTTTTTAAATTGTTTATACATATTAAAGATAATTACTTTCCCTAGAGCTTTTGACCTGAACAGAAGATAAAGTATTATTAGAATAGTCTTCATCCTGTTATTATGTATGTGTCCTGTATGTATATAACTCATTAAAGTAAGAAAAGGAAAAAGTACTTTTTGCACAATTTTCTATTTTAACCACAATGTTACAAATCAAGTACAACTTAAACAATACACAGCTCTTAGACTTAAAACATGACGTATATATGTACATATTATATTGAAATTTTTGAAAAATGGTTAATTTGATGTTTTTTTAGATAAGGCTCATACACATGACGCCATGATGCAACTGCATTTTTTGGAAATAAATGGCAATTCAGGACCATTTTTGCTGCAGATGTTATGGGGTAGACTAATTGGAACGGTTGTATACAGAAGGAACCAGGTATCAAAGTTGTTTTAGTACTTAATAATGTTGAGACCTTATTAATTACAATTATTATGCACAATTATCGTTTTTATTTTTTAAAAGTAACAAAAGCACAAAGTATTAAAAACGTTAGGCAAGCTAAACAGCTTTGTCGTTTGTCTCGTTGTTAACATCCTCGGTATCCGAAAATAATTCATACTCAATATTAGAAAAATAAATCCAATTATAATATGAACACTGAGGATAGGATCGTTGTGCTCGGTTGTATAAGTTACTTCACAAACAGATTTAAATATTCTTTCGTCCTCAAGTTCTTTTCTAATTTCATTTTCAGGGTGTAACACAAGATGAGCTCCAACCTGTCTTCGAGTTGATGTCTAAATTACGTGGACCGCAACGTACTCCCAGAATTTGTGAGAAGCAGCGGGATCCATTAGTTCTGAAACGTTCGTAAGGTACTTTTGTTACTAATTGTAATTATTTACGAGTAAACTGGTTTATGTATTTATTAGTTGTTTTATTAGCCTTTCTTTTTTTAATTACGCTATTATGTAGGTCTTTGCTGGTATGTGAAAGAAAAGAAAATATAGAATGCACTAGTATCTAGTAGCAGCGGAAATATTCAAATTAAGAACCCTTATTTTTATTATGTCGAGTAATTATAATAATAAGAGGGTATCTAATTATTACCACAAAAATAAAAGTTAATTTTATTGCAAAATACTGAAACAGTAGCATTAGAATGAATAAACTGTATTTTATAGACTGGGAATAGTCGTTTGAGTAATGACGCTCTTTAATTATTATTATTTATTTGTTATGATTGGTTCAGAATAACTGTTGTAAATATTAGCGCTCTTCAATGGGATACATATATTGCAGCTATGGAATTAGTTATGCTATCTACAACTTACAATCTTTAAAATTAATGGTTTTCTCTATAAATTTACTACTGTTCATGTTAATGACATGTACTTTAAAATTAATGGTCTGTGCAATAAATTTACTATTTTTATCCAAAATTAACAGTTTCGCTGTATAATTTTATTTACAACTTTAATCACTGACAGTTTAATGTAGTGTAATGGTAATAATAAATGCTTGGGAGCCGTTTGTGAAGACAAATACAGGCGAAAGTTTAGATTGCTTCACGTTGGGTAAAATTTTACAAAATTCTTTTGTAAAATATTTAAAACATTTGTTACAAGTACTCAAGATTTAAAGTGCCACTTTACAAATTTAAATATAACACTTTTAGGTTAGATTATGTTAGGTATATTTACCACAACGCGCGAGCCGAGCGAGCGAAACGAGCTTGCCGCTGCTAGTCCGGTCAAATTAGACCAAAAAATAAGAGTGAAGGTACATAAATTAACTTCAAGCTGAAAGTGAGTAAAATTGTTTAAAACATAATTAAAAATAACATTTCAAAGTTCCCCATCGTTCCGGTACTTCGAAAAAAATTTACTCGAAGTCAAAGGTCAAAAAAGCGGGTTTTTCGCGATTTTTACCAAAATAGTAAGGTTTTTCATAAAATTACTTCAGACAAAAATTGTAGATCATAAAATTATCTATAAAAAAGGTAACAATACTTTTTTTCCTAAAAGCCACCGTTCCTGAGATATAACGATTCAAAAAGTTGTAATTGTCATAATATTATGCATAAGTACGCCATGCATATACACCTCTGAAGCTGTAATATTAATAAAAATATTTTTCTATCGGTGATTGTAACTTACACTGAAAATATGAAATATACAAAAAAAAAACTAAATCTTGTTTGAAAAACAAGATTTAGTTCAATGTGCTGAAGTTTTTAAAAAAGTGATCCAACTACACAAGAAGTTATCACCAACAGAATTCCCTTTCTTCTTTCTATGTACGGAGCTCCTAAAAAAACTACCTGCTTAGATAAGTATCGATATGCATGTTTCGTTAAAAACACTAAATAAAAAACTAGTGCAGTTAGCGTGTCTACCTCCAACCTCAGTTGCTGCTCATCAACATATTTTTCGGGTATATTACCAAGTTCAAGTGTGGATTGGTTATCAGCAAGACCCAAAAGACTGGGGTTGGAAGTTGGTCATAATACATAAGAACCAATTCACTTTACTCCCACCTGCGCCGGAAAACTGCTAAATACAATTTTTTGCAACTGCAAAAAGGGGTGCAGTGCGAAACGTGGTTGCAAAAAAGTTGGACTGTTTTGTTTTTTGGCATGTACAAATTGTCAAGGCCGGTCGTGTTCTAACGTTGAATTACCAACAGTAGAGGATTCGTTTGATACCAACAAGGAGACATGCGATACATCGCTATTGTATGCGATACATACACCCAGGATGAAGAAGAAGATCAAGAAAAAGAAGATCAAGAAGAAGAACAACAAGAAGAAGTGTTGGTAGGTTATGAATCAGACGAATAAATTTCTCCTTTTTTTAATTTCCATCGCTTTCATCATTTCCAGCCCTTGCTAATATCTCTTAATTATGCAACAGTTTTAAATGAAACAGAATCACAACAGACCTGTGGAATAGGCCTACTGGGGAAATCACGTTAAAAAAAAGCGCTAAGTACCTCAGAGGTGGCGTGGAAACGTGTACATATTATGACGATTACAACTTTTTGAATCGTTATATCTCAGGAAAGGTGGCTCTAGGGAAAAAAGTATTGATCCCTTTTTTATAGATAATTTTATGATCTACAATTTTTGTCTGAGGTAATTTTATGAAAAACCGTATCGTTTTGGTGAAAATCGCGAAAAACCCACTTTTTTGACCTTTGACCTCGAGTAAATTTTTTCCCAAGTACCGGAACGATGAGGAACTTTGAAATGTTATTTTTAATTATGTTTTAAACAATTTTATTCACTCTCAGCTTGATGTTAATTTATGTACCTTTGAATGTCTAGATTGACCGGACTATGCAGCGGTCGGCGAAGCGTTAGATCAAAATGCGCTTCATACATGAAGCGGTATTTAAATTAAAGTAGTTGAGTAGGTACGTAAGTAGGTAGGTAATTGAAGTCCGAAGTATTCCCCTCCATCTCTTTTAATTTTTTGCTGTCGGTTTGTCTATATATAGCAATCTTATAAATACTAGTAGGTATATTTCCGAGTTATTTCCAAGAGAAAGAGACAAAAATGAAACGTTAAATATGCAAAGGTTACTCGAGGTATATGTATAATTTGTCTTCGACTACCTTTTCGGAGTACGATATTCAGCTAGATTCAAAGATTTGATACGATCCATTTCTATTATTTAGTTTATATATTTATTTCTTTTTTAATTAATTTGTTCTTAATTCTTATACGCTATTGGACTAATAAAAAGGAATAAGTGAATGATAATGCGTGAAACGAAACTTTACGGCAAATGTCATTATTAGAATGACGGTTTGACAGTTTGACAGTAAACTTTGTTCTCTAACTTTATATAGATTTTATCAGTTTTAATAATACACGCTATTAATTTAAATAATTTAAATTTTTTTATGGGCTATAAATATTTTGTAGAATCACTTATTTTTTTTATGCTAATATCTTTTTAATGAAGAAGTAACATTTTATTGTACAAAATTATATTTTTTCATATCAATTCATAGCAATTTAGTCTATATTTTCACCAATTATGCAGTTCCATTAAATGCATCCCCTCTTCAATTACTGGTTATGATTGGTTTACTCAACAGAATATTTGGTATTAACATGCGAGTACTGATGTAATAGGCACTATTTTCATATGAAAATAAAACAAAGATCTGTAAATCCGTATAAATGCAAGTTAGAAATAATTATTTTCTCTGTGAGAAAAATACATTGTATATTTACAGTTTTTAAAGTCAAAAACAATTTTAAAAATATATGTGAAATAATAAATATAATGAGGAAGAGGTTGCATCCGCAACTGCCAGAATAACATTTCTCTGATCAAAAAATGGAACTCAGAGCGCAGACTCTGATTAGAAGATCTCTAGTATATCCCATCTGCTTACCTTCCCGCATAGATCAGTCGGAGGAGGGATCAGTCCTCCGCGTTCTATATCGCGAATGAAATAGTAGGTAATAATAAATAACTTTCTTAATATTTTTATATGGATAGTTTTTAATTTTTTTTTCGTCTGAAATGTTTGTAGCTACGAAGCAATGACAGATGAAAATACGTTTTATGAATAATTCTATTCTCAATATACAGTTGCGAGTAACTGCACAAATTATTATTAATGTTTTTAAGATGTGCACAAATTATGTTTGAAAAACTAAAATTGTTTAAGTCAGAGATGTGTCCTTTCGTAATTTGTTGATAGAAAATTTAATTAATTTAAGTTTACCCATTCTGAAATGGATACTTATGTAAGATTTAAGAGCGATAAATTTTAGTTTAAAAAAGTTATTTGTGGTGGTTTACCGCTTCAACGTCTTGAGCACTAACAAATGGTGTTTCTTCACGCTATCATAAGAACATACTGTGCGATATTTTATCAAAGCGATAACTGAGAAAATTTAATAGATTTAGTTCTAGACTGCTCTTGTAATGCTGTAATAAAATGTCGGCCAAGAGCGCATCGGACATGCATTCACTTAGAATTCCGTAGAAAATTTCTTCCAAAGAAGTTTCATTGAATGAATTAATTTTAAAATAATCCTATATACTAAATATTATACGAGCAGTATTTATACCTATATGAAGAGAAGGAGGTATAGGCGATCGCTACTTACAGCTCGGATGGAAGTTTGGCGATTCGTAACGAAATGTTCTCCCACTGTTTTGCAGACGGCAGCTTATAGCCGCTATTCTCTCGCCAAAACTGCATTGACAGTTCACCAAAGTTGCCAACCTTCGCCTCCGAATACACCCAAGTCGATTCGCCTTAACGTTCTGCTTCACGCTCTGCGACATTCGTTTGTACAGTAGTTCACATTTTATATGGCTTATCGATATACCTGCGCACTAGACACAATTTTAGCGATGCGAGAATCGGATGGACCAACCAGTTAGCTAAATCCTGAGGCCACTTCAATTGGCGTTAAAATCTATGCTGTCATTGGTTGATTGATTTCGCGCTTTGTCAAACATCTTTGTGACTACACGTGGTTTTTACAAAGTTACACTTAGTTGCAAGTTAAGCATACTATTTCATAAAAATAATTACGTTCTCAATAAAAAGAGGACGTCCTTTAAAAAGATAATCGAGGAAAGTTGAATGATTTACTTTTAAATAATTTCTTGTTTTTGTTTTTAGGTAAACGTCGTATATTAAAATAAACATTTGTTTTAATTAGAACTTTTGATTTTATAAGCTTTTACACTCCGTTATTGACTATATAGATATAACTTCTGGTCGTTATTTTTATTCAAAAACGTTGTTGTGTCCTTTGCAATGAACATTATCAATTCAAATTTTTTATATACATACAGGTGGTAAACTTTAATAAAAATTACTCATTTCAATGGAACGTAGTGTACAATATCGCGTGAGCAAATTAGTAACTGAATGCACTGCAATCATGTTCCATCTTGTGATCGTTGCATAAGATTGATTATGGAATGGATTTATCATTTCGAGTATTTTCGGCGATTGTCTTTTCGTGTCTGCGCAAACGAAGATTAACGACATGCCATATCATTTGTGTAATCGCGTTTTCGAAAACGGCTCTAACGATTTCTATTGAATTTACAATGTTTTACGGGAATGAAAAATTGATCTAGCTAGTATAAACTTTTAAACTTTCGCGTTATATCATTATACAATATCTAAAACGGGAAATTAACGCGATTACCTTTTATTTTGGCTTGACATTTCGACCGAGTTGCAATAGCCGACCGTTAGCCGGCCGTCGTCTCAAGCTTTGCTTGAGACCATGGCTGATGTGACTCAGTCGAAACGTCAAGTCAAAAGAAAAGGTAATCTCGTTATTTTCCCGTTTTAGACTATCTAGCCAGGGCTCATTTCTGGGAAAATTTGTTTTTCCAGTGTTTTCGCACACTTAAAATTGGTAATTGGCATTGATTGGCAATTTCACAACAGAGTTTACGTTCTCAAAGCACAGTGGCTAGAGTGTAGGTCTATCATTCCGAAATGCACGTGTCAGACTTTTTTGATTTTTTTTTTCAGTATAATATGATCAGACTTTTTTGTTTTTTTTTTATACGCAATCAAACCCATTACTCATTTTTGGCTTTGCGCTACGAGTTTACGTCTGTGTGCTAAATTTCTTCTGAGTAGGTGTTAAATGGACAGATTTCATCAAGGGAAATAAAGAAATTGGTCTGTCGGCGCGGTGGAGGGCCTCTGTCTTCTAAACAGGGGCCCCAATTCGATTCCCGGTCAGATTGATTTAGGAAATATTTTTTCTGAAGAATGATAACTCTGAATTCGAAAAATTTAAATTATTTAGGCATCTAAGGATATTATAACATGATCGTTTATGCAATTTAGACATTTTTGTATCTGTGACAACGAGGACGAACGGAAGCGGTCACATGTTTGCATCGCAAGCAACTACAATAATTACCCATATTCGCCGAAAACGACGGCGGTAAATGGCTTAAATTATATAGATATATATTATTATATAGATATAATATATTACTTCATTGAAATGTATATTTGATTGATAATAATGAACTATAAATTGTTATTTTAATATTCTTACCAATAAGAATAACAATAAAGGGTCATTGTGATCATCGAAAGTCATAATAACTCCCTATTTTCGTAACTCTTTGAAACTATGTGTTGCCTATGAAAATCAGTATAAATTATATTTATATATTAATAAATAGCTATTAATTATGGATCACATATACCTAGTATGGATATATTTGTAAAGTACAAAAGAAATTTAACTTATACTGATACGAGTTATGATTAAAGTGGTGGGGAAGGTAGTTTCTAATAGTGCTTGTAACTACAGAACGACACATTGCTGTCGGGACACTAGAGCTAAGCAGATAAGTATCCAAATAGATTATTAACCTATATTCATTTTTGTTATGTATAATACGATGTTAAAGTGTGTGATATTTATTGTGTATAATAATAAAATATAATATGATAATGGAATATAATGTGTTAGAGAGACAATTATTGTAAAAATTACACCTGACTGAGTTTCTTGCCGGTTCTTCTCAGTGCAGATTCATTCTGAACCGTGGTAGATAGATTTTGCTTGAATAAAAATGATTGGATTCAAGTTAATAATATTATTAATATTTCTATTCCTATTGTTATTTAATTCTTTTGAGTCATTGCCTATATTTTATATTATTTTATAACTCTCTATGTTCCCTATTTCTAACACGTGCGTATTAAGCGCACTCATACAAACCACTTTTTTATGAAGACTTATACCAACCATTTTTCTATGAAGACATCTTACTGTAATGTTTATACTTCACGTTGCTCAATTAACTAGCGTGTGTTAAGAAGAGAGAGAGAGAGAGTTGCTGAGAGTCAAATGGAGAGATATAACACTTTTTCATTACGTGACGATTCTACCAACTCACACCTGCTGCAGGCAGTGTTAAGGAACTTCGTTTCAAGAAGTCTAAGTGAATATTTGAAAAAGATTATAACGAAAAAATCTCGATAAATCTTTGTAATAGAATATTTATCGTATTGAAATCGAACCAATTATTTATAAGACGTGAAATAAAACTATAGGTACAAATAAAACCGACTTTATAATATTCTTATATTTTTCTCTGGTTATATTATTAACGCTTCTCCAACCTATCACAATAATTGTATGGTTCCAAACTAAGCGATAAGGTTTGCATTATCATAACGAATTAAGGGCAATCATGTGACGATTCGAATTCAAATTAGTTAGCATTAAATTAAATTGATTGTACTGGCCATTGATTGATTAATTGGTCTAGATTTAACTGTCTGGAAACCGAAGTCAGGTCTTTAAATTTGAAAAATTGACGCCGTCCAAGCCAAAAAGACACTAAAGAGTAATAAGTCCATAGATGTTGGTATTATTTATGACATAACTGTTCCCATGTGTTTAAATAAATGTGCGTTAGTAAATACATGTAATATATACCTATACATATATAATAGTGGGTCAGACGGACATGTGCATCAGGTGTTTGATACGATAGCCCGTGATTGATTTCGCTTCAGGCGACTACTCAATTTATACAAATGTATAAAAATTGGACTTTATACAGCGCGTTGCAAAAATACTATAACGTTATTTATAATTTGTAATAATAATGTTTCAAAATTTGAGCTACTACTACTTTATTATTTTGTTGGTACTTTTCTTAGTTATAATATTTATTGTTTGAAGAAAACTCAAAATACATAAACAAAACAATTCATAAATAACCTTTAGACAAGATATATCAATTGTTTGAGTCACAAGCACCAGTCTTGCAATATAGTAATTGCACAAAGAACTGGGAACATCTAGACACCAAGAAAATTTAATTAGAAAATAATTAAAAATTGATATCAACTATATAGATAATACTTATCTACAAGAAATTGAAATAAATATTTAAATACTTCTTAGATGGTTCTGGCACATAGAAAGAATGAGATGTAGGACTGGTGAAGAAAATTTACAGAGCGAAAGCGAGTGGTAAAAGAGGTCAAAGAAGGCCAAGGCTGACCTATGAAGATCAAATAGTTAGTGTTAGCCGACGGAAATATCAAAAGCACTCGTATATCTAGGCGAAAATGTGTGAGGAGATTGATGACATTTGAGGAAGCGAAAGAAATATGTAAGGACCGCGACGCTTGGGACTACTCCGTTATGGATACAGCGTGAAGGTATGTATGTATATATGTATTTAAATAATAACTAATATTTGTCAGTTTATTATAATTTGATTAATTATAAATACCTTTAGTGTATTGTAACGACTCACACTTTATTCACGCTTGCAATCAATAAAATAAAGTCGGAACTGAAAATTTCTCTTTATAGATTAGTCTGATCAGTAATCGAACTCGGGAACTTCGGACAATGTATTTCTGCATACTCGTATACTGAAAAATTTCCGCACGAAAATTAGATGTAAAAATAATAATTATTAAAATATTAAAATAAAACAGATTTAAATCATACACACAATTACGTACTTATATAATATTTTTTACATTTTTAAATGAATCGATGAAAACGTTAATTTTATTCATACTATTTTACTTTTCTTTGTTTTGGTATGATATTGGATGTCTCGATCTAAATATACTTTTTTAAACATGCTCTGGATGAACACCGTCCTTTACATAATATTAAAACATGTATGTATTTGTATTATTTTTGTTGAAATGGTTGTTCCTTATTCAAATAAAAGAAGCGAAAACAAAAAATACAAGTTTGAATGTAGAACCATATTTAGATTTTAAATTGTCATAAGTGAAACGGAAACAGCCTGTACATATGCACCTATACCGACATGACAAGCATGACGGGTGCTGAGTATGCTGAATTCCGAAAGGGGTGTTCCAGTTGGCTCGTTTTATATCTATTGTTTATGTGAGACAGGGGTTAGGATTGATGGAATACCTATTTGGCGTAGGTAAATATATTCTATTCTCATACTTATTTCTGACGTGAAAAAATAAAAAAATGTACCAGTGAATGTAGGACGTTTGATACAATCGCTTAGATTAAACAGGTAAATTAGGTACGGCGCCCTTAACCAAGTGAGTGACATAATGGCATGTGAAGCGTCTCTGTGCTTCCAAAGACAAATTATATAGAGGTCTTCAGTTCTGTAGCTCGGAACACAGAATAAGACCTATTACCTATTTGTTACATCTCATACATCGTACGAGTCAACTAAGGGGGCCCATTTTAGCTGATCAGATAAAGCTGTAGCTGATCAGACCCTAGGCTCCAGCCGTCAATTGCATACAACCCCACGGAGGAGGACAGCACATATGTTCTGCGCTATCGCAGCGCTGCACTGGTGCTCGAATACGGCCTCTCCCTTCCGAGACGTGCTTCAGCATAGTGATCTAGGAGCTCATATGTGTTCCAAAAGAGTAAAAACCTCGCATATCCAGGCACGCAACAAACGACCTTCACATTTTTGAGACGGCAGGTTTATCACTTTACTCTCTCTAACTTTTAAAATATTTTCGGTTCTCCAACTTTTAAAATATATACGATTTCCAGCGAATACAGAGTCGCTTTTCATTTTATTTAAATTAATGACATCGTCGCTACAGCAGTAAATTTAAAGATACATATGTACTAGGTGACATCGTTTATGTACAGAAAAAAGCGGACCTCTTGAACTTATCTTGCAAAAATTGGTAAAGAATACTTTTTACTACATTACGTTGAAAAACTCATAATATATTTTGGTCACTAACTAATTAGGTAGGTACTCATTTTTTAATCTATACTAATATTATAAAGAGGTAAAAACTATTCAATTGATTTCAAAAATGTTTTCACCAGTAGAAAGCTACATTTTATTTATAAAAAAAATTCTAGCCGTGCGAAGTCGAAGCGGGTCGCTAGTTAAATATATAAGTAATTTTGAGTTCTTAGAATTACTCTTATATTAATCGCGTAACAAAACAAGACATCAGGTGTACTTTAAAAATAAGATTTATTGTGTTTGAATAATGAAGCAGAAATAGGTATCGTAAAATTAGAAAAAGCGCCCCCGGGGGTGAGCTGCTCGCCCTTATACCACTTCAGTAGTCAGTTTTACGATCCTATTATAAAATGGTCTTTATGTGCAGTTTTATTGCTAAAAGACTTTACGTAATTTCGTCACGGGGTGAAAGGCAAAGATGAGATTTCACTGGTTAATACGCTATTAAAAGTTTAAAAGGGATTGAGATATTTCGGTCAATGGAACCACCAGCTCAATTGCTTATTCGTACTTAAACCAGTCAGAAGTAAAATCAAAACAGATCCTAAATTACTGGTTCAAATCTACTCATTACAAGGTGTTTTAAGATCGATGCAATTTTTTGTGTCATGTTCTTATCTTTCCAGGTAGTAAAATTTAGCTATGGAATAGAAAGTTTTTGTGTAATGAATTCCCTATCGAAGTTTTCATAGACTACATCATGGGGTCTTTCAAAGTGGGTGTGAAAAGGTCAGGGCTTGAAAAGGCGTGGAAGGTTACAATATTGTCAAAGCGTATGTGAATCTCCTAGTGTTGTCGGCATTTATAGGCTAACTGTTTACTAGTTTATGATAAGTATCAGGCGGGACGTAAGCTTGTTTATCATTTTTGTTTTATTTATTTTATATAACAATTTATTGCACACAACAACATATACACAGAGAAATACATACAGAAAAAAGAACAAAAGATACCGTTTTCGGTAGCAAGCAAAAGATCGCGATAGCGGTCTATCTATAAGAAATTTCTCCCAGCGGACCCGCGTGAGAGAAATTTTGTAAGAAAAGAGAGAAAGGTAAAGAGAGAAAGATATATAAAAGGAGAAAGGTAGAATATCAGTAATGTGTATTCACCAAAAAAATATCGGATTCAAAAACTGACTTCACTTTACAGTTAAAAGATACGTTGTCTCATACTCTCTAATTGCTAATCTAAGTTTGTAATTTCAAAAAAGTGTGTTATAATTATCTATTCCCAATTATTCGATTTTTTCCTGATATACTGTAAGACCTTACTTTTTACCAAATTTCATAATAATTCTAGGTCAACGTTTTCGTTTGATTGCGGTTATTTCGAAACTTGAATTTTTTACACCTCCAAGAAAGCATAAACTTCGGTATGCAATGTAAATTTGAACTTGATATACACATTCTTGGGATAAAGGGTCTTGACTGGTTTTTTTATGTAACCGATTATCCTTAATCAGACTAAAATAGATTCTAGACTCCTATAAGGATGAGTTATCCTTATATAATATATCCTTATATAACCAAAACGCACCCACTTACAGTTCAAGTATGCGTTGTACTGTGATTGTGATACTAATAGTTCTATCAGTTCTATCTCATAATAATATACATATAATATCTTATAATAATATTATGGGAGTCTATAATAGATACTTTTAACTTCCTTTGTGACACGAAACCTTTTAACACATTAACACGGTCAGCTGATCACTTTTACACTGAACTTTAATCTTCTGGACAATTTTTCATTATTTGGAAAATAGGAATACGTATACCGTGTACTACGATTACAAAGCGATTATTGAATTCAACTCATGCGTTTGATTGGTTGCCGTGAGCCTGAGGGTGTTTTTGATTACACCGTTAATTGTTTTCAGTGTATACTTAGACTTTAAATTCAAATGACTTTAATCTAATTTCGAATTGTCTAATCAAATAAATTTACCTACTTCGACATGTATAGGACGAGTCCTCATACACATATCTTCACGCTGTATCCCTAGCGGGGTAGTCAGAGAGGACGGAGCGCCAAGCTTCGGGATTCTTACATATTCTTTGGCTTCCTCAAATCTCATCATTGTCCTCACAGATTTTCGCCTAATTACGCGGGTGCTTTTCACATTAATTTCACCTCATATACATTTCTATATACTTTTTTAACACAAAAAAAATCAAACAATGTTCTGATGTACATACAAATATTATTTAAACACAATAACAATAACGAATTGCGATGCCAATTATGCAAGTATAAACACATAAGTACAAAAATTTAAAAAGTGTTCCAAAAAAAACCGAAATTCGATTTTGATTTTATGAACTATTTCCGCTCAGATACTAAGTAATAAATTAATGATACCGATATTTCACGGCGAAGCGCGACACTATTTTAAGTAGAGCATCTTTCTGGTTGACCGTAATTGACTAAATCGTTTTGGCGAGCGTGTGTCCACATCGCTAATCAGTGTGTAATGATAGAACTATTGTAATTATAGGTTAGGTTTAAGATAGAACTGATAGCACTATTAATATCACAACAACAGTGCAACGCATACTTGAACTGTAAGTAGGTGCGTTTTCGTAGATTGAACTATATGTAAGTATAATTTAAAAAAATGTTTAAATAAAATTCTAAATATTACACGCAGCTGTACTTACTTGCATGTATAGAGATATAAAGTAAAGTAACAATAAAAATCACACGTTTTATGTGTTTGTTTGTCACAGAGAATTATACTACTTTTACTGCATGAGAATTGCTAGAAAATAAAATAAATAGTTAAAATTGCACTTAGCCATCTTTGTCCGAAGCAATTTAGAGCAATGGGTCCAATGAAGTCGAAACCGTTAAATTTAATGTATACTAACCTGATGCTATAAACGTGAGTTAATCTCTATACACCGATAGCGCTTATTATTTTTAGTGATGTCCGTTAAAACGGTTGTATCGATAACACAAATTATAAGGTACGTACACCGTGCAATATTCTTTTACAGTTTAAAGCCCATTTGTTAGGTCAATTCGAATAATGTGTTGTGACAGAAAAATGTGACATGTTAGTGTGTGTCGTAATTTATTAAGAGGGAATTACTATACTTACTATAAGGAAATTTATCAAAATTTTTACATTTGATAAATAACTTTTTTTTATTCACTGACATTTTTTATGAAATTTCATAACCCGAATTAGGTACAGTCGGGCTTCGAAAACATTCGTCAGTTTTCAAATTCATTCCTCTATAAAGTCGTTGAATCTTAATACCTTTTGAAAATAAAGCTCTAAGCAAACAACTGCATATTATAAATTTATAATTATTTGAGATGATAACAAGAGTCAATATAAATACCCTTTTGACCTATAATCTAGTTTCATATCAGCATCAAACCTCTTAATGGCCTAGTCATTACGAAGTTCGAATCCAAATATGTTCAATTTAATTCGCAGAGTGCAAATATCCATGAAAAAGCTGCAATGATTACAGATCACGAAGCTGGCTATAATATCAGCGAAATATCTTAAAATCATAATATTACTAGAGACACTGTTAGGTTCTGGATCAGGAGACATGCGAAAGAGATCTTACTGATCACCGCCATACCAAGGACAAAAAATATTTTATGAGTCTACAATATGAAGAAAATGATTTTATAAAAAATAATTATTGCGCCGAAATGTTTGACGTATCGCCGAGAGTAATAAGAAGTGCATTCGACTTTATGGGACATCATCACCGACGTCCTGTCATAAAAGTGGCTTTAACTAGTGCTCACAAAGCAAAACGCTAAAATTTTCCCCGAACATATTTAAATTTCGATTGGAGCCACACAATTTTTACTGATGAAAAAAGCTTCCAATCATCCCAACATGGAAGACTACACTTGTAAAGAATAAACGGAACGAGGTATTTGGAGGACCACGTTGTGCCAAATTTTATTTCTGGACGCATATCTGTTAACATTTGATGTTGGATCTCGGCTGATGGAGAAGGCGAGCTTGATGACCTTCCGCCTAGGACAAACGCAGCAAATTACATAAAGATTCTGGAGGACAGAAGCTTCCAAGCGTTCGTACGTTACTTCCAGCTGATGAACTAACACAGTTCAATTATTTCCACGACAACGCCCGCATTCACACAGTTCATATCGTGAAAGAATGGTTCCATCGGCACCCTGAAATAATGGTGATTCTTTTGAACCCCATCGAAAATCTATGGGGTTTGATGGCGCAGCGGTGGAGAAATAATAACAACAGAACCAAGGCAGCTCTCGTAAACCATTCCCGAAGTATTTGGGAGGGTTTCATAGGAACGGACACATGCTCTCGGCTTGTTGGCTCAATAAGAAAGCGACTACAATCTGTGATTGATGCGAATGGCAGATGTACTCGTTTTTAAATAAGTTCTGTTCATTTGAATAAATTTTACCATAATTATTACTATTCATTTTATTTCTTTAAAAAACAATATAAAATACTAAATATTTCATATTAATGGACATAAACACGTCAATAATTTAATACGATAATTGAGTGACATTTCGGGATTAGTCGTAGTTTCATAATTTTCCCGATGACAAAACATTATTCACTACATCTTACTATCTTTGTTAGTGGACCTGTCAGTCAACTAGCCTATTGCAAACGTCAATGCGATATTCTGTTTCGTTTGAAATGAAATGTTGTCATGACTGACAATTGCCCTCGTGCAAGCAAACGTTGACTTTAAGGTGACAAACCTTTTCTTACCCCGACTGTACATCTGTCTATACTACTGTATAAAACTGTAGAGTATGCACGCTTCTTCTCATATATTTAATTAAATACATGTCAGATTGATATGTAATTTTTCATGCGCGTAAAAAAGATACCTACTCTATCTTAAAACATAAGCTTAGTGTTGCGGACGATACTTATAGAATATATATTATGTTACGGTCAAAGACCGAAAACGCTCATTGAATTAAAAAACAGCTTATAACACAACGCGTTGTGAGCAGTTTTTTCGTCCAATGAGAGTTTTCGGTCTTTGAGCTCAACATACATACATGTATAAAACGTAAATGTGTCATCAAAAATTAATTATTCTCGCTATGGATTGGTTATAAAGCGTTTGATATAAATTACATAATCAGTAAGAGCATTATTTAAAAGATTTCTATCGACAATATTTCATTTGTAATATTGTCCTTATGCCATCCCTAACCGGAAATAAAAATCGTAAATGAAGCCATTCGAGCTCAGAAGCGGCCTCCGACTACGATTAACTACGTTTTTGGGACTAGCCACGTTTATTGTGCTTTTATGTCAAGGTAGAAACGTAATTTATTTATGCACTCGTTGCTGAGGTCAATGACTTGTAAATTACATAGTGTATTGTTTCCCTTAAATGTTATTCAATAAGTAGGTAAATAATTCGTTTTTTTTCAACACATGCCGATATTTTTTGTCTAACCCATAATTTTAAAAACTATTTGGTATTTCCAAGACGAGCAGAGGTGAGAAAATAGGCACGAAGTTTGTAAAGAAAACTGTGGACTGTTGGCATTTGGACGACGAATAATTTTGTCGAAATATTTTTATTCATTTAGAGAAAATGATAAAGTTAATAATGGAGGTAATCGACAAATAAATTAATTCAGTAGCTTACTGTTTATGTCTACAAAAAAAAATTTACAGTTAGCCATCAAATTAATCAGAACTTCGATAGGAAATTTTATGTTCGACAAGTGTTTAACTAAGGATTTTTTCTTGGGATAAGTTAGTTTTTTTCCAAGTTCATAACTTCAGTACAAGTATCGACTCTTTATCCTCAAATTGGTGTCTCACAATACAGTATTTCGAATAATTTAGTCATAAGAACTGTTTAATTTTAAACAAAGTTTCTTTATCGTATAAGACAACACCTGAAAAGTTTTTATAATAACTTAGTTAAAGATATGAAGGTGATTATATATTAATGAATTTACGTTTATATATGCATATAGAGAATTTGAAATTTGTATAATTTGCATCATTTATGAAAATATTTCACCACCCACAAATGTTTCTCACCGACATTTTTAACCAAGAGTTATGCGTATAACGATTGAAATCAAGAGACGAAAATTTCGATCGGGAAAACGGATACAATTTGTCAACGGCGTAGAATCCAGTGATTCAAGTAGCCAAATCTCGTTTTTCATGTACTGTTAAATGTGTGGACATTGTGAGTGTGGAGTGCAGGACCGCAAATAAAAATTATTTACAAATATCGGGGGTAGATGATAAGTAACCATTCTCAGAAACGGAGTGAAACTTGCTGCGACAATTTGCTTGAGATCACGGCCGATGCAAGAAAATTTTAAATTTTACATAATAATAATAATAAATGCTCCAGATTGTCACACAGATTGGGTGACCCCAAACTAAGCAGCAAGCTTGTACTATGGGTACCACACAACGAACTCTGGGGGAGTTCTCAGTAACACCCAGACTCTAAGCCAATTTAGAAAAGTTCGTTTCCTAAATTGATATGAAATCGGGATCGAACCCGGGACCCTAGCTTTGGAAAGCAGATGCATATGCCACTGCGCCAACGGGCCAGACATGAAAGTGTTATTCACTTTCTTGTTCATGAGGCTACATCAAGAAAGCGCTGTTTTTCAGTCTGTTGAAAATTATTTTTATGAATTTGGTTGTTCATGAATGTTTTAAATTAATTATCACATAATGAATATACACTGATTCAGAGTTTAAATTTTATTATTATTAGCGTTAACAAAACCCTAAGAAATAAGAAATAATATATCTACTATTTTAAAGCTACTACTTTTGCTTTTTTACTTCCACTTTAAAACTATGTAAGGTAATTACAAACGAAATTGCAAAAATAAAACTCGACTTATATAATCTTTCATAAGTATAGTTTTTTGAGAAGAAAACTCACATTCATATTTCCCTATATTCCGCACGTATGAACTTCATCACACAATTTCCTCAACTGACCCTAAGAAATAAGAAATAAACGAAATAAGCGGAGGAACCGAAAGGAAATTGTCGTAATATGCTTCCTTGCCAAGGGTTAATGGACGAGATGCAGTACTTACAAACAGTGAGTAGAAAATAGAAATTGACAGGTCCTACAATGTGTTATGTCTATAACAGAACGTAAGGGAGGTATTTTTCATTCATCGATTCATCAATTTCATTAATTTAAGTTAGTCTTATTTCATTTGACAAAGAATAAAAAAAATGAATGCGGTCTCTCAGAAATATGTGCGGTGTCACGCTTGCTGGCAGGATAAGCAATGATGAGATATGCAGTATGACAGGGTTGCACAACAGTGTTATTGTAAAAATGAAGAAAGGAATGCTTAGATGGTTCGGGCACATGGAAAGAATGAGTGATGAAAGACTGACGAAGAAAATATACAGAGCGAAAGTGAGTGGTAAAAGAAGCCAAGGAAGACCAAGGCTGACTTATGAAGATCAAATAGCCAGAGTGTTAGCAGACGGAAATGTCAAAAGCACCCGCTTACCTAGGCGAAAATGTGTGAGGAGAATGATGAGATTTGAGGAAGCGAAAGAGATGTGTAAGGACCGCGACTCCTGGCGCTGCGTCCTCTCTGACTACCCCGTTGGGGATACAGCGTGAAGTTATCTTATGTTATGTTTATAAAAAAATACATCAAGCAATGCAACCATCCGTCCGTTGGGTCGTCGCTCACAGACAATTTTCTTAGAAAGTGTATTTTACAAACTCGAAATTTGGCACAGTAATACGACATACATATTCCGAAAATAAATTGACATACGAACTACTGAAATCAAAACTAAAAATTTCGGTTATTACATAAAAAAACGGCCAAGCGCGTGTCGGACCACGCTCAGTGAAGGTTTGTGTATTCGGGATGCATTAAAAATGCAAAAATAAGTTTGTTTTTCATAGTATTTTTCAAAGACATTGAGTAAATCAAAATATTTCTGCGAAATTGCTGAACCGTGACCGAAAATAACACATTCATCAAAAAGTTCAAAAAAAATTCATATTCAAACAAATTTTCATTGAAAGTTCTTTTTAAGTTCTACTACTGCCTCAAATTTTTCAGAATTTTCCACCCATAGTTAAAAAGTAAAAGGAGGAATTAACAATTTTTATGACTTTGGAGACACATATCTCAGTAAATATTGAGTTAAAAAAATCACTTTGAAAACTCTGTATCATTTTCTAGACCTATTTAAAGATACACTCTACTATGTTTTTTTTTTCCATTCCTCAGTTACATAATATTATATGGAGTGCCTAATTTTTTTTTCGAAACTGCGCTACACTATTCATAAATTACTAACCTACTTTTCAAATGTATGTAATGCCAATAGTGTTTCAGTAAAATAAGCACGACATACGTATATATAGACATTACAAGGTCTGACCCCGTTAGGGATACGGCGTGAAGATATGTATGTATATACATATCTTCACGCCGTAGGTTATATAACATATTATAAGGTTTTCGTTTTTTGTCATTTAGCTACGGTTTAATAAAACAAAACCCCAAGATCTCACGAATTTCTAGAAATAAATTTTACAAGCTTATATTTATAATTGACTAACTCAAAACTTCTCGCATAGTGATTTGCGTGTCTTAGCGGTAACGACAGAGGCCCTCAATTGTGACAATGGTTATGATTCCAAAAATGGTTCATGTAACATAAATTGGTTTTTGCTTCGCTGGTTCTGTATAAAAACATCAAACATCCAGACAGACCTATTTGTCTCCTTCAAAGAGCAAAACAAAACGCAAATCCATATTCACCACATCATTTTCACCCCTATTTCCACGTAATAAAAAACAAATGATCACTGCTAAATTTTGGTGTTAAGGAACTTACATATGAGGTAAAACGCTACGATTTTATGCATAAAAAGGGAAAGAGTTTTAAGAAGAGAGTAATTTTATTAAATACAAACTATTATGTATTATTTCAATATTATTTATTTACTAAATAAAAAATTAGATTTGATCACTTTTTAAAGTAATTAACATTATATTATTATATAATGTAATTTATGAATGGCTATTTGAATCAAAATAAAAAATAAAGTTTTAACGTTCTGTAATTAATATAAATATACTTATAGTGAAACATAATATTAGAGTGAAACACAAAGAATTATTGTTGAAAACAGTACTTACAGATAACTATACTTATTAGTCAAAGATTGTTGATAGATGAAATAAATAGTTTTCAATATTATAAGATTATTAGCGGCTACATAAATATTTACTTGTAATAAATTATTGTTAGTTTTATTTGTATCTGTTGAATTTTATAAAACGTCACGTTGAATTCCACACGTGTGAAAGTAACTTTAATGTTGAGTTTTTAGTTCATTAAAGGTGCGTGCGAGCGGAAGCAGTCGCCGGCGGATGCCTTTTCTGGGCGGCTTGTCTTTAGCGGCGTGATCAATGGCACTCCATTGTAGGACGACGATGAAATGTGGGAAATTATGGATAATTTTATTATGTGATTGTTAAATACAGAAAAAAAAATTTAACTGTTTTTTTTAATCGGTCAAAGTGAATGTATTTTTTACTCGTACTTATGTATGTATACTTATACAATACAGAATGCGAGTTATTGTAAATATTTTGTATGAACAATTTTTGTTCTTTTAAATAACAGAAAATTACAGAGCTTTAATTTTATTTATTTATGTTTGTTGAACAAAAAATAATGATACTATCCATAAAAGATAAGTAAAGGGCATAGATTTTACTAGCGCGAATTTTTCCAACGAAGACCGAACAGTGCGAATTACATGGAAAAAAACAGAAGAAGAAGAAGAAGAAGAAGCCAATGATAGATAATTGTAAACAAAAATGTAATAAAACCGCAGAAACCAATTCTGTTTTCAGTTTTTCATAAATACTGCGAAGTACAAACTTATTTTTGCTGCTAATTAAATTAATATTGTGCATTACGACTACGGAACTCTTCACGTGCTAGGTCTGACACGCACTTAACTGGTTTTTATTACTTTTCTTTGGTACTGTAAAGGATATTTAGTAAAATATAATTAACAGAAAGGTGTTAAAATTATTATAAAACTCACTATTGTTTTTGACAGTAAAAGGTTATCTTAATTTCTACTGTATTATAGTCGTCCTACATCCGTTTGACGTGCCGCCCGCATAAACAATTACATACAAACTGAAAGCTTTCCTTCCTCGGGGAGTATCTTTTGTGACAAAATGATCAGTAGCGCGTCGTCTCTAGAGTCAAAGACTGAAAAGATGGGGAATTAATGAAATGGTAATGGATTTGTATGTTTATGAAATACTAACGCAAACTTTTCAAAAATGTTTTTTATATTTCTTCACAGGACGCTTATATTGTCATTAACTAGACAAAAATGTCAAAAAAACGCCTCTCGGTTTTTTTTAACAGAATAATATATCAAGAAGAAAAGAGTCTAGCCTTATTTCATACCTTTTTTCAATAGAAATAGGAGTCGAGGCACCCGTGCTCCTAACCTGCCTCGATATCGCTTCGATTTTGCAGTGAGTGATCCAACAAGAATTGAGGAAGCGAAGTAATATATAAAACTCATAAGGGCCTGCCTTACAATCGATATTTTTGTTTGGAGATTACATGTTTTATTGTATAATAGCAAACCCGGCCCGTTTGACTGGACGTTAGTTGAAGTTAAAATAAATTAAACAGTTTTAAAAAAAAACAAAAAAAGTTCTACTGATCCGATCGCTACCAAACTTTACAGGAATACCCGCTAGGGTAATCTGAAGATTTCCTGAAAATTTCATCGAAATCGGTCCAGCCGTTTCAGAGTCCATAAGGAACATACATACATACATACATACCTCGCCTTTTATATACATAGATTTATTTTATTTTTTACTAACAAAAAAGAGAACGAGGTTCTCAAGGCGACGCATACATTTTTTTTATTTTTTTTTTATGTATGACCCCACGCATAACTTTTTACAGAGTAGTCTGATTTTGATGATTCTTTTTATTTATACATGAAAAACTGTAAATTTTTTTGCGAATTACAGAAAGATAATTATTTAAAACTAAAAGGAATCATTATCACACCAAAAACTTATAGGGATGCGTAGATAATATTATGTATATTATACGGTTCATCCCTAACGTGTAACGAAATTAATAAGAAAGCCGAGACGCTTTGTTGAAAATCATTAACTGAATCCATTTCAACTACTTTCAATTTGTTTGAAGTTTTTTAATATCTGTTCTACTTCCAATTAATTTGGCGCTCCGGCCTCTCTGAATACCCTGTTAGGGATACAAACAAACAAACAAACACCAAACGGTCGCTTGAGTTATAAGAGTTATTTTTTTTAAATACGGAAGCTTAAAACCGAAAACGAAATTTTAAAAATACCGAAACTTCATCCGCTATCACAATCGATGTTCTGGTTCACATCTCTGTACACTCGTTGAAAATTTTTTATAGCTAGATCTTGTAACTCTTAATAGAGTTAAAAAACAAAAAAGATGTGGATACCTATTTATTATACCTATTGAGGATGGCTATTTTAGCTGAGTTAGATAATTGAATTAAATTTGGCTGAAATAAACGTTAATATTATTTGACTTCCTAAATATTGAAGCTGCCAAATTTTTTTGTTTTTAACTGTTAAATGTTACAAGATCTAATTATAAAACATTTTTCCACATTTTTGTGAACCAGTGTCCAGAAATGAGAACCAGAACGTCGTTTGTGATAGCGAATGAAGTTTCGGTATTTTTAAAATTTCGTTATCGGTTTTAAGGCTCCGTATTTAAAAAATATAACTCTTATAACTCAAGCGTCCATTTGGTGTTTGTTTGTCACAATTGATTTTCTCACAAATTGAGATTAGTAATGTTACATACATACATACGTACATATCTTCACGCTGTATCCATAACGGATTAGGCAGAGAAGACGGAGCGCCAAGTGTCGCAGTCCTTACATATTTCTTTCGCTTGCTCAAATCACGTCATTCTCCTCACACATTTTCACCTAGGCGTGCGAGTGCTTTTGACATTTCCGTCATCTGACACTGACTATTTGATCTTCATAAGTTAGCCTTGGTCTTCCTTGGCTTCTTTTACCACTCGCTTTTGCTCTGTTTAGTTAGTATCTTACAATACTAGCTAAATGGGTCTATGTCGTGTTTATACTTTAAGACTAAATAACTTTTTTATACCGATATTTCGACCGGATTGCACTTATAATAATAATAATATACTCAGACATTTCACACAGCGCCATCTAGTCCCAAAGTAAGCAGCACAGCGCTTGTGTTGTCGCTGTGACCACGATAAGTGTAACACCTATCGTGGTCACAGACAAACTGAAACGTCGGGATAAAAATAAGGTATTTATTTAGCTTTAGTATGAACATGAGATAGATGGGTCTAAGATATGTACAAATCGTGAAAGTTTAAAAACATTAAGAGGTTAGCAATGTAATGAAAGTGACGTAAACATCTGTTTGACGTAGTATTACATTTCATTAACCATTATCATATTTTGCATTGTTATCATTCTAAAGAATTGATAGGACAAATAAAGACCAAATCTGGTATTCAAACTCGACTAAACGATTCTCCTCTCTCTTTGCCCTAAAATTACTGAACGTACAGTTTAAAATATCAGATTTTTTTGTTTTTAACTAGAGATCATAAAACTTAAAAGGTTCATAGGAAAAATAACTCTTTAGGGTCTTTAAAATTAGCTTTAGAAAATAATTTTGCAAATATCTTAACCAATTTAAATCTCTTCTCTGTTTTTTTATTGAAAGGAAATTTTTAAAACGTTTCAAACTTATAATTGACATTTTTTTAATTCTATGTATATCACAATATGCTTCTACTGAACAAGATAACAAAGTTTAATTATTTTACTGATTGCATCAATCTATAATACAACCTTAACCGAAATCTTTAAAGAAATTGGTTTGCACGTGAATGCTTCGGTAGGCTTTTGACGAGCGCGGAAAAAATTGAGTTAAGGAGTTGCTTACTTCTAACAGAATTCTTCTCAGTTATTTGACTCTTAACACGAAGTAATACGACCCATTTTTGAATTATCTTGTAGGAGTACGGTTGCTTGGACAGATAGAGTTGCTACCCTTTTATTATTTTCTATTTGAATTAAACCTTAAACGTAAAGCCATAAGAACTATTTTTACACATCTTTAAGATTGAATTTTCTGTATACTGAATGTTAGACTGAATTCATTTATATTTTGTGGGTTCTTAACGATTTACCTTGTTATCGAATAAACGCAAAGAAAGTGCGGTTTTCTTGCAGTGTTGTAAATTGAATGAAATCGTAAATAATTGTATTTTGAATGGAATACAACATCTTTTGTTGGTCAGGAAGGTTCTACGACTACTTATTTTTTTTTTTTATTAACAATTTATTGGTCTTAATGCAATAGCGTGTGATTAGCTCTATAATTACTGTGTTTATTGATAGGACGCGATCTTTACAGGGACTCGAAAATTAGTGTTAAATATGAAATGTAAAACGGGAGCACTGATCACTATGAACACACTATCAATTCTTCATCACAACTCTTATGTCCTTGACGATACGACGACTGCTCGACAACTGAACTCTTACAAGACCAAAATCAGGCTTTTATGCAGCCCCACTACACGCAGGAAATCCATTCTACCCTCTTTCTTGTTACTAAAATGTTACATAATATCACATGTGGGTAATTTATGTGATTAAAGTTAATGTGGAACTAACATTAGGTTTACGCAAAATATTGGTCATGTGTGATTTACACTTGAACACTGACACTACACTTATTCCGCATGGTATTTATGAAAAGTTAGATTTTCAAACTTAATTTGTGGAGGACTTCAAAATCTAATGTCTCGTAAAATATATGTTCGCTTGTAACGTTTTTTTTTACATCTTAGCATACGGTATCTATTCGGGCACGCATTTAGTAACATGTTCAGTCGACCATACCTTATTTCATAGATCCCTTGTTATAAGTAGTTTTCGTTTCTCGATATTTATTTTGGTTTGCTTTCATAATGTAAAATATAATTAGTACGTGGCTAAAAGGTTAATCGTTTTTCTTTACATCTAGTGTCGTTGACATTCATAGACTGTTCATGTCGTTCCACTTGCAACTAAGCGCGAGGCAAAGGAATCTCGGCACATACAGGTTAAAAATCGAGTATTGCATAGTAAGAATTCCTGAGTAAGAGAAGTCCTGAAAAATTACTAATCACATTGTGACTATTATTCTGCATCTGTTTGTATTTAACATCCAAAAGGCACACTTTTAACCAATTATATTTACTGTGTAACTATATTAAATCTGTATCCTACATACATACTATTACAAGTTTAAGGTACACCTTATTAATTTTGAATTTACTTTGTTTTATTAGCCTTGATTTGTATATACTATGTTATAAATTCTTTGTTCATGACACATCGTTGAAGATTTCGGTTCTATGTATTGTATATTTATGTTCATGTGTTAAATATAAGAATTCTTAGGGTCTCACTACTTAGGTTTGTGTTGAAAATAAAATAAATATTTATACCTGTGTAAATTATGCATGAGTGTTTTGTGTTGAACTGATTAGATACCTTACTTTTTCTTACTTGATTTCTATTGAAAGAGTGTACTAGGAGCCCTATATAAATTTAGTACACCCCTCACCAGGTCAGGCCTAATAAAAAATAACATCTACCCACCCCCGTAGTGAATTAAATGAGACACCTGAGCTAAGCAGATATTACACCCTGTAGGTAAACCTGTGAGTAAGCTTTTTATGAATTCTTTGAAATATTTAAAATTCTCGATCTAATAAATCCGAAGACATTGGAGTTTGGGTCACATTAAAATGTTAACTAGTGAAACATATTCGAGTTTACTAGACGTATCAAGTTTCAGTTTATTATTCAGACAATTCTTAAGAAAATAGACTAACAAATGAACAGATTCAATATACATACTAGCATGCGTATATATACCCACATCTTCATAGATTTTTACATGTTTATGTTATTATATATACACCGAAATAATTATAACCATTATCAAACTTGAGTACAAAATAAAGCAATAGAATTGAAAATATGATGGGTCAAGAGTTACTTGTATCCAAAGGCGGACTTCTCGGAATAAGTGAGACATAGAACAGAAAAAACGGAGGAAAGATGTAAGGGTTACATTTTTTTACATAAAAATTAACTGTCTTTGACACCTCTGCATACAGGGGCTCAGGTGTGTTTACACTGAAACTGCTATGTATAAAGATTGCTTCTTCCAGTAGTCCGAGATAAAATGAAATAAGGTAATCTGGTATCATCTGGCCATGTTAAAAGTTTGTACTCTGAAATAATCTTTTTAATTTAAATTGTTTAATCAATAGATGATGGTAGAGGTAATTCAAGGTTTTATAGGTACTAAATGTTTTTCTAAGCATATTAAATAAATAAATTTATAAATAGATATTGTACATACTCAGGTGTTACTTTGTGGAAATTTATTTCATGTGTTGAATTCCTATAATTTTTAACTATTTTGCGCTCAAACTCCAAAAACCATCAATCGCTTCCCAACGAAGCATCCTCAGCTTTGGTCAGATTCGGTGCTGGTTAGCTGACCGAGTCTGATCTGTGGTATATCCTGAAGATGCTTCATTGAGAGGCTTTGGTCAGCTTCGGTCAGATCCGGTGCTGGTTAGCTGACCGAGTCTGTTCTGTGGTATATCCTGAAGATGCTTCATTGAGAGGCGAAATGATTTTTGGAGTTAGAGCGGAAAATAGCTTAGGATTGTTTGTTGAATTCATCACAATTCAAATAGATCTCCATCTGTCTTATATTCTTTAATATATAATCTGTTTATATGAAACAAACTCGCTATATCTGTCTATTTGTTTATGTGCTTAGTTCTTCTAAACTTCGTAACGGATTTTGATACAGTTTTCACTATCATTTAGAAAATTTCTTTCGAAAAGTTTTTGTAAAGATATATTACGAGTATAATAGATCTCAACCGAAGGAATCCTGGTTGGGTCATTAGTTTGTTTCATATATTTAGGATCTTACTTGTTAAATTCGAAGAGCGCTGGCTCGCCTCCTGCAATGAATATTCATTCTGAACTCTGGTAAAAATAACTTTTTGTTCGTTAAATATTCAACAGTGTGTGAAAAATAGTCAAATAAATTATGTGATTTAAATTTAATTAAATTCCATTGAAATGTTAGATGACTTATAACAAAAATGAGACGTTTAGAGATGAATAGAAAAAACCGGACAAGAACGTGTCAGACCATTCCATAGTAATTCCGAACGATTCCATATCAATTTCATACAAAGTAAAATTAAATAAAAATTACAAAAGGTTGATCTAAAATAAACATTACTTATTTGTTTCTCTTTTCTAGTCATGAGATATCGGTTAAGAGTTTGTTTAATTTCAGCTCAATGGGTGTAAAGATGGGATAAATTAGCTGTGACATATGAACAGACGGACAGACGGATAGTAGACTGAAAGATGGACGGACAAACAAATGGACTGACAAGTAGACAGACAACATGGCGAAACCATAAAGTTAAGTTTTGCTATTTTGGCTACAGAATTCCAAAAAAAAAGAAGGCGATAAACATTGGAATTTTCTCATATTTATTGACTCCTCAAAGGCTCAAATCATTAAGTTGCTGAACTGTTGTCTTTAATCTTTGATTTATATATTTAATATATTATAAATATTATATGCTATATTATAAAAAGAGAGAGCAGAAATCGTAAGTACGTTGATATGTGGACAGTAATCTCCGGAACCACTGCAATTATTTGAAAAAATTTTTCACCAATCGAAAGGTAAACATTCTTTCACTAATTGAAAGTTATATTATTCTAGATGAACATAGGCTATATATTATGTATTTATAATGTATATATTATGTGTTTTTTTTATACCGCAAACAAGCATATCTCCAGATGGTATGCGGTTATCGTAGTCTGTAGACGCATGCAACACCAGAGGCATCAGTTATACGTCGCCGACCCTGTAAGAATCTCTTTACGCCTTTTTGAAGAATTCGATATTATAGCCATATGGGACAACCTCGACAGGGAGCTCATTCCACAACTTAATGGTTAGAGGGAGAAATTTCTTTGAAAACTCAGTTTTGATTTAGATTCTAGAGTTACAGCACCATTACACCAATATACCTTAAGTGCATTATTATGGAATACATTTTTACTTAATGATTCTAACACTAATTTGGGAAAAATATATATCTAATTCAAATATTTTGTATAAACTAGCGATCCACTCCGAGTTCGCCTTGGTGGGATGTTGAATGTTTGCGACGTACCAATTTTTTTTTTGAGATTTTCATACAAAAATACCATCCAAATTTTCGACACTTTCAGTGAATTTTCCAAACAATTTCTTTCATACAAACCTTGTCCTCACAATTACGAACACAACAAAAAAAAATCAGCCAAATCGGTTTCAAGCGATTAAGTATTTATATAGATAATAATAATAATAATACTCCAGACAGTTACACAGATTGTGTAACCTCAAACTAAGCAGTAAGCTTGTACTATAGGCACCACACAACGAACTCTGGGGGATTTCCCAGTAACACCCAGACTCCAAGCCAATTTAGAAAAGTTCGTTTTCTAAATTGACATGACCGGGATCGAACCCGGGACCCTAGCTTGGAAAGCAGATACATATGCCACTGCGCCAACGGGCCAATGAAATCTAACATTTAGTAAAAATATGTCTATTCCATATCAATAACGTTGTCAGGGTATATTTTTTTATTAGTCTGCTACAAGCAAATAAGAAATTAATTAATAGTGGTACGAAAAACAGACGTTGCCAGTAATACGAATTTAGATTACGGATTTAGAGCGTATTACTAAAAATGTACAAGCATAAAATATTTTTCATCATTTTATCCTGATCCATAAAGATTAACACATCATTATCCTTGCCTGCGGGGTGAAAATCGAACCTTCACCAAGTTAATTAAACAGATTAAAGCACATATCCGCATGACCTATTTTTACCCCACATGCATGTTATTTCACCCCTTTTAAGGGAGATCGCAAAAGGGAAACGTTTGAATGATTTAGAAGAATAACGTTAATTAATTAGGGAAATATTGCTCTGGTCTCTTTTTAATTGGTCATTCACGATCTCAAATTTAAAAAATATGGTCCATTAATAATATAATTATTATTAACACCATAAACATAATAAGAAGTTAACATATGTACATACATACATATTATAATATATTCTCATATTGTATTTCTAAGAGGTAGACAAGAAGGACGAAGTGCCAAAGAGCACGTTACTTACACACTTTTTTGGTCTCTTCAAATCTCAGCAGTCTCCTCATACATTTTCGCTGAGGTATGCGAGTGTTTTTGACATTTCTGTCAGTTATTTGATGTGAGTATTCTGGTTATTTGATCTGAATTATCGGTTCTGATCTTGCTTGGGTTCGTACGACTCACTTTCGCTCTGTATACTTTCTTCGTCGATAGTTCGTCGCTCATTATTACTATCTGAAAGAACGATCTAAATATTTCTTTCTTCGTTTTTACAATGACACTTTCATCGAACCCTGCTGTATTACGTGTAAATGTAAAGCAAACAAATTAAGACGACACTCCACTAAATACACACACGTTTACATTAAATAAACCGATCGGTCACTTTATTGGTTAACAACACGCCAAGAAACGATTTCAATACTCGCGGGGCTGACTCCTGCTGCAAAATGACGACTACTCGGCGTACTTAAGACAAATATTTGTCGACTTATTTTTGTTACTTTTATCTACTTTTAAAACTCAGGACGCCAGGTCTCTTTTTATTTTATATATACACTTTGTTGAATACAAAGGTTATTTTAATAAAATTTTGAGATTTAGTTCAAAGACGAGCTTAATAAGTACGCACTAATAATACGTACGCACGTGTTTCCTGAGTAAAAACATAGACGATTTTCATTATGTTTGTGCATTACTTTCTTTTTATACATTTGTGCAAGAAAGATAAAAAAAAACAGATTTTAAAATGTCATGGCAGATCTCGAGATACTTTGGACGTATCAGATTCAACAAAATATTATCACTAGTTCGAAACTTCATGAAGATGAAATAAGTAACAGCTATGTGAACGAGATAGAAACGAATTCTGTTCGATTTATATTATTACGACTTACTAATACGATTGATATTTTTACGACATGCTTTTTAAATCCTATTTTATATCCCACTAGTATCGCGCCCCGGCTTCGCCCGGGTGGGATGTTAAATGTTTGTAACACAGCAAATTTTTTTAATTGAGATTTTCATGCAAAATACCATCTAAATCTCGATGTCTTTCATGAATTTTCCAAAAATTTTCTTTCATATGGATCTTGTAATAATGAAAATTGACAATTACAAACGCAACAAAAAAAAAATCAGCCAAATTGTTCGAAACGTTCTCAAGTGATGCTCCGTCAAATATGTGGGAATTGATTTTTATTTATATAAATTTAATGAACTTTGTATATTTCTGCGTGTTATAAAAGAATATGCAAGTAAATATATATAAATTTTACGCAAAATAGAAAAATATAGATCGGCAAAAAATTAGTTTTACCAAAACCCCATCGGGCATGACAATTTAACTTAAATCACTCTTTTAAGTTGAAACATTTTATTCGCTTCCCATAAATCATACATTACCTGGCGAGATTACCGACGTAAGGGTTGCACTGTGACAGGCAATTTGTCATGTGACCGCTCAACCGAGGAGTGGAAGACGAGATTCGGCGCCCTTTCGGGGATTTGAATTTTGTTATTGTTACGCTATTGTGGTTTTCTGGTTGTTTACGAGAATATTACATAGAATTGAATTGATATTTTATTTAAAGGTTTGGCGTACCTACTGGAAAATCTAATAATTTGCGAAAATGCAGCCAAAAATTAAGCAAGCACATATTTAGGGACGTATATACACACATATCCACAGACAAATGCACTCCTTCACAATATACACTTAATCACAAAATGATATATACATATAGTAAAACTAACACTTTAATAAAATGAAATTGTGAATTGCACTAGTACCCCACAACACAGAGTATGAGGACTAGAGCAATAAGTACTATATTACACTTGTATTTTTTTTTATTTACGTGTTTTATGTTATGTGTAATATGAAATGCTTATAGAGTGTTATGGGTATATAAGTATTTATTGTTTGTTAATTTTAAAATTTATTGTGTGTGTGAAATAAACTAAAAAAAAAGTCTAATAATAAATATTTCTATTTGTGTAAATTCTGTCAGTGGTTCAAACTATAATTTAATAAAAATATAGATGTGTCTGTTAAGAATTACTTACTTCAAAGTATAAACCAAACTACACTACTTTTACAGTATAACTAAAAACTTGATTATGATCATAGCATAGATGTACTTATTACACGGCTGTGTAAAAAAACATAATTGAATAACAATATCTCCGTCCCTATAAATTCGTATTCATTGATTTGATTACGCTCCCATTTACTTCGATTTACCAGAAATAGTTGCGACCGCATTTTGGGGTAAAACCGGGATTATTACATGATTTTGGGGTGAATATATTCTCGTTTACAAATTTCATTATCATAATATTAAGTATCGTATCGTTCTGATCGATTATTAATCCTCCTTCTGTCCAAACATAAGATACATCTGTCTTTTATGAAATTAGCGATGATTCGTTTATAATTATTGTACATTAATGTAACTGGTAATAACAATATTTATTATTTTAGTTTATTTTAATTTAGCTTTCAATCTGATTTAGGAGAGAAAGAATAACATATAAAGTACCAGTCGCTTATCTTCTCAAGGAGTTTATAGAAATCTGAAAAGGCATTATTATAAGAATACAATGTATTATGCATTATTATGAAGCTTGTATAGGCTTTGTTTAAAAAGAAGGGCGACATTATTGGTATGGAAACCTGAGGTCATGATAAACTAGGTACTCATTTCCAAACATAAATTACAAAAGTCAAGTGGATCGTTTTTGAGTAACTGCGTTTGTTTTTTATAATAAAGTTTTCTGAAGGTAAGTCGTATAAAGGAAAAGAAATTTGAACTCGTTATTAAACGTACACTGATTTGAAAACATACTATGAAATAAACGGTTTATCGAAGACCAAAACAGGTATAGAAATAATCTTTTCTACACGTGCATTTACTGGCTCTTTGAATATTTTATTTTAATATTACCTATTGTAAAAGAATTTTGAAAAAATGATACCCCGCTGAGTTTCTTGCCAATTTTTCTCAATGTGCACATCTTTTCGAACCGAACGAATGTAGATTTGACGTTCGAAAACACCTTGCAATTCGATTTCCTTGAATAAATTGATTTGATTTTGAAGGACTACTGTAACATGTGAACCTATCACTACAGAATTCCGGTCTGTAATAGGTTTAAATTAATTAATCCAAATAACAAAAGTTAACAAAACTAAAATTAAAGTAGTCAAAACTTTTCTTACGATCTTGTATAACCCTATGGTTTGACAGTAAGGTCTACTTTAGATTAACACAATATTACCGATAATACGAGTACTATTCGATATTAAAAATATAGACTTCAATTTTTGTTCAGATTTTACGGGAGATTGTGAATCTAGTTCTTTATTTGTGATCGAAAAGTCAAAAAGTTAAGTGTTAAAGTAATCTCATAAATGAACTTTGTCGACATATAGATGCACTTTCTACACATATTTGTACAGACATCGAAAGTTGTTATACTTAGAAAAAACTTGAAGTATTTCAGGTAAATCAATTTTAACTATATCAAGAATTATTTTCCAGGCAAAAGACGTAATATGGATTGCCATTACAATGATGTTCTTCATAATTTTCCAAATATCACAAAAGTCATCGAATTATCCTTGTGACCATTCTTTTGTGACGAGGGGGTCAAGCAAAAAACGATGGCAAGTGGCAACCACGGCAACATGTCCGGCGCAGTTTGTCTTCATCGCGGACAGGTTTATAGCGGGGGTGCGGTAAATAATATCAACGCGAGAAAAGACGTCATGCAACATTCATAGGAATTATTGGTTGATACAGGCTGATTAATTTTTTACCAGTTTTACATGCTTCGCTTTTATGTAATACTAGCGGCCTGTCTCAACTTCGCTGAGCAATATTAGCCTATGGCCTTCTGGAATAATGCACCTTTGAAATGGTGAAATAATTTCTCAAATAGGTACAGAGGTTCCGGAGATTACCCTCCATAACACAGAAACTCACAAAATTCGCACTCTCTCTTTATATTATTTGTATAATTATAGATCTGAAACTGGTCCAAATTGGCACAAGTATTTATTTAAAAAGCGTCAATAATTCTCTTTTATAGACTTTTGAATGCGTTACATAAATCTTCCTTTGTAAATAATGGCGAAAATCACATTTAAACCTGCTTAAAAAATATGTTATTAGCAAATACACAGATAGATGCGGATTGTGAAATCGTTTTTCCCGTCGGTGTGCTGATGAGTGCTTTACCTTTCAAACTAGGTTAAATTTCATGTCAAACCATTTAAGAAACGAACTTTGTATACTGTTTTGTGTTGGAGTTAATAGGTGCTCAAAGAGTTATTTGTGTCCTTCGTATCCAATACAGATAGCCATAGTACAAACTTAGTACTTTGCTTATGTTCACACAATTGGTGTCGTTTTCCAGAGATTATATATTTATTTATATGTGTACATGTACATCGAGCAATTAAAATCAATGGTTTAAAGATTGAATATGATTTAACATTTCATAAAGCTTGCTTTAAATATAAATAATATTATTATTCTGTAAATAATAATTTATGTAAAAATTTATTTTGTATGAACTGATGTAAAAATTTATGTTATATTTCATTATTACTCATAAAATTTCATAAATAAATGTAACTCAATTTATTTTACTTTGTTTAAATTCATTTCTAATAATAATTATTATTATCTATATAACAAGATTTTAGGCTATGCGGATATAAAATTTTTCACTTGTTTATTATTTCGTAACGCGCTGTATGTGAATAGTATAAGTGGATTTCAGCAAATACCTCTATGCTAGAATTATCTTTGTTTCTATAGGGGTCTAACAAGAATTATGAAGGGGCAGCTGGCGTCTATTCTCACAGAAAAAATAAGACTGACCAGAGCAGAGACCAATGCGTTTGATTACAATGGTTATTGAGGAAAAGTTATTTAATAATATTAGCGACTCGCCTAGCTTAGTGCGGTGCGGTCTAAAATTAAATTATTGAACAGCGAGTGCTGCCTGCGATTTTGGCTTCGTGGAATTTATTACTTTTTCTTACTTATTAACTCTGGTTTTATACAATACTTATTTAATGCTCGTTTTTGTTTGTTTATTGAAATGAATTTCCAAAAATCCTTCTTAGCGTATAAGGAGGCACCTAGCTGCAAAATTTCAAGTTTCTGTCTCACCTGTTTAGGCTGTGTGTTAATAATAGATCAGTCAATGATACTGCTTTTTCTTTTATCTGCGACTTATTTACAATTATATTTTCAAATGTTTTATCAGCGGTATAACCACTCCGAGTCCCAATTAGAAACTGATAGATTCTATAATAATCAATCAAAATCGATTGCGTTGGATTCGATTGGAAAGTATTTTATTAGAAAGATAAGTTTTGAGGGGGCAAAATTAAATACAAATACAAATACAAAATACAAAAATATTTATTTCAGTAACAATAATTACAGTTATTTCACAGTTGTTGAGGCCTCTAGTAAGTATGTAATACCTGTGTTAGAGGTCCTCGCTCTTCCATAGCTTTAATATTACTTATTAAAATTACTAGGATTTACTTCAATTTGTGTGTGTGTGTGTGTGTGCGTGTGAGTGCGTGTGTGTGTGTGTGTGTGTGCGTGTGCGTGTGTATGTGTGTGTGTGTGTATGTGTGTGAGTGTGTGTATGTATGTGTGTGTGTGTGTTATATAACATATATGTATAATGATATATATAATGTTTATTTGTTAATTGTACTCTATAAGTCTTTCAGTTTCGTTGTAGTCCTTACACTTCAGCCATTTAATCAATTTATTTTTACATTCATGTTGATTTAGAAAATTTATATTCAAGTTTTTATTAATATTGTTATATACTCGCATAGATTGTCTGTTATATTGTCGTCTAGCAAATGCCGTTCTTACTGTATATGTGTTTACTATCACTAGTTTTCTACGTTTCGATATATTAATTAATTCTGCTGACCTATGTTGTTTTAGGGTTATATGAAGAATATATAGCTGTCTAACCGATAATAAGTCAGTCTCACTATACAGTTGGTGAGTGGGATATCTACGGGGCTTGAAATACATCACTTTCATGAGGGCTCTTTGAGATCTTTCGATTTCTAAAAACTTATTCTTTGTTGCACCACCCCATATAGGGATGCAATATGTTAAGATTGATTGCGCCAGGGCTATGTAAACCTTGTTTAGGAGAGGTTTGGATGAAATATGTCGAAGTTTTTTAAAGATCCACATCAGTTTTCTAATTCTGCAAGCGATTGTTTCTATATGTTGATGCCATGTCAGGTGTTGATCCATTTGTATGCCAAGGTACCTAGTTGAGCTAACTTTATCTATAGTAGTGCAGTTACAATCAGAAGAACAATCATTACACCCGTGTATGTGAATTTTAAAATTTGAAAGAGGTTGTGTGGTTCTATTGATTGTGAAGCACATGTATACAGTTTTCTGCGTATTTAGAGTAAGAAAATTTTGGCACAGCCATCGATGAACCACAATAAGTCCCATTTCAGCAAAATTAATATTATAAGGACCGCTATGAAGAAGTGGAGATTTGTATGTATGTAAATAATATTTCGATACTTATGCATGTATGTTGAATCGGATTTACATTCATAAAGTCTGATTTATCTCTTAATTTGCATATACATGTTGACAAAACTGACACGTGCCATCTGACACGTCATGGAGATTACATTTATTTCCAATCTTCATTGCCGATTGCATATTTTAATTTTTGTAATCTACTAAATTGAAATTGTTATCATATATAGACATACATTTAAGCTATACCCATAATAAGATACACAGGGTAGAGCCCCGAATTCAGTCTCAACTACATACTTCTTATACTTCCTCAAATCCCGTCGTTATAACCCATCACGTAATTATAACACGAAGAATGCTTTTATTGTTCAGATAAACTTGCAGTTATTATTATTATATGTAATAGATACATAAGAAAGAAATTTATACAAATGAATTAAATTGAAATCTGTCTTAGATTTCAATATAAAGACGTTTCCTTAAACTATAAGCAATAAGCATATAGTTCCAGAATTTATTCACACATTTCTCAAATTTGTTTGTCTGTTTGTTTGTCCTGGTTAATCTCCGAAATGTTCGCACTTACGTAGACGGGACTCTCATTACCAGGACTTTTCCATTTCCAGGACATACCAGACCTTACCAGGAAATTAATCAATGCACTTTTAAACATGAATGTATCTATTACATTTTAAGTTGGTGCTACATAGTTTTCTATGAGACATAGAATAACAGACTTCGAACAAATGATTGCGCCAAATAGGCCGCTTGATGCACCGTTGAAATGTGCACAGCTCCTTGTAGATGAGACTGGGTTATCTGGGGCTTTTACATATTAAAACTCCTGCCACAAAAAAAACACTTTACTTGAATTATTCCGAGGGTTGATCTGTTGTTTGGAAAACCGAACGAAGTTCACTAAAGTATTAATTATTTTTATAATATCACGAATGTTCAATTTACAAAATAAAAAATATTGAAGTTACACGGTCTACCATAATAAAATAAAATTTACAAAATTGTATGTTAAATTTACTAAAGAGTTTTGTTTAAGAGTATATTGATGGTGTGCATCGGACCTACATCAGACAATATTGCTTAACAAATTTATTACTTACACACAACAGTTTTGTAAGTATTTCAACATTTTAGTGAAATCAACATTTTCCGTGTGTTAATACGAAATTAACTCGCGAGTTTAGTAAATCTTTTGTAAAACCGACTAAAATATTTTTTCAGTGTGCGGTGGTCATGCTACAATGGATCTCATTGTTTCCATCATTTTAGACAATTCTCATGGTAAACGTTAAATTATGAAATTTTTAACACAAAACGTTTTTCTTCAAATTGGAATATGCGTCTAGCTAAATATTAATTAAGTTTCCTCATCCGTAGTAAATTATTTGCGCAAACACTGCAAGTATCGATATTGTTGGAAGATTCTAAAGATTTTAGAAGATGAAATCCTTTGACGATGTTGTAGCTAACTGCAAACAGAAGTTACACTTCACTGATTAAAGGAGCCGCTGAATCTGTAAAATAATAACAGTAATCAGAATTTTGAATGTGAGATTCACTTAATAATATTTACTTACGTAAATTTTCGATAAACTGAAATTGCGATTTCTGATTAATAAAAAAGTAATTGCACACAATATTTTATTGTAATATGACGTTAGTAAAAATTTAAACTTGACTTTAAGTACATAAAATATCATGTTCCAATTTAAAAAATGTAAAATTTGGATCTTAAAGGCAATGGTGATATTCTTTCACCGTTTAACGAAATACTAAAAGAAAGAATTACATAATGCAGTAACCCTCGAAGCCAAGCATCTATCTTCATTCAAGTACACGGATGACACTCAAACTGACAGATCGTCCTCATCGAATATTTATAAAGTATGTCCACTCAGGGTAATATGTTACACTAGATTACATAAGTTGCAGAGAAAAATTTGTAGATAAAATTTAGACATCACGAATTTCTAAAAGTAAAGGAATAAACAATGAAAAACCGTAAAAAATATCTGCCCGCTGAAGGAAAAGCTTTAGAATATATAACATGTAATGGAACTGAAAGTAAACAACAGAAAATAACTCCTATTAAATTTAAAACGCACATCATACATTTTGTTACCCTATTCCATTCTCAGATTGCAATAACGGCATACGACACCGCTTTTAAAACAAGGCCCTTGTTGAATTTTTTATGGCATAATTGCTAATTTGCTTCGTTCTTCCCGTGTTCCCTTCCTTCCTATTGTTAAAATCTCTGGATTATCTGTTTCACCTGATGAATTATCGTTATATTTTCCTCTTAGATCCGCAGCTTCATTCAGTTTTGCTCTAATTATTTCCTCTTCAGTAAACAAAGAGATTCGAGGATCTGTTTTTATTTTGATGTTGCTTTTTTTTTAATTATTGTTAAATTTGTTTAGACACATAACATTATATTAACGTGTAATTATATGTTTAAATGTCTAAATTATTGAGGAACTAAAACAAAACCTATAGAAACAGAAAACTACTAATATATATTATGTATTTCTGACATTATCACTTTACCTTTCTTAGTTCCTCAAGAAATCACTCAATTAACATAAAAAAGAATAAGATTATTTATAAAACGTACATTGATTAGACAATCATACTATAAAATAAACAAGTTTGGAAACAATCTTCTCTGCACATGCATTTACTCGCTCTCTGAATATTGTATTTTAATAAACTTTTTGTAAAATGATGTTGAAAAAGTGATACCTGGCTGAGTTTCTTGTCAGTTCTTCGGTTTTCTTTTCTCTTCTCTTTGAACCGAAATAAAGTAGATTTGACGTTCAAAAATACATTGTAATTGGGTTTACTCGAATAAATTGATTTGACTTTGACTTTGATTCTTTGTCTTTTGACTCTTTGTCTCTTCTTTAAATTTAACGTAAATATTAAAAATTCACAACACTTTTATTCAAGATGATATGAATCAGTTCTTATACATTATTTGCTTTTATTTCGATAAAAAATTTAATATAACGTTATGTTATTCGTCTCCTTCAATATTCTTTACACAACAAAACATTTTTAACCTCACACATCAAAATGCGATTGATAACACTCACGGATGCTGGCCGACACTGATGTATCACTTATCCCTCAATTGTCCCTTACATAAGGGCAAAGGACCTCCGTAATCCGACTCCAACATCTTCACAATTACTTGCCCTAACGTTCACACTCAATATTGCTTGGAACACAATAGTATTTTATGGAGCTTGGTATACTGGAAGTGTCGTTTTTAATGAAAAAAAAAGGTCAACTTTTTATCTGTTTAAAACTAGAATGTTTTGAGTATGATACTCAAAAGTCTAAAAACTTTATGAAAAAACAACTAAAATATATCTTATTACGTATTTTTGGTTATATAATAATATAACATAATATATACTCAGACATTTCACACAGCGCCGTCTAGTCCCAAAGTAAGCAGCACAGCGCTTGTGTTATGGGTACTAGACAACTGATATACTACTTATATAATTTTCTTTTGTAAATAAATACATATTATACATAAACACCCAGACTCGGAGCGGGAATCGAACCCGCAACCCCCGTTTACTTTCCGACGCGCTTAACCGTTGCGCCACGGAGGTCGTGGCGCAACATATATACTCGTATGTTGAAAATTGTAATATTATAAAGATGACAAATAAATACTGTTAGTTTCATTATTTCAATATGATTTCATAACAAGACCAATAAAGCCACCTGCAACAAGTTCCGTAATAAGTGTAATGTTAGTGTTTTTTGTAATAATTACAGTTAGTAATAACCATAATAATTAAAATATTATTGTCACAACCATGTAAAATTAATATTTTTTGCCTAGTTAACTAAAATATAAAGTCGCTTTTTAGAAGCATTAACATTGAGAAACGCAGTTAAAATTAATTATAAAATAATAAGTATTTAATACGTTGTAATATATTCTAGAGATCTAAATAAACAAAGTAACTATATGATCTAACAAAAAACACACTCGCACTCCTAATTAATTTAGACAGGTTTGTTTTATTTACCTTTGACTTCATAGTAAATATACCTTTGTATCAGTATACTTGCGATATACATTGGTATCTAATAAATATTTATTAGACACTATAACAAAATTAAATAAAAATGGTAAACAATTATTATTTAAACTGTCTCTTCCATTCCTGCGTTATTTGTGTGCCCACCATACAAAAGGCGCCCCTTAAAACATCCCCGATTTATCGCGTGTTGATTCAATCATAGATTCCTCTTTTAAAATTTGATGTTTGGAAACCAATTTGGGATTATGAAGAACTGTACAATTTATTTTTTTGCTTTATTGGTTTCAGAAATTTATAGGACTTACGTGCATCATAGTTAACTTCTTTTTATTTATTTTATTTTTAATACTGGAAATAGGTAGAATACAGGTTGTATAAGTCCATTTCAAAAGGTAACAAATAGACTGAAAACTTCATTAAATGTAATCATCATCAAATATGTGAAAAAACTGATGAGATTTGAGGAAGCAAATGAAATATGTAAGGCGACACTTGGCGCTCCGTCCTCTCTGACTACCTCGTTTAGGATATAGTGTAAAGATATATATGTATTATAATTCTATCCATTAATCATTAACGCATTCTTTACTCTTCCCAATATAACGTAGAAAGAGACGAAAAATCACAAGGAATTTATAGGTAGGATAACTAATTACAAAGAGGTAAAAAATTGACCCAACCGCGACAGAAATCAAAATACACCCTTATTCTATTATAAACAGTATCTTAATTTGGTATCGTCGAGAAATATGAAACGATCAAAGGCCGGGGGACATGTCCTGAAATGTGAGAGGTTTTGTTGTTGACTTCCAAGTTAATGTATTCCGGTGTATTGTTCGCGGCAGACAGACAGATTACGAATAGAGTTGTTATCAAATGGCTATAGTTAATAGGGCTTGACTTGAAATGTCATTTTGTCTTATATCGAAATCGAAATAATGTTTTTCTGCCATTTATTTCTAGTTAACCTACTTAAAAAAGGAGGAGGTTCTCAATTAGTCTTAAACATATAAATTTACTTAAGATCCCTGTATGCAGTGCCTACTTTTTAAACCAAAACAAGAACTTCTCCACGGCTTAAAATGTATTTTGATGAACCTATTATTTAACGTTCCGTTTCAAAATCGAAAAAGGGTTACTTGTAGATTACGCTAGACATTTATTTAGGACAAAGCCACTCAAAAAGGAATATGGAATAACTTAAAAAAAAATTAAATCTACTGAAATAAAAACACCGAAAATTACTAATGAAAACTCAAGTACAAAATAACTCATAAATCATAAATAAACTTCATAAATGCAAAATCTATATAATTAAATTTGGCAGTTATTGAAATTGAAAAATCAATAAACAACAGCTGAAGTTCTATTAACATTGGTAAATTTAATTGAAGATATTTATTTCATATTTTTGAACTTATTTTATACTTGAGCTATAATTTGTAAAGTATAATTCTTTTGTATTTTTCGTTGCTTTATATTTGAAATAGGTTTAATAATATTTTCACAAAGTTATCTCAACATGTATTTATACTTGAAGTCTTTATTTATGATAATTTTGAATAATGAATAATGATAACACATAGTACAAAAAATCAGTCTGTATTTATGTTTTATAGCTTGATATCGAGTCGACTTGAATTATACATTTTCGTTCTGTTACGACCTGTAACTTCTTAGTAATTAGATGTATTTTAAATGTTTAGTATGAAAGTTTGTAGTATTTTGAAATTAAAATAGGTAGATACCTACATTATGCGTCTTTAGTTTTATCTTTAAGTAATTTTCGATATCGATAACCTACACATTCATCGACAAATTTCAGGTGACAGGCAATAAGTCAACCCTAACGGCAACAATTCGAGAAGCGATATGGTCAAAGGGACAAATGTCTCGAGTTTGCAAGACGGTAAATAATTAATTTGACTAATGGAACAGTTTGTTCGTAACGTTTTGATATTTGTCACAATGGAAACCGGGCAGGTTTGCAGACAGAATTGATGGGGCACTTTGAATAGTTCGGGTTGTTCTCGAAACGCTTTAGCTGATTACAAAACGGTATTTCGTGGAATTAACTTATTAAGATTTTTATCTTAATAAGTTAATAGCTCTATATCATATGCTCTCTTTGTGCCTATTTCGAGTTACTGAAATTTTGCCCAGATCTTTAGGAAATTGTTATTACTTACTACATTACTGTTCATTTTATTAGTAGATGAAAATTAATAATACTTACAAGAACAATAATTATTTATTAATTGAACCTGTTTAATCGACATTTAAAGAGAACAATAACTATATGATTGATTTTTGTTGAACAAAATTACTAATGTAGTTACAACATATATTTTACAAATATTTTGAATCACTCATGCCCATTCGCAGGGTTTCCTTATAGACTTCGAGTTTTAGACCCCTAATTGCGTTTTATCCTTATTTTCTCTATAAAATGTTTTCACTCGAAAATAGCGAATAATATCGCTCTTTACACCTAGTTAAATTGCATAATAAAATCTGAAATTCAGTCTAAAATCATTTCAATAAATCGGCTCGACACTCATCGACGTACAAACGGCCTGTTTTGAATTTCACTAACATTTGCAATCGAGATCCGAAGCACTTAGATACGCTTGGCTTAACGATATACACACGGACTTCATCATCATGGAACTTATTCGATCATAACGCCTTCTTTTATACTTACATAATTTAATTAAACTATTATTCTTGTCTTTAGTTAGCTCAACTCAAGTTTCAATATTAAACAAACAACATCATTTTCAAAATCAACAGCAAATTTAAAATGAGGGTAGTAGGCAAACTAGAGCTGATAGGTTGAAATGATTAATATCAATATACTGTATACTACCTTCCTTATTGATAACAAACACAAACTGAGCTGCACCAAAATATTTTTATAGGCCTGTGTTTATACTATAACGTTAGTAACTAATTGATCTGTGCTACAAATGAACATTTTTTTTGTTTAATATATGTACATGTGTTGTTTAATATGTACACTGGTTTACCCAAATACAGTTCTTTTAATATTGATGAAAAATTATTGATCAGACATTTTTTAGTACAAAAACTAAATTTCACGTTTTATAATTTTTTTCATTTATCGGGATTTTTAACGTGACAGTGACATCTACATAAATTCTAAATAAAGATAGATAGGTAGGTGTTAGATAGTACCGTTTCATTTTATTAACAATTTCCAAGCACAGGTTGATAAACAAGGAACAGAGATATGAAAATTTAAATTACATTCAAAACATAATACATTAACTAAAATTTATTATAATTATAATTATTATCTATTTATATGACAAAGTACATTTTTTAACACTTAAAATAGTTTTGTTTATGAAAAATTTGTAGTTTTCATTTTTATAAATTTACTTGTAGTTATAAGTTATTAACCTAAAAATTACCTAAAAATTTAAAGATGTAATGTAAATATAGTCGAAATTAACAATAACACCGAACACGCAGTTCTATCAATTTGAATATCAAATATTCGCCAAACTGTTATATGCCAGTGTGTCACCAACATCTTACGCCCATAGTGAAAGACGTTTTAGAGCATCTTGCCATAACAATAAACCAAAGCGTGAAGGGACCTCTCTCGGCCCATTTACATACGTATTGCAATGTTTTCAATGTTTGACAGTTTAGCACTATTGTTTAGCTAAGAGGGTATGCCTTTGATGAATAGGTGAGATGTTAATCTTGAAACATTTTAGTAGTTTATCGGTTAGTTTACAATTGAGGTATTACAGTTACAGTAAGTGTATACATATCGAATTTAAGTTACGAATATAGTACTCAATGTTCATACATACAGAAATTCACATCATATGCGATTTGGAATAGAAAGTATCTCAATAAAATCATAAAATGTTGACGACACTTTTACCACGCATTAAGTATTTAGACTTGCAAATGGCAAATCAAAACCATATACTGACAATTTTCTAGCCAGTCTGTTTACCTCTTGGTCGACTTTTAGCATTTTCGGAAAAATAAAGAGTGGGTATATTCTATTACATTTGGTATTCTTGGTGATTTTATGCATCCTGTATGCATATTTCAATCAAATCGGCTCAAAATTCTTCTTGTTATACGTTATACATTAATGTTGTAAATCTATAATTTATAATTTTAATATTATTATAATTAAATTAACTGCATTGGTAGGTACTTAATTTTATTTCCCCTACAGTTTAGTGACTGGATATTCAACTGAATAACCCAAAACATCTCCAAATATAATTTTTTTCACAGACATCAAACTCATTCTATCGGAATCACATGTCTTCAAAATGATCGAACATTTTCTCAAACCAAATTTGTGTTGACCTATGATATTTTAGTAACTAGTTTTATACATAGGTCAACTTTCAATGGTTGATAATACATTCGAATTTTCATGGAATTATCATCCATTTCAAGATCGGAAGTGATACATCGGTACGCGTGCGCTCGATCAATCAAAAAGTAAATTTTCTATTCTATCTAAAGATTTGAATGACGAATGCTTATTGAATTTGCTGAATTAATAAGTGAATTGTAACAAATTGTATTTTGGTAATACGCAACAATAAATCATTGTAACAAATCTATGAGCACGTTACTGAGAAACTCTTCACATGCATTTATTTAAATATTTCAACAAACGTGACCTCGTATCTGAAGAAACTACATAATGATTTGATTGCATATCCAAAATAGGTACCTAGATATTTGATAAATATAAAAACTTAATGCCTTTATCTAAACATTACAGTCTAGCAACAAGAACTCCAACAGTTGAAACGGTGAAATGTCCAACTGTCGCGCCGCGACTGTCACTGGTTAAAATACAAGCTGTAAAATGCTGTAGATATATTTTGCTATATATTATAATTCAATCCTTTACCTAACAGACATAAAGCCCAAAATCCCATAAAATTTAATTTTGATAGATACACAGGCGCTGCAATTATGGAAACAACTTGCGAATATAAAATTTTCGGAAGTGATAAGCAAAAAAATGAAATTTAAAAATTTTGAGGTTTAAAAAAAGTAATCTGTGTATGTGGTCAACTCATTTACATACCTACTATGTAAATGTATGTTTATTTTTTTATTTATTTTAATGTATTTAAATTTGTGCATTCATATAGTTTTCTGTTTTTTTTTAAAAGGGGGGAAAAGGGGGGAACGAGCAATCGAGTCACCTGATGAAAAGTGGTCACCGCCGCCCACGGACACCCGCAACGTCCGGGGAATCACGGGTGCGTCGCCGGCCTTTAGGAAAGGAGGTAAAGTAGGGGGAAGGAGGGAAATGGGTCATCGGCACTCACTCATCGAACGAAACACAACAGCAATAGATGCTGTTATTTCACATCGACATTCTGTGAGAGGGTGGTAATTCACCGAGCGACCCGGCCTAATTCGTGCTGCAATGCAGCGTGGGTGTACCACACTCAAATTTGTTTTGTTGCAGAAACGAATGAAGGCTAATGAAATGAAGGGACTGATCAGAAAATGACAGCCTACTTTGTACAGAAACATTAAACTGTGTATTGACTTGGGTGCTATTTTGTAGGAATACATTACATAATATTATATTATATTTTAATATTTATAATTAACTAACTGTTGCTAGTGATTTCGTCCGCGTGGAATTGAACAAAAAGTGGCCTATGTCTTTCTAAAGGACTTAAATTGTTTCCATTTTTTATCAAAATCAGTGCAGTAGTTTAATTGTGAAAATGTAACAGACTTTCACGTTTACAATATTAGTGTGGATTAATATTAATAGATTTCTCGTGCTTATATTTTGTTAAAATTTCAAATTTATTTTTGATACGTCGTTTATTTCACAACGAAGCAACATCAGAAAGTTCAGACTCAATCGTATCGAGTTTAATATTTTCTCTTGATGCTAAAAATATAAAAATTGCATCTTCTTTTCCTCCATAGTTTTTATAACCTTGTATTACAATATTTTTTGATTTTCTTTCATTTCTCTTTTCAAATGAACATAGGATTGTGTTTATTGTAAATCTATTGTAAATAAAAAAAAATGCCTGAATTTCCCTGAAAATATTGAATAAGATTATTCAAGTGTATTGTAGGTTTACATAAATTAAATTAAAACTTACTAAGATTGCATTACGTTAGATGCGTTTTTATAAAAGAAAAATTCTACAATAAACTTTGTTTTACGATTCATGGTCAATTTTTTGGTTTCAGATCACATCTAGTATCACTACATCGCTGTGATCACGTCGGATTTGCTTGTCGCAAAGCCGGAACATGGATCAAGTGAGCTTTGTTGGACTGTAAAGCGCGAAATGCTTGCGCTAATTGCGATACCATTCGCGAAACCTGTCGAATTTGGATTTACATTCAGATAAGACGAGTCTGACAATGTTAACAAGGAATGATACTTTTACATTGACATATTACTTCCATGTTTATTTCTAAAAGGCTCTGAAAGTTTCAGATTTCTGTTTTATAATCGATCAAGTGTGAGGTCGGCTCAGGCACAGAGAGGTCTTTCTAATTTAGAGGATTTTTTTTAATTTAGAGGAAATTGTGAATTTCTAAATTTAATTTTTAAAGGTCCATAAAATCTATAACTTTCATTTTTTTTCTGGTAAACTTTATCTAAGGCTCTATATTCTTCAAAATACTTAAAGTTTTGGCTTAGCTTCGGACATAAAGTATGAATGATCAAATCAAGTTGCCTCTTTTCTGATAACTTGACTGCTCAAGAACAAGGGTAATATTTTTTCTCGATTGAATATTTTGAAACGTTACAATACGATATTATTGAAACAAGATTGGATTGTATATTATTATATTGTAAGATGCCAAATTTCATGTTTGTTACGTACTTTCGGAGGAAATTTACTGTGACAGACGTACAGACAGGCGGACGCATCAGTGACCTTGTTAGAGTTCCGTAAACCCTAAAAATACCGACTCGATGAAAATGACTTTGACAAAAGAACGTTCGAAAATCTCGAAATTAATTGATTTAACAAAGCGACCAAAACTGCTATAGGTATATTATACAATCGAAGTCTATAATAAGAACAAAGATAATACTCATGTACAATATTAACAGTTTTTGTAATAGAGTATTTTGAAAGTATTGACTAAGGATTATAATATTTTACTAAACTCTGATAAAATGTCGTTTACAAATTAAACAAACAGTAGCCAAAAAAACTATTGTGGAAACTGTTTTAAATCGTATATGAATTTGTCAGGAATAGTTTTATATATTAAATATTTATAATGGAAACCATTAGTTTTAAATATAATAAGTTAAGTTGTAGTTTGAATTAATACTGTTGCTGTTAATTGTGTTGCTAATATATTGATACGTATACTGACCCTCTGGTTGGCAAACAGCTAGATTTAGAAATTCGAAATTTTGATCGAAAGCTCTTTTGTAAAAAAGTCAACAAGCACTAAAAATAGAGATTTTGGAAAGATTACTCCCATACGGTCGAAAAGAGGTGCGTCTGAAGGTAGTATGGGAAGAAAATTTAGGAAAACTGAATTAATTTAAAACAAAATATTTATTATTTTTATATTGTATTGTACGCGCGTTGCAAATACATATTATATTATTTCTCTCGTGTTTTTAAATTATGTGCACGCGCCCACTTTACTTTCCCATGTTTTAAAATAATTTATTAACGTTCTTTATTATTACACGATGCGTAATCAATTGAGTGTTATGAAAACCATTAAACATCGCTAAACAGTATCTTGACTTGTCACCACGCCCTAGAGTTTATATTTTAATTTGATTTAAACTTTTCATATATTGCAGCATAATATGACTTTATCCCGATTGCATAGAGTTTAAAATTGTTTAACTTTCTTTTCATACTTTTTAAATCACACACGCGTCTTCACACATGAGTGGATTTAAGTCGTTTGTCATATTTAAACATTGTATTACATGTAATTATTTGCTAATGCATGAGGCGTGAGAAAATTTCGCAAGTAGTTTAATATTATAACAGTGTGAGAAAAATATTCTCAATAATTATACATATATCTAATAATAATAATAATAATAATACTACTCCAGACAATTACACACATTGTGTGACCCCAAACTAAGCAGTAAGCTTGTACTATGGGTACCACACAACGAACTCTGGGGGTGTTCCCAGTAACACCCAGACTCCAAGCCAATTTAGGAATGTTCGTTGCCTAAATTGACCTGACCGGGGATCGAACCCGGGACCCTAGCTTGGAAAGCAGATGCTATGCCACTGCGCCAACGGGTCAGGCAAATCAATATCTATGTCTATGTCCAGCCATTTGGTATTCTTAGAGGACAGAAAATAAGAATATTTTTGGCAATAGGTATTTCAACTTATATAAAAAAGAACCATTAGCTCTAACCACAGCTGGAGCAGCAACAGCGTTACTTATACACGGGTTGTCTGTTACATATGATTGCTTTTGTTATGATATATTATTAATGTTTAGTATAGAACAATTTATTGTATTTGTAGGAAATTTATTTTCTATCTTAAAATTAAAATTGTTACATACTTTTAGAATTATCGGTCTAGTTTTGGCGAATAAAGCGGCAATAGTTACAACTTGTAATTGTCGGCGTTGTACATTGTGACGGCATTCTCGGTCGGCATAGTCAATTAACTATCACTTATTTCTGTTGGAGGTTAAAAATGACAAAAATAGGTGACCAAAAATAATTATTATGAACTGCAAGCAGACATGCTCCTTACTTTAGAAGAAGTAAAATAAAAAATTGATTAAAGACCATTCTATAACATAATATCCGTCCCGGCTTTGCCCGGTAAGAATATATGTGGGCGTCCAAGCAAAAAGGGTCCAGTGGTCGGCTTTAATTTCCGAGATATACACAGTTACTGAGTGGTAGAGCCATGCTGCATTGCAGCACGAATTGGGCCGGCTCGCCCGATGAAATACCACCGTCTCACAGAATATCGGCGTGAAATAACAGCATATATTGCTGTTGTGTTTCGTTCAGTGAACGAGAGTGCCGATGGTCTATTACCCCCTCCCTTCCCTCATTTCTCCATTTCCCTAACGGCCGACAACGCACTCGTGACTCTCCGGACGTTGCGAGTGTCCATGGGCGGCGCTGGTCACTTTCCGTCAAGTGACCCGCTTGCTCGTTTTCCCTCTATTTTATAAAAAAAAAGTTTTGTAAAGTTGGGTAAAAAAAGGCATTTCGCGATATTTATTAAATCAATTATCTAGAAGTTCATACAGTAAATGACTTTGTATGATTGTATGACACCACGATCGGTGCAATTCGGAAGAAACGTCGGGATAAAATAGGTAATTAGCTTTAAAGATTAACGCGACATAGACCCGTTAGTAAATATTGTAAGACTTTGTATAATGTTTCTAAGTAGCAAATTTTACAAGAGAAAAGTTTAGTAAGAAGGTACCAGTGGTCGGCATGTCTAAATGTTTTGAATAAAAAACGTTTTAATACCGTGTACTGATCTGTATTTAATGTAAAATATAGATAACGTTGAAAAACGTTAGTTAGATCTAAGTAATATTCCCAGCTAGAACGATTTTTATGATTAAATTTTTGTTTTGTTCAAATAATGATAAAAATAATCTCGTCTTGTTATTTTGTTAGTTCTTAAATAAAGTAAGAATGCTTAATTTTAGTTTTCTATTGCATTATGTTGTCGTATTTACTCACTTTTAGTAAACACCGGCAAGTGGACCTTTTTACTAAACGATGTATTGCTTAGATTGTAATTGTTTATTTTATATTATACAAATATAATTATAAGTTGATTTGATGCAGAATATCTTGATCTACGTTATTAAATCAAAATCTACGTAGCAAACAAGTAGAAGTGTATTTTTTTTTCAATCAATCTTTAAAAATGCTTTTTCTCGAAACAGAGTTTCAACTATAATTGTCTGATTAAAATAATATATGCCAGATTTTTAACTATTTTTTTAATTCTTTTTTTTAATCAATTGACTATTCTAAATTCCGAATCTAGTCTTAACTCAGTACCCCACTACTGGACCCTTTTTGCTTGGACACCCACATATACTATATATCCTATGCTCATCTAGAATAATGTACCGTTCAAATATTATGTCAAAGTCAAATCAATTTATTCAAGTAAACCCAATTTTTGAACGGCAAATCTATTTTAGTTCGGTTGGAGAAGAAATCCTATACACCGAAAAGAACCGATGAGAAACTCAATCAGGTATCAATTTTTAGCAGTGGTTGAACTGTACAGTGTGCAGTGGTTCTGGAGATTCCCCACATACGAACAAACATACAAAGTCCGCTCTCTCTCTCTTTATATTATCAAGTACAGATTAATAGCATAGATATGTAGTTTGTAGATGTTTGCATAAGTGTATTCATCGAAGTATTGTCTGTATAAAAACCTAGACTGAGGACTGTTCACCGCACATCTATCAACGTCCCAACTAATTCCCTACTGGACACACGATATGAAAGTTAAACGATGGTACGTGACGGTGGACTGATTGGATGTTTTTCCTGTTACAAGGGAATTGTTTAGGAGTGGATAAATATTTTTGGGATTAGGGAGGTGTTCTACAAATAATAAGACGTATTTCTCTTCTGGTTAAACAAATATTATTGGTGAGTAAACTGTGTTTTAGATTTCAAAATCCGTGCGTTGTATTAAAGATAAGGTAATGATATATAGAAAGAGTGAGTGATGAAAAATCGACACAGAAAATCTACAGAGCGAAAATGAGTCGGAAGTCAAGGAAGACCAAGGTGGACTTATGAAGATCAAATAGCCAGAGTTTTATCTGACGGATATGTCCAAAGCGCTAGCTCAAATGTGTGTAAGGGGAATGATGAGTTTTGAACAGGCGATAGGAGTACGCAAAAACCGCGATACTTACTACTCTCTCTGATTAACCCCGTTAGGGGTATGTGTGTATGGTGTGATGATATGTTGTAGATAATGACATATACCCTATTAATTAAGTGGGATACCATAGTCTTTGAAATGCAGCAATCTATGTTGAAATCTATTAAGAAGTTTTTCATTGAATCTTGATTAAATAGAGACAAAATTTTTATTTTTGTAGTGGAAGCAAAGCCTAGCCAATCCTTTTCTTATCTTCTAGACACAAATACAGCTACGCTATAGTGCTGTTTTTAAAAGCATATACCGTATTATTATTATTAAAGAAAATTAATTTATAACCTTATGAAACTATTGCTTCAAAAAAATATTACGAAATAAAGAATGAAACTGAAGCATGAAGTAAAGTGTGATCAAGCTTTATACATCAGGCTTTACTTCATACAGATCATTATTAAATACTTTAATGTTTAGAAACCAAAAAATTATTCTGTGATTACGGCAATTAAAGAAGAATTAGTTAAACCAGCATTAAAATTAGTGAATGTTAGAATGTCCTTTAATTATATTTCAGAATATTTTATATTTTAGTCTGGGTGTAGTGCGAGATGCCCCCAGTAGTCATCATCTGATTCTCATAGCACAGGGAATAATAGCCTAGTTTGAGACCGAATGATCGGTATGTATTTTATGGCGCGTTTATTATTACTGTAATAGATAACTAGGAAAATTTGACCGAACTGTTGATGCTGTGGTATACGTCTAGGTTCCAAACCAAGGAATCGTGTTCTGGTTAATTTATAATACGAACTTTTACAAACTTACTTGGGTTTTGAGACTGAGAGCGCCGCCAGTTCATTGTATCCGTAGTAGAAGTTTATGGTCACACATTTCGTGTAATTCTCCGGTGTACTATTATTATAATTTGGGCAGCACTCCACTCAAGTACTTGAACTATTTTTAATTGAAATTCAGATTTTATTATTATTATTATTAATAATATTATTGTTATTATTTTATTGTTAGGTCACTTTTATTGGGAGTGATTAGGTAATGTGGGCCTTTGTTCGGCAACACACTACCCCACTATTTGAGGTTTAAGCGTCGTCGTACGATTGCTGTTGTGCAATTATTATTATTATTAATATTATTATTTATGTTTAATATACATCGATTTTTTAGTATGGTCATTTTCAATCGTTTACTTTTAATATTTTTTGATATTGCTTTAATGAACGTTATGAATATTAGAATTTGATTTTATTTATGAAAATTAAATGCTGATTTTACTGAAACGAAAATTTTATTGTTAATAATAATAATAAATTCTGTTTCATTTAAAAAATTGATTTCACAATTAACAAGATAACAAAAATTCCCATTCATATACAATTAAATAAAATTTTATCTAAATAAAATTAAAATTTGCTAAAAAGTTTGAAATTATGAAATTAAAAAAATCATGATCGTTCTGTTAAATGTTATTTGTATAGTAATTAATAATTAAATATTAGTTAAGTAAATTAACTTAAATTATATTTCATTACAATATTTATAAGAATATTTCATTAACACATCACTTTAATCTTATTCGAAGCCTCGCAGTCCCGGGACTTCGAGCCTGAGTCGTCTCGTGTCTTGAGATTTCGAAAACGTCGAGACTTATCAATCCCTAGTACAAAACACTCCACGCACGCGTCGCTCTTCTTCTTATCTAATTTAAAATACTATGATCAAATCGTAGTATTGCAGTCATACCTTGAGACAAATAGGCATTCTATGTCAAGTAATCTTACATACAAGTCCAAGGAATACCTTTGACATCAAAGCGACCTGTCCATTCATTCTGCCCAGTCCATTCTCCACTAATTGGATTATCCAACTGCGATATTAGTTGGATACTGACGACAGGAGCAGTGTCAAAGTACAGTGACCCTTGCGCCTTTAGGACAATCGATGGAACCCTCTAGCTCGAGGCGTATTGTGTATCTGTTATGGGGTTTATCTGCACTGCAATATACAATATGTCCTTACGTTACCTACCGCCTACATATATTACGTTATCTACCACTTCACATGTGATCGATAGTACTTACAATTTCAATACCAAATAACTTCAAAAATTACTGTTTTTTCTGGCTCTGTACGTCAAAAGGAAATAATAATAATAATAATATACTCAGACATTTCACACAGCGCCATCTAGTCCCAAAGTAAGCAGCACAGTGCTTGTATTATGGGTACTAGACAACTGAAATACTACTTATATACTTTTCTTGGGTAAATAAATACATATTATACATAAACACCCAGACTCGGGGCGGGAATCGAACCCGCAACCCGCCATTACTTTCCGACGTGCTTAGCCATTGCGCCACGGAGGTCGTCAAAAAAAATTGAACCCTATTACTTTGTTGTCTGTCTGTTTGTTTGTCTGTCCGACCAGTCAAAACTCTTTATCACAGAGTGGTATCGACTAGAGGTATCAAATTTGAATGTATATCAAATACTAAGGTCTATATTCCCTCAGAAGTGTAAATAATTCAAGCTATTCTCAAATCAATCAAGCAATCAAAAGATACGGCCATTTATGTAAATACATAAACAAAAATCTATAGGGTATTTTCCGTGGATCAAGTTTGCAAAAATACAAAATTTACGAAATTGTGCCTTTTTACTGCAAAATAAATGTTGTTTTTGGTAAATTCATAATATACGGGGATATTTTTTTGTGAGCACATGATTGGGTTTTTGAATTTGGAATTGTACAATATATTATTTTAACATCATTCTGTAACACATTTTTTTTGTAGGTATATACTTACGATTTCATTACATACAAATTAGACTCGATCACAAATTTTATTTGCTTTCCATAATAATATTGTTGAGGTTAGTGTCCGACAGATGACAATTGTCTACGATACAATGATTAAAATAGGTAACGCGTTCGGAAATTTATTCGCAATCGAGTACCTAGTATTACTTCATTTCTTCTCAAGGAAATTCAATAAACATTGCAATTTAAGTGTATGTTATTGAAAACAGAACTTAATGTACTAATCTATAAATTATTTAGTTGTTTTCATTGTAATGTACGTTGTTACTTTTGTTAAAATATACATTTACTTACGATTCGTTCAATAATTACGTTGAATGTTTGGATACATCGATAGTAATAAGTGTCGTGATAATAAATCGATAATCGATTTCTTGTATAAAATATGTATTTGTTATAAACAAAATTAACCAAGTTTAAGTAAAAATGATTTAATTCAGTATTCACATAATTTGTACAGGTTTGCTTTCCCATTTTGATGATGTTATAAATAAATTAAGTTTTAAAAAATTTAAATACGAGTAATTCCTAATAATCGATTGTATTCGATAAAAGAGAGACGAGTGTTGCTATATATATCTGTTTCACAAATCAAATAGAAAAAAATGTTCGAGCAAATGGGCATTGCTTCCGGTTTGTTTTTCAGTGGCTACTTTTATCTAGATCATTCTAATTCTATTGTGGAACCGTCAATCTGACATTTAGATTCTGTCACTTTGAAATTTTCAGACGCTTCCTATTGGTCGATGTTTTTTTTTCAGAGACTTGCTGTCTCTTTCTTATGTCGGAAACCTCAGACTGAAATCTGAGTAGTTTTCAGTAACAAATAATAATGATGTTAGAGGGTACAAATTTTGTCGAGGTCATAGATCAATCATAGAAGGAGCCATTCACTTTTGGTGGTGGTTAAGTGGCAGACAAAAAATGCCCATATAGAAATAAAATGTATATGCCTTTATATTCAGGATATTTATAGTGCTGTTAAAAAGTTTTTTTATTAATTTTAAAATTTTAAAGTCCCAATATAGACCTCATGGTAAGTAGAGTGTGGAGGTTGTAGTTCTTTTCTTTTAAAAGGATTCTCCTTGGTGTTTAGTTTAGTGGATTAACCCTAGGAATTTTGTTACAGGGTCCATGCTTAATTCCATGCTTAATTCCATGCTTAATTCCATGCTTAATTCCATATCTTAATTATAATAAACACCGTGGATTAATGGATTAAAGGTGTACTCGTAATTCCATAAACACCATGGACTAATGGTGTGTTCTTTTGTTTGTGCATTGCAGTATGAGGTTGAAGTACCTCTACACATATTTAGTCTCTTTTCTATGAGATTTATTTGTTAGCTACGAGTATAGTGGACTTCATGGGAATTCTTTGAGACCATTGGAGGGACAACTCCGCTTGCAGAATACCTAATTTAATTGTGCAGTCACTAAGGGTTTAGTGAACAACGTGTAAATCTTATGGACCATTAGTAGGACATCTCGACTGGCTATATATGTACATGGCTATCTCCTTCGATGGTAATGTACAAGCAAATCTAAAAATTATTAACAATCTGTAATAAGTATACTTAACTAACCTTTTGTTTCGTTATTGAAGTACATCTTAATGTTTTAATTATACCTTATATTAAGAGGCTGATGTTACACTTATTAATGGTTGTAACATTCATTTTGTAATTTCCGATATAAATGTATTTTATATGTTTATAAAATCACAATTATAATTTTCATAACTAACAGTTAAGATTTCATTATAAATAAGGAACTCATGAAATCAATATTAAGGGATATTTTTTAATAAATTGGTGAAGGTTGGAATATAGTGCACTCTTATTTCACAACTGAAATCGATTATAGCAATACATTGAAGGCGCCCTATAAAAAATTTGATATGTATTTCTCTCCAGGATGGCCCTAAAGAAACCCAATATCCTGAGTAGCTCATGCTTATCAATAAACCACATTAAAAATTAACACCTACGCCAAGTTACAATTTCTAAAACCATTTAATGATTATTAAAGGCTTATATGATTGTTTCTTTAAGATTTTGATTTGCTGAATTACCACGTAGAATTATTTTCAAACACTTAATTAGTTATAAGTATATTAGCTTTCATCCGGTAATATATAAATTGTTTTAATATACATATTTACAATATTAGTAAAATAAAATTTAAATAGTTCAGATCGTGTTCAGATTCAGAGTGACCGATGACACTGGACTTAAAATAATGGATAGAATTCAAGTCGGACGAGTTAGACAGACGATTCATCAGGATGAAATTTACAAACAAGTTCTAAGATTAATGTTCGCTGTCTGTTTGTATGGTATTTTATGGACGGATGTTATAGGAAATGAAGCGAGTTTTGTTGAAACAACGATGTATGAGCATTAAATATACCCAACATAATATACATGCACATAATTGCTATATGTCTCTCCGTAGTACATATTCCTGAGAATGCTTCATTGACATTTGAGGTTAGGAGGTAAATGAAGTATATATATCAATATAATGTTGAATCTTCTAATTATATAAATAAAATTCACTCGCCACATATATAGCGGAGCATAACTTCAGAGCGGCTCAACCGATTTGGCTGATTTCTCTTTGTGTTTGTAATTCTTAGGACAAGGTTTGTACGAAAAAAAATTTTCGGAAAATCCACGGAAAAGGTCCGAAACTTGGACGGTATTATTCATGAAAACATGAATAAAAAATTTGGTTTGTTGTAAACATTCAACATCCCACCCGGAGGAATCCGGGCCGGGTCGCTTGTTAATAATGAGATTGAATTTTTGCATAATATATTCTAAAAAAGCATCGAATGTGATAAATTCCTGAAATCTTTAGCTATTTTTCCCTCAAACTCCAAAAACCACCAATCGAATCTCGAAACTCTGGAATATGCTGAGAATGCTTCGTTCAGAGGCAAAACACGTGTCGATTGGTGGTTTTTGGAGTTTAAGCAGAAAATAGCTAAAGATTTCAGGAATTTATCACCTGAGTCTATGCAATATCTTATATCATCGAATAATAAGTTATATATTATGATACATCAAATGTATAACATCGAATAGTAATGGAACCATAAGTATATTTTATTAGAATAATGGCTAGCTAAAAATATCATCTCTACATAGTATTACAAAACGAAGGTCAGTCTGCATTTGTATGTGTATTCGCTTATAATTTGCTAGCGGCGACCTATTCCTACTTCGCCCGGGTTAAATATATAATATTATGTAGCCTATGTTCATCTGGAATAATGTACTTCGTATAGATGCAGTGGTTCCGGAGATTCACACACATAAAGAAACTTCGCTACTGGTTACCTGACCGACTCTGCTTCCTGGAATATCCTGAGGATGCTTCATTTAGAAGCGAAACACGTGTAGATTAGTGGATTTGGTAATTAGGGCGGAAGACAGATAAATATTATAAGAATCGAAGACATGAAATAGATTTCTGTAAAGTGACACCTGAGTCTACACAATATATAAACAAACTTACAAAGTCCGCTCTCTTTCTTTATAATATCACTAGCGGTCCATCCCGGTTTCGCCCGGGTTCAATACATAGTTACCTATGTCCATAAAAGAATAATGTACCATTCAAATGATGAAATAATTTTTCAAATATGTGCAGTGGTTCCAGAGATTGCCCTCTACATACCAACAAACTTGTTATTGTTGGTACAACTAATAAGTATAAATTAATTCCTAATGAGAAATACATTCACATTTAGTATAAAAATAGCGGAATATTGACTAAAAGAATGTATCCAACTCTATGCGAAGGACTGCCTTACATTAGGTTCAATACATACAAAATGTGATGAATTCTTAAAATTATTTGCTATTTCTGATATTCCAGTATATTCCAGACATCAGTCTCGGTTAGCTAGTGAGCACTAGCACTCAAAAATATCCTGAGGATGCTTCGTTTAGAGGCGAAACATGTGTAGTTGGTTTGGAATTTTTGACGGAAGATAAATAAAAATTTTAAGAAGTCGTCACATTAAATGTACATTTTTTTGTTAGGGATTGTATGGTTACGCGCAGTGTATATATTTTTGCTATACATGTACATTATATAGGCATTGATCTTTTTTTACTCTGTATGTATGTACATGAGTATAATATGTGTTTATAATATGTCTTTTTTTACTCTGTATGTATGTACATGAGTATAATATGTGTGTAAGTTGTATTAATACATATATATATGTCGGAAAAGACAGGCAAATCGTGCTTTTGCAATTCAGCCATGAGAAATAGGTACCTGATCTTACAAGAGGCGAACTTCTCCATAAAATACAACGTTAAGACAAAGTTAATGTGCAAACGACAGAAAACTCTAGACAGAAATAACAATTATTACGTAGGTAATTGGAAATTTAATAATGGCAAACGATCCGTCGGAGAAATGCTATCGCACCGGCCGCCGTAGTCTAACAGCCTCCCAGTGCCGGCCCCGACGTTCCGTTAGCGCGTTATCGGAAGTCGCGCTTTGCCATAGTATAGTCAAATGAGTGCCTTTTATTATTTCCACCGACATATATATATTATACAGGGTGTATATGAAAACGGGACAGTTACTTTAATGGATGAAAGGGCATAACTTTAGTATGTAGTTACAAAAAGAATTATCGAAAAAAACGTATCCGTTTAAGAGTTATGACCGTTTTAATTTTCAAGTGTTATCCCCACCATTTCTCGTAAAATTGGGTTGACCACCCACCACCATTAAACCATTTTCGAAAATAATGCGTATACCCCAATGGGGGTTTTCAGGCTGTATTTCAGTAACGGATGAAATTATTACATAATAAAAAAAACGTAAGATTTAAAATCTGTAACTGTACACGATCAACTCAATTTTACGAGAAATGGTGGGGATAACACTTGAAAATTAAAACGGTCATAACTCTTAAACGGATACGTTTTTTTCGATAATTCTTTTTGTAACTACATACTAAAGTTATGCCCTTTCATCCATTAAAGTAACTGTCCCGTTTTCATATACACCCTGTATATATTATGGATGATATATATATATATATATGGCTATGTATTGTTTATCGTATATATGTTATATATTTTAAGGATGTATTTATGTATTAAATATGCATATATATTATTATTACTTTTGAATGAGCACACACTATCCTCATATATTTTCTTTTTTAACGAAGTGTGCCGGTAGAGGTCTCTTAAAGTTATAGGCATTGTCTTTTGTAATTTACTGCTTTGAGTTTTATTTATATGTAATTTTTGTGTGTGCAATAAAATAAATCTATAGAGAAAAAAATACGATTGCTACAATACAATTATATTTTGACTGCAATAGTTGGTACTGTACATACAGAAGAAATTTAATTATTTATACCAGTACACATATTGTTTATAGTATTTAAATTTTCCCAACTTGTATTTATGAGAAATAACAATTTCATACACTAAGCCGGCGTTGTGTGCATTCATCACGAATTGAAATCATCAGTGCATACAATATGCAACATCGCCGTTTCCTCTACGTATCCTCGCACTACATAACTTAGCAGTTGTATAAATTATGTATGTTAGCACTTTCAAAGCAATTACCAGGTTTCCATTACATAACTCAGCGATGTCTATTCACTCAAGGTGGGCTCATTAAGTATGGAATGCGTTCAATTAGATGAAATGGCTTTTTTAGTAATTTAATTTGAGAATCACGAAGTGATGATGAAAGAATGACGAAGAAAATCTGCAGAGCGAAAGTAAGTGGTCGCAAAAACTGAGGCTGAGTCACGAAGATCAAATAGAGCGTCAGCTGATAGAATTATCAAAAGCAAAAAGTATAGGCTAAAGAGTATGAGGAGAATGATGAGATTTGGGACAGAAAAAGTATGATTGTAAGGACCATGATTGTAAGGTTTGCTTTGGCGTTCTATATTCTCTGATTATGTACCCGATTAGGGATACAGCATAGGATATGTAGTATTATAATTTTATGTATGTAGTACATATTATAATGAGCAGAAGAATTAGCGTTTTGGGCTATCGGTGGCCATTGATGAAATTAGTGTCAAATGAAAGTACTGGTACCTTAGAATATCTTTTACTATGAAAGTCACAGTGCTCCATTGAAAAAAAAATTTTGAACGTTAGCATAATACGTTTGTATAGAATTCTTCGGTTACGCTTATGTCATGTACTGTGTAATTATCTTATTTTTTTGCGCTTCTGTAAACCTTTTTACCACTTTAGTAATATAATAATATGTGCTATATTATTTCGTACATAAAATGTAAATATTTTGGGACTATCCAGACTAGTTACTTCACTCTACTTTTCCATTTTTGCACTAAAAATAAGCCACTACACTAAGAAAAACTGTCCAAAGTGCTCAAAAATATTAATGTAATCTATTCGATTTTGAAGTACGATATTTCAGCGACAATACTGTCGAATTTTAAGTTTCTTTGTCACACAAAAATCAACTGTGACTTAGAAATGTGTGGGTAAGAGGTAAGTTTAAATAAATATGTATGACCTACTTTCTTCATTTAAATGTATGTACTTGTAGGTATAATAAGGTTGAGACTGTATTATGCATATTACAATTATATACGAGTATTTTGATACATAGAATACAAGTATGTGATAAATGCATACAGAATAGAATACATAATTATGTCGTGTGATTTAGATCGCTCGTAAAGTCTATCTCTATACTGACTTATCATCCAGAGTAATCCCTTGTCCACTCCTCTAATAGCGGTCTACTGAATAATAATCAAACGCACATAAAATTTCAATAATGGGCACGTTAACTGCCTCCGGATGCAAATGAAGTAACATTTTCACTATGCGAAATATAGCGGTAAGTCGAACCATTTTAAAACTTTTCATTATGTCGTTTGTGGAGGGAAATCTTTTAGTTTAATTCAAATAGTTATGTCCGTGATTTGATAACATGTGTGACAGACTAGCGACCGGTCCCGGTTTCACACGGGTTTGAATTAATTTTTCATTCTTTAGAATATACTTAACTTATACTACTCAGGAATAGTGTAGCTTTCTGTTATTGAAAGAAATTTTAGAATCGGTTCAGTAGTTCGAAAATTTACTCACTACATACAACATACAAACAAATTTTATGCGTTATTTATAACATATTTCTTAAAATTCTGTAGACTTTAAAGAAAAATCTCAAGTAATCAGCTGTACTTACAAAAGTTTCATTGAAATTCGTTCAATATCTTAAACTATGATTATTTATGCACATACAAACAGAAGAAATGTCATAGCTACTAAACCTCCTGAGACCTGCCCCTGCAGTCTCGACATAGATAGCGATCGCTTACCGACCGATTTCGGTTGATAAGTCACAACGATAAATTTTTAACGATTTTTGAAAGTCTACATTAAAACTATCGATTGTGATTGGAATCATATCGAATCTAACTGTCAACTTCACGATTACTGATAATGTTTTTACGATCAAATTTGACAGCTCACAAAGTATTCGTGCTTATCGTTATAGCAAGCGATTTTTTTCGTTATTTCTATCGATCGGTAGCTTACGAAAATAATCGCTATGTCGAGACTGCAGCCCCTGGCGGCCTCAAATGAGGACTTAAAATTCTTAAAATAAAAAATTAAAATTAATATCCCTTTAAAATTCTGCGGTCGTGGCATTTGAAAATTCTGAAATCTAACGCGCTTAGCTGATTAATGTACAGTATTGCCAACCTAAAAAAATATGTCCTATGACTCATATCGATCAATTAAAATTCACGTGGCCATAACAGTAGCGCTGATGGACTACATGGTAAGTACAATCTATAACCATCAATTATAAAAGTTAATTACACATCTTAATTGTAATATAATTATATTGTGACATATCCTAGTTATTGTTTGACTGCATTATTTCAATATTTAAATGAAAATATGTAGGTTAAACTAGCAGTTCAATGTTATGTACTCGTGTGAGTGCCTTCAATCTCAACACCAACTAATTTATATACTGTTATATCTGCCTTTTAAATTAATTCTCTGTCTTTTGCTGCTTTTAGGATTTCGAAGATAGTTTATATGTATTCTATGCACGAGGTGCTCTTTAAGTCTTTGTTTAGTACCTGCAATACATTTTTAGAGCTTAGTTTGAATTTATACTATGAACGGATCGTAGGCACAGTTTCAGTTGCAATCTCTATTGATAATTAATCGACATACCTAAATGACTTAATTATCTTTCGGTTCAAAAATCACTTACGTCTAATCTACTAGGCTTTTTCAGATTTTCAGGGATTATATTACATATCTATGACTATATCTCTGACTACCCCGTTAGGGATACAGCGTGAAGATTTGTATATATATTTCGTAAGGCTTATAAATTCCATTGTAATTGGAAGATTACTTTAACGTTTGACAAGCGTTTTTTTACTAGGTTTTTAGCAATTCCAAACAGCTTGAGTGACACTTGAAGACTGCTAAATCCGAAAGATAAGGCGAGCGTAATTGCTCACGTTTTTTAGCAGTATTATCTGATTCTTCAGTAAAAGCGCTTTTTGTAAAACCTGACCAAGCAGCGTCGATGTATAACATCAAATTTTGTATTTATAGCTTAGAGTTTAGAGTTCAAATTTGATCAATAGAACGATTACTTTAAACGCTTCTCTAGGACATCTCACGGACATCTATCAGAGTGGACCACCGTTTTGTAGAATTGGAAATTGGACGTTAGCTGGCGAGTTTTAAATCTGTGCGATTTACGGGAAAATAATAGCTGAAAAGTAATTTTGAGGTGGGTTAAAAGAGATTGCTTCGAGTTTTAGTGACGTATAGGAATCTAATTGAAGTTGAAGTTCTTGATTTTTAGTGCATCGAAAATTAATTTTATCATAGTACTTAATCTTTAGTTTCGACGACCTCAATAGCACAGCAATTTAGGCATTATGTCTATGGTTCCACGTTCGAAGGCACCCTAAGCAATGACAGCTTTCTAAGCAGCAACTTACAATGCTTTGTAGATAAAACGTACTTTAGACTTTAAAATGTGTTGTAAGTACCAATGATTCATAGACCGATTGCAAGTCAATTTCAGTTAAAACAGTTTTACAAAATAGTAAGTGCGGCAACGTTCCACTTTATCCTACCACAAACAAAATATCTCTTTTTTTATTATTCTACTAGTTACAATACCTACTACGTACGTACCTGCTACTTCGAAGGAGGGCGACGGGTCTTTTGTATTAAGTCGAATATGACATGATAGTTTGACAATGACAATTAAGAAATTCACATTTCACGTGGGCTCAGACACGTGGGTGATATTAATTTGTTTACGTTGTGCTAATTTGTTTTATTATTAATTGAAAATTATTATTAATTATTCATTACCGCTTATATATTCTATTCACAAAAATTGACCGTAACTGCAAATTTCGTGATAGGTACTTGCCTCATATCTAACCCAACATCGCAAAGCTATCAGAACCTGGAGTTCGGGAGATACTGAAGTTCCTTTTGCACTGCGTCTGATTTCATTACGAATTAAGTTCATTATACGATGCACAGTTTCCTTATTAATTCGATACCTTTTTTAACTCTATATCATCCATAGTAAAAGGATCTCTTCTCTTACGATATACTTTTTTTCTCCTAGGTGGTGTATTACGATCTGCTGTAGCTAACTGAGCAATAGAGTGAATCAACATTATATTGTTAATTACATCCATTTCTACCGTGAAAAAATAAATATCAGTTACGAACGAGAGAAGATGACCTAAAATTCTGTCCTTTGATGACTTTTCTCACATTTGACATGTCGTGTAACCGCGTAAATAAGTGATCGATAATTTTCGTCAAACTTCGGATAAGATCGGTTTTTACTTTGAGTTTACAAAAGGTTTAAAGATGCCCCAACGCCTTTGTAAGTTCGAGCTAATTACAACGTAGTTAGAGCAAAGATAAAATATAAAATAAAGATAAAATTTTATTGTCTATGAATTAAGAATTTGAGTATTCGTGTTACAAATGCTTTGTACTGCCATTGTAAATTGATTGTAACTTCTATGAATTCGACCGTAAGTTTATAAAAAAGAAACTTATTGACCGATAGATATACCACATATATAACCCAAAATTTCTAACTGTGCCCTTTGAGCTTTTAAAGTGTCAAACGAATTTTTCTAGATTGTCTCGGGTCTGGGTGTACTGGAAGACGCTAGTAGTCGTTGTCTGATTCTCAGAGCACAGGGAATAATACCCTGGTTTGAGACCAAATGATCGGTATGTATTGTATGGCGCGTTTGTTATTACTGTAATAGATAACTAGGAAAATTTGACCGAACTGTTGATGCTGTGGTCTACGTCTAGGTTCCAAACCAAGGAATCGTGTTCTGGTTAATTTAAGATACGAACTTTTACAAACTTACTTGGATTTTGAGACTGAAAGCGCCGCCAGTTCATTGTATCCATAGTACAAGTTTATGGTCACACAATTTGTGTAATTCTCTGGTATATTATTATTATAATTTGGGCAGCACTCCATTCAAGTACTTGAACTATTTTTAATTGAAATTCAGATTTCAGCATTAAAATGAAATGATTTGTTAACCAATTTACAAAACAACTTATCAAAAAAGATGATTCTATGAATTAATTTTGTATATGTGCTGGTCTGTCTATAGTTAAACAAAGGTAATCATTACAGCTTCAGCCTTTCTGAAATTCAATACTGGCCGTTGTCCATACAGCCTCCAGCGGTTCAAGCTGGTCCATTTAATTAAGACACGCAATTTCCATTGTATCGTGTATAAATTCGTATGTATCTCTTTTGAAAGTGAGATTAATTAAGTATCAATTTATACTGGTTTTAACCGGTTCAAACTGGATGTAAGGGGAATTCATCGGATTATTATATTTCTATACTAACGTAGTGCAGTTTCCTTATATTATTGCAACATCCGATAGAGGTGTGTTGTAGACATATTACTCGTATCGTTTAATAAGGTTGGAAATATTCAATAATAAAATCCGTAGTTATTCTGTACTTCTATTGTAGGATAAAAATAAAAAAGAAAACAGAATTGAAACTTTTTACTTATTCAGTTATCGAAAATATCAGGGTTTACAACTATTAATCATTTTTCCGCAAATTAACACTCGTGTTAATTTGCGGAAATTCAACTTAGCAAAACTAACTGATCAGACTTACTGAGATAGTGAGTAATTACTACCCTTGTCTGACCTCTGAACTTTCCTGAGAATGCTTGATGAGAAGTAAACATGACGATTAATAAATTTAAAAAACAAAAAAACAAAACTTTAGGTTGAAAATAGATATAAAATATTAATGATTTGACTTAATGATGTATTTAAAAAACAAATAATTGAATAATTAACGAACACAGCTATACTTACGTCCGATCGGTGTAAGTACCGACTATCCTATCGAAGGTCCTTCATCAGAGTGAGTGGGATGAGTTCGCGGACTTATTTAAAAAATCGGGGTTTCCTATTAAGTTATTTTCGAAATTAACATTTCGTGTAGGCACTTGTGTCTTTTGTTTTGTAATTAATATTTGCACTACATTTTTCTTTTAGATTATTAAACAAACTACGTCACCACTTTTTGAGAACAAGCTATTAACATTGGAATAAAAATACATGAAAAAATTGTTAAAACGAATTTGATTTAGGCATATTTCTGAAGTCAATCAAAATTGTGTGAACTCTACAATCGAAGTTCAAACGTGCCCAAACACCTGCCCATCTCATACAGATATTAGACACTGTATGTAACACAACCTCCCATCTAGCCTCAGGCGATATGTGTATCTAATTAAATGCCTAAGCTGTTATCTAGCCGAGCTCTATTTAATACCTATCTGTTAGATCGTACGTGACGTAACCAGATCTGAATTTATAGGCTTTCCGCCATGTAATGTTATACACATTAATTTGCATCTGTGTTAATTAGATTTTGGACATGGATCAGATTATTAAAATGTTATTTAAGCGATATCTTTTTCTTTATAATTCCGTAACGATAATAGCAAAAACAGAACCCTTTAATATCATTATATCTGTATGTACGTCAATCTCGCTACTTGTCCACATGCTACAGCTGATTCAATCATCTTTACTTCTACTCAGCTGTGGGATAGAGATGTAATTACTTAAACCAGAAAGAAATAAAACAGATTATGGATCCGTTCTTTTTATATTTTTTTAATTGTAATTTCTATGGAACACTAAGTTGATACATCTCCAACATGCTCTCGGCCAGTTTTAAGAGCCTCCCTATTACAGCCTGGCACAAGCTTTGTTTTTCATTCCCGCGCATTATTTTAGCGGGAAAAAGTCTTGAATTTGTATATAATTTTAGAAATGCTACACTAATTTAAAAACGGATTAGAAATTTAGTATATAATCATACAATTATCCTATCCATTGTAATAAAAATAATTTTCAAATTCTGTAGAATTTTGGAGAATTTTTGGGCGAAATAGTTTTTGGGGTTTTCTTTTAACGAGATTTACACAATCGTGTTTGAGGATTTTAAGCAACATTTTAAGATAAACAGGTGAAATTGTATAGTTATATTCAAATATATATAACTGTTAGTCTCCTTAGATACCGAGTTCCAGGTCACCAAACACATCCAATTCTGTACATATTTGTTATTGCTATCTATTAGTTTATATTCACTCACTTCTATCTTTTAGATCCGTGATGGCGTAAGCAACGACATATTACAATATTATTTGATTACTGAATGTAACAACAAACCCGAGAATGAATACGACTTTTTTTTTCATATCAATGACTGGTTTACTATATCTGTATGTTTTTAACACTGTACGTAATTCAAGCATCGTGATACCTAGTACCTCTTTTTTCACTTCTTCAAAATTTCTTCGAAGATTTATTTCATGGCTTACGATATTATTTAACGTTCTTAACGGCAAAGACCCTGCCAAAACAAGAACCTAATCGTTTAACTTCTATTGATCGGAAAAGAATATCAGATTGAAATTTTAGATTAATTGGTGAATGTCAATCAGATATAATATATGTCATAGGAAAGCCGGAGTGAATGAACAGTTTAGTTCATTTCTAATGTCAATGATAGTTGTAAATAAAGGCCATGTACTTTTTTCGTTGAACATACTACTAAAGTAATATTCCTTGACTAACAACCAGTTAACGCTATAAAGAATATTCCTGTAAAAGTAGTTACATAAAGCTATACTATCCCATAATCCTGGGCCTAAATCACCCGTAAGAAGTCCGAGGCAGTTTGTCTTCACGCAATGACAGTTTTATGGTTTGGGGTCCTGCGATGAACTCGCGGTGTGAACAGCTACATAAAATATTAATACACAATTTGTCCGAGTGGCCGTTCTGTTAATCTACTTTTATAGAGGATTTTGCAAGGATTAGTTTATAGAAAGATGAATTAGAAAAGAGTGGCTATTTAATCAGCAGAACTGCGGGTCATCATCATCACATAATTATGTCCATTTTTGTTAAATCGCAAAGGTTTACTTATAAGTTGAAGTAAATTTATGATCAATATAATAATTGATCAGCCATCTATCAGGGTCATCTTCTACGTATCGAATATACATATAACACATAACAGGACAGGACATCAACTCACAATAAATCTATCACAAAGTGGAACTCGATAATAAGAGCTTGCTATACTATCACCTACACAAGTTCATTGTAATAAGTGATTACTTACAAGTGACTTTTATGACTTGTACGGAAAAATATTCGTTAAGGTACTTTTTAAATAATATGTATTCATCTCTCAGACCAGCTCAGAAACATGCATAAACTTTTATTAAGCAGCTATATTCCGGAATTGATTTTTGCAACCTGTTTGAAAAGAGAAGGTGACACTTTGTATATTATTCTTTTTGTTCCAGGTCAGCCTGAGAATATTATGTTCTATAGGCGCTATATGACGTAATCCATGTCTAAAATATCTTATCCATATTAAAAGAAACCGATGTACAAATCATTACAAGTTACGGATTTATTATTATTGAGTTTTAGCCTCCAATAATGTAATAACTATCTAAAAATCATAACAAATTTTACAAGAAGGACCGTAGATTTTCACGTATCAGGTCCTTGGAGTTTTTGTGTTACATAGCGAAAGTAGAAAAAGTTAAAAAAAATGTTTTTGGCTTTACGAGATTCTGTTTACGAAAGTATACATTTAATATTTGCAATAATACTGTCAATTTTATTCGTTGATATCTAACGTGTAAAAGATTCTAATAAGAATGTATTCTATATAACGAAGACGTAGAAACACCCTCCTTATTTCTTTGTGACTCTTGTAACTTGTCGGCCATCTTGTTGTATAAAATTGCGTTTCTTTATATTTATTTTGATAAATAAACGTTCGGGTAAATCGTAAACGTTTTATTCGTTTTATTTTATTGCAAAATGTGATTAATAATTACGGATCGCAAAGCTTGTATTTGATTTGGAGAAATGATTTTGTGGTCAGCACCACGTTAATTTCTGAACTACTTACTCTCACCACGTTAGACCAAGAACTAACTCATATCACGGATGCACAGATATCGCTCACACAGAGCAGAACTTGAACACGTTAATGTCGTTCGGTCACATAGACTATATTGTCACACAGACTATATTGTCACACAGACTATTTTGTCACACAGACTATATTGTCACACAGACTATTTTGTCACACAAACTATTTTGTCACACAGACTATTTTGTCTCACAGACTATTTTGTCACACAGACTATATTTAATAGTTTCACAATACTGCCTCATACAACTCCATTCGGGTGTTACCCGTTCCAAATCAAATACCACCTATTTATGAAATCACTTCGTTGCAATATTAAAATAATCACTACCGACAATTGATATTTCTTCAAAACAATCAAAAATAAGATTAATTTCTTCATCTATATTTTGTTCTACTATTTTATTCACTCGTTTTATTCTCTACCGATGTGAAAAATCGAACTTCTCTCTGGTCCCCCTTCTAAGAAGCGATTTTAGTAATTACCTATGAAAACTGTTACTCATTTCGTCAGTCATTTCGCATGCCATTGCTTCTAAAACGCTGAGTTTTAGTGCGAGTCCGCCATTAGCATAAACTTTTGATCTGCTCGTTTGAAGTAAAGTGGATTTCACTATAAAATGGTTTATAACTGACTTCTGGTTTTATCGGTGAATTTTATTTAGTCGTCTTGTTTAGAATTTTCCCTGAAATCGATTCTAATGCATTATAATCGTTTATGATATTGATATTGCTTGGTTTGTTGTTAAAGCAATTATTACTGCATTCTAATTCTATTAATTGTGCAATTGCCACTGGCAGTAAATACATGTATTCTCATTAAAAAAATAAATTCGACATTCATCATTAACTTATTTAGATGTGTATATTCCAAAAGTATTACTCGAATGAATCTGAAAAGAATAATGAATATTAGGATTCAGTACACTTTGAAGAGGAATTATCAAAACTATATAATGTTACTTTACTCTTTACTAAACTTAGTTCCTTTTTACATTAAATAGAAGCTCTACAATAACTATTTTGTGGTTAACTTAATAAGTAGGTACTGGTACAAAATACTTGTTACACAAATACAACCTGCACTGAACCGTTATTTTTTCTGAAGACATTGATTATCTAATCGCCACATTATATATTGCAGTATGTATAGACCTGTATAAGGGTTATGTTCATGTGCAAGGATTCTTATATTCGTATACTAAATAAATTGATGTCTAATCATTTTGTCCGTGCGACCACTAATTACTATTTTCACGTCACCGACGCGTAACATCGGCAGATGTCGCGTCTAATTAGACATCGAGAGTGCAGCCGACGTCGCGTGCCATTCCGATTCGATTGCCCTCCGATGTCGCACTAATTGTATTTAATTAGATCAATGTAATTTTGGTGACATAAACATGCACGTACAGATCTCCTTCCATGAATTAAAATAATGATTTAAACCACCTTTTTTATTTGTCCCGTGAAAATATGCATATTTAAGTATATATAAATTAATATAAGTTTGAAACTAAATGAACCAGGATATTTCTTTGTGAAGTAAATATCTGTCACTTGATAATTGTAGCGAAATACACGCAAAAATACAAGAATAATTAAAAGCACTCACTACGTTCATTAAACTTATTAACTCACTAATTTTACAGTTAATTTCGATGATCGATCGCGCCTACAGTTAAAGTTATACGAAATTTTGTCTATATTAAATTATTTCTATCTGACAGTACCTACATAGAGGCGGTTTGAATTCATCAAAGAATTATACATAGAGGTGGCTAGAATTCTATTTTGATTCTTGGTTCTTGATCAAGAATTGACAACGGACGGATTCGACGGAGCTTTTGCTGTAAGAAGGTGTTCGTTTTTTTGTTCAAATTGAAATATTTATTTGAGTCACATGTGTAGTTTGACAAAGTTTTTAAATGATAACATACATAGATACATTGATTCCTCACACATTTACTCGTACCAAATTATTGGCATGCAAAATTTATAACGAAAATAATAATAATAATAAATCTAGTTTAGACTATACTATACTATGCTAGGCTAGGCTAGGCTATGCTCGCTGCCCCGACAGTACCCACCGCGGTAAGAGCAGAGGAGATGGCCACCGTTTAAGGGCTTCTCCTGGGACCATCGCCTTCGCACGAGCATACGCTCCGCCGTTCTGCCAGCGGAGTGTCCACAGAAGCTTGGAGTGACTTTCGGGGGACGGGCACTCCTCAAATAGCCTCGAGATGGCGCGCGCGGTGTTCCCGCGCGCCTTTCATGTAATTATGGGTGGGAGTTCTGTCCTCCCACCCAAAACGAGACGAGGCTGGCGGTTTAGCGCCGGCCGTTGCCCGCCGGGGTCGCGGAAGAATACGATACCGTACCCTTTGCCCCGGTACAAAGGCTCTCGAGGAACACCGTCAGGTTTCAGTGGGTAGCCCGGCATTGCACCTTACAGCCGTGGAGTCCCACATACCCTCCTGCCACTCCCCTCGGCAGGACGGGATGCATAAAGCATTTCCTGACGCAAAAAAAAGGCTATGCTATGCTATACTGTGCTATTCTATGCTATGATATGCTATGCTATGCCTATACTATACTGTACTATACTACACTGTTGACCTAGTTTCCAGACTTTTATTAACGTGCGTGACTAGAAAAGGGTCACAGTACAATAATACACAGCCGAACAAGACACATTTTTAATTTTGTGAATATTAGTAGCCAAAAAACTTAAAATTTATTTATTCTGGTCTTCTTGTTGTCCCTCGCCGCGTTGCCGGCCAACTCGAGCACTTCAGCCGCAAAATATTTCATCACGGCGGCGAGATAGACGATTGCACCGGCGCCGACGCGCTGAGTATTATATTATTTCAGTTTTATATGTAAAGTCGGTCATGAGCTGACACGAATTTCATCGATAGCTTTTTCTTTTTTTGTTTCTCGGAAGGGAAGAAACTTCGCACGAGCACCCAGCCACCTCCGACGCCTCACGAGAGAACGTCGGGCGCGACCGGGTAGTGCCGGGCTCGAATCGGCTAAAAATACCCTCCACCGCCACTTGATCCTACAGGCCGTCGTAGCGAGCCGGCGCTCCCCCAAGAGAGGTCGACAAAGCCTGAGGGCCCCTTCGTCCAGGGGGTACCCGGGACGGAGGACGGAACCTCGGCTCAGGTTCTCGACGGGAAAATATGCACCTGCGTGGCGTCAAGAAACCTATACGGGCGAGGGCCGGTCCCAGAGTGGTTAATTTTAAAGTTTACAACAGTTTATGGTCAAAAGTAATAAATATATTGCAAAAATTGTAATCTTTAAATTGAGTATTAAAATTAGATACAGTACTTAAATTTATTGTGAAGGTTATTATTTTTAATGTAATAAGTTTTTAATTCAATTACTAATTACGTTATTCATTCATAATTATATTTCCCGAATAAATTCATTGTTCATAATAATCATTCCTTTTGGCTCTATGTAGATGCGAAAAATAAAACTCAAAGTTCTCTTTTGCCTCTTTATAGAGGCGAAAGAGATGATTACTTACATATGCATTTAATAACTGTAACGCGTTTATGGTGATGTTACCTTTGAATGTTCTATTATTGGTAGGCATGAACTACTCAGGATATTGGGTTTCTTTAGGGCCACCCTGGAGAGGAATACAGAGTAAATTTTCATAAGGGCGCCTTCCCTGTATTGCTACAATCGATTTCAGTTGTGAAATAAATACTCACTTTAATACAACCTTCACCAATTTATTAAAGAATTATAATTATCCCTAAATATAGATCTCATGAGCTCACTAAATGAAATCTTAAATGTTATATAAAGAAGAATTTTAAATGAGATTTTACATACAAAACAAACAAATTACATGTGTATTGGAAATTACAAAAAGGAATACTGTAACCAATAATAAGTGTAACTGTTTCTTAATATTTGGTATAACTAAAACATTAAGATGAACTACAATAACAAAATATAAGGTTAGTTATGTAGGTTTATACTTGAATGTTAATAATTTTTATATATGCTTGTACATTACCATCTAAGGAGATAACCATGTATATATATATAGCCAGTCGAGTTGTCCCACCAATGGTCCATAAGAATATCCACGGTGTTCACTAAATCCTTAGTGACTGCACAATTAAGTTAGGTCTTCTGCAAGCCGAGTTGTCCCTCCAATGGTCTCAAAGTATGTCCATGAAGTCCACTATACTCGTAACTCACAAATAAATCTCAAAGAAAAGAGATTAAATATGTATTAAGGTAATCTAACCTCATACTGCAATGCACAAACCATCCGAGAAGGTAATCCAACTGATCATGTATATTTAAAGAAAATATCCAACTAAATGTGGAATACACCGTCATTCCACGGTGTTTATGAGATTAAGAAGATAACATTAGTCCACTGTGTTTATGGAACTAATATATATTTAGAATTAAACACATGAAACTTAGCCCAGGATTTAGACATGGCACTTAGCCTGGAATTTAAACATGGCACTTAGCCTGGAACTTAGCTTGGAACCCTGTAACAAAATTCCTGGGGTTAATACACTGTACTAAGCACCAAGGAAAACACTTTTCAAAGAAAACTACAACTTCTACATCCTACTTACCATGAGGTCTATCATGGGACTTTATAATATATAAAAAATATGAAAAACAACTTCTTAATAACACTAGAAACATCCTAAATATATAGGCATGTCTATTCTATTTCTATATGGGCATTTTTGTCTGCCACTTAACCACCACCAAAAGTGGATGGCTCCTTCCATGACTGATACTACCCCTCGACAAAATTTGTACCCTCTAACGTCATTATTAATGTAACTGAAAACTACTTAGATTTCAGTCTGAGGTTTCCGACATAAGAAAGAGACAGTAAGTCTCTGAAAAGACATCGACCAATAGGAAGTGTCTGAAAATTTGTAAGTGACAACCACAAAATGTCAGATTGACAGATCCACAATACAGAAAGATCTAGATAAAAGTAGCCACTGAAAAACAAGACGGAAGCAATGCCCATTTGCTCGAACATTCCATCTTACTTGATTTGTGAAACAGATATATATCAACACTCGTCTCTCTCTCATCGAATACAATCGATTATTAGGAATTACTCGTATTTAAATTTTTACAACAATTTATTTATCTCATCGTCAAAATGGGAAAGCAAACCTGGACAAATTATATTAATATTTAATAAAAGTATTATCATCTAAAATTGTTTTATTTTGTTTATAACACAACTATATTTTTATGCAAAAGAAAATCGATTATCGATTTATTACCACGACACTTATTACTATCGATGTTTCCAAACATTCAATGTTATTACTGAACGTAACGTAAGTAAATGTAGATTTTAACGAAAGTGACAATGAACTTTATAATGAAACAACTAAATAATTAAAAGTTTAGTATATTATGTTCTGGTTTAAATAATATACACTTAAAGTGCAATATTTATTGATTTTACCCGAGAAGAAATGAAGTAGTACTACGTACTCGATTGCGAACAACTTTCCGAACGCGTTACCTATTAATCATTGTATCGTAGACAATTGTCATCTGTCACACACTAACCTCAAATATTACTGCGGAATGCAAATGAAATTTGTGATCGATTCTAATTTGTATGTAATTAACCGTAAGTATATATCTATGAAAAAAAAGTGTTACATAACAGATACGTTATAATCATTATGATAGGAAAAAATTTCTCATTTGGAGAATAATATTTTATTCACTACTTTGTTTCCAATTATTATAATAAATACGTTTGTTTCACAGCACTTAAAGTTTATTGATATATAAAATAAATTTATTTCAAAATATCTCTTAAGGGAGCAGTATATCTTCGACCGATTTCGAGCAGATTTCAATGTAGCGACTGCATTTGTTGAAATTTACAACGCTTTTAGTCACACACCAGTGGTCGGCTTACACGTTAGCTTGCGATCTGCTTTGGTAACGCTCATGTTCAAATAAAGTGGAATTTTTGATGCGGCAAATTTTTTTGTCCAAATCTAGGTTCGGAAATTAATCTTCAATTAAAAAACATTATTTAAACAAAATCTTTTAATAAGTTACTGTATTCTAAACATATATGAAAGCTTTTCAAATGAACAGGTTATTTCAATAAAAAAAATCTTATTCTAATGTCAAAGAAGAATATTTATTACGATTGTCTGACAACAACACTATTTTATTTAACCGACTTCAAAAAAAGGAGGAGGTTCCCAATTCGTCTGTATGTTGTTTTTTTTTGTATGTTTGTTACCTCATAACTCCGTCATTTATGAACCCATTTCGAAAATCCTTTTTTTGTTTGGTAGGTAATACTTCAGAGGTGGTCCCATTTTAATTTAACTTATATTTAACCTTGGACTTCGAAGATACACTAAATAACGCGACCTGGTTATAACCTTTATTTATGTTGATGATTCTCTTATATCGTTGCGCTCCGGAATTAGAAAAAAGTTAATTGCAGGCCTGCCCTAGATATTTATTTAGGTCAAGATCACTCAAAAGGGAGAAATAAAAAAAATATTTAAAAAATTAAACCGCCTTCAAAAAAAACACTGAAAAGTATAAAATAACTATCCTTTACTGATCAAAACTCAAATACAATTAAAATAACTTTATAAATACGATACACACACCTAAATAATTAAATTTGACAGTTATTGAAGTCGGTGCCAAATCAATGTGCAACAACAGAAAGTCTTTCAAAGTATTAGTTTGGTAGGCTTGGCACCGACTTCAGTAACTCTCAAATTTAATTATATAGGTATGTCTATCGTATTTATAGTTATTTTAATTCTACTTGAGTTTTGATTAGTAAAGGATTACTAATCAAAACTCAAGTTATTTATACTTGTCAGTGTTTTTTTAAAGGCGGTTTAATTTTCTTTAATAATTTTTTTTTTTGTTTTGAATAGTATAGAAATTTATAAAAAAATCACATCATCAGTATTCGTCAGTGGATAGTAGACAAGTGATAAATGAATCCAATTTGAAGTTAAACTTAATGTAATATATGCGTTCTTCACATGCCTTTTTTATAAATTCGGTAATAGAAAAATATTGAATTCTATAGAAACGAATTACAATATAAGATTACAATAACTATAACTGTAAATATCAAAACGTTGTCACAGTTAAATCACTTATTCGATTTTAATGTTCGATATGGAGATAGTTTAACCATAAGTGCATTGGTTTGAACATTAGCTGCTTCTTTAAAACGAAGTCGCGGACGACTGCTAATCTATAAAATCTCCATATATTATGCCACATCCATTACGCAGTATGAAATTCACATTACACATCTGAGCTGCGCCAAAATCAGCACGGGCAAAGGGGAAGATGTAGATTTTCCTTACACCATTAACATGTATATTACCTTTAATTTATTGCGTGAAGCTTTTTGATAGCGATAAACGCCTAACTAGAAATTTGTTTCTGTAATATCGTTTTATATACTGAAATGGGGTTTTCGCCTTCAGTGTTACTGGTATCGCTATTTTACTTTCAAAATGTGATTGAAGTTAAAGATATTTTTCTACATTAAAAATCTTTATCTTCAATCACAAAATAAGGGTTCTGTTGAATATTGTTTTCAAGAAGAATTAAGTAATGAAAAGATATTAAAAATAATAGTCTGCATTTATTTATAAACATAGACGTCATAAATAAATACAGACGTTGTGCTCCAGCAGCATCGATGAATTAAATTAAATAAGCTGATTCAGTTGTACATACGTGATACATTTATTATTAGACTGGTCGCGCCTCGTGGTTCAACCCATGAAAAATTTGATTATTTTCCGTTATAAAAAGTAGACTAGATTACTTTCTGAAAAGTCTAGTAGTCGCCGACATAAGTCCCGTAAAATATGGTTCGGCAAGATTAGCTTGGACAAACAGACAGACACAAATTAAAAGAAAAATGTGTTTGGATTTTGGTTACGCTTATTTCGAATTTTTTTCGAAAAGTTTAAAATGTCCTTTATTTCAAATTTATCAACGACAGACACTTTAATTTGATTTGTATGGATAAATGTGTTGATGTATAGATAAGCTGATTGACCGTCATTTCGTTAAAAAACAAAGCACCCGCATGTCTCATCAAAAACAAAATTAATCGTAATTTATCTTAAAAAAATTTTACTCTTAAATATTTACATAATTTTCTTTCAAAATAATAATATTATAATTTTTCTTTAATGTACCATACTTATACCATAACTATTCAGAATTTCAGACGTTTCTGTGAAATAGTTTCCGAGAATAAATTCGCGACAAACTAATAGGCAGGTGATTAAGAGGGGATTAGGTAAATATTATCTTATCTTATTAACATCTTAGTAACTATTCAAAATTTAAAAGCTTTCTGTGAACAATTTTTAGAGACTGATAAACTGGCAGACATGATTACATAATAATATATTCTTTTAATTTCTGAACGGAAAATTAAAAATAGGAAAACATTATATCTACATGTATCGTTATTCATTAAACGCTGAACAAGTACCTAAATATCTTTAACTCGTAATAAAAGACCTTTCAGTTGAATATTATTTTAAATTTCAAAATGGTAATAAGCGCGAGCAATCACTAAAAACTTGAAATACCATAAATTCCTGGGCAGAAAAAATGACCAATATTTCTGGAGCCGTCGTGCAAATTAAGCGCCCGAAGAACTGACTGGTACAAATCAATATGAATGAAAGCATAGAGTTCAAGTTATTCTGGATATTTATTACATAAAATAGGGAAAACGCTGAAGCATATTTGCAAGGAAATCTGGAAGGAATAACAATAAATTCACGATAACATTTCACTTGCGGGTGTTTGAGCGTTGAAGGGTGCGTTTCCAACGGGTCGCTTAACACTGAGACTGAAAAGATTTCCTGTTTTGATCAAAAATCTTTTTTTCTGTATGTCCAGATTTATTGATCCGTAAATCACCTAACAAAGATTGTTTAAATGATTTATAAGTTAAAAAAATGTAATATGAAAGGCTGTTATAAAATATCTGAGCACTAGATGACAACTTGGGATTGACCTACTTAGCTAAAAACTGGCTTCTTACGTTCTTACGTTTAGTTCACAATAAATATAATTAGAATGAATTATGAGCAAACAATTTCTATAAATTACATTATACAGATGACATATACCATAAATGAGATTTTAGATTGCAACCCCCCTAGCTCAGGTGTCTTATTAATCTACTTCGGGGTGGGTGGATTTTGTATTTTATTAGATCTGACCTGTTGAGTGGTGTACCAAATTTATATATGGCGCCTTTAACCGAAATTAAGTAGGAAAGTGTAAGGATATCTCTAATCAGTACAGCACATAAAAACACATGCAAAATTAGCCCTCATACAAACTTTTATTTAATATATTTTTAAATGAAACCTAATAGTGAGAACCCCAAGAGCTTTTTTTACATACAATGATATGAATCAAAATAATATATTTTCTATACAAAGCAATTGTATTACATATCTGAAACAAAAGCAATGTAACTAATTAAGTTTAAGGCTAAAAAGAAAGAAAGATATACCTTGGATTTACAATAATCTGTAACCAGAATCTAGATCCAATACAGTTTCACAACACATGTAATTATCTAAGAGTCATTATTGATCATTACACATAAATGGGTGCACAATAATTGAGAATATAGGTACAATTAAAAAAGTTTCAAGAAGCTTGACTGTGATAGGTAATGTTTCTTTCCTAAATTAATAGTCTCTAGTAATTTACTAGTCTTCCTTCACTCTCCACAAATTATGGCTAAGTATATTTAAATATATAAAAACTTGAAACTGACCTTAGTATTACAATAATAACTCTCTCTTAATAACAAACACTGTACATTATCCTAATTAAACTAATGAGGTAAATAGAATTAAGTCCTAAGTCACCAGCTGGATCACTCCCTCTCCTATGAATTCAATCACGAAGCTGTTCCGATAGCTCTCAGGTGTAACTCATCCAAATTCTTCCCAGTTTCCAGAGAATGGTGCAAGAATGAAGTATCCTTTCTCGTTTGGCCAAATAGCTTTTGATAAGGGATAGAATCCTATGTTCTGTGGCCAGCACAGACACAGGCCACGCGCCCGGTCAAAATATTGTTAAATTTATCAAACTTTATTATAATATATAAAAAGAAAACCCTGTAACAAAACATTCAAATGTATAAGCTACCAAAGTCCATTGGAACTCAGTAACTGTCTATGTTCTATACTACCCATTACGCCTGACACATACCATACGGTCCACCATGAGCTACTTAAAAAAAGAAAACTAATTAAATATCTGAACATAAAGACTTGCCGAATTGGCGCAAGACACATATACTTAAACATTTCAGTTTAAATTTGAAGCAGCATCCACGCCACCTCACGCACATGTTGGTGCCAAAGTCACCATCCATATGGGTTACGTGCTCTCCGTCGCATGATCTTTTAGCAGGTACACAATCTTCCAGAAACGTCTCTTCTATTCTTCGTTGGGTTCTCCCACTCAAAACATTAGTGATGGGTCCAGGTCCAGTATATTATGAGGTAAACAAGATATCTACTGTACTTCCACCAATAAAACCTGCAAAAAAACACAATCAAGCATGTAAACATGAATTAATGTAATGATAACTTGGTATTTATTTAAACATTTAAAGTGTTTGAATTTTCAAACTAAATTCTTACTATGCAATTCTCGACCTTTAGGCTGTATGTGCCGAGGTTCCTTTGCTTCGTTCTTACTAGCAAATGGAATGACATAAACAATCTATGAATGTCAACGACACTAGATGTAAACAAAAACGAATAACCTCTAAGGCATGTTTTAATTTCAATTTACAATAAGAAAACAAAACCAAAACGGATAATGAGAAACGAAAACTACTAATAACAAAAAATACATAACAAGAATACATAACAAAGAATTTACGAAATAAGTGATGGTCGACTGATTAATACGTTCCCGATTTGATACCTGGTATCTAATCAGGTATTTTTTAGACCCTAGTGCACCCCTAGTCTAAAAAAATAAATGATTTATATAAATTAGCATTATTATTTATTTCAAGTATACATAACTGAACACACAACAAAATGAATGGTCGGTATACGACTGAAGCTATAGTACGAGTATACCTCTGTTTTAAGGGAAGAGACAGACAAGCAACCCTTATGTGCGGGAGGTGTAATTTTTTATGTAGGTGCGCTGGTATGGATGGTTATGGAAAACTTTCGATATAATATTTAAGTGGACTGTATTTTTTATTGAATTATATGTGTATTACTTGCAAACGCTCAATTGCACAGTTCACAGGTTAGGAAAATAGGAATCATGCGCACTTACCGATCACTATGGATGGTTGTCCTTGTTTGAGCTGATGTCCTGCCCGTGCGCACGGGATCCGTAACCCTTCAGTACAGTTTATGAATATATAATTGCCTATCAACCAATTCTGACACTCACAACACTACACACACAACATTTAATGTCGCAATAGACAGTACAAAAATGAGGTTATAACATATTATAATTATATTATTTATTAGCGATGTGCGTAAGATGCACCAGCGTCCATGATCACAGTTTAAGCAATTATAATTTATGTTTCGGGTAATTTGCAATAAATGTCACTAATTAGTAACGGCTTAAATGAGTGAGACACTGCGACATGATGTGCGCATGCGGAACAAGGCTGGGTGTAGAATGCATAGAAAACCACGCAATTGAGACGTTTGTAAGTATTATTTATAAAACTTACATACTCTGTCTATCCCGTTGCGGATATAGCATGAAGTATTCATTATACAATAATACATTTTAAGGAGTAACTGGCGCAAACAATGAAAATGGAAAAATACAAATATAAGAATAATTGTTAAAAAATAGTAAAAAAAGCCAACATCACGCGGTGTTCCCAGGCGGTCACCCATCCAAGTACTAAACGCGCCCGATGTTGCTTAACTTCGGTGATCGGACGAGAACCGGTGTATTCAACGTAGTATGGACGTTGGCGACAGGCTTCACTAAAAACACGAACAGTAACCGATTTCAATTATGTCGTCATTGTAAGCTACTCCTTTTTTAAACTTCTGAATAATTTTTCACATTATTTAGTAGATTGTGTTGTATCAAACACGGTGTTTCATTATTGCACGAGTAAAAACATAAGTGCAATAACTAGTTACAATTGACAGTAAATGTTATTATAATTTACTTTTCTTTCTACTGTTACTAAGAAAAAAATAAATGAAAATTTAAAATAAGCAGAAACTTCATTTATTAACTTGGACGATTTATTTAAACTAGAAGTTGCCCCGTGGTTAAAATTTGACCGTAAATATAGCTTATAATCTAAACTCTTTGGCGATAATTTACTCTGTGCGACTGTTTGATCCAAGGAGGTTACATTACATATTATCACAAACTATTATGACTTTGAAATTGACAGTCTTTTTGACATTGCCAATATGAACGTAAACAACGAGTGATTTATTTAATTTAATGTAATGTATTTCTAGTGCATTTTATATAAAAATATTAGCTTTCTCCTGTTCTTCTTTATATAAACTTTAAGTTTACCAAATTTCACATTCCTCCGTCCGTGCAATTTTTTTAAAAAGGGAACCAAAGTTTTCCCTTTAAGTATTAATATCACTGATTAATAATTAACTAGAAAACTCGGCCCGTTGCACTGGGCGTTAGTTGAAGTTAAAATAAATTAAACAGTTTTTATAATTATTTTGATACTGCAAAAAAAAACAAAAAAAAATTCTACTGATCCGATCGCTACTAAACTTTACAGGAACACCCGCTAGGCCAATCTGAAGATTCCCTTAAAATTTCAGGAACATACATACATACATACATCGCCTTTTATATATATAGATAGATAGATATATAGATAATTCATTTGTATTATCCTTTGTAGAGCGTAGCTTTTACTTCGTAGGAAAATAATGATGACAATATTACGTTGCTGAAAGAATGTAATTTTATTATGAATTTATTAATAAATCACAACAAATTATAAAGCGCTTAAGTTTATAATTACATACGCTATTAGTTACTTCTCAGAGAGGGACTAAGGATATAATATTTAATTGATTGTGCTTCAATGTCACTAGGACGTTTAATTTGCTTTATTCATTGCTTTGGAAAGGGATTCCAATGAATGACGCAGGAGATTTTGGACTCGACAACCGACGCGCCGAGCTCGCAGACCGCAAGAGTTTTGTCACAGTACAAGTAAACATACAGTATTGTATCTTCATACAAACGCTCCCAAACGACGCGCCTCGAAATCTCGGCATTTTTCGGCATACAACAGTCGCGATTGCGCCACGGTTGTCTTCATACGGTGTGAGACGCTCCCGTGCATTTACTGACGAAATATTATGTCAATCAAGTTTACGAGCTTATCAGTTTATCAGTGTATGGATGTTTGAATACATCTATATCGAAACCGGAAATATTTCTCGGTTGCTATTTCAAAAAAAAAAAACTGAAAAGTACAATATAACTATCATTTAATTAACTCAAATACCAAAATAAACTTGTTAATACGATACATATACCTATACAATAAAATTTTACGGTTATTGATGTCGGTGCCAAACAAGTGTGCAACAACAGAAAGTATTACTTTAGTAAGTTTCGCAACGACTTCAGTAAATGTCAAATTTAATTGTATAAGTATCTGTTTCGTATTTATAAATAATGTTATTGTTATGTATGTGTGTAACATTATTATAAGTGATAACTTTGTATGTGGGTGGTGGATAAATCACAATAAACAGTCAGTCTCCTTTAGTATAGTTTAGTCTGCTTTAAGTAAAGATTACCTATTTTGTACTTTTCGGTGCTTTTTTTTGAAGTCAGTTTAATGTTTTATTGAAATTATTACAACATTGTGTCAATCACAATAGATCACAACTGGTCGCAGTAATATAGCTCTGTTAAAATGAAAAAGCGGCAAAGGTCTTCTCGAATACGCGATAACTTAGACTTCGGTAGCAATTTCCGACAAACTAAAGCTTAATTTTGGTTATAATTAACCCTAAATAAAAAATATTAGATCAATGTGGATCCGAAATACTCGTTTCACGTATCTGATTTTAGGTTATATACCTATATACCTATATATATATATGTGTATATATATATGTATAGGTATATATAAGAACCATATATATATATATATATACATATATATATGTGTATATATATGTATAGGTATATATAAGAACCATATATATATATATATATATATATATATATATATACATATATATATATACACATATATATATATATATATATATATAGGGAGGCGGCAAACGAGAGCAAGCGGGTCATCTGCTGGAAAGTGATCACCGCCGCGCATGGACACCCGCAACCTCCGGGGAGTCAGGGGTGTGTTGCCGGCCTTTAGGGAAAGAGAGAAAGGAAGAAAAAGAGGGTTGGGCTACCGGTACTCTCACTCACCGAACGAAACACAACAGCAATAGATGCTGTTATTTCACGCCGATGTTCTGTAAGAGGCTGATATTTCACCGGGCGAGTCGACCCAATTTGTGCTGCAGCATGGTTTTACCATACATAATTAGGTTATCAATTTATTTTATTTTGTCTCGGCTCAGTAGGTGAAAATATGACTCAATAAATCAACTGAAACTGATGAAAAGCTGGACATGGAGATTTTTTTTATTTATTTATTTTGTAACATGAAATGACCGCTATGTTATATCCTAAGTTCTGCCAAACTGCAATAAAATTATTTATCGGCAGACATAGAATCTAGCGTTATCTAGCAGTAGATACATTTTGCGCAACGCTGTGAGTAATGAAAGATACAACTATTTCCTTTTATTTTAAAATTAATATGTAACGCGCAATTTGAATGAAGTGCAATTATATTTGTTATTATCAGTGTTTGATCTTTACCATTTTCTCTACGGAACCCTGAAAACGATCAAAATTTTATTTCAGACGTACATAAATAATAGTTTAAAATTCGGACACCATCTAACTCCCTTGCCCCTTTTTTAATGTCACTTCGCACTGGTCGAATTAATCATCGCGAAAACTACATCAATCAACTCTCATCAACAACAATTGCGCCTCCCTTTTTAATTTACACCCCGCCATCGAACCGTCTTTTCGCTGACTTATCACACTGAAGCAAATCTCGGATGAATATAAATGATATGAACATCCGAACAGGCGTACCACAGACGGAAATGACCATGGATTTGTCATTGTCAAATTTGAATGCGAGAGAACGGATGCGGGAAAAACGAACATCATCTGTTTCTACATTTCTGACGCTATCGTTCACTAAATGTTTGGCGAGTTCTATTTTCAAATGACTCCTAGTCTATTGCCTTATACTAGAATAATGACAGTGAGGATATTGCTTGCTTAACATACACTTATACTTTGGTTAGGCGTCTTATTATGTGTCACCATTCACTACATATAGTTGACCAAAACTAACTCCTTAAGTCAAAATGTAATTTTCGAAGTTCACATCTATGGTGGGTAGATTACCATTTATTACAACAAATTGAACCTATTAGCTATTTACGTCCAATAATCTCAGGGCAAAAATCTGCAACGATCGGATAAACGTCGATCGGATTCCATAAGGGCTCGATAAGTTCATTATTTAATCATTTTTAGATTCCAATGGTATCTATAAGTTATTAAATAAACCCATCTTCCGAACCATATTGTTACACATTTAATGTACAGTCTATTTCACATAGAGTTACAACCTGTCAAATAAAAATAATGGAAGCAAACAAAATTTGGCATTAGCATTATCTTTCACTCCTTATTCAGAAATACATTACCATATCGCATCGTATCCACTATTTCAAGCTGAAAATGAGTAATGGCGTGTCTTCATAATTCCTGCAGGATTTTTCAGCGACGCTCATCTATTATTTAGGGGGCTTTCGCTAGATTTACAGTTTCCGTTCGTTTCTAGTTCAACATTTGTCATAATTTCACGTATTGTTTTGCGCACCTGCCTCAGTTTCTTTTGTATTTCTCCTCTATATCGATCTTAATTCACTAGCTTGGTTATGATTTGAATTTGTGTACATACTTTAGAACGAATTTTTAGGCTAACATATTTATTTTTTTTTTATTTTTTTTTATTTATTTAAAAATGCATACATAACATCATTACAGTGAAGACACCAATTCGATGCTAGTCATGTAGATGCGATTTAGTCATATCTGTCTGTCCATTTGGCTGTTCGTATGTCATAGCCAATTTCTTTACTTATATTTACGGCTACCGTTTGGCCTGAAATTAAGTATAAAGACATAACTTTATGGAATACGGAAGTTTATGTCGACACGTGTCAAACATGCATAACATATATTTACAATACGCTTACGCTGTATCCCTAGCGGGGTAGTTAGTGGGAATGGAGTGCAAAGTATCGCAGACTTTTAGTTACGGTAGTGATGGTGGAAATAATGAAATTAAACCTGAAAGAGGGTAGATATGTCTGCTCTTAGTCACTAACATCGCGTCAGTTAAAGCGACAAATTGTAAATCTCAATTTTTCTAACTGATTACAAAACTTAGGGAAGTACATACATACATACATATCTTCAAGCCGTATTCCTAACAAACGGGGCAGTCAGAGAGGACGGAGCGCCAAGCGTCGCGGTCCTTACATACAGAAGTATGTAAGCTTCCTCAAATCTCATCATTCTCCTTACACATTTTCGCAGGTATGTGAGCACTTTTGACTTTTCCGTCGGCTAACACTCTAGCTATTTGATCTTTATAAGTCAGCCTTGGTCTTCCTTGGCTTCTTTTACCACTCACTTTTGCTGTATAGATTTTCTTCGTCTCTCTTTCATCACTCATTCTTTCTATGTGCCCGAACCATCTTAGCATTCCTTTCTTCATTTTTAGAATAACACTGTCGTGCAATCCTGTCATACTGCGTATCTCTTCATTGCTTATTTTGTCCGCAAAGTGACACCGCACATATTTCTAAGAGCTCGCATTTCTACCGCATTTATCTTATTTTTACTCGATTTTGGGCATATCCAGGCTTCACTTCCGTACAATAAAGTTGGCACCAACACCGCATTGTGTATGGCCATTTTGGCTGAGTTCTCCAAGACAAAGACGCTTCTGCATAAGGGCTTCTCATAAAGACGCAAGTAAGTGAACTTATGGAAGTGATATTCGATAACCTGATTCTTCATTTCATTGTATTTATTTTGCCAGTTGCTATACACAATTTGTTAACTTTTGTAACAGAAAAAAAAATCTCTTTCAAAACATTTACATTTTACGGACTAACCAAACCGAATTATGCTTCTAAATATTCTGTGTAGATTAATCTAAACACACACATCAATATACCAACTGGTTTTTTTTAAATAAACGAAAATAACTGTTTTTTCGTATTTTTTGTAAGCAGCGCACGCACGTTTGTATGGGGCAGAAGTTCTACTATAGATTAAATTATTTTTTATCACTGCGTCGCCTTAACCCGTGATTATGGTGCTTGCAAAAGAACTGAAATATCTGTTTTTATTTATCGCTGTAAGAATGGACTAACATTGACTTACATACAAACATTTAAATAATACAACTATATACAGGAACCCAATTTTAATACGTACAAAATTTGTATAATAATAAATTCGTTACAACAAACAAAACGAGCGCTCAGTAACACCTAGAATCTAATCAACTCGGAGAAACCTAATTTGAAGCCAGATGATTGGTGGTTCTTTGTATTGTCGGGCGCATTTGTTTATTTATTGTACCTATAATAGCAAGTAAATTTTTTATTCCATCCTCTGCCTGCCAAAGTCTCGGGTTTGAGTCCCGTTTAGATCGATTTAGTAATACGAACTTTTGGAAAGTAGTTTAGAGTCTGGGTGTTATTTGGTATTAGTAGATGCTTCCCCAGTTTGCTCTATAGTACCAATAATGGTACCCATACTACTGGCACATTTGCTGAAATTTTTTGGAGCATTATTATTATTACAAATAACGTATTATAATGTAATGTAATGGATTTATGAAGATCAAATAGCCAGAATGTTAGCCGACGGAAATGTCAAAACTTCTCGCATATCTAGGCGAAAATTTGTGAGGAGAATTATGAGATTTGAGATAGCGAAAGAAGTATGTAAGGTCACTTGGCGCTCTGTCCTCCCTGACTACCCCGTTGGGGACACAGCGTGAAGATATTTATGTATGTACAAGTATTCTTTCCCAACACGTGTAGGTAAACCTTTGTAATTCTAGTTAATGATTTCTCTAACAAAACCTAACATCGGCCCCATAAAACTGATTGAGAAGGGTCCAGCTTGCAACAAAAACAAACTCTCACTTTCAATACACTACGGACCCCTGTCAGCGAAACAAAACGGTTTAAGAATGAAAAATGAAATCAAGTGGACAGTGTGGAATAGTTATACCATGAAAATGTAGACTTAGACAGAAATAATTAATTTTTATTTGTAATAAGTCACTACCTAAATGAAGTAAATTTATAAAAATAAGTAAAAGGAAAATTAATAACTTGTTCATTCAATGTTCACACAATTATTTTGTATTAATATATATAAACTACATACACTTCTTATGTTATTTATAGAAACAAATATATGGATATAACATGATTTTAAAAAATAATGTCGGTTTAAGTCCGGTGGTTCTGCTTTCCAAATCGATACTTTACTTCTTGTTCATGACTTTACAATGTATTTATGGATAGGTATTTAGGGTTTGATATTATAGCATAAAATTATGCAAAAAGCTTTACATTTATCTTAACTATAGTATTGAGAACTATGTGGACAGAATTTACAGAAATAGATTTTAGAATATCGGAAATTAACGCGATTTCCTTTTATTTGGGCTAGACGTTTCGACCGGATTGCGTCAGCTGTGGTCTCAAGCAAACCTCAAACTCGAAACAAAACTCAAGCAAAACAGTTTTGCTTGAGTTGAGAACTAACTAGAAATATCCGTTATTTATAAATAAAATTTGTTTAGTTTCATATTACACTCCTACACTACACTATTATGTACACATAGTATCTATAAAAATATGAAATAATAATTATATTTAGAAGAAAAAAATAATAATAGCAAATAGGGTAAGGAAACTTGTTATACTGGTAACTCAATAAAAAGTTACCAAAGTCCAAAGCTTAGTTGATCGCGCTGACCAAGCTTGACCATTCATTTATCAGTGGCACTTAACTGAATTTACATAAAATCCTGCGCATGATTAATATACGTACGCGGTTCCGTACATCAGTGAATGAAGATTACACTCGTGTTTATTTCGTAGTGCGTGATAAATGCGTTGTCGTAAGTAGGGCAAGCGGGGTAAAGAAGTTTGTGAGGTGTCATTTTTATTAGGCATTCATATTCATTGCACTAAAAACGAAAGTATATTTCTGTAATTAATCATTTTACTTACTTTTGCTTGCAGTTTTAGCAGTACGTTACGAATAGGGCGACCAAAAGATAGTGAGAACTTCCTTCAATTTATTTTGTTTGGAAAATATTGAGTATAAATTTAGATTTATGTAGCATAATTAAAAAACAGAATCGAATGAATAAAGTGAGTATTTATGGAATTAAATAGTGTTATTATTGTTGGATACCAATTTTTCAAATAGCCAGTGTTAGCTGCCGTTAATTTTAAAAGCACTCGCGAACCTAAGCGAAAGTATCTAAGAAGAATGTCAAGGATTGAGGAGGCGAAAGAAGTATGTTAAACCGCGTTACTTGGCGCTCTGTCGGAATAAAAGAGTTCGGTAAAATCCTTTCGTATTTTATATATCTGAGTACATAATTAAAATCACGTCCTTTCGTGAAAACATTTCTTTTTACGTACATTTATAAACTGATATAAGATTATATTGCAGATGCAATCATTTAAATACTTAAATCTAAATGTTTGATTAATGTATTGGGCTAAAACTCGATAATATTTTGCATTAACTATTTTATTTATACTCAAAGTCAAAATCAAAGTCAAATCAATTTATTCGAGTAAACCCAATTGCAAGGTATTTTTGAACGTCAAATCTTCTTTAGTTCGGTTTGAAAAGAAAACCTGAACACTGAGAAGAACCGACAAGAAACTCAGTCAGATATAATTTTTTCAACATCATTCTACAATAGTTATTTAAAATACAATATTCATAAAGCCAGTAAATGCGTGTGCATAGAAGATTATTTCCAGACTACTGTTTTTTCTTCAATGAAATCGCTAACTTTATAGTACTTATGCATTTCCAATCAGTGGGCCTTTTAAATTGCTTTTCCGTTAATTGAATAATTTCTTGAGGAATTTTATTATAAAAAGAATACAATTGCCCAAAAATGACCCACTTGACTTGTAATTTAAATTTAGCAGTAACTACCTGATCACGACCACGAGTTTCCATACCATTAATAACACCTTTCCTTTAAAATACTTCAGACACTAACATCAATATCGTTAGAAAGGGCTTTGTTATCTTTGTCAAGTGCTTACGGATATATTAGGTACGTTCCTGTCAACTAATAAATATAAATTAAACTATTTTAATTTTTTTCAGTCACAGAACACGTGTTCTGTGACTGAAAGAAATTAAAAAAAAATTAAGTAATTGTTTCCCAGTCATTTTCCAATTTATTTAGAAACATTCTTCGAAGTTCTATTTTCTGGTGGTTTACTACAGATGCATATAAATGGAAGCCATATGGAAATTGCGTCAATTTCAAGGTCTAATTATATACAATAAAATGGCAAATATACATTTCCTACATATATATTGTTGTAATATTATCGTAATATGACATATCGATGTAATACGAATCATTTCTTCTAAATCTTCATTCTGACTTTTGGTCAACCCTACAATATTCCCTTTGAGAATAACCCTTGCAAATTAAAAGGTACTATTTTCCTCTACTACACGTATGTTCGAATGTCATCTTTATTCGCCTGCGATAAAATTTACGATACCAGCATACAAAAGTTTGAATTATTACTGATAAATGACTTGCGCTCTATAAAGCTAGTATGATTGAGATGCGTTCGTTCGGACAAATTTCTACAATTTGACCCATAGTGCATACGATTTGTATTGGTCAGTGAGATATGGTACTATTAGTTAGACGAGGATTGGTTCATGAAACATAATTTGTGTGATATATCTTTTTATTACATGCCTTAAATTGACATGCGCCATAATATATTAAGTCTTTATTTGATTTTATCTTGTATTTTTCGTATTATGATATCATGTCAGTAAATTAAAGACATTTAAAAAATCAATATTTAAGACTTTTTATTCTAAATTGATTCCAAAACAAACAATTATAACATTTATTTGCATATCTTATTAATTAAAGTACTTAATATTAGAAGCCAAGGAAGACCAAGGCTGGCTTATGAAGATCAAATAGCTAGAGTGTTAGCCGACGGAAATGTCAAAAGCACTCGCATACCTAGGCGAAAATGTGTGAGGGGAATGATGAGATTTGAGGAAGCGAAAGAAGTATGTAAGGACCGCGACGCTTGGCGCTCCGTCCTCTCTGACTGCCCCATTGGGGATACGGCGTGAGATTGTAATATTAATGTTTAAATAAATATTTATTTACTCCGTCAAATGTTATTCCCGTACAGCGTGAAGGCATATACATATTATGTACAATTATGTATTATATTACGAAATAATAGGTAAGACAAAAATCATATGAGACACCACGAAAGTATTTTTTTTTGTTTTCAAAAAATATTATGCACTACGCAAAATCCAATTTAATTACAATATACTTTCTTCTCATTCAAAATGGTATTTTTAACTAACGTTAAAAAGTAACTTATTTGACTAATTATTATCAACTACAGAACTACACCATTCTGGTTTAGTTGTGCGTCGTTGTTATCCATCCAGGATGAAAAACGGCTTAATAAAACTCATCACAACTGTTCATTAAAATAGTCATTAAAAGTTCAATGTAAGTAATTTATTATGCACATTTTCACTTTACACTCCCCTAAATATTATGACACATTTTAATTACATGACTCGCGACCGCCATTTTAATTTTAAAGAATAATCCGCTTACGAAACTGCACTGCGGTAATACGGTATTTAAATTATATACTAGTGATGGACTAGTCAACTAGATTATTTCGCGTCAACTAGATATTAGTTATCGATAATAGAGGATACAATAAATACACAAGTATTCTTTAATTATTATATTTTTCATTTATTTGAAGTAAGCGCAACGAAATCACACGTTAATGCCATGTTAACAAAAAAAACTAGCGACAAAATTACGGAACTAATCCTCCTGTGACAGATCCTTAGCCATTGTTTATACACGTTCCATATAAATCAACACTCACGTTCCTGGTTATAAATAACATAAACAGTTGGCATATTCGATATTATGTTTCTCTTCCTCTCCCAGATCGACATGGAAGACATATATTTTACTAAATGTTATTTGCAAGCTTCAGCATAATGAATTTATATACACAAAATACTAATATCTGCTACGCCTTTTAACTGGGAAATTCATATTTAACCAAACAATATTTAACATTTTTTTTTTGATACAGAAAACAAGAGGTTATGTATCATGTATGTATGTACAAGTATAAAAAAGAAGGCAATCTTGAGTAAGTTTTCAAATAGTAAAAAACTATAAAATCGTTTATAGTTTTTTAAATCATATAGAAATCCAAATCGTATTCACAAAAATGTATCGATGTCGATTATTAGTTGTCGATAAACATGTGTCGATAAATTAAACTCGAAATGTTCCAACACTAAAGCCAACAAAATACCCAGTGCGGTGACAATAACAGTCGCAATTAACAGTGTTTAATCCGACCGCGACAGGTTTCTTATTAACACCATTTGTCAGTGGCTGTACGGCCGCGGATTATAAAGAATTATCGGTACATCTAGGCATGATTAGATCGTCTTTTGGAAGTAGCAATGTTATGTATTAGAACACAAAAGTATTTGTTACTTACGAGCTTACGATAAAGATAAAGAGATCAACTTTAATTATTGAGATCTAAATAGAAGCGGTATAGGGAAACCAAAAAGTAATTTTTCCTATGCTTACACTAATGGATGTAGAGAAAATGAGCAACGAATGGTCTCATTAGGAAAATGTATAAAGCAAAAGTGATAGGCATTGAGGAAAATCTTTTTTGTGGCGCGGGAGCATCTTTCAAAATGTACCTAGCTTTCTGAGGATTAGATGAATTGGGTTATGTGGTGCCTTGGAACTTTTACCTAATAAAACTCACAGTAGTGAGTACTCTTCGACGCGTATTGGGGAGGCCTGATATCTCTGGTGAAAACCACTTGAGCCTTCCCAGAAGTACTCTTCAGGAGAGCTAAGTGGCCCTTCTCATTACGGTACTACTAGGCACTAAGCAAGACCAACGCTAATGCAAGAGGATCTGATTGATTTCTTTTTAAGCTTACAATATTCCAAAAATACACTTTATACTTAGTTCCAGATAGTCTCTCCCGCGCTACGAAGAGAAGCGGCAAATAAAATGTAGAGGTGTGGGTGCAGTCAACAAAATGGCGTCCAATCAGCTTACCTGATAATAAGTGTGTGTCGTATGTACAGGTGAGTCAGCTTATCTGATTTTTTTCACCGTTGTTGCTGGGACACGACGACTGAAGTTATTTATAAAATCTATGATTTCGAATATTTAAAAAGTATTTGTTACTTACGAGCTTACGATAAAGATAAAGAGATCAACTTTAATTATTGAGATCTAAATAGAAGCGGTATAGGGAAACCAAAAAGTAATTTTTCCTATGCTTACACTAATGGATGTAGAGAAAATGAGCAACGAATGGTCTCATTAGGAAAATGTATAAAGCAAAAGTGATAGGCATTGAGGAAAATCTTTTTTGTGGCGCGGGAGCATCTTTCAAAATGTACCTAGCTTTCTGAGGATTAGATGAATTGGGTTATGTGGTGCCTTGGAACTTTTACCTAATAAAACTCACAGTAGTGAGTACTCTTCGACGCGTATTGGGGAGGCCTGATATCTCTGGTGAAAACCACTTGAGCCTTCCCAGAAGTACTCTTCAGGAGAGCTAAGCGGCCCTTCTCATTACGGTACTACTAGGCACTAAGCAAGACCAACGCTAATGCAAGAGGATCTGATTGATTTCTTTTTAAGCTTACAATATTCCAAAAAACACTTTATACTTAGTTCCAGATAGTCTCTCCCGCGCTACAAAGAGAAGCGGCAAATAAAATGTAGAGGTGTGGGTGCAGTCAACAAAATGGCGTCCAATCAGCTTACCTGATAATAAGTGTGTGTCGTATGTACAGGTGAGTCAGCTTATCTGATTTTTTTCACCGTTGTTGCTGGGACACGGCGACTGAAGTTATTTATAAAATCTATGATTTCGAATATTTAAACAAATATTAGGTATCTACAACAGATATAGTATAAAAAACTGTTCATTCTAAGTTTGTTTAAAATTAAATTATCTACATATTCACGTAATGAATCTCGATTTATTTATCTATTGCTGAATCACAACGGGACAGTATCACAGATTTATTAACAATAATTACATAGGACTCCAACAAAGGAGTTATTAATGACTGCTATTTACATGGCATTGTGTTATGTTATTGTTTGTCAACGATACTTATGACTCCGAACAAAAATGATATAAAACAGTCTATGCGTTTGTAATGTTGTTTTAATTCGAATGTAACCATTAATACTGAGAAAGACTGGAAGAGATATTGTAATATTTACTATGAATTATGTAGGTACAGACTTCATAAATAATTCGAATTACGATTGGTTTATAAATTAAGTATTAATTAAATCAACTCAACGAGACAAATGACCACCGACAAATTATTACTTTAGCTCACTAACTGTATCGTTATTATCAAGAGTCAAGTAATTACTTAATTAAAGTCAGAATAATTAGTCAATTTTGGAAAACATGATGTTTGTAATATTTCTTAATATAGGTACGTATCACGATCTACATCAACCTATATCGTCGCAACTTCAATTTTTAATGCTAAATTTGGAAGTATAAGTTGCCAAAATCGACTCAAATTTTCATTCTTCGCCACTCAACGAGTTAATATCTTTTTGTTTTATTGACAGATTTTTATTGATTGTTTTGGATGAAATCAATTTAAATATTGTCAAAAAAGGTCCGTGATGAAAAAAAAAACGCAGGTATGGAAAAAAAATTTTTTTGGTTTTGTCTTAGGATAATGAATCCTCTTATACAATAGGTAGGTACTACTTAATAAAATTTAACATTTTAAATACTTAAATACTACACAAACACATTAAAAAAATATTATGGCATCAACAAATCAACAATAAATATTTTACTGTATTTATTATGAGAAGTTTCATATTTCATACTATTCATAGTACTTTTAATTTAGATACGTAATATTTGTTGGTTGTATTATTTGTAAGCATATCAGTTTTGTTTTAAGCATGCGATATGCCAATAATATTATGGCTATGCAGCTCACACCAGATCTGCATCATGTAAGCTCACATTTAGTTGGAAGAAGATAAAAACTTAATTATATAATAAGTGCCTACCAAAATAACGCAGCAAAAAACCGCAAGTGCATTTGTGCTATGTGAATAATTTGTTCGGCTTGTGGTATATGGTATGATTACCCCCACTTCTTTCTACGTAACTATTTCGAAGTGTCACAAGCGAAACACAAGAATGTAACACAACACAACAATTTGTAACACAAGAAGTATTTTTATTGAAAATAAAAAACTACTGTAGGTGTATATACCAAACTTAGTATAATATTATATTGATACACAATGTATTTTGTCGCACTCGCCCCTCACCATATTCAGTATTCACGTTTCCTTATTGTATCATTCTTTGTGGTAGCCAGGGATTCGCCGCAAAGGATAGTATTTATACCACTTCGAAAATAGCATATTATCTAGCTGTCCACATGACAGAAATGATAAGACACGCAATGCTACAAACGTATTATTTATTATAAATGAAAATGAAGTAAGTAATTTTGTCATAAAATTTCACACTTTAGTAGATAAACTGGTACAATTTCCTATTTTTAAACTTGATTTAAACGATGAAGTAAATCAGATAAACTGCTGAACTGTAGAGGCAAATACGTAACACATCCCAAATTGCATATAAGGTTGCTGCATTCTTGATTTTTCTTTGGTTGTAAATTGTCCAATCAAATATGATGCGGCAAGTTTTTGATTTAAAGCTGCAATCTAAATATGACTAAAACTTTCGACACCATTGCTACAATTTTGTTATTTTCAGTAGGTATCACAAAATATAAATTTTCGTACCTACTTTTGTGTATTACACGCAATTACCTTCTGAGACTAAGATGGGGTGTCATAGCTGAATAATTCCAGCACTGAATACTCCGATTGATGTGTCAACATTGTATTATTTTTGTCATGTGGTATCTAGAACATCTAATTTAAACTTGACTCAAGTGTATACATTTGCAAGACAAACTTGATCTACGCCTGGTTTAAGTTCAAATTGCTGTCTGGGATTTATTATCAGAAAACTGATCGGCCATCATTTCTTTAGAAAACAGTCTGAATAAAGTATATGATAACATCTATGTTAATATTTTTAGAAATGTAAATTTTTTATCAATCTAACACTTTTTTTCATTCATCTCATCAAAGCATTACGTGTTAGGCAGTTAGGTAATTAATGTCCCAAACGGGAAATTTAACGCGATTTCCTTTTTATACTGGCTTAACGTTTCGACCGAGTTGCATCGGCCGTGGTCTCAAGCAAACTGAACAGTATAAAAAGGTAATGGGGTTAAATTTCTCGTTTTAGATATTTTATAATGCAACGCGAAAGTTTAAAAGTTTAAATTAATGTCTCGTAGCTAGGAATATAATACATGTAACCTATGTTATTATATTTAGGAATACGATATTCTAATCTCCTTCTTCTTTTCTTTTACATACTGTGAATTCGTTTCATATTTATTAGAAACATTTCTGCCATTTTTATGTAAAAAAGTGATACATCCCTATGTGAAATGTTTGACTTTTTTTACTGTCCCTAACACTCTCCAGTAAAGTAATAGTAGGCTTTACTGAAAACGCAAAAACTTCAGTTGCACATATTTATTCAAACTTTTCAATTCTCAGCACTTGCACAGAATTTTAACGCAAAATATATTATCACTTTTGTACCTTAAAACTCAGAAAAACGCGAAAAATAAAAAATTTGAATAAAATCTTCACATCTTCCGTTCCCGCCAAAAAGTCATTCTAATCTTTTTTGAATTTTGAGTACCTACATCACTAGCAGGCTAAATAGAAAGTTACTAAACTTTGATATTTTCTTTATGCTATAACAAGCCGAAAATAAATTACTCGTTATTTTGTTGGGCAACAGTGGTTATATCAGTTCAATCAATGTCATAAATAAGTTATAAACAATCAAGCACAAAATCTCACCCGAACGCCCTCTTCACTCCTCAATGTCCCCTACTATAATCCTTCTTGCAATCACTGACATCGACTCATCATTACCATCCCAAAATGGATATGTCACAGTCAAAGCATAAAATCAGGATTAAATAGAATTAGACGATTAAATCTTTTCTTTCATACAAGTGGCACGAAGAATTTATTTCATTATATATACAGTGAAAAAAAAGGAACAGTAGATATTTATTCTAGGTTTATAAAAATAATTACATACGTATCTAATTCGAAACTGATATTTTGATAATTTAAATTGTTTCCAGTTTTCGACAACAAGTACTTTATTAACATATTATGAACCAGAAACCACAGAAAAAATTAGTTGAATTAATATCATATCAATATGTTGTATAATTATACTTAAGAAAATGTATAGCATGTAGATTGTACGTCAGAAGTTTTTTTGGAAAAAAATGAAAAATAGTAAAAAGCCAACATCACGCGGTGTTCCCAGGCGGTCACCCATCCAAGTACTAAACGCGCCCGACGTTGCTTAACTTCGGTGATCGGACGAGAACCGGTGTATTCAACGTAGTATGGACGTTGGCGTCAGACATTTACAATAACACAGACACTATTATGTCTACATGACATTTAATGAAATTGCTTGAATACAAAACATTTGACGATATAATGCGCTGTATATTTTTTTCATTACATTGATATCTAACATTAATATTGTTGTTCACAATCACAGTTTAGACATTTCTCAAAACACCCACGTTCAATCAGTTACGTCAACATCGTCAACCGAACTGTACCTAGCAACCAACCACTCCTAACCCTTGTTAATGCTAGAAGATATTAAGATAGGGCTAATCCTCACATAACTTAGGATCAATGCCGTTAAATGTGGTTTAGACGCCGCTGACCATTGTCCTGCGTTTAATTTAAACGGGGAAATTGTGCTCGCAGCAGCCCGGTAATGATTTTACTCGGCCTATACCAAGCTTTATATACAGCTAGAGATAATTGTATTCGAATTTATTTCAATGGTGTTCAGTCTCAAATTCGTGTGTCAAAAAATACCGTAATTGTAAAATAACATTTGTTTGTAAATCGTAAGATTTTATGCGTGTCTCTCTTTATGCAAACCGCTCCTGAGGGTGATGTTTCTGGTTTTTGGTACTATTGAAACTTGACCCGTCAGTTCTGTTTATCATTTCCTTTATTAACGCGCAACGGGAATAGCAATTAACTCAATACACTTTATGATTATGGTAATGAGTGGAAACAATTGCCGTTATGAAGTTATATGAAGCGACCATCGCCCAGTGTATTGAGATTTGTAATACTGTATATTGTATTATTATTGTATGTGCGAGCTTCACAACAAAACTATTCACATCAGTTGACCATTTCAATAAAGAACAAGAATTAAATTTGAAATGTGATATAGCCAGCTAAAAATGCAAGTATAAATTGAATTAATAATTGTAACATTATATGAAATAAATTTCCTAATTTAAAGTAAATACATTTCGTTACAGTAAATAAATGAAGTATATTAAAGTAGCATCAAGTTTTAGTTATGTCGTAACTCGACATATGCCTCGACCCTGAAATAAAATAGCATGATGAATATTATGTACTAATGATGTAAGGAATATTGCGGTTCCCATGTTCGTGAATGCTATTGTAAATTTATCTCTGTTGTTCGCGAATGCAAATGTGATTATCAAAAAACATTTAAATATACGAAAATGTGTACATGAATTATGAAAATCTGATTAGGCAATTCCGAATTTAAAGTTAATAAAATCAAGGTTGTTCCCTAATTAGCAGTTGTATTTATTTATTTGTGTCATTTACAAATTCATTTTTAAAATTGCGAATATAAAAAAAGAACATGGGACTATTCGCTAATGCGAATGCAAATATCCTTTACATCACTAGATAATATCGAAAGTGAATTTTTAGAACTTAACTTTGGAATTTGAATAGAATGGCTTTTTATTCTGACTTTTACCCTCTGATACTATTAATTAACACGATTTTTCTAATTGGACAAACTAACATGAAGCATTCATTACTCTGTAAGTGCGTTGAATGAAAATTAATGATACTTTACTACTAATTTAATTAAAGTTGCCGTTAGACAAATGCATATAGGTATAGAGATATGATAATGTCCTTTCTATCGGAAAAGGAATTCCCAAAAGATTTTCTTTATAACTTATTATTTTCATGGATTACTATCACTCGGAGTTTGTCTAAGTATTAAAACAAATAGCACGTGCAATCTAGTTATAGCAAAATATATGTAAAATCGTAGCGTTTTTTATGAAAATCCTGTTTTATTTTTTTAAATAGGTATACCTACCTTACCTGTTAGTATTTTAAGTAAAAGTCAGTCTCGTCGCATCTTTGGTTGCAACCGGGTGTATCACAAAACACATTAAATAAATACTTAGAATTCCAGAGTTTGTCAAACTTTATCATGAGTTCGATCGGATGTAGCCTATGTGAAGAGCATTTAACAAATGGTGTGCATTGTAGTGTGTGTGATCAGGATTTACACTTTCAATGTGCTGGCATTACGGAGGTTGGCTATAGAAAACTCGGAGAACGAAAAACTGCTTGGAGATGCCAAAAATGCAAATCTGCTGGTTTAGCTGCGCAGACAGTCAGTACTGTGCTACCAGATAGTAACTATGCAGCACTCTTCAGAGAAATTAAGAATCTCGGAGAGAAATTGGCCCCACTTCAGTTATTGATAGAAGATGTCAAAGCATTGAGAACTGAGTTTGTGGATCTTAAATTGTTTGTAGAAACTACCAATAACTTTTTAGCTGATTTTTCGAATAAGATTAGTAACTTGGTGGGCCGATTAACGGATCTTGAAGATATGAAAAAAGAGCACACTAGCTTAATTTAAATAAAATTAGAAGGAATTGAGGATGATCTTCATGAGAGGGAGCAATGGGCAAGAATGAATAATGTTGAATTGAAGGGGGTGCCGCAAACTAAACATGAAAGCCTTTTTGATATTTTCCTATCAATTAGCAAGAAGGTTCAATGCCCGATAAATAAAAATCAAATCAATTTTATAACCAGAGTACAGTCCCGTGATCCGAATCATATTAAGCCGATAGTTGTATGCTTCAACAACCATTATTTAAAGGAAGATTTTATGGCCGCTGCAAGACTGTTATCAAAAACTTTTCCCATTATGCCTTCTGACCTAGGTATCCAAGGACATCAAAAAATTTTTGTAAATGATCACTTAACCCCCCGGAATAAGGAGCTTTTATCTAAAGTAAAGAAAGCTGCTAAAGAGAAGGGGTTTCAATATATCTGGGTGAAGAATGCAAAAATATATGTGAGAAAAACGACACATCACCTCTTTGATGAAAACCGAAAAAGACATTTTCAAAATAAAATAGTAATCATGTGGTGTGTTAATATATCTTTTATCTTTATTGAATCAAGTTTTCTATTTAGTAATATTTTTTTATTTTCTTATTATATTTACAAAAGAGTTGAGAAACTATTTTGTGTTGTGTTGCTGGGTGATTGAGGATTACAAAACAAACGTTTGCTTTCGTGTAAGTATTTGTCCGATTTTCAATCTTAGGGTCACCGACCATTGGCTATTTTTGCTTAACAACAGTTCAATTACTACCATCAAATTTGTATCGCTTCTGAGCTTGTACTGTGTCTGGTATGCTTCAATTTTTGAAAAATATTTCTACTACTATTTATATTTCTACTCATACTCTAATATTTATTATATTTTAATACCATATTTTACCTCATATAATTGTTGCTACTGTTTGTTTTTCATTTTAACTTTTCTAGTTATCAATTATTTCATGCATTGTTCGCTAATTGCTTAATTTGTATAGAATTAAATAGAAATGGCCTCGGTTAAACTTTACTACCAAAACGTACGTGGTTTACGTACGAAAACTAGCGTTTTATTGAGGAATGTTTATATGAATAATTACGATATTATTTCTTTTAGCAAAACATTGTTACTGGACGGCATCCATTGTACAGAATTATTTGATCAACGTTACATAGTTTTTAGGCGTGATCGAGATTATTTTCGTACCGGTCAAAAAAGAGGCGGAGGCGTCCTGATTGCGGTAAGACGTGACTTACTAGCGGTTAGTAGACATGAGTGGCGTAGTTCGGCTGAGGATATGTGGATAACTATATTTCATAAACAGGACACGTCAAATCACACGCTTCGTATTCATATTTGCACACTGTATTTATGTGAAGAAGCTCGTGGTCACTCTTTTAATACGCAATTACATAATTTTACGGTAAAATTATGTGAAGTTGTTACCTCACATCCTACAGATAAATTCATAGTAATGGAGGACTTTAATTTTGGTGACAAAGTAATGTGGCAAAAACTACCCGACAAGACAGAAATTACACCGTACAACTTAATAGATAATAACATCACACAATTCATAGACTCGATGAATTATTGCTGTCTTAACCAGTATAACTTTATTCATAATTGCAATGGACGCATTCTTGACTTGGTTTTGGCGAATGAAACTCTCCAAGTGGAGGCTTGCAGTGAGCCACTATTAACAGAGGATGGTCATCATAAATCAATATGCATTACAGTGGACTATTTACAAATTCCCAAATTACTGGAATTACCTCGTTTAAGTACATGTTCCATTAAGGTGACTTTTCTGGTATCTCACAAGCTTTAGATGGTGTTGACTGGCACGATATCCTTGAAATAGGTACAGTAGAACAGGCTGTCAAGGTATTTTGTGACAAATTGTACGAATTTAGCAACAAATTTGTTCCCTCAAAACTAATGAAATCTAATAATTATCCCCTTTGGTATTATACATCAGCTTTAATAAAAATACTTAAAGAAAAATACAAATTTCATAAGAAATTCAAAATCTACGGAAACAGGTCTGATTACGGAACAGGTCTATCTTTTTCACTCTTAAGAAATCGGGCTACGGCAGTAGAAAAGAGTGTTACAATATTTACATGGCTAAAATTGAGTCATCAATAGTGGACAACCCAAAAGTTTTTTGGTCCAACATAAAAAGTAAATACAAATCAAATGCTTATCCTAATGTAATGAAATATAAAGATCAGCAAGCTAATACGGGTCTTCATATATGTAATTTATTTGCGAATTATTTTCAGACTACGTTCTTAAATGATTCCGGTAATTCTAGCTCTAGTAATATGAAATGTGATTCTTTCTCTGCCTCTAACTACATTGGGTCAATTGAGGTATCGCCAGAAGTAACATTAAAATTGCTCAAATCCTTGGATATGTTGAACTCAGGAGGACCGGATTTAATTCCTCCTATCTATATTGTCAGATGTGCCACTAGCTTGGTAACTCCATTATGTATATTGTTCAGGCGTTCACTCTCAGAAGGAGCTGTACCTTTAATTTGGAAGTCAGCGTTCATCACCCCTGTTCTTAAAAAAGGTGATAAATCGCTTATAGAAAACTACAGACCTATTTCTAAATTATACCTTTTTGCTAAAATTCTTGAGCGGATTGTATATAACCAAGTGTATACTACGCTAAAATTATCATTTAGTGATGAACAACACGGTTTCCTGAAGGGGAGGTCCACCACATCTAATCTTATATTAGCTAATGACTTTATATCTGAGGGAATGGAGAATGGGGGTCAAGTAGATGTCATCTATACCGACTATAGCAAATGTTTTGACCGTATCGATCACAAAATTCTATTGCTGAAATTGGCTGACATAGGAATTCACGGAGACTTGTATCGGTGGTTTTGTTCTTATATCGAAGATCGTAATCAGGCAGTGGTGCTTCAGGGTTTCATGTCTAACTCCATTCCTGTAACATCCGGGGTACCACAGGGTTCTCTGTTGGGTCCCTTGTTATATAATATATTTATCAATGACATTACTAAATGCTTCAAAAATTCCAAAATATTACTGTTTTCTGATGACATGAAAATTTTAAAAACAATTCTTGATGTTAGTGATGTATATGCCTTACAAAGTGATCTGACACGATTCGAGGAATATTGTGATAGCAACAAATTAGATCTTAATATATCCAAATGCTTTTATATTTCTTTTTCACGCAAAATCAATATTATCGATTCTAAATACATTATACACGAACAGGTTCTCACTAGAGTTAATACTATTAGAGATCTTGGTGTAATATTGGATGATAAGTTATTATTCGATAAACATATAGACAGTATCGTAGAAAAAGCATCAAGAACTCTTGGTTTTGTGTTGAGGATGGCGGCCAATTTTAGCAGTACATATTAGCAGTATATTTTTATAAAACTATAAAAATACTATACTGTGCGTTCGTTCGTAGTCAGCTCGAATATGCATCTGTATGGAACCCTCATTACAACCTCTATAAAATTCGTATTGAAAACATACAAAAGAGATTTCTAAGATACCTCGATTATAAAACGTATCAATATTCCCCTAATTACCAGCAAAGATGTAAACGCTATCACTTTTTGCCATTGCAGGTTCGAAGAGATATATACGACGTTTGTTACTTTTTTTAAATAGCTAATGGAATGGTTGACTGTTCTGATTTGTTGAGTAAAATATGTTTAAGAACTCCACAGATAGGCCTCAGGAGTCGTCCTATTCTTTATGTACCAACGGCTCGCACTAACTATAGAACTAATACTTTTATATTGAGAACATCCAACAAAATTAACAGATTGCCTAGCGATATGGACCTCTTCCACACCAGCATCACAACAGTGAAACGCATTCTCAGCACAACTTATTTATAATTAATATGTAAATGAATTATTCAAGCACAATTTTATTTATTTCTTCTCTCTTGCTATCGTTTTCTGCTTTTTTCTTTTTTAGTTTTGTTAAACGGGCACTGCATTATGCATTTTTAGTTTATACTATAGGTGGTTTTTAATTAGTATTGTTTTATTTATAGTACCGTTACAAAGTTGTATATGAAATATCTGTAAATCTCCCTTAAAATAATAAATAAATAACTAAATAATAAATAAATAAAAAGAAATTAAACTTCGAAGAAAATTATAGTTATTAAAAAACTTCGGTATTGTGTTCTAGCTACACAGAATTTATAAGATTTTTTTTAAAAAATAGTAAAAAAGCCAACATCACGCGGTGTTCCCAGGCGGTCACCCATCCAAGTACTAAACGCGCCCGACGTTGCTTAACTTCGGTGATCGGACGAGAACCGGTGTATTCAACGTAGTATGGACGTTGGCGACAGTTTGTACTAAAAACACGAACAGAAACCCATCACAACTGCGATGTCATTGTAAGCTATTTCAATTTTACAATTCTTTGCTGTATCGAGCACAAAGCGTTACATGATTGCACGAGTAAAAACAAGTTCAACGACTATAACAGTAACAATTAGTGAAGTAAATATTATTATAATTTACTTTTCTTTCAACTGTTACTACGAAAAAAAGTAAATAAAAATTAAAAAACCGAATTCGTATTATTCCTTGCTTCATATTATTTCTTGCCTGTAGTTTTCATCACTTTGTACGAAGATAATGATGCTGAAAGAACAATATTAAATTTGATTGTGAAAATTTCATTTATGAATCACAACAAACTATAAACCGATTCTGTTCATAATTACATGCGCTGTTAATTACTTGTCAGAGAGGGACTTAGGATAATAAAATTTAATTGATTGTGTTCCATTGTTACTATGACGTTTAATTTCATTGAGATATGACGCTGAATATAATAAAATAGTTATGTTTGTTAGGTTTAAATGGAGAATGTGAATTAGTGATTTTATCGCATATTACTTGTCGTTAAAAAAGTAAATAAAGATTACAAGAATTAAAAAATGTTTTAATCGTTATTATATATAATCTTTTATATTATATTATAATCTTTTTCCTCCTTCTCGTTTGTATGAATTTCTATTTGAAAAAGGTAATGTTCATCGTTAATAATCAAAAAGCTTTAAATACCTTTGAATAATGTAAGTACATTCAGTTCTAGATGTACGTGTATATGTAATAATATGTATTTAGGTATAGACGTTATAATCTAGATAAGAGACTGGTCGCGGTTTCGGGAGACCCCCGGACTGGCAGCTTCTGCCGCCAACAAATCAGTTTGGTTATTCAATGAGATAATGCTGGACAGCTTTCTAAGCGGCAACTTTGAGAAAGTCTATTATTTAAGATAATGTGTAGTTTTAAGTTTGAAAATATTATTAACGTATGTATGTACTTTTTGTTAATAATAAAGCATTTATATCTAGATATTATTTACAATAGGATGATTAAAAGAAAATAGATCTAGTCAATATCTATAAAATAGACTTTTATGTAAGTAATTTCAGTACGTTCTTGCTAGTTGTTTCTAGAGCTGTTAAGGTGCTCCCCCACACAAACAGGCAAAAGTATAGAGCTCCTCATTCTAAAGTTCGTAAAATTCTTTATGTAATCTAGTAATTATTGGTTTTATTTATGAAGAAAGGGTCTTTTGAAAAAATTTTAATAGTCGCTTTACATCAAGAAATACATTATTATACAGAAATACATATTATACATTGGTGTATATCACAAGTAAATATAGCTTTCACCTTTGAAGTAGATGCACGTATTTCAAATTTTTAGGCTTTCCTTTGAATACAGATTTTATATGTATTTTATAGATAAATAAAAAATTTGAGACGGCTAAAATGTTGAAGATGATTATTATATTTTTATTGTTTTTTATATTTTTTCAAATAACGAGAAGATAGCCTCTAAAACTTGCGAAGAAACAGTATTTGACTACGGGACGCGCCTTAACGGTTTTTGCGCCCCTTGGAGACATGATTCCACATAGTGCGAGAGGGACTCCAATGCATGCTACAGGAAATCCCGGAACCCCACAGCAACTACAACCAACAGTTGGGCGTAGCCTAACCTCCCGGTGATAGGGTACTTTTGTTTGAATTTCTCCTGTGTTCCCAAAATATGAGCACAAAAGTCGCTTTGAAACCTCCATATCATTTTCGGAGACCAAAGATACCCCCACGCTTATAAACACTGAATTTTTTTCATCCATCGGTTTACGTATACAAGGTTAATTCGAAAGGATGTGTAAATACGAAAGGGTATTAAAGTACCCATGACAACGAAAATTTGCATTCCAAAACTCGCCAAAATTCAATAGTTCTAGTGTAACACCTCAAAGTTTAAAAAAAAAATGACGAGGCAACCCTGGTATTTACATCGCTAGAAAACATTTGGAATATGGGCATAAGGATAGGATTGTAAATTTTTTCTCTTATGTTTTTTTGTATGGATAACAAAATAAACTTATTCTGTAATTATTACATTCTGCAATATAATATTCAACAGTAACACGTTTGAACACCAGCGGATTTATACCCCCTTTTACAATAACTTTGTATAATTAATGTAATTCGTTCTATCTATGACTTATTTCCGTCTCTGCTCTGACTCTAGCTGTTTTTCTGCTGCCGATAGTAATCAAGGAATGGGAGTCTTTTTTAAGCAACTGATATGTATAAATGATGGATTCAGAAAATGTCATTAGTTGCGATTTGCGTTTAGAAGTCCATATTCCTATAAAACTGGCGACAAAATTTGAACGTTGTTGCCTAGTGAATAGTTTAGATTCGCTTTTGATAAATACACGATAATGTTAACCGCGGGGCCTCCGCGCGGCGGCCGCAAGAATGTTTTCTTGTCGTATGTCTGCGCTGTAACTTTGTTGAGCCTTGATTTTGATACCTTCTCGTCATGAATAATGAACGGCCAGATTGCAAAAGTCGGTCAAATTACAGGGTTCTTATGAGAAGTTTGTATAGAATATAGGAAAAATAATTATTGCGAGAACAGACATTCAAGTGTTAACTCTGATTATGTCCATCGTTTAGAATACGATGTGAATATAGATAACGAATTAATATATAGGTGGTAGAGCCATGCTGCATTGCAGCACGAATAGGGCCGGCTCGCCCCGTGAAATACCACCCTCTCACAGAATATCGGCGTGAAATAACAGTATCTATTGCTGTTGTGTTTCGTTTGGTGAGTGAGAGTGCCGGTGGCCCATCACCCCCTCCCCCTCCTTTCCCTATTTCCCTATAGGCTGGCAACGCGCCCGTGATTCTCCGGATGTTGCGGGTGTCCAAGGGCGGCGGTTGGTTACTCTCCATGAGGTGACCCGCTTACTCGTTTGCCCCCTCTTTTATAACCAGTATTTTTTTGCTATCTTGCGTTCATAATTTATAACCCGGGTAGCAATATAAACTTGAACCACGCGTGCTCCAAGTTTGACATGCAACTGTATACACTTGAGACAAGTTTAAACTAGGCTCTATAGTTACCATGCGATAAAGATACAATGTTGACATAGCAAAAATGGAGTTATTGAGGTACAACATTCCGTCGTACCAGAAAGCAATTTTGTGGCAATACAAAAAAGTAGGTACCACACAAAAAAACTTGATACCTACCTTCAAAAAATAATGTGATTGCAGCAACATTGCCAAGAACTTAGATGTTACATTCGGCATAGCAGTTTTTAATCATTACTAATTGTCAAAAACTCGCGTCCTTGTTATTCGACTTAGCAAATTTACTACTAAAATAATCAAACATATAGTAATCTTATATGCTATCTGAGATGTTTGTTTGGTTCCCTAATAAAGTATCCTCAGGAAATTCTGGAACTCGAATGATTAGAGTGATGGTTTTCTGACACACTTCGTTGAGAAGTGAAGCCATAAGTCTGAAATTTTGGCCGGAAAATATCGAAAATATGTACATACATAAAAATCATAAAATATATAATATTAATTACTGAGTTTATGGATTTTCGCTTAGTAATATCTGAGATCCTGTACACTAAAAACAACGTCAAGTTATGATAACAAGACAGAAAACTATCAAATTGACATTACAACCACAAAGTATTATTCAAAGTGAATAAACAGCAATAGAAAACGAGCAATTACTCAGTCCACTGACCAAATAGTTCAGTAATAACGAAATTGGTGCCGAAAATTGGTCTGAACGAATTCGACACGTGACTAGATAAGTACTTATTTATGAAAGATTTGTGTGGAGGGTTAGAAAGGAAATTCTCCTGTTTTCTTTAATTAAATCAATGTTTTATTACGGAGCAACGTTACAAATTTTTTATAATTTAACTGTATGATAAAAGTACAATGGATTCGTTTATAATGTCAGGGAAATGGAAATCTAAGCAGAGGACAGAAAGCAAGCCAAAATATTTATGTGATGAATTCCTAAAATCTTTAGCTATTTTCCGGTCAAACTCCAAAAATCACGACACGTATTTCGCCTCCATATAAGCTACGCATAGAGACGGAAGTATACCGGCGGGGTTATCACTTAAAGAACGATAGCTGCGCCGCAGTCGCGCGACGATTGTTTTAAATTGGTACTTACGAGACCATGCAGTAAAATGACTTTTTGTAGCACAAATAGGATCGCAAGTAGTAGTTTTTAGTTCGCCAATTACTTAACATAGGCAGCAATAGCGATTCGGGACATTATTATCGTGCTCGATCGCGTAAAATTCAACTGTTACTTAATAAGGTAGCGGTAGTATTCCCTTGATGTGGAATCCAAAGACAAACACCATTTTATGATGCCATGTATCTTAAGATCTTAAAAAATAATTAATACTTATATGTTATTCTTATGCAGGTATTAATTAGTAAGTAGGGAGGTATTATTAACACAAGACGACAAAAAATTTTTGCGATTTTTAAACTACTATAGATATGGAATAAGAACTCCGTTAGAACAGTTGGTTAATACTTATTCATCCCCAATCTGCGTTTCGTTTCGTTTGTTGACATTTGAATTTTGTATGACCCATCATTATTCCTTGCGTGCAAGTAAACTTTGGTTACAATTTATTTAAACCAGCTCATTCATTAACAAAAAGCTTTCCCTTGTCGCGGCCGTCAATTTTATTTTATCATAATATTAACAGTAGTCAGTGGGTCAATTCATAATTGATGATTTGTGGTTTCAAATTGATGAGGAAATGAAGCAAAAATGTAAAAGTTCTTCTAGTAAACGTCATTGATATAATATTTTTTCAAACAGATATACCGCAAAAAAAAAGGAGCCGTCGCGGAAGGACTGGTAGATGTTAAACATCGCAACTATTTCGTAAAGAAAATATGGCATGGAATTATGGTTTATTAAAAAAAAAATATAGCTTAATCAAAAAATATAGCATAATCAAAAACAAAATATTCAGATTATTTTCATAGAAAAATAATATTCTTTATTTAAAAAACACAGGCAACCTGTTCCGAAATTAATAACGACACTGCATACACTGTAGATATACGAGCTCAGTACAAACGCGTGATAACGCGTCGCCACTTCACCACGCCAACAGCTGGTCTGACCCGCCGCATAAAATGTTTCACATCGAATAGCAGACTTAGCAAAAATACTAAGTCAGATTCCAGTTTATCTTACAACATAATCTTGTAACATAATTTCAATACAATACATACACAGATAGGTATCACCACGCTGTATCACTAACGGGCTAGTCAAAGAGGATGGAATACCAAACGTAGCAGTCCTTATACGCACTTTTGTCGCCTACCCCAAATCCCATTATTCTTCTCATACACTATTTGATCTTCATGAGTCAGCCTTGGTCTTCTATTTTTTTACAAATGTGGCAGACAATACATACCAATCATCTGGTCTCTAACTAGGGCATTCCTTGTGCAATGAGAACCAGACGTACCATTTATTTTGGCTTTATAAATTTTCTTCGTCGACAGTTCATCATTCGTTTTTTTGTGTGCTAGAACGATGAAAGCATTCTTTACTTAATGTTTACAATAACGCTGTCATTCAACCTTGTCAATCTCATCGTGATTTTATCTGCAAGGGGTCACCCTTGCAGAAAAAGAATGACATATTTCTGAGAGATTTCATTCTGTTTCGGGCACATCCAGGCCCACTATCATACGATAAAATCATTATTTCACCGACCACTTATGTAATATGGAGGAGTGTGGTCGGTTATATGTTTGACATAGTTGCGTTTTTATGTCTGTCTGTTTGTTTGCCTTTATGTTAATCTGTGGCGTTGTAGCTCTTGAACTTACTAAATGGAGAAACAGGTCATTTGCGCCTTACTGCTGGGCATAGGAAAAAGACTCATCTCAAAGGTGAGGTGAGAAAACGGGTCGTACAGTCACGCTACAAAGTTTTCAGTTATTTTTGGATGACAAAATAATGTAGGTTTTAAAAGAACCAGCACAGAAAAGAACTAGAAAGACAATCATTTGCATTTTGCTTACTTAGCCTTTTGACTTATGAATCCACCTATGCAGACTGATGTATTTGTTGACTGGAATCTACATATCTAAGAAGGCTGAGAATTAGATATTTGGATACATACATGTAACTTCAACTTTTTATCTTAAATCGTCTAACGTGGTAATACGATTGGAGACAAAAATCTCGATAAAACAATCCAGAATCGACCCCGTTTTGTACAGAAATTCAATTAGAGCTCCGAAATTCTACAGAATTTCTAAATTATTTTTAGTAATATGAATAGGTAGTAATTATTAATATCCTAAATCTCTCAAACCAGTTTTTTCATTGGTGTTGTAGTTTTCTTGTCGATTACAATCATGTACATAAACATACGTTGAGACTTCTCCGCGTTAAAAAATTATCAAACCGCAACATAACTGTGAAATTCAACCATAACGCTTCCGCCGTAGGACGAGTGAAAAGTGGGTAAGAAAGAAATCGCTTGCGTTGGACGGGACATGTGAAATAATTATCACAAACTTATAAAGAAATGATAACAGATAAAAAAAGTCAGAGTTGTAGCTTGGCTGACGTCCCTGCATGCAATCTACCTCTAAGTAGTTAGATCCCGAATTATACATAAATAAGCGTATAACGCCAAATGTCATTGAACATGTCACAAAACGTACAGCGTTTGCTAGAAGACAGGAGGGCTATCTTTCAGTGTATTTGTACAATAAAATAAATAAAATGATCAATTTTTACCCATTGTCTTTTCACGAATGTCAGTACAAAGTCCGAAATTGGCTGCTTTCATTATCTTACACAGAAACAGAAGAATTATATAATACATAAATAATCGCATACATTAATAATAGCACCCATGAACCCACACATACGCGCACGCACGCACGCACGCACGCACACACACACACACACACACTCACTCACTCACACACACTCAGACACACACACACTCTCTCACACACACACACACACACACTCTCTCTCACACACACACACACACACATACATAATACGTACTTTTATATTTTATTTGTTGTTTTAGTTGGTATCTGCATGTCAATCAAATTAGTTTTAATTAGTGTTTGTAATTACTAAAACTAATAGTATTATTTATATAACATAGTTACTTACCCCTACGCCTAACACGTACGTAATTGAATTGTGATAAGTTTTGGAGAAGATACTGACTCCTGAGATACAGGTTATACACCTAGTTCAGGAGACAGAGACTTTATGAATTTGTAAAATATGTATGAATAAAGAATTTATTATTATTATTATTATTATTATTATATGTAATATGAGACAGCGTTTTACCTACCTAAGTATAGCAACTTCATTACGAAACGTAAATAGTCATTAATTTTACATGGATTAAATATGAAAGCGTTACACATTCCTTTAAATAAACCATCCTCGTCAAATATTCGAAATGATAATCGTATATTGATATTCATTCATGTACACAGTCGGATTAGTCTTGTTCTATAAAATATAAGTAACAAGCTGTTACCCGCCTGCTTCGCTGAGCGTAAATGAAAATTTTGTACCTAATAGTAGAATTTTGTTAGAGAAAAAAATGGTGAAGGGTCAATGGAAAAAAATCATCCACGAACGATTCCGCATCGAATGGTCCTAGTCTCATACCGATACCTTCAGTAGTTTTCACGTGATTGAAGGACCAAAAAACCAGTTTCATTATGTATAAATGTACCTGTAATTGAGAGGTATATACAACATGAATATATTTATAAAGTCAAATAAAAAGTTAAACTGTATCACGTAATAGAGAAAGAATAGTAGTGAATTTTGTAAATTTCATTTGCCAACGTCCATACTACGTTGAATACACCGGTTCTCGTCCGATCACCGAAGTTAAGCAACGTCGGGCGCGTTTAGTACTTGGATGGGTGACCGCCTGGGAACACCGCGTGATGTTGGCTTTTTGTTGTTTTTCTCTGTAACATATTATTGCGTTTTATTTATTTAAAATTTCTGTGAAGCAATAATATTTAAGTAGCTGAGTATGTAGTTTTATCAGTACCTTTGATTTCTCATAGATTTGCACATTTTTTGCTTGAAAATTTAAAGGTTTTTTAATACAACACGATTTTCGATTCCAAAACAAACATAATATCAGATAAGTATTTAAAGTTATTGCTTAACATAGAAACATTTATACCATCAAACTCAAGTAACTATCTGTCAGCCACCCTCGAACTGCGCGAAATAAATACTTATAAGCAGAATTTATCGAAAACCATTACCTTGTCTTTACCTATCTCAGCGGGATGGTTATGAGTAAAAGTTGAGAAGCCGAGACATACGAACAACATAAATAACTATAGCACCAAGCCATAATAAAACTGGATTTTATTTCAAAGTAATAGAGAATAATTTACAATACAAGCCGAAGTTTTGAAAGCAAAACTATTGTTGCTCAGATATAATGCGAGACATTTATAATGTATTGTGTTTTGATTGTGTACGTCAATTCATAGAATAGTTTCTGTCGACGGATGACGCTCATACAGCAATAGGAAATGGTTATGTCTCAAGATCCGAAGCCAAGTTTGAATGGACCAAATAGCTGGATGTTATCGCCCGCTCCGTTAGCTTGGTTTATTGTCTTCAAGTCTGCCTTCGAGCGTGAAATACTCGTATATGTACTATACGAAGAGGAAATTTCGATAATATGATGTCAAATTTTCGAGTGTTTTATGGATTGGATGAAAATGGAAAATGCTGAAAGCTTATTGCCATTTGAGCAAAATGTTAAATCGTCATAAGATTTATGTCATTCGCGTAAAATATATTAGTTGAGTTTAGTAATTTATTTATTAAGAAATTCAAAAAAGACTAAATATCTTCATTTGTTATTTCTTTTCTATGAAATTAGTATTTAAAATATGAAGTAACTGTTACGGTTAAGTAGAAGGTCGACTTATTTTAAATTCAGCTGCTTCCATTAAAGAAAGATAAATAATACCTGTCACATAATATAACGCCTTAGAAACTTCCCCTTCACAATTTTACAAAAAGGACTTTATCAAAGGCTAAATTGATGGACAGGGCATTATGAAACCACCAATACAATGCAAGCAATCGCAACTTTTTAGGATTATCAACCTTATTTATTCCTAAAAAGTCGATTTAGCTACAGATATCGGTTAAAATTTGGTGGGCAAGTCTATAGAAAAGACACCCTATGAAGTGCATGCCGTACCAAGTATCATTTTAGATCAAACACGTGATAATGGCCATAAGAGCGCCCCTATTATTTGATACAATAAAAGTGAAGTGCCGACATATTCCGCATTCTACTGCAAAATGACAACACGGTACAATCTAACGAAAGTAACGTTGACTCGAAATCGAAAACCTAATCTTAACAACATAGAAATAGAGATGAAATTACAATGCGTATTGATCAAGTTTCTGAAAGATTTTAGATTAACAGACACAGAATGCACGTTGCTATCGTGTACAGTGAAACGGTCGGTAGGCTCACAGATACGGACTAATGGTGATTGAGAAAAATATTGCTCCTGTATACTCGAACAATAATTCGTGGTTATATCTTCATGAATATTGAAGATCCGTTTGCGATATTTTTATTTGATTATTCTAGACTTAATGACAATCGTAAATAATTGATATGTCTCTTTTATATTTCGAGAATAAAATTGTTACAACTTGTTCATGTTTCATAATAATATCGGACCATTGTTTGTGTACATGAAAGTACCTACCTGTTTTATCCAAGTACACATAAAGTTCTAATACTTGTATTTGTGCCCTTATAGATAATAAGCACTGAATTTAAAAACTTTGGTTCTTAACTACACTGTAATTTTTGTTAAACTTCTAAAACTGAAATCTTTCATCGTTATTATCTGTTCCAGTTTCAGCGACTGCAGTGTCTACGAAAGTATTGACCTTCCTTCATACTACTATTTAACTTAAGAATGTACAGTTGAAAACATTTTAGCTAATTCGTTGAATTAAAAATAATCCGTAGTAATTTTCGTTGTATAATTTAGAGTATTAATTACCGGCTTGTTCACGCGTTACTGGAATCGACGCGACACTTTGTCGTCGTATTAAATTTATTCACCCCTTTCACCTCTTTTCATCCCTTTCCTCTATGCTAGTTGACTGAATATTAATAATCGTGCTGCGAGGGTAATCTTTGACGATTAATGTATTTAAAATATAAGTATAGATACAGTTAGTATGTGGTAAAAATTTCTGAGTTCTATTTTACACTCTCTTTTTATATTTGTGACGAAATTCAATGTCCGAGAAAAGTTATTACTTATTACTATATGTGCAAGGAATGCGAAACACTTGTTTGCAGTGACTTTTTTTCTGATAACAGCGCTGATTTTGCGATGATGCAGCATTGATGCTAAACATTACTAATTGTATTACATTTTGTAAATATAACATCATTGGTCATTGACATCATAATTCACAACATTAAAGTAAGTAATCACAAATGACGGCGATTTGACTTCAGTCATATATATAATGATTGATAAAAAAAATACTGTTATTGATATATCTAGTACTTACGTTACTAATTTTCTTTAATGTTTAATCCCATTAAAACATTCATATTATTGTTAGAGATTTGCACTACTTACTAGAAGTGCCTATATTTTATCTACAGGTATTCTCTTATCTCAGGTATTTGCTTAGGATTTATTGGCTGAAAGGAATCCATAAACAAATCCATAAAGGGTCTGTAGTAGTTATAGGTTCGTTAGTAACATGTACTAGTGTATATCTGTAATCAAAAACTCCAATCGCAAAATTAAGATTATCCGAACCCTATCTAACAATGTCAAATTGTTTATCATATAACTAATAGGAAATAATCACAGAGTAATTCCATTACTGACAAATTCGATTGTAGAAAGCTCACTTGATATTACTACTGACAATATTCGAATTGGAATCCGTAATATATTCACCCCTGTGCGTCGGGGTGTTGTACGACGAGTGATGTAGGAAAAATATTGGTATGTAGTATGAGGTTAGACCTCATAATAGAAATACATTTGCTGATGCAAGAATACGAGATTTTGGCGAATCACTTAAGTACTTGTATGTAAGCTATTAGGTAATAACGAATTGTGAGTAAGATTTTTTTTGATAGTTTATTGTACCTACTAAAAAAATTAGTTCGGGTGACTTCTTCAGAAATGACAGATCTCAAGTTACCAAAGTTTTACTAATATGATCCGTTTCAATCCAACTTGTCAAACCTACCTTAGGCCAGAGGCTAAGGGAAATAAGAGGCGACCCCCACTTCAGGGCTTTCTTGGTCCAGCATTTATCAATTGCGGTCTAACGCGGCAATACTGCCAGCGTAATGGTCACATTTGGCGCTGTCTTCTTCCAGCTGAATAACATTTACACATCATAATCTAATCTACACAACACACTTTAGAATAAGATAGTTAATTTAGTTTTAATTTAGAATAAGATAGTCTTTATTTATTTGTCAAAAGAATAACCTTTTTGAACATTTTTGAATTTTTGTGAATTGTCTTGTTGAAATCATATAACATTATTTAAACCTTATATAATATAACCTTACTCTCCTAATAAATACAGTCTCCGACTTGAAGTTGGTTTTTTGGATATCTGTAGATATACCCACGTATATACCTACATACGTATTACTCTTTATGCCTACCACTTACCTTTAGGTACAAAAATATCAAATAAGTATTTTATAGAAATTTATTACGTGGTATTTTTTTAAGCTCTGATCATAATAAACTGATTACAAAGATCTCATTTATTTTTACTTTTAATTCGTAAAATTATTTATTATTGAAAAAAAAACGATGTATTGAACCTTATTGTCAAGCTAAAACTTTACCTATTTTTAGAAATATAACCTTTAAAATTAATACTATACCACATGTTGCATCAGTGGCTTCATATTCGTCGATACATATGGTATTGTTTGCCAACGACAGATTTTAGATAAAACTGATACCTCAATTTTAAAAATGGGGATTAGAAAAAGGATACCAATTTGTGTTATTCATTTGGACAATTCCAACTTAAACGATTGGGTGTAAAGTTACTAACAATGTAAAAAAAAGCGTGTACTCATGTACGCAAGTAAGAAGTTATACTTCTTGGGCATAAATAAAAATAAAAAATCAAAAGGGAGAAATAAAAACACTTTTATAAAAAAGTTAAACCGACTTCAAAAAAGAACACTGAAAATATGAAATAACTATCCCTATATACGAGTTCAAACCCAATGACACAAAAAAATTATTTGGGGGAAATAATAAAAAAATTGGTAACCGCGAAATAAAAATTTATCCAGAACGGTTTTAATTCGATAAAGCTGGACTTACATGGCGACAAAAAGTGCTAAAAATTAAGTATGCAGAGATTGTAAAATTATAAATTAAGAAAATAAAAAAATATTATAAAAAAATTAAACCGACTTCAAAAAAGAACACTGAAAAGTATGAAATAATTTTCAGTGTTCTTTTTTGAAGTCCTTTACTAATCAAAACTTAAGTACAAAAATAACATTGTAAATACTATACAAATACCCATATAATTAAATTTGACAGTTATTGAAGTCGGTGCCAAATCAATGTTCGACAACAGAAAGTCTATCAGTTTAGTAGGCTTGTCACCGACTTCAGCAACTGTCAAATTTAATTATATGGTTATTTGTATCGTATTTATAAAGTTATTTTTGTACTTGAGTTTTGATTAGTAAGGGATAGTTATTTCATACTTTTCAGTGTTCTTTTTTGAAGTCGGTTTAATTTTTTATTAAAAGTTTTTTTATTTCTCCCTTTTGAGTTACCTTGGCCTAAATAAATATCCAGGGCAGGTCTACAATTAGTTTATTTTCTAATTCTGGAGCGCAATGTGTTAACTTCCATTCTATTGAGGAGCACAAACTGTGGGCTTTCACAATAAAAGATGCGATCAGATCGAACATGGGATATTATAGCCCATTATGGCCATGATCAATATAATATCAATATCAATCAGTTATAAAAGAACAGTGTAAAGGTTGCATCATAATTACACCCTAGCAGTATTCCTACAATCCGAAGACGACAGCCACCAGCCGTATTCTCTGTCCGCGACAAGACTGACTCTACTGACTGAATTTTTTTTTTTTTTTTTTTTTTGGTTTCTGAGAGGCGAAATGAAACCCCCGCGGGCTACCCAGCCGGACTCTACGCCGACTGGGGAGTGTCGGACTCGAACCGACTAAACAAAACCCCTCTTTGCTGTTAGCCCTAGTGGCTTTTACAGCGTCACAGGTCGCGTTGGGGCGAGCGCTGAAGGCGCCCTGCCAGATGGTCGACCGCCTGAGGGTTCCTCCAGCCGAGGGATGCCTCGTATGGAGGGCGAACCTCGGGCTCAAGGCGTCGCCAGGGGAGCTTTCCGCACCTGCGTGCATCTTAACGGGCTTCCTATTCGGGTGAGGGCCGGGCCTCTAGCGGACCCGGCCGGCGAGGCGGCTGAGGGCCGGTTAGTGTGCCTAGTGTTCCGCGTGGCAGTTTACAATGTGGCTTAAGGCCCGCGTGTGTGCGTGTAGAGCTAAGTGATCGAGCTTCTAAACGTGAGACCCTACGGGTGTCGCGGGGGTCGTCCTCGCCTCCGCCGGTGGGGGCGGTGCGGTCGTAGTGTGTAGGTTGGCATGTTCGAGTTCGAACGTGTAATGTCGTCGTCGCTGTCGCCTAACACATGTCTAGGTCTACGATAGCGTTTGCGGACGCGGCGTTCGGGGGTGTACGATGACGCCCTGACCACTAAGGGATTCGGGTGTAAGGAAGAACGGTGAAAGAAGCGTTGGGACGCCTCTTTTAGATATTGAGTTATAGAGGGTAATTCTAGGTCGTAGTGCAGATCTACGTTGCGCACGTAAGGAGGGGCACCGGTAGCCCTGCGCATGAACCTATTCTGAATAACTGACTGAATTTATTATATCACAGCCAATTTATATCTTCTCCCTACTACCATTATACCATGTGGGGACAACGATAGTTAACAAATGACATACAAGAGAACCGTCAATATTAATGAATAAAGGTTATAACTAGGTCGCGTTTTTGGGTGTATCTTCGAAACCAAAGCTTCAATACTAATGAAATTTCAATAGAACCAATCTGGTAGTGTATCCTTTCAAACAAAAAAGATTTTTTCAAATCGGTTTATAAATGACGGTGTTATGAGGTAATAAACATAAAAAAAAAACATACAACCGAATTGAGCACCTCCTCCTTTTTTGGAAGTCGGTTGAAAACAAGTGTGGCCAAGTATAAAAATTAAAACCGGCCGCTTAAAATGAATGAAATAAGAATTAAAACGGATACCTACTGAACACCAAGCCATTAAGACGCAAATGATTAGGGCGCAAATGAAAGAGCTCAAAGAGCTGTTCTGAAGGTTCTTCTGAGGAAACCTAAGTACTAACAGTCCATCAACTATTTGTCCTGCAGACTGTTTTGGAAAACATTCAAAGATGACTTTTGAACCCGACGTTTCATTAGTGCGTCGTACTGACAGAATATACGAGTATAAAACAGATACACGCAGGACTGTAGCTGCAGGTCGACGCTACTATTTTATTAGTTCTTTGTTATAAAACAGAGTGAACATAAAGTTAAACATGTACCACTTAACTCGACACATATGCAAAAAGAAGTGTCTTTCTTGCTTGGCTATCGTCTCTTTCTTACGACGATACTGAAACAGTAGCCAAATTTAACTGAAATACAGACATCCATGTTATACTTGTACATATCATATACGTAGCATAGCGTTAACTAAAGTCACTAATTTAATTATTAATTTTGACTATATTTAAACAGCGATCGTTCGCGGATACAGCTGAAAATATACTTTCTGATTGACTAGACTACCTCCATTATACGCAACCACTTCGCGGCTATTTGACAACTACTACGCAAAGACTAGGTGAGATAACTTCTTGGACCAATAAACATAATGCACGGAGCCACAATAAGTTGCCGCTTTTACCACCGCGTGTCAAACTAATTTTCGTGTCTATTTCTATCTCATTAAGGCGACGCATTGATAAACAATAATTTAATCTGAAATAGACCTTCTGTTCTATGCACACGTGCGCGCGCTAGCTTACGAAAAATACGAAAAAACAGTTATTTTCGTTTAAATTACAAACTATAATTAATTTTGAAAAATCATGTTGTCATTTTGAAGTGTGCGTTTAGATTCATCTACATAAAAAATTTAAAGGCTTTAATCGGTCCCATTTGTCCGTAAAAAGCAAATCTGTGTTTTAAAAGAGGTTTCTTTAATATTTTTTTTATGTTATAAAAGCTAATCAACCGTGTAATGCTATTGTCAAAATAAAGCCAGTGAATTGAAGATTATGGTTACCACAAATCACTTTCATATGTTTTGTAATTGCTTAGAAAAATTGAAAACCCCGACATCAAAATTTCCAATGCGTCGTCTTACGGGTAACCAAGAGTAAAACAGTTAGTTATAGTAAGTATTGCAATCTCACGCTGTCGGTGTATTTCGTGTCAGCTTATGAGTCGGTTATGAAATAATTATTTGCAAAATACCCGTAAATCTTAAGTCTTTTGGCTACTAGTATTCACAAAAATAAAAATATGTCATATTCAGCTGTGTATCGTTGTACTGTGACCTTCCCTTGTCACGCACATTGGTAAAAATCTAGAAAGTCGGTCAAAGAAGAAAGGACATTTTAGAGAAATAGAGAAAATACTCCGTCCATTGTAATCTTTGGTCCGAGCTTGTGAAGCTAACGCTATGTTGATTTAAAAATAATATATATGGCGTCTTGACGTCTATGGCATGAATTAATTCCAAGAAATGAAAATAAAATCATCGGACCACATCATGGGGGATATCATTACGATCACGATGAGTTGAGATGAGAGAGACGAGATGTAAGTAAGAAAAGTACAACAATAGGCTTCGTACTCCGGCAATGAATTTAAAATCATTGTCATTATTTAACATTATTACATATTTTTCTTCTTCTAATTTGCAAGTCCTTGTTAAATATGTACCTGACCAGGTTTTAATTACGTATATGACTTTATTCCATATTTGCACAATTTGCGAAATTCAGCTACGGGATAGCTCTCATTGCATAGAACTTGTTCAAGGTACAGGCTAGCAACCTAATCTTTGTTGTTACCTACTTAAAATGTACGTATATTTACATAATTGTTGTGTATAATTAAACCACACCCACATCACATTGTTAATAATTCCGAAGTGAACTGGATTTAATTAATACAACGTAACGTTCCATCCATTAAAAAGTTAATGTTCACAAATTACTGTAAAATATCTCATCAATCTTGCATTTAATTATTTTGACAGGCGTTTAGAAGTTTTATTAAAATAAATAGATAAGGTGCACGCAAATATTATAATATGAGAATCGTTCAAACTTTTAGATACATGAAAAAGCAGATACGATTTCTTAGTGTGTGCGGTGCGGTGCGGTGCACCCTTGTATACAAAATAAGCAACGAAGAGATACGCTGTAGGACAGGATTGCACGACAGTGTTATTGTAAAAATGAAGAAAGGAGTGCTTTGATGGTTCGAGCACATGGAAAGAATGAGTTATGAAAGCTGACGAAGAACACCTACAGAATGTGTAGTAGTAGAAGTTAAGGAAGACCAAGGTGTGACCACGGCTAGACTTACGAAGATCAAATAGCCAGAATGTAAGCTGACGAGAATGTTAAAAGACCCGTATACCTAGACGAAAACGAGGAGGAAATCGAGGAGGCGAAAGAAGTATGTAAGGATCGCGAAGCTTGACACTCCATCCTCTCTGACTACCCCGTTAGTGATACAGGGTGAAGAGAAGATATAAAATTATGAAGGATTTAAAAGTACTTCAAATTGGAGAAGTAACTATAAAAATTATATTAAAAAATGTAATAATATACTAATATAATTTTTAGGTGCAGGAGAAAATTAACAGTTGCCATATTCAATAGTAAGTATCGTTGAGTGATACTTTTGAAAATAAGATGGGACAAATTTTGAGATGAATAATTTAATGTAAAGAAAGCGCTAAGTAACGTATAATTATATATTTTCGCATTTATAGTTTGAAGAGCTCACCTCAACTCACACGATGACCCTAAAAATCTTTTTCAACTTACTATGCTCCCAAAAATCAAAACTTTAAAATAAATACTTCAAATGTCAACTGTTTACGCCAAGTAGTCCATGCTCCAAGCCCCCAATACGGGAAATATTCCCAAAGTAACCCCCAAAAGAAAGAGTTATAATTCAACTTTGAAGTTCACGTCCGTGTAGTACTTTACATGTCTCTTCTAGATAAATCATAAACATAGTATTGTAATATATGACTTAAATGAGCTCTGATGAAACCACCTATTACACACAGACAGACATTTACGTTACATGAATGTTCCGTTTTTTAAATTTTGGAACACAATTCTAAAAATAAAAGCGGAAAAAAAAATACCTCTGAAAGTGCGTTACAAAAATACATTAAATTATGTCATCAGAATTCAACAGTCGTGAGTTGTGACTTGTGAGTTGTGAGTGCATCCTGGTCAATGACCTCAATATGACCTCTCTAATTTTATCAATGTATTACAACTAGTTAGATATAACTACAAGTAATCTGTCTAAAGCTTGCTGATCGAATACACAATTGCATTGCAATAGTGTTAATCTAGATAATTATCTTTCACTAATTAGTTACTTGTTCCTCATAAATGAGTTATTAACTGTTAATTGGATTATAGTTAAATGTAATTGTAATATAGTATAGTAATACAGCGTGAGGATATGTATGTATATATGTATGTAATTGTAGTACGTGGTCATTGTATACATAATTGATCTAATAATATCTATATAATATTTTGACTAAGCAACAATATGTGGGTCTCCAAACAAAAAGGGTCCAGTAGTGGAGTATTGAGTTAAGAGTAGATTCGGAATTTAGAATAGTCAATTGATAATAAGGATTAAAAAAATATTCAAATACCGGCACATATTTTTTTTATCAGATATTTGAAGTTGAAACTCTGAAAAAGCTTGTTTTGAGAAAAAGCATTGTAAAAGTTTGATTGAAAAAAAAACACACTTCTACTTGTTTATTTCTACTTAGAAACATCCTATAAAGTCATTTACTATATAAACTTGTAGATAATTGAGCATCAAGTAATAGTCAATTTTACAAAACTGTGTATTTCTGGGTAACTAAATGCCGACCACTGGACCCTTTTTGCTTGGACGCCCACATATAAAATTGTTTATAGTAGGTACCCAAGCAGATAAGTAGGTATTTATGTCATGACACCATTTATTATTCGAAAAGTCCAACCTTCATTTTTTTGCTTAAATCAGTTAAAATCAATTGTAGGGAAAAATGTAGTCCAAACATAGATGAAATAAAGATCAAGTATTATTATGATATTTTATTACACTGTACATATACCATATATTGAAATATTTAGTCGCCAACGTCCATACTACGTTGAATACACCGGTTCTCGTCTGATCACCGAAGTTAAGCAACGTCGGGCGCGTTTAGTACTTGGATGGGTGACCGCCTGGGAACACCGCGTGATGTTGGCTTTTTGTTGTTTTTCTCTGTAACATATTATTGCGTTTTATTTATTTAAAATTTCTGTGCAGCAATAATATTTAAGTAGCTGAGTATGTAGTTTTATCAGTACCTTTGATTTCTCATAGATTTGCACATTTTTTGCTTGAAAATTTAAAGGTTTTTTAATACAACACGATTTTCGATTCCAAAACAAACATAATATCAGATAAGTATTTAAAGTTATTGCTTAACATAGAAACATTTATACCATCAAACTCAACTTCAACTCACTTTCTACGTATTTTTAATTTCTGTATTTACAATTTCTAAAATTTAAAGTAGCTTAAGTAATAAATAATTATTTATGTATTTTTGGTAAGGGACGATAAGTGTGACGGTAGCTCTATTACCGCTTATTTTTAGATATTTATGTTTATTCCATAGATAAAAGGAGGATGGAATATATTGAAAATAAATGATAATAATAAAATACTAACAAGTTTTTATTAACAGGCAGAACCCAAATTTTAGAAAAACAAAGAATATAAAACCATATTGCGAGAATTATATTACTCCTCCAAGTATTGAGAATGCTTGGGACAAAATATTATCACAGATTAATTAGTTACTTACATATTATGACAGATATTTTAGGGAAGTACATAAGATTTAAATAGGTACTATTAGGTAAGAAATAAACAATAAAAATGAATACAAAATATTATGTACTTATATAGTATATTGTAATATACAGAAATACATAGTGCAATGTACACTGCAATTCATATTATATAACTTTACGAAATTTTCCATTTGGATTGAAGATCGTCAGGTGCAAGATCTCGACACAAGTTGCTTGCTCATAATAAAAATTACAATTTACTAATTAAAAAATATTATTATTTTATTGCTTAACATTGAAAGAATTTCTCTACTTTGTCATCAATGTTTCGGGAAAAAAATTACTTTTTTTAAATCATTTTAAAATGGTCACATAATATGCAACGGACAAATTTTATAACAATGCGGGCACATTGTACCACTATGCTTGTGTCGTCTAATCGATCAACTTCAGCCTAATTCCTCTCATCTGCATACTAATTCCCAGCTCATGTTCTTAATAACCCCTCTAATAAACGTATAGGTATGCTGGTACACTCCGTTTCATAATTATCTATTGCGCACTGAAATGTAATTGCACAAAGTGAAGAAAAAAAACTTGGAATAATTTGAATATAGAAAATAATATGTAGGTACCTGTTACTTTCAGAAGAGCTAAAATTTTAATCCGTAGATACAATAATATTTAACAAAATAATAGAGATATTATATTTATAAATTACAATATTAGAAATGTAGGTACCTAATTTTTACCTCATTGTTCCTGTCGTTTAAAATCAAAATTATTGCAATGAGGTCATTTTCTTAATAAATGAATAACGAATAAAAATTTAAAAAAAGTTGAAGATTTTGAATTAGATAGCTTCATTATATATAAATGAGTACTAACAGACAGAAAAATATGCAAATGACTTACTAACAATAACACCTTTAAAATACTTTTATAACTTCATGTCAAATTGCTATTACTAAAATGACAGGCGTTTATTGTCTCTTCTTTTATAAATACCTACTTATTGGCATTTTGTTTTACTATCTTTATTACATACTATACGGTATGCGCATTAAATATAGAATGCATTAGAATGTAAGAACAGAAAAATAATATTGTTATGAAGAGCTAATCTCAAAATTCAAAAATAGAGACCTACCTACGATTTTTATTTACTTATTGATCTACAAATATTTATTTAAAAAAAAATATGTACTTACATACATACATATCTTCACGCTGTATCCCTAACGGCGTAGTCAAAGAGGACGGAGCGCCAGCAGTAGCGGTCCTTACACACCTCTTTCGCTTCCTCAAATCTGTAATACATATTAATGTTAAATATGTAAATATTAGTAAATTGTTATTTAATTTATGTATTTAACTATTCATTTTAATCGTTTTTATAAGTTTATGCAATTTTTGTGTTTCTAAATGACTATCAGACATGAAGACCCAAGCGTTATATTCGAAATTAAATATGCATAGAAAAGGGTTAACTTTTGTTGTAATTCGCCACGCTTTCGGTATTAATATCTTGATCCATCAGCCAGTGACGGGTTAAGATGAATCAGCGCCAGTCATGGGGGTTACCGGGGACGCTCAAAGTGTTACGATGTTCAACTTTATCATGTGTGAAATTTTGGGGTTGATGGTTCAGAGTTATTTTGATCACCATGTTTCTAAAAGTTTCTATATTTAAAATATTTTTATTACTAAAAGTTATTGGTTTTAAAACAAAATCTACTATCATATTGGTAATATATTAATACAATATGGTTGTCTTTTTCGGTTTGATGTTATGATTAAAAAAAATTGGCGAGAAAACGAGAAAACTTAATAATTTTATAATAATAATAATATTTATTTATATGCAAGAATGCGAGTAAAATCGGATGTACATGGAATGAAATAGACACTTTACACACTGCTCACTAAAAGCATGCCAATATTACATTTGAACTCCTTAGGAGGTTCAGATCATAACAATGAACATATGTCCATATTATTGAGATTCATAATAATTAATTACATAACACAAGTACTCAACTCAATGTTCACAATTTTGTATGTCATAATGAATTAGATCAATCATATGTCAAACCCATAACATAAAAGCACAATACAATACAATAAAAGCACAAAAGAAAACATGTTAAAAAGGTAAAAAAGAAACATGTCAAACATAAAAAATAATAATAATAATAAATGTCAACTGAAAAATAATTAATAAAAAAGACATCGATTTGAAAGCATTTAAGTACATTCGTTAAAATAATTAAAATATTATATTGAGAAGTCATCATTAATTTTAAATGGAATTTTAATGGTTTTAATGAAAACGCATCCAAAATAATTAAAAGATTTTTATATAATTCATCAAGCAACTACATACAGTACCTACTGCTTTCTGGCACAATCGCGGTTGACACTTGGTTTATAAACAACGAGCCGTGACCTGTGGTTTTGATCGTTTTGAATATTATTCTTATTGTTAGCCTCACGTCAATTTAGTCACATGAAGTAGCCATCTGTGATAACTTTGTAACAATTCAGTGGCTGGAGTGGGGTTAAAATAGGTTTCCAACATATTAATGAGGCTGTATATGAGAGACTTTAGTCTTTTGTAATGTATTTTGTGTTTATTTTGTAGTATTTGTAGAATATAAATCGTTATATTATACGCAGTTTTTGTCGTGTCTGACTGAACATGGCGCCTAAAGCGGGACTATGAATAAATAAATGTATTAGCCCGTTCTTATGTGTATCTGAATTATCAATTTTTAATAAAAAAAATAGATTTTCAATTTTCTAAATATTATAATGTGAATGTAAGAAAATCTAATAAATAATTTATTTTTCAATTACAAATAAACAAATGTATGTGTCTCGATAAAATCATATTAAGTGTAGATTTGAGCAAAAACTTTTTCTGTGGTTGTAGCACAAAACACTAACGATGGATATGCCCATTTACATTTTATACTTCAAGTCAATAATATAAACATACTTTCTTATTCATGTAACACTTTTAATTATTATAAATATCTCTGTACATTTAAACTATAAGTAGCCACCGATTTTATCACTTGAAAAAGTTTGAGAATTTGTGTAAAACAGCGATTTATTCTGCGTCACAGACAAAGGGTTAAGTTGCCATTAATTAACGGTTTTCATTCACGAGATGGTCAGAAAGGGTGTAATTCTAAACCTCGTTATTTTAAAACGAGTACTTACATATTTTTTAGTATTTATCTATAGTAGGCCCCCAAACGAAATATCTATTACTTTACGTGGTTTTAATTACTAATCATATTCATATTATATTAAGAAATATTACCTAAAGGAATTTTAATTTTGTACATACATATCTTCACGCTGTATCCCCAACTAATTTAATTATAATAATAATAGTTGTATTTTAATTTTATGTTTTAAAAAATATTGCATCAAATTGTATCAAACTATAATTAGTACTTACTTAGTACCTCAATTATAGGTTAAGATGACATACATACACATCTTCACGCTGTATCCCTAATGGGGTAGTCAGAGAGGACGGAGCGCCAAGCTTCGCGGTCCTTGCATACTTCTTTCGCTGCCTCAAATCTCGATAGATTGACGATAATAATATTTTTAGTACAAACATTGTTTATTTCACAACTAAAAGAATTATGAGCAGTACAAATACTTTCTAAGATTTTTCAAACTACAGTCAATCAATCGATCATAACATATCTAATTATACCATTACAAAAAATACATAATGACATTCACTTGTACTTTTTAGTCAATGTATCTTTAAATTATTAATTAAACGAAAAAGGCAAACTCAAACCCAGTTTTTAGTAAAAGAAAATCCTGGCCATCATAATTCATCAATCTGATTTTTATTTTATATTGACGTCAATTACATATTGTTAAAATTTATTCCATGAATTAGGTAACAATAAATTAAAATATTTTTTTTGTAAAACACAGTTGACAAGCGCTTGACCCCTGAGGGTATATCGTTGTTGTAGCTTAAAGACACCTGTAACAACAAAGGTATCACTTGCATGTTATCCGACTCCGTAAATATCTTTTCACATGCCTGTAAAACCCTATGCTGTAGTCTCCTGCCTCTAAGCAAAATTTCTATAGAGGTAGAGAGCTCATTCCAAATTGTGAATCAGTTCCATGCGCGATCATATCGGTTTTGTGTACTTCGGTTCCAAAATCCAAGGATGAGGTTCCTGCTGGTGCAAACCTTGTGATACTGATTTTTCATGGTAGAAGTTCATGGTAGAATGCTGCCGAGATCATCACGCTAAACAATTCTTCTGAGCACAATTCAAGCGGTAAAAGACAGACACGAAGGCAAAGTCTCTGTTCAAACTTAGTGGTACAAGTCCGCTTGTAAATTCCGAATCGTCGATAATTATAATTATTTCCCATAACTATAAATTAAATAACACAACTGAACAAAACGGTAGCGCAGAATATCTGATAGCATGACATCGGACCCACCCACATAGATTAATGACAACAGACGCCCTAACAATAGGTTAAGCCATTTTTTACAAGGATCCCTTTTCGATTTAACAGCAATTAAAAAGTTCTACAAAGCATCGAAAGGGTTAACTTCATTTGCGTGTAATTGGTAAGATTCGGCAGTGGGAATGGGATCTTTGGACTCGATTGAATAGCATTCCAATGCGAAATGAATTCTTTTTTAAGTCTAACTTTGATTTTCTAGTATTACAAACGGGAAAAAAGAACTGTAGGAACTTTTAAAAACGTGCTTAGGTAAATTTATAAAATAAATAATATAATTTCGAAAACACACTTGATACGAGTAGGTAAGTATAGGTACATGCAAGTAACGAATGGGCGGTCCAGTTGCTAGTAAGAACAAGTTATTTTTTGATGTATATTTATTATATTTAAGGAATTAAAATTAAATATTCAGGATAATTAAAAGTTATTAAAAAAACACAGCTTTAACGAACCAAAATATCAAGTTTTTTTTCTACACGTCACTAACGTGATTTTTAATCCTCAATCATTTTTTCTAATAAATTCCAGTATATTTGTACTTTCTACTGTGTAGTGATGCATGATTATTGTAGATGTGTGTTAGCAAAAACCTTATATGGCGTTTTTAAATACATGTCATGTAAGTACACATCAACTTCCTATCTACATTAAAACGTTGAGTTTCTAGAGATACACACTTTCGGAAGGTTTGACGCTTTAAATTTATTTGGAACGAAGACGTCTTCACAACAGGGGTTTTGCTAATCGATTCAACACGGTCCCGAGATTCTAAACGATTGTGGTTAAGGGTTGAGGTGCGTTCAAATTCTTTTATAACGGAGGTGGATTGAATTTCGAGTTTTTAATTCGTAGGCAGCCTTTTCTACAAAGGAATGTTTCGTATCAAGTTCCAGTGGTAATTAAATTAAGTTTGTAATGAATTCCTTTAAAAATTGCCTGCTAAGACGAACTTTTGTAATTTATTTGATTTTAAGAATTGGTCTTTAAAGATTTACTTATATCTATGTAAATAAAAACGTGGTTGTTCGTTTGTACAAAATCTTAAATCTCCGAAAGTTCTTCGCCGATTGTTTTGAAATTTTGCACACGGCTGAATTCAATTTTGGGCTTTTTTATATATCTAAAACGAATATATCTAATACTACTGACCCGCCCAGGCCTCGCCGCACGAGTAGACATTTTTTTGAAATAAAATATAACCCGTGTTAATCGCAGATCATGTAGCTTTCTATAGGTGAAATAATTTTTGAAATCGGTTGAGCAGTTTTATAGTTTATCCGTAACATACAAACTAACAAAGTTTATCTGTTTGTAATAATAGTATAGATATGTCTAATGAATAACAGCAACGCATGGCCCGGTACAGCTAGATAAGAAATAAAAAGATGTTTAAAATAATAGTTATTGTTATAATATATTGTGCAATCTTTTTTAATGCTTAAAATAATCAGAAACTATGTAAAAATTAAATACTTTTTAAATTTTAACGAACGTAAAAATATCAAATAATTATTTTGTAGTAAACAAAAAAGAAAGAAGCAACCTCCTTCGAGCCGGATTTGAACCAGCGACCTATGGATATCAATTATATTAACAACTACAGTCCACCGCTCTACCAACTGAGCTATCGAAGGTATGTTGGGTCCTCCGAAATTATGATACAATACCTGCAAACCGGTTTAACAATAAAAAAAAATGTTAACATTGTTTTGACATAATTATGAAGTTGCTAGATTACAATAAGTTGAATGTAGCGTTTTCACTTCAATGTTACATTGAGAGTATTATGTATACATATGTCTTCATGCTGTATTCCTAACGGGGTAGTTGGAGAGTCAAGGTCAAATCAATTTACTCAAGTAAACTCAATTGCAAGATATTTTTGAATCTCAAATCTACTTTAGTTCGGTTTGAAAAGAAAACCTGGACACTGAGAAGAAACACAAGAAACTCGGAGGAGATTATAATATTATATTATTGTACAAACATACATATCTTCACGCTGTGTCCCTAACGGGGTAGTCAGACTATACAATATAATTATATTTTTATTCATTTCTGATTGAACATAATATACTTATAAATTTTGACTGTATTCTAGCAACATTTCAAAACTACTATTTAAAGAATCAAAACTAAACTATACTATGGTAGTCTCCTACCATAGTATAGTTTAGTTTTGATTATAGTTTAGATAAGGAAGACCACGACTGACTTATGAAGGTTATACAGCCAGAATGTTAGCTGATAGAAATGGCAAGAGCACTCGCAACCCTAGGCGAAACTGTGTAAGAAAAATGATGAGGATTGAGGAGGCTAAAGAAGTATCTAAGAAGTAAGTTTGTCGCTCCGTCCTCTCTGGCTACCTCGTTAGGAAAACAGGGTGAGAATAAACGACGCGTGCTTTCCCTATCGACGAAGCGTTCTGCTGGCCAAGTCTCGATTTTCCTCAAGATACTCGTTGAAAGGCGAAACACGAATATTATAGCTAAAAAATATAAAATAATTATAAATAATTACCACCTCAATACCGTAACGACAATTAAACACCTCATTTTTTTGGAGTTCATTAAAAATTATCATTATAAAATCCATACTTACGAAGTGGTTTTTGAAATAAAATGTTAAATAATAATGGTCCTTAATATTTATTATGTAATTCATACAAATATACCTACTTTAACGACATAAATTGTCGGATAAAATATGTCTGAGATAACTAAATCAAATCATCGCAAACAGCATTCTGAAATCTATGAAATAAACAAGTTGGATATAAAATGGCGAACATCAAGATAATAATATCGGCAGCAATCAGCGAGGTTCCGTACAAAATACCTCGAATATTTCATTGTGAGTGTACCACTAAATTATCTAAATAGAGATCACTCCTCAATCAGTAAGACGAGGAGAGGAAAGACATGGATATAAAGCACACGGAATATGCCATTATTCCACACGGTTCGATCAGATCTATGGCTCTGTATACCAAATGATTTCAGGACATGGACCTGTCTAACGTCAATTGGCTAATATTCAAAAAATTATGATTAATTACATAAAGGATTTAACAGACAATTTAATTTAATTTTAATAATTTACATACACACATACATCTTCACGCTGTATCCCTAACGGGTTAGCCAGAGAGGACGGAGCGCCAAGCGTCGTGGTCCTTACATACTTCTTTCGCTTCCTTCCTAATTCTCCTCACACATATTCGCCTAGGTAGGTATGCGAGTGCTTTTGACAATTCCGTAATAAATTTTTGACATTTTTATAATATAATGATAATAATTTCATTACTAGCATTAGGAATTAGTATGCCATTTGACATATTACACTCACTTATTCTTACATACATACATACATATTCTCACGCTGTATCCCTAACGGGGTAGTCAGAGAGATTGTATTCTTACATACAATACCTCATGTTCCTCAAACATACACAAACACATATACAACTAAGCATACTCACACACTCAAATGTACACACACATACAAAACTTATCCATGCACAGACTTGGTTGTATTGTATAAGTTAGCTAATTTCAATGTTCTTTCATTATATATTTCTTGTTTTCCTATCTACATCAGCTGATTAATTTCTATTGTACAATTTTTGGAACATTATAAATTGGCTTTTTAAAAAGTATAATATCACAATATGTAACTTTTCAATTATTATAACAAGCTGTGAGTTTCTGTTTTTTTTTGCCTTCTTTATATTATGGCGATCAGATTAGCTTATTTTCCAATGTCACGTACTATATTAACAAATAGAATCGACATGAAGCACGTTCGAAGAAAATTCGTTTTTTTTTCTTATCTTAAAACTCCTCCAGTAAAGTGATAGTAGGCTTTATTGAAGTTATAAAGGACTTCTTAGAAGAGCGCGAGAACTTCAGCTAGAGATGTATATTATAATCTACTCCATTCTTTTCACTTATATAGAACTTAAAAGCACAATATACTATCATTTATGTACTTTAAAACTCCTAAAAATTTAAAAAATAGAAAATCTAAATAAAATGAAAACCTCACTTCTCCCGTTCCCGCACAATGTCGAGTTTCTATTTAATAAATATAAAAAAAAATACCTAAACATTATCTAGAATTGCTTTCATCTACACAATCTACCCTAATAATGTTACAAAGAGAGAGCGCAAATTTTGTAAGTTTGTTTATATGCAGGGTAAATGCAGGGAAAGCAACATTATTCCAGATACATAGGCTATATATTATGTATTCAACGCGGCCGAAGTCGGGACGGGCCGTTATACATAACACAAAAAACAAAGAGCCGTTATTTTTTTTTAAAGCTTATATAAATTGATAAAATTAAGTTTCATTATACTCGGCTTGTCAATCATTGTTAAAAACTAATTGTTAATTAACTCGTAATAAATTAAGTAAACTTAAGTTTTATCATACTCAGCTTATCAATCATTTTTAAAATTATATTAATGGTTAATTAGGTCGCAATAAAATACGTAAGTTGTTTAATCTTAAGTACCGGCGATCAAACTTTGCTCGTTCATTGAAAATAAAAATAAAACAAATTAAGTCTGACCACATTGCATGATTTGTACCCGCAAACTTCGATGGTATTTGGCGGTACTTTTATCATGGGTATATAGGTACAGTATTTAAACAATTTCGAAAAGACTGCAGTTTGCAAGTTTGCTTTCGCCTAAGTAGATATATCCTATACCAGAAAGAGAAAATTATTTGCGGAGTCGACGCTTCTAGACAAAATGATAATTTTATATCACGAAATAAATATGTCGCATTCAGCAAGATGGCGGGCGGAAACGCGTCGCGCCTACTGTCATGGCGGCCGGAAGTCCTCTCGCCATTTGATAAATAGTTGTTCTTCAACAGTTTTTCTCATGCAAATGAGGGGTCGGATGACGGATGGCGTTTGTCACAATTTTCTGGGATGGATTTAATTTGGGATTTGCAAGGGTAGTTAATCTGGGCGCTTGATGGGAATTGAGAATTGCGACCGACGGTTGAGAATCGCTGATTGCGCGGAATGTTTTACATTTTCTTGCACGTCGCCAGAGAAAAGTTTAAATTGAGAATTGGATGTGTTTCGTCTCCTGTCGCAAAACATTACTGAGTATTCTCTTTTAAAACATTTACTGAGACGCACGTCCCGCCATGATAATAAGTAATTTTATTCTATGTACTCTTTAATGTACTCATAAAAAATAATTATGTCATTATTACATGCATATGGAACCTATATTTTTAACGTCTTTCCGTCTGGCGTCCTCGCAACATTTTGTAATGAACGATTTTTCTTGAAAATCGCAAGTCATGAGCATCTGCTCCATTTAAACGTGATGTGTAGGAATTACATTATTACTTATCGTATTAATTAACAGTACGAACCCTGTTTTTGTGCCGGGATATATTAGCCGTTCAAGGTGTGGCCACTCGTTGCAATTATCGGCACGTACTAAAGGTTAAACGCCAGATGTTTGAAATACAGTAATGTTACTCTCGCAAAAACCATTTTCTTTTAACGGTTGCACTGTTTTCGCAAATGGATTAGTTTATGAAAATAAGAAAGCAATTGTAAACCAAATAATATGATCTGTGTCGCGTATTTAAAGGAGAAGATGTGACACATAATTTATACATCTAATAAGCGTGTATCTAATAAGATATGTATTAAGATAATACATACATACATATCTTTACGCTGTATTCCTAACCGGGTAGTCAGAGAGGACGGAGCACCAAGCTTTGCGGTTCTTACATACTTTTTTCGCTTCCTCAAATCAATTAAGATAATATAATATAACAACTTAACTTAATGTAAGTAATGCCGAGAAATTGAAGCGGCGGCGGCGTAAGAATGCAACTTTCTTGGAGAGTTTCATATTTACGTCTTTGCAGTCCAAATTTTGGAATCCTGTGTCTCTGAAGCCCTTTGACTGGTTTCTGATATTTGTTCAAGACTGGTCGAGCCTTCAGGAGACTGCGGGGCTGGCAGCTTCTTCCGCTAACGAAACTAATTCGTTCTATTCAATGAGGTAATCCTACCAGTCTGTGAGCACCCTAAATAATGACAGCTTTCTAAGCGGCAACTTTGAGAAAGTTATTTAAGATAATGATTAGTTTTTAGTTTGTAAATATTATTGTCAAGATATGTATGAAGTGATTTGTGTCAATTAAAAACTTGAAACATCAAATAAATAAATAATATAAAAAATATATCTAATAAGATACTATTATGTGCATCTACGGGAACCTCGTGCCGGATTCGCTCATTTCGCTACTACCATATTACTGATTAATTTTGATGCCAAACAGTGCTTACAGTTGTTTTCAGGTATGAAGGAAAAAAAGGGTGAATTTTTGGCACAAGAGGCACAATGTCTTATTTCTTAGGGTAGCCAATTATTTGCAATTTAAAGTGCTTTTTACCCTTGATATGGTAAAATATCCACGGGCTGCAGTCCACTAAGCATTAAAGACGATTTGTTCGTGTGTTTTCTCCGCAGTATAAACAAAAGCTCATCGGCCATGTAATGGTACGTCAACAGGCTCACTAAAGACATTTCAAATACGAACATGTAAATTAGACGTTTGACTTAGCTTGCATAGATTTAAAAGAGATTGTTACCCGCTTCAGTTTTTGCACATGAGCCAAAGGATGCTTGTGGTATGTGCTTTTAAGGCATCTACTCGTTAGTGCAGCTCCCGAGCTATCGACAGACAGATGTTATTCTGTATTTACTGTACAAAATTAGGCAGTAAATGCATATGCAGAGAACATTATAGTTTTGCCTTCAATGAAATCATTCATTTTATAGTAAGTATACTTTGACTCTGGTATACGTTTCATAACAAAAAATCTCTTATACGTTTATTAGTAACTTCTCAATGAAGCTCATGCAAAAGCAGTTTCGAAAAAATTATCACTTAGAGTAACAGCGTCCCAAAAAAATTATAGCATTATGAACTGTGTGTTGTATGAATTGTCGTTGCATTCATGACTACTTTGATTTATTTTAAATTATGTACATATGTTCTAAAAATAATAGGTAACTGCATCTGTTAGCAAGTTTCGATCCTAATCTTTAGTTAAAACGCATATTACCTACACTAATGAAAATCTTTCTTCTTGTAATGTGATTTTTTTTCTTGTATTCAATTTCAATAGCTGTTTAAAGTTTAAAATAAAATACTCTATGAGAATAACAATTTCCGTCAATATTCATAATTCTATAATTAATTTTATTTTTGAGGAAGGATCTCATACAATTATTCTATTCGCCATTGTTTATATACCTATTTAAAATTACGTACACATATAGATAAATAATAATAGATAAATGATAATTACGTAACATATTTTTTTGCAAAAATGACAACTTCAAAAGGTTAACGGCAGTAAAGTGACCACGTGCCAGTCTGACCTTAAGGACATGAGTCATAAACGTATTCACCCTCATCCCGTGCCTTACCGACCGTAAACACACCTGGTCACCCTACACAAGTGAAATAGCATCAATGGAATTTCGATTTTATGCGGAGAACTTAAAGTATAAATTTAACACTGTAGTTTAGAACAGGTGTGAACGAAGTATTTGAATGAACGTTAAACTTCTTATGAATGTAACTGTTACTCGAATTTTTTTTCTTGAATACTATTTTTTTATGTGGTGATCGTTGGAAATGTTGATTATGTCCGTAAAACATCATTAGTGTATTTTTTTATATTTTAGTACAATTTTTTTATAATTATTTGAAAAGCGAATATACCATTTGTAATACAATAAATATCTTTTTACAACTTTGATTGAAATTGAAGTAAATGCATATAAGGTTAAAGTAATCTGTATTACGTAGTATTCTGAGTTTTTTTTTTCACAGAAATTGAAAGAGAATTAAATTAATGATAAAGATCAGACGAAGATCAACACTTCGTAATAACGAAGCCAGTCTATAATCGCAACAAAATAAAACAGTTCAAACAACATTAGAAAGGGATGGATAATACTTGTGTTTCGTTATGTACATAGGTGGGGTACAGTCTATCGGAGGCTCACTCGGTCTATTTTAATACGATTTATTTCATAAACTTTATGTTTGGTATTAAACCTACATGCTACATACACCTACTTCGTAGGTTATTGTAATAAAAAAAAATAACATATGTCAAAATATATTATATAAAGCTGCATCATACATTGTGAGTGATTGTGTTAAATATAAAACATTACAAATACAAAAAGTGCATTAATATAAATAAATAATATACACCTTGTGACACGTTACTTGTTAACAGAAAATGGCCAGTAATATCATTTATTTCACTCACTATTACTGCAAAAATTGAGCAAGCAAGACATTACCGATTTTTTATTTTAGCCCGACATTTATGTTATGACCTTATGACATTATACTGAGATCAACACTTGCGGCTTCCATGCTGGTCCAAGTTTGTCAAGGAATATAGGTTTTTGAAAGAACTGGTATTGCGACTTGAACTATCTATCGGTTAAGTATCGGACCTACGTTAAGCTTTAGTATCTTATCTATGCGTATAAAAAAGTAATCTTAATCTGAATTTAATTTGGTTGTTATAAGAAAATAATCTTGCAGAGTTCTAAAGATTTATGTAGGTTAGTATAGATAGATCAGTAACCTGTCGTAATATGACTATGTCAACTGCGATTCTAAATACTACTCAGAGGGTGTTCAGAGCATGTGCTTTCGAGGTTCACGTTAAGATATTTACATTAAAAGGCCACATATGCAGACTAGTGTGTTTTGTGACCTGGATCTCAATATCTAAGAAGACTGAGAGCTAAATATTTGGACACATACAACGTCAACTATTTATCTTGAAATCCTTAAACGCGGAAACATGACCGAAGAAGAAAACTCGATAAAAAAAATTTCAGATAAACTCTGTTTTGCGAAAAAATTCAGTTGCATCTCTAAAATTTTATATCATTTTAAAGTGATTTTTACTAAAATGGATAGGTAATTATAATATCGCAAATCTCTTAAACTGGTTTTTTAATAGGTAATGTAGTTTTCTTGCAAGTTACAATTATGTGCAAAAACAGATGTTGAGATTTCTCCGCGCTAAAATATGATCAAACCGCAATTTCGGAAATCAACTTGATTGTTATCGTCATAGGATGCGGAGGTAATAATGAATTCGGTTGCACTGGCCTGCATAGGCGGACTCTTAAGATTCTGCCTATGCACCACACTGAAAGCGAATTCATCTATACCCTTACGCTTGATTTTGGTAGCTTTAAGGTTAATTTTGGCAATTGCATTTAATCATATTTTATCGCGGAGGAGTCTCAATATTTGTATTTGTATTTAATTATAATGTGCGAGAAAACTATTATTAATTACAAAATTGGTTTAAGAGATTTGGGGTGTTATAATTATCTACCCATTTTAGTAAACATTATTTTGAAATTCTGTAGAATTCCAGAAATCCAACAAAATTTTTGCGCAAAACAGGGTTTTTTCTAGGTTTTTTTTTCTCATGTAATAATCATAATAATCATGTTGCCACGTTTGAAAATTTTAAAATAAAGAGGTGTAGTTGTATGTATACAAATATCTAACTCTTAGTCTTCTTAGGTGTTGAGATTCAGAATACCAAACACACTTTGTTCTGCATATGAGAACTCTAAATTCGCTGCAATGTAATGGAGATTTAAATAGGTATATTTATTTATGGAATTGCAAACAGTGATCACATATTAATGTTATAAAATTTTTTACACATCCGCACTTATTATTATCATTGGTCAGTTAACAATCTACCCTCATATTCTGTTCGGTCCATTAATAAACGTGATCAGAATGACACAAGACGATATTATCTAGCATCTCTTTACACCCTTTCAGAAAACCGGAAGCCATTCCACAAATATAGCGCAAACAACGATTTTAGCAATTTACTCCAAAGTCAACTATTTCAAAAGAACTTTAGATTAATAGCAGTACGGTCCATAATTCAATGGAAATAGTGTAAAAAATTCTTTGATTAAAAAGCCAAAGTTTTGTGCAGTTGTTTTGAGCTTTATTTTTTACGCTTTAAGATTTAAAAAAGCGAAGCAAACGTGCATGAGAATAGATAATTTTGAACAGCCAGAGGCACGGTAAAGAGTCAATACGTTAATCTACATAATAAAAGGAATATTTAAAATATGCGGCGTACGCGCACGTCCCTCTTAATTGCTCGGAACTGGTGACTATCAATTGCAAAATAAAATGAGAAAAAACTGTCCACTCCATCAGTTGAAAGTTGGGCAAATGAGTTTTAGAAATTTTCCACCGTAATGACCAATGTGGAGTAGCTATTTTTTATTCTACGTACAATTTTTTTCAAGATTCAAGGACAGAATTTCAAAATATAATGCAAGTAATACAAATGTAACCGTTATTAAACGCTAATTATCAACCGGTGTATGTCATTACTAACTTATTACATTGTATTTAACTACAAAGCTTAAATAATTATATTTTTAGGTTTTCGTACATTAAATGAAAAATCAAAACCTTTATCAGATCTTTTTTCGTAAAATTAAAAAAAATAACGTATGCATTTGTATATACATTCAGTCAAGAAAGTATCGGGAATGGATGATTTGTTTATGGTTCCAAATTCAATTTTTTGTTTTTTTTTGTTGTTGTTAGATTGGCACAACTGTTTTCCATTTTGGCGCGGAGTTTGAGTTGCATTTGTTATTTAGATTAAATACAGTGCTGTTATTAGTTATATCATTCTAGTGTATATTGCGAATTTCATAATGGACAAAAACATCGAACAAAGAGTTTGTCTCAAATTTTGCATCGCCAATGGAATTTCATGTTCGGAGTCACTGAAAATGTTACAGAAGGCTAACGGTGAATCGACTTTATCAAAAACACCTGCTTATGAGTGGTACAAAGAGTTCAAAAGCGGTCGAGATGTGATGGAAGATTTGCCTCGCTCTGGTAGGCTATCAACGTCTGCAACTGAAGTTAACATCGCAAAAGTGAAGGAAATAGTGACTGAAAATCCTCATTCAAGGTTGAGAGAGATAGCTGCCGAACCTTCTGTGACTCACGAGTCGATCGATTTTAAATAATCACTTTGGTAAGAAATATGTTGCCGCTCGGCTAGTCCCAAAAGACCTGAATTTTCTCCAAAAACTCAATCGCATAAGGGTCGCTGACGACATGCTAGAACGAGTCAATTCCGATCAAACATTCGTAAAACGTATTGTTACTGGTGACGAGACGTGGGTTTACGAGTTTGACATGCAAACTAGTCAACAAGCTTCGGAGTGGTGCCTTCCAACTGAACCGAAACCGAAAAAAGCACGCCAAAGTCGATCAAAAGTCAAAGTCATGTTGACTGTTTTCTTTAACTATCGCGGTGTTGTGCACTCGGAATTCTTGCCGAAAGGTCAAACGGTAAATAAAGAATATTATTTGGGCGTTATGCGGCATTTAAGAGAGCAAATTCGACGAAAAAGGCCAGATATGTGGAAAGAAAATTTTTGGATTTTGCACCATGATAATGCGCCTTCGCACAAGGCCATCATTGTGAACGAATTTTTGACCAAAAACTCAACAAATACCGAATGGATTATTCGTTGGCGTAAGTGTATCGTTTCTGAAGGAGCATACTTGGAAGGTGATAAAATAAATTTGGATGAATAACTAACATTTCGTGTATTATTGATCTTTTCCCGGTACTTTCATGACAGAGTAGTATGTCCGTTAGACCGTTTGGTACTGGCGATTTTTTAAAATTCTACGTAATGTACAAACTTGTTCAGCACGGTGATATAATTTAATGACCCACACTACATAATGCGGAGTTTAATATTTTAAATATTCATAAGAGAATTAAAGAAACGGAAAATTGGGTATTTGAATTCCATTTAATCATTTTCTCTCAGTATCTCTGAAACTTACTAAATCTTCGAACTTTAAAAATTTCAGAGAAAGGATAAGTCTAAGTTTAGAGAAAAATGTAACAAAAGTCTAACTTATGTAGAAGCAGAAACATTAGATGTAGGTAGAATGTTATTATTTTATATTATCATCGTAACAGTTACGAAGTTTTTTACACACTTAATCGATTTTTTTAATGTACAACTACTCATAGGAAACGATATTTCAACAATAATTATATTCTACTATTTAATAAAAATCAATAAGATATAAGAAAATTTCACTATGGTAATGTATTTATTCAACACTATAAAACTTTGCTTAATTTATCCACTATAAAAAAATAATTTAATAATAGAAATGTTTATGTATAAACAGTTCGACTCTACGCCTTTCGTTTTTATCAATAAAGGGGTGTTCCGCGTCCGGCGCGCTTTTGTCCAACCCAAATGACCCCAAGTAATAATCATCTCTATTCACTGCCCGCTCCATTTTCCCAGAGCGAGAAGATACGGGCACTTTGATTTGCGACTGAATTTGAATGCGATCATCATTTTGAATTACACTTAATTAAGCAAGGAATTGAAATTGCTGGACATTGTTTGCTTGTTGTCTCATTAAGGACTAGGTTTGGATGTTATTAATATATGGCAGAGAAGCGCGTACAGTGAAAGGAAATTCGAGTTAAGAATTCGACCGTAGGTGGTCTTTAATTAAAGGCTTTTATGCCTGAATACCTTTGAAAAATAATTACACAAGGTTGTAAATAGTTCTATGTAATTACTTTCAAGATTATTAGCATTATTTTTAAATATTTGTATTTAGATTCTATTTTATAAAATAATTTTGAATAAAGTTTATAATAATTATTATTCAATTTACTCATTTATTTTACAGAATAATTTTCTGTATTTCTAGGTATAGAGATTAATGATAAATATTTTTTCAAAAATATTTATTACATTTATATCATGTATCAGTATTATTTATTGAAAGATATTTATTAAATGATAAAGAAAAATTTGTACGTCAAATTAAAATGTTTTAGAATATTTAGCAATCATTCATCTAATGTCACGTTTTAAATACATATGGTATTTGCATACTTGGGGAAAAATCGAATACAGTTGAGAGCTCGAGAGTAACAAAATATTAAAAAAGTTGGTGGATACTTTAAGTTTTAATTTTTACACTTTAATGAAGTATGTTGTAAATAAATAACTACAGCTTTGTAATTTTATTCTGCTTGTTTAAATAACGATACATATCAAATAGCATAAGAAGTAAGAACTTCAGTCGTTTTCGAAATCTTTTTCGAGAGTTTCTTGGTCAGGTGGTTTTGTTAGTAGGTAATCCAATACACAAATGACACACACACAAACACGATACACATATACTCGTCATTAATAAACCTAGGTTCCTTCGGAAGCGGTCGTAAACCTTTTACGATCTGTGCACTGCGCATTCGTAAAAATATTTCGGAAACGGATCGTGAGCGTGACGTCATTATCCCCGTTGACGTTTATTGGTGGACATCTCCGTTTCGACGTTCCGTTTTACGCGTTTATCGACGCTCGTAAATTCGTTATTTAGACCTGTTATAATGTACAAATGGTCGCTTATTAATAGAGGTATAGACAAGTATATCGTAGGTTGTAATTCTTTTCATTCCAATGTTATAAGAAAATTATAGAAATATGTATATTATTATAACATCAGCTAATTTTTTTGGACGTTTTTTTTTCTTTTAAAAATAGTTATTTAAATAAATTCGCACTGGAAATGGATGAGGTAACTTTTAGTGGGTACGTACCATTTTTTAGAATTATTAATGTTATTTTTAGAAGAAATGTGTAGACGATATACATACATATGTGCGTTAAAACTCAAACAATTTTTGCTTGTAACCACTAATGTTATTGAACAAGAAATTATATCAAAACGTTTATTAAAAATATGCAATCTGAAAAAGACAACAGAACAGAAATAAAGCAGTTTTAACTTTTTACGTTTTTACCATTCACATCTAAAAACTCTATGGTTCTCACTAAGTAATTTTCAATTCTAAAACAATAGATAAGCTCAAAATACATTTTTGCATATACCACAGACAAAAGCACTCAAAAATATCGAACCAATTCCGCATCAATTACTATATCCCCGCCGATTTGTGTCATAACAGCCAGCTCTCCCGCGCAATAAATGTCCAAGTGGAACGTTTGTCCGGACTTTATTTACGAGTACGCGTGCCGGACGCTTTATGATTATGTCCTGATGTTGATTGAATGGTCATGGTCACCCTACAATGGAATCGGATGCGTTAATTGCTTTCAAGGCGTAAATGTTTATTAGAAATGTTATGAACATTGTTCAATAATGTAGTTTTTGATAATGACGCATTATTTTTGCGAATTTTATCATTCACAATAAAGTATATTTTTTACATTGCAGTTTCAATCCTGAGATTCTTCATTATTTTCTATAATAATACATATAATTAAAAATGTTAAAAGACAAATAACGAACTCACTGTCAATTCTCTATTATTAACGCTCCTATTAGATTTCCTTATTAACAAGATAAAGTTAAATGAAATAAGTTTCAAGTGAAAAGAAAATTGCAAGCAATAATAGGCACTATAAAATAACAAACTAAACTTAAATCTAAACTGAACACTTTAAAAAATTATCTTCAAAGCAATTCTTGAAAATATATATTAAGAAGTAAAAAGTAAGTGTGTAAGAAGAATGAATGAGAATTGAGAAGGAGAAAGAAGTATTTAAGGACCGCAATACTTGGCGCTCTGTCTTCTCTGACTACCTTATAAGGGATACAGCGTGAGATATGTATGTATAAATGGAGAATTAGTCTAGAAATTATAAGAATATTAAATAATTAAACTCCACCGATTTCACAACCCTGAAAAATATGACGCGTAGATTTTTCAAGCCTGGAACAAGCGCGGCAGCCAATCCTTTAACATAACTCGCTTCTTTTTATGCTTTCACAGGGAAATGTATGCGACGACGTAGAAATACAACTATCTCATAGACAAATGTGCTAAAAAGACAAACGTTTTGTTGCCGCTGTGCTCCGGGACATATGATAATAGCGTTGCATTTGATGCCCCTACTAAGGATATAACTTCATAGAATTTCTGGTTAAAGAAGTCAGATTCGACAGTAAAAAAACTACTCAAAGCTAAACGTCATCGTCATAAAGTATAGTCTATATATATAAAAGGCGATGTATGTATGTATATATGTTCCTTATGGACTCCGAAACGGCTGGACCGATTTGGATGTAATTTTCAGGGAATCTTCAAATTGGCCTAGCGGGTGTTCCTGTAAAGTTTGGTAGCAATCGGATCAGTAGAATTTTTTTTTTGCAGTATCAAAATAATTATAAAAACTGTTTAAGTTATTTTAACTTCAACTAACTCCCAGTGAAACCGGCCGGGTTTGCTAGTGAATTATAAAAAAACGTACTATTAGTGTTTGAAATTAATTTGATGCGAATGCGATATTATCTGCGTTTTTGGTCTTTCATATCATACGTCACATTAACGATAATTATCTATTTGTTTATTTAAATAGCTATTAGTTTTGGATAATTAAATCAATTTTGACGTATGACTTACTTATAATTATAACTTACCCACTTCTTGTATGTTTCATTATTAAAAAAGTATTGAGGAAAAATCCGAGAAAAAGTGGATATCTTATTCAAGATTATGGATTGAACTAAGGTCTCACCAAATCTGTTTCGTTTATTAAATGTTAAATTCTTTTAAGGCAATACTATAAAATGAAAGAAATACATACATACATACATATCTTCACGCTGTATCTCTAACGGGGTAGTCAGAGAGAACGGAGCGCCAAGCTTCGCGGTTCTTACGTACTTCTTTCACTTCCTGAAATCTTATTATCCATACACATTTTCGCCTAGGTATGCGAGTACTTTTGACATTTCCGTCGACTAGCACTCTGACTATTTGATCTTCATAAGTCAGCCTTGGTTTTCCATGGCTTCTTTTACCACTCGCTTTCGCTCTGTAAATTTTCTTCGCCAGTCTTTCATCACTTTCTTTTTATATGCCCGAACCATCTAAGCATTTCTTTCTTCATTTTTATAATAACACTGTGGTGCAATCCATACAAAGATATAGTATATTCTATATCCCTCACGGGGTCGGCAGAAAAGGTGAAGTGCCAATCATTGTAGTCTTTACATACTTCTTTCGCCTCATTAAATCTCATCATGCAGGAAACGCTAAATACAATTTTCGAATTCGATGTTTACTGTGAATTACATCCGCTTGTACAGATTGTGACTGAACTAGTATTATTCGATTTATTATAGAATGATAAGTTTTACCCAAATATTTTCTAACAATGGTAGGAGCAAATCCACCTCTGCATTCGCTTCGAGCGAGTTGTCTCTTGAGAATATTTAGAGAACAAACTTAATGTAACTCATGCTAGTTTATATTACTAGAAATGGTTCCAGTATGAACAAGTTCGGTATATTTCGGATAGTGGAGTTGAGTAAATATTGGAGGATGAGTCACGGGTAAAATTTTAGAGTGAAAAGTACTTTTATATAATAAACTTTTTATACATGCTGGAGATTTTATAAATAAAATTATTTCTCTGATTAGTAGCAATAGGACATAAAATAATCATATTCACATACATACATATCTTCACGCTGTATCCCTAACGGGGTAATCGAAGAGAACGGAGCGCCAAGCGTCGCGGTCCTTCTATACTTCTTTCGCTTCCTTAAATCTCATCATTCTCCTCACACATTTTCGTCTAGGTATGCGAGTGCTTTTGACAATTCCGTCGGCTAACACTCAGGCTATTTGATCTTCATAAGTCAGCCTTGGTCTTCCTCGACTTCTTTTACCATTCGCTTTCGCTCTGTAGATTTTATTCGTCAGTATTTCATCACTCATTCTTTCCATGTGCTCGAACCATCTAAGTATTTCTTTCTTCATTTTTACAGTAACACTGTCATGCAACCCTGTCATACTACGTATCTCTTCATTTCTACAAGAGATACAAAGAGATTAGCATATTTATACTTATATTAACATTCAAAATACCCCGCAATACGGTTAAATTAAATAAAAGTAATTTGATTTTAACTATAAATATTAACAATGTTAGTGATTGCATCATCACACATACATATCTTCACGCTGTATCCCAAACGGAGTAGTCAGAGAAGACGGAGCGCTAAGTGTCGCTGTCCTTACATACTTCTTTCGCTTCCTCAAATCTCATCATTCTCCTCACACATTTTCGCCTAGGTATGCGAGTGCTTTTGACGTTTCGGTCCATCCATCATACTAATTCCATCGTCCATTCCATACATTCTATCATACCACTAATAATCAGGTGATAAAGGAAAAAAAAGGTCTTTGGTTAGGACTATTCTCAAAACTATTATTTTCTAGTGTCCATAAGTGTATAAAGTACATTTAAACTGACCATTTATATTACTAGATGAAAAACTAAGAAAAACTGGTTGAAATGTATTGTTCTTTATTATTTATTTGTTACTAGAATGTTATACGAATAAAGCTATATCGTCCTTTGTATTAAATACCCTTACTTCTTATAAGGGTCTTTATATTAAAGACCCTTAAAGATATATAGACAATATATATTAAAGAAACCGTAAAGTTTAAAATTTCATATTATTTTCGTTTTGAAAAGAATGTATATTACGAATTAGGCAAAAAATTATTAAAAGAACATTTTCACAATATGCCAATTGCTAAGAAAACTTTCGAAGTCTCAAAGTCGACTTAACAGAAACTTTACCTAATTGTTAATTAAGAATTAATTACAGTTAAGTCAGTATAAAGAAGATTGCCCTTTCAGTCATCAATTAATTTATCTTTGTAGTAATCCCTTTATTCACAAATTGTAATCGTATTATGAGTTTTTGTTTTTAAAATCTTATCTTTGTTACATATTTTTGTTTAGAAATCTTATGATAGGATAAATTTCTTATGTTTCAGCCCTGGTCTTCTTCAATATATGTATCTTTCTACTGTTATATATTGTATTAACAGTTCTATAGTAAAACGGCAAAATCGATATTTTATATCATTGTCGACATGTTTGTTTAAAATTGAGTTTGGCAATTAAAAATTAATTAATTACTTTTATAATTTTAGATTTTTATGTAAGCATAATAGTCCAAATCTTTGTCTACGTAATATTATGATAATAATTCCTTGTTTATTATGAAAATATAAGTAGAGCAGTGTTCAGTTGGAAACGAAAAAATTAAATTGTTTAGGGAGTGTGTTTAACTGGATTCTATTTAAAAGAACTGAAGTGTCTCTCAATCAATCCGATTTGCATAGTCTGAGATGTAGCTCTTTTAAACATCTTGTTCTAAGTCGGGATATTGAAGATATTTGAGAGTCTTTTCAAGTATGCGGGTGATCTATCTATGCGTTGACTCAAGTATGATTCATGTTGTTCAAAATTTGCATGTTATTCTTAAGGATGTATTCAAAAGCTTTACTGTGTTCTTTCAGCGTTATATTTATATTTTGATTAGTATAATATGTTGAATGATAATTTTCTTAGGGCATAGGTTTGGTTTTAGAAAATTTTTGGACTACTCATAGGAGGAAAGAAATTTCGATGTTGGCAACACTGATCTTTAATAAGTGAGTACGGTTCGTTTTAAGCAAATTTGCCAGAAAAGTGAACCATCTTTTTTAGTATTTTTGGGTAAAACTGGTGCTAAAAAATTAGACAATGATTATATGAAATAAAATTTTCAAAAATGTCGTTACATTAAGTACTTTATGTGAAAAATTATTCTATAATTTAATCATAGATTTTATTACACCAGATAGTCTATTCCGTACTACGAATGGAGCAAATAAAAATATATAAAATGATGCTGTTTCCTAACGAAATGGCGGCTGATCATCTTATCTGTTAATAAATGTGTGTTGTATGTACTTACAATTGAGTCAGCTTGTCTATTTACCTCACCGTTCTTGCCCAGGCGTGGCTTCTAGAGTTATTTATAGTCTATTTTTTTAATGTTATGCATTATTTAATTAAACACTAAAATTTGTTTACCTTTATGACGAATTAGATTGAAACGGACTTTAGGTACATATCTTCTCATAAAATATTAAATGTGTGTGATATACGAACCGAAATTCTGCCCGCCCTAAATCAAACACGGCCACTTCACGCCGAGTGCCTTGGGAGTGACATTTTGAATTTGCATACAATTTCAATGGGACACCATGAATCATATAGTGGAGACGAAGATGTATGGGGGACGGTAGTTCAAGTGTACCCCGCGATTGAATATGAAGGTATATTGAAATTTCACGATTGTTAAAATGCGGAACGGGATTCGGATCGTTGAGAAGTTGTTATAGAACTTTTTTAACGTATTGGATGTAACTGTTAATATAATTTGTAAAAATTATAAATTACTTATTTTAATATTTACATACATATATAAACGACTAATAAAATATGTCGCATAGACGTAAAAAAATAGACTCCGTGTCGCGAAAATGAATCAACCTTAATAATCCTTTCAGGCCCAGTCCACCTGTTACTATGACATTCCTCAAATAAGCCAACAGACCGACATTTCACAATGAAACAATACAGCAACTCGGTAAGTAATGGCTTCAATACCTGCGGCCAACTTGCGGCTATTTTTAATTAATGATAAGATTTGTAGACTTCGTGGCCAAAATACCAAAAATAGAATGCTAACAGTTTCTTCAACACACACCATAATATCTCTCTGTCTGTTCGTAGGTCAGTCTATTTATTCCGTTGTCTTTGTGTGTACTGAGCACTGGGCAGTGTCGGGAATTGCTAACTTAAAATCAGAAACGAAAACAATAAAATTAAATTACGGATATTCTGCACAATTTTTGTATTGATTTTTTAAAAATTGAATGTTAATTAATTAGATTAAATCTTTAGTATGTCTTAATTTGCTGGGAATCATAAATTAGTGGGTATCTGAAATGTTATTTTTCGGTTACTTACAATAGGAATTGACGGAATGATGACCTTTTATGTGATTGAATTGTGATTGAACTCCCGTTCAATACTTGAAATGGGATACGTGGTGTTGAATATAAACGCACTAATCTCGGTTTCCACTGGTTCCAACCAAATCAGACTTTTCAAATAATAAACCCAGTTACAAAGTAATATTGGACGTCAAATCTTCAATCGATTCGGAACAAACGTGCGCCGTAAGAACCGTCCAGACTATACTATTATGACCGTAATATAATACCACAGATTAATTAGTTACTAACGTAAAATAATACGGAAATAATGAGTGATGGAAGATTGACGAAGAAAATTTACAGAGCGAAAGTAAGTGATAGCAGAAGACAAGGAAGACCACGGCTGACTTATGTGACGATCAAATAATTAAAGTGTTAGCTGACGGAAATGTCAAAAGTACTCTTAAACCTAGGCGAAAGTGTGTAAGAAGAATGATGAGGATTAAGGAGGTGAAAGATGTAAGGACTGCGATACTTGTCGCTCCGTCCTCTCTGACTACCCCGTTAGGGATACGGAGTGAGGATAAATATGTATGTATGTATCGATAATTTATTTAATTAAACTTAGTTTGTCGGAATTTTCTACGGAATTCTAAATTAGTGGGTATCTGTCGTTTTCCTATCCGGTTTTTTACAATGGGAGCTGACCGAATGATGAAGTTATTATGTCAAATTCAATCAAGGTCGCGTGATTGACTGACTCACGTCAAAGTTTAATCATTTTATTCAAGATTACCTTGTAAATCCAATTACAAGATAATCTTGTAAGTCAAATCTTCAATTGGTTCAGGAAAAACGTAATCTGAAAAGAACCGACGAAAAACTCAGTAGGGTATCATTTTTAATAATAATATTTAAATATATCAATAGAGCGTCAAATCCCGTAACGTTTTTATATAGAAGATTATTTTTAGACTATAATACTGCTTTGAAATCGTTTATTTTATGATGTAATTTTCCAATTAGTGTATGTTTCATAACAAGTAAAATCTGTTTTCTATTGAGCATGTATTGAGATGTATTGAGTAGCCTATTTATAAAAATTAAAATAGATATCCAAAAAGGCTAAAATTATTAGATATCATAACATAACCTCATAATAATAGTTCAAATATTATTATCGATTCACAAAAGCAAGGCTAACGTCGAAGCAATATCAATACAACGTTCGAATTTCAGTTTGTGACTCCAAAACCGAAGTCAGCTTATTTTAACGTATTTTGCATATTGTGTGGCAAGTGGGAAGGGCGTTGAAGCGTCAAAACCAATTTCGCTTTGACCACTTGTGGCCCTTTTGTGCTGTGATCTGGCTTTTACGTTAACGTCATGTAGTTTGTAGTGTGAATGGTCATTTAAACCGATAAAGGCACAATGGTAACCTTTGTATCGCAATGGTTAATTAGTACGAATATAATATAATAGTATATAATATCTCTTCCTCCATTTGTAGTAGATAAAGCACTGAGTATTAAGGTTCAAAAAAATCGTATGGTCTCCGAGTTTCTCGCCGACTCTTCTCAATGAAGTTTATTTCCGAACCGATGATATATTGATTTGACAGTCAAAAATACCTTGTTCGTCTTTGCTTGTTTGACTGAGCTTATTTGATTAAATTGATTTAACTTTGAATTCTAATAATAAGTAGTATTATGATAGATTAATAGTTCGTCATGTAAAGAATGAAGAAAAGACATGTCTCCTAAGAGATCTATATAAAATTTAACCGTCTTACTACAAAAAAGACACGGCGTAGACTATGTTTATATGTAAACACAAGCTGGAGCTAGTTTAACGTGTGACTAAAAGCACTGAAACGCTGTAATATATTGACTATTGACTTGCCTTTGCTAACGTCATTTTTGACAATATGTTTTTAAACTATGTCTATCTCTAAAACTGTGTTTACCTAAACACGTGTTAGACCAATGTTTAAAATATGTTTTGTAGTAAGACGGTGTCTTTCTGTGTTTTAAAACAGGGCCTTTCTCTTAAATTCATATAGTTGTTTGCATGTAACCAAAATCCAAGCTCGAGCTTTTTTAAGTTTGTTTTTAAGTGTCTGTTTGTTCGGGCTAATTTTGAAAACGGCTGCAGCAATTTTAATGGCAATTTCATTGGCAGGTAGAAGACTTCCTAGAAAGTAATTTATTCTACTTCATGTCCTGGAAAAATACCAAAATTAACACGAGTATGCCGCGAAGCAAAGTTACTATAACATAAAAGAAAAGTGAATGTCTGGGATTGCAATAAAAGTGGTAGATTTTTATAATTGACGTCAGTTGTCAAAACATTTTTAAATTTTAGAATTTGAAAATCCTAATACTTAGTATTATGTTCTATTTTATTAGTTGCAACATATATAGTCACCATCAGTCTGTTAATTGGAATTTGCTTCTGACTATTTTGCCAAAGTACATACATAATTCTTGTGATGCTATATGCCATATAATTTTCTTTCGCATTCGTATTCTCATGTTCGCGTTGCGATCTCTTTATACTTATTTCACCACCTCAATTCTAATCATTCTTCTTACGCGTTTTTTCTAAGGTATACTATTTTGAAGTTGTCGTCAGCTAACACTCTAGCTATATCTTCATAAGTCAGTCTTTCTTAGCTTCTGCTACCACTCGCTTTCGCTCCGTTTGGAACCGGCTTTAATTTTTGCCTAGGAATAAAGTCACTTCTGGGTATCGCACTCACAGCTAAGGAATTTCGTGCGATATTCACCATTTGACTTTTTTAAAGTGTCTTTTTAAGCAGCAAAAATAGCAAAATATGTCAGATGTCTGAATATTTATGATTACTCTTGGGTACGTACTACAGTCTCAAGTTTATATTCACGTTTATATGTAGTGTGTTACTAGACGTGATCTAACTTCAAAGCTTGGAGACCACCTGTCACAGAAGTTCTGCGTCAATTAATCAACATACACCTCCATAATCCTCAACTAATTAAAGCATGCGTGTTCCGTAGTCCAGTAACTCTTGCGATCCGCAGGGAGTGAACAAATCCCTATCAAAATAATTACCCGTACCAAGACCGAAGGAGATTATAGTACCCTTTCCAATGCCAATTAATTTGACGTCGCTTATTAAGTTCTGCAGTTCATTAGCAACCCTTTGGCAACAATATCTCTGTGTTATGCGAGTGAAATAATCACTTTTCATTCGCTGATCATTGTTTTAAAATTTGGTTTGCTTTTTGTGTTTTTTATTTGTATTTTATGCACTACTTCGTTAAGAATATTTTGAGTAAATAGAAACAAACGGATGCAGTATAAAAAAAAATTTAATATTGCCTCTAAAACCGTCTGAATTTAGTACTCGTAATAGGATATTCTAATCGTCCATCATGTAAGAAACCTTGGATTCTTGATATGCTTTTCCTGCACTTTTTCACACTTTTTTCGCCGGTTATCACGTGATCATAGTCCTTGCGACAGCACTGAAATGACGAGAAACTCAAATATATTAACATTTGCAAAGAACCCATTCATTAGTATTTTGATAATGCTTTTTCGTCTATAATATAGTACTGTAATGATAAAACATGCTAAAACTATAACATCTAAAAATATCAACGGTCAAAACCACAAATCAATTAATTCTATTTATTTATTTACAGGAATTAAGTATACATTACACGATATCAGATGTAACGATGACAACTGCTCTAGTCGAAGGACTGTGTCGCAGTTGACAACGCCTTTCCAATTTCAAGGAATACACAATATTTAGGTTCTTAAAAATTACAAAAAAGGAAGAGATAATTAAGTATGAACTTACTAACAAATAATAAGGAGGTAGCAATGCAAGAAAATTTATACTGTGTATGTGTCTGCGAGTGTGTGTGTGTGTATGTATATGTGTGTGTATGAGTGTGTGTGTGTATAATTCATAAACAATAAATTAAAAGCAACTTAAACAAGACGGTACTGCCATACATTAATGATTATAATTGTAATATTATTATAGTCACGTCCTCGTAGAACTGACAATAAATTGATGAAAAATAAATCTTCATTATTATTCAATGTTAATCTGAAATGCTTTCCTATAAATTATAGGTTTGTATTACCCGTATCTCTTTATATTACAAAATTACGTCAATTTCATATTTATTTTAATATTTTAACGTATAATATACACAATGACTTGGGAATTCATCTATTCGAGTCAACTTGGTCGTTATTCACTCTTTCTCTCTGCGAATGTTTTCAATGTTGTATTTATTGTTTTTATGAAAATATCGTTTCAACCTGTATTTACCTTTCATTTTCCCTGTTTATTTCGAATACAGTCTCAAGTAAGCAGAAAATGGAATCATATTTTTGTAGTAAATTGCTTCCATACTTGAAGATGAGTAATAATGGCAAAAGATTATGACAACGATAAATGTTTTCGTTGGAGATTAATCTTTATATCCTTCATGAAGAGAACGGTAACTGACGATTTATATCAAGTGTAAGTATTCATGCTAATAAATATACATTGTAGACAGCGCTTCCATGTTGGTCTGGGCAAGACCAAAAAAATATATAACAGAATGTGACAGTCGGTCAAGGGCCTTGTTATAAGGGTTGATTTTTGTAACAATGTTATCCCTGAATTCACTGTAAAAATTACTCTGAAAATATTCATTTCATTATACCTACATATTACAATTATCATTATTTTTATGTCAGATAAAACGCTGTATGCATCCCTGTCCCGAGGGTATGTGGGAGTACTCAAGAATGAGCATATCCACTAGAACCTGACGGTGTTCCTCCGGGATGCCGTTTACCGTGGTTGGGATGCTTTCGCATTATTTTGTTTGTTAATATGTTGGTTAAAAAATTGAAGTGAACTTGAAAGTACGTCACTTTCTTTACGCCATGTAATGTGAAAATCGAGCGAGTTAAATGAACAGACTGACGGACAGATGCATGAATGATCTGTTGCGGTCCTTTTTCCTTTTAAAGTGAATCCGAAAATTGGCAGAAAATGTGTACCTACTGTGTCTCAATTTATTTCATTAATCTACTCTACACCCAAATTACTTCGACTTAATACTAATACTTAATTTACTATAATTTTGATTGTATTATTTTAATTTTCACTTTTTTTTGACGAAAACGTGTTATTAAAAGTGAATATATTATATACTTTATTTCAATTCTGGTATTTAAAGCTTTTAACTAAGCACGGAGTTTAATAATCTCATTTTTTGAATGATTCATTCTTCAATTTTGTCACTATCAGACCATAGTAGTATACATTGAATACATTGAATTTTATATTAACTTCAAATAAAAATCAGTAAAATTACAGGGTGTAAAAAAAATCAAATTTCAAGTCAATAAATTTTAAAATTACATACAGAACATAGATTTAGGAATGTATGACACCTAACAAACAGTATAGGGTTGTACTACATTGTACTGATTCAATTTGTAATACAAAGCGTTAGCATGAAATTTAAAAAAGGGTTCGTTGGTACAACATGCAGAATTTCCTTTTGGCACCCCTATCGACATATTGCCAATACGTAACATACAAAAGGATCGACATTAATTTGACATACCATTAAAAATATTGCTTTTTAAAATCACCAAGGAATGTATTCACGCGGAAGATATTGCTGCAAATGTCGAGTTGTCAGCCCTAGCCAACTTATACCTTCAAATGATGTAATAAAATAACAATTTATGATCGAACGTTTTTCACTAGCATTGTAATTAAAAATATTTGATACTGTATTAACATAAGTAAAGATATTTCAGCGCATTGATTGATCGATGTCGTAAAATTTAATCGGTAAAAATTAGTCTTTGAAAAAACTTTATGACGCAGTAACTCGAGAATTTTGCATAGCGCATTATCGTCGCTGTAAAGATGACACGCGTTTTTATTGTAAAATATGCTAATGATAGTAAACATTAATTTGTAACGGTTGATTTGTTAATACACAACAGTAATTTGCATAATCACGACGGAGTATAAAACGAAAAACAGCTTCGTTGTGCTGTTAATGACAAAAGGGATGACTTTTACTCGTTTTTTGATATATCGATCGTAAAAACCGAATGCTAATACATTAATACAAAGTTGGCAACGTCTCTATTCCAACCCATGATAACACATCTGCGGTTCTAAATTTAAATATGCCTAATGACAGCGATTAATATCAACCATAGAATCTTAAAGCCAGATTAATAAAATAATAAAATCTAACTTCCCACGACAATAATAAAATAAGCGAAGTTCTCAAAGGGTTAATTTAGATTGACAATTTAAAAATCGCGTCACAATTTTCTACGGTAGGTGAAGTCGAAAGGACAACTTTCAAATTGCGTCAAGTATGACTGACAATTGAAGAGTGTGATGAATTGAGACTCGTGCGAAAATTTAAAAATGTGCTTTGTGAATAAACGAAACACCAGTTGACAATAAGTCTTATTTACTTAATTTAAGTAAATAGAAAGTGAAAACTGTTCTTCTGAATTATAATTTACTAGTAACGATTTATTTATTATTTTAAATGTTACTAACCATCGTAATTGTAGTTGTTAACCTAATTCATTAGAATTCAAGAGTGTCTTAATTTGAACATTTGGAAGCAGCTCGTAATAGGAGGTAATATTTCGGATACAAGATATAATACAAAAATATTCCGATTTCAAATAAAAAATTAAATCGAATCTAATGATTCCAAACTAATTGTAGCTAGAAACGCCGTTCGAATGTGCTCAAAAAAAGTGGTCTGTGTAATTCTTTATGATTCAACATAACTTTATAACAAATTATATACAAATATAAAAATGTACATACATATATGGTTGGTACATGTCATATATGGTTTTAAGCTTTCACGACTTGTACGAGTACACATCTTACAATATTTACTCACGGATCTATTTCGCGTTTATACTTTAAGGCTGATTACCTATTTTTATCCCGACGTTTCGACCGGAAATCAAGAAATACCATAATTTCAACCGAGAAGGTGGATACCGCTTATCAACATCATGGAATCCTGTCATCAGTGAGTGTGTCCGGAGATGGAAAACCGGACGTCGCCAAAGTGTAGATGTCGTTAGTGTAGTGTGTCGAAGTACCGACAGTGACAATATTAAAAATTAAAAAATGCATTGGATGAGTGTGGGTAGTTGCAAGGAACCGCACGCTGCGAAGACGACATTCATCCTCATCAGTCTGCCCGTGACCACGATCGGTGCAATCCAGTCGAAACATCGGGATAAAATCGGTAATCGGCCTTAAAGTATAAACGCGACATAGACCCGTGAGTAAATATTGTAAGATAAGTCATATAATTTTTCTGGAAAGAATTTAACTCCTCTTCTTAATTTATTTCTAGAAAGTATTTTATTCTTGGGCATTAATAATAAATATTTGAACGTCATATGCAGTAATTTCTTTTGCTCAAGAGAAAATAACAATGTTACTTCAAACCAGAAAATCCGGTAACACAACTAAACACTAAAATTCATAATTCTGTATACCGTCTTATAATTGTCCTATAGCAATTAGGTGCCTCTGACATTAACCGAGCCATTTGCTCGTAAAAACGCTGTAAGTTCTTTGTTTTAGAGTCGCGAGGGAGATGTTAATGCTAAGAAAGGGTTTATGGCTGTTTTGTACGACAATATAAAGATGGTTTATGAAAATTTGATTAGAGGCCAATGACCTGTCTTTGGACAGCAGTAAATAAGTAATAGAATAGTAGAAGAAATTAATATAACAGTATTCAAATACAATCTGTATTTTTAGAAATAATCTATAAAAGCCCCATTGTTCGAAATAATACTTGTAAAGTCATAAAAAAGTGAAGGTCATACAGCCAAGGTCAGTTTTTAACTATGTTGCTTTCACTCGAATCATAGATTTTGTGGACTAGGACAATGGAAAAAAATCTCTCGTTAAATTGCTTGACCAAATATATTTATATGTTTGTTTGTCTACTATGCGACCAGCTTTATTACCATTTATTCTCATCGCATTAATCGATTAATATAGTATAATTACCATCAATTAACACATAATTTTTCAGATCCGAAACATAAGAATATCTACATAGGTTGTATAGCAAATATAAAGGCATCATTACATACACAAAAAATCTAATTTCATGTACTGAGACAATAATTCCGAAAAAACCTTAACTTGCTTATTTTTTGTTTAATTGTACAATTGAATATCTAATTAGTATTATTTCTATCAATTGATCAATGTAGTTATCAAAAAATAATATCGTTATCAATAAAGTTGCATTTACTTGAATGTGAAGTGAAAACTATCTGTTACTGTGTTCATAACGTACTGGCATAATACGCGAATCTATCAAAAGATTTAATTTGATAAGATATGTTCAGTTTTCCTTCATTTTTCATCGTTACGGAACTATTAATCACTGCCTACGATTATTGTCTTGCGTCAGGTTGTGGACCCCTGACAATTTCATTAGTTCGCAAAACATTACGTAAATACGAATTAAGACGGCCAGATGTTGTTACGGGTAGGTCGTAACTCCATTTTATTTTGTTTTATTGCGGAGAAACTGGATGTTTTAGGTAGCTTTGGTCTCTGTGGAATAAGTGTGCTGTGATAATTAAATCTGTTTGTGGTCAACTTAATCTGTGTTTGAGAATCAAACGGAAATTTATTTTTCAAGATACTATGGTCCAATTCAAACTAATCTAAAAGCGAGTAATATTTCTGAGCATTTTTTTTTAATAAAATGGGTGCCATTATGATAATGTTTATATGAAATGATTGAAAATATGTTTTTAGCAAGTAATTTACGTCAAAAATTATTTTACACGTGTACTATATGATAACGTATTTTTTATTTTTATAGAAAGAATTGTGATGAAAGACTGACAAAGAAAATCTACAGAGCGAAAGTGAGTGGTAAAAGAAGCCAAGGAAGACCACGGCTGACTTATGGAGATCAAATATTCAGTGTTAGTCGACGGAAACGTCAAAAGCACTCGCATACCTAGGCGTAAATGTGTGAGGAGCATGGTGAGATTTGAGGAAGCAAAAGGTGTATGTAAGGACCGCGACGCTAGGCGCTCCGTCCCTCTGACTTTCCCGTTAGGGATACAGCGTGAAGATATTATATGTATGTCTTTTTTAAATGAATAAAATGCAAATTTTTTTTTCAACCTTTCACTTCAACCTATCAACCTATACTGATAAATATAGCGCGGAAGGTTCCGGGTTCGATTCCCGGTCGAGTCAATTTAGGAAACGAGCTTTTCTAGCTTATCTCGGGTCTGGGTGTACTGGGAACGCCCCTAGTAGTCGTCGTCTGGTTCTCATAGCACAAGGAATACCCTAGTTAGAGACCAGATAGTTGGTGTGTATTGTCTGGCGTATTTATTTATTTATTTATTCACGTATTCTGATCTGTGAAGATGTTCGTGCGTCGTGACTTTTTAATAAATGATTGATGAGAATAAGACAGATAACTGATCTGTATGTAATGTATAATATCCATGTCGAGTATTTCTGTGTTTCATAAGCACACAATATTTTATTTCGGGTATCAATGACTGTCGAAGTCATCGATACATATGGGAAGTCTTGCAAACGATTTCAATAGCTTCACTTCATTTCGGTTGGCATCTTCTTCCACCCATGAATCAGTTTGGCTTTTCAAAGAGGTAATGCTGCCAGTCTGCTGGGTACCCTATGCAATGACAGTTTTCTAAGCGACAACTTTGAGGAAGTCTATTATTTTATATAATATTTAGTTTTAAGTTTGTAAATATTAACGTTAAGATCGAAAGAAAATCGTACACACTCAATCGTACACAATAAAAAGGGTAGTAAATTAAAATAACTAATTTTAAATTAAATTGAAGTAATCATTGAAATAAGTTAAAAACTTTATTCAAGAGTTCAACTTACAGTTGTTTCCTTGTCTGCTGGTAGAGAAAAAAAAACTTTATATCGAATTACAAGAGCTTATCGACACCATTCTTCCCGCCAACTCAATCTTCGGCTCGAACGGAGTCAGATGGCGTCGCAAGCGCTTGAATTTGTTTATTAGGCAACTAATATAACTAATAACTAATAATTATTATTAGTAAAGCGGTTTTTTAATTAATTTATCAAATTATTAAAGCTCGTTAGCAATCAAATATTGCAAAAAAATATAAAGGCTTACTTTGAAACTCCATAATGATTTTGCAATCAAAGTAAAAGATTTATTTATTGTAAAATCGGAATAAAGTGTTAAAACAATAAAATCACTATCAACTAGACGATTATAAAAGTAATTAACAATTTTAAGACAACTTATTTATAATAATATTAACTATAAATCAAATCGCCGGATAATTGGTTGGCGACAGCTATAAATCAAACGCTGAATTATCGTAGAATAATCGTTACGGCGACATGTATGTAATGGTTTATATAATAAATATATAACACTTTGATAGTATATTGGCCATTGAGTACCTACTACTGGGTTCGGAACTAAAAAATGTGGAACGATTTGCACTTTCTTTTTTAAGAAGAGGTTTTAGGGGTGATTGTTTGAAAAGAAAACTGAAATTACACTGAAATAACGCTGAAACTATTTTTATATTTTTTTATTAAACAGTGTATGATAACAATCACGTTCAGTGTTTGACTTTTCTATATTATGTCCTCACTATGATTTATTTCAAAATATTTGAAATAGTTGTTTGTAATTTATTTCTTGACTTTAAAAATTCTGAGTGGAGTATTAACTTATAATGCTTCCATTAACAGCTTTACAAATCACTAAAGGTAATATGTAATGTTATAGAGGTGAATAAAAATGTAAATGTTCGTTTATTTAAGATCTTAAATCTCCGAAAGTTCTTCACCGATTGCATTCAAATTTTGGCACAAGGTCACGTTCAAATATGCACGTATTTTTATATACCTAAAGTAATAAACCGAGTATACGTACTGAACCACAGCAATGCGTGGCCTTCGAGGTATTACCGAAAAACGCCAGCCACGCGATTACGGCGCGACCGGTGACTAATTGTAATAAAAAATTGATATCGTGTAACCATGTCTATTGCGCCATGACCGTAAAAGGTAATTTTCGCGGTAGATTTAGCGCCACTATACAAATTACATTACACAAATTCTCGTTTTGACAGCAGATATCGCGCGATATTTGGCTGTCGCATGGTGACTACAAGTTATAGGACTATAGGTAATAAGCACGTTTAGCTAATTATAAAATATACAAGTGAACTTTTATCGAGAGAGGATCACTCCTAGAGTATATTTTTGCCTTCAATGGAATCATTAGTAATATTTGATACAAAAACAAAAATTCAAAGCTAAAAATGAATAGGGAAAGTAAGGTAATATTAATTAATTATATATTTGTCAGGTTACATTGACACTTGGACTCTTGATCGTCTGATATCGGAACCCGGGGATTGCGTGGAATGATTATTATCTCTATACAATCAAATTGCGAGGGTAACAATAATTATAGCAATTTAACGCCCCTAAATTGAGGTTTTGCAGCCTATTTCCGAATTCACGGTATTTTTTTAAGATTTAATGAAGACTTATTTACGATGGTTTTCTATTTATTTTCCTTGAAATATTTCCATATCCAATTTTTTGCTGTTCTCTATAATTTCACTTATAATTAAACAACTCTACGACTTTTTTATTTAAATATTTAAAATTGAAATTAAAAAGCTCTGAACCCATACGCAAAACAATAATCCACGTCGAGTTGTAACAAATTACGAAATTCTAAAAAAATGCTACTTTTGAAAAAAAAAACCACACGTAAATCGATGCATTACTGCAAGAAAGTGATTTTCAACCTTTTTCTTGTCGCGCCACACTTTTGAAAAAAAATTTGGTGGCATACAAAGAAAAAGTTAAATTTAAAAGTTGTTAACTTACCTATAATACACTGTGTAAAATAGTTTATGATGATAATTTGAATGTAAAATAACATAATATGTACTACAAAAACAATAGTACGTTTATTAAGGGATTAATTACAAGTAATAAAAAAAAGCATTATACATATCTTCACGCTGTATCCCTAACAGGGTAGTCAGAAAGGACGGAGCGCCAGGAGTCGCGGTCCTTACATACCTCTTTCGCTTCCTCAAATCTCATTATTCTCCTCACACATTTTCGCCTAGGTATACTAGTGCTTTTGCATTATAATTTTTAATATATACATTTCTAAAATTTGGCGGCAAACAAAAACGCCGCGGCACAGTGATTAAGAATCATTGCTGTAAGAGCAACGACGCAAGCAACAAACACACATACAGATCACCTATCACTTAATTTTTTTTTATACACGTTACAGCATTCTAAATTTTTTTACGTGTCACAAAATTGTGTGTTACTCGTTACCAATCAGGGTTACTAAGTAATTAGGCGATAATAACGTGACAAAGCGAGCCTGTTGTTGCGTTCCTACCGTTAATTTTACATGCATTATCAGATTTTCGAAATGTTAAGCGCATATGTTGCTTTTTGTATTATAATAGTTCGGTTTATGCAGTCGTTTTGTTTAAGTTAATGGTTAATTAGATATAGTCGTGATAACTTTTACAGTTTAACAATAAAATAAGACGTCTATGGTAAATTACGATGTGATAATCTACACATGATAATAGACTTCTAGACACAGTAATGATCCTTCGAGCCGGATATGACTCACTATTAATTTTATTGAAACTTAATTACTCGTTATTATTATATGTGATAACTCGAATATATTCAGAATTCAGTATATGTACAAGTAAATAATTAGTTACATATATATTTTTTAACACATGCATCTACCATAATCAGTACTGGTAACTGACCTATGTTTTGGCCAAAGGAATAACCACACTGTGTGTATTTGACATTGATTGGTGTAGTAAGCAAGAAAAACAATCGACAGATTATTTATAGTTACTACTAAAAATATGAGTACTTCCATAACTAAAAGTTAACATTAAAAAACTTCTGATACAAAAAAAATCTAAGCCTGTTTCTATCAAACACTAGTGATCCGCCCCGGCTTCTCCCGGGTCGGATGTCAAAAGTTTGCAACACACCCAATTTTTATTAATGAGATTTTAATATAAAAACATCAGTCAAATTTTTGACTTCTCTCGTGAATTTTCCAAAAATTTTCTTTCATACAAACCTTGTACTGACAAATACCAACACAACAAAAAGAAATCAGCCAAATTGGTCGCGCAGTTTTCAAGTGATGACCCGTCATGCATGTGGTAATTGCTTTTTGTTTATATAGATATCGAGGAATATTCAAATTTCGAATATTGCAGCTTTTAAGCAAGGGAAAGCCCATGCGAATCGTTACAGTCGTAGATTAGACTTTCAAAAATACCTCTCAATGCAGCTTAGTTAAAAAAAAAAGATTTGACTTTTGAACACGCAGACAGTCAAACTTATAACATTCGTTTCTTTCTCTCGTCTCGTTGCGAGATAAAAACTTATACAGAATACCAAAAAGAAATGTTTAAGGAACACTATTCTATCCATTAGAGCCACCCATTACACTAACGCTTTCACTAACAGAGCATTTCATGGCAGAATTGTCCCATAATCAAATTATACCATCGTTCTATTGACGTTATGCTTTGGGCTTAACCCATTAGACGACGCATTGCAGCTCCAATTTGTGACACGGCCGGTTGAAATTTGATTATTTGAGACTGTGGTTAACCACGATTTTGGTGCTTCGAGATGTCCACTGAAACTGAGAATATATATTCATATCTATATAAATTAAAAAAATATATATAAAATCTATTACAAGTCTGACCGACCGTTCTATTCAACAGATTCGCTTAATGTTTTTTAATGAAAGCTAACAAAGTTACAAAAGATACACAGATTTGTTATCAAGCATTAGAAATCACCTAACTTTCACTTTTCTCAAGTTATACTCAAACGCGATTTCCTCTTGTGCGTTTCTTATGTTTTCATAGCTTTCTTTCTTTATATCTCCGGTTCTAATGAGGTACGCGATTTGTTTTGGTTTAGGTCTTTCATTTGAGCTTTCGCCAACTTCAATTTGTTGAGTTGGAGAGAAGCTAGGTGGAACATTCAACTTGACTTTCAAGTTTTGTATTCAACTTAGGTTAGGTTGTAATTATTCATCACATTAGGGCGTTATTTTTGAGTTATATTATCAACACAATGTTGCGGAGCAGTACGGGTCCTCTAATCTATAATAATATTATAAAGAGGTGAATTTTGTTCGTTTATATGTAATGGATAAATTCAAAATCTACTCAATTGATTTCAAAAATTTATTCACCCATAGAAAGCTACATTATCAGCGAGTAACATAAGCTGCATTTTATTTTCAAAAAAATTTCTGTCTATGCAAGGTCGGGGTGGGTCGCATATATAAAAATGAATGTTTCTTTATATGTTTTTCCTCTATGCGTTCCTAAACAATTCATCCGATTGTGATGACACTTCGGTGAGTTGTTCTGCGTACTTCTGCGAAGGTTTACAAATTATTTAATTTAGTAAATAAAAGACTACGCGAACGAGGTCGCGAGCAACAGTAAGTTATAACTGAACCTAAAATTTTTTCAATGTTTGTCTGGGAGAGAAAAAAATATACATGAAAAACTGTCAAGCGTGTGTTCGACTCGTATAGAGGATACTCAAACAGTTTTCTTAATTTCTAGTTGCACTTTTTTCTTTAAAAAAATAGGTGCAAATTAATAGAATACAGAAAGTGTATTAAAGGCAAATAAATGTGCTATTTTTTTATTATCATTTGTAGGATTTCATAGCCATATTAAATAACAATACCCTTACAGTTTTGGCATATACGTGTTAGTACCTAGCAATGTCACAGCTCACATCCGATTTTTTCGTCATTTTCATATCCACTGAGCTAAAATTGTTAGTGCTACTTATTGCATTCGTAATAAGAAGACCCTGAAATAAGAAAAACAATGTTTTTAGTATTTCAGATTACATTTTTTAATTTATCATAATTTTTAATGAATGTTGAGTTTCTAATTTGACCAAAGTTGATATAGAATGTTAAATTAATCTTCAACACACACTTGGCAATATTTTTATATTGTAACTATACTATCCGTTCCCACGAAATACAACAATGTCATAAAATGAGGCATTTTATTTAGCAGAATTTTGGAAACAACCCTTTTGTAGGTAAACTGACCGCCGCCGGTCAGCAGTAATCGGATTACAAACGGTCATCTAACTGCTAATTGTTGTGGGAATTTCTTACGATACTCGAAAGTATTTTGTTGACACTACATTTAACTGCACTTTACAGGGTTTTGTAACTAATATAACTAGAATATAACACGTAAATTATACACTTTTTTACTGAATAAAAATTTGGCCTAGGGTTGTAAATTGGTAAGTCGATATTGGAAATGGGACTCAAAAAAAATATATATGCATAAGAAAAACTTCTTGTAGTGAATAGAAAATGAAAATTAGGCGCTTGAAATGATTAGAATAAAAATTAAAACTGATCACATATTACAGAGAAAATAAACTCTCTTCGTTGCTAACTTCATTTGTGTTAGATCATAAACATATTTTACTAGCGTAAAGGTATACTAACTTTATGTGTTAGACCGACATACACGACTTCCGTTTCATTTCGCTACATCGATGACGTAACTTCCGTTGCCTGCTAAAGTTACACTGATATTTTTCACCTAACACGCTAAAGAAGTATAACTTCAAATATTATGAGTATTTTGGACCGATTTTTGATGTCTGAAATTACCACGGAAACCATTAGTCATACGTGTACGACACCCTCATGGCCAAATTTGAATTGTATTACTGACGTTCCTGTTAATTAGAGCTCAAGTTACCTGAGGGCCTAGACAAGTGGCTCAATTGTCATAAATGTTAGTAGAATAGAATAACAAATATCAAGTGATCTACCGTAACGAATTTTAAATTGCGTCAAAACGAAACGTAAAGTCGTGTGAAAACCGCCATATAAAACGAAGTCAGGTGGCACTTTTGACAAGACATAACGCCAGCAAGCGTTTCGCTTTTAAGAAACGTTTATCACTTGTCTAGACGCTCAGAGCGACAAAGTACCATTTGGACAGGACTTTACTTTTAGTTTGATTTTATAGAAAGTTAATAACGTTTGACAACAAATTTACGCGTTACGCTAAATCACGCGGTATGTATCATTCTATTCTACTAGCGTTTACGACAATTGAGCCACTTGTCCAGGCCCCCAGATCTGTGCAAGTTAACCTCATTACTACTCGATTTATACAACTTCGTAATTTTATTCAACTTTATTGCGTTAAAAATGATGCTCGAAGCATCTGTGTAGATTATCTTCGCTTTCAGTGTAGTAGTTGCCTAAATCTGCCATGATGATAAATAACTAAAAAAGCGGAAAATATTTTCTTATTAACCAAAAATGTTTTCTTATTTTTATTCAGTTTTCCATTGAGTGTTTATATCACGGCGAACAAAATGTCTCCTAAATAATTCGTAGATAACTACGCTGTGGATATCGGTAACAATAACGTTGGCAACCGTGCTCGATAAAAGCAGAAGGTGGAAGCGTTTTCGTGAAAACACTGTGGAGAAATATTGTGGACATGACTTTTATACTACCTATTCTACAATATTTTTTTTTATTAAACTGTTAATAAAAATACTACAATTTTGTGGCATTATGAAGTTATAGTGAGGCGTTAATGTAATACTAAAGTTTAACGAATAGGAATAAATGCAAGTTTATTCTCTTTTGTGTAACTGTAAGGGTAATTTACTTTTTTGTTCCATAATCATCCGTTTTTTTTTTTGGAAATCGCATTGAAGTACACCAAGTAGTTTGTGATAAAAAAATGTATATTACTTACAAGCTATTAAATATTACAAAAATAAGTCCACTTTTTAGGTGGTTTTCGTTTCTAATTTTTAAAAATGCTCACTTAACAATAGCAACTATAATAATAATTCAGTAAAAGGCAAACCATGCTTCTTTATTTTATTTTCACTTATAATAAATAGCAAGCGCTATAACTCGCACATCATTATAATTTTCATAACATATTTTTATTTGTTTTTGAACTTTTGGCTTGTATCACATTCATTTGTCATCAGATTGCGGAAAAATATATTGTTTTTTAAAAATAAAAATATATTGAATAGTGCATAGCGTACATTTGATAACACTAAAAAATAAATAATATTATACGCTATATTATAAAATATGTCATATCGCCACTGTTCTTTCGCACACTGCTCTTAAAAGGAAAACCTTCATCGAAACGCTAAGAAAATATTGGATAGAGATTAGGCCATATACTTTTATTGGGTTTCCACTATATTTATTTAACGTTCTTCTCAAATGATTGCGGCGGTAGCTGTAAAGGAACTTATCTGCCACTTGAAAATAAATCTTTTTGTTTGTTAACACACTTTTTTGTGATATTTTTCGGGGAAACGTTTCCGAGTTGTTGCACAAATAACTGAAGAGTACCTTTTTCCTTGATAATATCTACTGAGAAATTTATTGTCGTTTCCTTTTTTTGGTTACTTTTATTTTTTAAATGTATGAGTAAGGTTAGGTAGTCGAAATAATAACGGATATTGAACAAAATTGCACAAGTGGACAATATCATCTCCATTATATTTATTATTATTATCTGTTCTTTTATACTAATATTATAAAGAGAAAGAGAGGATTTTGTTAGTTTGTTTATACATATGTGGAGAACAATCTCCGGAACCACTTCCTTCTCTTCTATTTTTTCACAATTCCAAGAGTACATTATTCCAGAACAGAAGCTGTATGTGGGCGTCCTACCAAAAAGGGTCCAGTAGTGGTGTATTGAGTTAAGACTAGATTCGAATTTAGAATAGTCAATTGATAATGAGGATTAAAAAAATATTCAAAAACTGGCATATATATTTTTTTATCAGATATTTAAAGTTGAAACTCTGAAAAAGCTTGTTTTGAGAAGAAGCATTTTAAAAGTTTGATTGAAAAAAAAAACACACGAAAGTGTGTGTGTGTGTGAAACAAACAAGTACAAACTTGTTTGTTTCTGCTTAGAAACATCATATCATTTACTATATGAACTTGTAGATAATTGAGCATTAATTAATAATCAATTAAAATCGCGAAATGCCATTTTTTCACCCAACTTTACAAAACTGCGTATATCTCGGAAACTAAATGCCGACCACTGGACCCTTTTTGCTTGGACGCCCACATATATTATGTTTTCGACCCAAGCAAAGTCAAGTAATTTAGCTGGTGAACTAGTTAGTGATCTATAATTAATTACTCTAATTGTACAATGTTAATACTGACTACTGACAAACGATAGTCCTCGGATCATTACAGAAGAATAATACCACAAACTGATGTTACACTCATGTTAATTAACTGGTTTTTTTGAAGATGAATTGTTACTTATCTTTAAGATGACGCTTAATTATTTATGTTCAATCTCCGGAATTCTTAGTCCCAAAAAATTTTAAAATTTATTGAAGTTTAGGTATCATTGTGTACTACAATCTACAAGCCTAGTACTCAAGAGAATGATTATTATTAAATGAAGGCCTTAAAATTACTTAAATAGATACATACATCCATAGATATCATCACGCTGTATCCCCAACCGGGTAATCAGAGAGGACGGAGCACCAAGTTTCGGGGTCCTTACATACTTCTTTCGCTTACTCAAATCTCATCATTCTCCTCACATATTTTCACCTAGGTATGCAAGTGCTTTTAACAATACTTATATGAGATATTTTTCGTCCTGGCCGGTTAGTTTGGGTACAATATTTTTTAAATTTATCTATTGTTTTTTTAACTGAAAAGGACAGCAATTTCCCTATTTATAATTCCATATTATTGGATTTTTTTGGCGCGAACGGGAGAAGTGAGGTTGTCATTTTATTTAGATTTTCCATTTTTGGGAGTTTTAAAGTACAAAAGTGGTAGTATATTGTTTTTTAAAGTACTGTATAAGTGAAAAGAATGGAGTAGGTCTAAATCAACATGTGTAGCAGAAGTTTTCGCGCTCTTCCCAGAAGTCTTATATAACTTCAGCAAAGTCTATTATCACTTTACTGTGGAGTTTTACGATAAGAAAAAAAAACGAAATTAATTCGATTGTGCTTCATGTGGATTCTACTTATTAATACGTGACATTGGCAAATGCGTTAACCTGTGCGCCAAGCCATGAAGAAAGAAAAAAAAATCCATGCTAAAAGCAACGTACTTTTACATAAAATGAAAAAAAAAAAACACCTCAAAGAATAGTAAAATTGTTCCTTGGACAACTAACAGTGCTCTGTCTCCTGGACAACCACTAAAGTAGAGAAAATATCGGAATATATTTAAAAGTCAATTTATTACATCGATGGGACAGATATTAGCTTTATGATAAATGGTATTACGTAAGAAATTAATATGTAACTATATTTTCTGAGTAATTTTTGTTAAAAATCAGGGACAGCAGTGAGATAAAAAATAGGGGATGTATTTAACGGCACTTCAAAATTGGTGAAAATATATACATAATTGCTATTAATGTCTAATAAAAAATATAATGTCATACAATAAAGTGTTACTCCTTCATTAAATCGATATTAGCTTCAAAAATTTTAAGACGCTATAGCGTATATTAGCGTAAATAAATATGTCGGAAAAGACACGGGGCAACTCGCGCTTTTGCAACTCAGCCATGAGAAATAGGTACCTAATCTTACAAGAGGCGAACTACTCCATAAAATACAACATTAAGACAAAGTTAATGTGCAAACGACAGAAAACTCTTTGTAACAATTATTACGTAGGTAATTAGAAATTTAATAATGGCAAACGATCCGTCGGAGAAATGCTATCGCACCGGCCGCCGTAGTCTAACAGACTCAGCGCCGGCCCCGACGTTCCGTTAGCGCGTCATCGGAAGTCGCGCTTTGCCATGGTATAGTCAAATGAGTTATTTGAGCCTTTTATTATTTCCACTGACAAATATATAAAAAAAAATAAGCAATCTTTTAAAATAATGGATTGTGCTATGTAAAATAACATTTTCTATAAACTAACTAAATATTCCTTGATGGAGTTGGTGCAATTGCGCAACGTCTTTTCCTAACTCTTGGAAATAACGCGGAAATACAACTTCTAATACATATAAGATTGCTATACCAATAGTAAAAGATGAAAAAAGGTGGAAGGATATAGAGATGTTTCAAGATTAAATTTCTCGACTTCAACTTTCTCCTTAGAGTGCGGACTCCTGTTTACTACTGCTCATGGAAATAACTCTGAAATGCACCTACTAGTTTATATAAGGTTGCTATATATATAGAAATATCTACAGTAAAAGATGAAAAGAGATGGAGTTTCGTAGAGACGTCTTAAACGAGATTAAATTTCTCGACTTCAACTATCTCTTTAGAGTGTGGACTCCTGTTTCAATACTGCTCTATGTATAAAGTGTATTCTGTCGTGGCGCTTCGCCGGCAGCTGCCGCGGCACGCTCGCTCGTCGCACGCGTTGTGGTAAAAGACCTAACCTAACCAAAAAAAGGGTTATAATATATCGTTGTGTTTGTATAAAGTTACAAAAAAAATTGTAAAATTTTACCCAATGTTAAACAATCTAAACTCTAGCCTGCATTTGTCCTCACGGTTTCCTCCCAAGCATTCGTTATCACCATTACACCACAATAACGTTTCAGCGGATGAAGTTGTAAACAAAATTTAATTATGAAAACTGTTAATTTTGTAGTTTACAATTTTTTTATAGCAAAGACTATTAATTTTTTAGAAGATGTGATTTATATCAAAAGTAACAAATTTATAGAGAAAACCGTCAATTTTAAATATTGAGATTTGTAGAGAAAATTACTAATTCTATAGCTCCAATATGTATATCCCAAAAAATGGTTGACTGACTCACCTACTATATACTCGTATACAACTATACATACATACATTCAGTTAAGAAAGTATCGGGAATGGATGATTTGTTTAAGGTTCCAAATTCAATTTTTTGTTTTTTTTTGTTGTTGTTAGATTGGCACAACTGTTTTCCATTTTGGCGCGGAGTTTCAGTTGCTACTGTTATTTAGATTAAATACGGTGCTGTTTTTAGTTATATCATTCTAGTGTATATTGCGAATTTCATAATGGACAAAAACATCGAACAAATAGTTTGTCTTAAATTTTGCATCGCCAATGGAATTTCGTGTTCGGAGTCACTGAAAATGTTACAGAAGGCTTACGGTGAATCGACTTTATCAAAAACACGTGCTTATGAGTGGTACAAAGCGTTGAAAAGCGGTCGAGATGAGATGGAAGATTTGCCTCGCTCTGGTAGGCCATCAACGTCTGCAACTGAAGTTAACATCGCAAAAGTGAAGGAAATAGTGACTGAAAATGCTCATTCAAGTTTGAGAGAGATAGCCGCCGAACTTTCTGTATCTCACCAGTCGATCCGTACCATTTTAAATGATCACTTGGGTATGAAACATGTTGCCGCTCGGCTAGTCCCAAAAGACCTGAATTTTCTTCAAAAACACAATCGCATAAGAGTCGCTGAGGACATGCTAGAACGAGTCAATTCCGACCCAACATTCTAGAAACGCATTGTTACTGGTGACGAGACGTGGGTTTACGAGTCTGACATGCAAACTAGTCAACAAGCTTCGGAATGGCGCCTTCCAACTGAACCGAAACCGAAAAAACCACGCCAAAGTCGATCAAAAGTAAAAGTCATGTTGCCTGTTTTCTTTAACTATCGTGGTGTTATGCACTCGGAATTCTTGCCGGAAGATCAACCGGTAAATAAAGAATATTATTTGGGCGTTATGCGGCGTTTTAGAGAGCAAATTCGACGAAAAAGGCCAGATTTGTGGAAAGAATATTCTTGGATTTTGCACCACGATACGAGTAATGCGCCTTCGCATAAGGCCATCATTGTGAACGAATTTTTGACCAAAAACTCAACAAATGCCATCGAGCAACCACCTTATTCACCAGATATGGCTCCAGCCGACTTCTTTCTTTTTCCAAAACTCAAATTACCATTTTCATTCGGTAGAAGACATAAAAGAGAATTCGCGGAGAGCACTGAACTCAATTCCGGAAAAAGCGTTTAAAAAATGTTTTGATGATTGGATTATTCGTTGGCGTAAGTGTATCGTTTCTGAAGGAGCATACTTTGAAGGTGATACAATAAATTTGGATGAATAACTAACATTTCGTGTATTATTGATCTTTTCCCGGTACTTTCTTGACAGAGTAGTATATTCATATTCCTTGATGTGGTAGTCAGAGATAATGAAGTAGCAAGAATTGCGGTTCTCACATACTTCTTTCGCCTCCTGAAATTTCACCATACTCCTCACACATTTATCGAAGTATATGATTACTTTTAGCATCGCCATCAACCTACACTCGGGCTTTGATCTTCGTGAGTTAACCTTGGTCTCTCTTGGCTTCTGCTTTTTTATCAATGGATGCGTGTGAGTAGAATGATGAGATTTGGATTGGGGAAAGAACAGTGTAAAGACCGTAATGCTGGGCGATCCGTTCTCTCTGACTTCCTCGTCAGGGATGCGGCGTGAGGATATATATATGTAATATGAAGATAGTTTCTACCCTGGGGAAAGGCATAGGTTACTTGTGTTAAGGCGACGAATTGGAAATTTTGACGACAGATATTTCAATTTTTCTAAGTAATTACAAAACGTATGGATGAATCGCTTTATAAGACTGGCAATGTAGAACTAAAAATTTCTCCACCTAAAAAGTAGTCAATTGGTTACAACTCATTTAGTCGATCACATGCAACTATCGAAACAGGTTGTCTGATTTGTGAGCTAAATAATTGAACACTTAATTAAAAACTTGTTTATTATTAAAAGACTGTAATTAACTTGTGATGTATTCTGTGGTGATGTCTGATGTGTGACAAAGTTTTCTTTTGCAATTGCTTGTCACGTATGTCAGTGTATTAAAGTGATATTTGGTAATCTGATTCTTCGTTTCATTGACTTCATTTTGTCAGTTGCGATACATGATTGGTTACCTTTAGTAACAGGAAAAAAATAATGAAGAAACAGAAATTTACATTTTTGGGACTAACGGAACCGATATATGTCTCTAAATTTCCTGTGTTGATTAATCTAAACACATTCTTCAAAATGCCAGTTGGATTTTTAAAATAAATTATAGTTTTTAATATAAACGAAAATAACTGTTTTCTCGCATTTCTCGTAAGCTTTTAGTATGATTTATTATTGATTACTGCGTTACCTTAAAAATTCAGACATGCAGACGAAGTCGTGAATAAAAGCTAGTTATTTATAATTAACAAAATCTTTTATTACTGCACTATTTAAATAAAATAATTGTACATATTACCAAATTATGAGTATAACATAATAACAATAGACAACTTCCCACAAAACGGAAGCTAGCATCGACCACTGATATATGAATGTACAGTTGGCGTCGTAAAATTTTACGATAACGTCACGCACGTGTAATGTCACTTCGGCCGTCCCTCGGAGAGTGACAGTGATGGGATATCATGTTTTATGATGTCCGACTATTTATTAGGCTGAGGCGAATGTCAGGATTTTTCGACAGACGCAAGCGAAAGTTGGGATTAATTCCTACTGCTTAATGTAACACAGGTACATTTATAATTATTAACACAAATAAGACAAGATAGTTTGAAAAGTAAAGTTAGTTAGGGCGTTTTCTAGAATTGATTCAAATAAATTTATTTAATGACAAATATGAAGAGAAATTAAAACTGATAACAATTTAATGGGTCCACCAGAACCAAACTAAAGAGTTTAAAGAAATTATAATGTATTCACTAGAACAGTAGATATTAGTCAATAAGAAAACATAAATAAGCGTAATGACCAATTGTTTTCGAATAAGTATTAATTTATTTAAAAAAAAAATTATTTAATCGTACAAAATCACTCACAAATGTTCGTATGCAATAGATAATATGATGAGTTCGAAAAGTATTTAAGTAATTCAGTTTTCTGTTTTAGCAGCACAATGTCAGTGTAATTTACAAAATTCATTATATTATGTGAGTGGTTATTTGTCGAATATCGCTCCAAAAATATCTCCCTTAAACCCCTGTCTACGAGTCCGATAGGTTCACAGTAGCGTTGTAAACGCGCGCTTATAGTTTATCGCTAATAAATATTATTGTCGTCTCTCTCATCGATGAATTAATTCAGGAGTGTGTGCGTAATGAATATTCCGGTTTTATATCTTTTTGTCAAGACAACTATTGTGGGAATTTGGTATAATTTTAACCGAATTTTAGGATTCATATCTTCGAAATAAAAAGCCGAACCTTTGTACATAATGTTCAATCACACTGAAAAAATGCTTTAGTCGGTTTTATGAAAGTTTTACTAAACTCGCGGGTTAATTTCGGAGTAGCACGCGGAAATTGTTGATTTTACTAAACATGAAATATTGAAATATTTACAAAACTGTTTTGTGTAATTCATAAATTTGTTAATTAACTGAAGTAAATTCGATGCACACCATCAACGTACTACTAAACTGAACTCTTTAGTAAATTTAACACAAAATTTTGTAATTTTATTGTATTAGAACGTGTAACTCAAATCTTTTTATATATATAGCGAAAGAAGTATGTAAGGACTGCAACGCTTGGTGCTCCGTCCACTTTGAGTACCTCGTTAGTGCAAATCTTCACGCTTTATCCCTAACGAGGTAGTCAAAGTGGACGGAGCGCCAAGCGTTGCAGTCCTTACATACTTCTTTCGCTTCCTCAAATCTCATCATTCTGCTCACACATTTTCGCGTAGGTATGTAAGTGCTTTTGATATTTCCGTCGGCTAGCATTACGACTATTTGATCTTCATAAGTCAACCTTGGTTTTCCCTGCCCTCTTTTACCACTCTCTTTCGCTCTGTAGTTTTTCTTCGTCAGTGTTTCATCACTCATTCTTTCTGATATAATGATAATATGTTTAAATATTTATTTATACAAACATAATGTTGGAGATCACCTTCTAGATGGCTGAACAACTTATGTAAAATGGCGAATGGCTGAAGAGAGCTGGTTGCATTATGTCTGTTATCGGACTCAGTGACATGCCTTGCGAGAGGCCTATGTTCAGAATTCCCGAGATACTATGGATGAGGCTTAGCTCTCTTTATATGTGTTTCAGCACAACATAGAAAATGGTTAAGAAGTTATTTGTAAGTGGCAAGAAGTTATATATAGATATTGGTAAGAAGTTAAGTTATGACGTAATAAATTTTTGTAAAATTGAAAAAAGTTATGACTAGGTAAGTCATATATAAAATTCTCGTGTCTCATTTCTGGTTGAGGGTTTTCAGTTTACGTCTTTGTTTCTTTCAGCCCACTAGTAAAGACGACGAAATGTATCTGCTGTGGCTTACGGACGAATAAATAGACAGACAGATAATACAACGAAACTATACGTGTTACGTTTTTTCAATTTGATCGCTGCGGATGGTACTGATGATAAATATCATCTAATTTAAATTACTGTTCAAGAATGTGCAAAGTTTCATTTATAGCCAGCTCCAATATTATTAATATCTATCGACATAAAATCATTACGTAGTACTACGAGACTGTCAGTCTTCGTTTTAAAATACAAACATGAAATGCACAAAAGAAAAAAGTCAAGTGTGGGGTCAAAAACCTTTCAAGGTAAATTCAGACAATGTCACGTATGACTTGCGATTGTTGTGGCTATTTGATTCAAGTTTTTACAAACGTTACTTTAATTTATGTGAAAAATAAAATGTCGCCATAATAAAGATTACATTTCATAAATTTCAAAACAGGATATGAGAAACAATCTAGAAAAATTTTCACCGAATAAATATCTAATTATATTATGGAAAACTGTACTTTAATACAACAAAACGCATGCAGATCAATTTATCCTACGATGCCATATACAAACACACAAGACAGACTAACACTCAGACAGATAGACAGACAAACAACTAGACATCGGCGTCAAAATTATAACACCACCACTCTCGGGATTAGTAAATTTTTTTTTAAGATTTAAAGTTAAATTAAAAAAATATGTGGAATACATAGCCGTGAAAACAATATGTATATACAAAATAGTGTTACTGTAGGAGACCGGACTCTGAGGAGGTAGTAGAGTCAAGAAATTAGGCCTTGAAACAACTCTTTACCTTTACACATATAGAAATCTTAGGTATTTAGGTGTATTTCTGAGTTATTTCCAGGAATTGGAAAGACACGACTGAAACGTAATTGATAATCACAATCAAGGGTCACTCGAGGTCTAATAAATAATTTGTCTTTAACTGCCTCCTCAGAGCCATATCCATATCCAGCCTCATTCCAAGGTTCTTGGTTGTGTATCTGCTAAGGAACTTTAAGCATAAGCAAAGCATTCAATTTTGGTGATAAATTCGATGAATCGGATTTGTTGAATTTTTGTTTGTAGTGTTTTCCTGATTTTCGTAGCCGGGTTTTTTATTTTCGCTATATTTTTTGTCGCGCTATCTTTAAAGGAAAGGTTTTAAGTGTAAACGTATATCTATATTGATCTTAATAAACCAAAACTTTGCTTGCAATATGAGTACATATAAAGAGTTTTATGAATAAATTTAGACTCCTGAACAATTCAAAAAGTTATTTTTGACTGTCCCACAGGCTTCGGCTTGAAAAGAAGACATTAATATCATCAAAGGACAAACAAAAATAACAATTTGAAAAATTTAACGCGTTTCATTCCAAATTCGTTCACAAGCCATGACCACTGTCCACTGGTAATCGGATTTAGTAGCGGTCACCGTGCCATACCATAGGTTACATAATGAAATTTGTTTCGAATTTATGAGAAACGGGATTACGGATGTTTCTCAGACAAGAGAGCTAATAAGCCAATTTTATTTGAGCTTAATTTTCTGCCCTTCGTACACATTAAATATTACCTTCGTATATTCGTACAAAAAATAGTTTCGTTAAATATTTAATCTATATTTTATATTTACTCCAGATAACACAGGGAGTATGTGAAAAATTCAGTATTGCGAAAATTAGAATAGACTAATATTAGAATAATAAGAAAAAACAATTTCTTGTTTTATTAAATAGTGTTTACAAAACATATTTCTGATTTACGTCAAATGATTCTTATAAACAAATATTGGTTACACATCTGTAGATCACGCGATCTTTAAAAACAATGGTATGGTTTTTTTTTTTAATAAAACCTCACTGAAACGCCGCGTTAATCCCTCGATAGTCGTAAATGTTTACGATCGAGACTCGCTGCGGTGTGAACGCGTCCTTATGACGCCTAGGACAGTGTCGACGAGTCATAAGACCTGTGATATACTGATATATAATGATCCTGTTATTATTAAAAATATCAGTGTGTCATAAGTCGCCACTAATTAGCCGTATTTCAACCCATGTGAAAACCCAACCCATCTTACAAGTATATCTTGTAAATATGGTTATTGGATTTATATGGACTACACCACACACATAAAAAAGGTCACTTAGTAGACTGGGACAAGTAAATGAAACGAACATTTCACAGAGGTAACTAATATATTTTTAAGACACACACACACACACGCACGCAAGCACGTACGCACGCACGCACGCACGTACGCACTCACACACACACACGCTCATACACGCTTATAATATTACACAAGCTAAAACACAGGTACGACAATAATTTCGAATCACGATTTTAATTTATTAACGATTATAAATAAGCGAATGATTAGAGTACGAGACGAGTCTCATCAACTTGTATTAGCCGTTGGAACGAACGCAGAATGACTGTGTTTACTCGCGAATGTTATTTTATAAGCGAGGAACGTGCACAGTGTAAAATGTTAACAATGTAAAGTGTGAAGTGTCGGTAGTTGTAAAATAAAATACATACATAAAATGTTCGTGCGTTTGTAAATTATATTATTATTTCAATATACGAATTTTATATTCGCGTATTTTTGTGTGTATGTATGTTAATGAGTAGTGAAATAATATTAATAGTTACATAAATTATAAATAAGGTGTAAGTATATATGTATGTAGTGTAGTATGTACATTATGTGGCCTTTTTAAGCGCGCGAGTGTCTGTAATTCTCCTAAACGTATAGACAGATTTTGATGAAATATTTGTTTTTGCATTTATGGGATCACCTAGATATTATTTAGCTATAGTTGGACCCGGTAGATGGTGTTGTTGTCGAGATCCAGATTTTTTTTTATTTTCGACCAAATTGTTTAATTTTATATTTTAGACTCGTGAAGACAGATGGCATTGACACGCGCATTAAATCTACACGACGAACTTGCGGACCACAGCTATTATTATATATTCTCATATCAGTTTTAAAGGTTAGGAATTTTGTTATTTCTTTTCGCTTATTATTTTTTTTCGTAAATTACTTACTTAAAATAGATTCAATTTTTCTTTATATGATTTTGTAAATATATTATGTAGGTACGTTGCAATAAAAGTGTTTTCTGAATTTAAATAAAAACGGTATTTACGTAATATCTATTGAAAATTATAGAAAAAAAAAACACAAAGTGATTGCTATTTTGTTTGTTTGTTTTGTTTTGTTTTCGATAATAGTTGTTATTTATTGATAAGGTGTAACAAATCGTCAAATACAGTGATACGAACGCATGAGGGATACCCTTGATATAACGTATGCGTCTATAGGCTATGTTATCAAATTAACATCAGGTGGGTTGTGTGCAAGTTTACCACCTTAGTGGTAAAAAAAAAAAGAAATTGGTTTATTAGTTTGAAAAGTTGAATAAAAATATAGTGTATTTTTTTTTTACGTTACAGCGTTTTTGTTTTGAAACACGATCAGCATCAGTGTATCCCCAACTTTAAAAAGTTCGTGGACATTTCCCGTCTCCAATATTGCCACTTATTGTATTTTGTATTATTTACTCAGTTTTACGATCTGTTTCCTTCATATTTTTGAGTGAGTCCGAACTACTTAAAGTTTTACGTCCCAGTTTTCCACGTCAATAATGTCGGAGAATTTTATCGATAGCTGTAAAATATTTTCATTTTTCCATTTAATTGGACCATTTGAGTTATTTCTCGCCATACTAGTTATACTGAAGTTAAAGTTGTTTAGAACTTTAGGTATTATTTAAGAAAAGAACATAACTTCGGCGCGTTCTCTTTTTTGAATTGAAAACATGAAATAACTCTTTATACTGTAATAAACCTTTGCCAAACTAAAAAAAGTATTTATAAAAAAAATAAGCTCACTAAATTTTTAATCTTCAAACAATAAGTTCACCAAAAAAATATTTACTGTTTTTCAAATTCGGTATGATTCATTAATAAAAAAATAACGAAAATTATAAATGAAATAATAGTTAAAAACATTATAAACACATACCATATTTAATGTGCATGAAACCACGAGGCACATTTAGTTATTAAATAATCAGGTAATAGCTCATATAGACATCGATTTGGAAAGTACCTTCGTTGCAATGATCAGTCAAAATCAATGTGACAATAATTCATTTCATAGTGATCTGAGAATAAAAACATAGAATGTACCGATTGGTCATCATCCCTTGTCAAAATCGCCCAAGGGGTAGAATTTAAGGTACATTCTAACAATCTTTTTCCTTTCCGGTTCTATTTTGTCAAATGTAAACCAAAGCACTTATTTCTACAATTGATGGCAGCCGTCGATATGTGATTTTGTAACACCTTTGAGCTGTGTCCATCCTGACTCCAAAATGCTGTCACGTTACGTACATAAGATATAACAAAGATTTGATTTATACGACTTTATTAATCAAGTACTTCTAAAGCATGAGAAACATCAAAAATTTTCATCGCACAATTTATCAAGTACACTCAACTACAATAAACGTTACAATTCAACATCATTTAACAAGATTATATGTTTTGACAAACCATTAAGCTTCGATTTTCAAAAGGCCCGTCAGTTTACAATCGATCGATTGACTGTTATTGACAGTTGCATTTTACACTTGATGTCATTTTTATTATGTGTAATGATCTTCGATGTCAATTTTAAAAACATTTTATTTTGTGTCACTGTTGAAAATGACACATACAATAATATTTTAAATATAACACAACACATGTATACAACTTTGATAACTGATTAGTGCAAATGTATACTTTTCACTAATCGATGATTAGCAAAAACAAATATCAGTAAACAAAATATAAACGGGTCTGAAGTTCCTTTCAGACAAATTATAAAATGCAAAGAATTGTGCGTTATTTCAGGAATCATCGTTACTTAATTAATAACTCTCGTAATTAAATAATATTTAATATCTTTTAAAAATCAATGTGTTTATTTAAAATGTAATTACGTGTGGTCTAAACAACCCGAACTTTATCACATGATGGGGAAGGGTTAAAGTAATTAAGAGTAATTAATTAATATTCAGTTTAATCTTTATGTCATCTTCCCTACTAAAGTGACAGTTACGTGACATTTTTGACATGATGTGGGCTTTAATTGCCATAATTTATCAGCGCATTTTACTAATATAATTTGTTAATTTGAATCACGTAAACAAGATGCTTGTTCGTACAATTATGGCTTTTAAATTTTATTTTTGACATTCCAAAAACTTCTGGTTTAGATTAAATGTAAATAATATTATGTATGTTCTTATAAGCTATTTAGGTATTATTTATATGAATATTTATGAATACAAATTTATGCAACTACGACTAATAAATTGTACATTACTGACCTTCGATACATAATGTCCAACGCTTTGTGAGGTTAGCTAGAAGATATCTCTTGCAGAGATAAGCTCAGCTTTGTACAAATTTCCTTGTTATATTTAATTTAACACGTGTGTACAATAAAGATCTTTAACATATTGTAAAGACTCAGGTGTTACTTTGCGGAAATCCATTTCGCTCCGCTCGCATCCGCTCGAATCGGATCGGATTCAGCTAACTAGCACCGAATCGGATTCGGTGCTGGTTAGCTGACCGAATCCTATCTCTGGTATATCCTGAGGATGCTGCGTTGAGAGGCGAAACACGTGTCGATTGGTGGTTTTTGGAGTTTGAGCGGAAAATAGCTAAAGATTTTTGTAATTCATCAAATAAAGATCTTATATATTATACTACTATAAAAATCTCTAGCGTCTGTCTGTAATTTTAACTTCGCTGTCAAATTTTGTGATAGATAGTCATTTTATGACTTACTGACTTCGATTCTACCATTATCAAAATTTTTGTCTGTCTGTCTGTCTGTATATCCTTTTATAACTGAAGAATGGCTTGACCGATCTTGATGAAAATCGGTATATAGTAAGAACATGTGATTACGCTCATGATAGGCTACTTATTTTTTCTTTAAATTCAAGGGGGTCAAAAGGAGGATGAAACTTTGTATGGGAAATGCTCAACCGCTGAACCGATTGTGATGAAACTTGATAACAAGATAGTTCGACATCAGAAAACGGATATATGTTACTTTTTATGAAAAATTTACGCCTAAGAGCGTAAAAAGGGAGCGTAAAAACTTTGAATGGGAAATTCTGAACCGCCGAACCAATTATGATGTTTGGTACAGAGATAGTATGTGCCCGGAGACAGACGTAGGCTAGACGTAAACTTTTTCAACCGACTTCCAAAAAAGGAGGAGGTTCTCAATTCGATTATAGGTTTTTTTTTTATGTTTGTTACCTCATAACTCCGTCATTTATGAACCGATTTGGAAAATTCTTTTTTGTTCAAAAGGATATACTTCCAGATTGATCCCATTGAAATTTCACTGGTATTGAAGCTTTGGTTTCGAAGATACACCAAATAACGCGACCTGGTTATTTATATTGACGATTCTCTTGTATGTCATTTGTTAACTATCGTTGTCCCCACATGGTATAATGGTAGTATGGTATAATGGTAAAGTAGGGATAAAATATAAATTGGCTGTGATATAATAAATTCAGTCAGTCGAGTCAGTCTTGTAGCGGACAGAGAATACGACTGGTGGCAGTCGTCTTCGGATTGTAAGAATACTGCTAGGGTGTAATTATGATGCAACCTTTACATTGTTCTTTTATAACTGATTGATATTGATATGATATTATATTGATGATGTTGATAATGGCCATATTCGATCTGTTTGCATCCTTTATTGTGAAAGCCCACAGTTTGTGCTCCTCAATGAAATGGAAGTTAACACATTACGCTCCAAAATTAGAAAATAAACTAATTGTAGACCTGCTCTAGATATTTATTTAGGCCAAGGTCATTCAAAAGGGAGAAACGAAAAAAACTTTCATATAAAAATTAAACCGACTTCAAAAAAGAACAGTGAAAAGTTAAGTTTCGATTCGTAAGGGATAGTTATTTCATACTTTTCAGTGTTCTTTTTTGAAGTCGGTTTAATTTTTTAATAAAAGTTTTTTCAAAGACAGTCTTTAAATATACTATGCACATGTACATATAATCTAACCTAATCTGGGAAAGCCACGAAAAAAATTCCTGCGCAGACGAAGTCGCGAATACAGCTAGTATATATATAAATGACACATTTACCAACACGACATCTAACTTCACACCATCCCGTGAGTGCTTAGGATTTTTTATATGTATTTTTCATACAATGTATACTCAATTAACAGCTCCGTATTAAAACAAAGATTGTAATTTAGTGGAATTATCCATTAGAACAGTGAACTATATAATAACTTAATTCCGCACTGCACGTTATAAAATTCAAACGACGACTGATTACTGATTACCTCTGAATTCTATCAAGAAACTTTGCGATGCTACCGAAAACAGCAACATAATATTTTTTTTATTGCCGTCTAATAACTTGACAATACAATTTCAGTTATATTTCAATAGCCAGTAATGCCATGAACAAATATTCAAATGTTTTATAATGAGATTGATTTTAAGGTTATGCTTCAAAATAAGATCTTTAACAATAAATAGTGTATTTAGAGCCATTAGTCATTTAAGTTATTTTTTTAACGATTTGGAAATATTCTGTGTATTTTACTTGTAACTAGTTTTGATTTATGAGAATTAAGGTTGTACATTATGTTGCACGTTTACATATTATTACGCTAATAAACAAGCATTTATGGTCTGGTTTACAACAGTATTGTCGCTGGAACGCTCACTCGAAAGCTTTCGGTATGTGGACAGCTGGTAAACCACTCGGTGACAATCGCTGTCCAAGTGGACACCGAACCGCTCTAGTTGTGAGTGAACCATGCGCCGATCTCGAGTGCTTCACATGAAGTTTAGAAACAAATTCTCGACGATTTGTAGACTGCGCGCGGCGCAGCATCCATACTTCATCCGAATCTAGGAAAAAAGCGCAATTAAAAAAAATGCAAAGGCAATAAACGCACAGAGAAAAGCGCAATGTTATATAAGTCCACAAGAAATATCCACACGTGGAAAATTGCACACATGGATTAAATTGCACAAGGAAAAAACCTCGCATGTATAAATGCGCTATAGAAAAAATCACGATGATGTGCGCTTTTTTCGAAAATAAAATTAGGTTACGTCAAATTAAATTGTAAAACGTATAAAGTTTTCGAATAATTGAATGACACAGTTACTAAAAAAGGCATTTCTAATAAGTTCTCGAATATTAAAACTTTCGTCAAGATTTAACACTTTTTAAACATTACATGTAATCTATAATTACATTTTAATTTAGAATTTTTAAGTCTTTAAGTAACTTTATAAATTATGACACAAAACAAAAAACCTACCCAGAAAGAGTGTTCTTATAAGGCGGATTCTGTTCTGGCGCTTCACCGGCCGCTACCGCGGCACGCTCGCTCCGCTCGCTCGGCTCGAGCGTTGTGGTTGGTATACTTACCTAACCTAACCTACTCAAAGCTATTCCATCTCTTGTGCGAAAATGAAGGTATTCAAAACCCACAACGAGAACTCGCTTGCCTTTCTGGCTCGTCAAAAACTTTATTGGGTATAAAATAAAAATGAATTTAAAGTACAAAAAACGAATTAGTTTTAATAAAAATAGACACTGTATATGTTTGACAATTTAATTTGACATAACTTTTTTTGACTTAACTTAATTTTATTCTCGGAAAAAAGCGTACATCATTGTGCTTTTTTCTATATGCGCATTTACACATGAGAGGTTTTTTCCTTGTGCGATTTAATCCATGTGTGCAATTTTTCACGTGTAGATATTTCTTGTGGACTTATATAACATTGCACTTTTTTCTGTGCGTTTATTTTCTTTGCGTTTTTTTTAATTGCGCTTTTTTCCGGACACGACTTCATCCAGCACGTCGATCAATCGTTGATGATGAGGCTTCAACGTGAGGCATTTAGTCGACCACGTCGACTGGGAGTGCACGCCGTGTAGGTAGTACCTAAATGAGCGTTGAACTTTATTCTGATCCTGTATTAGCCTGCATATCTATATATATATATATAGCGAAATACCACTATAAGTCCGATTGACTTGACATTTAGCATAGTTAATCCTTTCAAGGTGTAAACGCTCACTAAGAACGGATATTACGAAAGTCCTGTTTAAAATGGCTCTGCTACCCGTGCAAAACCGGGGCGGATCACTAGTATCTTATATAACTACTATTCTATGATTACTATAAAAACAACGGTTAAATAGTCTCAACCATGTTTTTGCTAACAAGGTTGTCTGGGGACTTATGTATATATATGCGACTAATTCCTCAAATTAGTTCATCTCCATCTAGATTCTAGAATATCTACTAAAGTTAAATACGTATTTAATTAGCGCTTGAATTTACATCTAGGGTTGCCACCTTTTTTGTTGAAAAATGAAGTACATTTGTACGACGTATAAGAACAAAGTATCACTTTATTGGACTTGCTATTTTTTTCATATGCAATTTTTTTGCTACTTTGAAATTTATTTATTTTAGTGATACGAATCACTGAAGTTTTGGGTACCGCTCAAAAACGAAATCAGTGCTCATTATCATTTATCGATGCAATCCGTACCATTATTACACGCAAAAATAGCTTAACACAATTTTTTTTCTCTTAGTGAAAAATAAAATAAAACTAAAAATTCAAAACAAGTCAATTAAAGTATTTTCATGTACCTATTTTATTGCTCTCATAAAGTATAAAGTACATACATACATACATACATATCTCCACGCCGTATCCCTAACAGGGTAGTCAGAGAGGACGGAGCGCCAAGCGTCGCGGTCCTTACACACCTCAAATCTCATCATTCATCAATCGTCATCATTCGTTTGCGAGTGCTTTTGAGATTTCCGTTGGCTAACACTCCAGCTATTTGATCTTCATAAATCAGCCTTGCTCTTCCTTGGCTTCTTTTACCACTCACTTTTGCTCTATATTTGTCCAAAATAACGTACAATACTTTTTTATAAAGTAGCAACCCTATTTACATCCGTCAGTACCACATCGGATATTCGTCCGGACTCAGTCAATTCATGATAGGATATATTTTAGTAGTTCATTTTAGGGGGTCACTTTGACCACGTGGTCATTTCATTAATAGTTTTCGCATTAGAACGGTGATAATATGTATCTATTTAGAAGTATAATGTTAAAATTTACGCTCCAGAACTGTTGGCTATTCTAATGCGGTGTTAATTATATATACATATGTAAAGTGGATTCCAGTATTTCCAGTATTTAGTTTCATAGAGTAACCATCACAATTAGTTATTTTTTCTCTTTAGAGCAGCGATTGTTAAAGTACGTTCCTCGGAACCAAGTATCCGCGAAGAAGTCACTAGGGTTCCGCACATGTTACATTTTCTGTTGTTGGAATATGTTGGCTATCATCATTTGTAGTTTTTCAAAAAACATTAATTATTCATTGTTCAACATTAGTTCTTGTAGTAACCTGTCCTAAGTATTTGCATTGATAAACAAAGAATCATTTTTAATTTATTGTTAGGTAGAATAAAATGCTCAATTTAAATTTATTAATATCGTAGTTTTAACTGACGCAGTGAAACAATTTTGTTCGTCACATTAATCTTCATTTCAAATATTTGAAATAAAGAAATACTCTTATTTCAAATTTATGAATTTGTTACCGTTTGGTATTGGATTCCATAAAATACATATATTATTATTTTTGATTTCTTCAATAAAAAAAGGGCGGCGAATTAAACGAAGAATATTTTTTTATGTTTAAATTTGAATTGAGAAAAATTTAGAAATAAAAATTTTCTAATCGATTTACTTTTTTTTTATAAAACACCTATTTCTTATACTTCCACATAATTTTATACTGAAGTAATCAAATACGTTCTAAGTATAACTTTTAATTTAATATGAATCTACGGTGTTGAGTGTTTAAACGGAGATAAAATATAATTCAATTTTATAGCCTAAATGTCTAGTCGGAACATAATTGTTAACGTCAAAATTAGGTGTGACCGGGCCCAAATGACCCCGGAGTTCACGGACAATGTACTTTAAGGACGTTTCAAGTGTAAACGTGATAAAATTAGTTCCGGGAACACTAACGAGGGGTCAATTTTAGAATTTTGTTTTGGCTTCTCTAAACTTGACATATTTATGTGTTTTTGCTAATAAGCGTTAAGACGTGGGTGTATAGACTTCAAAATGATAAATTACGAAATGATTTTCAATACTATGTTCCAATAAATTGATTTAGTCCTGTCTGATACCAAAATTCTACAGCTTTTAATAGTTTTTTTTTAACAAAAAGTTAAAAAGCCAAGACAACGTAAAGTTTTTTGAAAATAGATGATAGTTAAATATTAATCTTCTTAAAGAAAAACGAATCGATGTAGCAAAATTATTATTTACCATTTACACCAATATAATGTATTATAATATTTCATAAATTGTTTAAGCTATAACAATAACAAGAATGTTATTGTTATAGCTTAAACAATTTATGAAATCGAAATCAAAGGGGTGTGGTTCATAATACATTATTTTAAAAATTAACCCAACCGTAATTTTCTCTATTCTGAACCGTAATCTTACCACAAACGATCGATTAAGAAAACTATTTATCAAGATACATACTTAGTGTCACAATGAAAAAATATTTATTTATTACGTGACAATTGGCAAAAAAAGATAAATGTGATTTCGATGTTATTATTTGAAACAGTAAGGGGTTGAGTCCGTGGCAATGACGCTAATGCTTTCTACGCTTGAACGATTACGTTTAGGGGACGAAAAGAAAACATTTTTTTACGTAAATCGAATTTTGACGCAAGGATATTACTAAAATTGGAGTGACCGAGGGAATAAACAAAATTATTGAGTGCTGAACCGTTAGTGTTTATTAAATTACAATGGGTGAACATTTTTAGTTCGAGGTTATTTTTTGTCCAAAATATTTGCTGCGAATACTTTAGGATTAACATGTGTACTGTTCGAACACATAATATTCTTTGAGGAATTCGAATTAAACTAATGAAAGCTGCTAATAAAAAACTTATGGAAGTAGAGGTCATTTCAAATCATAGCGGTAACAATTCACCGAATTTAAACCTCGTAATGTTTAATGTATTGTAAATGAAATTCCGAACATGTGTACTTGCTCACAACTGTGTACTAATGGGTTTAAAATTTATTGCACCACCACCCACTTTGCACTTCAATACTAATATTGGCATTGCGATTTTTATGTTTAGATAAAGCAATTATTGCGTTTTTGGCTTTATAAGTTACTAAACATTTTAGATTTGTCTTTTAAAGGTTTAAATTTGTAATTTAAAGTTTTGTTGTCTCTTCGTTCTAGTTCTACTCAAAAACTTGAGATGAAAATTCTTTACTGTTAGAAACACTACTTAAACATACATCAAAGTTGTATAAAGTGTGGTCCAAACAGAGACGTCAAAAAGAAAAATTAAGATGTCTGGTATCATGATATATCTCAATTGCCTCTTTGTATATCTACAATTTTTCGTTGCTTAGGTCAAATTATAACTAAGTAATTGGCTAATTAAAAGTTATTTTTACTTTTTAGCCACTATTGAATACGTTGTTATGGTAAAATTACTAACGATAAATTACACATTTTATGTTCTTCCACTTTTGAGCAAAATTGTAAGAAAATATTTAAGAGATTCTAAAGATTAGCCAATAAAAAAAATTAGGACTTGGCTAAATGACGTCTGTTTCTAAAATGTCGTCGAATCACTTATTTTTTATTATTTGCCTAGGCGAATTTAAACGACAGCACGTTTAGTTGATAATGGTTCTTAAAATAAGTTTTTAGAAACTTATGAAAATATGAATGTGCATCGACGTATTAAGAACTGTATAAAATAAACTTCTAAAACTTTGTGTTATATATCTGTGTTGGCTACTACTCACCGCAGTATATTTCATATAACCACATCTTTATTATAAGAAGTCGGTAGTGTTACAGTCTACTGAGACAAAATCAATGGTAGAAGCTAGTTCAAGTACTTAGATCCCTCGCACTGACAATATGTTTCAGGGTACCTCCTTGACATTAATTTGCAGGAAGTCTATCGTAAAGTTTTACGATATCAACGATTGAGTTCCGGAAGATTTTCCGGAAAAGGGTTCCATCAGCAAACAGATATATGTACATACCTAAACTTATATGCAACCACCAACCAAAATATTATTTATACATATAGTTTATTTTACTGTTATAAACGAAAGTATTTTCGAACTGCGTTGCTGATTTACTACCCGCAAAAACTGACTGATAAGACTATAAAAACTAACTGATATGACTACAAAAACTATCTAAAATGACTACAAAAACTATCTAATATAACTACAAAAACTATCTCATATGACTATAAAAACAATGTAATATAACAACAAAAACTATCTAATATGACCACAAAAACTGACTGATATGACTACAAAAACTAACTAATATCAATTAAATTTTTCAAGGTTTTGTACCTTAAAAGAGAAAGTGGAACCCTTATGACATCACTTATGTATCCATTCTTCTGTCTGTTTGTCTATTTGTCCGCCTATGTAATCGATTTCCTTAGCTATTATGTAACATGTAAACTTAAGATCTGGCTTAATGGTATATCAAAAGTTAAGTCGCAGTTTAGTTAATTTTAAAATTTTCATAGGAGAATTAAAAACGGGACACTGTGTTTGGAATCGACTTGACAATTCCTTCTTCCCATTCGAAATTATGGAATCTATATAATGTTGTAAAAGTCAGAAAATTAAAGCCTATCTCATAAAATTACGTTTACTTGTTTACTTTGTACTTAAATCGAATTCGTATTTGACGAATTACGGTTTTTGTCACTGCACTTATTGCAACCTATTATTGATTTAAATGTATATACTGATATGAAATTAAAAACAAAACGTGCTATTCGTATGTTTAACCCTGTTGTGATCAAAACGTTGCAGAAACTATAAAAGTGCAGAGTTGGTTCAGCGTTCATTAAAAACCGCATTAGTCGCATTTATCGGTGTCGTTAACGCGAGCTTAAACGGTTTAAACTTCGAAGTCTGTGCTTCTTAACACTAAAATGAAAAAAAATATTTTCTAATTTTTCTTAAAAAGTTTTTTAAGAACAATTTTGAAAAGAAATAATTTGTATGAAATTGAGGTTTAAAATTGATGCTTTTCAAGTGTTTCTTCTTCCTCTAGAAAAATAAAAGGACGCACTTTTGTGTTTCTTATTAGAATAAGCAGTGGTAAATTGAGTTGTCAGACTCTACTTTACTGTCACTCTACTACCTTCCTGTGAAGGAATGGGACCTATTTCAAAAAGTTAGAGAATGTAACTCTTTATTTAATGTTTAGTTTACAGTAAAATTTAAATGAAAGTGAGATCTAATTATTCAGATAACCGCACAAATCAGCGATTATGAAGCGAGCGTCAATCACGCGTATGAAGTGCGGCGCGCGTTGCAATATTGGCATGTATGTCAGAGAAGACGGTTCCACTTTGCTTGGGTTTGCGACCAAAGCAGATAGGACCTCAAATAACAGCTTCGGTATGTTTAGTAACATTTGTAGCAAACGAGTTATCGTTATTAACCGACTATGGTTGGAGTTATTTATAACAACCGTTCTTTTGGTCAGAGGTGAGTATAAGAAGACCATTTGATATGTAATATCATAGAGCAGTGTTGTGTATTGTTGCATTTTAAAATCAATACTTGTATAATAAAGTTATTGCTGACTATTTATTTATTCAACGAGAACTATACCATAAAAAACAATACTTATTGCTTAATTTATTTTTTAGAAATTTAGAAACCTGACTGTTCAAATCATAAAATACAAAAAAATATATAAATCGATACAATCACGTTTGTGTAATAAAAATATTTACGTAATAGTAAAGTTTGAGAACCGTTTTCGAATTTGTCAGAATTTAACAAAGCAACTGCCAACTGCATCAGCATCACAATGATGGCGAACGTTACGTACGGCGAAGAGAAGTTGTAAATTTTTATAACTCTGCCGTTCGCAATTACGGCTGCAGCGAAGGGTTGAATAGGGTGTATCGCATATCGGCGGAAAAAATTGTATTGAATATTTACGTGTTCTATGTATAAGTGCGATATTATTGTAAAAAATTATAATATTTTTCATTACTGAAGTAATAGTTTGATGGCGATTAAAGTACTGAGGATATTACTATTTAGAATGTAGGTAACTAAACTTTTTACAAAATACTTGTGAATCGTTCTTTATTTTCAAACAAAAAAATATACCTACGTAATTTTCTTACCAGACTTAGGAAAAGTTAATAACCTCTCTTTAATCAATTCGCCAGGTTGTATGTATTTTTGTAATTCGTGTTGACATATATACGATACATGTGTGTACTAATATTATAAATGCGAAATTCTGTCTGCCTGTTTGTCTGTCTGTCTGTTAGGTTTTCACGGCTAAACAGACCAACTGATTTTGGTGAAATTTGGTACGGAGCTAGTTTGAAACCAAGGGTCAGAGGAAGACTTTTTTAAATTACAGATCTAACCCATAGGGGATGAAAAGGGGATAAAACTTTGTATGGGAACCCGCTGAACCGCTTATGATGAAATTTGGTACTGAAATAGTATGTACCCGGAGACAAACATAGGTAATTTTTGTTTAAATACCTCCAATTCAGGGACGTCACGGAAAAATTTTCCACGTGGACGAAGTCGCGAGTACTGCTATCATACTATATATTGACACTTACAGACTAAATACTTGTAGACGTATTAGCTTTTAAACTAACGGGGGCCTTCGGACTCGCAGACTATTGACGAGAGGACTCCATAGAAATATAAATATATAGATTTTCCTCCAATCATTCACAACAAAGAGAACTGCGACCCTAAGGAGAGCGACTGTGCCACCAACGCCTCGGAGAGAATTTTAATGAGTCAATATCTCACATAACTCAATTTTACCCCGAAGGATTGAGTACCTTCATGAGGCTTCTCTTCAGTTCCTGAAAAATAGTTTATGCGAGATAAATTTAATTGTTGAATTTGGCTTGCATTATCCATCACCTCATGCGCAAACCATGGCACTATAAATACAGGTCTAATTCATAATTAGAGACCAATTGACAGGAATTCTCTCTTTGAGTAAATGTGTCAAACGGTATTCAATTTACAATTCACACGTCAAAACTGAAGTGTTCACAAATTATCGTATTTCGAATACCATTTCCCACGAATTATTAGACACGTGTTAGTACCTTGATGGTCCTTTAAGAGGGAAGGGTGTGTCCTCAACAAATATTGTCTTTGAGGACACCCTACTTGACGCAGTCGACTGTTTAGAGCTTCGAGTGTTTGGTGACAATAAGTAATATATTGAACTTTGAATTTGTTATAAAATGTTGTAATTTTCATACAAGTACAAGTATATTCTAGTAATATATATTTATAATATTAAGAATCAGTTTATTACGTTTCTTGGAATCCTAAGAATTTTTAAATCCAGAGATTAATTAAAAAAAAATGCTTCGTAATCAGAGACACGTAATGAACCTATCGCACTTGTATGAAAATAACAACATACAATTTAAAAATTCAATGCTTTAAGTTTGATACAATCTGCATTTAAGATCAAACTTTTAAATCAACAATAAAAAAAAAATCTGAAAAAAATAAAGATTATATATAGTGACAATTTTTTTTGACTCAATCCGGGATGCCCTACCCCTCTGTCTATGTATAGATGACGATGTTATGTGTTACATACAATACAATATGAAAAGATTTTTTTACAGAAAATATCTTTTATCAATTACGTAATTAAGTTTACAAAAAAATACTAGAAAATAAGAAATTAAATTAAATATTGATGAAACGATAAGTAAGTAGATACATAATTATATACCTACTTATTTACCATTTCATAAATATTGTACGTAACCTTTTTTGCATAACATTTATGTATTGGGAAATAAGTATGTAAACTTAACTTCTGGAGATTGATGAGATTTAAACTATTAATAATATGAAAGAACACAACAACTCCCTAGGACTGACAACAAACTCAGTTTTTTATTTCCCTTGTCTAATAATGTTCATAGGTACATTGAACAATAGAAACGTATATTATTAACACACAACCATGTACTCTAAGCCTATGCATACACAAGCCTCCCGACTGTGACGTAGGTCTGCTAGATACTAATCCAAGTCTGTCGCGTTTATGCAAATAACTATATTAAATGGTCTGACATGGAGTTACTGGACATGGCAAAAGCGTGGTGTCTTATCAACAAAACATACTAATTTTGAAAATATAACTGTACCTATATTCTGATTTGAACTAGTATTTAATGAATATAACTAAGTAATAACTAAGGGTTCTGTTTTTCGGACAAAATAGAAGTCGAATTAAGGAAGAATTAGAGCCAAAATTTACATACAACTTGTTTTTCATTTTTGGATAGATATGCGAAGATAGAGATTAGGAATTGCCTGGCCGGTTCTTTCGAAGTTAATTACGGAAGTTTTAAGGAAACAGTCGTAGGTTAATTTCTTGGTCAGAACTATTTCCGAAAGTAGTTTTTTTTTAATTTGTTCTCGTGTAGTTTTATTGGATTACCTTCAGTTTGTTTTCCTGACACTCATAAAACAAAATAAGTGTTTAATTTGAGATAATAGGTACAGTAAAATTTGAATATAAAATAACTATCAATTGGCCGAAAGCTATTTCTTATAGAGATAATCCAGCCTTTGTACATACGTCTATTAATTCTTCACGCTTTGTCTATGACTGGACAGAGAAAGTTGATGGAGAGCTAAGCATAATACTTCTTACGCCTCCTCAAAAGAAAGATTTAATGACTGATGAAAGAATGAGTGATGAAATAATAAGTGATGAAAGACTGACGACGAAAATCTACAGAGCGAAAGTGAATGGCAAAAGAGGCCAGCGAAGACCAAAGCTGATTATGAAGATCAAATAACCACTGTGTTAGCCGACGGAGATGTCAAAAGCACTCGCATATCTAGGCGAAAATGTGTGAGGAGAATGATGAGATTTGAGGAAGCGAAAGAAGTATGTAAGGACCGCGACTCTAGGCGCTCCGTCCTCTCTGACTACCTCGGCGATACAGCGTAAAGATATGTGTGCACGCCTCTTCAAATCTCATCATTCTTCTCACACGCTTTCGTCTGGTTGTGCAAGTGGTTTTAATATTTCCAACATCTCAAGACTATTTAATTTTCATAAGTCAGCCTTGGTTTTCTTCTGCTTCCGCTACCTCTCACTTTCGCTCTGTAGATTTTTTTCGTCGATTTTTCAGCACTTACTTTTTCTAAGTGCGCGAACCATCTAAGTAATTCTGTTTTCATTTTTGCGACAACACTTTCACTCAACCACATTATGTATTACTTCATTACTTGTTTTTTACATAATCCTAAATAATGATGATTAACGTTACCTTTGAATGCACTGTGTAATGAAGCGTATGTATATTTAAAACGCGTATGTAATAATAACTCTCTTCCAGCCGCTAGTAAATTGTAAATTGATCTCTACCTACGTAGGTAAGTATCAGCACAGAAGCTCGGGTCAATTTCTGAGAGAAGCTGTGTCTAATATTACCGGCTTAGCCCTTCCTGTTACATTCTGAATATGCTATGAATGTATGGAAGTGATGTTACTTATGGGTAACAGCTTATTTTTTGGTGAAATAAACTTGTTTCAGATATTGTCTCATTGATGAAATCTTTATTTATACGGATATGTAATTTTTTAAATTATCTTGGAGTCTAGGTCCCCAATTCGTTGTGTGGCACTGTTTTAGTTATGTCACCGAGTCTGACCTCTAAAATTTTCTAAGGTGAAATTTGTTCTAGAACTTCGTTGAGAGGCGAGACGTGTTGATTAACAAGCTCATGATTTTGGACGGAAGAAAACTAGAAATTACAAGAGTTCCACTTATCGTAACCGTTCCTCTCAGCCGTTTATGCCATATAGTTTAATTTAATTTAATATTTAAGATATTCAGACATTTCACACAGCGCCATCTAGTCCCAAAGTAGCTTTCTATAGGTGAAAGAATTTTTGAAATCGGTTGAGCAGATTTTGTGTTTATCCATTACATACAAACAGATAACGTTTATCTCTTTATATTATTAGTATAGATAAGATTGCGATGAAATTCAAGTTTCTAAAACTTAGGACCTTGATCGGATATAAAAGGTTAATTTTCATTTTGACAAAACGAAAATTGTATTTTCTAATAATAAATCACAAGAGATTTGGTGTTTTGATCAAAACTCTGAACTATGTTAGTAATATGATCAAATCTATACATATAATGTAGCGGTAGAAACCGTGTCTGTATTTATTGATTAAATTTATCAAAAATATATTGTTGGTGATAAACAAAGAGAAATATAACACAAAAAAGCAATTTTAAACTTTTTGTCTGTCTGTCTGTCTGTATGTACAAGCTAATATCCGAAACTGCTGAAAGGATTCTCTTGCGATTTTTACATGTCGACTTAACTTAGTCTGGAACAACATTTAAACTTTATTTCATTGAAATCGGATGACAGAGAAAAAAGTTATTGTCATTTAAAAATTAAATTCGCCGCTCGCCCGTTACAGGATGCATAATAAAATCGACTTTCAAGCGAACGAAGTCGCGGTAACCTCGTAACCTCGGTCTAAATAAATATTTAGGGCAGGACTACAGGTAATTTTTTTCTAATTCTGGAGCGCAATGACATGTATGCTACAAGAGGATCATCAATATAAATACAATAAATAAATAAATCTTGTAAACAGTTCGCGTTATTTAGTATTATTTAGTGTATCTTCGAAGTCTATGCTCCAATACAAGTGAAATTTAAATGGGACCTAATGTAAGTATATCCTTTCAAATAAAAAAAGAATTTTCCACATCTATTTATAAATGACGAAATTCTGAGGTAACAGACATAAAAAAAGGAAAAAAAACATACAACCGAATTGAGAACCTCCTCCTTTTTTTGAGGTCGGAGGTTATCATTTTAATCTGTCTGTTTGTCCGAACTATTCACCGGAACAACTGAACTGATTTTGACGAGATTTTACCAAATACCAAATTTGACGTAGGAGAAGCCGCGGGGCACAGTTAGTGGTCGATATAATCACTCGTAAATCTATCACATTACAATACATACTTAACCACTCAGCAAAGGTACCCCCGTTAAGTCCACTACATAATCAGTACAATACGATACCAATATTCTCCCTATTAATTATAATTGACATATTTCGTACTTCAGCAGTAATTTGTCGAATTCCGTGAATGGTCACGTGGCGAACAGTGTTTGTTTTGATGTCCAAGGGTCTTTTGGACCAACCGCTCTCATTAGAGGGTTGATTTCCTGCACCAAAGGAAGATATGTAAGTTTAATGATAACGACAAATTTAAAAACACTTGGTGTCTGAAGAATTAGAATTTTTATTCAGAGAAAACTGCACCTAATGTTTAGCCTCTAACTAGGCAATGGGTCTGTATTAAGGGATTTTTGAGTTCCGTATCCGAAATAGTTAAAGAGGAACCCTTATATCATAGTTTTGTCATGTCTCTCTGTCCATCTGTATATGTCCATAATATGTCTATCTGTATGGCACAGTTGATTTATTTTTTACGCCTATAAGCTAAAGTTTGATGTAGTTTTAGATTGGTAACCCGAGCCCAAAACATAGGTAGTTATACCGATCCATGATATGACCCATTGTTGCTAGTGCTATGGACCAAACATGGTCCGAATAACAAACAACTTTTTAAGATTTTTGTTACTAACAGTCCTCTTTGCAGGGGTTGTTTAGAGGCAGAAGACAGCCACCCATGTTTTGCTGGAGAGCGAAGCGGTGGCAGTCTACCGGATGAAATATCTCGGCGTGCTAAGATCGCTTTTTGAAGTCTTCACCAATGTAAAGCATGTGCTGGGCATCTTAAAGGAGTTAGAATGGCAGTAGTAGTGCTGATACTACTGCTACGCAAAATAGGCGCTTTCGACGTCGGTTTGCGGAAACGATCCCATCATGAAATATCAAGTAGACTAAAGAAAACAATTTACCAACAGTTTGCTTTAAAAAATAACTACGTTGTGACTAAGAAAATATGTTCATCCTCCCATACTATTAAAAATAGCAAACAAATTCACAACCACTAATTCCCACGTGTTTATTGAGTGTACTGTATTCTCAATTGTGCTAATTTACAGACATTAACTTTATTTTATTAAGTCCATAGCCACGCGACAGCCGCGGGCATTTTATAAACAAAAAAGTAACAATAAGTTTTGAACGGCAATGAATAAAACATTTACTAATTGAAGGGTTCGAACGTAATTTTTATTATTTTTAGAGATATGCTGTAAAATGTTTAAACCTAAAAGAAGGTAGTAATAATCTCCAGACAAATACATAATGCCCTTAAACTAAGGCATATAAATTATTATGTTATTGTACCAACTGATAATTAATTATACCGAGTAATAAGTTAATATAATTTATAGTACCTAGTAACATAAGTTTGTAAGTTTTCGCGTTGACTTCGGTGGCGATAGGCACAGTGGGACCCCTTATTATGTACAGTAGGAAATATTTCTTGAATTATTAATTTTTAATTTATCAAATAACGGTTTCTATAAACTGGACCACTCATTTGTGGTTAGTTAAAATGGACAGAAACTTAAAAAATGGCCAAAAATTATCCCAAAATGCGGTTTTGATTTCAGCTTTAGTTTCGACTGAAATTTAGGCATTTATACATATGAACATCTCGCTTGTACCAACTATTTAATAATTGGTGCAAGCGAGACGTCAATTTGTCAATGTCGACGACCTCCGTGGCGCAATGGCTTAGCGCGTCGGAAAGTAAACGGGGGTTGCGGGTTTGATTCCCGTCTCGAGTCTGGGTGTTTATGTATAATATGTATTTATTTACAAAAGAAAAGTATATAAATAGTATATCAGTTGTCTAGTACCCATAACACAAGCGCTGCGCTGCTTACTTTGGGACTAGATGGCGCTGTGTGAAATATCTGAGTATATTGATTACTAATTCCTTAAATCGAGTTTAAATAGTTCATGCAAGTCACCCTTAGTGTCGGTTTATTTAAAAAGTAAAAATGCAGCTCAAGTTCATACCTGTCTTTGGGAACCACTTACTACAGCTGACGTGAAATTTTGCCATTTACGTAAAACAGTCTCTGACAAAGTTGACGGTGCCATACGACCAATGTCATTCCAAAAGTGCTCCTTTTTTATTAAAAAAAAAGTATACGGAATTCTTTACAATTATTTCAAGTCTGCTAACTTGTGTTTGATATTCTATTTGTGTGTTTAAACTACATGTTTTTACTATTACTCATGGGAGAGTTACGTATGTGGGATATAACCTGCGGCAAACAATCCGGTATTGAAGCACTTCAATGTACATAATACTTCAGTGATTGAAATCCCCATCAATTACTGACGATCAATTAAACAAAAACTAAAAGCTGTTAAAACCCCACTACAAATTGAACAAAAAACAAGATGAGTTAATTGTAATTTTTTAAATTCATTGCTGAAGTCGGGGCCTATTATAGATTCTTTGCTTATAATCTCTGACACTGGCAATTAATATTCACAATATTTTTAATAAGAAAAATATTGCTCCACATAACATATTTTTGAAATAACCTTCTCAATATAAGCTTTTGAACTTTCGCGTTGCATTATAAAATATCTAAAACGGGAAATTTAACTAAATTAGCTATTATTTACTATTTAGTTTGCTTGAGACCACGGCCGATGCAACTCGGTCGAACGAAATCGTTTTAATTTCGTTTCGAAAGGTCGAAGTGTTTCCGTAAAGGTAACTATTACACGATCACTATACAAATGAAACGAGTGAAGCTACGACTAAAGCGTGACTTCTTTACAAGTAAAATGTTATAATACATACATACATACGTATCTCTATGCTGTATCCCCAACGGGGTAGTCGGAGAGGACGGAGCGCCAAGCGTCGCGGTCCGTACTTACTTCGTTCACTTCCTCGGATCTCATTATTCTCATCATTTCCGTCTGCTAACACACTGGCTATTTTATCTCTATAAGTCAGCCTTGGTCCTCCTTGGCTACTTTTGCAACTTGATTTCGCTCTGTAGATTTTCTTCGTAAAGTCTTTCATCACTCTTTCTTTCTATGTGCTCGAACCATCTAAGCATTCCTTTCTTCATTTTTACAATAACACTGTCGTGCAACCCTGTCATACTGCGTATCTCCTCATTGCTTATTTTGTCAGCAACGGTAAAATGTTATAATAATTTTAACGAAATTAAATAACGTTCTATTATTAAAATCTTTTAAGAAAGCAAGCTATTTAATTTTGACAATACATATTTTCTAAATTTCATACTTTACGGCATTGCCATCGGGGGACACTCAACCGAAATGAAAGGATGGAAAAACAGAATTTTTAATGAGCGATTAAAAACCAATAAGTACTTTGATTTCAGTAATTTTGTTTACAACTGAAATGTATTGTTATTTTTTGCAATTTTTATTATGTAAGTATTTATATTTTAACACGTCAAAACACAAAATGTTAAAATCGAAACACCCCATATCTTAGCACCACAGACACCCTATATAAAAGCGTGCAAGAACAAAGGCGTATAGGGAAGCGCACGCATTGCGCGGGTGCTGAGGAGGGACGAGCGGACACGACACGTGACCGACACGTGAGCAAGTGATGGGCACCGTAAAATTGACGCATTTGAAAAGCATAGAGTAGTATTTGAAAAACTAACGTGTAACAAAAATTTTACTTATATATTTAAAAGTAGGCAAAAGAAGAGTGAGGATATCCGCTACAACTGATTTTATTCTATAATTATTCGAAACGTTGTTTCGAAAGATATTTAGTTATTCATTTCGAAATGATCAGAATTTTTTTCACTATGTAAGACAAGAAAATAATAATTTAAAAAATGAATTAATAAAATGTCCTTCAAACAGATTAAACAGATTAACTATAATATTTTGAACATAAATTGTTATAAATCTAATTATAAAAGGTTATAGGAAAAGAATAAGGACCGTGAAGCTTGGCGCTCCGTCCTCTCTAACTACCCCGTTAGGGATACACCCTGAAGATGTGTATGTGAGTATAGGAAAATCGGAAAACTTCAGATGACGATGATTCTCATTTACATAAATTAAATAAAAATAAACAAGTTGTCACAAAGATACGTCAAGAAAAATTATATTGTGAAACATATTCCATAGATGTTGCTGTGCGAACTTCTACATCTTCCATTTACGTAAGTTTGATTCGATTCTGATTTTGTCAAAGCCATCGTAAAACAGTAGTCGACCCGTGCGATTGTTTTTATACAATTTACTCTCACAAGCGGCTCTTTATTCACTCATTTGGACATGGTGTGTGTACGTCGATCTTTATTTGGTTTGATTCGCGAGTGACACTTTTTTGTTGGTTGGTTATTTTTTTTTACATGTAATGTTTTGTTGTGATATTGTCACGTTATCTGTTTCGTGTTTCTCGTTGTAGGAGCGTGTCATAGTTTTGATTGTCTGTCAAATTTACATTTTATATACGATGGGATTTAGAGGTCGTGAGAAAAAAGAATGTGCTTTTAACGTTTCCTATATTTCTTTAACGCTTTATCTGTACTACAAAAACGTATAGTTGTGTAATTATTAGATTAATTAATATTACAGTAAATGTTATTCATGATTGAGAAATTGCAATATTTTTATTTAATACATATTTAATATTTAGGTTTGGACAAAATCCTGTTTCAGTCTTTTATAGACACACAAAAATTTTAAAATCTATATATTTCTATAAATAATTTAATTAAAACGACAACCTTCTGCAAACCTTCTGCAAAGGTCCACCGAACTAAACATTAAACTTATAATGTGGACACCACACAACTAACTGGGGATACCCAGCAACACGAGGGTCCAAGACTGTTTATAATTTTTTTCTTAATTATCGAGACCGGGAATCGAACCCAGAATTTTCAGCTTGGTATCGTAACCTCTGCACTAAATGGTCAGTTAAAACCAATTTCTGTCTATTTATTTATTTAAGAGGTTGTTCCATTGTTTGAATTTGCTTAAAATATATTTTCTGCATGTACGTAATCCTTAATTTTCACTTCCATTTTATTTTGCACATGCATCAGTTCGTCAATATCTTTAAATTCATTAAACTTACTACGCATGGATTGTACTAAAATCGTCCCTCACACGATCCAATAATTACATACGTTTTATCCGACCCTTCCAATATTTGAATATGGTTTCATTTCAATTGACTTAACAAGAAAAAACACACTTGTATTGTATTTTAATGCAAGGCGATATGAGCTTAATTGTTTTCAGCATAAAGTTCATTTTTCTTTTGAACTGAACCGAATGTCAGGGTGACAACGCTTTGTCGATTGTATGGTAAATTAATAAATGAAAGTTCTTAAAAGCGTAACTTTATTTGTAGTATTGTCACCGCCACTTATAGGCCACATGTCGCCTCGAGGGCTTTTGGTTTTATTGTTTTGCGATTTCAATTAGTTGCAATTTTTATTGTTGAAAACTTAACTCTCGAGTATAACATATTATTTTGCCAATTTTAGTTTTTCTTAAAAACAAGTCATCATTACATCGGTATTTTTTATTTACAGTACGAAGGACAAGAACTTGAAATATTCTGCATTAAGTCGATCAATTTGTATTCGGAAAAATCTGTACTACGAAAAATCAGAACAAATTGAGTAGATTCCATATTTTAATTATGTGATTGCCCCATATCAAAACATAGTACATTTTTTGGGATATTTTTTGTTTTCCTTTTCGCATTTTGCTTTACATTACTAAAAAAAGAATAAAAAAATGTATGGAGTTATTATGTATTCGAAATGAATAGTATTTTATAATAAATTATATTAAATTGTATTCACATAGAAATTAGAACTTTATAGCGCTTTATAGGCTTTATAGCTGTGTCCATTAGTTTTTGATGATTTTTGCGCCCTCTTGTAAATTTTTCTCCGAAGTCTTTGCCAGGTTTTACTATGGAGCAGCCATACGTACAAGTATGTTGGGTCTAATGAACTATATAAACCGCATATGAGCATGTCAACCACACTTTAATTTAGATTTTTATAAGCAATTTCGGAGAACAAAAGATTGCAAGCAAAATATTCATTCCTTGATTTTTTATTTTCCATTCTAGGTTTGGGTCACCAATTTACGTTTCTGTACCAAATTTCATTTCATTACTCAGTAGGTGTAAAAATGATGAAATAAATCAGCTGTGACATATGAACGAACAGACAAGACGGACGGATGGACGGGCGGGCTGGCGGTTGGACGGGGCGAAACAATAACGACTCCGTTTTAGCAAAACCAAGGTTACAAAGTTTTTCGCCAGATGCCTGCCATTTTCAACTAGACTGATTTAAATCAACATTTTTTTTAACACAGATAAAGCCCCGTTGTCGATCACAAAGGTCTTCCTATAAATGAGATTAGAATGAGACACTATAAGTACCTATACACTAAAGCATGACGTTTTAATTCAGATTAAATATACATAAGGTTTATGTATTTATCTCGAAATAAAAAAAAGTGCAATCTCAAGTTAATACAATAACTATATAATGAAAAAGAACACCACAAATATTCAGTATATCAATAAAATCTCAATCGCTTTAATAGCTTTTAAAATTACAAACAGATTCGAAATGTTTCAAAGTATTTTGTTTTAATGGATTCTGGGCAAACCACGAAATAGGCGGCCACGGTGCAAAACTTAAAATAATTAGTCTGCAATACGCTTCAACGACTGTCACCCTGAAACAAAGTTTGCTAAAGTGGTCTTAATACTTTAAAAAAGTTTTAATAAAAATGAAAAATAAATTAAAAAATACGAAAATTTTTTGAGCATAATTTATATACACATTATTTTTGTATTTTATAAAAAAACTAAACATTCGTTTCTATTACGCAATATATAACTAATAAATAAGGAAGCTCATTGTGCTTATACATTAATATAGATTAATACAGATTTAAAAATGCAAATCAATATATATACGCATGTACCTACGTATCTAATATTAAAAAAATGTGCCTAATTGTAGAACAGTACATGTTTAGATTGACGTTATTTTTTCGCACTGAAAATTTATTCAATAATTAAACGAATAAAGTTATAAATATGTTATACATATTCGTTCTTTTTTTTTAAAACGGATTTAACTGTCAAAAATTTGAATTAAGAATTTTACCCAAGTACCAAATTGGTATATCCCGAACAGGTCAGCTAAAAGAATTCAACCCGTCCGGTAGACATGTATAAGTCATTAACTAATACAAATAAATTAGATTTACGGCAAAAAATGGCGGATCGAGCCGAGGACGGTAATACCTCCCGAGGGACAGTGACGTAGTGGCTCGCTGCATAAAGATACAGCGTGTTCTGTTTTGTAATTGTTATACATTTTGTTTACCTACACGTAGACATGATTTGTATCGTAATAATTATTTTCGTTTCATCGTTATATTTTATCATGTTTTGTAAACGAAAGGGATAAAATTATAAGATAGAAAGAGAAGTATTTTGTGTTGCATCAAGGTGTAACAAAACACATATTGATCTCACATCTGTAAATTTAACGTTTAGATACGTCAATATTGTACCATTTATTGTGACAGGTAGCTAGTTTATCGCCTATTGAATTTCTTTGTAATTGATCTTATCCTTAGGTACTAGGTAATAACTTTTATCCCTAGGCTGACTTTTGTAATTGTGTGGAGAGATAAACAGCTAATACATGCAATATATTTTTTTTCCGTAATGGTAATTTAATAAGTAATCAATGTAAGTAATCGTTATACTGCGTGAATATTTCAATATTTGCTTTTATTTATTCGACATCAAAATCGATAATACATGTTATACATACTTACTCATAGAACACCACAACCTGTTTTAAAACTCACATTTCAATGTTTAAGATAAAACATGGTTGCGCTAAATTTATATTTAACCAAATATCTACAATTTGTATAATTATAACGAATAGAATTTGCAGATGCTGATGCAGATGCAGAACTTTATTTCATTCTAGCTTAGTTTTTGTGCAATAAGTAACTTTATATTTAATTCTAGACACGTACGTGAACAAAATAAATAGGATATGTTGAAACAAGACTGGCGTTTAATTAACTAGTTACTGAAACGCTCAGACAATTTCCAGAACATTCTGTTTTCATGTTTTCAAAACGTTTTCCGCATTGTTTTAATTGGATAGAGGAAATTCTATATGAGTTTTATTGTTTTATCATACAAACAATATTATGTTTATTATATTTTAACTCAATAACATTATTATTAGGAAATAATGTTTTACCCGTATTGAGCTGGACTTGGGCGCAAACGGACCATATTAATGAATAATAACTTCAAAATAGTATTTGGAGATCTTTAAAATACAACATCTGACTAGATAATAATAAGAGACGGTAATTGGGTTATCAACCTGTATAAGAATATAAAGACCAGTTCACATTGGCACAGAGTCCTAACCTTTTCCGCAATCTAATTACTCTAAGTGCTTTTCTCTCTCCTATTATACGATAAACATTAGCGACGTGGTACAAGTCTCAGGCATAGTATTTTTATCACCTCACGAAATAGTCTATATTTTTTATTACACCATTAAAAAAAACACTATTTTCTTTTTTGAGCTTTATTTGAATGTAAAAACATAAAAAAATGGCCATGATAGGGAAAATGTAGAGAAACTTTAGTTTTAGATTTTTTTATTAAAATAGCTTTGCCACTCTAATCCGCAATAATTTCGTATAATGTTATTGTAAAAATGTAGGTGCTTAGATGATTCAGGCTTTTAGAAAAGTGAATAATAAACGATTTTCGAGGAAAATCTACAGAATAAAAATGAGTGACAATAGAAGCCAAGGTAACCAAGGCTGAGTTATGGATACCAGATAACCGGAGTGTTAGCCTACAGAACTCTCAAAATTATTACTAGCGTACCTTGACGAACGTGTGTAAAGAGAAAGATGAAATTTTAGCAAAAAGTTGAAGTGACCGTGATACTTGGCACTCATCTTCTCTGTCCACCCCATTAAGAATACAGCGCGAGATATTACATATGTAATTTTAATTTAATGCGATATGTACATCAGTAATTATGGATTATTATTAATGTAATAACTGATTTTTTTTTTATAAAAATCAATGTAAATGCTAGAGAAATAATCATCACCAAAAAAGTAATACTTCGTATATACGCGATACAAATAATAAAACGAAGTATCTCATATTACTGTCGAGAAAAACACATGAAATATTTTACGCTGAAGGTTACTTTTTGTACCAAATTCATTTTAGTTGGGTTAAACACTGATGCGTTCGAAGTTATATAATTTGTGCCCGCTTCATCGATGGACAGGGATGGGCAGTATTTCTCATACTAATCATTCTGATCGATCGTTTTAATTATAATGAATCATTTATAATATTAGAATGACTTAACGTGTCTATTGAAGCACAAAATCATTCCATTATCTGAACAATTTGATTCAGTAGTTGCGCCTGTTTGCAGTTTAACCTTTAACATGCCTGGTACCTGATAGAGTCTGGCAGTTCCATGGTAATCCCACCGCTTCTTAAAAATGGTATTCTTTAAAATTTGCTAATATTTGCCCCGGCTTGGCCCCGGTGGTATGTTAATGTCTGCAAAATACCAAATTTTTTTTATTGAGATTTTTGTACAAAAATACCATCCAAATATCCCTTTCCGTGCATTTTTCAAAAATTTCCTTTCATATAAACTTTGACCTGACAATTACAAACACAAGACAAAGAAATCCGCCAAATCGCTCAATCCGTTCTCAAGTGGTACTCCGTCATACATGTGGCAATCGATTTTTGTTTATATGTATATATATTAGAGTTTATTATTTGTAGAATTGAGAACAGGATCCAAGGAACTTCAAACGAATATACATGTTTAGAGATTTCATTTATAAAGATCGAAAGTCATTAAATTTAGTTTTTTTATTTAATTTTACATCAATATAAATGTGAATAAAAAATGTGATTATTAAAATCAATTTTTGTATTCTTTGTTTTGCACCTTTAATGTACCGATATTTATTTAGTCGAGAAATCGTCACCGAAATGAATACAATGTTTCTGCAATTCATTATTGAATGCAGAATGATCGCGTGACGATGAAAATAAATACCTGCAGTCGAACGCAAATGGTGAAATAACGAGGCAGTGGCATCGTTATAATTTGGGAACTAATTGAAGTTAGGGGAAAAATAATATTATGAATTGTATACTTATCTACACATCAATAGGTATCAAGTATCTACACAATAATATCGCGATAACAATTCCAAAATAAAACCGATTAAATTAAAATAAATAAATTCAGGGATAAAGCTCGCAAAGTAATGTAAATATAAAGCATTGCAAAGATGTCTCCAGTCTGATTGCAGATGTTTTAATTTTTTCTTAATAATGTTACAAATTATGTATTTCTGTGACCAACGGAAAACCGAAATATCGATAATATTTTTATAATTAGTTGGTTGGTAAAATTTGAACAAAAGGGCTATTTTTATTTGAGATGTACATAATATACTCCAAGAGGCTGCCTAAAATTATACTGAAATATAGCCTCCTTTAAAACTTTAAGAGGGTAAAAACGTAGAGATTCACAGAATTAACTTTGAAAAGAGCTTAGAAGATGTAAACATGACATGAGCAGGTCTCAAGAAATTCATAATATGACTTAGAAACGTACATTTTTAATTTTAAATAAATGAAATGACAGCTTTCTAAACGGCAACTTTAAGAAGTTTATTATTTACTTAATGTTTAGTTTAAGTTTGTAAATATTAACGTTAAAATATGTACGTACTGATTTATGTCATTAGTTGTATTCATATTTGTTCAAAAAGAAAATTAATTATTACTGTAAAAATTGCACATAAAGAGAAAGTAAGAAATGTAATAGCCTTCCAATGTTTTCATGTATTTTAATGAAATTTTAAGTTTTTAATTAATTTCTATGCATAAATTCATTTAATGATGGTGTAAGCATCCTCTTCTATGTAATTATGGACATAGGAGCTAATTTCAAAACAATTTACTAATAAAATAATGATACGCTCATCTTACCCCACTACGTTTGTGTGATACAAAAGTTAATTTACGTTTACTGAAATAGAACAGACAGTTGAATATGAACTATTATGCAAAGCGTATAAAGGAGAAAATGAATTTTTGAACACTATAAGTAACTTTGTAACACGAGTAATTTTAAATATGGTAACACAGCATCTGTCACAATGACATTTGTCACGTGATCATTTTTAATTTGACGCCATTACATAAATTTGTACTACGAGGTGCAATTATTAAATTAAAAAAGTATTTGTGTAAAGAGGTTTGTGATGGCTTTTAAATTGTTTCATTTGATGCGTCCGTGTTTTGTTTTTATTATTTCTGTACTGATTGTTTGATTGTGATCTAATTCCGTTTAATAAATGTAAACAATGAAGATGGAAATCTTCATATTTTAAGTAACCTACCCATACTAATGACAAAAAATACATAAAATATTAATTTACATACACGTTATTACACTATATTATATTTAAGTATAAAATATTGATTTATATTACATAAGATAAGGTTTTTAAAAATACGTGTTTTTAGTTATAATGTAATTTATACGTATTTATACAACTGTCGTAAATACTATTTACTGACAAAAGGCTATACCATTACGTAAGTATTATCAGTACCAATCAGTACGAATTAAGAATGGTGAGATTTGAGGAAGCGAAAGAAGTATATAAGGACCGCGACGCTTGGCGCTCCGTCCTATCCTACTACCCCATTAGGGATACAGCGTGAAGATATGTATTAATATATAGATATAATTAATTATTGAGACTGACGAGGAAAATCTATAGAGCGAAAGCAAAAAGTAAAAGAAGCCAAAGAAGGCTAAGGCTGACTTATGAAGACCAAATAACCAGAGTGTCAGCTGACGGAAATGTTAAAAGTACCAGCATACCTAGGCGAAAGTGCGTGAGGAGAACGACGAAATTCGAGGAGGCGTAAGAAGTATGTAAGGACCGCAACTTAGGACGATGCCTTAGCGCTCCGTTCTTAACTTAGTCAGATTTACGCATACTTTCAAGGTTATATGGAATTATTTGATGCGTTTGATATTATCTGACTACTCCGTTAGGGATACAGCGTGAATATATATATCATTAATTATATATCATTCATTTCTGATATGATTGAACTTTGCGAAACAATCTATTTTATTTAAATTCATGTTAGTTCCGAGATTGAAAAACCTAAAAAAAATACTTAACATATTAATTTAGTGACGCTGATGATGACACAAGGGATATGTTTTTTAACTTCGGTTTGAATAATTTATTATTTAAATTATTTCTGAGAAATGTTAGAGATAGAGATGAATAAAAGAGACTCGGGAAAGCCTATGTTACAGAGAAAGAAAGTTATCTACAAGTCATGTAAGTATATGTAAAATAAAGTATAATATGTAATCTATACATATCTATACCAATATTACAAAGAGGTAACGTTTGTTTGTATATAATGGATAAAATCAAAAACTAGTCAACCGATTTCAAAAATTCTTTCATTTATAGAAAGCTACATAATCAGCGAGTAACATGGGCTGCATTTTATTTTCAAAAAAATGTCTGCCCGTGCAAAACCGGGCGAATCTCTAGTATATATAAACATAATGAAAATTAATTTCTTTGTCCTTCAATCACGTGAAAACTACTGAACGTATCAGTATGGGATTATGACCATTCGACTCGGAATCGTTAGTAGATGGTTTTGGGTTATTTATTTTTGAACTCCATAGACCAGCCATTCCCGAAGTGAGCGATAACGCCCCCTTGTGGGCGCTGCAGGCCTAAAAGGGGGCGGTAAGAGACCCAGAAAAAAAATGGGGGCGTTATGTAGAGGCCTGGGGGGTGTTTTGTAATTTCATTTAGCTAGGAGGCATCTTAGACAACGACTGCATGAGCTCTCGACTCAGTAGACAAAATAAGTTTGGGAACCAGTGCCATAGACCCTTCTCCATGTTTCAAACAAAAATGTACTATTAGGTACAAAATTTTCATTTACGCCCAGTGCATGAAATTTTTTTACTGTATAGACTCGAAAATTGTTTATTGTATAGACTCAGATGTTACTTTGTGGAAATCCATTTCATGTGATGAATTCTTGTAATTATAGTTATGTTCTTTGTTGGGTATTAATTTTAAACGTTTATATTTATTTATTATTTTTCTTACCAATAAACCAGTTTTATTTGGTCTTACTATTACGCTTTTTATGCCGTACTGATTACTGCAAAAACGTCTTTCATTTTCAGCATTTTCAGAGGCACGTAGCGTAGGTACACACTAATTAGAGCGTGTTGACGTTCAAATAGACGATATTATCGGTCCTATCTGCAGTGTTTGTTCAGCAAACACATGGACAAACGACCGTGATCTCATGTATCGAATGGGACGCTTACTGAAGAAATATTTTTTCAGGGAAGAGGATTGGATGTAATGCCAAATTTGTACGAGAAGTATTATTACCTTGATATGTAGTAAAAAAATAGTATTTTTTAACTATGTAATATATTATTATTTATTACTTGTTAGTTCTTATTGTTAAATGTTACTGGATGCTGCCCCTGCTCTTCGTGACGTATCCACAATAGAAACCCAATGCTTAGTGTCCAGGGCCTAGGCTTATGCTCACAGAATTGGTATTTCAAATTAGGAATACTATCCAAAACTTTGCAAACTTGGAAAATATAGCTTCTAATTGAATTTAACAAAATTAAAAAAAAACGTTTCAACTGAGATTTTCAGGCAAATTATGTATTTATAAATTTTAACTAGGTTAAAACTTATTCATGGAATCTGATCTGAAGAATTCAGTTATACAATATTTCCTTCAGAATTTATTTTAAACTGTTTTTCGAAGTATGAAAAACGATTTGTTTAATATGTCTTGACTCAGTACTGAAATAAAATGGAATTTTAAATCAAGGACTAGTGAATATTATGTAAGCAAGTACCAATAAAATTAAATGCCTAATACAAAAGTTATATTATTACAATAGTATTATTTAACACGTCAAAACGATGCTAATTGAACAGATGTTGCGACGTCTCATATCACGAAAATTAATCCCAAATACGGTTGTTGAAAGAATGATAATCCCCTTTTTGAACGATCACTTGTCACGAGAAACCACTCAGGCGCACCACATTCCAAAATCAAAATTGTCCAAGACCATCAGCGCTTTTAGCGCTGCATTTTCTGTAGTAAAAATTTTGAATACGTAATAATAATCTGTTTAAAAACAAAGAAACAAAACTTTAAATTTTATTGAAGTAGAAAACAGAAACTTTTTTATAACTTAAGAAAAGAAATAACATTTTTGTGTGCAAAGACCTCTTGACCTTTGTAAAGTTAACCAATCGCAATTCATTTTAAACTTTATTAAACAAAATACATAAATAGATGTAAGTTGAATATGTATGTCATAACTGGCTTAGATACGTTAAGCGCTTGAAACACTAAAATTGCCAAAATTGATAGTGGTAATACTGAATAGCATTGCAATAAATGATTTTTCCGCTTCAAATAATTTTGACAATGATCGCATCAAATTGACACACCCCGCATTTATGGCAAGTGTAAAAATTGTCAAGAGTAAAAAAACTATTTTGTGGGGTCATTGATTGGTTGTTCAATGTTAGAATATATAATTAATTATTAAATGAAAATATAAAACATTGATCACTTTTTAGTACTGTGAAAAATTTATTTATAGCAAAAAGTGTCTTGTTTCTTTTGTGTGTGAAACCACACCTTCCAATAAGAAATTTATTACACCTGTAATTATTAGAACACACTACGCATCCATAAAATGTTAGTGTAGACAAACATTCAACGTGTTATAAAGTACATAACGTATTAAAAATGCCTTAAAATCTTGCTAGGAAGTCTTTTCATTGAAAACATATGACATTAATCTTCCATATTTTCTGCTCAATATTGCGCCTACTTAAATTTTATTTCGTCTTAACATTACATTCATATTTTTGAGATTTCTCTGCAAGATTACTAAATAATTATTCATTTATTTATTATATTCAAAAGTATTTAGAAGCGAATTGAACGTTTAAATAACGAGTACCATTAAAAAATGTTTAGTTACAGCAGTAGCTATTATCAAAATTAAAAATTCAGATTCATAGCTCAATTTTCTGAAGATGACTGGATCAATTTCTTCCAAATGTACCTTAAAAAATTGCATGGAAATCGTCTCATCCATTCAAGTGACTGACAAACAAGACTGTTGATGACGTCATACTTATACACCCCTCTTTCCGTTGGGAGTTAAAAATATATAGATAAAGCTCAAAATAAAAGAAAGTGTTCATTTCGAATAAAAAGTTAACTTTGCATTCCGAAAAGTGATATCTGAGTCATTACAATACGTAAAAAGAATTAAAACTATTATAATTTATTCCCAGGTTTACGACTGTCTTGTGAATCAATCCTCAGACTTATTTGTTACGAGCAATTAACTTAAGCACCTATTTATACTTCGGTATTAGTTAGGAAGACAAGTATATAAAGCCTTTTGCTAGAAAGGATAAGAAAATTTAAAATGGAGAATGGTTTTTTAGCTGCATTTTAAAATTTTGCAGTCCTTTAAACTGTACTGCATCAGTCGTGTACGTATGGTCAATGTTACACCTTAATTAGCTTATCCGATAAAAGAAAAATAAAGAAAAAAAGCGTTTTCGATAAAATATAAGATCTGTTACAGTCACGAGAGATTGATACTATTATAAGTATTATAATAATAGAGACTTAACAGTATATATTTCTGGTTATTATACTGCAGATTAGCAATTTATTACGGTCTTATTAAGACGATGCATTGGAAATTTTGATGTCGGGGATTTCAATTTTTCTAAGCAATTACAAAACATATGGAAGTGATATTTGGTAATCATAATCTTCAATTCACTGACTTTATTTTGGCAATAGCATTACACGGTTGGTTAACTTTAATAACATAAAAAAATTATTAAAGAAATCTCTTTTAAAACGGAGATTTGCTTTTATCGGACAAATGGGACCGATTAAAACCTCTAAATTTTTTATGTAGATGAATCTAAACACACACTTCAAAATAACAATATGATTTTTCAAAATTAATTATAGTCTGTAATTTAAACGAAAATAACTGCTTTTTCGTATTTTTCGTAAGCTAGCGCGCGCACGTTTGCATAGAACAGAAGGTCTATTTTAGATTAAATTATTGTTTATCAATGCGTCGCCTTAAGTAAGTACTAGTTGCGCCCCGCGGTTTCACCCGCGCGGATTACTATTTCAAATAAAATATAGCCTATATTACAAAACGGATATTGTAGCTTCCTTAGTCCTTCCTTCCTTAGGCTTAGTAGTTCTTGAGATTATCCCCAATATGCAAACAAACACACAACTTTACCTCTTTGTGATGTTAGTATAGATAGTATAGACATAGATTAAAACAATAGCAAAAGCATAAAGTGAAGAGATGCTTTTGTCGTTATTTTTCGTATGAAACAATAGGGTCTAACTGCATACTTAAATAAGAAGCTACTAGCAAATTTAACTGGAAGCGATCTTGGTGTCAGGTTATGAGTCAACTGGGCATGTGTGCCATAAACCATGAAAGACAAAGATTATGACAAACATAAAGAAGACGTAACAACACCCTAATAGGTAAAATACGAGTACGTGACAAATAAAACTTTAAAAGTCGTAGCCATTTTTGACCAATTTAAATACACGATAAAATGTAAAACTACAAAATTAGAAAATACGTTTGGTATATAAAGAAGCGAAATTTTTATTTTCAATTTTAAATTGCTTGGATAATAATAATAATAATACGAATAAATCTATAGGCTAATTACACTACTGTGTCTCCAACACAACCACTAAATTTATATTTTGGACACTGTGCAACGTGGGAGTGGGAGTACCCACTATCCAGTAAACTCCAAACTCTAAACAAATTTAGAAACGTTTGTTTCTTACATCTTCTTAGTCAGCTAACCAGTACCGAATCCACAGAATCTAGGATTCGGTACTGGTTAGCTGACCGAGTCTGATCTCTGGTATATCCTGAAGACGCTTCTTTGAGAGGCTAAACACGTGCCGATTGGTGGTTTTTGGAGTTTGAGCGGAAAATAGCTAAAAACTTTAGGAATTCATCACATGAAATGGATTTCCGCAAAGTAACACCTGAGTCTAACCAATAACAAAAATGAATCTTTCCTCTCTTATATAATCTTTGGATTACAAGGAGTAAAACTTATAATTGAATTCCTGTTAACTGCACCCCGCTGACTGTTAAGTCTTGGTCATAACTTGATCGCATATGCAGTAATCCTACTCCTTTGTCCGACTACATTGTATCGGAGCAATTCACTTGGATTGTGTTATTAAACTAACGATATTATTCGCTTTACTATGACTAAGACACATTATGTTTATATCCCACACTGTGATTTGTTTCAATTATTAATGAAAAAAGAGTTAATAACAGTTTAAAAATCTATTCAGTTAATTTATTTACTGGATTGAGTAATGCAACAAGTATGTTTTAAACAAAATGTCGCAACTGAGTTTTTATTAATCTTATACTGGGGATACAGCGTGAAGATAGTATATACGTATGTATGTATATTAGCTAGAATAAGTATGATTCTATATTGCAAGAAAATTAAATAATTTTAAGTTTCATTTACTATAGAAGACTTCCCAAAATTAAGTAGGTAGATAATATTACATACATATTTATATTATGGAATCTCATCTATCTCTCAGTGGAAAAATTGTAAAAAGATCATAAAAATATAAAATTGAAAAAAAAACTTAAAATAACTAAAAACCAACATCATGATTTATTCCCGGATAGTCACCCACCCAAGCCCGAATTGACCGCATCCGAGGATGCTTAACTTCAATGATCGAACGAGAACGGTGCATTCAACGTATGAACTTTAGCTACACACTCGCTGTATGATTATGGTAAGTAAGGAGCATTAACATTGCATTACAGAATCTATGCATGACGAGCCGAAAGTAAAAATATTTTTTCATTCCATCTATTCGATAAACAATGATTGGTTTTTCAATAAGTACGACCAAAATGTGTAAGAGGGCAGACATGAATTTGAATAAAGAACACGAGAGGTCAAATGAAAATATTATATGAAAAAGTTACTGGCTAGAAAAAAAAAGGAAATAAAAATTTCAAAATATAAAATTTCATTACACTTTTACATTTCGAATATCGCCTCTTTTTATTTTTTTTTTCTCATAGATAGGAATAAATAGTAGTGTATCACTTGACAGTAAAATTATTTTTTTACCTCGGGCGCCGTACATTGAATCCCTCGGTGCGCTCAGGATTCTACTTTAGCATTCCTCGCTGCGCTCGGGATTCTAATCTAGAATCATTCGCTTCGCTCTGAGCTCAAAATAGCGCGTCGCCGTAAAAATGTTATTTTACTCCTTTGTTATAAAATCTACTATTGACACGACAAATAAAAAAATCAAAGCCTATCACAAAAGCGCCATATTCAATAGGTATTTAATATGTTATACTTTCTTTATATTGGTAGATACAAATACTATCAGTTCTTAACAATACAATACAATAAGCTTGAGGTAACCGCGTTTTAGGCACATCATATGCATCTGCAACCTCGAGGAGGACGACAGCATGTGTGACCCGCGCTAATGGTGCTGTACATCCCTGAGAATCCCAGAGCATTTGTGAATAAAGTTTAATATAACTCAGTTTCTTATCAGAAGAGTTCAGTTCTTGACCATTTGAAATTTTTTCTAAAATAAAACTATCTATAGATAGATAAGTCAACCTTGCGGTGTTGCTAACTGCCAGTTATTAGTTGTTACTAATGTCATGATCGTAAATGGCGTTTAAATAAAAGCGGACTGTAAAAGTTGTTTTATTACCAGAAGAAAAAATATTAAATGGTAGAAACGTGATGAATTCTAACAATAGCTTAACACGAACCGAGTCTCTCTGACGATCTCTGGAATTTCTTTAGGAGTCTTGGTTGAGAGATGAGACACGTGGTGATTAACAAGATATAAATTTTGGACCGATTATAATAACCAGAGGTCGCCCCATGGTCGAAATTCAACCATAAATATATTTAAACTTACAATATAAACTCTATGGCAACAATCTCTACTCTTTGTGACTGTTTGATTCAAGGAGGTTACATATTACATATCCGTGTATAATCACGACAGTTTTTTTGACATTGGCAGTATGAACGTAAAACCATGCCAAATCTCACACTTCTCCGTGCGCGCAATATTTTTAAAAAGGGATCCGAAGTTTTCGCCTCCCTTTTAAATATAACTGTTTCCAATTTTTTTTATTTAAAGCTCGTTAATAGCTACCAAATAAAAAAAAGAAAATCGGTTGACAAACAGAAAAAGATACTGAATTGTTTTGTCTTGTCCTATTGATATATTGATTATATACATAAATCAAAACATATCTTCAAGCTGTATCCCTAAGGGGGTAGTGGAGCGCCAAGCTTCGCAGTCTTTATCAACTTATTTCTTTCTTTCTTCTTCGATTATATAATCTATAACTATACCAAATAACAAAAAACAATAACATGCGTTGTAGGTATATTCATTTTCAACCTAAGATAGGCAATCTATTACAGAATTTAATCTGTTATCGAAAGGTACCAGCACCAATGTATCACATGAATCATTTGTGCTAAGCCAAGTACAGTTGCTGTGTAAATCCCTAAATACGGCGAATTCGGAATACTCAGATAAAACGGGATTTCACGTGATACGAGCAACTTAGGAGTTAGACAGTTTTGAATTATAACCATTTACGTTGAACGAGTAGTTACAGAGCTACTAATAGAGAAAAAGGAAGGCTTCATTAAAAAAACATAGGTTATCTGAAAATACTGGAGACATTAATATTACCTTTACAAAAAGTAGTTACTAATCATGTGAAGAAAATTGTTCGTATTCACTGGTTGCAAGGTACTACGTGGGGGTGAGAATGAAAACGGTCGTAGCGCATGTCTAGTGAAAGAAAGAACCAACTGATTATCGCGTAAAGCATCATAGCTGCGACGCAGTCGCGCGACGATTGTTTTGAATTGGTAACTACAGTGCTATGCGGTAAAATAACTTTTTGTAGCATAAACAGATTCGTTAGCAGTAGCTTTTAGTTCAACTGATTAATCAACAGAGGCAGCATATCGATTCGCGACATTGTATCGTGCTCGATTTAACAAGATATCGCGATCGATTGCGTATGATTCGATTATCGCTTACTGGCTGCAGTTACGTAATAAGGTAGCCGGACAGCTAAATCGTTTTTATCAGCCACTCAATTAGGTATATGTGTTTGTGTAATGAACTGAAAATAAAAATATCCAATTTTATTTTCGTATGAGTAACGACCAAATCTGTCACGCACTAAATGGTAAAAATAATAGTGAAAAATTAAGAAAATTTCTCTATTTTATTGTAGTCTGAGATTGGAGTGCTACGTCATGTGCGATAGCTTGAAAGTCAGTTTTAATAACCAAAAAATTCATGTTTTCTTAAAATAGAAAGAGCAATATGAGCATTAACCACACAAAACAAGAAATGTAGGTGACCATTTTATCACCAACATTACAATAACAATTATGAATAATTCGTTTAAATATTGTTTTTATAAATAGTAAAAGCTTGTTTATCCGTATACCTACATTTAAACATCAGAATTTAAAACAATAAATTATTCCCAAATCGAATTATTATTATAATGAGTCGATTGTTTAAATATCGACAATTTATTGAATTTATTTATTTTTTATTTCTAGTTTTTTCAGCAATATCAAGGTTGCTTTAGTTGATGTTCAGTTGTCGTCGCTAGTTGGCGCTGTTATCGCACACGTTGACAATGATTGAGCCAAGCCTAGCCAAGTAGCCAACTCAAATTTTAAGTTTTAAATACATAATACAGTACCGGTATGATTAAACGGAATTAAATCTTCTAAACTAGTTCGAAGTCGCTGCTGAAGCTCTGGGTGCTTCTTAATATTTCTCTAAATCGTAAGTGCTTAGTTTGAAGCTCGTCCGAAGCCATACGGTTGCCGTGATTGTCTAGAGATTAAAAAAAATCGAATCATTTAGTCAACAACATAAAAAAGTCTGAATTAAGTATTTTTTAAGTAAGTTTTTTCCTTAGTCCACTGTTATTTATTAGGTGTTATTACATTCAAAAACTGTAATTTCCACAATTTATTTTGCAATGACAACAGAAAATTATTAGTCTTACGTGTAAACGAAACTCCGAAAAGTAGTAATAACAATGATTTATTCAATTTAATAGTCGTAAGACTATCAATAATACTGCAGATTAATTAGTTACTAACGTAAAATAATACGCAAGGATCAAGAAACATTTCTTAATCCTAGGTTATGACTGAGATTTGCAATAGTTAAAATGCGTGTTTTATGTACCGTATATTCAGAATAAATGTCGCCAACGTCCATACTACGTTGAATACACCGGTTCTCGTCCGATCATCGAAGTTAAGCAACGTCGGGCGCGTTTAGTACTTGGATGGGTGACCGCCTGGGAACACCGCGTGATGTTGGCTTTTTTACTTTTATTTCGTAAATGGTTTTTTTGTTTTTATATTTTAAATGTATGTTTTGTATTTTATTGCATTAGCAAAAAAGGCAAACTGATATAATATACTTATTACCAGAACCTGTTCCATCAAACAGCGATTCAACAAATTGAAGATTTGAAGTAACAACAACTGTAAAGTTCAGTGATAATTAAGAGCTTGTAGTGCTCTCCAAAGCACGATTATGTTCTATAAGATTAACATTAGATTTACCATCCAGCTGAAGACCGCGCACGAATTTCATCAGCAGAGTTACCTTGACCGCGATATTTATTGTCAAAATGAGATAACAATATATGGTAACACAAATCCCTAACGCTGAGCTGACTCTGTCGAGCAATCGATGAACCTAAGAATTACTGCTGATGGCGCTGCTTGCGGAACAAAATGTGATTTTACCGTCATGGCCAAGAATCTCATAATCATACTGGATAGTACATTAATAACAATTCTTTGAAGCCAAATTAAACGCCTTGAATCTCGTCTCGCTCTTTTCTTAACTGGCCAACATGGTAAAATACTTGCACCTTAAACTATTAAAACTTTCGTGAGACATTATTAACTAAATAATTATTTATTGAACACGGCTATACTCACGTCCAATCGGTAAAGGTACCGACTAGTTTCGGACTTATTGGAGGTCCTTCATCAGGGTGAGTGGGATGAGTTCGGGTACGCGCCCCGTCTCGCACTCTGCAAAACAATATGAACCTTCAAACAGCGAATACAACATGATACTCCTGAAGAAACTCCTGAAGATGGTTTTCTTGTTACATTGATCATAGATCGCTAGCCGTGGAAAGAACTGGACGGCTTCATCTCTTCTTGGACTGTCGTACCCTCAGGAATTCCTCAGGGGTCTTTATTAGGGCCTCTTCTGTATTTGTTTTTTATAAACGACATAAACAAGTGTTTTCAACGTTATAAATTCTGTTTATTCGCTGACGATATGAAAATTTTGAAATATATTGACAGTAACAAAGATGCTTTTTATCTTCAAGAGGAACTCAATCGCTTTGATACATATTGCTCCAATAACAAATTAAATTTGGACATATCTAAATGCTATTTTATATCTGTCCCATATAAAAGGTCTTCATTATACACAAATTACATTTTAAAACGACAACATTTAAGCAGAGTTAATCATGTTAAAAATTTAGGAATAATACAGGACATTAATGTAACGCTCAGAATTCACTTAAATTCTATCGTCACAATAGCATTTTAGAGTTTGGGCTTCGTTATAAGGACTTCAACTTGTTTTAGTAAAGTAAGGACTAAAAACATTGTACTGTAGTTATGTTAGAAGTCATCTTGAATATTGCTCGCAAGTTTGGAGTGCTCATTACGATTGCTATGTTAATCGTATTGAGGGTAAACAGAGAAAATTTATTAAATACCTCGAATTGAAAACAAGCTGTTAAATGGAACATTCTGGCGATAGCTACGCGAAGCGATGCAGAAAATTTCACTTTCTGCCTTTGAGTGTAAGGCGAGATATTGCTGACTTTGTCTACCTTTTAAAAATTATCAGAGCAGACATTGATTGTCCAGAAGTTTTGGCTAAAGTAAGCTTCAAAGTACCGACTTATTCTTCTCGGAAATATTATTTGTTTACAACGCCATTAGTGAAAAGCAATTATCCTCAAAATTCCTTTCTCTAATGTCCGCTCTGACTACCCCGTTAGGGATACAGCGTGAAGATATGTATGTATGTATAATCTTTAGTTATTTTAGACTGTGAAGTTTCCTAAATAAATAAAATAAAAGAATTATTATTAACACAATACTTTACGATTAGATTCTTAATCATGACACCGTAGTTGCGCTATCGCCATAATATTATGTGATACCAATTTTAGTCGCTCGATTAGGTACAGCGCGGCTATCGCTATCTGAAAATGTTTACGTTATAAGTTATAACCAAGTTTCAGTTGTAAGTCGCATCGTATTATAGTCAAAAAATTTTCGTATTTCTACTACATTTTTCCAAACAATCACTTATTGTTTCACAAATTCGTGGCCACATTCCAATCATAAACTTTAGCAATAAATCAGATAGTTTAGCAATATAAATCAAGGCGGATTATCTCAATAAAAATAATGGCATAACGTTTGTAGAATACGTAAAGTAAATAAGAATTTCTTATCGGAACTTGCCCTTCGGTTCCCGACTCAATAATTTTGTGTATTTTCGTTTTTTATGTTCTGACAAAAGATAGATATAATTTTCAGTGATATTGGCAATAACAAAGAAATAAGAAGACAACATAAAAATTGGGTACGACAATTGACAACTTTTTGAAAGGCGACTTTGAGGAAGTCTTTTAACTAAGATAGAAATATATTTAGTTTTGAGTTAGTGAACATTAACATTTAAATAGCCATTTTCATGCCCTTCAATGATATTGGAAATAACATAAAATTAGAATATATACTTGTACTACCATTACACTATAATATGTGTTTCCGAAGGGTTACTCAGAGAGGACATGGGCGTTGAGATCCCTAAACCATGTTCTACATGTAATCGTTATTGTGGTAAGACATTTAAATTCGCTGTTAATATAACTGACATCGAAAATCTTTGAATCGATATCAAAATTATAATTGTCTAATGAAATGAATAACATGATATCGATAACGCAATAATGAGACTAAATTTCTTATTTCCTGAAGATCCTTCATTGCAAAGCTATTCACGTATCGAATAAAAAATTCGAAGTTTTGGTAGGACGTAGCTAAAATGTACTGCATAATTTAAAAATGGATAATTTAGGTATTAATATGTATTACATAAGATTGATTTCTTTATTATGGCACTCATTTAAAGACAGTCTTGAGATTAAAGAAATGTTTTGAAAAAAATGACTTGAAATACGTCATCTGATTTTCTGCGGTGCCTAATAACGATGTATATTATCCTTTAATTAAATCCATATGTCTGTCTTTGGACAGAACGTGAAGTCAAACATCTCTAATTGAAATACCACAGTCTTAGTGTACACGAGGGAGCCGTCACGTTGGCATTTTTACGTGGATTGCTGGAAAAATGTACACGGTCTTCGTTGTTTATGAAAATTGCTTCATCAAGTCTCGGCTTAGATTTATAAATCTTACTTTTATATTTAGGACGACTTGTGTAACGTTGTTGAATATTCTTTCAATTTTAGCTAAACATATTTAGGCGCTTAAATAAAATTATTGTCTTGCGCAGCAAAAATTAACCACTTACATACATACATACTTATCTTCACGCTGTATCGGTACAGGGTAGTCGCCAACGGGGTTGTCGGAGAGGACAGAGGGCCAAGCGTCGTGGTTCTTACATTTTCGCTTCCTTCAACCTCATCATTCTACTCACCCATTTTCGCCTAGGTATTAACAATTAAATAAATAAATAAAATAATATGTAAATAATGGAATTAACTACTTAATTGCATTTATCTGTCAAATTTAAATGCAGTAAATGCAGATGCTGTTAAACGACCCTAAATATTTAAAAACGCGTTTTGGCTGTAAAGTGTTAGGTTAGGTGCCTTTCAATCGCTAGTATATTAGTATTATGCGCCTTGTGCTGGTGTACAGACAAGAAGATTTCCTATATTATCCCGAGGAATAAATGTTCATCTTCACAGAGTGCCTGGAGTAATTGTGGCAATAGCTGTGCTTCAATTTAGGCAAACCTACCAAAATAGAGTGTTCTTATAAGGCGGAGTCTGTTTTGGCGCTTCACCAGTCGCTGCCGCGGCGCGCTTGCTTTGCTCGCTCGGCTCGCGCGTTGTATTTAACATACTTACCTAACCTAACCTACCCTACCCTACTCATAGAGAAAGTTTTATAGGATGGATTCCGTTCTGTATTAAATTCACCGATAACGTAAGAAACATCGGCTATTTAAGTATAGTTCCTTTGCTTCCTAAAAATTAGACATCCATAAAAATAATATCTATGATCAAGAAATTAATAATAAATTCCATAAAATTTTCAGTTATGAAAATTTACGAAATTAATATCTTAAAATATTAGATCCCGTAATGTAAAACTTTAAAATCTTAAATACTTACAGTGAGTGTCGTCCCCGTTCATCATAATAGGAAAACAATGAACAATATGCGTATTCAAGTGATAAAACACGTAGTAGTTTATAATCGTGTAAAGTGACGCTTTAAATTTTAAATACTTATATAATGATTGTCTTGTGCTATGAATACATCATCATTGTGTTGAATTTTACAAAAGAAATTCACAATATTTTAAGTGTTAAGCTTAGCCAAAATATATCTTGATGACTTTTCCAACGATAAAGTCAAAATCTGAGCAATTTATACTCGAACTAGCAACTCGTTCTCGCTTCGCATCAGTAGAAAGTTTTTTATCAAAACAAAATGTAGCCTAATTAGACACAGATATTGCAGCTTTCTATTTGTGAGAGAACTTTTAAAAGCGGTTCTGTAGTTCCCGAGATTACCTCCAACATACAAACAAACACACTTCATCTCTTTAAAAAATTAATATAGACGAACACGTAACGATTACAACTCACTTTTGTACGTTTTTTTCCGGCAGTTAGGGAGAAACCTATATTGAGAAGAGCCGAGATATTATTTTTAGTGTTCTGTTTCAAAATTGGAATAAAGGAACGTTTATCAAATCACCTCAGTGTGTGCATGTCTATCACAGCCGTGATTTTTGTGTACATATATAACAGTTACATACGGTATTTACTCACGGGTCTATGTCGCGTTTATACTTTAAGGTTAATTAACCTAATTTAACCCGACGTTTCGAACATAATTATATAGAAAATAGGTAATTAGGCTTAAAGTATAAATGCGATATAGACCCGTGAGTAAATATTGTAAGTTACGTACGGGGCGGACAGAAAAAAAATCCACTTTATAGGACGCCATATTCCTTTCAGATGGGCAGAATACAGTAAAATCACATTTGACATTAAGTTTTCTTCTTTTATATACTGTACTCTGCTCACATCGAAAGAAAAATGGCGTGGTGTTGCACGTACATTTATATGTATATTACATATGAAGGAATTCTCTATAATGATCAACATATTTGTTGCTGATTGTACATACAATAACTCTTATTTAAATTATTGCTCGAACTGTGAAAAGGCAAATTAATCATATTTACAAACATGTACCTGTAAACCGCATGAACCACAATACCAGCTTTAATACCTAACTCAAAATAAAGGAAGACTAATAAAGCACTAACACATGCATCGTCTCAACACGCCTTCAGTGACTCATCGCACCAGTATATGATTAGTGATGGGACATGCGACGTGACAGAGTCGATACATCTTTTAATTGCATTGGCTTTCTGTCTTTTTTTTAGTTTATTTTTAGTTTCAAGGAGCTCTTTAATTTATTTAATACATTGTTTAAATATTTTTTTAATTAGTTTTTTATATATTTTTAAACGAAGAAAAACCGTATCATGTTTACATAGAAGCACTATTATCTATTCTGTGGCATGATGTGTAAAACAAAATGAGTACCATTACATTAGAAAGCATTTATTGTAAAACTAAGCTAAATCTCGTTTAAAGTTACTTAAGTAGAGTAAATACTAGCACTTTTTGTTACCTTGACTCTTAATTTAACAGGAACCTTGTTTACGCGTAATATTTTGCGACTTGAGGAGTAGGTGTATAATTTTTTGGCGGTCCGCTATATACTTATATCCCGTTAGGGGCATACCGTAAAGATAACAAGTAAATACTTCGTACTGTATCTCTCCACATTGTATGTATGTACATTGTATATTTCGTGATTTGACCAGTTTTACTCTGAACGGAAAAAAATTGTTAAATTATTGTCCTAAATAAATATTTTAATTGTAATTAGTATTTAGGAAACCTTCGCTATTTATTTTATCGGGGACTGATTTTTATTTTGAGATATAGCTTATGAAAGTGTTATTCTTAGATAATATATGTAAACAAATACACATTAAAACAATAGAAAAAGATGTATAGTCAATTATTTCTTTAGTAAACGAGTTCTGCTTTCATCATAATTGATTCGTAAAAGAAAGGGTTGTTTAAGTATGCTGACACGATGTGTTGACTTAATCACGTAATATGGTGCTGAAAGTATGTTTTTAAAAAGAAAAGCGTCATATTGTCTGTCATTACCTCGTTTTGAAGTTGTAATACAATTAGAGGAAAATTGTAGGTTGTTTCGCATGTTGTTTGTATTTAATTTATGCTCTTGGATATTCGGTTATTTTCCTGTAAAAAGGTTTACTCGGAATCGTGATGGCGAAATTCTCACGTTAGTTTACTTTTTTATTACTTGTAACATTATCTGACCTTAAAAGCCTTAAAGTAACTTTGGCTGTATTTAAACAAAAACATAGGTATCTAATATAAATCGATAAGAATCTATTTTGCAATGTCCTATTAGATTCCGAATGATCACGCACTATAATTTTTGGACAGTCATGTCAATTTTATTTTCATATTGCATATTTCGTCTTTAATTTGATTAAGTTCAGCTATATCTTAAAAACATTTATCGAGAGAGGCACATAGCAAAAGAAAGTTTGTATCGTTTAATTTCTCATTGTAACTTTGTAAGCTATAAGTGCTGATTAAATTCATTGTCCTTTTATAGACTTTGAAAAAATATATTTTGCTAATTACAACGACGTTTTTAATCTATAAGTATTTGTAGCGATATTCGTTTCTACTACGTCATGAATTATCTATGTTGTGTTATATAAGGTAAGGGAAAACAAAGACTAAAATAAAAGATTGATCTGTTCCATTCCCTTTAAGACACACAGCTATCAAAATTTTGCTTTATTTTTCAGTAGTCAGATATGCAACAGCTCGCGAATAATTATCGTTTCGTTGACAAATATTTTTAAGACTAGTTTCTTCTAACTGATTGATATAAAAACATTATGTATGTGTCTGTATATATTTTATGTATTCATAAATCATATCAATCCAAATATGTAAAAACAGACTAACTGCAGATAAAACAAACTTGATTATGAACTTGCAATTATAAATTATATTTTTTGTACTTTTATATTAAAATTAAACCGTGCTGAGATTTATCTGGGTGTAAACATATTATTTATCTTGAATAGTGATGGATGTGATAAGTAATAAATAATTCATAGTATTATCGATATGTTGGTTGCAGCTAACAGCCGGTAAAGGGTGACCGACGCCGTGTCGCCGCGGTAACAGAGGGCGTCACAGCGTAATAGGGTTGGTCGTCTGTGGTTTATTACATTATATGTTGTTAAAATTGACATGTTATCATAATTTCAAATTTTAATATTCTAAAAGATATTTATATATTGAAAAAACTTTTCATAATAGGTACTGTTATTAAATTGCGTTTTTAATTTCATGCCTTTTTTTTTAAATTGGTGTAGGTTCTTTAAATTGTATTTTAATATGGTATAGCGGCCCGTTATGCCTTCGTTCGGGTTGATGATGAAAGAAATGACGAAAGAATAATTCAAATAGGTGCAGCAGTTGCAAAGATTACCTTCCACATATTAACAAACTTACAAAAGACGCTCTCTCTCTTTTTATAAAATTAGTATAGATTATATTATATTAGGAGTGGTATCGTCATGGTGCATTGCAAAACGAATTGAGCCGCATCACCCGGTGAAATTCCACCCTCTCACAGAATAACGGCGTTAAATAACAGCATCTATTGCTGTTGTGTTTCGTTTGATGAGTGAGATTGCCGGTGGCCCATCCCCCACTCCCCCTTCTTCCCTTTAAAGCCGGCAACGTACCCATGATTAGCCGGACGTTGCAGGTGTCCATGGGGAGCGGTTGGTCACTTTCCACCAGGTGACCCGCTTGCTCGTTTGCCCTCTCTTTCATAAAAAAAAAATCGTACCTAGTATAGCTTTAAATTGATTCTCTTATATAGTTTACACTGGAACACTAGTTCCTTGATATTTTTAAATCACAGTTGACATTCTTAATAAAATAATACTAGAACTGTCCTTTTAAATAACAATTAATTCATTGGTACCTAAGCGACTACACATCATTTTATAAACTCACGATCAAGAATTCCATTATGAAGAGGTTTAATGAAATATATGTTTAGCTTTAGTTTAAGATCATATTTAATCTGGCGATATTATTGTAATGTTTTTTTCTGGTTTATTACCGAATTATAAAAATAGAGTACAATGTTTTTATCAGTTTGATATTTTCAGGGCTATTATTATTAACATTCGACCTCGTTTTTATTTATCTAAATTAGGACAGAGGTTACGTACACAATTTATTAGTTACGATTAATTTAAAAAAATAATTATTAAGGTAGCAACCCTAATAGCAGTGGGGTCGAGCGGGGTGAGGGAAAATATTCGTATACAGGGGCCGAGGGGAGGGGGTTGCCTATTGTCCGTTGTAAGAGACGATATATCAATGTTGAATATCAATGTAAAAGCATATATCGTAGTGTTGTGGACTTATTGAGCATAATTTGGGAATTGTTTGCCTTTGAAATGGGTTGATGACGTGATTATTAAGATGTATGGAAATGTCTCGGTGTGTCAACTCTCATATAAATAGAAGCAATTTGATATGTCTGATAAATTAAGAATATAGAGTTCATACATTCATATCTTCACCTTGTATCGCTAACGGGGTAGTCAGAGAGGATGGAGCGCCAAGCGTCGTCGTCCTTACATACTTCTTTCGCTTCTTCAAATCTCATCATTCTACATTTTTGCTTAGGTATGCGACTGCTTTTGACATTCCCGTCGGCTAACACTAGCTATTTGATCTTCATAAGTCAGCCTTGGTCTTCCTTGGCTTCTTTTACCACTCACTTTCTCTCTGTAGATTTTTATCGTCAGTCTTTCGTCACTCATTCTTTCTACGTGCCCGAACCATTTAAGCATTCCTTTCTTCATTTTTACAATAACACTGTCGTGCAACCCTGTCATACTGCGTATCTCTTCATTGCTTATTTTGCCCGCAAGGGTGACACCGCACATATTTCTAAGCGATCACATTTCTTCTGCATTATTTTCCAACTAGAAAACCCGGCCCGTTTCACTGGGCGTTAGTTTCACTGGGCGTAAAAAAACAAAAAAAAAATTTACTGATCCGATCGCTACCAAACTTTACAGGATCACCCGCTAGGCCAATCTGAAGATTCCCTGAAAATTTCATCGAAATAGGTCCAGCCGTTTTGGAGTCCATAAGGAACATACATACATACATTGCCTTTTATATACATATATAGATAGATAGATAGATTATTGTCCCATTCATTTCATTACAATTTTGTTCGATGGTGTTATCATACAAACTGGCTACTTCTGCCTACCCCTTATATGATCCCATTAGGTAAGAAAAGTTATTCAACTATCTGAATGTCAGTTATGTAACGGTATTAAAAAAACGTTAAAAATTAAACAAATAATTTTTTTTTATTATATTATTGTTTCATATCAAGCACACCTGTGTTTGATCTTCACATATAAATTAGTTATCCTAGACGTAAATTAGTTGCAGTAATAGAAATTTTAGGGTCGAAGGTCATCTGATAAAGCTTCACGGGATGTCAGAGTTCAATTTAGGGTAAAAATAAGCTACGCAGTGTCCATAGTATTATGTATACATTAGTCAGATAACTCAATGACATTAGTTAACGAATTTTTGTTAAATTTAAAAAAATATTAAAAATAATACTCCAGATAATTGCATTAATTGTGTGACTAAGTAGTACTATAGATATGGAACAATAAACTGGAGAAGCTCCCTGTATCATCATTTATTTTAATTAATGTAAACAATAATACAAAAACATCCAAACACAAGCCAATATATAAAATTTGGTTTCCTAAATTGGGTGATCGGGAATCGAACAAGGGATCTCTGCTTGGAAGGCACCTAATATCCTGTAACCCGAAGGTTACCTGGAAGAAATTGCTGTTCAGCATTAAGGCCACCTTTTGTACCACATTTTTATGGTTTTGTTATTTTGTTTTTCTATATTTATGGTGCAATAAGGTATATTGTATTGTATCGTATTGTAGATACCCCGCCTGCACGCTAACGGGGCACACCATTTTTCATTACAGGCGGACAGAGTATAAAGTAACAGAGTACAAAGTTATGTAAGTACTCTTTTCACACAAAACGCTTGGGATTACTGGGAATCAAATCAGAAATCTCAGCTTTGAAAATAGATACCCTGCCACCACGCTAACGGGCTACGTCGTTATTTTTATGTAAGAGGGGGCAAACGAGCAAGCGGGTCACCTGGTGAAAAGTGATCACCACCGTCTATGAAAACCTGCAACGTCCGGGGAGTCACCGGTAAGTTGCCGGCCTTTAGGGAAAGAGGGAAAGGAGGGGAAAGGGAGTGGGCTACCGGTACTCTCACTCAGCGTTTCACAACAGCAATAGATGCTGTTATTTCACGCCGATATCCTGTAAGAGGGTGGTATTTACCGAGCGAGCCGGCCCAATTTGTGCTGCAATGCAGCATGACTCTACGTTAGATGCGGACGGAGTCCTTTTAAGGAGTACACCTTTTTCCTTCTTAGGGATTGATTCTACAAGGCTATTACGCACTTTGGACTGGTCGGCGGGGATACGGTCTCGTGACGACCAGAGCATAGGTAAATCCGGGAGATTAATAATGCGACTAATTTCAGCAGACTAGGTCCTTGTACATTCGATTACACTATATAAAAAAATTAGTCGGCTGTGAGTTGTGACGACTGACGGTGTGTCGTCGAAGTCGTTCGTGCAATTGGCGATCACGTGCGACGTGGGATTTGCAATTCTTACACAAAATCTATATAAATAAAACCGACTTCAAAAAAGAACACTGAATTGTATGAAATAACTATCCCTTACGGATCGAAACTTAAGTACAAAAATAACTTTATAAAAATACGATACAAATACCCATATAATTAAATTTGACAGTTACTGAAGTCGGTGCCAAGCCTACCAAACTAATAGACTTCCCGTTGTCGAGCATTGATTTGGCACCGACTTCAATAACTGTCAAATTTAATTATATGGGTATTTGTATCGTATTTTTATAAAGTTATTTTTGTACTTAACTTTCGATCCGTAAGGGATAGTTATTTCATACTTTTCAGTGTTCTTTTTTGAAGTCGGTTTAATTTTTTTATAAAAGTTTTTTATTTCTCCCTTTTGAGTGACCTTGGCCTAAATAAATATCTAGAGCAGGTCTACAATTAGTTTATTTTCTAATTCTGGAGCGCAATGTGTTAACTTCCATTCTATTGAGGAGCACAAACCGTGAGCTTTCACAATAAAGGATGCGAACAGATCGAACATGGGATATTATTGCCCATTATGGCCATTATCAGTATCATCAATATAATATCATATCAATATCAATCAGTTATAAAAGAACAGTGTAAAGGCTGCATCATAATTACACCCTAGCAGTATTCTTACAATCCGAAGACGACAGCCACCAGCCGTATTCTCTGTCCGCCACAAGACTGACTCCACTGACTGAATTTATTATATCACAGCCAATTTATATCTTCTCCCTACTTCATCATTATACCATACTACCATTACACCATGTGGGGACAACGATAGTTAACAAATGACATACAAGAGAATCGTCAATATAAATAACCAGGTCGCGTTATTTGGTGTACCTTTGGAACCAAAATTTGAATACCAGTGAAATTTCAATGGGACTAATCTGGAAGTGTATCCTTTCGAACAAAAAAAGAATTTTCCAAATCGGTTCATAAATGACGGAGTTATGAGCATAAACATAAAAAAAACAAATTATACACAACCGACTTGAGAACCTCCTCCTTTTTTGGAAGTCGGTTGAAAATCTATTGTCACATGTATGTCGGAGCATCACTTGAGAACGGCTTGACTGATTTGGATGATTTTTTTGTTGTGATTCTAATCGTTAGGACAAGCTTTGTATGAAAGAAATTTAGTGGAAAATCCACGGAAAAGTGAGCAATTTGGGTGGTATTTTGGTTAGAAAATCTCAAAAAAAAAATTTTGCATGTTGCAAACATTGAACATTCCACCGGGGCGAAACCGAGACGGATTGCTATTTTTTTTACAGTATTAAATAATAAAATTGATTGCCCTTAGATATGTTAGTCGGTGATTTTTTTATTATTAAATGGAGAGAAGACACAAACAAATACGAATGATATAACTTCAAAAACTTAAATACAAGATTGATTCACTTGAACTTAGTAGAAAATAAAAGAAATCAAATAAATGATTTATTATTATTACTAGAGATACATAAATAGGAATTGCAACTCGTATACATAATCTATATCTATATATTTATAGGCTGTCATACCGTTCGTCCGATTGCGATGTGGTATGGAGATAGCTTGAATCCTAAATAAAAAAAACGCGGACGAAGTCGCGAAAGTCAGCCAGTATGAAATAAAAAAATTGATTACCCTAAATTACTTGGCCAATTTCATTTGAAGTATCTGGATTCTTTGTGTTCCGTTGAAGTCTTTCGTATTCCCGATGAGAATGACTGTTTTCAGTGCTAATTCAGCCATGCCACGGTTGTGTAAATTATAAAATGGATGTGTGTGTCAGTAGATAATCATGATATTTTTTATTATAAAAGACCTGAATAAATAAATTAAAAAAAATTAAAGAAAACCGGAGAAAAGTATTAAGTATTAAGCTAAAACAAAAAAAAGCGAAAATATTAAAAATAAAAAGTGAATCGTCTAGCCTTGTTTTAAAACTTTCTGAGTAGATATTATGTGTAATATTTGTTCTATTTGTGGTGTCACCCTTGCGGACAAAATAAGCTATGACGAGATACGCAGTATGAGGGTTGAACAACAGTGTTATTGAAAAAATGAAGAAAGGAATGCTAAGATTGTTCGGGCACATGGAAAGAATGAGTGATGAAAGACTGACGAAGGAAATCTATAGAGCGAAAGTGAGAGGTAAAAGAAGCCAAGGAAGACCAAGGCTGACTTATGAAGATCAAATAGCTAGTGTTAGCCGACGGGAATGTCAAAAGCAGTCGCATACCTAGGCGAAAATGTCTGAGGAGAATGATGAGATATGAGGAAGCGAAAGAAGTATGGAAGGACGCTTGGCGCACCGTCCTCTCTGACTACCCCGTAAGGGATACAGCGTGAAGATATGTATGTATGTATTTGTTCTATTTTCTTATTTTCATGCGGTATTCACCTACAGGATATGAGTTTAGTTTATAATTTATTGTTAAGTTGTACGTATATACATATATACATATCTTCACGCTGTATCCCTAACGGGGTAGTCAGAAAGGACGGAGCGCTAAAGTCGAGGCCCTTACATACCTTGTTAAGTTGTATTTTTGCTATACCTACTATGAATTACTGTTAAATCCATTGATGAACCTAAAACAGGTAAATAAAATAAATATTATTTTTAAACGAGTATTGTGTTATTCCTGAGTATTTCTCATGCACAGTACAGAAAGAGTTATTTATTAAGAATTAAGTACATTTAACAATAATTTGTACAACATTAACTGTCGTACTTGCCAATAAATTAAACTTAACAATGTCTAGCTGCAAAGTACACAAAGCCCTTTTCTTACTTACAATGAAATACCCATTTGTTATCATTCACCTTTTTAAAACTATTGCAAATTTTAAGATAATAAGGAGTAGAGAAAAAATGAGACCCCCTTCACTATGATAGTGAAAATAAACATATGTAATCTCTATTATTTATGGTCAATTACGTCCTGCAAACGGACATTCTGAAATTATGAAGGGTTATTAGCTGTTCTATTTCATAGGTACAGTAGCATGGATTTAGTTGTCCTGATTTTGTGAGAACAAAAATCGTTAGAGTCCATTTCGTTTCATACATATTTTTAGGAATAGGATCTAATAATGGAATTACATTTTATTAATATATATATTCATAATTTTGCTGTTTTTATTGTAAAAAATGTAAACATCCCTACGTAAAAATAATCTGCACCATTTTTTACTAAACATACGATATAAGAACAGTTTCGGAAATCGCAGCTTTCGAAGAAATGAAAAGCTTGGGAATGATTCATTCGGTCAAGAGCCAGAGACAAATAAACATACAGATAGACATGATGTTATAATCTACATAAATAAAAACGAATGCTTTCCTTGTATGTTTGTCCTGTATGCGTTTCTAAATTATTGATCCCATTGTGATGAAACTTTGGTGAGTTGTTCTGCATACGCCCGCGACGATTTCTAAATTAATAAAAGTAAATAGAAGACTATACGATCGAAGTTGCGGACAACAGTTGGTAGTAACTAAATATTTCATTAATGTTTGAACAAGCAGATAAGCTGACGATCGCGTAAAAATAAAAAAATACTTCATCTATTTTGGATTAAAAACAATATAAAAGCTCCATCCGATCACTTCTGTAAATGATGCTAAAGTTTACTAACATATTACTGGTTCTTTAAAACAATGGTAAGCCGTACCTCCGGCTTGCAAGCCATGACTCCGGCTTCCAAGCCATGGCTCCGAATTCGGTTCCCGGTCAGATCAAAGCGTGCTCTTCCTGTTCATTGTATAGTATCCATAGTTTCTACTATAACGCCTAACGTCAGGCGCTTAGGGTAGCTGGCACAAACTATTTATACTTGATTTAAAGAACTGACATCTCGCTTGGACCAACCCTTTAATAGTTGGAGCAAGCGAGATGTCAGATCTTTAAATGGAGTTTATATAGTAGGTGCAAGCCATTCTTTTAGAATCACACAATTGGTGTTATTCTGTGGAGTATTATCTCTATTGTTTGAAACTTAAGCATTTATCTGGAATATCACTTCTATTAGAAAGAATGAATATGAATAGAAAGATGAAAGACTGACGAAGAAAATCTACAGAGCGACAGTGAGAGGTAAAAGAAGCCAAGGAAGACCAAGGCTGACTTATGAAGATCAAATAGCCAGTGTTAACAGACGGAAATGTCAAAAGCACTCGCATACCTAGGTGAAAATGTGTGAGGAAAATGATGAGATTTGAGGAAGCGAAAGAGGTATGAAGGACCGGGACTCCTGGCGCTCTGTCCTCTCTGACTACCACGTTAGGGATACAGCGTGAATATATGTATGTATGTATGTATTATTTCTATCGTTTCAAACTTAAGCATACATAGCTACGTTGGAGTTGTGGAGTTTAAGGACTGAGATTTGCGGTTAATAACACACTTAATGCTGTTTTACCACGAAACTAATTATTGTTAATTTTTACAAGAGACAGTACATTTGAGCGTACCGAGCATAGAGAAAAAAGGGAAAGAAGTGTTGCCATATCTCAAAATTAAATATATTTTTAATGTCTCGGACAGGAGTATTATTACTTTTGTTTTAAACGTAAACACGCAAACCTGCGTATAGGTTATGTAAGTAGCAACAGTCTAGAGTTTTAAAAATATAGAAGCTACTCAACACCATTCCCAAGTATAATCTGAACGCAATTTGTCCCATAACTTAACAACAATGTCAAAGTGAAAAAAGAATAACAAAACATCCATAATGTCCGAAACACACCATGTCACGTTTTATAGGACTAGCTCATAAATTCGCTACTTTATGGTCTAGAAGTGCTTTTAGCTCATTACCAGCTATTCTTAGACTTGCGAGGGTATTTGTTTATGGGTCAAGAAAGAGTTATTGTGTGAACATTGTATAGATATATCGTTGGGGAGAGGTTTGAAGAAGGGTTAATGTTTTTCTTTTAAGTTTTGTTCAACAATGAATTACGCTTTGGTAGAAGAGATAATTAGCGAATAAGTTTTTTTCCTTACTATTTAGAAATCAAAAGGACCAAATTTCAGTAAACGTATATAATAATTATTACGGGTGCCATTACTTTTTGAATGCTTGTTATATTTACCAGGTTACCATACTATGTGTTTTATACCACAAAAGGGACAAATTTATAATTAATTTATATGGTTACCGTATTGTGACGTAGTCTACGGAAGCCTGCAACTCCAGGGATATCACTTGGTGTTGCCGATCCATTTGTTATATATTTTTTTCTCTTCTGGAACAGGATGGAAGCAATATTCGAATGTGATACTTAATAGTTTTGATTACAATAATGACAGAAGATAATAATTAAATACAGGTTAAAATGTAACATCAAAAAGTATACAATCAAAAACTGGTTTCACGTAACGAAACGCATTTGAGAAAGCTATCACTATTACCTTGTTTAATAAACATTGCAACATTGTTGATTATTATATAAACTTGTTTTGGAAACGATTAAATGGACGCTCTGGAAGAGGGTTTGAAACCCTATTTAGAAGTGACAAACGTGCAAAAAATCAAAAGTGACAAAGAAAGACAACCAGAAGTACATTTTAATACCGTCGTCTTAATAATAGAAGCAGTTACATTTTTAATGATCGATAAAAGTTAGCTTTCTAACATTTACAGTTTCGATGAGAACGTAAGTCATTAATTCTGATGAATTCTGTTCTTTGACTATACTATGAGTTGCGTAAATTACATGTGATATTTTTATGTCTATGAGAAGTTTTGCAATTATATAATTGAAATCAAGTACCTGGCTATTTTTAAGCAATAACATTAACACTGGGCAGTAAACTATTAACGTCAGTTTACTTTTCGTTATATTTATGGATTATTATTTTAAATTAAGTTTTCATACCAGTAATATAATGCATGTTTTACAATGAAACTAAAAAATTGTATGCAGCATACTATAGAGCGATGAAATTAAAATAACTAACGTCATAATTAATGTCTACCTATTAAATTTACGGAAAAATATTATCGTAGGCAAAAGTTTGCAGAATTCGTAAAAGCAATTGTAGTACAGACAAAATATATTTCTATTTATCACTTAGAACGTTTTATTAATATTATTTTTAACAATATATTATTAAAAGAAGATAATAAAGGTCACCGAACGAACGCGTCCGTTACACCCATTAAATATCCTATTTCACACCTCTCCAAACACATGACGGCTTTCAATACACATTAACAAGGAAGAACAAAGATCGCACATCATTAAACCAAAATGGTCAAATAATGACCATGAATAAATAATAAACTAAGATAAGGGTAGCTCTCATTCTATACAATGGGACCCTAAAGGTGTCGCGCAAGGAGATACATTTGGACCGACATTATTAATTATGTGTGACGAAATTGTAACACAATATGTCAGTAGATTGATGTGTATAAGAATTTTTATTCTTAACGATTATGCAGTCATAGAACTATTAAACATAGCTTTTATATGTATTGTGGATGAGCTATTAACTGTGAATAGTAATGTATATTAATGGTACGAATTTTGAGATTAAACAGACGATTACTTTCATAAAAAAACCTTTAAAGTATGTGCTGAATTTTTTTTGTCAAGGAACTTTTGAATTTAAAAATACTTACATTAAAACAAAAATATTATAATTAGTTAAACAATAATATATTACACTTTAATATTGTCGTATCCATGTGTAAAATACTTTGTCGATTGCACCACATCGATACTTGATGAGTCATACACAACTCAAATCTAACAATCTTAATCCTTGAGGTCCACGACCTATCAAAAAGATAGAAGCACATACCGATAACTTTTTTAGACCCACAACAAAGGAACCGAATGCCACTAGTTCACAGCCATAATGTATTCAAGATATGCATTGTGTGTGGCTCTTATTTCAAAAGAGAGACAATGACATGATGCTCTCAATCTTTTCAGACTCAAAAATATGGTAGAAACACAAAAAACAGACAAAGGAGAGTCTATTGGAGATTTTAATGACATAAAAGGTACGTGATTGTTTAGTGATGGACAATATTTTATAAACGCATCATTAATTTCGGATAAGATCAGTAAAGACGTCGTAATAAACTTTTTTGTCGAAATAATAGTGTGACATTTCTGGTATTGTTTCGTTATGGAAATACTGTGGACGAAAGTGATCTTCGCGATGAGTAGATGATAATATTTAAGCTTCACACATATAGTGTCAGTTGTATGTATGTATTGTACGTGTGTAAGTACACACGTACAATACATAAATTAATTCATCTGTTCGTATTCTCAGAGAATACACACTAATACGTAAAAACTAAATTAAAATTATGTTGTCATTCGAAGAATTGTGACAAAAGTTTGTTTGTAAAAAAAAGAAAATAATGTTGACAATTCCAGTCTGGGAGAAAAAGTTTCTTTTTGGAAAATGGTCTACATGGGAAGAAGAACAGCCTGTTTGTTTTCTCGCGTATATCGAAAATGTCGAGAAAATGTTGTATGTAAATATATGTATATAATATCAGGGACAAAAACAAATATTTTAACTTAAAAAAATAATTCCGTTCATTTACAATCGCACAAAAAATATTTGTCTGTATTACGTCACAGTTTTATGCCTCATCTACATTACATAGACAGACATCACATTACATCTACAGATCGAAAGTGAGTTGTAAAAGAAGCCAAGGAAGACCAAGGCTGATTTATGAAGATCAAATAGCCAGATTGTTAGCAGACAGAAAAGTCGAAAGCATTCGCATGCCAAGGCGAAAATGTGTGAGGAGAAGGATGAGGTTTGAGGAAGCGAAAGAAGTATATAAGGACCTCGAACATTGTCATTCCGTCTTCTCTGACTACCCTATTAGAGATACAGCGTGAAGATATGTATGTACGTATGTTCATGCCTCGTCCTCGGAAAATTTCGAAGCTTAGAGTCGGTCAGCTACCCAGCACCGATTATTTTTGTGTTGGGAAAAAATATATGTACATATATACTTATATACGTACTACTTAAATTATTTTGTCTGTTTGTAGTCAAAGAGATTACACATATACGTTATAGAATTGGAACGATGTATATACCATACAGACGGAATCATGGACAATTGTAATGTAACATAAATTGTGAAAACGAAGTTCCACAATCTGTAAATGTTGCTCAATCGCACAATTGCAAATACCATTAGCAACCTTTTACACAAGAAAATTTATGAGGGCGTCCCGCCAGCACGTAGGAATTTTTACTCAGAGTTGAATATCACTGCTGTTGTGTCGCTCGTAAATAATATTCTTTATAAAAGCTTATTGCGCTTTCCTTACATTCACAAGAAGAAACAAATAGTTCCGTTTGTGAGGAAAACCAAGGAAAAATATATGGTTTTGTTACATGGTATACATTGTTTACTTGTACTTTTTGGATGACATTGATATTGTCTGCACACAAAAGTTTCTCGCCTTTATTTTTTTATGATACATACAACAAATCTTTAGCATTCTATAACTAAAAACTACGACAGAAAACATAGGAAATTACCTAAATTTTTAAATCTTTTTACCACTGATTGATCTACTATCAGTCAGTGGTAAACAGATATGAAATCTTATACACAGATAAACAGATAGATTTATAAACAGATATGATAAACAATTTTCTATAAAATCGTTTTTCTTGGGTGGCATGTACGAAAAGTAGAGCCACTGAGTAAAGTTTTGTCGTTCTGTATGTCAAGTGAAAGCTATATTATTACCTATAATGTTATGTTCAGATACTTTTTTAGGGTTGCTTGCATTAAAAATAATAACGGAACCATTTCATAGTAATTCATGCATCCGGTCACTTGTCTATTACTCGATTTACTTAGAAACCATGTGATGTATGTAACTTGAAATTCGGTAAAGTGATACGAAGGATCTCACAGATTTATTCCTTTTCTTTATAGCTGAAGTATGATACAGAAACGCAAATTAATCAAAACTCAAACGACTGTTTAGTTTTAATTAATTTGAATAACTATGTACATTATAAAATATATCTAAAATGGAAAATGTAACGTGATTAACTTTTTATTTTGGCTTGACGTTTCGACCGAGTTGCATCGGCCGTGGTCTCAAGCAAACAAATTTAAGTTTACTTGAGACCACGGCCGATGCAACACGGTCGAAACATCAAGCCAAAATAAAAAGGTAATCGCGTTAAATTTCCCGGTTTAAATATATTTTATAATGCAACGCGAAAGTTTAAAAGTTTAAACTATGTACATTTTTTCTCGTATTCGACGTACACCGGTCTGTCCCTGCTGGTGTGTGCAGAGTGCAGTTCGGCGTTGGGGACCGCCACCCAACACGCTGTGCACCTAGCGGCGGAAAGTGGAGGGAGGAGTGCAGAGTAGCTGCGTGGAATGTGAGAGGTGGGATTGACGAGAAGATGAATGAAGTGATTGATATTATTGAAGAGAAAAGATTGGATGTGCTATATTTGAGTGAAACCAAGCGAGGCGGCAGTGAACTTGCCGACTTGCCCGGAGGAGGCATCGCTTTGTGGTCAGGGGTACCACAAGGAGATAGGGGATGCCAAGGGGTAGGCGTTTTACTGTCCTCTCGTTTGGTTAATTGTATGACTGAGTATGAATGTGTAAATCCCAGACTGCTCTGGGTATATCTGGCTCCTCAAGATTGGGTTGACAAGAATTTTTGTTTTGGCAGTATATGCCCCAGTGTCCTCTGTCGGTTTAGATGAACTGGAGCAGTTATGGGAGAATGCTAGAGAAGTTCTAGCGACGGTTGAAGAGAACGAAAGAATTGTTGTGTGTGGAGACATGAATGGATGGGTCGGGACAACTCGAACAGGATTTGAGTCTGTCCTAGGCAAATATGGAGATAAGAGAGTGAATAATGCTGGTAAGATTGTGTTAGGACTGTGTATGGAAAAGGATCTTTTTGTGGCTAATACCATATTTGGGCACAAAAGGATCCATCAGTACATGTGGGAAAGAAAGGGTGCGAGAAGTATGATTGATTTATTCCTGGTGGATAGTAGTGCGGAAGAAATTGTGGAGTCTTCTGCCTGAATATGGCGTGAAGGGCTCCTTACTGCAGGCTGTGAGGTCATTATATCGAGACCACAGAGCCTGTGTAAGGATAGACGGGGACATGTCGCCCTGGTTTGAAGTCTGTTCTGGAGTCAGACAGGGCTGCGTGATGTCTGCCTGGCTATTCGTGCTGAATTTGGACAGTTGCCTCTAGAGATTGAAAGGTAATATGAGTGGTATGGGATGTGGTGACACAGTGGTAAACTGCCTATTGTACGCTGACGATGCTGTGCTAATAGCACCATCAGAAGCAGTTACGTGCATGAAAGAAGATTGTGAAGTAAAAGGATTGAAAATGAATGTGAGCAAAACTAAGGTTCTGGTGTTTGAAAGAGAAGCGGCACGAACGAAATGTGTGATTTGTGTAAATGGAAAATTTCTAGAACAGGTGAATGAAATTGTGTACCTGGGGAGTGCGTTTTCGAGGGATGGAAGATGTGAGTTGGATGTGGAGAGACGGGTAGCAGCTGGCAATAAAGTGAACGGTGCTCTGTCCGCATTAGTGGGTAGTGTGAATATATCTAATACTGCTAAAATGGCCATCCACAATGCGGTGTTGGTGCCAACTTTGTTGTACGGTAGTGAGGCCTGGATATGCCCAAAATCGAGTGAAAGTATGTTAAATGCTGTGGAGATGCGGTCTCTCAGAAGTATGTGCGGTGTCACGCTTGCTGACAGGATAAGCAATGATGAGATACGCAGTATGACATGGTTGCACAACAGTGTTATTGTAAAAATGTCTTCATTTTTCATGGAATCTTCAAGGAATGCTTAGATGGTTCGGGCACATGGAAAGAATGAGTGATGAAAGACTGACGAAGAAAATATACAGAGCAAAAGTGAGTGGTAAAAGAAGCCAAGCTTATGAAGATCAAATAGCCAAAGTGTTAGCAGACGGAAATGTCAAAAGCACTCGCATACCTAGGCGAAAATGTGTGAGGAGAATGATGAGATTTGAGGAAGCGAAAGAGGTGTGTAAGGACCGTGACTCCTGGCGCTCCGTCCTCTCTGACTACCCCGTTGGGGATACAGCGTGAAGTTGTGTTATGTTATGTTACATTTTTTCTCTTTTGCATGCACGAAACTTTTTTATGTTATTTCTAATTTATTCGAAAAGTGAGATCAACCCTGACCTAAGACAAGCTAACTCCATTTAAGGTAGACTAACAGTCTGAAATAGCAGTAACTACTCAACTTTTACTATGGCAATAAAAATATTACACGTTGACTTACGTCGTTAATCCATTGTGCGAATTTAGTGGGTGCAGCAGCGAAAAAGCAGACAGACACTGTGACTACACTGTTGTGATAGATGAATAAAAAGTCCAACCACTACTACAGGTCCGGACAGATTTTTGAGACATTTTGTGAAATGCTTTCGACTGTTGATCGAACGTAATATTAGGCATAGCCGTTGTTACCGAGACATAAATTAATTATTTTCATTTACTTTTTTTACATAATTTCATGATAATTAAAATTAACCCGACCTTTTTGCAAGAACGGGAGAAGTGAGGTTGTTATTTTATTTAAATTTTCTATTTTTTATATTTTTGGGAGTTTCTATGTACAAAAGTGATAGCATATAGTGTTTTAAAGTTCTGTACAAATGAAAAGAACAGAAGTAGGTCTAAATAAACACATGTGAAGGTGAAGTTCTCGCGCTCTTCCGAGAAGTCTTTTATAACTTCAGTAAAGCCTACTACCACTTTACTGAAGGAATTTTACGATAAGAAGAAAAAACTAATATACTTTGAACGTGCTTCATGTCTGCTACTTATTAATACGTGACATTGGCAAATGCGCTAATCTGTGCGCCATGCCATGAAGAAAAAAAAAAATTAAACCATGTTTACAAATGAACTGAGAAGTTTCAAGTTACGCAAGTTTTTTAAAACCTTGTAGACACAACTAATATATATGTGTTAACGGAACTAAAAATACAGTTACCGATACGTACATAATTTATTGTAGCTGCTAACAAAGAACATCACAAAATAATTCATCTTGAGCGTAATTTCAATTCAAAAACAATTTCCAAAAAAAAAATTGAAAATGAAGAGTTATACATTCAAAATTCATAATTTATAGTTTAAATACACTGCAATAAAAATTTAATATGATAAAATAAGCTCCTAAATTTATTACGCAAAAATCAATTCAACTTTTGAAGGTCATGACTGTGTTTGAACTACTATTTATTATAAATATTCGAAATTTCAGCTATTTATATAAATTACTTAGTAACAAAGACGATATAATAGACAGACAAATAGATAGACTTCGAGAGGATTGTTTCTGTTCTTTATTTGAAACGGAATGACGAAAAAACGAAACAGCAATACGTCGAATTCTTTATGCATTTTGTAGCATTTATACGAAGAACCAAATTGTCTCCTAATATTCTGAAAAAAAAAAAACAAATTTACTCTTCGACTGATAGTAAGGCCGCTTGTTTGTTGAACCTGGATTTAATATCCTTGGTAATAAAGGAGAGATGGAAAATATTTTCATTACCGTCGCAGGACATGACAGCTACGGTTTAAATAAGCCATTTCGAAAGCTAAACACTGACGTTGCTGTAAACTTTTTAATATTGGACAAGGTATTGTTAAATGAAACAATGTTGCTGTATCGGGACGAAAAATTATACTCAAATACTTATTGTGTATTTTTATTGTCACAAGAAATGGTAGAATATTAAATATAATAAAAATAAAGCAAAAAGTAACAGGCAATGAAACGCATATCATATAGATACATTCCATAGGTCGCCATATACCTTTGTACATATATACATTTTGTTGAACACAAAAACTAGGAACATTAATAAATTTTCGAAATTGTTTAAATAAATAACATAATACAAAAGAACATACGTAAGTAAAATGTATATACAAAAGAAAAACAGACACACAGCACTAATATTTTAATACTTATCATAATGTAAGCGGCCAAATGCAAAATCAAATATCGCTACCACCATCTTATTCGCGCAGTGTTCCGGAATGCACATGGATCACTTAACCTATAGAGACAAAATATCGAACCATCTTATGTGAATAAGATAGTCAGTTCAATAAGAATTCAGCTCACTTTTATTTACACTAACAAATATCAACTCTCGTTCGCATTAAGCAGTACATAACCAATACTGGATCTGTGTGTACATCTCTTTATTTTCCGACAGATATTTAAATATTTATGTAAAAGTTTATTATTCTATTCGGTGGTGTGGCAAAAACAGCAAACAATCAAACTATAAAACAGAACGCTGTAACCGCAACAGTATTTAGATGCAAATTGTTTTAATGCAAAATAAATGACATTGCCACTCTATAGGTTGAGTGCATGAGTGTGGAAGTTAAGAGAGCCGATGACTTTTTGGCGGGAACGGGAGAAGTGAGGTTATTTTATTTGGGTTTTTTATTTTTTACATTTTTGGGAGTTTTAAATTACAAAACTGATAGTATATTGTGTTTTAAAGTGCTGTGTAAGTGAAAAGAATAGAGTAGGTCTAAATAAACATGTGTAGCTGAAGTTCTCGCGCTCTTCCAAGAAGTCCCTTATAAATTCAGTACCGCCTACTATCACTTTACTGTAGGAGGATAAAAAAAAACGAATTTACATGTGATTCTACTTATTAATATGTGACAATGGAAAATGCGCTAATCTGTGCGCCATGCCATAAAGAACGAAAAAAAAGAGAGCCGGTAAAATTTCTGACACAAGAGGCTCAATTTCTCAGGGTTGCCAACGTATTTACAGTCTGAAGTACTTTCTAGCCTTTATGTCGTCAATGTCTATATGCCTCAATCCGTTAGTAGCATGGGTCTTGTTTTACAGAGTTAACGAGTGTTTGTTGCAGATGATTTAATTTTTAACAGAATTAAAACGGTGCATGAGTGAGAAATTGAAATTCGTCAGTTTACTTAAATCACCCCTTTATAATAGATTGATTTGGCAGTTGGAAAATTATGTTATATTATTATTAAATAATTATAAAATCCATAATAATAATGTATTCCAATCAAAAGCAAAGTACAGAAAATGGGAAATGCTGTGACTCCCGAACTAGTTGCAAAACTGTATCATAGAAGCCAGCGATATACCCTGAACTATGAATATTTATTATAAAAATTATACAAGTAAGCAAATACATACTATGATATACAAAGAATATGACATAACAAGTCTTTTTCATGTGGTTTTTTTAGGTTGTACATGTATGCTTAGGTAAATGCATGAGTCAATATAAGTGTGAGGGTGTATATACGTGTTGTTTGGGTGCGAGAGTGAAATTAGTGCTGGTGCTTTTGAAAATAATAGTAATAAATTATCATAATATAAAGGGAAAATTTAAAATAAAAAAATTAGTATAAATAAGTAAATTAATAGGTAGTAATAATAATATAACAATAATAATATATTTTATAGCATACGCACTTTATAGCACAAAAGAAATAAAAGTTAATATAATACGTACAAAGTAAAATACAACAGGCGGTGTTATCGCTAACAGCGATCTCTTCCAGACAACCTAGTAAAAGTAGTAGTGGTAGTAGTAGTAGTAGTAATAGTAAGTAAATATTATGTTTAAACACTAAAAATATAATTGTACGTACATACATATCTTCACGCTGTATTCCTAACGGGGCAGTTAGAGAGGTTGGAGCTCCAAGCGTCGCGGTCCTTACATACTTTCGCTTCCTCAAATCGCATCATTCTCCTTACACATTTTCGCCTAAGTATGCGAGTCCTTTTGGCATTTCCGTCGGCTAACACTCTGGCTAATTGATCTTCATAAGTCAGCCTTGGTCTTCTTTGGCTTCTTGATAGTATATAATTGTATTCTTAATATAATTGTATTTTATCGAAATGGCATAAAAATGTAAACAACCTTTGCAGTGTCTTGCAATGTTGGATTTTGCACAAACATCAAAGACTTTCGCCCACTGCTTGCATGATTTTTCTCGTACTTTATTTAAGCTACAACTTGAGCCTACGTGTATCGGTAAAATAGGTATGTAAAAAAGTAATTCAAATTTTATATAATATCAAGTCTTGCTGCATAGTAAAAACCAATTGTTATTGGTTGTGTGGAAATTCATTTTGTTTTTTTTTTTGTTGAAAACAAAACGCGATTTTTTTAGTGTTAAAGCATTTTAAATTTAACCTCTCAGCAATCTCATTTAAGCTCTAATTTAACCTGTCAGTAATCTCACGAGTTGTTATTCGGCGGTTTGCATCTATCAATGCCTTTATTTTGTCTTCATCGGCTTCAACGGGCCTTTCAGAGCGTGGTGCATCTTCAACATCGAAATTGCAGGAACGAAATTTTGCAAACCAATTTTGGTATTGTCGTTCGGTCAATACATCTTCTCCATACACATCACATAATTTTCGCCTTGCTTGAACTGCATTTTTACCTTTTCGATAGTAAAAGAGTAAAGTATGCCGAAAATGTTGCTTTCGATTTTCCATCTTTGATAGGGCACCAAACAAAAACTATTGCACAGAATCGAACAAAATTTTTAACAAACAAGCCTTACTATATCAGCAGTCAAAATATATCATAACAATGCGATTTTTAACCAAATGACAAATCAATGTGCAACAACAGAAAGCCTATTAGTTTGGTAGGCTTGGCACCGGCTTCAGTAACTGTCAAACTTAATAATATTAGTATGTGTATAGTATTTATAAAGTTATTTTAATTGTACTTGAATTTCGATTAGTAAAGGATAGTTATTTTGTACTTTTTAGTGTTTTTTTTGAAGGCGGTTTAATTTTTTTTCATAAATTTTTTTTGTGTAAAATAACCTGTGAAAAAATTGTTTATGAAAAAATTAAACCGACTTCAAAGAGAAACACTCAAAAGTATGAAATATCCTTTACTAATCAAAACTTAAGTACAAAAATAACTTTATAAATACGATACAAATACTCATATAATGAAATTTGACAGTTACTAAAGTCGGTGTCAAGCCTACTAAACTAATATACTTTCTGTTGTCGAACAGTGATTTGGCACCGACATCAATAACTGTCAAATTTCATTATATGGGTATTTGTATTGTATTTATAAAGTTATTTTTGTACTTAAGTTTTGACTAGTAACGGATAGTTATTTCATACTTTTCAGTGTTCTTTTTTGAAGTCGGTTTAATTTTTTTTTAAAAAATTTTATTTTGCACTTTCGAGTGACCTTGGTCTAAATAAATATCTAGGGAGGTCTACAATTAGTTTATTTTCTAATTCTGGAGCGCAATGTGTTAACTTCGATTCTATTGAAGAGCATAAACCGTGGGCTTTAACAATAAAAAGATGCGAACAGATCGAACATGGGATATTATTGCCCATTATGGCCATTATCAATAACATCAATATCGTATCATATCAATATCAATCAGTTATAAAAGAACAGTGTAAAGGTTGCATCCTAATTACACCTTAGCAGTATTCTTACAATCCGAAGACGACAGCCACCAGCCATATTCTCTGTCCGCTACAAGACTGACTCTACTGACTGAATTTATTATATTATATTATATCACAGGCAATTTATATCTTCTCCCTACTACCATTATACCATGTGGGGATAACGATAGTTAACAAATGACATACAAGAGAATCATCAATATAAATGAATAAATGTTATAACCAGGTCACGTTATTTGGTTTATCTTCGAAACCAAAGCTTCAAAATCAATGAAATTTCAATGGGACCAATCTGGAAGTGTATCATTTCAAACAAAAATTGAATTTTCTAAATCGGTTCATAAATGACGGAGTTATGAGGTAACAAACATAAAAAAAAACATACAACCGAATTGAGAACCTGCTCCTTTTTTGGAAGTCGGTTGAAAAGGTTATAAAGTCATCTGTTGGCAACAACGACATGACTTTTCCGAAGAAGGAACAACATACATATAATATCAGTGGGAGTTATGAAGTTGTTAACTGGAAACAATTTCGTCACTTTACAATGAAATTAATAATCAATACTCAATCAATAATTCTCACTCAATAATAATCAATGAAACCAAACCAGGTTTTGCTTGTTTTAGGGCTCTGTAAAACACTTAGGGGTTTCCAAAAGATTCACGGACAAAATATTTAGAGTTCAAGTAAGCGGTATATAGTAGAAGCCAAGGTTGCCTTAGAAATATCAAATAGTGTTAGCTGTTAGCTGTCAAAAGCATTCGCATACTTTGGCGTGCTTTGGCATAAGTGTGTAAGAAACATGATGAGGTTTGGGGAAACGAGAACAGTGTGTATAGACTATAACATTTGACACTTAAACTCTTTGCCTACCCAGTTGAGCATACAGTGTGAAGACGAAGTTAATAAACTGGTAAAGACTAAGAAAAAGGTGTGGTTATCGTTTTAATTTGAGGAGAAATGCATGTGAAACCTCCGCACGAAATGGCGAATTTAAAAAGACTAATTATAGATAAGATATCCATACTCTGAGAATAGAACTAGCCGTATTCTACGTGACTTTCTTAGTACCTACTTGAACCCAGGAACTCCTTTAAAAACGAGCCTACATAGTTTAAAAAAGTAAGTCGTCATCTTTAAGTCGATTTAAAGTTATGAAAAAAAAATTTACAAGTACTTTACAATTTGTGAAGTAACAATTATTTAAATAATAATAATAATTTATAATTAGCTGATGCCCGCAACTTCGCTCGCGTTTTTTATTTTTAAAATAGCCTATGTCCTTTACCGGGGCTTAATCTATCTCCATACCTATTTTTATTGCAATCGGATGAACAATATCATAAGAAACAAACATGGATTTTATATGTTAAGATTATATTTTCTTTCCTTTTTTTTCCTCTTTTGACAATTATGCACATTATGTGACCCTAAAGTACTATGGCAGCAGCTTAAACTATGGGTACCGAACGAGCTGGGAAAGCTCCCAGACTCTAAGCCAAATTAGAAAAGTTTGTTATCTAAATTATATTAATAAAAAAATTACATACATACTTTAATATTTAAAAACTTAAAACTACACACTATCTTAAATAATAGAGTTCCTCAAATTTGCCGCTTACAAAGCTGTCATTGCTTAAGGTGCCCAGGAGACTAACAGCATTACCTCTTTGAATAGCCAAGCTGATTCGTTGGCGGAAAACACCTGCCAGCCCCGCGGTCTTCCGAAGCCTCGACCAGTCTCTCAAAACATACAACTATCTACAAATATAAAAAGATATAAATATCTACAAATATCAAAAACCAGTCGATGGGCTTCGGGGCCCCAGGGACCTAAATTGAACTGAACGGGGATCGAACCTGGAGCCCCGGTAAATCTTAAAATGTTTCTCCTGACATTATTTCGCCGAGGAATCCTATTGCTATTGACATTTCTGTCAGTTAACATATTAAATGATACATGCTTATTTAATAGGTCTATTTGATAAATCAGCCCAGATCTCAGCATTTGCTATCACTTTCTTTCGTTCTATATCTTTCTAACTCTTTTGCTCATTCTTTAGCATTCATGTCTATAGCTAAAACAGCAAAAACGGAACCCTTACAGTTTCTGTCCGTTTGTCCGTCCGTCTGTCACAGCTAATTCATTCAGTAATCTTTACACCTTCTGAGCTCAATTTGACATATTGACGTAAACTGGTTACTCAAAAGCAGTAACGAAAAAAATTTCAAACAATCATAATTTGAATACGAATTTTTTTTATCTTTTTAAAATTAATTTATTAAATGAAACTTTTACTATGCTCAAAACAGATCTTGGCCTTGGTTTTGCTATTTTATTATTTTTCTTGCTAATTATAATCATGTTCATAGCACAATATGCTCGTAAAAACCTGATTTAAAAGCATCAATTGCACTAACAAAAGGCAATAAAGTGTCTTTGTACAATTTTTTTATTTTCAACAGTCGAGTTCTCTGACCTATTTTATGTCACGAATTGCAAGTTTTAACGATTTTACTGACCACTTTTGTTCGGAATGAATGGAGACTTACGCGCTCTTAAATTTTTATACACAATTTAAAATTTGTTCCATTACTGTTTTTTTTTATATATTACAGTAAACATATTTCATATACGAATCGATACGAGAACTACAAAACGAAGTAATTTATAAACTCCTTAATTTATATTCTTAAAATAAACGTAACTTTTATAATCTATAAACAGAATAATCCTTAATTTATATTTTACGTAAACCATACATAAAATTATTACATGCCATGGAAAACATGGAACGACTTAAGTAAATAATTAAATATTGTACCCTAAAGGCCTAAAGGTTCACTCATATGTTTCAAGAAATATAATTTATGGTAACTTCTACAGTTTGCATACAATTAAACCGCTGTTACTCACATTGCATTATTAATATTCATTTGTACCTACATGCCTAATATAACAATATATACTTTTATTATAACTTGCTTAGTACACATTAAATTTCTAATTGTCGTATGTAATCTCATAAACATTCTGACGAGTTCACAGACTTGCATGCACCGATATATAGAGATTTACGAAGTCAACATTGTAATAGAAAGTTTACTCAATATTGTAAAATAAAAGCGATGAATAACCTTTTAAAGTTTTTCGTAGCTAAAACGGTAAAACCGAAACTCTTATAGTATTGTTAAGTAAGTCTCTTCGTCTGTATGTATGTCACAGCCGATTTGTTTCGATATCTTTGAACCTACTTAGCTGTATTTTACACAGATGTAAAACCAAAATCAGAATTTGGTAAAAAAATTTGTTATTAACCTTTGGACACATTTAAATTTTTAAATTAAACTTTCTTTATTGAATTAAACTTTTACTTTTTAACTTACTTTTTACTCTTTTTACATTGAATTAAACATTTAATTTCTGATGAAGCGTGTCTGTAAAGTTTTAACAGCCTTAGTTTACTTTTAAACGGGTGCTTATTTCTCAGTTTTAGTTTGTATAAGATGTGATTACACTTGTGTATTTGGTAGAGCATGAACCGTCAGCCAGCTTTCTTTTTACTTGCATAATAATATTATTTTTAAAAAAATTACAAAGAAGTTGTCTCCACTGCTCACCTGTGACCCAGTTCAGTGGTGATTCACCGCCACTGACTCACTACATTCCTGCTAGCTGCTGCGGAACAGTGCACCTGATGATATCACGTGACATGGGCGATGACCCTCACCGAGGAAGTTATGAGTGGGCACATTATTTAATGGTTATAGGATCAATGGAAATTCTTTGATGCTTACTGTGTAAAGAAGAATCGAAAATTGGTGAAATGTGAGATCGACTCGCTCATCGTGGGTAAAGATTAAAGATAAGGTTATTCGGTATATCATTTTGAGAGATACAAAAAGTAGACACTTCTATTGCAGCTATAAACTCAGAAAAACATGCACAAATGAAAATTACAGATAAAACCACTTCATCGGATAGAATTTACAAGAACACAGCCGAAAAAAAATTTAATTTCGAAGGTCTTGTACTTGAGCGACAATCATACTTTTTTGTTGGCTTTCACTTTTAATTGAGTACATGTATACATGTTTTTGTATTTGTGTAATTGTTATTATGTATGTATATGTATGTATTGGTTTATATAAGCAGCACTGTATAAACATGTTGAGAATTTAATTGGGCATCTGTAGGTACTCAGTATCTTAATTTCATTTTTCTTTTCAATTCGCTGTTGTTCTCCTGAATCAATAAATTAAAAAAAATGAACTGAATACTATAGAATAGAACTTTTCGAACAAATGTTTAATTTGTTTATCATTTGTTTGTTTATAACTTAAGAGCCATTGATTTAACGCCGTCAAACCATTTGGAATACAATTTACCAGTACTTTTTAATGTAGTCACAAATTATCTTGCATTCTTTGAGTTAAAAGTAATTGAAACCTTACGCTAACTTCCAAAAAATTAATGTGAATAAAATTACTAGAAATCTGTAGCAATATAAATGCGAACGGGTCTGTCTTTCCGTTACATTTTCACGTCTAACTTGCTAAACCAATTTTGAGGGTAAATTAGAGGTAGCTTGAACCCCTAGGGTAGCACATACGCACATATTACATACGTATGAAGTCGAACAAAATGATCATATTAAAAATAAAAGCAACAGGAATATTTATTTAACAATATCATTACATTTTACATTACAGAAGTAATAAACAATGACGAGACATTCCACTATGGTTGCCTTCTGTAACAAATAGAAATTATTTTGGTTTAAAAATTGAAAAACGAATTCTGAATATCTATAAAAAAGATATATTTTCTAGGTCACACGGATATTTCAGTTTTGTGCCAAAATATGAATTTATTTAAAACAAACTACATATTATGTAGTTGAAATAATATTTAAATTATTCATTTTTACAACCTAAATGTATATAATTTTTCTAACTACATGATATGGAAATTTACAACATACACACTCATTAGAATATTTCATTAGAGAAAAGTTTAGGTAAATACAATGAATAAACTCAATCAACTTTGAAGTTATAAATGACGGCAAATTATTGAATTCTAAACCTTTGAACGTCCAGTCTATAACGGCCACATAAAAAACTAAAAAGTGTTTAAAATATAGGGTATAAACGGTTGTTTCCAATAGCCTCAGGGCGTATTGCCTTCCAATCACAACCAGATTTTGTATAGACAGCGTTTTCAACAACAGACCGACCAGACGCAATTCCGAAACAGAAATGTAATCGACATTCGTTTAACTTAAAAAAAATCCACAGAAATGCAACGGTAAAACAACTTCAAAGACTACGCCGATCGTATGACTCACAAACGATTGAAACGTTGGACCAAATAAAAATATTTAAAGCGAAATAACAAGTGACGATTTACCTGAACGTAGCAGTCGCGGTCGGCAAAATTTATAATAGGCTTTAACACACAGCAGTAAAGCTTAAAATAATTAAAGACATAACGAACTAACCGTTGGCTGAATACTCTGTGGGTGGTAAAGACTATATAGGCGGTACGTTTGCAAACAACGAAGCTATTTCACATAATAAAGGAAAGGAAGGCGTTGCCTAGCTCCATACAAATATAGAAGCAAAAATATAAAAATTTCAATAGTTAAAGGACCAGCAGTAACTGACCTTTCTATTGGAAACAATGACGTAAATAGCAGAGGGAAGTGTCCTGCTGTGTGCGAAGAAAGTGCCGAAGAATAACGTCTTCACTGCTAACCGCTCGACTAACATTGTCATTTTAAATTTATTTAGGGTTGATACTGACCACTCATAAACATAATTTATATATTTCATATTCGTCAGCATAAAATAGACATTGATATAAACCACGAAATTTAATAACAGTTTTAAAAATTAATAGCACAATCACTATTGGCAGAAATTTTTGTGAATTGCTACTGATTTAACTTCTATAAGTCGAAGATTATTTATAACATTAATAGGTAATTCATTCTTTCTTAATGTTTTTAACTCCTCATATGTTTACATATTCTTGTGTATCACTAAAGCAAAATTTTTGTATAATAACGTTGATAATACATAATATTATAATTGTTTTGTTGACAACCCTGTTTGCAGCACAATGACCAATATTTATTTCAACTCATTTGCACTTTACAATGTGTCTTCGTATTATTATTGGTCACTATGACGTCTATGTGTAATTTACAACGTCATACAAAGCGGCCATCTTTTTAGTAGTCAAAATAATCGTTTTAGTGACGCTTTTTAAGTAGTTTACGATCATAATTGGTTCCTGTTTCATTGTCTGGTTGGAAATGGATCGATTGTGAACAGACACTAATTTATTCTAATAGAAGTTGTTCGGCAAATAAGTAATAACCGTGTATGGGGTCTGTTGCTTTCTTTAGAGATCGACAAAGAGGTGTCGAATTGCGAAACATTTAACAGTACATAAATTTCGAAATGAATATTACATAAATGTTGTTCACCATAGTAAAGGAATTTAATTACAAAAATTTTTAAAAACGATACGAATCAGAAAACATAAATGAAGTGTTAACAAATTAACAAAGGTTTTTACAAACCAGTATTAAATAAATAATGAAAAGACAAATTTTGTCTTTTCATTATTTCCAGACGTTAGTGTTTTGAAATAGAAATAAATGAATGAAATCTGTTTTTTAAACGCACGAAATAACCTTCTAATAAGGAGATTTAATATTTCAGTAAGTTTTGAAACTACTCAAATAAAAATCTCATGCATACATACTATACATGCATAACCTCACGACCAACGGGGTAGTCAGAATAGAAAAACTAATTAAAATTAAACAATTAAATTAAAAACCTCGTCACAAGAAATATTTCCTTAGTTTATAAAAAAAGTACTAAACAAACTAACAATAAACTCGATCACATTTCTTTAACATCGTCTCGCATTATAGAAATTTGATTAAAGTTATTTACACATGAAATTACATTCCAAACTATATTTCGATCTTCAAGAAAATCGTTTTCTTTTACGGAATATTTACCTACTTACTTTAAAAACAAAGAAATATAACGGAATTTTTTTGCTAGTCAGAAGCCAAAGTCTCATGAAATAGACGAGCGAGAGAATGCAAAAGCGTTTAAGTTTCTGTATGCGACTAATAAAAGACGGCCTTAAACGTGTTGAATACAAATAATAATAATAATAATAATAACATTCTCAGACATTTCACACAGCGCCATCTAGTCCCAAAGTAAGCAGCATATCACTTGTGTTATTGGTACTAGACAACTGATATACTACTTATATACTTTTCTTTTGTAAATAAATACATATTATACATAGACACCCAGACTCGGGGCGGGAATCGAACCCGCAACCCCCGTTTTAATTTCCGACGCGCTTAACCGTTGCGCCACGGAGGTCATCCATGAACACAGGGTTCCGTAACAAGAGTAACAATTTCAGAAGAAGTATAAGTTAAATTAAAAAAAACGTGTGCGGTCGAGGGACTATCAGGAACAAAGTTCCTCAGCGACAGTTTTAATTTCTCGAAACTTAATTGCAATAATGAGACAATAAACCTCACGTATGATTTAAAACAAAAACAAAAAATTAAAAAAAAAAACGCATGCGGACGGGGATCCTCCGTCAGGAACGAAGTCTCTTAGCTGCAGTTTAAATTTCTTAAAACTTAATCGCAATAATGAGAAAATAAAACTCACGTATTAATTAAAACAAAACCAAAAACCTTGCGCCGCGCGACGCGCGGATCCCACTCCACGCAACGCTTTTGTCTTACATGACGATTTCTACCAATTCAAACCTCCCGCAAGCCGCGTCAAAGAACTTCGCTCTAAAAATTGGGACCAGACTACCAACTAAGTACCCAAAATTACGATTTGAGTTATCAATTTACGTATCTGCACCAAACACAGTCGGTGCAAATGTGATGCAATAAATGGGTATAATGTATGGCCGGATAGATGAACAGACAACCATGTCATTGCAGTATCTAGGCGTTAAGCTTAAAACGCAAACTCTGCGAAACAACTCAGCTACTAAAACCAGGCCTTCGCACTTACACGCTTAAGATATAAACTGTCCTATTTTATGTACATTAAAAGTAGTGTTTTAATCGTGTTCAAGGAACATAAAAATAAACAGTTATTTAGTGACAAATTTCAGGTTTATTAGTATTAAATTTTATGATTTTCTACAGAGCGATGTCGACACGGTGAATGCTGAGATGCAAGAGAGAGAGCAAATGTTGCTATTCTAAAAAATTTAATTATTACTTTTTAATGTATGATTTGTCCCATACAAACCGAAATAATCTTTTAATTCTATACACCCTGATTACTCTTCAGTTAATCATGACGAAACTATAAATGTAAGCTATTGTCAATATTCGTGATTAAATAATTGTCATAATTGTTGATGAATGGCAACACTGTAGTTTTGAAAGTGTTGCTACTTAATAAAAATTTGTGATTTAGTCAGTGGGTATTTTTGAACGTTAAAAGATGGGTCAGTCGAGAATTACACGCACAGAACACATATACTCCAAATTACAAGAGTTAGCGAAAGCGCGTCTTTTCATTATATCCCTATATCTTACGTTCCAGCCACGTCGATATTCTGGAAGTACGAAAATAATAATATCTGGAATGTGAGAACGTTACATAAAGGTTTCTTTATTGTTAATTTGTTTACGAACCGTAAAAGTATAAGGTAATATGAGATTTCTAATGAAAATAGCAATACAATTATACTAACTTTATAAGACATGCTTTAGGTTCCATAGAGAGCAGGTATTGATTAAGACTATTTTCGCAGTTCATGTAAGCCATACCAAAACCGAGTCCACCGCCAATAAATAGAGGCCATTTCCTGTAGCCTCGCAAAAAGAAACTGCCAACCATACTGCCTATTAAAAGGCCGCTGACTGAAATTTACGAAACCATGGATTAGTAATATAAATAGGAATAAGGCTGCAGTTACACGCTAGGTTTGTTGTCAGTTAAAACACGGCCCAAACAAGATCTAGCGTTTTGAATGAAATTAACGTGTAATGATGGCTGAATGACGAATATTGTGCGTTAAATAACGTCTGCTTACGTTCTTTATACATAGTGATTTCACCAATATCCCCTACGATTTAGGTAACCCGTAAAAACACAGGGGACCGCTAAGGCTCTATGTTTCACCAACGCTAGAGGCTCCCCTACGTATATCGTTTAAAAACCAGTTTAGAGATTTTCTTGTTTTTATTGCCACATAGGTGACAAAATAGGAAGCGTTAGTGAAATCGGACGTTAGACTTCGCACCTAACCGGCAGAAGTTGTTTTTGGGCAGAAAAGATTGCATATAGCGGAACTTTATTTTGGGAATTTGATTAATACTGAATACATCATCTTTATGGGCATAGTTTTGGCTCTCTAACACTACATAATTAAATGTCTATTATCAAGTGTCAAAAAAGGAAGCAGTAACGGTTAGTCAGGACTTCTAGCAAACAGCGATTTTTTAACAAGGATCATAGCAAAGACAAAATTTAAACAGTATGTTGAATAATAGTAAAATTACTATCACTCGTTCATATTGCGTAACGCTTGCATGACCGTGTAACAGCCACCTAAAGTATGGGTATGGTCCGTTTCAATTCGATTTTCCAAAAAGTTAAATAATCGTTTTGAGTCTTTTTAGATAAAATGGGTAATGTAAATAAGGCAAGTTTCATATTATATAAAATTTACTGAAATAATTATAATAATTACCAGTTTTAAGTCCAAAGTCAACGAAACAAGCAGAATATCTTTCTTCAAAGTCTCTCGTGTCTGTTTTATTCATTTCTCTTTGACAACTAGGTAATGAATAACAGGTCTGTTATATAAAAATACATTTTTTACGCCACTGCTCCTTAAAAATGCAATTGTTTTTTATTTATTTATTGTACGAAATAAAAAATGTATTTTTCACACAAAACAACTACGATACAAATTTTGAACGCAGTATGACGTTTTTTGACATTGACAGCGTAATCGTTATTTTTAATGTTTATGCCATCTTCGAATAACACAAATGAGGATTTGTTGAAGAATGAGTGATGAAAGACTGACGAAGAAAATATACACAGCGAAAGTGAGTGGTAAAAGAAACCAAGGAAGACCAAGGCTGACTTATGAAGATCAAACAGCCAGAGTGTTAGCAGACGGAAATGTCAAAAGCACTCGCATATCTAGGCGAAAATGTGTGAGGAGAATGATGAGATTTGAGGAAGCGAAAGAGGTGTATAAGGACCGCGACTCCTGGCGCTTCGTCCTCTCTGACTACCCCGTTGGGGATCCAGCGTGAAGATGATGATTTCGTTTGGTAAATTTTATAAAAGACTAGCGACCCGCCCCGGCTTCGAATGGGCAGAAATTTTTTTTAAAATAAAATACTGCCCATGTTACTCGCTGATCGCTTCCTATGGATGAAAGAATTTTTGGTATCGTTTAGATAGTTTTTCAGTTTATCCATTACATATAAACAAATAAAGTTTACGTCTTTATAATATTAGTATAGGCAATATTTACCTCATTATGTGCACAAGCAGTTGTTCGCGACTTCTATTTTCCAAATATATTTATAGGCCAAATATTTTTCGAAATCGGTCAAAAATGTGTCTGACGTAAATTTCTACAAATTACTGCTACTTCTACTATTTGAAAAATTCTTTATTAGTTATTTATGGTGCTTTATGTTCATCTAAAGTTCATTTACGCCTACAGAGTATTGAGTTAAATTCAACGTAAGTTTCGTTGCAGTCAAACTTGCAAGGCGTATATTGAAATATCCGATGATTAAAACTCTGTTATGTTTATGATCTAAGGTGATATTATTATTAGACTGTTTTTATTTACTTATTGCAATAAATATACGTAATATATAAAAATAACTTTAATCAAAATATTCCGAGTGTTCTGAGTTCTGATTGATCAACTTGTCTACTATTGAAAGGGTTTAAGAACAGCTAAACATATATGTACTGATATCACATACAGACGCCGTAATTGGGTCATAAAAGAAAACACTGCAAGGAATAACAATGTTAAACATTTTTTTTTAATTAAATTCTTGTCTAGTAAGTAGAAGAAAGCTAAAATACTCTAGCAAACAATAGTAAATCTATCTGTAAATATATATACATATAAATATACAAGTGTTTTCAGTCAGTTGTATTTCTATTTAAGACAGACTTGTACATTAAAGTATGTTCTATCGCGATCTGCACACACAGACTCAACAGAGACATCTATCCATAGTATTTTCCACTAGCAGCAAAACCGTATCTGTACATTGGAGATATTTTTGAAAGAGTAATTTAATTAGATATGTTAGCCTTTTCTGATTCCAAGATAAATATTTATTGAAATGTGCGTGTTCGAATGTTTCTTTTTTATAAATTAAGAAACTGCTAATAAATTTACATGCAATTTTTACTACTTGAAAGACAAGACTCAGTTACTTAATAATGTGTACATCAATACTCATTAGGCCATTTGAACCGAAGTAAAGTAGACGTGACGTTCAAAAATACCTTGTAATTGGGTTTACTTGAATAAATTGATTTGACTTTGACTTTGACTTAGATGACTTCTCTTAAAACTGGTATACTTTATACATCATATTAATATAATGAACAAATTTGAAAACAATTATGAAAAAAAAACCTGAGCTACATTGATAGAAATTGATTATTTGGTTTCAAACGTCAGTGGTGGGAACAGAGTGGGGGTGAGCTAGAGAGAGATAGCGTTACATAGCTGTGGCGTCACATAGTCTGAGTGACATTATACAGCGCTAGGAGTAACAGAGACGGAACTTCTACCCACTCTGTTACCACTAATAAAGTTCTCAAACAAATTTTTTTTATATTTTTCATTATATTTCAAAGTCAAAGTCAAAGTCAAATCAATTTATTTAAGTAAACCCAATTGCAAGGTATTTTTGAACGTCAAATCTACTTTAGTTCGGTTCGAAAAGAAAACCTGAACACTGAGAAGAACCGACAAGAAACTCAGTCAGGTAACATTTTTTCAACATCATTTTACAATAGTTATAATATAAATACAATATTCATAAAGCCAGTAAATGCGTGTGCAGAGCAGATTATTTCCAGACTATTGTTTTTTCTTCAATGAAATAGCTAACTTTGTAGTATGCTTTACCAATTAGTGTGCGTTTAATAACAACTTTAAATTGCTTTTCCGTTAATTGAATAATTTCTTGAGGAATTTTATTATAAAAACAAACCTAGTTACCCAAAAATGACCCACTTGACTTTTGTTATTAAAATTTAGCAGTAACTAGCTGATTACGATCACGAGTTTCCATACCATTAATAACACCTTTCCTTTGAAATAGATCTATATTTTTTTTTGAAAATTTTTTTGCAGTTTTGTTCATAATTACTAAACCTATCTATTGATTTTGTCGTTAAGGAATAGTCAGTCATCTAGCATATTGTGACGTCACCGAGCCCCATTCGGAATACTTTGTTTTCTTAAGTTGGGCATATTGGTATTATCATATTACGAGTAGGAATTATCATAGTAGGATAAAATTTACGCTGTGGAATTTTTTTCATTTTTAGTGTCAATTACATAACAATAAACGTAGATACAACAAAATATAACGTAGATAAAATAAAATATTCAGCGTATAATGTTATAAAGATGGAGTCAAAGCCACTTTTGGTACTTTTTAGCACCACGTCTCGTGGTCTCACGGCGCCGCCTCTCACTTACTTTATTCATTGCAGATGACACAATAAAATATTTTGAAATGTTGTATTGACATTAGCGTGTTAACTACAGAAGTTTTCTAGGAAGTTGACTTATGTGAATACATGAACAAATAGGATGTTTTGGATTAAATAATAAATCAAAAGTTATGAAGGATTACCTTTGATTAACGACATTATAGAGAAACAATCTGTTGCTTGCAACTTCGTTCGCGTTGAATTAAAAAATTCTCTGCCTACGTCCTTTCTCAGAGTTTAATCTGTTTCCATTCTAATTTTTTCCTAAATCGGCTCAGCGGTTCAACTGTGACAAAAAAACATAATAGAGAAACAGACAGACATTTTCACATTTATGATATTAGTATGAATTAGTTCTTGTAATTGATGTCAGACCTGCCACTTGTTACACACTTCTAAATATCATATTTAAAGCCTGAAACATAATGTAAAAAAACAGCCAAAGCGAGTCGTATTTGCGCAGTTAATGTTGTAAAGTTAGTACCCGGGCGGCCTAGCTTTGTTCGGATCTAGATAAAAAACAAAAAAAGCCACCACTGCAGCATTCGAACCTGCGCACTTCGGCGTGGTAGACCGACGCTCTAGCCACTAGGAAAGGTAAAATCAGTTGCGAAATTTGCAATCATTACCAATTATCAATTTTAAATGTGGAAAAACTCGGAGCAAACGAGCTTTTCCCAGAATTGAGACCTAGTTAGATCGCTTTTTCGCCTCCGTAAACCTATATCGTAAACTTCATCAAAATCGTTAGAGCCATTTGCGAGAATGCCATTACAAATATGCAAATGTAAGTAAAGTAAAGTATAGAATAGTGTATATACATATAGGTATAGTTAATACCTGTTATCAACCGTTAATTGCAGAACAAAGTTTGTCGCGGAGAATTCCATTTATGCAAAAAAAATTATTGAATATAGTTCAATCCTGATAATTTTCCCTCAATGTACCTTATTCTCAATGTTCATAGTTTTTTACATTTTTTTGAATGATAATTTTGAAATTAGTAGGACGGGAATTTCAACGTGTATTTCCAGAAAATTCTTAAAGTAACAACTCAATATAGCGTGTTCATCATTTTTCGATTCGTAGTTCAGAGCTTTCTTGATTGTTGATTGCATTACATATCAGAAAAAAAAAACCGACCAAGTGCGAGTCGTACCGCCCACTGAGGGTTCCGTACTATTGTACGATGTACTTGTATTATGTATTTACCAATAATATATGTCGGTTTCAAAAACAAACTTAACTTTGCAATTCAAAGGGACGTTCTCCCATACTATCCAGCTACAAATGTAAGATTGTAATAGCTTGTAACTAGAAATTAACGATTTTCGGATTTTTTCCATTATTTATACTGTGAGATATTGCTTCTTGCCAAATTTAATGATTCCAGGTCAATGGGAAGTACCATATAGGTTTTCATTTACTTGAGATTGTCAAAATATAAAGCATAAGTAACCATATTTTTGGATTGCGTTTACTTAGTAGCTTGATTTTTTTACAACTCCAAGGGACCGCAGACATAAGTATTTAATAATATTTGCAACATGATACCTCCACGCGTTCCTAAGAAAAAGAGTCTTGACAGACAGACAGACGGATAGACATAAGTGATCCTATAAGGGTTTCATTTTTTCCTTTTGAGGTACGAAACTCTAAAAAAGGTCAACCACATTGCAGGATTCGAACCCGAGCACTTCGGTGTAGTAGACCTGTGCTTACTCTGTGTTACAGCCACTGTGCTATAGAGAAGGTAAACTCTGTTTCGAATTTATTAATCATATTTCGCGGGCAAGTTTTTTAAGTTTTAAGTGTGCGAGAACTCTAAGAAAACGAGCTTTTCCAGAATCGAGACCCATATTGTAAATTTCATCGAAATCGTTAAAGCCGTTGCTTCGAAACCACAATTACAAATATACTAATATATCTTTATATATATACGTAGATACATACATATACATATCTTCACACTGTATCCTCAATGGGATAGTCAGAGAGGACGGAGCGCCAGGAGTCGCGGTCCTTACATACCTCTTTCGCTTCCTCAAATATAATCATTCTCCTCACACATTTTCGCCTAGGTATGCGAGTGCTTTTGACATTTCCATCTGCTAACACTGGCTATTTCTATTGGCTATCTTCATACGTCAGCATTGGTCTACCTTGGCTTCTTTTACCACTCACTTTCTCTGTGTAGATTTTCTTCGTCAGTCTTTCATCACTCATTCTTTCCAAGTGCCCGAATCATCTAACCATTTTTTTCTTCATTTTTACAATAACACTGTTTTACAATCCTGTCGTACTTCGTATCTCTTCATTGTTTATCCTGTCCGCAAGAGTGACACCACACATATTTTTGAGATATCGCATCTCCACTGCATTTATATACAATATACATATAAATAAATATTTTTCGTATAATACTCTTACTTATAAAAAAAAATCAATGTGTTATCAATGCGCGACAGAACTGATTTAGCCATAACACAAGTTTAATCTTTTGTTGGGTATCTATGTACGTACACTTAAAAGTAATCTCAGTAGGTAACACTAACCTGATTTTTTGTACATTTCAATTATGGTATTTGCGTGTGTATGTGTTATGAAATAAATATTTTATTATTATTATTATTATGAATAACATAGGATAGGTATATATATCTATATTTTACCCGTGTTCAGCTACCCAGTAATGAGTGCAACGCCGAGTTCAAATCTCGGTGTTGGGTTAGTTGCCCGAAGCTCTGGAATCTCCTGAAGATGTTTGTTGAGAAGCGAAATAGTGTCAATCAATAAAGAACCTTTAGGCGGACGACAGATAAAAAATATGTATAGGTATATTACACAGATTGTGTGACCCCAAACTAAGCAGTAAGCTTGTACTATGGGTGCCACACAACGAACTCTGGGGGAATTCCCAGTAACACCCAGACTCCACGCCAATTTGGAAAAGTTCGTTTCCTAAATTGACCTGACCGGGGTTTGAACCCGGGACCCTAGCTTGGAAAGCAGATGCATATGCCACTGCACCAACGGGCCAGCCGTAACGCTAACTTCTGTTATGCATTTTTGAAAAGTAATACGTGAATCTATACAAAACTACATTAATCGAAACAGTTTAAATAAGCAATCAAGTTGCAATCCACGTCCAATTTAAACCAAATCACGTCTAATTGGTCCAAACTAAGCCCTAATTGACAAAGGATTTAGAACTAAACAAGCTGCAAGCCTAACCATTACAGGGTTCCATGTACATAATCCATTCTACATGCGTTATCAAAGCAGGTTTCACGGTAATGCAGTGCATAACGGAAGCAGAATTGATAACCTTGATTGACTTCGAACTGCTTTCCTTCTAGTGACACTGTGTACAGAAAATCTAAGAGGAACGCTCTAAAGCGTTAGTTACAGGTTAGAGTGTTGCTTGATCAGTATGTATTATTTGTGACTAATATGTTACATTGATTGTCTGTTATCACAGTAATTAATATTGACATCAAAGCATTAATACTTAGTGATTAACTATAGAGAGATCGAAGACAATATTTTGCTTATAATTTGCTAATATGAAATCGTATACTTTTCCTTTCCTTAAGATGACGCAGTAGCAAATAATAATTTAGCTTTTGCACCCATAGATTCTCCATACAAACTTGCACGCGCGAGCTGTGAAAAATCACTTATTTTCGTTTATATTAAAAACTATAATAATTTTTTAAATATCTAGCTGCAATTTTGAAGAGTATATTTAGATTAACCCACACAGAAAAATTAGAGGCACAAATCGATCTCGCTAGTCTGAAACCCGTAAATTAAAAGTAACGTAAATTAAAATACTACCTACCTATAGAAAACCTAAATTGAAAGAGGTTTTTTTGATATTTTTTTTCTGTTAAAAAATTTAGCCAATCGTGTATCGCAACGGGCAAAATGAAGTCAATGAAATCAGATTGTCAAATATCACTTTCGTACGTTTTGTAATCACTAGAAAAAATTGAACCCTGGCGTCAAAATTTCTAATTCGTCGCCTTAAAAAAGTGTTAGTATCATATATAATATTTTCCGGTTCATGTTGTATTTATGTACTTCCTTGGTTCCGTACTTCAAAAGGAAAATAGAAAACCACAAAATCACATGCATCCATCCATCTCGCTTTGTCCTTATGTCAATAATTATTTCATAATAAAATTACAGTTAATCTTCTCAAACACCACGTGACGTAGGAAGTTGTTTGGCATAGTTTCACTAGTAAATAGTTTAAAAAATTTATATACGAGTAAGAATTATATACATACATATCTTTACGCTATATGTCCTTTACGGGGTAGTCAGAGAGGACGGTGCGCTAGGTTTCACAGTCCTTATATACTTCTTTCACATTCTCATATCTCAACATTCTCCTCCTCACACATTTTTGCCTAGGTATAAGAGTGCTTTTGACATTTTCGTTAGCTAACAGTCTAGCTATTTGGTCTTACTATACATATGTGAAATATATAAGAATTGAAAGTGCCGTGATTTTACGGACGTTGCGGGTGTTCATGGGCGGTGGTAATCACTTTCCATCAGGTGACTCGCTTACTCGTTAGCCCCTCTTTAATATAAGAAAAAACTTTGAAAATTTTCTTAATGCCATCAATTCCGTCTCTCAAGAACAAAAATACCGGATCTTTATCAACCATCAATCACAGACTGTAAATACTTTAATTATGGAATGCTGTCATTATTCTACAGCAATTCAGAAATTAACCCAATTTTATGGGATAATCTTGTTTCAATCTGCTATGTCTATATCAATTTGACGAGCCAAAAAAAAAAATTTAAGGGCCGGGATGCTTGGTACTCCATCTAACTACCCCGTTAGGGACACAGCGTGAGTATATGTATGTACACAACATGTATGAACCGTCTACGCATTAGTAAAAGTTGTAATCGACCACAATTGTTCAAATCACACCAAACGAAACACGTTTGGTGTGATTTAAAAAAATTGTATTATTATTCCCTATTATCAGTCCAATAAACATATTGATTTAATCTTTTTTTTTCTAAAATTCCAGTGTCAGTATTGTTTCATGTATGTGTACTTTTAATTATTATAACTAGAGTTCGCCCATTGGTCGAAATATGCCGTAAATATAAACATAAACTTATGAACTCTTTGGCGACAATCTACTCTGTCCGGCTGTTTGATCCAAGGAGGATACATTACACATGATCGCAAACTATGATGACTTTGACATTGACAGTTTTTTTGACATTAGCAGTATGAACGTAGACAACGAACGTTTTATTTAATTCAATTTAATGTTATTTGTATTACATATTACATAAAAATTTTAGCTTTCTCCAGTCCTTTAATGTAGTAAACTTTAAATGTATTAATTTTGCACTCCCTCGTCCGCGCAATTTTCTTAAAAAGGAAACCAAAGTTGTCGTTTTACGTATAACTCATATTTTCATCTATAAAATGTCTAAGTTATGTCCGTTTTATTTCAATATTATTTCGTTGTTGAAATTCAGTTCACGTTTTTAACCCTTTGGTTATGGAATTTTTAATATAGTCTTTCCTCTGGAACACCCTGTATTAGCAGCAATAATGAAAAGGCGTTAAAATATTGTTTACGGTGTAAAATAGACGTATACTTATAAACAAGTTCTTTATTTTTCTATTACATTGTTGTAGGTACAATTTTTGACTCATAATAAAATGTTTTTGACCTTTTAAACCCATTTATTTCCTATTACCCCATACTATCCATAAATATTATAAATTATAAAATATATGTAAAAATCATCAAAAAACCGAACTTATTTTTAAACGAAACGAACGAACAACGAAAAAACGAACATAAAATAAACAGATTTCTTTTTTTCAATATAATATGTTATCAACATATACAACCTACGAGCAGTTCGTACATATGTTTATATATTTTCCTTAACATCGTATAGAGACATAAATTACATCCATATAGTAGATATTATATATTTAAATTATATATATATATATATTAAAATGTGTAACACACTCGTTACACATTTTAATGATTTGTTTCTAAACATTACCATAATAAACTTCACATGTCCAATCACTCTAAAATAGGTTTACTAAGCTACACATCACGAGGGTTACGAGTATATTTAAAGACTAGAGCTTTTCTTTTTCCTTTTTTTAACAAAATTATTTTGCATGACAAATTACATTCCCTTCATAGATATTTTCGCAGAAAATTAACTCTACCGAATCAAGAATGGCTGACAAAAATAGACACAGAGAATACCATTTATATTTTTAAACATAATACCACTTAAATAGGGGTGTGATTTCTACCCCTCGCTCAAAATATTGTCATTTGGAATTATGCAAATGCCATCACTAGCTCTTCCTTTGAAAATTTAATTTCGCTAATTGTTAATTTCGCTTCAAGCTATTTACGATATCAATGTATCTTGAGTTATATTTGTACTTATTAGCGTTTTGATCCTGAATTTTAAAAGATTAGCCTCAAGGATATTAATTGTAAATTAATATTATAGAGGAATTTTAATTAAATTAATTCCTTTTAAGTGAATAAAGTTATTTAATTTTATTTATTTATTATGGTATAACATGATATAAATCAGTCAGACAATATACACCGATCATCTGGTCTCAAACTAGGGCATTTTCTGTGCTATGAGAAACACATGATAATTGCTAGAGGCCTCTTCCAGTACACCAAAACCTTAGACAATCTAAAAAAATTTGTTACTTAAATTGACCCAGTCGGGAGTCGAAACCGGAACCTTCCACGCTTAAACACAACGCCAAAATTACTGCGCCATCGAACTCATAAATTTACTTATAAATAATGCACATATACGTACAGTACGTTTAATATTATGCATAATTTCACGCATCTTTTCATTCGGGGTGGATAGAGCGTTGATGTGCAACAAAATAATGTCTTGACGTCATCTTAAATAATATATAAAAGGCTTACAAATGACAAAGCGAAACCATTTAAGTACTTAACAGATTTCTAACCTGCATCATAGATTACAGACTACCGTTTATCGCTGGGTGCGTAACGATAGCGCTAATTTGCGGGTGGTAGGACGTTGTGCGAGGTCGGCACGCTTATTACGTAACTTGCAGACAGCATGCGACAGCCAATATCGCGCGATATCTGCTGTCAAAACGAGAATTTGTGTAATGTAATTTGTACAGTGGCGCTAAATCTACCGCAGAAAGTGCATTTTACGGTCATAGAATAATAGATACGCAATCTTCATACATGATACCAATATTTTATTACAATTAATCACCGTTTGCGTAGTGATCGTGTGGTTGTCACTGTCTGCAAATTTTTAGGTAGGTAATAACCCTGCCGTTCAGATTACTGCCACTGTCGTACTTGCTAATTGTGCCGCCAAACAGCAGCGCTTGCTCTATTGCGTTCCGGTGCGGAGGGTAAGAGAGCTGGCAAAATTGAAAAAAAAAATTAATAATTACTTCAGACAATTACACAAATTGTGTGGCTCCAAACTAAGCCGTAAGTTTGTACTATGGGTACTACACAACGAACTCTGGGGGAGCTCCCAGTAACACCCAGACTCTGAGTCAATTTAGAAGAGTTCGTTTACTAAATCGACCTGACTGGGCATCGAACCCGGGACCTCGGCTTTGAAGGTAGGTGATCTGCCACTGCAAAGGAACAGTCAAAAGCACGAGGCAAAAATTTAGTCCTCAGGGTTGCCAATACATTTGGAATCTGAAGTGCCTCTGAAATTGTTAATGTCCATGGGTCTAAAGCGACTTACCATCAATCATCAATGGACTGTTTGCTATTTGTCTTCTGCATAAAGTAAAAAAACTAGTACAGAATGGATTTTAGAAAGAAACATGTTTCTTTGAAACACTCCAGAAAGATCATCAATTTACTAAACTGTCACCATACGCAACTTAAAGCCAATAGCCACGTGTTCACAATTATACAGTACGTTTAATTTCACGGTTGCGAAAGGGAAATTTCAACAAAGAGTCTAAATTAAGTTTGTCAGTAACACAACTGGACGAACCGATTAATCTTTGTCTAAAATAAGTGTGTATTACTTAAAATAATACTTTTTAATTTTATCCGACTGCAGCGAAATTAGAAAGAAGGTGTTAACGTAGACTGTGTTACATATACATAATATGTTGCTTAAAATCTAAAACCTTCAACAGATTTGAATAAACTATAGAGAATAATAACCACCACTAACTAAATATATTCAGTATTCGTATCTATTGTTTCAGATGTGATTTCGAATATTTTTTTTCAATTTTGGAAAAGAACACTCAAGAACCAAAAGTAAATAAAATAAGCCTACCTGCCTGTAAATACCACACACATTTAGGTACATCAAATAAACCGATCACTCATCACTGCATAGCGAAGCTAAACCATTAACTTAAAATAATAACGCTCAGAAGTATTAAACGCGTGAACCTAAAATATCTTACTCTGGAGTCATAAATGGCTCCGTTTGGAAAGCAAGCACTTATCAATAGGTACTCCACAAATAAAATAGAAAAAATGACGGTCTGTGGAGAAATCATTATAAATAATTCATTGAGAAAACATAAAATAATTCGTAAGGCGAGGCATTGGAAATTTTGACGCCAGGGGATCTCAATTTTTCTAAGTGACTTCAAAACGTATGACAGTGATATTTGGCATTCTGATTTTTCATTTCATTGACTTTATTTTCCATCCAATCCAATCCAAGAGTGTCAGATTGTTACCTATCGTCTACACAAGTTTGTTTTATTCCAAGAGTGACAGATTTTTACCTATCGTCTACACAATTTTGTTTTATTCCAAGAGTGACAGATTGTTACCTATCGTCTACACAAGTTTTTTTTTTATAAAAAACCGAGTTTTACGACATATGTGGGAAGATGACCAATTGTTATATTCTGTATTTCCTTTCTTTCCTACACTAAAATAGACACCAATTTGATGTTGTGTGACGTCGTCTAATCTAAACTTCTAAAGTAATATTTTGAAGTAACGTTTGTAACTTTTGGATGTAGGATTTATCTCCGAAACTCCTCATTCGAATTCAAAATTCCTTCACCGATGTTTAGAATGGACCTTCAAGGTGAACATAGGCTCTATATTATTTCGTTTTCAAAGTCAAAGTCATTGGAAACAACTAATATTATATACCTACTGCAAAATAAAATTACCTGAAAATACCTTATAGTGGCAGTTCATTTATTAATATTATATAACTACGTCTACATGCTGTTTCTGCTTTTCTTCTTTACTAAACTGAGCCTAATCAGTAGTCGTAAAATTAAGACAACTATAAAACGTGCCTTAAATCTCCTATTGGGTTCTGATCGTAAACTAGATGAGGACATTCGTAAGCCGATGTTGCAGATGAGTGAGTACGATAAATCTTGCAATCTACTGGCGTAATTTTGTGTGAAAAGCCTTCGTGACGAAGCTGTGTGATATAATATCCGACTGATGTTTTGACAACCCTGAAGAAGATTTGTCCATTTCCATAGAAATTCAGGGCATGTAGGACAAACGTCCAAAATTATTTACGTCACAAATATACGTATGTAGGTAATAAATATTTAATATTATAATATTTTATATATATAAATCTAAATATATGTGTACATTTCTTAATGTTTATATTTATCTGTAACTATGTTATTTTTGCAGGTTGGTAGCTTCTTCCGCCAACGAATTAGTTTGGCTATTCATAGAGATAACGCTGCCCAGTCTACTGGGCACCTTGAGCAATGACAGCTTTCTAAACAGCAACTTTGAGGAGGAAGGTTGATTTAAGATAATATTCAATTTTAAGTTTGTAAATATTAACGTATGTATGTACTAAGGGAATAAAAATATATAACAAAATCAAATCTAATTCAACTTCAAACTAAAACATTATATATACACATTTTGACATCTTATAACAAATTTGTTTAAAGTATAAAAGTTCAAAGGTAATAATTTTATTAGTTACTAGCTTTTCACTCGCGACTTTGTCCGCGTCGGTCTTGAAATAAATGTAAATTAAGGGAGTAAAAGAAAAGTAGAAATAAATAAACAGATAATCTTGGATTAACACCTCTTTTTAATCTGTTTGTGATATTCTTGTTTGAACTTCTATTTCTCTCTGAAACAAGTCTTTCTTTAGTTTTTAGGCAAAAGACTGAAACCAAATTTAATAGTACTATCTACAAAAATAACGAAATTCCTATACAAAGTTTCAGCATGTAACTTTACCACTAGGTGATAAATTTCGAATTTATTTTTTAGTTTTAACTGAAAATACAAATATTGGTTTTCATTGAATTATCTTAAAAAACTATAAATTTTCGAACAACCACATATTATACTCTATTTTACTACTTTATGTGTTGAATTTCCAAGATTTCCTTATCAGTGTAACTGTGTGTACTTTAATGCATCATTTGTACACCCCTTATGGAATATCTCTTCCAAATTTGATGTTTCTATCATCTGTGGTCTTAACTGTCAGTGTAAAACTTTTATAAGTAAAGAGATACATAATATAATGTCAAGAGAATCTTTTTCTCCAACTGTTTTTTTCGGATTTTGGTTATGAACGCGGGAAGCTTCCGTGTCTGAGACGATCACAGAGTAAGATTTGCCATTCACCATTTTTACAATGTAAATAAAAAAGCAGCATAGATATATAATACATCCATAAAATACCTCTAAAATGAACAATCACATTAAAACGTTCATCTGGGATCAAATCCATCAGAGAGACAATAACACTCTTGAAATTTTACTGGCTCACTCATTTGCATGAAATTCATCTGGGGAAGCTTTACGAGAGGCGTAATTTCGAATCTGCTTTATTGACATGCACATATCATGTTGAACACCATGTATGCATTTATGAAATGACGGAATGAGTAGACAAAATTAGAATAGGCCTAATGTATTATCAGAGGCGTTCGATTAAAACGCAATGGTGCTTCAATATAACGTAACATATATCTTCACGCTGTATTCACGCCGGGGGTAGTCAGAGAGAACAGAGCGCCAAGCGTCGCGGTCTTTACATACTTCTTTCGCTTCCTCAAATCTCATCATTCTTCTCATGTTCGCCTAGGTATGCGAGTGCTTTTGACATTACCGTCAGAAAACACTCTGGCTATTTGATCTTCATAAGTCAGCCTTGGTCTTCCTTGGCTTCTTTTACCACTCGCTTACGCTCTCTAGGTTTTCTTTGTCAGTATATGTCAACATATATCACTCATTCTTTCTATGTGCCCGAACTGTGCTTCGATATATTTGATAAAATCCCTGAGGTTAAGCAACTTTGGATGTTATCACCTACACCAGCCATTCCCAAAGTGGGCGATAACGCCCCCTTGTGGGCGCTGCAGGCCTAAAGGGGGGCGGTAAGAGACCCAGAAAAAAAATGGGGGCGTTGTGTAGAGGCCTGGGGGGTGATTTGTAATTTCATTTAGCTAGGAGGCATCTTAGACAACGACTGCATGAGCTCTCGACTCAGTAGACAAAATAAGTTTGAGAACCAGTGACCTACACGATGGATGTGATCATAATGAACCTCGATTTAGGTCAATTTTACAATACAATAGGCTTCAGAAAACATTTTAATTAAGCCATCGGTTACTCTATTGACTATTATTGTTATGTAGTGAGAACCATTTCGCTCGGTTAGAAGCCTTTTGAAAGGCTTTAATATTCTGATAGTATACTAATCTACATTTTTTAATACAGTAACGCCGGAGAACTTCAAAAGATACCCAACCTCTGAGAAAGACACTGGATTATGTTATCTTTCCTACTAAAATGCTTCCGATGTTTGTCCTCGGTGCCTTTCGAGTATCCCGGATCACCACACTGGAGTCTCTTTGACGTTATGATCAAATATTTGCATGAAACAGCTAATTCTTAATGCAAAGGAAATCGAGATTATTCATTTTGTTATTTACAAGTGAATTTGAGTAATATGTAGGGAAAAAAATACATTGTAATATTTCGTTGACGCTATCTTTATAGGTGATACAAAATAATAGTAACTGAAAATTTTGTAACACATATGTTTTGTAACAAAACTAGGGTTAACGACACAAAACTCTTATCTCTAACCAAACCAGCAAGATCAACGACGAAATTGGCAATTTCCCACAATACCAACATTTGGTTTGCGATTCAACAACAATACTACATTGTAATTTGATCTTTATTTCAGTAGCTCTTAGGGGTTTCACAAACATTGCTAATATACTTATGTAAAATAAACGAACAAGCTGGAGCACACTGCGCCGAAGCACTCAGATTAGCGGACAAAATGCATAGGTAGTAAATTTTACGACTATGCAAATGGAACAACGGAACAACGAATTGGACAGTAAAATCTAAGCCTTCATATATTGTAGGCGCGAAAATTGCATAATTAAAGCTCCTAGTAAAGTTTAACGAAAAAAGCTTCGCTTTTATTGAGAATAATTTAATAGATAGTAGCTTATTTTCGAGATAACTTATAAAGTTTGTTTTTGAAGAAAATTATAGTTACCTATATGGCCTATAATATGGGAATTCATGTATAAATTCTTACCTTGTTTATGCTCACCAGCAAAATGTTTAATATAGGTATTTTAAAAGTAGTCATTATAAACTTTAGTAGTAATAATAGCTCTTTTTTTTATAAAAATAGATTCTACGTTTGAGCACTAAGTCTTTTATTGCTACGTGATGGTGCGCCCAAAGATGGATCACGTCGATCTAGAAATGATCTATTCAATCTAGCCCTGAAGATGTCTGCATTATAGTTCTCAAGAAACAAGAGATGGAAGGGAGTTCCATTCTTTGGCAGTACATAATAAATGTGGAACCAAAGCGCCGTGTACAAATTTTTGGAACTGTCACGAAAAACGAATGATAATGCGTCTTCTTCCTAACGGTCCTGTGGTAGAAGAGGGAAGGTGGGATTAGGTCGTGAAGCTCTTTGCACACTCACCGAAATGTATCCGGCAGAAGATAGACAGACATATTTTACAGCGGTGCTTGAGGCTAAGCAATTTTTTGATGACAAGAGTGTCATCATGATAATACAATGTTATGTAGTAGGTGTAAGCAGAATGATGAGATTTGAGGAAGCGAATGAGGTATGTAAGGACCGCGATGCTTGGCGCTCTGTCATCTTTGACTACCCCGTTAGGGATACAGCGTGAAGATATGTATGTAGGTATGCATGTAAAATACTTAAACTAATAAAATTGTAACAGAGCAGAGAAACATTGGAGTCGTCTTTGAGAAATTTATTATTTAACTTTAATAAATTATTTAACTGAAGCAGTTTTTATCCGTCAGCTTATTTGTCATTTCGGGTCTCACTAGAAAACTATAGAATAATTTTGAATAAATATATAAGATTTTAAGAAAGTACAAATGTATTTGTAAGTAGTGAACACAGAAGACGTTGCGCAAAAAGCTGTAACAGAATTAAATTAAACAATAAATTTCGATACTTAGAAAAATACGAGATATCAAACATTGCAATAAAACATCACTAAAAAAGAAGCAGTTAAGAGTATTTGCCAAGAAAATGAACATTGTACCGTAGCCCTCACACCCAACCAATAAAACTGATGCAAGATAAACTCGTTTATGTCAGCCGGATTAAAAATTTGATCGTAAACCAAGCTTAACGGAGTAGCGATGTTGTAGTTACAAGAATTGTAACGTTTACGAGGCATCTTGTCAAGGGATTTTGGGATAATAGAACTTGGTTAGAACTTAAAACGCGACAATTTAAGAGATTACGTATACAGCATTTTATGATACCAACCTTTGTATAAACATAAGTAATAAGTAGAAACTCAAATTCCATTTTATTAATATAGTTCTTGATAGTTTTTGGATTTTTTAACAGTTATAAAAAATATATACAATAGTTCATTCAAAGTTGACAGTCTTTATTACAAACACAAATTACCATAATATTTAAACACACTCGTCTTCAAATCTACATTATATAATTATTGATTAGAAAAGTTATAATATATTAACTTGTGTTTGTATCAAGTACGATAATTATAAGATAAAATTAATAAACGCTTTCACAAATCTTTGTAACACACAAAAATATATTTATGGATATGGTCGTTTTTGTAACATTTCGCGGTTTTGTAATAGATACTGACACATTACAAAAAACAATATTTTTGATACAAAGTAACGTTTTGATGCACCTGGTTCCAACAACATATAATTTTCTATTGGATCGCTAACAACTGTTCTATTATAATACGTAAACAGCAAGTCGAAATTAAAAATCAGTGCTTAATTTCTTCCCCTATTATAAAATAAAACGTGTCATTAGCCTTCGAATATTACCAACAAGTTGAATACACTGTCAACGTTCAATTAAAATGAATTAAATACCCACAAAACATCAAAACCCATCATCAGATACAACAAAACAAAGTTAAGTATTTTCTTTTAAAAATTTTAAACGTGATTTCAGTCACAACAGCACAAGCGTCAAAATGCCACAACTTCGCAGAATTTGCGCTTGCCGAATAATAAAATAAAGAGTTGATATAATTTTTAACAAAATTAGTCTTTCGTTTATGCAGTAAAGTTATTGCGATTAGTGCCTAGTTATAAGGATCAGTATAACCCCCATAATGTTTGTAAAGGTCCAAAAATAACTTTGTAACTAACTATACAATACAATGTTGTAAAAGCTCAGGTGCGTAACGAACTAATTAATTTGAATGCCCGCATTTGATTACACAAATCAAATGGTTTATTGTATGGGGGGAGAAATGAGAAATCGCTAAGAAATTTCGTTCGTCACGTTTCGGGCTTGTTTCCGGTGTTTTTTTGTCTGTGACAGCTCATTATTGGGAACAGTGGTGGCTGAGTCCATAGAGTTGCTTAGTGTTACAATTTTTTATATATCCAATTTACATATACGACGATTGTTATTGTCGTACCTAACTCCTGATATACGGTTTTCAAATTTTGACGTACAGCACAAATATTTTAAAGGTAAATATCTATAATAATACTTCAGATACATGCAAATTGTGTGACCCTAAGCTAAGTACTCGGCTTGTACTATGGGTACCACACAACGTACTGAGAGAGCTTCCAGTAACGCTCAATCTCAAAGCCATCCGTTTCCTAAATTGATATGACTGGGGATCGTACCTGGGGGGTTATTCACAAACGTCGGAACTTTCCGTGGTGAAAAGGCCGATCGTCGAAAAGCATAAATTCAATCCGAAGGCTTGGATATATGAATACGACTATATATAATATGATATATATATAATATAAATATAATACGATTTGGGATTTGTGAATCGCGTATAGGCAAAATCATTGAAAAGTTATCTGTCGGATACGGAAAGTTGAGTTGCCGACGCTTGTGAACAAGCCCGCTAGGGTCCCAGCTTGGAAGATAGATTGCTCTGCTGTCGTGTCAAAAGACCTGTCATTAAAAAACTTATTTTAGAAGTAGGTCAAAATTAAAATGAATCCTGTCGTATTATAGTCAGAAAAAAAAATGATAGTTACGACTTAACACAAAATATAATTCGCATTTGCCTCCAAATATATGGTATTACATCGTTTTTTTTTTAAACCTTACCTGTGAAATCACTCACGTAGCACTGGCAATATTTTAACCAGAGGAACATTATAACAATACGTGAATTCTACTGGTTCATCAGTTTTGTATGAAATAAAAACAAAGATCGACGTTTATTTTTCTTTATAAGTATAACTAGAATAAACCAAAATCTGCTATCTATATATGTGCTACATATATACGCAGTGAAGCCACGGAAAATAAATGAAATGGTAATAAATTTATGTTTGTATATTTTTACTTTTTCTTCAAATTGTAATAAAAATCGGAATCAAAGAAAAATGCACAAAAAAAATTATTCTACGCAAATGACAATTCCACGTAAAGTGTATCACCCTTCGCGAGGCACAGGTGTCATCGTTTCACACGCCGGAACGTCGGCTTTATGATCACTCGTTTATTATTTTGTCCAGTAATTGTGAAGTGCGTGCCCACTGGGCGGTGGCAACGCCATTTCTTTTGACCTGACTGTGCGGGGCATGAAGCACGGAAGGTAAAACCTTATTAAAGGTATATATGAACATTGTTTACATACTATGAACATATACATATACGTATGAATTTGAAGAATTTTCTTTGTAGATAGGTCTTCATCTTTTCAATGCCGTGTCAAGAATGGCGAATTGTAAGCATTAAATATTATTAGAGCATAAAATTAGACGATAAAATTAGTGATTATATAAATTGTTGTATGTATGTAGAGAATTTTATATGTTCATACATATCTTCACGCCATTTCCCAGTCATGGTTGACAGAGTGTCATTGTCATTGCGCAACCAAAGTTAAATTCAGAATTGCAGCTCAAGTATTCAGGTTTAAGCACAGTTAAAACCGTTGATAAATTGCAAGGCCATATCCTATACATATTATAAATATGAGTTACTGAAAGTAGGCTCTATCGTTTAACAGACTTTTATAGCCTGCCCGGGAAGATAATGTGACCGGTACCTTTTTGGAACGAAGTTCCTTATTATGGCTTGTGGGAGGTGCGAGTTGGCAGAAATCGTCACGAAACGAAAAAGGGTTAAGCTGGCTCCATTCGACTCCTAACGACTCTCTCTCTAACACACGTTAATTAATTGAGCAACATAAGGCGGGACCAGCGCGCCACGCGGTGCTAGTTTCGTTAGATCTATACATTAATACACAGTGATCTTTCTGTCTTTTTCTATTATATACAAGTGTGTGTGCGTGAGAGCAGCATGATCTGCCGGCTGTATAATCTCATTACTTTACAGGAGGAAATTTTTTTTAAACTAATTTTTTTTTTGTTTTAAATAAGTCCTAAACTTTTGAGAAATGGAAACTATAATTAAGAAACTTTGTTCCCCCAACCGCACACTTTTTTTTTGTTGTACAATGTTTCTGAACCTGAAACTCGGTAATGTATATTTTTCTTGTACGGTATGCCCATTGTATAAATTTCCTTTGAATATATGAAAAAGTTAAATAAAGCAAAATTTATGTGTTTAAAAGATATACAGATATTTACCATAATATCAGAAACATTTTAAAAATATTGTATTACGAACTGTTTATGCGCGCATTGAATTCATACTGGAGGGATTTTTTTATTTATCGAATATTGTTCGTTATTAATATACGACTAGACAGTATAGAAGCTTATCAATATTAGCCCCTAAATAATAAGCATGAATCATCAACTTGTAGTTTTTAACGTAAGTAATAATCTGTGGGAACATCAGTGATTAGTGTAGTTAAAAAAACGATTTGCGGTTTTCATATTATTTTATTAAAGGTCAAATCGATATACCAATCAGTAGTCATGCTATCTTCACACCCTTTTATAACAGTAATAATATTGTATTACATTGTTCAAATTGTTTTTCAATTATCATATCATAAATGGAAGCACTTACGCACTTACGCTATACGTTTTTAACCGACGTCAAAATGAGGAGTAGGCTCTCAATTCGTCTGCATTTTTCTTTTTTTTTGTATGTTTGGGCATAACTTCCTCTGTTTATGAACCGACTTTATGATTCTTGATTCATTAGGTTCAGTATAGCTCCAAGGTGGCATAGACTTTGAAGATACACCAAATAGTTCTAACCGCTTATTTGTTTAATTTATATTGATGATATTTTTGGACATCATTCCGTTCCAAAGATTGAAAATAAGTTATCTGTAGACTGTAAAAGCTGAGTGTGCTCGGTAGAGCGGGACAGTATTTCACGCCGACCCTTCGCCTACAACTTTACAAGGCACAGGTTAAGCCTCACATGGAATACTGTTCCCATCTCTGGGCTGGAGCGCCCCAGTATCAACTCATTCCTTTTGACCGTATACAATATATTCGGTACAGAGCGGTTTGGGTTATCGGCGATCCGGTACTCTCTGATCGGCTCTGACTCTGGCCCCGAGGAGGGACGTTGCGTCCCTCAACATATTTACCGCATTAATCATGGGAAATTTTCTGAGGAATTGTTCGGAGTACTGCCCGCTGCTGAATTCCATTACCGTACGTCACGCAATCGACTGTCCTTCCATACCCTCCAACTTGATGGATGGCGGTCTACAACTCTGAGTTTTTTACGACATTTTCTACTACTTACGGTAATTTTATGGAACCAGCTTGTAGCGGCGGTATTCCCGGATCGTGACGACTTAGGACCTTCAAGAAACGAGCCTACTTTTTCCTTATAGGCCGGCAACGCATCTGTGTTTCCCCGGACGTTGCGGGTCCATGGGCGGCGGTGATCACTTTCCATCAGATGACTCGCTTGCTCGTTTGCTCCTTCCGCCAGGAAAAGAAAAGATTTAAGCCTAGTTATTTATTTAGACTAAGGTCTCAGAGCCCCTCTCGCGCTGTGCTAAAGTACCCTTCTTGGAGGAGGCAGTTTCACAGCGTTTCACACCCTCGCAATGCCAACACAGCGCGGACCACACGCACTGTTATTTCTCTCGAAGTCCCCCACTCTGATCTGCCGCGACCCTGAAGTCTCCTTTACATCCGATTTACATAGGTCAAGTGTTAAGCGAAGTAGATAAGTACAGTACGTAAGTACAGAGGTGTAAAGTGATCAGACGGAGGCGAGTCAGCCTGGCTTGCAAGCTGCCTTGCAAGTTGTTCCAAATAGAATCGCTTTCTATTTTTTGCGTTCTTGACTCGCCACTTGGCATAGTGTAAACGATCGAATTTAGTACAGTGTATAAGTGACCGGCAACACGATTGCATGTATTTTTCGATGTTACTAGTTCATTTCGACGGAGTAATGTCACTTGACTTGCCGTTGTGTAAACGGTCACTGTCTCAGCGTTTGCCATACGCCACTGTACATGCACATGCTACTCGCCACTGTCCTTGACCAATGTAAATCGGGCATTAGTCGCGTCTTAGAACAAGAGGGAACACCGTAGCCTTATTCTCGGGCCCGGGCTACAGGGCTGCCTATACAAGGTTCTACCACCTGCTTTATTATATTGTGCGTTATCACTTTCAATCATAGAACATAGTGGGGTAATTGAGTGTTTCTAAACGATTAGTTAAACAATAAAAGGTATAGAGGTTATTGGCTGGATAAGATCTTTCTCTGTCACTCCTGTTCGTTACGTCATTCTCAGATAGAGTCAACTCCTTCTAAATTTTCACCGCTACTAGAATTTAAAAGGCATTAACTTCCAATGAAATTTAATGAAACAAAATAATTTCATTTAAATTTAATGAAAAAAATAATAATGAAATATTTCCAATGAAACTAATTTTTTTTAATATTTTTTTATTATTTTAATTTAATGAAAGATATCTACCGAATAGAAGACGATGGCGTTATGTGGGGCGGGACCCGCGCGTCACGCGGCGCTACGTTCGTCAGCTCTATACATAGATTCACTGTTATATTTCTGTCTCCTATTATATACGAGTACATGTGGGCGTACGAGTATTGAAATTTTTATTTTTTGTTTTCGTTTTAAATCATATGAGTGTTATTAGTGTCATTATTGCAATGAAGTTTTGAGAAATGAAACTGCAGCTAAGGAACTTTGTTCCTGACGGGGATCCCCCGACTGCACGCGTTTTTTTTTCTCTTTCTTCTACAATCGCGTGTCTATTTGAAGAAATTAGGAACAGAATATGTCTTTAAGTAACATTTATTTCAAACTGGCTATCAAAATAATACTTGGCTAAAAGGAAAAGACATCAGAATTAAGTATGTAAATAGTACAGTTTTAAATCATCAAAGTAGACTTTACATTTACTTTTTCATGTTTGTATACAGAACTCAAGTAAAGAACAAATAGTTTTCCCAGCGAAGCAATACAAAATTTAACTATTAATTTCGATTATTTTATGCTTTTACAAAAGTGTATTTTTACTTTTTTCCACCACATTAAGCCTACAACGAACCAACCTGTTAAAGAAAAATAAAATAAATGATTACATCAAAAATACTGAGCGAGCAAAGCGCCCCAAAATGATACGGCTCTAATTAAATTAATTGTTAGCAGTTGCGATATAAATGACGAGCGACGAAATAGATGGAAAAAATTGTAGATTCACAAAGATAAAAGCAATAATAAAACACTTCCCAGGCAGTACAGGCTTGCTACGTTGATTTTATTTATTGTAAAAATGCTCCGTCCTCTCTGACTACCCCTTTAGGGATACAGCGTGAAGATATGTATGTGTAAAAAACTAATTGAAGGTGAAATATTGTACCCAAGTAACGCCTCAATTTATTATCATATCTGATTCATAATCAGATTAAAAAAACATCTGTAATTATTGATTAACCAAACAATAACTTAATAAGTACCTCTTATAATACAATTTTGAATATAAATATTTAGTTTTTTTAATAAAAATAGTTACCTAACTAATTTTTCCATGTATAGGTTTTCAAACTGTGCTCTTCTATTCTAACAGCGTGATACCTTATGATTAGTACAATGAGTTATTTACAAAACCAATAAGTTTAGTTTTATCACCTTATTATAGTTATTTCCTTCCTACTGTCCCCCTATTTTTCTCCTATTTTTATTCGATTTTTTTTCAAACAAATAAATATCTGCATATAGATAATTGAAAATATATTGAAATATTTATAATTTTAAAGAATATCATAATATGTGAAATATTCGTCGCAGTAAAGCCGTACTCAACCCGCATATACACGTCGATCACAACTCGGACAACACGACCTCATAGACGATATTAATCAGTGTTTTAATAATTACCGGTGTATTGAAGTACCCCTCGGGAATCTCTGTTGTTGTTTTACTTCATATGTATTACTATTAAATAATATAAATGTTATGTACATATTTGTAGTTTATATTTTATCTACCTATATTGTTGAAATAAACTTCAGTACTGTAATATTTGAATATTGTTCACATCTTTTTTGTAACTACTTGTAATTAGATCTAAATATTTATTTTCTTGACATGACTAGTCTGCTAGTGAGGGTTGAGGATTTTCAAATAATGACAGGTCGATTTAAAAATTATTACCTAACTATGGATAAAGGAGAGTTATGATTTTAGTAAAACATGTATGTTTGTATACTTATATGTATGTTCATTTATTCCCTAATTATACCGAAATCACTTAACAGGTTTCAAGTTCAGGTTCATCGTATGAGGTATATGTAACTAATTTTGTCTCAATTACAATTACATGCATACTACGTCACAAACAAGGTTGTTTTATGGAAAATTCAATAAGGCGTCTGTAGTGCGACACAAAATACACTAAATCATAAACTTATACTAAGCACGTCGGCGTAGTCAAGGATAGATAAGAGAAGAGTTTGCGCAAGCATAATTTTAGTACAGGAAAAAAATTGAAGACGCTTGAGGGCTTGAGAGAGTGAACGATATAATGCATACATGTACTAACCTCGTTGATGTGAGGCACCCAAGTCATGTTGCAGTCCATAATTAGCCCGTGGTTCCTCACCCTGTCTCAATAAGGGATATGTATGCCCGCGTATTCAAGTAAATATACAGAACCCCAGTCCAACCTACCTCGCAACTTACTACTACCAATATAATTATAGCTTGAGATTTGATAGGATTAACTAGTAGGTCCAAAGGAATCAGCCCAAGCCTCGACAGCAAACAGATCTCTATTTAAAGCGTTAATAGTCTCAGGCATCTTATTTAGATTCTGCAATGATTCTGGCATGTTTGCGGAAAGACGAGTGCGGACTTTTATGATGTGGTCAGGGCACACGTAGCATCCTTTTGGCAGAAGCTGCCATTCTCGAACAATGCTATAATCAGAGTCGTCTATGGAGACATGTCAAGCCCAATATACACACATTGGCTCACTGTACATAGGGACGGGAACCGGAAATGACTGATACAAATAACATTTTAGAATTATAAATTATTATGTGTTAATTTTTAGATTGTTATTGTTGTTAATATGACTATGTCTTTATTTTATTTAATTTCATTTTATTGTTTTGTATTAAGATAGGAACATAACATAATATTATGTATTAATATATTAATATGGGTGCATATGAGCATAACCTGAAAGTAAATGGTAATTATTATTATTATCATTTAACTGAAAATTTCTGTACAGTTGCAAATCATCCGCATATAGGTGAAAAGGGAAGGATATAACTTGAGCTATATTATAATAAAGAGGGAGAAAAGTAATGGTGAGAGGAAGCCGCCTTATCTTAAAATCTGGGTGTCAGTGAATATTCTCAGTCAATGATGTTATCACCATTGCTCTCAGTTCACTGTGTTAGAACTGAAGTAAAACTTAATGCATGTGGTGGTGAACCAAATACACAATGTGAAGTGAATTTTATAATTCAATGAACGTTGTAAGTCGACGATTTGCAAATTAATGAAATCAATTTAATTGACAAATATCAATTAACTAGAAAAAAATGTTATTTTTAAATTATAATACATATTTACATCATAATACGTATTTCTTATAATAATCTACAAAGTACATAATGCATATCCTCAAGCTGTATTCTATAAAGGGTAACCAGAGAGGATAGAGTGCCAAAGATTGTGGTCCTTACATTTTCAACCGCCTCAAATCTCATTATTCTCCTTACACACTCTCCCAAAATGTGCGAATGTTTTTGACATTTCCGTCAGCTAACACTCTGGATATTATGAATAAATTTTCACTAGTATTCTACATGCATTTTAATACCTACTTTCATAACATAACATATCCTCACGCTGTATCCCCAACGGGGTAGTCAGAGAGGACGGAGCGGCAGGAGTCGCGGTCCTTACACACCTCTTTCGCTTCCTCAAATCTCATCATTCTCCTCACACATTTTCGCCTAGGTATGCGAGTGCTTTTGACGTTTCCGTCTGCTAACACTCTGGCTATTTGATCTTCATAAGTCAGCCTTGGTCTTCCTTGGCTTCTTTTACCACTCACTTTCGCTCTGTATATTTTCTTCGTCAGTCTTTCATCACTCATTCTTTCCATGTGCCCGAACCATCTAAGCATTCCTTTCTTCATTTTTACAATAACACTGTTGTGCAACCCTGTCATACTGCGTATCTCATCATTGCTTATCCTGTCAGCAACTACTTTCCTACTATGTAATATCTATTACATACTATAGATATCTATATACTGTTAAAGAAAGAGCTCTGTTTATCTTAATAAAAGTAAAAGAGGTGGACTATAAATAGAAAGGCATATACAATTGATATCGAATCCATTGATGAATCCAATGTAAAAATAAAGTTACAGCATGGTTACAAACTTTGGATTACAGTGAAACTGAAAAGGTTCTATGGGTGATACAGTGAAGTTTTGGATGTCTTTGTTAATATGTTTCAAGGTTATAAAGTTGCTTATATGGTTAATATGCTTTAAGAAAGTCTCTACTTATTAATTTATTATAACTTGCGTTGTTTTTGTATTCAATTGTGTCTTAAGTTTATACACACCCTCTCAAATAGATACAGGTACATAAACACCATCAACTAATGAGAGGACCATTTATACACTCTTAGCTTAACTCAGCTTTACTAAATATTAGGTATTTGTTGTCAGAAAACTAAGCATCAAACCTAACTAATCTGGCTTATTTTTTATTTATTTAACAATTTATTGCACGCAACAACATATACAAAAAGAGATACATACAGAAAAGAGAGCAAAAGGTACCGCTTATTTCTATAAGAAATTTCTCCCAGCGGACCTGCCAGAGAGACATTTTATAAAAAAAAGAAAGGAAAGAAAAGACACTATGTGTAATACAATATTATTTTACTAAATATAAATAATAATGAATGTAAAATACAATAACAAAAACACATACAATCAATATATCAATACACATAAATATGTAAATTTTAAATACTTATATAAATACAAATATATATACATACATTCAATAACGATATATATTATATAAATGATAATTATACTCAAGTGAAAATGTTTGTTTTGAACTAACTTTTCATGTAATGCTCTTTAACTGCTCGTTTAAAGCCTACTAGGGATCGACTCTCCTGAACGCTGGGGGTACGATCATTTCATAGTTTAACGGCAATTTTTGTCATATTCATTTTGTCACGTTTACCTAATGTATAGTAATCATAATTTAAAAAAATTTTTGGCAACAAATATTATTATTAATATTATTAATCAATGAAGGATTGACAGATGCCATATGGACGTTCAGCCGGGAGTTCAGTCGAGGTGCCGCTAACGATGTCGACCGAGAGCATTTCACTTTTGCTCCAGACACTGAAAGAAGAACACCTGGTCTCGATCGCTAATTCGTATTGTTTTCTATTCCTTATGATTTACTTTGGTTTCTAGTAAAATGAATCTCTAAATTGGTATTAGGAGTTAAGATAATCGCCCCGTGTATGTTTTTTAATAAATCCTACTTTTTATTATAAAAATACCATATCAATTATTGTGAATTCCAAGACCTAACAGTAGTCTCACAATACATAAGTATATATGTGTGCATACATAATATTTACAGAGGGAAAGTGAGTGGTAGCATAGCTAAGGAAGAACAACGCTGGCTTACGAAGATCAAATAGCAATAGTCTTAGCTGACGAAAATATCAAAATCGCTCGCATACCTAGGCGAAAATGTGTGAGGAGAATGATGAGATTTGAGGAAGCGAAAGAAGTATGTAAGGACCGCGACGCTTGGCGCTCCGACCTCTCTGATTACTCAGTATTAACTACTGTACTAAGACAGTACTGTACTAATTACTTAGACAGATATGTATGTATGAATATAAACTTTACTGTGCAGTAACATTTCTCCTATATTTCTTCCCATATCCCGCTGCACGTGCTGTTAATTCGGCAACACCTTTATGTACTATTATTGTAAACCAATGCTCACCATTTTCCCCTTTTTTTTATAATAATTATACTATGGATACAAGTCATCGTAGCTACTAGGAAAAAACACCATAACATCCAGACTCCTAGAGAAGTTATTCTCAAAACTTTTAGCCGGAAATTGAACCAGCTGACCCATAGCATAACCTAACCTAACCTAACTTATGGAACGCTCGATTGGTTTTTTAAGTTATTTTAAAGCACGTTATTGCAATATATCAATATTTACAGCGCGTTATATTTGTACAATCTATTAGTAAATTCACACAATTTTTTTCTTAATTTTCTTTATTTTGACCCCAACGAATCTAAACATGGCAAGTAAATCGTAACACAACATTACTACAAAGGAAATGTCATTGTATCCACCCTCTGAATAAATAAACCGCGTTCTTATGTCAATACTGACATGTCACCGTGTTTATTTGGCGTAATTATAGCTTTCAGTCTCTGAAAATTAACTAAACTCTAAACTGATATGAATAAGATCGAAATTAAAACCTCATCTCCTAGTCAAAAGCAAAACAAAGTACCAGGATGTCATGATGTACGTGGCGGTGTCATTTGCATCTATCTACGTCGAATTAGGGAATTCTTAGCTATGTTTAACTTTGGAAATATCTGGCCGTAATTGGTTGTTGTCAGGGAAAAATAAACATTAAAGAAAAATTAGGAAAGAAAATTACAATAGAACGTTAAACAGAGATGGTAAATGCAATGGTTTCAATTTAACAATCCTATATAAAACACTTGTTTTCATGCCTATCTGGAAAAATATATTGTAAAATGTGGTTGCCTATTTTCCACTCAGGCCTGTCCGTAAAAGTCGTCCAGTGTTTTGTATATTACGGTACTTGCCCTAGTCGATGAGTGACCTGTTATTTTTGGTACCATTTTGCCATCTCTGAGTCTTTGGGGTTATCTATTGTTAGAGTGGCATCAGTGTCAGTGCGATGAATGCAAAATTACATGAGTTATGTATTTATGCACGTATATAAATATATTATTACATTATAATATTTCGTCTAAAGATGATTACTGTTAAAATTGTTTTATTGTTTAAGTTGTCCAAGTATAACATAAGCAGATATAAAGACACAAATAGAACGGAATATTTTAACTATTTAACAAATGACGGTTGTCAGCAGAATGAATGTAGTTGTCCTAATAGGCGAAGTAGAGATTTCGTGTTAATTTTTGATGAATAATGCGACATTAGAACACGTCGTCGCCACATGGCGGGAGATGAAGTTCTTGAACCCACGTACATAAGTAAAGGTGTGTTGTGGATATTGAGTATTTATTAACATTATTAAATTATACATTGGCTTAAAATTCAGTGACATAATGATGTGAAAAGTTATTTTTAAATTCTATAACGTGACTTCTTTTTATTATAATATTAACGTTTGTGGAAAATGTTTTTTTTTGTGGAAAATGTTTATGATTGGTATGTTAATGAGATTATATATCTAGGAAGCGAGTTTTATTGGGATGGAAGATGTGATTTGGATGTGGAGAAACGGATGGCAACACTAAGCAAAAAAGTAAATGTTCCTATGTCCGTATTAGTAGGTACTATGAATCTAACTCAGACAAAATGGCCATCCACAATGCAGTGTCGGTACCAACCAACTTTACTGTTCGGTAGTGAGGCCTGGATATGCCCGAAATCAGTTTAAAGTAAGATAAATACATAGAATGCGATATTATAGAAATATGTATGTGCAGTGTTACTGATGAGGTTAAAATAAGCGATGAAGAGTTATGGGGCATGACAGGATGGCACGACAGTGTTATGGTAAAAACGAAGAAAGGAATGCTTAGATGGTTCAAGCACATAGAGACAATGCAATGAGTGATGAAAGCTGACGAAGAAAATCTACAGAGCGAAAGCGAGTGGTATTAGAAGCCAGGGAAGATGAAGGCTGACTGACGAAGATCAAATATCAAATACAAAATGTGAGAGGAGAGAAAGGAAGCGAAAGAAGTATGTAAAGACCGCGACGCTTGGTGCTCCGCCGTATCGCTCATCCCGTTAAGGATACAGCGTGAAAATACGTATTGTTACCTGCATGATTGTTTTTGTTGTGTTAATAGCTCTTATAACTTGTGATTTCTGAACTAATATATTAATTTTTAATATGTAAATATTTATTGGGGTAACTAATATATTAATTTTTAAAATTTAAATAGAAAAGTATCACTTAACTATATTATTTATGTTTGAAACAATACATTCCGAAATAATTCGTCGTAATAAATGAAATGTAAGTTAAAATTAAATTAAATATATTGTTGAAATTGTTACAGTTATACAACGCACTTTATAAACCAATACCAAATCGGTAGCTAACTAATCCTCTTACACATACGTATATGAATTTTAAATATATCTGATTAATATGGGTTATTACAACGCTTCTGTATTCACTCATCTATAAGAATTAAAATACGTTATTCGTTGCTAAATATAGGAAGATTATGTCGCTAGCATTAAACCAAAACGAATTTTATTCAGGACATATTATAAGAGTAACTGTTTGTAATATTATTTACTAGTGACATCTTCTACGTGTTTCTTATAAGAAGCGTAAGATTAAAGGTCATAATGGATTCATTATTGTAATTTGCAAAAATAATGTAACTATTTTTTGGTATAATAGCTTCTTATAATCTTCAAAAATGATAATAGCTACAGATAGGAAATTTAATGGTATTAATAAATGAGCACTGATTTAAAAATTATTTTAGAGTTAAAGATTTTGTCGAAAATTTAAAACTTATGTCGGAGCATGTTATTTGTATTGATTATTACAATACAAATGAATCGATTCTTACTGCTATATTAATACATATATTATTTGAGTTTCGCGATATTGCGTACTGTTACAAGCATCATTATATCACAGGTTTACTGGTGAACCTACGGGAGGATATTTGACAGCAAACATTTCACTCTACTCTCTTTGTAATTCGTAATTGTCTTATAACTTGTGAACTTTGAAAGAATTCACCGAAACCTTCAACTGAAAAAATTCACTAACCTTTAAAATATTGTAATGAAATTCTACTATGACATGAAATAAATAATACCTGAATTATAGTCTTATAATTAATTTCAGAGATAGACTATAGACTAATTTAAATAGATTTTTTCTTTCAAAATATCCTCATCGTTCAAATGTAGTTGTGTTACAATTTTAAGTATATTTTAAATAATTGTTATTTCGACATTTATTAGTTTAAAACGGAAATTGTAAACTATAAAGTTTACAAAGACGGCATTTAATTGACCCTGTGTTAATTTTAACACCTGATTTTATGGGAGTAACAAAAAACAAATTTACCTTAAAAGGGCTATGACGTGTTCATATATCAATGAAACAATAACATCTGTTTGCTGGACGAAACAAGACTCAATTTGATGGGTGGAATTGATATCGAGCTTGAGGTGAATAAATTTTAAACTCATTATAAGTATAAATTGAATGACCCTTTTTATATCAAAAAGGTTTATAACACAAATAAACATTCGGATCACCTGAATGTGAGAAGTTATCATAGCTTAAGTACGTCTGCAAATTTGCTATTTGTAGTATACAGATCCAGTAAAAAAATTTCACAACCTTTGCGAAGTCCTCCTATATTGTAGACTGTTGGAAAAATCTTGATAAGGAGCTCATACTACAATCTGACTTTAACTTATAAAATAATAAGAAATCCCTTGGATGTTATATGGCCTGCGCAGAAAAGCTGACACATAATTGTTTTTTTCCCATAGTATATCAAAATAGTTGGATGACTTATCAAAATAAGCAAATTAATAGTATTATTGGAGCATTCAAGCCAGTATCTTTTGTTTAAAATATGAACACAATTTAGCAACCACGTTAATATTTCTCTACTTCTATAAACCAAATGCGACATTATTATTATTATTATTATTATACATAAGAACCTTCCTCGATAAATATTGTAATTAGCCTTTTTCCTGGGAAGATTTAAAAAAGATCCGCTAGGGGCAGCACCGGTGGGGGGGTACATATGTTTTGAATTCTCTTTTCTTGTATATGTCATTGTATTATTGAAAATTTTATTATTTTAAATAAACTGTATTGTTTTATTTTTTTTGTATATTTAATAATTGAAGAATGTATTGCAAATGGTAATGATAAATTTTTTTTATTGGAATTGATGGTGGTATGTCTAGCGGATAAACAGCAACGCATGAAACTACTCAACCCAACTCTACCAAGTTCAACATCCTGCACTTTTCCTACTACAAATTGGGAAAATTTTCCATCCCAAGCTATTCCTCGTTCTTTTTGCTATGATATAATGTATGATTATATTACTACCGGTCCTATTGATACTTTAGATTTAAACGCTACTTTATCTGACGATGATGAACAGCTTCCGAATTGTGGAAACTCGAAAGCACTTCAAAGAGGAAGACAATATTGTTTGAGTGACTTTGTGTTAAATATGGAAGATAATGCGAATGATTTAGCATATTACTTAAGAGCAGATGTACAATCTTCTTTTCGAGTCACTGTAAAGTACAAAATAAGTATAGCTTTGGATAAAAACAGTAGCAAAATTATAGATGCTCAGTGTCAGTGCCCGGCATCTTCTTCAAAGAACTGCTCTCACATAATTGCTTTACTTTATAAACTTGAGGATTACACTATACGTTACGGTTATGACGCACTCACAAGCACATCAAAATTAAAAGAATGGAATAAATGTAGAAAATTAGGCAATAATCCTGACAATATTTTAACTGTTAGCTATCCTACTAAACGCAAACACGTAAAGAAATCAATCATAAGTTTTGTTCCGAAAAAAGCAAGTATTTAAATGATAACCATGATAAAAATCAGTTCACGTCAAGATTTAAATTAAATGTCCTCAAGTATTGAAAGACTGCTCACCTTTTGATCTAGATAAAATCAAGAATTCTAATAATCTATGTTACACTGTTAAAAATAATCAAATTCATTTGAAAAGAAACCACAATTATTATTTTCAAATTCAACTGACGCTCGCAATACTAGAATTAGAGTACTGTGATTTTATAATTTGGTCTGGGCTTCATATTTTTGCTACAGAACGAATAAATCGAGATGAAATCTTTATTCAAGCTTTAACACAAAAGTTACAGAAAGTTCATAAAATATTAGCTCGTGAATTTTTCGAAATGCGACTGCCTAGAAATTTATCACTCAATCGTATTGAAGACTGATAAAGACCTTCATTTCTTAATTATTATTATTTTTATTACTGTTACTATTCCTATTTATTTGTACTTTTTACTTAAAGAAGTTACTAATACTTGAAAAGCTTGGCATATTAATGTTTATTTGTTGTGATTGTAACTTTATGCATGTAACTTAATATTTTTAAGTGTTTTAGATTTTATTCTTCAAGTTATAATTCAAAACATATGTACTCCCCACCGGTGCTGCCCCTAGCGGATCTTTTTTAAATCTTTCCAGGAAAAAGGCTAATTAAAGATGAAAACCGCATCGAAATTCGTTAAAAAAATTGAAAGTTATTAGCGAATATACAGACAAACGCGAATTGCGAATTTGATTTATATTATATGAAGATAATTTATTTTATTATAACTATAAGGTGCCAATTTAATACAATATTTATGACAAATGTTTAAAAGCTTTGTCGTAAACAGTTTGGTATTTTTTATTTCCATAAAAGTATTACCCTATTTTTAGTGTCTGTTTCTATTCGCCGTTGAAAACATATTCTATTACGAACCACCTAATATGTAAATTAGAATTCAATTATCGTGTAAACGGACATGTGTTTTACAGATAATATTGGGTATTTTATGCTAATTTAAGAGATATCAGTAAAACAAGTGTCTGATTTTCCACCATTTTGCATGTTTGTGGTTTCACTTCAAATGAAGCTGATAATAATCTGTCTTTCTATATTCTATATACATATATAATGAAAACTAAATGTTCATTTACGCTCCGAGAAGCGGGCGGGTAACGGCTAATCTTTTATAAATAAGAAGTGATATTGTTTTGAAATTTTTTCGACATACACATATTACGCCGAATGATGCTTATGCTCGCATATGCTAATTTGCCGAGGAGAGTAGAGACAAGAGGAGAGAATATTGTAACTGATAAGGTTAATCCGAGGTGCGATTATTGCTAGTTGAGGCTAGTAAATGTCGTCCGTATAGTACACTTAATTTGTGCAAGTAAGTTACTAAACTTCAGTGAACAGATTTCATACCAGTAAGTTTGCGTGTCAAGCTAAGACAGTATAGCATATCTCGGTGACACGGGTTTATTAAATGGAGCCAGGATAGTGTAATTCTATTAGCAAGCAGCGACTGGCTGTGGCTGTGGATGCATTTCATGCCAGTAAATTAATGTTTTGAACCAGGAAAATATAGTGTGCCTCGGTGAAACGAGGGCATTAAATGAAGTCGCGATAGTATATTTTGTGCTAGTAAGTTACTAGCTTTGTGTCAACAGATTTTAAGCGAGAAAGCTAGCGTTTCAAGTCAGAATATGGTGCGGTATCCTTCTGTGATGTGACTCTAGTAAACGACATTCCAATGGGCCATGACCACGAAGACCCCTTTAGTAGTTAATTGCGACAGGCGGAGAAGATTGTTGCCTTATTCTCTGACCCGGGCTATAGAGCTAACAGTTAGCTGCTAACTGTTCGCATTATAGGCGCCGACGCCTTTACTTACCATCCTCTTTCTGCATCATTGCATCCTTTCAGAAGGAGGACATGGCCTTCCACGACTCTTTATCTGCCAACATAGCCGTTGCTGCCGCTGGCAGGGACAGATTTCGCCCCATCTGGCAGACCGGACTCAGCGCTGGTAGATTTACGCAGGGCACTCCTCCAGCGTTTGCGCATTATCTGTGCATAACGGCTACACTCGATTATTGTAATAGATTAAGACCATTGAGGTTAATGCATGGATTATGACTCTTACTGAAACCAAAATTGGTCATTGTTTTTTTATTTTACACAGACATTTGTGATGAATTTACCTCTTGATACAAAATCCATTTCAGTGTTAGTGCAAATGCAAATAAAGTTACGTTTAATTTATAAAGTCGTATATTAAGGTCTTAATTTTATAGTGCTAATTCGAGAGTCGAGTCGGGCAAACAATGTCCACACGTGAACATGACGGGCCTTCTACAATGACCTTTTAAAATGTATGTAGTTTTCGAATTAATTTTTTAGCACAATAAATAATGTTAATAAGACGTAGGGTTGGAATTATACTATCACAAAACTTTTTTTAGTTTTTGTAATTAGGGTCGGTTACATCGTTTCTTCTTCTTATAGTTTCATAAAAAGAACATCTAGGGTATTAAAATTATCATACACAAATATAATAATTTAAAAATTCTCTATGCGTACAAGTCAAAACTTTATGCAAAATACGTACATAATATTAGGTATATAAATCATACATACATATCTTCATGCTGTATGTCCAACAGGGTAGTCAGTGTCCGGAAAGTCAAGCGTCGCAGTTCTTACCGACTCAGTGCCGCGACCGGCGCGGCGCGGGCGTGTTCAAATATGTATATTATTTCAAAATACTTACATTGTAAAAATTATTCTTAATAAGAAATAAACACCTATTTTTTCTTTATTATTATAAATATTTTGGCTGAATTAAAACTTTACAATTATATATTTTTTTACTTTCTAACTTTTTATTGTAACTTTCTATATGAAGAAAACAGTACTTTCGCGATTATATTTTGCTTTAAAATTTTTTCCCAGTTCCAAATTCAAATTCAAATCCAAAACAGCGAATATATATTTTTTTTTTATAAATCACATGGGAGTCATATTCTAGGTTTCTCGGGGTGCTGATTGCGACTTTTTTTTATTAAAAATCTTTTAATCGAAATGCTCACATTGTGCATGTAATCTTCTTGCAACTTTGTCGCCATACACCGATGCGTCCAGTCACAACCAATATTGAAATTTACGACTGCCCATTGTAGACTCGACATTATATTTTATAACTTTATTGGTCACTCTTTGACGAGTACCGATTTTCGCTTACAATTCGACTCGGAACCTAAAAAGCCCATTACGCTTTCCGTGTGGTCTAAACGCCGTGGCTAATCGGGATAGTACAAGAAAAAGGTGTTTTGTTGACAAGTTATTTATTGTTACATTGTATTTGGGTGGCATTTTTTGTTAAACGAATATTATTAATGTAACTTACATTAATAATAGTGTATTACTGCATAATATACCTAATTCTTAGAGTTAGATTATTATTCTTTAACTTTTTCGGGTTTATTTAATTTTTTGGATTAATTTACTTAATTGCGGTGTCTTTAATGAAATTTTAGAACACAATCGAAATTAACAGACATTTATCTCCATAACATGTAAGTGAACGCTTTTGATATTATTGTCAAAACATACTCAGATTATTTATTTTAATGTGATATATATACATGTCTTCACGCCGTATCCTTAACGAGGTAGTCAGAGAGGACGGAGCGCTAAGCTTCGAGGTCCATACATATTTCTTTCGATTCCTCAAATCGTATCATTCTCCTCACACATTTTCTCCTAGGTATGCTTTTGACATTTCCATCGACTATTTGATCTTGATAAATCAGCTTTGGTCTTCCTTGGCTTAACAATTAATTTAATTATGTACAGTGTTTATATATATTTTTACATTTGAACTTTGGAATCCATTCTAATCGATTACGAAAATTCGGTCAACTGCGAGTTCTATTCGCGCACTGAAGATTGAGTACAATATTTATAACATGTTAAATTTTTGATTGATTTATGAAAATCTATAAAAAAATCTATAATCTTAGGCCTAATATTTTTGATAATTGGTATTTTTTGATCTTATTTTTAATCACGGAAAGCGGAATTAAAAGTATCATAGGAGAGTTGACCCCGGATAGGGAACAGGCCAGTAATGATGATGTTCCTAGTATTTTTTATGGTTATGACGATTTTTTATACGTCCGTTAATTTTTTTATACCTATAGCTTTTATTATATTGTAATTTTCCTACAAAATTTAGATAAGGTGTCACAATTTTTAAAAATTTAAAATTATATGTTTAGTAGTTTCAGAGACATGAAGATAGAAATAGTCAAGCAGAGTTCGGGTTTGCCCCTTCCGAATGTGCATGTCAAAAAATGTAATGGTTTGTCTCTAATTCGAATCAGTGAGATCTCATGTTTCCAATTTTCCTTTTTAGCTACAGAACTCTAAAAATGGTTAAGTTGTTTATTTATTCAACACTAAAAAGCTGACAATAAAAATCAAATGATAATCCTTTAATCTCAAGAATAAATACGAAAATCACATGTGCTCCATTTCGCCCACCACTTGTAACGGATCCATACAAAAAATTGCAACTCTAAAAGGTATTTTAAATCCGCAAACATATCGGTGAGCCCCCTTCATATTTCACCCTTCGGTAGTTCGGTGTTGAACAGTTAGATAAAACGTTTGAACTTTAAAAAGTGAATCGATCATAAATGCTGAATAAAGTTTATTAAGATTGAGACACATCGAGATAAACATTAGTTTTATAAAAAATTGGTACTTACATAAAACATTATAGGAAAGTTCGTTCCGAGGGGCTTTCTGAACCCGGAATCTCCTTGAACTGCACCATCGAAGGTCACCGTGGGGTTTTAATTAGTGGAATTCTGATGTAACCGCCTCGTTTCTCCAGAGAACATGTATGATGAGTTCCCCACTTAAAAAAAAGGGTCAGTTCGCTACACTGCTGAGTAAGACATTCGTAGCGTAAAGATCAATGCCATTTATCACCCCAGCATATGACCAGCACCGGTCAACCTATGGTCGCCGTGCGATTAACTAGCGGAGGCTTCGTGCTCAATGAATTACGTTGTTGAGAATTTTTTACTAAACCTTGCATGAACAATAAGCGGTTTTATCCGTTTCTGCTTCATTAAAATATATTTTCACCGAAGTATGCGAGTGCTTTTGTCTTTGTCGACAGCTAACACTTGAGATATTTATTTTTCAAGTTTTTCCCGTCTTTTTCTTTGTCACATTTTTTCTTTAATTCTTCTTCTTCATAGCCTTCATTCGCAACGCAATTAAAGAAGAGATTTTCATTGAAAATGCAATTTTTTTTTCTGTTAGATTACACTTCCACCTTAATTTTACTTTAAATGAATTTCAAAAGATTCAGAAACCGTAAAACAAATCTGTCACATTTATCTAGATATACGCAAATGTACCTACACCTGAAGTATTTCTCTCGATGTGTCACTACCTAACATATCTCTGCCATCGCTCCGGCTTAATACCGATGGATAGATACCAAATGTTATAGTTTGAGTCATGATGACTGTACGATCTACACCATCTCTACATTACAGGGGGGTTGAGAAGGCATGACATATTATATTTATGCGTATTAGATATAAACTTTAGGTACTGCAGTGGTTTTATTATACATCGAATCATATAATCTTATGTATGTATATCTACCTTTATCTCTGTCTTTAATCTGTAAACTTCCACGACCCTGACAAGCAAGAGAGCAAAAGTAAATTCAACAAGTTACAATGGGCGAAAATTCCGCTTAACCCAGTCTCACCTTCGAAAGTTTCTGCTGCGTTACTAAAAAAAGGCAATCAAGCCAACTGTATGAACTCACTCGTATTTTATATTAGGCGTAGTTCAAATCGCATAATTTTTTAAATTTATGTTCATCGGCATTTATTCCACTTCGTCACTCCCAACCAGTCAGAAGAAATGATAAATTAGCCACGGCTTATAGAGACTAATTCGGCAAAAGTGAATTTTGGGGTTCCGTAGGCCGAGATGAGGAAGAAAAATAGTTCACACGCTGACTTTGCAATATGCACGCTAATGCTTTGACGGTATAATCGAATGAGAGAGGAAATTAAGGCATCGGAAAATCCTTATGGCTGTATTAAGAAGAATGATTCGAATGATTTTGTTTGGGTGTCCTATAAGGCAAAAATATTAAGGGCTACTATCCCGTAACTCTATTTGTGTGATATTCAGTAAAGTATAATTTTTTTGTGTTACGCACTAGAATTAATAAAACAGAACTCTCATAAGAATCACCTTGGTGCGTCTGTTATTTGACATTATTTTCAGAATCCATTTTAATGAAAAAGCTGGTGTTTAGAACAATTGTAATAGGAATAATCGCCCAAATATATACGACTAGAGTATTAGACTTCAAAAATTGACTTTTGTCTTTGGGGATATCTTTTGGAGGCTTAACTAAAGACTTAAAAAATATTTTTGAGGTCATTGCGGTTATAGCATAGGATGTGAAAACTCTTTAAATTATGAATTTATAAAAAGTTGTAACAGAACAGAGTATGCTTTATTAAACAATTTTTCAAAGAAACATACGAAAATGTAGTTTTTATGAAACATATTATAACATAATTCAACAAACACTTTTGGCATTGAATATTATAAACGTATCGTATTATGAATAAGCTTTTATAAATAAATATCACTCTTTCCTACACATCGACGACCTAGTTTGTGGATAACTAATACATTTAACTGTATTTGATATGAGGTATTTCTAATTTCTCATCTTTACTTTTTTACCAAAGTTTTAAACTAAGTCTACTTTCACATACAGAACAACAGACTGATCATTAAAGATACGCTTCGACAGAGAATTATCGCTTTTACGAAGTAAATGCGAATTTATGTAAATTTCATATAATGGAATATAGAAATCTGTTTATATTTTGTGAAAATTTTTTTTACAATGCGATTAACAATTTTTTATTACAAAACTAATAAAAATATGTAAACCGTAATAAAACTTTTATTATAACGTCGTTTGTAAGCGGGAATATACAAAATCTTGTCTCATCAGTGAAACATGCCTTTTTTTAATCTTTAATTTTGCATTAAATAAAAATTGACAAATAAAATAATGATAAAGAGTTTCATTTAATAAATGTGAAATTTTTGTAAGGAAAAAAGCGAAATTTTAGTTATCTATTTGCGAAAATTCTGTACTTCTTACACATACACGTAAACGTCTGGGACTTTTTCCACAAATTTTCCTGCATGGTATTCGTTTTAGTTGAACTTTAATACCTAAATGACATATTACTTTCTGCGCTCCAGCTCTGCCGTCACAACATAGCGTTTCACGTTCGCCTGCTTCCTGCCATACGCCTTCATAATACTCTTAAATACCAATGTTATTCTGTAATCCTAACAAATATAGTCATGTTTTATTCATCTAAGTAAAAGCAATTTACAAAAAGATGCCTATATATCTACAAAATTGATTGTTGGGTAGCACTTAGCATCTTCGCGATCGACAAAAAATGTTTTTTTACAAGCAACAATGCAGCGACACAATGCGGCAAAATACAGGCTGGTCAATCTGAAAACACAAAAATTATCTAAAGAAAATGAGAAAACCAAGTAAATGTTAATTATTTATGTGACAGATTCTTCATACAGAGTTTTGAATAATTCCAAACATTGTCATAAATTATTACAGACTTCCTCAAAGTTGCCGCTTAAAAAGCTGTCATTGCTTAGGGTGCCCAGCAGACTGGCGACATTACCTCTATGAAAAGCCAAACTCATTCGTTGACGAAGGCGTCTCCCAGCCCGACAGTCCTCCAAAGCCTCGACCAGTCTCTTACAAATGTCAGAAACCAGTCGATGGGGTTCGGAGCCCCAGGGTCCCAAAGTTTCGACAACTAAGACGTTCAAATGAAACTCTCAGAGAGAGTTTATCATATACAAACAGAAGTTAACGGGAAATTATAGCAGTAGTTTTCCGAAGTTTCAAATCAATTCTTCTAATTTATAAACAAGAGTAGGCCCAAGTGTTTAACCCGATAATTGAGTGAGTGTACTAACGAATGAGTTATGACAGATAGTGATCGACGTTGCGTAAAACAACAGATGGTGTTATATTGCAAATTACCGTAAGTAATCTGTAATGAGCTCACCTGTTACCATATGACATTGAGTAATATTTTCTAATGCGTAGGGTGTAACTTTGCTTAGTAACTAATGACGGGGAGTATATGACTTATTTTGAAGGACTACTATATTTGATTTACTTGTTTAGTTAGTTCTCCGCCCATATCATAGAACTCACGTCAGGTAATAGGACATATTAAAAAAACTGACCAAGTGCGAATCAGATTCACTCACCGTGGGTTCCGTACTACCTTAAAATGTATTCGTGTTTATGTATTTAGTAGCTACTTGTACGTTCTTAAAATGTTATGAGTGCACGTGTTCGAGTATGTATATGTAGCCTATATATATACATAAAGAAATATAAGAATATTTATTTATAATGACTCGTAATTGTATACATACAAACATATCTTCACGCTGTATCCCAAACGGGATAGTCAGAGAGGATGGAGCGCCAAGCGTCGCGGTCCTTACATACTTCATTCGCTAATTGTATACGTATAATATAATATATATAATTATAAGTTACGAGTTAGTCATTTTGCACATTATATTTTTGTGGTGTGAGTTGTGTGTGTGAGTGTGTGTGTCTATGTGTATGTACATGTTTATGTGATCTGAATAGGTGATTAGCGATTACTTCATTATTTTCAAGAGATTACAAAAAGCAGATAGCGATAGTCGCGCCGTAGTCGCGTAACGGATATCTAAAATTGCTAAAATTATTTAAGATGCTTCTGTTACAAAGCACCACCAGCAGTAGCTTTTAGTTCCAGCAGTAGTTTTTAGTTCCCGCAGTAGATTTCTCGACGGAGGCAGCACTAGTGATTTGCGATGCCACATAATACCATTTATTTTGAGAATAAATATCGCGTGACAATCGGCTATTGCATACTAAATGCAGTTGGGTAATAAACTAGCTGTGTTCCGCTTTACGATAACTAAAAGTGGCATGAAAGTACCATTTTGCTGTCTTTGTTTTGTCCACCGCGAACAAAAAAAGGCGTTATGTTGTGAATGTATTCATCAAATATTAATTCGAAATAGATGTACGGTAAGGTATTTTACTCTTTCTTAAGTTATATTTTTAAGTAATCGTGCGATAGATCTATAAGGTCCCTAGATAAGTTATAAAATTAGTTTAAATTTAGAACACCTAGAACTCTTGCTAACAACTTTATTTATTTATTTAAGAAATCAGTTAAACGGATCATATTTTTGTGTTACATCGTCATGAAAGTATCTCTAGTTAAATATTTCGTTATTTAAAATTAACGCATGCACGTGTTAAACCATAGCATAAGGTTTTTTGAATAAAATTACCATAATATTTGTACCATGCTGAAGTTTAGCCCTTTCATACATTTACCCTATTTTATTTTGATCAAAAGATAAAATAAATCGTAAAACAAAGCTTGTCTGTTCGAGTTCATATTAGAAAATGTTTGACTGGTTTTGAAGAAATCTTCTAAATAATCATTGTCTTAAATATGCGCACATGCCTTTATAAGTTATGCATTTTATATTTGGTGAAATGGAAATGTGAAAACCGTCTTCAAAAAAAAACTGAAAAGTGCAAAATAACTTTTCTTCACTTATCAAAACTCAAGCATTGCGCTTAAGTTTTGTCTGAAGTCGGTGCCAAGCCCACCAAACTAATACATTTTCTGTTGTTGCACATTGATTTGGCACCGAGTTTAATAACTGTCAAATATAACTATATAGGTATGTGTATCGTACTTATAAAGTTACTTGAGTTTTGATTAGTAAAGGAAAGTTATTTTGTAGTTTTGAGTGTTTTTCCTGAAGGCGGTTTAATTTTTATCTTAAAATTTTATTATATCTGTCTTTTGAGTGACCTTGGCCTAAATAAATATCTAGGGCACCTGCCCTTGATATTTACATACAATTAACTACAATTAACACAGCAGTCTACAATTAACTTCTTTCTAATTCTGTAGCGCAACGATATAAAAGAGAATCATTATATAAATTAAGGTTATAACCAGGTCGAGTTACTTGGTATTATTTGGTGTATCTTCGAAGTCCAAACTACAATAACGGTGAAATTTAAATGGGATCACCTCGGAAGTATACCCTTTCAAATGAAAAAAAATTCGAAATCGGTTCACAATTGACGAAGTCATCGGTAAACATACATAAAAAAAGAAAAAAGAACATTCATGCAGACGAACATGGAACCTCCTCCTTTTTTGATGTCAGTTAAAAAGTACGTATACCTAAGTGAAAATATGTAAGGAGAATGATGAGATTCGAAGAGGTCAAAAAGTATGCAAGGACCGCGATGCACTTCATTCTCTCTGACGACCCCGTTACGGATACAGCGTAAAATATATATATATATATACATATATATGTATAATTACAGAAAGGATAAAGTGTAGAGTATCAGAATTTCTCAAATCTTGTTGTTGTCTTTGTACATTTATACAAAAATTATACAGAAGTCTTTAATTTCTCCATCACTATACACTGATTAAAACATCATGATTATACAATTTCTCAAATCTTCTTGTTCTCTTTGTACATTTATATAGAAGTTGTACAGAAGTCTCTGACGTCATCATCACATAATGCACTAAATAACACATCATGTATTAAAGTTGTTTTTATTTTCCAGTCACAACTACAGTCATATATAATAGCTACAAAATGTAAAATATTATGTTGTGATGTCATAAACAATCAATCAACATATGGAAAGCCAATAAAATTCAGATTTTGATAATATATCGATCAACGAAAATGTTCGAACCCAACATTTATTCGTAATTTCAAGCAGTGGATCGTCACATGACATGCGAGAGCACTTATAAATATAACAGTCATCGAATTTTAGTGTAGAAATATCGACATATGTGCAAGACAACCCTACACGCCCACCGGTCAAATTTGATTTACGCGTAAATTACGTGTCGTGAACTATGTGTACTCTTACCTTGATTCTCCATACAATCATGTCACAGGTTAAAAAATGCAGTACAAACTTACTAAATGTACTTACCGCAAAATATAATTTTTAAAGCATTGAAATGTTTGATTTCGGAAGCATGCAAACAGTATTTTTTAATCTGGCATTTTCGAGGGTCGAAAGTAGCCTACATTACGCTTTAAAAAGTCTCTCCCAATGTATGTCGTGTTAAAATCAGTTCAGCCGTTTCAAACAATAACAAAAACAGAAGGACTGACAAATATTTTCAAACCGCGTGTTCTTGTTTTGGTATGGTACAAATAACTAAAAATAACCATATTATAAGAATAGTAACAATAAGCCTTTTTCTGAATTTTTCCACTGGATAATGTTTAATGAAGTTTTTCTTGAAAAGTCTAGTTTCTTGTTTCTGAGTACCTATGGGAAAAAGCCTCCTCTAGCTCTTTCCAATGGTGTTTATCTATAGTAGCTCTACTCAAATGAGGTCCAGCGGTTTGTTTAATTTCATCCTCCTATCTCTTGTGTTGCCTGCCTCTCGTTCGTTTACCGTCTCTCGGATACCATTGTGATAGTTTTGCTACATTTCTCGTGTTTGTTGCGAATCGTATCTCCTACCCAGCGCCATTTTTTTTTACAAGCTTTTATTTATCTTGCGTGCTATTGCTAATCTATTCTAGTTAATATGTCTATTAATTAATTTCTGTTTCTGATGGATTCCGCATTTATCCTGTCGCTATTTCTTTAACACAGCATACTTTTTTCCATGGCTGTTTGGCAGATTTGCAATCTGTCCCTATGGGTTTTGGTGAGTGACCATGTTTCACATCCATATGTAAGGCATGGTATACAAATATTTTATCTCATGCTGTAGTTATTACTTTTCATAATTTCTATTAAACTCCAGTACTTTAACCAAACTGTTGCGATTCTTTTATTAATTTATTTTGTTCACTGGGCTTGAGTCGCAATGATTTGTTCTAAATGTGTATATTCCTGTACGAATTTTAATTTTTTGGCAATCACTGTTATTTCATCCTCTGTCGAGTTTGTCATTACTATAGTTTGTTAAATAGTAACTTCAAATCCCTCTATCTTACTTTCGTCAGATAACTTCCTAATCGTCATCTCCAAACTTTTAGGGCTGTCTTCAAACAGCACTCAAATAAAAACAAATAACCATAATACGAGTTTAATAAAAAGCTTTTGTATCAAATTCGCAGACCAACATTTTAATTTTACATATTTGTATAAACATATCAGATTTACCCATGCATAATATTTATAGACGATAAGTAACGTAAAAAACTAGTTTAAGTTTTGAATAAAGAATTTTTTTTAACTTAAAATCGATTTAAAAAAATGTTAAAATAAACCTATAAAGCTATGAGCATAGTCTAAAAATGCATCTGCGATTGACATTGAAAATTGATAAAAGTTACGCAATAGTAGATCTCAACAAGGGCAAAGCTACAATTTCCGGAAATTTAGATAAAAAAATAAGAGTGTGATCTCGAAATATGACTGCGAATATGACTCTCTCGTGGTCTGGCTGCCATGTTTTAAAAAGTCTGCGCACCTGAGAAACAATACTGTGATTTCAGATTATTAAATAACACACTGTTTTCATTTAGTATAGGCTTAGAACTTAAATTTTTTGCAAAGGGCATTCGAAACATAATTACTTGGGAAAGATTTTTTTTATATATTTTACTCAAATGATGTTGTTCTTACCGCGATGAAAATTTTGGGCGAATTCCCTATATTTTAACGGTGAAGCATTATGTATGATCACGGCTAAACTGTTGAAATGTGGGTAGCTATTTAGGAGCAAACATTTCTGTCTATTTTCTTACTAGACAGTTTTTACTTTTTTCGTCGTCACTATTGGAATTCACTGGATAGTTACATTCAATACCAAATATTAACAACAGCATTACATTTTTAGGATTAGTGGGCTCCATTGAACATTAAGCCTATCTCTACTTTTCATATAATAAACTGTTTAATGTCTAATAATATCTGTATATAATATAACAAGTATAAACTACTTATTTTAAATAATTTGTACTATACCTTATTTTATAGTCTGTGGTATCTAGTCTCATATTCTGTAAAGGTAATAAACGAAGGTGCAATAACTCTCCCTTTTTCCAGTCAAGTGCGCTTTGTTCGTAATCAGTAATGCATTAATTTGAATATTCGCGGTGTCAGATGTCAAATGGTTTGTAATTTTGTATTTGTCTTTTTTGTTACTCATAAATGACTGCGGAAGTACACAAAAGTGTACGTCTGTTCTAATTTGACACGATCATTGTCATATGTGTCGTGTACATATTACTGTTATAATATGACACATTATTCTTGAAGTAATTAAGGTAGGTTTCAAAACAATTTTTATTTTTAAGGTTTTCTTTGCCAATATGGCGAAAATGGATTTTTTATAATATCGTCATATCTGTCTGTCCATCTGCTTATCTGTTTGTATGTCACAGCCGATTTATGACGTCATATTTACACTTATTGAGATTAAATTTGGAATAGCGATGTAAACTTGTAGCTCCAAGCCAGAAATAAGAACCGAAATGTTGAACAATCAGGTTTCGGAAACCTCTTAATTTTTTTATTAACTTAGCAATAATAAAAAAATTAAGAGCAAAACTTAGCAAACTTAGCAATAATATGTATAATTCATGTTCAAAACACTCTTAGCGTTTTTGTTTTACACTGCAATATTAAAAATAAACAAATATGCAAACAAAACGAACACATATGCAAAGCTTTGCATATTATGTACCTATATGGAAAAAACTCCTGTATCGATGAATTGTAAAATTATGTTTTGCAAATAGCGCCAAAAAATTAACGTAATTTGTCGAAAAAATTCGTTGTTTTTATTTTTAGTGCAAAATTGTAATTTCCTAATATTATTTAATGTGTAATATTGTACATAAATATAAGCATAATCCCCTTAAAGAATTAAAATAGCAAACCTGCCATACTTTAGGCAAATTAATCTGAGCTGTAGTGCATTATCCTTCTAAATAACCACTTATTAAGTCTGCTCCTATTTTACGCTTACAATGGCGCCCACAAAAAGTATTAAGCCACCCCAAAGTTTAGTCAAACTTTGAACACCTGCAAAGTTCACGTCCAACTTGCACAATATGCGGCGACGCATTTTTAAATTGGTCATACGCTCAAATACGACGAAACACGGAAAACTCTAAACAGTATTGTAAAATTTTGTATTTATCTTCGCGATCCCCGTCTAAGTGAATTTAAAAACAATACAATACTGTACAAAATATTACTTTATTACAACATAAATATACAGAAACAAAAGAACTAGACAGCAACTAGAAATCTTAAATATAGCTAAAACAAAGTAAATGAGAAAGCACGAAACTTAAGTACATATAAATACCTAATACCTATCTATCTACTTAAAAAACGAGGAATTAAAAAAGTAATTAAAAAAAAAATCAAAAGGGCTTCAAAACACTAACGAAATAAAGAATAACTGAAAAGACAATAATAATAAGTTATACTAATTAAAATTTATATTTATACCTACCTATATAAAAAGTTATACCTGTATAAAAAAAATCTAAAATTAAAATCAAAAGTGAGTGTCTACCTAAGTAGGTACATCCTATATTTTTTGAGATCGGTGCCAGCCCTGCTAAGTTGCTGCCCAATATAGCTACACTTTCTTGTACTTTCTTCTCTTATTCAGATTATATTATACATATTTTATTGTTACAGAAATTAACATCGCACGCTTATTAGCCGAATGACCTGTTCTCACCCTCAACAAATCATAATGAAGAATTATTGTTTTTAACGTCACACTCCAAGTGTTTTGTGTTAGGATTTCCTTTCTATAAGTCTCTTCGTGCTTTAAACAAACACGTTTACACTTGTCCTTGTTTTTGTAGATGCTATTGTACCACATTTTTCAAAAATGTTTTTGCAGCTTCTAAAAAAAAAAAATTGCGCCATAACTCTTTGGTATAAAGGTGATATTTGTAGTGAATCAACCGAAGTTTATGTTTGTTATAATAGGGTCAAAATTTTAGACCCTTTTGTGATCACTGGTACGTGATAATTGGGTGAGACAGGTTCGTTGATGTTCACACATGTTGGTTATAGACCATGGTGATTTTTTTGTTTTAGTAAAAACGCTATTGTTGTTAAATCGTTCTGTTTATTTTATATTTACTTTTATTCTTGAACTACTTGGGTGTCGTGAGCTTGTGAGGCTCATGGAGCTTATTTAACTTTAAATAAGATGCACGTTACGGTTTTTCAATTATGTATGTATGTTTGCTAGATAGTTATGTTCTAATCCACAATATATTACAAGTTAAGTATAACTCGAAGATAATATTTTTATATTAAGTTAAATCTAGCATATTCTACTATTTAGAAATTAAATATTTTATAGTACCTGTTTGTTATAATTGACTAAAAAGACAATAAAAAACTTGAATTACAATTGCATCTCCAAAGGAGTAATTTTGTACCCGTGTAATGTTATAACCCAAAAATGCACATAGGCTCAAGTAGGCACACACACACAACAGAGAAATTAAACAAATCCGGACTATGTTTAGTATAACATAATCATAATGTAAATAGTACACCAAATAACAAAAAAATGTAAAAAATAGAGCTAGAAATGTTTTTCAATTACGGACAAAATAAACTTACTACGCATTATTCCATCTCAATATACTACTAAATATATCTAAAAAGAGGAAATATAATGTAGAGACAGTGCTCAAACATTATCTTCCATGACTTGTGTGTAATCGCCCCACTGCTTCCAAAGTGGACCGACGAATAAATCATTGCTAATACGATTTATTTTCGACATATTTTTGCCACTATGTGTATCACCCCTTAGTTGAGAAGGGAAATTGTTTGTTATATAACGTTAGTAAGATGACTCGGCATTAAAAATCTGTTATATACAGGCGTAGGTTCCAAATTCTTAAACGCCAGACATAAATCTGCCCTATATGATTCTTTTTTGTCCTCATAAAAGCAATCAACATTTTTTTTTGTAACAAGGCGACAATAAGTAATAAAAAATAACGTTGAAATCAAATCAATTTATTAAATTAAACACAATTGGAAGATCTTCATGGACATCAAAACTACTTTAGTTCGGTTCGAAAAGAGAACCTGGGCAATAAGAACAACCGACAAGAAACGCAGTCAGGTATCATTTCTTCAACATTATTCTACAATACTTATTTAAAATACAATATTCATGAAGCCAGTAAATGCATCTGCAGAGAGGTTTATTTCCAGACGATTGTTTTTTCTTCAATGAAATCGCTAATTTTGTAGTATGCTTTTCAAATCAGCGTGCGTTTGACAAGTTAAAATCTCTTTTCAGTTAACTGAGTAATTTATTGAGGAATTTTATTAAAAAATGAACACAGTTGCCCAAAAATTACCCACTTGACTTTTGTAATTTAAATTTAGGAATAATTAGTTGATAATGACCACAAGTTTCCATATCTACTAAGATGGTTTGGGCACATAGCAAGAAAGAGTGATGAAAAACTGCCGAATTCATAGACCAAAAGTGCGTGGTAGCAGTAGCCAAGAAAAACGAAGATTGATTATGAAGATCAAACAGTTAAAACGTTGGCTGACGATATGTAAAAAAAGCGAAAGTTAAGCGAAAGTATATGAGGAGAATGATAAGATTCGAGGAAGCGAAATAAGTATGTAAAGACCGGCGTGTTTGGCGTGCCATCCTCTCTGACTACCTCATAGGAAAACGGATATGTACATTCTGTCAAGAAAGTATCGGGAATGGATGATTTGTTTATGGTTCCAAATTCAATTTTTTGTTTTTTTTTTGTTGTCCTTAGATTGGCACAACTGTTTTCTATTTTGGCGCGGAGTTTGAGTTGCATCTGTTATTTAAATTAAATACAGTGCTGTTTTTTAGTTATATCATTCTAGTGTATATTGTGAATTTCATAACGGACAAAAACATCGAACAAAGAGTTTGTCTTAAATTTTGCATCGCCAATGGAATTTCATGTTCGGAGTCACTGAAAATGTTACAAAAGGCTTACGATGAATTGAGTTTATCAAAAACACGTGCTTATGAGTGGTACAAAGCGTTCAAAAGCGGTCGAGATGTGATGGAAGATTTGCCTCGCTCTGGTAGGCCATCAACGTCTGCAACTGAAGTTAACACGCAAAAGTGAAGGAAATAGTAACTGAAAATCCTCATTCAAGGTTGAGAGAGATAGCCGCCCAACTTTCTGTGTCTCACGAGTCTATCCGTACCATTTTAAATAATCACTTGGGTATGAAACACGTTGCCGCTCGGCTAGTCCCAAAAGACCTGAATTTTCTCCAAAAACTCAATCGCATAAGAGTCGCTGAGGACATGCTAGAACGAGTTAATTCCGACTCAACATTCATGAAACGCATTGTTACTGGTGACGAGACGTAGGTTTACGAGTTTGACATGCAAACTAGTCAACAAGCTTCGGAGTGGCGCCTTCCAACTGAACCGAAACCGAAAAAACCACGCCAAAGTCGATCAAAAGTCAAATTCATGTTGACTGTTTTCTTTAACTATCGCGGTGTTGTGCACTCGGAATTCTTGCTTGAAGGTCAAACGATAAATAAAGAATATTACTTGGCCGTTGTGCGGCGTTTAAGGGAGCAAATTTGACAAAAAAAGGCCGGATTTGTGGAAACAAAATTCTTGGATTTTGCACCACGATAATGCGCCTTCGCACAAGGTCATCATTGTGAACGAATTTTTGACCAAAAACTCAACAAATACCATCGAGCAACCACCTTATTCACCAGATATGGCTCCCGCCCACTTCTTTCTTTTTCCTAAACTCAAATTACCACTTCGTGGCACCCATTTTCATTCGGTAGAAGACATAAAGGAGAATTCGCAGCGAGCACTGAACTCAATTACGGAAAAAGCGTTTAAAAAATGTTTTGATGATTGGATTATTCGTTGGCGTAAGGTTATCGTTTCTGAAGGAACATACTTTGAAGGTGATAAAATAAATTTGGAAGAATAACATTTCGTGTATTATTGATCTTTTCCCGGTACTTTCTTGACAGAGTGTATATTGTGGTATATTAAGATTTAAATATATTACAAAGAGAAATCGGGCTGCTTCTTTACATGTTTAACCCAGCACCGGTTCTGAATATCTGAAAATGTTACAGAACCCTAACTTACTGTATGTCCGACACGCTTTTGGCCGTTTCTTTTTAATTGCAAAGACCAGTAATCTGTCAGACAAAAACAATATTAAATCAATAGATCATACCCGCAGAGGACCGATTGTTTACTGAGCCTACGGCTAGATGGCGTGCATTAGTTAAGTCAACAAGGTTGTAGTCTGAGCTGAGCTTAATCCACTAGTTCGCTGTGCGTTGATGATAGACCTTATAATATACAGAAAGATCTATTACCTATCGTATTATACCCTATGATAAAATTAATAAATAAAAATAAATATCGAAATATTTACTCGTAATCCAAATTACTTAAAAACGAAATGCTGAAACATAAAAGTTTAGTTTTATAGGTAGTTTGTAATTTTATAAAAATGTGCTGTACATAATTATGAATTAACGATTCACCACAAAATATATTAAGTGCAGGAAATGATTTATTAAATTTTAAACAGCAATCCATACCATTCCACAATTGTGTGGCTCCAAATTAGGTACGATGCTTGTTCTATAAGGGCTGTACCAAAGAACTGAGTAGAAAAGTACGAAGTAAGTGCCAGAGTTTAAAACAATTAAAAAAAAATCGTTTCTTATAACGAACTGGACGAAAATTACTGAATTTTGTATTCTTAATTTTGAACTTTATGTTCTGTATTTAAAAAGTTTTTAACTGAACCATAATTTATTATTTTTTCGTATAAACTGCTCATCAATCAACACCTCACAGATAAATTCTTCTTGCTTAGAATTCCACGTATACAAAAACCATACATTACGCAATATTTATATGTACATATTACAATTTTCACTACTTTTTTATGGTGCATCTTAGAAAGACACTAAATATTATTGTCATAAACCAATAAGCGAAAATTAAGTACTACGTAACATTTCATGTTGCAAACATAGCGAGTTAACACGGTGCGTATTTGGAAAACAGTTACAGCAAACATGGATAAAGCAGACTTCAATCGAGCGTATAATACAACGATGAGTACTGCCTGTTTGTATATATTGTACAGTCGTAAAAATAATTTATCAAATTAGTGTTTTTTTGTAAAGGAAGTAATTTTAAGACAAAAAAAAGCGTACTTTCAAAGACATTTAGAAAAATGCTTTTTAAAAATCTGTTCCTAAATGTACAATAATTGAAACAGTTAAATCAAACATTTAAACTCCATGCTGCTATCCGATTCTCATACATTATTCTTTGAATTTCATAAAATATATTTTTTTTTCTAGTATACTTTTCGTTATTTATAATAAAAAAGTACATACATGTTCTAAATGTTAATATTAACAAACTTTAAACTAAACATTATCTTCAACAATAGACTTCCTCAAAGTAGCCGGTTAGAAAGCTGTCATTGGTCAGAGTGCCCAGCAGACTGGCAGGATTACCTCTTTGAATAGCCAAAGTGATTCGTTGGCGAAAGAAGCTGCCAGCCCAGCGGTCTCTCGAAGTCTCGACCATTCTCTTACAATTATCAGAAACCAGTCAATGGGCTTCGGGGCTACAGTAACCAAAATTTCGACTGCAAAAGGCGTAAACATGAAACTCTCATAAAATATTACTAGTTACTATTATTAATTACCAATTGCGACATAGTTGCCTTTAATATCGAATGCACCGAGAGCAGCACGCAAAAGGCGGTGACCAACTAAAGAAACCTTCTCCATATAGGATGATGTAACGATGATGATGATGGATGATGAATGATGGATGGTTGTAGCGAGGCCTGGTTAGAACTTTGGAGCACAAGATTACAATGAATCAGACTCAAATGGCAGAAAACATTTATTTTATTTTATTTTTGTTCTCGCTGCCACCGCCACCGGCACGTACAAACTCATATGTCGTACATGTGGACGGATCTATGTGCTCTCGCGTTGGACTTTGCATAAATAATAATCTTTTTTAGATGTAAATGTTAACGAATATTTATCAGAAGTTCCTTTTTGATGTTATACTTCTTTTGGTGCGTTTGAAAAAACTGATGAGTGTATTTTTTAGCGTGTGACGAAGTTGCGCGCGTGAATACATAAGTTTCTTTCTTCATGGCATGGCGCACAGATGAGCGCATTTACCAATGTGACGTATTGTATTCATAAGTAGAATCGTTATCGTAAAACTCCTCCAGTAAAGTGATAGTCGACTTTGCTGAAGTTTTATAGGACATAAAAAATAGAAAATCTAAATAAAATGACAACCTCACTTCTTCCGTTCCCGCCAAAAAGTCCCCAAAAACTCTTTTATTTTATTCATTTTAAGCGGTCAGTTTTATTTTTTTTATATGTGGCCAGTTTTGTTTTTTTTATACGTGGCCAGTTTTGCTTAAAAACGTCAACATACTTTCTTATATCAGAGAATACTAGAAATAATGAAATAATATATTGTCTCAATAATGGAAGTTAGGAGCAATATAGATACTGAAGAGCCTGAATACTGACATCTCAAAAATTTTCACCCCGAAAGTAAATTGCTGGAAAAATAATAGTGAAGAAAAAATAATACATACATTAGGCACAAAACAACTGAACTGAAGATATATATTAAATATACTTAACTGAATGTCTTGCCGGTTTTATTTGATAGTTTTTCCGTACAAATGACAGATTCGACTTTAAAAAATTACTGGAATAAATGAATGTAATAATACTAAATAATATTTTTAAAATTCTTAAAATATTTAATGATTAAACATTAAATTATGAAAAATATTCAAATATTTTTTTACTGACTATACATAAAGCCTGCTTAATATCCATGGTCGGTGATATTTGTGCGGAGGCTTAGCATGCGTTATGCTCTCCAGAGCGGTGGTATACCAGTATTTGTCTTGCCGTATTACGTTTGTTGATTTCCGAAGCCATGAAAGGTTATGGTCTAAGCGGTAAGAAGATTAGTCAGGTCAATTCTACAATTTGCTTCAACACATCTACATTGGAGGCTTCTATATTGTATAATTCTTAATGAAAGGAGAGATATGTAGTCGTCCTCAAAATAGGAATAAAATAATAGGTAAATCTGAGTACAATAAAACGAATTATATGGCCCCAAAGCTTAAATTCCGCACTATGTATACCAAACAAAACACTGGAGGAGTACCCAATGTATCTGCAACACAGTTCATACTTCTGCGGGTATCATCGTTTTCGTTTGTTTGCTGTATATTTGTTATAAATGTGAATATGAATAAATGTTATCATTATTATTATTATTATAAAAAAAATGATGTCCAAACTGCAGGTCAATATAAAGCCAATATACCAACCCAATAATTACAGTGTTTCAAATAGTATTAACACTTGAAATTAATCCCGGGAGCCTCGGTTTAGAAACCAGTTAATTATTTCATATTTATATATTTCTACATTTAAATATCTATACATGTAAATAAAAGCCTATTTCTTAGTCTATTCTTAGTTATTTTCCCGTAACCAAAATTTTAACACGCTTTTTTAAATTTATGTCTGTCTGTTTGTCCGGACTGATCTCTGAAACAGCTTAACCCATTTTGACGGAACTTTCATTTGCAGGTAGAGGATTTTTCAAAGAAAAATTAAGGCTACTTTATACTGGAGAAATACCAAATTTAACGCGGGTAACCTCGCGAGGCACAGCGAGTTCATTATTAAAATTTGAATTTTTCACATGAATTTAAAATACAAAAATCAAGGTCATTTAAATAACAAAGTTTTCAAAACTGAAATCTACAAAGTAGATATATTATGTAGATATATTATGTAGACATCTACATAATATATCACCATTTTACTATTTTTTTTAATAGATTTAAAAATAATAAAAATGTAACATAGGTGGTTACAACTTATGTTACAAGAATACAACCTATGTTACAACAATTTGTTATCAATATTTTATGTTACATGTTACACACTGACGAAGAAAATCTACAGAGCAAAAGCGAGTGGTAAAAGAAGCCAAGGAAGACCAAGACTGACTTATGAAAATCAAATAGCCAGAGTGTTAGCCGACAGAAATGTCAAAAGCACTCGCATACCTAGGCGAAAATGGTGAGAAGAATGATGAGATTTGATAAAGCGAAAGAAGTATGTAAGGACCGCGACTCCTGGCGCTCCGTCCTCTCTGACTACCCCGTTGGGGATACAGCGTGAAACTATGTTTGTATGTACGAGTACATTGTTCGTGATACATAAAATAAATATACTACGCATTCTCCAGACAATAACCTAATTGCGTGAAATTACCTAATCGTGTGACCCCAAAAAATTAGGTTACATAGGCACATGATACTGAGGAAGAATCCAGTAACACCCGGACTATAATAAGGCAATTTAGCAAAGATCGTTTCTTTTTAACTGACTAGGAATTAACTAGGTCGCTCTACTTGAAGGCAGATTTACTGACAACTACATCAACAGTTGATTTATTAATTGGCTACGGTGAATTACTTTCTAGTTCGTTGACCTCTCTGAACATACTTATACAATTATTCGACATAATTCGTAGTTAATCGATGCAGTGAACGCTATTATGCATTGATGCAGCCACGCACATAATCTGTGGACCGGTCGCGAAGTCACGCCTCTTGTATTTACAGGATGCTTTACTTAATAACATAGTATAGTAGAGACAAACAATATTATCAACATTTATATGACGATTAACAAATTTTACTTTTAATTATTTTTTTATTCAAGCACATAATTTACATGCATACATATCTAGAGACAAACAATATTATCAACATTTATTAATGGATTAACAAAGTTTACTTTTAATAATTTTTTTATTTAAGCACACAATTTACATACATACATATCGTCACGCTAAATACCTATCAGGGTAATCAGAGAGGACGGAGCGGAACGAAATGTATTAAATATATAACTGATATATAAGCAACATGTAAGCGATGAGGTGCCGCTGTCTAATTCCTCTATTCCACCGGTAAGCCCGTATTTCTATTTTTGGAAGCGGTTTAAGGTGTGCTTTTGTAGCGCTTAATGTCCTACAAAAGCTCTGTTCCATTTATCTCAGATATGAGAAATGGCATGGAGTTATGTATTATAAGTACATAATAAATATCTTGTTTATGAGTAGATATATTCACACATTAGACAAGTACTTTCATATACACCTATTATGTGACTTTTGTGGGACTAATAACCTAATACATTAAAATTTTCTATCTAAATCTAAATTGAAAAGTTTCACATTAAGATTTCAACATTTGACTTCGTGAGATATGAAATTAAATTATCGTTATGTATTTCTATTAATGAAGTTACATACTCTTATATGAAAAATAAACTCATGGCATAGCCTAGCATACTGTTCTACTGATCACATACTAGCAAATGTATTTTGACAACTATTTGAATCATCCTTTATTTTAAAGTCGAATCAAGAGCGTAGGGCCGTCATTTATCATCGGACAGATTAACTGTAGTTGTGTGCACTTGTTCTATTTAAACAAAACATCTTTATTTTGTTTGTTTAAAAATAAATGCGAAGAGTTATTGATCATTTATTGACATTTGTTGAATTTGGTTACACGTACATAAAGACATAAAATCATAAAAAGAAAAAAGAGACTAAATCGATAGATTACAAAATATTGTGAAGATATTTTATTTAAAAAAAGTTTAAACCATTGTTACCATACTATAAGAAATGGATGCCATAAGATCATCCATCTAGTAGGAGCATGGAGCACTCAACCTATAGAGCAGCAATGTCAGTTTAACTAAAAGTAAAACAAATTACGTCTATGGTGAACACTGTTGCAGTTACTGGCGTTCTTTTTTATAGTTTGATTTTCTGCTGTTTTTGCTATAACAACTAATAGAGCAATAAACCACTACATAAATATTTAAATATATGTCCAGTTTTGGTAATGTACTGCTTAATGCGAGCGAGAGTTGATACCTGTTAGTGTAAATAAACTGAGCAGTGGTGAATAAAATGGTCCGATATTTCAGCTCTATAGGTTGAGTGCTCTACGAGTACGAGCTACGATTTTTAAATTTAGTAATCTAATGACAGAAAAATTAACGATAATAACGAGCGCTATAAAGCTTGTATTCAAACTAATTTTAAACACCCCCAAATTAAAAAAGAAAAGTTACTAAACAATAATCATTATCATAATACGTATAAATAATATACGCTCTGTCATTTCCAAAGCAGGAAAGCCGTGGGGTCAACCAAACGTACGCTAAAATAACTGAATTTCTTTTTTTTACTTAAAATACTGTAGGGCGAGGGTATTTTATTTTACCCTATGATCTCATGTAAGAGGCGTTTTACATGGCGCTAGAAAAGTTGTATAAATCTGAGTTTAATTGGACAATAGTAAAAAACAAAATACATGGTTGAATTTTTCCAAAAGTAATGACCATAAAATATATTTGTTTTATAAGCATATGTAACTTGGCATGTTATTAATAATTTAATATTATTACGTTGTGGTAGTTATTTAACCTGCTATATTCGTAATATTTTACAGATATTTCTTATAGTATAATATAATAATAATAATATACTCAGACATTTCACACAGCGCCATCTAGTCCCAAAGTAAGCAGCACAGCGCATGTGTTTAGGGCACTAGACAACTGATGTACTACTTATATACTTTTCTTTTGTAAATAAATACATATTATACGTAAACACCCAGACTCGGGGCGGGAATCGAACCCGCAAATCACATTTACTTTACGATGCGCTTAACCGTTGCGCCACGGAAGTCGTCTATATATATAGCGTAACTATACTTAGTTTGTATCTGTGAGGTATGACTTTCAGGTGCTATTTTGTGAAAATCTATGTCGTGTATCATTTATATCAACTAATTAATGTATGAGCTAATATTTTAATTCTAGCTATTTATCTTTAATTAGGCCAAAATCTTTAAAACGTAATCCGACGCACGTTTCGCTTCTTAGCGAAACATCACAAGAAAAGTTCATACTCGGTCAGTTGTATCTAAACATGAGACTGATCCGAAAAACATGTATAAATAAAAATAATATATAAATAATTATAATAATAAATTCGCCAGACAATACACACCATCTGATCTCAAACTAGGGTATTCCCTGTGCTATGAGAACCAGACGACGACTACTGTGGGCGTCTCCCAGTACACCCAGACCCGAAACAATCTAGAAAAGTTCGTTTCATAAATTGACCCGACCGGGAATTGAACCCGGAACCTTCCGCCCTTGGGTTCAGCGTCTAAACCACTGTCCCATGAAGGTCATCCAAGGAATACAAAATGGCTGTTATTTTTTTTACATACATACCTATAGTTAAAGAAAACATTAACAATTTGTTCATCAGTTTTGAGTTACTAAAAGTAGTTATATAAATAATAATAGTAGTTAAAAAATTATTTCATTTTCTAGAAAGTATTTCAAAAATGCGTATTTTATACATTACTGCACTATTTTATATTTGTAATATACACAGTAGTAGTAGATATTTTATATTCGTAATATAAAAAATTAAAAAAGTACTTGCAAATCAAATTTAAGTAGATACTTTAGAACAACTGTTTTGTATCTCCGTTAAAATTGCGTCGAGCACTCATTATGTGTTTCCTGTAATAAATTTGCAGTTTAGCTGAATATAGTATAAACATCGCTGTTAGCTACATTTATACGTGCTGTTTATAATTAATAATTTTACAATCTCTCTTTATTTTCAACCGACTTCCAAAAAAGGAGGAGGTTCTCAATTCGGTTGTATGTTTTTGAAACGATAGTTCCTTGGATTGGCAGGCTTGGAGGAGATAGGGATTTTGCTCCGCGACCGAACTGAAAAAAATATGACACTTAAACCGTAAGAAAAATATATAACGGAAGTTACGTAGTAATATTACATTCTCTGAACGGAAGTACTATAGTCGTATTTGGAACGAAGTTCCTTATTCTTTGTACGATTTTCCACTGCAAGGGAAGGCAAAGAGATATATGCTCATAATAGCCGATGTCTTCAGTAATGTGTAGATATATTCTTCATATTATTATGAAAATGATGTTCATTTTCAAATTCAAGATGGCGAATATTACTTTTTTTTTGGATAAATCGATATGGGTATAAAATTCTAGGTTTTTCGGGGTGCTGATTACGAAAGTGATGTTCATTTTCAAATCCAAGATGGCGAAAATGACTTTTTTGGATAAATCGATATGGGTGTCACATTATAGGTTTCTCGGGGTGCTGATTACGAAAATTATGTTTATTTTCGAATCCAAGATGGCGATTATTATTTTTTTGGATAAATCGACATAGGTATCATATTCTAGGTTTCTAGGGGTGCTAATTACGAAAATGATGCTCATTTTCAAATCCAAGATGGCGAATATTACTTTTTTTTTGCAAACTGTGTTGCTTCTATATTATCCGAAGGAACTTCGTTCCTAACTGGTGTCCTATGACATTTTTTGTTATGTTTTTTACCTCATAACTCCGTCATTTATGAACCGATTTGAAAAATTCTTTTTTGTATGAAAGGATACACTTCCAGATTAGTCCCATTGAAATTTCATTGATTTTGAATCTTTGTTTTCGAAGATACACCAAATAACGCGACATGGTTAAAACCTTTATTCATTTATATTGATGATTCTCTTGTATGTCATTTGTTAACTATCATTGTCCCCACACGGTATAATGGTAGTAGGGAGAAGACATAAATTGCCTGTGATATAATAAATTCAGTCAGTAGAGGCAGTCTTGTGCCGGACAGAGAATATGGCTAGTGTCTGTCGTCTTCGGATTGTAAGAATACTGCTAAGGTGCAATTATGATGCAACCTTTACACTGTTCTTTTATAGCCGATTGATGTTCATATGATATAATTAATATTGATGATATTGATAATGGCCATAATGGGCAATAATACATGTTCGATCTGTTCGCATTTTTTATAGTGAGAGCCCACGGTTTGTGCTGTTCGATAGAATAGAAGTTACACATTGCGCCCCAGAATTAGAAAATGAACTAATTGTAGACCTACCCTAGATATTTATTTAGGTCAAAGGGGAGAACTAAAAAATTTTTTATAAAAAAATTAAACCGACTTCAAAAAAGAACACTGAAAAGTATGGAATAACTCTCCTTTACTAAGTCGGTTTAATTTTTTAAACAATTTTTTTATTTTCTTAATTTATAATTTTACAATCTCTGCATACTTAATTTTTAGCACTTTTTGTCGCCATGTAAGTCCAACTTTATCGAATTAAAACCGTTCTGGATAAATTCTTATTTCGCGGTTACCAATTTTTTTATTATTTCCCCCAAATAATTTTTTTGTGTCATTGGGTTTGAACTCGTAAATATAGGCTGTTTTTTCTTTCGCTGTTTAAAGGCAAGTTTGTCATTAAATGTCAAAGTATTTTACGTTCTTATTGATGGAAATTACTGAGTGATGTCGTGAGAATCATTTTTATCTATTTTTAAAATTTAATGATGACATTCACTTTTTATTGGGTTGCATGGGTTCTTTATTGCAAAATGTCACATAACATGAAGTGAATAATATTATTCACTCTAGGGATTTGAAGAATGACAATTTTTAAACATGATATTTCTTACAAGTAATCATTTTTTTTTATTGAATAATAATTTTGGCTTATTGCGTTGTGTCAAAGATAACACAAAGTACGCTTGTTATGGAAGCGTATTGGAAGGTCTACTATTAACATCAATACAACGACCTCAAGATGAAAGTCTAAAGATTTCGATACGTAAATGCCATAAACATCAATTAAGTAAAATTAGAATTGAAATCAATTAGAAAGAATAGAAAAAGAAAATTATGGATAACTTGTATTTTTTAAAAGGCTTTAAAGACTGCGAAGCCTTGCACCTATTACGACCTCTTAACTAATAGTAACATGAGCAATTAAGTAAGAGTAAACGAAGCAAGTAAAAAAATAATGAAAATAATAATCATTCTAATCATCATAAAAAAACAGTTCAAATTCAGAGTCACCACTCCTGTATATCTAACCACATTTAGTATGTATCCCTTTATCTTGTAAACAATAGAAGATAGAAACCCACTTACGTCTGCCAAAACCTAGAACTATTCAGATCATCAAATTACATCCATCGCAGAAATTGTTGCATCTAAATACGTTAACTTTAATGTATGCTACTTTTCATACGTTTCTAAGCTTTCTACCAGTACTATAAAGTCTATATCGGCGTGCAAAGTTTAGTGAATATCGCCTAACTTTTAGGAGCACTGTACCTCTACACAATACGGCTAATGGTAGAGGCAACTCGACACAACTCATTCAGTAAACAATTACTGAGTTAATAGAATAAATAGGGTAATCAGGCCACTTCAGTGCGGAGAGCGAGTGGGTTGGTATAACTTACATGATGGAGAAAGATGCGTTCCTTAATGTCTAGGTGACACAAGACTAGTAAACGAAGACTGGATAGCATTATGCTAGCTTCCTAGCAACTAACTTTGTTTAGACAGATTTTAATAGAGTAAGCTGGCAACCCTAACTAGAATAAACGGTTTAATAGATAATAGGTAGTAAATGTCAGGATAGCAAATATGCTAGCAAACTAGCAACTATAAAGCTTTGCAATTGTTGTTAAAGCCAAAATAAAAAAGACCTACAGTTACTTCTGATCTAACGCCGCTGTGCGTTGTTGACCATTTTTCGTCTGCACTGCTCTGATCACCCTTGAAAATACCAGTATCGTCCGGGTTTCACTCTACTCAAATCATAACAATACAGTCTATCGTACATCAAAGACCGTTGAGCTAGTAGGAAATGGTGCCGCCAGGACAAAGATCGCAGAAGAGTACACAATTATACAAACATCTGAGTTAGGACCGTAGTTATCAGAGCGCAACCAGCACTTTACCCGGCATCAGTACTTATTATCAGTCGCTCAGCTGCTGCTAGCGGACGCAGTGGTTATTGAATGTGTGATGACCAGATTTTTAATTAACCTGTCAGAAAGCTATTACTAGAACTGGCTTATTATCCAAGCCGCATTTATTAGCCTTGTTTCACTAGGGCATAACTCTGTGAGTTTTTATCGTAACGATTAGTACGATCCGTATTATTAATAATAAAAAAAATATAAAGATATATGGTACGTTATAACTCGCTGTATTATTCGTTAATTTAATTATTAGCTACGTAGAGATACAACTTAGACAGTCCAATTTTCAGGGACTTGCGTTTTGAACTTCTTTAATATGCCTCAATCTTCATTGACGTCTATCCTTAATGCGATGTGGAAAATTATACGGTGTCAGCAGAAATACGTAATTTCAAAACTGCATAAAATCTTTCACTCTGTAAACAACCAAGCATGAGCAACACATTTTCGGGAATGCAGTGACAGATTCCTCTGCACCTCCACGAATTGGGCCGGCTCTCCCGGTGAAATACCACCCTCTCACAGAATATCTGTGAAATAACAGCATCTATTGCTGTTGTGTTTCGTTAGGTGAGCGAGAGTGCCAGTGCCAGCCCGTGATTCTCCAGATGTTGCGGGTGTCCATGGGCGGCGGTTGGTCATTCTCCATCAGGTGACCCGCTTGCTCATTTGCCCCTTCTTTTATAAAAAAAAACTCTCGCAGTGCCATAATAGCGCGAACCACATGCGTTGTTTTCCTCCTCAGAGTCGTATATGGACGATCGAAGTTTTCACTCCCATCGCCCCCAACCACTAAGGTCCTCTAGTCGCTCCTTACGACAGGAGGGTAACATCATAGGTTTATTATCTGACCCGAGTTACAGGGTTGAAGACCAACACCTATTGGTTAGACATGCCCTCAACTTTTTTTAAATTCAGTGGTTCCGGGTGGCACTCTCTTCCTACGAATGTTGTGTAAGCTCGACACCTCTCTCAAAAGCACGTTTTGGTAATGTACACGTTGATATACAGTATGTACACCTTTTGTTACCGTTATTTGGATGCTAATGTGTTAATTATCAGTTCGCGTCCAATTCAGCTAGATGCACCTACATAAGCGTTATGAATATTGTAATTGATGTACAAATTGAGAATTGATTAACGTTTGTTTAACGTGGTTTTGTATTTACATTAAAGTTATTGAAGTCATTATTACATTTAAGTCAATTATGTGTTTTAAACACTGTTTAACACTTGTAAATAATATTTTTGCAGAAATACATTAATACATACATATAAGAGCACATTAAGAAGAAAATTCATATAATGTAAGAATTAATTTAATTTTTTATAACATTAGGGTATATATATATATTTACCTCACATCCTAACCATATTACCCCGAAAATGTCTTTTAGACTAAATACACCTTCTTATGTCTCCAAATCAACCTCTAAGCACGTGTCTTGTATTATGCTTTGCAAGCAACAATTAAATGCTACCAAAATCCTAAATAAAAATTTAAAAATATTCTCTCTAAAATGTCATTGCCAGACTTAAAACCGGACCGGACCTTTAACTTAAATGTACTAACTTTACATTAACTGACTGTTCTCAAAGTTCTTATGCACCTCGAAAGAAATAGATGCCATTTTAATATGCTAACACAACATTTGCGTAATCTCTTTGCCACCGACATTGAATTTGGCGATGTTTACATATGATGCGGACCATGTCGTGCATCGACATTACAATATTTAAACATATATATGTAACATTTAAATATCCTAAAACCTAAGTCACCCCAAAAATGCTGACACAACATTTCCGGGGTGAATTAGGTTTTGTATACTTTCGAACGCACGTTGTCTGAAACCATCAGGCAAATATGGTCTAGGTTTCCCTGTAGACATATAGCAATAGATTACATTACGTATGTTAGGAAACTGTAAAAAGGACATTTCTCGTATCACTTCAAAACCTAAACGATTAGCAACAAAATTAAACAAGAATTTATCGATGACCGAAGTTCATCGATAATTTCTTGTTTCTTTTTGTTGCTTGTCCATTGCGATATGTCTACAGAGAAACTTAGAACATCTTTGCGTGATGGTGTCTGACAACGCATGTACGAAAGTATCCTTAACTTAAGTCACCTCGGAAATGTTGTGTCAGCATAATTAGTTGGCACAAAATAAAAGCCTTTTCTTGAACAAAAATAACTTTCACTTACCCAATTTAATATATAAACTTTGATTCAATTTTTATAACTAGTAATGACAAACTGAAAACATGATGTCAAGTGGAGTTTAACAGTAGGTATTAACAGTTTAATACAAGGGGACAAATATCCGATTCGTCGAACTTGCGAACAATGAAAGTCAAAATACTGACACAAAATAACACTAAAATTAGTAATGCTTTAATTTACATTGTAACTACAATTCTACTTTAGCTTTCAAGGTTAATACAAATAATTCTAAAAAAGAGTAAATCTTTTAATCAACGCTATAAGGTACATATTCTTATAAATATCAATTACATTTTTATCACATCATTCCTTCGGTTAACCGTGTCAAAGCTGTCAAGGGTTACCAAATGTGAAAGACGAACGGGGCAAGTTCAAATACGGAATGACGAACCTTTATTTAACACCCCATCCTTCAACTGGAGAAAATAAAAAGAAAAAGATAACAAAGAACCGTTTACAAATTTTTATGTTCCAAATTTAAAACTTTATTATTTAATAAACTGTACGAACAGCATTCTTTTTTTTAAACGCTACAAAGAGATATTCATTAGTGGCAATAAAAAAGTAATGTCCCATTGTAATCGATTATATGAATTTTAAGATGATTTTGCGATTTTTTTAACGATCGATTTTCGAACGTTTTATGGCACTGCTTAGGGGTATTCTTTGGGTTTTTTAACGTGAGAAAGTTACCGTTTAAAGACAGATGCGGTTTGAAATTAACTACAAAGTTTTGAGCCCTATTCCATAAATTACAGTTTTCCTGTACCTAAAAAACTTTGTGAAATATTTTTATGACGTGAAATGATTTTAATTACTGACATTTGTTAGTAATCATGACGTTTCCAATTAAGACAAATAACAATGTAGGAAGTTCGGTGCAGTTTCATGCATGTTTATACTCACCAATGCATTTTCTCGACACCAGAGTTATACCATTCCAAATCAAAATAAATTAATTCTAAGGTACCACAGAATTTGTCTCCGAGTCTTGTTTAATAAAATCACAATAACGTCGAATCACAATTGATCTACTTCCTTATGAGATTCAGTTAGTGTTCAGTTAGATTAGACATAAAGATAAAAACAAGAAATTATTATTTGACTTTTGACTATTATACTTCTTATTCTTCTTCGTTAGTTAAATAGCATCATCGCGATTACGAATATTACCAATGTCACGTAATAATGAGTGGAACAGAAAAAGGGGACATTACAACAATTGTTTGGTTGATAGCAGTCTCAATCTCAATGTTATCATTGATAGCAGTCAAATCAGTTACTTTTTAACATCTGTGGGAACCGTAATTTTGTATAAGTGTTCGAGATTATGAACGTTAGCAACGTTACGGTTTTTCTCTGTCTTTGACGTATTTGTTTCTTCAGAAAATTAATATACGTAATTTATATTTTATTTATTTACATTCATTTACTCTATACATCTTTTTATTCCGTGGTAAGCATTTTATAATTTATTAGCGCCCCGTTCCGATATCGCCCGGATTGCATACGCAACATATAGCCTATGGTCTATTTGAAATTATGCACCTTTTAAATTGTGAAATAATTTTTGGTGCAGTGGTTCCAGGGATTAGCCACGACATATAAACAAACTTACAAAACCCGCTCTCTCTCTTTATAATATTAGTATACATACATACATATGTTCACGCTGTATCCCAAACGGGGTAGTCAGAGAGGACGGAGCGCCAAGCGTCGCGGGCCTTACATACTTCTTTCGCTTCCTCAAATTTCAACATTCTCCTCACACATTTTCGCCTAGGTATGCGAGTGCTTTTGATATTTCGTCGGCTAACACTCTAGCTATTTAATCTTCATAAGTAATAATATTAGTATAGATTAATGATACCGAGTAATACCCAATTGTGTAGCCTCGAACTAAATATGTAATCTATGAATACCATACAACAAATAAGAGGAATAAAATGTTAGATAATAGTTTTGCCGAAATGATTTAGCCTGGAATCGAATCTAGAGCTTTAAGCGTAAAAGGCAGACAGTTCAATCTTCGAGCGAGTCGGTTATTAATTCATTTACTTTGAATTAGTAGGCTCAAATTACATAAATTAAAAGCAATAGATGACAATAATTAAAAGTAATTTTATATTTTTATAATCTATAAAATATTCTGTTCATATATTCTGTACGATATGCCTCTCAAAATTAATAAGTTTCAACAAACTAAAAGCAGTATCCATTACCACAATCACACCCGCAGCAAGAGCAATTTGAATACATCACTCAATGATAATGGCCTGACCTGACAGAACCCAACTCAACATAACTGCACATCAAAACATTAAGTTTATTCAATATACTTACTGATTTGTTTTTGACTAATTTATGGAGTTTAGACACGAAATATAACGCCCATGTGATATTAACCAAGGATACATAGCAGGTATGGAAGTGACCGTGAAACTTTTTCTTGTCTATTGATTTCTTTTTTTTAAATATCGTACAGGCACAAGTGTTATGTATTTTGCGGAAATTCATCTTATACTTCGTGAAATTTTCATGTTTCAACCGAAATATACTGCTTCCACTTATGAAATTGAACTTTTTGTGCAAAACAAATTAAATGCACATTTTTTTTTCAGTTTTTAGTACTATACGCTCTTGTAAGAAACTTTGTTTTGTAGTACCTACATAAAAATTAGAAAAAAATTAGCGAGTTTAATTTTATATTCTGCGTGAATTTGTTCAGTTTCATGTCTGGAATCTCCTCTTTCGTGTCAGAAAATATAATTTTACGATAGGTGAAAGATAGCATATTTTACAACTGTGCAATTTAGAGTACAAGCGAGCAAAAATATATACAAATTTACCGGATTTATTTTCTTTATTTAATGTAGTACTGGATAGGACTTAGTTCTGTTATTCACAACTTCACTTTTTATGTAATTTCTTATCATGACTGTCGAAAATTTTTTCCATACCATTTTATTCATGAGTACTCTTAAAAATCTACCTTTCATTATTTTGTCTCATACGGAAGACGTTCACTTCTGGATATAGGCATCTCCCATATACCGCCAAATCACTTGGTCTTATGTGACTTAGATACACGAATCCCCGCGATTTTGATCAGATTGGAAGTACATCCTGTGATATCCCGTGATGAATCAATGTCATAACCCTTAGCGACCTCGAAAATAAAATATAGCGCTACAATTTTAAATGTACTACGTCAAGAGTTGCTCGTATTCAATAACGGGTTTCTCGGAATAAGTTTGATAAAGAATAGGAAAAAAAATATGAATCGATAAAAAACGATTATTTCTCACTTCTATCTAAAGTTTTGATTAATATCTTAGAAAAATGTATGTAACTAACACTGTTTTGTAATAATTTCACAAATGTGCTACATTCAATGTTAAAGAAAAGGTACATAATAAAAATTACTCTACTTCATTGCTAATTATTTTCTTTGTATATCGATTACGAATACTTTTTATCAAAATTTATGAAATCAGAAAAGCACGTAGGTAATATAGTTCATATTTCATAATTTACATTACGAGTTACAAGTTACTTCTATTTTTCACTATATCTATGGCAATGTAAGTAGGGTCACTCACAAACTCACAACGCGGGTTCAAAGAATGAGATTTTAACTATGGTTATTACATGTACGTTAATTAATAACATCTCCATAAAGTATGTTTAAAATCGTGTTATTAGTAGAGTTAGTAGCTACAAACGCAGACTGTTATTATAAAATATTAGCGGTTCCACAAATAGGGTCGTTTAACAATAATTATTATAATAACCATTAATATCGTTTTGATTTGACTAGGGTTGTCGTTCGAAATTTTTCGAGTCACAAAAACCTAGAAATCCACGTAAAGTCGAGATGAGAAAAATCACAGTGAGAGCTCGAGGAATCTAGAAATATTTGAATTTTAATAAAATTTGCAAAATTTAATAAGAAGCACGCCTTTTTTTACTCTATCCCATACGCAATACTATGTGAAGGCGAGGAAGCAGGGTGAGGGATAGTACATACTCTGGCTTGTTGTCAAACAGTCGGTTCCAAAGACTTATAACAATTTAGAAAGGATTAGGTAATTAATCTTAAGATATAAATTGATCACATAAATAAGTGTTATGTTGATTTTTATATTCTGTTGTTTTTGTATTTAATAGTATATATTTTTTTAATTTCTCGAACAACTTGAGAAACTCGAGAAATGACTGTCAAGAATTCTCGAAACTCAAGAAATAAAATATGTCGACAAATCGAAAATTCTGGATTTGATATACATATACAAACGTTTGTTGGAGGAGAAGATTACGTAAATATATACCCTGGTGAGGTAATATTCTTAAGGGGGTAGACAGAGGCACATAAAAGTAAATATTATCTAAATATCCACGTTCTGTAAAAATATTGTCTCCAGTTTATTTATTAAATTATGAGTAAAAATGAAAATCATCAGTAGCAGATTTGTAATATAAAACAAAGTCCTGGTTCTCGTTTTTTTGTACAAACTGACAATATTGAGAGATGATTGGGCACTCAATTTCCTCCAACATTGCTCACTAAATCTGCTTGGCGTCCTTCAGTGAAGGATTAATAGGCCTCAAGCAAGAAGATCATGTAACTAGTTCTTGTGTTGTAGTTTTTTTTTGTAACAGAAGGGTCAAACGAGCAAGCGGGTCACCTGATGGAAAATGATCACCACCGCCCATGGACACACGCAACGTCCGGGGAATCACGGCTGCGTTGCCGACCTTTAAGGAAATGAGGAAGAGGGGGGAGATGGCCCACTGGCATTCTTACTCACCAAACGAAACACAACAGTAATAGATGCTGTTATTTCACGGCGATATTCTGTGAGAGGCTGGTATATCGTCGGGTCAGCCGCCCCAATTCGTGCTGCAATGCAGCATGACTGTACCACACACAAAGTTCTTACCTCAATAGTGAGAAAATTCCTGTCCCCAACAGTGAGACATATTGTAAGCTGTTACTACTTTGTAAACAACAAATTAACTCATTACAATGCGTATAATATGTAGTAATGAAGTAGTAAAATACACTGCGCTCCGTTTTTATGATGAATATTCAAGGATTATTCTTTTTCATTCCCAGACGTTCGGTGTTCTCATTGGAATAGTTCATCTCACAAAGGATACGTTTCAAACAATTTTCTGTCATTATAAAACATCTACGTTGAAATACAAAAGACCGTACTGCAACGAGAAGGTGAATTGAGAAGCTCTGAGTTTTTATTTAAGGCGCATGCATTTTCATACGTTGGAATATTCAAAAAACACAATGAAATTGTTCCTTAGTACAGTGATTTACTTAGATGCCTTTGGTTCTGAAGCACATGTCCGTCCACTCATTCTCCTTTTTATCTACTGTATGTTTGATCTTATTTATCCACTTATCTATAAATATTATTATAATTCACTTACATACTACTGACTTGTTGCGTTTTCTATTACTACACGACTGGTTACGTTCTCTGCATTCATTATTTATATAATTGTCAATAAACTAGCGACCCGCCCCGGCTTGGCAAGGGTAGAATTTTTTTAAATAAAAACAGCCCATGTTGCTTGGTGATAATGTAGCTTACTATAAGTGAAAGAATTGTTAAAATCGGTTGCGTAGTTTTTGAGTTAAGCCATTACATACAAACAAACAAAGTTTATCTCTTTATAATTTTAATAATAGATAACATCTGTACTCTGTGATGACGTCCACACGTCTGATGATGTTATGCCTCAGAAGAGCACAGAAGCCCATGCAATGCAAGGTAGAGATTGTATTCTATAGAAGATCCCAAAATTTCTCGATCTCTGTAATATACCGGGAATGATGGCTGCAGGAGTTTATTGAGTAAAAGCCCTACCAATCTTAGTTTCACCTTTTGAGTTTCTTCTAAAGAAATATACGTACAGAGACACTACTTACGTCACATCACATTATTCGTACTCTATATATTATTCCAACAGTAAAAGAGATAGAATATCACAATAGATTGTAGCGAGAGTGAGATAATTGTCATTATTAGTACGGTTTCGGGTTGTTTCGACTCGGTTCGGCGCCGATCCGTATCACATTGAGAATTTTGCCCTCAATTTAACTGCTCCATTTGAAAGGAGCTCTGCCGTATTTTCCTTTTTGTTAATATAAAAGTCTTAAATGCGAAATAATAACTGTTCCTTAACAGAAACTTTGCAATTATCTGCCTTCAATGAGGTACGGCGACAATTAGACACAGTTACTCTGTATTTAATATCGTGTTATTGCTTCCAAATAGAGCAAATAATACTACTTGTATTATCAGCCCCCATTTTTTTGTATGTATTTTAAATTAACTGCTGTTTTTATGTCGAGGAATCATAAATGAATGACAGTTTTTGTAGCAGACGTTTTTACAAGGTTCATACTTTAATATAGTTTAATTAGACTATTTTCAATCTATATTTTTAACACTCATTTGTTTCGTCAGCAATTAAAAAAAATAGTAACAATATTTTTAAACATCATGGCAACATAATATTCACTCAGCGGCATGGAAGACGGCCCAAACGTAAACATTGTGATTACAAGTGAACTAGGTATCTCATATCCGAATATCAAGTGGCGATGTATTTAGTCATTTGTTATTGTTAATTATGAGAGCGTAATTCGGAATTTGAGTGTTTGTTTAACTCGTAGTTACTATTAATCTTCATTCAGTGTTTGTCTTACGGGTCCGTTTAAATGCTTTTTAACCGACTTCAAAAAAAGGAGGAGGTTCTCAATTCGTCTGTATGTTGTTTTTTTTGTATGTTTGTTACCTCATAACTCCGTCATTTATGAACCGATTTCGAAAAATCTTTTTTGTTTGGTAGGTGATACTTCAGAAGTAGTCCCATTTAAATTTCACCGATATTGGAGCTTGGACTTTGAAGATACACTAGATAACACGACCTGGTTATGATCTTGACCTAAATAAATATCTAGTGCACGTCTGCAATTAACTTCATTCTAATTCCGGAGCGCAACGATATGCAAGAGAATCGTCAATATAAAAAATAAAAAATTATTGTTAAAAAAAAATTAAACCGCTTTCAAAAAAAACACTGAAGAGTATAAAATAACTATCCTTTACTAATCAAAACTCAAGTACAATTAAAATAACTTTATAAATACGATACATATACCTATATAATTAAATTTTACAGTTACTGAAGTCGGTGCCAAGCCCACCAAACTAATAGACTTTATGTTGTTGCACATTGATTTGGCACCGACTTCAATAACTGTGAAATTTAATTATAAAAGTATGTGTATCGTATTTATAAAGATATTTTAATTGTACTTGTGTTTTGATTAGTAAAGGATAGTTATTTTATACTTTACAGTGTTTTTTTTGAAGGTGGTTTCATTTTTTTTAATAAAAATGTTTTGTGTTAAGACATTTAGTTTTCGATTTATTAATTTTAAAAACAAATCTGAGGTGATTTTAATTTCTATAGATTCGAAAAGTCGGGGCGGATCGCTTATCTATGCTTTTTTTGTTTGTATTTTATGGGCTGCCATACCGTTTATCCGATTGGGATGAAATTTGGTATAGAGATACCTTGAATTGTGACGAAAAACATAGGCTATTTTAAAAATAAAAGCCGCGGACGAAATCGCCAGCATCAGTTAGTAGGTGATAAAATACGATATTAATCTCTTCGTCACTCTTTAAAACTACTAATGGACATGCATAAAAATTGTTGTTAACATTACAAAAAAATAAATTGGTCCTGTTAAATTAAACTAATTACAGAAATTAATTTAGAAATTTGATTTGAAATTCAGTTTGGGCCAGTTACGTATATAATCAAACATCGATAAAACATTAGCTAGTAAAAATTCACAATCACGAATTTTCAGAATAATGTGTATGGGTTAATAATCTGTAAGAAGTTCTGTATAGGAATAGGAAAAATTGTTGTATATGTAATACTTTTTAGTCCGTTTGTTGAAATAAAAATAATATACTTTTTTATTTATTCTTTTATTTCAATATAATATTATTATAGTACACATAGTGTCACATCTTTTATGAAATAAAAATATCTCTCTCGCGGGTCCGCTGAGAGAAATTTCTTATAAAAATAAGCGATATCTTTGCTCTTCCTTCCGTATGTATCTTTCTAATTTATATATCATGTTGTGTGCAATAAATTGTTAAATAAAAAAAAATACATAAAATTTGTAATTGGAACACTGTATCCAATTACAAATAGGCCAGTTGGGCGTTTTCAGCCCAATTGGTCTCTCGGCACGACTGTCTTCTCGTTAAGTTTTCCCAAAAGATAGGGCTAGTTTTATTAGTTCATAAGCGATAAGCTGACAATTAGTTACAATCTGATTCCACTTTACCATCTACAAGCTCTAACACCTGACTATTGCTAAATCTACCGTCAAGGTATGATTTTGGCTCGTCCACTGCCTTATAGGATTCCGTTAGTAAGAGAAAGATAATACGTTACATAAAGCGTTACAAGTAAACGAGACTAAGCGTCATCATTCTACTCACACAACCCCACAATAATTTAATCAAAACTTAACACATCGAAACGCAAATTGAATTACTTTTATGGCATCTACAACATAAATGTTAATATCACGTATCAGCAGCGCTACAGACAAATGAAATGAGAGCTTTCAGGAAATTAAATCATAAACAGAGTGAGGTAATGAACCTAATAGAGTGAAAGCATTTCCTTTGCTAGAAATCCATGTGTTATTATATCTTGTCTAGTCAGCTACTTTGAAGTAACAGTAAAATTCAGCATTTAATTTCACGATAATTATTTTTCATATGACTACCTTAAAGAATGGCAGACAATCGCAAAAACAAAGGAGAAAGGAAAGAAACGGTAGAAGTCTCTGATCAACCGTCAGCAACGATCAAGTCAATGTTAGTTTGCCATATAATATATGCAGACGTATGTACATACTTATAAAGACATATTTCGTACTATAAAGGAATAAAGCATATTAGACTTCAAACAATGAGTCCACCCTAATGTGATATGTAAAGTCAAGAATTGGGCGCTCAAGCAGCATGTGAATAACAAGATGTAGACGGATGGGTCCCCAACTCTAACAAGCAATTTATGCAAATTATATTGACGAAAAATTCAAAAATTCACATCCTACCTAGGACTGTCAATATTATGGTAATCGAGAAATGATATTACACCCATAAACATAAATAGATATCTAGTCTTCGAGTCGGGTATTTCAGAACTTAACCAACCGAAATAAGCAGGCCTGCTACCTCTAATACGACACACATTTACATCAAATAAGTCTATAAGCCACTGCTTCGCTAGAAAATGGTAACACAAGTGTAAGTTGAATGAAGAATGGTCTACTTGTATTAGACTAATTCAAAAGTATTAGAAACATACATATTACAATATGTCATTTTGTTCGCACGTGTACCTACTTCGTGTAATAAATATAAAATCTGTCTGTTGCCTTCAAATGTGGACGTTTGATGGAAATGGTCACGAATCCTCTTATCTTAATCCTAGTGCAGACATAAAGTTGGGCCATTAAACGCGCTTCTAATAAAGCCGTTATTACAACGATTTCAAAATATAAAAAATCTCCTAAAGAATATTAATTTGCAAGGTTGTTAATTGAGAGAAAAATATTTTACACACAAAAAATTAATCCGAACGCCATGGTTACAGTATTCTTAAGCTCAGCAGCAAGAAAGTCCAATAAATTTAACTGAGTACTACTGACTGTTCTACTAATCCAGTGCCTGACACTCATAGTACAAGCTCAGTACTTCATTTTGGACCATATAAATAGTGTAATTGTTTAAAGATTTATTATTTTTAGTAAATGTTATTTACAAGACACTAACAACAAAAATATAAATCAAGTTCTTTCGTTTTGTGGCCACACCAATATACTTCTGAATTATTAAAACGACGCTTTTAATGTGTGAGAGAATTAACGAAGTCGAAAACTCGGGAAAGTTGTTTCATACAAAGTATGTACCCAGTACTATATAAAATATTCATAAGGTTATTAATATTAAAATTAAAAATACTAAATATTTTAATGCAAATAATGCAATTTCATTAATAACATCTCGGTTACTATATCAACACTTAGTTAAGAAGTCAAGTAAAGGTAAAAATACACCGCATAACTTAATTTGACGCCTACTTTAACGAAATTTCAATAGGGGACCGATTTTTCAATGCAGATTTCACAGATTCACCATGCAGGTTCTACATTCGACCTATTTAATCTATTGTTAACTTTTAGATTTTACAGTAGTTAACATTTTAAATTATTATTCGAAGTAGAACTTTTCTTATTTTTGAAATTGCTGGACATTAAAAAACTCAGTCTTAAGACTTCTGAAAAAATTCTTAGTGTTAAGCAAGTCTTAAGACTTTCAGAATATTATTCTAAGAATTTGAATAATATTCTGATAGTTTTAAGTCTTTAGACTTCAGAATATTATTCAGAATAGGTTTTCAGAAATTACGTCTAGAAATATATTTTTAAATACCTTACGGAATCCCTAGTGCTTAGCAGTTCTTTCAAGTGCTAGGTTGACGGTTGACTCAACATAGCACTTGAAAGAGTTCCTAAATCGATTCGAGTGAAGTTGACTCTCGAACGGATGATTTGTATCAAATGTAAACGTCTCACAAGGCATTTAAGTGACGCATTCTACAACATTTTTTTTTAATTTTCTTAGTGCCTACCTCTAGGACTTAATTCCGATAAACGCCTGTCGATGGACAGAGCATTTGCTCTAAAAGCGTGTCCATAAAGTCCCCTTTTTTTTGATCAAATTTTTAGATTTTTACTTATGCGCTTAACGAGGTAGGTCACAGTACAACGATACACGATTTTTGTGACTTCTAGTACCCAAAATACGATTTGCGAGTATTTTGCAAATAATTATTCCATGACGGACTCATAAGCTGGCACGAAATACACTGACACTGCGACGTTGCCATACTTACTATAGCTGTTTTACTCGTGGTTACGCTCAATGAGATAGAAGAAGACAGGAGTATTTGTTTGAAACTCGGTGGTAAGAGCGGCCACTTATTATGACTCTGTCCATTGTTTCTTAGTCCGTGGTCTACTATATAGTGTATATCATAGACATGTGTTTTTATAACGTCTATGGTATCTGTCTATAAAATTTTAGGTAATCGTAAAAAATATGCAATCGAAAAAATGTAATGAATGTGCCATAAACTTCGCTATAAATTTCAAATTGTAACGGAAGTTATAAAATCTTTATTAACACCTTATTTCCAATTTAACAAGGCTTTACGATTTTTAAATTGCGTTCTTAACAGTTTGACAGGAAGTTAAGGAAACTTGAACAGTTAATCGTCAATAAAAAAAAATTGTTGATATAAAGCTCTATTCCTTTTATAATTAAGACGATGAATAAAACACAGACATAAAACGAGAAATAGCATTGTCAGAAACATTTTAAAACCCCCTAAAAATATGTTACTCGTAAAAGGTTTAAAAAAAAGTTCTTTTGCATTGAAACCTCCATTTGGTAATGAAGTTCTAATTATACTAAAGAGTAAAAGGGTGTAAATCAAAAACTTATCAAATTTGTAAATCATAAGTATATATGTACTTAATTAAATGAAAATTTCGTAGTCATTAATAAAGTTCAAATAGCTGAAAAGTAGGGTTTATTATTAATATTATTTACGCTAAAATGCGTAAAAGAATATTAGAATATGTATATTCATTTACTTATATGCATAATAAAAAATATACAAACACACAACACGCATCGCTTTTCGTAGTTATTTGTCTAACTCTAACATATATCCATAACGTCTATATTTTTAATCATTCAATTGATTTTTTTGTAATAACAATAAAAATTTATTATTAATTACATTTTTAGCGGTAATGTAGAAAATAAGATAATAAATTTATTTCTTGTTATTTCTTTTCCAAAAAGTTATGCTAGCAATTTCTATCTAAATGTAATATAAGTGTAAGACATTGAATTTCTCTAGTGTAAAATTTTCTCTTTAGCGACATTGCACCTGCGCTGCAGACGTCTGAAATAACATTCTAGAATGTTCTGGCTAATTCGACTAATTTGTGTGCAGTGGAAATATTTTCATTTTAAAGCACCATCTTGAAGGCAAATGTATTAAAATAATCGTTAAAATATTTTAACGTGTACTTTGATGTAGGTACAACGTTTAAATTTTGCGTAATAAGATTGGTAATTAGGTAGCAGTTGTATTGATAATTAGTACTATCTAATAAAATATTTATAAAATGGTTTTGTGAAATCCATTTCCGAAGCTCTGAATAGTTCATATTCCTTGAAGATAGTAAAATTCTAGATTAGAAAGTTTCAAAGAGAAGGAAAAAAAGTCAAGTCAAGCCCGCGTCACGAATGATGTTTCCTCTTTAGTTCTCCTGTAAATATTTTGAAACGTTAACGAGTACGAGATATCGAATGACAGACGGATAAACGCTTTAGATTTTCCTTTTAGGGTACAGCTACAGAACACTGGTGAGGATGTTTGAGGAGCAGTAACAACTATAACTTACCAAGTCAATGTCAATGGGAAAATTCCCATATTACTCGATATTTGGGAATCTTCCAGAAATATAATTTTACCAATTTTGAGAATTTTGTCAGGAATAATACGTCTCTATAATTATCCATAATAACGACTTATGTAATGTTTTTAACTTAGTGATAAAAATAAATTTCAAAAGCATACTGCTTTTGTGTAGTAATTAAAAAAAATACAAACAAAAGATATCGGTTTTTATTTTCGGCCAAGCTAATTTGGAAAAGAAATCATTAAAAATTATTTTGGAATGTAGGTTACCTACTTTTGGCATCCAGATCCCAAAAGTTGGTTTCCCAAATTAAACTGACCGAGGTCAAAGACGGCTTGGAAGGTCGCTATATGCTCTGCTATGACGTCACGAGACGGTAAATGTAGTTTATAGTATGTGATATAGTGTGGAGCTTTTTCAGATTTATAAGAAGATATAATATCTTAATTTGCTTTGTTATTTTCCCAAGCAAAATATGAGACTTTGTGACGGGAACAGAAGAAGTGGACCTTTTGGGATTAAGGTACAATAGTTATGTGATAGTGCGCGTATATGTATCCTGTGGTTTTAGTTCTGTGCAAGTGTGAAAAAATTGAAAAAATCTAAATAAACACGAACGGCTGAAATACATTGTATAGACTCTGGTGCTGTGACGTGCGGTTGCCGGCAATATTGCCCAAAAGTGGGAATGTTACTGGAAAAATTGCCGGCAATATTTCCATTTTACGAAATAATTGCCGGCAATTTTGTCAGTAATATAGTAGTAATACTTTGGACTTATTGCTGGCAATGGCACATCACTATTCAGGCACTACTTTGCAGAAATCCAATTTCTGTGACAAATTCTTATTATTTTAAGATATCCTCTGCCCAAAATTTTAAAAACACTAACCGGCAGTGTGTCACCTTATTATAGAGCATCCTCAAGAATTCAAGAGATTAAACTCGGTCACCTAACCAGCACCGAACCAAAGAACAAGTCAGTTACCAAAATAAAGTATCAAAGTATCGAAAAATGATTTAGCTGACTTATTCGTTGATTAAGTGATAGTTAGCTGACTGAATATCCTAAAGATGCTTCGTTAAGAGGCGAAACATGTGTTAATTAATGGTTTTAGAATTTTTGTCGAAGGGTAGTTCAAAGTTATAAGAATTGATCACATGATATGCAGCTGAAATTTTTGCATACATCCATGAAGTTATATTTAATTCGAGTAAAGATAACTTTACTACAGTAATAGGAAAAAAAAACAAAAACTTATGAACATTGTTTGATTTGAAATTATGAGATTTACAACAATACAGTGTTCTTTCAGGAACGTGATTAAGCCGTTGCCTTAGTTGCCAAAGCCTTAATAATAAACATACATTGGGATTATTGGCACGTCATTAAGCTCCGCCCTGAAGCCTGATCTCTTACAAGTTGCTATGATACATAAGTACATAACTATTTAGTCAATTAAGAACTAATTATTTTACCTCGAGACGCCATTATTTAGAATTTTTGTCCTCATTTCACGTGGTATTACGGGGTTTCTTTCAAAGGAAGTTTTTTTTATTAATTCAAACTGAGTTACAGAAATGGAATGATTGTCTAAAGATCATTGAGATACAAACTCTCCTATTTCTTAATAATTGCTGAAGATTGTCAAAATTAAATAAAAACTATAAAAAAGGTAACAAGTATACAAGGAAATTTCATGTAGATTGATTTAAAATGTGTGAAAAAGACGTCAAAACCAGATCAGCGAATGCAAGAAAGAGACAAAGGTGTTAATTTCAACTGAAATAAACTTCAATTAGAGCGAAAGGAGCACTTAGCGAAGCGACTTGCAGACGCCTCGGTGTGGTAATTGTTTATATTTATCGGATGTTTATTGTTTGCGGCAAACAAATTTATTTTTGACGTAAAATACAATTTAGCTGTAGTAACAATAATCGTTTGCAACGACAAGACTTAATCTATTAGTGTTGCTGTTCACATTACGACGTTAGGACCTGTGCAGTTGCATTAGGGGATACCTACATATCATTTTTTTTTAGAATTCCTTAATCATAATTCTAAGAATGGAACCTTTTGTCTGTCTATGTATGTCTGTCTGTCAATCTGTCTGGGTAATTCTCTGTCTGGTTTTCACAGCTGATTTCTTCATCTTCAGATCTACTGAGCTAGACCAAGACTAAGAGAAGTAAATTGGAAGGTAACTGATAGCCAAAATAAATAATATAATAAATAATAGGAATAAATTAAATGGTCAATTATCGGACTAATTTTTAAATTATTTTTAATTAACATTAATTTATTGAATTAAACATTACAAAATGTATTATTTAAACAGACAGACGAAAATGTGAAAAAAATTACTCTTATGAGTATGAGATGGACACATTTGTTTATCACCATCAGCTAATATTATTAATATGTATGTATACTTACATAATGTTTGAAGGCAGATATAAAATAACACTACCCATATTGTGTTCCCAGTACCGTTTATAAATTCTAAAGAAACTTTGCAACAGCGGTACTATGATACGGTGCTTGTTTTTTAATCAGTTTTGTTTCATTTTTATTGTAAATTTTACCAGATAGTCAGATCGAGTGACTGACCATATATTTAACAGGAAATTTAGCAGCAACTAATTGAAAGAGTACTCAGAAATAGCTTGGCTCCAAGTCTATGTAGTAGTATGTACGTAGAATTTTTTTTTTGATTTAATTTTAATTTTTTTATACATTCAATATTTTTTAGCACTTGATTGCACAGGTCGACCTACCAAAAAAACGAAATAAATAACTTATTTGACCTTATCGAGTAATTCCTTCCAGAAAATTATTCTTTAATACCAAATGGTTGAACACGTTTCGAATCAAAAGAGATCCACGAGTAGAACAAAAAAGTGTATAATAAATACTTTATTGCTATAACACTTTGTGTAAAATGTACCTAATGATAACAAAAACAAAATAATAACCAGATATGACTCATTACATAACATATCTTCACGCTATATAGCTAACGGGGTAGTCAGAGAGCACGGAGCGCCAAGCGCCAAGTCCTTACATACTTCTTTCACTTCCTCAAATCTCATCATTCTCCTCACACATTTTTGCCTAGGTATGCGAGTGCTTTTGACATTTCTGTCGGCTAACACTCTGGCTATTTGATTTTCATAAGTCAGCCTTGGTCTTCCTTGGCTTCTTTTACCACTCGCTTTTGCTCTGTAGATTTTCTTCGTCAGTGTGTAACATGTACCACCACCTACATTATATTTTTATTACTTTTAATTCTATAAAAAATAATAATAAATGGTGATATATTATGTAGACATCTACTTTGCAAATTTCAGTTTTGAAAAGTTTGTTACTTAAATTTTTTTAAATTTAAATTCATGTGAAAAATTCCATTTCTATTGATGAATTTGCTGTGCCTTGCAGATTTACTCGCGTTAAATTTGGTATTTCTCCATTGTAAAAAGTAACCTCAATTATTTTCTTCCAGTGCTTTTCACATTTGCATCGGCTAACACTCTGGTTATTTGATCTTCGTCTTGGTCTTCCTTGGCTGCTTTTACCACTCGATTTCGCTCTGTAAATTGTCTTCGTCAGTCTTGAAAGTGGTAGTCATGGTTAGTAATAATTAAATTAAAATGAAACCTACAAAACAAAAGATAATAAGTAGGTACTAATTGCCACTAAATACAGTTAAGTACATTGTCAAACTCCAGCTTTTAAGGAAAAGTTATTACATTCAAATCCGTTCATCCGTTGGAAGATACGTTGCTACAGACGAATATACAAACAGACAGCATCATCAAACTAAGGTATAACATCTCTCTTTACTGTCGAAAGTTAAAAATAAATAACGAAAATGGCTGTAATGCGAAGTGTAAAATTATTTTTTGGTATTAAACGTTTTATTTTAATACATCATGATATAATGTGTGTATATTACGATAATGATGAAAATTAATATACTCATATTACACTCTACAAGAGCCAATTATTGTAAAACTAAAAAAGCATGCAATAATATAAAATAAATAAAAACCAGCAATGTGTAATAAAAAAAATACACAAACAAACATACGTATCTGTAACATAATATATGATAATCTATCTATGTAAATGTATGTATGAGTATACACTTTGCGACTTGCATACATACAAACATGACTTTATGCCATTCAATAAAATAATATAATATCTATAAAATTGATAGTGCTCTGAAGTTTCTTGCCTGATTTAGTACATGAATTGTTAGTTATCAGATTCATTTTTTTAAATTCATTCCATTAAATGAATAGTAGTACCACTTCTGTATCGAAAACGATCATTATTGTGCGACTAATGTTCATCCAGACGTTATTATTTTCAAATTAAGCTTGGTCTGTCTGTATGCAAATTGCAATGGATGTGGTGATTAAAACGTGATAAAAGGCTAATGCATGCAACAATGGTAACTCAAAGTTTTTAAAGTAACTCACAACTCGTTGTGTTATCCTTTTCCATACATCTACACCTTTTTATTTATCGACATTAAAAGTTTAGCCATTTTTGTAAATCGTTATAAATTATTTGCGGCGACGGTGCATGTACATTGTACACTGTGCTATGCAAAACGTGTTTCACTGGCGAATTTTTTTATCATTTTCTTAGTTTTTTATTACTATTTTCAACCCTCAGTTACATGTGTGGAGTGCCACCACTAATTTTTTTTTAATGTCACTACACCATTGTATAGCGGCTCATGGAATACATATCTACCTTCTAAATTTCATCTATGTAGTGCCAATATTTTCGAAGTGAAATAGTAGTGAAATTCGGACAGGAACAGGATGAATTTACAAGGGTTTCGTTTTTAGCTATTTGGCTGCAAAACCCTAAAAACACATTATTTGTATGAAAAAAATTTATATATTTGACAATCCACATTAACTTCATCATAAGAACTATAAAATACATACCGACTTACTACTAGTATTTCTCTCTGGTTTAACTTGATTGATGACAGTGACTCTCACTTTTTCCGACTATCAGACTCGAGCGAAGTCGCTTTTTTGTCTTTTTAGGGTACCGTTTGCTAAATGACGCGTCATTAATTTATCCAGTGTACTTATTTAACTAATAATTTATTAAAATAATTTTTGCTGTTAATCCATAAACATTTTAGTCGAGTGTTACATCAGCAATCAAATAACTGAACAAGAAAATATTTAACTGGCCCAATGGCGTGATGCCAGAATATTTGTTTTCTAAGCAGGGATCCCGGGTTCGATCACAGGTCAGGTCAACGATATTTTCTAATTTGGCTTGGCATCTGGGTGTCATTGGAAGCTCCCCCAGTTTGTTGTGTGGTATTGGTATCCATAGATCAAGCTTAGTACTTTTGAGGTAACGCAATTTGTGTAACTGTCTGGAGTATACAACATACATACATATCTTCACGCTGTATCCCTAATGGGGTAGTCATGTAACATAATATATAATTATCTATCTATCAAAGAAATGTTTGTATTTCACAGTAGGATCTACACAATAGCTTCGTGACGTCAATAATGTGTAAATATTAAATGATTTTAATAAAATTTAAAATTACATAATAAAAAATAAAGTCTGATGCATTATTACATAAAATAAAGTCTGATGCATTATTACATAATTGTCTAGTTATTCCGATCTTACAATAACTAGATAATTATTAATATTACATTACAAGAGTACAATAGAATAAAAATCATAAAATAAAAAGAATTTGCTGCTGTAAATGGGCATTGTCATTCAATTAAGTTATAAATAGTAATGGTAATTAATAGATAAAATGAATTAAAGCTGTAGTAAAGCAGCATATTTATAATAAAGTCAAAGTCAAATCAATTTATTCAAGTAAACCCAAATGCAAGGTATTTTTGAACGTCAAATCTACTTTAGTTCGGTTCAAAAAGAAAACCTGAATACTAAGAAGAACCGACAAGAAACTCAGTCAGATATCATTTGTTCAACATCATTCCACAATAGTTATTTAAAAATACAATATCTATAAAGCCAGTAAATGCATATGCAGAGAGGATAATTTTCAGTCGATTGTTGTGTTCAATGAAATCGCTAATTTTGTAGTATGCTTTAACAATAGTAAAATTAATATTAATAATTAATAATAGTAGGTAAACAATTTGATTAGCTATTAGTAGCAATTTTAATAGTAGCTATCCGCCAGAAGGCTTTATCTGTTAGGTGTATATCTTTTAGACATCTTTTATTTTGTTTTTAAATTAACCCTCAGGTAAAGTCTGTATCTTTTCGGGTATTTTATTGTAAAATCGTATACATACATACATACATAACTTCACGCTGTATCCCCAACGGGGTAGTCAGAGAGGACGGAGCGCCAGGAGTCGCGGTCCTTACACACCTCTTTCGCTTCCTCAAATCTCATCATTCTCCTCACACATTTTCGCCTAGGTATGCGAGTGCTTTTGACATTTCCGTCTGCTAACACTCTGGCTATTTGATCTTCATAAGTCAGCCTTGGTCTTCCTTGGCTTCTTTTACCACTCACTTTCGCTCTGTATATTTTCTTCGTCAGTCTTTCATCACTCATTCTTTCCATGTGCCCGAACCATCTAAGTTCCCCACAAAGCATTTATTAATACTTTACTTTACAATATAAATGCATGTATGAGTATATACTTTCCGACTTGACTACGTACAAACATAACTTTACCCTATTCACTATTACAGATAGATATAGCATCAAAGTCCCTCCCTCCTTTCCTTTCTTTTCCTTTTTTCCCTCTTTCCCTGTTGAACGTTGCGGATGTTCATATGGACGGCGGCACAGTGGTTACTTTTCATAAGGTGACCAGCTTGCTCTTTTGCCCCCTCTTTTTATAAATACAAAAAAGTGAAATGTCATTAATATCACATTTGAATGCCTGTTTTAAGATTTTATGAATCAAAAATATTTGAACTCACAAGTGGCAGTGGCAAGTCGCAATCAAATTATGACTGTATCTTTTGAGCCATAATAGGTAGACGGTTGAAAATTTTACAGAGCACGTGTCGTTATGGTGGATTTTCTAACAATAATTTAACGTTTTATTTTCTTTTTGTTTTATCGTATGTAACGTATTATTAATATTTGTGATTAAATGTTACAATTTTGATCATTAATAGATGGCGACACCGTCGTCCGTGAATGTTATTACTTAACGATTAACATAACATAACTTCACGCTGTATCCCCAACGGGGTAGTCAGAGAGGACGGAGCGCCAGGAGTCGCGGTCCTTACACACCTCTTTCGCTTCCTCAAATCTCATCATTCTCCTTAACGATTATTTATTCGTAATTTGACAGTTGGTATTTTTGAATGGCAATTTCAAAAAACGAGCAGTCGAGAATTACACGAGCTAGCGAAAGCACGTCTTTTTATTATGTCTCAGTGCATCCTATGTTTCCACCCACATCGATATCCTAGAATCCTAGAGGAACGAAAAGCTTTCACGTAAAAATGGCAATACCTACTAATAAAAAATCTAAATGCGGTGTGATTATAGTGCAACTACAAACTCTAACTGTGAGTTTGGCTTAAGATCTCGAACTGAATTAAAAAAAACACAATTTTTAGTAAATTATAACACAGATATATTGTGAGATGGAACGGTACGGATCTTATAAGAGTTCTGTTACAGTATAAACATAACAGTAGGATGTCTTTGTAGAAAGCTAGCATACGCGGTTTGTATGTGTGCGCGGTAATACGCACGCGCCGTGGCACGCACACAACGGCAATATTTTGGGCGAATATGAGCAATGATTGTAGCGCCAGTCGGGGTCGCACGCGACGCAACATGTGACCTCTTCCGTTTGTCTTTAATCCGTTTTTCACATCGTTGCTAATACGAAAATGCCTAAATCGCATATACAACCGTATTATAATGTCCTTAGATGCTTAAATAATTTAGTCATTCGAATGCAGAGTTCTCATTCTTCAATATGACTACAAGAAATTACAACACGAAAAACGTATTCATGTGCATTGTTTTTATTATTAAGTATTTAATATATAACTAAACGAGACGTTCTCCGCATCTGACACCTAATGAAACAACCCTACATATCCGGCCGACAGTAGGCAAATCCGTTACATATGTGTTGGAAGTCCTTTTCTACATATTCTTTGGTTTTGTTTCACTTTTAAAGAACCCTGAAAATGATATATTATAAGTAATTACACGTACTTATTTAATTAACAGGTAAAGCAGTTCCAAGATAAGACCAGATTTTCAAAGCCAAAATCCATAGCAAATTCGAATATGCTTATCAAACATGTAAATTACAAACTCATACAGAACACTTTGTAATAATCACGCCACCGTATCGAAAGAGTGCAATAACTTCGTTTTTTACAAATCGCTGTACACAGTGAGGTCTGTACGGGTATCGAACCTAAACCCTTTTGTTATGTGGACACCTGCACCATTCAGCTTTGGGTGCTCTTTATTGACGAACAGACAAAAGAATGCCGTAAGCGAGCAAAAATTTGCTATACTATTAATACCCTTATTGCAATGAATTCAGATTGGTTTTACGGTGTCTTGATATCCCTCTGTTTTTGAAGCACCATTGTAAAATTACGAAATTTTTTACATGGAAATTAAGCTATAATATCACAAGTACTGTGGACACAAGTGATTATTCATAAACACTCTTTTGTTTACAGTTGTTCTCTTCGCCTTGGCTGTCTTGGCTGGCTGATATCAACTTTCAGTATGAAAGACGCGTAGAATATGTAACAGTAATGTATAAATCCAGGTGTCATTTTATATGAATTAGTCTCAAGTAATGAATTGGTATATTTTTAGAAATCTTCTGCCCAAAAGTTTCAAAATTGTAATTAACACGTGTTTCTCAATGAAGCATCCTAAATCCAGAAATTCCAGAGATCTGTTAGTAATCATAATCAGGATCAAATCAAGTGTTAGTAAACGTAATTAAGAAAAAAAATATACTAAGAAAATTTCAGAGGTCAAGATTCCAGAGATCATAAAAATTTCCTAAGGATGCTTCGTTGAGAAGCAAATCGTGTCAATGTCTGTGCACGTCACTGGCTGTACGAAAACCTCAATGAGCAATCCGACTCGCACTTCGTCGTTTTTTTCTCATTTATGGTTACAAGTTAGTATATACGCCGCGCCCTGTGATGATGCTACACAGCTGCACATGCTGATGATACTGCATGCCTTGCGAGTGATAGAGAGAGATAGCTTCCATCAGGCTATAACGTCATTTGTGTAAAATTACTGACTGGTTTCTTAGGTGAGAAATCTCAACTGACACTAAATAAGAAGTTATTGATATAGAAGTTATTGATATTGGACATAAGGCAACCAGCAGTGAAGTGGGTATCAGCCAGTGATTCAAACCTTAGAAATACTGCAAAGATTTCAAAACATGGTATTAAGAAGTGTATCAAATGCTCCCTGGTTTCCAAGAAATTGTGAAGTACATGAATATCAGATCTAGAAATGCCTACAATCAGGAAGGTAATGAAAAATCATAGCGCTAACATAAACCGTTTAAGGCATCATGAAAACATACTGGCTGAAAGACCTGCTGGGTTTGTTTTGGTGTCAGACGATGGCACTTGCTTAATCTGGATTGGAAGCTTTTGCAAGAAGGTTGTAAATTGATGAGTATGAGACTCGTTGGAGTGTCACTTAAAATGGGAAAGTCAAGAAAATCATATCATATCATAAAGAGCGAAAAATAAAGTCAGCAATTTACGTCTGTTTGCTAAATTTCAGTCCAGTTGGAGTAAAGATGACGGAATAAGTCGCCTGTGACAAACATACTATACGATGAAACTGTAAAGATTTCGCCTTTGCATTTGGGTTACAAAATCCTCCAAAATAAATTAAAAGTCTACCCATTCAGGGGATTCAAATTAACGTATATGGACGAATGTAGAAAATATCTTTAAAATCTTCAAACAACAAAATTCACTCGCTCAAGTACCGGTTGCTCGTTCATTCTAAAAACCGCTTTCACAAATTAATCACATTGTCATGACTCACCAAAAACAAGAATTCATTTTATTACCGTCTGATAGAGTCCAGTAACAAAAAATCAAAACATAACTGACCCTGAACAACTTGTATTTTGGCAGAATATATTTAAAATAAAAATCGATGAAATAAAATTGCACAATTTCGTACAGTAAACCGGTTTGACGATATTAACAGGAAAATTGCATAGGTGCGTTCCGATATCTCGTGATGAGTTCCAGCTTGCTCATTATTTTTTCGTGACCAATGTGGCAAAATGGAATTACTTTACTTTTGCCACGTCCATTTGTTATACCTGTCTATTTGTATGCCACAGCCGATTTACACAGCTATCTTTAATTATTTGCCACAAACACACGATTTGGTAACCTAATACCAAAAATTTCAAAAAAATTAATAATGGATGTTCTGGTTCAATTTTCTTTTAGTTTAAGTTCTGTTAGTCAGAATTTTTTATGGAATTCTATGTTTTAAGCCAATTAATTGTACGTTTTTGGTAATTATTTTAGTATGTAGTTTTACAGATTTTAACTCAAATTGTGAATGAATGTATTTCATAATTTTTATGGTATAGCTTGACTGTTATGTTTATGTGTTTTTCTGTAGCACTGTAGATCTCTTACGTATAAATTTATTGCAATGGACATTTTTATTTGAACGCTGCAGTTTAAGAAATTCGTAACTATGTTTTATGGCAATCGGCTCAGAATCTTATTAGCAAGAGGATCCTCTATTTTATCAGAGATCTAAAACACTGTTGTAGCTTTTATACGCACGTTCTTATTGTTTTTAAGGTCGGGATTTTTTGCGTTTCCGTTTTTTTCATACTGTTATTTCATTTCTAACATTGACAGAAAATAATAAGAAAAGAAACTAAAATAAACTGAATAATTTGTAAATATGACAGCCATATACTCAAATATGAGAATTAACCTTCATTTCGCAAAAATTGTTAAAATGTTGATGCCGTTATTGCACATTACAGAGCAAATTGGCATTGTTTACTTATTTTATTCACATATCTGCTTTCTTGTTCTATCCTCACAGCAACAAACTGGTAAAATATATCCGTGCATATATTATTTAGTAATGGCATTTTATTAGTCTTATTACTGATTTTTTGTCAATAAAATATTGTTTGCTCAAAACTCGCTTTGCAAAAGAGTTCTTCGTAGAAAATGACATCAATGTAGCTGTTGCAGTACTTATTTAAAATTCTGATTATCATAACTATTTTATAGATCTAATTGTATATTCACGTTTCTTAATGCAAGCGGAACACACGCTCGAAAAATGTGGACTGTTTCCGTTCTGGCAACCAATTTTTTTTGCGATATTATTCTTTGTCTGTATTTTATTTTAAATGTCTCAAAAAATAATGATCTCATTTAAAGTCTCTCATCTCAATCTCGTCTATATTGGCAATTGTTATTTTTATTAAATTGAATGAAAATTCTATTAATTCCGGCCACCACTTAGGCGAAAATTTCAAAGATTATGTTACTAATTGCTAACGAATAGCCTAAAATGGCTGTATTCATGCTTTTCAACAATTTCGTTGAGGAATTAGAAAAATGTACAAAGTAGTTAAGGAATGTGGATCTGAAAATAAAACTAGATGCGTGATTATCGTGCAGTTACAAGTGTTTTTAGTATCATAGTGACAAAAGCAGTGATGCTCTTACTTATTGATATTGCGATTCATTCTTCATATTAAATAATATAATGATCGACTGAATATTAAAAGCGATCTGAAAAACTTTCCATCACGACGTAGACAGTCAGTAAAATGGGGATGTTTGAATACAATTGAAATGGGAATGAAATGAATGAAGTTAATAAAAAAACATATACATGAAACAAATAAAATACAATCAAAACTGAATTAAACTGCACTCATCTGGAATGAGAAATATTAAATTTACTTGGACGGAATTAAGCGACTTCCAAGTCAGCAGGTTCCGCGGCCAGCACTGCCGAGAACTTGAAGCGGCGTAAGTATGTGACTCTCTCTGAGAGTTTCATATTTACGCCCTTTGCAGTCGAAGCTTTGGGTCCCTGGGGCCCCGAAGCCCATCGACTGGTTTCTGATATTTGTAAGAGACTGGTCGAGGCTTCATAGACCGCCGGGCTGGCAGCTTCTTCCGCCAACGAATCAGTTTGGCTATTCAAAGAGGCAATGCTGCCAGTTTGCTGGGTACCTTAAGCAATGACAGCTTTCCAAGCGGCAACTTTGAGGAAGTTTATTATTTAAGACAATGTGTAGTTTTAAGTTTGTAAATATTAACATATGTATGTACTTTTTTGTTATTAGTAAATTATAAATTGTTTTGTTAGATCTGTACGTATAAAAAGTGATGTTTGTAATATAAATGTAATCGTTAACCTCCAACACTGTTTGACCGATCACCATTAAAGTTGGCACGTACATATATGTATATTTTCATGGAGAAGTTTTTTATGCTGTTCCCTTTGCTGTAAGTCGTCACCAGAGGACACTGCATTATATCGATTTCTATACCGTTCAACTGTTTGCCCTGAAAATATGGAAAATATTTTCACGCTATCCACTTCATTGTTACTTGCCACCAGATTGCTCTGCAGTATTTCATTTTCTATAGTTCTATACCGTTCAACCGATTGCCATGAAAATTGGTACATATTATTATTTGAACACGGAGAATATCTTACAATACTAATTTACGGGTCATGTCGCGTTTATACTAAATTCCTCTAAATATCTCAGTACCTTTTTTATCCCGACGTTTCGACTGGATTGCACAAACCGTGGTCACGAGTTGATGAGAATATATTCGGAGATGATATTCGGATATTTGAACAGTATATGACGGAGAATATATTGGCGAAATCTAAAGTGACAAAAAACTGTAAAATTAGGGGATATTAACATCATTAATGAAGTTCGTGTTTTTATCTTAATAATAATGTAATGTAATGTATCATAATGTTTCGTGTTTTTCCACTACCACTACATACATACATAATACATACATTATGATCCCACTCATTGTCTTTCACGCGCGGCTCGTGAGATGCAACGAGAAAATAAATTTGCAAGACGCAACACGAGATTAACATTAACTTAACCTTCACAACGGTTCTTGTTAGAAATAGGTCAATATGAAACATAAACCTTGATTCAGAGTCGTCTATAGAACACATAAATGTAGTCATGAAACGACAGAATGATTTTATTTAGACGCTAAGAGTGCGAGAACGCAGATAATGAAAATAGTATTCAATAGAAACGAATAGCGTGTAAATAAATAGATTCTAGCTGACATAGAAGAAACAGACAGATTTATCATGTCAACATGTAATCACAGAACTTATATTGTAAGGTATTTAATTTAACAAACCCATTATATAAATAAATTAACAAATACAAAACAATAAATTAACAAATATAAAAATGTCAAAAGCTCTCGCATAGCACGCGATTTGAAAAGCACTTACATACCTAGGCGAAAACGTGTAAGGAGAATGATAAGATTTGAGGAAGCGAAAGAAGTATGTAAGAACCGCGACGCTTGGCGCTCCGTCCTCTTTGACTACCCCGTTAGGGATACAACGTGAGGATATGTATGTATGTATGTATTAACAAATACATTAGTGATTTTTGAACTTCGTTTGTGTTTTGAAAACCCATAATATTTAGTCCTCAATGCTGAATTCAAGGCTTAAAAACAAAGAAAAAATTTATTATGGAAGGAGATTGTTAATGATATTCAGTTGTCACGCTGATTATGAGAAACTGATACTAAACACCAACATATTAAATGTATTAAATTGCATGAAACAGAGCTACAATAAAAGGTAACAGGTATCTACTTTAATAAAAATAAAACTCTTAATACGTAGTATCTTTAGTACGATAACACTCAGTTCTTCAAAATTATTCTATAAATTTTAACAATAGATTCCCATTTTTAGATTATTATCATAAGAAATCCATACTTTTTTAGCTGTGTGAACAAAATCACTTGCTTCTTCACATGTTTCGCCAGAATCTTGTTAGTATGTGCACTATGCATATTTTTCACATTATTTACCATATAATGTTCGGAACTCATATCCCTTGTTGACACTCAACATCATTGACAAGTGCTGTATTATCCTTTTCTATAGTATTGTAATAAGTTACATGTTTGAAAGCATCAATTTCTAACACATTTTAATTTAAAGTTCATTTGAATCACATATCGATTTAACAAATTGTACGAGTTGTATCTATTACTCGTAGTTCTTAACATTTTTCTTTGTGGTTACTTATCAAATTGACCATGTAAGATATTCAAATTAGGGGTTTCTATTGTATTTGAGTTATCGATTCGCGTAATCCCTTTGTGTGAACATCGATACTTTCTATTTCCCTTCATTAGCATTAGAATGGTGATTATTTTAACATTGTTTATTTTAACATATTTTTTTATACTATTTTTTTTTACGGCGGTGCGGAACATCAGTCTTGTACGGTACCTACATATCTTTCGTACAGAAAATTTTATGTGATTCATTGTGTCTTTTTTTTAAAGGTACAGAAATAAAATTATTCCTACTTACATTTAAAGTAAAGTATCTCAAATGTTTTAGTTGATATAAAAATCTATATTAGTCCGATTCTAATTATATAACATCCATAAACATATAAAGCGAATGAATTAAAGACGAAATTATGAGAATGACCTACACCCATTCAATAATTGTTATTACTAAAGTTGCAGCTATTTATTCATAAAAAAAAATTCATAGTGTTTAGTTAGATTTTAACTTCATTTTGTAGATATGAAGAAAGAAATTCACAAAACAGTAACGATATGCCACGAAATTTCCGAGTCAGCACCACAAGAAATCCCTGCGCAAGCATTTTTGTATAAATTCCTCATTTAGCTTCTGATCAAGCGAGATTGCAGTTGCATCAGATTTGCATTCATCCCTCCTTGAATATCTAAGAATTATTCCCAAGTAAGATCAGGAACAATTTAAATAATTTGGCTATGACAAATGTTATAACATTAGAATATTGCAATTTTTTATGCCCGAGCAAACATCTAATTGACCGTGAGAGAAACATTTTTTGTTTGCATTTTATGTAATCTATGGTATAATTTAAAAAATGCAAGGTGTAACGCTGTCGTTGATTTGATACATGCAAATTTCGTCGAAGTTATTGACATATTCAAATTAGCAGGATTATCATCAGTCACTGATATTTGTTTCGTACAAGTGTGTGAATACTATTTCCATATTATTCCCAACTTGATTATTGAAATGGAATTACTTGAATAATTTGAAATGACATTAATTTCCACGGTTCCATACCTAAAAAGGGAAACGGAACCTTTTTAAGATCACTGTGTGTTCGTCCGTTTGTCTGTCTGTCACCAAACATTTTCTCAGAAACTACTACTTGTGCGATATTACAAACTTGAAAGGCAGTGTTAATCCACACCCACATAATCATTTAACAGTAGTGTATGCAGGTATTACATTATTTTTTTAAATATTTATAGGAGACTTAAAAAAGGTGAAAATTAAACTTTTAACTCGATCTCACCAATCCACCTCCGCCTCTATATATACAGGATGTATATGAAAACGGGACAGTTACTTTAATGGATGAAAGGGCATAACTTTAGTATGTAGTTACAAAAAGAATTATCGAAAAAAACGTATCCGTTTAAGAGTTATGACCGTTTTAATTTTCAAGTGTTATCTCCACCATTTCTCGTAAAATTGGGTTGATCGTGTACAGTTACAGATTTTAAATCTTACGTTTTTTTTTATTTTGTAATAATTTCATCCGTTACTGAAATACAGCCTGAAAACCCCCATTGGGTATACGCATTATTTTCGAAAATGGTTCCATTAAAGTAACTGTCCCGTTTTCATATACACCCTGTATAAAAGTACTGTACTACCTATAATTTTAATAATAATTTCATGGAATCAATATTGAATAAACTTTATGTGTAAAATTAACAAGAAAAATATGACGAAACTCTCAGACAATTTGACAGTTAATTAATTGGTGCCAAATCGACGTGGAATAACAGAAAGTCTACTAGTATGGTAGGCTTGGCATCGACTTCAGTAACTGTCAAATTTAATTATATAACATTGATTTTTATTAATCAATTGTTAGTTAGTTATTTTGTACTTTTCAGTGTTTTTTTAAGTCGACTTAACTTTACCTTGTGGATAAAGATTGACATTCTACAAATATATTAAACTTGGGCCTATGTGTGTGGAATTGGTTTTACATATGTATGAACCGATACAAATTTTGTTAAAACTTAATTTTTTTGTAAATGTTAGTTCAACGATAATCTCGTAGTTATAAGTAACCGAATAATAATACAATAGTTATTATATTTTAAACATTATGAATCTCCGTGACAAAACTTATCGCAAAAGTACAAAATAGTTTTTATTACCAAGACAATTACAATACGACAAGGTAGGTACATAGGTCTTTAATAAAATAAGGACAAAAAAGAAAAAAATCGATTCAATTATTACAAAAAATGAAAAAAGTAATTACATTTTGCTAAAGTTGAACCAATACACCCAAAAGGCGGACCGTGGCGGTGCCATTTGATGTATTTATTTACTTAAATCTTCAGTTGCAGTTTCAGCTAGTTTTTCGCGATACGTTCGTCTGCGTCGGCGGTAATGACTATAGCTTCATAAACGCTATTAATCATTGGTTACCGTGACAGGGTTGAACAAAAGCGTCTGATGCAACTTTTAGGGTTGCTCCTACATTATCTACTTCGATTATCTACATCAATTTATCTAAATAGCAAATGCGAAAAAAATTACCAACACTTACAAAAAAGAATTTCAGTATATGAATAGATCTATTAACTACTGCAGTTGTCAAGTTTTATTTTTAAAAATTTTGTATTATTAAATTGGGTGTTACACAAAGGCGTTCAAAAATAAAACACGAATACAAATTTTCTTGAAGAGAAAACATCAGATAATTACAACAATTTATTTACCAAATATGTGTTATTTGCAACATTCTATTTATTTGTTTCTGTTTGATACATTCGTCAACCCTAAAATCACAACATCACCATAATGCAACGGACTTCATACAAAACCTTAGTACAATACCGAGCACCAATGTTGGCGCGAATTAATAGCGTCGGCAGTAAGCCGCGTTTAATGAATATTGCAGCCAAATGCAAGGTGACTGATACGTTGGCTGTGTTACTATTATATTGACTGCTAGTGTACGGTACATTCGCATTAAGTATTGTAAGCTTAAATATAATATTTTTCATTCCATCAATTCGAGAAACGACTCGATAAGTGCGACCAAAATAGGTCCTTTCTCTTAAAGACTTTCACAGAAGGCAGAAATGAATTTGAATAAGGAACACGAGAGGTCAAATGAAAATATCGTATGAAAAATGGTACTGGCTGACGTTTACCTGGGCCACGGTAGCCGCGCGCCAGAAAAAATTTTTTTGTACTTTTACATATCGAATAACGATGGTAATGAAAAGTAGAGTGTATATTTCTGTAGTAAAATTAATTTCTTACCTCGGGCGTCATACATTGAATCCCTCGCTGCGCTCAGGATTCTACTTTAGAGTTCCTCGCTGCGCTCGGGATTCTACTCTGGAATCCTCGCCGTAAAAATAATATTTTACTCCCTTGTTATACAATCTACTATTATTTTCTACGTTGATTGATGAAGTAGATCAAAAAAGAAGAATAATTTGTGGGATATAATGGATTTCTTTTTTAAAATAAAGACTTGTTTTATTATTGTAAAATTAAAGTTTTGTTTGGTAATATACTAGACATAAAATTAAACTTCAATACGAATAACGAACATTCTTGCGATAAAGGAACTTTTGATTCTATTTTAAGAGGGCGTACAAAGGTACACTAGCGCCACTCCTTTAAAAAAATATTATCTCGTGACCGAGAAGGAATTATGAATAACGTTTCAATAAGAACCCTCGGTAAGTGTGTCTAGAATTTTTTAATACCTTTTACAAAGTTTCATATTGAGACACGAAGCAACAATATAGGATCTAGAGGAATGTGTCCGCTTTTCTTTAGATCGAATTTTATTGGTTCATGTCTCAATACGAAACTTTATAAAAGGTATCAGAAAATTCTAGACACACTTACCGAGGGTCCTTATTGAGCCGTTATTCATAATTCCTTCTCAGTCACGAGATAATATTTTTTTAAAGGAGTGGCGCTAGTGTACCTTTGTACGCCCTCTTAAGTTTGGGAGGAGTTGAAAATAGTATCTATAGGTAACAAGAATGTAAATATTCTTAATTTTTTCTGTACCTCTTGTGTTGTAGGTACTTTAGGTTTATCAAAAAATCGCTGACAGACTATCAATTTGTGCACCTACTTTGCCCGCGACTATGCTAGGTTTATGTATGGCAAAACTTATGATCGTGCTTACTTATTAAAAAATGTTGAAAGACATTATAACGCCAAATTTATTTAGTAATTTCACTTTTGTCGGTGTTATTACACCGTGAGTTTCAATTGTTTAGCAACTCAATGCTATTGTTTCCTATCTGAATGTCAGCTTTAGTGTAAACCGACTTCGAAGAAATATATGATATCCACTTATAAACAATTCAACGAAACCATTTATTTCGACCGTTAGTTTTAAGAAATAAATGAATGCACGTCTGCATACTTTATCCGAGGCAAAGCCTCGTTATAATATAAATAAATAATGGTGTTCGAAGTTAAGCATGTTGTGCATCGTTACTTATAAACATACTATACATTACATACATACAAATTTTAAGGAACCAAAGGAATTCAAAATCTGAAATATACTGACTATACCGAAATATACATATCAATTTATTCAAATGAATAAGATAAAGCTACCTATAAAAATATTAAAATACTTCTGTACAATTATAAGCCTGTATACACATCAGCACCTTAGAGTATATAATTGCAAGAGGTAGAACCCTGTGTAGGGTCCGACTGGACAAACTACTACCATCAGCTTACTGGCTTATTCGGTCGCCAAACAGCAGTGCTCGCGCTGTTGTGTTCCGGTGTGGAAGGTAAGATAGCTGGTGAATTACTGACACAAGAGGCACAAACTCTCGGTGTTCAAGATTGCCGACGTGTTTGCAATCCAAAATGTTTTCTAAGTGCATATTTCTTTCATCATCGCGCGACGACTGCGAGCAAGTGTCTAGATTTTTCAAGATCGACGTGCTCCATCTTTGACCACACTATCGTTTGGCCACAAGTATGTTAGCGGCCAAACGTGTATCTGTTTTCTGTAAAAAAAAGAATTGTGTTCACACTTACCTTGACAAATACAAGAGTGAAGAGACCGAGCCGCTACCGCGCGGCGGCCACGGCTTTACCACACACACCTGTATTGTAAATGTCCGTGAGCCTCGGTCCATTTACCAGTGAACTGTTTGCTCGTTTTTTTTCTTAATAGTATATATTAAAAGAGCAAGCTCCCAAAAACAGATTCTTGCATAGGCTCCGCCCTCACACTCCGCCACCCGAACGCGACATATCGTTATAACTGGAATATTAATTCATATAATAAAAATATCCTTTGGCACTGGCCAACAGGAAGACAATACAGTTTAATAGATCAGTATCATCAGCCGCAATTTTATGTAAGTTACTCAAGTAATTTAAAAGAAATATTTAAAATCTCAAAAAACGATACATTACAGAAAAAAAAATCGAATGAAAATATATAAATTGCGTTATGGTTTTAGGTAGTCAATAGAAAAATGTAAAAAAAAATATACATTTATTAAACATTCGTTAAACGTGTGCCCGCCTCAGCAAACTTGTTTAAAAATGCTCAAAATTTTGGCAGCAGGGTCTTAAGCATAGCTTGCTTAATGTTTAGTCTAAGTCAAGTAGATATCCGTATACTCATTAATTCATCAAATTGCACACAATGAAGTAAGGAGACGATATACAACAAGTTATAGCGACGGCACACAGCACACAACATTATAAAGCAATTCCATACGCTACCACTTTTCTCTGAACATCACATGTCCATTGCATATATACCCCATGACGCAGACAGGTGTGATTGTGCAGGAATTAATATAATATTGAACTTGATATCTGTCTTATTTTTAAGACAAGATTTTTATGAAAAAATCGCTAAGAGAATATCAGCGGACAAAATATTCCAGCCAGAGATATAATGGACAGTTTAGTCTTCATAAATAGGTCGTTCAAAGGCCTACCTCTGCCAATCTGCACTAGGCCCACGTCTTGTAGAATAGATGCCACACGAGGTACATGACTGTCATGCTTATACACCTTGATTAGTGATTAGTGAGAGTTCATATTTTTTAATCAATGATTACATTGATTAAGAAAAACGGCAGTAAAACACAGTAAACAGGGTCTCACTTTTATTAGACAGGAAATTCAAAAAACAAAAGGAAAGAAACTCAATTTTTTTTTTACTCAATTTTTTTTCATACTTTTTGTTGATCGAATTTTTTAACATAGTAGGTACCCACTTATAATAATAATAATTGGTTATATTAAATATTTTTTTATGTACAATCATGATCGCTGAATAACAAATGAACAATACTCAATTCACAAAAAATGTAACCCTTGCTTATAAAAGTACAAAATCTTCATCGTACCTCGCTTTTTCACTGCTAACATTTAATTTCCGTCGTTATTTCTCAAGTAATAGGAACTAACATATAAAAGCATATAAATATCGAAGGTAATATTGGCATGTAAGTCCGCGGATGACAGTCATGTCCGCGAACAATGGTTCGAAATTCGAGGCATACACAAAATAGATAAAAAAGCCGATTCACTCAAACACCTGCGATCATTTCAATACATCTATTATTGATCGATTAGTTACGAATTCCCTTTATAATTTAAAAAATAATTTTGAGCTCTAAGAGCTTATAAATAAAAGTAAAAATTGTTTGAAATACAGATAGCAAAATTTATTATGTACAGATATTCTTTGAAAAGGGTTAAATGCAAACGATGTGATTAGAAATTAGTTTTGGATGGATATTATACTCAGAAAGTAATAATTAGTAGGACTTTCTTTAATCAAAAATATATATTTATAAATGAGTAATAACATAACATACATACATACACGCTGTATCTCTAACGGGGTAGTCAGAGAGGACGGAGCGCCAGGAAATAGCAATATAATATGAGTAATAGAATTAGTAATTCAAACAACAACTTCTTCGTTCGCACTTATTTTTGTTAAATTTGAACATGACTGTTAAATTGAAAATTTAACGTAATGACATAATGAATAACATTTTATTTCAAAATATTATTTGATAATTATGTTCCAATTTTTTATTTTAGTCCATGATTATTTTATAACTTGAAAAAATTAATTTGTTTGAAGCTAGCGTTATTTTGGCGAAGTAGTAACATTTAGTTATGTAGTACTACAAAGTAACATTACAATTTTTTAATTAGCGTTTTATTGCTGTTTTTATCAAAAGTCGAGGGATCCCTGGTTCGATCTCAGCCAGGTCAATTTAGGGAGCAAAGTTTTACTAATTGCCTTTGAGCCTGGATGCTGCTGAGTTTGTTGTGTGATACTCATACTATAAACTTAGAACCCTATTTGGGTTCACGCATTAGATAACGCTGTCTGAAATTTTTACAATAGGTTAAAACAACTACCCCCAAACTGCCCGTGATAGGTATAAGTGTTGATTTGTTTGTGTATACAAAATATACGTACATATCTTCATGCCATGTCTCCAACATACTTTCATATATTTTTGAAGCATTGACTAATACTTTTAATACTTTGACTAACATACGGCTATCTGATTCTTTATTAAAAGACAGCCTTGTCTTTAGCTCACTTTACATTCACTTTCATAAATTTCCTTTATTAACACTCATTCTTTCCACATATCCAAATCATCTAAGCGCTATTTCATTGCAGATTACATTATAATATTCGCAGTGCTGTATATGATTTATTTTTATGAAGATGTTATAACATTATTACACTTATATACTTATCTGGATTTACACTGAACATTGCCGCAATAATCCATTTTCCACATTTCCCGCATTCGTACGGATGATTCACGTGAAACAAAGACGACCTTTACGCAAATGCAATACAATGACACAAATATTATAAGTTACGTGTGTTTTGACCTCGTAACACTGCTATTTGCACCATATACACAATAATGTGAATTGTAACTAGCGTTGTTCCGGGATTTATACATTTTTCACCTGATAACAGTGAAGTCATTAAAAATGGCCTCCTAGATCCTGCAGAATACGTGCACACGGGATACGCGTCGCGGTCCTATAATTGTACATGAAATTGCTAATGTATTGGTTGTTGAGTGATTTGGTACGAGTTGTTGCAGGGGCAGTAAAATACAACGTAACTAAATGGAAGATTTCACGAAGAATTCTACGCGTCGAAAGTCATAATAAAGTTCAGAGTTTGGACCTATACAGGTCAGCAGTCAACTGTACATCAGTATCCGTAGCATTTAAAATGGTAGACTTAATCATTGCTAGATGCGATGTTAAAATTAGCGTTCTATTTCATGCTAGAATTGGCTTTTAGTATTGTTAGAACCTTCCAGGCACTCAATGCATATTATTCATTGCTAGAAGTTAGAGAGCTAGACTCAACCCCTTGCTAGAAGCGAGAAGGTTGCTCACATTTCTAAAAACTATGTCCGATTCAAAAGATATCCCAATTAGATCACCCAAAAAAAAATAAGTTAATGATACTATTCATGAAAATAAAAATGTTTTGTAATTTAAAATATTAATAATAATAATAGTCCAGACAATTACACAATTTGAGTAACCCCGAACTAAGCACTAGGCTCGTACTATGGGTACACACAACGAGATGAGGGAGCTCAGAGTTACACTCAGACTACAACACAATTTAAAAAAGTTCGTTTATAAATTGATCCGTGGAGATCGAAGCGGAACCCTAGCTTGGAAGACAAGATGCTCTGCCACCGAGCTAATGGGTCAGTCGATTCAAATAATTTAAAATGTATGTCTTTAGTATCTAATTACCCAAAATTTAGCAAGTTTTTAAAATTTAACACCGTTGTCATCGACAGCAGTCCATGTGCACGCATTAGCCGAAAGGCAAGTATAGGTTTTCTCATTTAATTAAAATTTATTTTATTTTCGAAAACTTATAAAATTTGAAAAAAGCATGGCGAGACTTTCTTGCTGAAATGAAGAATTGGATGAAAGACAGATATAAGTTGCAGGAAGCAGAAACGAAAGCACTAGTAAAAGAAAAACGAGAAAAAAAAAGAAAGGTAAACTGCTTATTGTATGCTGATGATGCTGTGCTTATAGCACCATCAAAAGCAGAGTTACAGACACTAGTCACGTGCAGGAAAGAAGAATGTGAAGTGAAAGGATTGAATATGAATGTGAACAAAACTAAGGTTTTGGTGTTTGAAGGGGAAGTGGTACAGACTAAATGTCAGATATGAGTGTATGGAAAATGTCTAGAACAAGTGAATAAAATCGTGTATTTGTGGAGTGCGTTATCGAGGGATGGAAGATGTGAGTTGGTGTGGAGACACGGATAGCATCTGGAAATAAAGTGAACGGTGCTGTCCGCATTAGTAGACAGTGTGAATATATCTTACACAGCCAAAATGGCCATCCACGACGCGGTGTTGTTTCCAACTTTATCGTACGGTAGTGAGGCCTGGATACGCCCGAAATCGAGTGGAAGTATGATAAATGCAATAGAAGTGCGATCTCTTAAAAATATGTGCGGTGTCGCCCTTGCAGGTAGGATAAGCAATGAAGAGATACTCAGTATAACAGGGTTGCAAGACCGTGTTATTATAAAAATGAACAAAAGAATACTAAGATGGTTCGAGCACATAAAAAGAATGAGCGATGAAAGACTGACGATGAAAATCTACAGAGAGAAAGTGAGTGGTAAAAAAAGCCAAGGAAGACCAAGGTTGACTTATGAAGATCAAAAAGCGAGTTGTTATCTGACGGAAATGTCAAAAGCACTCGCATACCTAGGCGAAAATGTGAGAGAAGAATGATGAAATTTGAGGAAACGAAATAAATATGTAAGGACCGCGACGCTTGGCGCTCCATCCTCACGACTACCCCGTTGGGGATACAGCGTGAAGATATGTATGAATGTATGTACGTCTGTTTAAAATTTCACAGCACATAAATCCTTTGCTTGAAGTTTACTGAAACAATTTATTAAAAATACTGGATGTTATAAATCCCTAGAAATTCTACACATTCTGGCAGATCATGTTCGATTTTAATCATTAAAAACAATTTTTGGTTAATTTTGTAGGAACGTCACAGCGTTTTTTTAGGAATCTCCAACAACACAAATGACATGTCTTAAACCAATAAGGTATAGAATTTTTACTGTTGTTTTGACATTTTAATAGTCATAGCAGTAGCCACTCCTTTATTTTTTATAAATTCTGTAAAACACTCATCAGCTAATGGAGCGATAATGTATGCTAATTACACGTAAGAACCAGGAACAAAAGACAATTATGTTTCATTAATAATGTTCCGTTAAAGGATCTATTAGCATTTAAAATTGTTAAAATGTTTACGGAAAACACATTTTTCTCTCTACCTTGATTTATATACTAGCGGCTCGTCCCAGCTTCGGCCGGGTTGAATAAATTATTTTAAGCCTACGTCCATCTAGAATAATGTACCTTGCAAATGATTAAAAATTTTTTAATATTAGTGCAGTGGTTGCTGAGATTAATATAGCACCAGTTACATTTTTTTTCTCCATTATTATGTGGGAAGATTTTGCGTGTTTTATAAAAAGTTATTTCAGTGAGGGTAGGGTGGGTTGGTGCGTATCGAGGCCACTCATTCGTGTCGTCGTATCATCGTCGTGACACCACTAGCTTAATCGTACAAATCTCGAAAATTGTTATAAAAACTAAATCAAAACTGATGTGGTGCAATTCTAGCCCGTTATTGTCGTAATAGTCGGCGCCGACCTATGTGGGAGAAGTCAGTCGGTCAGGTGAGTCGGTATTTGATTACTTCCAACCTTTGTCACTGGTTTTTCATTGCAGTAGTATCAATTACTTTGTATTGTATATTGTTTAGTCTTCCGAGTCGGATACTTCTGGAAGTAGAAACAAGTAACCTCTTACAATATTTACTCACGGGTCTATGTTGCGTTTATACTTTAAGGCTAATTACCTATTTTATCCCGACGTTTCGACCGGATTGCACTGATCGTGGTTACGGGGAGACTGATGAGGATGAATGTCATCTTCGTAGTGTGCGGTTTCTTGCAACTACCTACACTCATTCAACGCATTTTTTTTTTGAGAAAAGTGACGTGGAACCACTTTGTGTAGTTCCGTAAACAAATGCAGTTGAGGATCGAACAGTAAGAAAATTTTTTTTTTCAAAAGGGGAGATATTCGCAGCATTAAAAGCTAATAAACCGTTGCACATATTTTGCTACATGTTTTTGCTACAAACGCTTTCTTCGAAAATGTTTGAAGCAGATAATACATATGTAGGTCATATTAAAACACGTTACTGACAGCTCAGTTTTCGATACTAACCTGCTTTAGTTCGAATAGCGATGAATCAGTAAGTCAACAAACTCAATAAAACAAAGAACTAACAGTTTTCGTTATCAAATATTTATAACAAGGCGATTAACATACCATTGACATTGTCGCCATAAAATTTATAATCTTTCCACTGTACAAAGGGACTTTTATTATTGAAATTTGATAGCTCACACGGTTTTGTCTAAGTTAAAATTTGTTGCTTATAAGTCATAAACGAAGGTCAATGGATAAATAGGTTATTTCTAAAACTATATTTTTAATGTAACTATAAGATCATGATCTGTAAAAAAATATTTGAAATTCATTGAAAACGTAGAAGTTAAACTCGAGTTATAAGCTCTGTCTCTATCACTCCTAGGGCTCTATAATGCCATTACGAGTTTGTGACGTAGCGATACGATTGTGTTTTCTTCTTACTTCTTACACTGAAGTCTAAAAGGCAATGCTATTCGTGCTCTGTAACATTAAACATAAACCCGGTAACGTCATTGCCTCGGGTATGTATTGTGCACAAAACACGGAATAAGTATAATTTTTTTTCATAATATTATAAATTATAAAAACAAAATAAAATTATACTCATTTGTTAACGATTCAAATAAATTTAATTACTGTACACACTTCACTGTACATTCTTCATACACACACAAATATATGATGTAATAGAAATTATTTTTTAAAATGGACTGAATAACCTGGTCAGAAATCAAACCAGAAACTTCAGTTTATTAGATAGTTTCAGCTTTGTATATACACCAACTTTCGCATCAGTCATCTCTCACTGAAAAAATACTTCAGTTGAATTCAGAAGGTTGATCCGTTTTTTCTTAAAACCAACCAAAGCTCTTCTATTTTACAGCATAAAAAAGATAAATTTACAATTTTTTTCGTTAAATTTATTAAAAAGTTTAATTTAAGAGTATGTTGATGGTGTGCATCGGACTTATCTTAGTTAGTATTACTTAACTAATTTGTTAATTATACAAAACACTTTTGTAAATATTTCAACCTTTTAGTTAATTGAAATCAACAAATTCCGTGTGAAAAATCGACTAAAGTATAATATTTTTTCAATGTACCATCTGTAATGCCTTATCCCTACGCCATACTAACGTAAAATAGAAATATTCAAATGGATTGTGATATTGAATGTATTCAAAATTATTTCCGCGATTTGTATTTTATCATATTATGCAATTTAAAATTAATAATTTTCCCACTAGATTTTAGAACTTTAATCATAGAAGAAACCGCTACTTCACACCAAAAATTCAGGAGGAGCAAACTAGTTAATCGATATCAATTTGACCATCCTTTAAGAATTACTAAATTCAAAATAGAAATTTCAGAAAATATCTTTAGGGCTCCAATTGAATTTCGCAAAATAACAATAATAAAGTCCTAGACTTGATAAATCTCCATAATGTTCGGAATATGTTACGAAACTTTTGGGAGACATTTTTAAAATTTTTAAACAGACCAGGTTTGAACAGACTAGACTCTTTCAACTTGAGTCGTATTTAAGTGAAGTTATCATCAACAAACAATAGCCTATTTCAACTTATTTGTAAGCACTTCACATGTCATTTCGTCGTTATCTGCTACCTGATAAAGTGGTGTATCTTTGTTTTAGAGCAGGAAAGCTTTTTTTTAAATTACGCAACACTTGAACTGTTATTTGTTATAAAAGAATTTTTTAAAAGTTGCTCATACAAACAAATCGATTGTTACAACTATGTGGAAAAAATATGAAAATGTCTTTAACAATATTTTTAACAGAAATTAAGTTACTCCACAAATATGCCGTTATCATTCACGTACCTTTTCATAATATTTTTTCCCAATGGAGAAGCTAAATTTCTAAAAAAAATCGATTTAAAATATTCAATCATAATTTTACAATATGTATATGCGCTTATTGCATAAAATAAAGATTTTAAAAGGGATTTTGTCTTTTGAAGCAATTAAACTTTTTATTCAGTACCTATGTATATTGTATATAAATAATATATTCAGCTTATTATATTATAACAGCTTGAATATATATATATTTATCAAATTTTGAGTTCGGCAATTTTTAGTCATCTATTTTAACAAAAATGTAAGTGTTTATTTAAAATCTTAAATCTCCAAAATTTCTTCATCAATCGCTTTGAAATTTTTAATTATTTACATATATTTTATATATATATATATATATTATATATTTAAAACTAATAAATCTAATGAATCTGCAGAGCCACGGGAACGCGTGGCCTCATACAGCCGGAGGTTTTTAATAATAATAGATCTCTTTCAAACATTGCTTTCACTTAGTATTGTCTAAAGGACGATACCTTGATAATTTTTTTTGAAATCCTATAAAAATTAATCTGTAATTATTTTAATGTTAAAGTTGTGTAATACACAAGCGGTCCGTCCCGGCTTCACCCGAGTTGAATACATAATAATGAATAAGAGGTGTAGCTTTCAAATCGTGAAAAAATTTTTCAGTTATGTGAAATGGTTCCGAAGATTACCCTCCACATAGAAACGAACTTATGAAAGCTCTCTCTCTTTATAATATTAGTATAGATGATATTTAAAAAAAATAAAGTATAGCTACATTTTATTACACTTCCAAGCTTCCAACACTGTTAAAAAATGTTTTTTAAATATCCTTAAAATTACGAGCTAATAGATCATTTCGCTGTTTTATTACGAATAACGGTTCTAAACGTGACGTTTAGATTATTGCCCTATTTAAAAATTTAAAACGTCAACTTACAATAGTGTTGTCAGTTTATTGCGATTCGTAAATCAAATATGCCATAAATTTCGTTTGACTTCTTCCTTATTCATGTTTTATGATGAGAAAACGTTTAAAAAGTTACGATATTTGAAACTAATATAAAGTTTTTTGAATACGTATAAAATACAAGGCAAACTTTTGGCGCTGTTACGTTATGTAGCTGTTACCATTTAGAAAATTCATAAATGAGACCTAGGGGCTTACCACTATCTCTCATAGCATTATTATTCTAATGTTACTTGATTTAAAAAGCTGGAAATTCTGACAGTAGGTTAGTGATTAGTTTTATCATTCGACATAATCATCAGGAGGCGAAAGAAAGACTTAGGAACCGCGATGTCTAGCCGTCTAACTTACCTTAACTACTCCGTAAGTCAAGTCAAGTAATATTAAAATAATAATGTTAAGAGACGGTGGTAAGCCCCTTGATGTACAAAACTTTATGCTACTTTTTCAGTTAAAAATCGTGTAAGTGCGATTTCAACTTGCGTACAGAGGTTTCTGTATGATGTTTATAAAATATATCTTTCTTTTCTGATGTGAAATATTTTATAGGCGGGTTACACCGGCTGTTGCCGTGGTGATATGGCGACGCGTCTCGCCACGCGTTTGTACTGAGCTCATATACCTATAGCGTATTCAGTGTTGTTATTCACTTCGGAAAACGTTACCTGTGTTTATTAAATAAAGAATACTTTGTTTGTTCAAAAAATCTGAATATTTAGTTTTTGATTATACCATATTTATTTCCTTTAATAAACCATCCTTTCATGCATATTTTCTATACAAATTAGTTTGTTTGTTTCGCTTCTGCCAGGCGTCCCGTGACGTCTCATTTTTTTTGTTAGAGCTACAAGCCGTTCGTTACATCTACAGCTATTACTTAGATACAATTTCAAAGACAAGGGAATAGTCAAGTCGAATAGTAGTTTCAGTATCCAATTTGCTCGGTCTTTAATTCTTCTATGAATATTTTAAAATGGTATCTAGTGTACAAGTTGTTGTAAGTTTGAATATAACAAAGATTCTGAGAGAAACGATTAAGATAAACATACAAACGGTCAGATAGATAATCGATCAGAGACATTAATGACCTTATAAGGGTTCCATATTCCTTTTGAGGTACAGACCTCTAAAGACCTATCATGTGTAATTTCTAATTGCGTTTTAATGTCCTGTACAGTCAGATTATTACTTATATCCTCAAAAAAAATCATGAAGCATTCTTTTTGTTGATAAAAAATATTTAAAATACATATTAAAATCCTGATATTTGTTTTTCAGATTTTATGAGAGTTTTCACTTTAGTGGGGGAATAAGCCGAAAAATGTCGAAATAAAATTTTTTTTTTAGGAAAAAGACAAAATATCTGACTACGTTTTTTAATTAATGTTTCAGAGCTTACCATTACCGATACCATTTTTGTCACGCAAGAGAAACCTGAACATAGGTACCCAACTTCGTAGAGTCAAGACTGGGTATAAGGGGTTTTTCCCACTCTGGTGGTCGCCCTCGTTACGTGTATATTGTCGAGGAGCCCCGGGATCTGCTACAGGTTGCATTGGAGGACTCTCGTGTTGTGCCGAAATACTTCTTTGGAGGCTTTGGGGTTTGGCAGAGCCTCGACACACCACGACAGCGCTGAATACTGTCATTCTTTTTGAGATTAGCCTCAAAAGTAGTCTTCAGTATGTCTGAGTTTCCGTTAAAGATTTATTTTGTTTAAGTAAATAGTACTCAAATATTATCCTCATCAAATCTTAACTAAATTTGTATGAGACCACTCTGGACTCTTTGATTTTAGTTTTGATTACTGCATTTTATTCGATATATATATAACCTATGAAATAAAAAACTAATAAACAAAATCAAATGTCGGAAAAACCAGTGAATAAAATCCCTCGAAAAAAACCTGCGTAGAATATAGAACCTACCTTTCTACATGTCGATCGATAAATAAAGTTAAAATTAATTCGCGTAGGCGTCGTTACAAGGAGAGGCAATATACGTATTTATTACCAAACCCACTAAATGCGCTTTTGTAACACCTACCGAACTATAAAATTAAAAATACAACACTATCTCGTAACTAACGTCTAACGCAAACATAAATCAGTAGTCAAAGAAAGACTTAGTGTTTTTAATCGACACTTAAAATACAATGTAACTCATTCTATTGAGTTTGAAATGCGCAAAGTAATGGAGCCGAGCTTTATTGGCCATTATTATATCTTTACTGACAGCTCGCTAGGCAGGGCCAGTCCTATTTAACTGGGGTTAAGAAACCGTGGTGAGAGGTCCCGAAGAGATTTAGGAAATATTAGTGTCTGCTGTTTCTGGAACAGGCTTTTTCTTACTGATACAGTGTTATTGTTGAAATGTCTCTTTCTTAAGACATGTTCTTAAAATAGCCGAAGTACAGGTTCATTGTCGTAAGCTAAACTGCGAAACTAATATGGATTTGACACTAATAGTCCGCTCCGGCTCTGCCCGGGTTGAATATGTATTAGATTTTATGTTTTCGTATGTCTGTGTATGTGTATGCTAGTGACTATCGTAAAAATATACGTATGTATATATAAAGTCATATAAAATAAAAATAATGCGTAACTATATACGTAGAAGTATGTATGTAATGTGGTAAGTATGTTGCTTGCAAGCCTATGTCCATCTGAAATAATGTATCTTTCAAACAGTGAATGAATTTTTCATATAGGTGCAGCAATTACGGAGATTGCCCTCCACATACAAACAAACTTAAAATATCCGCACTCTCTCTCTTTATGATATTTGTATAAATTCTATGGAAAATGTAGAAGTTATTAAAAATTGGAATACAATTCAAATAATGAGTTTAAGCTGTTCACGTTACAGGGATTAACGGAAGACAAAAGTATCAAACATCAAACTATAAAATTTATAAATCTCAAATAAATAGATGTAATTATATTCTGATTTATATTTATTGTTTTATATTTAATAAGCATGAGATTTGAAAAGCACTTGCATACCTAGGCAAAAATGTGTGAAGAGAATAACGAGATTTGAGGAAGCGAAAGGAGTATGTAAGGACCGCGACGTTTCGCACTCCGTCCTCTCTAACTACCCCAATAGGGATACAGCGTATATTTAATAGATATCTTCAAGATTGATATCTTATATCTGATTGATATTGATTCAATGATATCTTCAAGAGATATATATATCTTCACGCTGTATCCCTAACGGTGTAGAGAGGTCGGAGCGCCAAGCGTCGCGGATTTTATATACTTCTTTCGCTTTCTCAAATCTCATTATTCTCTTCACACATTTTCGCCTGTCGAGTGCGTTTGACATTTCCGTTTGCTAACACTCTGGCTATTTAATTTTCATAAGTCAGCCTTGGTCTTCCCTGGCCTCTTTATATACATATATATTCAATAATATTATGTCATTTAATTTCATATCATACTGCACACTATAAACATTAACAACTCACATGCAGGCAAGCTAACTCAAGGCACTAATAAACACACAATCACAAACTACTACGTATAATATAAAACTAGCGAACGCCTCGGCCTCGTACGTTGTCTTATTTACAATACCTCAGTATTTACTTCTATAGATACACTAAATGAGAATTTATTATTAAATACTACATGTAAACTCTCCTCGTTAAATGTTCTAAATGAGTGCTTCCGAATTATACTGGACCGCGACCCACTTAACAAAAATGTTCAATTTCATGAAAAAAGAAAGGGCACCACTATAATATGAACGAAGAACTATTAAAAGAAAAACAAGCAGCTACAATCTAAAATTTTAATGCTTAGTTAAATTGGATAGCGTCCTAATGGACTACTGATGCTGGTCTACGAAGCATCGATCTCCGTAGCCTATTACACTATCCAATAAACATACTGTCGTGCAGTGTTTCTGCACCTGTAGAGACAAACCGAAGTCGAAACAGTTCAGCGAGCACAGCCCGAGACCAGCCGAAGGTGCTGGATCCATCGTGTTTGTAGCGCAAAACCACTTATTAGCAGAGAAAACAATTCTCCCAAACCGCATTCCGTTCCAAGAACCGACAGCGAACGAGATCAGCTCAGAGAGCGAATCATTTGGATCAATTGTTCCAATTCTGCAAATAGATATATCTGCAAATAGATAGATCCACCGAGTGAACGTTTCGTACTTTCTGGTACTCCTCAGGTCAGCGAAGAAGCTGACTACGTTGTAAGCTTGGTTAAATACGAGGAGTGCTAATTTCAATGAGAATGAAGTAGGTATTTGCTTCCTATTTTTTATCATTGCAACTTTAGCATCGACTTCAATTTTGGTCCCTTTTTACCGCATTACCTCTAATTTATTTCGGTATTTAGTTATAACTAGCAAACCCGGCCCGTTTGACTGGGCGTTAGATTCACTGGGCGTAAAAAAAAAATCGCTACCAAAGTTTACAGGAACACCCGCTAGGCCAACCTGAAGATTCCCTGAAAATTTCATCGAAATCGGTCCAGCCGTTTCAGAGTCCATAAGGAACATACATACAAACATACATACATACATCGCCTTTTACATATATAGAAGAATATTAACCAGAGCTAAAAATCCCATCTCACATAGGTATGAGATACTAAAGGGGAGAAGAACTTTTATTGTTTTATTAAACAGACAGAATAAGTGTCAGTAATTTGAGAGCCAGAATTTCGTTAACTGTTACATTACAATCGCAATCAGCGCGTGTTCTCGAAAGAGTAATGATCGGTCCGTCGATGATCGTACTATTTTTCAGGGTCCATCCAATATTCGCTTGCGACCACTAGTGGATCGCGACCCATAATTTAGGAAATGCTGTTCTAAATGATGATTGAAGACAAAAACTACATAGAAATACATTAAAGAGTTTAAACATTTTATAAAACTTATAAATTTATAAATTTCTAAGCATTAAGAGAAAGTTTATTGAGTTTTACACTATCGAGATTGTCTCATCTATTATACTACTATATAAATCTCTATCGTCTGTCTGTAATTATAATTTTACTGTCCAATTTTGTGATAAATAGTCATTTTATGACTTACTAACTTCGATTCTACCATTTTAAAATTTTTGTCTGTCTGTCTGTCTAAATGTCCTTTTATAACTGAAGAACGGCTTGATCAATGTTAATGAAAATCGATATGTAAAATGCCGAGAAAATGTTCTCTGCATATTATGCACTTACTGGCTTTCTGAATATTCGCAAGATTAGAATACTTTCTCTTCTAAAGTATCCCTAAAATTTACTTTGTCTTAGTAACATACAACTCGTAGCGAAGGAACATTATTTAACTATTATCAAATACACACAAATTGTCGGTCAGTTCTGAACGCATGTTTATTTTTTAATTCTGTTCCTTTGTCGTGAGAGTGTTTGACGATCGGGATGTGAGTCATCAGCGCCGGCGCAACGTAACTACAGTGTGATCTTTTTTTATTACATAACACGTTACGTTGAACTGGCAAGAAATGTCTGTAGACATGAATGAGTAACTTTAATTTATTAATTAGAGTGTTTTTTTTTTAATATGAAGTATACCATAATTAACCATAATTAATAAATGCATTTTTTATTTATATAGTATCCTTTTTTAATAATTTTCTCTCGTTTATGTATTTACTATAAAATACTATATGCCGTTTAAAAGCTACTGATAATTCCATGAATATCAGTCGAGTCAGATGACCCTAGTTTGTTATTTTTAAACAGTTATGAGTTTGCAATTTAGCACGTGTGAACAAAACCAAATCTTTTTTACAAAATAAGACTGTGATTTGACTCTTCTGAGGAAAGGTGGGTGTGAAGTCGTAAGCTTGGCATGTGGTAGTATTATTTATTTTATAAACATATTGTGTACACCAGTATTCAAGACACAGGTTTTCCTATAGCATAAGAACTAAAGTTCATTTCAATTAACTAAATATAAATTTATTATAATATCAATTATACATTTCAAATCAATAATAGATATTTGTAAATTTTAGTATTAACTGTTAAGGCAAATATTTGACATTGTAAATTATATTTCAATCAAATAATCTTCAAAACATTATAAAACACTGTACAGTAATATAATAAAAACATTTCTCTACGAATGTTCTGACAAAATAACTCAATAAACTTAAACACACTGAACGAAAAATTTATAAAACCAGTGCATGCCATATTGAGTAAAAACGTTTTTATTTTCAATCAAGGTTTTACGATCTGTGTTCAAATGCAATATCCTAGATACACATAGACAGCAGATAGATTAGATTCATTATTAGTTTGTAACTATGTACATAAACAGATATAGATACAGATACTTATCACAAACTCACATGAATGTACAAATATGGCTACGTGTTTGCTGGAACAATTGCTTTGAACTTTTAGTGACGTTATTAAAGTAAATGTATTTTTAAATTCCATAATGGTTTCCACAAAACACAATAGAAAAGTATTACAATGATATGAAATAAATTTACAATTTTTCCAAAAAATTAGATACTTTGCTGTGGGGCAGTCGAGTAAAAGTATCATATATATCTTAGTAGCATTCCCACAATTGAGAAAAAGCTAACGATACATTATTTGTTAAACTCAATCACATCGTTTAGACTACTAAATTTTCCAAAAAACGTAGGCAGGCACGTACCTCCAGGGACGGTTGGGTGTAGAGAGTATTGTAACGGCAAAACCATTGGAAATTTAAATGCAAAAATGTTTCTTCACGCCGTTTTCTATTCGATGTACACAGAACTTCAATTGGAAACAAATATTCACCTTGACGCCACTTTTAACAACACATTAAATATATGAACTTACAGGCGACAAAGAGAAATCGGTATCAGGTAGTGACAGGTTGCTTTGTAGCAAGCCTTGGTCGATTTTTGTAATCTTGAAAGATTAATTTTATTAAAATTTTAATAGTATATTATTTATCTGCTTCCATAGTAAACTAGTAATCTCACAGTCTTACAGATTTAGATTTAGAAAAAAAATTCTAAAGATCATGGAAGCTGAGTCTTAGTGGGTATTCCCCCAATTTATTTTGTAATACGATAACATAATATAACATTAGTGTTTAGATCGTGGGACATAAAATGTATGTAATTGTCTTGTGTATCATTATTACAGAAGCGAGATAATCAATAATAATTTATTTCATAAAATCATGCTGTATAATATCTGATGCAAGAGATAAGGTGCGTACACACAGCGTTAGTTTTTTTATCCAAAGCGGTGCCTACTCGTACCACCGTTCTACTTCTGCGAGGTGAGTCATACGGCGAGATGGCACAGGAAGTAATGGAGACGCCAGTGAAATATTAAGTTGTTTTTTAATTTATGTCTACAGTTGACTATGTGATCTATGTGGTTAAAAAAGGAATGTTGTAAATCGGGTATCTGATACGATTTATTGACTAACTTCGAAACATGGTTCTCAATTCGCCGCAGGTGCATACATGTAATATGAATTTTCTTAAAAATACAATCCGTGCGCAATAACAGAGACCTACACAAAAAAATACCGAACAAATTTAATTACTTTGTAAAATATTACTGTAACATTAATTCGTTGAGTATTTTCTTTAAGCAATAGACAATAAATGTACAATTATGAAATAATGATATCGCGTCACGGATTTCACAGGTCTCATGTTATCGTGCACACTATGTAGTTACTTCGATAATAATCCAAGAATGCCAAAATCGCTTTTTAATTAGAATTAGCGTAAGTCGTCATATAAAACTGTGTGGTATGATAAGGATTTAGGTGCCAATTTGGTGAAGGCAAATTGTCTAGCCGCCATCGATCTTTATTGGTAACGTAGAAAACATCCTCAGCCACTAAATCTCCCGCGGCGGTCGTCTTCAGCGCCATGAGGCTCCAGAATCTCCTACAGAGCGTATCGGAGGCAGCCCAACTATGAAATATCACGAAATAGCAAGAACCAACAGTATAATATGCTTCATGGAGCGCAAAGACGCAACTTATGCCACTAGATCATTTGTGTTGTAGGCGGTCGCACGTAACATTACCTAACCTTAGTAAATACATATATACATATTACATTTTAGATGGACAGAGTATCAAAGCGGTAAAAGTTGACGCAACAAAATCAGACACTCCTAGGTTTAAGCTAAACGTTTTTAAAGTTGATTTAATTGTATGTCACCTCTACACACGGTTCTGTTCTTCCGCTCCGTTGACCAAACTAAAGACGAAGTCTTTAAACATTTTTTCTTGTCTATTTGACGCCGAAAATATTTAACTCTTAAACGATTCAGATTATAATTAGGGACCTTTTGAATATTTTACACCGCTAAGATTTAGCCACGACAAAAATCCACGTAACGATAATGTAGTCTTTATTTGTAAGAAATAAAGTATACATTGTAATTTTCATAGGGAGAAAATAATTTGGCTAATAAATTTGGTCCTTAGTTGACCCACGAATACAGCCCAAATGACCAATATTAATCTTAAAATGTCACCTATTGTAAGGTGATTGCTTATAAAGAGTTGTTCCCAGATGTTTATTAACTATTTACTTTTGAATTGGTTTAGGAATGACTTTCATATAGTTTGTGTATGACAATGATGGATCGGCCCTAATTATGCTTTTTATCGAAGTTCTAGTTGACATGGTCTCGACTGGTGCTGTGGTAGGTCAAAACGTTTAATACAAAATTAACTGTAATCTTGATTTCAATTAACTTGATTTTCTACCCTGAATAAAACATGCTACACTCCACCTTCACTTCACTTGGATTATAATAACCGGCCAAGCGAAGAGCGAGTCAGACTCGCGCACCGAGGGTTCCGTATCACCATACGATGCATTTGTGTTATGTTTGTTATGATTAAAAAAAAACTTGACTTTGCAGTTGATACCTTCTCCCATATTCTCCGACTCCAAAAATAAGTTCGTAATAAAGAAAACAATGTTTCTAGTGATATAACTATAAATTTACAATTTTTGGGTTTTTATCCTCTAATTCCGCTGTGAGACCTTGCTTTTTGCCAAATTTCATGGTTCTAGGTCAATGGGAAGTACTCTACGGGTTTTCATTTACTTGTGAATGTTAGAATATGAGACATAAAAAGCCGTATTATTTTATTGTGTTAACTTAGAAACTTGGTTTTATTACAGCTCCAAGTCACTACACTGCTGTCATAAGTATTTGACATAATTTCAACTTGATACCTTTACGCGTTCCTGAGAAGAAGGATCTTGACAGACAGACAGACGGACAACGAAATGAAGCTATGAGGGTTCCTTCTTTCCATTTGAGGTACGGAATCCTAAAAAGGTATATACGGTACATGTGTACTAATAGAGATATCAGTCAATTTATAAGAATATGCCCGAAATCAGGTGAAAGTAATATAAATGCAGTAGAAATGCGATTTCTTAAAAATATGTGCGGTATCACCCTTATAGACAAAATAAGCAATGAAGAGAATTGCAGATTGACAGGGTTAGACGACATTGTGTGAAAAAAGACCGACGAAGAAAATCTACAAAGCCAAAGTGAGTGATATCAGAAGCCCAGGAAGACCGAGGCTGATTTATGAAGATCAAATAGCCAGAGTTTTAGCTGACGGAAATGTCAAAAGCACTCGCAAATCTAGGCGAAAGTCTGTAAAAAGAATAATGAGGATTGAGGAGGCGAAAAAAGTATGTAAGGCGCTTTAGGGATAGGGATACAGCTTAAGGATGTGTAATGTATTAGTCTTGATTGAACGATTTCATCAATATTATGTTAAAACTTAGATCATTTCTAACTGGTCATATAAACCGTTTAAGCTCATATAGATTTACAGTGTACATTCAGTCAAGAAAGTATCGGGAATGGATGATTTGTTTATGGTTCCAAATTAAATTTTTTGTTTTTTTTTTGTTGTTGTTGTTAGATTGGCACAACTGTTTTCCATTTTGGCGCGGAGTTTAAGTTGCATCTGTTATTTAGATTAAATACAGTGCTGTTTTTAGTTATATCATTCTAGTGTATATTGCGAATTTCATAATGGACAAAAACATCGAACAAAGATTTTGTCTTAAATTTTGCATCGCCAATGGAATTTCGTGTTCGGAGTCACTGAAAATGTTACAGAAAGCTTACGGTGAATCGACTTTATCAAAAACATGTGCTTATGAAGGGTACAAAGCGTTCAAAAGCGGTCGAGATGTGATGGAAGATTGGGTATGAAACATGTTGCCGCTCGGCTAGTCCCAAAAGACCTGAATTTTCTTCAAAAACACAATCGCATAAGAGTCGCTGAGGACATGCTAGAACGAATCAATTCCGACCCAACATTCGTGTGGTGACGAGACGTAGGTTTACGAGTTTGACATGCAAACTAGTCAACAAGCTTCGGAGTGGCGCCTTCCAACTGAACCGAAACCGAAAAAACCACGCCAAAGTCAATCAAAAGTCAAAGTTGTTGTTCAAAATGTTGACTGTTTTCTTTAACTATCGCGGTGGTGTGCACTCGGAATTCTTGCCAAAAGGTCAAACGGTGAATAAAGAATATTATTTGGGCGTTATGTGGCGTTTAAGAGAGCGAATTCGACGAAAAAGGCCAAATATGTGGAAAGAAAATTCTTGGATTTTGCACCACGATAATGCGCCTTCGCACAAGGCCATTGTGAACGAATTTTTGACCAAAAACTCAACAAATACCATTGAGCAACCACCTTATTCACCAGATATGGCTCCAGCCGATTTCTTTCTTTTTCCTAAACTCAAATTACCACTTCGTAGCACCGGTTTTCATTAGGTAGAAGACATAAAGGAGAATTCGCGGCGAGCACTGAACTCAATTCCGGAAAAAGCGTTTAAAAAATGTTTTGATGATTGGATTATTCGTTGGCGTAAGTGTATCGTTTCTGAAGGAACATACTTTGAAGGTGATAAAATAAATTTGGATGACTAACATTTCGTGTATTATTGATCTTTTCTCGGTACTTTCTTGACAGAGTAGTATTAAGATGAAAAATATTAGAACGATATGGGCTGCTTTTCCTAAACATAATCCCCTAGATTTATTTATGGAAAGCCAAAAACAAAATATGTTAACAGTTTTATATTTTAAGGTTATGTCAATATGCAATTAAGTCGAAAGTGTAGATAAGAAATCTCAGAAAAATAGGAAAGAATCAAAAATATAGGCAAATCTCAGATTATGATAAAAACTCTTTTATTCTACTTTTATAAATTCTATGAGAATAATTAAACATTTATTTAACGCACAAACCACAAGCTCAATAAATAATACTCAGAAATAAGGAATTATAAAATAAAAACTACTTGTAAATACTTAGATATGCACATGATGGGTTGTCTGTGGCGTCAAAATAGTAGATATAGTTTTTTTATTACTTTTTTGAATTGTACCTATAAACGTGAATTTCCATCGACAAATTATTTTTTTACAAAACTACGATATTTTTCTTAGCTTCAGTGGTTTTCTAGGAGACAGTACTTTTAGTTGTCCAAGGGACAATTTTACTATTTTTTGAGTTTCTTTTTTTCAGTTTCGGCCAAAATTTCTGTTCATAAATTAAGTTGTTCAGCACTGATTTATAAATATGTAAATTATTATCTATCCTTTTTAAGTAATAAAATACCGAACTAACCGACCAGTACAAAATATGGTTGATCCAAGGAGAACCTGCGCTGATAAAATTAGGTAAAACAAAAATAATTAAACATTCCTTGATAATCGATGTTTCCTCCTTTAAAAATACTTTTAAAGACATCTGATACCCGTTCGTGTTACGATACTGTGAGTTTCAGGACCGATATGCAAAATTCGATAACCACACAGTTAAACTAACCAGAACTAATCAACGTTACAGTTACATCGACAGTGCCTGCAAAGTTTCAGTCTGATTAAATTTACAGTTTCGCTATTGCACTAATGAAACTTGGCATTGGACCTGTGAATACTGGAACTAGTGGAATTACTTTTACCAGAAGTGAGAATCGTCCACTTAGTGATTAGAGATCCAGAATTCAGAAAGAACTTTTATATTTGATCCAAGGATACTTTTAAATAATCCTTGAATGGCAAAACTATAGTCATATAGTCGATGTTTTCGGCACTCTTCAGACTTAAAAACTATGATTAACTTTACAAAATCGTTGTTATCCAAAAATGACATCTGATGGTTTGATTAGACCAAAGACCATAGAACTAACAAAGCTATAGCAATCGGGTCAAAGGTTTGCATGACAATTCTTGGTTGGCTGCAGGAACACTGTCACGCTGCATAATTCTTCATATATTTTTACGCTATCGATAGCGAATATTTCTTGCCGGTTTTTATTAAATAAATTACTTTGAAATACTTGAAAAAGTGGAATTATAACATATACAATTTCGCAGAAAAATCAGCAGTTAGCAAATTCTGTTTTTTCTTTCTCTTTGTAGTACCTATATAAATACAGCATAATTGTTTAACAGATAAAATATTCATTAATATCAATATTAACATCAAATCGATATAAAATTTCGTTTTGCAAAGTACTTAAATTGGGAGCTTTTTATCAGGTCAATGTTCGCATAGTAGAGTTGTTTGAAATTTTTTTTTTACAATTTAACATAGCTAATTAGTAATTATTATAAAAAACATATTCAAATTAAAAAATTTAAAATTAATGTTTAAGTTTTATACCATCAATCTATTTTAAAGTTCTACCTCTAAAGATAAGGTTTTGATATCTTTGAAAAAATGTACTCGTCTAACGCCTGACGCAATACCACTAAAATTTAGAATTGGATTTGTTCCTAACGTAATTTTTTTACGTCATGAACCTGGCTCAAAATAATGATCATTATTTCAAAACGCTTTGAGTTTTTCATAAAATAACAATATCGCAAGACTATTGTATATTGTATATTCGAATATATTTTCAATTAGTCCCAACGAAGCCATAAACGAACGCAGTGAAACTTTGAGGTATTGGGCAGTACGCTTTTGTCAATTAATTGTGGTTTTGTCATGTTCCAGAGTGTAAAATTAATGTTATACAAAATATTTCATAATTACTGAACTAATTTCTGAAGCCTTTGTGACATTCGAAAATTTTAATTTCGTTTTGAAGTGTTCTATAAAGGCTGCTGTTAACATGTTAGAATTAATTAAATTACTTGTTTATATTTCCACCTATTTATAACAGACCTGTATCACTGTAACCAATTTTGATTTATATTAACTGTTGCTGTATTACTAAAGTTTTTTATATGATAAATCCCATTAGAAGTACTAGCCCTGCAACTATGAATGATATAAAAGCTTGAAAACATGAAGAGTGTGAGGTGGTAATTGAAACGCTGAGTGATCGGGACCAATACAAGACCATATGTTATGTTATGATGTGAAAACGACAGCATAAAATGAGAGAAAGAGATGGACAACTGCGCGAAATAGATGAATTAACGTGAGAACGATAGGATTGAATGACGTGAGAGAGATAGATTGAAGAAGGTAGTAAGAGAGAAAGCCAGAAGAGTAACATTCTGAATGTGTTGTTGGAAAAGCAAAATAAATTGTAGGAACTGCTCAGTGCGAGTACGACTCCTGTGAATATTTTTTTTTATAAAATGATAATTCTAAGCCTAACTCCTGAAAGTCTATATGGCCTAGGAATTTCGTCATATTTTTTCTGAGACATTTAGATAAGGCTTTATATTCCATATATTTTTAAAATTGTATGTCCAAAACTTTGAGAAGAGGGAAATTTTATAGTCGTATTCAATTACCTAATTTACCTCTTCTTCAATTCTCCTACTCCCTTCTCTTCTCCTTCTCTTTGGTTTCTTTACTACTATTACATCAAATTAAGAGGGTTAAAAAATATTCTCTTTTACATTACACATACATACATATCTTCACGACATACTTCTTTCGCATCCTCAAATCTCAATATTTTTCTTCTATTCTTTATTTAATATTCTCCTCACACATTTTCGCCTAGGTATGCGAGTGCTTTTGACATTTCCGTCAGCTAACACTGGCTATTTGATCTTCGTAAGTCAGCCTTGGTTTTCCTTGGCTGCTTTTACCACTCGCTTTCGCTCTGTAGATTTTCTTCGTCACTCATTCTTTCTATGTGCCCGAACCATCTAAGCATTTGTACATTATGTGCTATTTGAATATTGGACTAGAAGTCATCATTTTTAATCACTACATATTATTTTGTACATATGTACAAATAATCTTATGATAAGTGATTGATAATCTACTGTATGATAATAAAGTTAATTTTCGAAAGTATACAAACCTGTTCGAAATCGAATCTTTGGTCCTGGTTAGCAGACTACAGCCCCCGTAAGGGTTGAGTTTCAAATCAAATAGATCATGTCATACAAACAATATAAAATGGTTCTCTTTATTTGTTAATTACAGATTGTGACTGTTAAATAAATCTTTGAACATATGTTCATTTATTCAACAATTGCTACCTACGACCTAGATGGCGCAGTGGTTTAGACGTTAACCCAAGCGCGGAAGGTTCCGGGTTACGATTCCCGGTCGGGTCAAATTAGAAAATGAACTTTTCTAGATTGTTTCGGGTCTGGGTGTACTGGGAGACCACTAGTCGTCGTCTGGTTCTCATAGCACAGGGAATACCCCTAGTTTGATATCAGATGATTGGTGAGTATAGTCTGGCGCATTATTATTATTATTATTATTACTAATTACAAAAAAAAGATTGTCTTAACTTTTCATTTATTTTATTTTCAATAGTTTTATTAATATATAAATAAAGCTGACTTACAGATAACAAAAGTGTAATATTTCTAATAAAAATGTATTAAGTCCAAAGTCGAATCGCGCACTGAGAGTTCCTTGCGATATTTACGAGATGGTTAAATAATAATCATGTTTTTTTAATCTGTGAGGCTCAAAACTAGGCTAAACTTAGGCTTTATATTTCGGCAACTAGTGTCAGAGACAACGGGAGCTAAAGAAGGGGAGTTTCATATCGAGTTCAAGTATCCAATTTGCCTCATTAATTTTCCTATTAACTTTCGAAAATGTTTACTAGTGTTAAACACATGGGTTAACAAGATGTATCGTTGTGCCTACTTCACATGGTTTCTGAATCAATCTATTCTAAAACGATGTTAAACCGATTTTGAGTTCGATTTTCAATAATGACTCTAAAGAAATAAAATCTATAATCTAATTAAATTTCAAATTGAACACGTGCATAGTGACTGTGACAAAGTCTTAGATGTAGTTAAAAAAAATATATGTAGGCAGAACGTGCCTAAATATTCAGGGTCTTTGACAGTCCATTGCCAAAATAAATATCATAGTCAAGTGACTCACTATTTACACTTTTTATGAGCAACAGGTTATGTATGTATGCATATAACTTCCAAAAATTCACTCGGCGACGAGATATTGCGAAAGTCAAGTTCAGATGTGTCATCCAGCCTCCAAACTGAACTAGAATGTAGAATATAAAATAAATGGATATTGCACGAAAACAAATAAACATGTTAGCACTTCTGCCTTCCGTTATTTTTCGAATACCAGTGTTCTGAATTCAAAATTTTACCATTAGGCTGCTAGTCAAATACACAGTATAATAAGCTCTACGCTTGTACTATATTTTTAAAAAATGAATCAAAATTAATTTGATAGGTATACAAAGTACTCCTTAAAGCTCCTTACAAAAATAAAATAAATAAGTGTTATACAACCAATTACCTAATATCCAGTAACTACCAGATTCCAAGCTAATATAGAAAAGTCGAATTTCAGTTTCATGTTGATTTACTGAAATAACTGTTCTGTACCGTCTATTCTTTATATACTCTATGTTTCGGAATACACTAGTGACTAGTGTATTAGTCATTTATTGTAGTAAGAAATACTTGACATTGCATCATATTGTTATGAGTTAAAAAATAATTACATATTTGCTGTTAATAAACTTAATGCCTAATATTTGCTTCTTTCAAACTCGAGTGAACTTAGAGACGATGTTAATAAAGATTAATCAACTAATACTTGGGGTAGTAGAGGCTCTGGGGGCCTAAACAAGTGGTTCAATTGTCGTAAACGCTTGTAGAATAGAGTGACAAATACCTAACGTGACCATACGTCCTGCTTTCAGCGGGACCGTCCCGTTTTCAGGCTGCCTGTTCCGTTGTCCCCAGCTAAAGCAAAATTGTCCCGCTTTTGCAAACAGATTAAACGATAATAATACGTACCGTACGGGTACTCCTACCTACCTATATTCAAATCATGTGATAAGCTCTATTCCTACTTGAAAACTAGACTCGACATTTTGAAACAGATTTGCTCCACCGACAAATATAAAACAAAAGCGTCTGCAACTGAATCTAATATTGATTATTTCAAATTACATAATTATTAATACATAATTCTCATTCTTTTTTATTTAAATAAATAGTAAAGTAAACTTTTTTTTTCTAAATTTCGCAAGCGTCCCGCTCTGATAAAAAACATAAATGGTCACTTTACAAATACCACATGATCTAGAGCACTGGTTCCCAAACTTACTTTGTCTACTGAGTCGAGAGCTCATGCAGTCGTTGTCTAAGATGCCTCCTAGCTAAATGAAATTACAAATCACCCCCCAGGCCTCTACACAACGCCCCCATTTTTTTTCTGGGTCTCTTACCGCCCCCCTTTAGGCCTGCAGCGCCCACAAGGGGGCGTTATCGCCCACTTTGGGAATGGCTGATCTAGAGCAACAAATTTTAAATTGGTAATCAAACGTTATTAACTTTCTTTTAAATCAAACGAAATGTAAATTTGTGTGAAAACTATAGTATAAAACGTACCCAAATGGCACTTTTGACGATCAAAAAAAAAACTCCAGCAAGCGTTTCGATTTTACGTAACGTTTGCCACTTGCCTAGCTGCCCTGGGGGTTATTCACAAATGTCGGAAGCTTTCCGTGGCGGAAAGACCGATCGTCGAAAAGCATAAATTCAATCCGACGTCTTGGATTTGTGAATACGACTATAAATAATATGATATATATAACATAACATAACATAACTTCACGCTGTATCCCCAACGGGATAGTCAGAGAGGACGGAGGACCCTGTCATACTGCGTATCTCATCATTGCTTATCCTGTCAGCAAGCGTGACACAGCACATATTTCTGAGAGACCGCATCTCCACAGCATTTAACATACTTTCACTCGATTTTGGGCATATCCAGGCCTCACTACCGTACAACAAAGTTGGCACCAACACCGCATTGTGGATGGCCATTTTAGCAGTGTTAGATATATTCACACTACCCACTAATGCGGACAGAGCACCGTTCACTTTATTGCCAGCTGCTACCCGTCTCTCCACATCCAACTCACATCTTCCATCCCTCGAAAACGCACTCCCCAGGTACACAATTTCGTTCACCTGTTATAGACATTTTCCATTTACACAAATCACACATTTCGTTTGTACCGCTTCTCTTTCAAACACCAGAACCTTAGTTTTGTTCACATTCATTTTCAATCCTTTTACTTCACAATCTTCTTTCATGCACGTGACTAGTGTCTGCAACTCTGCTTCTGATGGTGCTATTAGCACAGCATCGTCAGCGTACAATAGGCAGTTTACCACTGTGTCACCACATCCCATACCACTCATATTACCTTTCAATCTCTGGAGGCAACTGTCCAAATACAGCACGAATAGCCAGGCAGACATCACGCAGCCCTGTCTGACATCAGAACAGACTTCAAACCAGGGCGACATGTCCCCGTCTATCCTTACACAGGCTCTGTGGTCTCGATATAATGACCTCACAGCCTACAGTAAGGAGCCCTCCACGCCATATTCAGGCAGAAGACTCCACAATTTCTTCCACACTACTCTATCGAATGCTTTTTCAAGATCCACGAAAGCGCAGAAAACTTTCCGACCTAAAGCCAGAAACCTCCCCACGATAACGCGAAGCGAGAAAATCTGATCCATACAAATCCTACCGTTCCTGAATCCACCTTGCGCCTCCCACAAATATCTTTCTGAAACGCCTTTCATACGTTCAGTCAATACTTTAGTATAGACTTTACTCGCTAAGCTGACCAAGCTGATGGCCCTATAGCACGCACAGTCTAGGTAGGAACCTTTCCCTTCATATAGAGCAGCCATTCCCAAAGTGGGCGATAACGCCCCCTTGTGGGCGCTGCAGGCCTAAAGGGGTGCGGTAAGAGACCCAGAAAAAAAATGGGGGCGTTGTGTAGAGGCCTGGGGGGTGATTTGTAATTTCATTTAGCTAGGAGGCATCTTAGACAACGACTGCATGAGCTCTCGACTCAGTAGACAAAATAAGTTTGGGAACCAGTGATATAGAGGTACTATGACTGCCGTGCGCCCAGTCCTCTGGAACCTGCCCCTTCTGCCAACAAAGGTTTCAGAGTGCACAGAAGCCATCCCAGACCCTAGGACCACCATACTTGATCATCTCAGCAGTCACTTCATCAATTCCCGCAGCCTTTCCACATTTCAAACTTCTTATCACTTTCTCAATCTCTTTCATACTAATGGCATCCTCCAGTCCCTGGCCCGAGTGTGATTCATTAAAATCGCTCTCAATGTCAGAGACGGAGTCGCCACTCTCATACAGTTCTTCATAGTATTCACTCCATCGCTGCAGAACATCCTTTTTACTTATATATAATATAAATATAATACGATTTCGGATTTGTTAATTGCGTATAGACAAAATCATCGAAAAGTTTCCTGTCGGATACGAAAAGTCGAGTTTCCGACGTTTGTGAATAACTCCGCTTGTCGTCCACTCATACGACCCCGAAGAGAATGACAGTGCTTGTGGACCACGCTGTTGTGGCGCTGCGGATGTGAAGTGCTCCCGTAAAACGCGGAAATGGCTCCGGTGCGTTCCGCAGAAGTTCCCGGAGCCCCGGAATCCCGAATTAACGAGATACTCACCGCAGGAGTTATGATGGGGTGATATCCCCACATAGCCCAGTCTCTACCCAAGTGAGCTGAGTGTCTGTGTACGGATTTCTACTGCGGAACAAAATAAAGGCGTATGCAGATAACTGCCCCCTTCTTCCATGACGTGCTTCGACATAGCGTGAGAGAGGTACCGGTATCATAGGAGATTTTGGAGCTTCTAGTCGTGTACGTATTTTAGTTAATATGCTTTTCAGTCCAAATGCAATCCTTGGCCATTTCAATTTACAGTTCCTACGGAATAGCTTGATACCTGTGACAGCTGTCGACAATGCCAACGATATAACTTTAAAGAAGCGTGATGGTTCTAATTTTGTTCTGCAACAATTGCAATTTAATAAATAAAAATAAATGTTTGTTCGTAATTTACGGGCTGCCATAGCGTTGATTCGATTGCGATGAAATTTAGTTTAGAGATAGCTTGAATCGTGAGGAAGGACATAGCCTTATTTTAAAAATAAAAAACACGGACGAAGTCGCGGGCATAAGCTAGTCTATCATGTAAAAATCAATGTTTATTTGTTTGTATTTTATGGGCTGCCATTCCGTACAACCGATTGCGATGAAATTTGATATGGAGATAGTGTGAATTCTGAGGAAGGACTATTTTAAAAACAAAATACGCGGCATTAGATATGATTCTGTGAGAGATGTCACAGATATCAAACTATTCTTTACGAACTACAAAAAACGAACTTGTCTTTATGAAGCGTAGATGTCAGTATTCTTCCAGTTCGTTGCATTGTAACTAAAGCACAAGTTTACCCTTTGTTTAAGAACTTTACAATGAATGTACCTACTCGTATAGACAGACACAGATTTTCCTCTGCGGAAGTCCATCTTAAATGATAAATCTGTATCTTTTAACTATCATCCGCCAAAAATTTTCAAACTTTTGTAACGACTTATTGAATCTGTGGAGTCTTCGTTGAGAAGTGAAACACGTGTCGATTATGTTTGCAACTTTGAGCGAAATATAAATAAAACCTTACAAATTCCTCAATTAATTACTCGTCCAAAGCTTATTACTGTTTTAATACCATACAAAACTATTGCCTAGTCATCTAAAATATTAAATGCGTGACGAATTCATCACATATTAGATACGTGTGACACGAAATCGACAGCAACCTACTGAACAACTTTAGGTAATAGATGAGTCATTAGATAACCTTCGGTTATATATATGTATGAGTCTTCTGTAGTAACAGGCAGAAAGCATAATAATTGGATGAGTAAGTTGTTATGCGCAAAAGTATGTGTGTAAGGTAAATATGATTTACATGCTATATTTGATACCAAACTTAGAAAAAATTTTAGCTGTGGAATTATCTCGATGTCAGTCTGTATGTTTGTCAAAGCCGTTTTTCCTAAATTTAAATTGTGTTTCATGCAAATATGTACTTACATATTTTTCACTCTCAAGCAACGATATTGTGATATATTCTTTCCTCACTTTATAATATTTTGCATTCTTCATCGTCGCCATATTTTCTTAAGGAGCGTTTTCATTTTTTACGTTTACCTGGAACTTCATGTCGTTCTCATTTATCTTATTCTCTTCAAACACCTTCCCACTCCACAAGCGTTTGTTCTCATTCCTTCACTGTACTTGCTGTTAAAGTATGGAATGATCTTCCCCCCAGCGTAATTGTTAAATAAATTAAAAAAAAATTGCAGTGATGTCCTTTTTTACTCAGAGGAAATATATACACAAGTACCCAGCCTGGAGCTGGTAATAGGTTATGTGGGGCTATTCCCCATGAAAACTCTTGCGGTGGTATCCTTGGTATGTTATCGACGGACTTTAGTCGCCCCTTAAGACAGGTGAAGAATACCGAAGCATTATTCTCGGGCTTGAGCTAAGAGGCTTGATACCCTGCCACACAATATGAACACTTTACTTGAAATTCTACATGTAATGTACGTATGTATAAATAAATAAATAAAATAGATTTAATTTGTATTACAATATGTGTCAAGGGTGATACCCTTGAGTAATGAAGAGATACGCAGTATGACAGGGTTGCACGACAGTGTTATTGTAAAAATAAAGAAAGGAATGCTTAGATGGTTCGGGCACATAGAAAGAACGAATGATGAAAGACCGAGGAAAAAATCTACAGAGTGAAAGCGAGTGGTAAAAGAAGCCAAGGAAGACCAAGGCCGACTTATGAAGATCAAATAGCCATTGTGTTAACCGACAGAAATATCAAAAGCACTTGCATACCTAGGCGAAAATGTTGTGAAGAGAATGATGAGATTTGAGAAAACGAAAGAAGTAAGTAAGGACCGCGAAGCTTGGCACTACGTCTTCTCTGACTACCCCTTTAGGGATACACCGTATGTATGTATGCATGTAAGTATTATAATTTTTTTTTAAATGCTTAAGATCTTGTCATCGTCTTTTTTCTAAACAATTAAAACTGGCGACTAAGCGACATTACATTTCACATTAAAATGAAGAACAAAAATTTCAAGTACTTTACATAATGGTTATGTTTTATAAAGAACACTATACTTTTACACTGAATCAATGAAAACAATTTTTCATTTGAAATCAATTTATTAAGCATCGTATAAAATACTTAAAGCACCTTAAGAACATAATAAGGGAAGGCTTTCATGCTTAGAAATCCTTTGCCATTCACGATCAACAGGCGTTTATTAGTAGATAATTTATCGATGTGATGAAGTAATACGGTATTATTTTTAAACAATATTTATATTCGAAAATAAATTGTGATTTGAAAGTGTGAGATTTGAAAGCGAAACAGTGTTTATTTCTTTTATTTGTATTTAAATGAAAAAAAATGCACAAACTGCCGTCATACAAAAATCACGTCTTAATTTTTTTTTTTCACACTTCTAGGTTACTCTGTTCCCCTTACCATAAACTATCCCTATCCTACCTTTTTCACATTTTTCCATATACATTAGTTACTTTTTTTTTGTTTTATTATATACCACATAAGTACTACTGATATCTATAATTTATATCAATGTTAGTATTCATGAAATTAGTGATTTTTTGTATCCTGTAACACAGTAGTAACAAAAAAATACATACATATCCTATTAATAATATTTACAAACTTAAAAGTAAACATTATCTTAAATAATAGACTTCCTCAAAGTTGCCGCTTAGAAAGCTGCCATTGCTTAAGGTACACACCAGACTGGCAGCATTACCTCTTCGAATAATAATAATAATGATAATAATTCGCCAGACAATACACACCAATCATCTGATCTCAAACTAGGATATTCCCTGTGCTATGAAAACCAGATGACGATTACTGGGGGCATCTCCCAATACACCCAGACTCGAAACAATCTACAAAAAGTTCATTTTCTAAATTGACCCGATCGGCAATCGAACCCAGAACCTTCCGCGCTTGGGTTAACGTCTAAACCACTGCGCCATCTAGGACATAAAACTAATTCGTTTGGCGGAAGAAGCTGCCAGCCCGGCGGTCTCCCGAAGCCTCGACCAGTCTCTTGCAAATATCAAAAACCAGTCGATGGGCTTCGGGTCCTCAGGGACATAATTTCCACTACAATGGGCGTAAATTGTAATATAATAAATTTATACCTTAAGATTTTTAGAATTAGTATCTAAACTTTATTTTGAATATCAGTTTTTATTTGGCATTATATTTTATTTGGCCAAATGGTCTATTGGCGCGGTGATTGAATGTCTGATTTCAACTTGGGGTCCCGGGTTCGAACCCCGGTCAAGGCAATTTAGGAACTTATCTAAATTGGCTTGTAGTGTGGGTGTTACTGAGAACTCCCCCAGTTCGTTGCACGGTACCCATAGATTAAGCCTAATAGCCTAGGCTTAGTTTTAGGTCACACAATAGGACACATGATTGAAATAAGGGTCAAATATTTTTTTTTAATAGTCTTTATTATTTCAAAATTATGCCTGCATTATTTTAGATTATAATTAATTTTTGAGTAAGAAATTAATTTTTAAAAAGAGCAACAAAATTGAAGGAAATTCAAATATTTGAAACGCGACGCCATCTGTCAGAGCGAATGTGACGTAAAGTCTTTGACAACTGTCACTGAGAGCGTAATTGTAAGGTGTTTGCTTTTGAGTATTTGCGATTTAGTCAATTTTATTGTGATTTTAATGCATATTCTGAAGTAAAAATACATTAATTTTATAAGAAATAATGCGAAATCTCCACTTGTTTGTTTGTTGTTAAAGACTATGACGTCACACCAATCGCGAAAAAATAGCAGGCGTTTAAAGTGCCCGTGTCGGTTACCCCATTTTTAACTCTCTTTAAACTATCGTAAGTTACTTTTTTGACGTTGAAATTTTTTTTACTATTATATAGCGATGTTAACTATCGAATAAATATATAAAAAAATACATGCATATTCCCTATTGTTGTAATTGTCTGGAGTGTTATTATTTATACATAATTTCAAAACACAACAATTGTTTGGTTTTTTGTATAATTAGAAAAACTCAATTTAAGTAGGTAATGACATTATTTACAATTTAGTTCTACAGAATAATTTTGTGTTACGTATCGTATTTCATATTGTAAAGAAATGCATACAACTTTGCATAGACGAATGCATCAATTTGAATGCATTAATATAATGGTCACGCAAATAAGTTTGTATGCAACATTATTTTAATGCTCTCTTACGATTATTTATGATACTGATCGTGATAATGGAAAATGCCGTGACGTAGAAAATATATATAATTAAAAACGTGCATAACAATCACATAAATGTTTTGAATAATAAGTCTTCGGAGATCTTTTGATTCGCCCATAGACTTTATAAATAACTAGACTAGTCCCAGAAGGAACGGTGAGGCAAATCAAATAAGCTGACTCACCTGTACATACGACACATTATTATCAGATAAGCTAACCGAGCGTCATTTCGTTAGAAAACAGGAACAACACATCTACATTCTATTTGATTTAATTTGCTTCACTTCGTAGTGTTGAACAGGCTGTAGTCGCTTATAAAAAGAAAACAAAATCGTCCAAGTGTGAATTATACTTGCGTTAGTTAATGCTATTGTAAATTACCAACTTCTAACCTCAACATAGAGTTTGTTGATAAGTTCTTTTCATATTCTTTTCATATTTCATAGAGCCATGCTGTCAGCACGAATCAGCACAAATTGGGCCGGCTTGGCCAGTGAAATATCACCCTCTCACAGAATATGGGCGTCAAATAACAGTACCTATTGCTGTTGTGTTTCGTTCGGTGAGTGAGTGCCGCTGGCCCTTCTCCCCCCTCCTCCTCCTTTCCCTAAAGGCCGGCAACGTACCCGTGACTCCCCGGACGTTGCAGGAATCCATAGGCGGCGGTGATCGCTTTCCATCAGGTGACTCGCATTGTGTTACTCATTTGCCCCCTCCTTTATAAGAAAAATATAAATGTAGTTAAAATAACGCAATTCAAATTTTCTATCAATATACACCTGTTTCTGAAACTGTTCTCCAATTTTGTAAAATTATGCTTTAATGCTTTTGGAGATGAGGTGAAGGGATGGCATTTTCGCGTATTTTCGAAATGTTAAAAATATAGCGACTCTTAATAAAGTGCAATTCAGTTTTGAGTTCGAAGTTTGAAGATTTCATTTGATATCTCACACGATTTTTGAAAGTGTAAAAAAATATCAACTCAGTAATGTGTAGTACATTTTTGAATTCGTGATTCAAACTTTTCATTGCCATACGACTCCAAAAAACCTTATTATTTCGTAACCTAACTCCATTTTTGAAATTAACGCCACTCTTTTGGTTTCCACTTAATATCGTAATATCATAACGGTTCCAATCAGCTGTTTACTTCGGCTTACATAAAGACTACTGTGACAGACAGACAGATAGATAATCATCAACGTAATTGTGTTCTTTTTTCAATTTTGGAACAAAACACTAAAATATGATTTCTGTCGACGGAGGTCTGTCTTTTTATAAATTTGAGAGATACGTTCTTCAACATGGGAGTATAACATTTTTGTTTTTTTTCTTTTTTTAGATCAAAAGGGGCAAACGAGCAAGCGTGTACCTGATGGAAAGTGATCACCTCCGTCCATGGATATCTGAAACGTCCAGGGAATCGCGGGTGCGTTGCCGGCCTTTAACGTAGACGTAGCAACTTAGTACTTGGTCCATCAACCATTCTTTGTTTTACTGCTGTCGGAAAATAGAGTATGGTATTTATTTAATACATAAATAATGCATTTCTCATAAAGCTAATAAATATCCCATACAAAATATGTAAAATAAACTTTTAATAATACTTGAATTTTTTCTCTTTTGTGCGGGTTGTCCAGGAGACGACAGACTTTTAGTTGTCCAAGGGGATTACTGTGTTTTGAGTGTTTTTCGATTTTAGGTTATATGGGTTTATGTTTCATTGTAGTATGTATTTCTCTCTTCCATGGAACTATTAGAAAATTTCTATTAGAAGGAAAAGGGTACCCTTACCCAAATTTTCTATGTGCAACTCTATGGTTTTGTATATGTTGTGTGTGCAATAAATATTAAAACAAATAAAACATATAAATTTATATTTTATCGAACTAAATATGTATATATATGTTGTCAACGTATAGAAAATAGTTGATCATCTCATTTAATTACATGTAAGATACATAATTAATTTTTTGTTTCCTAGCCACCTTTGACACACTTTTTTTTTTTTAATTCTAAAAATTGGTCAAGTTTATATTTGGCCAAATAGAAGCGTTGCATAAATGAACTGAAAATTGATATCGTTTTTAATATGACTTCTATTTATAGCTATAGTATAAGTAACATTGATTATATTATTATAGATTAATTTTATTTTCTTTTAAGAAAATCGAACAAAATTATTTTACGCAAGGATATTATTAAAAATAACAAAGTCGACATAAATCCGATTTGATGCAGAAAACCCTAATTACAATGCAGTTACTTTTATTCTTGACCACTGAGCGGAACGTGTAAAATTCGCATGTCAAAATTACACTAATGATTACAATCATTTTACTTTTACACGCGTTTAATGCGATTTTGAGGATCACAATTGGTCTTTATTACATTGTTATAAGCTTTATTAGCCCAAATCAGTGATTTTAACGATGACGTTGTTAATATGGTGAAGTATGACAGGATTCGGGTCAAGGATGGAAGATTTCATTTCATTGTTTAATACTTTATATCCTAAGTGTAATCTTTTCTCAGCATTGAAGCTTTCTCTAAGGCTTGTGAAATACATAGCTCTTAATTTGGTAGACAAACAATTGGTTAATATACCACGTATTGCGGATGCAACCTCATTGCTGTAATAATATTTTTACATACATACATTTCTTTACACTGTATCCCTAACGGGGTAGTCAGAGAGGACGGAGCGCCAAGCGAAGTGGTCCTTACATACTGCTTTCGCCTCCTGAAATCTCATCATTCTCCTCACACATTTTCGCCTAGATATGCAAGTGCTTTTGACATTCCCGTCAGCTAGCACTCTGGTTATTTCATCTTCGTAAGTCAGCCTTTAGTCTTACTTGGCTTTTGCTTACATTCACTTTTGTTCTGTAGATTTTCTTCATCAGTCTCTTATCAGTCATCACTCATTCTTTCCTTGTGCCCGAAGCATCTAAGCATTCTTTTCTTAATTTTGCAATAATACTGTCGAGCAACCCTGTCATACTGCGTATCTCTTCGTTGCTTATTTTGTCCGCAAGGGTGACACCGCATATATTTCTAAGAGATCGCATTTCTTCGGCATTTATCTTACTTTCACTCGATTCTGAATATTTTTGTATAAAATTATATATTTACATATATGCATGTCTTCACGCTGTATCGCCAACGGAGTGGTGATGTATTTAAGACTTTTTAAAAGTTTCAAAAATATTTTAAAAAGATATAAATAATGTACAAAATATAAAATTATAAACAAAGAGGTTACATCCGCAACACCATGGATTTATTTCAATTTTCAGAGTTACGTTTACATACAGCAGTTATATTATTGTTTAGGTTAATGTCTTCGCCCTTCCAAACTTAGGCTAATGGGAAACTTATGAGCGACAGGTAATTATAATATCGTTACCTAATACCTATTTTCCGAGAAAGTGTTTAGAGTATTGGAAATTGTATTCTTTTTTTATGATCATATTTACATGCTCATGAAATAAATTATTAATAGACTTAGTATATTTCTATATATATATTCTATATATAGTATATTACTACACGCGAACATAATATTATCACAATCATATCCGTAACAAGGTAATACTTCCCTTAATTCTTCAAACATCCCCACAATAAAATGAGTTATTCATCATTGCATAAACAATAAATATATTAATATTAGCGTTTATTAATTTTGGAAAGTACTTCAGATCCTAAAAATAATTCGGAAGTGATTGTTTTATTGATAAAAATGCATTTTAATAAATGCAATTTTTGTATTATTTTACAGAATTAAATCAATTTGTCTTGTTATAATTAGTAAATTATTCAAAAATTTTATCAATCAAAGCATATAGATTACCAAATTCAAAAAATAAAGTATGTACACTTATAAAAAGGAAAATTAAATTGAGCCAAAAAAAAGTGAAATTAGTTTTGTTTATTATGATTTTTATTGATTCTTAAATATTGATTTATCTTTTATTTCTCATAAAAGACTTCGAATATGTCTCCGTAGAATGTAAAAATTTTCTTCAAGATGTAATTTATTTCATTAGATTTTCACGTCAATAGTAATCTTTACAACAAGGCTTCTTGCATGGTTTGTAACTTCCTTCGCAGGAAATATAAGCACGCATTTTTTTTGCTAGAGGACAATCCAGCCTACCACATGGCCCATGAACATCTCGCTTGTTAACAAATTGTCCATGTTGGTACCCTTTTCCTTTGACAAACTCACCATAGATGAATTGGTGTTGACTACCTCTATATTCCATTCGTTTTGGACAGTTGGTACCACCGCAGGGTCCTTTCGGAAAGCCCATGGATAAAATTGCCAATTCATCATTAGTAAATGGCGCGACGAATTCTTCGAATACTTTAGGTTCTTCTACAGGACGAATAGGCTCTTTGGTTATGTCTGGAGCACCAAAGAAATAAGCTACAGGTGGAACAGAATCTATACTAGTTCCTTCCCAATGCCTCACTACTTCAACATCTTTCAAGTTTAAATCGTCTGTTAAGTATTTTCGACCAGGCAATCTTTCCATTTCTGGTAAAGCAACAAAATAACTGATAACTCTGTTACCTAAACACGTTAGTCTAATGTAAAATTCTATTTCACCAGAAGCTTTCAAATCCTCTTCACATTGTAGGGGTCTTATAAACTCCACTGTATTAGTTATCATTTCTGGTTTTGAAGTGTCTCTATATTCTCCCTGGTCCATGTTAACGGGATTCAATTCTTCAGATCGTTCGAGACAATCAAAGAAAGACTGGTGCCATTTTACTACACAAAATCCGATACAGTTCATATCTTGATCTCTATTCCAGACAGTGATATATATTGGGGTTTCTTTTAATATTTCTTCTAACTTTGAAGGCCTTGAAAGAAACATAACAGCGTTTCCTACTCCGAAATAAGGAGGCTGGGGTAAAGGTTCAGACGGCAGAATAATTTTTCTTGGCGCTACTTTGCCTTTCTTGCCCTTTTTCGGCTTGGCTTTTTTCCCTTTTTTGCCTTTACCTTTTTTTTCAGGCACTGGTGGTGGAGGAGCTACAAAGTTGTCGTGTGCAACATAAAAGTCAAAAAGTGGCAAACAATTCATTTGCATTGTACATGTTTGCATGTATTTCATTTCTTCCTCTGAAGGCATAGGTGGCGCTTTTCCTTTCTTACCTTTTTTAGGCTTCTTAGGCTTTGGTGGCTTCTTACCTTTCTTGCCTTTCTGAGCAGCTGCCAAAGCAGCTAGTCTCTCAGCTTCCCTTTTTCTTTCCTCTTCTTCGAGCTTAAGTTCATATTCGTCTTTTTCAGGTGGCTCTATTTTAAGCACTATCCTCTTAACAAAAACTTCAATCATAAAGATTTGCTCCATTATCGCTGAAACATTTTAATTTATATGTACAAATTAAAATCAGAATTTATTCTTCGATTGTTGTAAAAACTGGTTCAAATATACTTATATAATATACATACATAAGTATGAAAATATTTATACTTAAAACTTTAAAACCCTTTTATAATCATACCTTATTATCTGTCAACAGGATCAGGCAATAAAATCAATTTCCTCAAATTAATGTTGAACGGAAGCATATTTCCTTATATTACTTAGCTGGAAAATTAATTGGCTAACATGTTATGAGGTTTTATTCTAAAGAACTGGCGAAATGTACTAGCTAATTTTATAGTTTGAGACCATACTGATTTTACAAAGTGACAGCTGACATATCTATAACATTCACTATACTTTTTCAGAGAATTTTTAATTAGAACCAAAGAGATTGCATTTCTTTAATAGATACTGTGGCTGGGCTGTGGCTCAATAGATATTAGGTATATTATTATTCTTGAGTTAGTTTCGAGTTCATTCAAAAATCCATAGAAAAAAATCACTTTCAGCTTTTCTCGAATTTTACAATTTTCCAGGCAACTTTTCCAATTTTTCTTCCATAAAATAAAAGCCTTACTCGGACTATTACGAACATGTAAAAAATCGATAATAATCGCTCCATCCCATAAACTTAGTATATACTAGCGCATTAGCATAGACGAATATAGAGCACGTTGACGAGTGACGATTTTTAACTTGTCAATTTCACCTATGAAATGAATGATTCCCTTGATTATTGCGATATGTAGTACCACAATCACATATAGAACACTTAACTATTATTGAAAAATACAGTACTTCTTTGAAATAAAACAGGAATAACATAAAATTATAAAATAAGACAACAGCGTTCTCCACAGCGTGACGACTTATGACGACCTGTCATTCAAAAAGGGTTACAATAGCGTGTCATTTGCTGTCCCTTTCCTACTCGTGCCACTATCATAAAAGATACATCTTTTATGATAGTGGCACATACAAGACATCTCACTCGCACCCTTTGTACGTTTATACGTCAGTTTGTGTTCCAGCCGTACTTAAGTTTTGCGCTTAGCAACAATCAATATTTCATGTTTGTTTACATAAATGCATATACATGCATCTACTTCCTACATAAATAAATTTATTTATCAAATCTCTTAAGCGACAGATTTACTTCATCAAGTAGAAGTTTAACTTTTACAATTTGTATAATTAAATAATTATTTAATGAAGTATATATTCCTTTAATAAATTATAATTATATTATTTATGTGTGTAATATTAATAGGTGTGATGTTCATAGAATAGATACACTTACACATCTTGATAATATGTATACTACAATATAAAAGAGTTAATGTTAGTAGAAGTTAGAAAAGTAATAACAATTAAAGTTATATTGCCAGGATTATATATGTATCATACAAGATCGTACTATCTGTACCAAGATTATCCACCAAGATTATCCATTATTAATAAATTTCGTTGAATTTTTAATAAATCTCTACGTTACAAAAGAAAGTTATTAGCGGAAAGTGTTACTTATTAAGTTTAACAGTTTCAGCTTGACCTATGTATATTATCAATCGCTTTTTTAAATGACAATATAACTTTAATTGTTATTATTAGCCACTGACGAAACGAAAATTATTTTTGTAGAATGAAGCAAAAGGGAAGATATTTTCTTTAAGAAACATATACATTAATATGTATGTATGAGATTCCTTATTGCTCAGTTTATAAATAAATACGTTTCATATGTGTTCTTTATTTTGAAAATATTTCCCATAGGCTTTATAAATATGTAGCTCCAGATGCCGTGTTAGAAATCAGATAATCTGACTCACTTGCAACATACGACACACATTTATTAGCAGATAAGCCGATCTGCCGCCATTTCGTCAGAAAACAACATCTACATATACATAGTTTATATATTTTTTTATTTTGTTTACTTCAATTCGTAGTACGGAGCAGGCTGTCTGAGGTTATAAATTCTATGGTATTTCCACATTCAAAACATCTTAAATTAGCGTCAAAACGTAATTTTTCTACGCTTAATGTTGTGTTCACCCTGAAAGGAAACTGTCGTGAAGGTATACATATGTACATGTACAATACAAATGTAATATTATGATGAATAAATCATTCGTCATTGTTTAAAAGTTCACTTAAAATAAGCTGCGTCAACTACATGAAAGTAATAACAATACCTAAGAAAATCAACTACACAAGCGTAGAGATAAAAAAAATCAAAAGCGAAGTACCTAGTTAGAGTTCATCAGGCGGGGTCACGTTTACGCACGCGGGTAGCGTAGAGACGCGCGGGGAGGAGGCGAGTGCGCCCGCGCAAGTCAAGTCTGTTTATCAGCAGACTAGAAATACACTGGAGCGATAACATTTTAATAATGTAATGATTCTTTAATTTTTCGCAACATTAATTTTTGCATAAAATTCAATTCAAGTCAAAAATATATTTATGGGACATACATAAATATTGTCATTAAAAAAAGTTGTGCACTAATTCAAATATAAGGTAATACTTTATATTTAATAGATAGTAATAGGTAAGTATATTTTTTGGCATTTGTAGTTATGTTACATGTTAAACTCATGTTATTATCAGTATCCACATTGAAAGACATTTAAAACATATTATTTTTAAATGTGTTTTAATAAACTCGGCCGATAAAAAAATAAAATAACAAATCCAGAAAGAAATCCCATTATTACTTACCAATATTATTTTATTTTTAGCTGACTTCAAAAAAGGAGGAGGTTTTCAATTCGACTGTACGTTTTTGTATGTATGTTACGCGATTACTCGGCTAATTATGAATTTATTTCGATGATTTTTTTTTTGTTTCGTAGCTAATACTTCAGAGGTGGTCCCATTTTAATTTCTTCGGTATTGAAGCCTGGCCTTCGAAGATACACAAAATAACACGACCTGGTTATATCCTTTATTTATATTGATGATTCTCTTTTAAATCGTTGCGCTCCAGAATCAGAATGAAGTTAATTGCAGACCTGTCCTAGATATTTATTTAGGTCAAGATCACTCAAAATGGAGAAATAAAAATATTTAAAAAAAAATGAAACCGCCTTTAAAAAAACACTGAAAAGTACTAAATAACTATCCTTTACTAACGAAAACTCAAGTAGCTTAATAATTACTTTATTATAACTTTAAATATCTATATAATTAAATTTGTCAGTTACTGAAGTCGGTGCCAAGTCTAACCAAACTAATAAATTTCTGTTGTTGCATATTGATTTGGCACCAATTTCAATTACTAAGAAAAATTATTTGTGTATGTATTTAGTATTTATAAAGTTATTTTTATTGTACTTGAGTCTTGATTAGTAAAGGATAGTTAGTTATTTTGTACTTTTCAGTATTTATTTTTGAAGGCGGTTTAATTTTTTTTAACGTTTTTATTAAAATAAAATTTGATTAAAAGAAAAACTCGTTTCACTAACTTCCTCTAAATTCTTCAGCAAATATAAATAATCTTATTATTTTACCAACTTTGGACAAATATTGTGCAATCACATCCATAGTTTTCTGCTCCATTATTATGCGCGAGAGCACTTTCCATCTCGCTCGCACAATGACATTTAAATTTAGAATCACGTTATACTATTTCGCACAGTATAGTCTCTACACGTTTAACATGCAAATACTATTATAACTTAGACAATTGTGTAGCTGTCATGCATTATTCAAGTACTAAATCTGGGCTTCTTTTTAGGTATTCTTTTATTTAATAAATATAAGAAATAGCTACTTGCCTTCTAAATAAGTTTAGATTTTAGATACAGATAACATATTATACGTATATTGATCTTTGTATTTGAATTCTATAAAGTTTATGACTATCAAAACATACTGGAAAATTAAAACTTATTGAAGTTGAGATTTCAAAGAAAATTATTTGAATGGAGCGTTGAGTAAAATTTTTATCATTGGTATATTTAAGTACCTACTGACCAATTGAATATCTTATATTGGGTATTTATAGAATAAACTAACAAGAACCAGTAATTCTCAAAAATAGTCTTCATTTTTTTTATAACTTATCTCTTTCTTTTAATCTCATCTTCTAAATAGAAGTGAATGTTTGTTTGTATGTTTGTCCTCTATGCGTTCTTAAACCGTTGATCCGATTGTGATGAACCTTAAGTGAGTCCTTCAGCGTACGCCCGCAGAAGTGTCTAAATTATTTATTTTATTTTATTATTTTATTTAACGCGAACAAAGTCGCGGGCAACAGGTAATAGTAAGTAAGTATTATGTCATAATCAGTTTCTTCAGTAAAAGCAATGGTAAATAAATTTTAACTTTGTTTTAGAGTATTCTTATTATAGAAAAAGAAAAATTGAGAAATTATGTTATAGCGATGTGTCTATATATATTACACTTTAATGCGAATAATTCTGCAACAAAAAGTAATATTTATTTGTCTATAAAGGGGAAACTACACCATTTACTTAATTTTTTGCCATTCACATCTCTCTATTTCCAATTAACTTAGCCGGTTACGTCAATCAGTTCAAAAACAAGAACACAGTGAGAAAATCCTCCCAAAACCGAAACAGGTTAGTCCTTATCTCGTTTAAACTAATTACGAGGAGGAAGTACACTTTCTAATATCAAATAATAGAGTGTCTACATAAAGATATGTATAATATTATAAACTTTCCCGTTTCGTCCAGTCGCCGATCGATACTCGAGTAGGGGGAGTCGTTAGCCACAAAACCGGTAGCGTGTGCGCATCGCGCAGCTGCGCCGGAGTTGGATAAAGGCTTTTCCACACTTTTGAGAACAAATATAAAAAAATCACAAGTTTATTGTACAATTTACATAGGTACATGTACAAAACATCAAGATGCGACAAAATTACATCGTTTCACTACGTTTGGTAGTAAATATGTACGAGTTTATAAAAAAAAAATTAATATGTAGTGAGAAAAGTAGAATTGGATTGGGATTGTAATAGGCTGAATGAACACTACTTTTTGGCCGACTTTTAAAATATTCGTGGGACAATAAATAGCTCTGTATTCATCTTTTTATTTTTCTGCCAAACCTTATAACGTTGAAGAAATTACATTTTCCGCATTTTTGTTAGAATTTTCCATACGAAATTAGCGAATTTTCTATTTTTTTAATTACATAATTATTAAGTATCTTTCAATTTAAATTAATGACATGGACAATAAATAAAACAATTATATGAACAATCGACATCGCTCATTGAAAATTCGTGCGGTCACATTAGAGTAAGTCAAAGTCAAAGTCAAAGTCAAATCAATTTATTCAAGTAAACCCAAATGCAAGGTATTTTTGAACGTCAAATCTACTTTAGTTCGGTTCGAAAAGAAAACCTGAATACTGAGAAGAGCCGACAAGAAACTCAGTCAGGTATCATTTTTTCACCATCATTGTACAATAGTTATTTAAAAATACAATATCTATAAAGCCAGTAAATGCATACGCAGAGAGGATCACTTCCAGTTTATTGTTGTGTCTTCAATGAAATCGCTAATTTTGTAGTATGCTTTTCCAATCAGTGTGCGTTTAATGACAAGTTTAAATCTGTTTTCCGTTAATTGAGTAATTTCTTGAGGAATTTTATTATAAAAACGAACACAGTTACCCAAAAATGAACCACTTGACTTTTGTAATTTAAATTTAGGAATAACTAGCTGATCACGACCACGAGTTTCCATACCACTAACAACGCCTTTCTTTTGAAATAGATCTAAATTTTTTTTAGTGTACATTAAGTAATAACTAATAAAGTACATACAAGGTACACATTGTCTGTGCAAATATTATGTACTTAAATATATAATGTAAATATTACCTACACATAGTAAAATATTTATTTTTGAAACAAAAGCCCTTTTGTTCATGCGTTTTTATGTTACTTATTTCAGAAATAAATATTAATTTGATTGTTTTAAAATCTCATAAGTACGCATCCAAAATTTTTTTTGTATTGTTATACATAACTAGCTCAAATTACATTTTTGTTTGTAATGATAAATTGATATTAAAACATTCTTAGTAAAGGTGATTCAACGTGCATTAATTCAAATATACACACTTCCAAGCCTCTACCAATTGCATGTGTCATAGTAGACTTATTTGTGAATATTTAATGTTGTAGACGGTCTAGGAAACCGATCGATGGTGAACTTGTAGTTTACATAAGTTACGCTTTGTAACAAAAGTCTTGTAAATATATATCCCAGAACCATATGGTCTCGTTAATTCTTTCAAAGTAAACAATAATAGATTAATGGATTTATGTTTATAATGAATAAGTTAGTTAAATATAATTATTCTTTTATTCCTTATTTCTGGAAATAAGTGGGGATGGTCAAATCGATTTCGAATATAAAATTATACCCACCTTTTATCCTCATATAAGTATTTATTATTTCTCCAAAAAGTTCTATGTAAACTAGTCTATTATTCCAAGTACCAAGTTACCAAGACATGTTACAAGCCTTACTAAAGACAAGTTACCATTTACTAAGCCTTTCAAGTTTGTATGTCACATGGTTTCTGAGTAAATCGACTGTGATAGACCGAGAGATGGACAGATACGTGAGTGACCATAAAATAAATCCGTTTTTTCTGATAAAGTACCAACCCAAAAACGGTAAAGTATTACATCTAGGGTTCTCAAACTTGTCATTTTGGTTTCATCAACAATTTTTTGTACTGGGCGGTTAGTTCGGTAAAATACTTGTTTTTAAATTAATATTTAATGTCTTAATAGCTGAAAAGAATACAGAACAATTTACATATTTATAAATTTGTGCTGATTATTGTAGTTTTTTTAATAGGATTCCTTTCAATTCGGAAAAATCTTTAAATAACAGTAAAATTATCCCTTGGACAACTGAAAGTGCTTTGTCTCTCGGACAACTACTAAAGTAGCAAAAAATATCGAAATATTATTAAAAGTTACTAAATTAACTTAATATTGATGGGATAGACATTAAATTTATGATCAATACAATAATTATTATGTTTCAAATGAATATGTAACTATATTCTCCATAGAAGTAGGAACTTTATACTTCCTATATCTATGATAATTTCAGTTTTGTAAAGAATTCATCGACAGCAGTGAGACAAAAAAAAATTAATCCTTTTATAAATATGGTTTGAAAAATGATTTTCGTGAAATTAATTTACGGCTTTTAAACTCACATCCCATTTCATCTGTAAACTTTAGATATTTGAGGAAATAAACAATATTTTCGAATTTTAAATTCTATGCATTCATATGCACGCGTCTTTACTAATCATCTCATGTACATGAACTAGCAAAGTACGACGTACGTGCAACTTACACACTTATAGTGGTAACGTAACTGTATTATGTTTATATATCTATACAGTTGTTGGCGCCAGGAGTCACATGCGTATGTATCTAGTAAGTACTATGTACTGTCTTTATGGTACAGCCATGCACACGTTTACAAGGAAAATACAAAAAAAATGACAAAGATGTGCAAGTCATACTCGTACAATATTAATATTTCGTATTGTCATTTATTGCGAAACTTGAGATTTGGGTACATGGAAAATGTCTAGGACAAGTGAATAAAATTGTGTATCTGAGGAGTGCGTTTCCGAGGGATGGAGATGTGAGTTGGACGTAGAGAGACGGGTGGCAGCTGGCAATAAAATGAGCCTTTACGCATTAGCAGGCAGTGTGGATATATCTAACACAGCCAAAATAGCCATGTGTAATGTGGTGTTGGTGCCAACTTTATTGTATGGTAGCAAGGCCTGGATATGCTCGAAATCGAGTGAAAGGAAGATGAATACAGTAGAATAGCGATCTTTTAAAAATATGTGCAGTGTCCACCCTTGTGGATAGGATAAGCAATGAAGAGATACGCAGTATGGCAGGGTTGCACGATAGTGTTATTGTAAAAATGGAGAAGGGAATGGTTAGATGGTTCGAGTACATGGAAAGAATGAGTGATGTAAGACTGACGAAGAAAATCTACAGAGCGAAAGCGAGTAGTAAAAGAAGCCAAGGAAGACCAAGACTGACTTATGAAGATCAAATAGCCAGAGTGTTAGCCGACGGAAATGTCAAAAGCACTTGCATACCTAGGCGAAAATGTGTGCTGATAATGATGAGATTTGAGGAAGCAAAAGATAGTAAGTAAGGACCGCGAAGCTTGGCACTTCGTCCTCTCTGACTACCCCGTTAAGGATATCGCGTGAAGATGTGTATGTATGTCATTTATTGCCAATCGAAAAAACAAAGTTCGTTGTAGAGCTGTAGAGCTTTCTCTGTAATCAAAAATATAGTAAACTGCGAAACATTTATAATGGAGCTATATACGTCCTAGTCAAGCGCGTATCGGACCACGTACAGTAAAGGGTTCCGTAGTCGTGATACACAATATTCATTTAACCGGCAGCAAAAATAAGTTCGTTTTATAGCATTTTTCGATAACACCGTGATAAACAAAGTTATTTCTGCGGTCACTTAGGGAGTAACTCATATCTTATAAATTATACGACATATCTTATACATTGTGTAATGTGAAATGTGAGAAGCACTCTCATACCTAGGCGAAAACGTGTGAGGAGGGTGATGAATGGTACAGAGGTTTGAAAGTAATTTTTTTATTTATGTTATTTTTATTGAGATTTGAGAAAGAGAAAGAAGTATGTAATAACCGCGAAGCTTGGCTTCCGTCCTCTCCGACGACCCCGTTAGGGATATAGCGTGAAGATATGTATGTAAGTATGTATCTTATTTTAACAAATATTCGTTAAAAATGTTTAAAAATTCTAGTGTCTTTTAAACTCTATATTGAACAATTAGAGTGTATGGTCTCAATTTTAATGACAAGACTTATTTTTATTATGTAGTATTTTATTATATAGTATTTACTGAGATAGATATACTTAAGAATTACATCTATCTCAGTAAATACTAACTTAAATAAAAAGTAACCTTCAAACCTCTGTACCATTTTCGAAGACCTAACTAAATCCAAACCCAGTGCGTAGCAGCGTGTCGGCCATGCGCTTATGTGTATTGTTTTTTTTCATCTCTCAATAACATGTATGAAGTGTCAGCCTAATTTTATTTTTCTTTAAAATGTAAATACGCCATTGCGTAGCAGATCATTGAATACACTCATGCTTACATTTATATAGTGCCAACAGTCTTGGAATAAAATGGCTGTGACATATGGACAGGCAGACGATCAGGCGGATAGGACGCGTTTCGTTTTTGGTCACGGAACCCTAAGAATGAATGTAATGTAATGCAGTCCCGATAATTATTCTACAACGTATCCTATATTATCTATGTCTATAACTTTTTCAAATTACATAATATGAATTGTGCTTTTTGAGAAAAGATTTGACATCAATTGTGATCTGCGATCATGGAGCACTCAATCTATAGAGTGGCAATGTCATTTATTTTGTATGAAAACAATTTACGTCTACACAGTTGCGGTTACTGCGTTATATTTTATAGCTTGGTTTTTTGCTGTTTTTGCTACACCACCGAATAGAACAATTACATAAATATTTAAAAATCTGTCGGAATATACAAAGACGTACACACAGGTCCAGTATTGGTTATATACCGCTTACTGTGAGCGAGAGTTGATATTTGTTAGTGTAAATAAACTAAGCAGCGGTGAACAAGATGGTTCGATATTTCGTCTCTATAGGTTGAGTGCTATAGAGACGAAATATCGGACCACGTACTTTTAGTATAAACGTTAAAAAGTAACTTACAGAAACGTGCTATACATTTTTGAATTCGCGTTATAAAATGGTGTAAAGGAGGTGTAATTAAAGAATTGTACCGCTACCTCCATAATTAAATAATTTAAGGTCAATATACTATTAATGTCACGTCACATTCTGTGTGTAGAAGTGTTCCTTCGATTGTAGTAAGGAATATTAACCATCAGTGGAGACAATGATGAATTTGAAGTGTGATTCCTTTTCTGAAACTTTGAAACTTTTTTGTATCGTAATATCATAAGTTGATAAGGTTATAATGAAGAAAGCTAGCGTTTTGTCTCTATCTTTAGATGAAAATGCAACTGTTACTGGCATATCAATGCCAGTTTTTCCTTCACTTACAATCTTATTAATTTTATGAACGCGAAATTTTGTGAGAATGGATGTATGAATGGATGTTTGTAACTCTTTCCCGTAAAAGTTACACAATGGATTTTAATTAAACTTTACAATAATATAGCTCATACATCAGAATAATACAAAGGCTATAATTTATAAAGATATTGTATGTTTTTGAACTTCGCGCGAACGAAGTCGTAGGCAAAAGCTAGTATAGTCTAAACTAATAATAATACTCCAGACAATTTCACAAATTTTGTGGCCCCAAACTAAATCCTAGGCTTAATTTGGGGTACAAAACTATGGGTACCATACGACTAATTGAGGGAGTTTCCAACGACACTCAAACTCCAAGCCAGTTTACAAAAGTTCATTTGTAAATGGAACTGACCTGAAATCTAATCTAGAGCCGAGGCCCTAGGAAAGCAGTTATTCTGCCATCGCAGCAACAGACCACTCAATGGTTCTAGAAATCACACTCGGTCAACTAACTAGTCCCAAATCAATACATTTAGTATACAATCGGTGTTTAGAATCGGTGTTAGCTGGCCAAGTCTGATCTCTAGAGTCTTACGTGCTGATTGATAAGTGTGAGATTTTGGTCGGAAAATAACTACAGTTATAAATATTCATCACACGATAAGTGTAGATATATTTTAAAAAGAACTAATTCATATGCGAAAGTTAAAACTTAAATCCTGTTATTACAATTTATTTATGAAAATTCGTATGCAAATAACCGTAATTTATACCAACGTTATTGTAGTCGTGACTTGCGAATATCTAGGGTCTAGATCAAAAAATGGAAGTACCGCTAAACGGAACACGTGTGCTTATATTACATTATATTCCATTGCTTTGTGCAAGAATGAGAAGTTTCTGAGGGTTTTATACAATAAAAGGAAAAAAGGAAACCCTAATAAGATAACTCAAGCGGCAGTCCATCGCTCGACGTGACACCAAGAGGTCTCTCTTGTTTACTAAAAGATTTACGTATATATTAGAATGTATACTTACAAAGAACGCTCGATGCTATATCGTGATATAACCGTGCACCAAACGTTTACGCCAATTTTATTTATTTACACTAACTTACCAGGAAACCTAGATGCCGCACATAAAGCTAAATGGTATAAAACTATTCTAATGGGCTTTTATAGCTGCTATCCAGATGTTACCAATAAGGAAGATATATGTTGTCAATATAAATTCCCGTCGGATTAATGACTTTAATGACTTGTATTGAATCGTATACTTTGAGAATTCGATACATATTTACTCAGAGCATAGAATACTTTGACATGTCTGTGCATATTTAATTTTATATATTTACTATATCATTATTCGTAATTTTTGCCACAGTACGAACATAACAGTAGGATGTCTTCATAGGAAGCTAGCAAACGCAGTTTGTATGTGTGCGCGCTAATAAGCACGCGCCGTGGCACACGCACAACGGTAATATTTTGGGTGAATATGGGTAATTATTATAGGGCCAGTCGGGGTCGCACACAACGTAAACATGCAACCGTTTCCATTTGTTTTTAATTCTATTTTCACGTCGTAAAAAATACAAAATAGTCTAAATTGCTCAAAGGAACGTATTTTAATGTACTTGGATGCCTAAATAATTTTAGTTATTCGAATCCAGATTTATCATTCTTCAATATAACTACAAGAATTCAAATTTAACAAACATGAAAAACTTATTCGTATGCATTATTTTTTATTGTTGCGTACTAAATAATGTGTAACTACAGGAGCTGCTCTCTACATTTCACCGCAACAACCCTGCGTATCCGGCGGGATTATTGTTTAAAAAATTGCGACAGTGACAGCCACGCGATCACTGCGCGACCGGTGCTTTATTATAATAAAAAATTAATATCATGTATGACGATTGCGTATCTATAATTATATGACCGTAAAATGCACTTTTCGCGGTAGATTTAGCGCCACTATACAAATTACATTACACTAATTCTAGTTTTGACAGCAGATATCACACGATATTGGCTAACGCATACTGTCTGCAAGTTACGTAATAATTGTGCGGGAGAGAGAGTAAGCAATTTCGTTACGCATCATGAGGGAGTCGGCCTTCTTTTCTACATATTCTTTGGTTTAGGTATTGAGTTCATACAAATATCACATTAAAGAGTGCTTTCAGTCTCTCTCTAATTTTCCATTTTTCCTGGCCACTTTTTAAATTTTTCTTGCCATAAAAGTTTTACTCGGACTATTACGAACACATGAAATAAAATTTACCTAATCGGTCCAGTTCTCAAGTTTTGCGCTTGCAACGTACAACATTTCATTTTTATTTATTTTTTATTATGTATTTTTTTATTATTTATTTATGGATATTTAAAGAAAACCAATAGCGATGGTCTTAACTAAACACTTGTATTGTGTAACCAGAACATTCTTCGATAATGAAACTTACTGTTACTAGTTTGCGTTAAATTATAACAATTTCTTTAATACTTTTATTAGAATATAGGTCGATCTGAATCGAATTATAAAGTTAGTATGTATTAATTTTGTTATATATACCTGAATAAAATTAAAAGATAACGTTCATACTGATCTCCACCAAACAATAGTTAAGAAAATTCTCGAAAATGGCAACTTTCGAACAACGAAGACACACAAATCGATTCTAGCACACAAACAAACAGACGGACAGATATAGACAACGGCGACATGGCAAACTTAGAACAACCCACTTTTCCGTCGATGCTAATATTTTAATAAAGTTATAGAAATAATTTAGTATTACTTATAATGAAAATATTATTATTGTGGTCCGAATGTTTTGGTAAAATTTATAAAAGGACGAAGAAGTAATTTTAATTAAGCTGATGAAATGTAAAAGTAAAACTGATTTCAAAGTTTTACTTTTATGTATGAAAAATATAAACTGACAGTTCCGATGGATCGCTAAAGTCCTATATTTATTGAAAAACTTTTAAATTGAAATTAATGAACGAAGTGATGTGTCTTGGTGTAATAAGTGGAAAGTTAACATCTCATTATGAGCGATTATTCCTTGAGAAGTTTCGAAAAGTTTTAATCAAATACGGTATTAATAAAAATTTCAAACAAGAGACAGTTTAAACAATATATAATTTATCTTTGAGTACAGCACTAGCTTAATTTTAATTGTTAGTAAAATTTATAAGCTAATGCTTGGTTGAATATTCCTGTACGTATGTTTGTTACATTCGTACATATCCTCACACACTCCCTCTCACACACATACATATCCGCACTACATACATACAAACATATACATGTTCACACATACATAGTATATAGTCGTTTCGTTTTTCTAATAAAAATTGTTTGTTTTAACTTTATTAACAATGTTGCTGTGGACTTCTACAGCAGTCAACCTAAACATCGAGGCTTTTTAGCAAAATTACGAATTACTGTGTAATATTTTATTATTTTTATGGCGGATAATAATAGTAATAATATACTCAGACATTTCACACAGCGCCATCTAGTCCCAAGGTAAGCACCACAGCGCTTGTGTTATGGGTACTAGACAACTAATATACTACTTATATATTTTTTCTTTCGTAAATAAATACATAGTATACATAAACACCCAGACTTGGGACGGGAATCAAACCCGCAACCCCCGTTTACTTTCCGACGCGCTTAGCCGTTGCGCCACGGAGGTCGTCATATTTATTGTCAATTAAAATTATTTTATGTACATAGAAGTACATAGTATATTATGCTCGCAATGAATTTCATTAGTTCATTACAAACATACTACGATGTTAACAAATCAAGGCGTAAGCAGGTGGATTTGTTTTTACAACATGACCATCGATGTTTGCGCTTCAATTAAAACTAGGAACAATAAACATGGCGTCTCATTTACATAGCGTTAGCGGCAGTTGCTTTTAAAGTTAACGACCGATCGCATAGTACAAGTTATAGTCGAGAGCGAATCTGATAGACTTCTTAACAAATTATTAGAAACGCAAGGATAAGTAATAACAATAAACTCTCTATAAACTGTAATAACTCTCCATTAACTATACAGTATTAATATTCTCAACCAATGAAGATACTACTCTACTTTATATCCGTCATGATGGATGTTCCTGCAGAATATTTGATCTACTTTATAACAAAAGTTTATGAAAAAATTTTAAGAAAAAAAAATTAAACCGCCTTCAAAAAAACCACTGAAAAGTTTAAAATAACTATTCTTTACTAATCAAAACTCAAGTATAATAAAAATCACTTTATAATACATTCCTATATAATTAAATTTGACAGTTACTGAAGTGCCAGTAGTTCTGAAAAATACTCTACTGAGAAGTCTCGAAAAAATAAATTCTTTATTTCATTTTTAAATCTCCAAATTCGAAAATAAAAAAATTCTGTTAACTTTAGCATAAAAACTTCCATTGTAAGAATTCATTTTGTCGTCAACGCGGTGATATACATAATATTTTATAGCCGCTAATGGCCATTACATGGACCATACAGTTAGGATTAAACAAGGAATTTATGGGGTATGATTGAAAATATTGTGCGTGAGTCAATCTTTATGTGCTTTCATGAATTATAATCCTGTTTGTTAATGGACCATTCTCTTCATTATAAATCTTTAATATGTGCAGTAATGCATCATTTCATTGATCTCCTCTGATAGATTTATTCCTTGTATTAAATGGATACTGCCTTTGCTTAGTATTTTTTTAACACATAATACAAATGTATTTTAAACGTACCTAATATACATTAATGAAATTATATGACAGGTAATATAATATACATAAATGAAAATCATTTGCCACATATGTGACGGAGTATCAAATGAGAACGGTTCGACCGATTTGGATTATTTCTTTTTTGTTGTATTCATAATTGTTAGGACGAAATTTTCATGTCAGAAAATGTTTGGATATTCTACGGAAAAAGTTGGAAATTGGGATAGTATTTCATATAAAAAAATTAATAAAAAAGAATTTGGTGTGTTGTAAACATTCAATGCCCCACCCGGGCAAAACCGGGCCGAGTCGCTAGTTTTACATAACAATAAATCTTGGCGCTTCGTCCTCTCTTACTACCCCGTTAAGTGTACAGTGTGAGAATATGTATGTATATGTATCTTTGAAAATAATCAATTGTATACTATAAGAATACCTATACCTGTTTAAAAAGAAAGCCGAAGTTAACAATATAAAAACTCGAACAGTCGTTATAAACCAGTAACAATTTATTATGACCACAACTAGTGTAATTTCGGGCACAAGAAACAAAACATCATAGTTCTCAGGGTGGCCAATCCAATTTGAAATGCCTTCTTAGCTTCGATATCGCACCTGAACCTTAGTCATGCAATCGGGTGAACAGTTTGCTTCATTGCCTTCCCCTTGGTAGAAAAAAAAAAATCCAGAATTTAAATTACAAAAGTCAAATCAATTATTTTTGAATAATTGCATTCGATTCTGCGAAAGAAAAACGGAAGTCACTAAATAAATAGAGAAAAGATTAATCATGAATTAAACTTTAATCTGTGAATAATCTTCTCTGTACAGTCCACATGCATTTACTGGCATTCTAAATATCGTATTTTGATATATTTTTGGATGATGTTGAAAGAATTATGTCTGACAGTGCTTCGTGTTGCTTCTTCTCAGCACATGTTATTTATAGGTCTGTCTAACCTTACTAGGCATTCCAAGGTTTCATTTACTATCCTTGTATAGTAGCCTAGGAGAAGAATAACAGGACTATGTATGCAATATTTTATTGCACTATGAATACACAAATACGAAAGGAAATTACTCTACGACTTCTTATATTTCATACAGAAGCCAAATTTTAATTCCAATGAAGGGATTCATTGTCTTTTTGTCAACTACAGAAGAACAGCGATAGAGGAGTTCTGGTGCGTTCTGTAGATCTCGGAGTCTCTCGACATGTGCAAACGTCTATCACCACGAGAGTTTTTGTGGGTAAGTCCTACAGGATCCAATCCCCCCTGAGAGCTGAATATCTTTTGAAAGCATCTACGTAACTAAAGAGCTGTTACTATAAAGGTCTAAGTTTATTTACGAATAACATAGTACAGTTACAATCTTCACATTGCGCTGCTATTATCATACATAACACGATATAACTAAATGTATACACCATATACACTATGCAACGTTCTACCCTAAATTAACATCGATGTTTAGTGTCACAACATCTTACATAGAGGACAAACCGCCCAAATAAACATAATTTGAGACTATAATACATGACCCCACTTCGCTAAGTTGGTTAATTGACAGTCCAAAGGTCTTCCGAATAGTTTTGGCGATTTAGACAAACAATAGTAGTTTGAGTCAATATTAGAACGTGAAAGGCTCTCAGTACAGAAGTGGAGAAAAGTGTTAACAATAATATAATGTTGAAAAGAAAAGGGAAACCAAGATTTCAATATGCTTCTAATAGCAAAACCGCAAAAACTTTATTGGCGATAGTTTCAAAGTCAAAGTCAAATCAATTTGTTCAAATAAACTAAGTTATCAAAGTATTTTTGAACTTCGAATGTACCATCGATTTGACAAAAAATCCTGTACTGAGTACTGACTAATCACGAATTAATATTTCAACGTCATTTTACAAAATATTGAACAAAATTCAGAAAGCAAGTTCCTACGTTTATTAAGTTTGTTTTATGTAGTTTCTACATGAACCATAAACGTGTCTAAATTAATGCAATCCTATAATTTACTTGTCTTTATAATGTATTCCTATGTATATATTGTTCCATTCTATTGAAGAGCACAAGCCGTGGGCTCTCACAATAAAATATGCGAACAGATCGAAGATGAGCTAAGATTATCCATAATTACGTCAATTATATCAATACATCAATTACATCATCAATATATCAATTATATGAATATATCAATTATATCCGAAAGAGGCACCGACGCTTCTTTGACCGCTACTCGCTAAACCCAAACCCCCTAGTGGTTAGTGCGTCATCGTACACTCCCGAGCCCCGCGGCCGCAAACGCTTTCGAAGGCCTAGTAGACATGTGTTAGGTGACAACGACGACGGCATTACAGGTTCGAACTCGAACATGCCCACCTAGACATTACGACCGCACTGCCCCCACCGGCGGAGGCGAGGACGTCCCCCACGACACCCGTAGGGTCTCACGTTTAGAAACTCGATCACGTAGCACACACGCGGGCCTTAAGCCACATGGTAAACTGCCACGCGGAACACTAGGCACACTTAAGATGCACGCAGGTGCGGAAAGCTCCTATGGAGATCGCTTGAGCCCGAGGTCCGTCCTCCATACGAGGTATCCCTCGGCTGGAGGAACCATCAGGCGGTCAACCATCTGGCAGGGCGCCTTTAGCGCTCACCCCAACGCGACCGGTGACGATGTAAAAGCCACTAGGGCTAACAGCAAAGAGGGGTTTTTTAGTCGGTTCTATACTACTCAGTTGGCGTAGAGTCCGGCTGAGTGTCCGTGGAGATTTTTTCGCCTCTCAGAAACAAAAAAAAAAAACATTACCAACAATCACGTGTTGTTCACTTTTATAAGTGACCACAATGTTTTTCTTTTACTTACAAACAAAATTCTAACGAAAACTTATGTTTGTGATAGTACTGACACTGTACTGCTTAATCAATAGGAAAAACACTCAAAGGTCCCTTTTGCATATGCAAATATTGTGCTACTGGCGTTACATCTAATGTTCTGTGTTGATGTAATTTAATCTTTATTGTTTATGAAATAGAGTGCAACCGAATTATGCTGCATAGTGCCAGCAAGAGACGAAATGCAATATCCAAACTATTGTCTTTACTATTAAAGGTATTGTAAGGAATTTTGAGCTTTACGTTAATCACTATAAAGTTAGATTTTAATTCAAAAACTTTTAACATAATTATGAATTTATTTAGTAGTGCACTAATTAAAGTACATAATATATTGTTTTAAAAGCTATGGAGTATCATGAAAAAAATATAACTCAATATATTATTATTCTTTATTTTACATTTAGAATTATTTGTTATTGGAATGAGTAATAAGTAATAACAAAACTAGTCGAGTTTAACCAGTTAGTTCCTTATTGTTATCAACCGCCAACAGCAAAAAAAAGAAAAAATATATATATAACATACTGCAATCTTTACAATTTTCCTTCAACGTTATTGCTTACTGCTAGTGCTTATAATGTTTATGAATTTTTTTTGAACAATGTTTTTAAAGATATGGGGGAAGGGGGTGAGGGGCATTTCCTTTAAGTATTGAAAAGTGCGTGAGTTCCTTTTTAGTATTTGAGCTCACGATTTAAGATTTTTTTGTAGTGCATACATACGCTTTTCAATTTAATTAAATATTAAGCCTAAATAGCATTATTATTATTATAATATAAGATTCATGTTCATAAAGCTCATTCAAATTAGTCCAAAAATAGTATATACTTTTCCACAATAATTTAAATATATCACTCGACTCTATAGTTTTTCCTATGCACTTAACCAAGAAAGACGGCTGTTTTAGTTTGCGCAGAACTAATTGGTTATGCAAAATTTTGAGTAGCCATCCACGTCCTGGACAGATAGGATGAAGATCTAGACAAACATTCAGGCTTACCGGGGAAAATAATTGAGATGTCGACCTGTTTTATTCTCCAAGTGTACTTTGTCATGTGCTTGTATTCTTTATTTTTACTAAAAGTATTTAAAATTACTATATTCACAAATTGAAAATAACAGAAAATATTAACAGTTTAATGTCATTTATTTGCTTGTTCATTATATAATTTTGGTTTTAATGTAATAAACGAGAAAATAATTTATTTTAAATTATTCATCATTTTTATTTGTGCGTATAAGTATTTAGTAATTAGATTTTGTTTTAAATAATGACGAACAATATTTTGGCTTTACTTAGGTGCAAAATACTTTAATGTTATAGGTTCATTTGAGTAAATTTGTAAAGTAACGTATAAAACGAGTAAAATATTTTAATTTTGAGAAGTAATTCGCACCTTTGAACAAAAAGTAGGTCCATTGCACAATAGATAAAACAGTTAAAGATTGGGTTGCAGATTTTGACATTTATTGGCTAATATTTTCTTACGCTTTAAGAACTAGAAATTTTGTTTATTTATTTTAAGTCTTTGCATTTTAAAAATATAATAGGCCAATTTTTTGCTCACAAGTACATATATTGCCATATCAGCCTTACAAATAATAAACACGAGGGACAAAAAAAAGCATACAACCCTCAAAATATCAAATACGATAACATCATCATCAAACAAACCAGATAAAAACTAACAAAAAATGAGCTGTGGTGACAGATTTTTTTTACAGCTAAGAAGTTTTCAGCAGTGCATTTAAAATGACCGAGACACATTTAAATCTGGAATAACGTCACGAGACATCAATTCTGCCCATCATCTCCGATGTCCACCTTTTTTTTTAACTTTTTTTTTGTCAAAAATACCCATAGAGTTATAAAAATAAATGAGGCTTCACCAACGTTGGGGCGAGGACAATAGTTAGATCATTACACTCGGTCATTTGGACGAGCTATGGTTTCGATTTGACGGGGGTTGAGGGGCAGAAGGGAGGGAGCGAAATAAATAACCTGTAAGTGTTTAGGGTGGAAATACAGAGATTCGACGATTATATTTTTATTGTGGAGAAAAAATTACCACAATTTTATTTTTAATACTTGAAATGTATAATATTATTTTATCCTACTTGCTAACGATCTAGACACCTAGACCTCATAATTATGGCTGTCTATTAAGCTAAAGATATTAAGCTTACTTGATTGATGATTATTAAGGAACTATATAAGCTCGATTTAAGGATTTGACATCTCGCTTGCACCATGTATTAAATAATTGTTCCAAGCGAGATATCAAATCCTTAAATCGGGTTTAAATAGTTTGTGCAAGCCAACCTTAATATTTGTAAAGTTAAGTGAATTGTGCGATATTAACGAAAATATTAACTTGAGTTAATAATAAAAAAAAAATCCATCATTCGATTCGTTGTAAAATATTGTTATAAGTATGTGTAATTACGAGGTTAAAAATGAAATAACGTTAATAACTCGAAAAATATTAAACCGTTCAAGTACCATAACATTAATTTTAACGAGAAATGCCACGTTCGTCGGTGACACTCTCAGTGGGACTAGAAAGCCTATTCAAATGTGACTGTCGTAAAAAATATGCGAAAAATTGCCCTTTCGTGCAATAAAAGGGAACGCGTAATTGTAATTCGCCGCTCGAACTGTAATTTTACCTACGATTTGACATTAATATGGGCTTTTGTGGAATTATTTTTTGTAATATGCTACTAATAAAAAGCAACCAGAGGCCGTTAAGGAGGAGAAAAAATTCTGCAAATTATAGTATGAGACAACTTAGATGTAGCGTCGGCAAAATTCGTAAAACCCGCACGCTTATTACGTAACTTGCAGACAGCATGCGACAGCCAATATCGCGCGATATCTGCTGTCAAAACGAGAATTTCTGTAATGTAATTTGTATAGTGGCGCTAAATCTACTGCGAAAAGTACATTTTATGGTCATAGAATAGTAAATACGCAATCGTCATACATGATACTAATTTTTTATTACAATTAATCACCGGTCGGGCAGTGATCGCGTAGCTGTCGCTGTTTGCAAATTTTTAGGCCGATCGACTCAACCATTCTTTCCTTATGTTCAATACTCGTAATTCTACTAAACCTAAAATTTTTAAAAATTAAGGGAATATAGAGCTTAAAGTTTATATTACAGATATACTTAAGCAACGAAATTTATTGATCGGCACGCTTATTACGTAACTTGCAGACACCATGCGACAGCCAATATCGCGCGATATCTGCTGTCAAAACGAGAATTTGTGTAATGTAATTTGTATTGTGGCGCTAAATCAACTGCGAAAAGTGCATTTTATGGTCATAGAATAATAGAAACGCAATCATCATATATGATACCAATTTTTCATTGCAATTAGTCACTGGTCTCGTAATGATTGCGTGGCTGTTGCTGTCTCCAAATTTTTAGGTAATAACCCGGTGGATTTACAGAAGTAAGAACTACATTTAGAATAATACATACATAAATACATCATATTTTTATGTATTAAGTATAGTATATAGCTCCTACTTGTTTGTACAGAATCTTCTATGAACTGAAATCTACTCTACTACTAAATCTACTGAAACTATTCCGTACATATTGTTTGTGTGTTTTAGCAAATGCACAGAAAAATAGATGTGATCAGGAACTGCGTTTTATTTAAAATACATATTATATGTAGATAGATATACAATTCATAAAATCTATTTTGCTTGGCGAAAATAAAAAAAATAAACAACGATTCGAAAGACAATTCAGTGCACAATATTATTAAAGCGGTAAAAGCATTCAATGGTAAGTCTATAAAACATGTTTTTATGAAAAACAATGACCGTGGGAAAATGTCTATACTAACTGTAACAGAGTAAGCAAGAAGTTGCTATTGTATAAGGAACCATGGAATCAATGCGAAAACAAATGACGTAAGTCGTGTTTTATGCATTTCTTCTTTCTGATAGGGGGTCTCAGGTTCGAATTATTAAGTTTGGATTTTACTAACTGCTTTCAATAAAACAATAAGTGCGAGTCCAATTCACGCGCATAGGGATCCGTACTATATTTATAAAAAAGTAATAAATTATGTATATTAAATTCACTATCCCGTGTCAGTGTCAACTATTGTACGGTAGTGAGCGCTTCCAAACTCATAATAAGTTATGAAATACATACTGATTACTACTCAACTACGGAACCCTTCGCTGTGTGTGGTCCTATACGTACTTGGCCAGTTTTTTTTATATAACGAATAAACTAAGCCTCTTAAAAATCATCTTAGTGCATCTTAGACATTGTTGAAAAGTTGCAAATATAAAAAGAACGAAATATTTGAATTTAGACTTACTAGGATTCTACACAAGGCAGCAGTCGCGTGCGCAACCACTATGCATTCAATGCATGTCTGCAGCGATAATTTTTTCTGTTTCAATGCAATTTAGTCTTTATTTCTTGAGAATAAGGAATAAAATAGAGCATTATGCAACAAGGCTTGTGACTAGATACAAAAGCTGATTTTCAATAGGCTTATCAGTTTTTGCAACGTATTCATTGGGGTCAAGTTGAGACTTGTAGTTAATTCTAGCGTGAAAACACATAATTTTTGTCGTGATGCATATCAGTGTTATACGAGTATAGTGTGTTAGACGAAAAACTTACTTTTTCGGTCTCTCTGTAATCCTGGTCTTCTCACTTTCCAGTTATATTATAGCTGCTAAAGTTTTTTTGCATCTACATATGTAGATTGATGGCTTTCATTTTTTTTAAATTACGTTTTACTAAAGTAGCCGTTATCCGCCCGCTTTGCTGGGTATAAATGAAAGTTTTGTACCTGACAAAAAATGGTGAAGGGTCTCTGAAATTCAAAAAATAAATAGCCTAAAACTATCTACAAGCGATTCTGCGTCGAATGTCCCGTACCGATACGTTCTGAAGTTTCACGTTATTGCGTGACAAAAACAAAATTTGCAGTATATACATATATAGTAGGAATATATCTCACTTTAGGAAATCTATTTCATGTTATAAATTCTTTAATTTTTACCTATCTTCCGCTCAAAATACCAAACCCATTAATCGACACATGTTTCGCCTCTTAACGAAGCATCCTCAGGATATGTCAGAGATCAGACTCGGTCAACTAACTAGCACTTGGTGGTTTGGAATAGCTCAGTAGATGTTAAATATGACGACGTAATTTGGCTTCGACTTACAGACAGACAGACAGACAAATAGCGAGACAGGCACGACGAAACTGTAAGCGTTTACTTTTTGCCATATTGACTATACCGGAACGCAAATTAAAATTGTTTTTTTATTTTCAAAATAGCATTGAAATTTGGTCCTTATTAGAATTATCTAATAATGTGACAGTAACATGAACATTTTATTAATAATAACGAAAACAATGATTAGATCAGCGTCGACAAAGACAATGGACATTTACCGTGGCTCAACCTTGACAGTGCAATTATATTGAGCCATTATGTTTGTTCACGAAGCGAAGGGAACATTATCTTAACGTTTTGTCGTAAGGGAGTGGTTCAGATTTACAGTATTAGGTTAATTGTTGTTTTGATTTGTCAGATACTGTTGACAGCTAAGACATTTTAGAGAGAAACGAATGGCGATTCGTATAATAATTTCGTACTCAAGATCATGCTTAGGAAATCAACTACATTTTTAGCTGTATATTGCCAAAATTATAACTTAATAATAATTACTCGATATGTCTTTCACCTCTCACTGAAGCATCGCTCGGAAAGTCTCGGACAGTGATTTTAAAAAGTATAATTAAACTTAAATATAAATCCTGAGGACGCTTCATTGAGAGGTGAAACAAGTGTCGACCGTCAAACAAATGTCGTTGAAGTTTGATTGATGCGTAAAATCAATCAATAACATACAAATTAATTACACTATAAATAAAAAAATAATTGATAACTTTAAACTATCAACAGTCTATTAGTATATAACGAGTCGCAAGCTCATAAATAAATATATTTACAAAAAGATAACTCTCTCTCATCACCAATTGCGTTTGTATTTAAATTGATCTAAAGTTTTTATTTAGTTATATAAGTAGAAATCAGTTGTCGCATGTATGAAAGATCATCACTTGAAAACCACTTGCTCGATTTTCCCGTTTCTTTTTATTGTATTAGTCAGGACAAGGTTATATTAAAGTAAATATTGGGATAACCCACCGAAAAACTCAGATATTTGGATAGTATTTTCTATGAAAATCTGTAAAAAAAAAAAAAAAATTGGCGTATGGCAAACATTCAACATCCCACCCGGGTAAAGCCTGGGCTGGTCGCTGGTATATTCATAAAATAATAAAATTCTAAACTTAATTTATAGAAATCCAAAGACCTAGAACGTTTATGTCTTCCCTATTAATTTAATGTAAGAGTTTACATTTTAGGAATTACATTCTAGATTCAGTTGCGTCCGAATTAAAGAAATGGAATTGTCAAGTAGAGTTCGAATACCTAATTTACTCAGTCTGTAATTCTGCTATGAATATTTTAAAACCTTAACTAATGCAAAATAATATATGGATTAATTAAATGTTTACCTTACAATTTTGTTAAATAATTTCTGAGAAATTCATCTACGACGAACAGATGAATATATCTGTCTATTGACCTAACAATGTTACTTTTGAGTTGGGGATTGATTTAAGTATTTCTCTGATTGATTTTAAAGGCAATTATAGTTGAGGGTTAATTCCTTTGGGGTAACAGTGGAATTTGTTAGAAGTCTCAACAGTTTATGAGGAAATTATTTTGAAATAATGTTATGGTTTATTTTATTTGTTCTAAATTTAATATACATATAATAATAGTTACCCAAATTCTTTTCAGGAGTATATATTTTATGTGAAATTTAAGATATTTCTTCGCGCCATTTTTCATTTGGGGTGGGTGTGGAAATAATTTACAACTATTTGGGCTTACACATGGCAACACGAAATCAGATAACTATAAATAAACTAATTTTTTGAATTAAATAATATCAAATAATGAAACAAATAATTAAAGAAAAATAAATTACAAAACAGCCTGTAGCGCCGAGGATAGTTTTTTTTTTATATTCAATTTCTTTTTTTGTACAATTTTTCCTTCAGAGAGAAGCCAAAGAGATTTATGCCCATAACAGCCGACGTTTTCAGTAATAAAATGATCTGATGAAATCTTCGTGTCATTTCATTAAAATGTCGACGTAATACATTTTAATGTTTCTTGGAGTTTCAGGCGACAAATATATTGAAACAGTTTATCTAGTAGGATCCACTGAGCCGAACTAAACCACTTAAAAAATCTCAATATCACACTACTACATTAGCACTTATGGGTCATACACATAGCGAGGTTCAGATATAATAATTTGAATTATTTCGATAAAATGTGAAGACTTTTATTTCTTAATTAAACTATAGCTGCATTTATACATATATACAGAAGTATTTAAAACTGTAAAATATTTATTAATTTAAAAAAAAACAAAATGTTTCCAATTATCCCCTTCTGTGGACTGTTCAGATTCGTAGTACACGCGTTTGAATAGTTCTAATTAACTTTTTGATGAATATATAATTAAAAGGACAAATGTTATGAGTGTTTAAATGAACACTAATTATATTTGATAAAAAAATTGCTAAACATACTCTATATTTTTTGACCAATATCGAATAAACATATGGTTATATGGATACATGACTTTTCTGTGGACCAAAAAATCAACCTATTAAAAATTTCTAAAAAAGCTACCACATAGAAAGAATTTTTTACATTAATAACATTAAAAAGAAGTCATTCGCCGGTGTTCATTTTGAAAGTGCAGTGTGCAATTTTGTTGTTTAAGAATATTTTAATTAAATATTAGTAATTTTATAAAAGATCAGTGCGACTTTTCTGTTCTTGGTGTACTTTGGTAGGTAAGCGTTTATTATACTGTTAAATATATTGCCGGAGTGCCTTTTAAGGAGTATTTTCGAAATCCTCTTTGTCATTTTTCTAACCTTAAAAACAAAAGAGCGACGTTGACCTTAGGCTTGAATGTCCTTTCTGTGGACAACTTTTCTGTGAACAGGAATGTCCACACGAAGGACATATGTCCACGGAAAAGGTTTTTCATAATAAAAATGTTATTTATTGTTATTATTCGTCGTATGCTTATACTTGAACTAATCTTTCTAGTTTTTGGTTTGAAAAATAACCGTCGATTTGCATAAGTCGGTTCGCACCTAAGATTTCATATAACAATAGCTTTACATTAATAGACCTGAGCCGATGTAACATTAAAGTAATACAAACTCTTGACTAATATATGAAATGTTGTTTATCGAATAAATTACTGAATTTTAGATGTATGCAAAAGTAATAGTGCTAATCAAGTTTTATTACTTACCATACATTGTAGCATAAAGTCGGTTTTCCTTTACTTTTCCTACTTAGTAAACAACTTTGGTATGTCTTTTTTCTGTAATAACGGTGTATAAAATAAACGAATCTATTAATCTATTTTGTGGTAAGCGGTGTGTGCAATTTCGCATAAAGTTTGTTTTGTTTTAGACACGATGCCTCGTTCAAGTAGGCGTAAGTCACAACTGAGCGAAGAAGAGAGGAAAAAACGGCGACGTGAACAAAAGAAATTAAGCATGCAAAGAGCTAGAGCTAAATTAGATGCTTTTGCTATAGAAGAAAGACGTAGAAAAGACAGAGAAAGATATTATCGGAAGAAACAAGATGGTTTGATAAAGACTATTAAAGATTTTACACCTAGGCAGCAGCGCCAAATTAGAAAAATGTGGCGTGAGAAGTCTAAGCTAAGACGCGAAAAAGAAAAAATAAAAAAACGGACAGATCAAATATTAAATGAGAATACGCCACCTCCGTCGTCATGTTCTTCTCGTTCATCATTTTCGCGAGTCGCCGTGGGTAAAGCAGTAAGCGCACGTAATAGACGTCAATTGAAGGCCCAAAATCAGTATTTAATTAATAGATTAAATATTTTAGAACGAAGGTTAGCGAAATACAGGATGCGATTAGCAAGAATAAAGAAAAATAAGGAACGGGGCAATATTCTAAGCTTTAGTTTAAAACAAAAGATATACGAGTTCTTAATTGATGACGAAAATAGTAGACTAACAGCCGGAAAAAAAGAAACTATCACACGCAGAAAAGTCAAAAAACAAATACGTCTTTTAAATGATACGCTTCTTAACCTTCACAAGAAGTTCAACAATACAACTGGCTTAAATATCTCCTACGAGACATTCCGCCGATATCGTCCTTTCTGGGTAATATTCCCTAAAGCAGCTTCGCGAAATACTTGCTTATGCTCTGTTCACACCAATAATGATTATGTTGTTCGCGCTTTACACCAAGCAAAAATAATTAGTTATTCTTCAGCCACTGACCTCGTCAAGTCACTTTGCTGTAACAATACACTAAATATTCCTTGTTTGGAACGCAAATGTTCAGAATGTTTGGAAAACCTCCCAAATTTTACAATAATAAGTGGAAAGGACACAATTATATATCAAAGATGGGTAACTAAGTGTTTTAAAGAAATCATTAAAGGTCAAGAAAGGCTTTGCAAAAAAACTATTAAAGAGAGTGTTAGGACATCACAACAATCTCTTGTGAACATTTTAAATATAAACTTACCTATATTTATGCAACATCTTGCAAACGTTATTAATCAGCATAGAGCTATCCGATTCATTAAACAAAATCTTACACCATCTGAAGGATTACTACATATAGATTTTTCTCAAAATTATTGTTGCAAGTACGAATCAGAAATTCAATCAGCTCATTTTGGTGGATCGAAATCACAACTTTCATTGCACACCTGCGTCTATTACTCCACCAATTCTGAGCCGCCACAAAACTTTATAAAAACTACATCTATCTGTACTGTCTCCGAAAACTTAAGGCACGATCCTGTACTTATTTGCGCACATCTGACACCTGTCTTAGAAAAAATTAAATCGCTCTCCCCAGACTTAAAGGAATTACATATTCTTAGTGATGGACCAACGACACAATATCGCAACAAGACTATGTTTCATATGATAGTAAATTATGTTAGTAAAATTGCAAACGTCGAAACTATCCTGTGGCATTTCAGTGAAGCAGGCCACGGTAAAGGTGCGCCTGATGGCGTTGGTGGCTGTGTGAAACGGACATGTGACAATGTTGTTGCGAATGGAAGAGATATATCGAACATTGACAGTTTCATTAATTGTTTGAAAGATAATTGCAAAGGCATTGAAATTATGCGTATTGATGACACCCATATTCCTGAAATACAAAACATAGCCGATGCAAATAAATGTCGTCCGTTCAAAGGTACCTTCCAAATTCATCAAATAGCGTGGAGCGCAACCGAGCCCAACATACTCCATGCCAGAAGACTAAGCTGTATCACATGTGCAGCTCACATTAATTGTCCGCATTTTGAAATTGGTCACATTCAAATTGAATATGTCTCAGATACTTTAGAAGCTTTATTTGAAATTCCTTCACGACCTTCGTCACGAATAAATGTGCTTAGTCCAGCTTCTCATGGAACAGCATCCGCATCCACCGTCACCGTCTCTGCTCCGCCATCACCGGACCCTTTTTTGTGTACACCATCTCCGGAACCTTTAGAGAATATAACGATCGCTCAACCTCTCACTCCAAGAAAGAGGATTCCCTTCGAGTATAATTATTCTGATGACTCCTTTACACCGCCTAAGAAGTCCAGTGCACGACCAAGGTTCTTTCAATCAAGTGATGAGAGTGATGAAAACATTTTTTAATTACTCACTTGTGGATCTTTTTTATATTATGCTTTTTCGAGAGGCTTGTTTTTGTTATATTAATTATTATATTTTATGTTGATATTTTGTCGGTTTTATGTTTGATTGTTCAGTTTATAATTGCTTTTTTTTAGTTTTTATTAGAATTAAAGTCAAAGTTAGACTGATTATATTATTTTCTGTGGAATTTGGTCACATCTGTGGTCATTAAAAAATTTAAAAGTTGAATATTCTAGCAAAAACTGAAAAACCATCTGGTTCCCGATTAGCCTTTAATTACTTAGATTATTACCTAATAAATGAGACTGATTTTGAAGAAATACAACAAATTTTTATTTCGTTAAATTTTTGACACCATTTTGTGTATGACCCTTATGTCAACAATTCCAGATAATGCACAACAGCGTAGATACTTGGGACGCAAAACGACGCCAATTTTATATAACCAATATCCACTAGAAATAATTTGCAAATAATAATTAAAATGAACGCCCAACAGCTCTCCGTAAAATCCCGCCAAAAACTCTGTTTATATTTGATAAGTGATCAGTTTGATAGTTTGTGGACTTTTTCGCGGGAACGGGAGAAGTGAGGTTGACATTTTGTTTAGATTTTCTATTGTTTACATTTTTGGGAGTTTTAAAATACAAAAGTGACAGTATATTGTGTTTTCAAGTTCTGTATAAGTGAAAACAAAGGAATAGGTTTAAATAAACATGTGTGGCTGAAGTTCTCGCGCTCTTCCAAGAAGTCCTTTGTAACTTCAGTAAAGCCTACTATCACTGGAGGAGTTTTACGATAAGACAAAACTAATTTAATTGTGATTTTACTCAAAATTCTACTCATTAATACGTGACATTGGCAAATGCTCTAAACTGTGCGTCACGCCATAAAGAAAGAAAGAAAGTGATGATCAGTTTTAATTTTTAATTCATTCATTTATAGTGGCCAGTTTTAATTTCCTATTCACTCCAAAAAGTACCTATAGCTATATATATAAACAGTAACTTCTTATGTGCGTGACACGCGCTTCATTTTTTAAATAATAACCTATTGCAATACTGGACTATTTTGATGTTAAAACTTAAAATCGAATAGATAATAAATGTATTAGCCTATTACTCATTTTTTTTCCGGATATAAACAAAGTGTACACACAAAGTCGTTGATCTTTGTCACCCTAATGATTTTACCTATTATACTAATCTTAGAGTCGCACAATAAACCGACTTTAACTACCAATAAAATATTTAACACCGCTCAGATCCCTGGAGTAGCTAGATTGATGATACTCCTGTTTTTTTGGTAAGATACGTCCAATATAACTTGACCTGTAATGTCCCAAATGAACTCATATTTGAGATCTATTTTCACAACTTATCGTAAGGGCGAGGAAGGTCAGTTCTGTCTTTGTAATAATATAGGATGTTTTTATGGTACTATTTTAAATATGGCGTCTTAAACGACGCCCGGTTTTACGATTTATGGTCACCGTAATTTTTGTTGGCTCAAGACAATGGTTTTAATTATACTTGGTGATAAGTACGTCTTCTATAAAATGTTTACTGCCCTTTTAGAGTTTTGAAGTATTAGATGCATGTTTTTTTATTTACAGGGGATTTCGAAACATAAAATATTTTTGAACGAATATTTTTCTGTTTAGACAACTTTTCATTACATTATTTTTTGAAGGTTTTATTACAAAAAAAATTATTTGTTTAGCCTTTTACCAAATAAAAAGAAAGATATAGTTTTACACACAGTGTAGGTACATGAGATTGAATGTATTTTTCTTATTTGGACAAGTTGTGATTGTAGTGAATTGAGTTTTTATAAAGTTTTTTTTAATTACAATATACTTGCTAAAGAGCTTTGTACAAGGTTATTTCGAAAGGATGGGTAAATGCGAAAGTGTATTAAAGTATCCATAACAACGAATAATTTGCGTTCTACAACTTCACCAATAGTTCCAGCGAACGCCTCAAAGTCTAAAAAAAAATGAAGGTGATGCAACCTAATATCAGCGTTTTTACGACGCTAGCAAACCTTTGAAATATAGGGCACAATAATAAGGTTGTACATTTTTTTTCTTTTAATCGAATGTTTTTTTTTGTATGGAAAACAAATGCGTATCCCGTAATTATTATACCTATCTGCAATAGTGAACAGCTATACGTTGAAACACTGGCGGATTTATACCCCTTTCGCAATAAGCTTGTTCCAAATATAACCTTGTTCTACATTTAATTTATTAATTTCAATTTTTTGTAACTTTTATTAAGTTTTTTTGGATCACTAATGAGTCTATTCGTCTATCTGTCTGTCTGTCCATCTCTCGGAGAAGATTTTCACAGAAACTGTGCGATATACAAAATCTAACATACATTGTTATAACATAACATTGTATACTATTCATAGAAGAATTTATGAACTTTGCGTCCTTTATCCTTTAAACTGCTGAAAATAAAATTTCAAAAATTTTAGTGAATTAGCCTTATCAATAACAACATACAAAATAGCTTAAAACAAAAAAGTAATTACAAATCTCACTCTCACGCATGCATACGTATACATTTCTTCGTGATGTATCCCAAAGCAGTAGTCAGAGATAGCGGAGCTCCACGTATCTCATACTTTGCTTCTTTACATACTTCTTTCGCCTCTTCTAATCTCATAAATAAATAAATAAATAATTCAATTAATTAATTAATAAGTAAATAAATAAAGGCATAAATCTCATATTTCTCCAGATATCAAGTTTGAAAATTTACCGTTTCATAAATGTCATATGTATCCTTCGTATGCGGGTCACACTCACACTTGACCGTTTTTATTTAGATAAAAATCTTCATGAAAAGAAATCACTAGAAAAGCATGTCTAAGTAATAAGCATTACACATCTCAAATCTGAATGTAATCACATGAAATAAAAATGTCGTTAAAAGGATCATAACAGGACCTGAGTTTATTGTAAAAAACTCATAAAACAGTCCAAAAATAAAACTTTCTCTATACGTCAAGGTAAGTAGTAAATAACATTTAAAGAACAGCATGTATACTTGTCGGATTTAAACCTCGCAACGACGGTTGAACGTGACTTATGGAATCTTCAAACACTAGCTAAAAAACCAACCAACAGGCCAGGAACGTGTCTAAAATGCATTTGCTTAGTTCCGTAGCATCTTCATTTAACAATTACTTTACACAATTTACGTAATAATTGATATTTTTGATCCATCCTTTTAAATAAATTGATTCTAAAAATTATTCTTTGATTTTCTTAATTTCGCATTTTGAGTTAACGATATTCATGTCGGTGCAAAACTGACATCTTAGTAAAGACAGCGGAATAATTCGACTGTGACATACGAATATGACCAGACAGACAGGAAAGGATTACGTTTCTGCTATAGCTATGGGATCCTAAAACTGAAAATTACAATATTATTGTGCTATGTTGCTCCTTTATTTATTAATATTATAAAATTATATAAAAAATAATTAATAGAATAAAATCATAGCCCTCTTTTTTATTTTAGCGTAGTCGGGTAAAAAGGGTGTTAAAAGTCTAATTTTATGTAGTTTTGATATCCCTTAATATTCTGTCTACTTCCAACGAGAAATACGTGACGTCATGAACAATCTTCCGCTTTATTTTTGGAACGAAGTTCTTTAACGCGGCTTGCGGAAGTTTTAAGTTGGTAGAAATCGTCACGTAAGAAAAAAACCTTACGTCCACAATCATATTTCTGTCTCTTTATATTCTATACGAGTATATGTGTCCGTACGAGTATCGAAATTTTTGTTTTTATTGTAAATTAGGTATACTTGAGTTTTATTGGTCTCATTATTGCAATTAAGTTTTGAGAAATAGAAGCTGCACTAAGGAACTTCGTTCCTGACGGGTGTCCCCCGACCGCACACGTCTTTTTTCTTGTTTTTTCTAATAATTACCAATAATATATATGCATACATGTACAGGCTATACCGATGATATTATACACAACAAAAGAAGGGCCATAACATGTCTCTAAATATTTGGTACTGTATAACAAAGTAGTATTTACGTTTGTCTGTGTATTGGCTTTTAATTTCTAAACTTTTAAGTATATTTCAATGTGGTTTTCACACACACAAGAACATTTAATGAGGAAGGTTTATGTGTGTAACACAATCACATTTTAGTCAACAGAAGAAAAATATTGACGATTCGTGGTTAATCCCCGGTGTAAAGCCGTGGTGGGTCACTTGTAATCCATTATAGTGTTTCTATCTGTTTGTCTACTACGCTTTTACAATTCAACCACAAAACTGATTTTGATATGTTATGGAGATAGATTGAACCCTGGGAAAGGACATAGAATATTTTTTTAAATTCCATGTGAAAGAAGTCGAGGGTAACTGTTAGTATTATGTAATACTAGCGAACGGCCTCGGCTTTGCATGGCTGTACACTGTACAGTCTGTGTGACGTAGGTCGTAGAACTATAGAATGTCTTACAATCTTTGGAGCTGTTTTTTTTTCATTAGACAATTTATACAGATTCCGTTACGCTGCGAGTGATTACCAATTTTAAAGCTGCGATATCTTATAAGATTCATTTATTTTAATGATATGCTGTTAAGAGCAATTTTGATCTACATTAAATCCACAACGTATCTAACGAATTTAATTGGATAAGGATTTTATACTTATTGTTCAAAATAGCCTCGTAAATAACCCATTATTTTTTAGTAATATGTAAAAGATAAAAATGGTTACTGTGGGTTATCCTTAGGAAATAGACATATCGCAGACTTTTATGTAGATTTTTTTAAGATATACAATTCCGTAGTACATTATTTTAAATTATTTCGTAAGGTTTCGCCAGCATTAGCAATGGAAGCCACCAAAAATGTTTTTTTACGACATCATCACAAATTCTCGGCTTTTCTCTACTATAATATGCATGTATTATACACATAAACCTTCCGGAAAAATTCTCTAAATGAAAGTGAAAACCGTATCAAAATCCGTTGTGTGGTTTAAGTTAGCAGAGAAACAGACAGATGAAAACAGCGACTTTGCTTTATACTATTTAGAGATAGAGAAGAGACTAGAGACAAAAATGATACTCGTAAATTTAAAAGTTTGTTACGTCTTCACGGTTAAGTCACTAAGCCGATTTTGATGCAATTTGGTGTGGAGATTGCATGAATCCTGAGTATGTAGATGTAGATTCTGTGTTGAGACATCCGCCAGTCTGCAGACAAGTGTCGGCCTCCCTCAATAGGTGGCCGTTAAGCCCAATTCCTGAATTCCAGCTCCGGTTACTGCCGGATTGATGGTCCTCCCGCCTCTATTTCGTCTATGTACCTTCCGATTTTTCTAGAAAATATGAGGATACCCTTAGTTCGCTGTACCTCAGTATTTCTTTTTCAGCCTTTTATGTGAAATCTAAATAATCTAACGTTTGAATACATAATGCATTCAGCTACCAAGTCTTTGCTTGTTTCCTCACTATTCAATATCTGCATTAGAAAGCCAATGTTAGTTTGTGTATTGATAAGTGCCTATTTAATATACAGTGTTTTGTTATGACACCTGCCAGTTTTCTTACATTACCTCTTTCCAACCTTAGGATTCACCTCGACATTGTTTTGCTATTTCCACCAAAATACAACTTTGTTTGCCTACACTAGGTAGTGTTTCTCTACTCCTCATTAGATCCTTCATCAATTATTATTCTTTCATTTCAAACCCTAGAAATTGACATAGGCTATTTTTTAAATCAGCTCTTAAGTCGCTCAATTTAGCAGTACTAATTACACACGAACGACGTTGCGTGTAAAAACTAGTATAAAATGTATTTGTGGCCAGCCCTAATGCTACCTGCATGGGAAAATCCAGTAACGAATCCAATCCAACGAGCCACCACGGATCGTTAGATTAACGATGTCACCGTAATTGAATGTCCCATGCAATTCAATTATTAAGACCAAATTTGATCGAACGTAAATGCGTTATTAATATTTTATTACTGTTTCTAAAAATAAACGGTGGAGTGACGTTCCATAAACTTGCGGAGGTTTGAGCGGGAGTAGATACAATTTGCTTGTTTGTTACTTGAAAATGAATATTATATGATATGGATTTATATCGTTGATTTTATAGAATCCTAGCGGCTCGCTTTGGCTTTGATGGGTGAATATAAATATAACTAGTACAAGAAGAACTAAGCTATCAAACAGTGAGTATTTCGCAAAATTTCCTACTTTTGGAATTTAATCTTCATTCGTGGTTATTTTAACACCATTTTTCCCTTAGAGGTGGATCTTTCAAAATCAACAAGTTTTTTGATTACATATTAAACGCATTTTCATTATTTTTTCTTCTTCATATTTGCCTACGCTATTAAGAAATCTCTAAAATTTCTACATCCAACGGCAAGACAACTTTCGCAGACAGATATTCTTTTATACGTAGGTATGTATTAAATAAAACGTAGTTATCACTCACATGGAACTTTTGAACCCTTCTTTATGCTATTAAGGATTGATTTTTTAAAAAACCAGCGAATGAGCGTTTAATTTTGTGACATCGTCAATACACGAAATTTTTGGTTATTCCACGTATTTTTAATTAATTGAATAGATACTTTGGCGTTTCTTTTTATCTCCATAAAGGTTAAATTTCCAGAAATCTTTTTTTAGTAGAAGCTTATATCATATAAATAACCTCGTGTAAAAATTTTTAGTTTCCAAGACTTAAGACTGTGCGTATAATATATCAGACAACCAGTTAAACTACAAAAAAGTTAACTATAAACACACAAACTAAAAGCAATTGTGGATATTAATGTCTATGCTTACATAATGTAAATGAATGATAAAAACCGGAAACAGAAATGGTTCTGTATTTAATATTTTGTCTACGAAACTCTAAAAATCTCCTAAGGGTTCGTGTTAGATATGAACTACATGTCTATTAAAATTATCGAATTATTCCATTACTGTTATAAATAGAGTATACATTTTTGTTCACATAACGAGGGCCTATTTAAGAATCATTAAGAAAATATGAGCTCATATCCTGTTTTTGTGTATTATTTGTTATTGTCCCAATGGAAATGGAAAGTGACATAACAGGTGCTATTAAGTATCGTTATGGCTGTGATCAAAGTCCATGATATGGGTATTGCTTAAGCATTGATATAAAAAGTTTAAGGAAACATACATATGAAATACACATGCATAAATATGTAAGTGCATGCGTATATATGTATAAATTGTAAGTGTAATTATACGAAAGACTGGCGACGAAAATGTATAGAACGAAAGTAAATGGTGGAATGATGAGACTTGAGGAGGTGAAAGAAGTATGCGATGACTGCGATGCTCAGCGCTCCATCCTCTCTGACTACAACACTAGAGATACAGTATGAGAATATGTATGTAAGTTAACAAAACCATTTTTTAAATATCGACGGAACTCTCTGTATGAGAGTCGAACTTTTATAAAATATGGACGTCGAACTTTTATAAATTTTATAAAATATGGTATAATAAGGTCGGTAACAGAAAATGAACAGTATTTAAGAGGAAACATTGTTTTATTTTATCTGGGCTCGTATTTTTTAAATAGGTTTCATTGGATAATCATTTCATTGGTTCACATTTCTTCTTTTAAAGTATGATGGAACCCTAAAAGCAAACTAAAATCAATGCCAATTTTGCTCCACATAACAGCTTTGGGCCATGGCTAATTTTTGAACATAAAATCACCCTTCTCTTACGTAACAGGTAATATTTTTTACCTATTTCCCCTTTTTCTTTTTCAAACTGAACTGGACTTTATCACCTTATTTAAAGGCTGATATCAGCTATTTTGGTAATGACCCACTGCCAAGTTTTTGCAGTGTTGAAAAAATTCCTTTGTGTAAATGCACGTGTCTCAACTTGCAATGTATTCATAGTTACAAGTGCATTATGTAGGTTGTTATTATTAACTGGGTCGAGCAACCTGCCTTCGAAACAGAGTCGATTCCAATAGATTTTGGTTGATAATCGATTACGTAGATATATCGAGGGTATCATTCCTTTAGGGCATTCTATGGACTGTCATTTATTTATTACAAAGTAACAAAAAATATGAAATCTTTAAATATCTAATTAAATTTTTAAGTTTCATTTTTTATAACTGTAATAAAACTACAGTTTTTTATTACTCCTGTAAAGTTGCAAAAATATGCTTTCTCTATTGAATAATATTTTCGATAATATGTTGTAAAAATATAAATCGTTTGTATTTTAATTCCTTCTACTAGTCTACTAGACTTATGTCCATGCTGATCTAAGATAGACAGAAAAGTACATAATGTGCCAGCTGCTTGTCTAACAACGCAAATTGATAAAGTCGGCCAAGGGATACTGATCATTACAACAAACTTATATTAGCGATGTGATTTACTAGCGATACCACTATTTTTATCATCTGTAAATCTAAAAAGTTATCGCTAGAAATGGCCCCAAACGTGATTTTATTATCAACATTTTATGTACGGGTAATTAGTAAACTTGTATGTATGTATACAGGGTTATTTTAAAAATACTAATAACCTCTTAGTATTTTGTACTAAACACTATCCCAAATATCTTTTGTTCTACGACTTTTAAAAATTCATAAGTTTTTTCTTTTATACAAAAATAAAAATACATTAAATGTTTCTGAAAATGCACCTAGTCTACTTGGTCGCTAAAGCGGCACACGCACTACGCGGCGCTGAGGCCCGATGCGCTTGCACTGTAACATTGGAATACGTACACAGAGTAATTACGTTTCAGACAGTACAACAATACTTAACAAATATTTTTTGACGAACGTATTAAATTTTGAAAAAAGTCGTAGAACAAAATTCGTTAGGTATGATGACAGAAATTTTGCACTAAGAGGTTATTAGTATTTTTCAATTAACCCTGTATATTGTATATAGGCCACCCATCGGAACCTTTGGTTCTTGTCTCTTGGGAGTCCACCAACTAAAGCCAGAAGAAAATACAAAATAAACTAAAAGAAAGAAGCAACCTGTATACGACCTAATATTTTAACGTTGAATATTTTGCTGTACCTGTATAGTATCGATGCGCTTGTGTAAAGCCGATTTATGTTTATAATGTAATCATTATCTTGTTGTTTGTATATAGGAATATTGTCTTACATTCTGTATACTTATAAACGACGTCTATATACTTACGCGCTAAGGCCATATATATTGTAGGCCAACCTACACAGGTTTTACAAAGTGTATCATATTATTATTTTTTGTTCATGAAATATATTCTATGTTTATGTCAAATTAAAACAAATTGGGTTAGATGGTATGTATGTGGTAATCCTGGATCGATTAAATTATTTTACTATTTTTAACCGATTTAAAAAAAAAGGAGGTTCTATGTTCGTCTGTATGAACGTTTTTTTTAACATTACGAATGATCTGCGTGCGCCGTATTGAGACTAGCGAGTTCAAACTCAACTATTTTGTTGCACATAGATGATTCGTCCACCCTGCATGAGAAATAGCATGAACTGTATATATTTCTAATACATTTTTCGATGTAAATACCGATATTTTTAATAGGTGGTTGAATTAGGGCGTAGAACTTTAACGCTGATTAATTATCTAATATGTTATTGTTAAGGACAATTTCTTTCAGTGTACAATTTGATTCTAGAAAACCAGGAATTAAAATAATTTCAAATACACAAGTAAATTCAAAATGTTGAAATCTGAAATTATGAAAATGAATGTATTCACGCTATCTATATCCCTATCCAAATAAAAAGATAAAGACATTATATTTTTGTTTGGATGAAAAGATAAAGAGATATCCATAATATCGTTGTATTTCATTTAGTACTTTTAGGTTCATTATATTAGCTCCAAATTCTAAATGTTTTTTCTTATTTTCAGAGACAATTTACATTCACAAGAGACAATAAAATCGCCTTAATAAAGGCCATAAAAAAGTAATGGTATTGGTATTATAAATTTGAATATCATGTTATAGCTTATATTTTAATTTAAATCAAATACATCAATTCCAAATCAAAACTCAAACTCCCACACAGAACTCAAAGGTTCGTCCACAAAAACTGCTAATCCATTCCAACACAAAAGCTCAGCTGTGTAAACATTTCGAGCCTTGGTCGTCATTATAAAAAAGTATTATACAGAATTATGGCATGGCTTTTGGTTTTATTTAAATGGTACTAATTTAATTTGTTAGGGTTAATATCAAATCATTCGGAGGAAACAATTTATTGTATCACAATATACTGACGCAAGTGTAAAAAGAAAAATTTGCGGGAGTTTTAAGTCTTTAAGATTTATAGATTTTTCATATTTTTAAATAAGTTTATGAAAATCTGTGTCGTTGAATAATTACTTATTCCACTTGTTAAAATCACTTTCAGTGTGGATTTACACAATTTAAAGGGTAAATATGCAAAAGAAATATAGATACAAAATATTCAAATTGCGCCATGCACCAGTGTGGATGCGTTGATTGTGCTTAGACTTGCCAAACATATAAGCGGTAATGAGCGGTTGCTACCTCACGGCCGACATGGTAAAAATGGTTTACAAAAGTTCCTAGTAATAAGCTATTTCTATGTTCTATGCCGAAGGATAAGCAGCTGCATATTTTACATTTTTATTTTAGGCCAGTACGGAATTAAAACAAAATTTAAAAAAATACGGCCAAATCACATAATACGATAAGCAATAAGTTTCAAAGTGAAAAGTAAAAGTTTAATTTAATACGTAAAAGAAAAATAAAATACACATAAATTAAATACTCAATTGTTTAACTAATTATTTAATTTTTAGCTAACTCTTTAAATTTTTAACAAATTAATTAATTTTTTATTTAATTATTTTAACTTATAACTAATTATATAGTGAAATTATTTAATTTTTCTGTTTCGTTTCTGGTTTTGGGTAAGCGGTTTACGTCTCTTTGTCAGCTCAGTAGAAGTGAAAATGAACAGATAGGGAAACAGGAGGGACAGGCAGACCTATATCTAAGGAATAGCTGGGTTATCAAGTAAAAGTTTGCAAATAGAGATAGCCGCACCACAGTCGCACGACGGGTATCTAAAATTGATACTAAATAAGGCGGTTGCGCGATCATTATGTGCCATGAAGACAACTCTATGTTGCAAAAGTAGAGTCTCTGACTATTCAATATAATCAGCACTAGTGATTCGTGATGCATCGTGATACTATAATGTAGTTATGTAGCTTAGTTTGACGATAAATATCATTTAAATCTCGGTTATTGCGTACTGCAGCACTAAAATAACATTCAACTTTCTTTTAGATAAAATATTACAAATTAACAAACTGCTAAAAAATTTGCGAATATGAATTATATGAATTTTATATTATATTGAAAACAAACAGTAATTTATTTTATTTTATTTAGTGTGTATAGGCAATAATTATTTTCCATTTTTAATATATTTTAAAATAATTAATAAATTTTCTAAAGAAATAATATACCGATGTAAAAATCTTATCACTTAACTTCTATAAATATAAAACCGGCCAAGAGCGTGTCGAATTATTATTAACTTACCGGTTCCGTAGTAATATCGCACGAAATAGAAGTTAAAAAAAAAAATTGTCCAATCTGTTTTTTTTTGTTCCTGATTTTGGGTTACCGATTTACTTTTCTTTGTCAAATTCCAGAACATAAAATGGCATAATAAATTGACTACGACATAAGGATAAGTAGACAAACATGACGAAACTACAATGGTTTTCTAACGGTATAAATGGGTCTCTAAAAATGTCATTCGTACACGCTACCAATGACAGCAATCGCTATCTCACTCGCCTAATGGGAGTACCCTTATCTTTGTTAATGACCATACAAAGTTATCTTTTTATATATTTTTTACAATACCAAAGGTCTGTTTTTTGTATGATGATCTATTGCGTTGCAGTTTTCGTTTTTATAGTTTTTGAGGTAAAGGCTTCAATATATCATTTTTAAAACAAATTTATTTTCAAATTTATGAGTAATCTAAATAATTACATTTACTAAACACGAGGACCTGGGGCTTGCATTATTGTTATAGATAGCACACAAAGAATTAAAGTAACCCATTGACCTATAAGACAAGTAATTGTCTGGAGTATTTAAAAAAAATTGCAAACAAAAACTTTGTAACACATCAGACATCACAAGTTAACTATCATACTTGAAATAAAGCAATTTAATAAAGAACGCGTTTTTAATGAAGTGTTTAAATATTTAGCTCACAAATCAGACAACCTGTTTCCATAGTTGCATGCGACCGACTAAATGAGTTGTAACCAATTGGCTTCTCTTTAGGTGACAAACTTTTAGTTCTACTTTGCCAGTCTGCATCTACATTGCCAGGTCGACGGAGTAACCAATAATTTTGTGATATACTCGTATATGGGAGTAACACACTCAAGAAGATAAGAAAAACTCGTCGACGAAGAAGCTTTATTTTAGATTAATCATTTATTGTTTATCACTGCGTCACCTAAATAAAGGTTAAGTACCATTATACAAAAATTTCTAATTATGTATAAAATCTGGTTATAATAAAATTTAAATTTAGTTAATGTATAATATGTATTGTATATAAATAGGTAATATGTTACACATAACTTTGTAAACAGGAAAAATATTATTTTTAGACATTATTAGTGGCTTACCCCTAACTTTTATCGCCTATACAAAACATGTCCGAACGTGAGTCAGGAAAAAAATTGTTTACGTTTTTTGTGAACTTTGTGGACAGCGTTTTTTGCTCCTCTAGCCAAATGTAGTAGGTAGGCTGTGCTATGTAAAGGACTTATTTACATTTTTTGCGTCACTCCCTTAAATTTTTTTTGGTAGAGTTGCAATGATTTTTTGCGATGTGAAACAAAGATTTTATAAAATGTAGGATAACTTTAAAATAACCAAGAATATTAGAATCAACATGGAGTTCGCAGTACTATCTTGAAATAAACTAATTTGAACTTTTCTGATCGTTACATCGTTAAATTTGGAAAGGTTTTGATTTCATTTCATCACTGTTTGAGAACGTTGAAAGAGGGCGGCAAGTTATGTCAAGTATGAATGGAATTATTTCTAAGTAAGTATAAGTATAATATAAGTTTCACGTGATTTTAACAATGTAAATAATAATATTTATATTGTTAAATTTATATGAATTAAAACTTATATTAATGTGAGACGATGAATTGGAAATTTCGACGGCAGGGATTTCAAATTTTCTAAATGATTATATAGCGTATGACAATGACATTTGGTAAACTGATTCTTCATATGATTGACTTCGTTTTGTCAGTCGCGTTACACGATTGGTTAACTTTTGTAATATCAATGAAACCTATTTTAAAACAGAGATTTACATTTTTTATACTTATGGGACCGACTTATGCCTTAAAACTTTCTGTGTAGATTGCTCTAAACACACTGCAAATGTCAGTTGGAATTTTTAAAATTATAGTTTCTTAATACAAACGAAAATAACTGTTTTTTCATATTTTTAGTACGCACGTTTTATATGGTGCAGACGTTTAATTTTAGATGAAAATATAAAGAAACTTGTATTTTAGAGCTTTTCAACAATTATTCAACCCATAAATGGAGAAAAAGGGTGACAAAGTTAGTATGTATAGTTTTCTGGCCAAATTTTTTTATTTGAAACGCAATTTTTGGCGACCTCCGTGGCGCAACGACTAAGCGCGTCGGAAAGTGAACGGTGGTTGCGGGTTCGATTCCCGCCCCGAGGTTTCCCGCTCCGAGTCTGGGTGTTTATGTATAATATGTATTTATTTACAAAAGAAAAGTATATAAGTAGTATATCAGTTGTCTAGTACCCATAACACAAGCGCTGTGCTGCTTACTTTGGGACTAGATGGCGCTGTGTGAAATGTGTAAGTATATTATGTTATATTATATTATATTATATTATATTATATTATATTATATTATATTATATTATATTATATTATATTATATTATATTATATTATATTATATTATATTATATTATATTATATTATATTATATTATATTATATTATATTATATTATATTATATTATATTATATTATATTATATTATACTATATTATACTATATTATACTATACTATATTATATTATATTACAATGGATGAAACACGTATTTTGATGTTTTTCAAGGCAACCTGTAAGAGAACTAAGAGAGATGCAAAAGTTTGTATGGGAATACTTTTTCACGGTAAGGAGTAAGTAAAGAGGTAGAGATCGTCTAAATTAAAGTTGCGCGTCCCCTTACTACATTCATTTGATTCTTTGAATGCAAGTACCACTGCTATTTATTGCTCCAGTTTACTTAAGTGCGTGCAGCAACTACGCTGCGAACTTAGACTTGTTGACTGACCAGTCACGATGATCAATTTGTGTCGATTGTGTTTGTTATGTACATAATTTGCATGTGTCTATAAATGCAATGGAGAGTCGCACAATTTTAGTATATTGTTTACGGTTTGTTGTACGGTTTGGGTTTAAGATGGTTGAAGTACTTTATGTCGTTACTTATTTGACTGAAATTTAAAAAAAAATAAAAATTGAACGGTCTACGCGAGTGAAGCCGCGTGCACATATCTACCCTATGACAGCAAACTTTAGAGTATTCAAATCCTAACCAGAAATATGAGAGAGCTGTCACGACGGTGCCACTTATTTCATCGTGATTAACGTTTTTTTTTATATTTAAGAAAATATTTTCTTTAATTTTCACAAGATGGCCGATCCTCATAATATTTCTGTTTAGTCTTTACTTGTTATTAAGATAAGTTAAGAGACGGTGGCAATTCTAAGTTCTCATGGCTTTCTCCGCTAAAGTTAGCCTACCGTAACGTAATTTTAAAAGCAAAAGTTTCTAATGAAACATCGCATACAATAACACATATTCGCAAAATAACAGGTGGTGTATGGACGTGGGCGATACAATCTCCCATCATAACTCTAATACGGACTGGATTAAGACAAAAATATTTATACAAAGATATTGAAGTGTGACACGAAAGCTTTTGTATGTCAAGAAGAAGAAACCCCTATTATTTCTTACAATATTTAATATACAAATTTTAGTTCACATAATGCAAAAGTATAAAAGGAATGCAAATTTATCATAAAATTCATGGAAATTTATAATCTGGAATGCAAATTATAAGTTTACATGATTTTTATTTTTTTTTATATAGATTCCAAGGAAATTTACAATTTGGAATGAAAATTATAAGTTTCCATGAATTTCCATTAGGTTTTTCTATTACTTACAGTACATCAAACAAAATTACATTTCGATGTCTTTTGTATCTATAAGCAGATATTTAAGCTTACCGATGCCAAAACAGAGCAAAGTCAGCATATGTGACGTCACAGAAGTGATTTTTCGCATCTTTAAAAAAATATTGGTATCGTAAAACATTAATGGTTCTAACATGAAAAAGGGCATAATTCTTGTTCATTTTTGTATTATCATTTCATTCTAAAGAAAATAAATTTACATATTATACCTAAACCCTTTTTTTTTTTCATCTTTTTCGAACCACTCCGATAAATAAAAAATTCCAAGAAATCCAGCAATTTATTTCCAGATGGTGTTATCATCTCTACATTATATCCTCGTAAAGCGTACATTGAACTTTCTACGCTGCCTGGCCACTAATCTGTACACATCAGGCGGATTGCAATTTATTAACACTGTCCGTGGACATGTGGACTGTTGCACGCGACGATTTCGGTTTTATCCGATTTTTGGTGAACATTTTCGTTTCAAAGTACACGTCCCTAAAACATTTTTATTACTACAGAAAAATAGAGACGTTTTTAGAGTAATGACCTAATGACAATTCAAAGAACTTACATACATACTTATCTTTGCGCTGTATCCCTAACGAGATAGTCAGAGAGGACGCAATTGCAAGCTTCGTGGTCCACACATATTACATAAATGCAGTAGAAATGCGATCTCTTAGAAATATGTGTGGTGTCAGCCTTGTGGACAAAATAAGTAACAAAGAGACACGCAGTACAGGATTGTAGACAGTGTTATTGTAAAAATGAAGAAAGGAATGCTACGATGGTTCGGGCATATAGAAAGAATGAGTGATGAAAGACTGATGAAGAAAATCTACAGAGCGAAAGTAAATGATAGCAGAAACCAAGGAAGACCAAGGCTGACTTACGACGATGAAGTAGCCAGAGTGTAAGCTGACAGAAATGTCAAAAGCACGCGCATACCTGGGCGAAAATGTGTAAGGAGAATGATGAGACTTGAGGAGTCCAAGGAAGTATGTAAGGACCGCAAGCTTGGCGCTCCGTCCTCTCTGACTACCTCGTTAGGGATACAGCGTGAAGACATATTAAGAATCTGAAATCTCATTATTTTCTTCGCACACTTTCGACGGTCCGTCAGCAAAAATTTGTAATGATTCTATGTATTGCTATTTCTAATAGAATCATTGCAGACGATATGTATGACATTACAATATTAACGGCAATTCACTGGTTTTTTCAAAATAGTAATTACAACAAAAGATATTGGAAAAATATTTGATTTCCTGTCAATCTTATCCAATCTTTCTTAACCGATTGTAGATCTCAAATTGAACGCAAATGAAATTTGTGTTTCAGTTTGCATAAAACTTGTATTTTCAGTGATAACAGGGGTTTTCGGCACATTTGCACATGAAAGCCATTAATTTTAATGCCAATATAGTTGTCGCGTTGTAATTCACTCAAACGAGACACCTGATGTCAACCTGATAGTTAATACATACGCGCTGAAGTAAGGCGTAGTACAGACAATTGGGGGATTTTCTATTAAAAAGAAATATTGGAATATTGCTTGATGCACTGTAGCGAAATGGTGGTCGATTGGCTTATTTAATGCAAATGTGCGTGTTTAAGGCGGGCTTGTTTTAGCTGCTTCACTTTTAAAATACGCGAAGCGGAGTCTTTCTATGTTTTTATTTCAGTAACTAAATATGCATTAAATTGTAAGACAAATATTAAATTAAAATGAAAATAAAATAAAAAAATCGGCGAAGAACGTATCAGACTTCGCATGAACTAAAGATTTTGTAATAATTTCCGATAAATTACAAAGTGGATTTAATAGATTAAATAAATACATAATTTAAAAGCAATTAAAAAGGGTCCTAATTTTTTTTTTCATTTCTTGTTTTAAAGTTAGCAATTTATGACTATGCGCTTAATCGCGGTTCAATAAGGCTTAAATGACGGTTATGGGGGCACCTATAACTGCCCATAGTTTAGTAATATATTACTTAAATGGCAACCACACCCACAACTCTCCACCTATCCAGTCTCGAATATTCGACGTTTGAACTCATACTTCGTCTCACACAACGCCAGATTTTGACGTTTGTTTTCATTATAAAATTATGTCCTCAAAGCGTCATGTATGGACTTACTGTGGCCAAATAACACAGTAGGTGTACATATGAAATAAACAGTCAAGCTTGATGAAACCATAACAACGCATTTAAAAAATTGCTTATCGTACCTACCCAAATATGTACACAATAGTTTGTAAGCAGTGTGCACTCGGCGTTATATCAATTATCCAATACGCACTCAATCTATTAATTCGGTACAGTGTAAGTTCATTGATATGAAGGAATTTATGATTATAAAAGCTTTTAGCTTTTTAATTACATGCTCTTTGTGACCGGAGTAGCTTAATATAATCGTAATAAAATGTCAATCGGAATATCGTTTGTTTAACATTTCACCGTAAACTATTGATTATGTAATCCTTTACATAATCTATTTTTACTGAAGCCATTATCTTCAACAATAAAAAAATTATAAAAGTAGAGGCTGTACCTGCGACTTCGTTTGCGTGAAATTTTTTTCCGTGGCTTTTCCAGGTTAGAGGTAGTTTTTTTTAAAAGTAGCCTACGTCTGTCTCCGGTGCATACTATCTCCATATCTTTCATCATAATCGGTTCAGCGGTTTAGTATTTCCCATTCAAAGTTTCATCCCCCTATTCATCCCTTAGGGGTAAATTTTGATAAATAAAGTAGTGTATATCCGTCCTCTGGTGTCAAACTATCACAGTGCTTAATTTCATCAAAATTAGTCAGGCGGTTTAGCTGTGAAAACGTAATAGACAGACAGACTTTCGCGATTTATAATTTTAAATATGGATTTCATATTAAAATAATATTTCTTCATTTTTCTTCATTATAAAAATGAAGACGATTGATAGATGGTTCGCGAGAATGAGTGATAAAAGACTGACAAGGAAAATCTACAGAGCGAAAGAGAGTGGTAAAAGAAGAAATGTCAAAAGCACTCGCATACCTAGGCGATAATGTGTGAAAAGAATATTGAGATTTGAAATATGTAAGGACCGCGACTTTATTGGCGCTCTGTGCTCTCTGACTACCCCATACAAGAGATACAGCGTGAAGATATGTATGTATGTTTGTATAATATTTTTTCAGTTTAATCATGATTATATGTCTCTCTATCTGTCTATCCATCTGTCGGTATGTCATATATCACAGACGATTCCGTTATTGTCTTCTTATCTTTTATACAATAGCAACCTGTTTCGCATTTATTAGAAACACTCCTCCCATTGAAAAAGGTCGACATCGACAACGAGGTCGACGAAAATGTTGTCTTTTTTAAGCTAAGTCCCTAATCCTCCTCTAGTATAGTAATTGTAGGCTTCACTGGAGTTAAGAAGAACTTCTTGTAAGAATACAGAACCTTCCGCTTCACATGTTTATTTCGATCTAATATCTTACATCTTACTCTTTTCACTTGCACAGAGTTTTAACGTACAATACTGTCATTTTTGTGCATTGAAACTCCTAAAAAGTAAAAAATAGAAAATCCAAACGAAATATCAACTTCACTTCTCCCGTTCCTGTCAAAAAATCCAAAATAAATACTTAAATATATTTTGTACCACACACCACAAATAAAACCCAATTAGGTTCAGTTCGTGTCTTGAAATCGAGTGGTAGCTACCACGGTGGATTACAATTTAGGTAAGTTGCCTTATTGGACGGCTTCGACTTGTAAATTTAACATTTATTACGGTACCACGGAAGAAAAACGATCGTATTTTTAAGAGAGAAAAAAAATGTAATGTGTCGCTCTCACACTCGGTTTACTTTTAGAATTAATCCTTCTAAAACGCTGTTTACTTGTAGGTATGGTGTTTTTTTAACTGAGATAGTATTGGGAAGTCCGAATCCATAGGAGATACAGGGGAACTAGGTTCTAGGAACCACATTCGGTCTTTTATTGTGAAAAAAATTTTGTCATCATAATTTTTAGGTCAAGCGTGAGGTGTCTATAAAGATGAATGAAATTGGCATTTTCTTTTTTTAATGCGGATCATTACAAAGCGAAAGTGAGTGGTAAAAAAAGCCAAGGAAAACCAAGGCTCACTTATAAAGATCAAATAGCCAGATTGTTAGCACATGGAAATGTCAAAAGCTCTCGCATATCTAGGCGAAAATATGTGAGAAGAATGATGATTGATGAGATTTGAGGGAGCGGTAGAAGTATATAAGAACCGCGACTCTTAGCGCTCCGTCCTCTCTGACTACTCCGTTAGGGATACAGCATAAAGATATATGTATGTATGTAATGCGGATGGACTCAGTCTCATGTAAGCATCATTCAAACAAAAAATCTAGTCTGCAAAAGTTCAATAGAAACATTCAATGTACTAAATCATAGTCGATTTACTAGGGAACAATTCATTCAGTGTTCCGTAACTGAACTTCATGTCGATACATCCTAACGAAATTGAAATGTAGAGGTTAGAACACTTTTTTAGCACATAAAGTTATTGTCACTTTCAGGTTTTGTCTCTTAACTATATAGATATACGACTTACTGAAAAGCTTAGCAAATAGTAATACATCTCACCCCAGACTGTCCCCTTCTCTTGTCTCCAAAGGTATACGAACACAGAGACCAAAAAATCTGATAATGTAATATAAAGCTTCACTTGGAGTTTCATATAAAAAATATAACGAAACTGAATTTTTACATTGCACGTGATAAAAACCCGCACTTGCCGGTAACTAAAAGAATTAACGGTACGTCCAATATGATACACGTGGCGCCATCTGTTGGTGCATGTCTTTAGGAGCGTACGTGGCGTATATAATTATGATGCATTGTGCACACTAGTGAATGATATCTAAAAATTTTTTGTATTACAATAAACACATAGTATAATATTTACCATTTATTTTTTACAGTGTTCGTTGATACGAATATTATAAATACCAATTATAAAGTCGTTTTACATTACATTTTATTTCATATAAATTAATAATGTCTTATTTATTAACACCCATTTTATTTTTATAGACTCGAAATACTTGTTTACTTTTTTGGCAAATTAGGTTGAAACAGATTACATTTATAATATTGAGTGTAGTTTTTTCAAAATATGAGTTTTGTGTTCCGAATCTATTGAAATTCAAATAAAGTTTTCGATATAAATGTTTGATTCTATTTACGACAATATTTTAGGCTACTAGGTACTTGTGAGTGATCCGTTGGTGCGGTGACAGAGCATTTGTCTTCCAAGCCGAGGTCCCGGGTTCGATCGCGGGTCAGGTCAATTTTGGAAACGGACTTATCTAAATTAGGTTGGAGTCACGCACAAACGCACGCACACAAACACACACATATCATCGTCGCGTCGCGGTCTTTACAAACTATATTCGGTTCCTCAAATCTCATCATTCTCCTCACACAGCTTCTGCTAGCACTCATTTTCCACTAAAAAAATAATTTAAAATTATTACATACATACATATCTTCACGATGTATCTCTAACGGTGTAGTCAAAGAGAACAGAGCACCAAGCTTCGCAGTCTTTACATACTTCTTTCGTCTGCTCAAATCTTATCATTCTCGTCACACATTTTGGCCTAAGTATACTAATGCTTTTGACATTTCCATCATCATTTAGTAATATGAATATTAGTAATATGAACTATTATGCGATTTCTTAGAAATATGTGCGATGTCACCCTTGCGGATAAAATAAGCAATGAAGAGATACGCAGTATGACAGGGTTGCACGACAGTGTTATTGTAAAAATGAAGAAAGGAATGCTAAGATGGTTCGGGCACACAGAAAGAATGAATGCTGAAAGACTGACGAAGAAAATCTACAGAGCGAAAGTGGGTGGTAAAAGAAGCCAAGTAAGACCAAGGCTGACTTGTGAAGATCAAATAGTCAGAGTGTTAGCCGACGGAAATATCAAAAGCACTCGCAACCTAGGCGAAAATGTGTGAGGAGAATGATGAGATTTGAGAAAACGAAAGAAGTATGTGAGGGCCGTGACGCTTGGCGCTCCGTCCTCTCAGACTACCCCGTTGAGAATACAGCGTGAAGATATGTATGTAAGTATTATTACGTATCCATTCAAACGTGCGAAGTGATAAATACTCGACTTGACCTTTGCGTATAATTAAAGTGAATAGATTACACTTTAATATTTCTCTAATACAAATTCATATCTTTGTCACTGGAAATTTAAAAGTACTAAAGGGAATTTTTGAAAATAAAATTTTGGTTACCTTGGCGCCGACTTCGTTAACTGTCAAATTTAATTATACTTTTGTATATGTATATTTGTATCTGTAGTATGCACAAAGTTATTATTGTATTTGAATTTTGATTATTAAAGAATACTTATTTTGTAGCTTTCAGTGATTATTAAGTTACGAAGTACGCTACCATAAAATAAATAATGCTTATAGTTAACAATAAAAAATATTTGTTTATGATAGCAGACAGAAAAATGTAAACAGAAAGTCGGGTCACTTGGGTCGATAAATCGTTTTATTTTACTTACGGAGCTTAGTCATCTCTCGTACGATAGCCTACTTTCATTTTTGTTAACTCATCCGATCTCTACACGACATGTTCGAACTTGAATCCGGCCATTGATTTGTATATAGCCTTATTGTTGCTTTGCAGGGTCGTTTTTTTAGTTAACAAAATAAAGGGAGTACGTATTTACCTTTTTACTTAAAAACAAATACCTAAGCTTTTAAAAGCTCGTGTTGTTTGATATAATTACTAATAGTCGAGGTTTGAATATACAAATTTATTTTTGTACTTGAGTTTTGATTTTGTACTTGGTGTCTTTTCGAGTGTCCCCATTCTTCGACGAATGAAATCGTTGAGGTTCAGCAACATGAGGAACCGGATGGGTGATATAGTGATCTCTCGAGCGACCTCATACTTCAGGACATGTTAAACTAATCGTCTTGACTTAAAAATTTCACTAACATTCATCCATCCCTTTTAATTTCATTCTCACTCCGCTTGTGAGAAGATAATGAAGTATTTTGTAATATAGACTTTTCTTATTAAACTTAGTCTTTCAGAATGTTTGTGAGCAATATGTTTATTCATTATTGCTTCTATCTAAATCTTAAACCATTTACTAATTCGATGCAGTTTTTTCAACTAGATAAGTATAATTTCAAACCTATTACTTATTTAATCGTCATTGGTTTATAGCCTATGTTCTTTTTTTTCTCTTTTTTTTATGTTATGATCTTAAAATCTTAGTTTATGATATGCTCTTTATTTTGGGTTAATTAATAATGAACTCGGTCAAACATTATTTTTCAATATCAGTAAATTTTGTTATACTTGAGGCATAGTGATCTCGGAGAGGAAAAAAGTGCTAGTGCCCGTCGCTTACTTTCTTACGCAAGTCGTTATAGTCGCTAGGTAATAATAGGATTTATTATAAGAAACTAGTATAGGCGTCGGACTAGCACCTTGTATTGGCAAGTTACTAGCTCGACGCTACTAAATGTTCAGAGATCAATAGATGTATAATGTTCCTTGATGATATTTTGATGTAATGTTATTAAAATTGACATGTCTGTAATGTGTATGTATTTTTTTTATAATCGATTCAGTTTTTTTAAACTCGTGTCCAGATTACTACGTCTTATCAAAATAGTTAGCCATACAATATTTTCCAACCGTTGTATGTTTAGGTAATGGTGAATTCAAATCTCTTCTGTTAATTTTGTCTTCTCCAGATTCTTTAAGATTTCCAATATCACTCAAGTTGGTTTCAAGGAAAGATCACAACTGTATTTACGTTAAGTATTTAGGCGTATAAGTAAATATGTGTAGTATTAATTTTCTTTCTAAATATGTAAAGCAACAAGCAAATATGTAATTTACGTTAAACAGGGGTTAATTAACCTATAAGAAATTCGGGGGAATTCCTATAAATGTTTGTATAACCTTAACAATGAATAATTTCCTGTAAACACCTGTTGAGATATCTCATGTTGTTAATAATGTGGACGAATCAGTACCGTGTAGTAATTTGGCAGAACCAGTCGTGCGATATAAAAAAATGTGATTGGTTAAAGTTACGATTAGTAATAGTAATTACTAGAAGTAATTACTAATGGGTAATAATTTAGAACTAGAGTGATGTGCAATTTTTTATACATAATATGTAGGTACATACATCGAGAATAATAAATTGTTTACAAAAATGTAACTATGTTAATGTATTTGTATGTAGGTGAGTTTTTCACTGTGTATACTTTACCTTTTAGCTTTTTTAAATAGCTTACAAGCCGAAGAGCTACAAAACATACATTCATTAAATGTGGCATAGGTATAGTACACTTTTTGTGCCTACATTATAAATATTAGGTAATTTTCTCGGTAACATAAAACATATACTTCTAGATTAATAAAATTTATTTTATGTGTCATAGAATTTTTAAAGAGAGTTTTTGATTTTAGTATTCGATATGACAGATCAAATGTTAAATTTTTACTCCACAAAACGAAAGTGAAGAATTTTACGTTATCTAATTTTCGAACAGAACACTAAAATAGTATAATTTTTTTAAACTTTTGTGTGAATTATTTTTAAAATTTATATAAATTTTAATACTTTAAATACTTTTCATTTTAAAGTAAAAAAGAAAGAAATAAAAATCAATCGTCACTACCTACGTCGACTTACAAAAACTTTTAGTGAAATGTAACCTTAGTTATCAATTTTATTACCCATATTGAGTCAGCCTCTAAACAAAGGTTTTCACTCGGCTCTAAACGCTAATAAACCCAAAAACACCATCGGTTGCACAAACTAAGCGCGTATGGCCAAACCACGAAACATAAAACCGTTTTATATGCGCGAATACAAACATACAATTACTAAATTGCTTCGAATGAAACACACGCGCCAATTCCTGTCACAGTATTACCCGATCCTAAACTCGCATTAAAACCTACTTTCCGAACGTCTTTCCGAACAAAGAGCCGTTAAATCTCCGCGAAGATAACACGCTAAACGTGTTTTAGTAATACTTCGGTAGCGGGCTCGAAACCGAGTGAACGCTCTCCGTTTAACAACCCCATGCACCAGAGTCCTCCATTCTTACGTCACCTCACCCCATACTAACGCCGATTTCTGATTGGACAATTCGCTTTGGCGCGCTTTCTGTTACCAAACTTAAAAGCTTTCGCTGTTATGTCTTTCCTTTTCGCAAAGGGATCGTTTGGTGACGTCAGAACGAGAAAGAGTTACTTTGTCAAGTGCTGTTGTGTCATGATGTAACGAGTTCCAATTGAAATGGATATACAATAAAGGTGCAAGTGGGAACAGGACGGGGATTGCCGTGTCGAAGTTGATAGTAGTGGTGGAGTGCGAAGGGAACGTGCTACCGTGCGTTCTACTATTTATAATCAAATAGGTTGCGCCTGTGTGCGTGTGTGCTTACATTATGCACCTCACCGACACACGCTCAGCTCGCGTCGAGGCAGTGATGTGCACGAAGTATTATCCCTTATTACACGATTCGCTTCCGCGCTGTCCGCACGTACAATAGTTGTTGAGCGACTTCTTTTGTCGAGCGGAGTGCGAAGTCAATTCAAGTTTGTTTACATGGAATCGCCGGAGCGATGCATAGTGCGTTGGACTTAGCGCGATTGTGTCATCGGCCGTTAGCCGGTTATCGCTAAATTACGAGTGAATTACGGACAATGCTCCTCGCAGAGTTTTTGCATCGAAACATTTTGTGAACTTTTGAGGTCGTGCCACTTCTGATCTCGTTAGCGCCAAATTTGAACTGTGAAAATTTTCTATGTCAAGACATTGTGTGCCATTTGCATAAGTGAAAGTGAACTTTTTAAATAAACATTTTTAATTAACTCTTTTCGTCTAGTTGGAATAAATTTTATTCCCTTTCAATTTGATTAATTTTCTATTTGAATCATTCCACGCAAAAATTAATAAATAAAACTAATAAAATTAATCTGTAAATAAATTTGAAAACATTATCAATATTACTGAAGCAAAAGCGACGAATACTACAAGAGCACATAGCATTTATGCATACAAAACAAACAACAATCTGTCCACGCTTCTTCCGTAGAAAAAGACGTTGCGAGAGACAAAGATGGCTATAGCGTTTAACTTGCCGAGCGAGAGAGAAGCGACCGAGGAGAATTTTTCACGCCTGAACCGGCTGCTTGCCGAGCTTTACGAGGTTTTGTGCCACATCTTGGTGTCACGACAACCTGGTCAAGAGGTCCAGGATAACCGGCGAGGTGAGTGCCCTCGAGAGCCTAACCCACCACCTTACCACTTAAGATGCAATTCGACCTACATCGTCAACTTAGTGATGGTGGTGGCCATCTTAAAGGTGTCCCTCGCTTCATCACTCTTCAATACCATCAGATAAAATGAAGACAGTTTTAGATAAGTATTTGTTGACAGTGAAACTGCAAAGCAGATCTGAACTGTTGTTGTATATTTTTAAGTCCATTCGTATAATTGTGACTTTTATTTTCGTTTGGAAGAGATGTTGTGTCAAACTGCACTTAAATTGTAAATGGTGGTTCTGCCCAAATTGTGATCGAAGGATTCCTCCTTTGATTTTAATTCGGTTTTGCAAATTTCTTAACATTTTTTTCTGCTTTTTCATTATTGAATTTTGCTTTTCGATTCCCAAATTTGAGTGAAGTTCGACAAAACGCCTCAATAAGATTACAGAAAAATGTCATTTCGATTAGATATAATTTAAGTGTCCAATGTTCTCATGATGCTGTGCACTTACCAAAAGCAATTATCGAAGAATTATTTTTGGATATAATATTATGTATTTGTTCTTATGGCTTTGCTTTTTGCGTTGTCATTAATCGTATTATAGTTTTACCAGTGCGTAATGTTCTACAGTAACATTTCTACTTATTGTAGTTTAACGTAGGCATGTAGTTGTTAATTCGTATTTTTAGTTACTTGAATTTCCATTGGATCTCCTGTTTTGTTTATCAGTTTTAAAATGGATTATTTTGTAGCTTAATTTATTATTAGTCTAGAATTAATAGTTTGGCGATAGCTAGTATTTAATCATTTATTTAATGAATATTATTAATCATACTTTCATATGGATCTCAAATATTAATTTTAGTTCCAAAAGATTTCAGTAGTCTTAATTTTCATTTAGTTCCATTATTACATTTTTGATTAGACACCAAATATTAGTTAAATTATTATTCGAAAATTTACAAAGAAAATATTATAAATTCATTTATGGGTGACAAAAAATTATTGTCACAAGTTTGTTCAAATAATTATAAAAAAATTTTTAGTGTAACTGTAAATAGGTAATTTACAATATCTTAATTCCACCTTTAGTTATAAATAGTTTGTTACGATGGTAAATTTTGTTCCATTACTACGTTTTGTTTTGAAAAAACGAAAAATAAAACATGAAAAAAATTGTTTCCTAATAAGTATTTATTATTAAGGAAAATATAACATAGTGCTAATGTAGATTGACGGTTTTTTTCCAATTTGTAAATACTGCATTTAAATGTTTGTGATTTTTCATATAAGCATTTCCAATCTACAATTTTTAATTATTAGTTACAATTATTATCTATATGATAAGTACCGCATGTAATCCGATTATACATAAACTGGATTGTGTTTATTAATTTTATATTCCCGATAATTTTTGTGGGAAATTTTGAAATAAATATTATTTTTTAAAATTATAGACAAGTTTTAATTAACACCGATTGTCTTCCCTTTATGTCTATTAAAATAATTTGCAGTAATTATAAAATTTCAAAATAATGTAAATGGATAAAATGCTATTTAAAGATAATAAAGTGAAAGCAATATTAACAAAAAAGACAATGAAAATAGAGTTGAAAATGCTGCAACATATACATAGTAATAATAAATAAGTATCCACGTAGATACATAAATACAAAATATACACGCGCTGCTAAAACTCATAAACAGTGTCTGTGCGTCGGATCGTCAATCATGCCAAAAATAACTCTTGTTTACATACAGCAATGTCAGGTCAGACGTGGCACAGAACTTGTTGGGACTAGTTACGGACTTAACAATGACACGGAAAAAAATCAACTTTAATATTGTTTTATTCGAGGCCTGTATGAAGGACGTGAATGAACATGAAAGAAAACTGATAAAAGTTATTGCGAGATCAAAACACATCATTTGCGAGGCGGTTTTGAGAAATCGCATAATTAACCGTAGGCACCATAGGTTCTATTGAATTATGCAGTGTATGTAATGTGTATCTAATTTATCTAATATTACTATTGGCGATTAAAAAGTAATTTTGATTTAGGACAGTTTTAAAACGAAATAATCATCAGCGAAAACAATCAGAAATTTAGTATAGAAGTTGAATCCTGCTACAAACATTACCCAATCAAAATCGATTCAAGTTAAGAAAAAAAATATCAAAAGCCCGCGGATACAGTTCTAAAAGAAATAAAGGCTCTGTAAATTATAACCCTTAGAAAGAGACACAACATGAACTAGTTCAAACATGATACGAGAGGAGACTTAAACTTGAAGCGTTCAAAATCGTGGTTGCAGCGTAGTCACGAATGATTGTGGTGCAAGTAATAATTTGAATATTGTGAAATTATTTAATGAAATGATAAAATGAAATGTTGATATATATTGCAACATTACTTACGATTATAATTTCATAAAAACCAAAACAATCGAAATTGAAACATTTATATTAGGTTCTACCAAAAAGAAACTGGTTTCAGTAGGTACGAAATAGAATTAAAGAATCATAGACATAATAAAAAGATAAACTCCGCAATATTTCAAAAGTAAAACTACCAAAATATTATGTGTGAAAATTAGACATTTTTATAGACATTTACGTCAAATAAATAGATCGGATGCCACTTCGCTAGATAACAGCTTTACAAGTATTATAATTGTAATGATTAATCAATGATTAATACTTGTAACGCTGTAAAGCAATGTGCTTGATACATTATTTTGTAGAAAACAGACGGGTCCATTTATATTGGTTATTACTTTTGAAATACAATAAGTCCACCCTTGCATGTCTAAAAAAAATGAAAAATAATCAATTAGATTATACATATTTTTTTACATGTCCCGCTTGAACTTATAATCTATACCACGTATTAACATTGGCAATGGACTCTATTCCAACGACTCGACATTCGAAAGCGAAAATCGATCGCAATCTGCTTGATCGTGAACGAAGAAATCGAAAACAACTATTGTTGTAAAGTAAAGAACATAGTTTTTGACAACGACGTGAACAATATATATAGTAAGTAATGACACATAGTTTTTGGAAGAAAAATTCACTGTAATCAACTTGTTTACTATTATGTACCTATCATTTATTATTATATTGACTCTAATAAGAATAATATACAATAATTAAACAAACATTGTTGTAATAACAGAGATATCTTTACGTCACAATATGGCGTAACTTTACTTATAAAGAATCGAAAAGCAAAGTTCACTGTGTGGTCCTTCCAGCTGCTGAAGCTGTGTTTATAAAAACTTAAAAGAAAATGACTATTAAAATCAAAAATAAGAATCCTAATCTTTTACAATAAGGAATCCGTAAATAACCCTTCGAAGTAACTTAGCATAACCCAAAACAAGTCACGCTGCTGGACACTTATTTCGATTACAATTGAAGTGGAAAAGAACGCTTCAACGATTCCAGAGATCTTATTGTTTTTTTGTGAAGGTGAAAATATTGATTTTTGTCTGTCATTGTGAAGTATTGATAGCTTTTTACACATCTTTTTATCGTTCTGGTAAATTAGTCAACTTGCTTAATAGTAATTACCTTTGTTAATAACTTTTAAGTTGACGTACTTTCCAAGAGTAACCAAAGTAAAAAGAATACTATAGATTTCTGTGTCTATCTGTATATACGTATGTCATGTTCGATTTGTTCCGTCGTCTTTACATCTACTGACTTGATACAGACGTAAACTAGTAATCCAAAACTAGATAAGAAAAAAAAATTAAATCAGATTTTGGACACATTTTATTTTATGTGATGAATTCCTAAAATCCCCAGTTATCCTCCGCTCAAACTCCAAAAACCACCAAGCGGTCAGCTCACCACCGAATAATTTTCGGTGCTGGTTAGCTGACCGAGTCCTACCTCTGGTATATCCTGAGGATGCTTCGTTGAGAGGCGAAACACGTGTCGAAAGGTGGTTTTTGGAGTTTGAGCGGAGGATAGCTGGGAATTTCAGGAATTCATCACGAAAAATGGATTTCCGCAAGGTAACTGCTGAGTCCATACAACATTTTATTTAATTTATTTAATCCGTGTTATTAAAGTGTAAATTTAATTTTTAAAATGAACACTTTCTTAAATTCGCTGTGGAACTTTAAGTTTAAGACAACAAGTGTGGCTTGCACCGACTATTTAAACTCGATTTAAGGATTTTACATTTCGATTGCACTAACTCAGGATTAACTAAGGATTAAAGAGTCGGTGCCAGCGAGATGTCAAATCCTTAAATCGAGTTTAAATTGTTGGTGCAAGCCACCGTAAGTGTAAAGAATCTTTAATTATTACATTACAAATACACCAAAGCCGACCATCAAACATGGTACCTAATTTTTATCTAAGAACAATTTTGAAACGGATTTAAGTCAGTAATATCAAAAACAAAATCTTAAAACGCAAAACAGCAAGTAAATCTTAAAGCAGCAATTAGCAGCAGTTAGAATTTGTTGCAATAACCACAACATCGCAGTCAATTTAAATCAAAACCAGTTGGGATAGCCACTATCCCAACTTCATTATAAACTCAACAGATTCGACAACATCTTACCCTAAAAGCCGCAACTTGTTAACTCGAACGAGTGGTTCTAAATGTTACAAGGACTTTATAACACAAACACAATTATTTTCCAAGTAATAAAACACATTCGCCGGACAAGCTCTGCTAAGTTATTATTCGACCGCTATGTTAATTCCACTTTATTTATGTATAAAATTAGCACTTTGCCAACGGTTTGTGACCACTTGCATTTGTGGTTTATGCTTGATATCTTTAATTTTGTTTATATCTTTAAACGGAGTACCACTAAACACAGTTTGTCCATAATTACTATTATCTATTAATCATTCTACGATCATTATTTGTTTTTATTAACCCATTATTGGTTTTATGTCTATTTTAGGTCCGTCTTTTCCTTTTTATCAAACGACTATCAGCCACATTGCCACGTTTCTCCATCTCATTGAAAGACGGCTTACACTTTGTATTTAAACTCGTTCTCCACACTTGGTCTCGTCTGCCTCGACAGTTATCAGTTATTAGCCCACTGACACTTCAACATTTTCTTTCTCTGAGCTATTTCGCTAACTTCAGTTTTATGTCGGATCACTTCGTTTTAGATTCGATTATTTAGAGAAACTCCAAACATAGCTGATTCTGTCGCTTATGAATAAATAATATTCAGATAATTACATCAATTATGTGACCACAAAGCATTAGGTATCACAAAATGAATTGTAGAAGCTCCCAGTAACAGTAGTTTTCGCTAGTTACTTATTCATTCATGACCTACATTCCAAGATCATTCAAAAAAGTTTTACTTCCTATAGATCTAACAGGTAATCCCACGTATGGCCCTAGGCTTGGAAAATAAATGCATTAACAAATAACACGACATAATGTAGAACATAACAGACTCGATTTATTGAGATCTAAATTATCTAGGAAATATCTATTTTATAATGTGCTAGCTGTTTTTGTCTTTTATTTACTAAATTAAATACTAAAGTTTCATCACGATTGAACGGATGGTTTTTATTAACATAAATATAGATAAGTGTTTATAACAGACAGATCCTGCGTTCATATTTACAAAATAAACATTAAACATACTTACAACTGTATTATATATTATAATCGTTATTTTGTGGTAAGATCACCAAAGAAATGGCTAAATAGTAGCCAAAGATAAAACTCAGTAAAACTTCGCAGACGCCTCTTAGGTATGTCAATTTAGATCTTTGAAGAATAGTATGGAACAATTTATACAAAAATCAGCTAACGGCGTGTAGTACATGCATTAATTTAAGTTTAAAAAATGAAGATGATATTATATTAAAAAGAATATGTAGATATTATTTAATTTTTGGTAAGTGGTAGCAGAGACCAAGGAAGATCAAGACTGATGCCAAAGACCAAATAGCCAGATTATTAGCCAACGGAAATATTAAAAGCAATCACGTACCTAAGCAAAAGTGTGGGAGGAGGATGATGAGATTTAAGAAAGCGAATGAAGTATGTATATATTACATTTTTTGTTGCTCATTTCTGAGTTCAGATTACCAATTTAAGTCTTTGTGCCCTTCTGATTAATAGGTGAAAAGACGACGGAATGAATAGGCTATGATTGCCTCATCAAATTCGAACTTAACGTAAATAAATGATTTAGTAGGTACGAATATAATCATATTCTTGTTCATTTAAGTATATTGATCTATTAAAGGCGTTTTCGTCATCCACGATACTAGTTATTCATAAATCGACAAACCAATCATTTGGATCATTGAACTCGAGCTACTATTGTCTATTTCGAAATGCAACAAAACAAAGTACCGTCCGAGAAACACACACGCAAGGTTCAGTAATCATTTTAGAACCATATTTTGTTCAATAAAAGTTATTTATTTCATTTCATTTGCTTTCAAGGAAAAGATATTTACGAATTTTTCAGGAAATGTTTAGTTTTAAACAAAGCTAAGGGCCACATTCGAGAATGTTTTTAGAATTTTTGCATCACGCTCAGGCAACGATTTTGAAAGCAAATACATAAATAGAGTCGTCCAAAAGCATTTTGTTGCATTTTTTACATTTTAATTGGTTTGGGAATCTATCTAAAACTGCGTGCTCAACGCATAAGTAAAAAAAAATACTTATGCTGCGCTTCCCACTGTATGAGAAAATTATGTACAGAAAAATATAAACATTTGTTTTCACCCATTCAGTCTGAAATATCATCATTTCTGGTTGTTGGATCGATCAAAAATATTTGTCCGTATAACAAATATTTAAATCAATATGTAAATGAAAGGATGGGAGATCTGTGACACGGTCGAATGGACGGTCAGACCGGAACTATAAGGAATCCTAAAAACTGACATCAATCTGTCCTAGGGTAACTGTTTTATAAACTTTTTTCTTTTTAACAAAAGTGGTACGAGTCTGAGCATAGCATAGGGGCATAATATATTCCACAGGTGTTGTCCCAAACAGGTGCCCTTTTTTCTATCTCTTTTTTCGAACAGGTCCAGACAAGTTCAATAGAGCTTTGTCTGAGTTTGCTTCTAGCCCCGATTTGGTGTATTTTGATGTTTTTTTTTCCTCGGTCCATCGTCGAAGGTTGTGGAACGAATGATAATTTATTGCAACGCGCTTTGAATTTTAAAAGAGTTTCGGAGTTTTATGTTGATTGAAATTCGAATAGTGTTTTTTTCTTTCTATTTAAGGGTTTTTAAAGCCAGTAGCATCTTTGATTTTGTAATTTATTAGGGATTAGACAACATCCACGATTCGGTAAATATTTTATGAAAAACGTTAAGGGTTTGTGACGCTATTTAAAGAAAGGGAAGTACGTTGTTCATTTCTTTTCATTTCTAAAAATTTTAAAATGCTAATGGAACTTCTGATCAATTGCGTAAGTATTAAATCTTTGCTAATATTCAATGTTAAACCCAATATAATTTCTGTAATGATAAAGCTTGAGGAAACCAAAGACCAAAGAGTACGGAAAAGTGCAAAAAAGACAGACAGATTTAGTCCATATTGTTTACAACTCTCTTATAATAATTTTACGACATTTGTGGAAAGATAACCAGTTAGTTCATTGTCATTTACAGTCTTTTCTTTTTCTCCCAGACCAGCACAGAATCAAACAAAAGAATATTTATTCATAAATATGAATTAGTTTTAATGGTCGATGGTCAATGAAATGATCGATTTTGTGCTTTAGTTTATGTAAACTAACTTTATAAATTGTTATCTATATATCTTTACAAATAAATGAAATTAAAGTGCCTGTCTGTGATTCCGAAATAGGAGTTTTTTTTAAGCTCAAATAGACAACTGACTATGCACGTTACCAATACTAAAATACGCGTTTTTTTTTATTTTCGTCTATCTGTTTGTCTAGATTACTACTAGTACATACATGACAATTGGAAGGTTGATTATAGTAACACTATACTCGAGCCATGGTCAGCGAAATCTTTATCTTAACTTTACACATGGGGCTCATAAAGACTGCAATATTCACAATAAAATACGTCTGCATCATTAATATCACCGTTAAAGCCCAGAGTACCAACACTGCCAGTGCCTACTATAAGTATCTACGGGATACTTAGTAGCTTTGAAATGTCGAGGAGTCATCTCAATAAAGGTCATTGCGTCATTTATTAGCTCGCTATCTACCTATGTGCTTTTGCAATACTTCGAAAAGTCTCGGAAAGAAAAGACTATTATATGATAACTTTGAAGAAATAAACTCTACTGAAAGACTAGAGTTTCGAAAGTTTCGTCATTCTCAAGCTCACGGGACACGAAACATTCGACAATTAAAATACAAGAATATCCTTGAAATTTCAGACTTCACAAAATAAAATAAAAATTGAGAATATTTTTAGCAATTCGCTTCAATAATATCGTCATTTTATTAAAAATCAACATTTAATAAACGCAAAATCGAATGATATCCTTTACAATGATAATGAAAACTTAAATAAATCGTATGTTGAATTCACATAATCACAGATTAATTTTTTTAGTGATAAAATTAACGATAATAATAATTACTTATTGTATTGCTTTTGAGTCTCAATCCAACAATACAGGGACACATTTATAAAAGACCTGGGACTATGAGACACGAGGTATCCCGGGACCCAAATTCTACAAAAGACTCACTTTGAGCTACGCAGCCATTGCTAATTATGTTTATATTATAATTAATTTGGAAGAGTTTCACGCTTGAAGTGAAAGAGAGAAAGACAAATATAAAATGCGTCGACTGATTATTTATCATTTCGCGCAGGCCGTAAAATTTGGCCAAGAAACAAGATTTATGATAAAGAACTTGTAAAAACCAAGCATTCATAAATTCACTCCATTTCCCGGAGTGGACAGAGCATCGCAAAAAATAATTACACTTTGTTGCTTATAGCCAGTAATTAGACTCATACATACATACAAACATACATATCCTCATGCTGTATCCCTAACGGGGTTAAGGCACAGATTTGTACTGAGCGCCAAACGTCGCGGTTCTTACATACTTCTTTCGCTTCTTCAAATCTCATCATTCTCCTCACACATTTTCGTCTAGGTATGCGAGAGCTTTTGACAATTCCATCTGCTAACACTCTGGCTATTTGATCTTCATAGGTCAGCTTTGGTCTTTCTTGGCTTCTTTTACCACTCACTTTCACTCTGTATATTTCCTTCGTCAGTGTTTCATCACCCATTCTTTCTAGATTATTATTAGATTTATCTAGACTATTAATATACATACATATATACATCTCCTCACGCTGTATTCTTGACGTGGTATTCCGAAACTATTCGTATAAAAAAGTAACATAGGTTTGATTGTAGGTAGAAATTGTTTCACTAGTAAAAAGCTACACTATCCCTGAGTAACATAGGTTGTATTTCATTTCAATTTCCCGTGCTAAGTCGGAGCGGTTCACTATAAATAGTCTAATAAGCCATAGCTTATTAAATTATTTTTATCTCAAATTTTTTTTTAATCTTCAGCGTACAATTCCCACCACAGTTATTATTATAAATAATATATGTATATTTATAGACACAGATAACCACACTTCCGTTTTGACCTTTAAAACCTTGATTGTGACCCTGCTTTATAACTTAAAACCGATTTTATAGTCTTTTGATAGGAACTTTTTGTGATACCCAAAATCTATACCTGTATCGAATTTTATGACCGTTGAATAAGTCTATAAATGTTAAACTTTTTTGTTATCACGATTATTGATTACCTTTATTTATGCTGTCTGAGAATATTCAGATTTTATTGCATGAAATCATTGTTTGCATCCATAATTGTTTCGTCTTTTTAAGGAAATTATTATGTTTTCGAATATATATAAAAGCATCAACATAGTATATATGCACGTATGAACATTATAGAAAACATTACTCTATATATACCCAGAGTGTTAGCTGACGGAAATGTCAAAAGCACTCCCATACCTAGGCGAAAATGTGTGAGGAGAATGATGAGATTTGAGGAAGCGAAAGCGAAAATATGTAAGGGCCGCGATGCTTGGCGCTCCGTCCTGTCTGAGTACCCCATTGGATACAGCGTGAAGATATGTATGTATGTATTACTCTATATCCCATTCGAAAAATTTGACATAGACATACAATTTGACATACCCGATACAGACAAGTAGTATAGCCGACACCTACTCAAGTTCTTCGGGTTTTCAACCTGCGTGAGAAGACAAGCAGATATCAAATGTTTTCTCTTTCCGTCGGACCAGCTGGGAAACTATGTATTTAGACCAACATCAAACATAATCACTACATCTAACATACTTACTTATTCTCACGCTGTATCCCTAACGGGGTAGGCAGAAAGGACCGAGCACTAGTGTCATAGTCCTCACATACTTCTTCCGTTCTCATTTCACACACTTTCGCGAAGTGTGCTACTGCTCCTGACATTTTCATCAGCTAACACTTATTATCGTCATATCACAATTGTCAGCTATCACAATATTAATAGCTCTTTAAAATGTTTCCATGAACATTTTGTTGCATTCATAATATCGAAAACTTCTTGTAAGTCAAATTGTAGGTCAAAAAAGTTAAGTTAAATATCTAACAAAGTTACTGCATAATATTTTGTACTAGCATTAGTAATACTCTCAAACACTACTGTGAGTTGAAGCCACGTGTGACCAATTATAGAGACAAAGGGCTCGCTGTCGCTTCTATTGTCTTATTTGACGCTTACAGACTATTGAACAATATAGAGGGAGCTTCGTTAATAAATCTTGTACTTATGTTCTACTTATAGAAAGTCCAATAAGATAAAGAACATAAACGATAAATTAGATAAATATATATTTAATTCTACTTGTAAATTTTTAATCGATCTTTTTGTACAAATTCACAAACACAAACTCTGGATCTCTTACTTACAACTCAAATTTCACAATTAAACATTATATATTTGTAATCAGGTGGATATAATTTCGTAGAAATGTCCAGAGCTTTATTCGATTTTGAGAATTTTGGAGAAGTCTATGTTAAAAATACTGATACGGTAAGTTTATTGTATGTATGTTATATTGTTTAGCATTAACAAATTGACATAATATAATAAAAGAAATAAATTAATTAACAAAGTATTTTGTACCTTTTATTATTTTAATTAATTCATTTAAATTACACTAGCGGTCCGTTCCGACTTTGCCTAGCTTGAATGCATAATATAAAACCCACATATATCCATTTGGAATAATGTACCTTTCAAGTGGTAAAAGAATTTTTCAAATTTTTTCAAATAACGAACAACATTCGATCTCTCTCTACGATATTAATATGAATTAGAACAGAAATTGTAAAAACAATACAAAAACAGCGAGAAAACATTTTTTTCTCTATTATTATTATTATTTGTAAAATTGAAAAATTAATAATGGCACACTGTAAACAATAAAAACAAGCATTGTGAAGATATCATATTATTACCAAATATTAATTTTATTTATTTGAATTTTCTCACAATTTTAAGTGAAATATAATTTTATTACACAGTATCTATAAATATTACTAAGTTAATAGTCTGTTACCTGTCACAATCATAGTTCATTTCTCGTGAGAATTCGACACAGTTCATTTCATAAGAAAATTTCCTTCATTATTAAACATCCAAATTACTCTTTAAAATGTCTCTTTTGTTTTATTGACAATTATGCCACATTTAATTCTTGTAACTTGTTTTAAGTGAGACATTATTAGTACTACACGTTGTCTTATTACTGCTTGGAACGATCAAAATCTTCTCAGAAAATTTAAGTTGTGAGACAGTGCACAGTACAGTACATGCAGACAGAAAATAAGTATGTACCTATTTTTAACCGACTTCAAAAAGGAGGCGGTTCTATGTTTGTCTGTCAATATTATTTTATTTATGTTCAGACATTACTTCTTGGATAATTAACCGATTTCAATTATTCCTTTCCGTTGCGTTCTATGTAGCTCCAAGGTAATCCCATTTAAATTTCACTGATATCTGAACTTGGATTTCGAAGATACACCAAATAATGCTAACGTCTGATCAAGAAACAAAGCACTTTCTGTCGTTCAAGAGACCATTTTATTATTTTTGCGAATGTTTAAGGTTTTTCGAATTCAAAATAGTTCCTGTTTATAAAACGTAATTCAGCACGGATTTATAAATGTGTGAATTACTGTCTATCCTTCTTAGCTATTAGGACAATAAACAAATAAATAATCAACATTCAAGCACAAAATAACTTTATATTAAGTAGGACAAATCCTACAAATATTTATAATTAAAGAAAGTTACTGAAGTCGGTACCAAGTCTACCGAACTAGTACTTGAGTTTTGATTAGTAATAGTATTTAGTACTTTTTGATGTTTTTTTTTAAATCGTTTTGTACAAAATTTTCGAAGTTTTTTTTTTATAAATGTTATTATTTATTTACAATATAATACGTATGTATATAAGCATCCATAGTGCAGTAAAATATTTCTAAGTAATTAAGAAGAAATTAAGTTAGCATTTTTTTTTCTGTCGGTGCAATTTTATCGAACGGTGTAATTGGTAAACGCTTATAAACAGCAAAACATAATCGCTTTGCGAGAAAAATTGGTAAATTTTCATTTCATACAAAATATATTATGTGAAAAAAAGTTAAATTAATACAAGTGCGGCTCTAGAGATTTTACTACTGAATGCAAAAAGTTAACTCAAAACTCGGCAACTTTAAGTGAATTAGTATAAGTGTTTTGTATAATATTTCTTAGACGAAATACTATAAACTTTATCAGATTATTTTCGTTTTTTTTCTTCAGTACCTGTAATTTTACAATAACGTGAGGTAAATTATTTTCTCGAAAAAGTTAGTAGTTCAACAATGAACATTATAAAACTTGTTATAATGTAATAGTTTATGCAACTGTTGTATAATGAGGAGTATTTAAACATGAGTGTGAGTTTATGGGAAGAGCCAAACGAAGCGAAAGCGAGTTCCATAATAGTCTATATCACATGAGTATTTTAATACCTAATTATGTACACTTGCGTACAACTTTATCTACACGCATTACATGAAGTATGTAGTACATATAAGAAAACATAGAAATATAATTATTTATTGCAATAATTATTTACATTTTGAATAGGACAACTATTACTGCCTATGTACACTGCATACTTCTTAATGTTTTTTTTTGCGATGTATAGACAAATTGCAACTCAAAACACTACTTATACTTCACGTTGTATCCCTGAAATTAGGATATAGAGTAATACAGACATACATACATATCTTCGCGCTATATCCCCAGCGGGGTAGTCAGAGAGGACGGAGCGCCAAACGTCGATCTCCTTACATACTTCTTTTGCTACCTCAAATCTCATTATTCTCCTTATACACATTCTCGCCTAGTCTACAAGTACTTTTGACAAATTGCAACGCAAATCGATACGATGTTAAATAAGTCATTATGAAATTGTTTTGCGTTGTATAATGAAATTTAGTATAATATTATGACACTGGTACAAATAATGCAACATAGTGTGACACTGGTTGATATAATGCAGGTCTAAGCTACGGCTTCTGAACACATTATATACAATTTACTACATTGCTAAATGTTATATATGGTAAAATATATACAACCTCAAGTCTCTTAACTGTTATGTGAGATATATTCCACAACTTCGACTATAAGTTCAAAGTCAAAGTCATATCAATTTATTCAAGTAAACCCAATTACAAGGTATTTTTGAGCGTCAAATCTACTTTAGTTCGGTTCAAAGAGAAGACCTGGACACTGAGAAGAACCGACAAGATACTCAGCCAGGTATTATTTTTTAAACATCATTTTACAAAGCGTTTATTAAAATACAATATTCAGAGAGCCAGTAAATTTTTGTGCAGAGAAGATCATTTCCAGACTATTGTTTTATCTTCAACGAAATCGTTCATTTTATAGTATGATTGTCTAACCAATGTACGTTTTATAACTAATTTAAATCTGTTTTCTGTTAATTGAGTGACTTCTTGAAGAACTTTATTATAAAAACCAATGCTTTATAAACAGATATTTTTCCTCGTATACAATTTCAAAGATGTATAAGGACGGCAATGTGAGTACATCAATCTCTTTAAAACGATCTCTTAGTAATTCTCGTGCATTCAACTGTAGATGGCACGTATCGCTTTTTTTTGTAAAATAAAAATGAAGTTAATATGTGCCGCTGATCCCCACAGCAAAAGGACATAGGACATCAGGCTATGAAAATATGCAAAGTACACCAACTTAGCCGTATCCACATCCGTCAATTGCCTAATGCGTCTAATGTCATTTATCGCGGAACCGAGCATACTAACTAATACCCCGATGTAGTCCACCCACTGCAATTTACTATCTACCGTTAAACCAAAAAAAACTGGCAGACTTAACTAATTGTAATTGTTTCTCACCCAGTTCTATTTTATCATGGATTCTGAGTACATTAGAATAGGAAATTTTAATACATTTGTTTTTTTGTGCATTCAGTAGTAAATTATTAACAGCGAACCATCTCCAGATGTCTGTTAAGATCCTGTTCACCCAGGTAATATCTAGGTTCTTTCTGTCCAGTTTAAATAACAATGAAGTGTCATCAGCAAATAATACTGTTTCGCATAAGTCCCTGAGCATAAATGGGAGATCAAATGTAAACTAGAAACAGGAAAGGTCCCAAAATTGATCCTTGGGGAACGCTCATTTTTAATTTCGAACCAAAAATCAAACCCCCATTCACACTCACTTTTTGCTCCCGGCCAGACAAATTCGAGACCACGAGATTGTGAGCGTTATCACGAATTCCATACTATATAAGTTTGAAAATTTGAAAATTAAAGTTTCGCGACTAACACAATCAAAAGCCTTATAAATATCGCGAAAAACACCAATGGCATCCTGGGATCTCTCCCAAGCCTGAAGTACAGTCAAGATCAAGCTTGCTCCCGCATTAGTTGTTGACCGCCTTCTCGTAAACCCGTACTGTTGACCGTAAAACACCCCGCGAATGTTAAAATGTGCCAGCATTTGATTGAGTGTTATTTTTTCGAATATTTTACTTAACCCTGGTAATATTGACATCGGGCAATAATTTGTTGGATTTAACATACAACCTATAATGGAATAATTTTACTGTGTTTCATAAAATTGACAAATACGCCTTGATCGACACATTTATTAAATATCTCTACCAAAATTGGCGTATTACACTAGTTATTATATAAACTGATAGTCCCCATAAATCTTCACTTTTCTTTTTATTTAATTGCTTGAAAATTTTTTCTCTCACAAGTGAAGATGTGTACTTAAATTGAAAATTTTGGAACCAATATCCAACATTTTAGCTTAAAAATGTCTCTGCTGTATGCGAAGACGATCCTTAACCGTTAGTTATTTCTATAGGTGTGTTCGAAAAATAATTTTCAAAAGCATTAGCAACCTTAATTTTTGAAGTGATGAGGTTTATTACTCATTTGTATTAAAAAATCTTTGTTATTTGTATTTTGTTTACTACCAACTTCGTTGTTAATCGTATTCCATGTAACCTTTATCGTATTGTCCGACTTTCTAATTTTATTCGCGATATAGATCACTTTCGCGTATTTTGTTACTTTTTTTAACATTTTCGAATAAGTTTCGAATAAGAGATAACTGCTATATAACTTGAATGTTATATTTGTATCCATTTCGGGTTTACCATATAACAAATTAGATTTAAAAGCATTTACCGCAGTATGGGAGAGAAATAGCTTGAAAGAAAGTAGGAAAAGAAAACAAGGAAGAGCTTGTAACGCTATCATCAACTAACAACCAGCTAACTAATCTTCATACGCCTTCTCCAGTCATCTTCTATACACGTTCGAACAATCGACTCGTTTATTCTCGTAACTGTATAACAGTTATAAGGAGACTGTAATACAATCGTGACTTTACATGATTACAGTATAATAAGTATAAAAATAATCTGAACCCGCTCATTAGGAACGCTCGGAAACCAGTTTTGGATACAAATCCGAGGTAATAAAATCGTATTATACTTCTTTAACTTTGTTATTTCGGTTCCTTTATTTATTACTAACTTTCTGCCCGCGACTTCCTCCGCTTGAATCTCGAATTAAATAGTAACTTCAAATTAATTTAAGAAGAAATTTGGGAGCTATTCATCACTCGCAATCCTCCCTTATTAACGGTGTGTATCTTATACAGTAACCATTTGTGCAAAGTTTAGCTTCTAAACTCAGCATTCTATGGGCTATGTGTTGAAATCAGTTAGTAAGTCAGTTCTTCTATAAAGAGTTATAAATGAATTTCAATTTCAAAAATTCTTTCATCTATAGAAATTTACATTATCAGCGAGTAACATGGGCTATATTTTTTTTTTATTTTCTACATTTTTTATATTTACAATTTTTATATATACAAGGTTTTATATCTTCTATATAATATCTACCTACAAACTTCGGCTAGCTTAGCGAAGCATATATAGAATATATTGTTTCTTAAATTTATTAGGCAGGATACAGACCGGAGTTTAAACTTTACCTTAACTTTTAGCTTAACCTTTTACCTAAAAGACAAAAGTAATGCTCATATCAAGGGACGATTAATGAGGAATATTTTTAAATTGCTTTTTTTCTTCTATCTTTTGGCTATATTACTTCTACCTATTTCAAATTTCAGGTTTTTCGTACAGAAAATAAGTATACAGATACTAAGTGATTCTGTAATGCCCGCCGCACACGGCCAAGTATGCTTGATCAAGCCTGTCCAATTGGCATGAAGCGTTGTTTTGCATGACGCTCCTATAATGCCACATACGATCAAATTCACTTGATGCCACCTCCGCTTCATGCAAATTAGACGGGCTTGATCATGCATACTTGATCATGTGTGGCGTGCATAAGTGTAATTGTTCTAACTTTGATACGAAATACTAAAATAGGGACTTTTGGCAGAATTGGGAGAAATGAGGTTCTTAATTAATTTAGATTTTTTATTTTTTACATTTTTGGGAGTTTTAAAGTACAAGAATGATAATACGAGTATATTGTGTTTTGAAGTTCTGTGTAAGTGAAAAGAATGGAGTAGGTCTAAATATATATATATTTATATATATAGAGAGATTAAAGTCAATCCGTGAGCATACAATATAAGTATATTGCAAACATGTTGCAGTACCTATATAAGTAATGATGAGTACATTAAAAAGAAATGCCTAAATATGTGATTGTGTATAAATTCATTCGTTTTGTAAAAATATTGTCATAATAACAAAAAAGTACATACATACGTTAATATTTACAAACTTAAAAATACGCATTATCTTAAATAACAGACTTCCTCAAAGTTGCCGCTTAGAAAGCTGTCATTGCTTAAGGTGCTCGGCAGACTGGCAGCATTACCTCTTCTGAATAGCCAAACTGATTCGTTGTCATCATTAATTTTACAGATCTATATTTAAAGATATGATGATGCTAGATAAACTTTTTATAAACTAGTTTAGATGTATCTAAGAATCTAAGTTAAGACCGGTAACCAGTGAACTGAAGTGAAGAGGTTCGTTCAAAAGCTTTCCTGACTGAACTTTATTTACCAACAGTACTGTGTCTGCACTTAGAAGATATTTAAAAAATTTCGTTATAGCTGTAGCTTTTGTTTCTTCTCTGAATCGAAAACAAATATTTTAGTTGTTTCATTTATTCCTTTGACCGCTTGTTTTTCCGAATATCATTAAAAATCTTCTAAATTGATTTGAATATTAATAATGATTGATGTACTCAATTTTCAGTTATTTTTACGAAGTGAGTAGATTGCTATTAAGTTCGTTATGTCTACAAGTTTATAACTCTGATCGGGAGTGTAAAATTCTGAAAATATGAATGATACAAGCCGTTGCCCGCCCGTTTCGCTGGGCGTAAATGAAAACTTTGCACCTATAGTAAATGTTTAATTCAAAAATGGTGAAGGATGTATGGAATTCAGAAAATAAATAACCTAAAACAATCTACAGATAATTCCGCGTCGAACGGTCATAGTCCCATACCGATACGTTTAGTAGTTTTCACGTGATTGCGTGACAAAGAAAACTATATTTATTTTACACAAACAGATTTCAACTTTTTTTTTTTACAAAAGGGGGTAAATGAGCAAGCGGGTCACCTGATGGAGAGTAACCAACTGCCCCCATGGACACCCGCAACATCCGGAGCATCACGGGCGCATTGCCGGCCTTTCGGGAAATAGGGAAGGGAGTGAAAGGAGAGAAAGGAGGGGGAGGGGGTGATGGGCCACCGGCACTCTCACTTACCAAACGAAACACAACAGCAATAGATACTGTCATTTCACGCCGATATTCTGTGAGAGGGTGGTATTTCACCGGGCGAGCCGGCCCAATTCGTGCTGCAATGCAGCATGGCTCTACCACCTTCTAATTTAATTTTTCAGTTATCGTTGTAGCAGTATCATTCATTTTAAAGCATTACGTCATTTGTTCACAATATTTTTGCTGTTATAAAAAACCTTTGTGTGATTTATGAGTAGGCTTCTAAAATATCTACTGTTTTGTCAATGCACCTTACATTGATTGATGAACAGTTTGATTCATATACAAGTTTTCTGATCAACCACTAATACGTTGGCATCATCTTAGAATCTAAGTATTTTAAATTCTTTACGAGGCACATAATATCCAAATATCGCGTGACATAGGTTAAAAGCAGATTTTCTTAAGATTGTCGACTTTTTTTGCAAAGTAAAGAAAAATCTATATAATTTGTTAAAGAAACTACACAATTATGTACTTATATCGATTATAATCTAAATGACCTACTTTAACGAAATAAAACTTAGCTAATAATTTTACAAATCTGATTGTCTTCTTGTGGTTTGAGAATGAAAAGCAAATTACTACCAAGTTTCAATATCACGAAAAAAAAATGTGATTTAAAGCTATTAATAATTATTGTTAAAAATTCGCAGCAAAATGCTAAGTATAAAAGTTATATAAGTTTTTCTTTGCATTTGCAACAGCAACAGGTAGCAGATGTTCATAAAATTATAGTGTTTTAAACAATTCTACGAAAATTTGCGAACCATTGCATAATAGTTCAGAGAAAAAGACAAAGGTATATTATTTTCCTGTTCACGTATACAGAATGATGTCCTTTTTCGTAGAAATCATAGTATTTTGCGGTTAGTTCGATCAATTTGAGGAAGCGTGATAAAGTACAAGTAATTAATATGCAGACGGTAGCGTTGAATTTTATTTCTATAGACTAAATTAATCATTCCTTTTTTTTTCAGGTAAATATTTTTTGTTCATCTCTTTCGACAATTCGGTGAGTAATAGTAAAAATTAAGTGATACATCTTATTGAAGTTTTTAATTTGTTATGTTGACAAAGTAAAGAAATGTACAAAAATCTAAGATATCTACATCGCATAAAGAATGTCATACACTATCATATTATTCAAGTATTTTTACTAATTCTAAAATATAAATATTACAAAAAGTAGTGAAATTACTTTAATGCTAAGTAGCATTAAGTAGTCTTGTCCCGAAAACCTGATCAGAACTAAACCGTTAAATTAAGTCAACCATAAAGTTCGATCACTCTAATCTCCTATTGTAACCCCTCAACAAAAAAACCGATACTGACCAAAATGACCGCGAGGCACTTGCTATCTTATTATCCCGTTTAGAAACAAATTTTAACCTTAGTGCTAAAGTATTAGATGATTATATCGAGATAAATTATAAAGTTAACTTTGTAAATCGTAATGTCGATCCATCATACGAAGTTTATTAAACGTCGGATTAACAGACGATTTCAAGTCAAGTTAGAGACGTAATGTGACACGACCCTTATCCGGTGACCAAAACAGTTATACGTATAATGATACATAGCTTTTGGATCCTTACTATTTAGTATATAATATAGCGTAACGTATAACATAGCGTTTCTCATTTCGATCCGTCTCAAAATCTGCATGTTGTAATATAATTTTTTGTAAAGCAACATGGATGTACATATTGTATGTTAGTTTTAAACACTTCGTTCCTTAATTCGGAAAATTTTAAGAACCACTTTAAATTTTCAATACCGCTGATTGAATTCAACAATTAACAGTTATTGTACTTTGACATAATATTAATAAAGTATTGTTCTGGTTGCCGAAGATGCTAGTTTTAAAATAGTAGTCCCATCATTATTTGCACATCATCACTATTTTGCGTACAAAACAAATCGTTAATACAATTAAGCGTATTATAAGATCGATGAAATTTTTGTGAATAACAAATTCAAATCAATTTATTCAAGTAAATTACAAGGAGTTCGTAAACGTTAAATTTGCTTTAGTTCGATTCGACTTGTGTGACTTCTACTCAAATATTATAAAGAAGATTTACTCTTAAGCGATATTATTTGTTGTTTATACATACATTACATAATATCCTCATGCTATATCTGTAACGGATAGTCAGAGAGGATGGAGTACCAAGCATCACGGTATTTACGTACGTCTTTCGCTTTCTCAAGTTTCATCATTCTCCTCAGACACCGCCCTCAGAGAAGTCAGTGCGCTGATTATTTGATACTCATAAGTCAGCTTTGGTTTTCTTTGACTTTCTGCCACTCACTTTCACTCTGCATATTTTCTTCGTCGGGTTTTATTACTCATTCTTTCTATGTCCCCAAACCATCTAAGCATTCCTTTCTACATTTTTGAAATAACTCTGTTGTCCGACCATTTCATATAGCGTATCTCTTCTTTGTTTACATATTGCTCCTGAGGAAATAATACAGTTATTATAAAATAAAAACTGTTTTTCGCAAAATCATGGCTTCGCATCAATAAAATTAAAACATCAATATCTCCTTGAAACCTACTTTATAAAGTGACTCAAATTCAAAGGCTTTGTTAGAGACCGTATAGTAAGCGTGATTCTAATTCGTATGCAGATGTGTCTATGCAATAGAGTAAACTTTACTTAGTAAAGTATTAAATAGCGCCTTAGAAGTAATTACAAATAAGCTATCATTGAAAAAAAGAACTGGCAACTCACACAATAAACTCTAGATGCGTCGAAACGAAATCATAAATCATTTGCAAGTAACTTACTGCAAGCTCCAGTAGACAATAATGTAGGTATTGATCAAAAATATAAACCTTTTGAATTCTTCGAGTCGAGTGCGCTAAGGTTCATGTTCTGATTAAAATATATTTTTCCATTGCAAAGATCTCTTGGTATTTCTAGAATACAATAAGAAGGTAAAAGTATAAGAAAATAGTGTTACAATCCATTGCACAAGTGCACTATCCTTTGCAAACTCGAAAAGTCCTTTTTTATTTAAACTCGTGAGAATTATTGTTTGAATGCTTCACGTTTTCTGCTGATGACCACTTCTCACTCAGACTGATAAATTGGCACTCTTTTTTTGTACTAAGTATTATCGCTACTGAGTGATTTATAATGTACGTTTATCTTACCTCAAGGGTTATTTTATGATGTTGCTAAATTACTCCAAATATTTTTACTTGCGAAGTAATGTTTTAATACATTGAGAGAAACTTAAATATTAGTCGAGGAAAACCCGGACTTTATTTAGAATTACATTAAATTTTTATATATCCATATTGAAATTGTAAAGCTGCATAGACTGTTACGAAAATAAGCTTAAAAGACCTCACAACTAAGTCAGCTATATCTGAAGATATAGGTATATTTTTAAGCCTACATCAAGTTATATAGGTTGTTCCTCGTTTATTTTACAATGATGTGAGCTTTATTAACTTGAAGATTCTCATATCTATTTCGTCATTAGCTGCATTTAAAATATCTATTGCTTTGTTCGTTTCCTTATCTCTGAGTGCACTTATTATGCAAAAGTAATGGATGAGACATTTACAAATAGTCACGATTCCCATAAATGCTTTAGTGGCATTCAAATTATCGACAGCTTTATGACATTGATGACATCGTGTCTATGTTTACTTAGTCTTGTTTCATTGTCAGTTAAAATGTTAACCTCGTTATCTTAAACTTAAGTACCAGTTTTCAATACTTCTACTTATTTTTAATCACGGTGACACCGACAAGGTATATTCGTCTGAGGTTAAAGGTCATTTGTATTTGTTATGTTTTACAGTTATACTCAAAGTTTAACTTTATGTAATTTTCTTTCAACATTGTAATTTTTTATTTCAGAAGCATCCTCATCTAAATTTTACTGATTCTCCAGTTTCTTAGGCATAGAAATTTAAATTATAAATTTAAAGTATTGCTTTGTTTTTTTTTCTTCTACATGTAATACATCTCTATTTAATTGAATAGTATATTGTTTACTTTATATTCTATATTAGACATATTTCAGAATGATAGTCAGTAAAAATTAAAATAAAGAAATTTTTTTAAACTAGACAAATGATAACATATTTTTATTCATTACAATGACTTGTAATGTAGTTGTAATAATTTTAATCGTATAGGTACGGAAGCGTGTTCTATTATAATGGTATAAATGTTGAACCAATTTTTACCAAAGGACGTATAAGATCATGTCATGAAAATTTTAATATAAATACGGCCTCTGAAAAAAAGGTATCCTGAATAAAAGCCTGTCATTAATAAGTCATTATTGAATATAATATATGCTGAAAATTAAAATGAATTTCAAAGTACAAATATTTTTCATTGCTGAACGACTTTGTTAATATCTGAGTATCTACACGAAAACAAATCACTGCTTCAAAAACATTAAAATTTATTAACGCCGTTATAGCAGACTTTATAAACACTTCACCATTAAAAACATTTGTTAATCATTCTAAAAAAGCTTCCATCAATCGATCATAGCCATAAAACCACTATAGCACGTGACCTCAATCATTTCCAACTAGCGTATTACACAACGCAGTGTCATAAATTAGTATGTAAATAAGAACAAAGTTGAACTCTATGTGACACAAGCCCATTAGTGTGAAGTGCACGAAGCAGTCGTTGACACTTGAAAATGACGTTCGAATTTCAAACGTAAACCACACGCGCCTGCGCAGCGTCATCGTGACAGCAATAATAGCGATGATGGCAGTTGATTGTAAAATAAGAAATAATTTTTATATCCAGTTAATGGACGCTTCCATATTGTGTTACATACTGGTCAATAGTTTAACGAATATTTTAATTAGTTCACTGCTTTGAATCACTTTACTTCTATAAGTTTCTGCTTAAATGATTATGTGAAATTAATTACATAGCACGTTTTTCAGTTATAAGGATATCTGAATATTAGGCGGAAAAAAATTATTGTGTCAGTCAACTATTTCCGGAATTAGATACAAAAAAGTATACCTACGTAATATATTTCATAGAATGCATTACATTTATTGCAATAAAATCTTTTATAAAATTATTTATAAAAATCTGCGTAATACAACCCCATATTTATAAAAAATAATTTTACTGTATCTAGTCCTTATTATATTACATAATAGGTTGCTATGACTTCGATAATATGACTTCTGTAAGTCTGTGGACCTTCTGTAATGTAAAAAATAATCACAGTATTAGTAGTTAAGAATAATTCACTTACGTACTATTTTATTGCTTGTCGAAGTTCCGATCTGTGTGTCACATAATAAGCAGACGCATTATCGCTCAGTAGCGTGATCTGTACGCGTTCGCGTGACAGCTATGGGCAGGTTAAAAACTTCGAACTGGAGATTGTACTTAGATTGTAGGAGATTACTAATCTCATAGCAATACATTGTAATTTTGTGCTGAAAGACGAAGTTAAACGACGCTTAAATTTTTAGTATAGACTTATACAATAAATAATATTTATTGAAATTAAATAATTTCTTAGAAGAAGTTTGGTAAAAGTAGCTTCAAGATGGGGTTCTGTCCAGCATTGATGCTTTTTATACCAATGAGAAATGGCGCGAATTACGTGTGTATGCATATTCAATTTTATATTTATATTGTTATGTATAATGTACTTATGCAGCTTAAGGAATTTAAAAGAATCCTTTTTTTTCAATGTAATTATACTATTTGAAAAAATAAAAAATATGTATCTTGACGTTAGTAAAAAAGTTATTGACAGCCCAAACTGTAACTGACAGCGGCTTACGTACGTCGCGTGCATCGCTACAGATGTTGCTATAGTTAAAAAGATGTTTTTAAAGCTGATACATTACATTTTAAAAACATTTTTAATTTATATCCAAAATTATTAATGTAGAGCTAATTAAAACAAAATTTATCTAGTAAATAACAATTAACAGCTTTGATTAGCAAATTAATAATTAGATGTCGAATATTTTATAATACGCATTAATTTTGTAAAGAATTTTAATGATGCTATGAATGAAAAATGAATTTGTTGTACCTAACATTTCTTAAGTTCCGTAGTCAAAATCGCAAAAACAGCATTTACATAGTTCCTTTTATCTCCTCTCTATTTACACGTCTCGGTCGTGTGCTATGTTACAAGTCTAAACCGATTTATTCCGTTACCCTTACACTGTTCGCCACAAAGACGTAAATAAATGAAAAAAAAACTTACTAATAATACGAGAAATAAATAAGATAATACTATATACAGTATACACATCCTCACGCTATATCCCCAACAGGATAGTAAGAGAGGACGGAGCGCCAAGTATCGCTATGTTTATATACATATACTATACTTCTATCAGCTCCTCGAATCTCATCATTCTCCATACACATTTTCGCTTGGGTACTGTAAAAAAAAATACTAATATTACGAACTACTTTGGACCTGTTTTTTTAGTTTCTGTTAATTAACATTAATTTACTAAATTGAAATATTACCTACTTCACCGAAATTGCAAAACCCGACTTAACGCGCCTTCGACACGTCCTTAGCTGACTTTTTTTGGTTATCTATTCAGATACAACTAAGAAATAGAAATTATTAATAGTTTTATTTCTCATTTTCGTGGATTAAAAATTTTAAATTCAATTTAAATAATAAAGTGTACCATTACGTTATCAGAATAACATAGCGACAATGTCGTTGATCTCTTGAAAACAGAAGACCACTCCAAGGACGCGGTCTAGTATTACAAGGATGTCATAAATTTCTCAGACACAAATTATAGAAGTCTTAAAGGACTAAATAGTCATAACTAAACGCTAAGTGCTAAATGCTAAGGCTTCTAGTGTTTAGAACTGAAATCGTATATCATGACAGATCTACATAGGTAAGTTTATATTAGTGATGCGATGGTTCGGCCATTACAGTTGCAATTTTTTTTTCTTTCTTTATGGCATGGCGCACAGTTTAGCGTATTTGCCAGTGTAACGTATTATTAAGTAGAATCACACGTAAATTAGGTTATTCTTATCGTAAAACTCCTCCAGTAAATTGATAGTAGGCTTTACTGAAGTTATAAAGGACTTCTTAGAAGAGCGCGAGAACTTGAGCTACATATGTTTATTTAGACCTATTCCATTGTTTTCACTTATACAGAACTTTAAAACACAATATACTATCACTTTTGTACTTTAAAACTCCCAAAAATGTAAAAATTAGAAAATCTAAACAAAATGTTAACCTCACTTCTCCCGTTCCCGCCAAAAAGTCCAGTTACGATTACGTCACTGATCGCTATTAAGGCGACGCATTGGCGCGAAATTTTGAAAATCTCATAACATAACATAACATAACATAACTTCACGCTGTATCCCCAACGGGGTAGTCAGAGAGGACGGAGCGCCAGGAGTCGCGGTCCTTACACACCTCTTTCGCTTCCTCAAATCTCATCATTCTCCTCACACATTTTCGCCTAGGTATGCGAGTGCTTTTGACATTTCCGTCTGCTAACACTCTGGCTATTTGATCTTCATAAGTCAGCCTTGGTCTTCCTTGGCTTCTTTTACCACTCACTTTCGCTCTGTATATTTTCTTCGTCAGTCTTTCATCACTCATTCTTTCCATGTGCCCGAACCATCTAAGCATTCCTTTCTTCATTTTTACAATAACACTGTTGTGCAACCCTGTCATACTGCGTATCTCATCATTGCTTATCCTGTCCGCAAGCGTGACACCGCACATATTTCTGAGAGATCGCATCTCCACAGCATTTATCATACTTTCACTCGATTTTGGGCATATCCAGGCCTCACTGCCGTACAACAAAGTTGGCACCAACACCGCATTGTGGATGGCCATTTTAGCAGTGTTAGATATATTCTCACTACCCACTAATGCGGACAGAGCACCGTTCACTTTATTGCCAGCTGCTACCCGTCTCTCCACATCCAACTCACATCTTCCATCCCTCGAAAACGCACTCCCCAGGTACACAATTTCATTCACCTGTTCTAGACATTTTCCATTTACACTAATCACACATTTCGTTTGTTCCGCTTCTCTTTCAAACACCAGAACCTTAGTTTTGTTCACATTCATTTTCAATCCTTTTACTTCACAATCTTCTTTCATGCACGTGACTAGTGTCTGCAACTCTGCTTCTGATGGTGCTATTAGCACAGCATCGTCAGCGTACAATAGGCAGTTTACCACTGTGTCACCACATCCCATACCACTCATATTACCTTTCAATCTCTGGAGGCAACTGTCCAAATACAGCACGAATAGCCAGGCAGACATCACGCAGCCCTGTCTGACACCAGAACAGACTTCAAACCAGGGCGACATGTCACCGTCTATCCTTACACAGGCTCTGTGGTCTCGATATAATGACCTCACAGCCTGCAGTAAGGAGCCCTCCACGCCATATTCAGGCAGAAGACTCCACAATTTCTTCCGCACTACTCTATCGAATGCTTTCTCTAGATCCACGAAAGCGCAGAAAACTTTCTGACCTAAAGCCAGAAACCTTCCCACGATAACGCGAAGCGAGAAAATCTGATCCATACAACCCCTACCGTTCCTGAATCCACCTTGCGCCTCCCACAAATATCTTTCTGAAACACCTTTCATACGTTTCATACGTATTGAAAATCTCAATTTTTCTAAATGACTACATAATGTATGATGAGATTTGAGGAAGCGAAAGAAGTATGTAAGAACCGCGACGCTTGGCGCTCCGTCCTCTCTGACTACCCCGTTAGTACAGCGTGAAGACATGTATATATGTACTACAACATGTATGAAAGTGATATTTGGTAACCTGATTCTTCATTCCATTGACTTTATTTTGCCAGTTGCGTTGCACGATTGGTTAACTTTTGTAACAAAAAAATATATCAAAGAAACCTCTTTTAAAACAGATATTTACATTTTTTGGATCTACGGAACCGATTTATGTTTCTGAATTTTCCGTATAGTTTAATGGAAAAATATTCTTTAAATTATCAGATGGATTTTTTAAAATTAATTATAGTTTTTAATATAGACGAAAATAACTGTTTTTTTTCGTATTTTTCGTTAGCTAGCGCGCGCACGTTTGGATTGAGCAGAAGGTCTATTTGTATTAAATTATTGTTTATCAATGCGTCGCCTTAATTGCGATAAACGATGCATTGCGATTATTTAAAAAGTGTGCCAGACAATCCTAAAAATGAATTTTATAGCAAATACACAAACAAACAAAAAATATATAAAAAATTATTAACCAATTCTTCGCTATTTTTTTCTTCAGCTTCAGAATATCAGTGTGATAAATTCAGCTCTACATTACTTATTTATCGATTCTAATATTTGTATTTGCTTTAAGTATCTTACTTGATTTAGAAATCACGTTGTTAAGTTTTTTATTTTTCTGTATTAATACTAATCTATACTAATATTATAAAGAGGTAAAATTTGTTTGTCTGTATGTAATGAATAACCTCGAAAACTACTCAATCGATTTCAAAGATTCTTTCACCTATACAAAGCTACATTACCACCGAGTAACATCGGCTGTATTTCATTCTCAAAACAAATTCTACTCGTGCGAAGCCGGGGTGGATCGCTAGTATTTAATCATCACGATTTTTGCTACGCTACATTACGTTATAATAAATCGTTATTATTACGATTACGGACAGATTACAGTGCTCCATTTCGTTAATGTTGCATCCTTAGTTTAAATAAGAAGTAATCGCATGAATTTTTGGAACGCTACATGATACTTACTTATAACAAATATGTACACGACTGTACTTACAAATAATGTGTTAAAAAAGCCTACGAATAAAACAATTTGGATCTAGGTCTACCAAATATGGCTAAGAACATTCTAGAATGCTTCAAAGATGCAAAAAAAAAATGTTTAACTATTCATTAGATACGTGCCACAGAGAAATATAGAAAATCAGACAACAGTATCAAATTTACAATACCACTTTTCTTCTGTTAAAATTATTTTAACGTCGTAGCAAATATCGTAAGAATTATAAAGACAAGTGCGAGTATAAAGACAAAAGATAGCACATTCTAAGCAGCATCGAAAGCACTAAAGTAACAAAAACATCTAGAAAGTATCGAAAAAATAAAAGAATAGTCTGTGAAATGTTATGTAGAATTACTTTCGTAACCGCGACTATAACCCGACCTCTACGTGACTGAAAAGTTATCTGTATATTTTAGGACGTAAAATTAGTCCAAATAACTGGCTCCGTCTAAACCGCGAGCCAAAATAGTTACCGCTCTTACACTGTGTGTCAAATTTTCGTGTGTCTCTGTCTATCTCATTGAGCGAAGTCACGACTAAACCAGCTATAGTTAGTTTGGAAACCTCACACAGTCGTGTAATTCATGACAGACTTGACGTATAAAACGTTGAAATTTCTTTTAAATACACTCGTAAGTCACTCATAATGTTTTTGCTACTAGTATTTATACCACAAAAATGAAAATATGTCATGTTCGTGTGTGTATTATTGTACTGTGACCCTTCCCTAATGACATTGATACAATTCTAGAAACTAAGTCAACAAAAAATGGACACGCTCTTAGAGCAAAAGCTCCGCCCATTTTGATTCTTTTCATTCATTCTTTTGATTTATTTTGATAGCTATATTCCGTAATATAACGGTCAAATGCTGTCATTGGCAACTTATACTCGTTCATATTTTTTTAACGATACACTTGATACTTAATATTTAAAAATGTTCGAACTGCACTTGACCTTCCCCCTAACTCCAATATACTGAACTTAAAAGTTTATAACACAATTAGGGTGGCTTGCACCAACTATTTAAATCTCGATTTAGGGAACTGGCATACAATCCACCCTAACAATATAAATCTTTACCTGAAATGTACTAGAAAAATATAAAAAAATCCAAAAACTCATAGATTTTCAGAAATCAAGTTTAGAAATATCATTTCATAAATCTCGTACGAAACTCTTTCCACGTAAATCAAACTTGACCGATTTTATTCTAGTCAGATACTACGTACACTTTATATTATAATTTCCACAAACATAACCTACTACACTTCTTTTACTATGCTAATGTTGTTATGGTCGATCAAATGTCACGATTCAGAACCGTAAATACAATATTATTACGTTACTAGTGTTAGATAAGTACAACGGCGCGTGCGCCGATCAAATCTATAGAGCGATCGGTTATTATTAGGTATCTCTGTGAGTAAAATTTAGTGATGTATTTAACATTTTCGTTTTGTTGTTTTATTAATAATTTTGTTTTGATATAATGTTAATAAAAAAAATAGGACAAGTATTTCTATTTTATTTAATCAAATATTTTATGGATACAAAAATAATGATAAAAATATTTATAAAAAATATGAGTTTTTTAAATTTAAAATGCAGTAGTACATTTAGCTTTCAAACGTTATATTTATTTGTAAATTTCAGCCCTATTTCCATCTGTAATTTATTTATGAAAAAAATATATGGTAAACTTTAGTACCAAAATAATTTTAGCGCCATTACTTACCTATAATAAAACGTGTCTTTTCTTAAAATCTTTATTTTGACTAATACTGTGGCAGAGTTGTTCGAAGTGTAGGCTTATTAAGGAGCTTATGTAAATGGATAAGCTAGCAACTCTAACATAATTTGTAAGCTCAAATACTTAGTATTTAATGTGGTGCGAAATTATAATTTCGTTGTATATGCTCTGTTCACGGCGTGAAGATATAATATATAGTTTATATATTGTCTATTTATTTTTTCAATTTTCATTCCTTTTACTTTTGCTCTAAGATTTAGTTAGTTTTCATCGATATAACACGTTACATCCCAGCACTAAACATCTCTAGTTGTCATATCAAGCGGTCTTGCGGTGTGTAGAAAATATAATATTATGCGGTCTGTAAATGGAAAGATGCTGTAACCGGACCATGGTGTTGAAAGTTAATCTAATATTGAAATAGGATTAAAGTTTTTTCGATCTGTAATTCTCTATCATATAATTTTTTAACCAATGTATTGAGAAAATATCAAGAGAAAACGAAATCATTGTAAGCGGTATAAAACTTTTTAATATAAAAAAGCATATTATCAAGGTCATAAACTTAGTATATACTATATTGTATAGACTCGGGTGTTACTTTGCGGAAATCCATTTCATGTGATGAATTCCTAAAATCTTTAGCTATTTTCGGCTCAAATTCCAAAAACCAGCACCGAATCAATTAGATTCTGGTTAGCTGGCCGAGTACGATCTCTGGTATATTCTGGGGATGCTTCGTATAGAGGCGAAACACGTGTCGATTGGTGGTTTTTGGAGTTTGAGCGGAAAGTAGCTGAAGGTTTTAGAAATTCATCACATTAGTATATACTGGCGTATAGACGAACATAGAGCTCGTTGACGAGTGACTATTTTTAACTAATTTAACAATGTCACCTATGAAATAAAAGATTCCCTTGATTATTGCGATATGTAATATCACAATCACATACAGAACACGTAACCATTAATGAAAAATACGGTACTTCTTTGAAATAAAACAGGAATAACACACTATAATAAAATAAGTCAACAGCGTTCTCCACAGCGTGACGACTTGTGACGACTTGTCATTCCAAAAGGGTTACAGTAGCGTTTGCAGTCCCTTTTCTACTCATGCCACTATCATAAAAAGTTACATTCTCACTCGCACTCTTTGTACGTCAATACGCCAGTATAATATACTAAGTTAATGATCAATGTGTTATTTTGCGGAAATCAATTTATATGCAGAATTTTTAGCTGTCCTAAGCCCAAAATTCCAAAATTAATAATTGACACGTGTTTCGCCTTTTAACGAAGAATCCTCAGAAAATTCCAGAGATCAGACTCGGGGAGGTAAACAGCACTGCAAGAATCGGTCAGCTAACTAGCACCGACTTTTTGGTAGGAACGGGAGAAGTGAGTTTGTCGTTCTATTTACATTTTCTATTTTTTAGATTTTGGGAGTTTTAAAGTACAAAAGTGATAGTATATTGTGCTTTAAAGTTCTGTATAAGTGAAAAGAATGGAGTAGGTCTAAATATATGTAGCTGAGGTTCTTGTGCTCTTCCAAGAAGTCCTCTATAACTTCAGTAAAGCCTACTATCAATTTACTGCAGGAGTTTTACGATAAGAAAAAACTAATTTACTTATGATTCTACTTATTAATACTTATTAAAAAAAGAAAAAAAAAAACTAGCACCCAAAGTTTGGTTGCAAATGTCTGAGATCAATTTATGAATTACCTACACACCTAGACGATTTAGCCTCCGTCTACTTGTTAAGATTTAATAGCATGCATTTTCAAAAGCCTACACACACACACCTACTACACACATTCTATCTACTAAATACTCTCCCCACTGATACTCTCCCAGGCATAAAAATAAGTAGTAATACAAATTTGAAAAATTCGATTATGAAAATGTCTTTGTTACGTAATTTTTTAAATTTTTACATCACCTCTTATACGCAGTAGAGTGCTTTATTTTATAATACATATCCTAACGTTAATATTTACAAACTTTAAACTAAACACTATCTTAAATAATAGACTTCCTCATAGATGCAAAGTTTTTATAATTGATTTTTTATATTATTCATACTTGTTATATATATCAGTTTGTTTTAGCAATAGGATCAAAAGCCTTAACGAGCCTTCAAAAAATGAGATGTTCGATATCACCAGACTAACTAATTAATCTGTGCTATAAGTATCTGTAGGTGAATTTGTACAGCATCGTTTAACCGAAATACCACTACAAAAACTCTATAATATGTATTATCAGCGAACCGCTACGTGGTTTCCTCTGATAGCAGTAGCTTCAATTTACATTTTGTTTGTATTTAATTTCAACTTAAGGGTTAGTTACAAAAGTATAAAAAAATATTCAGTTTTCGTAACAATTACTGTAATATTATGATTATTTAAAATGTAATATTACTGTAAAAGCATACGCACTGTTTAACTCAAATTATCCTGATTATACTGTTAATTTGAAAGCGGTGAGCGTTAACGGCTACAATTATTTGACTACTTCTGTTTGACAGCAGTTGGAATTAAACTATCTCTAACTACCTCTATTTTATTATATATTGGGTCCTTACATATGAAATTAGCGTTTTGTCGTACTGACCACTTTGATCTGAAATATCTCCTCTTTGGTTAAGAATTCCAAATTAAAATGTATAAATTCATTTAGCTGGTACATTTTTGTTTTGAAAACAGTCATTCAGTTGTTTTTTCCTCATTATTTTTTTCTTTGGCGTCGCTTATTACCGCACAATGGAAAACATGAAATATCGGTATATTTACGAGTACGAGTTCTACCGTGGCACCAGTGCTGCAGAAACAGCTCGAAGGATTAATGATATGTACGGCGCTAGTGTCGCAAAAGAAAGCACGGTACGTTTTTGGATTCAACGTTTTCGTTCTGGAAATTTCGACCTTCAGAACCAACCCCGTGGACGGCCGGAGACCAAAGTGGAAAATGAAGAATTAAAGGCTATTGTGGAGGCGGATCCATCACAAAGCACTTCAGAGATAGCTGCAGGCTTCGGGGTAAGTGACAAAACTATATTAACCACTTGAAACAAATCGGGAAAGTAAAAAAACTTGAACGATGGGTACCTCATGAATTGAGTGAATCGAACTTGCAAACATGCGTCGACTGCTGTGTTACTTTGCTAAACCTACACAATAATGAAGGGATTTTAAATCGAATCATTACTTGTGATGAAAAGTGGATACTGTACGATAATCGGAAGCGCTCGTCGCAATGGCTGAACCCTGGGGGCCCAGCCAAATCCTGCCCTAAACGAAAATTGACTCAGAAAAAGTTACTTGTGAGTGTTTGGTGGACTAGCGCCGGTGTCGTTCACTACAGCTTTCTAAAATCTGGCCAAACGATTACGGCAGATATCTTTTGTCAGCAACTGCAAACCATGAAGGAAGAACTAGCTGCTAAACAACCGAGATTGGTCAATCGCTCTAGGCCACTGCTGCTTCACGACAACGCAAGACCACACACTGCACAACAATCAACCACTAAGTTAGATGAGCTACAATTGGAATGTCTGCGACATCCACCGTACTCCCCGGACCTTGCTCTAGCAGATTACCATTTTTTCCGGAATTTGGACAACTTCTTACAAGGAAAAAAATTCAACTCCGATGCGGCAGTCCAAACCGCCTTCAAAGAGTTTATTGATTCTCGCCCCCATGGTTTTTTTAGTAAAGGGATCAATGAACTACCTATGAGATGGCAAAAGTGCATAGATAACAACGGTGCATACTTTGATTAATTAAATATATTTTACAAAAAAAAATTGACTTTATATTCCTCCCGTACAAAACGCCAATTTCATATGTAAGGACCCAATATTAAACACGATTATTTGATGGCTACTCGATAACTACTCATTGATAACTACATTGAAAAGTTTTATTTTCACTTTAGTCTTTGTATTGACAAGGACTCAAGACAGATTCATATATACGGTCCCGTTAACACGTAGCAACGGATATTATCCGTTATCCGTTTATCCGTATCCGTTATCCGTAGTATCCGTTTATCTTATTATTGAAATGTTACAAAATTAACACAGACGGCTAATTGGCGTGATTAACATTGGTGTTAACAACTGACAACAACAAGCTAACGAATGCTACTTGTAAAGAGATGTTCTTAATAATGAACAACAATTATTAACAGAAATTATTTACGTGAATTACTTACAGGATAACAAAATTTTCTGAAGTTTACCCCCGTTTTTCAGCCCTAAAACCTTAGCAGTAAATGTCCTATAAAATAGTAAAAACTGCATCGAAATCCATTTAATAGATCACAAATTATAAACGGGCAGACATGCATTGCCTTTCATGAGCATAGATAATTATAAAGTTGTTCATGATCTTGTGATTCATAATTAATTAAAAATAATATGTGTAACTTGTCCTTAAACTGAATTCAATATAACGCAATACTATGCTGTTATCTGTAATGCATACAAAACACATGCGTAGTCGACAGTTGTAAAATTATCTCTTGTAAAATATATACCTACTGTTTATATACTTATATGTAATATTTGTGTAAACATTTATATATTGTACAATGATGTGAGAGTTGTGCAAAATGTATCGAGAATAAGCAAGCACGAATTAATGCTTAGTTTTTTAATGACAATTACCCATAGATAATTTTGTCAACGCCTTATTTGTAGAAGACGAGAACGCTACTTGTAATCAAAACTATATATGATTTTTAATAAAACTTAAATAATATCCTGATGTAGTGTAAAATATATTGTTTCATCAAAGAAATTAAGAAAACCAATTTTGTATTGATCTGAAATACACGACAGTAAAAGTTACCCTTTTATTAAAAAAATAGAATTATAGTCATCGTGTATTTCTCTACTATACAAAAACAATAATGCAAATCGTCTTTATTTACTATGCAGTCCAAGTTCAGTTAGACATTCGGTAAAGATTAACGAAGCGTTTAGCCCATTTTATTTCGTTTGCTTAATTTGTCTCTATATTGACATCACGTAAATTTTTAATGTAAAAATGAAGAAAAGAATCCCTAGAAGTGTGGGCACATGAAAGACTGACGAACAAAATATATAGAGCGAAAGTGGGTGATAGTAGAAGCCAAGGAAGACCAAGGCTGGCTTATGAAGATATAGCCAGAGTGTTACCTGACGCAAATGTCAAAATCACCCGCATAACTAGGTGGAAATGTGTGAGGAGGATTATGATATTCGAGGAGGCGAAAAAAGTATACAAGGACTGCTTTATCCTCTCTTACTGCTCCAAATACGGCGTGAAAATATGTATGTATATATGTAAATTTTTGATATTTAAAAATGTTATGTATTGTATATTAAATTATCATAATTTTATCCACATATCAAGTTGTAAAAAAAAAATAGATTTTTTGACAGGTTTTAATAAATTACTAGCTCATGCATTCTCATTACTTTTTATTATCGTTTATTGTAACTAAATTTACAACGAAGTATGTCACACATATGCAAATGCATGTAATATATGCACGGACGTAACATTGCCTGTAATAAATGCGAAATATCGGTACGAAGTCACATCGGCATAATTATTACGACTCACAGAAGTATAAAATCTCGTTTGCTGTGTATCTTTTTACACACATACATATATCTTCATGCCGTATCCCTAACGGTGTAGTCAGAGAGGACGGAGCGCCAAGCGTCGCGGTCCTTACATACTTCTTGCGCTTCCTCAAATCTCATCGCTCTCCTCACAGATTTTTACCTAGATAGAGTGCTTTTGACATTTCCGTCGACTAACACTCTGGCTATTTGATCTTCATAAGTCAGTCTTAATCTTTTACATACTTAATTTTTAATATAATGCAAAATGCAATTGCTATTGATAAAACAAATACTTATGCTTACGAATACGATACAAAAATATAATGTATACTAGAAAAAATATAGATCTGTATATTTCAAAAGCAAAATGATTTTAGTAGTATGAAAACCTGAGGTCGTGATCAAGTACTTATTCCCAAATTTAATATAGGATACAAACGTAAAAAAAATAGTTTTTTACAATTGCCTTCGTGATTATGAAATCTATCATTCAGTTAGTTTAAGAATATTATGTTCTGTGCAAACTATCTGCAATATGTACATGGATTCAATATTATCTAAACAAACTGTAGTGTGGGAAAGTTAATATTTGTATTAACTAAGCGCTTTTAAATTAATATTTACTTTTCAGTTTGCGTTTTCCTACAACGTAAATAAACATTAAATATTTCTGTTCATGCACAGTAATAAATTACACACACACATGCGTAGATTCATAGCTCATACAATGTTTCACTCGAGTATCATAAGACAGAGTATCGAAACCTCTTTAACGGACTTCAAAAAAAGGAGGAGGTTCTATGTTCGTACGTTTACCGATAAGTTCGTCAATTGTGAAGCGATTCGGATTTTTTTTTATTAGGTACTCATGTGGGATAAAGAGTATCTAAACGCACATTTTTGCAATTGATAAGTAGCTAATTTCTCATCTTACAATTTAAGTGCAAATTTTGTTCACGATTTAAAAAAAGAATGTAAAATGAATATCTAAAAAAAAACCACAATAGATTTTAGTACCCATTAACATCTGTGTAAAAGATAAAGAAAATCTCGATTTCGAAGTTTTAGATTAATATAATAATAAATAATAATAAAGTTATTACTTTTTGCAATTTTTCTTTGTACCGAAATTATCTCCGCATTAGTAATAAATAATAATATCTGCAACTCGTGCGGTGTTGTCGCTCGCTTCGCTCGTGAGCTCAACTTCGTTCGAGTTGGCAATCGACAACTTAGGGCATTTATTGCACAAAATACTATTTGAACGGGTATACTTTCAGGTTGTATTATTACATTACTGTATAAATTTCATTGGTATTGGAGCTTGGACTTCGAAAATACACTAAATAACGCTAACTGCTTATAAGCTTTATTTATATTGATGATTCTCTTGTATGTCATTCCTCTCCAGAATTAGAAAAAGAAGTTAATCATAGACCTACCCTAGATAGATAATTATTTAAGCCAAAATGTAAATAAATATCTAGGATTTTATGATTTCTCCCAAAAGGAAGAAGTGAAAAAACTGTAATAAAAAATTCAAAAGAAAAACACTAAAAAGTACAAAATACCTTTACTAATCAAAACACAAGTACAGAAATAAATTTATAAATACGATACAAATAGCTATACAATTAATGACGGTTATTGAAATCGGTGCCAAATCAATGCGCAACAACAGAAAGTTTGGTGGGTTCGGCATCGACTTCAGTAACAGTCAAATTTAATTGTATAGGTATTTATATCGTATTTATAAAGTTATTTTTGTACTTGCGTTTTGATTACTTTGTACATTTTAGTATTTCTTTTTAAATCAGTAAATTTTTTTTCTCTCTCTTCATCCGACTACGGCGAAACCAAAAAGAGTGTTATGACTTTTAGCAGAATAACGTATGCTCATCTGTTTCCTCGTGGTGCTGATACCATTTTTAACAGATTTCAACTTATGAGCTATCCTCGGATTATAATAATAATGCATCAGACAATACACACTGCTCTTAAATTAAGACGTCCTCAATACACTCAGACCCGAGACAATCTAGAAAGGATCGTTTCGAACCCGGAACCTCCTGCGCTTGGCTGCAAGCCATTGTGGTTGGCAGATTTGTTTCAATTACAGCTTGATAAACACTATATTGTTTAATAAAAAAATTCAATATGAAGTGAAAGCCTGAAAAAAATTAGTATTAGGTGTATGAGGTAAAAGGAAGAGCGTTGGTATCAAAAGAGTTTAAGATCATTTAAAAATATATGTAGATGTAACATATTGGACAAGAATTTTATGTAGAACAATGTTTTTATTATGTTATTTTTGTAATTGTTAAAAAATAAAATATATATTTTAATAAAATAATTACCATACAATGCAATATTAAACACTTTATTGCACCACAAATAAATAAATATGAAGAAAAATAAAAATGTAGTTACAGCACAAAAGGCGACCTTATTGCTGAACAGTAATTTCTTCCAAGTAACCTTTACAGGACAAAGTTTATGAAAACGGAAGGCGGTACCGCAGAAGTGTATGCCAGTTATTAAAGATAAAACAATATAATATATACATACATATATATAATAAATAAATACACATATAATATGTAACATATAACACGGCAATGTCAAAAGTGCTCACATACCTAGGCGAAAATGTGTGAGGGGAATGATGAGATGTGAGGAAGCGAAAGAGGTAAATAAGGACCGCGAATCTTGGCGCACCGTCCTCTCTGACTACCCCGTTAGGGATACAGCGTGAAGATATGTATGTGTGTACATATAATATTTAAATAAATATACATAAATATATAAAATATAATATAACACATTATACGTATATTAAGAAATATATATACTAATATAAATACAAAAACATGCAAATTACATGAACATACCATCACATGGGATATAACATAACTTCACGCTGTATCCCCAACGGGGTAGTCAGAGAGGGATATCATTTATATATATTATATACTGCATATTATTATGACTAATAAGATGAGAAAGCATAACTTACAATAAAAGCTAAATAATCAAAAAGTGTTCCTTGAATCGTTTAAAGTAATTAATGAAATAAAAACAACAGTCTTTCAACTAATGTATAACTATTGACAGATATTGACAGATGTAAAACATCAAAACGATTTTATAAGGAAAATATGCATGAAAGGATGATTTATTAAAGGAAATAAATATGGCATAATAAAAAATATAGCATGACCAAAAACAAAACATTCAGATTTTTTTTAAGAAAAAGTTATTCTTTATTGTTCCGAAGTGAATAACAACACTGCACACGCTATAGGTATACGAGCTTAGTACAAGCGCGTGGCGACGCACCGCTACGTCGCCATGCCAACAGCCGGTCCGACCAGCAGCATGAGATGTTTCACATCAAAAATCAGCCAAATCAGTCAAGCCATTCTCAAGTGATGATCTTTCTTATATAGAGCAATAGTTGTACATTTATATCTAGAGACATCGACATACAGTTATATTGTCCGTTTGTTGTATTTTACGTAAACAATTGTAATAGTATGTAAAACCGAAAAAGCCGTCTTAAACGCATTTAAGAGAAACCACTATAATTTCTAGTCGTCAGGAAACCTAAGAAATGGCTGGCTTTAGGATAACAGCTACTGTCTAAAAGACCAGTGCAATTTATGAAAAGATAGCGATTGTGTTACGCTTATAAAATTTATATTTACATACATATCGTCACGCTTTATCCCTAACGGGGTAGTCAGAGAGTACGGAGCGCCAAGTCCTAACATACTTCTTTCGCTTCCTCAAATCTTATCATTCTCCTCACACATTTTCGCCTAGGTATGCGATAGAATATGTATGTATGTATTAAATTGACCAGCAACACGCGGATCGTTAACAGAGCTGTTTGTAATGGGCAAATAAATACAAGGAAATAATAAATATTTTTTGTTATGCGAATTATTTATACAAACACATCATCACGCTGTATCCCCAACGGGGTAGTCAGAGAGGACGAAGCGGCAAGCGTCGCGGTCCTTACATACTTCTTTCGCTTCCTCAAATCTCATCATTCTCCTCACACATTTTCGCCTAGGTATGCCAGTGCTTTTGAGATTTCCGTCGGCTATCACTGGCTATTTGATCTTTATAAGTCAGCCTTGGTTTTTTTTTACTTTTTTTACCATTCTCAAAATTTCTTTATCACAGTAATGTCGCATAGCTCGCCACAGATAGGGAGTTCATCTTTACACTTTGTTACCAAAAATCACTATCAAACACCTGAATCGGGCCACCTTTACCTTGCCACTCACATTCACACACTCACTGTTCATAAAAAAAATTATGCATCACTGAGTTTCTTGCCAGTAACCTAGTCTCATTAAGTGTTTGCATGATTTATTTACATCGTTACGAATGGTTACAACATGCAACAACATAAAAAAAGTGCGCAGTCAAGGAACCCCAATCAGGAACGAAGTTCCTTTGCTACAGTTTCCATTTCTCAAAACTTAATTGCAAAATGCGACCAATACTACTCACGTATGATTTAAAACAAAAACTAAAAAATTCGATACTCATACACATATATTCGTATATAATAGAAAAAGACAGAAATATCACTACGATAGAGCTAACAAACCTAGCGCCGCGCGACACGCGGGTCCCGTCTCACATCACGCTTTTTCCTTACGTGACGATTTCTACTAACTTAAACCTCCCGCAAGCCGCGTTAAAGAACTTTGTTCCAAATATTAAAAACATTGAAAATAAAGTAATTTCGAGTCAAAATTATAGTGTCCAATTCGACTAAACGGAAATTACATAGGTGAAGACCTAATAGTATCAGCAGATATTTGTCTTTTTGTTCAGTTTTTAGATTTGGATACATATTTTAAGAAAACTTTATATGAAATAATATTTTTTGAAACTGGATTTCAATGAATACCAAAAATGTGAAGACAAATTAAGAAAAAGAAAAAACAAACGTTCGTGTAAGTTTAGTGTCTCACAAATAATATTCGCTTACTTACCATTGTATTTACTTGTACCATACAAAATTTATACTAATAAGTACGTAGCACGTTATACTCAAGTGTATGTATACACGTATGAACTTTTGCAGTCGGAGTACAGCAGAAGCGGGTCTAAAACCGGTTTTTAGAATACTGCACGTTGACTCCTAGAACAAAATCTATGGAGTCAACCACTTTTCATATTATGAACAGTATAGTTGCTTGTTTTAAAACTATTACAAGCTATGTTCGCACTATAAGAAAATCTAGAGACAAATATTGAATCAACTTTTCGAATCCAAATCATTGTCAATTGAAATATTCAAGTAACCATCGTCGCTAACTAATATCCACTTATACTTTATTGATCATATTTTTTTGTATTTAAAGCTTTACTTCTGAATTAAAGATTAGACCAAACTATATGCACACATGTAGGTTCTTTGAAAGATTGTAAAAAAATAAGTTAAGGATGATTTCAATATCCTAACTGTAATTTGGAATCAATTGTCTTATGAATATCTGCAAATCCGTGATCGAATAAAGGATTTAATTCTATGATCCGTTTTCATCTAATTTCCAAATAGATACACAATCCTGTTGAATATTTTTGGTTAAAATGCTTGTTATGAAATAAGGAAATGTTTGTATGAAATATTTTTGACAAATGTCTTTATGGTAAATAAGTCAAATGTCGTATGTCAAAAACTGTTTTATCTTAATTAATTAAACGAAATACTAAATAATAATAATACTACAGACAATTACACAGATTGTGTGACCCCAAACTAAGCAGTAAACTTGTACTATGGGTCTCACACAATGAACTCTGAGGGAGTTCCCAGTAACATCCAGACTCCAAGCCAATTTAGAAATGTTCGTTTCCTAAATTGACCTGACCGGGGATCGAACCCGGGACCCTAGCTTGGGAAGCAGATTTCAAAAATTTCCTTTGAGGAAACGAAAGAAGCATGTAAGGATCGCGATGCTTGGCGCTCCGTCCTCTCTGACTAGCCCGTTAGGGATACAGCGTGAAGATATGAATGAATGAATGAACTAAATCACATTTGTCTTTTTGGCAAATTATATTGAAATGGATTTTAAAGACAAATATTGAAATCATTTTTATTAGTGGTATCTATTTTTGCCTCAATAGTTTCCGTGTTCTCGCGGCTAGATTTTGCTGTGAGGCGTCTTTATTACTTCTTGTCCTTAGATACTATCGCTCGCTCACGCCTGGTGCCTACAATCACTTACTATAACTATATTGTGTCTATTTCGTTTCCTGGTTCAAATAAAACCGGGTTCTTTACTTTGTTTGGGCAATGCTAAACCAATGTTAGCACCTTAAAGTTCATTGAATGTTACTACAACTGACTGTTTTGTCTTTGCAATTTATTATTATTTTCATTCTAAGTTGCACTTTCATAATTTAGTTTTACCGTTCCTCATGATTTATGTTTTTGTTATTCTATTAAGTATCTCATGATATTACTTTACAGTTTTTATTATCAAAATCATCCGATCAATCTATTAATTATTATTTATTTTCGCTTTATCGAACTAAACACGTTATATTTTTTTTATAACTGGTAAACACTAATCAAGAAATTTCTCAAATGTTTGTCATTTTTTATTCATTGAGATTCCCATTCGGTTCAATTCTATTTGTAATTATTATTTATAAATGTTTTGCTATTTCCTTCGACAATCACTTTTTTAGTGACTTAAGTTTAATTTTTTATACATATCTTGACGCTGTATATTTAACGGGGTTGTCAGAGAGGATGGAGCGCCAAGTATTGCGGTCCTTATTTCTTTCGCCTTCTCAATCCTCATCATTCTTCTTACAAACATTCGTCTGGATTTGTGGGTGATTTTGACATTTTCATCAGTTAACACTGGCTGTTTGATTTTTATAAGTCACCCTTGGTCTTCCTTGGCTTCTACTACTACCTGCTTTCGCTCTGTAGATTGTCTTTAATTTTTGACAATTGATTTTCTCAGATAAGACCATATTATAGTTATCATTCTACACGATATAATTTGTATCACAAATTGTATACTAACGGAATAGACGAAATTTTCACAGCACAGTGATTTAGTGATACCTACTAATTTGATATTTGTTGTAGAAATGAAATAGTCAATGGTTATTTGAATTGGAATCTTTTATCTTCGAATATGTTTCCAGACCTTTTTTAATAACAATTCTGTAGTATAACGAATAGAACTTTTTTTTTATCAAAGTTACATTTCTATTCACTCTCGGTAACTGTTTGTTAAGATACAGTTCAAGAAAGGAAATATTGTTTGAGATTAGCTAAATCACTTTATCATCGTCCATTGTCTCAAAGATTTATTGCTCCCTCATTATATTTATTATCGAGGTTAACTATCAATTTTGTGTTGAGTCCTGCAGTTTTATCGTTGTTATAATTTATTGTTATAACTTGATTAGACTACGTTCAATTTAGTTTTAAATGGGTCAATAATATCTTGTAATTAACTATTTTGTGATACAATATTGTCATCAGATATTCTTTGTGCTTCCTAGTTTATAATTTTTGAAGTAGGTGTTTAGTTATACTACTTTCTATACTTTAACGAATATCTGTTCTACAATAATACGTCATTCAGTAGCTCGTGTTGCCTACCTAGAGATGCTCAGACGACGATTGATCCGGTGGGTTCAGATCGATCGCCTGTGCTTCAGAAGGCACAATAAGCCGTTAATACTGGCTGTTTCTTTGTGGTGGTAGCGGTAACATGGTTCATAAAAGGCTTCAAGACTTAGACGGTAAGTTGTCACCAGGTACATTCTTCATTTCATGCCAAGCCCGGTTGGTTGAATATGACTCGTCTTCTTCTTGCCTCATATGTGATATGAGAGCTGTACCCAACAACGGGGCTTATATAATAACATTTACCTTTAAACAGCTTTCAATGCCTGTCTTTAAGACATTCAAGACAAATATTGAAAGCTATTTTATTAGTGGTATCTTTATTTTGCCTCAATGGTTTTCATGTTCTCGCAGCTAGTTTTTTCTGTGAGACGTCTTTGGCGTGAGCCTTTTTAACCGACTTCAAAAATAGGAGGAGGTTCTCAATTCGACCGTATGTTGTTTTTTTTTTGTATATTTGTTACCTCATAATTCCGTCATTTATGAACCAATTATGAAAATTATTTTTTTGTTTGGTAGATAATACTTCTGAGGTAGTCCCATTGAAGTTTCACTGGTATTGAAGCTTGGACTTCGAAGATATACTAATTAACGCGACCTGGTTATAATCTTTATTTATATTGATCAATCAATGTGCAACAACAGAAAGTCTATTAGTTTGGTAGGCTTGGCACCGACTTCAGTAACTGTCAAAGTTAATTATATAGGTATGTGTATCGTATTTATAAAATTATTTGAATTGTACTTGAGTTTCGATTAGTAAAGGATAGTTATTTTGTATTTTTCAGTGTTTTTTTTGAAGGCGGTTTAATTTTTTTTCATAATTTTTTTTTATTCCAAATTATTTTTCATTTTATTTATGTGTGTTGTTATAGAATTTCCTTCATTTCAGCATGCTTAAGTCTTTCATAGCGTTTTTCGATTAGATTTGTCACGAATCACTCCGAAGGCTTACATAGGTTGCTACAATAAAATTAAATAAGGTTAAATTAACTTTATATATACTTCACTTCAATACTGGCACAGTTGAATATAAAATTGTAAGAAATGAAAACTGCTTATGCGATACACAAGCAGTTGGCATTTAGTTGATAGTTTAGTTACAAAAAAAAATTAAAGAGCTCGTCTGTCTCCCCATAGTAAAAGTCGGCAAGGCATAGGGCTTTTTTGAAGTTTTCGAATAGGTGATGTGCTAGCAACTTGACTACATTCGTTTGCCTTCTGTAAGCCCGAAGTAGTTATTGATGTAAATGTTATCCAGATGCATTCTATTACATCTCATTCATTCTCTCCATCCGGAGTGGAAAATTATCAGAAGCTATGTATGCAAATATTATACAGAATTATTCGTTTTATGTAAATATATACATTTAAAACTAACAATCTCTAAAAACTTACTCTTTCGACACTGCGTACAAACATTATAATTTTAATCTCCTATACATAAATTATAGGCAAGTCGTTAAATATCAGTTCTGAAGCGATTGCAATGACATAAAGCTGGCTTTAGACCTGCCACGTTATCTTTATCATTAAAATCATTAATTTTAAACCTAATTCCGTAGATACAAGAATCACTTTATAAATATTTAATGTAAACTACAAATTTGTAGTAGTGAGCTTTAGTTTGCGCAATCGCAGCACGAGCCGTTTGATGTACTATTCTGTTTTAATTCTTTCCAGTGTTTATTGTGTTGGTAATTGTTTAGTTTTAATTGGCCGTTAAATTATTATCTCGATAAAGTTTAGACTAATTAAATAGAATATGATCTAGTAGAAAATATACAGGTTCAATTTTAATTAAATTTTAATTACTCTATCATTTAGAATAATGTTTAGTTTTAAGTTTATAAATATTAAATTATTAGGTTTCAGTTTGCCCTCTGCCTCTTGATGCTTCACATACTTTCACGCCATGTCCCTTACGAGATAAGCAAAGAAGACGTAACGTCAAACGTTGGAATCTCTCTCTTTGATTTTTTTAACCGTGTTTTGCGAGTGTTTCTCACAGTCTGTTAAAACTCGGACTAAGTGATCTTCGTAAGACAGCTCTCATCTTATTTGTAAATCTTTGACAACAGCTAATCAGCCGAAAATCAGAGCTTCTTATGAGGCACTTACATATATGGTATAGGTAATGGTAAGAACCTATTACTGCCTGTTTGCGCTTTGCCATTTATAAGTTAAAATCACAGATCTACTACAAATAGACATTACGTTGATGAGACTACCATAGTCTTTCTCGCTTTAATGATCTATGTTTGTCAAACCGGCCTTTGCAACCTAAAATACTGCACTCTACCATAACGCCCCAAAAGAGTCTCTATCTCGCATACATTTGTAATAATTTTAATTTCAATTTTTCACCAGTAAAGTTCAAAAATAATAAAAAAACTTAAAAGTATTAACGAACAAAGATTTGTTTTGTGTCATAGGACTGTCAAATGTAACAGCATGTTTTAAAATATCGAATATACCGATAGAGACGAAATAGGTATGTGTAATCCCATTCCTTTCTATTACAGGCTTATGCCATATATCTCTTTCAGTCTAACAATTCGCGACGTGTAAAAATCGATATCTTTAGTAGTAAAATATACCTCAAACATGCAAAACTAATAATCTCCAGACTAAAGTCCATAAACAAAACTTGACAAATAAAGCCAACAATTATTAAAATGTTTTATTACTATATATGTTGAAATATACATGTTTTATTTTATTGTATATATATATTTATAATTTATTTTATCAATTTCTAACATATGTCTAACATGTCTAACGTGTGGTAGAGTCGTGTTGCATTGCAGCTTAAATTGTGCCAGCTCACCCGGTGAAAAACCACCCTCTTACAGAATATCGGCGTGAAATAACAGTCTCTATTGCTGTTGTGTTTCGTTCGGTGAGTGAGAGTATCGGTAGCCCGCCCCCTTACCCCTCCTTACCCACCTTTTCCTCTTTCCTTAAAGGCCGGCAACGCATCCTTGACTCCCCGGACTTTGCGGGTGTCCATTGGCGGCGGTATCACTTTCCGCCAGGTGACCTGCTTGCTAGTTTGGCCTCTCTCATATATAAAAAAAAGTAACATTACATATTAAATTGACATTACATATTAAAGCGCAAAAGTTCAAGCAATTTATTAAAACAAAATACCAAGGAAAAACAACATGGGAAAAGAGACAGTATTATGTTAGCAATATCTCTTTTCATTCAATACGACTTAAAAAAAAATTGTGGTAAATCTGTGGTCAAAAAATGTATTTGCTAGACAATCAAAATATGATTTTTCTCCATCTTCAACTCCTCAAGATCTCTTAATTTCCCATTTGGACCTGAGAATTATCTAGGTATGAATGTGTAAGACTCCTAGTATAGCTATAAACAAGCTTTTATTTATATCTTAGTAGATTAATGACAATTATTAATCCGCGTGACGTAACGACCTAAATTGACAGCGTTAAACATTAATTAGGCCTGGAAGCAACTATAGTCAATATTCATACATAATCTTAACAAGTACCGACCTAGATGTTTGAAGTGACACATTGGTTTCTTGTTCATCGAATAATTTAGTACAAAAAACCGAGTAATACACGCATTAACTTATGATCTCGTTTCTGACTTGGTGGTGGCAGTGGAACTTGTTGGTATTTTGTACCATATTGGCGATCACAATAGTTCGATGCTGGTTACAGTATTATGACTTGCATTGCCACTTACATCAAATAAAAAATAATAATAATAGGGTCTCATAGCAAACTGAAAGTAAATTATCCTAATTATGATTATTATTTTTTCTCATTTCTGAGTTAGGGTTACCAGTTTACGTTAACGTGAACCCGTATACCTTATTCCGTCATGGATGTACTGTAGATGAAGGAATTAGCTGGTTCGTTTTTTGGCATTTTTTTAAACGGAACGCTAGAAATAGAATGCAGAGACGATTGGTATTAAAAATATATTACATGAAATTACTTATACAAACTGAAGAAAACTCATATCGGTTACACGATTGGTATACCTTTTATTTGCTTTTAAATTAATTTATGGTATAGTGCCATTTACTGGTATAGGTACATGCATAATAACAAAAAGTATAAACATATCGGAACGTTAATATTTACAAACTTAAAATTACATCTTCCTTTCTAGTTAAATAAAGTTTTGACGACCTCCGTGGGGCAACGGCTAAGCGCGTCGGAAAGTAAACGGGGGTTGCGGGTTCGATTCCCGCCCCGAGTCTGGGTGTTTATGTATAATATGTATTTGTTTACAAAAGTAAAGTATATAAGTAGTATATCAGTTGTCTAGTACCCATAACACAATCGCTGTGCTGCTTACTTTGGGACTAGATGGCGCTGTGTGAAATGTCTGAGTATATAAATAATCTCCTCATTTTTGAAGTCGTTAATGAAGAATAGAGTGTAGCATAGGTCATTCGAAATGTGATATTGTACTATGTCGTAACATAATTTTACATTCATAACTATTATTTCACGTTAGTAATTTTTAACAACAGTGTGTCGATTATAAAGCAGGTGTTAAGAGTTACCTACGCAAAATCTCTATCTCCATTGTAATAAGCGTAGAAAAACGTCACTCATTGATTTAATTTTCCTATAAATCGTTTGAATAGTTTGAGTTCATAAGATTTCAGTCTGTCGAAATCTATTACAAGATACACAGGTTTATATTATTACCTAAGTTTACATAGCAGCCACCATTGTATAACACAGTTCTTAAACTATCTTCCAGTAATAGTCTCAGAGTAAAATAACTGTAAATTACGGACAGACGGACAGACAGACAGGTTGACAGGACGATATTATAAGAGTTCCGTTTTTTGCTATTAGTTACAGAACCCTAAAAACATTATGAATCGACTGTTTCGCAGTCGATTTATCCAGAAAATATGCCAAGTACAATTGAAGAATTTAGTTTAACGATACACCCTGTTAACCATTTGCGAAAAATATGATTTTAGTTTTAAAAATTTATCACTATTAAAAAAACAGAAGTAGAAGCGAAACTCTTTAAACTTCATTGCGACTTCATTCCTTCCTATACATCTCACTATAATTGATTAAATCCAACTGAGGTAGTTGCTTAAAAATTTTAGATGATAATTGTTGTACCCTTTTTAATTTCTTAAACAACTTCCGGTCAAATACAAAACTTAATTATAAATTAACAACACATCAAAAATACAAACAGTACTACAGATTACAAATAAATATCTGTTACCTATATTTGTTTACACTATTTGATATTTAAACACCATATACGAAAAATATGCTTTGTAGTGTAAAAAATTACAACACATATGCCATATTTTACGTTTAGACCGCGAAAGCGTTTTTTGTTATTCATTGGAGAATTCATAAGGGAGACCTCGAATACTTGAAGTCTACTCGTAATCAAACTACACCGACGGAGTGATCTATTACTTTATTATAATAATAAATAATAGTAATAATAAATGCGCTGTAGAATGATCTGGTCTCAAACTAGGATATTCCTATGCTATGAGAACCAGATGACAATTACTAGGGGCGTCTTCTAATACACCCAGACTTGAAACAATCTAGAAAAGTTCGTTTCCTAAATTGACCTGGCCGGGAATCGAACCTGGAACCTTCCGCGCTTAGAGACAACACCTAAACCGCCGTGCTATTGAGGTCGTCATTGTTTGAAACTGATATCAAACACAATTATATTTGATTCGCATTACACCCATAATTGCGATTTTATTGTACAAGAAATAAAATAAATTTATGGAAATTTATGCTCCCAAAGCTCTGAAGTATCAAATGAAACTTGCGCAATTTGGAATCGAATCTGCAACCTGTGATAGGTCTGCCCACACATGTTATGGGTTCGTGGGTGCACCTTGCAGCGTTGTTGAAATTATATCCGATGTTATAAAATATGTAAATAAACAAGTGAAAGTAATTGAAACTTAGCTATACATCTATATATATTTAAATCTATGTACGAATAAATAAATAAGTGTTTATGATACTGAAATGGAGGCTTTTCTTAAGCTCATCGTTATTTGCACGATACGAAAATCCGAACACGCTTTTTGAAGTTTTTGTCTATTTGTCTGTTTGTTTCTCCGGGATAGTCTCTGAAACGGCTGAACCAATATTGGCGGAACTTTTAATTGTCAAGTAGCGAACTTTTCAAAAATAATGTAGGCTAATTTTTATCCCTGAACAATAGCAAATTTAACGCAATTTAAAATTAATATATACCTAGTCTTGCCATAAATACTGTTACAAAACATCGTTTTTTTTCCTTTATATAAAACGTTTGTCACTGCAGTGTGCGTTAGTTCACACATTAACATAATAGCATTTTAAAAGTATGAAGCTCATTCAAAATAATCTCATTGACCTTAATAAAATCCTTTAAACGACCAGTTATCGATTGAAACACGCACTTTCTTCTTAATTTTATGGAATGTTTTAGGGACTCCAAATTTTCATGGCATTTAGAGCATACCATACTCTCTATAAATCATAATCAAGTAAACAAATGAAATGAGAAAACACTATGAATATTCAAATGAGAATGACAGGTTCCAAATGCAAATGTAATATTATTGTTTTTTTTATTGTAACAGTATTTATGGCCAGAGTGCGTAATATTTATAAAATAGTAATAATTATAAAATAGTAATTTTTAAAATAAATAGTTTCCACTATTTTAATGATGGCACAAAATAATAGTAAGTATTTTACGCTATCATCATTTTGCAACCATGATGGCATAAAATACTTAAGTTTCGCTCTTGTCGATTTTAACCCGGAAAACTGGTATCGAATGCACTCGAATAATCTGTTGCATGAACACGCGCAAACGCATCATTACAATAAGTAGGTCAAGAACATCACTCATAAATGACTCATTTTTCTATTATAGACATTATATTTGTGCTAATATTGCATTAACGAATACTAGGAAACACGACTATTGCAAAAAAAAATGGATTGTTGATTTATCGCTTTTCAGCACATACTAAAAACTCAGAAGACAAAAGTTTAATCTGTCCATATCACCGGTAATTTGTATTTATTTCTATTCATTTAAAGTAATACTAGCCAAACGTCCCGGCTCCGCACGAAAGAACTTCGCAAAGAACATTTTAGAGTAGGTATATATTATCAATAAGGTTCCAACTATGAATATCGATCAATATACTAATCGGCAAATTACAATTCATGTCAAACATGACATCTCAGTCACGACGCGTAACGGTTGCATTAGGATTCATACGTTGAACATAGTTTTAGCCCTAGTACACGGCCTAAGTACGTGTCTAGGTTGGCTATGCGTTTATAAATTCTTAATTATTCCACGATACATATGTAACTGTTTATGCATTTCATCTTTATTTAAAAGAATTACTAAGTTTGTAATATGCAGCATCTATATTTAGAATTTTACCCGATTTCATTAATGGATTTCATTATTGCAAATCGAACGTTAGACTTCAAATATTCAAAGCATTTTGCATTGAATTGAAATGTGAATTATTTTTTCTTTGTAATATTACTTTTTACTTATTCAATATACGAGTAAATCTCTGGGAGACAAATTTAATTGATTTAATATTTCAAATATTCACTCGCAAATTGTGTTTCTATCTCCTGTAAAAATAGTTAAAAGGAAGAAAGACGTGCACACTACCAATGGAATGTCAATTTCCTGAGTCATATACGCGATACCTCGCAAATTGAGCTATCATCTCTTTCAAAAATACAGAAAAGCATTATGCGACTGTAATGATAGCGACGATCTTCCGAGTCATGCATACGGCACAACAACCACTTCGCAAAACAAATCTTCACTTCCTACTATAAAAATAAGGAAAAAAGTTGCTGATACTGACGATATCCCAAATCACACATTGCCACACATCAGTAAAAGCAGTCACATCGGCCACCTCACCAGTAGAACCGCAATCTAAAGCTAAGGCGAAAAAACTAGATAAGGATAACCAAGAAAAAGAGAATAAGCGCACCATTTTGTCACGTTGTGCTTGTAAAAGACAAACTTTTAACGAGATGAAGCATGTTCTGCATCAGATCCTTTAAGATCTCTATTTTTGACTTGTCGCACTTCTTCAATTGCATTTTCTGAGCAATATGAGATTGAAATGGAAAACTTTATTCTGAAGTTTCGTTCCGTTCAATCACATTCGTAATGTTAAGCATTCATCGAGTAATCAGAGAGGACGAAGCGCCAAGCGTTGCGGTCCTTGCATACTTCTTTCGCTTCCTTAAATCTCATCATTCTCCTCACACATTTTGGTCTTGGTATTCGAGTGCTTTTGACATTTCCGTCTGCTAATAGTCTAGCTTATTGATCTTCATAAGTCAGCCTTGGTCTTCCTTGGCTTTTTTTATCACTCACTTTCGGTCTGCAGATTTTCTTCGTCAGTCTTTCATCACTCATTCTTGTTATGTGCCCAAACCATCTAGGTATTCCTTTCTTCATTTTTACAACGACACTATCGTGCAACCCTGTCATACGGCGTATCTCTTCATTGCTTTTTTTGTCCGCAAGGGTGACACTGCACATGTTTCTGAGAGATCGCATTTCTACTGCATTTATCTTACTTTCACTCTATTTCAGGCATATCCAGCTCTCCAGTCGGAACCAACACCGCTTTGTGTAAAGCCATTTTGGCTGAGTTAGATATATTGACACTGCTTACTAATGCCTACACGCCGTTCACTTCATTGCCAGCTGCTACCCGTCTCTCCACATCCAACTCTCATCTTCCTTTCCTCAAAAACGCACTCCATAGATATACAATTTCGTTCACTTGTTCTAGACATTTTCCATTTAACCATATTTCGCACTTTGTCTGTACGTCTACCCTTTCAAACACCAGAACTTTAGTTTTGTTCACGTTCATATTCAATCCTTTCACTTAACATTCCTCTTTCATGCTCGTAACAAGTGTCAGCAACTCCGCTTCTGATAGTGCTATAAGCACATACCGCAGTCCAAATGGAAACCTTTATAAAGAGACACTATGACTGCGGTGTGCCAGTCCTCCGGAACCTCTATCTTCTGCCAGCAAAGATTGCACAATTTATAGAATGTATCCTCTGGGATAATAATACGTAATAATACGTATTTCTTTTCCTTGGACAACCATACTTGATCATCTCAGCAATAATCTCATAATTATTCGCAACCTTTCCACATTTCAGACGTCTTATTACTTTCTCAATTTCTTTCATACTGATCACTTTCTCTAATTCCTGATCCGAGTGTGTCGATTCGTTAGGATCACTCTCAGTGTCAGAGACAGAGTCGACACTATCATACGATTATCTATAATAATCACTCCATCGCTGCGGAATATCTTTTTTATCTGTTAGCAGATGATGTTCTTTCGAACGCACTTTATTCATTCTGCGAGGTGTCGGACCACTTCGGTACTTATATATTTCCTTCCAAAATAATTTGGAATTTTCCTGAAAGTTGTCCGATATCTTGTCTTCATCTAACACTCTACATCTTTCACGCATCTCTTTCACTAGTGTTTTTGTTTCTCCTTTCTGCAGCATATATCTGTCTTTCATCAAATTCTTCACACCATAGTCATTTTTAGTATCAAGGTAGTCTCGCCATTCTTTCTTCTTCCTATACACAGACTCTTTTACCTTATCATCCCAATATACATCACGCTTTTTAACAGACTTCAAAAAAAGAAGGAGATTCTCAATTCGTCTGTATGTTGTTTTTTTTTTTTTGTATGTTTGTTACCTCATAACTTCGTCATTCATGAACCGATTTCGAAAAATTTCTTTTTTCGATTGGTAGGTAATACTTCAGACGTGGTCCCTTTTAAATTTCACCGATATTGGAGCTTGGACTTCGAAGATACACTAGATAACACGTCCTGGTTATAACCTTTATTTATATTGATGATTCTATTGTATATCGTTGCGCTCCGGAATTAGAGTGAAGTTAATTGCAGACCTGCCCTAGATATTTATTTAGGTCAAGACATGGTAAAAAAAAATTATTAAAAAAAATTAAACCGCCTTCAAAAAAACACTGAAAAGTATAAAATAACTATCCTCTACTAATCAAAACTCAAGTACAATTAAAATAACTTTATAAATACGATACACATACCTATACCTATATAATTAAATTTGACAGTTACTGAAGTCGGTGCCAAGCCCACCAAACTAATAGACTTTATGTTGTTGCACATTGATTTGGCACCGACTTCAATAACTGTCAAATTTAATTATATAGGTATGAGTTTTGATTAGTAAAGCATAGTTATTTTATACTTTTCAGTGTTTTTTTTAAAGGCGGTTTAATTCTTTTAACAAAATTTTTTTATTTCTCTCTTTCGAGTGACTTTGGCCTAAATAAATATCTAGGGCAGGTCTACAATTAACTTCTTGTCTAATTCTGGAGCGCAAAGACATACAAGATCAACATAAATAAATTAAGCTTATGATCAGTTCGGGTTATTTCATGTTATTTGATGTATTATCTTTTAAATCCAAGCTCCAATACCAGTGAAATTTAAATGAGACCAATCTTTTAAATAAAATATATATGCTTTTAAATAAAAATAGAATTTTCTAAATCAGTTCATAAACAACGGACGGAGCTCTGAGGTAACAAACATAAAAAAAAAAACAAAAGAAAAACATACAACCGAATTGAGAACTTCCTGCTCTTTTTGAACTCAGTTTAAAATGGATTTTCTTAAAATAACACGTGAATCTATATATATTTGTTACCGACGTTGATATGTAATTTTATTGCTTCTTGATAATATTTTATCTCGTCTGAAATAAAAATAATAAGAACATAACAAAATGTAATGTTATAATGTATATTCATAACATCTACAGTTAAATTTATAAGTGATATACTTATCGTAATTATAACGTGTGTAGAAAATACTCATAAGTTTATTATTACAATCCATCTTACGTGTATATTATGATTCTATAGGTTTCAAGCGATTCAGCTAATTGAAGTCATTATAAATGGATTGCAGTATGCGTATGCGCAGCGACCATTATAACAAATTGATAAATAATTGTAATGCATACGTACGTACTGATATGAAAATTATCTATTGTTATTTTTGTCTTTTTTATTCGTATATTGGAAATTCAAAAAATTATGTTTCCTAAGATGAGAAATTCTACACTCCTCTAACTGGAGTCCACGAGAGGGATGATGGAAACACTAATTAATCCTTATGTATTATATTCTGAATCCAGAAATGAAGAAATGAGCAACATTATTAATAATTCAACTACAACTTACTCTATTTAATATTAATATTTTCCACTTTAAATTTACTAATTCTGATTGAAATCATGGAAAGTTTAAAATTGATAGTTTCGAAATAAAGAAGACACGAATTCATTGTGAAAAGTCGGATCTGTGAGTACAGTAAAATGATTAAATTCACTCCCCAGAGTCGTAAATAGTATCCATGTCTACACAGTGTGATAATTGGTCAGCTTATTGCAAATTAGAAAATAATAATTACTCCAGAGACAGTTTTTTTAGACCAAAAAATAGTCTTCTAAATTCATCGCTCTAAAAAGAGCTCTAAATTTCATATTTCGCGTCTTATTTCGTTGTTATTCTGCACTCCTCCTTTTTTGAAGCGAACGAAGTATGTATAGACCGCGACGCTTGGCGTTCCGTCTTCTCTGACTACCCCGTTAGGAATACAGCGTATGTATGTATTTCGTATGTATTTCACTGTTACAAAAATTTGTTCTTTCAATTAATTGGTAAAAAATTCGAATTGAAATAGTCAATAAATAAATTTTGCAAATACTCCATACAATCGGACCGATTGTGTGGTTCCAAACTAATCACTAAGCTTGTGCTATTAATGCCGCGTAACGAACTCGAGGAATACTCGGTAACATCTAGTATCAAGGACAATTTATAGAAAATTCTGTTTTTAACCTGGTCGGCAGTCGAACTCTGGATTTTCAACTTGAAAGTTAGATGCACTTCCACCACGCCGACAGGCCAATCATGTCAAGTTAGTAATCAGTAACAAACGGACTACAAAATAATTTCAAAAATTTCACTTACTAATTCTGTTTGGGAGCTGTACCAGGGACCTTCAGTTTAAAAAGATGATATGCTATACTAACAAGCCAGTCGTACCTTGATAGAAATGTTTGACCAAGTACAACCAAGCCACTACCAAGTGGCATAATAAACAGTTCTATATAAACATTAAAATCTACTTTATCTCCTGAGATTTCTTACTTTAAAACACGAAGGCTCCATTGGTTTTTATAAATTGCACGCAGCGGTCGTGTTCTATAAAAAACTGACCAGTTGTGATTAGATAATGATGCCTTTGTCATTAGATATCGGAGGCAAAAACTGTCGGCTTTTGAGATATTGCTGCTTAGGGTTGACAACTGAATAATATTAACTTAAAAATTCTAAATATAAGTTCATATTTGCTTATGTTAAATGGATTTACGTTTGATTACAGTCTTGCCTGATGAATAGCAATGATGAGACCAAAAGCCAATTAGGTGGGCACAGAATATATCTCTTCATTCTTACCTTCAATTCTTTATTTTGTTTATTTGTTATTTTTTTTACTTATAAGCTTATAACGTTATGTATCATATAAGAACACGATATATTGATTTTTTTTCAATACTGTTATTTTTAAAACGAGAAATTTTATAATGCAACGCGAATGTTAATAATCCCTTTAAATTCTCTATGATGTTCACCTATATATTATATAAATTCTTACTTTATTTCTTTAAATTATAATACATAATATTTCTAAGTGCCAACCCTACTAGCCGATAGCTCGGGAGCTACTGTGCGGGTTCAAAAGCCAGTCACGAGCCCAGACGAACGATCAACGATAGTGAACGTGCACTGTAACTATACACACCTTTTGTTACAGCTAGATTTGTTACAAGATAAATTATACATGTATTAACTTTTATCTACATTTGCTGCACTTTCAAATACAATATGTATGTCTTATGTAAACAAATTGTAGTTTAACGCGATTACCTATTATTTTGGCTTAACATTTCAACCGAGTCGCATCGGCCGTGGTCTCAAGCAACTCAGCACAATATAAGCAGTTTGTTAGAAGAGTAATATGGTATTTATTTAAAAGGGAAAAGAGTGGCAACTCGATAGTTAAATCGGCATGTATGGAAAGTGGTGCCAAATAGAGTTTGACAAGTAAACTAAAGTCAAGTTATACATATATGTATATATATATATTAAGAACCCTATATATATATATATATTTTTGACTTTACTGAAACAGGTTCAGGTTCCGTTGAACAGAGTTATTTTGTCTGAACTGCGTCTTATATTTCAACTTGATTTGCTTTGCAAAAATCTAGAAACATAGTTTCTCATAAATTCAGATTAGGGTTAGTTTAAGATGGAGTGTGACAAAGCCCAGATTATAAAAATATATTTGAATCGGTATATTGTATCTATATCTTCACACTATGTATCCCTAACTGCATAAGCAGAGAGGACGGAGTGCCAATCATCGCAGTTCTTGCCATTTTCTTTCAAAGCTCATCATTCTCCTCACAAACTTTTTCCAAGGTATATAAGCGCTTTTGTGGCTTCCGTCAGCATATGACGTCATAAGTCTTCATAAGTCAGCCTTGGTCTTACAATTACGCTTAGAACAAAAAGTTTGCCTGTGATCGCTTGAAACTCTTAAATAAATATTCAATAAAGGATTTTTTACACAACAGACTATTTAACATACATCATTTGGACATAATTCATGTAATTTTATCACATAGTGCTATGAAGGATAATACGAGTATCTCAAAACAGTACCCACACAAACCTGGCGTTTCTTACAGTTAATTACCAACAAATTGAACGTTTACATTCAATGCCTCACTTAGCCTGTGGCCCAAGTGATAAGCGCAGAACATACCTTTTGGTTTCACTTTTGTGTGTTTTGGCGGTTATTCATATATTAACGATTATTTATAGAAATATTCAGAAATTCAAAAGAACAAATAACGAAAATCGACTAAGAGCGTGTCAGATATGCATTAATTTAGGGTTTCGTAACAATTTTAGACAAAATGGAAGTTAAATTAAAAACAAATAGGTGCTAAATAGGCATTTTTTTATTTTACGAGTTTGAGTTGACAATTTATATCTATATCCTAAATTTTAGGTAGTTGGTGTAAAAAATAGAATTATTCGGTTGTGTCATATGACAGAGAGACGGACAGAGAGACATGACTAATCAAAGGGTTCCGTTTATCATTCTGATTACGAAACCCTAAAATCAATAACATAATATATCGACAAATACAAATCAAAAAAATGATATTATTATGTAGTAGATTTAAGAAAATTTTAATTTTATAAGGTCATTGAAGCCATTCGACTCCTAATGGGCTGTATCTATTACATTTATATGCTTCGTTCCTGCAAGAGTTTCAATTTAGCTATTTTATCTACGGAACTCACATAAACTACTGGTTGTGCGCCTCCTGCTCATAATAATAATCTAATAAATATTGCATAGACTCGGATGTTACTTTGTCCACTACTACTAAATCCACTTCATGTAATAAATTCCTAAAATCTTTAGCTGTTTTCTGATCAAACTCCAAAAACCACTAATCGACACTTGTTTCGCCTCTCAACGAAATATTCTCAGGATATTCCAGAGATCAGATTCGGTCAGCTAACCGGCTCCAAATCAACAAATGAGTCGGCTGTCGACTAATTGTACTAATTGCACTACCCACGACCAGAGAGTGAGTGACAATCAGAGCTCACCACTAATGGCCCCGCCTACTTCATTTGGACGAATCAGTATTATGTTGAATTTAAACTGAATTGTCAAATGTAAATATGTTTAAAAGCGGCGAATGAATTGAATTTATCTATTCATTTAACAAAGCATTGTTGTTTTTACGTTTAATAATCTCTAGTTGTTCCAAAATATTCAACCTAATACCTTAATCACATGTGTGTAATATTTTGAATATATCTGATACATAGTGACCTGATTCTACAAGATGTTGTGCGAAATAGGAATTTTCGGGATGATTTTTTTTGTGCGCTGATATATGTTCTTTGTGTTTCGAAACTACGACCTGTTTATCCCACGTTTACACCGTCACAATGTTCACACTTCAATTCATACACTCCATTCTTTTTATTACTTTCTGTTTTGTCTTTTATGTTACAAAGAGATTTAATAGTATTGACCGACTCGTATTCTACAAAAACATTATTTTTCTTGCGATATTTTCGGACACATTTCCTAAACAAATAACGTTACCCGTATATTTATCATGTTCTTTGGCACATGATCCTTTGTACAGAAGTTTATTAGTAAGAGTCCTTTGTTTTCTTATAATTATGTTATTAATTACTTTCGCCTGTCTCTGATTACACTCTGAGACGGCGTAGTTGTAAATGATTTGTCTACTTTTGCTGATGTATTTGTAAATGATACTGAGCATTAAAACGATCCAATAAGTACCGTGTGATTTATTAATTTCCACGTATTGCGACATATATAATATAGGACCTTGCCTAGGATTGTCACCAGTTTCATAGTAAAGAATTAATTTTAATTTAGTTATTTCTACTGAAATCTCTTTTGACTTTCGCCACCGGCCTACCGCACTTTTAACAGACGGTCTCTTTGATAGTAACCCTCGGAACTTGACACCGGTTAGTGAGCCGTCCGACTGTTCTTGCAATAACTATACTCTAAACTTAGAACGAGGGTAGGTGTTTACTTACAACAATATATTTATATAAGTTAATTTATACAACGTATTTTCATTTACTACAACTACATGTAATATATACGAATAACGGTTCGTTTCAATATAATTTTCCAAAAAGGTAAACTAGGTAATGGTATGCGGGTGCTATTGCTATTTCCGTCAGCTAACACTTCGGTTATTTGATTTTCGTAAGTCAGCCTTGGTCCACCTTGGTTTCTGCTACCACTCAGTTTCGCGCTGTAGATTTTTTTCATCAGTCTTGTTTATATTACATTTAATACTTAATTTTATAAGCCAATTTAAGAGAGAAGAGATAGTTTAATACAAATGAGTTAGTGTAAGCGCCTGAACGTACAAAAGAGATAAAATAAAAAGGCAATACGGTTTTTTATTTCACTAATGCTTTTACAATAATTTTCACTATTAAATCTTATTTATAACGAAAAGGTGCAAAACGCCTGCAAAACCCAGAGTAGGCAATGTAATACCAGGATACCGGGATTCCGAATTATCGATATCCCGCATCCATTTCGCGAGACTAATCCCAACACCAAATATAGATTCAATTTAATGATAAATATAAATTAATAATATATCCCTAATATATGTCAAAAGCATTCGCATACCTAGGCGAAAATGTGTGAAGAGAAGGATGAGATTTGAGGAAGCGAAAGAAATATGTAAGGACCGCGACGCATAGCGCTCCGTCCTCTCTGACTACCCCGTTAAGGATACAGCGTGAAGTGTACGTATGTGTATGTATGCAATATATCCCAATATTATACAATAGTTTGTAAATAGAGCGGGATCCCGCTAGAGTTGCGGGATTGAGAAGCTTTCGAGTGTTAATCTGCACGTGAGCACGCTTGAACTGACGACTGGAGTTGAGCTTGAGATATTAGTAAAAGACCGAACTGACTTGTCAGTATAGAATCTGATTCAGACCTGCAGCATAAATGTCATTTCAAGATGAATTTGAACTGACTTTGATCACTTTAGAAAATGTCTGACACACTCCAACCTAAAGCTAGCAATATAGAAGTTTTGATAAGGAAGCAGACAAACTATTGGTATAAGTCGGGTTCACTTAAATAACTCGTTTATGGCGGTTGCTCTTACTAGTGTAAAGGCAAAATAAGCCTTTTCTGTTGCAAGCTATCTAGTTTACAAGATTAGTAGGCATTTAGCGGATGAAACAATAAATGTTAACTCTTTTGTATATCTTGTAGCATTTAACTCTTCTTAAAACTTGTTAATAAACAATTTCACAATTGAACTTAAACTAATTTATTTACCAAATTTTCAGCACTCTACGGTATCCCGTAAATACCTGAATATTGCGAGACAGAATGTTCAGAAATCATCTTTCGGGATTGGATTCTCTAAATAGGACTGTAACTCGCGTTCTGTCGACCTCGTAAAGACCTTTTGACACCCATTTTAAAAAACTTCGTGCTGCAATCTTTTTGGAACAGGGAGCGAAGCTAAGAGTTCAAAAAGGGAAACTTGCTTGAAACAGTAGTTGTAGGAAATGTCACAGTAAATGTATCTTTATTTCTAAAGCAAATAGATATTTATACTCACTAGCATTACACTTCCGAACAAAAAATCTGCTTACATTTGAAAACAAATGCTAGAAAGGCAACGTAGTACAGACTTCAAAGTCTTGATTAATTTATACATTGTATCTGTAGAATTTAGTATCATAACAATTGTGACTGCGGCGTAGTTGGCTGACAAGGCTGGCGTTAGTACCAAGTCCTTGACATGACTGAGATTTAGCGCTTAGATAATAAATGCATCTTGAACACCTGCGCTTATTAAGTTTAATAACAAAAACATAGTAACTAACCATAGTCCTGTTTACGTGGTTATCGCAGTACATTGCACTCCCTAATTGAAATTTAAATTATTATAATGGAGTAAAGCTTATAAAATATTTTCACAGGTGATTCGCGATTTTCTTGGTATCTTGGTATATTCTTAAATCAAAGTCTAAGTCAAATCAATTTATTCAAGTAAACCCAATTGCAAGGTGTTTTTGAATGTCGAATTTACTTTAGTACGGTTCGAAAAAAAAAACCTGGACACTGAGGAGAACCGACAAAAAACTCAGTCAGATATAATTTTTTCAATATAATTTAGTTACAGGTAAATTAAAATATATACATACATCCATATTATCTTCACGCTGTATCCTTAACATGGTAATCAGAGAGGACGGAGCGCCAAGCGTCGCGGTCCTTAAATATAATCTTCTGTACCCTCTTGTGTTGTATAAACAGTTTGTAATTTGTCGAACTTCGTAATTGGCAATTTAAATGTTAATTCAAGTGCTTTTTCCTTTCAATTGTATAGCTGTGAAGTTTGCTAATAAATAAATAAATAAATAATAAATTAATTAAAAAAGTAAGTTTATGTGGTAAATATGTATTTAGAAATATTCGTAAATATGTTATTCGTATGTTACACTATAATCTATGTAACAACAAAATGCCAGAAATAATACCAAATATAAAATCTTCAAAAATGTAAACCGTGAGTGAAATTTATCTATCACCAGTTTTTATGTCCATTTTATTTAGAGTTTCGTGTACACTAACCGCACCAGATGGGCACAAATTCTAAAATTTTTATGACACATCCTAACTTAGAACACGTGCCTTAACTTCGTGTGTGCATTATTTTGAATGTAAATAAATATGGCATTAAAATGGCTCGCGTCGCAGACAGTGTAAACACACCCTTACGATCCGACTTCAAGGTTCCTTCGACAGCGCATTGAACCTTCAAACCCTTTAGGTAATAGGTATGTGTACGTTAATAAACCTCAGAAACTAAAAAAAATAGTTTTAATGGCATTCTAAGAAAACGCTTATCTACATTCACGCTTTATCTCTAACGGAGTAGAGTGATAGGACGGAGCGACAAGCATCACTGTCCTTACATATCTCTTTTGTTTTCCCAATAGTTTCATAAATTTACTTATAAACAAAATAAATAAATACAGCAAAATAAAATATAAACATTTCAATGAAATTATTAAACGTTTAAAAGAGCCTTACAAATGTTTTTTTTTTTATTATAAATAAATTTCATCAACTGTAACATAAAATGCATGTAAAAGTCGACAGAGATTTATGTATTCGATTCAGAATATAACAGTTTTTAAATAGATAATGTTGTTACTTATTTTTTATACATACATACATATATTACGTAAGTAAACGAAATTTTAAAATTAGTTTTCCAATTTCAAATTTCATTTTACGAGTTATTGTCATTATAAAAATAGCATATATAACAATTGTTCTAATTGTGTACGGGACCCTTTCTGAATAAAATAAAAAGGCATTATTTAAGAAAACATATCGGAAGCATCGAGGTGTGGGGCGTCTTTCGAAGTTTAAAATGTTTATAATTTTTCAGAACAGTATAACCAACCAAATGTAAGAGTTTACATGTAGGTCGAAGGTACCTTCGAAACAATATGAAAGTGTTATTGTAAAAATATAATGATGCTCGGTCACTGCGCCATCGGACGAGTCAAGTTAGACCATTTTTTTTGTTAATCTAACATTTCCAACCTTTCATAAAATTTGATTCATTTCATTTATCCCCATATAGTGTTTAATCTACCGGAGTTAGTTGAGCGAAATTGTAGTGTAAAAAATCTCAAATTTTAGATATGCTTTTCGACGTGGGTAGAAATGTATCCACCTAAGAACGCAGAAATATAATGAAAAAACGTGTTTTTGCTAACGCGTGTAATTTTCAACTTTAAGCTTTGTAACTCCAGAATGCCTGTATCTCGGACAAAATATCACAACGAACGGACCATTTGCTCTAAAAGCGTGACATTACTGTGTCCTTTTTTTGTTGACCGAGATTCTAGATTTTTACTCATGTGCGTGAGTAGGGAACGTCAAAGTACAACGATACACAGTAAGACATAACAATAGCTTTCGTAATTTCTGTAAAATAAGTTGCATAATTATTTGTACAGCTAATTAAATTAAAATAAGGAACAATACTGATTGTAGAAAGCTGCGAATATTGGATGTAATACATAAGCCAAATGTAATGTAAATAATTGATATAAATAAAAGAAATAGTGGAAATTGTAATTAGCATAAGTAAATGTGTAATTGTTTGATATGTAAGAAATAGTACAGTAATAGTATAACAAATTGTAATGGAATAATAAAGAAAGAATAAGTAATAGGATAATAAGAGGAAAAACGGAGGAAAGAAGTAATTATGGATGAGGAAGAATGAAGGATGAAAGATCCTAGAGAGAAGAATAAAAGGAAGAAAGAAAAAAGATTAAATATAAGAAAGATAAGGTCTCTAAATACATGTCAAGAAAAGCAGCTAAAAATAATTATACAAAAATGATGCACAGCTGAACATGACATTTTTAATTTTGCGAATACTAATAGCGTAAACACTTAAAATTTACGAGTATTTTGCAAATAATTATTTCATGACCGACTCATTAGCTGACACGAATTATACTGACAGTGCGAGGTTAATACTTACTGTAGCTGGTTTACTCGTGGTTACGCTCAATGAGGCAGAACATCCATACATATCTTCACGCTCAATTCCCAACGGGGTAGTCAGAGGACGGAGCTCCAAGCGTCGCGGTCCTTACATACTTCTTTCGCTTCCTCAAATCTCATCATTCTCCTCACATATTTTCGCCTAAGTATGCAAGTGCTTTTGACATTTTCGTCGGCTAACACTCTAGCTATTTGACCTTCGTAAGTCAGCCTAGGTCTTCCTTGGCTTCGTTTACCATTCACTTTCGCTGTGTAGATTTTCCTCGTCAGTCTTTCATCACTCATTCTTTCTATGTGTCCGAACCATCTAAGCATTCTTTTGTTCATTTTTACAATAACACTGTCGTTCAACGCTGTCATACTGCGTATCTCTTCATTGCTTAATTTCTCCCCAAGTATGACACCGCAGATATATTTAAGAGATTGCATTTCTACTGCATTTATCTTACTTCAACACCGCATTGTATATGGCCATTTTGGCTGAGCTTGATACATTCACACTGCTAACTAATGGAGACAGAGCATCGTTCGCTTTATTCCCAGCAGCTATTCGTCTCTCTACATCAAACTCACATCTTCCATTCATCGAAAACGCACTCCCCAGATATACAATTTCGTTCACTTGTTCTATTCCATTTATTTTCCATTTTGTCTGTACATCTTCCCTTTTAAATACCAGAACCTTAGTTTTGTTCACATTCATGTTCAATCCTTTCATTTACAGTCTTCTTTCATTCGCGTAACTAGTGTCTGCAACTCCGCTTCTGATGGTGCTATAAGCGCAGCATCGTCAGCGTACCAAAGGCAGTTTACTTGTACCGTCACATATCATACCACTCATACTACCTTTCAATGACTGGAGATAACTGTCCAAATTACGCACTAATAGCCAGGCAGACAGCCCTGTCTGATGGCCGCACAGACTTCAAACCAGGGCGACAAGTCACCATCTATCCTTACACAAGCCCTGTGGCCTCGATATAATAACCTCACAGCCTGCAGTAAGAGCCCTTCACGCCATATTCAGGCAGAAGATTCCATAATTTCTTTCGCACTACTTCTTAACTTCTTCTTTCCCCACGATACCGCGAAGCGAGAAAATCTAATCCATACAACCCTTACTGTTCCTAAAACCACCTTGTGCCTCCCACAAACATCTTTCAGAAATGCCTTTTATACGTTCATTACCTCAATACCTTGGTACCTTCATTACCTCAATACTTTACTTGCTAAACTGACCAAGCAGATGGCCCTATACCACGCGCAGTCTAAATGTTCCCATTTCACTTACGTATTTCTTTGTTAAATAATTTAAAGTTTTGCTCAAAGTTGTCTGACATCTTGTTTTCGTCTAACACCCTACACCTTTAGCGCTTCTCTTTTATAAGTGACTTCGTTTCTGTTTTCTGCAGCTTATACCTCTGTTTCATCAAATCCTTCATACTACAGCTAATTTTCCCAGCAAGGTAGTTTTGCCATGCTTTCTTCTTCTTGTTCACAGACTCTTTCACCTCACTATCCCACCACACATCACGCTTTTTACCATTGCCAATCATATCCGTTCCACACACTTCTTTCGCAGCCTCGATCATACTACGTGGTGTACAGGTGAGCCTGCTTATCTTATTTACTTTACCGTTACTGCTCGGACACGGTGTCTAGAGTTATTTATAAAGTCTATGTTTTCGACTGACTCTTTTTTCAAAATACCAACTGACTAAATCGCTAATAAATTGTTAATAAAAAAAAAAACATGTCAACAGTTTTTTAAGAACAATAATTGTAAGATTTGATCACGAATATTGACAATACTCTAGTATCATAATATCTGTTTGAACTATCTTAAAACTTTTTATACACGGTTGAAGAATGTTTACGATTATAAAATAATAATGACAATTACGCAGTTATAAATTATATAACAAGTAGTTCACTACAGCTGCATGCGTAAAACTGATAACACAGTGAAATTAATTATATTGTGTAATATTTATATACTTATATTGAGCACGTTATGCAGAAAATAACCAACTGAATATAATCCATTTTACAGTTTTTAAGGACTTATTTAATTTATAGAAGGATTTATTTAACTTATAACTAACTATATAATATATATATGATATACATACATATAATATATATATATAACTAAATAATTTTTATATTTAACTATTATAAAAAACTTATAATAGTTAAATATAAAAATTATTTATTAACTTATTTAATTCTTAAAATTTTATAACATACTTTTTCAGAAAACTTTTGGTCTGCAAAACATTTGCGACTATCAAAAAATGTAATAGTGTCATCTGTTTTTTTTTTTCGGGAACCGTAATCGAACTAAAAGTCTGCATAGCTTCGTACAGTCCGTCTATGTATGTGTGTCCATTCGTCTATATGTTGCAGATTTCTCACCCTCATATTTATATAGTACGTAACCGATTAAGGTCTCATCGATAAACTTACAGAAATCAACGGAGTTTGGAAAAATTATGTTTTTGAACCTCCTCTCACGCAATAACTGTACTCAATTTTTTTGAATTCCAGGAGACTATTCTTTCAATTAAGAGATATTATAAAAATCAAATGTGATTTCTACTCGCGCACAGAGGGTTCTATGCGATGATTATAAAATAAAAAAAGCATGTGTGTTGATACTAATGTACGCGAGTTAAAAAGTTTTTGTTTTTCTTTATGGCATGGTGCACAGTTTAGCGCTTTTGCCAATGTCACGTATTAATAAGTAGAATCACACGTAAATTAGTTTATTCTTATCGTAAAACTTCTCCAGCAAAGTTATGCTTTACTGAAGTTATAAAGGACTCAGCTACACATGTTTATTTAGACCTTTTCCATCCTTTTCACTTATACAGAACTTTAAAAACAATGTACTATCACTTTTTTACTTTAAAACTCCCAAAAATGTAAAAAATAGAAAATCTAAAGAAAATGTCAACCTCACTTCTCCCGTTTCCGCCAAAAAGTCGGAGTTAAGAAGTTATACTTCTTTAACTTAAATAAAAATAAAAAAAACTGGCCATGTGTAAAAAAAAAATTGGCTGCTTGAAAAATGGCTTGAAATAAATGAATTAAAATTAAAACTGGTCACATAAAAGAAAATAATTTCTTTTCGTTGCTAACTTCATGTTGTGTTAGATCGATGCCCGTAACTTCCTTTGCCTGCTGGAATTACACTCTAATCTCTTTCACCTCACGCGGCAATGGAAGGATAACTTCAATCAAATCATAAAATTTAGCATTTTTTAACCCGTATTCCAGAACGATATTCGATTGTGAATTTCGGCTTGAGAATAGCTACGAAGAAATGCAGCTATTCGTCGCATGTAGAGGCAACCTTTTCTATCTGTTATGTATTCGTTGCTTGAGTATGGTTCTGGATTACGGGCCTTAATTTTTAGAGGTCTTTTTCATCTTAAGTTATAAGTAAGGTAAGGCTTTATACAGTAGTTTCAGAGACGAGGATGGGAATGGTCAGTTTCAATCCGAATATCGAATTTGGCCCTGCTTTAATTCTTCTACAAATATTTTAAAATCTTGACTACAATATCTACAAAATACATACTTATTACGTGAGTTGAAATGATATACCTATCACTATGGCAAATTTTAAGTTTGTGTATCACTTAGTTTCTGGCAAGATACTTCTTATAAGAGTGATCTTATAAGGATATTTTGAGGAGCCCTAAAACACTTATTTATTAATGCTTATTTGAGCATAATACAATTATTTGAATAAATCGAAATGTATACAAAAGTATGTATTAAAGGGTGCCGCTAATAAGTATAAAATAAAATGACTTAGGATTTATACTACCATTTAAATACCTTTTTGGAGAAAAAAAATAAAAGACCACATCCGTTCACATCATCCACAAAGGATAAAACGCTAAGAAATATTCGCAAGAAATACAGTAGATTGCGGCATTTAATTCCACACTATTATATCATTACTATACCCGAGCTATTAGCTGCGTCCACATTAGACTCTATTTCAATCAATTTGAGTATACATTTGTGTAATTTTTAATGCGTTATTCAATTGGTCATTTTGAAAATTACTTTGTAATATGGAGCTAATTCAATGTAATGTTATGGTAGTTTGATATAATGTAAAAGTGAATGGAAGGACGAAATGTCATTATATTATTCTTAAATCTTAATTACGGCATTAAAAATATATCCAAACATCATACCTTGTATATATCTTCACGCTGTATCGTATAACGTGTAACGGGGTAGTCACAGAAGCCAGAGCACCAAACGTATACCTGGTACTTCAATATAAATCGAAAAAATACAATATGGCTGGTCAAAAAAGCGAGTTTAGTTCGCACGCAGAGGGTTACGTGACCAATATTTTGTGCCACAATCCGGGCCCTATATATATATATCGTTATGTGTTATGTACAATACAATAGATGAAAATATTTTTTTTAGAAAATATTTTATATTGAGTAATTAAGTTTACAAAGAAAATACTAGAATAATAAGAAATTCAAATATTTAGCCGGTCTCGACTGGTTTCTTACATTTGTCAGAAGAGCAAGCTTTTCTTAAAATGTTGGGTCTCTTTTTAAGATAAGTATGCATTTGGGGACACGATTTATTAATGTAGGTCTTGGTAATTAAAATTGCGTAAATACGCGCACTAAATTAAAACAATTTAACTCTATTTTGTTTTGATTTTCTAGATTCGGAACATTGTTGCCAATCCGGGACATTTTCGGGTTTGCTCGGGGCACCGGAACAGGCACTCCGAATCCGGGTCAGTCCCGGCCAAACCGGGACGTATGGTCACGTTAGTTATGTATGACATAAAAAGGTTTTGGCGCCAAACTAATTTCTAAGCTTTTGCATGTACAACAATTGTCATTATGTCACTTGATTTTTTAAATTCTTGGTTCAGTATCTATCAGTATGTATAGACATAGGTATAAATAAAATGCAAATGACTGTCTGTGATTTCGAAATAAAGGCTTTTTCAAGCTTATAAGGTTATTTGCACGCAATCAAAATTCAAACAGACTTTTTTTGTTTTTGTTTATCTGACTTTCTGTTTCTGAGGAAACCGACTATAACTGACGGACATATTAATAGCTGTGCGAGTAATCATCTTTACTTCGAAGTAAGGAAGCCTAAAAATATGTAGACATTATTAAACACACTATGTAAGCTTTACTACTCCTGTTCTCATAAAAATATCAATAACGTACATACGTATCTTCACGCCATATCCCTAATGAGGTAGCCAGAGAGGAGGGAGCGCCAAGCGTAGTGGTCCTAACTTCTTTCGCTAACTCAAATCTCATCATTCTCCTTACAGATTTTTGCCTAGGTATGCGAGTGATTTTGACATTTTCGTCGGCTAACACTCTGGCTATTTGATCTTCATAAGTCACCCTTGGTCTTCCTTGGCTTGTTTTACCGCTCACTTTCGCTCTGTAGATTTTCCTCGTCAGTCTTTCCTCACTCATTCTTTCCATGTGTCTGAACCATCTAAGCATTCCTTTACAATAACACTGTCGTGCAACCCTGTCATACTGCGTATCTCTTCACTACTTATGTTGAGCCGTAAGGATGACACCGCAGATATATATTTAAGAGATCGCATTTCTACTGCATTTATCTTACTTTCACTCGATTTCGGGCATATCCAGGCCTCACCGTACAGTAAAGTTGAAACCAGCACCACACTGTGTATGGCCATTTTGCTGAGCTTGATATATTCATACTGCCAACTATATTCTAAAATGTCAATAGCACTCGCTTTTGATATTTTAGAGGATGAAAATAATAATAACATACAACCTAAATATGACTTGATATACTGCACACTACATAAACAAACTAATAATGACAATAATTTGTTTTATTTAATGTAAAAATATAAATTACGTAATAGGAGTACAGCAGTAGTCCTCTATTGACTGTATTTCAGCTGTCAGTAGGCATAGACTTTAACTGTAGGTATTAATTTTGTTGCAGTACCATTTCTCGATAATTGAAGCATAACCACTGTGTCCAATGTTAATAACAAATAGAACTTTACAGTCAATACACCTAACAGTGTTGGGACAGAAGGGATTTTATCGATATTTTAATTGTTTTGTTATTGTAATTTTTTTTTGTTTTATGGCTTAGTTTCGATTTTTTAGTTTAATATAATATATAAGTGCAGTTTCTCGATATTATAGCTGTTAAGAGAATGAGTAAATCTCTTAAGTGTTTATTTTATTTATAAGAGGAAAAGAAAAATAAGTGTTTCAGTATATATATTAGTGTGACAGAGAATAATTAGTAGTACCGTTCTCCCTTAGGAGGGAAGATATTTTTTGTCTGTCATTTTCATTAGCATTTAGAGGACTTTTCAGAGAGTAATCTAGGCTACATTTAATTTCGGAAAAATACCAAATTTAACGCGGGTGAAACCGTAAGGCACAACTGGTGGTTAATCTAGTTCTTTTTTTTTAATAGTAAAAAAAAAGTATTTTATTCATGTTCAAAAGTGAAATGTATTTTTTTCAATTCGGAAAATTACAGGTTTATATTAGGTCGAGGCAAAGAAGTGGAATAAATGCATTGTATTTTACTTCAATAAAATTAATAAAATAACAACAAAATATCGATATCGATATAATATTTTGTTCATTTACAGAAAGTAAGCCCCTATAGGCGAAATAGAAAAATCATCGATAAACTTACAGAAAAAACACACGAACTTACCAATTACAGTGATGAGAGTAGGAAAATTATTATCTTCTGCTTTCTACCTCGTTCTGTCTCTTTTCCTCTTATGCGTTAATTGTATATCGCAGCACCTCAAGGTCCGTACTCGCCTACAAAATTATAGGGTTCAATGTATCTGATTATGAGTGTTTTATCGTTTATTTTTTCTTGTTATTTTGCTTTATGTTGCAACAAAATGATTTTTCTTACAATTTGAATTTATCATGAGATCAGCCCATGATTTTCCTAAAATTCTTTGTAATAAAACTATAAAGCAGCAAGAACGAAGTTTAGAGAAATATTTCTAAACATAATTGGTCTCAAATGTCGTAATGTAAATTATTAAGGTTTTTTATTTGTTTTTTTGTAGTGCTTTTTTCCGTTTTCTTAGCATCACTCAACAAAGCATATGGCAGGTATCAGTCGCCTAAAGTGTATTTAGAATATAATAATAATAATGCGCCAGACAATACACACCAATCATCTGATCTCAAACTAGGGTATTCCCTGTGCTATGAGAACCAGACGACGACTATTGGGGGCGTCTCCCAGTACACCCAGACCCGAGACAATCTAGAAAAGTTCATTTTCTAATATGACCCGAACGGGAATCGAACCCGAAACCTTCCGCGCTTGGGTAACGTCTAAACCACTGCGCCATTTAGGTCGTCATGTGTATTTAGGTCGTAATATGTTGATATATTTGTATAAATTTCTTTTTAAAATTAATCATTGATACCTACAGTGCTGGTTAGTACAATTTAAATAAAATATGGACTTACAACTAATGGATATGAAATCTAAATAAATTAATGATATTAAATAAAATTCATAGGAACTAATAATAAACATTATGCCTGTTGATACTAATTTTGATACTCAACCTTTCCCATACAAGAATAAATCAATTGTAATACTCGTACTATATGAAGTTACCAATAATACACTTGAGGGTCATTCTAAAACATTTAAGTCAGATGTTGTATTAGAATTATAAGTACTCGAAATTACAAGTCGAGTGGCTAGAACGTTTCCCATGTCGCCGAAAATAGTTCCAATCGCTAAGTTAATTATGTTAATTTAACTGCTTAGAGAACTAACAGTACTTATATTGATTTATGATATTCTTTTAACGGCAATATAGCCAAGACTTGTTTCAATGGTTTTGGCCTTAATATTAGCTAATGATAATAGAGTATTTTTCAAATTCTTAAACATCTTCGAATCATATTTCATAACTAATTATACGTGTAAAACTCTTGTGTTATCACTGCTAATATCGAAAATAGTTATTTTTACGTATACTTTTATGAGAAATCGTCCGTAATGTTACAATTTCACATTGATCGACTTGCCCGTTTGATGACTGGCCCGTTGGCGCAGTGGCATATGTATCTGCTTTCCAAGCTACGGTCCCGGGTTCGATCCCCGGTCAGGTCAGAAAACGAACTTTTCTAAATTGGCTTAGAGACTGGGTGTTAACTGGGAGATCCCCCAGAGTTCGTTGCGTGGTACCCATAGTAGTACACGCTTACTTCATAGTTTGGGGTCACATAATCTGGAGTGAAAATAAAAAAAAAATTGTTAAAATCAAAGTTGTTTGAAACTTAAAAATAACAGGTAGGTTCTAAGTGTATACTAATTACATTATTAGTAAATTTTCTAAAGATGAAAAAAGAATTTTAATAATTTTCAGACGACGTCAGATCAATTGTATAGTTCCAAACTAAGAACTAAGTTATAGGTACCACATTACGGAATGTGGAACATCCTCAAAAAATTCTGCTAGAAAGGAACAAACTTATATAATCAAATATAATTATATCGACAATAAACACTGTTAGGCTTTATAATGTAAGCTTACGATTTGAGTCTTGCAACGCAGCACTGAAAAACGCAACAAAAATATTGAGGTAATGTCAAATAATTGAATACATTCACAAGTTCATTACGAAAATAACTCTTGATAAGTAAAACGATGTTCTGTCTCATTACCGTGGCTTTAGAGATTTAAGCCGAACACCCGAACACATTTCAAACGAAGTACGTTGTAAAACATAATAACAGCTTTTTGTGATCACCGGTGATTAGGCTCGTACCGCAGTTGTTTTTTAATAGACTCTCAAAAAAGTTCCCTCCAGAGTTGCTTGTCTAATTTATTTAGTGTCCACAATACAGGGAGTTCTAGTGGTTTTATTTGTCGAGTCTTTTTTTGGTAAAGTTTTAGTCGTTCTAAGAATATGTTCGTCAGAAATTGGCGTTTCTAATCGCTTAATATTTTATTCGTATACCTTTATCTTACAAGAGGAAAGTTATAAAGAAATAGCAACCCACACTGGCTTCGCACGGAAAGAATTTTTTTTAAAAATAAAATACAGCCCATGTAGAGCCAATGAAATAATTTTTAAAATCAATTGAATATTGAGTTAACCCATTAAATACAAACAAACAAATTCTTCATAATATTAGTATAGATAGGTAAAAAAAATTACTAAAGTCATTGTATCATTTTTATTGTACTAAATTATTAAATTATTAATTATTATTGCTCCATTTGCAAAATTTTCATTTTATAATAAATGTAAATGAAGGCGTAAATGAAAATTTAGTACATACAGTAGATTTTTGTTTGAAAAATGGAGACGAGTCTATGATATTTAAAAAATATATATCCTAAAATCATCTACAAATGATTTTGCGGCGAATGGTCATAATCCGATATCGATACGTTTAGTAGTTTAATATTACAATTTAAGCACTCCCTTATACCCAGGCGATAGTGTGAAAAGAGAATGACGAGATTTGAGGAGGCAATAGAAGTATGTATATAAAGGCCGTGTTGGCCCGTTACCCCGTTAAGAAGAAAATATAATGTATGTATGTACATATTATAATTGAAAGCTAAATTTCATATGTACTGTTCCTAATACATATAAGATCATCTACATGGGATTCTAAAAGATTTTCACAAACATTTTTAGCTATTATAGGTATTATAGATAGGTGAATAGCCATTTTGTATCGCAGACCGTTGATAGCACCATACAGGATAAACAAAGCAAACTGTTATTTTTAAATTACCGTTACAATATCATTTAAGCTTTGAACACATTAGACAATCTAGTTTCAATAAAAATCTTTGTTCACTTGTAATGTTCTGGAACTTGACAAAGTTGAATAATTGACAGACAAGTAATATTCATATTTTTATTCTCACAAATAAGAACAAAGTCTTGGACGCATAATATTATGCGTCCAAGACTTATTTCATTGTCGTAATTAATTTTCTCAGAAAACATTGTGATATGCGAACTTGAACTATGACACAGTGATACATCATCATACATCTCATTAAGTTAAATATGTTGCACTAGTTAAACATTTTAACATATCTCTATTAGAATAAAAAGGGGGCAAACAGAGTAGTCGGACTCACTTCATCATTTCACCCATCTTCGATACTACTGAACCCGAAATTTTAAATTAAAAACTTTATTTTCAGAATCTCAACTAAAGTCACAGTCATAAATATTAAAGATCTCCAGAAATTGAATGTGGAAGTTTTATCATTTTATAATTTTTTTTCACATTTTTTTTAACTATTTAATCAATAAAATTCATGCACACGGAGTAGCTACAATAGCTCAGACCAAATTTACACCAGCACTTTCAAGCATAATTCATAGTGTGTACTAATTACATTAATGGTAGATTTTCGAAAGGTTATAGAAAAATTACAATAATTTTCAAACGTAATCAGATCAATTGTATGGTTCCAAATAAAAATTAAGCTATGGGTAGCACACTACGGAATGTGGAACATACTCTAGAAATTCTGCTCTGCTGAGCCCAAATCACGTATTACCAAATTTTCAAATTATTGAATCAATAAAAAAATTTTTATAAAAAAAATTAAACCGCCTTTAAAAAGACACTGAAAGGTACAAAATAACTATCCTTTACTAATCGAAACCTAAGTACAATTAAAATAACTTTATAAATACGATACACATACCTATATAATTAAATTTGACAGTTACTGAAGTCGGTGCCAAGCGTACCAAACTAACAGATTTTCTGTTATTGCACATTGATTTGGCACTGACTTCAATGACTGTCAAATTTAATTATATAGGTATGTGTATCGTATTTATAAAGTTATTTTAATTGTACTTGGGTTTCAATTAGTAAAGGATAGTGATTTTGTACTTTTCAGTGTTTTTTTTGAAGGCGGTTTAATTTTTTTTATAAAAAAATTTTATTTCTCCCTTTTGAGTGATCTTGACCTAAATAAATATTTAAGGCAGGTCTGCAATTAATTCCGGCGCGTAACGATATATACAAGAGAATCAGCAACATTAATAAAGGTTATAATCAGGTCGCGTTATTTGGTGTATCTTCGAAGTTCAATCTCCAATACCGCTGAAATTTAAATGGGACCATTTCTGAACTATTACCTACCAAACGAAAAAAAAATTTTCAAAATCGGTTCATAAATGACGGAGTTATGAGGTAACAAACATACAAAAAAAAACAACCTACAGTTGAATTGAGAACCTCCTCCTTTTTTTGAAGTCGGTTAAAAAGTCAAGCAAACAGAGCTGCTATACCGTACATATGGTATATGTACAGTACATACAATATAGAATTAAACGTTAGCTTCATTTTTACTCATGAAGTCATTGAATGTGGACATTTATAACAACTCACTACTAGAACTCAATCGTAAACGATGCAGTGAAAGAGTTTTAATTAAATTCATATTCATGCTTACTTTATTCCATTATTACAGCACAAAGAAAAATAAAAAATCAATGAAGAAAATACAATATTCGTTTTATTACTAATGCAATTAGTCCATAATTAAACTGTAATTAACAATCAAATTTTATTGAATGTTTTTGACAGCGTAGATTTTCTTATGAATCCTTCAGAAATTTCTAACAATGATTCCACTAAGAATGAAGTCACTGAAGTTCTATCTGCACCTGGCCTAAGTCCACTCATAATCATAACATTTTATGTTACGACACCATTCAAATAAATTGACTTATATACGAGTGAAGTTCGCAAGATTGTCGCTTGGTTAAATCCAAGTCTATCGATGGACTCGAAACTTTGAAGATGCCATTAATTTTTTAAATTGTCAATAACAGTCAAGTTATGAAGGAAAATGGAGTTACTAACGTCAGATATTGTATAGACTTCAATATGTACTGTTACAATGTAATTTCAAACTTATTTTTAAAGCAAATATTGCGAAGTCATTTATTTACTTAGCCATATGTTCTAAAGAATAACTCCAATTTATTCAACATAAATTAAGTATTCTTCAACTTCGAGTTTAAGATCTTGGCCAAAAGATATCTAAAAATTATAAGTAATCTCTCTTAAAACGGATTTCCGCAAAGTAGTATCTGAATCTATATAAACAATAGATATTCCTCATAATATTTTAGGTGGTGAATATTTTATTTCTGTTTTATCTGTTACGTATGTACAATTATTGTACATATTATTAATGCTTTTAAATAATTTCTTTCCAAATAATGCAAATTTTTATTACGGATATCGTTTTAATTAACCGATGCCGGTATATTGGTTAATAAATTTGGTTAATAAAATTTTATCTCGACATATAGTGTTAAGTTAACTTACAAGAACAAGTTAAGACAAAATTGTCTCGCATGTCGATGTTATTGGAATAATCTTAAACCAATGTATCTTCCACGCTACTTGTTGTTTTAACAATAAATTTAACAGGAGTATCCCATCTTAACTCAAATTACCTTTCAACAAAACGGCAGTTACTATAATTGCTTCCAAATTTATTGACTGTCTCTCCCGTGGCATCTTGTTTAAAAAAAAGTTTATAAAAAACCAACATTAATTTCCACGTCAAGGCGTCGACTTGAACGTTTGTTTACTGACTTATTTGAATTTAGTTAGGCGACTCCAAATTAGGGTGCTTTTTGTCCCCACTTTATTAATATTCATTTGACTTTTGAAGATTTTTAGTTGTGATTAAGTTTGCTTTTGCTTGTAACAGCCCTATTGTTACTATTTTCGGGGATACTTTAAATTATAATGCTGATTTATCATAGAAACGTTTGTTTCTTCAAGTATGTTTGAAATATTGTTACGATTTATTATTGTTGTGATAAATAAATGACTTGTTATGAAAATATTTTAATTGAGTGCAATAACTTTATATTGTAAAGAGACTCCTATTAAAAAAGTTATTAATAAAAGTTTGAGTTAGAGTAATAGAAGGGATAATCATATGAATAATGAAATTACAGAGTCCGAAAGCAAAGCTCTGCTTCTAAATACCTATACGTAACTTTAAGACAGATAGAACCATAGTAAACTTATAAATTTTTATTTTATACTAGCAAACCCGGCTCGTTTCACTGGGCGATAGTTGAAGTTAAAATAAATTAAACAGATTTTATAATTATTTTGATACTGCAAAAAAAAAATCTACTGATCCGATCGCTACCAAACTTTACAGGAACACCCGCTAGGCCAATCTAAAGATTCCCTAAAAATTTCATCGAAATCGGTCCAGCCGTTTCGGAGTCCATAAGGAACATACATACATCGCCTATTATATATATATATTTGCTGAAGACGCAAAAACCTAAAAAGTAGACGTTACGACTACACATTTTGAAACAGTTGAAATTATACATACTAATAGGTATGTAATACATTTAAACTCTGAAAATAAAGTATTTAATACTACAAATAATATATTACAAGATAGTCGTAGATTCTGATTTTAAAAATGCATACATAACATTTAGGAAGTAAAACAAAATTGGAAACCAATTTTAATTGTCAGTTGTCAGCACTATAGCTATTTCTGGTTGCATAGAAATCACCCCAAACTCAATACGGCACACAAAAAATGTAACTTGGCAAGATGACAAATGGACTTTCCTTCAGGACAGAATGACAGGAACATTGATTTTGGACATTTTAATTCTAGGTTAAATGACATCAACCCGTAAAGTATTTGTATTTTAAGTGAAACGTTTGAAATTGCTTTTAGAGTAGTTTTGTTTGGATATGCAAAGAATTCGTTGGAACAGTAACGTGACAAAGTTATTCTAAAGTTAGGTTCTGTCAGAAATTCCTTAGTGATGCATTCTCTCATACCAAATATGAATAAGAGACTTTAGCATATAGATAATTGTTGGAACACCTGGGTATTATGGAATTCTATTGTTGGTACTCAATTTACGCGAAATCTTATACCTCATATCTTATACCGTGTTTAATTTGTAATACTTGTCTTTCAATTCGGTGACGACGTCGATGGCGAAGTGGTTTAGATGTTGCACCAAGCGCGGAAGGTTCTGGGTTCAATTCTCATTTGGGCAATTGAGGAAATGAACTTTTCTAGATTGTCTCGGGTCTGGGTGTACTGGGAGACGCCCCCAATAGTCGTCGTCTGGTTCTCATAGCACAGGGAATACCCTAGTTTGAGATCAGATGATTGGTGTGCATTTTCTGGCGCATTATTATTATTATTAATTTCATAAAATAACATGCTTAATGCTAATGAAACTAATACTACTATCGACAAAATGTGTCTACTTACTATTAATAATAGGAATACAATCGAACACAGAACATTCCAAATAGGATTAATAACTGAATACAAATTCTTTATTTTAGACTTTATTAACGATAACAAATAAGTCTTCAAAAATAGACTTCCTCAAAGTCGCCGCTTAGAAAGCTGTCATTACTTAAGGTGCCCAGTAGACTGGCAGCATTACCTCTTTGAATAAATACAATTTCTACGTCTCTTTGAAATAAAACATTGTGAATAATACGAACATTAATAATAAAGAACAATATACGAATATGATGAATTTCATATCAATTTAGTCAAGTAAACCCTACTACAAGATAATTTCGAACGTCAAATCTACTTTAGTTCAATTTGAAGAGAAAACCTGGACACTGAGAAGAACCGACAAGAAACTCAGATATTATTTTGTCAACATTATTTTACAAACGGTTTATTAAAATACAATATTTAGATAGTATTAAAATTTAATAACAAATGGCTATTCAAAGAGGTAATGCCGCCAGTCTGCTGAGCACCTTAAGCAATGACAGCTATCTAAGCGGCAACTTTGAGGAAGTCTATTTTTTAAGATAATGTTTAGTTTTAAGTTTGTAAATATTAACTTTAGAGTATGTATGTACTTTTTTATTATTAATAAATATTACGTATTAAAAAAAAGTAACACATGCACTTAAAATGTTCATGAAACAATTAAATGTAAGCTATGTACTAGATAATGACAATGACTTATGAACAATAACAATAGAATTTATATTTGTTTCCTACAATCAATCAAACTATTTATTTTCTAACGTGACTCTAAAACTCTACAGCTGTAATTAATACAAATATCGAGTTACAAGACCGGTAATTTAGAACTAAAAATTTGCCCACCTAAAAAGTAGCCAATTGGTTACAGCTTATTTAGTTGATCACATGCAACTATCGGATCAGGTTGTCTGATTTGTGAGCTAACTATTTGAACAATTCAATAAAAACGCGTTTATTATTAAATTGCTTATTGAAATTATATCGTGCAATATTTATGTGCGTTATTTCAAGTATTTAACTTGTGATGTCTTTTGTGGTGATGTCTGATGTGTGACAAAGTTTCCGTTTGGAATTGCTTGTCTTGTAGGTCAATTAATACAAACTATCCATGATTTCTGAATTTTCATACAATGTTAACTCGAACATCAATTATCTATCGATTCTTTATTCAAATTTTGTATCTAGTTCTTAAACTATCTTGCAATAAAAATTATATCTTCAATATTAAATAAGCGTTTCTGCATTAGTTCAATATGCATTTTCTGTAACACTCATTATTATGAATATTTATTGCAAACGAGTAAACAGAACTCTGTTAGTGAATTCTGCAAGTACACTTGTATATTTGGATTCATCTTCATATTTTTTGCTTTAGTATTGCCAACATTTTTGAGAGCAACTTCAATTAGCCTTTTGTTAGACGACATACGGTTTCATTTTCTTTGACAGGGCATTCTAATTTTAATAATAGATAGCCATCTTTATTTTAAACGTGTTAGGGTTGAAATTGGCATGATGATTTACTTCATGATGTTGACCATTTTGGGTCGTCGTCGCCGTAAAGTCTGCCGTGTTTGGTCCAGTTATTTCTATAGTGACACATGCGTTTGCGCAGCTGGTTGTCATGATTTGTTGCAATGGCATTCGCCACTAATGGTGTATCTATTTCGAGTTCTATAATAATATGAACATTGATGTATTATTCTTTATCCTATATTATTAACTTTGCTATTATTTACACAAAAAGCAATATTGACTCAACACTACTATGTTATATGCCCGACTTGTGTAGTTTACTTAATCCGATTAGATAAATTGATTCGAAATAGTTGTACTGTTTATATGTCTGTTACATAACTTTCATAGTTTTGCAGCATTGCTTTAGAGTTGAGACATGCGTTGTCGTTCTGTCTTTCACATTTTTATTATAAGCTAAAAAAGATAAAATGATTTGGAAATAATAAATTTGGAATGCTGCGTAATTTTGCGCGTAGTCTACCACACCAAGTACGCATGACCATTTACAACTCATTAGTTAAACCTCATTTGCTTTATTTAATTGAAATATGGGGCAATGCACCTAAAACCCAGCTAAAACCGTTACAAGCAATCCAAAACAAATTAATAAAACTACTATTTCATTATTCATATTTAACACCGACAGAAACCATTTACAGAGAAACCAAATCAATGAATTTAAATCAATGATACATATATACTACTTGTCTCTTAATAAGAAAAATTTTGAACAAAACTATACACAGTGACCTAACATTTATTAGAAAAAGCTTTTCTTACACACACAAATACATAACACACAGACAAAGTCATCTTATTTTACCTTCCACACGGACTAACTACGGAAAAAAAACTATTAGCTTTGAGGGCGCACAGATTATAATAAATTTTCATCAAATATTAAAGCAGCAAAATCATTTCCAATTTTTAAATCACAATTAATAAAGCATGTCTTGTTGGGTGATAATAAATATTGACTAAAATATATATATGGTTAAATACTGTACTGTTGTTAATACTTAACTACATTTAATTACTTATATCTTACGGCACCAGCTGTTTACTCAATGTCATTTCTTATGTAAGTGACAAATATGTTTTTAATGAGAATAAATTCTTTAAACTGATAAATACTGAAATCTGGTACCCAAATTATTATCCCTGACTTCTATTTTTTTTTAAATAAAATATAGCCCATATTACTTGCTGATAATGCAGCTTTCTATAGGTATAAGAATTTTTGGAAATTGGTTTATTAGTTTTTGAGTTTATCCATTACAAACAAACAATTATCTTTTTTCCCTTCGTAATATTAGTATAGATATACTGTAGGCAACATTAAACGTGAAATTCTTTTTCAATCAAAATTAATTAAATAATATTAAAATTAGTGAAGGTTTATTTCGTAGTTTACAAAATAATAGTACAATTATAAATCAAGCCTTGTCACTGTTCATCAGTTGCAGTGCATTAAAGCAAATAAAATTTCCAAATTGTCTTGAAAGTATTCAAAGATATGCGAGTAAAATAAACTTTAAATAATTCAAACGATTATACTAATTGTGTAACCACAAACTAGGTCCTAGTTTTCTACTGTGAGAATGATACAATAAACTGGGTGAGCATACACTATAGTAGGTAATCAGATTCACAAGAAAGTAAAATCGTTTTCTAAATTGATGTGATCGGAAATCAAATCCAGGGCCTTTTAGAAAGCTGATGTCACGTCAACGGGCTTCATTGCCTTTTTGACGGTTTATTTGAAACCACGAATTAGACTATGAGAAGATATTACATGGGTCAGTCTGGATCTCAATCTTATAATCATCTTGCTCTCTAATCTTGCCACCAATTAGCAGTATTTGTACTGTTGCATTTCTACATAGGAAGCCATTGACCTACAAGACAAGCAAACGAAAATTTTGTCACACATGAGACATTATAAGTTAATTACCGTACTTGAAATAAAGCACATAAATATTGCACGATATAACTTCAATGAACAATTTCATAATAAACGTGTTTTTAATGGAGCGTTCAAATATTTAGCTCACAAATCTGACAACCTGTTCCAATACTTGCATGTGATCGACTAAATGAGTTGTAATCAATTGACTACTTTCTTTAGATGGGCTATATTTTATTTCTACATTGCCAGTCTTTTAGGTCGATGTAGGAAACACATTTTAGTCAAAGGCGAAGCCAATGCATTTGCAACATGAAGTCCTTCATTGGCCTTGATATTTTAAATTTCCAATGACCTCTTTTTACTGACCATCAGGTCGTTTTATTTCGTTTTTCTCTCCATGATATAAAAAACTATGAACGCTAGTAGTAATAAATCAATATACTTACGTTAAAATAAAAGTGCAAACCGCTAAAAGAACACCAACAGGTACAGACCGTCCTAACGAAAGTAAGAAGTATTAACATAAACCTTTGTTAACAATAATATTTGCGAAGGCCGAGTTGGGGTCCTTGCAACAAAAGAGTGTTGTTCACGATCGTGTGGGAGACGTGAGTTTCAGACAAACAAAGGATACGGTTGCAGTCGCCAAGCTGTCTGCACGTGTTTTGTTGAAATCGTAGATGCTGTTGATAGTTTAAGCGATACGAATGGAAATCCATAATTCTGCACATATAATGGAAATCAAGTAGCAATAAATATTTTACACAAAATTAAAATTCTTTTATTTGTGAATTAATTAACATAAAATCGAAGAATTGTATAAACCAAATTTAAAATCTATAACAAAAAAGTTTTAAGTTCTTTGCACTAAGATTCAGCGAAAAAGATGTTGAGGTTGACTACCAATATTCACCAAAATTAAGTTAAGAATTGTCGAAAACAGTAGATTTTAAACAAAAGAAGCCCTTGGAAATGTGTTCAAGGTCTACGATACACACCTACAAACAGACAACGACACCTATGTTAAAACATATATATACAAATAATTTTTTTTAATTTATATATGCGTAGCCTCACGTTGTATCTTTGACGGGGTAGTCAGAGAGAGCAGAGTGCCAAGCATCGAAGTCCTCCCAAACTTCTTTCACCTCGTCAAATCTCATTTTATTCTATTTAAAATTTATCATTCATATCATATCATATCAAAAAAATATATAGATCTGTTTAAAAAGAATGGCGATATGAATGGTATGGAAACCCGAGGTCGTGATAAATTGGTTATTCCAAAATTTAAATTACATAAGTCAAATGTTTCATTTTTAGGTAACTGCATTCGTTTTTATAATAAAGTTCCTCAAGAAATTACTCAATTAACAGAAAATAAATTTAGATTTTAGATTTAGATTTAGATTTAGGTTATAAAACGTACATTGACTAGACAATCATTCTATAAAATAAACGATTTCATTGAAGATAAAACAATAGTCTGGAAATGATGTTCTCTGCACATGCGTTTATTGGCTTAATGAAAATATTGTATTTTAATAAATCTTTTGTAAAATGAAGTTGAAAAAATGATACCTGACTGAGTTTCTTGTCGGTTCTTCTCAGTGTCCAGGTTTTCTATTTGAACCGAACTAAAGTAGATTTGACGTTCAAAAATACCTTGTAATTGGGTTTACTTGAATAAATTGATTTGACTTTGACTTTGACTTTGATCATTCATGAAATAAAATAATATAAATTGTAACAGAAAATTATAAATAGAATATTAAAGTAAATGTTACATTTAAAATTAAACATTTTATGTCGACGAGCATGTTTTTAACCGCATATTACTAGTGAGCAATAGATGATTACGAAATATGAGCAAGGTTGCAGGAGTTGGTCCTGCAATAAAAAACTCGGAGTCATGATTCAAGTCCCTCTTGGAGTGGAGAGTAGCAGCTCCGTCCACCACAAATGTAAAATATTGTGGAGCCATGAATATGTGTATTAAAAAATACTGTTAACGTTGATATTGACATTGATCAAGATCTCTTATTACTTTAAATATCTTGAGAGGACTTTGCCGTATTGTGTCAAAATATCTTTAATAATATTATTAGTATGCAAGTGACTTAAGACTTAAATGAGCATACACCTTTATTAAAGCAAATAACTCGTTTATTTGTTTGTAATCTATAAAAAGCTGTGTCAAGTAATGCCAAGGACACGCATGTATATGGATGGAATGATTTTCCAGTTTCCATTTTCAGTAAAAACACGTTCCGATACATTCAACTTGCACATACGAACTTATTCGTGGCAACTTGAACAGGTCTTCACTACCATACATAGCCATAATATTTAGAACCTTATGATTATAAGGTAAAGGCACTTATTTGTTCAAAAATGGGTTTGGAAAATATTATAATAGCAAATACGTAGGACCGTAATCAAGGCCTTCGAGCCTTTAAGTTGAATGTCGGAGCTTTGTTTACATGTTAGGTGTATATGGAAATTAATAGAGGATAATGTTAATATACCTTACGCATGTATATTGAATATCAGAATGTTTAAGGTACATTAACTACAAAATTTATAATATATAGAATATGTATTTTAAAGAATCAACATATTTGTTTCCATAATGCACAATGTAAGAAAGTATACAGCGTGCCAACTGCTTATCTGCACGTCTGCGTACACGACACATATGTATTTACACGTGCTTACAGGTAAAAGTAAGGTAGGTCCATAAAAAATTTAATTTTTTTTTATCATTTTCGAATCTATTCATTATTAGATATTTCTAGTTGTATAGTTGGTACAAAAATAGAGCTTTTAAGGTCATACAATTAGGGTTTCACTTTTATCATTATCGATAAAATAATATATTAGCCCACTGCAGGCTAGGCAAAGACGTCTCTTTACGTACGGCACTGAGACCGGTCTTCTATGGCTATCTTCTTTTTGTCATTTGTAGATTACATACTAATAAAAATACATACAAATAATATTGCGAAACTAGTCTATATATTAAAAGATTACTGTTAAGAAATATGTTATCATTGACGTCAATATACATACCTTAGAGTATATCGCTTACATATTTAAAGCGTGTTATACCTTCCAAAATGCGTATTGTGTATTGTCACACGTTCTGTTTCCGGGACGATTGCACACATTGGTTCCCATTTACGGAAATTCAACGATATTGAATTGGACGACGGGGTTTGAATCATAATTTTATTTGTGTAGGGACAGTAAAATTAACGGGACTTGTGAGCTGGTCAGCCGAGAATACGTGGCATAAGTCTTAAACGATTGTATGCTGACGCTTTAACACGTCTACCAATAGCTAACTTGTACAAGTTCTGGTACCGCAGCAGAATTTCAGCTGATTTGCACTCGATTATAAAAAAATTACGAAAATCGTTACTGTAAAGGACAAAATTAATCGTGTAGAGAAACATAGTATAACAAAATCGAACAAAAATGTTAAAGCGAAACTAAAGATAATACTGCTTAATTACACGTGTAGAGAGAATAAGTAAAAATTTGAAGAAAACTGCGAAAAATACCAAAAGATATTTAAAAAAGATTTTAAGCACACATATCAGCAATTGCATCAAAATTTAAAATTCATAGAAGAAAATAACACCACTCAAATTTCATGTGAAATTCTGTATAAAAACTAAAAAAAGTTTATGCTGTATAAAAACTGTTGTTTATTACGATTTGAATCCATTGACGTAATATTTTGTTTATTTATTCAGTTCCATTATCACTAATTAATAATTATATTTTTAAATTTATTCCAGCAAATAAAAACTATACATGTACAAATCTATACCAAAACAATTCTTTAGTTAAGTTTTGTCAAATTGCTAATTTAATTCAAAGACCGCTACAGCTTATTCATTGCGCCGAGTCAAACGACACGTTTTCCCAAACTGGTTTCCCGCGAGCTTTATGTTTGTTTACATGTTATTTTTAGCAATGTTTTGTAGGATTGTGATCTTCTAATTTTTTATTTATCTCTTCAATAATCAGTAAGTACTTACTACATGGCATGTTTTTCAAATCTTTGCACCACATTGTATGTTAGTGTTTCTTACAATACTTTAAAAATTAGCAAGGCAAAGATATTCGTACATTCTCTTATCCTCACTTAAGGTCATGAGATCCCATTATAACTAAGGCTGGAAAAAACAGGCAACATTCAAGGGTGATATAACGCAGAAGTAGGCAATTTGTCAGGATATACCAAGCCTACAGTTCAGTTTTCGTTTCACAGATTTGTACCCTTACAACATGGCCAGAGCTGAACCACACTTATAAATCATACCAATCACCTTATTGATATTTTAATCAAAACAAAACAATAATTGACTTTCTCATCACTATCTTATGTGTATGCATCGTCACGTCCAACGCCACCTACGGTCTTGGGATTCGTGTACGAAATATCAATGACGGCCAGAGTAAATAGACCTCTCTCAGTGTGCAACCCGTTTGATGTAGCCAGTCATATTTAATTGGTACTCGTTACAATGTAACACATTGCGTCCTCTGCTTGCTAAAATATTAAAGCAAATGTGAATCTTAGATTTTGTCCAGAAGTACACCAGTGACTTTGTGGTTTGAAGATCCAGTAGTAAGAGCCACTGGAATACTGTTATAGATTTGTTGAGATAAAATTATAAACTTTATTAGCTGTACCTGTACACTATGGTTTCATCCGCAAAGAACACTTATTTTTATCAAAATACCATGTAAGGTACATTAATTGGGGATAGTCCAGCTTTTTATTAGTGAAAAATTTTTAAAATCTAAACTGGGCAATAAACCATACAGGTTTTCAGTCACCATTCCATAGGCTCCGGTTGACTTGTGCAGTGCACAATCTTTCCAGTAGACCATAACTAGTAGGGCCTCAAGACCTCAAATCTAGCTCATCGACTTCTGATCGCCTACTGATATGTCACTGAAAAAAATTTCGGAAGTAAAACAATAAAGAGGAAATTGGGAAAATTCCCGATTTTAGGAATATTTTCGGGAATTTACTAACGTTTTTCCATTATTTTTTTTTTCGTGAAAAGAACCACTATATAACTGCTATTATGATGATAACGAGAACCAACATCTTATTGTGCCTTTCAAACCACAGAAAAGTACAATATGGAACGCTACTTAGATCACATACGGAATGTAAGATTTTTTTTATTTGTAAAAAATATTAGCAATCCTAGGCAAAAACGTGTGAGGAGAATGATGAGATTTGAGGAAGCGAAAGAAGTATGTAAGGAACGCGAAGCTTGGTGCTCCGTCCTCTCTGACTACCCCTTTAGAGATATAGCGTGAAGATGTTATGTTAAAAAGGACACACCATCGACATATTTACAGACACATTAATACAATAAATTTAACATAATAACTACATATAAATTATATTTCAATGTGAATATTCAGTACAGGCGTGCACAGCGTTTATTAAATGTAGCAAGCAAAAAATAAAAATACTTAGTTAAGTGTACATACGTAATAAGATTTCTAAGAAACAAGTGTATTAACGAAATAGCTATAGCTATCTTTTCAAACGTCTTGAGATGATAATTTTCGGGATTTTTCACTTATTTCCCAATTTTGGCCTTTTTTCGAGAATGTCGCACTTATACTATCATCATATTTATGTTGCTTAGGCTACCAGTCCAGTATATAACCACGTGCAACGTTACTTCTAATGAATGTATTAAAAGCCTAAGCACCATTATATTACAAACATATGATTTAACATTAAAGTACAAGAAATGATAACGGCAGCAAAATTTTCAAATAAAATTATTCTAAAATTAGCAACAAAAATTGTAGTTTATTTCCATATATACAATATTACAAAAGCCATCCATCAAACATTCAATTCGTATGTCGGTGAAACACAAAGGTGCGGCTCATAAACGACGAATATAAACAACCAAGCGCCACTGAACCCGAAGAAATTCCCGCCGTCTATTTATCAAACTGGAAATAACTAGAATAGTAAACAAATAGTTGGGGCGTGCGTTGACGTAGGTCACGAACATCTGGCGCTCAGTTTTTAAGTTTACTGCGTATTTGTGTGAAGTTTTTAATGCACCAAATGTTGGCGACGTCTGTGTAATGTCTGGACACGTATCGAATACTATTTTTGTATTACAAACATTCTAATCACTTTAAAAAAAGACGAATAAGAAAAAAAGTAGGTTATCTTCATAAACAATCGAATTACGGCTTTCTTGTGTATATTTGTGTGGTAGAGCCATGCTGTATTGTAGCAAGAATTGGGTTGGCTCACCCGTTAAAATACCACCCTCTCACAAAATATCGACGTGAAATAACAGTATCTATTGCTGTCGTGTTTCGTTTGCTGAGCGAAAGTGCCGGTGGAACATCTCCTTTCTCCTCTTCCTTTCTTTAAAGGCCGGCAACTCACCTATACTTCCCCGGACTTCACGGGTAACCGTGAGCGGCGGTGATCACTTTCAGGCGGTGATCAGGTGACTCGCTTGCTCGTTTGTCCCCTCTTTTATAAAAAAAAAACATTTGACAGTGATGGAATGCACAACTACATGCAAACTTATTTTCTGTTTGCAATATTAGTACGTCCGATTACATAATGTACCGGCAGTTGAAATAATATTTAGGTTACATTATACTTATTTTATGTTACATTATATTTATTTACTTAACAGTATGATATAATATTTATTATGTATAGTAGCTCCTGTACGATAAAAACACAGCTCTATCAAATTCCATTCTGTACAAATCGCTTACGTGTCTTTCTTACAGAAAACAATAGACATTTAAAATATTAGCTTGAATAAGATTCACGATAAAAAGTTGTCATTGGTTGACATCCAAGAAAACTAAAGATAATTAAAAAAATGATTCGTAATATTTTTTTTAAATTGAAATGCATGAGTAGGTACTCACATATTTGGTTCAAAACGCCAACACAAAAAAATTACTTCAAAATTTCATTGACATGAACATACACACACATAGGTATATACATATATTCGTATCTTTACATTAACCCCTAACAAAACATGTTTCAAAAAAATTAATTCCGCTCAGTATTAAGTACATAAATTGAAATATTCGACGCTGATAAACTCCACTTAATTTAACAGAGACAAACATCACATCATTCTTTTTTGACCCACATCAAGTTTTTGGATGAATAATTTGAACATTACAAAAATATCAGAATTGAATTACTCACGATACATTTCTTTATCTTCATTTTCAATTTACAGCCAGTATTCAGACAATGTTAATTACTTTGGTGCGCGCGTCGGAACTCGCAAACATTCGCTCAAATTGATTGCAAATTGGAGGCTACCGGTTTTGCCTTGAAAAACATTGCTCCCAAAGATGAAAGGAAAGCGACTTTGTGCTAATATACTGCATCTAACTTATTTCTTTATATATTAAGTTATATGTTGTATAGCATTTTGAGGGCAAAAATACCCTGCTTCAAAACCTATAATAACGAAATAAATATTATATAGCTCAGTTACAAATTCAATGAGAAATAAATATTCGCACAGTGGTATGAAACAGATTATTTAAGTTATATTTGTATACAGTTTTAATCTCATTCATGAAGAGAAATGTACTGCGTCTTAACTAACTCATATGATATAGTCTACTACTAACTAGCATTTTTCAGTGCAAAAAAAGAACAACTGTCTAAAAGAGTGGAGAAGACTATTGAGAACATTGAAAAACTTTAAAATAAATTATCTGTGGACTCCAAAATCTATGGATCCGATTTTGATTAACTAGATTTATTTTTCTCTGTGATTTTTAATGAATTATTTGTTAATTTGGTGTAAGAAAAAAATAGAAAAAATAATAATATTTTAATATTATTGCTTCCCTTCCATAACACGGAAAAAGTACAAATTAATTTAAAAATAAATAAAAAGTTGGGTTCAAAGTTCCTTCAATTTAATATTTTTCGTTTATTTCTGAGCTTTAGGGTGGCTTGCACCAACTATTTAAACTCGATTTAAGGATTTGACATCTCGCTTACACCAACTATTAAATAATTTGTGCAAGCGAGATGTCAAATCCTTAAGCTTTGGATGATCAGTTTACAATTTACCAAATTTCATCTCAGAGAAAGCAGACGTAAAGACAGACTTAATGATGAGGTGTCAAATAAAAGCTAACTAAAGTGCGTTTTTAAAAAGGCTACGAGTTACTCTCGTCTTCAAAATACTTGGGACTCTGTCTGTTCTCTTTGTCTACCCCATTGGGAATAAAGCGTAAAGATAAGGATAAAACGTAAAGACTAGCCTAACGGGGTAGTCGGAGAGGACGGAGGGCCAAGCTTCGCGGTCCTTACATAATTCTTTCACCTCCTCAAATCTCATTATTCTTCTTAGACATTTTCGCCTAGGTTCCCTTTTGACATTTTCGTCAACTAACACTGGTTATTTTGATCTTCACAAGTCAGCCTTTGTCTTCCTTGTTTTCAGCTACCACTCGCTTTCGCTCTGTAGATTTTAATCGACAATCTTTCTTCAAACATCTAAATATTCATTTCTTATGTACATGTGTCTTCAAAATGTCATAATATGTATATGTATGTAAAATTATCACATGAAATTTAAAAATATTACGAAAATCGAAACTAAAGTGAAAAACATTTTCACTTTAATTTCCATTTTCTTAAGCTATCGAAATTGAATTAAATTATATTTTTTGTACATAAAAATAAAACTTTACGAGAATGCTACGAGAACTTTTTTGGGCTTTGTAACGTCATATACAAATTTATTACAATTTACATACTTACATATCGTCACGCTGTATCCCCAACGGGCTATTACAAATTAGTTTCATTATATTAAAAAAATTACATGAATATTACGGAACACTAATTGAGGAAGTACTATTTACGATTAGCTGGTTTTTAGGGTTTCGTAGTTAAAATAGAAAAAACAGAACCCTTATAATTTTCTTGTCTGTCTATATGCTGCAGTCAATATCTTCTTTCACAATTACACCTACTGAGCTGAAAATCCAGACCCGTAAACTGATAACACAAAACCATGAAAAAAGAAATGAGATTTTGAACTCATTATTTTTTTTAATTAACTGCGAAACCCTAACTTAATGCGTGTCCGATAAACTTCTAGTGGGATTTTTTCATTCTCAACACAGCTCTCGCTTCTCGCTTGTATCCGAATTGGCGCAGTAACATCACATTGCACTTATGTTCACCGATTTATCAGGTGGTTTATTTATGGTTTGTTTTTTTAAAAAGGAAACTTTAAGTGTGCTTATAAGCACCGGCATAGATGATATATCTCTACGGCTAATCTTACTTTGTAAGTGGAGCTAGAGATCAGCTTCCATCACTGTAAAAAAGTTTGTTGTTTTTAAAACAGTAAAAAAAGCTCTAACTGCATTTGACTGGCCCGTTGGCGCAGTGGCATATGCATCTGCGTTCCAAGCTAGGGTCCCGGGTTCGATCCCCGGTCAGGTCAATTTAGGAAATGAACTTTTCTAAATTGGATTGGAGTCTGGGAGTTACTGGGAACTCCCCCAGAGTTAGTTGTGTTGTACCCATAGTACAAGCTTACTGCTTAGTTTGGGGTCACACAATCTGTGTAATTGTCTGGAGTATGTAAAAAAATAATATATAATTTATTTAATTTTTAGGATTTCGCAGCAAAATAGTAAGAAATAGGCAAAGTATGGATCGGGCCACGCGCAGTGTAGGGTTCCGTAGTTGCCCGTGACAGTACACGTGCTTAGAAGGGGGCTTTTTGATACTATGAGCACATTACGAAATTTTTACTTATCGAAGTACGTTGTCGACTATTACTCATTAACTTGTAAAACCTACTTAGCCGTGATAGCCCTTTTAACTTCGTTATACATATACGACATTTGACTCAAACAAAACTACTTTATAATTTAATATTTTGCAAACGAATCCTTGAACTGAAAAATGTTCTGTACATACCCCCAATATTTTTGAAAAATCTATCGCATAAGAGGTTACGCCGCGGAAAAATTTTGCTATGGAATAACACGTTGGTGCACCGAATTCAACTCGGAAGATCATCCACCGAAGATAACTGGAGGACAGGAATTTCAGTTACTCAGCTTTAATAGTTCTATAAAAAGGGAATTCTAAGGTTAAAACAAGTTATTCTAATTGTGTTACACCAAAAGACGACTATGCCAAAAAACAAAATAACATTTAATGAAAAATTCCCGTAAGATTATTTTTTACGGCGGAAGGGGCAAATAAAACTCTCATTAACCAAATGAAGCACAACAGCAATAGATGCTGTTATTTCACGCCGATATTCTGTGAGAGGGTGGTACGAGTATTTCACCGGGCGAGCCGGCCCTATTCGAGATGCAATGTAGCAAGGCTCTACCACACGAAACATATTTATTTTCACTCTTTATTGAACGCCCCTAGTATACCTAACATAATAGATGAGAGCACAAAACGTTAACCATCGCGATCTTTATAAATATTTGTATACTCTTTTCGCCTCCTCAAATCTCGTGATTCTTCTTGCACACCTTTGTAAGAAATGCAGACATTTTTGTTTGCTAACGCTTTTCTTACTTGATCTTTATAAGTTAATCTATACACAATTACTACAATTTTTTGACCCCTAATTAAGCACTACCCTTGTATTGATATCACATAACAGACTGAAGAAGCGTAGACTCCAAGACAATTTGTAAAATTAATTTTTCTCGTCAATAATAATAATTATTATTAAAATCGAGTTCTGAGATCGATTATAATCGAACCCGGAACCCAATTTTAACTGTTGATGTGCTGCGCTAACTACCGCAAAAACGGCCTGTCGTAAACCCATTAAATTTTTTTTTTGAATCCTTCGATTAACATTGTAATCTAACCTCATTTTTATCACTACGTGTTTTCAACGAGAAAAACGACAGTGTCAAAATCATTACATAAAATCATAACAATACACCCACACATATAAAAAAGCGAATATGCGTCCGCGCAGCGAGTGAGCGAGGTCATTCACCTCCGTCCAGTAGCTTCACAACTTTTTTTAATACAATATAAATAATGTAACACTTATCTCTTGCTATAATCTTTATAGGAATGATTCAAGCGGAAAATTTAATGGCCTAATCAAATTGAAAATGGGAATGACGATCATTATTATATTAATTAAAAACATGTTGATAACAAATTAACATTTTTCTTTGACTAAATGTTTTAAAGTTTACATTTTTTAATGTTTATTTTTATTACCAAACACTTTAAAACGCTTAAATACCAAAAACCAAAACCAAAAATTTTAAAACATTTAGAGTCAAAGTAAAATGTTTCTTTTATATCAATAAGTTTTTAATTAATATAGTAATGATCGCCATTCCCATTTTCATTTTGATTACATAATAATTTTACAAAGCCAAATTTCTTTAAATAATACGAACTTTTTTGTAGCTTCAGTCTACAGAAATTTTATTCTACTGGGTGATTCCGTTAATTTCATAAGAAGATTTTTTACGCGACTTTTTTTGTCCCTCTTTTTTGTCTTGCATAATAAGGTGTCGTTTAGAATTTTATTTGATAACCAGTAATTCAGTATATCGTATCGCGTTACCAGATTGATATTCAAATAGCTTTTTTTGTAATAGAAGAAATCGTTTTAGGAAATAATCAATTAGACTTAACACTTTGTACGTCAACAGACATATATTATTGAGACGAAATCATTTATCATTCACACAGTAATCGTATCATATTATTAACATATTCAAAAGCCAAAAAAAAGTTATTTCGTATTCACAAACCGATATAGGGGTACGATAGTTTTGGGTAGTATATTATTATTCTCCTAATAGCTAGTAGGTAACATTATCTTTTTTGGTTTTAATATCTTTTTTTGGTAATTGAAGGCGTTGGAATCATTACCTTTTTATTCAAAATAGTTATAACAATACAGCAGATATTGGAGTAAAAAATGATTGTAAGGGCATTTTTGAGAGATTTCGTTATGACGCAGTTAATTTTTCTGTATCTATAATAACTTTATGTACTTGTAATGTTTTTGTCATAAATTGTTCAACATCCCTTTAATATGACATTATTCAGCATTATTAATGAGTAAGAAGTCTCGAAACTTTTTGGTCGTCATTAACTTTTTACTATTTCCGAAGTAAAATTAAACTTAACAGTAAAATCAAAGCACACATATTGTTAGACAATAAATCAATTACAACTCATGTCAAAAGCAGCACGCATTAGCGAGCGGTTTCAGTCAACAGTCCTGAGTCCTGTTGACGGTACTCCACTTTGTAGTAATTTGTTTGTCTTTGTATAACGTGACCCGTCGAAACATGTCACTCGGTATTGCGAACGACACTTTCAGATTTGAAATTAACGAAGTATATATTTCTTTACTTAAATAGCAGTGTAATTATTCATCACACGACCTGCGTAAGTACGAAATCTAGTATATACGGTATAGCATTTTGTCTGTTTTATTTTATTGTCTAAACGTGTAGTGGAGAAATTGAATAGTACCAACAACACAACTTTTCTAACAAGTAATTCTTTACGAAGACTAATATTAATTAAATAATGTAGATTGAAATAAAAATTGACGAATCAACGTAGATATAAAAAAAATGTGTAAACAAGCGATTCATTTAAATAAATACATCATTAATTTTTATTAATAAAAATCTGTTGAAACTAATTTACTTTTGAAGAGACTCATCAATTACTCGGTCGTTTACTGCAGACGATTTTTTATATTTTCTTCTAATTATCGTTTTATTGATTATTTATTTTGTAGGTACTTACATGTGCAAACTTTTATGAAAAAATTAAATTCTCATAAAATTAAATACAAAACAAATATTTTTCGCTACTTAAAATAATTATGTTCATAAGTGAGTCAAGTTAGGTATAGTTCCAAATGTTAGCTTTTGCATTGTTTCTTTTCTATTGAACAATATATACACTCTGTCAAGAGAGTACCGGGAAAAGATCAATAATACACGAAATGTTAGTTATTCATCCAAATTTATTTTATCACCTTCAAAGTATGCTTCTTCAGAAACGATATACTTACGCCAACGAATAATCCAATCATCAAAACATTTTTTAAATGCTTTTTCCGGAATTGAGTTCAGTGCTCGCTGCGAATTCTCCTTTATGTCTTCTACCGAATGAAAACGGGTGCCACGAAGTGGTAATTTGAGTTTAGGGAAAAGAAAGAACGGCTGGAGCCATATCTGGTGAATAAGATGGTTGCTCGATGGTTTTTCTTGAGTTTTTGGTCAAAAATTCGTTCACAATGATGGCCTTGTGCGATGGCGCATTATCGTGGTGCAAAATCCAAGAATTTTCTTTCCACAAATCTGGCCTTTTTCGTCGAATTTGCTCTCTATTAAACGCCGCATAACGCCCAAATAATATTCTTTATTTACAGTTTGACCTTCTGGCAAGAATTCCGAGTGCACAACACCGCGATAGTTAAAGAAAACAGTCAACATGACTTTGACTTTTGATCGACTTTGGAGTGGTTTTTTCGATTTCGGTTTCGGTTCAGTTGGAAGGCGCCACTCCGAAGCTTGTTGACTAGTTTGCATGTTAAACTCGTGAACCCACGTCTCGTCACCAGTAACAATGCGTTTCATGAATGTTGGGTCGGAATTGACTCGTACTAGCATGTCCTCAGTGACTCTTATGCGATTGTGTTTTTGAAGAAAATTCAGGTGTTTTGGGACTAGCCGAGCGGCAACATGTTTCATACCCAAGTGATTATTTAAAATGGTAAGGATCGACTCGTGAGACACAGAAAGTTCGGCGGCTATCTCTCTCAAACTTGAATGAGGATTTTCAGTTACTATTTCCTTCGCTTTTGCGATGTTAACTTCAGTTGCAGACGTTGATGGCCTACCAGAGCGAGGCAAATCTTCTATTAATCTCGATCGCATTTGAACGCTTTGTATCACTCATAAGCACATGTTTTTGATAAAGTCGATTCAACGTAAGCCTTCTGTAACATTTTCAGTGACTCCGAACACGAAATTCCATTGGCGATGCAAAATTTAAGACAAACACTTTGTTCGATGTTTTTGTCCATCATGAAATTCGCAACACACACTAGAATGATATAACTAAAAACAGCACTGTATTTAATCTAAATAACAGATGCAACTCAAATTCTGCGCCAAAATGGAAAACAGTTGTGCCAATCTAACAACAACAAAGAAAACAAAAAACTGAATTTGGAACCATAAACAAATCATCCATTCCCGATATTTTCTTGACAGAATGTATATTATAGCTTGCCGGCAACTTCGTTCGTTAAATAGCCTATGTCATATTTTGAAAACTAGGGGAAGGTCCGAGAATTAAATCTGTCATCTTAGTCGATTCATCGGTTTAGCCGTGAAAACGTAACAGACAGACAGTCATACAGATAAAGTCACTTTTGCAATCATAATATTAAGAATAGACATTGTAGATGGTTTTAATTTAATCCAAATAATCTCATAAAATGATCGCAAGAAAGGCATAACATTCTGTGTTACTAAATTATAACTAATTTTAGAATAAAAATAAAACGTAGAAAATCTTTAAACCGAGTGAGTGGTAGCAGAGACCAAAACTGACTAATGAAGATCAAATAAGCAGAGTATTAGCTAACAGAAACGTCAAAGCACTTGCATACCTAAGCGAGAATTTGTGAGGAGAATGTTGAGATTTAAGGAAAAAAGAACGTATGTAGGTATATGAGAACCGTGATACTTTGCACTTCGTCCTTTCGGCTACCTCGTTAGCGATACAGCGTGATGATATATATGTACATATTTGATATAAAGTAAACGTTTTTCAATACTCAAAATAATTTGATTATTGAACCTAAGTAATAGAATAAATAATTTAATAAATAAATAAATAAATGAGTGAGTGAGTCAAGTTATAGTTTCATTGCCATCAAGCTATGACCGCGTTCTAGAATCCGCGCTGTACAGCAAAATATGCGCTATTTATTTAATAATTACATTTCAAACTAAATGGGTAATGAAACAACAACTTCACTTTGTCACTGCTAGCCGTTTTCGATTCATTCAGTTAGTCAAATTTGGGAAAAATATCGCAAAAATAATTGAAAAATATGAAAAAAATTAATGACCCATTATTATGTCCGTGTAACCGAAGCCGCCTCTGTCTCGAAATGAGCTTTTGATCTACATTAATTTAAAAATTGAATGCGATAAAGCGTAATTTGACATTTTATTGTTCACAAAATATTATTAAAAAATACAAGAAGTGCAAAAAAATATAATTTTAATAAAAATAAATAAGTAACAAATACATCTTTGTCCATTTTTTACTCTTTCCATAAATTACTATATTTTTTGAAATGTGCTATAAAATCTGCCGAAGAAATTTTGGCAACTCTAATAAGAACACACTGGCGCGATAGGTTGACATTCTCGTGTATTTATTAAAAGCGAATGTAAACTCTATTCACTAGGCAACAACGTTCGAATTTCTGGGAACTGCCTAACCGCGCGGTAACCGCGAGGAACCACGCGGGCGAACGCGGTTGGGTAGTTCCCAGAAATTCGAACGTTGTTGCCTAGTGAATAGAGTTTACGTTCGCTTGTAATAAATACAAGAGAATGTCAAGCACGCGGCCGCCGCGGCCGCAAGAAAGTTTTCGCGTCGTGTATCTGCTCTGTAAAAATATTACAGAAAGCTCTAGCTCCCGATAATCATCTCTGGTAATTACGTTAGTTAGTTCTGCAGCGCGGTGAAATTCCAGCAATTTTTCAATCTCGGAAATGGTTAGGCACGATTCTATCTTTTATCTGGAGTATTTTAATTCAAGGGGATCGATTTTTTCCAATGATTTCTAAACTTTTTAAGAGTGGAATACCAGGGCTTATGGTCACTTGTTTCATTTTTACTTTGAATAGGTTCGCTTTTCAACACCAGTTCAAACACGTGATGGCGGAAAGCAAAATTAAGCATTTCTCTATCAAGCTTATGCTCAAGGAGTACACAGGCTCCATTCCAGTCTAATATCGCTTTCCAAACAGATTGTGCCTGTTCTTTGCCCGTAGATATATGTATATATACAGAGATTAGCACTTTCGTTCACAGTTAAATTCACTTCACGAATATTATGAAACAATACTGCGAGAACTTGTCTATTTGAAGAAAGTTTCGAATCCGTTGCTTGATGTTTGGTATAATATATCTTTCTTTGAACTATGTAATTTTACTGACATGTTTACTCAATAAAATTCGTACATAACTGACGAAACAATAAGAAATTATAAGTTCATTAAGGCGTAAGCGTGCGCGCTCAAGTATTTAAGTACTGACAAGTTTAGATGCAAGTTTATTTACAATTGTTTTGACATAAAACTAGAGGGTATGCGTTAAAAAAAAACAACTTTGATTTTTTTGGGACACCCTATTACGTACTATAGAACTTAATATTATACACATACATACATATGTTTTCGCTGCATCCCTAACGGGGTAATCAGAGAGGACGGATCAAAGCTTCACGGTCCTTACATATTTCTTCGCCTCCTCTAATCTCAGCATTCTCCTCGTGCATTTTCGCCTAGTATGCGGCTGCTTTTGACAGTTCCTTCAGCTAACACTCTAGTTATTTGATCTTCGTAAGTCAGCCTTGGTCTTCCTTGGCTTATACTAACACTCACTTTCGCTCTGTAGATTTTCTTCGTCAGTCTTACATCACTCATTCTTTCTATGTGCTCGAACCATCTTAGCATTCCTTTCTTCATTTTTACAATAACACTTTCGTGCAATCCTGTCATAATGCCTATTTCTTCGTAATCCGTAAATTTATTTCGTTAAGTTAAAACCCTATTATCGTAAAAGTGAAGAAAGGAATGCTAAGATGGTTCGGGCACATGGAAAGAATGAGTGATGTAAGACTGACGAAGAAAATGTATAAAGCAAAAGTGAATGGTAAAAGAAGCCAAGGAAGACCAAGGCTGACTTATGAAGGTCAAATAGCTAGGAGTGTTATCCGACGGAAATGTAAAAAGCACTCGCACACCTAGGCGAAAATGTGTGAGGAGAATGATGAGATTTGAGGAAGCGAAGGAAGTATGTAAGAACCGCGACGCTTAGCGCTCCGTCCTCTCTGAATACCCCGTTGGGGATACGGCGTGAAGATACGTATGTATGTATGTAAAACCCATGAAGGAAGTAGATAATTGTGTCCACTTCATTAGCGTTCCGCAACGTTGTCGTGTCAACAGATCGAGAAACATATAGCTCCGAAACAAACCCATTATTATTTAATTTTTCACAGGTTCAGTTTGCCGAAAGGTATCTGGGGCGCGCTATATATACTAATATATTATCTACAAGTCACATATAACATATTTATAAGAGATGTATTCAAATACACAAGTTAGTAACATTACACCAGTCGTAAATGTAGAATGGGAGCCCATCAATAGTCATTGTGTTTGTAATGCGGTGTACATTACGTAGCAATTGAATACGATATCAGATATATGAAGATGAGATTAATATGGACTTGCCTTGTCCTTGAAACAGTAATAATCACAAAACTAACAACTTGACTAAGAACTTCATGAAAAGTGCTACCGCAAGATTTTAAACATACAATGCGATCACAAATGGTATAGTTTAATTAACTTCAGTTTGAATTTTATAAACGCATAATACATATTACGTAAGTATATTTTATGCATGCATTCAAATTTCTGGTAAAAAGTACTTTTAATCAAATAAAAATAATTATTGTTCCAAGTAACTTGTAGAATTATTCATAACTAAATGTTCTATTAAGTGTAGTAAGAATGTAGAATCAATAATATAACATTTTTGATTATTTCAATAATACTGCACTAGCTGTCCATTTATTATGAATGGTCAAATTCAAAAAATACTGGCGAAATAAAGAAATAAAGAGCATAACGATGGATATTTTGCTTTGCATAATATACACGGATTTGTTTTACATTTTACATAAATAAAAATTCAGTTCATTTTTAAGTTTCTACAATATTTTTTTAAATAAAGAACACCAATCCATTGAATACAATCCAAGCCAAAATTATCTTGAAATTATAATAAAATAAATTTATTTTTTCCTACTTTAAAACTTTAGGCTTGTTTTACGACCAATTTGACTTAGACAACAAAGTAAAATTTGTTTCAATCTAATTTACCAGAAAAGTAAATAAGGTTTCCTATTTCATTTAATTAATTAAGACAAGTTTACATTACATAAAATACTTTTTGACTTAAAGTACACCAGAAACATTTTTAAATTAATTTAATTTTACATAAACATTGCCCTTAAAATACTCTTTTTATAAAAGATTCAAATAGGTAATTTCACTTTTTGGCGAATTAGATTAAAACAAATGGTTGGTTTAGAATCTAGGTGGTACTGAATTCCCCAGTTCATCGTAAGAAAATTATGATCTTAACTTTAATATCTGACACAGATTAAGACAAAAGCTGATTTATTAATGTGAATAACTAAGATAATGTAAAAACTCTTACCACTGCGACGTTATGTGAGAACACTAATAGAGTAATATAAGGTCTACTTTACTTGGCACTCCGTCCTCTCTGCCTATTCCAATAAAGATACAGCACGTATTCTTGTGTGCATATTATAAATGTATAAATGTATTATATAATAAAATTAGATTCTAGAAATTTTACTATCACTCTACAATCATTAATCGTGCAAGAAAACCATTAACAGGAACGTCCACATTAAGTCTAATATTATTGTATCTACGCATCTGGTCACGGCACCGTAGTTTGTCCCACAGCATGTATGGTTCAATAACTTCATAGATTGTTCATTACCTTGACAATAAAGAAATTGTTAGCGTGATAATTAACAGATTAAAGATAAGTTAACTGATAATAAGAAGTAACATGGTCCAACATATTATTTTCTGTTGCTTATCTTAATTTTATTAGGAAGATTTCTTCAAGAGCTCGGGACTAGGAATGTAGTGATTTTTTTATTGAATTTTACTGAAATGTTAATGTTTTATTTATTGCGACGATTATATATTTACAGGAATTATAAAATACAGAACTTCAAATCATTTCAAGAATAATATATTCTTTTTACTTTTACTTTTTCAAATACATATGAAAAAAATAAAGAATAATATTTGTTCTCAGAATCTAGACTTTCGAGACAAAGTGAAACATTGAGAAATCGATAGGTAAGAGGATAGATCTATTGTCAGATTTTTTCAACAAAGAGCTTTGAAATGCAGTGTAGGTTTATGTAATTTCAAAATGTTGATACTCTTGATAAATAAAAATTTAATCAATACTGTTTTGTCTATTTCACTCCCCTTTCAATAGGTCGTATAAAATATCGTATAAACAATTTTTACATAAAAACATTAATTGAAGGGAACATACAAAAAAAGACTCAATATATCCTTACTTACGTTTCATTAAACTTATTGATAAAAAAAACTGCGTAATTTTGCACCCTCATAGAAATTAGGTTCCTAATTTACTTCATAGTGAAGATTTTAACAATAGGATTAGTAAAGCAAACAGGTGTTCAATTTTTATTATTATTACGATACGTTACTTTACGCGGTATAACAAAAAAAAACTAAGCTTTCAAACTTGCTACGAATCAAATCGGTATACGACAATGATTATCCTACTTTGAGAAACAACTCATAGTCACCAATTCGCAATTTAAAATGAACTTTCAGTCCGAGAGATCAAGGCACAAGATGATGACAATAACATTATTTACTTAAGCTCTTTCCGTATCGATATGAGAAGAGGTCGTTGGTACTCAGGGGAAACTAAAGCACAGGTGTCCAGCGTTCGGTCTGCACGACAGAGATAACGTATCTGAATTTGAGTCAGTGTGAAAAGGACGCAACCAAAATAAACGTTGAACTTATGTAGTTTTTTTTCTTTGCTCTCCCTCGCCTATGTTCGTGACGGATCTTTTTTGTTTTTTTTTTATTTTGTTTTGTTGCTCATGTTGAGCCTTTTTGGTTTATTTTGTTGCTTTTAGTCTATAATATTTTAGAGTAACCTTAATTGGGTGATGTTTTTGGCGGGAAGTTATAGATGCGCTGGCGCAACTGAAACTAGTTATCAGATTTGGCTTGTTATCTTAATTGGTTTTTAATCTCTTTGAATTCGAAACAGAAAGCATTAGTAAATATTCGGCGCTGATAAAGATCTTTAAAGGTTAGGAGTTGAGTTGCACGACATGTTTTTTTTTAATGTTATCATCTGAATCTTTTAAAAAAGGTTAGCGCGTCTTTTCTTTAATTGTAATATTGAGTTCATTTGATTTTCATAGAAATGCAATACACATTCATCCAGATTTAAAAAATTCGAATAAATGTCATCAACTCATCACAAATTTCCTAAGATACAAAAAGCTGTAGAAAGAAAATTATTCATAATATGTGCCTAAATACATATGTATTTATTATCTTCCGATTCGACTATCTGATAAGCCATTAGAACCCTTAATAACATAATAATCTAAGAGTAAGGGAAGCAAACAATAAGAAATAAAGTTACAAAACATTTTACTGTGTATTTTTTTTAGCTGTCTGTGACTTCGGACATTGACCTATTTCTTAAGAAAAGTAGTAATAATTTAACTAAAAATTTTCATGAAATATAAAATAATAATTAAAAAGAATATTTTCTAGAAATAATGTATTTCAAACGTTTAAATATTTTTTTTTCTGATAGTATTTTAAGGTCGGTCTTTACGACTTATGTCTGCGCAGTGTGTTTGCACAGACATAAGTTCGTGCAAATGAAACATGTGCACGTCAAGTTTGAAGTTCGCGCCAATGTCTGTGTGTTTTTGTATCTTATAACAAAAAATCGCCAATAATGCGTGTTTGAAGTTGTAATCGTGTGTCAAATTGTAAGAGCAGCTAAGAGAAGTAATCACCGACGTCGGTAGATATTTTCTATGTTACTGCAAAACACAAGATCTAAAAAACAAATGATTTGTTTATACCGTGTGGACGTTAAACCTAACACAATCTTTAGACTGCACAAAATTTGCACAACATAAGTCGTTATTATGTGGACCGGCCTTACATCGCCGTCAGTTGCCATTAGCGAACTACAACTTCGAACTTACGTAGCACAACTTAAATCTGTCTCATGTTATTTTGTAAAAGGTTCGAGATTTTCAAATGAAAGCAAACTTGGCCTAGTGCAAGTCATAATTGCGCAATAATTAGTATCCTGTCGGCTGTTACCAACTGCTAATCTCAAAACAAAGATTGTCGTGCGGTTTTATTTTTTGTGAAGACCACGCACAGTGCAAAATTCCGTAGTCGGTATGTACAAGATTCATTTAATTGGCAGCAAAATTGAATTTGTAAGCTTGTATTTCACAGCCATTCTTAATGGCAGTTGAAATACAAAGTTGTTTCTGCGTTCGTTGAACATCTAATCCAAAATACCCAATATATGTTTGGTAGAGCCATGCTGCATCGCAGCACGAATTAGGCCGGCTCGTCCGCTGAAATAGCACCCTCTCACAGAATATCGGCGTGAAATAACAGCTGTTGTGTTTCATTCGCTGAGTGAGAGTGCCGATGGCTCATCTCCCCCTCCTCCTTCTTTCCCTAAAGGACGGCAACGCACCCGTGATTCGCCGGACGTTGCGGGTGTCCATGGGTGGCGGTGATCACTTATCATCAGGTGACTCGCTTGCTTGTTTGCCCCCTCTTTTATAAAAAAAAGAAAAAATATATGGAAAACTACACCTTAAATTTTATTCTCGAAGAAAGTGATTTTTAAGTGTTACTATCTCAATTTTTTTTTACAGAATATTCCACCACAAAGTTGAAAAATTAGAAAGGGAAACGCTTTTATCGAATTTAAAGGCACATACATATTTTAGAACTATTGACTTAAAAAGTCACTTGGAAACTTGTATATTATTTTCACATGCTTATGAGTTCTGCATTATTTTTTCATCCCTCAGTTTCGTGTATGGAGTGCCACCCCTGTTTTATTCAATTTTACTGCATCATTGTATAGCGACTTATAGAATACTTACTTTCAAAATTTCATCTAACAGTGCCAATAGTCTCCAATTAAAATGACTGTGACATAAAAAAACGGACTTACGGACAGACCCTAAAATACAATTCGAATTTTCCTTCAATAAGAGGTTGAGAAAGAGAAAATTGTAAGAATATTTTTTTATGTTACCTTATTCTTAATATTCACGATTTTTAAATTTTTGTGAGTGATACGTTTAGAAATAAGGTGCAGGACAGCAATAATGATCCATTTTCGTAAAGAAATCCAAGGTTATACGAGTTGTTTATTGTTATACATTGAATTCTTATGACATTGTGGTTCATAGAGACTTAACTCGATGCTTCATACAACGATCATTAAGTTTTTTTACTTTCTGCTTATGCCCCAGAAACTAACTCTTGAAGTAAAAACTCGACTTCTGAAGATCACATCTGTATTTGGTTCGTTATTTGCTGTAACTTTTTACGTCCGTTTACGTCAAATAATTTCTCAAAAAATGAGTCTGAAAGGCTATCAAACACCAGAGGTTCTTCCAATTATGAAACGGAACATAAAAAATGAAAAACATTCATGTAAACCCAAAATGACTTCTAGACTTGTATTTATGGATCCCATAACATTAGCGACGTAGAGTTTATTCCAATTTAAAGAAGTTTATTTTTTTATTATTATTTAACCTTTAGGGAAACGAAGCTACGTAGAACCTACTCACAGTGTCTTTATATTATACAGACTCAATACCTTAGAATAACGGAAAGATTCGAGTAGCTTAGTTTACGGGAAGAGTTTAATGAAAGTCCTCGACCTTATAATCCTTATGAAATTAGCTTCAGACGCGCGAGTTAACTCCCATTTGACTTATTTTTTCATCAACAGAACCTAACATTATAAAGTACCAATTCAAAACAATCATAACCAACTTAGGAATCATGCAACTCGAAAACAGTGGAACGTTATAAAGTATGTCATAATCACACACCCATCTCGCGACTATATCGCTGTCATTATATTATTTTTATATTACCACTCGCGCCTGCGCTTAGACCACAAAAAACACAGAGTTTGATATACTTCTATTTAACCGTAACTCAAAGGGTTAAGGTTTACAGTTGTCTATCAAGATAATGTATTAATGCATTTCTTAATTTAGTTTTGTACTTTTGTTTTTGCTAACGGTACTGACTCTGTCTTCCATATGAAAATGAGTGTCTAGATAATGGATTCGAATACATTTGTTTTGGTCTAGTTTGACTTGTTATTTCTTTTATGCGATGAAGCATTCTGAAATAATAGTAAGTAAACTGATCCATTAAAGTAGATTTGACGTTCAAAAATACCTTGCATTTGGGTTTACTTGAATAAATTGATTTGACTTTGACTTTGATACCTATTCGTGATAATTTTTGCAAAAGTTCGCTACGTCATTATTGATGTAATTTATTATGTTAAGTTGATGACTATTTTTCAGTATATTTTGTGTCGCATTCAATTTTTTCAATTTGTTTATTCAAATAAACCTCAATAATTTTATTTCTGAACATCGAATCTAACAACAGTTTCGTATAACACAGTAAATGCTGAGAATAATCAGTATTAAACTCAGTCTGATAGCAATTATTATACCTATTCGTACTTAGTTAATTGTCGATTAATATTTCTAAGATCTATCTGTCTATTTAAATTTCGTTCCAAAATTGAAAAAAGGAACACTTATAGAATTCCTTCGATGTCCATTTGTCTGTCACAGGTTTTAGTCGAGGATACTAATAGACATTAAAGTCAAAAGTTGAGTTTTTTCTTGAGAGGTCGTGAGGTTTTGGGAGTTCAAATAGAAAGTTAAAATACAATCTTTATATACTAACTTTAATGTAAATCAACGTTCATTTACCACCCCAGTATCCGACAAGAACTGCTTCTCCGCTCGACGTCCACTAACGGATGGTGGACAAGCGGCGACAAGTAGACGCCTCGCGATCGAATGGATACCGCGCGGTCAACAAATTGTCGAAAATTTGTTATCAAACCTCACGTAAACCTAATGTTGACGGCGCGCAGGCAGGCACAAGATTGTTTTTTGTATAACTTTATGAATGCTAATTTTTCACAGCCATTTTAAGTTGATACTTTATATTACATACATACATATCCTCGCGCTGTATCCCTAACGTGGTAGTCAGAGAGGACGGAGCGCCAAGCGACGCGGTCCTTGCACACTTCTTTCGCTTGCTCGAATCTCATCATTCTCCTCACACATTTTCGCCTAGGTATGCGAGTGCTTTTGACACTTTCGTCGGCAAACACTAGAGCTATTATCGAATCACTTTATATTAACGGTACAAAAAGTGCACCGGAAGTAGGGACAAAAAAAATTGTGTACAGTTCAGTGCTGACATAAAACTATTTTTATAGTTAATTTGGTGTACTAGAACTTCAAATACATTTTAACCTGTTACTTGATAGGCTGGCATTGCTACTATGACTTCTTGAACCGTAACGATTGTTTGTTTCAAGCAAGTGGACGGTGGATGTTCAGATAGTAGTTCACATGGCGCATACGGACAGCTTGCAAGCGAGGCGTTTAAGCCGATACGGTGTTGTTAGAACTAAAATTGTAAGTGTAGTTTTATAGCAGATCCATTTAACAAATCCCAGCCAATCAAGGAAAGGAGGTGCTGATCGAGTTTACACATAATTTCGAGTTGTTTTTAACACGTTTTAGAAAATATCGGAAACGATTGTAATCTTTGAGCACATAAAAATCACGTACATTGGAAATTAAGTGTATAAGGAACCAAGACTGCGTTACATTAGATTTTTTTTTAATTAAAGAACTGGCCAAGCGCGGGTCGTACTCGCGTAAAGAGGTTTCCATAACACCATATAATTTATTTGTATTTATATATTTTATATATATTGGGTCCTTACATATGAAATTGGCGTTTTGTACGGGAGGAATATAAAGTCAATTTTTTTTGTAAGATATATTTAATTAATCAAAGTATGCACCGTTGTTATCTATGCACTTTTGCCATCTCATAGGTAGTTCATTGATCCCTTTACTAAAAAAACCATGGGGGCGAGAATCAATAAACTCTTTGAAGGCGGTTTGGACTGCCGCATCGGAGTTGAATTTTTTTCCTTGTAAGAAGTTGTCCAAATTCCGGAAAAAATGGTAATCTGTTGGAGCAAGGTCCGGGGAGTACGGTGGATGTCGCAGACATTCCAATTGTAGCTCATCTAACTTAGTGGTTGTTTGTTGTGCAGTGTGTGGTCTTGCGTTGTCGTGAAGCAGCAGTGGCCTAGAGCGATTGACCAATCTCGGTTGTTAAGCAGCTAGTTCTTCCTTCATGGTTTGCGGTTGCTGACAATAGATATCTGCCGTAATCGTTTGGCCAGATTTTAGAAAGCTGTAGTGAACGACACCGGCGCTAGTCCACCAAACACTCACAAGTAACTTTTTCTGAGTCAATTTTCGTTTAGGGCAGGATTTCATTGGGTCTCCAGGGTTCAGCCATTGCGACGAGCGCTTCCGATTATCGTACAGTATCCACTTTTCATCACAAGTAATGATTCGATTTAAAATCCCTTCATTATTGTGTCGGTTGAGCAAAGTAACACAGCAGTCGACGCGTGTTTGCAAGTTCGATTCACTCAATTCATGAGGTGCCCATCGTTCAAGTTTTTTTACTTTCCCGATTTGCTTCAAGTGGATTAATACAGTTTTGTCACTTACCCCCAAGGCTGCAGCTATCTCTGAAGTGCTTTGTGATGGATCCGCTTCCACAACAGCCTTTAATTCTTCATTTTCCACTTTGGTCTCCAGCCGTCCACGGGGTTGGTTCTGAAGGTCGAAATTTCCAGAACGAAAACGTTGAAACCAAAAACGTACCGTGCTTTCTTTTGCGACACTAGCGCCGTACACATCATTAATCCTTCGAGCTGTTTCTGCAGCACTGGTGCCACGGTAGAACTCATACTCGTAAATATACCGATATTTCATGTTTTCTAAATAAGCGACGCCAAAGAAAAAAATAATGAGGAAAAAAACAAATGAATGAGTGTTTTCAAAACTCAAATGTACCAGATAAATGAATTTATAAACTTGAATTTGGAATTCTTAACCAAAGAGGAGATATTTCAGATCAAAGTGGTCAGTACGACAAAACGCTAATTTCATATGTAAGGACCCAATATTTGTATTCACAGATAAAAAAAAAGTCGGATGCAAAAACAAATTTAACTTTGCATTTGAGAGACACTCCAACTGCAAATGTAAGTTCGTAATAAAGATTTAACGATTTTTGGAATTTTTCCTTTGAGAAGAACTTGCTTTTTTCCAAATTTCATGATTCCAGGTCAATGCGAAATGCCCTATAGGTGTTGATTTAATTGCGAGTACCGAAATTAATATGAGGCATGTGATTGCATTTTTTGTTATGTCGCGTTAACTTAGACGTTTGATTTTTTTACAGCTCCAAGGGACCATAGACATAAGTATTTGATATTGATTTAAACTTGAGACCTCTACGCATTCCTGAGAAATAGGATCTTGAAAAACGAAGTGATCCTAAAAGGGTTCATTTTTCTTTTTGAGGTATTGAGTCCTAAAAAGAAAGCTCCACCACAAATTTTATTTTGCAATGCTTAAATGAAGAGAAAGCACTTAGCGATTGGTAATTGGTAACGATGACTGTATGGAACACGATTTCCATCAGTACAACTAAAATTTTGACTAAATGCAAGCATTTAGTCAATTTTTCATAGATAGACTTGGGGAATTTTGTCCCAGTGCTTGGTAAGAACGTTCTTCTTCCCTAAACTCTTCTTTTATCCTATGACATCTTCTTTTCTTTCTTTTTCTGTCTTCATGACATGGCGCACAGATTAGCGCATTTGCCAATGTCACGTATTAATAAGTAGAATCCACATGAAGCACGTCCTAGTAAATTCGCTTTTTCTTCTTATCGTAAAACTCCTCCAGTAAAGTGATAATAGACTTTACTGAAGTTATATAGGACTTCTTGGAAGAACGCGAAAACTTCAGCTACACATGTTTTTTTAAACTTACTACGTTCTTTTTACTTATACGGAACTTTAAAACACAATATACTATCACTTTTGTAGTTTAAAACTCTCGAAAATGTAAAAAGTAGAAAATCTAAATAACCTCACTTCTTCAGTTCCCGCCAAAAAATTCTATGACATCTTTATTGTGTTATTACATGAACTGACCAGTTGTTGTGTAGAGCATCTGCCTTAGAAGCTAAGGCCCCAAGTTCAATCTCTGATCACTTGATCAGGTAAATATTAAAAAAAGAAATTTTCTAAATTGACTTGGAATCTGTGTCACTGGGAGCTCCCCCAGATCGTTGAGCGGTACTCATAGTACAAACCAAGCGCTTAGTTTGGGGTCACGCAATTTGTGTAATTGCCTGGAGTATTATTATTATATTTTTTTACTTTGGCTCTATTAAATTAACTAAATAACCTAACTCTTATTATGCAAGTCAATAGATCTAGAACTTTCCTTTAACAAGCTTTTTAATCTTCTGTTGACCATAAGGTGTATCGGCTCATAAACTGGACAGTATCATGTCACGTCATGTGTCATATCATGTTATTACGTTAGACTGCTAAGTAAAGAGTCCCAGGTTTAATTCTCAGAAAATGATTTTTGTGCTGGGTTGGAGTCAAGCTTTTAATAGCATTTCTAATTTATTTGTGGTGTTAAATACAAGTACAAAAAATATCTCTGTGCCAAAAACTATTTTTAAGTAAGTAGTGTCTAAAAAAAAAGCTACAATAGATTTATTTTAAAAAGCGTAGTGAGTACATACATAATAGACATAAAATGAAGATTTAGCATTACATAGAAACAACACTATGCGAATAATAAATCATATAAGCCCACGTATTGAAATTCTAAAAGGTAATATAAAAAAACAAAACATATTTCGCTCATTATTTTTTATTCGTAATCATCAGCAAGAACAGTGACTCGATAAACGTAGATAAAAAATTATCGAAATTACAAGCAGTGCTTCGTTAAAACTACTACATACAGCGATAATCACACACAGTTACATCTACAGGTGTCTGTGTCAGGCTGAGTTACGCACACAGAAGCAATGCGTAATGCCAGTAGCGAACCAGTTTATACGTAACTGAACGGTAATAATCGTGATATTGTCGAGTAGAGTTAGCAGACAACGATTTAATTATTTTTTTACTGATATACATATGCGAGCTGACAAAACTTTTTTTTTGCTGCAGCTAGTGATTGCTTTTTACTGTTCTGGTAATATACACACAAATTTTATCTGTATTTGATATTTCATTATTATTTGAACTAAATTTAAATACATTTTTTTAAATATATCTATACTAAACAAAAAGTACATACATACGTTAATATTTACAAACTTAAAACACATTATCTTAAATAATAGACTTCCTCAAAGTTGCCGCTTAGAAAGCTGCTGCTGTTAGCTCTATACTAATATTAATATATAAGGTATACTTTGTTTGTTTGTATGTAACGGATCAACTTAAAATCTACTCAACCAATTTCAAAAATTTTTTCACCTGTAGATATATTAATAGCGAGTAACATGGGCTGTGTTTTATTTTTTTTTAATTTCTACCCATGTGAAGCCGGGGCGGATCGCTAGTAATACATCATATAACGCAATCTTGTTATTATATTTGGCATAACATACAGAAATGCATTGTAATAAATACGTAGATATAAAGTATCGAAGAAACAAAACAGAAAACTCTAATTTTCCATTTAGAGTGGACAGAATATTATAGACAACAGAATCTCTGGTTTATGATTTGTATTTCCTATGAGAGATATGATGCCACCTTTGGCAACAATGAAATTAGTAGACGCAAAAGGCACAATATCTTTGTTCTCAGCCTACATTTGTGGTCTATAATACTTTCTTTGGACTTTGTCCTCTTACCATTATGCCACACGTTTGTTTGTTTATCTTCCCAGGAATGTAAAAATAATACTTTGGGCTTATAGGTGACAACGGACAACGGAATAAGTTAGTGACAGGATTCTAACCCGTCCCTAACACAAATTTCTTGTTATAATTCTCTTTACGGCTTTTACTCTTTGTGCGAGAGGAAAAGTAGCTGCCAAATTTCATATTTATTTCTCTCCCAGAGCATAATCTAATACACTCGACGATCACCTCAACACCAAACACTAACACGTGACTTGAGGCAATTGGAGATGACTTAAGTTCTAGATTGGAGTTCTAATTCTACCAGAAATAGTTCCAGTAGCGAGGTAAAAAAAGGAAATCGAACCAGAGAGGGTAGACAAAAATGTTGACTCTTAAATAGACACCAGCATTGAAGCATTCGTATTTTGTGCCTTTAATACATAATGCGTTTCACCATTCATTATCTTTATCTCCAGTACTCATCACCACACACGATTTTCCGCTTGCATCCTTCTAGAAATCAGTAGTTTGTCTCGAAAAAGGCCATCCTGCACCGAGTCTTCCCGTATCTGGTTTTTGACAATTCAATGTGCTGAATGGATTTCTACTGTACGTTACATATTTTTAAAGCGAACGAAACGAGTGCATAATATACCTGTCGGATAAACACCCATTATATTGCATTAAATGTCACGTAAAAATTAAAAGTGCGCTTTTAAAAGCTGTATATTTTGCATTTAAATTCACAATACGTATTTTTTACGACAATATCGACTTTATTACTTTATTTTTTTAGAGCAGTGCTAAAATTTGCAGGTGTTAGAAAGACGTAGTAAGTTTTTTTATTTTTTTTAATTGCTCTTTTTTGCTAATCTTACAAAACATCCAACATCCAGCCTCCGCGCATGCGCTCACATTCAAAACACGTGGTACAAGAAAGAGAGAAAATAATAAACTCTTTAATTTATGCCACGATAGTACTTGTATCTTGAAAATAAAATATTACTTTTTTTTCTTTTCGAACCCTTTTTGGGTCACTGGCCTTTAGTGACGTGTGTTGTGTTGTGCCTTATCGATAATTCTTTAGATTACTAAAGAAATACGCATATTATATATACAATGAAAAGTGGTTAGAAATAAGTTATAAATAGTAAGTTAGTTCACAGTATTTATTAAATTAGTTATTATTTACTAATTATTTAATTTTAATGAAGTAAAATAACGAAATATTTAATTTCACATTAAACACACGTATGATATATGTATGATAATAATACAGTATAGGTAATTTAGAGTGGCTGACGAACGGGAAAAATAAAAAGTTTACGGTGGAGCTTGCTGTCAAATACGGACACGTATATTACATAAGATTAATTAAATTCACTTCACGATCAGTCTTACGTTATGTTAGTCTATGTTTCAAATCAAATTTATACCTTTAAAGTTTATCTACTGTTTGTTTAAAAGGTAAAACTTACGGTGATAAAATTTTAAAAGATACTAGCTGATTCCTGCGACTTCGTCCGCGTTTTTATATTTTAAAAACCTATGTCCTTCCTTAGGATTAATGATACCTCCTATCAAATTTCATCGCAGACGGATGAATGGTATAACAACCCATAAAATACGAACAAACAAACAAATATTGATTTTTATATATAAGATTAAATATATTTGATATATTATTGAATATAATAAGACAGTTAAAATAATTCGTAACGGTAACGGAAGAATAATAATAAAATTTAATATCAGTTTATTATTGTGGAACTTTCCATTTTATTTTACCAGGAGTTCAATTAAAAGTAGGTGCAACACGTTACCAGGCTGTAAGAACTATTATAGTTCATACTTCAACCCTTAATGTTTTAAGTTGAAAATTTTGTACTTCCTTTGCTTTTACAAGAGTATCTAATTACATTAAATATCTGTCTTGTCGATATGTCGATAAGAATATCGATCAACACTATTCCACAGCACGGTAGCAACCCAACGCCTACACGGACCTCTTGGACCGACAGACGTCACAAATCACGACATAGACTCTCGCTTTTGAATTTTATAACCATCGTAAACCGTAACCACAACATGCGAAGCAAAAATCTTCGAATTCAACCTTATAGTACCAAAAATACTTAAATTGGTATCAAAGTTTTGGTACTGAAACCGCAGCTACCTGAATTGACACACCGGTACGGGCCGAAAAAATGTTAGTAAGTAATTTTGGAGTAAAGAAAAAATAAACTGAATTTGATGCTTGTGGTTCTCCGCAAATAAATTCCTTCTAGCAATACGGGTTTCCAAACGTTTATACATTAAAAAAGAATTAGTTAATCATCTTTTTGTGCAAAGTCAAGAATACGAAGACGTAGTTATAAAAAGTCATCATCCATCAACAATGACAATGAGTGGAAACAAATTACCATTTGAAAGAGCGCGTAGACCAGTAGCTAGGTGTTTTTTTAACTATTCAGTGAAACATTCGCAGACCTACGACTAAAAAATCAAACCGGATTTTAGTCGCATCATCGCATGCATCTAGAAAACATAAATTTGAATAGTATAGTAATAATTTTCCAAATTCGAACTACATGTAGATAAATAAATAACGTAGAAACAATTAAAAAAGTTTACAACCCAAAAGAAAAACTAGCACAAGCAATATTAAATTTTGAATTTATAAAGACATTAAAACGAATAATGGAACAGATTTTGGTGACCAAATAGCTGACTATATTATTACAATTATAAATTTCACGAAGATAGTCAAAGATCAAGGTCAGTTAAATCAATCGTTGGTCTACACAATACCAATAACCTACTACTAAAACTAATTACCATTCATGGCTGTATGCGACCACAATAATTAATAAGTTGAGGCTTGAAACAAATTTGCATACAATGCGACGGCGTCTGGACGCGAACACTTTCTGAAATAAACTCGGATTAGAGATTCAGTTACAATATATTACTCAGTCACTTTTTCGCGGGCACTGACACACAACCATTCTATAAATAAAATTGTAACCGATGCTGTGAGCTAAAGTTACATTTAAATACATTTGACAAAATACAGTAGGTACTTACTAAGCAAGACCAATTTAGCAAATACAAAGTCCCGAAAGTGTGGTCAACTACGATTACATATTTTACACCAGAACCTACGTTTCTAGAGAAATTGTTTGATAGTACATTTCATTTTAATATTCGGTAGAAAGTTATCATTGTGAATATTGACATCCGTTTTCTTGTTGAACTCATACTTTGAAAATATTGTAATTAAATAATGAGAAAGCTTATAACACTCGTTGACTTTTATCGTTAAATCTATTTATTACTTATCTCTCTTTAATCTGTAAATACCATTAATATGTCAGAAAGTCTTTATAATGTGTTATCGAACTTTGAATCTTCACAGAACCTTAGTAACGCACCACTAACAGCATTTACTTCAACTGTTCTTTTTACTTTTGAGAGAACATACGGTTTCGAATTTAAACTTTAAGTCTTTGGAGATAATGTCTAAATTCTTATGAGTCTTAAATATCAATGCGTAAAATGGCTTTTTTGTTAAAAAGTATTCCGTTTCAAATTGACGCGTTCAGTAGTAGAAATTATTGTTCTCTCAAAGTCATTATACAAAGTATCGATGTTAGTTGTCTATGGGCGAAGTGATGGTTTGATCGCATTTAATGGTGCGTTGTCTATGATTTGATATTTCACGATGATGGGCTCAACAATTAAGTGTAATAATAGGTAATAGAACCGAAACTGTTTAGGATTACGCCTGCGGTGATTCCGTGCTTCGTTTTAAAATTGTGGTTATTAGTTTAGTGTTTTCTATTTGTATATACTATATAGCCGTAATGAACCTTGCATAAACACTAATCTACATATCGATACTTAAAGATGTCACGCTGTACACAGAGTACTGTTTTTAAGCATATTCTGCGCACGGAGGAGTATATTCAGCACAGTTAAAGTTTGTAGGTAGAAGGAGCGCAGAGAGTGAAAATTTATATAAACTGTTAAACTTTCGCGTTGCATTTTAAATCTAAAACGTTCCCGTTTTATATCTAAAACGGGAAATTTACGCCTTTACCTTTTGCGAGTTGCGTCGGCCGTGGTCTCAAGCTGTCGCTGCAAGTTTCATTGCGTCTCTGTGGTAGCAGTTTCGTCATCTATCCCCGAAATTAAATAGTTTTCAGGATACCTACACACAACACTCACAACTACCACATGTTAAACCGAAAACGAAAAACGTAGTTTTGTTCCTTGAATCACAGGATTCCACATCGTCGATAAATTGTATCCGTTTTACCGATTAAAATTTTTATGTCTCTTGAATCAATCGCTCCATGCACTAGTCTTGGATAAAAGTAAAAATGTATATATAATGTGTGTTACAAATATATTAAATCAAATAAAATAAAACATTCGTTGTTTAAGTTCATACTGCTAATGTCAGACACATGATACTTTGTGGTCAAAGCTAAGAATAATTAAGGTCAAACGGTCACACGTAGTAGAAATTGTCCCCAAAGAACTTTATAGTTTTGCCAACGAATAATTACTGACAAATTGCCTGAATGCGTCTCCAGCTGTGAATTTCGTGTGATTTCAAATGTTGTTTTCAACAGTCTGTGAAGTGCATGTCAAGGAGAAAAAGATCTTATAAAAAACATTATTCTAGTAGTAAAAGTAGATAATTAATTCTGTTAAATAGTCCCCTTAGTTTTAAACACCATCATCTTCTACACTTATAATTATTGTTAAATACTTAATCCTATCTTACAACCGCCGTGTAACTGTTCCAAGAACCAGTTCCGAGACTCCTTTGGTAATTATTGTGGCTTATAAACAGACTTGACCAATGATATCGTGTCAACAGTTCGTAACAAGTTCTGATTCCACAATTTATTATACGTACAGTAATTGGATAACAATAAAATTTGTCATCATCGAATAACGCACAATCATTCCTAAATCGAGTGATGGGATTTCAAAAACCCGAATTCTAACATCTCCATCAGTGCCTGAGAATTTTTAGTATTGGAGTATAACGAATCTTCGATTAATCATGCGAGAGAACGTTTTGTGTAAAGTCATCGAGCTGTCCTCGTGGAATAATCATTTCGAATTGATCGTTGTACTGGTCAATATGACAAATCATCATGCCCTCTGTAAGGGCTATTATCTCTTAAGCTATCGTGACCACTGGAGTGAAAAGCTTGGTCAAAACACGGTGCTCTATGGGAATATCTCATAATATTCAACGATTATGGGTTCTATTATGTATGTAGAATTCCCAGTATTATTTAAATTGTTAATTATTCGAATAGATTATTATTGTCAATTCTTTCGAACTTAAAGACAATCTGATCTGACCACTTTCCTTAGAATTGAAATAATATTTGGTCAAGCGCGAATGGGACTCGTGCGCAGATACGTACCATATTTATGAAGTTTTAATAGTGCAGAATTTCTTCTAAAAGTCTGTAAGACCTAAGATTTTCATTATTTTTTTCTTTATAATTTTTTTTATAATGATTTTTATAAAATTATAGATCAAAATACATTTAAAAGTACTACAAAAAAAAATGCCGTATGAGCCGTTAATACCGTTAAATGTTACTTCTTTATTAAAGATATATTATCTGTAAGATTTATAGACGCTATGATGTATTACGGACGACAAAAAAATGAGAATAATTTGAAATATTAAATTTCAGTCTAAAATTTATAAAATTATCTATGAAATATATAGATAAACATTACGTATTGTAAAATTGTCATCTTGACGATGACGTCTGCTATAAGGTTGACGAGCGTCTCGCGATAGTTCCAACTTGGCTTCCACTGATAAAATTAATTTTTTGATAGATAACTTTGTAGCAGTTAAAAAAAAACAAAGAAGTTCAAGACGATCGTTCCGATATGTTTCGGTATCGACTCAGACTTCTAACCTAATCGCCAGAATTCGTTTTTGGATAGAATATTTTTCCTATCTACAATTACGGCAGCCAAGTTCGAACAGTCGCAAGATTTATTTACTTACTTACTTATACCAATTTAGTAGATAAAATAAATATATTCTGAAATGTGATTAAAATTAGAAATATCAAAGTAATTGAGCATACCTACCAATTAATTTTTAATATGATAAGTTGTAGTTTGAATTACTGATGCTGTAGCTCATCTTACATATAAAATTCCGGTGCTCATTTGTTTGTAATTCTTCTCCTCCTAAACCTTGACTGATTTCGATTTTTTTTGTACTTTTGGGGTCACTTGGATGGTTTTTAGATATATTTGGACCCTATAGGTGGCACTATGGTCGAGATCCAGAATCCCACTCAGGAGAAGCCGGGGCGGGTCGCTATTTATTACGTATCTCTTGATCCAGTAATTTAAAAGTAAATGATGTGGTATTGTCGAGTCAAGTTTGGAGCACCCGTTTTGCCGTCTTTTTAACTCTCGTACAAATACATTAGTGTGTTAACAAGTACAAAACACAAAGCTGTCATTCAATGCGAAATTACAAGTTTCTAGGACACACGACCTGAAAAAATAAATTTTGACTAAAACATACGAACCTAAGTCTTAAAAAATTAGGACTTAAAATCCCAAAAATTAGGACTTGTGAACAATAAGAAAAACGCTCATAAATGTATAGTCATTAATCTCAGTATTTACATAGAATGAATTATTATTAGATATATTGAAAAGCCTATCTTAAATAAATAAAAAGATATTGTATAATAAAAGTATTAAGTAGGAGTCACTTATTGTTAGTCGACTGGCCGGTTGGTCCGGTGACAGAGTATCTGCTTTCCATAGATCCTGGGTTCGATCCACAGTCAGGTCAATTTAGGAAACGAACTTTTCTAAGTAAGCTTGGAGTTTGGGTGTTTAGGAGCTCCCCCAGAGTGGGTTGTGTGGTACTCATGGTACAAGCTTACTGCTTAGCTCGCGGTCACGTAATTTGTGTAACTGTCTGGAGTATTATTATTATTATTATTGAATTCGTTGCAGAATTATTGTCGTATAATCTTATTTATCAAATACATTATTAAATCCAATTCTCCATAACGCCTATTTCGTATCATTAATTTGCACCATTTCAAACAGCTCGGTTTCATCACTCGACGTCTCGCCTTACGGTATATTAATTTGCTAATCTTTATGTAATTCCAACTCTAATGATATATAGCCACGTTCAGTGGAAATAGATAATGTCAGGTTTGTTGAAGTCCGCTAATACTTTAGACTTCATTCGCGTGCTTTTAGAAGTAAAGATATAGTCTGAGTATTTAATGAAATTATAAAGAAAAAACAAAAGTCACAAGAAGAGAGCTGTTTAATATAAATATTACGTATAGCCAAAAACCACAGCACACACACATACACATCTTGACGCTGTATTCTTGATGGGATGGTTAGAAATGATTGAACACTAAGCATCGCGATCCTTACATACTTCTTTCGCCTCCTGAACTCTCATCATTCTCCTCACACATTTTCGCCTAGATTTGCGAGTGCTTTTGACATTTCCGTCAAAACGCATACCCTAACTGGCTACTGGTCTCTTACTACAATACCCCGTTGGGGATGTTAATAAAATTTAAAAAAAAATTTAAAAAATTAAAAATTGAAAATTAAAAAAAAATTAAAAATTTAAAAAATTAAAAAAAAAGTGGTCTAATATTTTATTGTAGGCATCCATTATTTATTTTTTGTTTCTTGTTTTTAGTTTTGATTAGCAATTTAGGTGCAAAAATGGTGAAATAAATCGGTCGTGACAAACTTACAAACGAACAAATAAATATAAGTGGGTCAAATAATTATTTTTTCTCTCACTGCTTGACAAAAATTACTCGGAAAATATTGTTTACGTATTCATTTCATATTTATAATAAAGATAATACCTATCCCATCAATATATTAAATTAAGTTTTAACAATATTCTTCTTTGGAGGTTGTCCAAGACACAAGGCACTTTCAGTTGTCCAAAGGACAATTTTACTATTCTCCGAGGTAATTACTATACAATCAAATAAAATTCGATTGTATAGTAATTACTTTTGTTAAAAATTCGGCATTGGCATTCGGCTCAGTATGGATTTATAAATGTTATCTATCCTTTTCAGTAATAACTGAATCCTGAATTATTTATTTATTGCCTTAATAAAGGAAATAAATAAATATATTTATTGCCTTAATAAAGGCAATAAATAAATAACTTTTTTACCAACTTAATTAACCAGTACATAGAATAGTTGAATAAACTAAGCGCACATAATATTATGACGAAATTTATCGGAACCCCTATGAGTTATAATTATGCTATTTTAAAATAATTGTTGTAACCGACAAAAAAGTCTTAACAATGGATAAATAGTGGGTATGTACATCTTTTTATTTTTATTTAAAATCGACGATATATATGCGTTTAGTAAATTTTATGATACTGGTCCATTGCGTTGGTTCCAAAGATAAAGTGTATTCAATTTAAAGCAAAGATCCCAGGATAGATCTTCGGCTATGTCCTCCATTTTCTCCATAATATCAGCTTATTAATTTCTTCACAGCTTCGATAGTCTGCAAATTAAAAAAAAAATGTCAATATTTGATTAGGCTTATACGATTGGGTACTTAAATAGCCGATTTAATAATTATTTATTGACTTTAATGTATCAAGAAGCAGATTAGTAGTTCAGATGCTGATTTAAAAATATTATTAGAACTGCAGATTTCAAAAGACGTTTCTGTTTTATCTTTTTATATCTATTCTGTACTCTTTTGAGGAGTGAGATCGTCCGTCGATACTTTGATTTATGTCAGTCGTAAACTTGACCGTTTTATTGCTCGCAAGTGTTTGATGTACCACTTCTAGTACCTCACTGTTTACCTCTAGACAAAGTATTAAAGAGGTTTATTGATTGGTTTTATTTCTTAAATAGATGGTTATTTTGGAAGTGATGTGTATTATGCTGTGCAAAATGCATTGCTAATTATTCATATCAGCCTTTTTTACTGAACGGAAATGAAAGAAATTTAATATTATTAAAAAACTAGTTTCCTTTAAAAAAATTGACTTCAACAAAAGAGATAAAAACTGGCTTTGATCGAATTATAAAACACCGTAAGGCACTGTACTCTTACACTGTACTGCATTATTACCCAGAACCTAGTTCCTTTCGTGACGACCTCGATGGCGCAGTGGTTTAAATCGGGTCAATTTAGGAAACGAACTTTTCTAGATTGTCTCGGTTCTGGGTGTACCTAGAGACGCCCCCAGTAGTCGTCGTCTGGTTCTCATAGCGCAGGGAATACCCTAGTTTGAGATCAGATGATTGGTGAGTATTGTCTGGGTCATTATTATTATTATTTCGTCAAATTTCATTTGCACAGTTTTCTGTGCAAACGAAACGTACGAAACGAATCGGTAACGAACGTTACCGATTTCCAACTGTAGACAAACTTGCCGAACTCATAAATCATTTATATTGAACTTTATTTGCAAGAATAATTAGAGAATAATTGCAGAATATTGTTTATAAATCAATTGACCAAAAATGGCGCAGGATTTTAGCGCGATAAACACTCAACTGTCATTGGTAGATTTAAGTTTTCCGCTCTACTACAAAATACTAAAAATTTGTCTACTGCGCTGCTACATTTTGGACAATATTGTAACTGCGGAATATATCAACTTTACCATATTCACATCTGTCATTTATCTAATACATCAATTCGCAAATATCACCGAAAAAATATTTTCAGCTAGAATTTCTATGCAGTCTATCCATTCTAACTTAGTATCGCGTGTCACTACGAGACTTACCAAATGTACTTGGTTCTAGTTTATCGTTCTTTACCTTGGGACTTTTTGACAGGGAAAACTATACATTTAATCTTTAATCATTTAATAATAAATATTATTCACAGTAAACTGCCACCTGCCGACACATTACTATGCGAACTGATATCATACTGAGAAATGTTCTGGTTTTGAGGACTGCTTTATTCTGTCACATTGTACGACAATTATTTTATAAAAATTCTCGTTTTCTCAAAAATGGTTATATGACTGAAAGAAAATTAGAGAGTTGTGGTTTTTTCATCTGGAAATTGGTCTGACAAGACCTTACATAATGTAATATTACCAGTTTATGGTCAAAGAAAGTTCATCTCCTTCCACCTTTGATTGAAGCCGAAATATCACGCGATATCTGCTGTCACAACGAGAATTTGTGTGATGTAATTTGTAAAGGGGCGCTATATCTACCGCGAAAAGTGCATTTTACGGTCATGGCGCAGTAGACACGCAATCGTCATACATGATATCAATTGTTTGTTACAATTAGTCACCGATCGCTCAGTGATTGCGTGGTTGTCGCTGTCTGCAAATTTTTAGGTAATAATCCCACGGGTCTATCTCGTGTTAATACTAACAATACCGGATTGAACGGATCGTGGTTACGGGCAAACCTATGGGGATGAGCGTCGTTTTCGTAGTGTGCAGTTTTTGGCAACTACTCACACTAATTCATCACTTTTCTTACTTTTATTATTGTCAATGTCGGTACTTCGACACACCAAAACTCTGTACACACACACACACACTGATGATAGGATTTTAGAAACCTTAGGTCCGTATTTATAAAGAAGTAATTACTTGTGTAAAAGTAATTTCTTAACTAAGTCATTACTTAAGGCTAGAATTCTTCAATATAAAATTTTATTCCATAGTTGAGTAATACATGTTACTTATCTAAGCAAGTGTTTAAGTAAAAGTCGACGTTTGACTATTGTTTCTCTCTGGCAATACTTCTTGCCGCGTTTAGTTTCATGAGAAAGAAAACAGAAGGACTAATTATTTTTACAAAAGCTTGCATTAATACCTTTAATTTTACATACATTTTATTTTAGTGCATGGAATCTATAAAATTATCGTTCTAAAGAGCAATTTAAAATGTAAAAGATACTCTTTTATCGTTTATTTCTCTCTGAACAAATGAAGAATGTTTACAGATATAAAACGTTTGACGTAATATAACTCTATTAAATTTGAATGTTTACTTTTTACACTTGAATTGTTCATTAACATATGATTTTTAATTTACAATGATCATTTGTGTCAACGAAATAAGTATTTTTATCGTGTTGAATTTTCTTTTCTCCGTTTAAATATAATAAATTAATATAATAAAATTAGTAAATATATCTGTTTTAATTTGGCATCGATTGTATCTCTCTTCGGCAGAAGTATTAATATTAGTTATAGGTGTTAAAATATGTCTGGTACATGGGTATCCGGCATCTGCTACTAAAATACCATTTAATTCATTAGACTGCAGTTTGATATTTAGCCTGGAATCACGATAAATCCGGCTATCATGTGTACTTCCTGCCCAACGTACTACAATATCAAATATTTCCAGATTAGGTCCACCAACCACCTGGACATTTAAAGAAAAGTAACCTTTATGGTTACGATATTGTTCAGTATGTTCAATACCTCTAGGCCTTAAGATTTTGATGTGTGTGCAGTCTAAAGCCCCAATCATATACTTAAGTCCATTATAACGACTGATTTGTCCAAGGTTTTCAAAATCCATCTTTACTTTTCTTAATGAGTTTTCAGATTGAGGAAATTTTATAAACTCAGACATTCGGAAAGCTAGAAAATAACTCATTTTTTTTACAATTTTGCAAACCGTTGATTGGGCTATACTCATGAGATCAGCACAAACCAGTTGAAAGCTCCCTGTAGCGTAAAATCTTAAAGCCGTTAATAGTTGGCATTCTGGATTTATTGGTAATCCTCTTTGGGTCTCTGGACGTAAATCATTAACAATTAATGGTAAAATAATATTAATGACCACATGTTTTGTAAATCGAAACCTCTTTTTGAAAGTGCTTTCAGAATATTCCTGTAGAGGATTAACATTGCGAAAATACACTTTTATTAGTCTCGGTTCATTAATATTGATAATGTTATTAATTTCCTCTAGAGGATCAGTAGTAATATTATCTAGAGTCTAGACCTTCAAATAAATGTTCGATATCTTCCTTTTTGAAATATATGTTTCAAAATAAAATAACAATTTGGGAGGTTAGACATCTGTTAATGTTGTTACTTAAGTAAATAAATTGGTTACTATTGCTTAGCAAAGTAATTTGCATTTTGACAGTTCTTGCTTGGTCAAAATTCTTCACTATAGAATAGAAAATGTTACATAAGTAATTATTTTTACTCGAGTAATTACTTTGACTTGTTTATAGATACGAGCATTAGAATACTGAATAAAAACTGTATATTTTAGTTTAAATTCTGTACTTCTATTGTACGCCTTATAATGTTAGTAATAGTTATAAATGTTACGTCTTAATTTTGGGCATAGGCTTTCTGAAGAGTATGAAAGGAAGAAAAAAGGGTATGAAACAAAATCATCGTACCTTTAAAAACAGTTTCCTTCGTCTCTAATATCTATAACATGATTCCTTAGAGCATATTTCTCTATCTTATACAGTTTTAGAGTTTCCCATACTGACTTTTCTCGACGTTACACCCGGTATATTCATCCAGACCTATTCAACTGTGCCATGTTTAGACCAAAATTTTAGCAAGTAGATTTGATCCAGTCGTCTTCGGTCGGACTCACCAAGCGAAGCTCTGTCAACCATATGCAAGATATTAAACGAGGCCAACTTATAAATAGTACGAAATTATTAATTCACTTCCATATCGAGTGAACCTGTTCAGTTCACTATCATGAGATCGGTTGTCAACGAGATTTGAATTTATCGCGTACATATTTGGCCATTAAGGTTAACAACAGTTGTAATAATATCCAGTTTCTGTACAATTGTTTCGTGATTTGTTGTTTGGTTAATAGTTAGATTTTGATCTAGTGGATATATTCTAGACAAGTTTGTGCCTAACTATATACCGTAACCGGAACAGCTACGAACAGATAAGAGACAGTGGTCTGTTTTGATATGACGTCAGAATAATCAGAAATGTTGTCAGCAAATCAGACAGCTATCATTGGCGATATAGCCCCTTAATGAACATAAGCGTGACGGCTCGCGTACACCTAATCTGTCAGACGAATTGTGCTCGGGCGACTTCGGTCGAACTCGGCCGATTGGACCTAACGATAGAAACAGCACATCATCGGACAATATCGGTTGCAGTGTACGCGCTTATTGGTTCCATCGGCTGAGTTCGGCCGATGCGCCCAAGCACAATGCGCTTGATGAGGGATTAGATGTATGATATCAGTCTCCTTTAACGTTTGTAAAAGTGAATGAAACATATTATAATTTATTATGTACTTGTTAGTGTACTTTATTATATATATTATACTTTATATAATAGTGTTTGATACTTTCATCACTGATATGTAAACCTATGTAAAACTAAAAACACAATGGCAAATAAATGAATTTGAATTTATAACTTCTACGAGTATAATAGTCAAGGACGGATACAGAAATAACACTATGGAATGTACCAATAACTGGTAATCTTGAATGTTTTCTAAAAGTATTTATGTTAGAGGTTTAAAAAGGCTTACAAATACAAATAGCAAACTATAACTAGATATTAGAAATCCCTAGATGCTAGCCTTTTTGCCAAGTTTCTTATAATAAGTCCTAGACGTGATTTCTGCACATAACACAAGAAGATTAATAGCCGGCACTTAATGTATATGTACTTGAATAAGCCGAATACAAAAGGAGGTTATGATTTTAGTAGCGTATGTTTGTACGTATGAGTGTATGTATGTTCACAAAGCATTCACAAAGAGCCGAAGCCCATTAGAAATCTCATCGTACCCGATCGTGATAGATTTCAAATTCAGAGCTTGGGAATGCTGTTTCAAAATTATACAAGACCTGGGGCAAAATAATAATAAAAATAAATATTTCTCATACTAAAAATAAAAAAATAAAAATAAAAAATCTATACTAATATTATCTCTCTGTTATATTTAAATACAAATCCATGCTAGCATATTGTCTGTCTGTTACGTTTTCAGGGCTAAACCGATGAGCACAGAGATATGTAGTTCAATAATAATAATAATAACTAGCGACCCGCCCCAGTTTCGCACGAGCAGATATTTTTTTTTAAATAAAATGTTACTCGCCAATAATGTAGCTTTTTACAAGTGAAAGAATTTTTTAAATCCGTTGAATAGTTTTTGAATTTATCCATTAGGTACATACAAACAAGTTTACCTCATTGTAATATTAATAGCTACAGATAATATATTTATTTACAAGAATGCAAGTATAACTAGATAATATTCTATAAGTACTAAAAATAAACTAATAATATGGATTATATAAATTGGACACAAAGGGACTTGATGTAGGATAATTTTTTATCAAATATTTACCCCTGTGTGGGTGAAAAGGGAGCGGAACTATGTATGGGTATGTATGGGAAATACTAAACCGCTGAAACAGTTGTGATGAAATTTGGTACGAAAATATTGTAGTATGTGCCTAGAGACAGACGTAGGCTACTTTTATTTATTTTCCAAGCGAACAGAGTCGCGGTTACAACTATAAAATTATAAAAATAAAATATATATATACGCAAATGAGACGAAATTACTGTAGTGTCTTGGAGATTCTGTTCGCTGCTTTCCTGATATCCCTATATCCCTCCCGCGAACGTGAAGAGATGACGCTAGTGCGTCAATTATTTTTGTAAACAAAAAAAAATTAAAAAAGAGAAGTCAAAAAAGTCAGAGACGATAACAATCGATATGGCCGCCGATGCGTCAGTATAGTCACAATTTAATTTAATTTTTCTAATTGAAACGTATATAATAACAGTGATTCAGTGAATATCAGCTACTTGGAGTGCAATTGCAATATTTTTTCAAGCATAAATTGAAATAACTTTAAGATTGCAGTATTTCAAAATACTTGACCACATATACTGGCCTGGCGTCATCTCAGGTAGCAAACCACCCTAATTTCCTTTAACACCGTGAAACGTATATTCCTCATTGCATCTGGGATACGCGAGCCGGTAGCGATCTCCCCATAGATCTCAGAACAATACTTACCAAATTCATTGTGGAAGTGAAAGGCTTTTATACCAATTTTATGTCCTTCGTACTCCCTCATGGTTATGGTCCCCGACTCCAGCAACGAATTCGCGAAATTACAGTCACGTTACATATTCCTTGTTTGCAAGATTTTGTTAATTTATAGTCGGGTCTTAATGTTATAACTTTTTTTTTCTCCCAAACCAGGCCAGCATTTCAATCAGTCAGACATTTTCAACAGCCGTTCCTGGCTCGAATGACGTAATTTTGAAAACTTAAGTTTATTTCGCTCATTCTACCGGATAGGTTAGGTCAACGACCTTCCTCATGTCAGGTCGAGTAAATAATTCTACGAAATGACTTTCGTCTAATAGTATGTTATTACTGATGAAAGAATCAACATTTTTTTAAACATTAAAAGAAGATTAAGAAGATATCCTCTTACAATCTTAAACCTTGATTATTTGCGATTGGAAAAAAGTAAGTCAATACCAATTTATATTTTAATACTGAAATGATACAAACACACATACATACATATATCTGTATACTTATCAGCAATTATTTTTTTATTGAAAGTTTATATTATATTTAGTTATACTGATGTATACATATTTGTGAATTCTCTCTTTACAATATAACTTAATAATTATTACTACATATTTTCAAAACTTGTAACAAAAGTCATAAAATGTTCTCTATCAAATAATCTCTTAACCATGTGATAAATTCCTAAAATCTTTAGCTATCTTCCGCTCAAACTCTAAAAATCACAAATCGACACGTGTTTTGCCTCTCAACGAAGCATCCTCAGGATATACCAGAGATAGAATTCGGCCACCTAACCAGCACCGAATCCTTGCTGGTTAGGTGGCCGAGGCGAAACACGTGTCGATTTGTGAATTTTAGAGTTTGAGCGGAAGATAGCTAAAGATTTTAGGAATTTACTGTGACCGCAAAGTAACACCTGAATCTATACAAAATCTCTTAACCGTTTGTGGCTATACTAGTATGTAGATGTAAATTGATTTTTAATTATAAGTTAAAATAAAAGAAGCGTTTCAAAGGTCACGTTCAGTATAAAACACATTTAAATAAACAGAAATAAAATCTATAGATTTTAAATAGGCGTAAGTTACACACACCTGTGTTACGCATCCCGTGTTGGTAATGAAAAAAAAATGTAGGAGTCGCGTATCAGTCTGCTATCGTTATAATATAGTGGAATATATTTCTTCATATTTTCTTGTTTTGATTTTGAAAATTATTAACGTGTTTTCCGTGAATTTTTAAGGATTACTGATTGGGTACAGATTCAGATTAAAGTATTTTTTATTATTTCTAAATTCCAATAAAGTCATCAGCAGAATGATCAAAATCATTATGATATCATTTATCGTAATTAAAATCCGAGTCAGTATGTCAGGTTTCGATGACAGCGTTATTGTAAAAATTCAGATAGGAATGCTCAGATGATTTAGGCACTGAAAGAATGAGTGATGGACGATTTGCAATGCAAAGCGAGTGAGGAAAAATCAAAGAAGACCAAGGCTAACTAATGAAGATGCTGTCAGAAATGGCAAAAACACATATCTCAGATAAAGCTTGTGAGAAAAGTGATAAGATTTAAGGAGGCGAATTGTCATAGATGATGGAGTACTTGATATCCCATTCATCCCATTCCCACTGACTACCCCATTAGAGATACAGCGTGAAGATTTGTATATATAACCTGAAGGTAATATAACTATTTATTATGTTTTTCTACTAGCTTTAAAAACCGACAAATTTTGGTGATAACTTTGTTTACATTATATAATATTCTATTCAAAAATATGTACAGGATAAATGTTCAACTAATGTTATCTTTTTAAAAATGTACTAAGTATATTTTTCTTTATGTTATCAAGAGCTGGTTGCTATAATTTATTATAGTAATATTAGTTCACGAGTTATGTAAAAAGTTTAAATAAAGAAATAAAATTTCTCGTGACATTGGGAGAATAATGTGCTTGTCGCATTAGAAGCCATTATTTAAAAATTGGAGTTGAATAAAATTTCTAACAAATTAGTATTTTTAAGTAATTATGGAATATTAATATAAAATATTTTTTTCAACGAAGGTCCTTTCGTCCTGTCCATATTATCTCAACGTTGCACTTTAGTAGAGACGGCAATATTTCCTGTCCTGGTCACACGCCAGTCGGTCGGTGCACGTGTGTCATGAAAACTGGTTCTGCCCGCGGACGGCCCATGATTTTATTAATTTCTGTTTCTTATACATTTTGTATTTCCACTTCTTTAGAAGTTCTGTCGCCTTGGTACCAGTCTCTTCGATTTTGTTGATAACAAATTGCTTTTCTTTGTTCTGTCATATTAAATTAAACGTAGGTAAATAGTTTGTAACTCACAATGTCAATTTTGTTTATAACTTAGACTTAGGGCACAAAATGTGTGGGTACTTGCAATCTGCACGAATAAGCAAAATAAAAATTGCAACATTTAAAATCATTTTAAAACGAATTATTTTTTTGCATTATTACGACTAACTTTTCTCCTCAATCAATTCATGATATTTTGAGATTTGAAATATGAAAATCGTAATTTGTTAAAATAATTAATCTTCACCGAACAAAATATGTCAAAACGTAGCTCACAGGCCTCGCAGCTAACATATCACTACCTACTCCTTCATTACGAAGACCTTTTTTAATCAACTTAATCGTTTTCGGTATAGCTATTAACACTCATGTTTTTATTTTGGTAAAGATGAATTCATAAGAGCGATTATTAAAACATACCTATGGATACATAATATGCGCATACAAACTTGCAAATGTATTATTGTCTATGACGTGTAATATACTACATACATACATTACATATGTACCTCGGACCGAGTATCACATTGGACGAAACATTTGCTCCAAGAACGTGTCCTTAAAAAGTCATTTTTTGTTGATCGACTTTCTAGATTTTTACTCATGTATTATGTTTCACTCATGACTAGGGAAGGTTGTATTACAACGATACGCAGCTAAACATGACATATTTTGATGACACTTAAGATTTATAAGTATTTTGCAAATAATAATAATAATAATAATACTATAGACAATTCCACAGATTGTGTAACTCCAAACTAAGCAGTAAGCTTGTACTATGGGTACCCCAAAACGAACTCTGGGGGAGTTCCCAGTAACACCCAGACTCCAAGCTAATTTAGAAAAGTTTGTTTCCTAAATTGACCTGACCGGGGTTCGAACCCGGGACCCTAGCTTGGAAGGCATATGCATATGCCACTGCGCCAACGGGCTAGTCTTAATAAATAATTATTTCATGACCGACTCACAAGCTGACACGAAATATACTGATAGTGCGAGGTTGCCATACTTACTATAGCTAACTGTTTTACTCGTGGTTACGGTCAATGAGATAGAAAGAGAGAGGAAAATTAGTTTGACACACGGTAGTAAGAGCGGAAACTTATTATGGATGCGTCCTTTATGTTTGTTGGTCCGAGATATGCACACATACAATGCTTCATACCTTTTCTCAATATAAAAATGGGTATTCGTATATGGCGGAAAAGACACGGGGCAATTTGTGCTCTTGCGACTCAGTCATGGGAAATAGGTACCTAATCTTACAAGAGGCGAACTACTCCAAAAACACAACGCTAAGACAAAGTTAATATGCAAACGGCAGAAAACTCTTTGTAACAATTATTACGTCGGTAATTGGAAGTTTAATAATGGCAAACGATCCGTCGGAGAAATGCTATCGCACCGGTCGCCGTAGTCTACAGACTCTCAGTGCCGGCCCCGACGTTCCGATAGCGCGTTATCCCTTCCAAACCGGAAGTCGCGCTTTGCCATAGTATAGTCTAATGAGTGCCTTTTATTATTTCCACCGACATATATAATAACATGTAATAGCTAAAATCCAACACCTTTTACCGATCACCATGAAAGTTGACAAGTATATGTATTTTCTCATGGAGAAGGTTTTTATGCTATCCTTTTTATTGTAAGTCACCTTCAAGCGGACGAAGTCACAGGCAAAAGTTAGTATTCTTAAGGAAGAACAGCGACACTTAACCTATCAGTTGTTATATCTATTTAAAATTAATATTTTGAACTTGGCAAATAGTAGTCTATGTTGTGGCCAGAAATACATCCATTCTGCGCTATAAGTTTTCTATAATATATTATAATGATTTATTATTATTACATTATAATAAGGACTTATTATAAGAATAAGTAGCTCGCCAATTCTGTATCCTTCTTTCTCTTCCAGATCGGCATATAAACAATAAAAAGACATTGATATGTCGTATAGACTCAGGCGTTACTTTGGGGAAATCCATTGACAATCAGTATTTCGTTTTCACCGTTTCGCTTCTCAACGATGCATTCAGTAATTTCGTGGGGATGCTTCATTCAGAAGCAAACTGTGTATATATTATTTAGTTTGAAACATTGACCTGAAGATAATTAAAAACATTATGTATAAATTAAACTTTTATATATGTATACGAGTAATAATTATTTTATACGTGTCTATAAATTAATCTTTATACATATCATTCCTCTGTACGTGTGTATGTCACTAAATTCCTCCTAAACGGCTGGACCGATATCGATGACATTTTTTGTGTGTTCGAGTGGGTTTAGATAAAAATGGTTTAGATTAACAATTGGACCTGGTATGTTACAATAGGGTTCTAGGATTTTTTTAAATTCTAGCATGCAAGCCTACGTTCGGGCAGGATATCTGTCGGGTCCGCTAGTTAATTATAAATTAATTTAAATAAATTGACGAAAATGTAGGTGATATGGCTTATCATAATATGTATTACAAAATAATGAATTCATTGATGTAACAAGATTATTTGAGCATACCCTTTAAAAGATAAATATCACAATAATTGTTAACACGTTCATATGCGTAATTTGATCGTTCAGTTTTTTCGCTGGTAAGTTTGATAACGATCTCTACATTTACATAAGGCGACGTCTGTCTGTCCATTTGTTTTTATCGTGCGAAAGAAAATGTATAATACTAATTAAATGAAGAACACTAACGAACTCAACTTTTGGATACAGATAAAGCATTCACATAGCTTCTAAGCTTTAAGATCATAATGGACATGGTTATAATTTACATAACTAATACTAGAAACCAGCCCGGTTTCGTACGGGGATTTGAATAAAAAACGTCAATAGTTATTCATTTTTGTCAACCAAAATAATGTAAAAGGTCAATTAAGGACTTTTTGTCGGGAACGGGAGAAGTGAGGTTGACATTTTGTTTAGATTTTCTATTTTTAAGATATTTTGGGAGTTTTAAAGTACAAAAATGATAGCATATTGTGTTTTAAAGTTCTGTATAAGTGAATAGAGTGGAATAGGTCTAAATAAACATGTGTAACTGAAGTTCTCGCGCTCTTCCAAGAAGTCCTTTATAACTTCAGTAAAGCCTACTATCACTTTACTGGAGGAGTTTTACGCTAAGAAGAAACTAATTTACCTATGGTTCTACTTATTAATACGTGACATTGGCAAATGCCCTAAACTGTGCGCCATGCCATAAAAAATAAAAAAAAGGTCAATTAAGTACTCACTGCCACTGCTGTTTTTGAATTTCTGATAAAAGCTACAGTGTAAATATAGTTACATATTCATTTAATAGATAATTATTGTATTTATCATTAAGTTAATATCTGTCCAATCAATATATTAAATTACCTTCTAACAATATTTTGTTATTTTTCATTACTTTCAAAGTCAAACTCAAATTAATTTATTCAAGTTAACCCAATTGTGAGGTGTATTTGGACGTTAAATTTCCTTAGTTCGGCTCGAAAAGAAAACCTGGACACAGAAGAACCGACAAGAAATTCAGTCGGGTATCATTTTTTTCAACATCAACTGTAATGGTTGTCGAGGAGACAAAGCAATTTCACTTGTACTATTTTACTATTTGAAGGTTTTTCCAAATTCAAATTCCTGTTCATAAAACTACATTGCTCAGGTTAGATTTATAAATAACTGAATATATTTCTTTTCCAGTTATTAAGACAATCTATCTATAATACATAAAAATTCAGCCTCCGTATGTTTGTGGTCGCTAATCTAAAAAAGTAGCCGGTCGATTGACTTGAAATTTTGAGCCAACGTTGCAGTCAACTACGCGCGTTTTTATGTGTTAATATCTACATAAATTATAATGTTAATGTCCATTTGTTCAACGCGCGGACTTTGAAAAAAGGCGTTCACTTTTTCTTTTTAAAAATGTTGTTTCAAAATATCATCGGATTCGGTGTATTGTAAACGTAAATTGGTTTCTGCTACTGTGCAACCCAAACGGAGTTTGTGGTCGTTTTTATAATATCCGAAGATACAAGTTCAGATTTTGGATAGCGATAAAAAATACAATGGAGAAAGTAACTACAATTCGATTTTGGGCGTTTAAAAGCCATTGAAAATAATTGAAGCGAATAACAGACCAATATTCAAGTAAATACAATACGATTCAAGGAAAGATATCATGTCGCAGTTCGAGACATAGGGTAGGCCAAATAAATCATGCTTCATACTTTGGATATTGCAAGCTCGTTTGTAATTATAACATACTAGCGACCCGCTCCGGGTTTGCACTGCTCGAAATTTATTTGATAATAACAGTCGATATTACTCACTGTTAATATAGCTTTCTATAAGTGAAAGAATTTTTCAAATCGGTTGAAGAGTTTTTGAGTTTATCCATTACATACAAACAAACAAAGTATGATATCAGTATATATATATAGATTGATTGCAAGCATAAGCACATTAAATAATACGTATAAACACATTATTGAACTCACTAAACACTGTCAAAAACATTATGTACAAATCTCACTAGAATACCAAGTAGGTACTGGAATAACTCACTGAACACTACTTTTGACTACTGAAATACCACGTTTAGAAATTCACTAAGCACTACGTTTTGCATTTACGAAAATACCACGTTCAAATATTAACTAAACCACTATATTTAATTATACTTTGCTTAAATAAGAGTTCAAGACACACACTGCGTTTACAAAATATATTATCGCTGATTTTACTATATCCAAACAATGCCGTTCGCAGATACAGCTAAAGATATACTCATTCTGATTGCACTATACTACTTCTATTTAACAGATTCTCATAAAGTATATAGGCTTATACTAAGGTTATCACACAACGAACTGGGGAAGGTCCCAGTAACAGCTTACAATGTAAGACAAGACAAAAACAAAAAATTGTTAATACAAAGAGATGGCGCTATCTCAATCAATAAGAAACTTATTGATAAGATTAATATATTTAGAGTCAGTTGAAGCGACGTGGCGATTATTTTGTTGAGAAAGCAGTAGAATATGGAATTTATTTACTATAACGCAATATTACTAATGCATTTCAGATAAAACTGCGGTGTCTCGACATATATTAGCAGCATTCAGTTTGTATTTTATTGCTTCATTAAAAGTTGACGCGACACGTCGCGTCACATCGCATCACGGTGTGTACTGAGCCTTAATTCACAAAATAGATTAAAATAATAAAAAATTCGAACTCTCTTTTAAGATTTTAAGATAGTAAAAAGTAGATGTCCAAATCCAAACATAAATAAAAAACTGATTATGTCATCTTAAAAAATGTTGTATGGAAATTAATACAACCCACTACTGAAATATAAATTAAAATTTGGAAATCTGTCGAATTTAATTAATTGCACTGAGATAAAGTAGGCATTAGATGCTGAATAAATAACCAAGTATACGATCTTCTACAATCACGCCATTGTACTGCCCATATATAAGCACTAGATTAGCTCTAAAAAAACTTAAGGAATTCTAAAGAATTTATTATTCTATTCATTTTATACAAAAAAAACTGAATTAAATCAGTAATACTTTTACCCCAATAAAAAACAATAAAAAATTTAGTGAAACAGGTATATATCTTTTTCAAGCTTAAGACATTAATTTATCATACCGATATCGAGGAAGAGTCCCTCGAACTCAAATAAACATAAATCTAATAAAACTAACCTTTAAATAAAATAAAAATCTTAAATCATACACCCCTAAAAAATTAAATTGAAGTACTGGCACATTCCGCTGCAACGACCACGCATTCCGTGACCAACAGTCGCCAGAATGCAAAAAGTATGACCGCACCGAATGCCGAATAGAGGAGGGAGCTGAAAATGAAACGTTAAATCGTCCGCGCAGAAAAATAAAACCTAAGTTTTCCATTACCACTTAATCCTACTCGCCAAAATTAATTCTATAAGAACCCAGCTTGCTGTTTACATATTATTTAAACTAATTATCAGGAAGTTGTAGGTTATTAATGAATACGAGTATAATTAGTTTCTTGTATTGTAATGATTGATTGTGTTTTGTTTCTTTTTTGAATAATTCACTATAATTATTTTCATTAAAAAAAAATTACAAATGCGTTGGAAAACAACTAGCAATTAGCATACTTTTGTTACAATTGCAAAAATAAAACTGGTCATTTATATAGAATTTTTTCGAGTACAATCTCAACTCGAAAATTTCGTTTTTTGAAATTTGCACCACGAGACACGAAAGTGGCGAGCAAAGTTAACTTAATCCGTTTTTGTAAAAGGTATTCTATTCCTTACAAAAACTGACGTTATTATCAGCCATTATATTTCCTAAGTCAAGGACAAATATTTAGAAGGTGCCACAATAACAATTCTTTGTTGCGCGGTGGAATCACAATTTGTGCTCGTAAACAATGAGTGCCCGCGATCAATTTAGAAATACAGACAAAGTTTATGCATATTCTCTGATGCAGATATTTCACGGTGGTAGACTTATAGTTCAAAAATGACATTTAAATGAGCTTACCTAAAGGGGTTCGAATTTTATTTTTTTTTTCTTAGAAAAAACCGGCCAGACAAGCTGTCGCACAAGAGACAAGACAGACCGCATTGTTGATCGCAACTAGGAGGACTAAAATTGTCTTTTTACATTCACATTCAATAATGTGTTTATTTTAATTCATTAATTTTAAAAATTAATGTGATATCACATATCAGACACATTAGGGGGTTATTCACAAACGTCGGCGGAGACTTTCCGTGGCAGAAAGGCCGATCGTCGAAAAGCATAAATTCAATCTGATGGCTTGGATTTGTGAGTACGACTATAAATAATATTATAAATAATAATGATATTTATATAATATAAATATAATACGATTTCGGATTTGTTAATCGTGTATAGACAAAATCATCGAAAAGTTTCCTGTCGGATACGGAAAGTTAAGTTTCCGACGTTTGTGAATAACCGCAGATTATTTTTTTATATTCCGTAGACACAATAGCAAAAACAGAAACATTATTATTTTTGTTGTCTCTCAAACTATCTATCTATACGTACATAAGACTAATCTCAGTCTTCTGAATCCCTCATTTAACACATATTGAGCTGTTTAGTGCAAAAACGCAAAGTATATCCCAAAACTGGAAATGAGGAAAAAACAATTCATTATTTTTTCTCTATCTTTAAAAAATATTAATTTATCAAATTTCGCAAATATTTTTACCTAAATTACTACAGAATCCTAAGTCATTTTAATATCTGTACGAGCATCGGCTACCGTGCGGTCAGACAATAGTGCACCGTTTTGATTTGAAACCACTGCCAACAAAGAAATTTTATTACCTTTAAGATATATCGTCTGACCGCGATTGTTGCACGGAAATAACTCTGCGAGTACTAAAATACGAATAAAATATAACATATAAGGTGCAATACGTATCTATATAACACAATTACAAACTAAATAATCGGATTATTTTAGCGTTTGTATACAAACGTGAAAACAATAATGTATTGCCTACATACCTTCATGTTATGTACCTAACGGAGTTGACAGAGCTGAGGGAGCGCCAAGTATCGCGGTCCTTACAACTACTTTTGTCTCCTCAAACGATATTATTAATGGTTTGGAAACCCGAGGTAGTGATCCACTAGTTATTCCCAAAAAAATATAAAAGTAAAGTTCATCGTTGGGTAACTGTGTTCGTCTTTATAATAAGATTCTTCAAGGAATTAGACGATTTACGTGAAAGAGATTTATACGTACACTGATAGGAAAAGCATACTAAGTATAAAATAAACGATATCATTGAAGATGAATACAATGTTTAGGAAAAAGCCCAGCAAATGCATTCACTAGCTCTTTTAATGTATTTTAATACGTATTGTAAAACAGAATTGAAAAATAACAATACCTGAGTTTCTTGTCACTTCTCAGTGAGCAGGTTTTTCTTTAGAACCTAAGGTAGATCTGACGTTCAAAAACACCTTGCAATTGGGTGTACTTGAATTAATTAATTCGACTTTGTCTTTGGTACTTCCATTCCCCATTACGTTTGACTCTATCAAAAACATGAAATGAACACCAAGATGATCCCAAAAGTTCCTGTTTTCCAATTTTGAAAGGAGGACTAGAAATGAAGAAGCATTTTTGAGCGTCTACGCTTAAATAAATCCTCAGTATGACTTTGGCATTAATAATAGCAACTAACCTTTGATGAAAACTAAATAATTCGCAGCTAATATAACTGTAAAAAAGGTTTTGAAACTATTAAACTCCTCGGAAAAAGCTCCAGAATTAAATGTTTACTTTAAAATATATGTGTCGTTAAAAAAGGGCGAACTCTGCAAATATACGGACTAAAAATATCGCACAAACCCGACTTTTACATGTCACAACCCACGTACAGTTGCGACATGCCCAAGAGCACGCACGTAGGCGAAATGGCTGCTAATAAACATTTTGATTTATTACAACAGATTAATAGTTGAACGCAAAAACACGTGTTTTGAGACCTATCGACAAAGAAACGAGTGTTTCTCTTGAACCATCGTGTTAAAACATGTACCTGAGAATTAACAAGTAATTTTTTAAGTTCCGTAATCAAACTGTTTTAAAACCGTTTTAAAGACATTGATGTACTCACCTTACCCTCGTTATACATTTATGAAAACATAATGTACACTACAAAAAAATATAGATTTATTTCATAGGAAAGGTGTTATTAATGGTATGGAAACTCGTGGTCGTGATCAGCTAGTTACTGCTAAATTTAAATTACAAAAGTCAAGTGGGTCATTTTTGGGCAACTGTGTTCGTTTTTATAATAAAATTCCTCAAGAAATTTCCTCAATTAACGGAAAAGCAATTTAAACCTGTTATTAAACGCACACTGATTGGAAAAGCATACTACAAAGTTAGCGATTTCATTGAAGAAAAAACAATAGTCCGGAAATAATCTTCTCTGCACACGCATTTACTGGCTTTATGAATATTGTATTTTAAATAACTATTGTAGAATGATGTTGAAAAAATGATACCTGACTGAGTTTCTTGTCGGTTCTTCTGTGTTCAGGTTTTCTTTTCGAATCGAACTAAACTAGATTTGACGTTCAAAAATATCTTGCAATTGGGTTTACTTGAATAAATTGATTTGACTTTGATACTCGAATTCCTTCGGATTCGTCCGTCTGCACATAGATAAGCATTTCACAGGCCTTCAATGCCCTATGAAAGCATCCTTATTATTACGTAGCTTATAACTTAGTAGCGACCCGCCTCGGCTTCGCACAAGTAGAAACTTTTTGAAATTAAACACTGCCCTATGTTTGATGCTGACAGTACAGATTTCTATGGGCGTAAGTATTTTTGAAATCGTTTGAGTAGTTTTTGAGTTTTCCATTTCATACAAACAAACAAAGTTTACCTCTTTATAATATTAGTAAGATAACCCAAAAACAAAAAAGAGATTTTGAGAAAATAATTTTTTGGACTTCTCTTCTAAAATAAAAATGTTCTTTAAGATAAGGCTCATTAAATGAAACAGAAAATGTTACAGGATTTTTTAATTGACAGGAAATTGATTCAATTTTAACTCTTCCATCCGAGATATTTACTTTTAAGTTCGGAAATAAAACGTCCCCCAAAAAATACAATGAATACTGAAACAAAGACAGACTTCGAAAAGTTGAGAAAATCCTTTTCCGGAAGGAATTTGTGGCGATGATAATGTTCATCTGGACTACGTTATTGAACCCTGTATGTGAGCGTGGCCGATAAGCTTTAGGTCGAACTTTGAGATTAAGATGTAAATATGATGCAAAGTGATTACTTAAATTCGTTTGCAATTGCAAATTAAATAAAACTAATTCTGTAATAATTCCTCTATTCATTTGTAAGCTCTGTTTGTAAATTCAGTTTCTGACTTATACACGCTCTAGGCTTCTTTTATTGCACGCTCCTGAAACCGTCATTTAAAAAAGCAAAAAGCGGTCTCCTTTGTATCTTCACTTCCATTTAATTAAATTCACGAATAACATCACCTACAGGAACTCACAGAGATTTCAGGAAAGACACCGTGAAAATTACACAATACACTCCTCAGATACACTTTCATTCATTGCTCTAGATACCCTTTTACTTAGGTACTCTTCTTACTTGGATACTTATTGAAAATGCATCGGAAGTATCTGTCTTTCATCAGATAATAACGCAATATAAGTAGGTGCAAATTATTTAAACCATTATAGAGTGTTCTGGACTGCAGAAGCTTGAAAAGATGAAGTTCGATTTTCGAAGAACGAGTTTTAGCCCATCTAATTACACTTTACATCTGATGTGTTTTTTTTAAAGCCCGAAATGGGCTTCTATGGTATTCACTTATGTTAATAATATAGTTAATTATTCTAGGTATCTAAAATCCCAAAGAGCACAGGAACTGTTATATTAGCGGTTGATGTAGCTAAGACTCAATTCTTCTTTTTTTTTCAAAATGATAATGAATAACTTTCTTTTGCAGACCGTCCGTACTCGGACTCGGATATCGAACGACCAGCACCACAAAATCAACCATGTCGACGATCGGCATCATCCCCACCTTTGGCCTTGACCTTCGACACCGAATTAGAAGACGATGTGTTCGTCAGCCCAAGAAGCGACAACGGCAATGACCCATTCGCGACGAGAAATGTGGAGATTTTTGGGTACAGCAGTCCCAGGACTCCGGCTGGTATGCTGCTGAGTCCGCGTAGGGAGAGGACATTCACTTTCTCCATGTCGAGTGAGAAACATTGGAGGGACAAGGGCGGAACAGACGTCGCTGACGGAGTCACTGCTGAGGCTGACTGCATTACAGCTGATGCTGACGAAGTAAGTTGATTTTTTAATATTATTTGTCATACATTTGGATTTGACTAATTAAGTAGTACTTATTTAGTTAAAAGTAATCTTGAATGCCTCTACACAACCTTCTGTAAGATACTAATAAATGAGAAGAGTGAATATCATCATAATAATAATAAAGATTGACATTACAATGTTCTTGGAGATTTGTTTTTTCTCGAGACATTTGGAATATGATAATTATATATCTACCCAATTTAGTAAAAGTCATTTTGAACTTATTTAGTATTCGGGAGATCCAACTGAATTTTCTTGCAAAATAGAATTTTTGTTTTTTTTATCCAGATTTTTTTTTGGAAATTTGATTATATTTGCACGTTTGAGTAATTTGAGATAAAGATGTGAAGTTAAATATTTGGATAGATATGTAGTCAAATATCTAACTCTCAGTTTTCTGGGACATTGAGATCCAGTTAACCAAGCACAGCAGGGTCTGCATAAGTGGGTTCTTTAGGCAATCACACAACTTTGCATTTCTCAGATTTCAACAAAGGAGAGTTTGGTTAAATTGTGACTACAGTTATTATAATTTCATACACACCAGGTTTTGTGTCCCATTATTATTTTCATTTAATTCAAAGAACACTCAGGTTTCAGTGCTTGAGAAAGACAATTTCGCCGCCTCGAGTTTTCTTTTTCACCACGTCGCGCGTTGTTATCATTCTCCTCATAACACACTTCGCACCCAGCGAGTAAGCTCCTACGCACGAAAGTGGGGGAGAATAAGAAATGACATACAGACATGCAGTTCCTGAGTTTAGAAAAATTCGTTTCTAAGAACTTACACATTGCACAAAAAATATGTGCGGTGTCATTCTTGCGAACGAAATAAGTAATGAATAGAAACGCCGTATGACAAGATTGCACGACAATGTTATTGTTAGAATGAAGAAAGAAATGCTTAGATGGTTCGAGAACATAAAAAAAATAATGACGAAACACTGACGAAGAAAATCTGTAGGGCAAAAGCAAGTAGTATCAGAAGCCAAAGAAACCAAAGAATAAGCCAAAGAATTATAAGTGAGCTAGAGTGTTAGCTGGCGGAAATGTCAAAAGCACTTGCATACCTAAGCGATATAGTGTGAGGAGAATGACGAGATTTGAAGAGGCGATGGAAATATGTACTTCTATACACGTCGCGTTCTATATACGTCGCGGTCTTTATATTACGTAAGAACAGCGATGCTTTTCGCTTCCCCATTAGGGATACAGGGAGAAGATATGTAACTAATTTACTGAAATGTAACATTCAAAAAAGCTACGCAAGTCTTATTTGTTTAAAAATAGCTTGAAATTTCGAAATAGGAAATGATATGAAACAAGGTTCCTGATTTATAACTACGCATCGCTCAAATTAATTAGGCTATCCTCGTTTGTGGTTTCTGAGCTTATTGCGCGTAATTGTGCAATTAACAAAACACTATACCATAAAAATAACAACTACATATAAATACTGTTATAACAATTATATGTATAAACATTAAAACACAGTGTTTATCTAAAAAGTCGCACGTGCGTGTTCCTTTGTCTGACCACAAATGATTCATGCTTCAGTCGATGAACCATATATACCTACTGCTATCTGCATAATTATCTGCCTATTCTTTTGTAATAAAATGAACTTATAATAACTAATTTCACGCCATTACAAATTCTGGATGGACAGAGCATCTAAACAATACAAGATCACACCTTGACGCCTCTTCTAACAATATTAATTGGGATGTGTTTGGAAGCGCTTTAAACTTGGTAAAAAAGCGATATAAATGCTATTTAGCGCTTTCAAATTTTATATAAGTACTCTACAGTAAGAAGACACAGATGCAAAAAAAATCTATTATAATTATAGGTGTTATAGGTTCAAGTTTGCAAATATTAGAGTAAAGATATGTATGTACTGATTTATGTCAATAAAATATTAAGTAGTGTTATCTTGAAAAAAATATAATGAGGTTATAAAATAATTACAAAATGAAATTAAAATAAATAAACCTCAGCTTTTTAAATTTCAAATGCTTTTAAAATCTGTAGACAATATTCTAAAAAATACATTATCTAAAATATTAAATTGCTCCTTTGTTGATGACAGGGTCTGGAATCAAGCCTCCTTCCTATCTGTTATGGAGATACGCAATATGGGCATACGCAAAATCTCGAGTGTGTCACTGCCAGCTTTTCTTTCATCAGCCTACAGCACGGAAAACCTTTTCCTATCTGTTATTCGCCCTTCCTTAGGATCGGTTGAGGTGCCGTGCTTGACTAATGCTCAAAAGGCTTGGTTAAGTGTTTGTCCGAGTACTAACCTGCCTACCTCGACCTTTTCTCAGAAACACTGAGATGAGCCTCTATGCAAAAATGTTCAACTTTTAGATTCTTGTAGTACCGAAAAAGATCGGTCTCGCCTCCTGGCTGTTTCTGTGAAGGAGTCGGGACACTGGTTGAAGGTAATACCTTCAAAAAACTTAATTGACAATACCACGCTTTCTCTCATAGTATCCCTTCGTCTGGGGGCCAGGACTAACCTTCCTCACCGTTGCCGCTGTGGTGATTTCGTCGATGCACTAGGTCACCACGGTTTATCCTGTTTACGTAGTGCGGGCCGCATTTTACGACATGCTGCCTTGAATGACGTCATTCGGCGGGCTCTTGTCCGCCGCTGGCGTTCCTGCAGTCTTAGAGCCTGTAGGTATTGCGCGCAGCGACGGCAATAGACCTGATGGTTTGACGCTCATTCTTTGGAAACTTGGAAGATCGCTGGTGTGGGATGCCACTTGTGTCGATACACTTGCTGTTTCGCATGTGCCGGCGACTTCCAAGTCAGCAGGTACCGCGGCCAGCACTGCCGAGAACTTGAAGCGGCGTAAGTGTGCGACTCTCTCTGAGAGTTTCATATTTACGCCCTTTGCCGTCGAAACTTTGGGTCCCTGGGGCCCCGAAGCCCATCGACTGGTTTCTGATATTTGTAAGAGACTGGTCGAGGCTTCGGGAGACCGCCGGGCTGGTAGCTTCTTCCGCCAACGAATCAGTTTGGCTATTCAAAGAGGCAATGCTGCCAGTCTGCTGGGTACCTTAAGCAAGGACAGCTTTCTAAGCGGCAACTTTGAGGAAGTTCATTATTTAAGATAATGTGTAGTTTTAAGTTTGTAAATATTAACATATGTATGTACTTTTTTGTTATTAATAAATAGTTTGTAAAAGTTATTTAAAATAAAATTCTTTGTTATAGTGACAATTACTGCTAATTTCGGTATAATTTTGGTTTACCTGTAATATGATTAAAAAAGTAGTACGCAAACCATTTACACTATTTCATTATTAAAATTTTACTGTAGTACTTAAAGTAGTAAATTGCGGAAACTTCTAATTTTCAATTGTATGAGATTTAAATCAGAAATAATGCAATAAGCATATAGCGAAAACTACTAATTTTAATTATGTAATAATAACTTATAGTGTAAATCAGTAATTCTTTTGCGTATTTCTGTTTCCCGTACGTAAATATTTGAACTTACAGATGACAAAGTATAGAACGGTAAACCATTATGTAAACTAGAGTCCGATTATTATTATTGAAAGTCTTTCTTGCAATAATTCAATGTTTTGCATAAATGCACTTTCCAATTGAGGTTGTCGTTGTGTGGAAACGTAACTAGTATAAAAGAACCATATTAGAGCATCATAGTTTGGCCCAGTTCATACCCAAAAGGTGCACCTCTTACTCGAATAAGAAGCCATAAGATTCATAAATGTGCGTATTTCTTTGGAAACAACCATGAGCCGAGGTTCATCCTCCATTTTAGGCATCCTTTGCCAGGTTATCATCTGGCAAAGTACTTGCAGCGCTCGCCCGAACGCTATCTATGAGGAAGGTTTTTCAGTTGTTTTGGGTCCAACACTACTCAGTCGGCGTAGAGCCCCGATGAGCGTCCGTGTGGTGTTTTAAAAAAATCCTGGAATAAAAATAATTGCTCGAGTATTTTACATTCTACTAAGTATAGGTTCATGATAGATTATTGCGTATAAACATTCAAATTTCAGGGGTGTTACTTCGCGCAAATCTATCTTAAGTTCAGATTCTCCAAAGATCCTTAGGATTGGCTTGAGGATGTTTCATTGAATAGCAAAACACGTACCGATCGGCAAGTTTGAAAAATACGTAAGATAGCTAGAAATATACAAATTCATGACTTGCAATTAAAACATTGTTTGCTAACACAGCACTTATACAAATTCCTCGTTAATAGGCTCTACATCTTGGCTAACTTTTACGGCTAATGAAGGATATCATATTCTGTAAAGATAGCTATCGCAGCAGGCGTATTATGTGTTTTACGTTATCTCCATGTTACCTCTCATAGCAATATGAAAGTACACACAGGAATTTTTAATGGCACCACAAAAATGTATACTGTTGGTATTTCTTCGTTCAAATACTCAATTGATATTTTATACTAACATCTTCGGACATCGTAACGCTATCGTAGGAGTTTACTTGTTTATTTGTTAAGATTTACCACAAAAATCTTTCATTCGATTGATATAGTATAAGTTTCATTACAAGATGGATGATTTCCAGATTCAAGACAAGGTCTAAAAAGATCGCCTGTTAAAAATAAATAGCAATCTTTTATTTACAATTGCTGTTTTAAACCGCCAGGCGTTTTGTAGCGCTCCACGGCGTAATGTACGCAATACATTGTTAATGCCAGCAATAAAATAAAAAGTGCTGACTGGAACGAAATTAAACCTTTGCAATAGATACTGGTTTACGTTCAAATAAAATTTCTTATAAGTGTCAGTAATAGTGTTGAGTTCAATGCAAAAAGGATGGAAAGGGCTACAGAAAAGACAATGTTTAATCGAGTATAAAGCAAAAGAAATGAAATCTTAGAATTTATTAACAATAGAGAAATCGAACTACTGACTCCATTAAAATACATTTTTATTCAAGACTTCATTATGAAGTTTGAAAATCAAACCTGCTAGTAGAAAAGAACCAAAAGTAAATATTATCACCAAACATACTTATACTTGTATACGTATATCATGTTTTAGCAACAGACATCAACGTACAAAATAATATAATTAGAATGAAGATAATTTTTTACACTTACTGTTTTTTTTCTTTGTTATTATTGACTGGTTTTATCGACTTATCGAAGAGGAGATGGTGATTTGACTCATTGACCTGTAGATATTATTGTGAATCGAAATGAAAATTATTTAATTTAATGTAGTCCGTTTTTGTACCCTAATGAATTTATTACTAGCATGTACCTAATTAAAGTGTATAAAGTATTTTATAGACACAAATACAGTGAAACCTGGTTAACTGGGATCTCAAGGGACCTAGAATTTTTTATCACTTAGAGAGGCTTTTCATTTATCTAGTTTTCCAAATAGGCAGGTTAACATAACAGTTTTCTTATTTATAGAGGGCCCCACTATGATAAACAAAGCAAGTATGGAAGAAATTAGAATGTTTGTAAACAAGTGTGTCATAACTTGTCTAAACATGACAAATATTCTCACTTATACAGATTATTGAGCTACGAAGTCCCAATGACCAAGGTAAACATCGAAAAAATGTATGAAATCTAATCTCAGTTAACAAGGTTTGAAAATTCCCAATAACAGAGGTATTTCAATGCAAAAGTGTCGGGACCTCAGTGTATATTACTTAAACGGCGACTACGCCCACAGGTCACCGCCTATCCGCTCTCGAAAATTGAAAATCTGATCTCAATGTGACCAATCACATTACAGAACCCCGTTTCGCGCCCCGCAACATTTTGACATATTTGTTATCATTATGGAATACTTAAAGCCTTATCTATAGCTGTGGGCTTGCTGGTCTGTTTTGACCGTTATATTTTTGGAGTTAATATGAGGTAACAGCACAGATTAATACTAATACATATTGCGTTGATGTGACCAAATGTGGCTACTATATAGTCTTTCTGGCTTTGACAGACTATAATCGTCAAACCGGGCTTTACATCCATCATGCCCAAAAAAATCTCTCCAATACAAAAAAATTATATTCGTTTTTCAATAGTAAAGTTCAAAAATAATTAAAAAACTTAAAAGTACTAAAAAACAAAGATTTGTTTTGTCCATAGATCTGTCAAATGCAACAACTTAACAGTCTTGAAATAGCATACCCATATCGTACCATATATTTCTTTCAGTTGAACAATTCATGACGTGTGAAAGATGACATCTATTGGTAGTAAATCTGTGGGTAACAGCAATTATTTCGTTTTTTTTTAATGTCGAATAACAGTGTAAATTATAAAGTAACCAGTTGTAAATTGATTTTGCGATGCAAAGGGTTTTTATTTGATACGCAACAACAAACAAACAATTTTTTGTTATATATTCTATAAGCCCCTAAAACCAACCCTAAAATGAAGTTCCAATAGTAAAGACTTGACTATTCAAGTCTTAAACACGTAAGTACTGTAACTGTTCTAAATTTTAGCTGATGACGTCAGTCTCTGATAATGCTGCGACACGACAGTGTCATTTTTTACAATTTTGGAACGAAATATTGCTACCTAAAAAAATATACATTTAATCTTACCGTGTACGTACATACAATATAAATTCGTTGAATGAAAGTGAATCAGCTATTTATGGAATATATCTTGTGCAAATAATACTCGATACTTAACGCGTACGGCGCACACGCATCTTGGCAGGACGCCCACCAATTTCGATGTTAATGTAAAATATACTACACATTGCACAAACATTGATGTCACTTAAACGTTTATTTTTAGTATTGAAATTAGAAATCATTTGTATTTGTTACTTCGTGACATAAATAGGACGTCGTGTTTGGTTTTAAATATTGCTGGTTAATATTGCGTAATTTTGTTCAGGACGGTATTAACAGAGAACATATTTTTTGTTTTTAGTAGGTTTTGTGGAATCTTCATATTAGTAAAATAGTGAAGGCTATAATTATATATTTGTTAATAGAATATTATACATACATACATACATATCTTCACGCTGTATCCCTAACGGGGTAGTCAGAAAGGACGGAGCGCCAGGAGTCGCGGTCCTTACATACCTCTCATGGAATATTATGTTCATGCATAATTGTTATTTTAAGGTTCCTTTTACCAAAAAGGGAAAACGGAAGCCTTGTAGTTTCGTCGTTCTATTAGCAGTTTGTTCCAGAGATGTAAAATTATAACCCAAAACAGAAAATAATAAAAAAAAAATTAACAAACATTTAGACGCATTTTTAATTATAACGATCATTTCTTAAAAAACTACTTATACTAACCAAAATTGCCACGAACTTTAATTTAAGGCGTGTCCAATGAGTTACGATTTCATTTATTTTAATTGTTTTTGACTGAAATGACTACCTTGACGGCGTAGTGGTTTAAGCGTTGTGTCTAAACGCAGTGGGTTCTTGGTTCGATCCAGCTGGGTCAATTCAGGAAACGAATTTTTCTAGATTGACTCGTATTGGGATGTACTGAGGGACGCCCCTAGTTATAAACTTTTAAACTTTCGCTTTGCATTATGAAATATCTAAAACGTGAAATTTAATGCGATTACAATTGAGACCACGTCCGATGCAACTCGGTCGAAACGTCAAGCGAAAATAAAAAGGTCAACGCGTCAAATTTCCCGTTTTAGATAGCCTCTAGTAGTTGTCCTCTGATTTTCATAGCACAGGGAATACACTAAATTAAGACCAGATGATCGGTGTGTATTATCTGGTTTATTTATTTAAAAAATATTTCCAATTAAAACTGTCGATTCAAAGAGTAGATTCACCATATTAATATTACACCGCCTTATATTAATACTAGCTTTTGCCCGCGACTTCGTTCGCGTGAAATTCAAAAACACACAATATCTTAATAAATTATAACCTATGTGTTATTCTCATGTATAAGGTATATTACTGTTAAGTTTCATCAAAATCCGTTCAGTACTTTTTACGTGAAAGAGTAACAAACATCCATAAATCCATATACCCATCCTCACAAACTTTCGCATTTATAATATTAGTGGGAGTACACCTACTGCTGGACACACACTACTGGTGAAGAGTCTATTGAGTCAATGGTTTGCAAGAGTACTCCATTTTGCTAGCATACCAGATCTATAGCCTTCTATTTCATCAAAGGCCTACTCCACATTTCTTATCACCTTTCAAAACTGACTTCGACGTTCCGTTTGGCGTAAAATAAACTTATTTCAGTATTTAGTACTGGATTAATTGCCCCACAAAACGCAGAGGGGCCGATGAGCGATGGATTTACGCATTATTACACGCTTTTGACGAAAGCTCTCTCAGTTATTGATCCGATGACTTGTTACGATGTAGCTTTTAATGGCGTCTATATAGTAAACGGTTAAATGGTATTAACTTTTATTTTTATCCGACTACGACGATTGCAGAAGTGAATAATCAAAATTGTCGTGCATACAATTATATTTTTTTTTTATTTTAATTTTTAATAATAATAGATAAGAATTTGGAATAACAAGGTTTGCGTCTTGAATCAAATCTCAATCAACTGATCAGGTTAAAAAAAATTCAAAATTGTCAACTTAATAAAGGTACATAATTATGTACATAAATACTTATTCTCGCGCTGTATCCGTGTATCGTATCCCTAACGCGGTAGTCACAGAGAACAGAGCGCCAAGTATCGCGGCCCTAACATACTTCTTTCGTTTCCTTAATTCATCATTCTCTTTACACACTTTCGGTTAGGTTTGCGAGTGCTTTTCACATTTACGTCAGCTAACATTCAGGCTACTTGATCCTTATAAGTCAGCCTTGGTCGTCCTTGACTTCTACTACCAGTCACTTTCGCTCTGTAGATTTTCTTCTCTTTAAATGTGGAAATTGAAAATTAAAATTTATCAAGCGTGGGTGTTCTTAATGCACACATACACTCTATACTCCTAATGAGATATTCGGGAAACGTATACCTAACGGGGTAGTCACAGACCATGAAGTGCAAAGCAACACGGCTCTTACATAGAGTTCTTTCGTTTTGTCAAATCTTGTCATTCCTCTCACACATAAATTAATTCTTAATTAACGGTAATCTGAAATACCTCAATCCAGTCACGTATTTAGATTTCGTAAAAAAAATTATAAGACTGACATACATACATACATACATACATACCTTCACGCTGTATCCCTAACGGAGTAGTCAGAGAGGACGGAGCGCCAAGCTTCGCTGTACATACTTATTTCGCTTTCTCAAATCTCATCATTGTTCTCACACATTTGCGCCTAGATATGCGAGTGCTTTTTACATTTTCGTCAGCTAACACTCTAGCTACTCAAACTTTGAATCAGCCCCGGTCTTCTTTGGCTTTTATTACCACTCGCTTTCGCTCTATAAATTTTCTTCGTCAGTCTTTCATCACTCATTCTTTCTATGTGCCCGAACCTTCTAAGCAGTCCTTCCTTCATTTTTACAATAACACTGTCGTGCAACCCGATCATACTGTGTATCTCTTCATTGCTTATCCTGTCTATCCTTATAAGTATAACAATAACTGTAAGATAGTAAATAAAAAAAAAATGGATGATCGATTTTTTTATAATTCATACAGCAAAAGTTTTGTTTTTATGATTTTATATAAAGTCTTTTACACTTAATGCAGTTTTATACTGGTTTTACATCACTAGATTTCACTTCGAAAGATTTTGCTTTATGGCCCCGTATTACAAGTATGAGTGTGTCTTCATTTGTGCTTGTATATTCGACAATAAACCCATAACAGACCCAGTCCAACTGTAATAACATCATTACAAGCCCGCGAGTTTTAATACCCACTAAAACCAATGGTTGTCCTCCGATACTATCTTTGATATAGTCTTTTTACTTTGAATTGGTCACTTTTGAAATAAAATTTCATTATCTTCAACGACCTGACTTAGTTTACTGGACATCAGTGTTGAGAAAAATGTAATTTTAAAAACAATTACAATTAAAATTGTTTTATTTTATTTCTAATTGCAACTGTTTTCACAATTTCATTTTGCCCAACACTGCTGGACATAGTCTTCTCTCAATTCACGCGTCTGAGAGCAATTATCTTTTTTCGTCCAATGATGGCTTGTAATATTTTTTTTATTATAAGTATGTAAGAAACCAATTGCAAACATATTTTGATATGTCATCTACAATTCTTTTGATTCATAATGTTTTCACAATATTATATTTGATTTAGAAAAGATTTATCTATCTGTACTTACATTACGAGTGTCTATATTTGTGTATGTATATATGAACCAGCCGTAGACTCGTAATTAGTGTGCTGTCTGTCAACCAACCTCTTGTCACAAAGTTTTACCTCTGTTTTCCTTCACCGTAATCGGTAAAAAAGTCTAATATCTTATTGTAAATTATATCGAAATTGTTTAGGACATAAATGACATCGATATATTGTTAGTTATTTTACAAATAATGTAGTTTATTTTAGCGACATATTTTGTAATACTTTTGTCAATTTTCTACATTACCACTATACGGAGCAAACATCTTATAAATACGAGTATATATTACTCGGTCTATTCCTGACCAAAACTGATTCACGAACACAGTGGGAGAGCACACACTTATAAATATAAAATCGCAAAATACGGCGCAATTTCATCACTTGTAACCTTGTGTAATTAACAGTTCAACAAAGGCTACCGTTCAACCGGGAAAACGGTAACTTCATAAATTAATGCGACACGGTTGTAATTATATCTTTCGTCATTTACATAAGTAAATACAGTTGTGTGAAAGTAAACGTCATTTTAATTTCAACTATACTTAATGAAAATTATAATGTACGTATTGAAAAAACAATGCAGTTTTATATCATAAGAGTTAGATTTTTTGTTAGTATAAAATAGCTTTACAGATCAGAAAAACGATTTTCAATAAATTCTTTGAAATTTGTTAACATATACTCGTACCTAATGTGTAGGTACGTATAATATAGACATAAGATATTCCTACTAAACAGATATTATGTCATTAGAAACATGTTGTATTCTTTCTATTCGTCTACCTAGACGACAAAGACAAGTTCAAAATGTCATTAAAATTTATAAAATATGTTCATTAATTAGGTAGACGACCTCGGCGGCGCAGTGGTTTAAACGTTGTAACAAGCGCGGAAGGTTCCGGGTTCGATTCCCGGTCGGGTCAATTTAGGAAACGAACTTTTCTAGATTGTCTCAGGTCTGGGTGTACTGGGAGACGCCCCTAGTAATCATCGTCTGGTTCTCATAGCACAGGGAATACCCTAGTTTGAGATCAGATGATTGGTGTGTATCGTCTGGCGCATTATTATTATTATTATTAATCGAACTTAAATATCGATAAGAGTATATAAAAATGGTCTCAGGCTAAAAGAATGATAATACTTTTTAATTAAATAATTATGTAAGATTTCTCCTTTTAAATGACATAATTATGAAGTGACGCATTTTTTTAACTGAGTAATTAATTTTAATTGTTTAAAAATAATGAAAATAAAATATGACTTATTCTATTTATGTATAGAATTGAGTTAGCACTGCACTCCATCTGCAATAAACTTAGCGTGTCCATAAAGATTGTAAACATGAAAAGCTATAAGAAAATTTCTAGCTAAAGCAGTGTACTTGGAAGCACTTTTTATAGATATTAATAAAACAATACCCTCATAAAGTTTAGTATGCGACTCTTACAGTATGTCTCAAACTATTTATACGGTGCGATTACAATACGCGAACGTCACGACTCACGCTACGATTTTTTGGTAATTGATAATAACTTTAAATTGTTATTATTATTTATTATTATTATTATTATTATTATTATTTACTTATTATTTTGATATAGTAGAATCAAAAAATTTATCTACTTGTTAGGAGTTAATATTATTACTATTACTAATAAAAAAATACTACTTTGTTTTTAGAACTCCGTGTCCTACCATAAAAGAAAAAGGAAAAATTGAACTCTAATACTCTGTATGTCCGTCTATCACATCGATTTTTCAAAAACAATGTCACATACGAACCAAAAATTCGACATAATGATACATCTTCCTGACCCACATATATTACGCTGATTAATTTTGTAAAATATTCAAAGTAGAATTAAATAACCATGTACTTGAATTCAACTTAACATCGTTCCCGTCCCCTATATCTGAAAATAGATCTAGAAAATAAATTTTAGGAAATATGAAGTTTTATCTAACTTTTACAGGAAAATTAATGAAAATTATATTAAGGGAATATTAAGTTTTATCTAACTTTTACAGGAAAATTAATGAAAGTTCCAGATCTTCGGATCGTCAAAAATTATGTCTACAAATTGCTATTTAACACGTACAGAACCATTTTTTATGTATTCTGTTTATCGATTTGAATTTTATTACTTAATTAGTAACTCGATTTATTTTTCATTAATTAAAATCAAAATATCGTCCATTATAAAATGACCCTAGAGCAATTCACGTGAGTGATACACTTCACCGTTTTATAGTACGGATAATTTGAATGGTATTTTTATTGTGAGGGGCCCAAACAATGCATGTGTTATGACCGTATTAAACTTCATTTCGATTTCCAGTCAATACTATTTGGGTTTCTTACATAAAAATAAATATTTACTGTAATATATTGATTACAATGTCAGTTTACGTCTCTGTCTTTTTATCCTTCCAAGGTTTGCTGACTGGCTGCTAAATATATCAGTGTTAAAAAATTAAAAATATCAAATCATATGGAATTGTCATAATTTACATACATACGTATTTCACCCTGTATCCCTAACGGGGTTGTTAGAGAGGTCTGAGCGCCAAGCTTCGCGATCCTTACACAGTTCTTTCGCCTCCTTGAATCTCGTCATTTTCCTCACACGTTTTCACTTGGGTATGGGGGTGCTTTTGACATTTACATCATTTAACATACTGGCTATTTGATCTTCGTAAGTCAGCCTTGGTCTTACTAGGCTTAATAAAGTAACTTAATAATAACTAAATATATAAATAAGTATATTTTTACACTAAACATGGAGAAGACAAGTAGATTAAACAACATGAACATGAACATATGAACAAGACTGGGAAAGCACTTCATATTGTAACTAATTGTTGGAAACCCCGAAAAGTAAGGCGGTGTTCTTCTTGTGTTAGAATTTTTACCGGTTGTTTTACTGTTACTCTTTACATCGGAAATAAAAGCTGTTTTCCGGCAGGATTAGTGAATAAGATGGTAATAATGATCCGGACAGGCCCGCACAAAGTCCTACAAGCCTAGAATCCGCGAATAGTTGACAGCTAACATCACATTCTTATATTTTCTACTAACGAAAACAGTAGTACATAATTAATTTCCTCAAAGGACCGAGGACCAGTTCACTTACAGATATTAAAGTAATATTTGATACATTATAATTCCTCAATCGTTGTAATTACATATATAAGAACATTTCGAAAGGATATATAAATGCGAAAGGGTATTAAGTACACATGACAACCAAAAAATTGTATTCTACAACTTCGCCAAAATCAATTAGTTCTAGTATAACACCTCAAAGTTTAAATAAAAGTAAAGGTGAGGCAACCTTAATATCAGCGTTTTTATGTCGCTAGCAAACATTTATAACTATACATAACGATAGGGTTGTACATTATTTTCTATTATATTTTTTTGTATGGACAACAAAATAAACATATCCCGTAATTATTATATCTGCAATATAGCACTCAACATTGATACGTTGAAATCCTGGCGGATTTGTACCCCGTTTCACAATAACCTTGTATGTCTTCATGCTGTATCCCTAACAGGGTAGTCAGAGAGGACGGAGCGCCAAGCTTCGCGATCCTTACGTACTTCTTTCGCTTCCTCAAATCTTATCACTCTCCTCACAATTACTTATAAATAATTTCAAAAAGGAATACTTTAAAAAGTAAAATTTATAAAAAAGCACTAAAAATGCTTCTTATTTCTAAAAAAAAATATTCATACGTCTATAAATGTAATTACGACATAAATAATTATAGTGTATAAAAATTACGATAAGGTGAAATAATAATTTATTGCTAAATAATATTTCTTCTTGATTCTAATGTTTGAAAGAAATGAAGTACAGACGAAATGTAAAATATGGGTACATGGAAAATGTCAAGAACAAGTGAATGAAATTGCATATCTGAGGAGTGTGTTTCCTAAGAAGATATGAGCTGGATGTGAAGAGACGAGTAGACGGGTGATGGCTTCGTAGGCAGTGTGAATATATCTAACTCAGCCAATTTAGCCAATCCATAAAGCGGTGTTGGTGCCAACTTTATTGCACGGTAGTGAGGCCTGAATATACCCGAAACCATGTGAAGGTAAAATAAATCCAGTAAAAATGCTCTTAGAAATATCAGCGGTGTCGCTGGTGTGGTTATCGTAAAAATGAAGCAAGGAAAGCTTAAATAGTTCGAACACATAGGAAGAATGAGTGATGAAATATTAACGAATAAAATCTACAGAGCAAAAGTGTGTGGTAGCAGAAGCTAAGAAAGACCGAGGCTGACTTATGAAGACATAGCCAGAGTGAGTGGCGAAAGTGTATAACAAGAATGATGAGGATCGAGAAGGTGAAAAGGCCGCGATACTTACTTACGGCGAGACTACCCCGTTAGGGGTACGTATGTACTTTAATATCATTTTTGATTTCATCCTGATAACATCTGCTCGTGACATTTATGTTTCAAATAAAAAAAAAATTATGTTAACTGTTAATTTTAAATTATAAGTATTAAGGGTATGACTTAAATAACAAGTAGTTAATTGAAGTGAATCATTAGTTTTAAATTTTTGCAATGAGTTTTGTAGTTTTGATTAGTAATTCTGCTTATTTTATGCATTACTCTTTCTTCCCTTACCCTTAAGTTCAGAGAATAACCGTTATAGGAAAATCTATGTAACCTTCTGTGCTCGAGTCAAACAAGCGTTCAATATTTTTTTTTAATATTGCAATTTGTAACTAACAGTTCTATATCTATATATTAATACGTCTTCTAAATATTAATACGTGAACGTGAACTTTGGTTTCCTATATAAGAAAATTGCGCGGACGGAGAAGTGTAAAAGTTGGTATATTTAAAGTTTATATGGAGAAGGATTGGAGAAAGCTAAAATTTTTATGTAACATGTGTTACAAATAAGTACATTAAATAAAATAAAACGTTTATTGTTTACGTTCATACTGCCAATGTCAAACAGACTGTCAATATCAAACTCATGATAGTTTATAATCATAATTATGTAATGTAACCTCCTTAGATCATACAGTAGCAGAGAGTAGATTGCCGCCAAAGAGTTTCTTCTATAAGTTTATATTCACGGTTGAATTTCGACCACAGGGCGACCTTTAGTTAATACCTATTAAAAATGTGAAAGTATGTGCGAGTTCTGCTTTTTAAAGTGTCATACTAGTATGAGAATGTGAACGTAATTTGAATACATAATAAAATGATCGTCATAATAATCAAATTCCTTAATGAAAGGTGTAATTCACTTAATAGCAATATCCTAATTGTCTTTTCTGTGTATGATCAATGTCAGTTATAAAATTTTAAAACCTGTTGGCAGAGTATTACGATGTACCTAATAGCATTGCATTTTATTGTTTACACATGGTGTTAAAATCGAATTAGCAGAATTAATAGGTAAAATTAGTATGGAGAGATAGTCCCTTTCCTTGAGCAATTAGTCATTTGGAATTCTATAGTTTAATAAGCTTCTTTTTTTACATACATACGTCGTCCGCATTTTTTATTTTTAAAATAGCCTGTCTGTCCCCTGTGTTTAATCTAACTCCATACCATGGCTATCGAATGAACAGTCAAGCTGTATCCCTAACGGGGTAGTCAGAGAGGACGGAGCGCCAAGCGTCGCAATCCTTACATATTTCTTTCGCTTCCTCGAATCTCATCATTCTCCTCATACATTTTCGCCTCGGTATGCGAGTGCTTTTGACATTTCCGTTGGCTATCGCTCAGGCTATTTGATCTTCATAAGTCAGTCTTGATCTTCCTTAGCTTTTTTACCATTTTCGCTCTATAAATTTTCTTCGTCAGTCTTTCATCACTCGTTCTTTCTATGTGCCCGAACTTTTTTTCACAAACAAATTTAGTCTTACTCATTGTTTTGTGAAAGTTAATAGAAAACTTTGGAAACGTTAATAAACAATTTTGAAACAATAACGGAAAATGAGAAATTTGACAAATATTATATAAACTATTATATCTATTACATAAAATAAATGTTTGCTTGTTTGTTTGTTCGTATTTTATGGGCTGCCATACCGTTCATCCGATTGCGATGAAATTTTAAAAATATAATATATTTTAAAAATAAAAAACGCGGGTGAAGACATCGGCTAATAAACAAATAAAAGAAATGGAACACTGAAGAAGAGAAATAATTTTTTATAAAAGAATAACAAGGATATTTAAAAAAAATTGAATGCATTTTATCAAAAAAATTTGACCAAATGACAAGAAGATATAGGCAAAATAATAAAAAAATTTGAACTAGATTATCAAGAAAATGTCGAAAAAATTAACAATAACATTTTTGAAACACCAACAAAAAATGTCGGATAAACGAATAACCGAATAAATAATATGAAAACATTGACAACATGTAATAAACAGCAAGAAGGATATATTGCTTGAATTCCTTAAAAAAAACCACAAAAAAATAGTAGAATGTACTCAGTAACAAGTCAAATATAAAACCAGTTAAACAAACACTAAACAAGAGCTCCACGCACTAAACAAACACAGGCAGTCAAGACCACCAAATCATCCCCCTCTAAAGTATAATTTAAAGAATACGCAATCCTCTTACACATTACGCTCAAAGAACGTTACCAAAATCTGTATAATTTTATTATACCTAATTTTACTTTCTCAAATTGAATACGCGACCGACAAATTGCTTTCATTATTACGAGATTGGGTACAGAGATAAACATACATATTTATAATGGGAGGGAAAAGCAAAGAAATATAGCCACCTGATAATCCAACGACAAAGCATCAATCGCGAGGAATCATTTACATTTGCATGCATTTTAGAGAAGTAAATAAAAAAATAAATTAGATGCTTGGAAAACTGGTAGCTCTTTCTGCGTTTGGAAGCAGATTATTTGGAACTCTATGAGCGTGTAATTAAGATTTAAACTTAGAAAGTATTTTCTGGCTCTCACGTTTTCTTAAATATATAACTCAATTAAAATGGATTACTTTCTTGCATCTTAATACGTTTGGTAACTTCCATGCAACTATGATGAATGTACTCTATGTTGTACGAAATAAATGTTACGTGATATTTATAGGGATAGATTTGAAATCATTTTAAAGTCGGCAAAATTAACAAAAAAATGTTACTTTTAGTTACTAAAGTGTGTATTATGTATTAAAGTATGAAATAGTATTACACCCTATAAAAAATTATAACATTATAATGTTATAGTTTCCACTATGAAAATACAATTATGTTTATAATGTTTTACAAAATAATTTCTTTTCTCAAGTTTATAATAACATTTACCGAGGTTTATGTCTAGTTAGTGCGAAAAGTATTGATTTTAAATATTTATTAGTTAGGGATTAAAAGAAGTAAAAATATTCTGCAGCAACTTTAAATTTTGTTGTACAGAATGTCAATCATAATTAGTAAATTTATAGTGGATGCTATTAATTTTAGATAACAATAATTTATAGTTAGAATTATTAACCCTGTTGTTCATTTTCATAGTATTGCTCATATTTACAGGTGTTTACAATTTCTATCTGTTTTACGAAACTATCATACAAAGGCTAAAAATTATTTAATGTACAAATAATGTATTTTTTATATCTATGTACTCATATCTTCACGCCACTTTCCTTTTGCGGAATGGATACGGTATTTACCGTAAGCGGAACAAAATTTAACTGCAGCATCACTTTCAGTAGAAAATAGTCGAACTTACAAATGATAAAATGAGATAAGAAAACGACAGTTATCTAACTAGCCTGCTAGCCTGTCGCCTACACAAGTTCTTTTTAAGAAATAGCGCTTCTTGGCTGATTTTTACTAACGATGTGCGAAATCGATTATCAATTATCGATTAATCGATTGTTAAAATAATTGACTGCAATAGATTATAATTTGAATAATCTGTAATGATCTATTATGAAAAAATTCTACCACACTACCAATTTCTACTTTTGTTGATTGTCGTGGTTTAGTATGGCAACGCTGTCATTACAAAAAGGGGATCTATGAACCTCTTCACTTTATAACTAACCCACGAATTTTTATTCGTAGATAATTCTCCGTCATTTAAAAGTAAAGAAATGAAAACTAAGAAGAATTTCAAGAATTTCATGTTTCAAGGGAGAGTTGTCACTTGTCATTTTATGTTCAGATTACAACGAGACGGCAGTGCAGTGTATTGTTCCTACTAATTAAATTAGATTGTATTTAAAATGACTGAACCAATAACATATTGGTACATTTGTGCAATAAATAAATCTTAAGATTTATGACTTATTTCTTTAAAGAACTGTCTAAGACGTCAATACCTTTATTTAGTGAGAATTACGATTTACGAAAATCGTTTTAGGTAGTTTCTTAAAAATATCTTGCCTGTTTCCACAAAAATGAGAAAGAACTACCTTCATAAATCATAATCGACCTTAATCGATCAATAATCGATTACACATCGATTATTGTTACAAGTATAATCGATTAAACGATTTGTAAAATAATCGAATCGGCACATCACTAATTTTTACGATCCGCGTGGGAAGATAAGCAGCGCGTACATTCTATTTTACCACATCTATAGTCTATAGTCTATACTATATACTATACTATATACAACTGTAGTCTAAACTATATACTATACTATAGACTATAGATGAGGTAAAATAAATGTGCTAGAACTTTAAACTTTGTTTGTTTCTTTTCTCTTTCCTTTTTTCATTCTTTCGTCTATAGAAAGCTACATTATCAGCGAGTAACATGCGATGTGTTTCATTTTCAAAAAATTTCTACCCGTGCGAAGCAGGGGCGAGTCACTAGTATTATATTATTTTAATTTATAATATAACGTATCCTGTGTTTATCTTATATATGTATTTATCCTGTATAATACATTTTATGTGTGCAAAAAGTACGAAATATAAAACAATATAATATAATTAGGTATTATTAGCACCCATCGGAACAAGCGTAATAATAAAAAATACCTTTGAAGTGATAACAAAAGATAATACACCGCGCCAACGACAAATCGGTTCAAAGGAGATTGAATTTCCACTCGATACTGATCCTGCTACGTGAGGAATTCGCAAAAACCACCTGCACGGTCTTCGATATAGAGTTTATTTTCATTTGGTTTAGTTCAGTTTATTTACAATGTTTTAAAAGAAGTTTCATAAAAGGAATCGCGGAATTAATTCTGTATTTACTTTTTTTAGTCTCTTAAGATTGATGTTCGCTTTGAATGAAGATTAGAAAGGGTGTTTTAATTTGATCTTGTGTGAATAGAAATATGACTATAATATCACCAAACGAAACATAATACATGCTATAAAGGTCTTCGCTCATTTACCAACCCGGTATCCGACTAGCACCGACTCTCCTCGAGTGCTTCGGATTTGCTGTGTTGGTTTTCATATACGCTCACATATCTATCAACTTCGTTTTGGTACTGAAATGCCTCGATGTCAAGCTGTCCGTATGGGGAAGGAGAGAGAAAGAGTAGAGAGTAAACTACTCGATGACATCAACAACATTTGCTTAGAAGTTAGAATTCGCCGGTCGCAAGTTCACCGCGTGCTTTCCGCGCGTCACCAGCAACTTATTTACGTGGGGTTAGGTAATCAATTCTCGAGAATTTGTTGAACGCGCGATGCCCACACGTTGTAACCGAGGAGTGTACTTGTCAACGCCTTGACCGTTTATTGACAAGAATTGGATGCTGATAAATAAGGCGGTGTCGGTTTAGTACAGGGTGTTAAATGATTGTTGACCTTAAAGTGTATCATAATGTATACTTCTACGGTTACATACAAACAGGCAGACGGACGAATGAACGCTCAATTGATTAATCTTATAATGAATCCCTTCTTTCCTTTGTATGCAAAGTTAAAAAAAAATTAAACTTTAAGGGACTGAGGCAAATATTATGAAACAGTTATAAAAAAGAAAATATAGAATATCATTATGCGCATTTACTGTCAAGTTTAGACGCTAGCTTTATACATATAAGCAACATTGTTCCTAGATCCTTCAGAATATGAAAGACATAAAACATTTCATTCGATGAAAGTAAATGGCTTTTGATAAGCGTGAAAGTATCAATAAGCAAATGTCGATAAAATATATCGATATTATTACATACTTTGTCAAATGAAGATAACAGTTTTAATAAAAATATTCGGTATTTCAATAGTTTATTTCCAAACCTTCACATATGTTTATGTTTTTGTTTGTTATTGTTTTTAAATGTCATGAAGTTTATATGCCTTTATAAACTTCAACATTATTTAAAGTTTTTTATTCCTATAATTATGTAGTTTATTTCTAATGTTTCAAGTCTTGTTTAAGTACGTACATGCATATATGTATGTACATGTATTAATATATGGTTTTCATAAGTTTAAGAAGATTTTCATGAAACAAATATTATAAGCTATACTGTCTTTTTGTTATTTTTATTTATCGTAACTGCTCATTCTTGTTATAATTTATGTAAATATAATGAACATTTTAATCGATCTTATAATACTAATTTACAGGTCTATGTCACGTTCATACTTTAAGGTTAAATACCTCTTTTATCCCGACGTTTCTACCGGATTGCACCGATCGTGGTCACGGGCAGGCTGATGAGGATGAATGTCGTTTTCGCAGTGTGCGACAATAATAAAAATTAAAAAATGCGATGAATGAGAGTGGGTAGTTGCCAGAAACCGCACACTGTGAAGACTACATTCATCCTTATCAGTTTGCCCGTGACCACGATCGGTCCAATCCGGTCGAAACGTTGGGATAAAAAAGATATTTTAACCTTAAAGTATAAACGCGACATAGACCCATAAATTAGTATTGTAATATGTGTTCAAGTCGTGACAGTTTAAAAACTTTAACTTTAATCGATTTTTCTTCCACGTACACATCCGGAACCATTGCTCAGTTCGATCACGGTATAAGTAAAATTAATGAATTAGAAAGAGCACAACAAATCAGCAATCTTGTAACAGCGTCGTTAAAAACCGCGCTGTCCAATAATAATCACAAAACGCACTCGATACTCCACAGTGACGTTTACGATGACACAAATAAATTAAATACGATCGTAAAAAATCGAACCGTATCGAGCGCGTGTCGCATCTCTATAAAAAATCTCTGGCCGCATAAACGCGTCACAATAAAAAAGTTGAGTTATTCTCTTTTTTTGGGCACATATTTTTATTATTTTTATAAAAGTTATTTATGGTCCAGTCGTAAGGATTTTGGCTAATCGCTCTACGTAATAAATTTGATACACGTTACAACGTACGCGAAATGTAGTGTTGTCGTAAACTGTTTATACATCGGAATATATTTTCGGTTATGGTCAAATTTATGTCGCAATAGACTTATCTATAAAATGCATGATGTTTGAATTCACTTCTTATATTATTTTGATTTCTACTCCTGTGTTCACTTAACTATGTACTTCTCTTCTAAATATTGCGCTCAACTTTTGAAACGGATTTTGCGACACTAAAGTTTAAGGAATCAACTACGTTATGTAATATTATTTAAAAATCATTAATAATAATATTTTTGAAAAATATTTTCTTTTATAGTTTCTTAAACATTTTATTGACTTTTAAATCTTATATGGATTTTATTAATTCAAAATATTGTGCTTGCGCATGTAAATCTTTACGAGTAATAATAACATCTTAAACGATCCTGTTTGACAATAAAAAATGCAATTAGCACTAAATACCTGATAATGGTCGGAACACCCTTTATCACTACAATTCCAGACGATCGTAAAAAGTGTAACAGCCTCTATATGACATAAAATGGTGTTACGTCATTAACATATGCGCACGCGTTTGAAGCATAAAACGTCAAATAAAATTTAAATTCCGAACTGCGCTCTCACAGACATTGTGCTTGCATTTATGACATTTTTTTGACTTTTCAAAAATGTATTCCTTTAATTTCCATTGAACTCGTTAAATTAAGTTAACTGACAGTTTGATGTCAATAACGACTTCAGTTTTTGACGAGCGTTTAAATTGTATTTTTTGTTGAACACTAAGAAGTTAAAAATTCAACTACATGTATTTTCAAATTTTATAATTACGATTTGGATAAGTAAGGATAAGATTATTCTAATTAAAATTGATTAACATTGAAATTAATGAATTCAATAAATAAAAGTTCAAATGAAATTCTTTTGTTTTTTGTATATTTAAATATGAATTGAATGATGAAGTTTTCGTCGATATTCATTGTCTAAACTCTAAATTAACTGAAATATAAAGTCATCTGTTTCTGTTTCATATCATTATATTAAACCGAGATTATATTATGTGGTTGTAAAATTAGAGTGAGTGTTATGAATCGTGAACGAATTATTAAAATTGTGAATAAGTATTTGTAAGATTTTTTGTTTATTTCTTTGATAATGCTATAATTCGTTATCACTCGAGTTTCATAAAAAGAACGCTGTGAAGATTTTACGCACACTTTACTTCGAACCTTTTTAAAATTCGAATGTAAAAACGGTGGCGTAGATACGCCATATCTTTAGAACAACAATAAAAATTACAACGTTTTTTGTCTGTGCGTTTTAAAAAGGGAGAATAAAGTTTTCTTAGGACTTTAATTTTTATAAGGAACATTTTATTTGTTTCTTTATGTTCAAACAGTAAAGCGGCTATAGCGGATAAAATGAGATTCAATAAAATAGGAAACATTCGTTAGGGAATAATAATAACTAAGTCGTTTGGGGGAAAAGTAGCGAATGTGGCAAATCTGTACTTATTTTATACAAACAGTACCTACTTTGTACATAATTATAAAATAAAAAAAACCAGTCAAGTGGCAGAATGAATATGATATCTGAAAATCTGTGACAATATAGTTTCATTATATTTTTCGTGCTCAGTCAAGTGGGAGAATGAACATGAACATGATTTCTGAAAATCTATGAAAATAGTGATTTCATTATATTTTTCGTGTGACAGGTAAGGCTTAGAGTCCCTGAAAGTTTTCAGGTTGCGAATAAATGTGTCAATATTTCTAAGATGTTCATTTCGCTGCCATTGGGTGATGTGAATAAACTGTCAACATATGCTTTTATTTACGGTTTTAAAACAAAACTTGAATTACGTGTGATTATACTTTAAAATTTAAAAGCTTATTCAATTTATATTAAATTTTAAATTATAATATTAAAAATTGAATCTAGCTATTGCTCAAAAAGTGTGAACTGAAACTAACTAGTATCAGTAAAAGATTATTCACTTAAACTCTAGGTTCCCAAACTTATTTTGTCTACTGAGTCGAGAGCTCATGCAGTCGTTGTCTAAGATGCCTCCTAGCTAAATGAAATTACAAATCACCCCCTAGGCCTCTACACAACGCCCCCATTTTTTTTCTGGGTCTCTTACCGCCCCCCTTTAGGCCTGCAGCGCCCACAGGGGGGCGTTATCGCCCAGTTTGGGAATGGATGACTTAAACGAAAGCAATTGCTATGATTAAGAGTTTATTAACCGACTTCCAAAAAGGAGGTTCTCAATTCGGTTGTATGTTGTTTTTATGTTTGTTACCTTATAACTCCGTCATTTATAAACCGATTTGTAAAATTCTTTTTTGTTTGAAAGGATACATTTCCAGTTTGGTCCCATTGAAATTTCACTGATATTGGAGCTTTGATTTCTAAGATACACCAAATAACACCAAAAAATGCAACGTGGTTATAACCAATATTCATTTATATTGATGATTCTTTTGTATGTCATGTCATTTGTTAACTATCGTTATCCCCACATGGTATAATCGTAAAAAGGAGAAGGTATAAATTACATATGATATAATGAATTCAGTCAGTAGAGTCAGCCTTGTGGCGGACAGAGAATATGGCTGGTGTCTGTCGTCTTCGGATTGTAATTCGGATTGCAAATAAGATGTAATGTCTACTCTGTTATTTTATAACTGGTTGATATGATATTGATGATATTGATATTGATAATGAGTAATAATGTCCCATGTTCGACCTGTTTGCATCTTTTATTGTGAAAGCCCACGGGCTTATGCTCTCCAATAGAATGGAAGTTAACACATTGTGCTCTAGAGTTAGAAAAGAAATTAATTGTAGACCTGCCCTAGATATTTATTTAGGGCAAGGTCACTCAAAACGGAGAAATGAAAAATAATAATAAAAAAATTAAACCGACTTCAAAGAAAAATACTGAATAGTATGAAATAACTATCCTTTACTGATCAAAACTTAGGTACAAACATAACTTTACAAATTCGATACAAATACCCATAAAATTTAATTTGACAGTTATTGATGTCGGTGCCAAATCAATGTGCGACAACAGAAAGTCTATTAGTTTAGTAGGCTTGGCATCGACTTCAGTAACTGTCAAATGTAATTGTATGGGTATTTGTATCGTATTTGTAAAGTTATTTTTGTACTAAGTTTTGATTAGTAAAATATAGTTGTTTCTTACTTTTCAGTTTTTTTTGAAGTCGGTTTTACTAATTAACAATTGCTAATGCTAATATTAAATACTTGAAGCAATTGCTATTGTTTTATTCACATCACTTATCACATTTTCCGAACACGATACAAAACGTCTTCACGTTCACACGGCGTGAACAAGAGTCAAGTTCGATTTCACCAACATCTATGATTTAAGTAACCCGTTAAAAGGTATAGAGGATCCCTAATGCTCTTTGTGTTTCACTAAACGCTAGAGACAAGTTAGGAAGCATTGGTGAAATAGGACATTGGTCTCGTTATGAGACTGGGGGACGCGCGAGAGTTTACACTGTGCACTCTTACGTGTCCGCTGTACACTGCACAGTAATGCTCTCCCAAGTTTCGCAACCTACACAAAACTCTGAAACACGACGGAGATGAACGAGGAACGCCAATACACACCGAGGCAGGACAAACGCTTTCATCTACATTGTTTTCATTCACGGCTTCTCTCGGTGCTCTCGGTGTGCCTCGCGAGAATATGCAGCCGCCATAATAGCCCTCACTGCATGATTTTGTTTTACCATCTGTACAGTCAAAATGTTTATTACAAGAAGTAGCGCCAAGGTGTTATTATGTTTGTAGTGTTATTTTTTTGCGTCTTACTACACTGTCCACACCACATAAGAAATGACTTAATGTTGGGTATATATCATGTGTTCTTCAACTATGGGACGTCTAAGGTGACGCATGATGAGCGAGGACTTCAAATATTTAAATAAGGAAATTGTACTTGAAATTTCCTTATTTAAATAAGTAACAAAAAAAATTAATTAATTTTATATTCAAAGATTTAAAAAAATATTACTTGCCTGGGTAACAAATCAGCTAAATGTGAAAAAAGTCATCTTTATTTAATACCGTTCGAAGGGATCAATTACCAATAAACTTCTGAATAGCATAGTATGTTTAATTATAACAAGGCCATGCAATTTAACGTTTTAATTAGAAATCAATCAGATGGTTCCTTAAAAATTCAAGAATATAATCAGATAAAGAAAAATATTTTTTTAATTAGAAAGCATCTACTTTTTACAAATGTACCTGCAATATTTTTATACATTTAAAAAAAAAAAAAATATTAAAAGAAAAACATTTAACCAATTCGATAACGGTTCAGCTAAGCAACTTTTTAAAAATTTTGAATGCAGTGAGGTCTCCATTGAAAATGAAGTGAAGTCTCCATTGAGTGTTACCAATCTTCAATATTCGAAGTATTCCAATGTCCCATAGGCTTAGAACACCTTGTACTCGTATGTATGTACTGCATTCAGATATACATATGTGACTTACATACATATGTAACTTACATACGTATGAGTGCAGACGTGGATTGATCAATTATTTTGTATCCTGGTCAGTTAGTTTAACAAAATATTTGATTTATTTAACGTAGTTGTAATTGGAAAGACTAAATAACAATTTATGTGTAAAATTATCTAATTATTATTATCTAATAATTATACAATTATAAATCCGTACTGAAAAACGTTTATGAGCAGGAAGTGTTATAAAAGCGAAAATATTTCAAAGAATTGTAAACTTGTTCCCTTAGACAACTTAAAATATTTTGTCTCCTGGACTATATAATCTTTTCGGAGCAATTTTTGTCGGGAAGTCGGGGACAGCAGTCGGATAAAAGTTGATGGACTTAATTACACTATTGTACTACGAAATATTACATTTAACTTGACTATAGTTGTAAGAAAATTAAAGATTTGCTTTTTATTACCGGAGTTGAAGGCCATGAGCAAAATGGGTGAATATGTCACCGACTCCGGCAATGCATATTCAAGAAATAGTTAATTTTTCTTTTTTCCGACTTTTTCTTTTTTATTGGAAACTAGCGATCCGCCCCGGTTTCGCCTGGTTGGGATACTGATACTACATTTTTGCCATTTTTTATTGAGATTTTCATATCAAAATACCATCCAAATTTCCAACTTTCGTGGTGGATTTTCTCAAAATTCTCATTCATACAAACCTTGTCCTGACCATTACGAACAATACAAAAAATCACCCAAATCGGTCGAGCCGTTCACAAGTAAGGGTCTTTCATACATGCGGTTGACTTTTATTTAAATGCGGGGGCATCCAAGCAAAAAGGGTCCAGTGGTCGGCATTTAGTTTCCGAGATATATGTAGTTTTGTAAAGTTGGGTGGGAGAAAATGGCATTTCGCGACTTTAATTGATTATCAATTAATGCTTAATTTTATCTATAAGTTTTTATACTGTACATATAGTAAATGACTTCATGTGGTGTTTCTAAGTCAAAACAAACAAGTGCGTTTTTTTTCAATCTTACTTTTAAAATTGTTTTTCTCAAAACAAGCTCTTTCAGAGTTTCAACTTTAAATGTCTGATAAAAATAATATATTATGCCAGTTTTTGGAATATTTTTTTAATCCTTATTATCAATGGACTATTCTAAATTCCGAATCTAGTCTTCACTCAATACCCCACTACTGGTCCCTTTTTGCTTGGACGCCCACATGTAGACATGTAGTATATTATATAGGTACTATAACATGTGTACGCATACATATGTATTATTATTATCTTTTATTTATTCCACTTATTTCCTATCTAGAAGTTTTTATGTCTTCGTTCATTTTCTTATATTCCCAACACACGTGCCTAACCATTATTCTTAAATCCATCGTTTTTCTTTACAACTGATATCAAAGTAGCATTTTCCATCTCCTGTTATAAAATATACGAGTTAAATTTAATATGTTTTTTATTGCGTAGATTACAATAATGTTTGACTAGGGTGAAGTTATTATTTCTCTTGGATACGTTTTTGAGGTGTTTTGAGAAGGCAGGGGTGTCGCTTTTTATAAAAGAAATTTAATACATAAATAAGATCTACTTCAATGTTTTCATTATTTCTAATTCATAGCGAAATCATTTTTATTACGTCTTTTTAGCATATCAGCAAAAATTAGCAATAATGTGTACACATGTGAGAAAAAAACATGGCACAAATTATTCATAGGTATACTTACATAGTTTATAATTTGGCAGATCATTAATTAATTAATATTTTATGTGGTATTTCGTCTTTTTAATAATTAATTATTTCGGTATACTTTTTTTCAGTGCAAGTTACTTGTTAGGATATCGTAGATAGAATGGCTAAACCAGAACATTTATCGTTCCGTCATATCTGTCTGTTTGAGCGTAAGTCACGACCTCCGTGGCGCAATGGCTTAGCGCGTCGGAAAGTAAGCGGAGGTTGCGGGTTCGATTCCCGTCTCGAGTCTGGGTGTTTATGTATAATATGTATTTATTTACAAAAGAAAAGTATATAAGTAGTATATCAGTTGTCTAGTACCCATAACACAAGCGCTGTGCTGCTTACTTTGGGACTAGATGGCGCTGTGTGAAATGTCTGAGCATATTATTATAGTCACACACGATTAATTCAGTCATAATTAGGCCCTTCGTACACGTGTCAACTTACGATTCCAGTATGATACGGATATCATAAGTGCCGCGCGGCTAGTCGCATGCGACTTGAATATCATACGAATTGCGTCGAGCGATACAGCAAACATGGCAAATGAACTAATTGCACCAAAGACGAATAAGTTTTTTTTTTGAGGTTCTGTACAAGTAGTAACAAAAAATGATCGTCTTTTTGTACAGTTACTTCGTAGCCACGCCACAAATGCACGTCAATTTAAATTTCTTTTAATATAGGTATGATCTGAAATGTTTTTTTTTTATTTCATCACATAACCCTTTTATACGATAAAGATTTTTTAAGAAAAAACTATAAGGGCCAGCGCGGACATGTACTTGCCGTATTTTTTTTGGTCTGTTAAAATATATCACCTAGAACTGCGTCGTATAATGCAAACGACGGAATAAAAGTACCGTGTACAAAAAGTTAAACAAGTTAAAGTTAAAAAGAACACAAAAATAGTTACCCGACAATCGAGAAAGAAAAGAATAGTTTCTTTTCCAGGTGCCAGAACTCATCAACACACGGCGAATTTTAGTCCGCGTTTAGAGTGATTTTTATATTTTTAGAGTGATTTAGCGTTTAAAGTATTTAGATTATAGACCATGACTTTTGAGATCGATCCAAGAATTAATATTAATTTTTCCGCGTTTCACGAACTTTGTCCTCCACGAACAATAGTACTTCGTCTGCGCTGGCCCTAAAGTAATAACATTTTCTCTTTTGAATCACTAGACATCCTAGACAACGAAAAAATCGTGAAGTAACGGTCGACGCGTGTATGAGTGTTTTTCGAGAACAAGTAGCATACATGAAGTAGAGTTGCAGTTGCGCATGAAATGGGTTGAAGACGAGTCGACGCGTGTGCGAAGGGTCTTACACCCCTAAGTTTAAATTTGTTAACGAGACGTAAAGTAGCCCAAAAACAGTACTGAAAAAAAAAACAGTATTTTGTGCTCCATTTTTTTATTTAAGTCGTGTCTGAATTTGCTAAAGAACCCGAAGGAAGCTAATGCGTTATCCGACACGCTCTCAGCCGGTTCTTCCTTTGTATTTCTTCAACAAGACAATCTAATTTGTTATTTGATAACAGGTAGTACACTTAAAATATATAATACTAAAACTTAACAGTTTTATAATTTTTTAACTCATGTAAATAAACGAAGGTCCCATGTTTTTGTAGGATGACAACAAAAGGATATATTGGGAATAATTACGTTATTTTATTAGAACAAATATTGTACATAGTTTCTTTAATAGCATATAATTGTTTTAAAGCGTCACTATATTTTTTATATTTTTTTTAGTTTGCATATTTTTAATGAAGTGGTAATATTTTATTGCAGGACATTAAATTTTTTATAAAAACAAATAACATTGTTATATTTATATTTACCAATTTTAAAGCTCTTTTATATGCATATTTTAATTATTAATTTATCTAATGGTTGTTTGAACATAAAGAGTATTCAACTTGTACTGCATAAATTTCACTTTGTGTTTATAAAATAGAATATTACTTTTATAAATTTACTTGTTTAAAAAAACTTACTTATGAGAGTTATGAGCTTTTGAACTCAATTATGAAGTAAACGATACAATACGGCATCCAATTTTATTTTCATATATATTGAATTATCTCTGTTACTGTAAATTTTGAACGACTATACTTTAATGTGATGATTAATTGAATATCACGTGAAATGTAATCTATTGAAAGTAGCACACTAACTCTCAAAACATTAATTGAAATTCAATTTTATTCGTCTGTGATTACAGGTTGTATGTACATATAGATAGTAAACAATGTAAAACAATCCTCTTAAATCTGCCAAAAGCGTACCGACACAAAATTATATTAAGATAAAAAAAAGCATGCACAATCAATTTACAAGTTACAATTTTACAAATTATGTCTTTCGAAGTTACGTAATACGTATAGATATGTATTTAAGTACCTTTTAAAAGTTATGTTTAAATACACCTTTTTGATTTATCAAGAAAGAAATAATAATAAAAAGTTTGGGACTCCGAAGTAAACACTAAGGTGCCATACAACAACTGTACCATGGATATCATATTATGAACTAAAACACACTGTAGCCTAAAAACCACGACAAATTAGAGAAGTTTGTTCGTTAAATTGATCCTCAACTTAGAAAACAGATGCACTAACCATTTGACGCGACCGGTGACGCTGTAAAAGCCACTAAGGGCTAACAGCAAAGAGGAGGGTTTTTTTAGTCGGTTCAGGTTAAGTTCGAGTTCAACACTACTCAGTTGGACTACGCTGGACTTCTTCCCTTCTCAGAAACACAAAAAAAACTAACCGCCACCCCAACAGAGCAGTCAAATATGTATTTAACAGGAAAATCCTTGTTTATAAATAAGCAACAGTCATAGATTCATGTACAACATATTACATTTAAAATTAATAGTTTCCACTATAAAAGTAGCATTAAGCATAACCAAGATATGCAATTTAAAATTAATGTTTTCTGCAATAAATTGACTGTTATAACTCGGCTTTCTGTATGGGAAAGATTAATAATTTTCAGATTTTTTTTTACTGGAGTTATATCCAATACATTTACACATACAGACCACAGGTTAAATATTATTGACAGGATGACAACAGAAATTACACTGTAATAAATTATACACGGAATCGTGTTTAAACGAGTATTATTTTTTATTATTTCAATGTTTTTATAGCTTAAAATTATTTTCTAAAGTCGTTACTATAATTTTTTAGGTCACTATATTGTTAACATAGTCATTTATTGAGGAGCATTCATTATAGGGCGTTTTGTATACTTTTTATAGCTATGAATAGTATCATTGTCGTATTTTTTTTTCAATTTAAAAATACTTTTACATGCATATCTATTTCACAAATAAAAGTAGATAACATTCAGAGACTGAAATCAAAATATTATAAACGTACACTTAATCTACACTATACACACATAAAACACACAGACGCAGTCACATGCACATACTTATGTGCATGTGTTATTTATACAATGTGTTTGTATGCCCATACAAACACATTGTATAAATAATATTCACGACACACGACGCCTCGTGCGATTTATTGTTAATAATAACATTTTATGCTTAACACATTTGTTATGAAAATATTTTAGAGTTAGCAGCTTTAAAAAATTTATACGGGGGTGTAAAAAAGGCTTTGCAATGATGCAGATTACGTATATGGACTTACTCTATAACATCATAAGATGAAAAACAAAGTTGCATATTCTTTTTTAATATAACTCGTCATAAAAATGATAGTTCCAAAGATAAAATAATGATCTTAGGAATCTATAAGAAGGGAAAACTTGAAATTATACTTCAATTAACAATAATCAGTTAATTTAGTACTTAAACACTTTGTGCTACGGTCGAATAGGGAAAAAGCAAAAGAGCAAGCTTTTTTTTTATTGAGTCATATTTGTTGTGTCTGAGAAGTGAAAAAATCTATGCTGACTGAGAAGTAGTGTTGAACTGAAACCGATTAAAAATAAAAAAATTAAGCCTGTGTTTATGACCACACGATAGAAGTATAAACTTACATGATATTCTAATTTTAAAATATGTGTTACACACTTGATGTCGACTGGAGCCGAGTATATCCGATCCAATGTCACCGACCCGAGCGTGACGGTTCAGTTTCTTTCATCAAGGCACGCCTGAAGAAGTTTTCACTTCGAAACCCCTCTTCTTTGCTGCTAGCTCTAGCGGCTTTTCACGTGCCTGTTTTGATTTACATAGTCTCGCCACGATAGGAAAGAGCAAGCCGTCAGTCTTTCTTTTTGATGATGTCAGGAACACCGGTGCAGTTTGCTAGAGGGTGCCCTCTTATTCTTTCATCGTCGGTGTTGCCAATACTTTTAACATAAATATAAGTATAATAATTAATGTTATTACATTGCCCCGGAATTTTTTTTTAAGTTATGTCCTGGGTATCTGTCACCGTTTTCTCGAACACTACATGTTTAACAATCTATACAGACCTTAAAAGAATAATTTTGATTTTTTACTTTGGAGGTTAGTTTGGTCGTCCATCCATGCGACCCCGAGAAAGACAACAGTCGTGGCACTGAGAAGGTGTCACGACGGGGGAGTCGTCATAGCCCTCTCAAGAAGTGTTTCGGCACAGTGCAAGAGAGGCCTCTGTACGTTCCTAAGATCCCGGAACCGTTTGAGAACGCTTGATGAACTTTTTAGTGGGTAAAAGCCCCAGCTAACTCATTAACCCATACTGCGACGGCATTTGCTAATCATTTAGAGTCTGTACTTCTGCCGAGCGAGCCAATTCTTGATTCTTCTGTGGCCAGCTCGAACACATCTCATAGTCGACCGCCTATTGAAGTGAGAACATTATCAGTGAGTGATGTGCGTGGAGCAATTAAGAAACTAAAATCTAATACTTTACCTGGACCGGATAATATTCCACCTTATATAATAAAGGGATGTAAGGATAGACTTACTGGACCCATCATTTTCATTTACAATTTAATATTAAAAACTGGAATCTATCCAATGCTGTGGAAGCAGTCTCAGGTAACACCAATTCCTAAATCAGGATCTAAACATAAAGTAGAAAATTATAGACCTGTAGCGATATTGTGTTCCTTGGCCAAGGTGTTTGAGATGGCTTTGCATGGCAGACTTCTGAGCCTGTGTCTACCTTATATTACTCCTGCCCAACATGCCTTCGTACCAAAAAGATCAGCTGCTACAAATTTAGTAACACTTGTTGAGTTGGTGTCGCAACAGTTGGACAATGGAGGTCAGGTGGATGCTGTTTATCTGGACTTTCAAAAAGCATTTGACAAAATAGATAATGACATACTTTTGCTAAAATTGGGGGCAATGGGATTTGTACCCAATTTACTACAGCTTTTTTCTAATTACTTGGCACATAGGAGTCAATTCGTAAAATATGCACCCTATCGATCGCATACCTATCCTACTTGCTCTGGTATAAGTCAGGGATCGAATCTGGGGCCATTATTATTTATAATATTTATTAATGACCTGCCTGATGTGATTTTAAATTCGAAGGTGTTAATGTTCGCTGACGACGTGAAGTTGGTGAAATGTATAAAGAACACCCGAGATTGTATGGAATTAGAACGCGACCTGAATGCTGTATTTGATTGGAGTATTTCTAACCAATTATATTTCAATACAAGCAAGTGTGAAATGCTGAGCTTTACTAGATCCACCGCTCCTATTGAATTCCAATACACACTGGGCGATTCCACAGTTGAACGGGTGAGCAAAGTCCGTGACTTGGGAGTGGTGTTTGACGCGGAAATTTCTTTCCGTGAGCACGTAAAATGTATTACGGAGACCGCTTCCCATAGACTGGGATTCGTGTTGCGCAACGCCTCGAACTTTACTCCTGCTGCAACGCGGGCTTTGTACGCGGCATTGGTGAGAAGTGTGTTGGAGACGAATGCAATGGTTTGGAATCCGCATGTAAATAAATATACGCTTATGTTACAAAAGGTACAAAAGAGATTTCTGAGGTATCTATTTAAGAAGACCCCACACGTATTATCCATATTTATACCCAACGCTATTCTTACAAGGACAACTGGGATATGATTCTTTACAAATAAGAAGGGAATTGATATTAATAAAATTCAGTTAAAATAATTAGAAATAAGCTAGTGTGAGCAGCTGCTAAGCGCAGCGTTGCGGTTGTTTGTACCTAATTCGTACACGAGGATGCGCGCACGCCGGCTACTGGCCGTGCCGGCGGCGCGCTCGCTTTCGCGCCAACGCTCGCCCGTGCCGCGCGCACTAGCGTTGCTCAATTCCGTGCTCGCACGAGCACCGCAATGTGATTTATTTGTGACGGAGATCGATAGCTTGATTGACGAATGCAAAAAAATGCTGGAGAGTAACGGTGTGACTTTGTAACATTTTGGTGTAATAACTGTTAAGTTACAAATGTATTGTAAAGTAAATAAATAAATTAACTCAGTCCCATACACCCATCTCTAGAGAGAGCTGGGCACTTGTGCGCAACTTTTGCGCACTTGTGTTTCTCCAGCGAAACCAAAAAAGGAAGGGCTTCAATATAAAGTTAAAATTATTTTTAGAGTTCCGTACCTTAATAAGAAAATCGTAACTCTTATAAGACCTCCGTGCTACTCACGCGTCCGTTTGTCCATCTGTCACAGTAGTTTTCTTAGAAAGTGTGTGAGCGCCATCCTGTAATTAGGCATAATTTTACATCTTTGTTGTAACTAAATAATTTAAAATATAGTTAAAGCAATCGAAAAGAAGACACATTATGTTTTTTAATTCGACTTGATTATTTCCTTATCCGCCTTCACGTCTGAAACTATTGGATGTAGAAATTTAAAAATTTCATAAGCCTTAGGAAAAATTATAACGATCAAAATATATCAATTATACTTTTGATAGTCTTAGATTTAGATTTTTAGCATAGACTTCGTACGTATATAACTCCAGTCATCATGTCCCTGCAGTAACGGTGAGGTAAATCAGATAAGCTGACTCACCTGTATTATACGACAAACTTTAATTATCAAACTGATTGGTCGCCATTTCGTTAGAAAACAGCACCCACACATATACATTTTATGTGATTTTATTCGTCATAATTCCTAGTACGGGACAAGGTGTTTGAAATTATGATAAACACCTTGATGATTTCAAACACCTTGTCCCGTACTAGGAAGTATTTTGAGAATTTGACTTTAGAAATTTACTATTTTATATAGAACATTGAACAGAACCCTCTGTGTACGAATTTGACTCACACTTGAGTAACTTTTTCATAGTAAGTTTACTGTTAATGAAGAATATAGTTTATTTTTGTTGTTTTATATTTATCATTATATAAGTTTTGTCAAAAATGACAATTTATAATGAGAAATTAACGACATCAACTTTAAAATCCCTCCAACCGTCATTTCCCTTATCTGATAGAAAATTCCTATGTAATAAAAACACAAATGCACAAGGGAAATCTTCGTGACTGTCGCCTTTTTATCTTTATTCTTTTGAGAACATCAAAATTATGCCTCACCCATATTGCGTTTGCTTTTTTATATGTCCGAATTTGTAAATGAGATTTCCATGGAAAAAAGGCGCTACGCCAGTTACATTTACAAGAAACAAATTTATAGAACTGTTTTGACATTCCATTTTAGATATACATAAATATCTTCGCGCTGTACGCCTAACGGGGTAGTCAGAGAGGACGGAGCGCCAAGCGTCGTGGTCCTTACATACTTCTTTCGCTTCCTCAAATCTCAGCATTCTCTTGACATTTCCGTCGGCTAACATTCTGGCTATTTGATCTTCATAAGCCAGCCTTGGTCTTCCTTGGCTTTTTTTACTATTCGCTGTCGTTCTGTAGATTTTCTTCGTCAATCTTTCATTACTCATTCTTTCTATGTGCCCGAACCATCTAAGCATTCCTTTCTTCATTTTTACAATAAAACTGTCGTGCAACCCCGTCATACTATCTCTTCATTGCTTATTTTGTCCGCAAGGATAACATCACACATATTTCTAAGAGATCACATTTTTACTGAATTTATCTTACTTTCACTCGATTTCGGGCATATCCAGGCCGCACTACCGTACTATAAAGTTGAAACCAAACACCGCATTGTGTATTGCCATTTTAACTGAGTAAGATATATTGGCACTGCCTACTAATGCGGACACATTTAGACTATTCTTCTTATAATAACAATAAATAATAATAATAAATACTCCAGACAATTACACAGATTGTGTGACCCCAAACTAAGCCGCAAGCTTGTACTATGGGTTCCACACAACGAACTCTGGGGGAGTTTCCAGTAACACCCAGACTCCAAGCCAATTTAGAAAAGTTTGTTTCCTAAATTGACCTGACCTGGGATCGAACCCGGGACCCTAGCTTTGGAATGCAGATGCATATGCCACTGCGCCACGGGCCAGTCAAGTTTTATTCTGTTATTCTAATCTATTCTATTATTCTTCTATTCTAGTTTACGCGAATTACTAAATTATCCACGACTCATGTTACTTCTGATCAAAATTTCCATGAAAGAGGAATGAAATAATATATTATGTAAATTCTGGAGTTATTGTCTGAATATATGGTATAAGAACTGCTGAAAATAGGATTCAAACTGTAGACTTCATTACGACTTTATTATGTTTTATACATGTGTTTTCCACTACTACTTAATAAATCCGACTGCCGTCCTTGCTTAAGAAATTGCAATCATGTGTTGTTGTACTCTTTTTAATTTCTTTAGCAACTTCCGGTCAAATGCAAAACTTAATAATAATTTAACAAAATGTCAAAAATGCAGATTACAAATAATGATCTATAAGCTATTATCTATGATTGCTTACAATAGGTCTTTGCTGTAAATTTGCAGGCCTTTATTAAATGGGCTAATATTTTATCTAATGAAAATTATTGTTTCAAATTCAGAATATACATGTAACGAAACACTGTTATATTTTGCTTACACTGAAAAATAGATACTATTAAATAGTCAGATACAGGTAATATAAGTTTTTTGACAATTGTTCACTCTTCTCTGTGCTTGCAAATTATATTAAACAATTATTACGTACGAACGTAATATTCTGAATTTTAAAAATCTAAGACAGCCTATTAATTTCAAAATATATACAACATTACCTACAAAAAATATCTGAAGAACAAATCATTCTGAATGAAAAGCTTCTTATCCCCAAAAGACATTTTTTCTTTATGCCTCTCACCCGCGCGATTTCATTATGATAAAATATCTACAAAGAATGTCATGATATATTTGTATTATTCGCTTGTCCTTTCTTGAATACCTTATTACAATGAAATTTTCGAAGATATGTTTTATAATTTAGCATTATTGGATTTAGAATTTTTAAAATTTTCACCTAAATTTTTATTACCTTGAGTGACTGCAGAAATCTAGTCCTACGCACATGAAAATATAAAATTGATATCATAGGTCGTACGGTGTACAATGAGTCTGTTTACTTACAATTAGTTAAAGATACCTGATTCTATTGCCGTCTAGGTCAATTTAAGAAACGAACTTTCATTATTGTCCAATACCCACAGTAAAGGCTTTGTTTGTACATTTGGTTCAGGGCGGTTTTTGGAACTATTTTTTTCCAGCTGAATACCATTGGGTATTTACCAATCCTTTGGAGATTCTTTTTTCCTTGTTTAACTATTTTAGCTTAAATAGCCTAAAAATTCAACGAAGTATCATCAGAAAAGTCTAGAGATTAGATTTGGTCAGTTTTTGTTTTTTTTCTTCATGGCATGGTGTATAGATTAGAGCATTTGCCAATGTCACGTAATGTAAGTATCGTATCGTTATCGTAAAACTCCTCCAGTAAAGTGACAGTAGACAATACTAAAGTTTTATAGCACTTCTTGGAAGAGCGCGAGAATTTCAGCTACACAACATGTTTATTTAGACCTACTTCATTCTTTTCACTTACACAGAACTTTAAAACGCAATATACTGTCACTTTTTTACTTTGAAACTCCCAAAAATGTAAAAAATAGAAAATCTAAATAAAATGACAACCTCACTTCTCCTGTTCCCGCCAAAAAGTCATTTGGTCAGTTAACAAGCACCAAAAGTTATTTGCATTCAGCAACATTTGAAATCTACATGCATATATAATTATGCTCACACTGTATCAACAAAAAGGTAGTTAGAGAGACTGACAGAATCGGATCTCAGAAAATAAATTTCTTTAAAAAGCATCTTTGAAAAGCGAAAAACGTGTCGAACAACAAATTCGAAGCTTTGGGCAGAAGATAGCAAAAAAAATATGAACAATTTCATCACTTAAGATTTTGGAAAGTAATAATAGAAAGAACGAACTTAGAAAGCCGTTAGCTTCAGTCTCATTCTTTGTCTTCTGCTCCCTCATTTTTTATCACTCATGTTCTCATTCCCAACATTCCCACAAACTAAGCATTTCATTTGTAGTCAGTATTTTCAATCCTGTGATATGTAATTCTTTTTTGTTATTTGCGTTAAAAAAGCATTACGTAATTAAAAAAGTATAATAGTAAATATGTATAAAATCTATATTATATTATACGAATATTAATGGTCCTACAAAAAAAATTAAGTAATAAATAAATATAAACTTCAGTTCTCCCGTTCCAACCGAAATATTCATTACAAATATTAAATGAGAAATAAAATGGCATAACAACCCTTTCCACACAACACCTGTTGTCTGTCATGGGAAAGAATACACACAAAAGGAAAGACGATCTCGTTTTATATAACCATAATCATTGTTTCATAGCCGGTATGGTCATGGGTGTTGCAGAACAGAAATTGATATAATACATACAAATTAAACCACATTCAAAGAGCATACATTAAATTTGGTTTAAAACATTATCAAATTATTGTTCTGTTGCATGTATTTTACTCAGAATTTACTAAATTCCATTTTCACTAATTAATGCAGAACTCCATCAGCGCATATTAATCGTTGTTCGCCACCACGCCTCGACTCGACACTCAAGGATCAGTGACACCACTCCGCTTTTCCATAAATAAAAAAGATTAATGTTAAAAAGTCTAAAAAATCTCTCATCCACTACGAGTTAATGATACGGCACGCTGGGTATAGAAACAAAGGTTTGGTGGCATATCACACCGAAACAATAAAAGAAGACTAAAATGGAAGAGTACGATTGAACAAGAATGGTATATTAACTCTACTCATTTGAGGACTTCAGTACAAATGGATATAAAGAAAAATTATCAGAAATGATTTAGTATAGTTTTTGTCGAATTCTACTACTTTGATTAGTACATTAAAAAAGGTTATTTTTAAAAATGCCTTTAAACTTTATCTAAATTTTATCTTTAAAAAGTTACAACCAAACACAAGAAGCGTTATAACATTTTAATGGTATATACCATGTAATCATAATGGTTTGATTTCTATGTCACTTAAAAGAAAAAGCCCTTCATAGTTGACTGAAACAAAGAACTTCTTTCTTATATAAAACGAAACTACAGGTAACTACTGGTCATATATTTATTTGTTTATATCTCGATTATTTAATGATCTTATGACCATGATGCATATCATTTAAGGCAATGTGAATATAATATTTAAGTTATTTATCGTTTTTAGTGTGTATGCATGCAGTGTAATAGACGGCTTTTAAAAACTCAAAGGCTTGAGACCGTCGCTTCTGGAGATGTCTCGATTTTTTTCTGTTCTATTTTTGATCCGTTTTCCCGAGGTTTTTCGTCGAAAACGTCTGGCTCAGGTTTCTTGAGTATAACACTTCAAGTCTTACATCAGGTCCAGTATGAGTGGTATTATTTGTTTTATTTTCTTGTTGTTCAATGTTCAATCAAAAATCTATATATATACAAATATAAGATTTTTATATATTATGCATATAACAAATACTAGACTATTTATAGTGATTAACGAACGTTTGTAGATTGGTCATTATAGAAAAAGTTATTTTTTAAATTAATTTACTTCAGTACTTCCATAATGGATACGTATTTAATTATAATTTATTACCTTTTACAAAATACGCTTTCGTACGATAAAAGAACCTTAAAATACTCGGTATTTTAATCATTTTACTAAAGTACGTACAGGTACAGTACGTCATGAAAGAAACGAGTGTTTCATTTTTTGTCATTCATTAACGAACTCTCATGTTACATTTCCAAATTCACGATCTCCATTACATCCTCTCTCTTACTTTAAAGCGCCTTCATCTTCCCTTTCTTTAACATGTTTTACTTTTTACTTTATAGTACACTGTGTTTCGTGTCGTTTTTTCGTCGCCAGCGTCTCGGATGATTGCTCCGCCGCGTACAAGTGGGCGTCTCCACAATGGGATGGCATTTTCTTTTTAATCCCTTATCTTGGAGTCGAGTGCACCCCATTTCGGTATGCAGATACGAAGGGATGAACAGAGAATATTTAAATGAGTCAGTCAGGTGTATTTACGGAAGAAAATACACCGTTGGTTTCTTTTACAGTTCATTTGAATATGAATAAATTAGGCGATTTCATTGAATTATGTCGCGAATACATGACGTAAAAACGTCCTTTCAATTAATATTTAATATTATATAATCGAACAATCGAACAAATTGTTACTTTATTAACTCGTCTGTAATATGCAATTAAACTTAAACGTGTAGATAAATAGTAGAAAAAAAGGTTCATGCTGAAAGTCTCTAGCTTCTGAATAAAGCGATTAGTTTTTAATTCTGTCAAGATTAGCAGAAAATAAACAATTTCGTATTGAGTATCTTTAAACAAATGATTTACATACACTGATGACAGTAATAAATAAAGAATTATCATTTTATTTCTACAGCTCAAAGCCGTTTTAAAACAAATATGTAATAATATAACTTACGTATTTCGTCTAAATATTCTTAATATGAACAAAATCGTATCCCTCTCAGATCGTCACAGCAATTTACTTATGAATATTAACAGCGACGAAGCGAATAAGACGGATCGAGAGAAAATAAAGAAAAAGATTTGAAGAACCCGAACACTGTTCACAAAAAGCTTCGCCCGGCAAACCCTCCAGTGATCCTTGAAAACGCGAAAATACATTTTGACGGATGACAAAACATAAAAGATTACAAAAAACGGATACGGGTGGATTTCGTAATTTTCTGCACATTTAATATTTGGAAGTGTTTACCATGCATTAATATTTATTATGAAAGGTTTTAATACCATCCAGTTTTCGTTGCATAAATGCTGGTCCTTTGTGGAGGTGATTACGTTCTATGACTGTTACTCCAATAGTATTTTCATAAATTATCTTTACAATTATAATTAAATAACTACAAAATAATAACAAATAAAGAAGTAACAGATCCTAGTCTGCTAAATATAAAAAAAAGATTGTTATGTACATATAACCATTAAATATATCAGAAATTTCACGAAATATTTTCGAAATATTTTTATTTTATTTTAGAATTAAATTTAATGTATCAATTTTTACTATTATAAGAATATTATACTATTAGATGTCAATCCAATTTGATAATTTTTGGTCAGAAATATTTAAATGTAATATATAAAATCCATCTTCATATAATCACAGACTCATACGAAGAAAAAAAACTTCATATTAATTACTTCATTTAAAGTAACTTAACAATTTTAAATATTCAATATTGAACATTTTTCGAATTCGTAAAATGTTCACAAAATCGAAATTTTATTTTTTGCACATAATTAAAAAAATAACATGATTTTAACATAAATGTTAAAATTGTTCAAACTTTGTGTGTATAGAAAAAAATTAAAATATCGTATAATAATTCAGAATAACTTTTTTGACGTTTAAAAGTATATTACATTTTGCAAATAACATTCAAAAATTTAATTTTTGTTTCAGACTGACGCAGCATCATCAGAGATGCCGTCGACATCGTCAGAAAAGACAACAGCAAAATCCATATTTTCATGGACAGATAAACTTTCCGGTTCGATCTGTACTGCGGTTATTTTCATGTTGGGTTGGAAACTTTTGTCGAACAAACGGTGAATAAAATCAATAAAGTGTAGGGTGTTGTATTATGGTATGTATAGCGTGCTAAGAATAATTGATTGATTATTCTTTCCGTCACGCTGTATACGTGTAACGCACAGTTTTTTGAAGTAATTTTAATCCTGAATATATTTAGATGACATTATAATACATACGAAATTGTCACTAAAATTAATGATATTCTCGAATCATTCGAACGACACAGAAGCGTAATTATTGTTACATTTTATAAAATGCTTAAGTATATCAAGGTACCATCACTGTAATAATATACCATAACGTTTTCTGTATTATACATTAAAAAAAGGAAATACTATATGCTTTTAATATAAAAGTAAATAAATATTCCAAAATCATTACATACCGTACTACATACCATAAAATTGGACTTACATAATACTCTTGGTAATTTATGTCAATTTACATTCCGCTTTTGATGTTAAAATATATCCAAAGGTAAACGATTTAGAATATTAATATACACTTGTAGAACATAATTACCAATCTTTTATTTTAAGTAAAAAAATCATTTTTAACGATATGAGAAATAAATTTTATAATGTGAATGATATTAGTAGCGTCTTGAAGAATGCTTAAAATTTAGAATTTTTACAAAAGTTGAGAAACGAATGAAATTAATGTTATGAAATTAATTATTTTATGTAATATTTTTATATGCATTACGATATAGATATTTGAAATGTAGTTGATGAAAGGACCAGTTTCGTGTTATACGAAAATAATGTTTATTTCAATCGATACAACGTCCGTTTCACCACAAATTGTTCCAAAGAGAGCAGCCTAAAATTGTCATCTATTGATCTCATTTTAATTTTTGTAATGGAAATGTTTATTTTAGAATTATATTAATAGCAATAATTGTAATTCATGTCGAATAGGGTTCGTGCCAAGTTGTGTAAAATGGAGATTTTATCAGAGACGGTCTATTTTTTATTATTACGATTAGTTGATTGTACATAAGTTAAGTGATTGATAGCCCTGTCGTTTCTGTTTTTGGACCAATTTATTTTACACCATTTTGATTCTAATTGACTTGAGAGTTTTTAAATTACCTTCATTGCACATGACTTATTGCTAAACAATTAAATATTTGTATATCGGTAACTACAAAAATAATTATAAAATTGAAATGATAAGGGCTTATATTTTTTATAATGATATCTTGTAATACTCTTTTAGTTTGATGCTAGTTGATTATTCATAAGCCGTTTGAGGCTTCTGGTTAATTCCGTAGGCGTATCATAATTTTGTTCATTCCATTTCCTAATATTTGATTATTATTATTATTGAAATTATCCAATGGGAACAAAATGTTTTGGACATAAAAATCTCTTACAATTTTCAAAATAACCTTTTCATCTCTCATTAGATAGTATTTTCTATAAGGTTTGTTAAAATATACGGAAGGATGTGTTCAATTGTGATATGTATTTATTTAAGGCAACGATAAAAAAAGAAGTTTTCCTAATGATCTCTTGGAAACTCTTATTTGCTGATTAGTTTTTGCTGATTTATGTTGGCCAATTATTTGTCTTTATCTCATACTGGCGGCTCGTCCCGACTTTGTCGGGTTGAATACATAACATATAGTCTAAGTCCATTTGGAATAATGTACCTTTCAAAAGGTGAAAGAATTTGCAAAAGGTGGAGTGGTTCCGGTGATTACCCTCCACATACACAAACTCACAAAATTTGCACTCTCTTTATAATATTAGTTTATTATTATATTATATTTTTCGCTCTGTGTACGTATCTATTTAATATTTTCTTACCATTTTCTGAAAACTGATAAATATCATAGTTTCACTAATGGGGTCTATAAGCAATATTGTCTCTACTTCTCTAACCTACTTATGTTGTATCTACATACTTTCAGTTATTATGTATTATTTCCATAATATTTTGGGTCATCTCTAGATGATTTCTTACCATTTCGAACAAAGTCAGGTACTTGGCCAGCACAGATCCATTGTGAATAGAATGATAAAACGCATATAAGAGTTTTGTACATAAAATTGGTATGCTTATTGCTGTTTTTAATAATGTAACTAGGAAAAATTATCTAAATTTCCATAATAACGCTTGACTTTACAAAATCTTACAACGGTGTACAAAAGGTGCAAATAATGATTGAAAAAAAATATAACCAATGTAATTTCAGAAATTAAAAGCAAAATGCATTATTACAAAAGTTATGAGTAATTTCATAATGTTAATAAAATTGTCTTAAAAATAAAAATGAACTTAACAAAAAGGATTAAGACGTTTTTATTAGCCATTTGCATCTTTTACACGGTTTTGCTTACTGCTTTGTCTGTAATACATAAATAATAATTGTAAGAAGTATTATGAAACTGTAAGCAATATAATTGTAGTTTTTTAAACTCTAAGATACATCTCACTACCGAGTCTTTCTTAATTAAGTTTTTTAATGGAATTGTAATACTCGAAAACAATTATATAAAAGTATCTTTTTCTTTCATTTTTGTATCACTTATAGCTTAACGTTCGATAAAATTATGTAACTATAATTTATTTAAACGTGTGATTTCTGTAGCATTAAGATACATAGACATAAATGGCCTGTATATTTTAGAACATAATTAGATTTTAGAAAACATTTATTGTATCCTTTAGTTTTTGTATTAGATTAATTCGTGAAAATGTGACCAATGTACCATGTGACTTACACGGCGAAACATCTCAATAACTTTTTAATATTCTTATCTATTATGTTCTTACTTCCATATTGGTCACTGGTTTAAGTGACAAATAAAAATGTTGGCTGTGAAGGCTGTTATATTTCTGCAAAAATAATAAAAGTTGACTAATAAGTAGGAAAAGGGCTTATTTCAATTAGGCTATATAGGCAACAGGCTGCCAACTTTTAACGATAGCATGTTTCCACTTACTCGTCTGTAACTAACTAAATAAAATAACTTCTAGCAATTAGTGTCTGGATGAGTTGAGATGTTATTTGATTGACCCTTGATGCTATGCACACCTATTACGAAATAAAATTTGGATATTATTGCTTTAAATATATTTTACTTGCGATATCAATCTTGTAGAAATAAATAGCCCAAGCTCATATTTCAATATTTGAGAACTAGCTCGAGAGAGAGACTTGAAAATTGATTTTACTTTGGCGTTTTATATTCTATAGGCTTATAATGTTACATAATAATGTAATGTTATAGTGCTATGTACATCTCAAGTGATCAATTTGTATATGTTCTTTAGTTATTTTATCAACGACGTATCCTCAGGAAATATAAATCAGACTCGGCTAGCTACTCAACGCAGGTCCGAAAGAATCCCCAGGCGAAGAATCCTCAGGAATTTCCAGTAATATTAAATTTTATATTTATTTTAATTTAATAATACAAACCTAGATTTTTATTTGAAAAGTTGTTGAGATGAAGCCTCAGTAAGCATATACGCTATTTTTATTTTTACTACTTAGTTTGAGATCAACTGCCAATTACGTATGTTTTTATTATTATTATTATAAATACATATTAAAATAAACTTTTTTAAATACTTTATAAAAGCGAGTTTTATTTTGTCGGACTATATTATTTATTGGAAAAGTACCCCTACATTTCCTCTCTGGCCTGGGGAGAAAGAAAAGTTTCTATGTTTAGAATGGCAGATATGTTTCCACTCAGGTCGTAAGTTGGCGAAGAAATTATAAAATAATAAACTTGTTAAATATGAAGATCTTTTACAAGCGATGAGCTGGAACTCTCTTCCTATTTAGACCAGTCTGTCGCTGTTAGCGCAGTGCTGGGGCGACATTATTTCATGCCAGAGCCCCTTGTTTGAATGCCTGTCAGATAAACTCAGAAAACTTTTCTAAATGATCTATTGTAAGTTGTGTTGGAGTCTGGGTGTTATTGGAAGCTCCCCAGTTTGTCGTGTGATAGCCATAGCACATGCCTAGTACTTAATTGAATTCACATGAATGATGTAAATATCTGGTTTGTTTATTTTTTTCATATCTATATTTGCTTTGCCATCTGTCGATGTGATGCTGGTCCGTAAAAGAATGAAAAAAGGAAATGCGCAGGATCTTTATTGCATGACATAGGTCATAGAAATCCCCAATAACTGTTGAATTTATAGTGTGCTGCTACAGGCAATGGACTAGTAACTTATCATTATGATTCCGCTATACGACCTGTAAGCTCAAATACTTATTTCTAAAAATGGCGTCAAGCAAATGCCAAACAATGCTATAGAAACAGTAATAGAAAACGATCGCTAATACATTTTTTATCTGTTAAACACTGTTAATTTATGAACTTGTACTGTGTTTATGACTCTTCCAGAATACCCTTACAAACTGAAATTTAATTATATATCACTTTGTATTCATTTACATTACATACATTTGTATTCATGTATCCTAATCAAAATATGTATCATTTTTTTAATTTTACTTTTTATGTAGAAGAAATGAATCAGATAAAATCTATCTCTTAAAACTTTTAGTTTTCATCAAAAAGCATTAAAAGTTAGTGAACTCAGATAGTGTCTGAGTACCGTCCATCTGAGTCTATTGTAACTTAATGTTATTCTGAAAGAGTTGGTATTAACTTAATACCATCAGTTAAACTTACTCCATTCATTGCATTACCTCTTGGATAGTTATATGACTTTTTGAAAGTCTCTCATTTTATATCATTTAGGAAATATTGCAGTCGTTTTACAAAATTATCGTCGTGTTCAAAGACCCGAAACACAGAATAATAAAGAGTATTAAATCTCCATCTAATCGCGCTCATTTATTGTGTTTTGGAAAATAATTTAGCAAATAGATAGCAAACACCAGACCAATCGCATCTATGGTGGGACTTCAAACTTACAATAAGTCGGTATCTATTTATACTAAGTTCGCATTCCAGTAGGAATACACCTCGACGCCACTTCTAGGAATATTCTGGCTTAGAGATGACAAAGAGGAACTAACTAATTTATTGATAAGGAATTAGATTAAGCAACAGATGATATGAACGGACGTCCTACCCACCTTTCGGTATACGGAGCCCTGCCCATCGTTTTGACTTCCTCCAAATATGAATTTCTTCACATTATGCAATCCACCTAACGGGGTATAACAACACAATGAAGATTTGTGGCGTCAGCTACTTGTTACTTTATCATCTTTCTCTTGCTGTGCCAAGCGTGCGCGAAACTGTTTAGCGACTTGTGATTATTCTTGGCGCAACAAGGTCGCATTAGACAATTGGAACCACTTCTGTATAAATAGTCTCTTAAGAATTTGTGAATACTACTCTTCGTATGCAAGATGTGACTATGATTCTCAGCGGCCCAACCGGTGCGGTGGAGTGGAATTTCGGATGGGTGATGGATTAATTGACCAAAAGATAGCCCTTGTACGACTTTTACGACCTTCACGGAAAGACAAGCAGTTAGCGCATTAAACGTTATTCTTTGACTCCTAAATTAGCACGAAAGAACAATAAAGTTAGTATTGAACATAACAGCTGAACCGATTTTGACAGGTCTTACATTAGCAGATGAATTACTTTTCAGTGTAATCTAGGATACTTTTTATTCCAGAAAATACCAAATTTAACACGAATGTAAAACAATAAATAAGAAGCTATATATTGTCTGTGTTAGTAAATACTTATTCCAATCAGTAACCCCTAAAATAAGGCGACTATTTCAGTAGACTATAGCTAATTACGTAAAACTAAATATAAACGATTTATCGTTACACATTGAACAACTCCAATGGAATTTCGAGAATGACGTGAAATAAAAATTAACGAACACATTTCTCAGTGAGTCTAATTAGAAAAGGGACCAATTGTAATTTGGTTCTAAACATGGTAATTACAATTAATGGATTTAAAAAGAAAATATGGACAAAAATTCGGTTTTGAAATAATTTAACACGATCAAATCAAAAGTTCTGGGGCACAATGATTAAAAAATTAATCTATAAGGAATCATGTCGTTCCAGGTTCGAATCGCTATCAAATTAATTAAGAAAAACCATCTGAGAGCGTGTCGGATACCGAATATGTACTTAATAATTTAGTACTTTTAACATTTTAAGAATATTCAGTGATGAGAGAATATCCAGTAAAATGAGTACGAATGAAATAATGATAGATAAGCTTTCAACAGACTGACTTTATTTTTGAACACCTACATCATTACATAACACCAAAGTGACAAGTAGAGAGAACTGATTATTTTGTTATAATTAATGCAATGTGGTTTTTTTGTAAAACACCGAGTAAAGCTTGGTTGCCCAGGTACTATAATTTTAATTAACTTCTGTATAACTGCCTCTGGTATGAAATGAAATTTGACATTAATATGTTTACTTCTCCTGTGATACATATAATTTTCAGAAAGCTTTTGTGCGCTCTGACTGACATTATATAATGTGACTGGCATATTGCTTCTAAAAATAACTTCTGACAATAAGTTTTTCAAAAAAATAATCTTACTGGCCTCACAGATAGCCATACATTCAGCCTCAGTACTGGAAGGGGCTGCGGTCTGTTGTTTTCTACTCTCATGGGTTACTACACAACCAGAGTATACAAAACAATATCCAGTGTAGGATTTACTAACCATATTATCTAAGACCCAATCAGCATTTATAAAACCAACTACAATTAAATTGTTTTTAACATAGATTAATCCATATAATTTTGTCAGTTTTAAATATTTTGAAACCCTTTTAGCATGTTTCCAGTGAGTTTCATTATTACGATTATAAAATTGACTCAAATAACTAATACAGAATATCAGCTCTTGTAAGAACAAAGATACACCAAGCTACCTATTAGCTGTTGATGTGGATATATACATTTTCATCCTCTGTGAGTTTTAAACTAATCTTCATTGAAGTATCTACATTTTTACAATTCTCTAAGCTGAATTTATTTAATAATTTTTCTATGATTTGTTCCTGGTTGATACAAATTTTATTTTCTTTTATCGCAACATTCATACCTAAACACTGTCTCAATTGACCTATATCTTTCAACTTAAACCTACTACTCATCAAGAAGCTGTAAATGTTATAATTTTCAAATGATTTTACAAATAAACAATGTTTATACATAGATTTATTATACCCTAGTTCTTGTAAGCAGTCATCCACTCTTTTATACCCGGCTCTTGCAGACTGTTTTACACCATAAATGACTCTATTTAATTTTAACACTTTAGTTTCATTAGTTTCACATTTAAACTTCTGAAGTAATTGCATATACACAGTTTCATCGAGATGGCCATTTAAAAAAGCCGTAGTGAGATCCATGTGGGTTATTTTTAAGTCTAACTTAACACTTACAGCAACTAACTATTTACAAAGTGGAATACTCTCTTTGAGTGAAATGTTTAGTCATTAGGCTTGCCCTATATCTCACTGTGTTATCACTGTTTAACCGCTTTTTATACACCCACTTGCACCTCACTACTTTGCCATCTCTTGGTTGATTAATTAGCTCCCAAGCTTCATTATCATGGAAAGATTGAAGCTCCTCTTATCTATAGCTTTGCACCAAACTTCTCGCTCTGTGCCTGTCATCAGTTTTTCATATGTAAGACTGTCTTCACATATATTCACATCGTTGGTCACACATATATTACTGTACCCATACCATACTGGTTGCGTTGTCACACTTTTCTGACGCATGGTCGTCATTATGCCCTAGACTTTCTAACTTTATTACATGCACTGTCACAAAACTCATTTGAGCTAGAAGTACTTGCGATATTATTTGGTACTTATGTCGTATCTGCCGGATCCAATGTAGATTCATCTTGATATTTTGTGATCGGGGTAACTTTTTCTTTCACTACAGCTTGTACCATGTCTGAGTCTGGACTGTATTTCATAATGACAACGTCTCTGCTGGTGGTTATACCCTTTGTGTTAAAACTATATTATCTGTAACCCTTGATATTCTCTGAGTATCCAAGAAGAATGTATTTTTCAGTCTTCCGGTCCTAGACTTTCTATATACTAATACTTCCAAAAATAAAAATACTTAGATATTTTTATTTTTGGAACGTGAACCATTGCAGGGCTTCCTAATACATGTGGGACTGAAATCTAGCTTTTTACCAGTCCATAACAGATAGGGTTTTTTGCCAATAAAGCCAATGTTCTGTTTCATAAGAAGACTGTATTATTAATTGCTTCAGCTCAAAATTTTTATCCATGTTAGTCTCAAATAGAAGGCACTGAGGTCTCTCCACCACTGTTCTGTTTATTGTTTCGTTTTTTCTATTTAATCTTTCACAAAGCCCATGTTGTTCCAGTGTATGCGGGTTTGTTTTTTGATGCACAATCCCATTCCTCTTTAAAAATTTATCAAACTCTAAATAACAAAATTCCCTTCCGTTGTCTGTTCTCGATACCTTAATACTCTTTTCTGTTCTTCACAACATGTGACACACTGGAGTTTGTCAATTTCTGAGCGTCATTCTTCATACTGTTCAAATCCTCAATATATGGCTTAATCTTCGATGGCATAGTAGACGTTGTTGGTAAGGCAGCACCAACAAACGAACAATCTTTCTTAATGCCTACTTTGTATACTCCATTTACTATGTGGGTTATTGCAACAAGTACATTCTTTTTATTGTGTATTTTGCTAACACTTTTTTCAAGAGTGACTGTATTTTCATTTCGAATTGACTGCCGACTTCTGCACTCATATCCAATAGTTTAGATCTAATGTCGTCTGTATTAATGGGCATACCGGAATGTTCAATGGCCATTATCAGTGGGGTGAATTTCTCTGGTAATCCCGCCAATAATAGACATTCAACCCATTCATTATCGATTTGAAATCCGGTGCTTCGCAATTTCTGAGCTGTATCCACTATCTGAGTTACATAGTCGTAGACTCACTGTTTTTTAATCGAATAGAAATTAAATGTCGTGATAAACTGATTTTTTTGGAAACCCAAATCATCGAAAAGTGTTTTCAGACGTGTCTACACATTCTGAAGAGTTTTCTCATTTTTTATGTGGACGTGCAATGATGAATCTATTGTCATAATTAACTTCGCTTTGGCTTTTACAGCATTAGCGTCTGTTACAGTTGGATCACTTTTCTTTGTAATGTCCATTCCTTCTAATATGAGTAAGTTCTCGGAAGCAAACGCCCACACATCGTAGTTTTCACGACCCTCATGGGGGGGCAAACTTCGCCGATTTTTAAGCTATCAAAACTATAAATACAACCATTTCGATGCATTAATTGCCAATTTATTATTCCTAATTAAATTGAAACATATAACTAATATATTTTTATAATCTCCGTTTAATTTCCTTTATTTTGAAACCCTACTCGATCGGTTTCATTAAAAAAGAAATTATTAACGACTTACAATTTAGCGCCAAAAATCCGCCATTTTGATTATTTTTCAATCACATACCAAAGGACACTAGGATTTTTGAGACAAATCTAACGATATTTTAACTGTCGAAATCCATCCAGCCGTTTTTTTTTTTTATTATTTTTATTCTGCATCCCCCTAGCATGGGCAAAGCCAGGGCCCTTATTTGTCTCTTTCACTCCAGTTCTCGCATACATTAGTTCGGCTGGGTTTAAACTCCCTTTTACTCAAGCCTATCCGTTAGTTAGCTACGCTGTAAGTTTTAATAGCATAAAAAAATCCTTATTCTAATACAATTCTTTCTTTTTTATTTTCTATTTACATTTTTCTTAACCTACTTTACACTTTGTTTATTATCATACTGTACATGATGTCGCTTATTTCTAGCTTATAACATTTCCATTGATGTTATCGTTTTACATTTAGTTTTGCAACTTTTCGGTTTGTCCACATATATTATTCTTCTAAAACATATCCTTACTATCTATCTTATTCTAATATCATTTTTATGGTCAACTATTCGGATCTTGCAACATCACATTGTTTTTCAGTTTTAATAATCATACATTTATATGGTAGGTATCACTCACGGTGTAGCGTTCGCTGTATTCATAATATATTTATTTCGTTATTACAGTTTAAAACTAGGATTTCCATCTCTAACTTTCCTAGGCTCTATTTCGTCTTATTTTTATAGATAACCCTTTTTGCTACCTTCTTACAATACTCCATAAACTTTTCTCTATTTTTCTTATCCTGCATTATCTCTCCAATATTTTCCACTGTTATGACATAATCAGTTTCTATCTCTACTTCATTTCTTTCCCTGCTGTAGGCGGGGCATTCACATAAAACATGCATCACGCTTTCACTCTCATTCACATCACAGTCACACGACGGGCTCTCCTTGCACAGAAAACGGTGCAGGTACTCGGAGAACCCCCCGTGGCCCGTGAACACTTGTACTTCAGCCGTTAGGAAGATATGAGGTAATAAAGAAATTTATAAACACATACAAGAAACGCGTGAAAAATATAACCCTTCCTTGGCAGTCGGGTAAAAAGCTCCGACTCAAAAATACTAAGCACCCTTAAAAGCCTATAAAGAAATTAGGCATTAATTTATCGAAGACTGATCTAAATACAATACTGAGTATAAGAAATCTCACCCGTCCCCGATGCATTTACTAACTTCCTAACTCCACTGTTAAAGTGGGTATGAGGCTTCCAGAGAACGCTTATTTGCTTTGTATTTTTGTGACAGGGGTTTTTAAAATTATTATTTTGTATTTGATGCGTGAATGAGACAATCAATCTTTTTTAAATCACTCCGAAAATAACCCTAAAATATTGAAATCATTTGTGATCGATGTTTGTTACCTTGTCTATATGCAAATTTCCTTTAGTTCGTGGCTAGGGCTGTCAAAAATTTGAATTTCAAATATAACTTATTTGTTTATTTTTTCGATATGCGGACTAATAGTGCACTGTGTTGCCATTTCAATATAGTATGCAAATATTGTTGATTTGTCGGGTATCGATTCGACGATCTGTCTTACCAATTTTGACGGTTAAATTGGATTTTCAATGGATGTCAATATTGCTTACTGTCATGTTATTCGCAGACGCTTTTTCTTTTTCTTCTATAATCATATTCATTCTTTAGCTACCAAGCAAACTAAGAACTAAATATAACACTGCATAAAAAAATATTACAACAATTGCCTTTATTGCAATTATTGTAAAGTGAGTGGTAAAATAATCCAAGGAAGACCAAGGCTGACTTATAAAGATTAAATAGTCAAAGTGTCAGCCGACGGAAATGTCGAAAGCACTCGCATACCTAGGCGAAAATGTGGTAGGAGAATGATGAGATTTGAGGAAGCGAAAGAAGTATGTAAGGACCGCAACGCTTGGCGCTCCGTCCTCTCTGACTACCCCGTTAGGGATACAGCGTGAAGATATGTATGTATGTAAAGTATTGTATGTTGATTGTAATTAAAGTGTGTGATTGTTAGTACTTCACCTAAGTATCTGTGTGCAGATTTCTCCTGAGTAACTAAAAAAAGACCTCGATCTCTGGTGCTGTCTGCATGGGGGCATGAGGTCTCCAGCACCCATTAAAATTAAATAGGGGGCTAGACTCAGAACCACGCAGAAATGATTAAATAATAATAAAATCCACCAGAACTACCTAAAACTCGGATTTGTCCATACCTAATTAGAAATATAAGCTGATCAGTAATGAAGAGATAGGCATTATGGCAGGGTTGCACGACAGTGTTATTGTAAAAATGAAGAAAGGAATGCTTAGATGGTTCGGACACATAGAAAGAATGAGTTATGAAAGACTGACGATGAAAATCTACAGAGCAAAGCGAGTGGTAAAAGAAGCCAAGGAAGACCAAGACTGACTTATGAAGATCAAATAACCAGAGCGTTAGCCAGCGGAAATGTCAAAAGCACTCGCATACCTAGGTGAAAATGTAGAATGATGAGATTTGAGGAAGCGAAAGAAGTATGTAAGGACCGCGATGATTGGCGCTCCGTCCTCTCTGACTACGGTTAGGGATCCAGCGTGATGATATGTATGATATGTAAATTAAACATGCAAAAATAGGCAAACCACTACCCTCATTGAAGGAAACGTCTACTAAACTTTGAAATCGACTAAATCGAACGTGAAAATATATGGGAACTGCTAATTACAATAGTCCAACTACAGTACAAATAATATTGTAATCGACAGTAAATCTAATCCGAAAAAAAGAAACATGGGAACTCCATATCACTCACATTATACAAATTATGCGTACTCATAACTTGACTAAATCCTTATAAAAAATAAGCAGGGGTGTTCAATTTTTCAAATTGAATTTTAATCGTCACGTATTCGTTATATTTATCGGTTACCTGCTGAGTGCTATTTTCCCACGATTATATTGGGGTGTAATGGACGTATTACAGCTATCGAAGATATTGTTTGTTATGTCGCGAATTAAACAGCGAAATTAGTTATAAGCAGTTATGACCATAAATTAGTATAGAGCAGATCGAAAGAGTATGTAACGATGCCGTATTTAGACTTCCGTAATCAAAATAGAAAACCGGTCAAATGCGAATCAGACTCGAGGGTTTCGTACCACCATACAATGTATTTGTGTTATGTATGTAACAACAAAATACGTCGGATTAAAAAACAATGTTAACTTTGCAGTTGAAAGATACGTTCTCCCATACTCTTCAACTGCAAATGTAATTTTGTAATGGCAAATAACTACAAATTAACGATTTTCGGTTTGCTTTACTTGTACTGTGAGACCTTGCTTCTTGCCAAATTTCATGGTTTTAGGTGAAAAAGTACCCTATAGGTTTTGATTCCCTAGCGAACATCAAAATATGCGGCATAAACAGCCGTATCTTTTGCTTGCTCTGACATAAAAAATTAATATTTTCACAGCTTCAAGGCATTGCAGACTTGAGTAGTTGATATTAATTTCAACTTGATAACTTTACGTGCTCCTGAGAAAAAAGGTCTTAACAGACAGACAAACGGACAACGAAGTGATCCTAAAGGGTTACTTTTTTCCTTTGAGGTACAGAACCTTACATAATGTGTTATCTTTCATTCGATTCGAGAACCTTGACTCGAGAACCGAATCACTCTTGGCCGATTTTGTTTGCTGTTAATGTTTTTTATTTTCATTCTGGATAAGTCGATAAAAAGTCTAAAGTTCTCAAAAATCCGATATTTCAACTTCGGTATCGGTCAAATTTATTATACAGATGTTTGTACCATTTTCATGAAGTTATTTTTTTACTGGTGTTTTGATTAGTAAAGGATAATTAGTTTAATTATTCAGTATTTTTATTTTGAAGTCAGTTCATTTTTTTTTTTGAGTAGACTCTACCTTAGGAACGAAAACAAAATCTGCACTGAAGAGAACCGACAAGTAACTCAGTCAGGTATTATTCTTTCAACATCATTTTATAATAGATATAATTAAAATACAATATTATTCAGAAAGCCAGAAAACGCGTATGCAGGGAAGATTATTTCCAAACCATATATAAAATATATGTCTTAGATATAAAATCGATTATTTTAGAGTATGATTTGCCAAGTTTTATAACAAATATAAATCTTTGAGTAGACCTTGTATAACGCTTACAGTTATGTCACAACGTATATGGCTCAAGCTGCAACCTTCAATTATGAATTGAAATGAGAGATCAACTAATAAAATTAAGACTAAGCCAATTTAGGAATGTTCGTGTTCTAAATTTAGTGAGGAATTGAACCCCAGTCCTTCATATGTAGTTCTTCATAGTAGAAGTACTAACATTTGCTTCGATGGACTAATCAATTTCATTGATGAGGCGAAAATTTGTAAGGAAAGCTTAAAGTTCTTTTGAACTTATATGACATCAGTATCATCAGAAAGAAAATAAAAATTGGTTACGTACCAAGGCGACGTCTACCAAACGTATCAAGTTTTCTAAAAACAACCTCTCACCAAAAGTGACAACTCAAAAAATACAAAAAAGCTACAAGCAGTCTCGACGCGTTATTAACGAAATTCCACAACAATAACAAGCGTTATAAAGCAGAAATCCTCTTTTCATTTCCACCTTGCAAGCGTCAATAAAAGTTGGAAAAAAGCAAAAAAAAATATTTACGCATCGTAAAAACCACAATACTGCGTTTTATTTCGTCGTGACGGCGACAACCGTGTTCCGTATGCAAAATTGGTATGAAATTGAAAAACAAATTTTGTTACATATTGCTTTTTTGATTCGGTGCTTTGTTATTTGAATCGCGTGATATTCTATATTTTTAGGGTTATTCCATGCTTTTTTATCAATTTATCTATCTATATACTATACGCTGTAATAGAGCGTATAGACATACATACATTATTATCACGCTGTATCCCTGACGAGGTAGTCAAAAAGGCTGTAGTCTCAAGCATCGCGGTCCTGGCACACTTCTTGTACATTAGTACATTCAAAAAAATATTGAAATCAATGAAGTAGTTTTAATATAGGTTTTAATTAAATCCAAAACAAACATAGTTATAGTTTTTGTTCGTTTGTCAATATGAGCTACAGATCAACAAGCTTAAAAGTTTTTTTTCTGAGATTATGTGAATTTTTGCTTTTTTTTAGTAATTTTAATTCAAAGTTGAAGTCTACCCAATTAAACGACATAATGAAGTATTTTTAACGGAAAGGGTACTTTTTTCAGAATTAATGATGTTAAGTTGAAAATCGTCAGACGTTAGTGAAATAAATCGGTTTATAATAAAATCAAAAACTAAAAGCTATCTCAACGTAAAAAAAACAATGAATATAATACCCAATGAGTATTTTTTAATGGTTTATGCTTGCATTTTTGGTTTTCTGTCTATACAGGCTATTTGGAAGTCGTAGCTTTTTTTTTAACAAATTTAAATAAATTTTGTTGAGAAATTGTTGCAGAATAGCACACATTTATGAAGGGGTTGGGATCTACAACTGTGCTTTCAGTTGCTTGTAGGTATGTTAATAAATCCATATTACATCCAGAGTTACAAGGTATTTTTTCTGTTTCACATGTGCATATGTTATTTAAGACATTTGTACTAATATTTTAAAAATAAACGTCCGTTTATTTCTATTTCTTTACCATACGAGCCAGTACTACACGAGCAAAGTCGGGGATAAAAGCTAGTAATTTAATTTAGTGTATTCTTTACTAAACCAATAAAAAGACATTTATCTTTAGTTCCATAGCCAGTGGCAAAAACCGAACACCAAGAAAAAAAAATAACCTTCAGGAATTTGATTTCTTTTTAATTTATTTTTCTTAAACATTAATTTATGAAAACTTCTATTAAGTCCGAAATTGTTAGGACACGTTAGAACCGATTTTTCATAAGACAATAATTAAATAGCTCATCCGGTTAATACTAAAACTAGTGATTTATATCTTTTTTTTTATTCAGACTTTTTATTACTTAGATTGAAAATTAATATGTTAATGTTTTATCATTTATTTTTACGTAGGAGTATTCTTCAAAACAAAATAATTCACCGGCAAATCCATTCATGCAGTTTTTCAGTAATACTAGTACAAACAAATAGGCAAACAGAGGAAAATGTATAAATATTTTAGTACTGAATTCAGAGCCGCCTAACGAGGAATTTTTTAATTCTATCAAAATGGCATGAAATCAATCATAACGTAGGTACATTCATGTCTAATATCACTTAAACACACTGCCCGCCCCTAAATTGGAAGCCTTAATAATATTCCTGTAATACCATAGAACAAAATATTTTTAGAAGAGACATTTATTCTGACCACTCGTACTCAAAATTAGAAATTCTTTTCGATAGTGAATACCTACTTACACTCCGAATATGAACTTTTGACAAGACATACGTGAGTGAATGCTCATTAAAAGGAATTCAATCAAAAATATTAAAATTGTAAAAAATGAAGCCCAGTCTCAAGATTCTTATACCGTATAGAGTTGAGAAATCTCATGTGGAACCAAATATAACGTTCTGATTACCATTGACTCTCCGTTTTACTAATCACTTTCTTTACTTGAAAACGGTCTTTATTTATAAAATATAATATGAGTATATTATATGGTTTAACTATCGCTTGACACAAAGAAATTAGTAGCATTAGATAAATTAAGGCGATAAGCGTTGGAATTAGAACTTTAAATTTGGCGCCTTTTCATATGAACTCTACATTTATTATCTTTCTCTTTCTTCTTTACATTCTCTTCCTTCTTTATATGAGTGTGTAGTGTACAAAATTTTTATGTATTTAAAGTAATTTAAATAAACAAATAATTAGTTCATTTCATTTAATAAATAATTCAACAATAAGTGATCGCGATAAACTCTATCGACTCTAGTATCGACCCTTTATCAACTCTCCTCTATTTACTTCATAATATTTGCCTCTACTCAAATATGCTGTCACCAAAACACACAAACACTATATTATTTGATTCATAACTGGAAACTATGTGACTATATACCCAACTAACGGAAACTGAAAATATAATAACTATACACACTAAACTAATGGAATTATTCAATTAAATCAATTAACGGGAAATAAATTTAAACTTGTAATTAAACGCACACATTGAAGAAAAAATAATAGACTGGAAATAATTCTCTCTGCACACGCATTTACTGGTTTTATGAATTAAGTATGTGTATTAATACACATTTTAAATAACTATCGTAGAATGTTGTTGAAAAAATGATATCTGACTGTTTCTTGTCGGTTCTTCTCGATGTTCAGATTTTCTTTTCGAACCGAACTAAAGTAGATTTGATGTTCAAAAATACCTTGCGAAACTTGAGTTTACTTGAACAACAGTCACAGCAGATTTCACTGCAAAATCGTTGATCGATTTTTTATGGTAAATTTATAAATGTTAAAAGTAATAAAATATTTGACAAAAATCAGTGTAATTTAAAATAAAAACTAAAAAAAAGATTGAAATAAGTTTTAAGTGAAGTGAGATTAGGTATTTATATTTAATACTAGCAGGTACATTCGTGTCTAAGAAAATCTCACCGGTACATAAAATATCGAAGAGCAAAATCTCGTTAAACGTCAATATGAGTAAATAAGTACCTACATTTGAAAATGTAAGTAGTCCAGTCTGTATATTTTTATGCTGCATGATTGCCAAGTGACATTTTTTTTATAAATAACGATTATATAGCTTTGTTCGATGGTAGTCTTAATTCGGTACTTGACACATCTGTTTGTTGTATATTCTATGCAGTGTAAAATCATCCCTTGATTGCGGCAGCAGCAGGCACTGGACATTCAATAACAATGCAAATGTTTCTGTTAGGATGGGGTTCGTGTTTACTAATGTTGTTTAATGTACTAAAGCGACTTACTTATGTAATTTATCATTTATAACTAAAATATCTACCATATCATTCCTGCAAACTTTAATACTTACTGAACAGGATCCTAACAGATCTCTAGATGGTTTGCTGTTAATAATTTACTACTGAATGCACAAAAAACCAAATGTATTAAATTTTCCCTTTCTAATGTACCCAGAATCCATGATAAAATAGAACTGGGTGGGAAACAGTTAGAAATAGTTAAGTCTGCTAGTTTTCTTGGTTTAACGGTAGATAATAAATTGGAGTGGGTGGACCATATTGTGGCATTGGGTAGTAAGTTCGGTACCGCGATATATGCCATTAGACGCATTAGTCAATTAATGGATGTGGATACAACTAGGTTGGTGTACTTTGCATATTTTCATAGCCTAATGTCCTATGGCCTTTTGCTATGGCGATCAATGGCGCATATTAACACCATTTTTATTTTACAAAAAAGAGCGATACATGCCATCTACAGTGTTATGAATGCACGAGAATCACTAAGAGATCGTTTTAAAGACATTGATGTACTCACCTTGCTGTCCATATACATCACTGAAATTATTATGTATACGAGTAAAACTGCAGATCTATTTATTAAAAAAGGCGATATAGGTGGTATGGTAACCCGAGGTAGTGATAAATTGGTTATTCCAAAATTTAAATTACATAAGTCAAATGTTTCATTTTTGGGTAACTGCATTCGTTTTTATTATAAAGTTCCTCAAGAAGACTTAGAAGATTAGTTATAAAACGTACATTGATTAGACAATCATACTATGAAATAAACAATTTCGTTGAAGATAAAACAGTAGTCTGGAATTGATCTTCTCTGCACATGCATTTACTGGCTTTCTGAATATTGAATTTTAATAAACTTTTGCAAAATGATGTTGAAAAAATGATACCTGACTGCGTTTCTTGTCGGTTCTTCTCAGTGACCAGGTTTTCTCTTTGAACCGAACTAAAGTGGATTTGACGTTCAAAAATACCTTGTATATACTTGGGATTACTTGAATAAATTGATTTGACTTTGACTTCGTATTATTCTAATTTAAATTCGTTTTGACAAGCTTTCGCTAGTCATTGAACATAACACCCATGTAAAGATATATATGTCGTTACTTTTATATATATTTGTATTATGGGCTATCGACAACTTTATTCAAAACCGAAGTGACTTTATACAAGATTTCAAAATTCGTTTGTACGTATGAAGGTACATATTACAATATCTCTTTCGTGGTGGAGGCAACATAATTACATCCTGACACCACTTTTCCAAACAGTTTTACCAGGAATCTACAACTTACCTACTTCATGGATGTAGCAGGAAGATGTTTATTGGTGTATTTACTACAGCAGTCAATTTTAAATGTACCCATTATCGTATATACTCAAAATAGCAACATTTTGATTTAGTTAATTAAAAGTTGGTTTCGTTTTGAGAGTGCACAATTATTGTTCCACTGAAGCCTTTAAATATATACTAATAAGAATAAATAAATATGTAATCTAGACTTAATGCACAAGTGCACTCCAAACTAAGCACTAACTTGAAAATATGGGTACCACAATTTTAAATGTACCCATTATCGTATATACTCAAAATAGCAACATTTTGATTTAGTTAATTAAAAGTTGGTTTCGTTTTGAGAGTGCACAATTATTGTTCCACTGAAGCCTTTAAATATATACTAATAAGAATAAATAAATATGTAATCTAGACTTAATGCACAAGTGCACTCCAAACTAAGCACTAACTTGAAAATATGGGTACCACACAGTGAAGTAAGGGAGTACCCAGTAACAACCAGACTACAAAACAATTGGTTAGTTGAGTACTAGTCAAATTAATTAGTTTTTATTATCTGTCGAAAATGTTGTATAAGAAGTGTTTGAGATTACGAACGATGACATCGTAGATTTTATCTCTTTTAACCATTTTTTTTTTTACAAAATTAATAATATAATGAAATTCCGTTCTCTCTGACTACCCTATAGAGATACAGCGTAAGATATGTATGCACATAATAATTAAAATTAAAAGAAAACCAATTTCTTTTTTAATCCTTTTCGTTCAGTCATTTTACGCGGCTTTTTATTTCGTGTTAGCCTTTTTTTAATTTATTTATGTTATAGGTGGGCACAGTTAATCCAAAATATATGTATTTAAGTAATAATAAAAATTAAATACGTATCACCATTGCGGAGAGGATAAACAACGAAGAGATACGCAGTATGTCAGGGTTGCACGACAATGTTTTTGTAAAAATGAAGAAAGGAATGCTTAGATGGTTCGGGCACATAGAAAAAATGAGTGATGAAAGACTAACGAAGAAAATTTTCAGAGCGAAAGTGTAAAAAAAAAAGTTAAATAAAAGTGTAAATGAAGCCAAAGAAGACCAAGGCTGACTTACGAAGATCAAATAGCCAAAGTGTTAACTGATGGAAATGTGAAAAGCACTCGTATACGGAGGCGAAAATGTGTGAAGAGAATGATGAGATTAGAGGAAGCGAAAGAAGTATGTAAGGACTGAAAAGCTTGGCGCTTCGCCCTCTCTGACTACCCCGTTAGGGATACAGCGTGAGATATGTATGCACATAACAATTAAAATTTAAAGGAAAACCAATTTCTCTTATATTCCTTTTCGTTCAGTCATTTTACGCGGCTCTCTATTTCGTGTTAGCCTTTTTTTAATTTATTTATGTTATAGGTGGGCACAGTTAATCGAAAAGTTAACTTCTTTAATCATTAATTCGTTAATTAAAAAGTTAACTTCGGTAATCGTTGAAGCGTCAAACTTACAAAAATTTACCGCAAAGTAACCGTTAAAAGTTTGTAGTCCAGAACAATATGAACAATTTTGATACTGTCAAATATCCAATTTAGAACGTTCGATTTCAATATTATCTTGGTCGGGAATTGAAACCAGGATCCTTGCCTCGAAGACGGAACCACCGCGCCAATGTAACGGACCAATCAAAATTAATCTCGGGGCCAGAGGTTGTAATTGGGGAAAAATTATGAATTAAAGTTTGATTAATTCTCATAATCTCATTCTTCTCATAATTATCATAAAAGACATAAAAAACAATCTCATAATTACTAATAATGGTGAGACATCAAATTCACGGCACGTGTCGAAATATTGGTTCTATAGTCAGTTAACAAAAAATTCAACCATTACCTTTAGATTATTTTTCATTACGTTATAGGGAGTTTTTTCAATAATCTCAAGGGTTTTTTAACTCGATTAAAAAGAAAATAGGTAATTGAAAAAATTATTTTATCGAATTGCGTATTGCAAGATACTTTTATGGTTAACCCTTTCACTGCTTAGAAAAAACCTACACTGAATGCGAACAACTTGGTTCTTATCGGTATTTTTTAATTACATTCCATTATTGTTATGCATAAATAGAGTCCTTTGTGAAACACTAGACCATTAGAATCATCATTAGTAAATAATTCATCATTTGGTAAATAATTTTAACTCGGATTAATTTTTTTTTAATAGTGATATAGTAACATAGTATGTATATCGTACTAAATATACGTACATCTAAGATTATTCTCAGACTACATTTTATCTACGGTTAAACATTGATTTTAAAATATATGGATTTTACGCTTATTATAAAAAATATTAAATTCTATTTTCAGTCGAAAAATAAAAAAATTGTTTCGAATTATTTACCTATGTAAACAGTAATCATGGTCACCCTTACTATAAGGGATATTATAGTAAACAGTAAATGGTCACCCTTAGTAAAAGTGTCTGAACAAGAAATTTGTGGCTTATTACAACTCGATTTACAGGGGGTATATAAGTAAAATTACTATTCATGCCCCTATCTATTACAAATCCTATCGGAACAAACAATACAATATGAGTAAAACGTAAAAAAAATAATGAAATCTCTAATGACGGTATTTAAGTTGTTATTCCAAACCGACGCTTCTGCTTTCCTATACCAACACGTGACTAACACGTGCCATTAGAATTCAACGCCATTTTGAAAAATAATGACCGGTAATACTTGGTCTGCCATTACTACCAAACAAGTATTAAAAAGGATCTTTATAAAACAGACGAAAACATAACCATTATTCTAAGCATTTGAATTCAGAATAGTGAGAAGTTTCAAAAAGAGAATATTCATAGAAAACCAAACTTTATGCTTTGATAATAGAGCGCTAATAAATCCAAAATATCATTTTTAAATAAGTTGATTGTTCGAAAATTAGTTTGCACAAACAATAGTTCTTGATTTTAGAGATGATTTTTTCCAAGTAATTTGTCTTGTATTGTCTGGGTTTGGTCGACGCGTGTGCTAGTGTTAATGAGATATTAATTATTGTGATATTTGCTTATTTAATAACCATATTTAGTACTCTCTCAGTTACTAGTGATCTAGTGATCGATGGCTGTTGTTTAGCCCTTTTAGAATTAATGAAGTGCATCCTTATCACCAACTAATTGATGTGCCAGTGTACCACCGTATTTCAAGGAAAGATTCAGGGCCGGCACTATTTATTTACTTACTGTACTTAGAAATTTTTAAATTATGTGTAAGTATATCTTTACTTGATCTTATCCGCAAAGTTACTTAGTTAGGTACCGTAAAAACAATCAATCGATCTTTCATTTTTAAGATTGTTCATTATTTAACACCTCGTCTCGCTGCTCGGTTATTTGTTGTTAAACTTTAGAATTTGCACACTCTCACCAAATTTGACACTTGTATGTACTACCGTTTTTACGATGGAGCAAAACAAAAAAAGTTGAAAAAAATATGTTTTTGTATGAGGACCACTTTAATTTTTAATTTTTTGGATTTTTTGTATTATTCGTAAGAATATCTGCTTCAATATCACATATTCTGTGATAATTTAAACTGGCTACCAATTATGATTAAAATAATTTCCTTTAGGATAGACATTCAGACGGACGGACGAATGGATAGACGGCGTAAGCTTAGTAATAGGGTCCCATTGGCAGATTTGGGGTACTGAGCCCTCAGAAGTATAAAAAAATTGAAAAAGCAATGATTTGGAAGATCCGAAAAATTATCGATTAACTTCATACGTAACTCGATTAAATCAGCCAGCTTGCGATTGTAAAATATTATGTTTAAGTCCATCAACTGAAAGCTTTGGTATTTTAGTGTAAATTCTCGTTTTAACGATAAATTTTTCAACTTTATTTTTTAGTTACATGTACTTATTTATACGTTAAATTATAAGTACCACGTTGTCTCCATTTTTTATATATACTAATATTATAAAGAGGAAAGCTTTGTTTGTTTGTATGTATAGATAAACTCAAAAACTACTAAACTGATTTTAAAAATTCTTACACCTTTAGAAAGCCACATTATCAGCGAGTACCATGGGCTGCATTTTATTTTTAAAAAAATTTCTACCCGTGCGAAGCAGGGGGGGTGTCGCTAGTGAAAAATGAAAAGATTTAAACTAAAATGACTTAATTAAAATGATTACAACAGAATCTTATAGTTTCATCATGAATATTTGTCGATATATCCGTTTCCTTATCTTTACACTTACTTACCTGAAATTTTGCAGTTACCACTGGCAAGATGAACACAGAACTAAAAAACAAAAAATCGTAGAACAATCATTTTGGATTATTTTTTTCTATTTAATTTCTACTTTGCCAGTTGCTTTCACTCCAACTTAATGAAACCTAGAAATTAAAAACTAAAAATGACACAATGACATAATGACTATGTAGTTTTCACAATTCTACTAATATCGCCCTTTAAAGAAGAGGTTATTATTCTAAAAATATCGCCTTTACACGTCGCGAATTGTTAGACTGAAACAAAGATGTGACGTAAGCCGTAATGGAACACACATTTTTCTTTTGTATCGGTATGCTCTCTTTCTTGTTCCAACGTATGCTCAATGTTTTAAAACCACAATCTGTTGCATTAGACAGATATAAAGACCAAACAAATCTTTGTCCGTTAGTACTTTCCAGTTTTTTATTTATTTTTTAACTTTACAAGTGAAAAATTAATATGAAAATTTCTGTTAATGAATGTGAGGCAGGGACTCTTTTGGGTGTTATCGTTATAATATTATAACGTATTATTTTAAGCTGCAAAGGTCGGTTTGACAAACATAGGTCGAAACATTATAATGACCACATCAACGCAATATCTATCAGTTATTAATCTGTGATACTTTGGGTCCAATGTTATTTTAAATTAATCTCTTTGTCTGATGTTGTAACAGAATCCTGAGTTAATACGTATCCAACGTGCATACTCAGTTGATTTCTTCTAACTGCTGCATATACTCGATGCATATGTCAAAAGCATCGAGTTTCAAATGAAATTAAAAAGAAACAGATTGCGATTAAAAAAATTGCAGTACCGAACGCGTGCTATCGAATATCAAATTCATCCCAAAATTTTAAAGTCGCAAAAGTCATAATCAAACGACCAGACGGGTTAAATAAAATAAAAACGCAATGACAAGATGAGGACAGACATGACCACATTTGTTGACACGTACAAATTCATATAAATACATCATTTTATAGATTTTTGTTTCAAGCAAGCAGGGATTAGGAGTTCATTTTATATTGGCGATTCAGTATTAATGGTTTGGAGCTAGTACGAGACGCGAAATTCAATCCTTCATGGAAAAAGCATTGAATAGAACGAAATAAGAAGAGTTAGGTGATAAATGGGGACTGTGGAGTATATCTACACTAGAATATAATATCTAGAGCAGTGTTTTTCAAAGCTATTGATACTGTGACTGAAAAGATTTCAAAAATCCTAAAGTATAAAAACCCTTTACATCCACTTCCATTCCCATTCACGTCTGGAATTACATTTCGAAAAATTAATTAAAGCAAAACAAGCACATTGATTTTATTTAGTTAAAGATTTTATAATTAAATTATGTTTTTTGTTGAAATAAATATCGGACAAACTTGTTTGGTGATATATGTTTTATGTTATCATCTATTTAAAAAGATTAAACATCTTAACAACATAACAGCAAACAAAAGATTAAACATATTTCTAAATAGTGCCTAATTATAAAGAAATGCATTTAACGGCACTTCAAAGTTGGTGAAAATATAGAAAAATTTCTATAAATTTCTAATAAAAAACAATGTTATGCAATAAAATGTTATTCCTTCATTAAATCGATATTGGCTTTAAAAAAATTCAAGACGCAATAAAATAATTAGTATTGCCAATAAAAAAAAATTTGCAATAATTTAAACTAATAGATTGTGCTATGTAAAACAACATTTTCTATAAACTAAATAAATAAATTTGACAAGCTGTCATCCTGACAATACCTTAATGGAGTTTGTGCAATTGCGCAACGTTTCTTCCTTACTCCTGGAAATAACTCGGAAGCACATCTACTGGTATAAGATTGCTATATATACATCATATACCAGCAGCAAAAGATGAAAAGAGATGGAAGGATATAGAGATGTTTCAAGTTTAAATTTCTCGACTTCAACTATCTCCTTAGAGTTCGGACTCCTATTTCAATACTACCCCTGGAAATAACTCGGAAATGCACTTACTAGTTTATATAAGATTGCTATATATAAATATACCAACAGCGAAAGATGAAGAGATGGAGTATTGTAGAGATGTTTCAAAATTAAATTTCTCGACTTCAACTATCTCTTTAGAGTGCAGACTCCTGTTTCAATACTGCACTTGGAAATAAGACAGAAATAGACTACATCTATATATAGCAATGTTATATACACAAATATATACCATTGCTATATATAGATATACCAACAGCAAAAGATGAAAAGAGATGGAGGATTGTTGAGATGTTTAGAGATTAAATTTTTCGACTTCAACTACATCTTTAGAGTGCGGACTCTTGTTTCAATACTGTCCCATGTATAAAGCGGATTTCAATCTGGGGCTTCGCCGGCCACTGCCGCGGTACGCTCGCTTCGCTCACTCGGCTCGCGCGTTGTGGTAAAAGGACCTAACCTAACCTTACAAAAAAAAAAAATATATCGTCGTGTTTGTACAAAGTTACAAATTTGCAAAATTTTACTCAATGTGAAACAATCTAAACCTTAGCCTGCATTTGTCCTCACATTTCCTCCCAAGCATTCATTATCACCATTACACCACATTAAAGTTTCAGTGATTGAAGTCACCAAAATTTTATTATGAAAACTATTAATTTCGAAGTACCAATTTTTTATAGCAAAGACCATTAAATTTTAGAGAATATGTGATTTACATCAAAAGTAGCAAAATTATTGAGGAAACCGTTAATTTTAAATATTGAGATTTGTAGATAAAATTACTAATTCTATAGCTCCATTATATATATCAAATTTTAAAGAGCTTGCAACCCCCTTGAAACATGACGTTAACCCCCCAGAGTGTTGCGACCTACACTTAAAAAGACATTGAATTAGTGTATTTAATAGACCCGTGTCGATCACAATTGATCGAATTGTGATTCGAACACAACTCAGACAGCGTTAAACAGCGAGTTGATTGAGTCAAGTCACACTGTACGTATGGGCAGATATAGAAGCAAAAAGATAATGTAATTGCTAGCAAAACTAAGTTCTATTTACTTCAGTAACTATATTTTCTTGCTCGCGCGAAGGAATTGTACATGCGTCACGCAACTAAGAAATTTATTTTTATCTTTTTCTTTCTCACGCAGACGGTTATATCTTCTTCTTGTTCTACTCTACATTACAGTCGTAATAGGTTTGTTAGACTAGAATGACCGATAACATGAATAAATCATTTTACCCGATCACCAATACCAATGACTCATAACTCACGAGTGACCTGGACCACAAAAAATAATCGATCGACAAAGGTATAGTATCTAGAAAATACAGTTTAATTTTGTATTTCATATTTAGTATTATTTTTGTCTCTTCCATATTTTGTCTCTTCTATATTTACTGTATAATATGTATGTTCCTTTCGTCAGATTTCGTCAAATAGTCTTTGAGAAAAGCGACTAACAAACAAATGTAATACTAGATTTTATAACGAGTATATTATACTATCTAGTATATATAAATAATATTTTTACAGCGAGGCGCTATCTTGAGTCCAAAGTAGAGTGAAGGATTGTAGAGTAGAATCCTGAGCGCAGCGAGGAATTCAATGTACGGCGTTCGAGGTAAAAATAATAATTTTACAACGCATGCTACACTCTGCGTGTCATTCCTCTCTACAACTACTAATTCTTTTTCATGGCATGGCACACAAATCAGCGCATTTGCCAATGTCATATATTAATAAGTAGAATCGATATGAAGCACATTCCAAGTAATTTCGTTTTCTCTTCTTATCGTAAAACTCCTCCAGTTAAGTGATAGTAGGCTTTCTGAAGTTATAAAGAACTTCAGCGACGCATGTTTATTTAGACATACTCCATTCTTTGTACTTAAACAGAACCTAAAAACACAATATACTATAACTTTTGTACTTTAAAACTCCCAAAAATGTAAAACATAGAAAATCTAAATAAAATGACAACCTTACTTCTGTTTCCGCCAAAATGTCTAAAGAAATTTTTTTTCTTTCTTCATGGCATGACGCACAGATTTGCGTATTTGCCAATGTCCCGCATTAACACAGATTAGAAAGACTTCGTATTAATAACTAGAATCGACATGAAGCACGTTCGAAGTTTTCGTTTTTCTTTCTTGTCGTTAAACTCCTACAGTAAAGTGATAATAGGCTTTACTGAAGTTATAAAGGACTTCTTGGAAGAGCGCGAGAACTTCAGCTACATACGGTCATTTAGACCTACTCCATTCTTTTGACTTATACAGATCTTTAAACAACAATATAAGATAACATAACATAACATAACTTCACGCTGTATCCCCAACGGGGTAGCCAGAGAGGACGGAGCGCCAGGAGTCGCGGTCCTTACACACCTCTTTCGCTTCCTCAAATCTCATCATTCTCCTCACACATTTTCGCCTAGGTATGCGAGTGCTTTTGACATTTCCGTCTGCTAACACTCTGGCTATTTGATCTTCATATATATATAAACAACAATATACTTTTGTAAATATACTTTTTTACTTTAAAACTCTCAAAAATGTAAAAAGGAGAAAATCTAAATAAAATGACAACCTCCCTGCTCCCGTTCCCGCGAAAAAGTCCTAAAGTAATTTTACATTTTTAAAATTTTTATTTCTTTTTTTTCTGGCGCCCAGGTAATTATCAGCCAGTAACATTTTCCAGACTATATTTTCATTTGATCTCTTTGCTCGCTAAACATTTCTGCTCTCTTTGAAAGTCTTTAAGAGAAAAGACCTATTTTGGCCCCATCTTGGCCGCACTTATCGATGAACTAATAGTCGTTTTTCGAATGATGGAATGAAAAATTTATTTCGTAAGTGTTCCTGTTAAAATTTTCTAATTTAATTTATCAAAATTGGTTTAACATGGGTTTGGTTTAACATGGTTTTAGTTTAATATGGTCACAGACACAAATACACACCACTAGATGTGAAACATCATGTGATTTAATGGTAATCCATCATACGGAAAACTATAAGACGGGGCTGATTTTTTTGCACACAGTTGTTATATTATTTCCCAAGTCTAACGATCCCTAAAAAGCAATTGCCTTTACAAAACAGTGAGGCGTGGACCGTCGTGATCGCACACCACAAAACCGGCGTCGGTAGGTCGTCATTATATTGTAATTACGTATTGAATAAGGGGTTGAATTCACAAATTCTCTCAAGACACGTGCCCATTGTTTGAGTTTGGACGCAAAATATAGGTTTAGTGACACCTCGACGATTTTTGATTATAAACGATATCAAAGAGGATCGATTGAATTTTAAAGTAGATAGGTACCAATTTTTAAAAGGTTGCTAGAATTTAGTGTGTACACACGTCGCTGTTCTTGGTGCTTGAAATGCAATAATGAAGCTATTTTATTCTTTTTCTTTACTAAGGTTCTATAGGCATGCTAAACCTCTAAAATTAATTACCAAAGTCGTAATTCAATTTTGTAAATTTATGTCCGTACAAATAATTGGATCCCTAGGTTATATTACCACAATTATTATATAGGTATTCAATTATTATATATGTATTATGTTTACTTTAGGCTATATAAACTGGGACAAACAGACACCGCGGAGATTCCATATATATTGTTTTTCAGTTTTGGTACAAAATACAAAAAATAAGACCTTTATGGGAAATATGTAAACAATCAACAGAATTAGTAATCTACACTACAACTTTACTATTTGTGACTTTAACCAAATGCCATTTAATATTAATTGTATTCACTAGAAATGTATTTACATTTAACCATTAGATATTGCAAACTAAAATGTTAATAGCTTTGAAAATATTTTTATTAATTTAAATCAGATAAACCGCGAAAACAAGTCGTTTCGAGGATCAACTGAAACACACTGAAAAAATACTGTAGTCGTTTTTACAAAAGTTTTACTAAACTCGAGGGTTAATCTCGGACTAACACGCGGAAATTGTTGATTTCACTCAACTTAAAATATTGAAATATTTACAAAACTGTTTTGTGTAATTAACAAATTTGTTAAGTAGTATTAACTAAGATAGGTCCGGTGCACACTAAGAACATACTCTTAAACTAACTCTTTAGTAAATTTAATATAAAATTTTGTAAATTTTATTATGTTGAATGTTGTTGTTGTTGTTGAACATGTAACTTCAATCTTTTTTATTTTGTAACTTGAATATTTGTGATATTGTAAAAATAATAAATATTTTAATCAACTTTGATTGGTTTAACGAAACAACAGATCAACCCTCGGAATTAAACTAAAGTATTTTTTTCAGTGCAAGTAAACCCCAGATGAACGTCATTGTTAAGATGAAAAAATATTTTATGTGGAATTGTATTTTAAAGGTATAAACTACTTTGTTTAATTTTTCCACGAAAACTACTGCAAAAGGCATATTTAATGGAATTACTATGCCAAATTTTAGTTTTGTTTGCATTATTTCTTAGAAAGTTGACTGCGGTAGATGGACAGACATACAGACAGACAGACCTACGCGTGATTTCATAATGGTTCCGCTACTCCTCTTGAGGTAGGGAGCCCTAAAAATAATAAATTCTCTTTGAAAGAAGCGCAAGAAAGTGCTAGAAATAATCACCGCCTTTATTAATCCGTAATGCTATCTTAATAAGCGTCAATATCGTCATAATCCCACAAAGGGATTGCTTCGTGGTAATCCCCCACATTAGGGTGATGAAGGTATAGGTATAAAGCACTAATAACTTGTTTCTATGTTGCGTACTTATTTTGCTTCAGTAATAGTAATTGTAAAGGTCTTCTTTGTTTAAAAATAAGATTCGAGCGGACTGCATATTTTTTAGGCTTTATTTATTTGATTTCATATTTTACAATACTTAAGCATAGTGTGATTGATCGGAAGAGAGAAACATTAGCAAGTGTTGCTATTATAATAAAAATTAATCAACAGTATTTTATTGTTGTCAACCATATTCGTTGTCTTATATTGATAAATGACGGTAATGTCCACTTAATTTAGTTACCTAACAATTAGCTTTTAATGGTCGTATATTAAAAGGGAATTATGTAGACGATCAGCAACCAAATTGTCATTACCTGGTCCGTTTAATCTTTTAAGCCTAGTTCCGTTTGTCATTTATAATAATTATTGTAATGAGTAGTGTGATTTTTTTGCGAGTACATGAGTAAATAATTCGTACTCTTTCTTGTATGTGTGTGTCCGTGTCTGTACGTTTAGATGTATCTGGACTATGAACTCAAGGTTTATTAATAGACAATCACACCTACATAAAATGTAAATAAGTGTTAGAAATCTATCAAATGTTAAATTTAATTATCCAATAAGCGAGATACCTAAAGCCATATGAGATGCATTTAAACTGTCTTCAAAATTGGTGAAAATATAGACAAAACTGCTATTAATATTGCTATATAAAAATATAACGGCATACAATTAAATATTTCTCCTTCGTTAAAAATGTATCATCTTTAAAAAGCTATTAGACGCTATAAACTAATGTTAGCATCTATAACGAACAAAAGAAATCATTTCAAATTATAGATTTTTCTATGAAAAATAAAATTCTTTATTTATACATTTTATTTATTATATATTTTATTTATGAAGAATTTTATTTTTCATTATTTATTTCAATAAATAAACAAACTTGACAAACTGTCTAGCTGACATCCTGCCAATGATATCTGCCAAGATACGAAAATCTCAAGAGAATTCGAACTTGGCTGCTGCTAAAAATCTTTGAATCTAGCTGGATACCGTACTCTGAAGAGGTAGTTGACAATTTATACAACCTCAAGGAACCTTTGATCACTAACGTTTCATTTCTCTCTTTTTCTAACTTTTGGAAATGACTTGTAAATACACCTACTAGTATTAATACATATATAAGATTGCTATATATAGATATACAAACAGCAAAAAATTGAAAGAGATGGGGAAAAATAGAGATGTTCAAGATTAAATTTCTCGACTTCAACTGCCTCCTCAGAGTGCGGCCTCCTATTTAAATACCACTCCATGTATTCTGATTCAAGTGGATTCTGATCTGGCGCTTCTCCGGACGCTGCCGGGGCATGCTCGCTTCGCTCGCTCGGCTCGTGCGTAGTGGTAAAAATACTAACCTAACATAACCTAACTAAAAAGTGTTCATACAGAAATTTCAAAATTTAATAGTAAAAATTTGAACTTGTAAAATGACACTTCAAATCTTGAATAGTTCTATCGAATACCTTGTCGTAAATATACCGTCATGTTACATAATTTTACAAAAGAATTTTGTAAAATTTTACCCAACGTGAAGCAATCTAAAATTTAGCCTGTATTTATCTTAAAAATGCCTCCCAAGCATTTGGTATGGTAGTAATGGTAATATTACCATTATTACCATTACACTACAACATTAGTGTTTCAGTGACGAAAGTTGTAAACAAAATTTTATTGCGAAATTGTTAATTTTGAAATTTACTTTATTTAGTGGATAATAACAGTAAATTTAAAGCGGAGACTATACTTTTAAAGCGCATGTCATTAATATCAACAGTGCCAAATTTATACAGAAAACCAATAATTTTAAAGGTCGTGAGTTGTAAATAGGTTTACTAATTCTATAACTCTATTATATACATTTTATTTTATATCTCAAGCGATATTACCTAATGTCTGTGACCACATTAAACATTCAAAACTATTTACCTCTGAATGACTATGAAACTGAAAATGAATGCTAATTGTATTAAAGACTTCGTCTGCGTGAATTTACGATAAAAATATTGTTATAGTAAATCTTATTGTAGGGATTATATACACTACATTATGTAGTAACGTTGCTGTCAAGGACGCAGAATATAGAGCTGAGTCATCATCGGTCATAATATCGTGCTTGAATGACTGTGAAAGAAACACCGTATTTGCTGGTTCCACTTCTGTGGTGCAACCCAATTCAGCTTAAGAGAGCTCATTTCAGATCTCGACTTCTAGACGGCGGCGGTTCACGATAGAATATAGAACATACTTTAATGTGTAAGACTTAAAGAGATGCAACTGCGGAAACCACTTTTCATATATGTTTGTATGAGCGTTTATAGATTTATTTACCCCTAATTTCTAGTTATTCAGCTTTTACGCAAGAACCTAAATACCTTTCGTATAAAAAGTAACCTAATTTTATATTTAAAGCCCCTACCTTTCATTGAAAGTCTCGTCGAAATAGATTAATTTTATTGGCTTCGAAGATAAGCCCGGTTAAACAACAGGCAGGTAAAATTTTAAATACCCGTGTTCGGGTCGGTTCAAGAAGAAAATGCCTTATTTCCGAAATCACAGGCAGACACTTCAATTTTATTTACTAATATCTATGTAGAGGTATAATGTATATGTATAGATATATAGATTTCCAAAGAATAAACATACGAACGCACATACAATTTCTATAAATATTTATTTTGGAATCGGAAAACCCTAAAATATTCACATAAACACATTTTAAAAATATTTCCAATGCACAAAACACAATTTCTTTGCTGTTTTAAGTTATGATGGAAAAATGTTTCTGCTGTCTGTTTCTGTTATTAAATGTAGGTCACCGGATAAACTACTAAAAGTTAAACCCACTTTACAGGCGCCGCTCAGCTACAGAAGACACATTTCAGATCTCTGTTTCCAGACGCCAGATCACAATATTTACTTTAATGTGCAAGTCTTAAAGAAGTGCAAGACTTAAAGAAACGCAACTGTGAAAACTATTTTTTAAACTTATAGATTATTGTATGTGTACTTATAGATTTACCAAGTTCCAGAGATATTAAATTTACGCAGGAACCCTAAATACTTCCTGGATAAAAAATAAAAATAGTCTGGAATATTCTTTGGAAAATGGTTTATCTTTCAATAGAAATCTCACCGAAATCGGTTCAGCCGTTTCGAAGATTAGCCCGGACAAACAAACAGACAGACAAACATTTTAAAAACGTATTATTGGATCTTGGTTACGTCCAGAAGATCATGTAAGCTTAAAAAAAGCCTTTATTTCAAAATCACAGACAGACACTTCAATTTTATTTATATGTATGTATGTATGTATAGGTGTATAGATGACCAAAATTAAATACCACACGAACAGAACCATTCCATATTTTAATTATATCGTTTTATAATTTGGCACCCTGCTGGCAGCTTGACATCAAAGTGAACACTATTCACCACTCACAACTTACCGTTGGTTACATTACACTGACTCTTAACGTCATCAGCAAAAAGTTCAAATTATGAGCGATCTTCCTTTTCTAACCGCGAAGTTAAGTTAGTTAAATACGTATTCCCAAATTAATATTTGCTGGATTTTGGATTCTTTTTGAAGCGATTATTATGAGCATTTGACACTCGAAGTGTGCGATATGTCTATAGAAGAACCTTATTGGGGATTAGGGGATAAAATATATTTAGTTATATGTACATTTTTAATTATAATGGAAGTTGCTATACATAGATATAAATATACTGGGTTTCAATGAGCAAAATCATACAGAGCAAAACAAAATTATTGGTTAGGTTAGGCGACCGAATAGCTAGTTGGTATTGAAACTGCTTGCTGCCCCTGAAGTCTCGGGTTCGATTCCGGCACAAGACAAATATTTCAATGTATTTGTTTGTCTTGATCTGGGTGTTTATATTTTAATATTATCCACTGTTATATTAGACAAGCGTTATTTGTGTATATACAAGGTTATTGTGAAAAGGGGTTTAAATCCGCCGGGGTCCCAAGGTATCACTGTTGGCTGTTATATTACAGATGTAATAATTACGAGATAAGTTTATTTTGTTTTGCATATAAAAAAAATCATTTATTGGAAAAAAATTACAACCCTATCGTTATGCCCTATATTCCAAAGGTTTGCTAGTGACGGAAAAACGCTGATATTAGGGTTGCCTCACTTTTATACTTGTTTAAACTGAGGTTTTACACTAGAACTATTGACTTTTGGCGTAGTTGTCGAACGCAAGTTTTCCGTTGTCATAGGTACTTTCATACCCTTCCATATTTACCCGTCCTGTCGAAATAAATATATTTATGTATATACATATGTATATATTTATACAATTCTGTGAAAAATCGTTTTCTTTGTCTTTCACACACTTAAAACTTCTAAACTTTTTAATTTCGCATCAGAGTTTACCTTCTCAATAGCACAGTAGCAGAGTGTAGATCTACCACGCCGAAGTGCGCGGGTTCGAATTCTACAATGTAGTCAGACCTTTTTGTTTGTTTTTAAATATTTTGAAAAACATACATACATACATACTTACATACATATCTTCACACTGTATCCCTAACGGGGTAGTCAGAAAGGACGGAACGCCAGGAAAATAATATGTCTAAATTCAGTTTAAAACAAGTACTTATAAAAAACACATATCGCTTTAACAATGTACTTATAATAAGGAAATATAATGAAAAATAATTATGAAAGCATATACTACGTAACTTCAGACAGCCTGTCCCGTACTACAAAGTGAGGCATATAACATCAGAAAAAATGTAAATCAGATAAAATGTAATGTTGTCTAACGAAATGGCGACCGATCAGCTTATCTGATAATTAATGTGTGACGTATATACAGGTGAGTCAGGTAATCTGATTTAGCTCACCGTTGCTGCTCGGACACGGCGTCCGGCTCTGGAGTTATTTATAAAGTCTTGGTTAAAAGTCACGCAGAAAAATCTATTATTTATTTTCCTGAACAGTGAATTGAATGTTTAATTTCAAGGGCTTCCTTTAATTTAAGATACTGTGTTATTTAGTAAAGTATTATAAAGAATAGTATTATACAAGCAATATTTGTATATTTTTAATTGTATTCTCGAGAACGGCTGTAACGATTTCGATTAAATTTACAACATAGAGATTTACGGAGGCAAGAAATCGATCTAGCTAGTTTTGAATTCTGGAAAAATTCGTTTTCTCTTTGTTTTTACACACTTAAAACTTCTAAACTCTAAACTCTCCTAATTTCGCAACAGAATTTACTTTCTCAATGCGCAGGTTCGAATCCTGCAACGTGGTCAGACTTTTTTGTTTTTTTTTTAATAAAACACCGAGTAAAGCTTGCTCGCCCAGGTACTATTTATAATGCGTGTGTACATGTAGAAAAAAAATGTATATTACACATACATGTATTTATATCAATGACTAAGGAAACTAAAGGACATGGCATGTTGATCTATAGCACTGGTTCCCAAACTTATTTTGTCTACTGAGTCGAGAGCTCATGCAGTCGTTGTCTAAGATTCCTCCTAGCTAAATGAAATTACAAATCACCCCCCAGGCCTCTACACAACGCCCCCATTTTTTTCTGGGTCTCTTACCGCCCCCCTTTAGGCCTGCAGCGCCCACAAGGGGGCGTTATCGCCCACTTTGGGAATGGCTCATCTATAGCAACATTTAGTTATATATATTTTAACGCATAACATTCAAACGTAGCGTTGTCTCTTTTTGACTTACGGACTCTTGTGTGTGTAAGAGAAAACAACAGTACTTTTCTCAAAGAGTAATTTTTTATGTGATATCATTGTAATGTCAAAACGTGCCGGTCCGCCATTTATTGCGACACGCTGACAAGTACACGAAGTGTTAAAACATATCAATGGATTTAATATTTTTTAATTTTTCTGTGATTTTGTGCTGGATATTGGAATTGTTTTGTTAAAGGAGAAGCTAGCATAAGGCCACAATAATTTCCAAGTGTAGTGTGTTAGAATGTGGCTTGAGGAAAAGCAATCATCAACGAAATCTATAATTGCACTAGTACGTAACAGAAATTCATTAATTTAGTCTGATGTCGTATATATTTCCATCGTAATTACTGTGTTTCTTAGTTTACTGTATTATAGTCATGTATATTTTTAGTTATTAGCAGTTTTTATTCGTATAATATAGTAAATTACTTCATATCATTTTTGTTGTTATTGCAGTTAGGGCTGTTCATGTACCTATATTAAAAAAATATCGATAAGTACAGGTATCATGTTTATATGTCGTAATTATCTCGTTTCAGATTACCATCATGTATTATTAGAGAAAAAGAGTAGCTTGACATAATCGGAAAAGAAAATTGAACACATATGATATATTCATGATATATATTATGTTATTTGCATTTCGAAGAAATTTCTTTCGATAGAACATTAAGAAAATAATTTTATGTATGAAGCATTGCCCTCGCAAAGGTTATTGGGAATCAGAGAAAATATTAAGAGTGATAATTAATTACTTTTAAATTTCTTGACCATGTAAATCCTCTATTGTGAAAAAGTAACAGGAAAATATGAATTATTTACAGAATGTGGCTGAATTTTTATTTGATGTTTCCGGGAGAGAAAAATCTCATAGTTCTAAATATCTGCTTCTGAATGATGTGAATCAAAACCACGGCGAGTTATTTTTGCGACCAATAAGAACTTGTAGTTGTTTTGCTAATAATCCAGATGCAGTACAATTTAAAGAATCTTTTAAAAAACTTGAACTTGTAAAAACTTTTAAAAAAGGTGTCGGAAACTATTTCATTATTTTCTTAACGTACAAAAAAACGACAGCGACATGATGAGTACGATGACTCCTTAAATTCAAATCTCAGTATTCAAAAGTTTCATTCAGAGATTATTTAATAAAAATTATGCTATTAAGTTATCTATATTTATTTATATTGTGAATATGTTATTAAAATTTTTATGTACTTAATATAAATGTTATTTTACAAACAATAATGTTAACGAACATTTCTATTTTTCAAACTTAGTAAAAATATGTTACTATAGGTACATTAGATATGACTAGTCAGACATTAGTCACCCTTGTAGTGCCTAGCAATTTACTATCTTAACTTTTAAAATATTTATTCAAAAGGCTATATTGTGGATTTTCTACACTAGATAATATTATAAACTATAATATTACTTATTTCTTTACAACGAAAAGAAATAAAATTTGTTTGTTTGTATATACGGGGTAACCTCTGGAAGTATTTAACTGAATTTGAGAATTCTTCGAATAATAGAAGTCCACAGTGTTCTATTCCTAATTGAAATATTATTCCCAATTACTGTGTGATAAGACCACTAATTTTTAGTAAAATTAATTATTCTAGTATTTAGTTTATCAAAGTGCTACAGTACGTCACGGCTATAGATTTGGTTGGGCCGTATGTATGTTTCTCATGGCACTTATTTTAATTTCACCATCACCTCTAGAGGAAGTAACGTTATGCATGTAAAGAAAAGAAAAGCATTAAAAGGACTGTGCTATTCTTTAACTACTTTGACCTATGTTCATTGATCTACAACATTTATGAAAGCGCTTCATAAAAATATGGGTTTCTTTTAAAAAGTAATTTTATATCTGTAATAATCATGGACGTACTAATAAGTACTACAAATAGAAGTACCTAAGTAATTTGTTTGTATGTAGGGTTCATTTAAATGGAACAAAAATGATCGAAGGACAGAAAGGGGCTATCCTTGAAGGCGCCTGTTGCTATCGTTGCTAATAACACCTTTAAATCGCCTTAAGCGCAGATTCTAATTATATGCCGATAGCATCGAACTACGCTGACTGCTGTTTTAAGTTTGAACAATATTTCAGTACTTTTGTACAAATCTATGACATAAAAAAAACGCTCCCTTTTTCTGAAGATATCATACAAAATGAATTTTATTTCAATACTGGTGTGGAAACAATACTTATTTCAATAACTGACAACGACATCTACATAGTAGATATTTGGGACATCACTAATTGGCAGCCATTGTTTGCGACACTTGAAGTTTAGATGGCACGATTATTTTGTACTTGTTTCATGTCCTTTAGTTTCCTTAGTCATTTATTTATATCAGCTATCTGGAATCCGTAACACAAGCCTAATAGCTTAACATGGAACTAGATGGCGCTGTGAGTGACGTGCGCACTAATTTATATCTATTTGTTATTTATTGGTATAATATCAACCCCTAGCGTGTATAACACATTACAACACCTTATAGCTCATCTCACGCTGTGCCTAAGCACTTTTCGGGGAACAGCAACAGTCCCCCTCTGCATCCTTGCATTGCCACGACTGCGCGGACCACATACTCTGTCATCTTACTCGAGGTCGCATGGATATACGCCTGAAATCCTTATCGGAGCAGAATTTAATCGCCTTTTACATCAGGTGAGGAACACCTAAGCTCTTATTATCTTACCCGGGCTACAAGATCTAATGATATGCAGCTGCCTAGACCAGCATAGAAGATTATATTATTGTACCTGATTATATCTGCAAAGTACCAGGAAATTATACCGTATTTGCTCAAATCAATTGAAATATTTATTCAGTAGATATTAATGTACATTCATTATCAAAAACAAATACTTAATCAAATAAAATCTCAAAAAGGTTTCCAAGTGTTAGCAATGCCGACGAATAAACTAAAAGGGAACACTGGCGCCCTCGGCGCACAGCGACGGTGTTCGTGACGTTATCGAAAAGAACGACTGACGGTTTGTTCCCCACTACCGCTGCAAGATTATAATATAAGTCAAAACGCGAGCGCTCCACCTCTCTCTTTTGGCACACTAATCGGCCTTCAGCAATCTAGCTGGCCGGGTCCGCTAGTAGCCTGGCCCTCACCCGAATAGGAAGCCCGTTAAAATGCACGCAGCTGTGGAAAGCTCCCCTGGCGACCCCTTGAGCCCGAAGTTTGCCTTCCGTACGAGGTATCCCTCGGCTGGAGGAACCCTCAGGCGGTCGACCATCTGGCGGGCGCCTTTGGCGCTCGCCCCAACGCGACTGGTGACGCTGTAAAAGCCACTAGGACTAACAGCAAAAAGGGGGTTTTTTTTAGTCGGTTCGAGTCCGACACTACTGAGTCGGCGTAGAGTCCGGCTGAGTGCCCGTGAGATGTTTTTCTCCTCTCAGAAACAAAACAACCACCTCCCTTTTGCTGTTTACTTTCAAGACTACGATGTGTTTGAATACAAATTAATTAATTATTAATTGATAATTGAAGTAAAATTTAGGGTATTCCATTCCCATAGGTATTTAATTTACTATTTAATTCTATCGTAGATTACACAAGTGATTGGCATACATATTTTTCTAAATAGGTGGTAAAAATTAAGTTTATATGAAGCCTCGATTATTCAGTGTATTTAAGACAAAACATTCTGAAAATATTTGGAGCATTGTTGACGTTATCTATGGTTTCATCAAATATTAAGTAAACATTATATACAGATACACATGTACGTACACACAATCTGTTTTTGTTATACCCACAGTCTCTTTTGTTATAATTTACTTAATATATATTAAAATACAAAAGAAATACTATAGTTTTGTAGAAAAAATACATATTGCTTTAATAACCAAAACAAAATTTACACACTACAATTTCCCAATTCACGACAAAATATTTACGTTTCAATCTTCCCCAATACTTGCATCTTCTTCAATAACATCCCATAAATATCGATTATTGAATTCGATATTCTTAGAATTTTGCGGATCTACCTTTTCTTCCTCTGTTGAATCAGGAAACGATGGATCATCATCAAGTAGCGACGTTACGGAAAGGACAGTTGAATCAGTTATATTCATTGCGTCTCCGGCATCTCCTCTTTCGAATTTACTTCTGTTTGTACCTAACGTCTAAAATATAAGCAATATTAATATTAGAAACCGGTACTATTTAACCGTAAGATTATTGTTAAAGCTTTATCAGACTTTTCCAATTAACCAAACGTTCATTTTCATTTATCATTTTGTAATTAAATTCATCTTATTTCAGATTGTATATTTTATTTAATGTACCTAATTTCGCATTCGAAACAATTTGCTTGCCGTTAAAATGAAGTTGTATATAATTTGATATTTGAAAACAATCAAATCAATTTTATTAGTCAAAAAAAAGACCACTCTGGTGAAATCGATTCCGATTGAAAACTAGACCACAACGCTGTTGGTGACACTTTCTGGAAAGATGAAATTACAAGAACCTATTTTAAGAGAATTTAAATCAAAAACAGAATTTTATGAAACTAGGCATAAACATAATGAATATTAACGCTCTCATTCTGATTAATGCTAAGTATACATTAAATACATTAAATATTAAATCATTCTTTTATCTATCTAATGAGTATTGTCCTGTATATTAATACAGTGAAGACAAGTTTGCATGTCAGGACAGTTTTCAAGGAAAGAGTAATCGATTCCTTATTGCTTAAATATGAAATAAGTTTCCTTCACTATTTCAGGATCATCTAAGCTGTGAAAAGCTGCAATATTTATTTACAATGAAGGACAGTACAATTCTCCCAGTTTATTTTAACGACAATGATTTACATTACACAAAATAATACCTTTGTACTAAAAATTATAGCAAATTGGATTAACGTCAAATAATATGAACACTAAACTTATTCTGAAACATGATAATTTATGATTATGTATCTAACCACAATTTTTAGTTTTATATTACTCACATAATCTGAACGATTTTATTATAGAAAACACAGTAGATATCGTAGAAGATATTATGATCCTACATAATTACATACATACGTATCTTCACGCTGTATCCCAAATGGGATATTCCGAGAGAACAGAGCGCCAAACGTCACGGTCTTTGCATACTTCTTTCGCTTCCTCAAATCTCGTTATTCTCCTCACACATTTTCGCATTGGTATGCGAGTGCTTTTGACATTTCTCTCAGCTAACGCTCTGGTTATGTCATCTTCATAAGTCAGCCTTGGTCTTCGTTGGCAAATTCCACCACTCACTTTCGCTTTGTACATTTTCTTCGCCGCTCTTTCATCACTCGTTCTTTCTATGTGCCCGAACCATTTATGCATTAAAACAAGTTACAACGAAAATAATAATAATATTACAGATATTTACATCAACAATAGCCATATGTAGTATAGGTACTTCTAATTTTAAAGGTCTTATTTCTTGAGGCTCGTCATCCAAATACGAATACTCTGTTGACACCTGAAAAATAATATTACAGAGACGTTAGATGCCGCAACATTAATTTATTTCAAACGTTTCTTTATTAGGGGTTATTTTGACTAATATACATTTAAAGTGGAAATTGTGTTTAACATAAGAGAAATATGACGAATTAAGAGAACAAGTTAACCCATAGAAGACCATCTTTGAACTCAAACTTGTGATACAACCTACATAGTTATTCCACTGACGCGGGTAATGATTTCAATAGTTCGAAGCTGGTCATCAAAACGATTACAATAAAAGTAAGCTAAGAAAGTACTACAAGAAAGTTAATTTACTATGCTTTGTAAAAAGTGGTTTATACTAACTATGCTTTTTCAAAATCAAGCAGTTTGGCACAACATTCCATCATCATGGCGATGAAAATTCGGAAAACCTGTCTTAATGTAATCACACAACATAAAAGAAAGTTAAAAGAATTCTATCTTTTATGTTTTACGTTGGGTGTCGATGTATTAACCATTTTATTAAGGATTATTCTTAGAGAACAGGTATTTAATAGGTGTTGTATGTTTGTGGGAGGCACAAGGCAGTTTGAGGTACGGTAGGGGTTACATGGATCAGATTTTCTCGCTCCGCGATATCGTAGGCAAATTTCTGGCCATAAGTCAGAAAGTTTTCATGGATCTTGAAAAAGCATTTGATAGAGTAGTGCAATAGAAATTAAGGAGTTTTCTGCCTGAATATGGCGTAGAAGGCCTCTCACTGCAAGGTGTGAGGTCATTATATCGAAGCCACAGAGCCTGTGTAAGGATAGATGGTGACTTGTCGCCCTGGTTTGAAGTCTGTTCGGGGGTCAGACAGGGCTGTCTGCCTGGCTATTCGTGCTGTATTTAGACAGTTGCCTCCAGATGTTGAAAGGTAGTATGAGTGGTATGATATGTGATGGTACAGTGGTAAACTGCCTTTTGTACGCGGACGATGTTGAGCATATAGCACCATCAGAAGCGGAGTTGCAGACACTACCTGCATGAAAGAAGACTGTGAAGTGAAAGGATTGAATATGAATGTGAACAAAACTGAGGTTCTAGTGTTCGAAAGGGAAGATGTACAGATAAAGTGTAAAATAGGGGTAAATCGAAAATGTCTAGAACAATTGAACGAAATTGTAAATCTGGGGAGTGCGTTTTCAAGGGATAGAAGATGTGAGTTGGATGTGAAAAGACGGGTAGCAGCCGGCAATAAAGTTAATAGTGCTCTATCCGCATTAGTAGGCAGTGTGAATATATCTAACTTAGCCAAAATGTCCATACACAATGCGGTGTTGATGGCAACTTTATTGGACGGTAGTGAGACCATGGATATGCCCGAAATCGAGGGAAAGAAAGACACATGCAGTAGAAATGCGATCTCTTAGAAATATGTGCAGTGTCATTTTTGCGGACAAAATAAGCAATGAAGAGATATAGAGAGAGCAGTATGACAGCGTTGCACGACAGTGTTATTGTAAAAATGAAGAAAGGAATGCTGAGATGGTTCGAGCACATGGAAAGAATAAATGATGAAAGACTGACCAAGAAAATCTATAGAGCGAAAGTGAGTGGTAAAAGAAGCCAAGGAAGACCAAGGCTGACTTATGAAAATCAAATAGTTAGAGTGTTAGCCGACGACAAATGACAAAAGCACATTCATACTTAGGCGTAAATGTGTGAGGACAATGACGAGATTTGAGGAAGCGAAAGATGTAAGGATCGCGTCACTTGGCGCTCCATCCTCTCTGACTACCCGTTAGGGATACAACGTGAAGATATGTATGTATGTATAAAATTGTAAATAAATTCTTGTGGATAACTAAATTTTCTTTCATTGATTATAAGATTTTACACAGCAATATTCGCAATGTTCTTTTTGTCATTATAAAATACAGCACTAGTTTTACTATTTTTTAGGCAATGGCAAATTACCACCATTTTATTTACCCTTCTCTTTCTCCATTTCTCAAGGAACTCGTTTGTCTGTTGCAAAGCTTCCTTACTTTCTTGTAGAAGCTCATCGATCCGATCCCTTCCACTACGATACTGCTTGTACTTGTTTAGAAACTGTAACAGAATTTATTTGAATTGATACTGAAATAGGTAAGATTAAGATGAGATTTGAAATGGCTTGTTGTCTTAGAGAACTCGCAAAAATCACATTACTTTGTATCTTTGAAAGTAAAATTTACCGTAGTTTCAAAAGAATATACTGAGAAGAACGAGAAAACATTATCATTGTCATTCTATATTAGGTCATTGTTGGACATCGGCCTCTTCTGCAATACGTTTGCTCAAAAATGATTTATACTCTAGAACTCATAGAAGAAACATATTAAAAGATTTTTTTAACGTCGTTCTAAAACAAAATTCAATTTATAACGAATTTAGTTAATCTTCGTCAGTTCATTGCCTTCATGTTTACTTTTTATTATTCTTTTACTTTTTTGCTTTTATAAATGGCCCTGCTTCATTTCTTCAACACGTATTCTGTTCACTAGTAACCCGCACATTTTTCCGAGAAATCCCATTTCCACATTTCGCATTACATTTTCACTAAGTTTTAGATATGCACTAGTGTGCGCAAAGTTTTAGATTATTTACGGTTTGATAGCATAGTAATAGAAGGTTGTGACTACAAGTGATCAAGATTTAAAGTTTGATTCCACGCCCTTTCTAATCAAAGACGACTTCTGGTGGTTAGGTTATAATTTCTTTATCAAGTTTTTTGTTAGGATTTTTTAACTTTTTTATCATTACCGCTTTAATAAAAGTCAATATATCATCGCATTACCGAATAACACTAAGTCTAGAGTCTAATTATTACACATCATGCGTTTTACAAAAATGGGTTATTAACCTAAAGTACTTCTCTTATTCTGTTCACTAATAACACCGCACATTTTTTCGATAGATCGCATTTCCACCACAATCGTCTCATTTTTATAAGTTTTAAGTGTGCACTGTACGAAAGACAATTTTTTTACTTACAACTACGGTACAACCCAAAACTATGACTTCTGTTAGCAGCACCGACAAGCTTGTGTCGTTTGGTTCGATGTCTTTCCCGGCCATCTGCTGTTCACGTATGGACTTTTTGATGAAACACATAATTTTGCAAAATGTCTTTTGAAACACATTCAAGAAGCCGTTTCCTAACGCGTAGTCTATAACAAAAAGACTGAGAAATATTGTGCTGTATAATAAAAAATTGCACGCCTCGTAAAGCATTTCTTGAAGTTCAAACAGTTTCAGACAACGGGAAAATAATTTGTTTATTTTTTATTAAATTTACATGATGTGTTCACAACCAATTTTAACAATATGCCATACAAAGATGCCACCTTGAGTACCACATATTGGTTATAAATTATTTGAAAGGTGTCGGATTTGTTAAAGCAAAGAGTTTTGTAGGATTAGAATTTGTTTTCAACCTCCCTAACTTAAATCGATTAATTCTCATTAAAATATGGTTTTTAAAACACCTTATCCTGATCCAAACCTAACTAGATTAAGAAGGTATTGAATCTTTTGTAAAAACTGATATATTATTGATTAAACTGCGGGTTAGTAACATAAAAATAACTGATATTCTGAGTATGTATAGCGATAAAAAAATCCTCGATTACTCTGTTATCAGCACGCTATAGTTATTAGATTCTTGTTGTAGATATAGATACACATAGTGCGACCCGCCTCAGCTTCTTTTTTATGGCAGAGGGGACAAACGAGCGAGTCTCCTGATGAAAAGTGATCTCCGCCACCCATGGACACTCGCAATGTTTGCAGAATCACGGTTGTGTTGCTGGCCTTTAAAGAAAGTAGGCTATTTTCTTGAAGATTCTTAAGTCATAACGGTCCGGGAATAACTGAAAGCTGGTTCCATGAAATTGTCGTACGTGGTAAGAAATGCACGCGAAAGAAAACGCGCAGCTAAAACCGCCATCCATCAAGGTGGTAGGCATGGAAGGACAGTCGATTGCGTGAAGTACGGTAATGGAACTCAGCAGCGGGCAGTACTCCCAATAATACCTCGAAACATTCCCCATGGTAAATGAGCTCTTTATAGAATCGAGATATAATTTAATTTTTATGGTTGTATGAACATTAAAAAAAGGAAAGGATGAGAAGCCTCTTTGATTTGGTTTTTCATCATGCATTTTTTAAGCCAAGGGTTCCCGTGAGTTTAGTTAAAAAAAACCCCTGTTAAGGGGGTTTTTAGAATGTTGTATTTGTAAATTAAAAAAATTTTAAATCTTTCTTGTAATTATGCCGGCCATTTGATTTGATAGGTAGACGATTTGTTTTAATTCACTGCATCCAAAAAAAATATCGAATAGTCGTCTAATTTATAATCTTAATGAAATCAAACTATTCGATTTATAGTTATTTATAAATGTTAATGTTGTAGTTATTATTCGATTTATAGTTATTTATATATATACGAGGGCTGCTATTTATGTATCCGGAATAACAAAGTGAAACAAACATATAACATTTATTATAGTTTTATTGCTTTTTAAAATATTCACCATGATGACTGATGGACATTTGCATGCGTTGGAACCAATTTTCGTAGCACTTTTTCCATTCGGATTGAGGTATCTCCAAAACGTGCATTTTGAACGCATCAACAGCCTCTTCACGGCTCGAAAAACGTTGACCACGTAATTTATTCTTCACGGTTGGGAATAAATAGAAGTCGTCGGGGGCCAAGTCGGGGCTGTACGGCGGATGATCCTTTAATTCGATCTTTTGATCTTCCAAATACCGAGTTGTTTCGGCCGATGTGTGGCAGCTAGCATTGTCATGATGAAGAAAGATTCTGCGTTGTCGGCTGTTCTTTCTTTTTTCTTCAAAGACTTCTGGCAAACAAATGGTCGTGTACCATTCAGAATTAACCGTTTTACGATCCTCTAGTGACACTGTAGCTACATGTCCATTTATACCAAAAACACAAGCGACCACTTGCCTCAAAGTGCTTTTTGAACGAATGACTTTTGTTGGGTTCGCCTCATCTTGGAACACCCAAACGGTTGATTGTTGTTTAGTTTCAGGATCATACGCATATATCCAAGATTCATCACCTGTGTAGATATTATAGACAGCTTTTAACGCACCCTGATTGTACTTTTGTAACATTTTTTCACACCAATCGACACGAGCCCGTTTTTGGTCAATTCTCAAGTTGTGCGGAATCCAACGTGAACAAATTTTTTTTACAGCTAAATGTTTGTGTAATATTTTATATATACTCGTCATACTTATGCCCAGAGACGCCTCTATCTCGCGATATGTAACATGACGATCTTGCATTATTAGTTTCCGCACAGCATCAATATTTTGAGGTACAATAACCGATTTAGGGCGACCTTCTTTAACTTCGTCCGTGAGCACAGACCGCCCACGATTAAGCTCACTAAACCAGTGATACACAGTAGTTTTCGATGGTGCTTTGTCCCCAAAAGTCGAAGTGAGTTGATCGATGCACTGTTTTTGAGTTAGCCCTCGTCGAAAATCGTAATAAATCACAGCACGAAAATTTTCACGACTTAAATCCATGGTGATAAAGACTCGCAATTTTCAAATTGACGCCACAAAGGATAAACAAATGTCAGCTACATGAAACAAATTGTATTCTTCAGCCAAAGAGTTCAATTTTTAATTGTTATAATTACTATTTTAATATTGTTCTGTAACTGGCCAGTTCCGGATACATAAATAGCAGCCCTTGTACTAGCTGACCCGGCAAATGTTGTTTTGCCATATAAATTATTTCTAGTGAATATTTTGGAAAAGGATGAAAATTTAGGGTTGTAAGTATTTTTTAATGCCAAATCATAAAAAAATTAAAATAAAAAATTTTGGGGTGGATCACCCTTATCACTTAGGGGTATGGAAAATAGTTTACGTCCTATTCTCAGACCTACTGAATATACATACAAAATTTCACAAGAATCGGTCAAGCCGTTTCGGAGTTTTGTTACAAACACTGTGACACGAGAATTTTATATACTTTATTGTAGATATTAATAAATATATCAAATTAATTGACATTGAATGGGTGAAACCTAGGATCGAGAAACCTAATGGACATAAGTTGTCACTCTTATCACCGTGTGTCAAACGAATTATCGTGGCTCTCTTTCTATCTCATTGAACGTAATTACGAGCAAAAAAGTTAGTTATAGTATGTGCGGCAACCTTGCACTGTCAGTGTCATTTATGTCAGCTTACAACTGACTCCACGCATGTTACTAAAATAATTATTTGCAAAATACTCGTAAATCTTAATCGCGAAAATAAAAATATGTCATATTTTTTGAGTTGAAGTAAGTTGGTATGCAGGTCACGTCTGATCTGTATCACTGCGGCCAATATTGATCTATTTTGATCACCATTACTATTAACACCATTAACAAAATTATGATTGCCTAAATGTCTCACCCTCGGACTAAGAACCAAAATCGAGGGAGCTTTTGCTCTAACAGCGTGTCCATTTTTTGTTGACCTAATTTTTAAACTTTTATTAACGTGTGTGACTAGGGAAGGGTCACAGTACAACAAAACAGCTCGGCTAGTATTTTCGGAGTCCGGAGGACGTTCAGCGCATCTCTCGAAGGAATTCCCTGTGGTTTTTGATTGCAGTAAAATTTGGTGATGTTTAGTAACGTAGTGGTGATCACAATAGATCAATATTGGCCGCAGTGATACAGATCAGACGTGACCTGCACACCAACTTACTTCAACTCAAAAAAAATGTATGATAGTGAATTATTTCTTTCATATACACACACACACACAATCTGATAATCTCATTTTTTTTATATTTCTTAAGGCATTGGTAACAAATTCATCAGCCTAATGACGTATCTTCTGGAGAAACTAACTTCCCTAATGCTTCTCCAGTAAAGTGATAGTAGGCTTTATTGAAGTTATAAAAGACTTCTTGGAAGAGCGCGAAAACTTTAGCTACACATGTTTATTTAGATCTCTTCCATTCTTTTATCTATCACTTTTGTACTTTAAAAGTCCCGAAAATGTAAAAAAAATAGAGAATCTAAATAAAATGACAACCTCACTTCTCCCGTTGCCCCCAAAAAGTCTCTGACAATCTCATCTTCAGCTAGAGTACCCGTTGACGCTGTTACCATAGCTACATACTTTGTTGTTCATGACAACCAATGACAACGCCACTATCACATTTATATTTAATTTTCGACTTGATTTTCGTGAATTGTGTAATTACATAAATAATTTTGATCTTTTTACTTCACAATAATTTTAACTATTATTCGCTGCTAGAATTTGGGCTTCCATATAAAAAAATTAAGTAAACGTGATACGCATATTGAAAGATGGTAAGTTTTATCCTCTTTCTAGGAATACATATTTTTATAGATTTATTTCTATATTATTCTTTAGATATAGGCATTTATAACACATATATTTGGTGCTACGAAAATGTTAGAAAAACACTAATGTATCGAAGTATATAATTCATTCATTAGTTAAATACATAATAGCTTTCTAAGCGGCAACTTTGAGGAAGTCTATTATTTAAGGTAATGTTTTAAGTTTGTAAATATTAACGTATGTATGTACTTTTTTCTTATTAATAAATATCTGTAAAAAGAAAAATAAGTTAAATACATAACAAACATGAATTATTTTACTTTTATTTATTTTTTTATTATTTTATAATTATTTGTTTTATAATTATTTTACTTTATACTTTGATAAATTAGTGTTTTTCTATCATTTTCGTAGCACCAAATATATGTGTTATAAATGCCTATATATAAAAAATAATATAGAAATAAATCTGCATCACGAACAAAGTCTATAGAACTGGAATAAAAATTGAAACTAAATTTTTTGAAGTACTTCGCCAAAAGCAATCTCTAATAAAGTTAAAATTCAATTTCTAAGTTCACATTTGTGTTTACGCCACTACTACCTATTTCCACTACTTATAAGGTATTAGATAGTACTATAAAAATATTGTTCCAAAGTGCGTCGGCTGGTTACGTCCAGTAGTCTCCGAGAAAACCACTGTGATGTATCTGAAAATATTCTGTTTTTTCGGTGTTGGTACCAGACTCTAAAATATTTAGCATTCATAGACAAATAATATTATTTTATGTAGACTAGCAGTGCCTCACGGTTTCATTTGTATTAAGTATGGATTTTTTTCAAATAAGAAGTAGTCTATATTACTCTCCAAAAAGTCCTCTACTTGGCAATAAAAAATCCGTCAAAATCGGTTTGGCTGTTCTGGAGATTATTCTGGACAAACAAACAGATAGACGGACAGACAAACATTTAAAAAAGTATGTTTTTGTGTTAGAAAAAGCGTTTATTTTTAAATTACAGACAGATACTTGATTTTATTTAAGAATCTACCTATGCAGCCCTTTTGTATTTGGTGACTTGTAGTGCGATTCTCTAACGCAAATTAGTCAAATTCACTTCTGAATCCGCGGTGAGATTGTCAACTTTGATTTGGTATTCTCTAAAGTCGACAGAGATACTAGCGCCGCCTCGATGAGTGGCGGCGGCGAGTTGTACTATTGTAAATGAATTTTATGAAGTTTCGCTAAATATAACAATCCAATCTAAATAAACGAGTTTTATTTAACGTAATTATCTCAGAAGTTAAAATACTCTAAGACGAAATATCGACTGAGATGTTTACTCTTATAGCAATCCCCGACAAACTCGCACCTAAGATCACTTCACTTCGCTCGTAGAATGTTTGCTTTAGAGAATTCCAATTGAAGGTCAAGTGAGTTCGAATGCGAAGTGGAGTGAATTGTCGAGCGAGACTCGCTTTGGGTGATTCGAGTTTTTACAGAATTGCATGGCTGGATCTCGATATCTATGAAAACTGAGAGTTAGATATTTGGACACATACAACTTCAACTTTTTATTTTAAAAGCCTTTAGCGTGGAAACATGATTGGATAAAAAAATCTCGGTAAAAAAAATCAGAAAAAACCGTTTTGTACAAAGATTGAGTTGCATCTCCGAAATTCTACAGAATTTTAAAACGATTTTTATAAAAATTAATATGTAATTATAATATCTCAAATCTCTAAAACTAGTTTTTAATTGGTAATGTGATTTTCTTGCAACTTACGATTACGTGCAGAAATAAATGTTGATATTTTTACACGCTAAAATATGATCAAACGGCAACTGCGAAGGTCAACTTTATTCTTATCGCCATAGGACGCGGGGGTAAAGAACAAATTCGTCTGCATAGGCGGACTCTTAAGTAATGCAAATAGATTTAAATATAATATAGAAAATTTCGTTTCAGCCGCCAAAAGGAGGCAAAGGAGGGAAAGGTGGAGCGCCAGGAAAAAAAGCACCGCGTAAATTTCTTTCCTCATTTTTACTATGTAGCTTTTTCCTTTGACTTCGTTCACATGGATTTCAGATTACATGTGTAACAGTCTATTATCGGTTATAACCTGAGGGCTTCACTATGACTACTACTTTTAGAATATATCAATAATGGGCGATTTAATAGCTTTTCGGAAACTCGATGCAAGGAATTCTGAACCTCTACCTTTTTTGTTAGTATTCGCTGATTTTAGGAATGGTGATCGGAAAATCGGAAATTTGCTACTGCGATCATCGTATAGACAATCACAAAATGCAAAGCATTAAATCAACGCAGTTGCAAAAACGCATGATTTTATTGCGATTGAGCTCAGAGTGTCCCCAGAGCATGTTGGATCGAAACGACTTCAACATCATTAGTCACCGCGAACTCATTTACTTTCAAAGTTCTACTGTCTATCCTACTCTTATAAAATACTAGCAATAGCCGTCTGCATAGCTGGACCTATGTTAAAACTGCCGCCTCTTCAAGGCGTATAAAATTTTCATCTTAATCTGACACGTATTCAATTCGTTATGAGAAAAAAACGTGTAAATCTACATAATATGTATTTATACAGTAGTAAAGATAAGTATATTAATAATACATATGGTTGAACTGTACTCTTTCAAAGTACGTTTTCAACATGTCCTTTCGATAGTTTTCTATGATATCGAAACAAACAAATCTAAATCTAAAATTATTTGTTTTGGATTAAGGATCTAAAAATAATTACAAATAATTATTTAATGTATAGACTCGGTTTTACAGTTTTACAATAGCATAGAATCTATACTGTTATATAGTATAATAGTATACTTATAGTATTACAATATACTGTCAAATGTTATTGTTTTATTGAATAAGATATGATACAAATTTAAATTGGACATAAAAAATTGAATTTGCAGCCGTCATTATCGATGGAGTAAACACCACCGAGATGACACGGGAAAAACTTGAACAGTTCACATTAAAAGTGAAAGAAGAATTAGACAAGGAGAGGGAGGAGCGTAATTACTTCCAATTGGAGAGAGACAAAATACGTACCTTTTGGGAAATAACCAGACAACAATTAGATGAAGCTAAAGCAGAACTAAGAAACAGAGAAAGAGCTACAGAAGAAGCACAAGAAGAGAATGAAGCAATTTTAGAAACCGAAAAGCAAAAAATCAAACATTTGAAATATGAACAGCAAGCAGCTGCAGCGGCTTTAAGGGCTGAAAACCTAGTCGCTTTAAAAGCTGCTAAAGAAGAACATGCGGAACAAGAAATGGAGTTATTAAACGATAAAAGGGTTCTAAGACAAGACATAAGAGAGAAAGTACTGGCAGCCCAAGACGAGTTACGAAGGGCTAAATTAGTGCACGCAGAAGAATTGTCAAAGGCGCGACAAGAATTTGAAGAGAAAGCTCGTCAGATCGAAGATAAAGCTGAAAAGAAACTTCACGAAACTAAAGTAGAATTAACTGTTAAGCATAGAACTGAAATGGCAGAAGTTGAGGAACGAAAAAATAAACAATTGTCAGAACTAATTGCACATCATGAAAGAGCTTTTGCTGATTTAAAAAATTATTACAATGATATCACTTTAAATAATTTAGGTAAATATTACTTATGTTGTTTTTACTTAACTCGTAAAGCCAAAAATTAGGTTTTTTATTTCAATAGTTTAAATAATATAACAATGTGACAGAAGGATCATATGTGCATTAATTATAATTATTAATATTAATAATAGTTGTAGTAATGGTTGTAATATCGTAACGCCAAGGAACTATATTACTAGTACAAGTTTTCTATCGTAGTATCATTTGTGAATGAATGAATGAATGAACTGTTGAACATCAACAGTTCATTCTAGCTGGACAAACTAAAAAAAATTTAGCGATTCTAAGTCACCATCATATTGATCTTTTTATAGTAACAGTTTGATCCAAGTAGAACTTTTTAACGCTTTAGAACCTCTTTAACTTTGGAGTAAGCTGTAATTAAATTATGACTTACAGGTCTCATAAGCAGTTTGAAACAACAAATGGAAGCTATGCAGAAGGTAAAAGAAAGAGCAGAAAAGATAGCAAGAGATGCACAGGCTGAGACAAAGAGTTTACGTGAACCTCTAGAAGCTGCTATCATTGACAACAAAGAGTTGAAGAGACAGATGTCCAATTATGATAGAGACAAAGCCGCTTTAGCTGTAAGTTACGTTTTCAAACATTTACTTTGTTCATTTTGGTTTCATTAGAAAGCGTTACGTGTTAAGATGGCAAAAGAACATAATTCGTTACAATTTCTTCAAGATGAATCAAGTGATTTCTATAATTGTTTAAAGAAAAGAAATAAACGGGAAAGTAGATTATCGTAGAAATATCTCGTCACTGAGTTAAAATACGCCGTTCATTTGCACACCGAGGGTTGAATACTGCCAATTAATCTATTTGTGTTATGTATTGAACTATTGTATTCATTCAATCCGAGATCCTTAGCGTAAGCCCGACTTACGCTTGGCCGGCTTTTATTTTGTAGTTTTAGGCCCGTATTCTTGAACGATACTCAAGTGTGAATCTCTTGACTACAGTTAAAAAGGGATGCCGCTACATGTAATGAATATTCTATTCATTTCTTTCTATTCTCAAACAGAAATTCTCACCATCTCATTTGAGTATCGCTCTGAAATACTGGCCTTAGAGGTTTGCACTAAGATTCATGTTCGTATACTGTTTTTACGATAGAGCAAAAACAAATGAAAATCTTTGTAAAAACACATTTCATGTATGGGGACCTCTGTTATTGTTTTACTTTTTAATTTGTTTTAATATTTATTATATTATCCTCCACGAGAACACATATTATGTTTTCTGCAAAAATTTCAACCGGTTATCTATCACGATTCAAAAGAAGAGCCCTTTAAATGTAGTACAGACAAACAGACGGACGGATGGGCAAATATATGACGTAGGCTTAGGTCCCGCTGGCACCCTTTAGATACAGAACCCAGACAAGTATGCTCCAGAATTAATCATGATTTAATCACTAAATCCTAATGCTTCCTATATTGTGCAACAGCGAATTACAAAATTTTATCCACGATGTTCCTTTATTATTGTAATTACGAAAAACGCACCTCACGTCTTTCTATCTGTAATCAGTATGTTGTCTATTATGTTTTCGCACTAAACCGTTGGACCGCTGTTGATTTTAGTGTAGAGATAGATTGAACCCTATATGTTTATAGGCTGCTTTTTGTATATTGTGGGAGAAGTTTCGGGCGGCAGCCGGTTGTTAATAAATTTTCTAAAACATTATACAATATAATAATATAACGTTTGTTGATATCATCAACATTGCTGTGGGTAGGTATTATAATTAGTTATCTAAAAACAATTTTGTAGTGTATTATTTTCTTGTCTTGTTCATAGGCAAGTAAGACTAAGATTATAATTATTCTCAACAACAGTGTCCATTTTTTAAATAATAGTCTCTGCTTTGTAATTTTGTAACTAATTTTTAAGTATGTTTGTCACCGCATTGATTTTTCCAGGCAAAAACAAAACAATTGGCTATCCTAGAAAAACAATTCGAAGTTCTCAAGTGGGAGTATGAAGTACTGCAAGTTCGTTTTGATCGAATATTAGCTGAACGGGATGAACTAAAGGCAAGGTTCACAAGGGCAGTGCTGGAAGTGCAGCAGCGAGCGTCGCTGAAGACGGCTCTACTTGAAGCTAAATTGAAGAACTTAGAGTCCAGAGACATTGGTCCACGGGAGCTACATGTAAGAAATGATACCGTTTTTATTCGTATAAAAATATGATTTAGATTTTTAGATTCCCTGTTTGAAAATTAATTCGGTTCAAACACCAACCTTTTTTGTACATACATACATACATATCCTCACGCTGTATCCCTAATGCGGTAGTCAGAACGGAGCGCCAAGTAAGTATCATGGTCTTCTCAAATCTCCCTACACATTTTCGCCTAAGTATGCGAATGCTTTTAAAATTTTCCGTTAGCTAACACTGATTATTTGATCCTTGCCTTGGTCTTTACGTGCCTTGGTTTTCCTTGATTTCTGTTAACAATCACTTTTTTATATTACAATATGGTTTTATGATTTCATATATTTGGTAACTCAATTAATTCTGTTAGTGTGTAATGTATAAATAAAAAATTGACTTAAATAGATTTAAAAGAACAGACAAAAAAAAATAAAATAAGTATTAACTTATTATAAAGAAATAAAGCCTAAAAGAAATAAGCCTAAAACTGTCTAATAAGAAAAACTATAATATTATAATCGCTTATCAATAAATATTTAATAAAATATAATTATCAACCAATTTTTCCACTCAACATTAAATATATCTACTTTTAATTTACAGGAACTTTTAAAACTAAAAGATACTCAGGTCGAGGATCTCCGTTATGAAGCAGCGCGCCTCCGAAAAGCTCATGATGATCTCCTTGCCACTTATGAAGCAAAACTTGCTAAACTTGGAGTGCCTGCTGAAGAACTTGGTTTCAAGTAAGATATTTAGAGATAGTGTCATCTAACGGAAACATAAAATATTAATATGAAGTTTATTAGCATTAGATGCTTTGTCATCTATCGGTTATTTTTTGAATTAATATTTGTAATACTATGTTGTTCAAATATTTACATGTAGGTCATAGAGGGCGCTTCCATATAACTGCCTCAGTGGAGTGACATCTAACGATAATTTAAAGAACTAAATTATTCATTTGATATTTTAATGTTTTATTCAGATGTTTTCACTGTGGATTCATAGAGGTCACTATTATAAGTTATGCGTTATTTTCAGACCCTTGAAAGCAGTGGCCATAGCTGGATTGTCACCTGTTATAGGACAAGGTCCAGCAGGATTAGTAACTAAAGATCGAGTTTAGTTTTTGATTTTTTTTAACTTGTAACCATTTAATTTAACTAATTATAAAATTGTAAATCAAATCAAAGCCAATTAACGAAAAGTATATTTTTTACTATACATACTTATTTGAATTTTTATGAATTAAATGATTTAATAAAATAAACACTTTTTTTGTAAAAGTATTTTTACTGAAGCAACTTTTATAAACTCATTTCGTAGGTGTGGTATATCAATGCATTCTCGCGGTGGAACCGGATATAGTTATTATTTTACGTTAGTAACTAATTGTTCTGTGCTATTAATTCATTTTGATAATTATGAATTCTGCTGTCATGAAAACCTTCATGACAAAAGTAAACCTATTTTTTTTTAATTTAAAATTCTAAGCATACTTTCACAAAACCTATGCATACTCGTACTACTTATGATTGTTCGTTACTGTTGGGTACTTACTACGCCTACCTGTTATTGTAAGCAGCAATTAACTTTTTATTATTTTCGATCAATAGTATGTAATAACGGGAATATAGATTTTAGTATGATATACCTATTTGAAATACCTATTCTATGCCAAATTCACAGAACCAAAGACACGAAATCATATTGAGCTTCTTAGAACTAGAATAGATCTCATTTTTATTTTTATTTTTTGATAATAGGTAACGGGATATATTCAGTTTTATTATAGATATATTGTATGTATCATAGATATTTTTGACACCTGGATAGTTTGCTTGACCTTCCACTTGTAAATTTGTTTAGTAGGTAATTTAAATTATATTGGAAATAAACATGAATTTTATTCGTTACGGGGCGCGAGGCGTGGTGCAACAACGATTGATTTACGAGTATTACCAGTTTACCACAGATTGTGACTATGCAAGAGACACCAAATAAAATATCATTTTTTTAAATTTTTTTTTATTATTATTTTTTTATCAGAGGGGCAAACGAACAAGCGTGTCACCTGATGGAAAGTGATCACCGCCGCCCATGGACACCCGCAACGTCCAGGGAATCACGGGTGCGTTGCCGGCCTTTAAGGAAAGAGTAGGCTCGTTTCTTGAAGGTCCCTAAGTTGTAACGGTCCGGGAATACTGCCGCTATATGTTGGTTCCACAAAATTGCCGTACGTGGTAGAAAATGTCGTAAAATACGCAGTTGTAGACCATCCATTAGGTGGTGGGGATGGAAGGACATATTTGTAGTATAGAGCAATGGTATTTAAACAATAATAGCCCACTGGCCAGGCAAAAGTTTTTCTATGACTATAAATGAAACTTCTATACTATCAGCTTTTATTACACTTTAAATTTCAAAATGGAGAGGGAAACCAATGTAACGAAAGGGAAAATATTTCTGGGGGGTTATTCACAAACGTCGGAAACATTCCGTGACGGAAAGGCCAATCGTCGGAAAGCATAAATTCAATCAGATGGCTTAGATTCGTGAATACTACTATACAGGGTGTATATGAAAACGGGACAGTTACTTTAATGGATGAAAGGGTATAACTTTAGTATGTAGTTACAAAAAGAATTATCGAAAAAAACGTATCCGTTTAAGAGTTATGACCGTTTTAATTTTCAAGTGTTATCCCCACCATTTCTCGTAAAATTGGGTTGATCGTGTACAGTTACAGATTTTAAATCTTACGTTTTTTTATTATTTTGTAATAAGTTTTTTTCGATAATTCTTTTTGTAACTACATACTAAAGTTATGCCCTTTCATCCATTAAAGTAACTGTCCCGTTTTCATATACACCCTGTATATATAATATGATTTCAGATTTGTGAATCGCGTATAGACAAAATCATCAAAAAGTTTCCTGTCGGATACGGAAAGATGAGTTTCCGACGTTTGTGAATACTACATCAAAAAAAAAGCTCAGACCACATCGCAGGAATCCGAACACACACACCTACGCTCTAGCCACTTATACGGAGAAAACGAATTTTTCCAGAATCGAGACCAGATATACATATATATATATATTTATATACATATATATATATATATTATATACATATATATATATATATATGTATATATATATATATATTTACATGTTTTATATATATATATATATAATATTATAAATAGTCGTGTTCACAAATCCAAGCCGTCTGATAGAATTTATGCTTTTCTACGATCGGCCTTTCCACCATGGAAAGTTTCCGACGTTTGTGAATAACCCCACTGAATTTGGGAAAACTTGTTTAATGTAAGTTATCTTTAGTCTCGTTTTATGTGGAATATTTTCTTCAAAATCTACCCTAAATCCATACCTGTTTTAATAGAATCCTTTGCTTAGTATTCAAGGCAGTAAGGTTCATTAAATATTCGTCAGTATATGTAATTCGGTATCGGTTTGCGTACGAATTTGAAAGCAATACTCAGTCAGTATACATTTACGGGAATACATACATGTTATATATCAATGTATATATTTCATGATATATGTACAGTACTAATGATAGTAGGTATAGAAACAACAGGACCTCTTTCCCGATTGAAATCATTAATTGAGCTGTAAAAATTATTGCTTACTTAAAAACATTTTAAACGCCTTAACCTTAGTTTCGTCATATTCTCCTTGTCTGTCCGTCTCTCTGTCCAAATCTACCTACGGCATAGCTAATTTATTCTGTCGTCTTTCTCCAGAAGTAAATTGATACCCTAAACTCAGATGCAAAACTTTTGAATAATAAAGGTATTAGCAACAAGAAAAATACAATCTAATTAGTAATTACATATTATATTTCATATAAATACAATTGTTATGGAAACTGAGTGCTAAAAGCTCGGACTATCACAATAATAATAATATAATAATAATAAACTCAGACATTTCACACACAGCGCCATCTAGTCACAAAGTAAGAAGCACAGCGCTTGTGTTATGAGTACTAGACAACTGATATACTACTTGTAATTTTTTTTAAAAATAAATACATATTATACATAAAAACCCGACTCGGGGCGGGAATCGAACTCGCAACCGCCGTTTACTGACCAACGCATTAAACCGCTGAGGTGGTCATTTGACACAATGGATGGAGCATTTGCTCTAAAAGCTTGTCCGTAAAGTGTCCGTTTTTGTTGTCCGACTTTCTAGATTTTTACTAATGTGCGTGTTTAGGGAAGGTCACAATACGCCCATACACAGCTGAAAATGACATATTTTTATTTTTGTGAACACTAGCACCCAAAACACAAGATTTACGAGTATTTTGCAAATAATTATTTCATGACCGACTCTTAAGAAGCGCTCTTCCAAGAAGCCCTATATAAGTTTAGTAAAGCCTACTATCACTTTACTGAAGGAGTTTTACGATAAGAAGAAAAGCGGGTTTGCTTCGAACGTGCTTCATGTGGATTCTACTTAGTAATACGTGACATTGGCAAATGCGCTAATCTGTGCGCCATGCCATGAAGAAGAAAAAAGAGTGTCCTGGAAATGGTCCGCTACTCCACTATGTGGCGGTGTTGTTTTGGTACCTATCGCGTACTTTTACGTGAGTAATGTAAATCTAATTGAAGCATTGTCGCAACTTTAGACCAGGGGGTGTCAACTTTGTATGGAGCTATTGCAGACTCTATATGGTAACAAAATGAAAGTAACAAGAGATGTAGAAGGAGGTAGAAAATACCAGGGATATCATTACAAAATATCATTTATTGATATTATTTATCAAAGGTACTGATATCGATTATTCATACTGAAATTTCATTTATTTCGTTAATTTATTATAATTATTTGAGTACTACATTTAAAAATGACAATAATCAAATATTTTACTTCATTAAACAAAGATATTTATAAATAATTTGAACAAAAATAACACATTTTGTTATCGATGTTAATAATCGAATAAACTACTAATTGAATTCAATAACCCTATTTGATGAAATGTCAAAGATTTTACAAATCGAAAAATTTTCTTCATAACCGTCGATTATTTTTTCTATTTGTTTTTAGCTTTTCTGTGTTTCGCACGAGCTGTTCTCCCCGTGAACACTTGAGGAAACTCGCATCGGTGTGGTTGAGAATTGTGGATCAAGACACTGACTTTTGAAAGGATTGTTGTTATTAAATGCACATTTAATTGTAATCAGAACTCGTGATTTAAAATTAAAAAATTATTACTAATTCTGTTTGTTTTATTAACTTTCCAAGTTCCATTACCTTGTTATACGCTGAACTAAATAAAAATAAGCGAAAACTCTATAGTTGAAATATTAACCTTATCAAGTAAAGTTTTCGCTAATTTTTATTTAGTCTAGTCATCTAAGAAAATACGCACAGAGTATAATTTAAATCCCCGCCGTTTTCGTTTATGGAAGCATTACCAGATGGCGCATAGTCTTCACTTTTTTTGTATGGAGTTGTAATTCTTCTCCTTAGAGTATATGTGTTCTGTACTTTAGACAACCTAGTTTATTACAATAGTAAATTTAAGCTTTGCTGTATTTATTCTATTTATCTTTTTTCTTTTATTCTCCTAAAAAAATCATTCAGAATCTGTAAATTGTCATAATATCTTTATAAACATTTAAACTTTCGTGTTGCATTATAAAATATCTAAAAAACGAGAAATCAACGCTATTACCTTTCACTTTGGCTTGACGTTTCAACCGAGTTGCATCGGCCATTGTCTCAAGCCAGGATGGAAATTCGACAGTCAGAAAAGAACAGTATTTGTAATTTAAAAAGGTAGTATTTGACGAAAACAGTATTACAGTTTGATTATTACTTTAAAATTGAGTTTTTTCTCGATCTAAATGGCAAAAATTGAAACATAAACACGAAAATGTTGTATTCGAAATTCGTAATTAGTCGATATTCTTACTCTATGGTCAAAATCCTTAACGGCATAGTGTTTATTACAAGCATGTGTTCCTCTATCATTCTTACCCTAGGATCCTCCACAAAAACTTAGCAGGAGGAATCCCTTACATTGAGATTACGGCATTCATCGCTCTCTCGTTCACACATACCTACTCTAAAATACGTACTCGTACTACAAACCTTGTATTTAGTTTGGAGTCATGCATATCTACACCCTGTATCTCTTACAAGGGTAGACAATACTACAACCGGCACGGTCCTTACGTGTTAACTTCTTTCGCGCTCTCAAGTATCATTATTTTCCTCAAACACTTTAGCCAGGTTACGTGAGTGTTTTTAACACTTTTGCCAGTTAACGTTTTGGTTATTCATTTGTCGTAAGTCAGCTCTGACCTTTCTGGGGTCGCACAATTATAACAATTTTCTGAGGATTTATTTGAAGCTCGGACAAAATTAAAAAAGATTTTATTTATTTATTTCGAAAATATCAAATACAAGCAATCCGCCCCGGCTTCACAAGGGTAGAATTAAAAAAAAATATAGCCCGTGTTACACACTAATAATGTAGCTTTCTATAGGTGAAATAATCTTTGAAATCGATTGAGTAGTGTTTGAGTTTATCCATTTCAAATAAACAATCACATTTTTTTTTTCTTATATGAATATAGAACTATAGAAAACCATAAGAAAAAAGAACATTAGAAGTGATATTTCACAAGAATGAATTTAAAAAAAGAATTACTTTCAATATCTAACTGTAATCATTACTAGCGTCGATCCTCAATAAATTAGGCTAGGTACACACGAAAAGGTCAACCATGAATAAATAAAACGCACCGTATCGAAGCCAATATCTGTAATTTATTTCTACTAACTTTTTTATGTACAAAACGGTCATAAGGCAACAGTTCCAAATGAATGAAAACGCATTAAGTGATAATTATTACAATTTAAACATATCGCTTTATATAGCTTAAAGAGTTTGCGCCACACTTTATCGTAAAGTCCGTTACACACTTGCTACAAAGACAACAAAAAACAACAAAACAACAATAAAAAATACAAATTTCGGAACATTACTGGCTTATACTTTTACTGGCAAAAATTGTACAGAATACAGTGCTGAATAAGTACTACTAGAGACATGACAACCATTTCTATGGGTAAGAATCAATGGTGTCTCTCTCAGTTTATTGAATTTTTCACTATTGATACATATAGATTTAAAGTTTAATTTGGCTTGGCCTGTTCAGTCCACTATTCACAAAAATAACCACTTTTGTGAATTTAGAGATTTAGAGATCTAGCTGAATATAAAGAAGTGGAAAATGCAAAAAACTGAGATAGATAACAAATGAAAAACGACACTATGGTTTACTAATCGTCGATTTCATTTTTTAGAAAATGTGAGTTGTTCAACTATACTTTATTTCAAAGGAATCATAAGTATTTCATAATATTTATGAAATATTTTTAAAATATTTTTGTGAAAAAGTTTATACAAAAAATTTGTGCGTTGTTTAAAACATTTACATTATATTGTTGAGAAAGTTCTTGTTCTCATAAATACGGATTTTACGTATTCTACGTATTTTAAAATTAGTTAATAACATAGACATTTTATTGAATATTACTCTTCAATTTTGAATTTTTTAGTGTCTGTATGCAAGTGTACAACAGGCTCAATCGCATTTTAACTACATATTTTGCTCTTATTTCTAAACCTTAAATAATATCTATAGGTTTGAGAGTTTAAAAAAAATTAAGTGGACATTTTTCCTATCAGCTGTTTTATCTAAAATCTCTAAATCACCTGTTTTTTTTGGATGTATGTGAATGATCATAATTGTTCATTATTTTTATTTATCTTATATATACCTATATATACATAAATGTGTATTCAAGCTGAAAAGCTTAGAGCGTCAGTCATAATTGCGACTAAAATTTCATATAACTAGAAAAGAGGGTATCTATGTGTACACATCTGATCAAAAATACATCACACTTTTCAAAACAATTATTTATTATAACGAATTTAAATGAAGTACCCAATTTCGTTTGATTTTGTTTAAAATTAATGAATTCAACGTTAACTTCATTTTTAATACTTGATTTCTTTTTGTTCTTTTTTACGTAATTACGTACAAAGTGAGATTTCTCGCTAATTACAATAAAATAAGTAATTTTTTTTTAACAAAAACATTTTAATATAATTAAAACTTTTTACTTTTTCTCCACGGGCAATAGATGTATAATCTACTGACGTAAAAGATTGGCAAGGCAGTGATTAGGACAAAACCAAAAAAGAATACGTTTGTTTACATGTCTTTCTTAAAATATTACATACGGGGCACTGCACACGTAACAATAATAATTAATCATGTGTAATAAACATAAAATTACACTGTAAAATCTGAGATTTAAAAAAGAAATAAGCGGAATTAATTTCGTTTATGACTGACGCCAGGTCCATGTAGAACCATAGCGTGTCCATGAATGGTCTCGCGTATCTAACTCGCTCTGACATAATAATATGATTATGCGATGCTTTTTCTCTTTTGCATTGTCAATCAGTGTCATATTTTTTAAATAATTATTAGATATTTATTAAATAAACATTTTAATGTCATTAAAAAGTATAAGTGCATGAATATTTTCAATACAGAATGTGTATTGTATACACAGGTAACTAATTATTGTATAGATTATGTAACAAGTTACATTTACTTAGCAGCATATTATTTAGTATTTCGTATCACACTTCAAGCATACATGGACAGGATTTGTATTAGTTATAAATCAATACATATTACAGTATATTTTATTGCAATGAACATACATTTGGAGAAAATATTACATCACTAATTTACATACATAATATTAAAAAACTACATACACAACCGAAATTCAGGCGTTTAGAAAAAAAATATCAAAAATTAATTTGACTTCATTACTAAGTGATATCCTCAAATTGCTTTTAATTTGAATACTAAAGCTAAGTACAGATGTAAACGAAAAATGAATAGTCTTAATTTATTTGTGTAAAATATTTGGTGAGGTAATAACATTTGTATATGAGATAGTTGAAGTAAAAATTAAAGGATAAGACGAGCGTCAATGAGTTTAAACATAATGACCTATGCTTATTTATACAAAATAAGTAATAAATTGAAAGAGCTGACTCGGAGGAGAAAAGAACGGTAACCGCACCAACATCATACTATCTGCTTATCTGATTATCTGGGCGTTGCGGGTGTCCATGGGCGGCGGTGATCACTTTCCATCAGGTGACACACTTGCTCGTTTGCCCCATCTGACATAAAAAAAAAACAAGAGAGTAGTAAAAATTGTATGTAACAAACATCAGATTCGGACAGGCACTGAGGGCCGATATTCGTATTGATCCCAGATTGTAGTTGTTTTATCGCTTATAGTCTTTCATGATGTTATTTTTAATAGGTGTCCTGCATCGTATTTATACATATATTATTATGGATAGTACCTATATGTACAGGTTTATACATTGTGTAAAAGTGTACTAGGCATGGTTTCATTTTGTTATGCTCTAATTTTCACTTCTATTGTTTTCATTTCTTTGCTACGATTATTGTAGTTATATATAAATTATAGTGCCATTCGTAATATTACCTACATGTTACGTATAAGAATTGTTTATTTGTGACGTAGGTACGCTGTTGGTGACTTATTAAATTAAATAAAAAATATCTAATCGAACTCTTTTAAATCAAAAAAGTATTGGATGTTTTTTTTCGTGCATAGAAAATGGAGTGACAGGTTTTAACTCTGTCCAGTGTCCACATTATCCTCTTCAAATGGTTACCTGAAGGTCAGCGATTTAAAAAAATTAATTTAGTGTTTCTCGGTTCCTAATACTTTTCCGCTCTGTATCTTTTAAGTCGCTCTTTACTTTCTTCTCTCTACTTCTTTACAGGATGCGCTTACGCCCTAATAATTGACCTCGAGAAGTACATCACACAAATAAAAAAAGACTGTATATAATACATATTAAAAGTATTTTAAATACACACATTTTTACCTAATAAGTAAATATCGGTGAAGGCGTCTTTAAAGAAAGGATATTATGTATTGAATTAAGTAAACCTTTTGTTTTATATCATAATTGAAGATTTGATACTTTTCGTATATAAATTATGTATATTTATTTTCATATATTTCTAAATATGTGCGTAAGTTTTAGCAATATCTATATTTTTAATTTTCCAGTCTACGTGGTTTATTATATTCTTTTAATATTCTCCCTAATTAATAATAATATTAAATATTCTTTTCATTGTTTCAACAGTATATATTTAATTTTGTTTATTATTGTTTATATACTATATTTGAACTAAAATACGTTAATTTGAATGAGTTCGAAATTTAAACGATATTTCATATTTTTTTTATTATAATGAGAGCATTTTTTGGAAAGTTTTTTTTTAAATTAAGTAAATTTTTATAATTCATGTTAACTTTTTGTAAAAAAAAATACCCGTAAATAACCTGAAAAGTAACTGTTATTTTTAAACACACAGTTGGAACCTTTCATTAAAATGTGGTCCCAAAAATATTATTATCAACTCAAATTCAAAATTCAAAGTAATAAATACGTAGTACTATTAATTCTAAATATTAGCAATATTCACAAGCCTTCTCTTTATTCGTAATAATACATTTAATTCAAAAAGATAAATAAAAGTTTTGCAATCATTCAAAATTTACAGTCCGCAGAATAAAATGTGATATAGTTATTGAAGGTCATTGTCTTTTGCGTTTCTAATATCTTAGAATAAAAAAATTCTTTCGAGTATCATTTATTATAACTACTTGAATTTTATAAAATAAATAACAAATTAACTAAAGTTATCGAATGAATGAATGAATGAATGAAGTCTATTTTCGCTAATGAATAAAATTAAGTGTTAATAATATTTTAGTCGTAGTTTATTATGTAGTTAGATGTATACGTAAAACAAATAGGTGCATATTACAATTTGTATTTTATTAGAAAATTGTGGTTAATTTATATTTAAACCATTTTATATGCTTTGTGTATTTATCTATCCGTAATGAAATCTGAAATTGTTGTACGTCTGACAACATCGCGCATGCAGAATGTCATGATGTTGCATGCTTCGATGAATGTTATTACAATAGAATTACATTTAACATGGCGTAGCGTGCTACGATAAAGTACGAAGTTTGTCACAACTTAGCGCCAACTCGGATTAGGCAGAAAACTATTCGCAGTTTTTCACCTGATAAATGATAAAATACCGTCCTTATCCAATTCAAATAGAGTTGCAAATAGTATGTAAGAGATAATTTTCTGTAGCAGACAGTGTCAGTGATCAGTGACAGTGTCAGTGACAGTGGGTTGGCGCACGCTCCTCATGAACAGGCGCGCGCGTTTTACGCAAAACATTAAAAGTATCGATACCGATGAAGATATCGATACTGATAGAAGTATCTATAAACGAGTAGTATAGACATATGTTTAAAAAAAATTAAAATATGCGTTCTGAGAGTTTTTGATTGCGAATGTACATCTTTAAATCCTATAAGATCAATTATCAGATGTCGGATCGCCATCTTTAGACGTAATCCACAGAGTGTCAAGAACGTTATAGTATACTATAGTACAGAAATAAAAGTATCGAGTACAAAAATAATCGGTATCATAACGAAAATATCGATACTACTCAGGTATCGATATTTTTTTGCGGATCACTATGCTTGAAAAGTCAAAAAACGCTTTTTTTTCACTAAAAATCAAATTCTGAAGAATTGCACATGATAGTACAACTTTTAACGAAGAAATAAAGCTTAGAAAAAATGTCCTACGATGTCGGAGAGCTGCACACGAACAGTTCTACGAAAACGCCTTTTTCCACAAAAATGAAATTTTTTTGAATAATTTTCAAAACATCGCGCCAAGAAAAAAACTACAGTTTCCAATAGCCAAAACCAACATTTTCACCAAGTAAGCTTTGATGAAAGTTATTATTAAATGAAAAATCGCGATCTCAACGGTTTTTTACGAATTTATCCATGTATAAGGCAAAAATCGTATTGCACAGGACATCAATCGAAAGATAATATTAATACCTACAACTTTTTATTTCGCTTTTTTTGGATACATGCTCAGCTTTTGTGTTATTAGCGAAAAAACGTTTCTTGGATTTTCGCGAATTTTGTAGGTTAGGCTCGCCATTAAAATCCAAAAGAAAACGTTATCTTTCTTAGAATTTATTATTCTACAAGATATTTTTTTTTACTACCCTCAGTTGTCTGGAGGTCCGTCTGTCATTTCCGTAGATTGATTGGGCTATGTTGTTACTGACAAAGTAAGAACATGAGGCGACACGCAGGCTGTGTAAACATACAACGCTCGTTTGCTCAAGCATGCGAGTGCATTTATCCACCTAGTGCGTTTTACGGCTGAGAGCATGCTCGAGCATGCGCAAGCAGTTTTACACTGATCCGAATTTTAAAAATCATTAAAAATGGATAAAACAGTTACGTATGTTGATTAAACAGTAAATGAACCAAATGTGTTTCCTTGTGGAGTACAATATTAATTCCTTTATTCTGTTTTTCTGATGTGTTATATTTAGGCGTACATTTTACTACAGAAATCGTTATTCCTTTGTTTTATTTTATATAGAGACGTAATAGACAAGGCTCCAAATAAATTACTTCACATTTGTTATTATTCTATGAACAACTTATTATATCTACGTTCAACTGCTAGACACAGTACTTTTACAATGAGCTTTGTAGACTGTATATGGTAATGACAGCTGCAAGTGAATTTATATGAGCAATCTTACAAATTAACGTGCTGTCGCTAACAAGTTTAGTGTACAAAACTCTTGGTAGAAGTACGGTCTCTTCTTATAAATGAGATGAGAAGAAACCAAATTCCGCTAAACTGACTTATTGAAGATTTGTGGCTATTGACTATTGCCCAGCCTGCTTTCAGAGCTGTCAAGCTGCTCCTACTCTATGACTTCGTTTAACGATTATCATCTTATGTCGGTATTTCGTGTCGAAGTTGATATTTAATTCTGACAGTAAAGATCGATTGATTATTCTATTTCTGTTACTTAGTAGCCGATATACTTGTGGGCGGTTAATATTATAATGAATTTTTAAAAAGGTGAACCACGGGACGGAAGAATCGATACTAACTATGAGAGTACAACAGGAATTATTTTCAACGCTACCTCACTTCACGTGTCGAATGCTTTATTCTAGAAATGGATTGCGTTATGCAGAATACGACCAACAGTGATTATTGTATTATTTTTTACATTTTCTCTTTTTTGTTACGTTTTTTAGAAATCGTTTTCATTAAATTATTTTTCACTTTCCTATCTTCTTATCTTCTTCTCCTTAGGAAATCTTTGTTTTACATATAATAGTGTCATCGTCATGAAATATGTTTTATCGTAATTTTGGCTAACAAGTCATAACATTTATTTGTTGATTTTTCTCCTTTTTCAGAAAAAAATTAAACAATTTATTTATTTATTTTATTGTATTGTTTAAATTTTTATTCGATTTAAAATAAAAAAAAACATTGACAGAGTGCTACTCATATTACGTGGTTTACTTTTTGCATCATCAATATTTTTTTGAGTAAATAGCAAGGTACTAAAAATTTTATTAGAAGTAAAATAATTATTTATTTTATAACTAATACATTAAATTAACTTTTTCGTCAACTCATTTCATAAATATTTAACAAAAAATCTCACACATTCATATTTAAATTAATGTTGCTATAAATATCATATGCATGATTTTCTTCAAAACAAAATATTATATGTAAGTAATTTGATTTTGAATATTTTTCAACTTAACTTCTTCCTATATAACTAGATACAATATGAGTTCAGAAGAAATATAAAAATAATTGTTTTATACGTAATTATGATAATATAAATGTCGATTGATTTCATTACTATAATAAACATTTTTAACTAAAACTAACATTGATTAAGTAATAAACTAAAATGATATAATTAATTGTACTGTGGTTGTTTCTATCAATATCATTGGATATATTATTTTAATTTTGACATATTATTATTATTATTTTTATATGTAATTCATATTTTTTTAAACGACTTCTTTCACTATTGCTTATTCAAAATTAACAATTGATAAATATTAAATTATTTTTCTGTGACTTTTCACATGTTACATACATAATTTTCAGTTATAAACATAATATATATTTAATATATTTAGTTATAGCACGCGTGCAACACCATTAGCGTACGAGCATATTAAAATCTTATTTATATGTTATTAATATTATAAAGAAGATAAAATCTTTTATTACTAATATTAATTTATTCATGACAGCCTTTTCTTGTCATAAAGATTCGAGATTTGAGCAAAAATTTGCCAATTCATACTTCATTTAATATATTTATTATTATTTTTAAATATTGTGTCGAACTTCCTCACGCTCCACGTAAAAAGAAAAATAGATCGAAGTTGAAAAAAAATAGTTTTCGGAAAATGTTGCCACGAATAAATTTTCAATATTTTTTTATTTCACAACGCATTATAAAAAATTCTTTCGCCCGTTTTTTAAACATTTTTTCGATATTTTAAGTAACAATATACCTTTCCAATAATTATCTCTCATTTTTATTCTTGCAAAGAGCGAGCGAGAGTAGAGCTGGCAAATAAATACTACTTGTCCATATAATCACAAATCGAGCACATTTTTTCTAAATGTTTTTTTTGTGTTCACCTTAACTCATGGTGCACTCGGTACCCAATACCACCTCTTCAGGAGAACTGTCATCTGAAAAAAAAAATAACTTAATAAAGCTATGAAAAAAAAAGAGGCTTTATATCTTATACCTCCATATTATATTGCAAAGCTAAGATCGTGGCTGTGTTCTTAATAAATATTTTGTGATTATTAATAAATAAGAGAAGCGACCATGATGAATTTATTTAGATGAAGTTATATGTAGACATAAAGATAATTACATTGTAATATCGCAATATGACATCGACTGAAATGTAACTTCTCGTATTGCCGAAACACATTGCGTGTTTGTGTAATCATAAACTAACGTTTATCTAACAAATTAAAATCGTGTCAGTACTGTTTGCCTCTCGCTCGCGCAGTATTTCCATCTCCACCTGTACGTTTTCTCGGTGGTAGGAATAAATGAACAAAATACGGGAACTAGGAACATGATAAATTTGAAAATTTTACTAGATACTGTGTTTGAATAATTCGTATTAAATTTATAATGCACGAAGTTAGATCAAAGTGCTTAGAAAAAATAGTATTTTAAGACAATTTGGCCTCACGTGTCCTCATTAATGGTCCTCATGTATAACTTTGATGCTGTTGTCTATAAGTCTGTCTGTCTGCATGTCCCTTTTGTTGGTTATTCAATTTGCGTACGTTTTATTTTACTTAAAAGCTGCCGTTTTTGAGAATGTTCTTAGCTATATTTGATGGAAATCAGTCCAGATTATTTTTAGTATTGAATTTTTAATCTTTAATTTTAAGTACGTATCAATTTTACTTAAATTAAGAGAGCTAAAAGAACAAGAGTGAGACCGCATCTCGAGTTTTTAGGGATTTTTTCAAAAAAATTCTTTTCATCAATTAGGTATAAAACATGAGATTTGCATTTTTTTAACTTAGTGATCCCAACTGTAATTTGTATGCCGACCGTACAGTTAGATCGAAACGACATTATCTATCCAATTCTTTATTCAAACGGTTGTACTATATATGAAACGTAGATACTATTTTTTTACCATCTGAAGAATTTGTAGAGTTTACAACGTCGTAGAGTCGTAGGCAAGGCTTATCGAAAAGTAGTTCTTACTCGCGGCTTTGCTTGCGTTCTATTACTGGTATTACCATTACATTAAGCTACCTGTGTGGTAACCTGTGTTATGGTTAGTGGTACTGTCAGTTTGTGTACATTTAAGATTGATTGATCTTAAAAGCACACAAACTGATATTCGACAACAAATAATGATAGTAGAGAAATAGGGGTTTGGGTAATTTATATCCCATTTAAAAAAGTTGAATCACTCGTTACACTTTTATTTCAGTTCAGTTTTATAGAACTGGCTCTTTGATAGAAACGCTAAGTACTAAAAAGTCTGATGAAACAATTGTAGGCTTTGCATTATTCATGAGAAACGAAAAAAACGTCCCTGTAATTGATTACAATTTTTTTAGGACAGAAAGGTTTTGATAGCATTACCAATGAAAAAGGGAGATTTAGTAAGTTTCTGTAAATTTGAAACTGCTTTAATTTGGATTTTTGAATTCGAATTGATCAACAAATAATTCAGTTTTTTATTTGAATTATTGATAATTTTTTTTCATTTGAACTTGATTGCGATATAAAATTTTATATTTGCCTTTGAAATGTGTATTTTAATAGACTGTTTGGTCCTTTGGTGTGAATCTCCAACAAGACGAATTTGGAAAGCAAATTTTTAGGAAGCTTAAAATTTGGATATTGATTTAATAAGTGAAATAGTTATGCTTATAGTTAGTTTGAGTGTTAGTGATTGCTACCAATGTAATGCGGTTCATTAGGGTTACTGAGTAACCCGTTGAAATTAGTTGCATAATGTGGCATACGGCTTAGTACAGGGCAACACGATTAGTAAATTGTATGGAGATTTATACATATAATAATATTGAATTTATTATAAAAAGTATCCGAGGGTAAAATATGATTTTTTTACAATCAGAATTTTCAAACCGAATAGAAATAGATAAGTTAGAAATTAGTATATGATTCTTATTGATAGAGCTAGATTGCAATATGAATACACTAAAAAAAATAAATAAAAAGTATGATTCTTATAAGTTCTCACTATGATATTTTTTTAGTGTATCAGAAACAAATCAGTTAAAGAACTTAGAAATGCAAATGTGTTGAGCTAATTTAGTTTGTAAGTACATGAATTTTGTTGTTTTGACCAAGGTCGTAATTATTTAAGAAATACTACTTACAGCTAACAATAACCATAAAATTCATTTAAAGCAAAGTAATTTAGTGACGTAAATAAATAATAAAAGATTAAAACGATAATCTCATTAGAAGATAAACTTAATTTTTTGCATCGACAAATGTAAGCAATTTTTTTTATATTATGAAGAATTAATTTTATATATTTGTAATAATGTTTGTTATTCAATGAATACATTTGTCATTCATTAGAGCTTACTAATATGATATTTATTAATATTGCCTCTTAGGCTTTTAGGTCAGTAGATAGACAGTGCAGTAAGTAATATTAAAAAGAATCGTGACTTTATTTTTTTTTAAATATGATATACGATTACCATTATCATTATTAAGAAATAGTAAAAGTTGTCCGACTTTTTGACAGGAACGAAAAAGTAAAGTGCGTTTTGTTCACATTTTCTGCTTTTTTGTGATATTGGGAGTTTTGAAGTACAAAAATGATGATATATTGTGCGTTAAAGCTCTGTGCAAGTGCAGAAGAATCGAAAAATTTAAATTCAGATTTTGTGCGACTGAAGCTTTCACGTTCTTCCAAAAAGTATTTTTAACTACAGCAAAGCACACTATCACTCTACTGGAGGGAGTTAGGGTAATTAGTTATTTTTATATCGGACATGTATGCCGAATGGAAAAAAAGAAGAATATTTCAACAGGCAAATGCTTTGTAATCGGAAGAATAACGAAGACATAGAAGAAGAAAAAAGAAATGGGCACAGTTCCCTTTGCCTCCCAAGAATTGGAGAATTATTTAAAAAAAATTAAAACATCTATGCTAGTGACGCGAATTAAGTTAGAGTCCGCGCCAACAAGAAAGGTCCGTAGACGCGGCGCCATCAACACAACAAATTATAACTTGGCGACTAACCTATTTGTGATTAATAATAAAAAAAAGGAATTAAAGCACGAAATTATTATTATCGACTATACTATACAGTATATGTACACACGTAAGCAAAAATGTACTTTTCGGATTCGGTGCTGGTTATAAAATGGTATAATGCTCCGTTCAGGGGCGAAACACATGTCGATTGGTGGTTTTAGGAGTTTGAGCAGAAAATAGCTAAAGATTTTAGGAATTCATCACAAAAAATGTACTACTTTCTTCTAGTTAACAAAAATTTAGTTAATTATTCGCCGCCGGACTTCTGTGGATGGCGCGGACTGCGAAATGATTCAAGTCGAACCTCATACATTTGTTAATTTTATTTTTTTCTATAAAAACGGATATAATAACATTACAAATAACGACACCATAGCAGAGTTAACTATATGCCTATGTTGTCATAAAAAATAATGGGAACAGAAAATTTATACGGCAACAGAAAGGGTGATAATATGTCGTGGACAGAAAAACTTTTAAGGTTTTAGTATATACATATTATTATCTTTGGTATACATTATGTACTTGCACCTAATTATTTCTCCAAGTTATTCTCCAAGTTAGTCTCCAAATATTTTAATTATTGTAAAAATTACGTTTTTTTCTTTTGAAATTTGATGTTACTTGATTTCGAAGTTTATTCTAAAACGTTCATTGTTTATTAGAACAACGTGTGTCTTCATAATCCGGAAAACGATTTGTTAACACATTAAGTTATATTAAATTCATTGTTTTAGTTCCTAGTTTTACTTCAATTTGAAAATAATTATTAATTATGTGCTTTGTTGCATAAACACTCAAAACAATGTTTTAAAACGTCAAAAATATTTGATTCTGTATTTAAAAGATATATTGGGTCCTTACATATAAAATTAGCGTTTTGTCGTACTGACCACTTTGATCTGAAATTAACCAAAGAGGAGATCCTCTTTGGTTAAGAATTCCAAATTCAAATTTATAAATTCATTTAGCTTGTACATTTGAGTTTTGAAAACAGTCATTCATTTCTTTTTTTCCCCATTATTTTTTTCTTTGGCGTAGCTTATTACCACACAATGGAAAACATGAAATATCGGTATATTTACGAGTATGAGTTCTACCGTGGCACCAGTGCTGCAGAAACAGCTCGAAGGATTAATGATGTGTACGGCGCTGGTGTCGCAAAAGAAAGCACGGTACGTTTTTGGTTTCAACGTTTTCGTTCTGGAAATTTCGACCTTCAGAACCAACCCCGTGGACGGCCGGAGATCATAGTGGAAAATGAAGAATTAAATACTATTGTGGAAGCGGATCCGTCACAAAGCACTTCAGAGATAGCTGCAGGCTTCGGAGTAAGTGACAAAACTGTATTAATCCACTTGAAGCAAATCGCGAAAGTAAAAAAGTGAATCGAACTTGCAAACACGCGTCGACTGCTGTGTTACTTTGCTCAACCGACACAATAATGAAGGGATTTTAAATCGAATCATTACTTGTGATGAAAAGTGGATACTGTACGATAATCGGAAGCGCTCGTCGCAATGGCTGAACCCTTAAGACCCAGCCAAATCCTGCCCTAAACGAAAATTGACTCAGAAAAAGTTACTTGTGAGTGTTTGGTGGACTAGCGCCGGTGTCGTTCAGTACAGCTTTCTAAAATCTGGCCAAACGATTACGGCAGATATCTATTGTCAGCAACTGCAAACCATGAATGAAGAACTATCTGCTAAACAACCGAGATTGGTCAATCGCTCTAGGCCACTGCTGCTTCACGACAACGCAAGACCACACACTGCACAACAAACAACCACTAAGTTAGATGAGCTACTATTGGAATGTCTGCGACATCCACCGTACTCCCCTGACCTTGCTCCAACAGATTACCATTTTTTCCGGAATTTGAACAATTTCTTACAAGGAAAAAAATTCAACTTCGATGCGGCAGTCCAAACCGCCTTCAAAGAGTTTATTGATTCTCGCCCCCATGGTTTTTTTAGTAAAGGGATCAATGATCCACCTATGAGATGGCAAAAGTGCATAGATAACAACGATACATACTTTGATTAATTAAATATATTTTACAAAAAAAAATTGACTTTATATTCCTCCCGTACAAAACGCCAATTTCATATGTAAAGGACCCAATATCTACGATTTAATAGAGCCAATAATTTGAAATTTGATTATATGCATGGCACTTTATATTAGGAATTCATTCACTTTTAATTTAGAAACAATTACTTAGAAACAATTAGGTACAAATAATATATTTTAAAACGCTTTTTGTGAAATTTTCATCTACCAAAAATAAGTCCACGTTTGGATGAAGGAACCGACTATAACTATCGACATAGTTATTGTTCTTTAAAAACTGTAGCAGGGTATACATAAATATGCGTGTATGCGACAATGAACTGTAAGCGTGTTCGAAATAAAGCTTAAATTTCACTGACGTACCTCTGTGTTTTCGACTAGGCGTTCACGAATGATGACTTGGTCCTGCCGGTTGAGATAATATTGAATCAAACTTTGCCCTTTGTACGAAGTGTTTTCATTGTGTGGGAAAGTGCTTCATCGGTTTTCATACTTGTATTAACCTCATAAGTTATAGTGTTACGTGTAATATAGGTATAGGTATAATTAATATTTTGTAACATATCTTCATAGATATTCTTTATTACTATTATTCTTAGATATTAAATTTTCTTAGATTTATCTTTAAATTAACATTTAAAGACTCTTCTACACAAAAAATAATTAGCAGGTACCCTTAAAAAGCAATAAATTATTACGTTTGTCTATTATCTGACCTCTGAAAGACTCATAAGTTAACAATGGGATAGGTAACAATAATAGGAAATACGCCGGAGACCGTTAATATATCTCATAACATTGTTTTCTTCTATTTTTATAGCGATTCTCTACATTTTGAATAATACTCATGCTTTCCAGTACTTATGAAATCTTCGGTTGTCAACAAAGATCAAACTTGACGCTTCTGCAAAACGCCCTGTATTCCTTCGCATTAAAATTCAGAGCTGAATATTCTGAGAATGGCTGGACCGGTTACCACCAAACAAGGCTTAATCCGTTCTCGATGGATGCAACTTCCAAACAATAAAACCGCATGCAAATTAGTCCGTCCGTTTGGGAGCCACGATGTCACATACAGACATACAGACGCATAGACAGACAAAAGCATCTTCTCTTTTTATGTCGTGGGTGAATAAAACAACTCATTTAAAAAAATCCTGAACATTTTCTTCAATTTTCGTAGATATAAAGTGATATTAATGAATCAAATTCTTGAACAAAAGCTGTTTGTTTTTGTGGAACACCGTTCCAGATCAGACAAGGTTTTTGTTACATCATATATAATGAGTTCCGGTTATTCTTGCACAAACACACACACACACATTGGATGTTTTATAAACAGTTATAGGCAACAACCCGAAAGCAGGGGATCTGTCGTAATTGTTTTTAATACTAAACTTTTTAATTTATTTATTTCATAATATCATAACATAAGATTAAAAACCCCTTAGACCGTTGTATTCTATATCCCATTGATGTAATATCCAGTACGGCATTAGATTACATTACATTTATCCATCCGCTTAGTGATCGCGCGGAACGTTGCTTACCTAAGCATTAACATCAAACATGTACCCTAATAGCAACACCATCCATGGATTTATTTTCGTAAAATATTGTAATAAGTAGTTAATATGCCTTAGGTGTTTTCAATCAACTTGAGTACTCTTGAACACAGCGATTTATAATGTATTAATGTACCGTAAAATGTTGCGTTGAATAATTAACAACTAAATTCAATTTGAATCCGCATTGAGTATTCCTATCTCTAATAATTCGTGTGTATAATTTATCCCTATAATATTATCTGTTTTTAAAAAGGTATGATATCCCACATTATGTTTGAGACACAAGACAGACTTCGCTTATTGTGGGGATCATAGCGCAAAATAATATATAATTAATAGCTATAGATGAATAAATTGAATTGAATTGAAGTTTCAATTAAGTATACTTATGTACACAAAGCGTTATCGTAAGTTAGTCACACTTTAACGTTGTTCTATAACATGCAAATTAGTTTGTGCGTCGTACTTATCTGTCGCACTTACTTGTTGTCCTAACTACGACATGATCTTGAATTTATATTTGTATTTTCTAAAGAATATAATTTCTTTACTTTACAAACACTATAAAAGAACAATCATCAAACACAGTCATGATATTGTGTAATGGGTGAAGTCTCAAAAAAATCGGAAAAAACGTTTTAGAGAACGACTATAGAACCCTGTGCGTGCATCGACGCACTCTTAACTAGACTTTATTTTGCTTTGGTACAAGAATCCTCAAAGGACTTACAAAAGGCAAGATGCGGATTAATAATTTCTCGAACCTAAAGGAGGCAGACAAAGGCAGTTGAAATGCTTAAAGTAATTTTTTGTCACATAAACTAAAATTCTTCCTTACTCTTCAAGAGCAAAATTTTCAGTAAGGGTGTGAAATAGGTGCTACATTTTTAGTATCAAAGAGATTTTAACTGAATGTAAAATACAAAAATCTGGCAAAAGGAAATTTCTTCTCGTGTAAATGTTTTTCTGCATTTCATACCTTCGAAGAGCTGATTTTCAAAAAATTAATTACTCGATTATTCTAGAGCATTACAATTCATTACAATAGAGTCAAAATTAATTTTAATTAGTTTGTAACGAAATAGTATTGGAATTTTCTTAAAATAACTAATTGTTTCCAGTGATTTCGTTCGCGTAGTCTTTTATTTACTAAATTAAATATGTCAGAAACTTCGATCGTATGCAGAACAACTCTCCACAGTTTCATTGTAATCGAATTAATGGCTTAGAAACGCATACAGGACAAACACATACAAAGAAATATTCATTTTCATATATGTATATAGATTGTAGGTCACTTCTCCATAAATCTTTACTACTCAAATAATTCTAACTTTAGTAATTTCGTTTCAGCATTGGCGAATTACTCAACACATGTTATTTTATTTTTGTGATGTGCATAGATCGCCTAACCATCGAGTCAAAAATCAATCTGTTATTAAATAATTTACCTACACAAAATTATGTCATTCATGAACTTCTATAAGCCTTTTCAACAATAAAGCCTTTAAAGCCAAGAGGCTTAAGTGTTAAAGTTACTTATCTTTATCTTTAAGCTAAGTATGTAAATTGGTTAAAGTAACTTGGTTTATAGATTTAGAAATATTTAGTCTACACGGTAAGGCTCTATAATATCTGACTGATTTTTTTGCTCATTCACTTAATGTAAGTTCTTTCTGAAGATTGAAGATTTAATTTTAAATATATCTTCTAATAGAGTTCACTTAAAGAAAAGTATTTTTATTTTGCTACTGTCAAAAGGAAATATAGTTATGCAATGAGACGGACGGGAAGCGTACGACGTAGTGCGTGCATTCATCTGGAGATAAATGCAGATTACGGTCATTAGCCTATGTGGTCCCTTCTAAGGACTTGAAACGAGCTCGTCAAAATAAAGTGATCAGTTTTTTTTACTATTTTTTGTTTTTTTATTTTTTATAAGAGGGGGCAAACAAGCATGCGGGTCACCTGATGGAGAGTAACCAACCGCCGCCCAAGAACACCCGCAACATCCGGAGAATCACGGGCGCGTTGCCGGCCTATAGGGAAATAGGGAAAGGACGGAAAGGAGGGGGAGTGGTGATGGGCCTCTCACTCACCGAACGAAACTCAACAGCAATAGATACTGTTATTTCACGTCGATATTCTGTGAGAGGGTGTTATTTCACCTGGCTAGCCGGTCCTATTCGTGCTGTGCAGCATGGCTCTACCACCTTTAAATTCTGGCGAATGAGAATGAAGAGAGCTGATCTTAAATGAAGAGGTGAAGGAAAGGATCATTTAAAAGAATGTTATACAAGGAGAAACAATATTTATCACCGTCGACGAAAAGAGGCGTTTTATAAACCCGTTGTTGTTAGTCAATACGTCCGTCTGTTTGTTTGTTTGTTAAATCCTAGTCCCTTAACGGATAAATCAACTTACAGGTTTTTTTGTTTGAAAGCTGCAGGTTTCGAGAATGTTATTTGGCGAAAGTTAATTTAAATTATTTCTTTAGACGATACTTTTTTAGACGATAGCTCTAATTTACAAATTTTACTATATTATCGCCTACCCTACCGACTATTGGCATTACTATTGCACAAAACTGCTAGCAATCTGCAGTTATTATATGTTTTTGAGTTTATTATAATCGACAATTTCACACAAATCAATGTTCCACCACGGCCTACATGGTGGAACATGATCAATTTATAATAATAATAATAAACTCAGACATTTCACACAGCGCCATCTAGTCCCAAAGTAAGCAGCACAGCGCTTGTGTTATGGGTACTAGACAACTGATATACTACTTATATACTTTTATTTCGTAAATAAATACATATTATACATAAACACCCAGACTCGGGGCGGGAATCGAACCCGCAACCCCCGTTTACTTTCCGACGTGGTAAGCCATTGCGCCATGGAGGTAGTCAAATTTCTTTCACCACTTCACTAGTTAGGGAAGGAATGTGTTTGGAACTAATGGAACTCATATACATAGTTATATTTTGTTACAAAACAATTAACATTACAAGATAATACGAATAAGAAGGAAAATATAGTAAACGGGGTGCAATAGAAACTCCTCTGAGTTTTGTATACATACAATATTCTACAAGGTTGATGACTTCATAAAAAACCAATGAAAGTAATTATTAAAAAAGGACACTATCCGCAGGTTTATTATGTAACTTGCAGTCAGCATGTGACAGCCAATATCTGCCAATATCGCGCGATATCTGCTGTCAAAACGAGAATTTGCGTAATGTAATTTGTATAGCGGCGTTAAATCTACCGCGAAAAGTTCATTTTACGGTCATAGAATATTAGATACGCAATCGCCATACATGATACCAATTTTTTATTACGATTAGTCAGCGGTCGCAAAATGATCCCGTGGCTGTCGCTGTCTGCCAATTTTTAGATAATAACCCCACGCGAGCGTATACTCGCTTCAAATATTTTACCCATTTTGTCTTAAATATTAGTGAAATTAAATCATAATCTTGAAATTAGTATTTACATGTAATTATAAACTTACCCAGACAGTGAAGCTGAATTTGAAATCGGTGGACTATTTGACTCGAAGCCCTCTTTAGGTTTCTCATTAGCCAATTGCATCTTGAGCTGATGCCCAAAGCAGGCTAGATCTTCTCTAAACGTATCTGATCCTGGAGTCGTAGGCTTTTCGTCGTCACCAGTCGCCATTGCTTCTGCGTCACTCTGTAACGGTGCCTGTTCAGATTCTTCTTCAGTATTATAGATCTTAAAATAAGCAAATGTTAAATATATTACTGAAATTATAAAGGAGGGTATTGGGATTGCCATCGCATAAACTAGGTTTAATGTATTCTGCCACATGTCCAAGTCTGTTATAACCAATCCAGGGTCTACTCGACTGTAGTAGCAAGTGTAGTTGTTACCCAATGGTCTATATTTTCCTAAAAATATTGTGCAATTCAGCATAGGAGGATAACCGCATCCTTTCACGTTTGGAAACAGACGAGCTCCAGTGAAGTACCATTCTGAATCGTTTCCTTGCAATCCAGTTGGCAAAGCCTCCGGCAGTTCTTGTTCTTCTGTCATTTCTGGATATATCTTATCGGGTGCACCTTCGTAATTTTCGTATTCGTAATCTCTTATAGCTCTTTCTACTCTTATTAACTTTTCGTACTCAGTCTCTGTGATGTTCGGAGCATATCCCAGTTTATAGTTGACGCGTATCTGAGTGCATTCGTAAAGGTCTTTGGTGCATCCCTCTCTGCAAGAGGCCCACGTACAGTTGCTGGCTCCTACCAAGTGTTTGACTTGTGCAGTCACACATAGTGCCCCCACTGGATCGAATTGCATGAATATTGTGGTGAAGGCTGGCTCTATGACGAATGGTACCAAGAACAAAAATGCAAAAAGACTAAATGTTGCGAGAAGAACAAATGTGGCTGTCGTGTAGAACAGAAGTTTCTCGAGAAATGTTGGGGGTATAGGCAGTTTCTCTTCTTCGGCCATGTTGGCGTGGGGGCGCTAGGAGCGACCATAGCGCTAGTTTCAGCTCGGCTGGTTCATTTCATCCAAATTATCATGGCAGTGTTGAACGTCACCATAATTCTAACGAAATTATTTTTGTTAGTTTATAGGTTTAATTACATTTTTGATGTGGCTGTGAAAGCGAGACTTTTTTGAGTTTAATTTACAATTTTCTTGTATATATTTCATATATTAATACTTGATACGTTTATTAAAAATAAAATACTGGCGACATTTCTTGTCACTGCGTGCAGTCGTTATTTTGTAGCAAGAAAGTAACAGAAAACTGGACTATCTAAATAAAATTTATTATATCGGAGGTTTTAATCCATTTATCCGCTCTAATTGCCTGGGGTTGCTATAAATCATGGGAACTAACGAGATGCTCTCGGGAACGTTATTTCTTGCTCGCAACTTTAGACGCTTTGAAAATAATAACGAAGCAAGAACTTGCCTATACATAATACTGGGTATTCTGAGGGAAAGTTTTTGATGTAGGTCGACGTGGCACATGCCTTTGCTATAGTTCCGTTGTGGAACGTAACGACATTGGCGCTGAGGTTTTGAAGTTTATTTTAGACATCAATATGAAAATATGAAACCGAATGAAATGATTAACAAAAAATCGGTCAAGTACGTGTCAGACCACGCACAGTGAAGGGTTCCGTAGACGATGTATTTCATAGCGTTTCTCAATGATTCTGTAAAACGAAGTTATGTATGCGATCGTTGAGCATATAACCGAATATACTCCATATCTCAAAAACTACACAGCATCTTATCTCATTAAAACCCATTTTTGTTAAAATCCTTTTGCATTTTCCACCCAATATTTACAAAGGTAAGGAGGGATGACACACTTTTTACTTTTTAGAAGCGCATATGACAGTAACTATTGATTTAAAGTACCTAAAAAAATATAGATTAAGTGCCAATCAAAATTTTTTATTTTTAAATTTCGTTCCGCCGTTGTTGAAAAAATACACCTACCGTCCAAATTTCATATTTATATTATAACAATTATACCCTCAGAGGAAAATGACTGTGACATATGGAGAATCAAACGTATAGGATGAAATTATAAGAGTTCCGTTTTTTGTCATCTGCTTACGGAATCTTAAAAAAGGGAGTCCGTTTAGAATATTTTAGAAGTAAAGAGCTAAGAATAATCGGTTTAGTTTTCAATTTTAACTATATGATTTATTGAATCATTTTCAGAAACCAAAACTACCCACAGCCACTGTAAAAACCGACTTCAAAAAGAAAAAAACACTGAAAAGTGCTAAATAACTATCCTTTACTAATTAAAACTTAAGTACGAAAATAATTTTGTAAATACGATACAAATACATATATAATTAAATACAGTTACTGAAGTCGGCGCCAAGTCTATCAAACTGAGTAGGTATTAAACTTTCTGTTGTTGCACATTGATTTGGCACCGACTTCAATTACTGTCAAATTTAATTAAATAGGTATATATATTATGTATTTATGAAGTTATTTTTGCGCTTGAGTTTTGATTAGTACACACCTACATACATACATATCTTCACGCCGTATCCCTAACGGGGCAGTCAGAGAGGGCGGAGCGCCAAGCGTCGCAGTTTTTTTGATTAGTAAAGCATACTTATTTTGTGCTTTTCAGTGTTTTTTTTAAGACAGTTTAATTAGGTATAAACTATAAACAAAAGCTATATAGAGCGTTACAGAGCTATAAAGCTTATAAACAGCGTTATTTAGTGTATCTTCGAAGTTCAAGCTCCAATATCAGTGAAATTTAAACGGGACCATCTTGGAGCTATACTGAACCCAACTAAAAAAGAATAATTGTAATCGATTCACAATTGACGAAGTTATTGGTGAACATCAATAAAAAAATACATACAGACGAACACAGAACCACCTCCATTTTTGAGCTTATATTTTAGCTGGATAACAATCACAGAATCATCTTCAAAGACAAGGAATATCTCTAATGTCTGCCACACACGATCAAGTATACATGATCAATCCCATGAAGCGGAGGTTGCATCAAATTGAATGTGTGTGGCGGGCATAAGGCAATTACCTAATACTGGGGGTTTTTATACACTACCTCTGTATACTTAGTATATCTGAATACGAATAAAAAAGTTCTTTGATACGAACTGTGACATTATGAGCGTTTTGAGATAAAATATATGACGACCTCGATGGCACGGTGGTTTAGTTCTTGCATCCAAGCGCGGAAGGTTTCGAGTATGATTCCCGGTCGGGTCAATTTAGGAAACGAACTTTTCTAGATTGTCTCGGGTCTGAGTGTACTAGGAAACACCCCTAATAGTCGTCGTCTGGTTCTCATAGCGCAGGGAATGCCCTAGTTTGATACTATATGATCGGTGTGTGTTGTCTCGCGTATCTAATGTATTACCGACGCGCGATAACAGAGTTAATTGCGAGAAGAGATAACAGTCTTTAAGGTTCTATAGGTACCTTACCAAGAAAAACGTCTCCCCGTCCGTCGCGCAAAGCAATGGGCATTGTGTAAAACGCCAGACATTTTGCCTCTACATCTACGGCCAAATTGTATCTTATCGCACGATGTTGCCAAGCATGTTATGCATAGTCTGGCGACGTCACCCGACTTCCTTTCGGTGTTTCTAGCGACACGTGTCGATAACAAAAATAAGGCAGAAATGTCGGAAGAATGAAGCCAAATTCCGCCCATCTGGTAACTTTAAATGAAACAAAGGTCGTGGCAGACGTGGAGACGATTTAGACGCAATCGATCAGGGTTGAGAAGTTTCTCAGCATCGAAGATTTTGGAGTAGTTGAGAGACCTTTGCCCAGAAGTGGGACAGTAACTTTACAGTTAGATATGCTATAATTAGTTAAATATAACAATATATCTACGGTTTAAGGAATGCTTAGATGGCTTTAGTCACAAACGAAGAATAAGTAATAATAGAGCAACGAAGAAAGCCTACAGAACGAAGTTGAAATCTACAGAGATCAAATAGCCAGAACGTTAGCCGACGGAAATGTCAAAAGCACTCTCATACCTAGGCAAAAACGTGTGAGGAGAATGGTGAGATTTGAGGAAGCGAAAGAATTATGAAAGGACCACGATGCCCGGCTCTCCATCCCCTCCGACTACCCAGTTAAGGTGATGCAGTGATAAACAATAATTTAATCTATAACAGACCTGCGTCATACAAACGTGCGCGCCCTATTTTAGTTTATATTACAAATAATAATTAATTTTAAAAATACCTACTGGCATTTTGAAGAGTGTGTTAGAATTGGATTAATATACTCAGAAAATTTAGAGGCATAAATCAGTCTCGTTAGTCCGAAATGCAAATCTCTGTTTTATAAGAGGTTTCTTCGTAATCGTATAACGCAACTGGCAAAATGAAGTCATTGAAATGAAGAACCAGGTTACGGAATATCACTTTCATGCGTTTTGTAATACTTGGAAAAATTGAGATCTCTGCCGTCAATATTTCCAATTCGTCGTCTTAAGGCGCTTCACCTAGTCAAATCTGTTTTTTTGCTAGTTTTAGAGGCTATCTTCTCCTTATTTGAAAATATATAAAAACTAATAGAAATATTAAAATAATCTTCGACATTTTAACAACACTTTTGCAGTCTCATATTTTTCAGTTATATATAAAATACATATAAAATCTTGAAAAAAATTAGAAATACGTGCATCTACTTCATAAATAGAAGTTATATTTATTTGCGATATACACTAATGTATAGATAATTTTATGATATAGAACTTGCCGATTTTAATTTTTTGAAAAGACCCTTTTTTATAAGTAAAATCAATAATTATTAGATTACATGAAGAATTTTACGAATTCTAGTATGACGTGCTCTATACATTTGCCTGTTTATCCGGTGGAGCGCCTTAAAACTTAACCTTAATTGTCCTTTTACGATAATTTAGTTTAACAATTATTTAATCGTATATATGTATGTTTCATCACATTCGAATACAATAGAGATTATCGAAGTACTGTTTCGATTCCTTCAACAATGAAATTTCGAGGTCCGTTTTAAATTTTTATTAAGTCTGCTTCGAAATTCAAGATTAAAATTAATTAAAATCCTTCTTGAAACAAGTTATCTATAAAATAAGAACATGTAAAAAACTAACTGCATTAATTTATTTATTACTTGTTAAATTATTAATATAATAATATTATGTACTGATTGCATTGGTCTCATTTAAGGATATTTATTTCTCTTAATTAAAACGGTTGTGATAGAAGACAAACAGAAAGACAGACATTGAAGTGATTCTATAAGTGTGCCATCTTTTTTTCTAATTTTAAAATAAAACATTAAAAATGAGACAGTAAAACTGGCTAACCCTAATACGGGTAAAATGGGTATGCGGTACGAGAGCCAAATTCCTCGACGCCACATTGTCTGCCTGGGCAATATCCAGCCTAACTATCGATTCAGTCTGGAATTAGCCACATAGCGAGGTTGTTACGACAATAGCTACATTGCAAATATTTGTAATATCGATGTCTGTTGGCATACAACATAAAAGCCTACGATGTGATCATTCGTAGAAAAAGGAATAACAGGAAATTAGGGGATTCTTGGCTCTGGTTTGTGGTTGTGGTCAACTATTATTATTAAACTTATACTGATTGAAGACCATACTATAAAATAAACGATAAATTGTCAATTTCATTGAAGACGAAACTATAAAAGTCTGGCAACAATTTTCTTTGTACTTGACATTTGGGACAACATTGATTTTCCTCAAAAAGGTATAGGAGAGCAATTTAATTTAATTGAGTGTGACATACTGACCCATCTTTTATGAGAAACGGCGACACATCATTTAAAACAATAACTTAAAACAATTTACGTAAAACATATTAATGACGCTAGTGAAATAAATATTACATGTTGAGTTACGTTCAGCGCCTTAGATAAAAAAAATACATAGGATAGACCGTGCTATACAAAACGAGTGAAGACAAGAAATCGAGAAGGGGTTACAAGTAAAATAAATATTTTGCTAAATAAACTCCAGCAACTAGTCTACCCGCTCAGATCTCTCTTAGATGTAGAGCATCTCTCTCTAGGAGTTATTGCATTACCCTAGTTATAAGATAGAGCCTAGGGTGGCTACCCTACCGATAGGGCCTTTACAACATGTATAAGCGGATCTCTTCTGAATCGGAATCTGATTAATAACCTTTTAATCGGATATACAATTTGCATGCGGTTTCTTTTGTTTTAAAGCTGCAGCTTTCGTTAACATTCTTAACCAGCGGTTCTCAACCTTTTTTTGCAAGTCCCTTTACAAATTGCGATTTTTTGCGATGCCCTTCTAAAAAAGATAACTTCGTCAAACTTTTTAATATTGTATGTTAATAAACAATAAACAGTTACGGTTTATCTTTATTGGCTTGTAATCTTTATGTTACTGAAGCACCTAATTTTTGTATGGTAACCGTAGCAGAAGCTTAAAGCTAAGGCGACGCATTGATAAACAATAATTTAATCTAAAATAGACCTTCTGTTCTATGCAAACGTGCGCGCGCTAGCTTAAGAAAAATACGAAAAAACAGTTATTTTCCTTTATTTTAAAAACTATAATTAGTTTTATAAAATCCAACATTTTGAGGAATATGTTTATAGTAAACTATACAGAAAATTTAGAAATATAAATCTGTCCCGTTGCTCCGAAAAATTGTAAATTTCTGTTTTAGAAGAGGTTTGTTTGATATATTTTTTTGTGTTACAAAAGTTAACCAACTCTGTATCGCAACTTACAAAACGAAGTCAATGAAATGAAGAATCAGGATACCAAATATCACTGTCATACGTTCTGTAGACGTTAGAAAAATTGAGATCCCTGGCGTCAAAATTTCCAATGCGTCTATACGTCTGCAACTTATTTGTATATTTCTTTTGGGTTCCGTATTATAACATGTATGTCCATTTGCATGTCACGATTTTACTATTTATTAGGTAATAAAAGCATTATTTAATATTTTAGAACATAAACGCGATGCGGTTACGAGGGAGCTAAGAATCATAAATCTACAGAAACAAATTTTAAAAAAGTAGCCTATATTCTTCCCTAGAGCTGAATCTACTATCTACGTTACTCCATTTGAAATTTCATCAAAATCGGTCTAGCGGTTTAGTCGTAAAAACGTAACAGACAGACACTTTCTCATTTATAATATTAGTATGGAAGTATAGATAAAGAATAGTCTAGGAAAGCTTTTGCGCCCAAGTTGAATTTACCCTTGACCAATTCTACTGTTGAACGACGTTAATGACGTCATTCGGCGGGCTCTTGTCGCCGCTGGCGTTCCTGCAGTCTTAGAGCCTGTAGGTATTGTGCGCAGCGACGGCAGGAGACCGGATGGTTTGACGCTCATTCCTTGGAAACTTGGAAGATCGCTGGTGTGTGATGCCACTTGTGTCGATACACTTGCTGTTTCCCATGTGCCGGCGACTTCCAAGTCAGCAGGTGCCGCGGCCAGCACTGCCGAGAACTTGAAGCGGCGTAAGTATGCGACTCTCTCTGAGAGTTTCATATTTACGCCCTTTGCAGTCGAAACTTTGGGTCCCTGGGGCCCCGAAGCCCATCGACTGGTTTCTGATATTTGTAAGAGACTGGTCGAGGCTTCGGGAGACCGCCGGGCTGGCAGCTTCTTCCGCCAACGAATCAGTTTGGCTATTCAAAGAGGCAATGCTGCCAGTCTGCTAGGTACCTTGAGCAATGACAGCTTTCTAAGCGGCAACGTTGAGGAAGTTTATTATTTAAGATAATGTGTAGTTTTAAGTTTGTAAATATTAACATATGTATGTACTTTTTGTTAATAAATAGTTCACTGTTGAACAATAATTCTACTGTTATTACATTTATTCTAATATGCAAAGTACATACAAGATAAGTTTTTTGTTATTGAGAAGGGAAGAAATTGTAGCTACTCAGACCAACCAAAGTCGTTACTCATTGTCCTTGGAGGCTTTAATGTTTCACACACAAGATTCGTGTATAATGGGAAATATATATAAATTTGCATATGATTTTTAATATTTATATTATATCAAAATTTATTGGCGAAAGTAAGATGTGATTTGGATGTGGAGAGACGGGTAGCAGCAAAGTGAACGGTGCTCTGTCCGCATTAGTAGGCAGTGTGAATATATCTAACAGCCAAAATGGCCATCTACAATATGGTGTTGGTTCCAACTTAATTGTACGGTAGTGAGGTTTGGATATGTCCAAAATCGAGTGAAAGTAAGATAAAAGCAGTGGAAATGCGATCTCTGGGAAATATGTGCGGTATTACCCTTGCGGACAGGATAAGCAATGAAGAGATATGCAGTACGAGAGGTTTGCACGACAGTGTTATTGTAAAAATGAAGAAAGGAATGCTAAGATGGTTCGGGCACATAGAAAGAATGAGTGATGAAAGACTGACTAAGAAAATCTAATGAGCGAAAGTGAGAGGTAAAAGAAGCCAAGGAAGACCAAGGTTGACTTATGAAGATCAAATAGCTAGAGTGTTAGCTAAAGGAAATGTCAAAAGTACTCGCATATCTAGGCGAGGTGTGTGTGTGAGGAGAATGACGAGATTTGTGGAAGCACAAGAAGTTGTAAGGACCGTGATGCTTGGCGCTCCGTCCTTTCTGACTACCCGGTTGGAGATACAGCGTGAGGATATGTACGTATATGTTATTACCGAAATTATACTTACAAACTTTTTCGCGCAAAATTACAAATCTATACATATAATAAACCAGTAGAAACTGTGTGTCTGTTGTTTGAATACATTTATCAAAAAATGACTGTGGTTAATAAAAAAGGGTAACAGGAAACAAAAAAGCATTTTTTTTAATTTTTGTTTGTCTGTCTATATGTACTTATCTTTCGTCTTATGTTTCTGTATCAGTCTGTATTATCTGTCTGCAAGTCACAGTCAATTTATTTCATCACCTTACTGAGCAGAAATTTGACAGACGCGTACTGGTAGGTAATCCAAAACCAGAAATACTAAAACATATATGAGCACGACAACGACGACACGTAAAAATGAATAAATGAATGCTTAGATGATTCAAGGACATAGAAAAATGAATTAAATAAACTGACGAAGAACACGTACAGAGCAAAATTGTGTGGTAACAGAAGCCAAGTAAGACAAAGATGAAATAGAGCTTTAGCTGATGGAAATGTTAAAAGCACTTGCATTCCTAGGCGAATGTGTGAGGAGAACGACATAATTCGAGGAGCGAAAGAAGTATGTAAGGACCACGATGCTTGGTGCTTCACCTATCTGAACGCTTCATTAGGCATACATCGTAAGATATGTTATGTTAAATAATATTTTAGGCTTAGTTTTTATATTTTTTGCTTGAAATTTACTATGGAAGCCAAATCCAATGTGTTTTGGAACGCTCGTGGTCGGTTTTCTTTATATGTATGTATGTATGTATGTACATGTGGTTATAAAAATGTTACTGTATGGTACTCAAATTTGTTGTAACATGTAGGTTATAACTACATACTTCTTATTGAAATCCCACAAGAATGAAGACAACGACAGGCAGTTTATTAGAAGGGAATTAGAAACATGTACGTCTAGGCGCTTTATGTATATGTGTAGTATAAGATCACGACAAAATATCCTCTAGGGGAGAAACCGAGGATCTATTCAGACTGATGGAGGACTCACATATTGCAAAAACATACAGCGCTGAAGTATACACTGAGGTTATGTTACTTCGCAAATGGTTACTCAGTAAATGGGTGATTTACTACTATCCATATCGAGGATCTTCGTGCTTCTGAAGCCACATTAAATCATTGGTCTCTGTTTTTAGCGTAAGAGGCATTTATTAGCTTGATAACTCTGATAAAGCTTTAAACGTGAAAAGCCTACTTCATGTATGGTGTGGTGGATTTGAACCGGTTTCAGTTTAAGTATGTGTTGTTTTATAATTTTGCTTTTAAAGTTAAAGCTCATCATCACCCTACTCCCAATAAACACCACCTCGCCACTCAGCATCCACTCGAAGACAACTAGTGGGCTAGGCATCAGCGAGTTGACTATTCGTAGTTAACGTTACATAACGTATTTGACACTAAATCTCATGTAAACCACCTGCGGGCATCGCGTGTTCCTTTCTGTATAAGCACGTTGCGAGCAAATAGACTGCTGGTAGTCAACGATTGGTTCATTGGCCGTCTACATAAGAACAACTTGCGAGAGGGATATTACCGTTATCGATTTAGAGTTTCGACTTGTAAAGTGAGTGTATGTGTATGAAAAGTCCATATACTCGTAACAAATTCCAACAGGTGTCGGATTGGTAAACGAGTGTTGAGTCGGTAATACATTAGATACGCGAGACAACACACACTGAACATAACACATAACATAACTGATTTACACCGTCATTTGTACACCCACTGAGCTTAAACGTACTGAGACATAAATTGGTATCCCAGAACAAGAAATAAGAAACGAAAAACTTGAACACGGGATATTTAGGATTCGGTTTCTTTTTATTTTTTTAAATTTACTTAATTATTGTGCGAAATTGCTATAGAACCTGAAATTAAAGATATTCAGTTGTTAAACAATATTTCAAATACGTACTTCCCGTGTTACTGTCCATTCTTGTTTCAGCTACGTCATAAAAATATTAATAATTCAGCAACAACATCAGAAAGCAATAAAGATGCATAATGTATGTACTATTTCAATAAAAGAAAGCTTCGACTCACTTATATATTTGTTATTATAATATTTTATGAATTGTCTTAGTAAAGTGGTCTAAATATTCAGCGTTTTTAGCTGTTAGATGAGCTAGAAAATGTTGACGTGTCATACGATATTATATAGATTCAGACGTTACTTTGCGGAAATCCATCTCATGTCTCATGTCTCATCAAATAGCTCTTTGAGCTATTTTCCGCTCAAACTCTAAAAACTACCAATCGACACGTGTTTCGCCTCTCAACGAAGCATCCTCAGGACATACCAGAGACAGGATTCGGTCACCTAACCAGCACCGAAATTTATTTAAACCAAAACCGAAATTTATATTTCGGTGCTGGTTAGGTGACCGAATCCTATCTCTGGCATATCCTGAGGATGCTTCGTTGAGAGGCGAAACACGTGTCGATTGGTAGTTTTTAGAGTTTGAGCGGAAAACAGCTAGAGATTTTAGGAATTTACCACGTGTCATATCGATTTTGTTAATAAAAATCAAATAAATCTTTCCTGATACATACGTTCTCAGCGTTTCATTCCAAAATTGAAAAAAGTAGCACTCATAAAGTCACTTTAATATTCACCTATATGTCACTTTGTCACAATTGTTTTTATCACAGACGTAGATAAAATCAACTGTGACAAACAAGCTGACAGATACGTTAAGACGTAAATAACTGAATATGACATATTAAGTGGTGGCTCAAAGACTGACTTTAACCAAAGTCCAATTTCGACTTTTGGGATTGGTAAAAATTTTGGACAACACATTAAGTATCAAATGAAAGATCATTACGAATCCAAAACGTTGTTCTCTAAGATAGATAATTCCACAACAAATCACCCAATTAACGGAAAAATTATTTAAGCTTGTTATTTTTAAAAGAGAAACAATTTTTCAGAGGTAGAAATATACGTATAGTCTGGAAATAACCCTCTGTACCTGTACTGTACTGATTAAATTCGTTAACAAGAACTTGATAGAATTACGATTCGGCACCAATGCACGTATTGATCTATAAGTAATAATAATAAAATTTTTGGAACGAAGATAGCTACAAAACATATATAATATATAATTAATAATACTTAGATTATGTTCAAAACCCGCAGTTAAGCCCTGCAACGCTGTCTGGACGTAACATGAAAACAAGGTTACTGTTTGATGGAACGTATTGATATGAAAACAAAATGATTGATCGATGACCACAACGTAAGCCTAATGGAGAAGAAACGAAGTATCGAACATAATATTTTTATCTTATTACCAAAACTCGGGTGAGGCCATCATAGTGTTATAAAGTTTGATAGTATCTTTAAAGTGCGTGCAATTTGCGTTTGCAAAAACTTTGCAATGCGCGAAGTTGCGCGCATGAACTATATGGGTTAATTACAATATATTTTATGTCAAAAAAGCAAATTACTAATAGTAGGAATTGGGGGTTCTGCATTACTTGTTCTCGCTGCGCTCGACGTGATGCAGAACACCCAATTCACCCAGAGTTTTTCTGTTTTAATTCCACAAATAACAATTAATGTACGAACTTATATTTTTATAAGATCGATGTGATGTACGAACTTTTTAATCTTCTCGATGTGATGCAGAACACCCAATTCACCCAGAGCTTTTCTATTTTAATCTCACAAATAACAATTAATGTACGAACTTAAATTTTTTTATAAGATCGATGTGATGTACGAACTTTTTAATCTTCTCGATGTGATACAGAACACCCAATTCACCCAGTTTATCTATTTTAATCCCACAGATAACAATTAATGTAAGAACTTATATTTTTTTATAATATCGATGTGATGTACGAATTTTTAATCTTCTCGATGTGATGCAGAACACCCAATTCACCCAGTTTTTCTATTTTAATCCCACAAACAACAATTAATGTACGAACTCATATTTTTATAAGATCGATGTGATGTACGAACTTTTTAATCTTAGAAAATTTTTTTCAAAACCTTGGAAGAAACTTATAAAACTTATAAAAATTTTAACCTAAGAAACTTATAAAAATTTTAACCAATTGTAACCATGATCGATGTGATGTTACAATTTTTTAATCATGCTGGTGCAATCTAACGTGGAATGAAATTATGAATAAACAAAATTGATATGAGAGCGTTTGTTTACATTCGATCTAAGACGTTGCTTAATTTCAATATCAAATACGTAGATAGCGCTTTATTGAAACATCAACGTATTCTATAATATTGAAGCAATTTTACGCTAGTAGTTGCTTCTACACACTTTCGATACACTTTACAAGTATCGAAAAAAATGAAACATTTTATAACCCTTTGAATGTATTTATTTACATAAAAATATTATTATCTTTACACCATTTACTTAGACAAGTTACATTTTTAAAAGCACACACGTTACTATGATAGATACAGCTTTGAATATCTAATATTGAATAATTTTTATGTAGCGTTTCTAAGTTAGGACAATTTATGTCTTCTAAATTATATACATTATCTATTACTAGAATTTTTTTTACCATAACGCTTTTTCATAACTTTTACAGTAAATACGATTATTTTTGAGGAAATCTAATATTACAAATTTATAATTATGATAAGGCACAAAACCTTCATTCGATAAAATTCCTATGTTCTTTTCAATCCAAGTCACATGTGAACGTTCTTTCTTTGTTAGATTATAAAATGGATGTGGTAGTTTTATTAGTAATATGAGAATTTGATTTCTGCATAGAATCGCTACTTCTTTGGGGATAAATTGATTGTCTTCATTCTTGAATTCTTGCACATCCACGATAGCATTCATGATAATTTTCGAATAATATAACTTAAAGGTATTCAAAAAGGCGATCGTTTATGATCAGGCAGTAAGCAGCTGTATTATCTGGTGTATCTTCAGAAGATTCGATTTCTAAACGAACATCGACCGGTCCTGTTTTCAGCGTATTACTTTGTCTTGAACAATCGATAACAAATAGCGGAGTTCTTTCTTTAAATGTACACAAATCAAGCAAGGGGTCGATACTGGAGTTATAATATGACTGACGAAAATTGGCATACATTTCATATAATATATATATATATATACATATACATATATAATATACACTATACATATAATACACATATAATATAATACATTTACTCTCATCAAATTTCAAATTAAGTGAATTATAAGGAAAGTACTGTGAATTTAAATATAATTTAACATCAGTTATTTTACAATAATCATGGATCATCCATGGATGAACATGGATGAACTTTTAGCTTTATTGAATTTTCTATTAGTTTATAGTCCTAGTATAACAAATCTTGGCTTTTCTAATTGTGAAGCAGTTTTAATAGACCATGAATGTTTTGTTGTTTTAGGTAATAATGGATATTCCTATAAATCCCAATTCCTGAACGCTAACTGAATAGGACGATCTTTTTCCAGACTCTTAATTAGCGAAAGCCTATCGCGATCAGAAACTCTAATATGAGGCACACGCCACTGTACCTTCTGTATATCTATATCGATGTTATCATTCTTTTCCATAATCACACTATTTACGTTAGAACTGCTTCTACGTAATATAAGTTCATGTCTACAATTAATGAGTATTTTATTGTAATCTTAGGCAAATCCCAAAAGCTTATTCAATGGAAAAATAATATTAAAATGACCGTCTTTTTGTTGGGTTCCATTCATGTTCCAACCCCATAGTGCACCCATCTTACTTTCACCTTCATTCATTGAGATGTAAGATTTTATCGAAGTTGTAATTCCAACATTTTTTATATGCTCTATTTCGATACCATTGATCTCGTACCTAATATCTTGAAATAAAAATGATATTGGATTGTGTGGTGACTTCAATGTAGACATACTGAATAATTCGAGGGAAAGAGATATGCTCATTTCACTCTTTCTCTCATTTAATTTAGTGCATATTTTTAATGAACCGACCAGGGTCACATTCCATTCCGCGACATGTATAGATAACATTTTTATGAGTAAATGTGAAACTATGGAAAGTATTGTTGTTGCTGGTGTCCGCTTTGATCATAAAGCACACTTAATCAAAAAAGAGGACATGAAACATAAATCAGAACAAATATTTGAATTTAGGCCATTAAGAGAGAGTAGGCTAAAAATCTTTACACATGATGTAGCAAAATTTGCAAACACTGCTTCTTTGGTAGATGATCCAAATATTATGTATGAATTATTAGTCAATAACTTATCTGAAATATTTAATAAGAACTATCCAAAGAAAAAGAAAGTAGTTGTTAATAACAAGTTACGTTTCGCGAATTGGGCGACGAAGGGCATAAGAAAAAGTAGGGACAGGCTTTATGAGTTATATGATGAGAAATCTTACACAAGGGATGAAAGTTTTCATAACTATGTCGGCACTTACGCAAAAATATTTAAGAGGGTATCAATACACGCAAAAGCAATCTATATTGCGAATAAAATCAGAAAATCAGATAACCCAGTAAAAGCTACATGGAATACCATTAATAAAGAAGTTGGGGGTAAACAAAATAAAAAAAATGAAAATATTTCCATAAAAATTGATAATGAAATTGTTACAAATAAAATTGAGGTTGCTAATGCTTTTGAAAATTATTTTTCGAATGTACCCATAGAAATTACTAGTAGTCTAGGATCGTCTTCGCATACAGCAGAGACGTTTTTGAACAAAAATATTGGAAAATGGTTTCCTACTTTTCAATGTAGGTACACAACTGCACATGAGATTGAAAGGACTTTCGGGAAATTAAATAAAAAGAAAAGTGAAGATTTATGGGGACTATCAATTAATGTAATAACTAATGTAAAACCTATATTATTGCCAATCTTGGTAGATATATTTAATAAATGTGTCGATCAAGGCGTATTTCCCAGTTTAATGAAACACAGTAAAATTATTCCACTATTTAAATCGGGCTGTATGTTAAATCCAACCAATTATCACCCGGTGTCAATATTGCCAGCGTTGAGCAAAATATTCGAAAAAATAATACTCGAACAAATGCTGGTACATTTTAACATTCACAGGGTATTTCATGGTCAACAATACGGTTTCACCAGAGGGCGGTCAACAACTCATGCGGGAGTAAGCTTGATCGGGACTGTACTTCAGGCTTGGGAGGGGTCCCAAGATGCTATTGGTTTTTTTTGTGATCTTTCCAAGGCTTTTGATTGTGTTAGTCATGAAACTTTAATTTGCAAGCTTAAATACTATAGAATACGTGGTAACGCTCTCGATCTCGTGATCTCGTATTTGTCTGGCCGCGAGCTGAAAGTGAGTGTTAATGGGGTTTTGTCTGTGGGTTCAAAGTTAAAAATGGGAGTTCCCCAAGGATTAATTTTGGGACCTTTCCTGTTTTTGGTATATATTAACGATTTCCCATTTATGCTCAGGGACTTATGCGAAACAGTATTGTTTGCTGATGATACCTCATTGTTATTTAAACTAGACAGAAAAAATGTAGATATTACTTGGGTAAACAGGATCCTAACAGATGTCTCGAATTGGTTCGCTGCCAATAATTTACTACGGAATGCACAAAAACTAAATGTATTAAATTTTCCCTTTCTAATGTACCCAGAATCCATGATAAAATAGAACTGGGTGGGAAACAATTAGAATTCGTTAAGTCAGCCAGTTTTCTGGGTTTAACAGTAGATAACGAGTTACAGTGGGCGGACCATATCGGGGCATTGGCTAGTAAGCTCGGTTCTGCGGTATATGCAATTAGACGCATTAGGCAAATGACAGATGTGGATACGGCAAGGTTGGTGTACTTTGCATATTTTCACAGTTTAATATCCTACGGCCTTCTGCTGTGGGGATCAGCGGCGCATATTAAGTCCATTTTCATTTTACAAAAAAAAGCAATACGTGCCATCTACAGGATGAATGCACAAGAATCGCTTAAAGATCGTTTTAAAGACATTAATTTCCTCACCTTGCCCTCCTTATACATCTTTGAAATTATTATGTATACGAGAAAAAATATAGATCAGTTTAAAAAGAATGGCGATATGAATGGTATGGAAACCCGAGGTCGTGATAAATTAGTTATTCTAAAATTTAAGTTACATAAGTCAAATGTTTCATTTTTAGGTAATTGCATTCGTTTTTATAATAAAGTTCCTCAAGAAATTACTCAATTAACAGAGAATAAATTTAGATTGTTAGACCACCTCTGAAGTATTACTTACCAAACGAAAAAAGAATTTTCAAAATCGGGTCATAAATGGCGGAGTTATGAGATAACAAACATACAAAAAAAAAAGAAAAAAAAACAACATACAGACGAATTGAGAACCTCCTTCTTTTTTTGTAGTCGGTTAAAAACTCAAGTACAATTAAAATAACTTTATAAATACGATACACAAACCTATATAATTAAATTTGATAGCTATTGAAGTCAGTGCCAATTTGGCACCGACTTCAATAACTATCAAATCAAACTATCAGATTTGGCACTGCCAAATCAATGTGCAACAACATAAAGTCTATTAGTTTGGTGGGCTTGGCACCGACTTCACTAACTGTCAAATTTAATTATATAGGTATGTGTATCGTATTTATAAAGTTATTTTAATTGTACTTGAGTTTTGATTAGTAAAGGATAGTTATTTTATACTTTTCAGTGTTCTTTTTGAAGGCGGTTTAATTTTTTTTAATAAAAACTTTTTATTTCCTTAACCTTATACACTTAAATAAAAAAAAATATTTATTCTCTACTAATAGGGGTTTCAAATGAAATGGAATATACGGGATGTTTCTGAATGCGTGACGTCATCATAAATCCAATATGGTGGATGTTTAGGAAATAATTTTTTTGTTCAACGCCAACAATATGGGTATCAAATGAAACGAAATACGCAGGGGAAGGTTTCTATATATGTGATGTCATCATAAATCTAATACAGCGGTGCTCCGCGATAAAAAGTAATTTTTTTCAAGAACTCCAACAATATGGGTATCAAATGAAAAGGGATACACAGGAGATAGTCCAGTAGAATTAGCTCAAAATAAGGCATGATTTTGCATTAATTGTGGTACTAATGATTTTTGGCACATCGATAGAGTTATGTCTGTGTATGATTACCTTAAATTCGCAACCGATTTGGAAGTGCGGAAAATGGTGAAAATTGAGAAAATCTTGGATTTTTGAATAATTCCAAAACAAAAATTGTGGTACTAGTTGCGAGAATACCACGTGTTTGGAGTACGAATACCTACCTACTCAAGCAATTTGGAGCGGTTGCGACATAAGGAACATACCTAAATTTAAAAAAAGTGATATTTCGTCTTTATCTCCTAGGCAAAATTTGTGGTACTAATTGCGAACTCATCGGACACTTGTTTTAGCTTAATATACTTAGTTTTAAATTTGCAACCGGTTGCGACTTACGGAACCCTAAAAAAATAGTTTTTTCAAAATTCTACTTCTAGCATAATTAGTGAAGTCAATATTATTGCTTATATCACATTTATAGGTCGTATTCCAACTACTTTGTGATCGCAACCTCTGAAAACACTACGGAACCTAGTTTATTTTGTAAATAAAAAGTACGTATAATTACGAGTCTTGCGAGGGGAATGCGGGCGGCGCGCGGCGGGCGGTACAAGTACGGGACTAGCGTTGAAATTAGCGTTGCGTATGATAACTGTTTTTAATATTTGAAATCCCGTCTAAACTAAATTTTTATTGGAAATATATTCCAATAAAATTTAGTTAAGACGGGATGTCGGTGAGTGATGAGTACTGCTTAAACAAAAGACTTTTTATGTCTTCTTTCTTTTCGAAAAATAATTTAGATTTTTTTTTGTTTTAACAAAGATTCAGCGTATCTGTATTTTACTGACTATACAGGACAGTAATTTAAAAAAAAAGCGATTTATTGTCGTAACTATAGTCTAACTTTTTTACAGAGCTTAAAGAAGCATTATTTAAAATAACAATTAACTCTTTTTATACGCGTATTTGAGGAAGCTAAAGAAGTATGTATCGATCGCGAAGCATGGCGCTCCGTCCGCTATGACTACCCCGTTAAAGATACAGCGTGAAGATATGTATACGTGTATATTCATTTTAGTTTATGTTTATTTTTATTACCTTTTCATACATTTTTCAATATGCAAAATTTTGTAATAATTAATACGTCCAACAAGTCAGCTTGAAATAAAATTAATTGAAACAGAGTCAAAGTCAAAGTCAAATCAATTTATATACATACACACATACATATCCTCACGCTGTATCCCCAACGGGGTAGTCAGAGAGGACAGAGCGCCAAGCGTCGCGGTTCTTACATACTTCTTTCGCTTCCTCAAATCTCATCATTCTCCTCACACATTTTCGCCTAGGTATGCGAGAGCTTTTGAAATTTCCGTCTGCTTACACTCTGGCTATTTGATCTTCATAAGTCAACCTTGGTCTTCCTTGGCTTCTTTTACCACTCACTTTCGCTCTGTATGTTTTCTTCGTCAGTCTTTCATCACTCATTCTTTCTATGTGCCCGAACCATCTAAGCATTCCTTTCTTCATTTTTACAATAACACTGTCGTGCGACCCTATCATACTGCGTATCTCCTCATTGCTTATCCTGTCCGCAAGGGTGACACTGTACATCTTTCTAAGAGATCGCATTTCTACTGCATTTATCATACTTTCACTTGATTTCGGGCATATCCAGGCCTCACTGCCGTACAATAAAGTTGGCACTAACACCGCGTTGTGGATCGCCATTTTGGCAGTGTTAGATATATTCACACTATCTGCTAATGCGGACAGAGCACCATTCACTTTATTGCCAGCTGCTACCCGTCTCTCCACATCTAAGTCACATCTTCCATCCTTCGAAAACGCACTCCCTAGATACACAATTTCATTCACTTGTTCTAGACATTTTCCATTTACCCAAATATCACATTTCGTTTGTACCTCTTCCCTTTCAAACACCAGAACCTTAGTTTTGTTCACATTCATATTCTATCCTTTTACTTCACATTCTTCTTTCATGCATGTGACTAGTGCCTGCAACTCGGCTTCTGATGATGCTATAAGCACAGCATCGTCAGCGTACAATGGTCAGTTTACCACTGTGTCAACACATAATATACCACTCATATTATCTTTCATTTTCTGGAGGCAACTGTCCAAATACAGCACGAACAGCCAGGCAGACATCACGCAGCCCTGTCTGACGCCTGAACAGACATCAAACCAGGGCGACGTGTCACTCTCTATCCTTACACAGGTTCTGTGGCCACTATATAATGACCTCATAGCCCGTAGCAAGGAGCCCCTCACGCCAAACTCAGGCAGAAGACTCCACAATTTCTGTCGCACTACTCTATCGAATGCTTTTTCTATATCCACGAAAGCACAGAAAACTTTCTGACGTATAGCCAGAAACTCTCCACGATAACGCGAAGCGAGAAAATCTGATCCATACAACCTCTACCGTTCCTAAAACCACCTTGCGCCTCCCACAAATATCTTTCTGAAACGCCTTTCATACGTTCAGTCAATACCTTAGTATAGACTTTACTTGCTAAGCTGACCAAGCTGATAGCCCTGTAGCACGCGCAGTCCTAATGAGAACCCTTTATAGAGAGGTACTATGACTGCGGTGCGCCAGTCCTCTGGAACCTCTCCCTTCTACAAACAAAGGTTGCAGAGTGCACAGAAGGCATCCCAAACCTTAGGACCACCATACTTGATCATCTCAGCAGTCACGTCGTCAATTCCCGCAGCCTTTCCACATTTCAAATTTCTTATCACTTTCTCGATCTCTTTCATACTAATGACATCCTCCAGTCCCTGACCCGAGTGTGGCAATTTGTTAGAATCGCTCTCAGTATCAGAGACGAAGTCGCCACTCTTATACAGTTCTCCATAGTATTCACTCCATCACTGCAGAACATCTTTTTTATCTGTTAGCCAGTTGTTCTCTTTCGAACGCACTTTATTCATTCTGCAAGGTGCCGGGCCACTTCGGTACTTACGCACTTCTTTCCAAAATAATTTGGAATTTTCCTCGAAGTTGCCTGACATCCTGTTTTCGTCTAACATCCTACACCTTTCACGCTTCTCTTTCACTAGTGCTTTCGTTTCTGCTTTCTGCAGCTTATATCTATCTTTCATCAAATTCTTCATACCACAGTCATTTTTTGTAGCAAGGTAGTCTCGCCATGCTTTCTTCTTCTTATACACATACTCTATCACCTCATCATCCCACCACACATCACGCTTTTTACCGTTCCCAATCTTATTCGTTCCACACACTTCTTTTGCAGCCTCGATCATACAATCCCTAAGGTTCTGCCAACATTATTCAACATCCTCGCTCATCACTTTCAATCTATCATCAAGCTTACCGGATACTACCCTTTCATATTCATTCCTGGTAGTCGCATCTTGCAGTTTCCAGCTTTTGATGTGACAAACCGCTGCAGGCTTGGACACTACGCGATGTCGCCATGCTGCAAACAGACCCCTTGTTCTGGTTATCATCAGAAAGTGGTCCGTTCCCAGATCGGCTCTTTTATGCGCTCTTATGTCCATAACCTGCTTCTTGAGCCTGTTATCTACCAGGAATAAATCAATCATATTTCTCTCATGCTTTCTTTCCCACGTGTACTGATGGATCCTTTTGTGCTTAAATACGGTATTAGCAACAATAAGATCCTTTTCCATACACACGCCTAACAGAATCCTACCATCATCACTCACTCTCCAATCTCCATATTTGCCTAGGACAGTCTCAAATCCAGTTCGAGCTGTCCCGACCCATCCATTCATGTCTCCACTCAAAACAATTCTCTCATTCTCTTCAACCGTCGCTAGAACTTCTCTAACATTCTCCCAAAAAACCCCTCTAGCTCACCCACGCCGACGGAGGACACTGGAGCATACACCGCTAAAATGAAAATTCTCGTCAACCCCATCTTGAGGCGCACCCAAATGCGCGCATCAAATCAATTTATTCAAGTAAACCCAATTACAAGGTATTTTTGAACGTCAAATCTACTTTAGTTCGATTCAAATAGAAAACCTGGACACTGAGAAGAACCGACAAGAATCTCAGTCAGGTATCATTTTTTCAACTTCATTTTACAAAAGGTTTATTAAAATACAATATTTATTAACCCAGTAAATGCATGTGCAGAGAACATCATTTCCAGACTATTGTTTTATCTTCAATGAAATCGTTTATTTTATAGTATGATTGTCTAGTCAATGTACGTTTTATAACTAATCTAAATTTATTCTCTGTTAATTGAGTAATTTCTTGAGGAATTTAATTATAAAAACGAATGCAGTTACCTAAAAATGAAACATTTGACTTATGTAATTTAAATTTTGGAATAACCAATTTATCACGACCTCGGGTTTCCATACCATTCATATCGCCATTCTTTTTAAACTGATCTATATTTTTTCTCGTATACATAATAATTTCAAAGATGTATAAGGAGGGCAAGGTGAGGAAATTAATGTCTTTAAAACGATCTTTAAGCGATTCTCGTGCATTCATCCTGTAAATGGCACGTATTGCTTTTTTTTGGAAAATGAAAATGGAGTTAATATGCGCCGCTGATCCCCACAGCAGAAGGCCGTAGGATATTAAACTGTGAAAATATGCAAAGTACACCAACCTTGCCGTATCCACATCACGTACGTACCACGTATTCTATAGTATTTAAGCTTGCAAATTAAAGTTTCATGACTAACACAATCAAAAGCCTTGGAAAGATCACAAAAAAAACCAATAGCATCTTGGGACCCCTCCCAAGCCTGAAGTACAGTCCCGATCAAGCTTACTCCCGCATGAGTTGTTGACCGCCCTCTAGTGAAACCGTATTGTTGACCATGAAATACCCTGTGAATGTTAAAATGTACCAGCATTTGTTCGAGTATTATTTTTTCGAATATTTTACTCAACGCTGGCAATATTGACACCGGGTGATAATTGGTTGGATTTAACATACAGCCCGATTTAAATAGTGGAATAATTTTACTGTGTTTCATTAAACTGGGAAATACGCCTTGATCGACACATTTATTAAATATATCTACCAAGATTGGCAATAATATAGGTTTTACATTAGTTATTACATTAATTGATAGTCCCCATAAATCTTCACTTTTCTTTTTATTTAATTTCCCGAAAGTCCTTTCAATCTCATGTGCAGTTGTGTACCTACATTGAAAAGTAGGAAACCATTTTCCAATATTTTTGTTCAAAAACGTCTCTGCTGTATGCGAAGACGATCCTAGACCACGAGCCACAACCACGACAACGATCCGAGTCCACTTGCATCAAATTTTTTTGAATAATCTACACAAGTAATAAAATCGTAGACTGTCTTCATTTGTAATCACTTCACGCATATACCACTTATTGAATTAAAAATCTAATTTCTGAAAAAATTAACCTTCTATCTGAGTAACATATAAGTCTATTTTCTCGAAATCGACCCACTCACTCAAAAGATTAAAAGAAATCGAAACCTCACAGACCACCGTGCAACACGTCACCGGGAGGAAGTGCTTTTTTCGTATATGTATGTACAATGAAAATGTAGTACGTACAATGAAAATATATTTGGAAATAAAATTAAGACGGCGTTATGTTTTGTCTGAATCGAAATAAATAAAAAATTGTCTACATCCATTCTAATATTATAAATACGAAAGTCTGCGTTTTCACTGTTAAACCACCGGACCGATAGATAGTTTGACATCATACGACGGACATAGGTTATCTTTTTTTTTTTAAATCTATCCATAAGGGGGATGAAACTTTGTACGGGAAATGCTAAACCGTTGAACCGATTATGATAACATTTGGTACAGAGATAATAATTGCCCGAAAGCAAATGTAGGCTATTTTTTCAAAAAATTTAGTGAATGAAAAAATGATATGGTTTTTGTATATGTGACGTCATCATATACAATATGATATGCCAATATGGCGGATGATCCACAATAGGAAATACCTTTTTTTCAAGACCTCGATCAATATGGGTATCAAATGATAAGAAATACACAGAAGAATGTTTTTGTATATGTGACGTTATCATAAATCCAATATGGCTAACTTTTTTGTTCAACACCAACAATATAGGTATCAAATGAAATGGAAGACGCAAAGGAAGGTTACTCAACATGTGACGTCATCATAAATTTAATATAGCGGATGCTACGCGAAAGGAAGTAACTTTTTGTTTAAGATCTTCTATAGTATCGGTATCCAATGTAATGGACAACACAGGAGAAGGTTTCTGTATATTATGTGATCTGCGCACGTGCGGCATTGCAAAACACATGCTGGGTACTCGGCCGAAATTAATTTTTTGTATAAAGTGATAATGGGTGAAATTTCTAGGTTCTTCGGGGAACTAATTATGACAAAGACTTCTATTTTCAAATCGACGTCTTTGTCATAATTAAAAAAAATTAATAATGCATGTTAATTTTTTTAAATGATATGACATGGGTATCATTTTCGAGGTTTCTCGGAGTACTGCTTACAAAAGTCTATTTTCAAATCTGAAATGGCAGACATTACTATATTCAATAAATTGATATAGGCGTCATTTTTAAGGTTTTTCGGGGTGCAGATTACAAAAATGACGTTAATTTTAAAATCCAAGATGGAGGACATTATTCTTTTAGTAAAATGATATGGGTGTCATTTTTGAAGTTGCTCCTGGTGCAGATTACGACAATAATATTTTTTCTTAAACATAAAATGTACATTAAAATGTACATAGTATGCTATACGATCCATACTATCTCACAATAATAAGTATTATTCTTGCAAAAGTATGTCTGTCTGTCTGTTACGTTTTCCCGGCTAGACCGCCAGTTCGATTTTGATGGCATGGATCTCCGTGCCATCAAAATCTAGTTTGAAACCGGGAGTCGAACATAGGCTGCTTCGTTTATCAAAGATCTTTTCATAACGGGATGGAAACGGGGATAAAACTTTGTGTGGGAAATGCTAAACCGGTGAATCGATTACGATGTTTAAGACAGTGATAGACTTTTTTTAAAGGAAAACACAAAGGTTACTTTTATGAAAAATCTACCCATAAAGGGGTGAAAAAGAAACACTAACTCGGAAAAGTCACGGAAAATTTTTCCACGCGGAAGAAGTCGCGGGTACAGCTAGAACATCATTAATACAAAAACAAAGAAAAAGTAGAACCCAAAGTCATTAACCTTAATCGATTTTTTTATTAGATCTTTACCTATAAAATCGATTTTTAATACCTATGATTTCAGTGTGAATATCGATGTCTTTCATTGTACTTAGAATTCCAAATTGAAATTAAATTTTGAATGAGTAAAATTCTATGAGTTCGCGTCACGACATGATATTTATTCTTTCTTTTTATATTTGACCTCTGCTATACATAATGCAATGAGTATTACCTATGTAATACTCATTGCATTATGTTATGAGTTATTTCACTAGCGTGGTAAAACAAATTTCTATGTGTTCGATAATATTTTCCTCGTGGATATTAAAATTAAAAAATCTATTGAATTTTATAACAATTTTAAATGTATATATTAAATTTTCAGAAATATGGTTACTAATGCAAAGTTGTTGTTTAGTACCTTATATTATACAAATTTTAGACTGAAAAATTTGCAAAAAAGCCTTAGATGTTCAATTCAAACCTAATTATGCAAACTGACTTTCATTTCAAATTTAGGGTTTATTAGCAACTACTAACGAAATTTCAGGTAGAAAAATGTACGTAGGAATATTTGAAAATAAATGTACCTAATTTGAATTGAAAATGTATAATAGTCTGACTGGACATAATTTTTTACATTATTTCATAATTTTAGGTTTTCTCTTCTGTCGGCAGTCCTTAATGACTGCCTATTTTTTTTAACGAAAACTAATCGGTGAAATTTTTTTTCTACTGTCAAAAGTTGTTAAGATAAAATTATTACCTATTTCTCATAATTATAAAAAGGAAACACTCCACCAATCCGACTTTTGGGTCTACATCCATCTATTTTCAATTTGGAATAATAACTTGCTAATGCGTTATAGAAATATGCGTAATAAGCGTATATTTCATTTACAAAATAGACTAGGTTCCGTAGTGTTTTCAGAGGTTGCGATCACAAAGTAGTTGGAATACGACCTATAAATGTGATATAAGCAATAATATTGACTACACTAATTTTGCTGGAAGTAGAATTTTGAAAAAACTATTTTTTTAGGGTTCCGTAGGTCGCAACCGGTTGCAAATTTAAAACTAAGTATATTAAGCTAAAACAAGTGTCCGATGAGTTCGCAACTAGTACCACAAATTTTGCCTAGGAGATAAAGACTAGAAATCACTTTTTTTAAATTTAGGTATGTTCCGTATGTCGCAACCGCTCCAAATTGCTTGAGTAGGTAGGTATTCGTACTCCAAACACGTGGTATTCTCGCAACTAGTACCACAATTTTTGTTTTGGAATTATTCAAAAATCCAAGATTTTCTCAATTTTCACCATTTTCCGCACTTCCAAATCGGTTGCGAATTTAAGGTAATTACACACAGACATAACTCTATCGATGTGCCAAAAATCATTAGTACCACAATTAATGTAAATTGATAATCTAATTCTACTGCACTAAGAAGGTTTGTGTGTGACGTCATCGTAAATCGAAAATGGCGGGTCTCCATAATAGGTAATACCTTTTTTGTTCAATACAAACAATATGGGTATCAAATGAAATAGATTACGCAGGGGAAGGTTTCTGTACATGTGACGTCATCATAAATATGGTGGATGTTCCATAATACGAAATAACTTTTTTGTTGAACACCCACAAAATGGGTATCAAATGAAATGGGATACGCAAGAGAAGGTAACGTGTAACGTCATCGTAAATCCAATATGGTGGATGTTTCATTATAGGAAATAACTTTTTTGTCAAATGCCAACAATATGGGTATCAAATGAAACGAAATACGCAGGGGAAGCTTTCCGTATATGTGATGTAATCATAAATCCAATACGGCGATGCTCCGCGATAAAAAGTAAATTTTTTCAAGACCTCCAACTATGTGGGTATCCCGGTTTCCCGGTTAACCTCGTTAACCCCTAGAAGTCACGGAAAATTTTTCCATGCGAACGAAGTCGCGAGTACAGCTAGTATTGTATAAATCCACATGTTACGTAGCGTAAATCGATTTCATTAGTCATTACCATTAAGTCAGCTGACCGAATCTGAGTTCTGGAATTTTTTGAAGATGCTTCGTTTAGAGGCGAAACAAGTGTTCATTGGAGATTTTGGGCATAACTTATTATTAACTTGATCATTTTATTATTGTGTTACATACGTAGTGAAAAACATGTAATAAATTGGAAAATGCAAAATTCATGAAGGCGACGCATTGATAAATAAAAATTTAGTCTAAAATAGACCTTCTTTTCTTTGCAAACGCGCCCGCGCTAGATCATGAAAAATACGAAAAAACAGTTACGAAAATAACGAAAGTCCGAAAAATGTAAATTTCTGTTTTAAAAAAGGTTGCTTTGATATATTTTTTTTTGGGTTACAAAAGTCAAAGGCAAAAAAAACAAACCGTCTAAATTTCCAACGCGTCGCCTTAAATCTATTGTAAAGTATTTAACCGTCAAGACTTCCAAAGGTTTGTATAAAAAAATTATTCTTAGAAGAGAAAATTAGGAATCAAGTATCATTGTTAGAGATCTGTTCCATAAATTCAAAAAAAGAACATTTATGGAGTCATTACGGTGTCCGTCATTCGTCCGTCTGTCACAGCCGTTATTTTCGGAGACTGTTTGACGTAGACAAATGAAAGGAACAGTTACAGTAGGTTAATAGTACCACAAGACAGGCGTTAATTTAAAAAATCGAGTTCTTTTTTAAATTAACGTTCGAATATAACACTCAAAAATCGAGTTCGATTTTTGAGTGTTATTTTGGGGGCTTGAATAGAAAGTTGAATATTTTTTTACTGTCATAATGTTTGATATTAAATTAAAGCTTTTTAAACTATAAATTCGAAATGGTTATGTTATTTTGAGTTACTTTTTATTTGACGCTTTTTCGAAAATACGCGCCAAAATTACTGTTCCACAAATCCACAACCTAATCTCCTAAAACATCTTCCAGAAAAATTTGTAAGAAATCATAATTATGATTATAAGAAAAAACAAAATTTGTAAGAAACCACATTCACAGCAAGATGTATATTGATGGAAAATTATCAGGATTGCATTTTTTTAAACACTAAATAAATTTTTTGCATTTAAAGAAAGCTACACTTTTGCGCTACAATTTTTTTGCGGTTGGCAGTATTGTAACAATTGACAGACTGTTAAAAGTGAGGGGGTTCTCAATTCCTCTGTAAGTCTTTTTGTTTTTTATATATTTTTATATAACTTTTTTGTTTACGAACCAATTTCAATATTTCTTTTTCCGTTGGGTTCAGTATCTGTAATTTCAAGTTGGACCCTGTTGGTGGATGGTATATAGTATAAACTGACAAAACGGAATTGTAATTGCGAAAATATTATCTGCACTTGATTGGTTTTTGAAATTTTTCTTCTTTTGGCGCGTTTGAAAAAACAGATCAGAGTATATGTTTTGGCGTATGACGAAGTTGCGCTCGCGGATATGACACATAATATGCACATCATGAACATATTTATATTATTTTTTATTTCATTGATTTCAAGTTGATTTCAAGCGGCTAGTTTTTTTTTTTATATGTGGCCAGTTTTGCTTTTTATATGTGGTCAGTTTTGCTTAAAAACGATAAAGAAGTATAACTTCTTACGTGCGCCCACGAGTAGGTGCACCCACACAGATACTTTTCTTAATGTCATAATATTAATTACTTTTTATTATTATTTATATATTTAATATATATATATGTATATATATATATTTAATATTATTTAAGATAATGTGTAGTTTTAAGTTTGTAAATATTAAAATATGTATGTACTTGTAAATAAAGATTACTTTTTCATATTATACTAATGTGAATATACTAATGTGAATAATGTGCGATACTTACAATATTTTCGAAGAGACCATTGAACACGAAGAAATAAAGATAGGATTATTTTCAGATTATTCTCACATTTTTAACGGCATTACTGATCATACCTACATACATATATTCTTATGTTTGAGGTTCCATATTTCAAAACGAAAACCGTAACATGGTAGAGGTATTATCGCGGAAAGTAAATGTTAAGCAGTTTAAAAAACCTTTGAAACTGCCGGGTAACAGACTGTTTTATCGACTCGACAAAGTCACCAAATTGAAGTTTCTATTTGTGTCTGTCATTTCTAAATTCAAAATTGAAAGATAAACATACGGGATACCAATCTGTAATTTTCGTATTCTGAATTAACACGAATGACGAGAATCGAAGAGCGACATGTCCCAAAGAACAATATTTTATTTACTGTTCTTTGGCACATGTCGCTCTTAACTGCAATTTATGGATGCGTAGTCAAACTTGGAACCTCTATGATTTAGTCATAGGTCACGAATAAACATTTTTTAGTCACTCTTCATAGTTTGTGTTAACAATTGTTTTAAGTTAATTGGATGGAATAGACAAATACTAAGAAAAATTTACTAGATGGTCGGGATACCGATAGCTAACTAAGATATTCCAAACAAACACAAATGACGACAAATTGAGTTGTTAACGAGTGCGATTATTTTATGACGGATTATCTCATTTACTATTGATTTATGATTCGATAATAAATAAAACTAATACGGCGTCACAATAAACTGATGGTAACATTGTCCAATCCGGTTGTGATTTATAGTTACAACAATGTAAGCAACAAGGATTGCTCAACTGCTAAAAAAATCAGAGAATTGTTTTACATAGTCTTGAACTAGTTCTATGTATTAAAAATTCGAACGTTTGTTTGTCCTTCTTTCACATCCTTTCACCATGAGAAAGTAAGTGATTCACATAGAAAACTCGAGTTCATGAGAACGAAGTCGCAGGCGGTCGCTACTTAATAATATACTGCAGTTAAAAATAAGTTATTCAAAGTTTTTCACTCTAAAATATTCATAATCCGAATACACGAAACCGTACACTTATAAATCGTTCGCACCGACCTACTTACACACATTCGACTATCGAGTTTTTATTGCAAATTTTAAAATTAAATATGTAGAGGTAGAGAAACCATGGAAAGAGCTTTAGCGTATTATATTCTCTTTAAAGGAAACTGTGACACAAAAAAGTAGATGTCAATCATATTTCTGTAAAAATTTAAGGAAAAATTATTTCATTTATTTATTTCATTTTATTTTATTTAGTCCTCTCTGACTACCCCGTTGGAGATACAGCTTGAAAATATGTATGTATGTATGTATTTGATTTGGAAAATGCCTCCTGCTATTTCTACTGAGGACCGTTACCGAATTACTACTCTGCACCAACAAGGGCGAAGTATTAGTGCCATATCGAGAGAATTATTTATATCGGTAGGCTTATAATAATGTCACTAATCTATCAACGCATTGTTCAGTTTTACATTTTTTTTCAAAACTATTTAGTACTTTATTTTTTTAGCGAAATACAGTAAGCTTATGGGTGAGAAGGTATGCGGAAGAAAGCGACGTGCTAGACCATCGTCAAAGAAATCGTGGCTTTGCGGCGTTATCAAATGAACAACGCTTTGAAATGTTACGAGCTTACGAAATAGATGGGTTTATATCAACTAGACATTTTGCAGAGCGTTTCGATGTGCATACTAAGACTTTAAGAAATCATTTACATGCAACGAATTTACACCATAGATACCTGCTTATAAAGTAGATTTATTTGAAGCTCATAAAATTGCACATGTTAATTTTGCACGGCAATATTTGAATTTTGATTGGTTGTCTACAATTTTTTCGTATAAAAAAACGATTAAATGGATACATCACAGTCGACTGAATTTATGGCAGTAGTATAACCATACACGCTGCCAAGTAAAAAAACGTTATACGTAATAGAGAGTCGGGCCGTATCGCGTGTAACTTGTGGGGCTGGATGAGTTTTGATGGAGTGGGAGACATCGTTGAGCTACCTCCTGGAGCAAATGCTATCAATTATATCAACATGTTGGAGGCGAGTATGCTGCCCACTTTGCTCAGGGTACCTATGGTGTTCTACGTGCACGATAACAGTAGAACACACACGACAAGGATAACCAATGCCTGGTTATTCTAACATCCTGACATTACGGTGATTCCATGGCCAGCTAAATCGCCTGATCGTAACCCCATAGAAAAGTAATGGGCTTAATGATGCAAAGATGAAATCACCGTAATTAAAGGCGAACGGAGGATCTCGTGCAAAATTGTAGAGACATATGGGAAAATTTGCGAGGGACCAACATTTGCACTCGCATAGGCGAGTCTATCCGTACGCGATTCAAGTTGTTATAGATAACAACGGTGCATACACTCGATATTGATTGCAAATTTCGGTCGTTCGTATATTTTCTCATATGCAAGCAACATTGAACTTGTGAAATGACCTTCCTTCTCATGTCCATCATTCCAAAGTCAACGGCCATTTTTAAGAAAACATGCTCAAACATTTTCTTGCAAAATTCCTAAGTTGTTGCAACTAAACATGATACCATTCTCACTTCATCATCAATCTTTATATATATTTTTATTATTTTATGATTATTATTAATATTATTATATTTATGATATATTATTCTTCTACACCGCAGTTTCATATAAAATGTCTTCCACAAAGGTTGTCTGGAAGAAATCGCTTTAAGCGATAAGACCGAATTGCACACATTGGGTTTAAGTTTAATTGAAAACGTTTTTTGTTAGAATGGGCGCAGAAAAAAATTATCTATCTATCTAACATTCTGCATATTGAACATTTAACGTATACATGGTTAATTTAAAAATACTAATAAACTCTTAGTGCAAAATTCCTGTTAATATACCTAATGACTTTTGTTCTACGACTTTTTTCAAAACTCAATACGTTCCTCAAAAAATATTTGTTAAATTTTGTTGTACTGTCTGAAACGTAATTACTCTGTACGTATTTCCAATGGTGCAGTGCAAGCGCACCGGGCCTTAACGCCGCGCTGCCCATGTGCCGCTTTAGCGACTGGGTAGAGTGGTGCCATTTTCAGAAACATTTGATATATTATTATTTTAGTATGAAAGAAAAAACTTATGAATTTTTGAAAGTTGTAAAACAAAAGTTATCTTAGGGATAATGTTTCGTACAAGATTAATGTTAATGTTTAGTACATTGGCGTGCAAAATTAACACGTGGTTCTATAGCTTCATCTATCTATCTATATCTGGGAAGCAGGATGTTTGTGGTGTAAATTCATTGAATACGTAAATACATATTGGACAATCTGCTGCCGCAAATGAAAAAAAAATTAAGTTTTTGCGTTTTGAATGTTTTTATTGAATTCGGTGGAATGCACGCATTTATTTTCTCTTTAGGAATTAGTTTAATTTAAGAGTTTCGCTTCGATGAGCTTCGACTTTGCATTACTACCGGGAGTAGTCTCTAATTTGGTTAATGAAGTTGTTTTTATTTTTTTTACCCTTGTTTTCATTTTTGTAATATTTTAATAAATGATCGGAAATTAAGATAATTTAATTTCTTTAATTTCTTATTATTTTTAGTTATGTCATGCATGACTTAGAAATAATTATGAAAGTAGCCTTATTTATTTATTTTTGCATACATGAGGATACACCCGTTCAAGACCTTGAAACGAATACAAATTTAAATTTCAAAATTTCAGCTGCCATCCCATCGTCTGCAATTCGTGTCTTTCTATTCGTCATCAATCGTGTGATCTCGTGATTGTATAATACGGCCAATTTAAAGCGACGGCCAACCTGCTAAACATTCCCTTTCCGCGATAGTACAATAAATGCAAAATATATAAATATACCTACTCTCCTCCATAAACTCCTGTGGTTAACTAATCATATAACTTGAAATTTCTATCCTAGGTCTTACAGATTTTCAGTAAAGAATTTTACAAATTTACAGTTTTATAAATACTAAACACTGCGCTCCCAGTATGTTCTTAAAAGTGTGAACTCTATTTATTTTTCAATAAACTCTATTATAGATAGCTCACACTTGATGAAATATTAAATATTATGTTCAATGTAGGCGCAATAACAATTTAAAATATTTTTCCTACTTATTAAATTCCAATGTATTGGCTTACAAAAATACCTACATTAAAGCATCCGTATGAATACAATTAAGTGTAAGTTTACAGTTTAAAACAGCTTCATAAATGTTATACAACTGTATTAGTTTTTGTAAAGAAAATGGCTGAAAAGTGGAAAATTTCCCGTTCATTTAAAGGGCACCTGAGGCAATTTATTGGAGTATATTCGTCTCTGTCCTGAACTTTCTCACTGACAGGACACTGTATTGCATTGGCTGCATGCAATTAAGTTAGTTTAGTGCTAGAGAAAATTAAAAACCACACCTACATTTTGTTTTGTCCTTTTTAAAGTTACATGGGAACTTCTGTAATTTAGTTTTGTCTGTCTATCTTTCAATATATCTATATTCTATTTACGACAAATGAAATAGATTGAGAATAAAATAGAAGAAAAAAGAAAGAAGTAAAATTCATTATCTTCAAGAATGTGTCGAAAAAATGTTCCGTCAGAATAATGATCTAATTGCCAAATTATTCTGTAAAATTATATACATTCTAACATCTAGTGAGCCATTTGACTCCAATGTATACTAATAACGCAAAAGCACAAACGAGTAGCTACGTAATGAGAAATTAAAAAATGAGCATTTGGACGGTTTCATTAATTAATTTTTTTCAACTACTTCTTCGTATGAAGTTACTACGGAATTCTAAATTAATGCACGAAGAAACCCTCTTGAGCAGTTTTAGCACTAATCGATACGCCACTGCCTTTGAGGTCAATTTAAGAATTTTTTTTTCAGAATTGGGGCTCGTGAAGGAAATCGGAAGATAAGCTTACACGACAAGTTAACTAAATATAAATTGAGAATAAAACAGAACAAAAAAGAAAGAGGTAAAATTCATTATCGTCAAGAATAGTTCTGTTTACACAGTTAGATGGAAGATTATAAAAAAATGTTTCAACTGAATAACACTACCATACATATAAGCTTATGGATGTATACAGTATGTATGTAAAAGTATGAATGAAATCAGACAAGGGCAGAATTTCCAATCGTTTAACTCTGTGAATGCCAAATATGTATTTTTATGCCACTACGAAACAAAATGGCGTTACTATTTAAACAGCGTATCTATTGGTATGTATTTATGTATGTTCACCTGTTCACTCACAAAGCCGAAAGCACTTAAAAGATTTCCATGAATGAAGTATCGTTACATTCGGCGGAAATATGCGCATGAAATAAGCTAGGTTGTCAATTTAAAAATTCATTGCGACGTCAGTAGTATGTCATAAAGTCAAAGACTGAAAAAATTCACCAGAACCATTATTATAAACATAAATTTCAAGAACTTAAAAAAGAAAATTATAACACGCACCAATATATATAACGCGTAGGGCAAACAACACTTCAATTAGAACTTTGATTAGAATTAGAACAATGATTTTCATAATTATTTAAAAATTGAATTCTTTAAAAGTGTAATTAAAATGAAATGACATAAACTAAAACCAAGTACGTATTCAAATAAAACTTGCTAACAAGACGAAATAATTATAATTCTTTGATTTTATTGTCGAAATCTGAAGTCGTTCTGAATGTGTACGCACTAAGCACTGAATAGAAGGAATTACGTTAAACTCATCTTCTTTGCAAGTGTTATTTAAATGCGTAGTTGGGTTTTAGTTCTATAATTGACACATGTTTTCTAGTTGCATAAGACTACTAATGAAGGACAGGTACATCTTCCTCAAATCTCCTAAAAATAAACCTATAATTATAAATATCTGATTTACTTCTTATAATTAGTATATAATTTGTTATAATATAATATGTTTAGTTCGTAATTTTTGATTAACTAAAAAAACGATCACCTATTTTTTACCGTGAAAATTGCTTTTGGCGTTCATATGACTAAAATATTTGGAAGTGACTTTTTAGTAACACTCTGTATAACGCGAAATTGCACGCAAGTGGCGGATAGTCTCAAAAATATGACTGCATCATCTTAAGCGAGAACTAGATTGCTGAAATGAGAGCATTATGAATGGCTTCCTGCCACAGAACGAAGTCGAATGAAACAATGTAACGGTGGAAGTGTAATTTTCTTTTATGCGTTTTACAGGAAACAAGATAATGTCATTTGATTTTTTTGTTCGATAAATTGTTTGTTCTTCTGTAACTTCTTGTTCGTTGACTCCTTTGTTCCATAATTTGCTTGGGAAATGTTTTCAGAAAGATATTTGATTATCTTTTATTTAATTGAAGCGTAATACATAATGACTTCGCTGTGATGTCTCATCACATGATCACATAGTTTTTGAAAAAAATAGGCTTATCTTAAACATTTTTTTAAATTCTACGTTCATTTCGGATATCAATACATTGAATTCAGTTAGACTACAAAAAAAAACCGGTCAAATGCAATAATTTTTGTGATACTTATTGTCAGATGTTATCAACTGAATAATAAAGTTGTAGTCGTAGAGCTTACTATATTTTGAACGTTATGCAATCCTCATAATTGTCCTTCAAACTACACCTTATTCACATATTCATGATTTCTTTTTGTAAAACTTTTAGTGATCTTTTTGGAAGCAAAGTTAAAAAGATTACGAAACATTTTCCCGAAAATATGTTTAAAAAAGTAACACAAAGCACATGTAACATGTTATACTTTATAAAATTAATTATTTAAAGAGCTTTCATTACTTTTTCTATACGATGATCTGTGCAATATTTTTTTTAATTTTATATTTAAAACTTTATATTTTTTTTTAAATTTATATTTCAGCTGTTTACGTCGAATAGTCTGTGTGAAATACGTTTTCGATAGACAGACGAACACCGAAATGGTTTGATAAACATTGTTTTCCGATTTTGGTATACAGACAATAAAATATAAAAGTTAAAAAAAAACAAACTATAAAAGCTAAAAAAAACAAAAAGTTATCAAGTGCTCTCACAAATGAGTTTACTAATTAATTATTCGATTGATTTGAGTAAACATACTTGTTCACGGTATTGAATTCGCTCTGTAATAGCTTGAAAATTAAATGCCGTCGACACTTATTCAATTATGTATGAAATTACTACCTTACTTTAGATCATTTGTGATATTTGTTTTATTACTGCCTATTTTTTAAACTCTTGACAGTTTCCACAGTGTAACGGTGGTTTAATTGCTGAACAGGAGTTTCCGCACGCCTATTACCTAACTTGCAGACGGTATGCGACAGCTAAATATCGCTCCAAAACGAGAATTGGTGTAGATGTTGCTGTCTGCAAGTTTTTAGGTATAATAACCCCGCTGGGGCTAATAATAATAATAATAATACTCCAGACAATTACACAGATTGTGTGACCCCAAACTAAGCAGTAAGCTTATACTATGGATATCACATAACTCTGGGGGAGTACACAGTAACACCCAGACTCCAAGCCAATTTAGAAAAGTTCGTTTCCTAAATTGACCTGACCGGGGTTCGAACCCGGGACCCTAATTTGGAAAGCAGATGCATATGCCACTGCACCAATGGGCCAGTCGAATCGAAGTGGGGTTGGTTCCCGATCGCGTAGTTTGAAAAGAAATGGCATAAGTCTTCCAATTATCTGATAATATTCTGAAATACCGACTTTCACCCCTAGTGAGATTCTGTTAAGAAACATATTTCTGTAACTCTACAGAACAACGTACACGCAGGGTACACGCATTTATTTCCTTAATGTAGCATAAATAAAATCAGAGATAATTGATAAATAAAGCCACAACATTTCGATACTGACCCAATTAAAAAATTTGTGGTTCTAGTATGTAATACCTTCAAATACTTAATGTAACGATATTTATAAAACTAAACTTTCAGGTATCCTAAACACATGTATATAAAAACAAATTACTTATACGATATGACCGTCATACAATATGACCGTAACAAGGTGGGATAGAGGCAAATTCATACCATCATTAATCATTAGTTAGTAGATATTTTTTGTTTTATTGTTACAACTTCTGATAGACTTCGCTTCCATTTTATCGATGTAATTTAATTAAAATCGTTTTCTCTACATTTTGACCTTATACGTAAAAAATGGTTCGTGTTTTCTACTACTATAGAAAAGCATTACATAACCTAACCTCATCGTAAAGAAAAACCTGGGATGTCGTAATTTCAAGTTAAATCCACTATTTTTACTAAAGATATACAAAAGTAAACATTGATAATGATATAATAAGCGTTAATTGAATCATTTAGAACAATAATTATATTTATATGTATGTGATATAATTTCAAGTCAATTTTGTGTGGTTTTCATTAATTAAATATAAGTTAACGCGTTTTTTTAGGTTATTACTGTATTTCTCAAGCTTTTTACGTTAATTTTAGTTTAAACAGAATCAATTTCATGAAGAAACTTACGCATTTTGACGTATTGCAGCAATGACTCTACAAGACCTTTGTTTTTGTGCTAAAATATGGAAATTGTGGAGAAAATCTTTTTCCACGGCGTCTCAATAACACTTGATGGTATGTACAATGGGACGTTATGTGTAGTAATACGTAGTGCAAGCCAAAAATAGACGACTAGCAGCTACACTTAACGTAAATTAGCCTCGAGAAAGCTTCGCTTTCACAGATTATAAACACAATTTTTTTTATAAAGAATAAAGGTTTTCATACACTACAATTTATGCACTATATCATATTGTGTTTAACTGAAAAACGTCTTGGTTTTCTGTATGTTTTTGGTTAAACGTCGGCGCGTAGCCGCGACTCAAACACTACTGAGCGCAGGCTGTGCCGATTCACTTGTATCGGTTTTTCAAAAGCCTCGATGTGCACATTTTCCTAATAAAAATTGAATGCCTAATAGTAAATATTTTAAAATAAGTACAAAATTTTGAAAAGTTAAAAAAATATAATAATACAATGAAAAACAATGATAAACGAATGTCTTTTTTAAAAATTCGTTATGTTGCAATAATTTAAACCGTCATTTCAAAATTTTGGGATTCGAACAGAAAATTTGAACACAGGATATGATAAATATGACTAGATGAAGAAGATAGATATTCAAAATAAAATTCTTTTTTTAAAATCTGTTTTGGCGGCACGACATTCGCTGGATTGAGTGCGCGCGTCGCCCTGCCCGGTCGATACAGCCAGTCATGTGCTCTGTATGGCGACAGACAGTCTTTCTTGTTTTACAATTCTAGGGGTTCACTATCGGTCTTATTACGTTTATTTTCCTTTACATTCGAGAAAGAAAGTACTACACTCCATCTTCAGCGAAACGTACTTCGAATACACACGAAAAAGGGTCTTAGAAAACCGCAATAATTTTGTAGCGTAAAGTATCTTATATTTTAAGACCAGCATGGGCAATAGAAAAATGCTGTTTTTTTTATTGCAAGGGCAAAGGACGTGACGTATTCTTTCTATCTTTATGTCTTTTATAAAGAATCATGGAAAAATGCCGTCGGTCAAATTTGTTTTCTGTAAAACAATTTGCACTGAATGAAATATTTAAAAAGTTATCACATATTTTAAATAACTTAACATTGAATAAAGCACATTGAAATAATTCTAATTATTTATATATAATAAAATAACAGTTTACACAAGTTTTCGCACAGATAATGATAATTTGCACAGATAATTTGCGATAAATCTATCTCTATAGTTAAATAAAGTTATAAATGTATCTTTAACATTAGGGTGGGCTAATTTCACTCTGTTTAATAGACGTTATGAATATGTGTGCTATATATTAACATCTAAATATATTTCGCCATTATTTTAAAATTCTTTTTAGTTTTATTTTTTGCAAGATAATTTTCCGTTCTTTTCAATCAAAAGAAAATTAAATTCTTATTTTTTTATGAAAGGAAAGTAGTGGAAAATAAGGACAGTTTCTCAATTATGTTTCTATTAAAAAGTAATACCTAATATCTTTAACGAATTTTATAATTCATTTCAAACCACAAGGCGATAATTTCTTCGACGTTTGTAACTTTGAATACTATGTCTCAAAATGTATTCACTATTTTTTCTGGGAAATTCAGTTCCAAGAAGCGTTTAGAAATTCATTTATTTATGTGAAGTTCTTATAATTTTTAGAACCTTAAATTTGACACGTGTTTCACCTCTCAACGAAGCACCCTCAGGAATTTCCAGAAATCAGATTCGATCAGTTAACTAGCACATAATGCTAATTACTAATTTTTATTGTCGATATAAAATTTATTAATAACAAAAAAGTACATACATATGTTAATATTTACAAACTTAAAACTACACATTATCTTAAATAATAGAGTTCCTCAAATTTGCCGCTTAGAAAGCTGTCATTGCTCAAGGTACCTAGCAGACTGGCAGCATTGCCTCTTTGAATAGCCAAACTGATTCGTTGGCGGAAGAAGCTGCCAGCCAAGCGGTCTCCCGAAGCCTCAACCAGTCTCTTACAAATATCAGAAACCAGTCGATGGGCTTCGGGGCCTCAGGGACCCAAAGTTCCGACTGCAAAGGGCGTAAATATGAAACTCTCAGAGAGAGTCGCATACTTACACCGCTTCAAGTTCTTGGCAGTGCTGGCCGCGGCACCTGCTGACTTGGAAGTCGCCGGCACATGGGAAACAGCAAGTGTATCGACACAAGTGGCATCCCACACCAGCGATCTTCCAAGTTTCCAAGGAATGAGCATCAAACCATCCGGTCTCCTGCCGTCGCTACGCGCAATACCTACAGGCTCTAAGACTGCAGGAACGCCAGCGGCGAGAAGAGCCCGCCGAATGACGTCATTCAAGGCAGCATGTCGTGACATGCGGCCCGCACTACGTAAACAGGATAAACTGTGGTGACCTAATACATCGACGAGATCACCACAGCGGCAACGGTGAGGAAGGTTAGTCCTGGCCCCCAGACGAAGGGATACTATGAGAGAAAGCGTGGTATTGTCAATTAAGGTTCCTAAGTTTTTTGAAGGTATTACCTTCAACCAGTGTCCTGACTCCTTCTCAGAAACAGCCAGGAGGCTAGACCGATCTTTTTCGGTACTACAAGAATCTAAAAGTTGTAAATGAACATTTTTGCATAGAGGCTCATCCCAGTGTTTCTGAGGAAAGGTCTAGGTAGGCAGGTTAGTACTCGGACATACACTTAACCAAGCATTTCGAGCGTCAGTCAAGCACGGCACCTCAACCGATCCTAAGGAAGGGCGAAAAACAGATAGGAAAAGGTTTTCCGTGCTGTAGACTGACGAAAGAAAATTTTTATTTATGTTTTAGCAATTGGAAAAATCTTGTGATAGGGTTTGGTACAAAGTTATAGTCCGGGAGGTAGCGCTATAGTTGAGCGAGTCATTTTATATCGGCTTTAATTCATAACGATAATAGTTTTCCCCTAACACATAACAGTTCCGAACGTCAACTGCTTCGATAGCGGTGGAGCTAAAGGAGACAGCATGAAAAAGCCAATTGAAACAATAATTTCAAGTTCTCGGCAATTTTTCTATACCGAAGGAACATTTTTGCTCGGTATAAAAATCATCGGAGCAGTTTTTTTTCCAATGACTTTTTTATAGCTCCACCGCTAGTGCGACAACTGACGCTCACTTTACTGATTTCTGAACATTAAACAACTGTTTGAAATAAAATTCATTCGGTATAAAATTCCTAGAAAAATTGAAAAGAATGTAGATCCGTGGAGTGGGATGTATAGAAAGCCGAACTCTTTTTAAATGTTGTATCATCTATCGCTACTTTGAACTAAACAAATTTTTTATAATTACCGTCCGTAGTCTAGTGGAGACATTCGGACTCGAGTCTCCTTTACATTGTGACACTATCCGGGCCTCGCGGTTTCAACTACGCTAAAGTTGATTTTTTTCCAGTATAAAAAGTAGTCTTTATTACATACATACGTACATATGTTCACGCCGTATCCCTAACGGGGTAGTCAGAGAGGACGGAGCGCCAAGCGTTGTGGTCGTTACATACCTCTTTCGCTTCCTCAAATCTCATCATTCTCCTCACACATTTTCGCCTAGGTATGCGAGTGCTTTTGACATTTCCGTCGGCTAACACTCTAGCTATTAGATCTTCATAAGTCAGCCTTTTTCTTCCTTGGCTTCTTTTACCACTCACTGCTCCTGCTCTATTTATTTATTTATTTATAGTCTTTATTATTCTATAAAAAGTGTTCTACTTTCTAGTGGAAGTCCCGTCAAAATCAGTTTGCCCATTTCAGAGATTAGTCCGGACAAACAAACAGACATACAGGCAGACGAAAATTTAAGAAAGCGTGTTTCGGTTTTGGTTCGGTTTTGCGGTTACGTGCAAATAAAGATTTAAGTTTAAGAAAGAGCCTTTATTTCGAAATCACAGACAGACATTTAATTTTTATGTGTAGCTGTAGATAATGGAAATGTGATCAAACAGTTTTCCAGTTACGGTTTTCCATATACAAACTAGCATTTCATGATAGTATTTCGTATATCAAGTAACTAAGTGAATAGCCTATAAAGCTTCTTTTATTATTAAGCTTGTATAGACTCAGGTGTTACTTTGCGGAAATCCATTTCATGTAATGAACTCCTAAAATCTTTAGCTATTTTCAGCTCAAACTCCAATAATCAGCTAACCAGCACCGAATCGGTGCTGGTTAGCTGACCGAATCCTATCTCTGGTATATCCTGAGGATGCTTCGTTCAGAAGCGAAACACGTGTGAATATAGAGTGAATAGGCACTTACTAGATCCACGTGCTACATCTTAGGCTCCACTGCTACTTAAAATCAGGTGCATTAGGAGTCAAACGTGGACCTAGTTATCATAAAAAAAAAGAAGAAAAATCGTGTCGATTGGTGATTTTTGGAGTTTGAGCGGAAAATAACTAAATATTTTAGGAGTTTATCACATAATTAAGCTTGTAAGTACTGGTTCGTATTAAATTGTGTTATAGGTGTCACATAAACGACTAAAAAACTACGTTTCCTAAATTGATCTGAAAAGGGATAAAACCTCAGACCATCGGTGTGGAAGGTAAATTAGCTAATCACCACACTAATGGACTAGTGAACTATAATCTACAGGCGACCGTTACACACTAGGTGACTGTCAGTTCAGCTTTGTATCCAGGTAGGAAAATATGTGGGCGTCCAAGCAAAAAGGGTCAAGTAGTGGGGTATTGCGTAAAGACTAGATTCGGAATTAAGAATAGACAATTGATAATAAAGATTAAAAAAATATTCAAAATCTGGCATATTTTTTTTATCAGATATTTAAAGTTGAAACTCTGAAAAAGCTTGTTTTGAGAAAAAGCATTTTTAAAGTTTTGTTGAAAGAAAAAAGACACTTCTACTTGTTTTTTTCTACTTAGAAACATCATATAAAGTCATTTACTATATGAATTTGTAGATAATTGAGCATTAATTAATAATAATCAATTAAAATCGCAAAATGCCATTTTTTAACCCAAATTTACAAAACTGCGTATATCTCGGAAATTAAATGCCGCCCATTCCATTGGTGTTCCCTGTCTGTCGTAAGAGCGACTGAAGGAGCCCATAAGGTTCCGATCGATTGGAGTGTAGGCTCTGGTCATCCATCAATGAGATCCCGAGGTCACAGTATAAACATAACAGCAGGTCTTCATAGAAATCGAGCATGCGCGGTTTGTATGTGTGCACGCTAATAGCCACGATTCGTGGCACGCACACAACGACAATATTTTGGGTGAATATGAGCGATAATTGTAGCGCCAATTGGAGTTCACACGCGACGCAAGCATGCGGCTGCTTCCGTTTGTGTTTAATTCGTTCTTTAGATCGTCACAAATACAAAAATATATAAATCGCTGAAACGAATGTATTTTAATGTCCTTAAATGCCTAAATAATTTTTGTTATTTGAATTCAGAGTTATCATTCTTCAACATAACTATAAGATTAAATTTAACGAATATGACAAACTTATCTGAATGCATTGTTTTTCATTATTATATACTAAATGTATAATTAAACGAGATGCTATCTGCATCGCACTCCCAACACAACAATCCTACGTATCCGGCCAAGAGTAGGCAAATACGTTAAACATGAGTTAACCTTCTTCTCTACATACTCTCTGCCGAGGTAGACGACAACGCGTGTGGTCCGCGCTGTCGAGGGTACTATGAGGGTCCAAGGGAGGTTTGTTACTCACTGAAAAAATATTTGAGTCGGTTTTAGAAAATTTTTATTGAACTCGCGGGTTAATTTCGGATACAGATACGGAAATTGTTGATTTCACTGAACTTAAAATGTTGAAATATTTACAAAACTGTTGTGTGTAATTAGCAAATTTATTAAGTAATATTAACTAAGGTAGGTCCGATACACACCATCAGCATACTCTTAAAGTAAATTCTTTAGTAAATTTAACTTAAACTTAAGAACGTGTAACTTCAATCTCTTTATATTACTAGCTTTTATTTAACTTGCAATGTTCGTATGTAAGTTGTCCGTTTCAAAATTTGCAAACCGTTTTTCAACCACTTGCTGGTATCCGTTCGAGCTGAAAGGCATACTTATATAAATTCGGTGACAATGTAACATTATGGTAACATCGAGCTGGTATGACGATGGAGCTAGGGTGTAGGGACTGGAACTCTCTGATGGCAAATGGTAAGACTTTGGAATAGTATGTTTTGTTATCATGAATACTTTCCGTTACACATAATGACGAAGTCCTTTCTTTACACATGATGCGGAGGGTCGGAATGTATCTTCAGTTCAAATCTTGCCAAATTTGAACCACTTCTGCTAAACTTACGATTTTGAAAATTTTCAGGTTTATTCAGCTCTGATGACACACTAAAATGATCGAAATAATCTGGTACTGCGGCCAGGATTGCCATCTCACAAGAGCACTCTTCAACGGTTATTAGTACGAACACGATACCTTGTACTTATAGTACGTTTAATTTTGATAGATCTTCATCATGACATGATGCTGCAGCCGGGATTATCTTCTTACGAGGGTATTTTTCAAAGATTAGTAGTAGAGATACGAAAAGTTGCATGCTGATTTAATTTTAACAGCCGGAACATGATTTTCACTATGAACTGATACTGTAGCCAAGATTGTCTCCTCGTGAGGCTACTTCTCGAGGATTAATAGTATAAAAAATAACATAAATGTCATTTATGGTTATTATTTTTTGTTTATGGTTATTATTTTACCATGGTTTGATGTTGCAGCCAAGATTGTCTCCTTATTAAGGAACTCCTCAACGGTTAGTAGTATGACATGAAACATTGCAAAACAAAACACCTTTCCAGCAATCCTGACCGCAGCAGCAGATTATTTCGATCATTTTAATGTGTCATCAGAGCTGAACAAGCATGCAAATTTACAAAATCGTAAGTCTAGAAGAAGCGGCTCAAATTTGGCAAGCATTGGTCTGCTACCTTTCCAGGAGAAGGAAAACTTCAAAATCAATGAACTAATACTGCAGCTAAGATTGTCTCCTAACGAGGGTTCTCCTCGACGGTTTGTAGCAGTGATATAAAACTTTGCATATAGATTTCTTTTTCACGGCTAATCATAAATTTTATCATGACTTGACGCTGCATCATAGTATCCTTTCTAAAAGTGCTTCGGTTCAGTGTGAGAGGGGTCTCGGTTCGTTCCATAATAGCCCCTCAATAACGCACCGAAGATGGCCACCGCTTTGGTATTTAAAAGCCCCACATAACTCAGTTTCACCCCCAGGGGGTTGGGTATTTGTACGCAGATAAACCACAGCCCAACCTAGGTCCAACGCTATGTTTTAACGTGTAATGCGGTGACTGATCGTTGAGTGAAATATATTTATTTCTATATAATGCAACCTAATAGCCAGAGTGTTGGCTGACAGAAATGGCAAACGTACCCGCATACCTAGGCGAAAATGCGTGAGGGGATTGATGAGTTTCAATTCGAAAGAAGTACGTAATGGCCGTGAAGCTTGGCGGTCCGTCCTCTCTGGCTACCCCTTTAGGGATACAGCGTGAAAATATGCATGAATGTATAAGGCAACCATCATTCATCAGCTACCATATAAATAGAAAGAAGTCTTGAAGTCTATCGTCGTCGGCATAATAAACATTAAAATGTATGGGATTGGCGCAATTTGAGGATAAGTCCCTTGACAACTTTTGTAGACTACAATCAGAAGCGTGGATATCAATCTCGGAAAAATTCCTAACATTGGGAGATAAATGTAAATAAAACCCCAGAAATGTTGCTGAATATTTCTCGATGACTTCCCACCTCTAGATTTCATTTCATTGACATATTGTCGTTGAGTAGACGTGGATCTGCGTCATTTTGTCATTTCTAATTTCCGAATATCCTTCCCTTGAATATCCTCATAATATGTGTGACTATTTCATATCCCGAATGAAAAATAACATGATATTGCGTATGTATGAAAGTAAAATAATATAGCTAATGCATGTTATGTCGTTTTTTTGCTATAATTAACGTGTGATACGTTTTTACATATTTATACAGCAATGCAGTGAAACGCAAAGTTCCGTGTACACTGAGGTCGTTCAACCCTTTTAAACGTTAACAGTTAAACATTAGGACATACGAGTGGCGCGGAACGACAAGCGCTTTGCACTAATCAATATTTCAATATTCAAATAAATTGATGTGAATGTATTTGCTACTGGTGCAGTAGAGCATAGAGCTCACACTATGGTAATTTATATTGCAAAAGTTCTAAATTAGCATTTCTATATTCTTAAAGCATTAAAATGCAACGATATTGTAACTTTAGGGCGATTTTAGCAAAATTGTTGAAATTAGAGACGGCGACGTGGTGTAAAATATTGTATAGTAACTTTAAATACAGAAGCCACTAAAATTACAAGATTTTGGGGCTAAAAATATATTTTTTAAAGATAGATAAAGTTTTATGAGATTATAATATGGTTTTCCATTATTCCACTTTATAATAAATTCACGTGTAAAAATATTAATCCCGAATGATAAGTGTAAACCATATCAGCTATGTTACAGCACTGCCAGTGACGATCTGAAATAAATTACTAACGCCTTCTGATTAAAAGTCTACGTGGTCTATATTTACTCATAGTAACAAAAGTTCTTCTAAAATTAGTCTAGCAGGGCTATTCATGGAGTTACTTCCACTTCATTTCCTTTCGCAATAGATATCAAGAAATAGTGCCTAATTTTCTTACCGGTTCTTTTCATCTAACTTCTTTCCGGAACAGGTGGTAGAAGTAAATTTCTAAAATACCTTCTCGTAAAAATACAAAACATAAGTCCCTATAACAAAAGAGTCACAATCACATTAAATATTATACAATAATTATTTTAAAAATTGAATTTTTGTTTAATTTTTTAATTTCTATGTATATTTTAATCACCCAGGACCGTATCGGACGTTCAGTGACTTTGGATTCCATAGCAATTTCAGAGTACATAGAAGTTTAATTTAGTAAATTAATCTAAATTCATTTAAAAAAGGGGTTCATAATTATATTATTTAATTTTATTTTCACACTTTTGTCTTTGGGTTACCAGTTCATGTAATTTTAATTTACTGCATATAAAGATGACGAACGCTTAGACAAACGAACAGGCAGACAGACATGATGAAATTACATTATACAAATAGCAAAAACATTTTCGTTTCCTAAATATCGATTCGATGGAGTCGATTACAGGATCGATGTTCTGACAATGACAATGGAATTAAAATCGCTACAGAAAACGCTCAGTTTATGACATATACTGAAAATTTAATTTCCCTTTTGTAATAACTATTAATTTATTTATTGATCGCCATATTTCTTGGAAAGTTACTTTTCCATATTGTTATTAGGAAGAACTTTGTAATTGTAATACATGTACTGAGCCAATAAGTACATAATAATAAAAGTTTGCGATATGAACATCAGAAAATCCATGAAAACTATTCGTAATGTGACTATTGTCTATGTAAATCCAAATTGCTAATAATGTAAATAACATTTTTGAGTATTTTTGAATTAAATGAGTTGGATGTTATAAAATAAAACAATGTTTATATCAAATAAATTTTATTGTTAAATATATTTTTATCCTATTTTTTTCATTTTTGTCTTTGATGTAAACAAATGTAGTGATTATAACATTTGTAACATAACTAGAGATGGGCTAGTTCGCAAATGATCGACTCGATTGTCATACTTACTAGTTATTAGTAAAACAAATCATTTTTAGAATTTTTGTCCGTTTGTGTGTTTGTGCTTCAATAAAAGTCACCAAGTCATGATAAGTGTAAAAATTTGTATTTACGAAAAATACTTAGAAATAAAGAATAGGAGATTATTGTTTGCACATCGCAAACAATAATATTCTTCTGTTATTAAATATTATTCTGTCTAACGTTTAAAATGAATTGTGCTTCGATCACAAATAAAAAACTAGATACACAATCAACGCTCCAAAAATGTCCGAACCAAATGTGCGCTCAAATGAGTATTTGAGTGCACATTGAGTGAGTCACAGATTATGTGAATTATACTTTACGCACGAGACGTAAGATTGCATTTTAAATATATATTTTTACAAACATAGTTTCAGTGTCATGCAAGAATTGTTTACAAACTTTTATAACCTTATGGTTTGGCAGTGAGGTCTACTTTAGATTAATACAATGTTACCGATAATACTATACGGTATTAAAAAGATAAACGTCAATTCGGACAATAATTTGTTTAGATTTTACCGGAGATTGTGCATCTAGTTCTTTATTTGTGATCGAAGGAATTGTGTCATTCATATATTAGAGTGAACTTAAGGAATATAGGCAACGTTTAAGTGACATGTAAATTAAAAACAAAACGCTTGACAAATAACCAAAATTTTTTTAATGCTCTACTATATTGGATAACATTTAGTGTTATTTGTCAATATTTCATAATTTCGTGTATATAACGGAAAAGCAGTGTTATTAGAGTGCTACTACGTGTTTAATACGTCGGACCAGCGAACGGTGAAAATTTAGTTCCTTGTTTGTTTACATTAAAGCAAAAAATGAAAAATTAGGATGTACATATATACTGGTACTTACCTGATGTCCGCGAAAAGCTATTTGAATCTGTTTTAATATGTCTTATATAATTTTGTTACAGACAATCAAATGAAACAAGTCTTTGGTAAAAAAGGTATTTTTTACTCTGACGGAGATAAGGAATGTTTTAAGTTTGACGCAATTTTTTATCTGTCTGTATTTATGTCTGTAGCATTGTAGCTCTCAACAGATGAATAAATTTAAGGTTATATTAAACGGTTATATTAAATATAAGGTTTTTTTAAACCTGCAGTTTCAATAGTATTCTAGTTACGTTTCGTGAAATTTACTCCAGCTATGACCAGGACATTCAGCTCTGAATCTAATATGTGAAGGGATGTTAAGTACTATAGCAGCTAAAAACGTCGCGTTTGATCTCTGTCGGCAGCCGAAGGTCTAATGATAATCGACATATTAAGGTAGTAACAAATATGAAACAAAAATTAAATTAAAAATTTAAAAACCCTTGTCTCTAAAAATAATCTTGAAAGGTGTCCTTGGAAATCAATAAATATTTGTATTTCACTATTTTTTAAGCTTAGTGTGCAGATTCCAAACAGCGGCTTTAACAAAAAACTCAATAAATAAACTTGTCACATTTGGGATATTTACATGCCTTAAGTTGTCAACATACCATTTCTCAATCAATTTTCAAACCCTCGCTGTATAAGTATAAGTCTTCCAAGAGTCGAATATTGACTAGGTAAGGTAGAGGATAACAATGTTTATGAACTTTGTAAGTTTTGGAAATGTAACATGAAATAACCCGTTGTATTTCTGAATTTGTAATACAAAGAGCTTTTAATTCAAATCCACATGATGACTCCAAACATTTTTTGTTGCTATGTAAGAGTAATGCCCGATTTCACCAACGCTATATAAGTCGTCACATAACTATGTACCCCCTAGATTAAAAGGACCCCTAAACTGGTTCTTTGATAATATTCGTTTTCATAATAATTGTAAATAGATTAGATCAGTAGGTAAGTAATGAAAATTGTGTAATAAAACAGATAAATAAAATTGTATAGTAGAAAATAAGGAATTAAAGCAAGTAAAAGGAAGTAAGAAAGAAAGAAAAATGGAACTTTAAAAGATAGAAGAAAGAAGAGAGATATAAAAGAGGGAAAGAAAAAGAAAAATAGAAATGAAAGAGTCTCTGACCGGCAAAGTTCAGGGGAAGCAGATAAAAATAGAAGAAAATAAAATATTCGTTTTCATCAATCTAACGGTTCCCTAGTAATGTCAAATATAGTTATGTGACGTTTTATTGTTTCCATAATTACTATACTAATTGCTATTCGTTTCCAAAAGTTTATCAATAAAACAGATATTATTGGTTTACTTCTAAGTTTATATAATATAACAAATTATTGTCCATGTTGTCGAATTCGGGTTCGAAAATCGAGTTTCTAAATTTAGGGGATCTTTTAACTACGTAGGGGCGCCTAACGTTTCGTGAAACGCAAAATCATCGTTAGCAATCCCCTATCTCTTTTAAGGGGTTCGCTAAGTATTAGAAAACTTTGGTGAAATCGGGCATAAGACTAATATCTAAGACTTGGTTGAGATTTGTCTTTGCGTCACCATTTTCTATGACCATTTCAGATTACAGCTGACGTCTACAGTTGCAAGTTAGTGATCTAAAAATGACTACAAAAGACAGACATTAAAACAATTCCATGAGAGTTCTTTTTTTAAATTTTAGAATGTCTGAGGGAGTACTTGACAGGTCTTGCTATTTGCTAAAGAATAAAACATTAAAATGTATAAAACAAGCTTTATTTGCCACTATGTTTCGTGACTCGCATCTGTGTTTTCAATATCTTAATTATTCTTTTCAGCAACTGGCAAGAAATTGCTTAATTATATACAATATTCATAGAGTTCAATTACATCAAGATATTTACAGCGTATTTCAAAAGGCAATTTATGTCAACAGAAAATCTTGTTAACTTTATTTGCTAAAACATTTTAACCCTCGAATACTAGTCATACTTAACGTACATAATTACTCATAATAGTATTTGTTCAATTAATTTGTTATATTACAACAGATACACGCCATATTTCATATTAATTTGTTTTGATTACTGTGAATGAGGTTATCTCTCCTGGATCATATTTGAAAATGGGCGTCCTGCAATGACCAATTTTAAGAGATTTTTCGCGAATCACAGGGATCACCAAAGAAACTAAAATTGTGCATCCATGAAGTCGCTGTCATCTTATATAGTGAGGAAAATCTTTGTAAATAAATTCTGTTTTACATAACATGCATTTTTATTTATATACATAAATAATGTATGTAAATAAAATGTGATTCTCAGTGATTCTCAGTCAGTTTCTCAGTGATTCTCAACCACTGTGCCGCGGCACTTTTGTCTGCAGCCAAATTCTTAGTGTGCCGCCAAATTTTAGAAATGTATATAGTAAAAATTGTAATGCTTTTTTTATTACGTACTGTTGTTTTCGTAGTACATATTATGTTATGTTATATTAAAAATTGTTATCATAAACTTACTTTACGTAAGTAAACAACTTTTAAACTTATTTTTTTCTTTACGTGTCGCCAAATTTTGAAATCGTTAAAAGTGTGCCGCGACAAAAAAAAATGGTTGGGAATCACTGTATTAGCTGAACCATTCACTGCTTCGCAATGGATATTTTTCATTTGAAAAATATTCAAATTACTTTCTTAACTTTTCCAATAATGTGCCAAACATACGCCATAAAGAGCATAGCCGATGAGAAATGAGAAATATATTATAAGTGACAAATAAACAAACATCGATTTATGGATTAAAGATACAGTGATTGGAAAATATTTAGGAATACGTACATACATATCTTTACACTGTACCTTTAACGGGGTACTCAACATTATTTATACTGTAAAAGTCTACAGTTGTATAGAAATTAAAACTATTTACTGGATTTCTGAACATTATATTACCATCTTATTATAATGAAATTATTGTTAAATGAGTTAATCTAAGTTTTTGTCTTGTTTTTGCAGATTTACCTGACCGGTGTGAGCGATGGTAGGTTTGACGTCCACAAAATGCTTGTAGCAATTACATATTAATGAGTTGACTTTCAGTCAATTGAATTGATTTGTAATAACGTAGTTAGTGAACACATTTCTACGATGGTCTGGGAGAGAGAAAAAAATAGAGCTTGTCACAGCAAATTTTAATAAGCGATGAGTTATCAAGCTGTCATCATTCTAATATCAGTAAATCTATAATTTTATATTTAACAACTATTGATGGAACTGGCGTTGAGGCGTGATTGCGTTAGTCTTAATGTCTTGCTTACTGCAAATGTGAAATGATGTGAAATTATGTATGTAGTTCATCGACTATCATCAAGACATTGTATACTGTGATTTGATCAAAATATTATCAAATCAATTTATTCAAATAAAGCTAATTAAATCGTTAAAACGTTAAATCTGCTGCCGGTAAGAAAACTAGCGTTGAAGAGAACTGACAAGAAACTCGGGTCAGGTAACGTTATCTAATTATAAGAAATCACTCAAATACTACAACTGAGTGATGTAAATGAAATCAACTAACGTAAATATTACAGGGTTAAATATCATTATTACAAATAAATATTATATTAATGAAAACTGTAAAATTTTGGCCATCTATATTGAATTCATCCTTAATTAAAATATACCTATGACATAAATAGCACAAATTGAGACTTTGTACTAATTCGACACGTGCTTCATCTTCAACGAAATATCGTTTTGACAGTAATTGCTCCATTACATACGCAATGATCTTAATATCGTAATAATCCCATGATGTGAATTTAGTTTGAAGATGTATAATGCTTAGGAAAGTATTTTAAGACCGTTCTCACCTACAATTTCTAAATATTAGGTAACTGGTAAAACAATATGTTTAAGTGTTTAAATCTGATTAATTTGAAGTTAGATTAAATTAAATTTTATTTAAAAATCTCGTACTTTTCTTTGAACGTTGGGGTTCTCATAAAGAAGAAAATGTCTTAGACATCGCTAGTCAAAATAAGATTGGGAACCACTAATTTAAGGAATGTTTTAGATACATAAGATATAATTTAGGGTAGGTTGGTGAAAGTGCTGTTTGGCTTATCGAAATTTTGACTTTATTATTTGTCATAAGGAAAATACGGTACGCATGTCTTGCACATGGACTTTAATATAAAGTTTAATTGAAAAAATATGATGTGTCTTTGATCATCATTTGATAAGTTGTAATTATTAATAACTATACCTGTATTATTCGCTCATTCGTGATTTATGTGGTGATTTGATTAAAGTCATTTGAACGCATTGATAATTATATTCACGAATTGCAAGAATAGATTGTAGTGCAGATTGAGTAGATTGAGTGTAGATATATAGAAAAAGAAAGATATAGAAAATATATAGAAGTCAGGCACATAGAAAGAATGAGTGATGAAAGACTAACGAAGAAAATCTACAGAGCGAAAGCGAGTGGTAAATGAAGCCAAGGAAAACCAGGGCTGACTTACGAAGATCAAATAGCCAGAGTGTTAGCAGACTAAAATGTTAAAAGTACTCGCATACCTAGGCAAAAATGTATAAGGAGAATTAGGAGCTTTGAGGTAGCGAAAGAAGTATGTAAGGATCGCGACGCGACGATTCGCGAAGTTACTGGAAGGTCAAAAGTGCCGTGAGTTGCTTCGAGAAAAGGATGGTACGGCTGTGATCGACGGTCGGTCTTATAGGTCTTGGCGGTGGCGGTGAGAGGCGTGGCGTCAGAACACGTCGGCGTCGCTCGGATCGTCATCCAACTCGCACAGGAGTTTTTGAGTACATAATATTTGTTCAATTATAAATAAATTATTTTATAATTGAACTAATGACATTGTGTAAGCGTTGTGTTATGTAAATAAGCCAAAATTAAAAGTTTAAATTGATGTAATTGAATGACGACGAACGCGACCGTATGTGACTGTCACTTTGTGAAGGTGACCGTCACATTCGTAAATCGACGTCATGTTTCATTCGTCGCTTTGGTCGACTTACATCTCTAATTGCCTACTCTCGGCCGAATACGTAGGGCTGTCCTTGCCCGCATCTTATTTAGTTTAATACATACGTAAGTACATGGTAAAAAAATGCACACATATACGTTTTTCATGTTCATTCGTGAGTATTAGCGGTGGCCGGGCGGTGCAGCGTCGTATATATTATACCATTCCCACCTGGATGCCACGAAAAGGGAATGGATAAAATAAATTTTGAAACTATTGGAAATTTTTATAATAAAATTCATTTTGAAAAGGGAAAAGAAAAACAATATTAATTTTAAAATGAAAAAAACAACAGAAAAGTATAAAAAGTGGGTGTGATGGTGTGGTGTGGAGTTTATAGAATTAAATATAAATACCTTTTACATTCACCTTTTAAATTATAATTTACATATGATAAAAAAACACTAACTATTGGCTTATATTAGATATTATTGTTCCACATTTCACTCTCACTCTCGAACTATGTCTTCAAATTTTAAACCACCTTTTCATAATTCTTTTATTCTTCTACATAAATCTCGACACTATTATTAGATATGTCTCGGCGAGGTGACAAAATAAACATGTATACTGTTTTAATAGTAATTATTTACCATTTTTGGTTATGGAGTTTTTGCCTTGATTATTTTCTTCAAATCATGTCAATTTATCCGACTTTTACTGAACTCGTTGTATCATCTTTGTTTTTATAATCAAATAGAATATCATTTAGAGGAAAAAAATCTTGTCCTCACTCCATTACATCCTTCCTTCTAATACATATTTGTTTTCTTTTTATTTTTCAAAAACTCTCTTCTATTCTTCCAAAAAACATATTTAAATTTTTAACTTACCAGTTATACAACTAATTTCTCTGACAACCTCTAAGCTCATAAAAAAGGTACAACAGGAAAAAAAATGTTACAATATGTGACTAATCGTGGCTACGATGCGATCTTGACTGGCGCGCTCTTAATCATGCCAAATATTTCCGTCGTGTATGTGCTATGGTGCATGCGTATCTATACAAACATACACACATACAAACTGCGTTCGCTAGCTTTCTATGAAGTTATCACACTGCTGTATTTGTACCGCATGATTATAAATAAATCTATTTTATGAATCATACAAATTATGTGGCCTAATAATAATCACGTCATTATTGTAAAAATGAAGAAATCAATGCTTAGATGGTTCGGGCACATAGAAAGAATGAGTAATGAAGAAAATGTACAGAGCGAAAGAGAATGGTAAAAAAAGCCAAGAAAGACCAAGGCTGACTTATGAAGATCAAATAGCCAGAGTGTTAGCGGATGGAAATGTCAAAAGCTCTCGCATACCTAGGCGAAAGTGTGTGAGGAGAATGATGAGATTTGAGGAAGCGAAAGAAGTATGTAAGAACCGCGACGCTTGGCGCTCCGTCCTCTCTGACTACCCCGTTAGGGATACAGCGTGAACATATGTATGTATGTATGTACAACGTCTATTCTATCGGTACAAATAACCAGGGCTTTATTTTTGAGCTTCCTTTGATTGAAATCGAATATCAATTTAATATTTCTTATTGATTCATTGATTAACGTCAATACGATACACAGAGTTAGAATGATACATTTTGACGCTAAAATGAGTGAACTGTTATGCCGATATCCAGTCTATATAAGTTGCGTAGGTACATAATTAAGATCCAGAAGGATTACCTAAACACTCACTTGATTTTTTCTCAATTTAGGAAAGTTGGTTAAACAGTCTGGAATCTAACATGGCACTGCCGTCAGTTAGATGCACTACTTTTATACCAAAATTTCAATTATTATTACCATAAATACATATACATATAACGGTAATTTTAACGTGATGTTACTGACTTTAACATTGCTCTTATAACAGAAATTAAGCACTTATTAAAAATATTACAACAAATATACTTTTAGCATGACAATTTATAACTTTTACAAGAATTAGTTATATTTACAGTAACGAAATATTAGATCAATTTCGTCACAGGGCTGCCACTACATTAGGTTAAAATTAAATCTTTTATTTTTTGTTTGAAATTTGAATAAGTACAGAAACTTATTCTCAGAAGTGTTTAGAGTTATTAAAACATGAGAATATCACAAATAATTATATACATATTAGTAATACACCTATTTTAAATGTGTAAACTTTATTTTTAAATTAATTTCGTATGTAGTTATAGGTATACAATTTATTTATCGGCTTCTGTTTTGGTATCTGTAGGCGTAAATACTCATTGGGAATACTCATAGGAATAGCGATAAAGCAAGATTTCGTTCACCTGCCTACCCTCTAATTTCATTACAGTATTGTATGTAATTTAGTAAAATTGTATTTATAAATTTTGTTCATAAAGCGTTTTTGATTTGATTTATAAGAAAAAGGCACTAATAGTATAGAATTATTACAAGAATTATAAAGGTGAATTGATATTTTAGAATTATTGTCATATTCTGTGAGACTGTCCAAGATAATAACACGCTTTCCGAAATGTGTTAGCTTTTCAGTTTGTGATCATAATAGTGACAGCCCTGTGAATGTTTCAAAGAATAATTGATATGCAGTGCACTACATAAATGTTAATAATAGTATTTATTTGTAATTAAATGACAACCTGAACAGCAATTAGGTAAAAATACTACATGTACGACATTACTACCACGTACGGCAATTTTATGGAACCAGCTTATAGCGGCGGTATTCCCGGACCTTTACGACTTAGGGACCTTCAAGAAACGAGCCAACTCTTTCCTTAAACGTCGGCAACGCACCCGTCATTTTTTGGACGTTGCGGGTGTCTATGAGCGGCGGTGTTCACTTTTCATCGGGCGATTCGCTTGCTCATTTGCCCCCTCCGCCATAAAAAAAAAATGCATTGCAGTTATAAAAAGTTTGGAAATACATAATTCGTTTCGTAATAATTTCCAATTTTGTACTTTAAAACTTAATATAGTTACAGATTTATAAGACTTTCAAAATGACCGTAATGCTTTTAAAAAGCCTGCGATAATAACTTAATCTAATAAAGTACGTTGCTACGAAGAAATCTTGCGCGATTCTAATATCGCTATCTAATTTTTAGTGACTTCATGTGGAGTCTAAAAGAGCTAAAAATCTACAAAATGAATCTAATCTGAATGAAATGAAATCATGATGACGAAACTATTAACTAACATGATTACGAAATTTAAACGGAAAATGATTGCGATTATGTATTTTTCAAACAAACTCATTCTTTCATTAAAAGTATCCGTATAAATAAATAATCGATTCGAATCGATCGAAATTACTCGATTTTGTGCAAATGTAAATTATAAATATACCCATAGCAATACACTCTTTATAACAAGATAAAACTATGAGTTACAAGTAGAAGCTGTAACCTAAACCATTATCATTATTAATAATATATTTTTTTTATAAAGATTGTATTGAATAACTTGTATTGAATATTCTTACAGCTAAGTATTTGAATACATTATGATGAACACTAACAATATGTATGTATTTTGTTAATTTCAATTACATCATTACCATAAGTATATTGTTTCAATTATATCAAAATAAGAAATTTACGTGCTTCTGAAGCAAAATTACAACAATAGAACTTATAAACTATCCGGCATAGTTCGAATTTTGAACATAGAGACGTCATTTTTTTATAATTTTTTACATGTTTTTTCATAAGCAAAGCCAAGCTGCCCGCCAAAAAATTCAAAATACGTAATACTGTTTCGTTTAACTACCCTCCCCCAGTTATAAAGATTTATAATATTTTCTTAAATACATATTCGAAAAACTCTTAGCTTTTCTTTTTGATTAATCACGTTGAGAAGTCAGTGTAATTTAGGTTTGATAATATGTACAAAATAATGTTACATATTATGTGTTTAATGACTTTTAATAGTAATTTCAAATCTATAGTGGAAGATAATTTAAGTCTCATTAAAACTGTTGTTCTGAATTATAGAACGTAGTTATCGTAAAAATACCTACGAATGACCTTTCCATATATTGACTTTGGTTTAAAATATTTGGGAATTCGTAAATTGTACTTAACTTTGAAACCTTAACTTTACTTAACTTTGACAATTTCAAAAAGGCCATGACAATAGTTAAGCTCTTTTCGCTAATAATTCAAATTCGAATGAATTTTATAATATAAGATTTATCGACTGACTTCCCACATTAACTTCGAGATTGTAAAATATTTATACATCTTATTTTAAATATAAAAGCAGCAATGTTTACGGTACGCGAAGTCCACGCGACGTTTACGCAGCGTTTAACAGCTCACAGTTTCACGTATCCTTGCTTGTGGGGGACAGCGCGGCGGCGGGCGGCAGAGGCGCGGCGTCAGAACACATCGGCGTCGCTCGGATCGTCATCCAACTCGCATAGGAGTTTGCTACTGTAACATGCGATAAAATATAGAGTGATAACACAATATGCGTCCTTAAATTCATTACACATCCTATCATAGCGATCATCTTAATCGTAATGAAGTTACTATTATTTTAGAAAAGATATCCGTTATTTAACTGAAATTTAACATTTGTATTTGTTAAATTAGGCAGGTGGTAGATATTTAGAAAAAGTCGAAGTCCGACAATTTTTATTTAATTATTCTACATTACGATGTTCTTTGACCATCAACTCTATTATAATAATGGAACCGAAATCGATGAGATTAAATATGAAATTCGAACACATTATTTTTAGTTTTTTTTTAAACTAATTATAATACATGAAATGCATTCAAACGTGATGGATATGTGTATAAGAACAATTGTATGCTGTGTAATGTACTGTGAGATGTATCGGAATATTATACTTATGTTAAATAAGTTCAGTGAAGTCTTTTATCCAAGCATGATTTTCATCTAAATCGACTTAAAATAATGAACAAGATTATACTTTAAACCAATTTACTAACATTTATTCAAAAACACGTAGCTGAATAATTTATGGATATACTACACAAGTGTCGCCCTCTTGTGTCAAAAATAAGTTTCCGACCTAGGCACAGCTAAACATCCATACAGCCAAGGATTGATATAAAATGTAATCTAATAAAAATCGATAACTATGTGCAATACAATCTTTAATTTATCGAATTCAATCAATTCTTTTCTCATTACAAAAATGACAATTTTCGCATTCTGCTAACTCGCGTAGTAAGTGAGAATTCGTGTGAAAAAACAAACGAGGGTTTCACTTTCACAACATATGGAAGTAGGGTGAATATGACAGATGAGATACAATTTTCTTTATTCAAATATACAACATGCAACAGACTTAAACAGAAGCCTCGTACACCTGACTAATAATAATAAATGTTTATGGAATTTGTAAACACAATGTTTAATAACACAATGTTTAATAATAAACAGTATTCGTTTTGCCGTAAATAATTAATCCATTTGCATAAGACATTTGTGGGCACCCGACATAATGCGCTAACACACTACATGAACCGCATTACGTAAGTAATTACGCATTACGCATTAGTAATCTATTGCAAACAAAAATACGTTTTATCACGTATCACGTAAGGTTCACTTTCATTTGCACCAACTTATGCGACCATATTAATTTATTTTTTATTTCAATGGAATTACTAAATAAATACATATTGAAAAATAACTGAAATAGATTTAGATTTTTAGATAATGGAGGATTTTTGAAGTCAAAGTCAAAGCAATTTATTCAAAAAAACCCAGTTTCCGATCTCCCACTTATGACTTGCGTTATATTTTTTTCTCTAAACGTTAGGTATGACTTGATATTCCCTGGAATTCTTAAATTTCTAGGCCCGTTAGTTTTGGAAATAAGGGGTCTTTGGAGAGGGGGAACTGTCAAATCGAATGCGAGTATACGATTCATACCTTTTATAGTTCTCCTATGAATGTTTTGAAATAATAAATATTTACAATGTATGTGGATTAACAAAATGCATAACCATGTCAAATTTAAAATTTACACATATATAACGTAGTTTTTGAATAAATTGTCTGTGACAGACGTACAGACGGACAGACGCATGAGTTATCATGTATCGGTTTTGTTTTTCCTTTTATGATACGAAACCCTAAAGAATTAGGTAAAACCAAATCAATATATTCAAGTAAACGCAGTTTGGGGCAGTTTTAAATAATAAATCTATCATGGGTTTGAGAAGAACCGCGAAACATTTTGTCGGCAAGTTAAAGATCCTATGCCCATACAAACGTACGCGTGTTAGCTTACGAAAAATATGAAAAACCCACTTATTTTCTTTTAAATTAAAACCAATCGTGTATCGCAACTGGACGCAACAAATTAAGTCAATGAAATGAAGAATCGGTTTTGGAATCACTAAGAAAAATTGAGATCCTTGCCGTCAAAATTTCCAATTCGTCGCCTTCACTGGCTTTTCATTTTTCTAGTACAACTCTTTAGTGAAAGAGTAGTAGTTTGTGTCCCCAAACATCATTTTCTACTCTAGTTTTCGCTGAGGGATGTCATGCTTATTTCATTTACAATATTGTAAGTTAGGTACAAAACTTAGAAATAGAAATTTTGAGTCTATTTTCATTAATTACATACTAATCTATCTACTACAAATCGATAAATAGTAAAAATATTTTGCAAAGCAGATTTCTGAAAGAGATAGTCTAGTGTTTATTTAATTGAGATTTTGAAAGAAAAAAATCCAGTATAATTTTGCTAGTGCGCTGAATTTAGATTTAAGTTTGAATATAACATTCTATTAGAAGTCTTTAAAGCATAGTAGCGAAAATGTAATTTTAATATAAAGGTCGTTTTCAGCTGTAAAAGCTACGCAGTTAGCGTGCTTTAATCTACCTACCAACTAATAATATAATTAAACACTACCCATAGTGCTAGTGAATTAGAAGTATTGAAAATGTTCGCATATTGCACTTTTCGACTCAGAAAAGCTAATCATTAAGTAATTACCTGTCAGTTGCATGTCAGATAGCTTTTTCGGAATCATAATGAAGAACATTGTTTTATTTATTAATTTGCTAGCATCTTACATTAGCAAAAAAATAAAACAATTTTCTTCTTTGCACGTATATCGTTTTCCGATCGTATAATTGGTCAAATAATTATGTGCCTGGTCTTTTTATGAAACGACTTATTGTTCAGCAGTCATATCATAGTATGTCCAACGAACAGTCGAGCGAATAAATGCGTTTGCCGATATTTCAAAGGAAACGCTTCACCATATCGTTATCTGGCTGGAAATAACGTCGTAATGTCTCCACGGAAAATAGTGTAAGTAAAATCGCTAGAGGTACTATCTCCACCTAAAACAGTTCATCTAACACCCGATTTACATTCGACAACTGTTTAGCGAAGTAGATAAGTACAGTACGTAGGTACAGTGGTGTAAACCGATCGGACAATGGCCAATCAACTTGGCTTGCAAGCTGCCTTGCAAATTGATCAAAATAAAATCGCTTTCTATTTTTCGGGTAATATTAATTGAACATTTCGTGAAATAGTGGCGTTTCATAAAATGCCCAGGCACATCGTGATTTTTCTAATTCTACGTTCGAACGATGACATACAAAATAAAAGGCGAAAATTTGTTACAAAGTAGGTGTTGTTTCTTATGGCGCGTTCAAGACCCTTCCTATAAGGGTTTCGTTTTAATCACTATGTTTACGGAACCCTAGAAATCGGCTCTGAGCATTAAACACACATTAACGTGGAAGTCCATAGAAATTGCATACAAACTAAACGTTTAAAAATAATAAATTGAAGTTAATAGTATATTGTGCAACAAGTGCGGAAAGTTGTCGATTGCCCACTTGAACGAAGTGCGAGTGCGCTCATTCGCTCGAGTAGCCAATCGACAACACCGCACGAGTTGCAGATAATATTTTTTATTACTAATGCGGAGATAATTTCGGTACAAATATATAGAAAGTAATAACTTTATTATTATTTATTATTATATCAATCTAAAATTTCGAAATCAAGATTTTCTTTATCTTTCACACTAGTCTCAATGGGTACTAAAATTATTAAATATGTAAAAATAACTAAAAAATGAATATCTAAAAAAAACAATCGTTTTTTTTAGATATTCATTTTACATTCTTTTTTTAAATCGTAAATTTGCGTCTGCCAAGCAAAATTTGCGTGCGACAAGTTAATCATGAGGCCCTTGGCATCAAAGGCTGACAGGCAACTGACAGCTGATTAGCATTTCTTTGAATAATGTCAACAATTGAAGAGATTATAAAAAGGCATATGATACGTAAGAGAACGTGTTTTATTATCAGATTTTGTACTGTTTCACTCAGTGCAAAATAAAACGTACTTGTAAATCTATGACTAGTTCCATTACAACTATAGCGTAACTACGACGTTCCATCACCAAACTTGAAATCTCTATCGAATCTGAAAGTCCAGTGTTACGGAATACATCAATAATCTATAAACAATAAATATAAATCACACTACAGAAGAGTTGTAGCAACCGAAGGTATTTTTGACATATTTATCACCTCATCTTTTTTTTATGCGCAGAGATATTAAATAAATAATTGCGCCAAACAATATATACTGATTGTCTTGTCTCAAACTAGGGTATTCCCTGTGCTGAGAACCAGACGATGACAACACCTAGGGCGTTTCCCAGTACAGCCAGACTCAAGAAAATCTAGAAAAGTTAGTTTCTTATATTGACCCAGACGGCTTCAGACGGGTAAACCACTGCGCCATAAAAGTCGTCAAACCTTTTTTTCTACTAATATTAATTTTTTCCCTCGAATTAGTTAAATTTATTTAAAATCTTTTATATGAAAATAAAATGCCTAATTTTTCAAGCTCTAATACATTATCAATTGGATAGTAGTATGTGCAAATTATTACAAATATATTTCTATATCATAAAAATTATTAAAAAATTATTATTAAAATTATTATTATTATATCTCTACTTAATCTTAGTAACAAAATCATAATTGTTGGTGTAAAAATAAATATAATATCTTTCAGTTCATACAATGTTACAATTAAAAATATTTTCTAATGCAAATTATGGAAAGGTTACTTACTCCTCTTTACTCGCAAACGATTCGGCGTGTACTCTTCTGCTGCACGTTTTATCGCAGCAGTTGCAGTGCCAATAAATAAGTACACTTAGACTGAACAAAAAAACAGCAATCGGCAGTACTAGTGCCAGAACTAATCCTCTTACAGTGTCTTCCCATGAGTATCTTGCGACGACGAGATTAGGCCTCATCAAACTATAATAACAAGGGAAAACTTTAGGAGCTTTTGGTCCAGCGTAATCGTTTGCAAACACAGAACAGTTCACTCTTGGTGGGTAACCACATCCTTCGGGATTGATAAGGAATTTCAAATCGGTTGCATCCCACTCTGCAGGCACAGTTGCACCTTCCACAAATGGTCTTCTTAGTAAGTTCACTTTTATCTTGTGGCATTTAGTGTGAGCTGTGGTACAACCCTCTCGGCATGACGCCCAAGTACAATTGGTTAACGTTTCAGCGTGAATGTATTCAGCGATAGAACATATACCAGCTTCTGGAACGAATTCTGCTACTATAGTCTGTATAGCTGGCTCCACAACGAATGGTATGAGGAACAGGAATGCAAATACTGCAAGAATCGCTGACGTTCCGAGACAAAGCGAAGTGTAGAATTTGAATCTTTCATAGAAATGTGCAAGAAGTTGCTCTCTTGTCGGCTCCAATGGTTTAAACTCTGGGCTAGGTAGATCATTAGAAGCGCCCATCGGTAACGTTGATCTCTCTGATCCTGCTGGCGAGAGGCTAGTGCGTGATCTACTCATACTGGACATTGGAGCTTCAGGTTGAAGGCGGCATGGTAAGCATTTAATCGTCTCTTAATGAACTAGCCGGACCCTCACATAGGAGGGGTACACCTGCGAAAGAATAAAATCATTAAAACCACTTATGCAATTTAGAATTTATCAACTTTCAATTACCATTTATTATATATTATTTTAGATACTTAAGTGAAGCATAAATAGTTTAATAACTAACGTCAGTTTGAATAATTTACTTCAATTCACAATTGAAAATAATTGATTAAACTAAAGTTTCTGGCCTTAAATGACTGAAAACCTTATAAAGATAATGTCATAATGTCCGTAAGATTTGAAGTTAACCATTGTAAGAGTTTGTCGTAATTTTCTGAATTATAAATGCTTAACGTAACGTTCGTGTCGGTGTGGCTGAAACCTATAAACTATTCATTTAGCTAGTACCTGTTTCAGTCACGAAAGAACCATGTCAAGGCCTAACTGATTCGCATTTGGTTAAAGTAAAAGAGCTGTAAATATTCGTAGAGAGTAATAAATTTGTAATTATAGGTACAAAAGTCCAAAACTTCATTAATAACAACTTGCTGTTTACAAAGTAAGGTTTTTGATATATTACCTTAAGTGCCTGATTACGATTATAGGTAGTTATGTATAACTTATTTTATTATTATTCTAGTCCTTTACAGATTTTAAATCAAATAGCTCACGTGACTGATCTCAGAGAGGAGAAACAGGATCGTTCGGACCCATTTGCATTTCAGCTTGACCAGAAGTACATTTCTTGAACCTCATTTTCGCATCGTCTCCAACTTCAACTGTCGTTTGACACAGCAACAGCGTTATACATGAAACAACCACTAAAACAGTAGGGAAAACCAAAGCCACTAAGAATTGGCGATAAGTAGCATCCAAATCGAATCTTGCGACGACTGTATCAGGATTGTTTTCCGTGTAGAAACATGGAAATCTAGCCTTAGCATTATGATCAGTGCCATCTCTTCCATAATCTTTGAGAAATTCTTTGCATTCGTCAGCGAGTGTATTCACACAGCCTTCCAAATTGATCATCAGCCTGCTGTCATTAGCTAAAGTAAGTTCTACTTCGGTTGGAGCAATAAATCTGTTCGGTGCAGCCTTGACAGTATACAAATATTGAAGATAAGTAAAATTGGTCAAATCCGAGATATCTGTGCGTGGTAACAGAGCTGCATTTATACAGTCGACTGCAACAACTCCATTAGTTCCGTTATGGACTGCATGACAGGAGAGCATAAGGACTTCTTCCCCTGAGTCAGTCCACACGACATTTCCATCTATTTCTTGAGCTAATTTCGTACATCGTGCTAAAAATACTCGGTCGCCACTCAAAACAATAACATTCTTGTTACGTGTGGGGATGTCTACGCAGCGACGATCACAATTATACGGTGTTCTTATTTTTCTGCAAGTACCTCTATTACACGAGAACAATCCATGCACATCTATACAAGTTATCTTCCCTCTTCTTCCCGAACATTTCAGCGGCGGATCCGTTTCTCTAAAAGCACATTCGAAAGCATCGGTTATATTGATGCATTTTCCTTCAGTGCAGTTAAAAGTCCCAGTAAGATTCCGACACTCGTCTCTTATGCAGTGGTATTTCTTAGCGTTCTCTTGGTCGATGCCGTAACAAGTTTTGTTAGCCGCACTTCCACATTCCGAGAGCAACAATGAAGAGCCGTTATTTCTGACGTTGACATAAATCTGGATACACGCGCCTGATGTTTTGCTTAGACACCACTCTCCGCAGGATCCCCACTCGCAGTTATCTTTGTTCACTGCTCTGGTCGTAGTGCACATTTTTGGTGTCGGATCTATCCCCGACGCGATAGCTCGAGTGTACGGCATGTAAATAGCCACCGTCAGGTACACGATAGCTACGCAACTGAGCACAGCTGTCATTTGGCAAATACATATAGTCCCACATATCTTTTGGTCTTGTGGTGGTATTATCAAGTCCTCAACGGGGGTCGGTTTTGGCATGGTCGCTTCACCCGTGTCGTTTGTTCACTGACGTATTGTGGACGGTATTACGCAAGCGCGGTAGAGGAATCGATCGGTCGCAGTGCAGGCAACCCTAGCTGTTCTATTTTTTTAAATAAAGCGTTGATGTCAATATACGACTTGGCACTACAATTATAAATTATAATAGATGAGCACGCGAATTACTTCTTTAATTATTGTCAATTTTAAGCAGTTACGTATTTCTAAAGTTATAAGGTTTGTTTCAGTTACATATTTATTACACTGTTCTTAATTCTTATTATTCCATTCACATCCGAGTTATTCATATTTTTTTGAGGTTTCATATACTCTTAATATACCGCATTAGAAAATTATTTTCTAACTAAGGAATATTTAGGTAAATTTTTTTGAGTTTTACTACATATAATTTGTTTTTAATTACAAAAAAACACATAAATTGATTACTATAACCAATAGATATTGTAGCTTAATTACACAAGATTTATTATAAGAATGATAATAATTAATTACCATACGAATGATAACAGTTAGTTGTGTTGAAGATATCATAAGGTATTTTGTATCATTACATTTATTATGCAGATAACTATCCAAATTATCAACTACCGGAAAAATATTTTTAAGCCTTCTGTAAATGTTGCATCCACTTATTCGGTTCATATCCACTTATTTGTATAATTTTTACGAAAGACATGTAAATATTATGCCTACGTTATTGTATACTTACCTTTTTCTTCGAATTTCGTTACAATTTGTTTGTTATGAATCCATAACATCTCCCACTATTTTGCTATGATCTTTATTGTGTAAATAGAATTAGCAAACGTTTTCCAAATTATTATCAGTCTGTGTTTTCTCTTCCACTCTAATGTTTCCGTAACAACTAACACGAAGTTATCCGTATACGAACGAAAGTTTAACTGCGCAATGCGGTGTATCTGTACCATACTGAAGTTGGTTAGTTCTGCGATATGTCTATACTACTCAAATACTACTATATAAATCTGTAGCGACCGTCTGTAATTACAATTTTACTGTCAAATTTTGCGGTAAATAGTAATTTTATTCTGAATTCGATTTTACTATTTTTTAAATTTTTGTCTGTCTGTATATCCTTTTATAACTCAAGAATAGCTTGACCGATCTTGATGAAAATTGAAATATAGTAAGAACATGTGATTGTGTAAATGATAGGCTACCTTTTTCTGTAACGAAAATGTAGCCCTAAAGGGGTGAAAAGGGGGATGAAACTTTGTTTGGGGGATGCTAAACCGCTAAGCCGATTATGCCATGGAGATAGTTTGACCTCAGAGGTCAGACATAGGCTACTTTTTGTACCAAATATCTAGCCCTAAGAAGGTGCAAAAGGGGATGAAACTTTATATGGGAAAACCTAAACCGCTGAACTAATTATGAAATGGCATGGAGATAGTTCGACACCTGGGACGGACATAGGCTACTTTTTTATCAATAAGCTATCCCTAAGGGTGATGACACTGTGAACAGGAAATGCTTAACTTCTGAACCAATTATAATGAAATTTGGTACAGAGATGTAGAGAGTATGTGCCCTGAGGCAGACGTAGGCTGGACGTAGGCTTTTCTCAAAAACAGTCTTTGTACTTAAACAAGTTTATTGTGAAAAGAGGTATAAATCCGCCGGGGTTCTAACGTGTCACTATTGATTATTTTATCGCAGATATAATAATTACAGGATATGTTTATTTTGTTTTCCATACAAAAAAAAACATTAAAAAAATTTACAATCCTGTCATTATGCCCTATATTCCAAATTAATGTTTTTTTTTTTAATGGCACCGTACGTGAGTACATTGCCAACGTCAAGTAAAGCGAGACAACAATTCAGTAGATGATTAGCGCATTTGCCAATGTCACGCATTGAGGATAAGTAGAATCCATGTAGAATCACAAGTAAATTAGTTCTTTCTTATCGTAAAACTCCTCCAGTAAAGTGATAGTAGGCTTTACTGAAGTTATAAAGGACTTCTTGGAAGAGCGCGAAAACTTCAGCTACACATGTTTATTTAGATCTCCTCCATTCTTGTCACTTACACAGAACTTTAAAACACAATATACTACCACTGTTGTACTTTAAAACTCCTAAAAATGTAAAAATTTAAAATCTAAATAAAATGACAACCTCACTTCTCCCGTTCCCGCCAATAAGTCCCAAATTAATGTTTGCTGGCGACGGAAAAACGCTGATATCAGGGTTGCCTCACCTTTATTTTCCTTTAAAATTTTATTTTTCCGTTGTCATGGGCACCTTTATACCCTTCCGTATTAACCCATCCTTTCGAAATAACCTTGTGTATTGTACATGTAGTCTAACCTAATCCAGGAAAGCCAAGGAATTTTTTTTCCGCGCAGTCAAAGTCGCGGGTACAGTTAGTATGTTTAGAAAATATTGGGTCCCTACATATGAAATTGGCGTTTTGTACGGGAGGAATATAATGTCAATTTTTTTTTGTAAAATATATTTAATTAATCAAAGTATGCACCGTTGTTATCTATGCACTTTTGCCATCTCATAGGTAGTTCATTGATTCCTTTACTAAAAAAACCATGGGGGCGAGAATCAATAAACTCTTTGAAGGCGGTTTGGACTGCCGCATCGAAGTTGAATTTTTTTCCTTGTAAGAAATTGTTCAAATTCCGGAAAAAATGGTAATCTGTTGGAGCAAGGTCAGGGGAGTACGGTGGATGTCGCAGACATTCCAATAGTAGCTCATCTAACTTAGTGGTTGTTTGTTGTGCAGTGTGTGGTCTTGCGTTGTCGTGAAGCAGCAGTGGCCTAGAGCGATTGACCAATCTCGGTTGTTTAGCAGATAGTTCTTCATTCATGGTTTGCAGTTGCTGACAATAGATATCTGCCGTAATCGTTTGGCCAGATTTTAGAAAGCTGTACTGAACGACACCGGCGCTAGTCCACCAAACACTCACAAGTAACTTTTTCTGAGTCAATTTTCGTTTAGGGCAGGATTTGGCTGGGTCTTAAGGGTTCAGCCATTGCGACGAGCGCTTCCGATTATCGTACAGTATCCACTTTTCATCACAAGTAATGATTCGATTTAAAATCCCTTCATTATTGTGTCGGTTGAGCAAAGTAACACAGCAGTCGACGCGTGTTTGCAAGTTCGATTCACTCAATTCATGAGGTACCCATCGTTCAAGTTTTTTTTACTTTCCCGATTTGCTTCAAGTGGATTAATACAGTTTTGTCACTTACTCCGAAGCCTGCAGCTATCTCTGAAGTGCTTTGTGATGGATCCGCTTCCACAATAGCCTTTAATTCTTCATTTACCACTTTGGTCTCCGGCCGTCCACGGGGTTGGTTCTGAAGGTCGAAATTTCCAGAACTAAAACGTTGAAACCAAAAACGTACCGTGCTTTCTTTTGCGACCATAACGCCGTACACATCATGAATCCTTCGAGCTGTTGCTGCAGCACTGGTGCCACGGTAGAACTCGTACTCGTAAATATACCGATATTTCATGTTTTCCATTGTAAGGTAATAAGCGACGCCAAAGAAAAAAATAATGAGGAAAAACAAATGAATGACTGTTTTCAAAACTCAAATGTACCAGCTAAATGAATTTATAAATTTGAATTTGGAATTCTTAACCAAAGAGGAGATATTTCAGATCAAAGTGGTCAGTACGACAAAACGCTAATTTCATATGTAAGGACCCAATACTATGATTACATACATAATATGTACCGCTTTTATTGCATTTCTTACTGCCTTATGCAAAGGAAATATTTTGAATAATTCCTTCGAACTACGATTTATGATGAGATTTCTGTACAAGTCTTTCAAAAACTCTTTGACGAGAAATTAAAAACTACATAATTATGCGTGTATTTCCACAGGAGTAGACACAGAGAGAGGAGCGTCCATCATCGCAGTCCTTTTACTTACTGGATTCGCATCTTCAAAGCTCATCATTCTTCTCACATATTTTCGCCTAGATATATGAATGCTTTTGACATTTCTATCAGTTAAAACTTTGATTATTAGATCGTCATAAGACGGCCTTGGTCGTCCACTCGCTTTCGCTCTGTAGCTTTTTTCTATGTGCCCAAAGAATTTAAACATTGTTTATTGACATATTTGCAATGACACTTTCATCCAATCCTATCATATTGTTTTAATTGCAAACTCTAATATATTCATATATACCTATAGAACATTATCTATTGCGTAATATTATTATTACATTACAGTTCTCTTACAGTTTGGAATAGTACAAAAATATTGTATTACTTATTGTGAATAGCATCAATTATGAATGTGGAGAGACGGGTAGCAGCTGGCAATAAATTCAACGATATTCCATCCGCATTAGCAGGAAGTTCGAATATATAAAATTCTGTCGAAATGGCCTTTATTGGCATGGTGTTGGCGCCAACTTTTATGAACGGTAGTGAGGCCTGGGCAAGCCTGAAATTAGGTGAAAATATGGTAAAAACAATGGCAATGCGACCTCTCAGAAATATGTGCGTTATCACCCTCGTAGACGAATTTTGTAACGAAGAGATACGAAGTATAACAAGGTTGGCTGAAAGTATTGTTGTAGGTAACAATGAAGTAATGTGTAGATGGTTCAGGCACATAGAGAGAATGAACGATGAACGATCGACGAAAAAAATCTAAAAGCGAAAGTAAGTAATAGCCGAAGTCAAGGAAGACCAAGGCAATCGACTATCCAGTGTTTTTTTTTTAATTCTGTCGTTGAAGTCCTCGTTTTCGGGCTACAAGCGGCCTGCCACACTTTTGTCGGTTGTTGGTTCTCTTTGGATTTAGTTGATCACTATATTGAATGGACAAGGAACATTTCTGTACAATTCTTACTCACAATTTGATACGTACATACTTATCGATAATTATTTTTTATACATATAATTAAATCAAACAATATGATTCCACGTTTTATATAGAATTTTGTAGTCAAATGATTAGTGTAGGTGTTAGCTGATAAAACTGTCAAAGCACTCGCATAACCTAGGCGAAAGTGTGTGAGAAGAACCGTGAGATTTGAGCATGCAAAAAAGTAAGCGATGCTTGGCACCCCATCATCTCTGACTACTTCGTTAGGAATACAGCGTGAAGATATACATGTATGTATGTAATACGTAGGTAGTACCAATCACTTAAATTAATAGTACCTTTAAACCTTAAAAGTAACTTCAAACTACAAATTACGGAAGTTTCAATTGTGATCATGATCGCTATAACTATTGTACAAGTACTGCGCACAAAGACACGTGTCATGAGTCATGAGTCATGATCCATTCTGTTTACGAAATTACTATCATGTTAAATTCCATTCCAGCACAGTACAAGTAATTCCAGTACTTAATATTATGTAGGTATGCAGGATCATAACTACGGTCACCAATAGTGTCTTATACAGGGTAACACTAATATTGGTCAAATAACCGAGAACTGTATTTTCGCATTGTACTTAGTCAATCAGAGGCGTCTGAAAAAAATTATAAAGTGTGAATTTCGTACGATATTTAACTCGATAAATAGCAAAGTAAAATTAATTTCCGGGAATATATGAGACCTACAAATACATAATACATTGTATATATTGTTACCTAGGCGAAAATGTGTGAGAAGAATGATGAGATTTGAGGAAGCGAAAGAAGTTTGTAAGGACCACGACGCTTGGCGCTCCGTCCTCTCTGACTACCCCGTTGGGGATACGGCGTGAAGATATGTATGTATATATTATTCTGTAAATTTTAAGTAAGGCTTTGTAAAGAAATTTGGATTTTTTTTTAAATTTTAAGTCCAAAAGTGCCGTGCCAGAGTTAAAAAGTCAGAGTCACGTCAAGTTTGAAAAGTCAATTTTTCTTTTCTCCATTTCCGTTCCATAGGAGGACAACAATGCTCGCCCTTTTTTATTCTTCGGTCAATCAATCATGGTTGTGACCCCCTGTAGTTTTTCCTACGCTCATCTCTAGCTAGGACATTGTACGTACTATGTACATATTACATACCTCTTCCCATATTATAGCCACTTTCATAATTCACATATAATGGACAGGTAAACAACTTGATCTTTTTAGCAAATAAAATCTTATTTTTACCTTCTTTATATCCCAGTCTCCATCCCATTAAACCAGTATTACAGACGTCGGTGGCAATGAAAATTCTTTAGTCTTAGTGATGTGACACATACTTCGCGAATGCGAATAAATTGACATAATGATTGATTAATTTTGTCAATAAAGTTAATATAAGCATTAAACGTTGTCATTTTCCTTTTAACTAATAATGCGAATTACATTTTGATATGAATTCTATATAGAGAACAATGAATCTTTTTTTTCTTAAATGATTGACAAATAATCAGAATATAAATATTATATGATAAGAAATAATGTAAACTTTTGTAATAATAAGATATTGTGACTATTCTTGTTAAGTGTTCTAAACTATTAGTCCAATTAAATAACGGTTGAAATCGAAATTTCCATAATAAGGCTGAATTTTTGAAATAATATTCATAAAAATGTTTTAAACAAGCATGTAAAATTTCAACACGCTAGTCCCCTGGCTTCACTTAAAAAACAAACAAAAAGAAGTCAGAATAGCGTTGTTTTGTAAATTACTCTACAACGGTAAGTCTTCGGCGCACAGATTAGCGCATTTGCCAATGTCACGTATTGTATTAATAAATAAGTAGAATCGTTATCGTAAAATTCTTCTAGTAAAGTGATAGTAAGTTTTACTAAAGTTGTAAAGGACTTCTTGGAAGAGCGCAAGAACTGCGGCTACACATTTTTATTTAGACCTATTCCATTCTTTTCACTTAGTTTATAACTCCTAAGAATGTAAAAATTTTAATAAAATGACAACCTCACCTCTCCCGTTCCCGCCAAAAAGTTAACATAATACGTGAGTGACATAATATGACATGAATTTAGGCATGAGCAAAAAATTCAAAGCGTGCACACTAATTAATTTACTCATTTAATTGAGACGTAATGTGGCACTTTTGTCCCTGTAAATAGGGGCGAAATGCGAACTTTCGATCAAGGCATGCATAACGATGTTATATTTACGAAAGAGGTAGTTAAGTTACTTGCGCTCGAAAAGTGGCACCCAAAACTTTTCTAATTAGCCAACCCGGACCTCATTCTCGTACCAGCGTTGACACACGTGCACTTGCACGTGCATTCTTAATATTATTATTAAAATGCCGTCTTGCGTTATTCGATACTGCTAAGCTATTCTAGCAAGACTTCCAAAGGTCTAGGGATCACGTATCATGTGTAGGTATACTTATTTCATTCATTCATATTACTATTTTTTCCAAAATCTAAAACATTAGCTAAATATGAAATCATAAAAAACAATGCGATACACCCGTTAGTAAGTGCGACAGAGAGCGATATATTATGGCATATAGACGTACAAAGAGTGCGAGTGAGAATGTAATCTTTTATGATAGTGGCACGTGTAGGAAAGGGACTGCAAACGAGACGCTATTGTAACCCTTTTTGAATGACAAGTCGTCACAAGTCGTCACGCTGTGGAGAATGCTGTCGACTTATTTTATTATTTTGTGTTATTCCTGTTTTATTTCAAAGAAGTACTGTATTTTTCAGTGGTTACGTGTTCTGCATATGACTGTGATATTACATATCGCAATAATCAAGCGCATCATTCATTTCATAGGTGACATTGATATAATAAAAAAATCACGTGTCCACGAGCTCTATGTTCGTCTATACGCCAGTATATACTAAGTTTATGGTCTAAAACCTAGAGCCTAATTTTTCAACCTGGGGTCGCGCCCCTTGGGAAGGTCGCGTTTGCTAATAAAAGAGTCGCAGTCTGTAAAAAAAAATAAGACCTACATACAAAATATTATTTTATTAAAGGACTGAATTTTAGTGTAGTGTTATAAAATTAAATATTAATTAACTTTTTACTGTTATTTATAAAATTTTAACACTGGGTCAGTGAGATAAGATCGTTGCTGAATGTACTTGCTTTCCTGTGCTACTTCCTTAAAAATGTAAATGACAATGAAACTGAAAACTTTTGTTTTTACAACTAAGACATTGAACATGTACGAACCTGTCTAGTGCACGTGTCACGGGATGCGCGGGCGGCTTATTCGACAAGTTCGTGCAAATACAATGCAGGTTAAAACCCCGCCTAGATAGTAATTGTAGACCCTCAGACAGGCGGGCGCGATTTACACGCACGATAATTTATATTCGTAATACGAATTTTAATTTTATCAACAGAGGGAGCCTTAAAAAATTAAATTAAACGCGTAAATAAACTGCTAATAAAAATATAATTTTATAGTGAATTATAGTTTTATAGTGAAGGAGTCGCAAGACTTTATACTTCAGTTTTGGCTTTTTCGTGGGTCGCAACATAAAAATGGTTGAGAAACAATAAATGGATATTAATAGAAATATCAAAGGCCATTAGATATACAACCTGAAGATGTGTGTGTAAAAATACATACACAAAATGTATGTACATCGACCACGACGTGATCTGCCATCATTTCACAAAAAAAAATCAGAAAAAATAAATAATACAAATCGAAAGTATTGAAATCATTGCTTATTCTGCTATTTTCTAGCGAAATAGTGGCTAGTCGGCTTATTCGACGTATTTACATACTGGCCGGTTTGTTTAGCCGCTTCACTTTCACGTGGTCGCATGATTGATCACGAGGACAGGACTAGTACTGGTCACGACCAGTATTAGTCCTGGTGGCAAATAGTGGATAGTGTACGAAGTCCCTTATTATAGAGGTGGTGCACCGAAGCACCATTTATACATCCTGCTTACAATCTCCTTGAGGAAAGCAACGTTTTGAAGCTGTTTATGTGACGACAATGACAATCCGAGCTATATCATATATAAGATGATTAACGTGTTCAAGTTTTCATGTGATAGAAATACGTACTTTTAATGTACATCCATTAACCTTTAAATAATAAGGCGTGGTCTATTAGGCCATAAACATTAATTCGAGTCTTGTAAGCGTTTACAAAAGCTTCAAATAACTAAACTATTGTTTTTAATATAAATTAATAGTAATAAAAAAATGCATATGAAATGAAATTAGTAAAACAATATTTTTTGACATTTTACAAAATTTCTCATTCGTTGAACTTCAAACCTTCTCACTCTGTTAGCTTACGACTTACTTATTAAAAGTTAAATGTTGGGTGTTGTTACGTAAAATTTTGACCTCTACAATTTTTGCTTTAAATTTTTTTGACGCTGTGCTGGATAATTCCGTTATTTAAAAGAAATTTCTTTTTTACTTTTATTTTCAAGTGAAGGTTTGGGCCTCAGATTCATATACATGCTTAATAATAATAATAGGCTAGACAATATACGCCAATCATATGGTCACAAACTAGGGCATTCCCTGTGATATGAGAATCAAGCGACAACTTCTAGGAGCGTCTCCCAGTACACCTAGACCTAAGACAATCTAGAAAAGTTCGTTTCCTAAATTGACTCGACCTTAACATCTAATGTACTGTTCCAATCAAGGTTGTCATCGCTGCTTAAAACATTTACGAATATTTTCTCAAAATTTCAGCCGTCTGTCCGAAATTTTATTCTCAACTCTTATTTGACAGAACTATAGGGACATAGGTACCATGAAATTTAACATGGCCGCAGCTCTGTTTGCTCCTCGCTCACAAAATATTTTCATTTGTATTGACGCATATTCGGTAACTAATCTGTGATACTGGTATGAACGGCATAAAAATAATGCAGTTGTAGGTACTTTGTGAAATAATAAATGTCATAGAATACCTACTATATTTTTACATAAGTACTAAGTAGATTGATTAAAAATGGTTTAGGAAAGCATAGAGGACAAACATACAAAGAAACATTCATTTTCATATTATGTCAAATTATTATTAAAGGAAGGGAATAAATCACTCATAAGTTCACTACATCATGTACATTGTTTTGCATGAATTATAATAAATAAATAGAATAAACAATAGCTTTTGCCTGTGACTCACAAGCAAGTCGTTATATAGAACTTTAGTACTAATTACTGGCTTCCCCTTAGGGATAATCGATATTCATCGATATTATCGAAACATCGATGTTGAGTGTGAAGACATTGATATTGGGTCCCCGAAAGTGTTGATGCATCGACGTTTTGAACAAAATTATCGGAAATCAATGTTTATGCATTTGTTTCTTGTAAACAATCAAATTAAGCTAATGTAATCTTTCAAGGTTAAAATTTATTTTGCAAAAATCTGAAATTTCTGAACGCCTTTTAAAATGTACACTACACATTTTGAACTTTGTTGAATGAAGTAGTTTTTAGTTTTTATTCTAGATATCACTAATGTATAATATTTTCATTACATATTTTATTCTAACACTAAAACATCGATGCTTTCAAACACCGATGTTTTTATTCCGATACTAATCGGACATCGATATTTTCTTACTGATATTGATATCAACATCGATGTTTTTCTAATATCGCCCATCCCTCCTTCCCCTCTTGCGACCCATATACCAGTGCCGCAATCACGACATACATGTCACCATTGCCCAATTTTAAGAGACACCTACATTTATTTCAACATGCTTCTGTGACATGGACATAAAGCCTGTTTGAATTGAATTTGTCAAAAAAGAAAAGGATTAGGCAAAGACTAGTTAATCCATAGATGATGCTTTAATAATGAAAACAAACGCATCAACATCTTGCAAGGTGCGCAACGGTGTGCTGTCATTTGATTGGTCACATTGAGAACAAACAATGAATAATCGAGAACGAAGAGGCGGAGAGTTGTTAGCGTGTCGCTGTGAGAAATAATACTTTATTCAGTTACAAGTGTTCTCGTAAGCCTCTTCTAGGATTTACTGCTCTGTTCGATTTAGTGATTTACTTAATTAAACAAGATATTATATAGACATAGTATGGATAGATAGATACACATACATACACACATTATGTATTACTCATAGTATGGACATATATTATACATAGTATGGATTTTGACTTGTATAACTTAAGACATTTTCCAATGTATTTTATTTTATATAAAGTATGTCTTATTTCATTACACCTGTTTCAGCTAAAAATGTTGTTTATTTTTTGATAAATTGAATTGAAGCGGATTATATTATACTAGCTGTACCCGCGACTTCGTCTGCGCGGAATTTTTTTTCATGGCTTTCCCGGATTAGGTTAGATTATATGTACATGTGCATAGTATGTTTAAAGATTTGTTTGTGAAATGTTTTTGAAAAAATGTCTAGGTCTAGCCTAAGTCTGTCTCTGTACACATACTATCTCTGTACCAAACACCATAATTGGTTCGGCGGTTCAGCATTTCCCATTCAAAGTTTCATCCCCCTTTTCACCCCATTAAGAGCAGTCTTTAAATAAAAAAGTAGCCTGTGTCCGTTCCCAGGTGTCCAACTATATCCATGCTACATCATAATCAGTTCAGTATTTCCCGTAAAGTTTCGTCCCCTTCCATTCCGTCCTCCTTTTCACAGATTTTTGATAAAAAAGTAGCCTATGTTTTTTTGATAAAAAAAGTCTTATCACCGCACCTAATTGTATAATTACCAAGTTTTAGCGTTTCTCATACAAAGTTTCATCCCCCTTTTCACACTATTAGTTGTAGATTTTTTATAAAAAGTAGCCTACGTCCGTTCTCTGATGTCGAACTATCTTCTTGTCAAATGCCATCATAATCGGTTCAGTGGTTTACCATTTCCCGTACAAAGTTTCGTACCCCTCACTCCCGTCCCCCCATTTCGTAGATTTTTGATAAAAAGGTAGTCTATGTATTTTTGATAAATAATGTCTTATTACCGCAACAAATTTTATAATTATCTAGATTTAGGGTTCCCCATACAAAGTTTCATCCCCTTTTTCACCCTTTTAGGGATAGATTTTCTAAAAAATAAGTAGCCTATCATGAGCGCATTCAGATATTCTTACTACGTACCGATTTTCATTAAGATCGGTGAGGTCGTTGTTCAGTTATAAAAGGACATACAGTCAGACAGACAGACAAAAATTTTAAAATGGTAGAATCGAAGTCAGCGAGTCATAAAATGCCTATCTATCACAAAATTTGACAGTAAAAGTATAATTACCGACAGACGCTAGAGATCTTTATAGTAGTATAGATAGATAATAGAAAGATTGTTTTTGAAAAAGAGCCTACGTATGGCCTACGTCTGCCCCCGGGCACGTACTGTCTCTAAATTAAACATCATTTATCATATATCACCATAGTCAGCGGTTTAGCATTTCCCATTTAAAGTTTCATTCCCCTTTTCACCCCCTTAAGGGTAGGTTTTTGATAAAAAAAAAGTAGCCCATGCCCGTTCTCTGATGTCAAACTATCTCCCTCCCAAATTTCATCATAATTGGTTCAGCGGTTTACCATTATCATACAAAGTTTCATCCCCCTTTTCACACCCTTAGGACTAGTTTTTGATAAAAAGGTAGCCTATGTCCAGTCCCAGGGTTTAGCATTTCCCGTACAAAGTTTCGTCCCCCTCCCTCCCGTCCCCCTTTTCACAGTCTTGATAAAAAAGTGGTCTATGTATTTTTGAAAAAAAAAAGTCTTACCTCCTCACCAAATTTTATCATTACCAAAATTTAGCGTTTCCCATGCAAAGTTTCATCCCCCTTTTCACCCCCCTAAGGGTAGGTTTTTGATAAAAAAAAAGTAGCCTATCTCCTTTCTCTGATGTCAAAATATCTCAGTGCTAAATTTAATTATAATCGGTTCAGGGGTTTACCATTTCCCATACAAAGATTCATCCCCCTTTTCACCCCTTTAGGGGTAGATTTTCTAGAAAATAAGTAGCCTACATGAGGGCAATCATGTGTTATTACGACGTACCGATTGCCATTAAGATCAGTCAAACCGTTCTTTAGTTATAAAAGGACATACAGACAGATAGACAGACAGACAAAAATTTTAAAAATGGTAGAATCGAAATCAGTAAGTAATAAAATGACTATCTATCGCAAAATTTGACAAAAAAATCTGAAATTACAGACAGACGCAAGAGATTTATATAGTAGTATCGATATATAATAGTATAGATATAGTGTAGGTACACCAAAATTTTTTAAAATGTGTCATATGGTGTAGATGGGGTTTCCAGATATCTCCCAATTGCCAACAAAATATGAAATCTCCCGAGAACAATCTAGAAAATTTTGAATTACAGAATTCGAGCAGCAGACAGTAGCAGCTGTATACCGATACTCCACTGTCTTCCAGAAATGTTCGGACACCTGCTTAAAGATAAAGACAAATCATTCAATCAAATTTACACAAATCAAGTATAAAATAAACGTTACTACAATTATTAATGTTACTACAATTAATATGTGACAATACATGATGACAGTAAAGTCTACGGCTAAGGGCCGTAAGATCAAGAGCAGTTAAATCTATGGATTTCGTAATCAACGATAAAATTTGATCGTCAGTTTAATCCACTGTTCTAATATCAAATGGAAATAGTGAACGGATTAGTAAAACCTAGATCAATGTCTTACGCATGGTAATATTATTCGTTTCATTCACAGTTCGTTCGTTCTTTTTAAGATTCTTTGTCAATTTTCGATAATTTAATCTGCACGTAATCGATTAACTGCCATTGATCTTACTAAATAATCGAAGACAGAAGATTAAACTCTCTTCCGTCGTTTCATCTACCATTGATCTTACAGCCCTAACTCAACTAATTTCAGCGAGGTTTACGGTTCTATTTACATACATAATATGTTTACGTGGTCGATTTGTACAAGAATATATGTATCCTGTCTTCCGTCCAATGCTTTCGCTTTATACCTTTTGCACCTTTCATTGCTGATTAGCTGATCGAGTCTGATCTCTGGAATTTTTTGAGGATGCTTCGTTGAGAGGCAAAACACGTGTCGATCAACAAGCTTTGGGCAGAAAATAACTGAAAATGTGATGGATTTCTCCAAAATAACATCTGAGTATAAACAATATGACCGTTTATATAAAACTAGTGACTCGCCCCGGCTTTGCACGGGTAGAATTAAAAAACAACGCCTATGTTGAAAGGTGAAAGAATTTTTGAAATCGAATGTGTAGTTTTTGAAATTATTCATTACATACAAACAAACAACGTCTGCCTCTTTATAATATTAGTCTAAATACTCTTGAGAAAAACGTCTGTAATAGACAGACATCGAGGTAGTTCTACAAGCATTTCCTATTTTGACAGGAATCATTAAAAGTTATAGGTACCTAAGTGATTCTTTTCGCTATAATTGTTTCCGGGTCGTTAGTAGATTTGGCGTTCAAAAAATAATTTTACATCAATAAATTATTTTGGATTTTGTGTGTATCCTTACACATACTCAGAGAAGTTATTCAATAAATCCCACACTTCATGTTAGTTTAATTTTGTTTCTAAAATTGATCCAAAATTTTGAAAGCAGGCGTACCAACGCTTAGTTCACTATTACCAGTATTTTTCCTTTGGTACCTGACCAGTACCGAAATGTTACTGCGTGAGAGGCCGCAAGGGTCAACGTACAATAATAAATCAATGAATCGAGTGCTCATACAGTGGATTATTACATTATGTCGTTAGTTTGATTGTTGTCTCGCAATTTATCAGTTAGGACTCGTTGAGAGTTGTTGTATACTACGCGAGTTTTGTCGTTAGCTACTTTGACAATTTTACTGAAGAATATATTTGATTTGATTATAAAGTAGAGTTTAAATAATTGGGGTCTCGAATTCAATCAATTTTTATTTCTTGGGTTGATCTGTATCTGAAACAATGCAAAAAATTCGTATTATGTATTTGATTTCTCACTGGATCGAATTTAAGGACCCATAACCATACATACATATAAAAAAAGTAAATTACGCTACGAGCACTTTTTGCGTATGGCCTTCATAGGTATGTACTCGTATATGGGGTACAAAGAACACAATGTGAAAACGTCTTAGTCAATTGCAATGAATTACAATATCTTGTCTTACTCCCTCTACAGTATATTAGGTCATTCTGTTTCACTTCTGGTTTATGATACTCGACTATTGGCAGAGAATATTATGTATAGACGAAGGCCGACTCCCGCGCTTCTGCCCCGCTTGCTTGATACGTAGAGCTTGTCCAGATGACGCGTTTTATGCGCGAGTCGACTCGCGCGTAGCTGTACGCGCGACTGTGAGTTGCTAGAAGTTCATACATTCCGTCCACATCAATATGTGTTCTGTGGTCCACATGCAGTCGCGCGCGTTGCTGCTTGCGCGTAAATCGCGTTCAAATCGTCGGAACCTCGACTCTCGCTGGTGGCGTGCGTTCTGCGCGCGAGTCGAGATACTACAGACGCCATTGCTCCGTCCAGTACACGCACGACAGTTGCTGAGCGTTATAACTTCGACACGGAATTTTTTATCGATGAAGTGGAAAAGAGGGTAGCGTTATGGAATATTTCAAGCAAATGATCAAAAGATTGTATTGACATCCTGAAGTAGTTAAAACACTTATTGTCGTATTCTCTAAGCTTGGAATATAATGTTATGAACATTACAGTCATTCTATCGTGTAGAATTGGATGCACTATATATTGTCGATTTTCTTTCTGCTTGCGACTTTTCCGTTGACGGTACGTAAGCCACAACACAACCGCTCTGTCTGACTCAATTTTATTAATTGAACTGAAACCGTCCTCAAAAACTCGCGCGTAAATCGCACATAAAACGATCCTTCTGGGCGCAATACGAATTCAAACGCGCGTAAAACGCGTCATCTGGACAAGGTCGTAGGTTTGGTACGTAAAGTGTGAAATGCGAACGGTATCTCATTTAGTTACACATACAATATGTACATGTAAATATATAATAATAAAAAAACAATGCACATGAATACGTTTTCGTGTTCCTTAAGTTTAATTTCTTGCAGTTCTTGAAGAACAATAACCATGAATTCGATAATTATTATTTAGACATCCAAAGTCATTACAATGTGTTTGTTTGTGACATGTAGACATTTATGTAATTTTGACGATGAGACAAACAAATTAATAACAAACAGAAGTGGTCGCGCAATTACAACGGATAAGCGGCGCGGCGACATTAGTGAATAACTAAGTGTAAGCTGCGGTGTAAACCCAATTGGCGCTGTCATAATTTTGCTGAATATATCGTTGTGTGCGTGCCATGGCACGTGCCTATTAGCGCACACATGTATAAACCGCATTCGCTATCTTTCTATGAAGTCATCATACTGTTATACTTGTACGTTGTCCACAGAAAGCATTATAACCTCAGAGACATACAAATCCAAACTAGCATCTTGGGATTCTCCATCGAGTTGGGCAGCGCATGAAGGCGATACAAAACCTAGTTGTCACCACTTATAGAAGTGAGATCCCTGAATACTGGACAGCTTTTTTTTCGCTCGTCACAAGTAGGCGCCTACAATCGCAACAATCGGAGAACATGTCGATGATTTCGTTGTCTCGAACCTTATTAATTTTGACTCAATAGACAATTTGGGCACCAATTCAGGCTTAGAGATGACAAATCGGTATTAGAGAGGATGTTGGAAAAATTTGCAAGTCTGCGATGCGGGATGGTCCTATTTTGGCCAACTATACGTTTAAAAATGTTATATGTAAGTCTTATAACTTTCGAATAAAAATACTATTATTCACCTAGTGTGTCCAGTGTCGATGGCAAGTGAGAATCGCGTCGCAGGCTTTGCCTGGATCTTTCCAGACTACAGAGGGGCGTAGGTACGCACTGGTTGAAACAGGTGTCATCAACCTTGATGATATTTTACTTTGTAAAACAAATTACGATGGTATACAGCCATTAATTGTATAATTTATTTCATTTGGTATATTTATAGGTGCTATTAATCACCTGAAACATTTTGTATAGGTAAATGTAATTATTTAATATTCAAATTATTGATAAATGAAAAACAGCATAAAATATTACAAAATAGTCCCATGAAATAACGGTTGAAATCGAAATTTCGATAATAAGATTAAATTTTTGATATAACGTTCATAAAAGTATTTTAACATTCGTGTAGAACTTCAACACGCTAGCCCACCGGCTTCGCTCACAAAATAAACAAAAAGAAGTCAGAAAATTGTTGTTTGCTAAATTACTTTACAAGAGTAACTCATAGACAAAAGAGTTTTAAGTACAATTTATAAAAGGTAAAGTTGTATGTAAAATTGTTTCTGTCTTTTTGCCGTAAATGTTATATTAACCGAGGTAAGGGGGTTTGAAGTACAAGAAATGAGAAATTTGTTGAAAACGTCATAAAACCGTAATAAACTATTATTTTTTAACTTATTTTTTGTAATTGGTTCACAAAAAGATAGAATTTCTTTTCAAATACTTATTTATATATTATTCATCAAAGAAAAGTTTTCCGGATTTTTATTTTTTAATCTGTGATTTTAATATGTAATTGCATTATTTGTTGTTATTTTTTCTTTGTAAAATTTTCTATAAAAATGTCCTAGATCGTATTTTCCTTAGTATTGCAGCTAGGTAGATAAAAACAAATTCATTATTCTCTTATAATATAATATAAATACATCTCTCACAGACGTAAAATTTTGTGGTAATATTTATATCTATGTTCTAAACATACGTCAAATTTTAACGTCCTAATTTCCCGGGTTCGTTTGAATAAAAAGAAAGAAAAGTAAAAAAAACACGTTTCTTAAGTAGTAACTTGAAAAGCGATATGTAATCGAAAACAAATTTTAGATATATGTTGCAGAACTCATAACTTTACAAAAAACTTTAAATAGATTTTCAGTCGTAGATATAATATTTGAACAGAAAGGCTGATTTTTTTTTGATAAAACCGTGAAAAGTTCGGGTTTCTACAGACGAATGGAACTTCGACGTCGATTGGGATAACTGCAAGCGTGACCGACGTAGATTCGCAGCTAGTTCTACAATTTTTTGATTGTACAATCCGTTCTAAAATATATAATTGAATAATCGAAGTATTTAAAAACGATGGGACGCATAATGTTAAAGAAAATGTTTATGCAATTTTGCGTCGTAGGTATAATATTACCAGAGTTAGGAGAAATATGTAAAAGGAATTAACAAAAGAAATACATAAAGAAATATTTTTTATTTTAACTAGTTATGCATATTGCCTACAATTTTATGCAGACAGATTTAAAATCTCTTTTAACGTACATTTTATTTGAATTTTTTCTTTAATAATAATATTGTTAATTTTTTGATGCTTTTTACTAAAATTGAATTTTTGTTTTTCTGTCTTCGTTGGCACTTTTATGAACTATTGCGAAATGTGAATGTTTAACAGTTTAAAAAAATCTTTGAATTTGCCGTGGAATAGACTGTTACATCGACTCGACAAAGCCAGCAAATTGAAGTTTCTATTGGTGTTTTTGTCATTTCTAAATTCAAAATTGAAAGATTTCGTACGAGATACCAATCAGTAATCTTCGTATTCCGAACTAACACGAATGACGAGAATCAAAGAGTGACATGTGCCAAAGCACAGTAAATAAAAATTAACTGCAATTTATGGATGCGTAGTCAAACTTGGAACCTCTATGATTTGCTCTTAGGTCACGAATAAAAATTTTTAAATCACTCTTTATAGTTTCAGTTAATAATTGTTTTAAGTTAATTGGATAGAATAGACAAATACCAAGAAAAATTTGCTAGATGGTCGGCATATTGATAACCAACTAAGGTATTCCAAACAAACACAAATGACGAGAAATTGAGTTGTTAGCGAGTGCGATTATTTTATGATGGATTATGTCATTTAGTATCGATTTATGATTCGATAATAAATAAAACTAATACAGCGTCACAATAAACTGATGGTAGCATTGTTAAACTGGATGTATCCTACTGTTCTCACAATGGGAAAAAAAAATCCAATCCAGTTGTGATTTACAGTTGCAATGACTCACGTAAGCAACAAGGAGTCATTGTTCAACTATTTAAAAAAATCAGAGAATATTTTACATAGTCTAGAATTAGATCAAAACTAATTCTGACTATATATTACAAATACGAACGTTTGTTTGTCCTTCTTTCACATCCTTCCACCGTGACAAAGTAAGTGATCCACATAGGAAACTCGAGTTCATGCGGACAAAGGCGCGGGCGGTCGCTACTTAATAATAAATTGAAGTTAAAAATAATTTATTCAAAGTTTTTCACTCTAAAATACTCAAAATCCCAATACACGAAACCATTCATTTATAAATCATTCACACCGATCTACCGACACACATTCGACTTTTACTCATCAAGGACTTAAAATTCAATACTAAAATTTGTTAGTTTCTATTGTATTATTTGATAAAAAAGGACCGTAGTAAAAAAGGTTGCGTACCCCACGACGTTTAGCACAGATCCCTAAGATGGTCTCGATAGCGAATCCCGAACGCTTCCGAATGGCGTATATAAGGCCGAGCCCAGAGGACATACACCAGTCTGGATCAACTCCTGCGCATCAATATGAAGACTTTTGTCGTACTCGCTGTGTGCCTTGTCTTGGCTCAGGTATGAACAAAAACTGTTTACTTATATGATTTTTATTTAATTTCACTATATGATATTTATAAGTTCACTTCATGTTAATAGGAAGTGAATATTATTCATGTGAAGGATTTAAGCCCAAGATTACGGGTTAGACTCCAAATTAAATTTTTTTTAAAATTTTTTTTATTATTTGAAAATTGAAATTATTTTTTGTGAATTGACTTCAGTCTGTTACTAGGTTCTCAGTTCGCTTTGTGGCGTCCATAATGCAAGCTTTTCTAATCTTTAAATTTGCTTAGGAATTAAACAAGCTTAGAACTCTTTTCATATCGTGATCTCGGTCTTGCATTAACATCAGCAAATTATCGATAAATATGTTCTTTTCCATGTCATGAGAAACAATTAAATAAAATCTTGTTATAACATACAAATTAACAAATCAATAGACAATAATTATACTAATTGTACAGTTCCAAACTAAGTTTAACATTTTAACAAGGGCTGTCACACAACGAATTGGTGTACATTTAATAATGTGTTTAAGGCGACGCATTGGAAATGTTGACGGCATGGATCTCAACTTTTCTAAGTGACTACAAAACATATGAAAATTATATTTGGTATCCTGATTCTTCGTTTTATTGACTTCAATTTACCATTTGCTTTACACGATTGGGTGACTTTTGTAACACAAAAAAAATATCAAAGAATCTCTATTAAAACAGAGATTTACATTTTTCGTAGCAACTGGACCGATTTATGTTTTTAAATTTTCTGTGTACTTTAATCTAAACATGTTCTTCAAAATAGCATTTGGATTTTTTTAAATTAATCATAGTTTTTAAAATAAACGAATATAACTGTTTTTTCTTATTTATCGTAAGTTAGCGCGCGCACGTTTGCATAGAGCAGGTCTATTTTAAATTAAATTACTGTTTTTCAATGCGTTGCTTTAATAGGGTCATTCTCAATAGGAATAATAAGCAAAAGATTCAATTCAGAAAATTCAATTTTCGGAAATCTCGTGAGAACGAACATGGAACATTCAAAATATGTATATCTCTGAGTCTAATTTATATCTACATTTAATAAAATAGGTAAAAAAGCCATTTCGTAATTGAAAGAAACTCGTAATATGTAATTTCATTATCTGCCAGTTATCAGTTTTCTGTATTGATTTTTTCAGCATTTTATTTTACTTTATATTATTTTATTATTGATTTCTGTCTGTACATCCCTAGTTGACAGATGATGTTTTGGTTTTGTACCCATTATATAGCCGTAAAAATAAATATTCGAAGTTGAATACGTTATAACGAAATGTACTTCTATCCAATTTTTATATTTTTGTCTGCAATAGTTTTGGCTCAATGTTGTTGAATCACTAAAGATTATGACATTCAGATTAAGATTGAAATTTACTTGTTGCCTAGTGGGAAAGCACCACACTGGAGTCACGAGTTCGATCCCGGTCAGGTCTATTCAAACGGACTTATCTAAATTGGCTTGTGGTTTGGATGTTACTGGGAGGGAGCTCTCCCAGTTCGTTGTATGTTGCCCATAGAACAAGTCTATTGCTCAGTTTCGTGTCACACAATTGATGTAACTGTCTTACATACATACATATAAACCTTCACGCTATGTCCTTTTTAACGAGGTAGTCAGAGAGAATGGAACACCATATTACTCGCTAATAATCTATAGGTGGAAGAACTTTTGAAATCGGTTGAGTAATTTTTGGTTTTATGTATTACGAACACGTGAATGGCCCGTTGGCGCAGTGGCATATGCATCTGGTTTCCAAGCTAGGGTCCCGGGTTCGATCCCCGGTCAGGTCAATTTAGGAAACGAACTTTTCTAAATTGGCTTGTAGTCTGGGAGTTACTGGGAACTCCCCCAGAGTTCGTTGTGTGATACCCATAGTACAAGCTTACTGCTTAGTTTGGGGTCACAATCTGTGTAATTGTCTGGAGTATTATTATTATTATAAACAAACAATCGAATTTTTTCTTTTTATAATATTAGTATAGATTTATTATTTTTTATCTCTACAAACATATTCTATATTTTATGGACTAACTACTGTCCTTATCGTTGTTTTTTTGCTGTTTTATTTTTAAAACGTGTTTTCACATCTTCATAGTTGCATATAAATGAATATAAATTAAAATTAACATCGGCAGGCTCTCACTGATGAACAAAAAGAGAAACTGAAGAAACACAGGTCGGAATGCCTTACAGAGACCAAGGCCGACGAGCAGCTGGTCGACAAACTCAAGAACGGCGATTTCAAGGTAATATAGATGTCCAATATTTCACCGCGAATTATTGATGGGATAAACAAAAAAAGTTCATTTGCTTATGTAAACTATTTTTATTTATTATAGAAACCTAAAGAAACATTAATAAATAACTGGCTAAAACTGGTTATTCTTAGTTAATGCTTAGAGTATTGTAGCATTTCGAACAAAGTACTAATTCAATAAATTAACATTAAATTAAAAATATAACGAAAATAGTGCAAAAACGTCATTTTTTTATTTTAGTTTTTTTTACCAAATTATATTTTTTTGTTTTTCGATTCAGTTAATGTAATGATGGAATATCATTTATCATGGAATCGGCTGTGACATACAGACAGACGAACATGACGAAATGTTTTAAAGGTTGCATTTTTGACATTTTGACCACGGAACCTGTAATGTATAGCGAATGTATAATGTATACGGAATGTATAGATTTTCAATGTCAGTCATTGTATCTAACACTGAAATGTTAGAAAAATACTAATCTTTGTTTGAAAAATCCTATATTTTCCCAAATTATATGTCGAATTAAGCATGTCGTTTGTCAATATTCATTTAATTAATCTTAAAAAATATTAGAAAATATTATTTGTATTAGGAAAAAACTTTTGTGACGGTAAGGACTCGATTATTTATATCGTTTACCCGCGACTTCGTTCGCGTGGGCTTCAATTTAATAAATTAAATAATTCGTAAGTCTCCGCGGGCGTACGCAGTCATCAAAGTTTAATCGCAAGTGGATGAACATTTTAGGAACGCACAGAGAACAAACATACAAAGGAGTATTCTTTTTTCCATACTCGTATAAGACAAGATAATGAAATCATCACATCATGTAACTAGGACGTAATGTTACTGTAGTTTCATATTGAGATGTGAATCTTTTGTGTGTGCAATACATTATCTAAATTTAAATGATATTATGAACTAAAGATTAAAATTTGATGCTATTAATTAATCTTCGTTAAAATGTACGCTTGTTGACATTTTGCTGTTGACATCTTGCGATGTCTGTATCACATATATTTACTGAATAAAACCCTGTATTATTGTATTATTTGAATTTATTGTAAGATGTACACGTACAGTATTGTAAGAGTTGCAAAGTGGGAAAGAGAGAATGTTGTCGGTGGCTGTGTTGCCACAACAAAATATCTGTTAGTGTTGCTAGCAACGCCACATAGATTAATTTTTAATATTGACTGTCTTTTTTATGATTGCACAGTCCAAGCTGTAGGTTTTAAGTGTTTTGGGTTTCAATACAAAAGCATAGTTTAACCTTTCCAAATAACACAAATAGTGAAAAGGTTCTATTGATATATTGACGATCTCGATGGCGCGCACCAAGTCCAGAAGGTTCCGGGTTCTATTCCCGGTAGGGTCAATTTAGGAAGTGAACTTTTCTAGATTTTCTCAGGTCTGGGTGTACTGGGAAACGCCCCCAGTAGTCATCGTCTGGTTCTCATAGCACAGGGAATACCCTAATTCGAGATCGGATGATTGGTGTGTATCGTCTGGCGCATTATTATTATTATTATATAACTATTGTAATGTAATAAGTTCATATCAATTCGCGATGTCGCAGTATTTGACCTATTTTCGTGTTATACCCGTATTTAATATAATAAAATAACAACATTGTTATGAAACAACGTCATGATTTTGTTAACAGACAGAGAATGAGCCACTCAAGAAATACGCCCTCTGCATGATGATGAAGTCAGAGCTGATGACGAAGGACGGCAAGTTCAAAAAGGATGTAGCTCTTGCCAAGGTTCCCAATGCAGGTGAGCTTTGTATCATTATATTATTTTAAAGTCATTGATATTAGTAAAAGGAAGATATGACATGAGCACTTCTAGAATGTACCTCTTGAATTGAGGAGAAAGCTCTCAATGTTATTCATAGAAGCACCGAACAGAGTCGAAATTATCCGAAAGTATACGAATAACGACTGCTTGTCTCACACTAGCTGTCTATTGCGTCATTCTCTTTTTGTGAGTCTCTGGCACCTCTCTGTGTTTTCCCGCGTGGTTATTACCTAAAAATTTGCAGACAGCGACAGCCACGCGATCACTGCGCGACCAGTGACTAATTGTAATAAAAAACTGGTATAATGTATCACGATTGCGTATCTTTTGTTCTATGACCGTAAAATGCACTTTTCGCGGTAGATTTAGCGCCACTATACAAATTACATTACACAAATTCTCGTTTTAACAGCAGATATCGCGCGATATTGGCTGTCGCATGCTGACTGCAAGTTACTTAATAAGCGTGCCGGTATATTTTAGAAGTACCTACACTATGTTCTGGCATGCCATATCTGCCTTTTTTTTATTCAACCTCTACTGTATAATATTTAATGTAAGTTATATTCCACGACTATAGGTTTTGGATCTCATAACATTCTCATATGAGGTCTAATTTGGATCAAAGAAAATACTAATAATAATAGGAGTTAAACGCTCCACTTTATGTTTTTGGTACAGTCGAATAAATTAATCGACTCTTTCACGCCGTAAAAACGTCTACCTACCAAGTCGACCGCCAAGAGTTTGACTCCCGGATAGTTTAATTTAGAAAGTGACTTTTTCGAAATTGTTTTATGACCATTTATGAAAAGAAATCAAATTTTTCAGCTAAACTCTAAGACAATTGAAGTGACACGTAAGTTATGTAATGTTAATTTCATTTTCACCCATGCATAGAGTACACCTAATGTATGAGATAACAGTTAGATAAGAAATAGATTTAGCAGGTGGTATCACCTTGAACGGGATCCGTCCAGAAATCTACCACCATCATACTCGCTAGCTTTGCTGCTTAACAGCAGTGCTGGAACTGTTGTGTTCCGAAGTGGAGAGTAAGACAGATAGTGAAATGTCTGGCACAAGAGATATAACTCGGTCTTCAGGGTTGCCAACGGATTTGGATTTGTAGTCTAATCTGCTGAACTCTTTACTTGATTGTCTTATCCTTGATATAAAGAAGATGCATTTCAAGAATGTCTTCTACTAAAACGTTTTAGTAAAGATTTTGAGTTTAATCGTTTTGGCTGTGGATGTGGACATTACATTCCGTGGTACCCGTAGTTCAAGTCTAATGTTTACTTTGGTGTTACACAATTGGTGATGTCTAGAGTATTTACTTTACTGCAGTGATTAAGTTCAGTTTTGAAGCAAACGTTTTCTTTTGCAGCGGAGAAACCTGCAGTCGAAAAACTGATCGACACATGTCTGGCGAACAAAGGCAATACTCCTCAACAGACCGCATGGAACTACGTCAAATGCTACCACGAGAAGGACCCCAAGCACGCCATCTTCTTGTAATAGTATAATACCAACTTTCCATATTCCAAGCTAATTCGCCGTGTCCAGCCAGTTCGAAATTTGAATTTCGAACGAATCGAATACAAAGTCTGATTTGGAAAACATGTCGGCGTATTGCTGCCCCATAAATTATTTCAAAGGCCGTTTTATCGTATTCTTTTTGCAAGTTCGACATCCCCATGGTTACGCATAAACTTTACGTACCTATTGCATTTTACTAGCAGTATGAAGGTATTTAAACCTAATGGCATAATGGAGGAAGAGATGCTCAAAAAAATGTTGGAAATACTTACCTCTGCAGAATAATGAACTGCCTGTACGAATTTAATTTATGTTCATGAATCAATAAAAATCTACACTGATTTCTCCGTTTTATTTCAGACTAGCCTATTCTAAACTAAGTGCAGGTCTAACTTGTACAATTAATATACCGTAGTGTCAGTTGTAACCTAAGTACTTGTTACCAGCCGCCTACTTATAAAAAAAGAGTTCTTTTTATTTGGGTTGATCAACTGTCTTTTGTCTCACAGCTGACTATGAACTAAAAAAAATCATTTCAGATATAAATATTGTAATTATTTTTAAGCTAATATATATCCCATCAATATATTAATTTAACTTTTAACAATATTTCGATATTTATGCCTACTTTAGTGGTTTTTTTTGGAGACAAACACTTTCAATTGACTAAAGAACAGTTTTACTATTTTTTGAGGTTTTTTCGCTTTGATGATAATTCCTGTTTGTAAAAGTACGTTTCTCAGCGCGGATTTATAAATACGGAAATTATTGTCTATCTTTTTCAGTTATTATGACAATAAGTAAATTAAAAAAAAAATTACTAAACTGAATTAAACCAGTACTACAAAACATTTTTACCAACTCATTTTAAACAATACTGCCAACCGTAAAACAAAGATTGTTGTGAAACTTTTCCCGCGACTTTCATTTAAAAAATATATGTAACCAGCGACTCGGGCCGGCTTTGCCAGGGTGGGATGTTCAATATTTATAAAGCATAAAAATTTTTTAGTTTAGATTTTCATACAAAAATACCATCCAAATTTTCAACTTTTGCAGTGGATTTTCCCAAAATTTTCTTTCCTACTAACTTTTCTCAAGTTGTCAAGTGGTAATTGATTCCTATTTATATGGACATAATTTAGTCTTCACAATTTTTCTTAAATGTACACCATACCATAATTATAATTGTTATGATTTGAAAACAATTTTTTAATGACGCTTTTAAAGATAAAATGGCGAGACAGCAACTTGAAATGTATTATTTTAAAAGTATTAATAAACAGTAACTCAAAGTATCGCCATGTAAAGAGCATTCATTTGATGGCTATAAATATTTTTTAATTTTCTATTTTTTTAAACCTTAAAAGTAAACCCAGAAGCTAGAACTTAACTCTAGCAATTAATAACAATATAATGATAATACTGCTCCAGACAATTACACAAATTCTGTGACCTAAAACTAAGCATTTGCTTTGTATTATGGACTTACTTTTGTAAGAGTTCCGAATTCGTTGCTTAAGGGTATAAAAAACTGTAAGGACTTTTTGGCGGGAACGGGTGAAGTGAGGTTGTCATTTTACTTAGATATTCTATTTTTGACAATTTTGGGTATTATAAAGTACAAAAACTATTGTGTTTTATCGTGTCTATTGTGTTTTAAAGTTCGGTATAAGTGAAAAAAATGGAGTAGGGCTAAATAAACATGTGTAGCAGAAGTTCTCGCGCCCTTCCAAGAAATCCTATTTCTATAACTTCAGTAAAGCCTACTATCACTTTACTGGAGGAGTTTTACTATTAGAAGACAAAACGAATTTACTTCGAACGAGTTTCATGACGATTCTACTTATTAATACGTGACATTGGCAAATGCATTAATCTATGCGCCATGCCATGTAGAAAGAAAAAAATGTAGGAAAATGGGGTGCACTAAATGATTCCTCAAGGTAAAATGAGTCCCCACCGTTTTGAAGAAACTACTTGTACAATCTATCTGTCTGCCCTGCAACTCGTTCAATTATCCGGCAAAGTGTTGTGACGGACTGATCACTGAGTTGTGTAAAGATAAAACAAAGAGAATTTAAAAATCAATCTTAGGTTGCTATCGTTTTATTGTTTTTTGATGAATGGCTATTTTAGTGCCGATTTCTATTGATATTCAATAACATTTCCAGCGCGTTTTGATAAGCCATTAAGATATCATTCGCAGTCGTTTTTGAAAAAATTTTGCAAATTTTGCATTTGAGATCAAATGATCCCTCCTCGTGGGTATGAAGTGACTCCGTAGATCGTTTTACCCATAATATTTGGCAATTTACAAAAAATAAGGATAAATTTAGTGACGTGTTTTATGAATAATGTCTGTTTTTTGTACACGCGTTCTATTAGATTCACCTGTATGTATGTACACATGTATGTATATGTAGCGAAACCTTTCAAATTATTTTTCACCCACTTCCAGACGTCTGAATGATTAGAAATTTCATTCAGTTAGTAAGGACCGATGACAACACAATAATTTCATAGCTTTGACCTAATGTCCTAACCAGGGTCATCAGGATAAGCGTCAGCATAAGCCAGGTTAATAATTAGCTTTCAAACCCGATTACGTCCACGAAAACTACGCAAGGTCAAGAAATTGGTCCTGTTACAAACTCGACTTTTGGCGTCTATTGAGTTACTTTCCACATCTTTTAAAGTTTTTGAACTTTTTGAAGCTTTGAAAAAGAAGAAAAACAAAGGACACGCAAAAACAAAGGTGAAACTCCGATCCCCAACCAGAAAACTAAAGGAGCTGGGAAAAGAAAAAAACAAACAAAGAAAAAGAAATAAATAAAAACAGATAGGAAACAATATAATAAAAAACAAGTAGTTGGAAAATTTGAAAAAGGAGACCAAGGACAGTGACGAGTCCGAATCTTTCAAGAGTATGCACAGTGCATGTTCTCTACAGAACCATACTATTCGAAAGATAACGTTACAGTTGGGTCCTATGGGTGAAGTGTTTTCTATGGAGATATGAATGAACCATGTGCAGGGCTCGATAGTGACGACTGCTAAGTGGCTGCTATTTTTAGTGATTGCACAGTTTATAACACTGTTTATTTATTGGAAAACTTTGGAAGACATAATTACGACAATGTGGCTAAATGCTTGAGAGAGGTATTTTATTTAAATATGGAGTGCAAAATGATCCCTGGAATCGTTTGCCCTTACCCTGGTGATTATTTTATACACCCAGCAATACAAAATGATGCTTTAGTAAACCTCTGAAAAACGTTTAATAAATCTGCAGATATAAACAAACCAAAAAAAAATATGCCAGTATATCACAACTTAAACTATTTATAACTTTAATATTTTGGACACAGTAAGCATTTTACCTTAGGCATATTATTTTGTACACCTTTCCCCTACAGCAAATTTTATTACAGCAGAATAGCAAAAAAACAAATGAGAGACGTTTTTCGATATGTAAAAGTACAAAGAAATTTTATACTTTTAATTTTTTGATTTCTTTTTTCCTGGCGCGCTGCTACCGCCGCACATCTGAGCATCAGCCATTTACATTTTTCATACAATATTTTGTTTGACCTCTTGTGTTCCTTATTCACATTTATTTCTGTCCTCTGAGAAAGTCTTTAAGAGAATAAACCTATTTTGGTCGCACTTATTGAGGTACCAATCATCGCTTTTCGAATAGATGGAATGAAAAATTTTTTTTGCTACCAAATGATACTTTTCATTCCCGTCTATGAGAAAAATAAATGAGTTACTTTATTCGATATATTACAAAGAAAAGCCATCATTGACCAGTCAGTAACATTTTTTATAAGTACGATAATTTCATTTGACTGCTTTGCTCGTAGAACATTATAGTAGGGGAGCCAAAGAGTTGATTTTGGGATTTACTTAAGCGCGACAGATTAAGACGTAGAGGATACCTTGCTCCCTGTTGAGTACCTACACCATATCTATGCTCTCTTTATAGCGCCGCGCGTGTAGGGCAGCATATCAGAATTGTAAAAAATATCGATAGTCGGAAATACTCGAGCGCGTCAGATTAAGGTATGATGGGTTAATTACATGCTGAAAAGTGTGCATTTCAAAAATCTGACGACTTGAGTGTGACGTAAGGAAGTGGAAGGGTCACAAACATGCAAAAAAAACGTCATCTCCACATGCTCGAGCTAGTTCGACAACTTTTTTTGATTTTGAAGGAAAAAAAATCTGCCTTTTTCCACAAGCCGGAGTAACAAAAACCGTCAATAAAGTTTAGCGCGTGCAGCTGCAGCAAAGCATATATTACTCACTCCGCGCCTCTCTCTCCCTTTCATTCTTTCTTTATCTCTCACTCTCTCGCACTGTCCTCACACTATACAGCAATTCATAATTCAAAATAATATATTTTTTCCGTCAGCCATCACGCCATCATAGCTGATCACAGCACTCGTGGTCAAAGAGAATGTAAAATTACTACTAGTAATAAGAGTCGGAACTTTCACAGTGCTAAATAGATTTCCAAATGTAAAAAAAAATACCCGAATAGCCAATCTGAAGACTTTAAAACAATCAACTTTACCAATATAAACATCAAAACAGAGACGTGCCGCCTAATATTCAAATATATCGATATCGATTATAATTAGTTCGAAGTGCAGTACTAGAAATTGGTAAAAACGATTTAAGCAATTTAAAATTTTTTTCAAACCGTCAGATTAAGAAAATTCCTCCAAATAATCATCGGATTATTAATCAGCACGACCAGGACATCAAGCTAAGCCGTCTGTATAAAAATCCGACGTGCTCGAGTATTTCAAAATTACGATTTTTTTTTCATTTCAAAAAGCCGCCATGAGCTTGCACCACATCCGAATCGTTAGTCTTTTGCATTGGAGCTTTATTCGGGCTTATTTAACATCCCCTCTGAATACCTGACGCGTAAATTTCATAGAGTAGAGAGTAAATTTCATTTTTTCAATTTTTAACCCTTCTGTACGGGCACCCCCACCATGCAAACGGGCCGATTAACATACTTCCGTCACCGACGAGACGTGGTGCGTAAACACTATCAATATCTGACGCGCTCAGGTATTTCCATGCGACCGTTTTTTTTTTAATTTCTGGAAGCCTGTAGATGCTCCCCCACCGGCGAAAGGTAACATGGCACATTATGTTACCTTTTTTTCTTTCTACCATCTAATCTTCAAAATCCAATAGGTTCCACGACGCTCGAGTATATCCCCATTTAGCATCGCGGCCTCCTCTACTATTAAGAATCAATTTGTGTTCCTAATTCAAATTCATTTCTGCCCTCTGTCTCCTAAAGTCTCTTAGAGACTTTTTGGCGAGAACGGGAGAATTGATGTTGTCATTTTATCTAGATTTTTTACATTTTTGGGGGTTTTAAAGTACAAAAGTGATAGTATATTGTGTTTTAAAGTTCTGTCTAAGTGAAAAGAATGGAGTAGGTCTCAATAAACGTGTGTCCATAAGAAGTCCTTTATAACTTCAGTAAAGCCTACGATCGCTTTACTGGAGGAGTTTTACGATAAGAAAAAACTAATTTACTTGTGATTCTCCTCATTAATACGTGACATTGGCAAATGCGCTAAACTGTGCGCCATGCCATAAAAAAAAGAAAAAAGAAGTCTCTTAGAGAAAATCCTATTTCGGTCGCACTTATCTACTAATCATCGTTTTTCCAATATATGGAATGAAGAAAAAATATGCCTTTGCCTGGCAAAAAATCTAATTTTGGGGAAACATTTCCTTCCCCAAAATTAGGTTCTTCCAAGCTCAAATGACGTAACACAACTTGTTTTGTATGTATTTGCCTCACTTCGTAATACAGTAGTTTCACCGAAGTCTATAGTTATTTTAATATATACAATAATATTTTTTATCGGCTTTTACACGTGTGAGCACATCTGAGCACAGCTTGTCTTAGGGAGATTCATTTATTTATTAATAACCCGAACAATAGTGAATTCAGAAATTGAAATAAATGTTTGTTTATAAAATAGCATCTATTAATTGGTGCTCTGATATTTTTCAATAAAATACTTGGAATGATAATATAAAGGGTCTAATAAAAGTGACTAAGCTATTGATAGATTGTTCTGTTCAAGAATTGACTCCGAAAACAGTGGACAGTTCTGCGTGCTTATGAAAATGAATATAATTCTCATTTCATTGGTCATCCCTGTGCTCGCTTTTGCTAAGGTAATAATTGAAATATTAATATATGTAGTATAAGTACATAATATTGTATAACTTCAAGCCTTTTTCTTTCGAGGTGGGCAGAGAATCAAGGTGAAATATCCTGTTGTCACTCTTGATATAAATATTTAGATTTTTCAAATGTTATTAGCAAATATGATAATTACTGAGAGATTCACTGAATAAGCTTCGAGCTTCGATTTGTGAGCTGTGTTGTTTCGAGTCTTAAGTGTACGCCAAGGGAAAGAAGCGTTTATTTTATTTACACGGTGTAATTGCGACCGGATGACCACTAGTTATTTAATATACATAAAAAATTAATATAACTAATAATTTGGTAGATACTTACGTAGGTATTTACTGAAAACATTGGTATCTCTCGTGTACCTATCTACCTCTATTCATTCTGACCGCGATTCCAATACATTAAATATATTTAAAAGATTAGTACTGTCTTTTGGGCAATTACTTGTTTTTATTTTGTAATAACTACTGTGTTAAGGAACTCAATATAAAATATACCTACCGTGCATAGTTTCCGGCTAGGAGTCCTCCGTATGAGGTAATTACGGATTTGAAGCGATATTCACTAATTAAAGGTTAATTTTAAATTGCCACTACAATAATAGTTTTAAATTACGTCTAAAACTGTACTGTTATTGTCTGCACTGCGCGAGCGTCGAAAATAAACTGCAACTATGTAGTTAGAAGACAATTTTCGCATGAAATCTGACATAAAGTGTAAAATACAACCGTTGTAACCGAGTTCTAGTTAACATATATTAATGTGGTATCTACAGTACATGGGGTCTTTATTCAAGAATATTTTGAAGTATAAGATATAACTGTAATGATATTTGTGAAAGCGTGTTAGGTCGTAGGCAAGTGTAGAGCGCCTCATCGCTGTTAACACAATTATGTCAACTAGCCGAATAGGTAATAATCACTAATTCCAGTGACTTGTTTCAGAAACAATGTTATGAAGATTCGTTGTCCATTGTTTAAAAAATAGCCATTGTTTAAAAGTCACATATTAAAATTGTGGTTCAGATATCTGTAAATTAAAAAAATGCATCGTTTTACGGCTTTTACGCTTAAAGTATCTACGTAACAAGATAATTAATACACAGTAGAATATAAAACAGCAAAATGTAAAACTGAAAAAGAAGCACAACAAGAAATGAGATAAAAGTTTAATATAAATTAAAAGCAATATATATATATATATTATTATTTATATTTATATATATATATATATATAAATAGGGATTATTTAAAACAAAGCTTATATCATTGAAAAGCACATGAACACTACAGGCAGCCTAAAAAGTACAAGTAAAGAATTAAACTCTCATAAAACTTGGAACGAAGAGTTCTAAAAATCGCGAAAAAAATCACAAAATAGAGCGTTCATTATTGGCATCATTACAAATTTCTATAATGTTCTGTATAGTAAACCAGATCTGGAAGACTGAAACAACCATAACTCACAGTCTGTCAACGAAACGAAAGGTTGATGAGGCCGAGGTTATCAGGAAAAAAAATAGATTAAAATTGTAAAAATGCTCAGGCACAGTAAAAATAACAAATGAATTAATAAGAAGCAAAACAACGTCTAGCAAATTCTTTGGGCACGCTTGTTTGACATGACATTAGATACCTGCACTACCCCTAATCCCCTAAACAATGGTCTGTGTCGGAAATGATACTGCTCAACAAGATAGGGGATTTAAAAACAAGAAAATATCGCCCAATTAGTCTGTAAATGTTTTCATAACTTATAGAGAAGAGGATTGGCGTGATCCTTTAGTAATACCAACCGAACAAACAAGCTGGCTTTGGAAGGAAGTACTCTACAGTAGGCGACATACACACAGTAGACCAAATTTTAGAGAAGTATTGTGAATACCAAAGATCTCTGTACATAGTCTTCATAAACTATCAAAGAGCTTTCAATACCATCCTTAACTACTCGATATGGGAAACCCTAAAATCACAACACGAGAGAACAAGTATAAACTAGTTTTAAAACATTTTCATAGTCTTTGTAAAAATATGAACTGGGCCACTTATAAGTATCGATATACCGATGAAAAGAGGCGCATGACAGGATATTCCGCTTTCATCCAAGATCTTCATAGCTATGTTAAAATCCGTTATTAGTATACCTACTCACTGGGCAAAAGAGGGACTGAATATAAATGGAAATCGCATCAGCCATCTAAGATTTTCCAAAATAGTTCTGCTGTCAGAGGGTATAAAAAAGATGGAATCAATGTTATATTCACTTTGAATAGCAAGTAAAAAGGTAGGGTTGAAAATAAAATTAAGTTAAACAAAAGTTATGGTGAACTCCGTAAAATACCCCATTAATATCGGCGGCGAACCATTAGATTGTATCGACACTTATATATACATATATAGGCAAATAGATTTCGTTCGAAAAACAAAATAATGAACTAGAAGTGAAGAGAAGGATTTCAAATACACGGAGAAAGTTTTGGAGTTGTTGAAAGTTGAAAACTGAAAAGTACAGTGATTATAAAAATCAAGGAAAAGGTGACGAATTCCTGTTTGCTTAGTCGAGTGAAAACGAAATAAGACCCTGCCAGCGGAGTATGGAGAGCAATATCTTAATCGTTAGGTAGATAAAAGTAATCCCCAAATTTATTAGAAATCAGACAAAAATAACCGACACCTTTAGCTTTGGCAGGACACTTCGCTCGAATGAGTGATGATCGTAGGCTCATAATGGTCTAGTCTAATTGGATGTAGAAAGAGAGGAAGACATTCACATTGGGAAAACGATATTACGAAATGAATAGGGAATAAATGGATGTCGATAGCTCAAGACAAAGAGCGTTGGAAAAGTCTGAAGGAAGCCATCATCTTCATACGAGTTCTTGAAATAAATCTGTAGTATAATGTGTAACTAAATTATTTTTATGTTAAATTATTTATCTAAAACAATTTTATAATTATTATTAATATTAAAATATTTTATCTTTCCGCAAATATCTTTCAGAAAGGCATTTCTGAAGGATATTGTGTACTTACAATGTAATAAATTTTAATTATAATTGTGACAGTACAAGCTATAAAAGCCAATCTGAACCAAACGTCGGATTGTATTAGCTCAATCTTAATGTAATGACAGACATCCGCCGGAAATAATTCATGGTCTACCGTATACTAACTATACCTCGCGGTGTCGCCCACGTTAATTTTGTATTTTTACGTTATGACAAGTAGCCTAGAATGTTCTCAAAAAACTTTTCTTCTTTCCAATGATAGTCCCGTCAAAATCAGCTCAGCCGGAAAAAGAAACACACAAACAGCAAAAATTTTGAAAAAGGTTTTGCTTACGTGCAAATAACATAAAACCTATTTCGAAATCACAGACACTTCAATTTAATTTACATATGTAGATGTACAGTTTCAAGTACAAAATTGCTACATGGTCACGTATGAAAAGAAAAGGAAGGAAAACATTTATTCACTATCCACAATGACAATCAACAGCAACAAAGTTACACATCAATGCAACACTATGCTGCGGCAATGAAAAGGCAACGACTCAGCTCCGATCCTCTCAGCTCACAGAGAAAGCGACACTGATATTCTGTCGCGCCTAAATGGGATGATACTATAGAATAAATAAATATATAAATAAATTATAATTTATAATAAATTATTATGATGATGCACAATATATGTATATGCATATATAAAAAAATAAAAGAAATAAATAAGTTGCGCAACAAGGTACCGAAAGCCCCGAGATTACACCTCGCGCTGTCGAACAGCCACTCAGGACCCCAACCACTATCAGAGTTTATTCTGGTCTAACAACAACCACTTATTAGATTTTAATTTAAAAGTTGCCAGCGTATCGTAAACTGATATGAAGCTATTGTAATTGTACAACCCTTATCATATGGTTCGTAGCCCAACAACATGTACACATATTATGTGGGTTAGCAAAATGTATCTATTCACAACGGGAAAAGCGAAAACAATGAGATGAAAAAAAAAAAAAAAAACTTATTATATACTAGCGTACAGACGAACATAGAGCTCATTGATGTGTAACGATTTATAATTTGTCAACGTCACTTATGAAATGAATGATTCCCTTGATTATGGCGATATGTAATATCACAATCACATACAGAACACGTAACCACTATAGAAAAATACAGTACTTCTTTGAAATAAAATAGAAATAACACAAAATACGTCAACAGCGTTCTCCACAGCGTGACGACTTGTGACGACCTGTCATTAAAAACGGGTCACAATAGCTACTCGTTTGCCGTCCCTTTCTACTCTTGCTACTATCATCATAAAATATTACATTCTCACTCGCACTCTTTGTACATCTATACGGCAGTATATACTAAGTTTATGGATGAACAAAATGCTAAATTAAAACAGTTCTTTTATTTCATTTCATTTCTATAATTTTTTATGTTGGTCTGTATTTTAACATTTTTTGTAGATAACAAAAGATCGCGATAGAGAAATTTTGAAACGCAGGCACATGCTGTGCGTCGACGAAACGGATGTCGATCCTGATTTGGTGATAAAGCTCAAAGCAAATAACTGGAACGTAAGTTTTCCGTATATTTTTTTTTCATACAACTGCATAGTATATTAGTTGCAAGTAACAAAATATGCAATCATTTAGTATGTATGTATAAGTTGTTTTTAGGAGGCCGTACCTCAAAAGAAGAAAAAAAATCCTTGTAGGATCACTTCGTTGTCTGTCTGTCAAGACCATTGTCAATACCCTTTTGCTCAGGAACGCATGAAGGTATCAAGTTGAAATTGATATCAAATAGGAACTCATCCTTGCGGTCCATTGGAGCTGTAAAAAAATCTAGCTTCTAAGTCAACGCAATAAAAAATACTGTCATTTAAGCTTTATATGTATTTTGACATTCGCAAATAAATCAAAAGCTTTTATTTGCCATCTAACGCTGTCTACAGTGTATCTTTTCATTGCTTGTTTTATCCACAAGGGTGACACGGCCAAAAATCGCATTCGTACTGCATTTATCTTAATTTCACTCGATTTAGGACATTACAATAAAGTCTGCACCAACACCGCATTGTGGATGGCTATTTTGGAGGATTCAGTCATTTTCACACTACCCACTAAAGAGGACAAAGCACCTTTAACTTTATTGCCCGCTACTATCCTTATCTTCATGCCTAACTAACATCTTCCACCCTTCGAAAACGCATTCCCCATAAATACAATTTTATTTAAGTGTTCTGGACATTTTCCATTTACCCATATTTCACGCTTCGCCTGTACATCTTCTGTTTCAAACACCAGACCCTTAGTTTTGTTCACTTTCATATTCGATTATTTTACGTCACATTGGTTCTTCTTTCATGCACGTAACTAGGTCTGCAACTTTGCTTGTGATGGCGCTATAGCAAATTGCAAAAATTAAAAATGTCAATAAAGTTCTCTGAAAGGAAAGGTATAAAAATACGAGTAGGAATGTATGAAAGTTATTTTTTCTTCGTGCATAGTCCCTAATATATTTACAGTTAAAGGACGATAACTTGAAGAAATGGGTGCACTGCGTGCTCGTGAAATCAGATATCATGTCGGAGGAGGCTGTACTGAGATTGGACGTGATACTTAGCAAAGTGAAGAACGCGGGTACGTGTGTTGTATTTACCTATCTACTTCCGCTATAGGTATGTAATAGGTATGCACTTGTAATAGAATAAAATTGGTACAAACTAAGTAGGTATATTACTTCTATGGTCTAACAATAAGTTTAGGCTCTAAAAGATGAGATAGAGAGTTCATTATGGTTTCTACCTTGGAATAGGTTATTTGGTTTTCATTATAACACGCAATTAATATTTATCCAAGTTATTAATTAGTAATTAAAGAATTAATATTTTTAAATTTATATATTTATTCAATACAATGACTCAACCTACTAACACCATAAATTAAATTACTAGTTATATTATTTTATAATAAAAAACATTCAAAATTAACACAATGACCGCACAATATAAACATTCACTGAAATATGATTTTTTTTTTCAAAATACCAACTATCAAATAAAACAAAAAATAACAGCTAAATCTTATTTTATATACTTAAATACTTCTGTTTATTAAATACTTTAATGAACAGAAATTTAATATATTTCACTCTAAAAGTATCTGTGAAGTATCAATGGCCCCCACACTAGGCCAAGCCTGTATCATGAAGATCAAGAATAATTGTAATAAAACATTTATTTTAATTTCACAATTATTATGCGATCAAGTTAACATATACATACGCAGCCTATACAGACAAAATTAAATAATATAATGTAATAGAAGAGACAAAAACTTAGTTAATTCCATCAGAAACATGTGATCGAAAATATTTGTGGAAAAAACATATCAAATCTAGTGTCGTCCGCTAAACTACTATGTATCTAGAAGCAATATAGTCAGCAGAAGAAAAAGCCCTCTAGGGCTTCACACTTGTAGATGATATCCCTTAAGCATTAGCGGTAAATGAAGATATTTCGCCATTTAACCTCGAGATTCATAAAAGGTACTTCTTTATAATACTCTCCAGAAAATTACCTCTAGATTGTGATGAGCAAACTATATTAAATGGTGACGACTCCAGCTCCTCATGCAGTGTAAGTTCTGACGGCGAAACAGCTCCATTGCCATTTTATTCCAATTCCGAAACAACTTCCATGTGTATGCTTGCCTGTAGTCCCGCAAATCCCGCGGAATCCCACACTTATAATCCCGCGTTACGCGAGACTGGAAAATGATGCGAGATCTCGGAATACCGAGATCCTAGATAGGATTGGAAGCTTTAGATCCAAGTCTGTTTTATTAGAGAAGTTGTCAAGAAATTTAATGACGTAAAATTATTTTTAACTACCTAACTGACATACCCACTAGTTGCCGAATTTTCCGATTCTCTGGGCAATTTTTCAATTTTTATTCTTTATAAACCTTATTCGGACTAATTATGAACATTAAAAAAATATATTATAATAAATAGATAGATACCAGCGGCGTTATTCACAGACGTCGGAAACTCGACTTTCCGTATCCGACAGGAAACTTTTCGATGATTTTGTCTAAATGCAATTCACAAATCCGAAACCTTTCCGAAACGACATGATTTGACAGTTCATTTCGGGACGAAACCTTCGGATGCTTCCGACGACTTTTTAGTGTCGAAAACGTTTCCGAGACTAATAAATTAATGTAATATGTGTATAATCGATTACGTCGGTCGTCAAAAATCTAGTCTAATTGCGTGCGCGTATGTATTTAGACTTCTAGACAAATTTCGTGCCCTTTTTAAATACATGCCTAAGGAATAATTTGCCTTATATTTTTATAACATATTTTATTAGTTACGCAATCAATAGCTAAACATTGTTTGAGGTATTTGAGGTATTTTTAGAGACTACAACAATCAAAAATAAAAACGCTATTGTACTTTCTATTGTAGTTATTATTAATTTTTACTAAGTGACATCTAGTATAATTTATTTGAACTTGTTGAACGCACAGACATTATAATCCGTATTTATAAAGCCCGTTTAGTTCAACAAATGTAAGTAAAATAATTTACAAAAATGTTTAATCTTAAAAAAGACTCAGTACTAATTTCTTTGTCTAAGTTGTTTCTCTGTCTGTTTAAAATGATATTTTACCAAATACATTGTGACTGTCAAAATGTCATACGTTTAAACCACACTAATATTTTCTACCAAAACGAATAGAATTTCTACCATTTTGTAACATGGTTCGTAAATGCATTTTCTTTCGGATTCGTTAAGTCCTTTCCGATGAGATTCCGATAGACTTTGTGAATAGCATTTTCCAATCCGTCGGATTGAATTTATGCTTTCCGACGATCGGCCCTTTCCGCCACGGAAAGTTTTCGAAGCGTTGTGAATAAGGGGGTTATGTACAAACCTACTTGATTAAATAATTATTCCATTTTTTATGTATTAGCGCCATCTCACATAATCAGTAGAACTATTATAAAACTTCTAATGCTACTACAGACTGAATAATAGTTTTTTTCTTTGCAGATCTAGATAAGGTGGAAAAAGATATCGATGAATGTCTTACTATGGATAAGGTAGGAATGTTTCCTTTTGAGACAGCGTGGAACTACGCGAAATGTCATCACGCCAAAGATCCCAGATATTCAGTAATATAAGCTTGATTATTAGCGCCATCTAGTGAAATTATGCATAACTACTTTTCAAGAAGTTTACTGTGAAGAAGTTAATACAGATTACGCTCAATAGATGGCAATAAAATTACTTTCAAATGTGACTATTTTTTTATTTTAAAATTATTTGTTTTTACCAGCTGTGCACGGCCATGAGTTGCTTTGGCGTAGTAGGTATGTGGTACGTATTACATTATTTATTATTATTCGTGAATTATGGTCTTGAGTTCATACAGAAATCCCATAGAAAAAATTACTTTCAGTTTTTCTATATTCCATTTCCAACATTATTTCATTTTTACAAGCTAAATTAAACTAGAATAGTTTTATGCCTATATAGGCACGAAGTTAGGATAATCACTGAAAAAATAAATATCTGTATTTGTACCTAATATTTATTACATCAAATAAGTAGATACTTATACATATAAGTACCTAGATAGTTTTATGCAGGATTTCGATAGAATTATTTTATTATATTCATCTACAATGTAGATGAATATAATCATCACAACCCTTACCCAATAAAATTATTATTTTTGTTTTAGTACAATAAAGTTTTTGAATAAAAGCCTGTTATTAAAAAAGTTTATTTTTATTAATAATTTTATATTTATATAATATGCAGATGTAGATACTGCTTTGGATAAAGAAATAAAAAAATCATCAAACAATTTCATATAATTTAAAATCGTAAAATTGTTAGAATGTCATGTAAATTGGTAATTTTTTTCACATTGATTTAAGTATGTAAGTACCTACTATTGCCACAGATTAAATACAGATTAAATATCACAGATTAATTAGTTACTAGCGTAAAGTAATACGATTTCTTAATATTTTTATAAACTTTTTTCATGAAATACAGCAATATGCTATCTTAATAGATGAAGTCCGCAGTTATTTTAGTATGTTATAATATCCCGTTAGCGATATATTATAGCGTGAGACTATTAGAGGTATTTCGATCGCATTTATAAGTTATTTTTGTACTTCAGTTTTGATTAGTAAAGGATAGTTATTTTGTTTTTTTCAGTGTTTCTTTTTAAAGGCGGCTTAATTTTTTTAATTTTTTTTATGTGTTCTTTGCACATGTTCGCCCAATTGAAATGGAACGCATTTTGCTCTACGGTGTATGGCTTCAATTTAATTCGTGAGGTAGGTATTGTTGCAGTCTCTAATAAATAAATAAATAAAATTTAATATAAAATATTTTTGTTGTCTATTATTTAAGTTACCTACTAAAGGACTTATACATGTATAAAGATTTGAATACATTTGTGTGAAAACAAAATTGCCCAGTTTTAGAACGCATTCGGAACGTAGTAAGTAATAACATCCTTGCCACTTATAAACGTCACTCTGGATGAGCTTCTGTACATTGAATATAATTACGTCACTGCTATCCTGACTTCATTTACTAGCTTTGGTGTCAGCGGAGCTTAGGGTTACCAACTGTGGTATAATATATATAATATTGTACTATATTTTGGCTTTGCGTACTATATACTGTTGAAGGAATACATAGTACGAAAAAATACTATATTTCAGTTTGATGGATCTTTCTCTTGCAACACCGAAACTAATACCTAACAAATTCTAACGCGCTGTAAGGTAAGATTACCTTTCGAGTTTCGACTGATGCGACTTGTGTGTCGAACGCACCTTTGCCTCGGTATGAACTTTCGATCTACATTAATTTAAAAATTGAATGCGATTAAGCATATATGACATTTTTATTATACACAAAAAATTGTTAAAAAATGCAACAAGTGCAAAATTATATATTTTTATAAAAATAAATAAGTAACAAAGTATCATTGTCTATTTTGTACTCTTTCCATGAAATACTATATTTTTTGAAGTGTACTATGTTTTTTTATAGATTACTCTGAAAAATATTATTGAAAAATATCAGCTGAACAAATGTTGGCAACCCTAGTGGGCATTAATAAACAATAATTAGATCCAAAATAGGATCTTCTGGTCTATGCAAAAATGCGCGCACTAGCGCGAAAAATAGAAAAAAGCAGTTATTTTCCTTTATATTAGAAACTATAATTAATTAATTTTAAAAAATCCAACTGTCATTCTGAAAAATATGTTTAGATTAAAACTATACAGGAAATTAAGAAACATAAATCGGTCCCGTTACTCCTAAAAATGTAAATCTCTGTTTTAAAAGAGGTTTCTTTGATATTTTTTTGTATTACAAAAGTTAACCAATCGTGTATCGCAACTGTCAAAATAAATGAAATGAAATGAAGAATCAGGTTACCGAATATCACTTACATACGTTTTGTAGTCATTTAGAAAAATTGAGATCGCTGCCGTCGAAATTTCTAATGCGTCGCCTTAACACCAAGTATTCCCAGAGAATTAACAAGCAGGTTAAGAAGTAGGGTTGAGATTTGAAAAGCAAAATGCTAGCCTTTAACATTTGACAACGATTAATGTGTTTGTTTAAATGTTTTTGTTCATTTGAAGAAAATGATAAATATAATACAAACTGTAATCGATAAATCGTTTGGTTCTTCAATGGTATTCAGTTCGTATTTAAAAAAAAGGTATGGTTATCGCTCAAATAAACGAGACCTTCGAAACATAACTTCATATTCGGCTGTTAAATTATATATTTCATTTCTAATTAAATATAGTGTTTTTCTAATTTGTATAAAGTTGTTTAAAAGAGTATTTTTCCCTTGCGCATGTTTTTTATTCTTACTTTTTTAGTTGCAGTAGAATTCTAGGCTTTTTATTGTCAAAGTAGTATCTCACAATATGTTGTTTCGAACATTCTGGTCTTAAATATAAGTACATTAAGGTCATCGTACATTTAACACTTCAGCTTCTGTAAAAAGTTGCCTCGCCGCTCAGCGTCCACTCATCAACAGGTTGTTAACTAGAGACGACAAGTTGATGATGAAGCTGGGCAGATTACATTTTTTGAATTTTTAAATATTTATAAAAATGTTTGTTCATGAGTTTTAAATGACAATTATAAATCTTTAAATCCTAAATAACGAAGTAATCCAAAAGATACAAATTGGATTACTGCATCAAAATATCTTCGATCTACTTAGAGTGGGTTTGATTTGAATTTAATATGCTTAGTAAAACACATACATGGTGCTTGAAAAGAAAAAAATGATGACTTTAATCAATAGTAATTCCTGTCTTAGCAATTTAAAGGAATTTGATTTATTAAGACGACACATTGATAAACAATAATTTTTAATCTAAAATAGATCTGTTCTATGCAAACGTACGCGTGCTAGATTATGAAAAACACAAAAAATTGTTATTTTCGTTTATTTTAAAAACTATAATTAATTTAAAAAAATCCAACTGTCATTTTGAGAAATATGTTTAAAGTACACTATACAGAAAATTCAGAAATATAAATCAGTCCCGTTGCTCCAAAATATGTAAATCTCTCTTTTAAAAAAGGTTTCCTTAATATTTTTTTTGTGTTACGAAAGTTAACCAACCGTGTATCGTAACTGTCAAAATGAAGTCAATAAAATGAAGAATCAGGATACTAAATATCACTGTCATACGTTTTGTAGTCACTTAGGGCCGGTATTTCAATAATACCTTATCTTGAATTGATCAAGGATTGAAGATAAGTTCGCCTTACATGTATTTCAATGTAGGATTAAAGTTATGCGCCACATAAAGTCCACCCTAACTAGTCCTAATCTAAGCAGAGGATTTCTGTTACTTAAGTTGCGATCTGACATCGGCGTGCGACTAACTTAAAAAAAAAGGTGCTTCATGGTTATTCCGTAATTTTATTTTTTGACTTGTTTTTGACCCACAAATGAGCGAAAGGTTGTGGTATATCTTATTTTTTCCTTTTTTGTCCTTAAGTAAACAAATGTGGTGACTATAACAATTATAACATAATTAAAGATGGGCTAGTTCGCCAATGATTGATTCAATTGTCATACTTATTAGTAAAACAAACATTTTTAGAAATTTTATCCGTTTGTGTGTTTATGCTTCAATAAAAATCACCAAGAATTAAAGGAACAATAAACGTCATGATAAATGTAAAAATTTGTATTTTTATTAAACATTTAAAAATAAATAATTGATGCTCCGTCCTCTTCGACTACCCCATTAGGGATACAGCGTGAATATATGTATGTATGCACTTGTATTTAAAAATAAAAAATAGAAGATTGGGTATTATTATTCGCACATCGCAAACAATAATATTCTCATGTTATTGTTCTGTTTTACACTTGTAATGAATCGTGTCACTCCCATTGAACTTGATGTATGTTTTTAATTTGATCTTCGAACATACCTTTAGGTAACACTACAAATTAAAAACAAAATACTTAACAAATAATCTAATTTTTTTCAATGCTGAATAATATTTGTGTTATATGTGCATATATTGCATAGTTTCGTGTATATAACAGAAAAACAGTGTTATTTTAGCGAAATTTTAGTTAGTGTCTTGTTTGTTTACATTGAAGTCAAAAATGAAAAAATATAATAGAATCTAATTGAATAATATTAAAAACTACTTGGCAATAAATACAAAGATAATATATAGAAAAAGCATAAATAGTAAAAAAGTTTTTATTGTTAGATGTGGAGAACAAAGGGCATACAGCATTTTATTAGAGAAAGTCACAGGAGAAAGTTTAGTAAAACATTTTTGAGAATTGGGGAACAATAAAAAAATATCCATTCCTTGTTTGGCAGTTTGACGCTGAATGTCAAACGTGGCGCTAGCGTCTTTGCGGAATTCGATGTAAACTAGAACATTTTGTTTGTTATGTTGCAACATTGCGATTTATCTCAGATTAGTTAAGGTGAGGAAGATCCGGATTGAAATACACTTCTGTTCCTCGAAAGCGACACTTAGCTTAAATGTAGAACTTAATTTAACTAATAAAATAAGATAATATTGAAATACCGGCCCTTAGAAAAATTTATCCCTGGCGTCAAAATTTCCAATGCGTCACCTTACTGATGCTCCTGTTTTTTCTTCTACGCTGACGCAAACGTTTTCCTATCGTTCTCTATCCATTTTGGATTCATGAAATCGTGCAACTGTCGTCTTAATCTACATATTTTCATGTTTTTAGCGACGATAATTTAAAGGTATATTCGGGATTTTTTTTAAGGAACTACATCTTTTTTACCAATAATTATTTCTTGAGTCACACATATCTAGAGTTAATATCTCGCACTTAATAAGTGGACGCCTCGTGGTGAGCGAGTAGACCACGCACAGTTAACAAATTGATGAAAATTTGTTACCGAATCTCATGCGAAACAACCGCAGACGGCGCGACAAGTTATCAGCTGTCACTGAGTAGTTCACTGCAGTCCGCATGCGAAAAGTTTGTAGGCAAGGCATTCTAGTGCCATGAGGAGGTGTTAAGGCCAGGATCTTCGAGTGCATTAGGCATTTAGTGCTACCTTCTCCAGACAGAGAGTGCGTAAATATAAATTATGTACAACTTGAAACTAATTTTAATAGTCTAATTATTACGCGAACCGATAACAATATTTACAGACTGACTTTCAAATATGAAGGAACACGGAATGATCAACAACAAATGTCGAATATTTCGATCGATTAAGTGGTATTAAGAATGGTAGAACTACGCTCTACCCTTCCAGCGCGATTGCTGTCGCTGTTGTTTCGTTCGGTGAGTAAGAGAGCTGGTGGTCCATCATCTCCTTCCCTTCCTTTTCCTTCTTTCGCTATTTCCTTAAAGGCCGGTAATGCACTCGTGATTCCCCGGACGTCGCGGGTGTCCATGGGCGGCGGTAGTCACTCTCCATCAAGTGACCCACTTGCCCGTTTACCCCCTCTTTTATATATAGGGGAGCAACGCAGCGATCCAGCAAAAGCACAGACAAATTAGCCTAAAGACAGGAAATGAAAGGGCACCGTTTTCTGATCATCTGATGCGCACAAACGCTCATATAACTTCAAACACAAACGCGCGCTCCTTTAGTATAAACCAGAAAGCAGATCCGTGACCTGTGTCTAATTGTTTTAAAAAATATAGTATAAATTACGTAAACAATGCCAAATTGCGCTGTAAAGTGGTAGTGACAGTCGTAAAAATAGTTTCAAAAAGGATAATATCACGTTTCATCAGTAAGTATAAAATTAATAATAAAAATTTATATCAAAAAAATGCAGAGCTCTCACTGTACTGGTCGCTCGTAGCTTTGAGTCAGCGTTTGTCTTTGTCTAGCAAGCTATAATTACATGTTGCGTCCTCACTCTTGCAAGATGGCACGTGTAAGTAGGGACGCGAAAAAACGTATCGATATATCATATACTTTCCATTAAATTTGCGAATTTATAATGACTACCATTCTTTGAAATTATAGACCTAGTTCCATCCGTACTATATAATAATATAATATATAATATATATAACACATAATTATATAATATATTAATATATATTATATTAATTATAAATATATAATGTATTAATATATAATTATATAATATTATATAATTGTATAATCCATATCCATACTAATATTATAAATACGAGTCTCTTTGTCTGTCTGTCTGTCTGTCTGTCGGCTTGGTTTTCACGGCTAAACTGCCGTACCGATTTTAATAAAATTTAGCATAGACATAGTTTGACTCCAGAGGGTGAACATATGCTACTTTATTTTTCAAAAATCTACCCCTAAAGGGGTGAATAAAGGGATGAAACTTTGTATAGGAAATTTTTAACCCCTGAACCGATTAAGACGAAATTTAGTATGGTACATATATAAAACCTTTTCTATTAAAAAACACAGTTTTTTTTTTTCATCAAAAATCAAAAAGGAAAGGAAAAAGGGGATGAAACTTTGTAGGGGAACTTTATAATGCTAAACTCTAACAATATGGGTATCAAATGAAATGGAATACGCAGAGGAAGGTCCCTATGTATGTGACATGATCATAAATCCAATATGGCGGATGTTCCACAATAGGAAATAATTTTTTATCCAACACTAACAATACGGGTATCAAATGAAATGGAATGCGCAGGGGAAGGTTTCTGTATACATGACGTCATACAGACGCACATAGAATCTCCCTCTTTTTAAAGTTGGTTAAAAAAATACATACAGACGAAAAGGTTGGGTGGTTCTACCATAAAGCTTTTCAGTTTCGTTTTTTGTCAATTTAATTTTTTGTTAAAAAGTTTTACATTAGGAGAAACACGTACTACCCAAATGAATTTGATTTGCATTTCTATTCTAAATTTTTGATTTTTTTGTTTCGAAATAAAGAATCTTGTTTTGATTATATACACATATTTTATTATTTCTTAAGCTTATGAAAATAATTCTTGTATTAATCGATATAATATATTTGCATTTCTATTCTAAATTTTTGGTTTTTTTGTTTCGAAATAAAGAATCTTGTTTTGATTATATACACATATTTTATTATTTCTATTTTTAAAATAAGCTTATGAAAATAATTCTTGTATTTATCGATATAATATACAATATCTACGAGTACATCACTATTTCGTTTAGTATGTGACGTTACCTTGCCGCCCGCTTACGTCTCATTCCTCTAACCTTGACAGAATAGTTCGCTTAGAAATTCGTAAACATTTCAGGTTTCTAGGGTAGTTTGTCTGTGAGCAAAAGTGACACAGTTTCTACCTGTCGAACATCTAGTCAGCGACTGAAGCGAATTGCGCAGGGTGATTTGGTAATATTATTGTCGTGTTTTAAAAAAATAAAAATTGTTATGAGGAAAAGTAAACATTTCATTTTTTTTTTCTAAACGTCAACATGATATTTTTTTAACTCCATTTCGATTTGAATTCGCTTCCATTAGAATTCATATAACATATGGCAGCCACTCAAGAAGAGGTGATACTGATCTAGTTCCGTGTTGGCATATGAGCGTTGACCTTTATACCTGTTACTGAGTAGGTATTGTAACTAGGTCACAATAATTATTGTAATCTAAACCAGTCATCTATACCTATAAATAATTATATAGTAATTTACGTACTATGTGTCCGCGGTATTTATGGTGTATTTTTTATGTTATCTGTACTGACAACACAATATTGTTATAGGAAATAAGTGAATAAATCATGTTGTTAGATTATTAAAATTAAAAATAGGCCACATCATTTATTGAATACAATAGTGGCAACTCGAGAATAAAATATTTCGTTTTTTTCTGTTCTCTTCTGTGCTCTCTGAATGATGTTATTATTGTTAGAACTGAAAGGAACACTTATGCAGTCACCTTGGTGTGCGTCCGTTTGTCTGTCTGCCACAGACTTTTTTCTCCAAGTCCTTTATAACTTTAGTATAACCTACTATCACTTTACTGGAGGAGTTTTTCGATAAGAAAAAACTAATTTAGTTTTGATTCTACTTATTAATACGCGACATTGGCAAATGCGCTAATCTGTGGGCCATGCCATACAGAAAAAAAAATGCACTCTAATCAGTTTTTCCAAACGCACCAATAGAAGTATTACTTTAAAAACTAAATAAATTGAATATTTTTTATTTCTTACTGATTTTGTGTGATGATGTTTTACAGATAATAAATAGATAAAAAATGAGATACAGATAATAATACACAACAATATTTTAACATTTTATATAACATTATCTATCATTTAATGGACTAGAGACTATGAAGGAATAGTCCTATAGCCAGGGCCAGAAAATAAGGTTATGGTGGTCCTCGCTTGCCGTAAGAGGCGGCGACTAAATTACCTAAAAATTTGCAGACAGCGACAATCACGCGATCCCTGCGCGACCGGTGACTAATTGTAAAAAAACATTGGTATCACGTATGACGTTTGCGTATCTATTGCGCCATGACCATAAAATGCATTTTGCACTGTGTGCTTTATCACCACTATACAAATTACATTAGGTATACAAATTCTCGTTTTGACAGCAGATACCGCGCGATATTTGGCTGTCGCATGCTGACTGCAAGTTAAGTAATATAAGGGTGCTGGCCTTCTGGATCGCGGCCGATACGAGTGGGACTCTGGTAGTCTATCCATGTGACTCCGAGGAGGACAATTGTGAGTGTAGTCGCTGTCGTGACACAGCAAAAGGGGGGGCTCTATCACTCCCCTCCTCCCGAGAAATGCTTCGAAATAGCACTAGAGGGGCTCCGGTGCGTTGTGTAGGAGATCCTGAACTCCCTCGAGAACCGCACAAGAGTGTTGGTAAAAATCTCACGTAACGCAGGACAGGAATATTGAAAAAAAAATTTATGGATCTGTATTATAAAAGTTCAAATTATTATTTTGTCTCATTTTTGTTTACAACTTACCGTTATTTTATAGCGTTATTAATTAGGTATATTTTTTAAGCCAGTAAGTATGTTTTGATGAAGCGGTAAGATTTAATTGTAGTGGATTATTTGGATTTTATTTATAATGTTAAATAGCATTGTCAATGTTATTTCTACTAATTATAATACGCTTTTAAATACATCCCTTTTTAGAGTACGCTATGTTCTAACAAGTCAAATATCTATTTTTTTATTTCACCAAAGAACAGCGTTTTGTAGTCAATATTTGGTTAAATACTGTTTATAGAAATTTAAAAAGATAACGAGGTAGGTACTTTAGTAATTGTTTTAGACAACCAAATTAATGACAGTGATAAGGTACTACGGTACTTATTTAAAAAAAAGATTAGTACTCGTATAGCATTCTATGGAACTGTGTATTAAAATAGATGTTCGAAATCAGTACCTATATGTTCGAAGTATCTCACATCGTGAGATACGACTTTAATGATAAAAATTTGACACTTCTATTGCAGCTTTAAACTCAGAAAGAAACATATTACGCAAAGAAATAATAATCAATTAAACGCTTTATTAACACCTATGAAAATACTATATTTAGTAAGAAATAAAGTATACTTATAATTTAATAGCTGAAATAAAGATTCCTTCGAAGTTCTCGTTTATTTGAGCGATTTCCATAAATGAAAAACATTTGAAAAACACCTTATGAGTCGTCCAAAATTTAAAAGCTCACATTTTGCTTTACAAATCTCAACCCAATTCCTTCACTTCTGCATTACTCTCTAAACTTGCTCATTACCTGGGTCTTAAAGTCCTTATTTATTAGAACTGTAAAAAGTTTTAAAGTTAAAATATGTTTTGTTTTCATTTTCATATTGATTTGTATTTTGAAATGAAAGAGACAAAATTAATTGTAGCTAGTGTGACCTAAGTTAGAACATAGTAAATAATATTATTACATTTAAAGCTAGGTAATTTAAAAAAATGCGAAAATCAAATAAATCCTGTCAAACATGAACTATGAAAAAATGAGAATTAAAAAAAATGCAACGATGTTATCATAAAAACGACAATGCAACAACCCAAACAACCCAATTTCGAAATTCAAAACATATTTGAATTCCGAAGCCTCCGCCTCACCGCCCATAACTGCCACCGGATTGGCTACTGGTTAAAATTCGAATAGTAAGTCGGCAAATATTTCTATCCCTTTTTATCACTCATGAAATGTTATCGGCTTGCTTTATTTCTCTCTCGCGCAAAGCTCACAGTAGTAGTCGAGATCACAGGAATTGTACTGTAATGCGCTTTTTCTACGTCTGTTCCATAGACGTTTTAGGGCATTCTAACGCCGAGCCCTGTTATTCTAATATCGATTTTATTACTAGTGCGTAAAGTTTAAATTCGACTACGTGTTTAATAACAGTTACTATCTTACGTCGCAGAGAAATGGAAATTTAATTTTTAACAGTTTTTTTGCCAAATGCCAGTGATGGCTATAGTGAGTTACAATGGCTGCCTGTGTTTTGTTGTTTTTTTAACACTGAAAACATTTTAACGTGGACGGCTGTTCATAATTACGCTGTTATCTTGATTTTAGATAAATTTTACATATATTATTAGAAAAACATGTCACTTAATTGCAATTAAATATTAAAAATACAAGAAGGAACATAGAACTCGTATTGTTTGATGAGTTTCGGTGAGAAATCTGTAGGTAGGTAGTAGGTACCTACCTATTCATACTATTATGTAAGATTTTCTTTTTTTTGAGGAAAACCCGTTCTGAATGGAGGACTCCGATGCTTCGGCCTATTTCTTCAGTACTTTTTCAGTATTTCTTTAGTACTTATAACTTATATTTGAATAACTTGGTTGGTTATATATATAGTAACTCCGTTGGTGCTTCATGCGATATTAAGTTTTGGAAACGACTAAAGACCGCATATGACCCCAAACTCTAGGCGAATATTTACTATCAAAAGCCTTCGTCAGATATTAAACCGCTTTCTGTCAAATAAACGAGCAGAAATTAAAACATGTTATTACAAATGTTATTAAACGCAGGTACGTTGATTGTAAAATAATCTATAGTAACATCAGTGAAAAATAAACGATGTCGCCTAAGAATAAAATTATAGTTTTTTTTATTGGTCTACACAAAACAGTGCAAATCAATGTAAGTATACTACTGATACGTGTGTGTAAAGAGAATCATACATTTCACTCCTCTTGGTGTAATCACAACATGCTGCTTAACTAAGTAATCAAAACTGGTTAACAAAATATGTAGGTAACATAAATTACAAACAAACACTATTTAAAATTTTAAAAAAATTTAATATAAATTATAGACAAACATTAAATTATAAGTTTGTTTTTAATTGAGGCCACAGAATCCGAAAAAATATCTATTTGTAATCGAATGGTGTTCTCGTAGCTGCACGTGCGAAAAATGGGAGAGTGCTGGCCAAAGGTGGATCTACAATGCGGTAATTTGAATGTAATGCGAAAACTATCTTTTCTGTGAAAGCATTAACTGGGTTTCTGAATACCTATTACACTTTTGATAAGTGTATTGCACCTAAATTGATGTAAGAAAATTATACCTGGCTTCGTTTCTATAGCCGGCTCTTGTCAGTGCAGATTTTACTTTCAAAAATATCATGTAACCGGATTCAACTGAATTTAATTTGGCTTTGAGTGTATAAATATTGTAGATCTAGGGTTTTACATTGTGAAAATCCATCCCAAGTGTTGAATACATACTTTTTTGCTATCTTCTTTCTGAGTGACATAATAATTAATAAGTGTTGTACGTAGGTATTATTCTTTACCCGGTTAAGTAGAAAGTTATCAATAACAGAGAGACGCTATATGGAGTCTAGAGCTAGAGAGTCTTTAAGAGAAAAGACCTATTTTGGTCGCACTTATCCCCCGATCCCCGATAAAATTCCCCGATAAATGAAAATAAATTTTTCATTTCGTCTATTCGAAAAACGATGATTGGTTTTTTTTTAATATCAGAGGGGGCAAGCGAGCAAGCGTGTCACCTGATGGAAAGTGATCACCGCCGCCCACGGACACCCGTAACGTCCAGAGAATCACGGGTACGTTGCCGGCCGGGTGGATCCCCGATAAGTGTATAGGTTTACCAAAATAGGTATTTTCTCTTAAAGACTTTCATAGAAAACAGAAATGAGTTTGAATAAGGAACATGAATTGATGGAATGAAAGTATTGCATGAAAAATATTACTGTCTGACGATTACCTGGGCGGCGGTTATAGCGGAGGTATCCGCGCCCAAAAAAAAATTTCTATGTGCTTTTTCGTGTATCGAATAGTATTTCTCATTTATTTTTCTTATAGAGGGAAATCAAAAGTATTTTATATCGCGCGGTAGCTAAATTAATTTTTAACTTTGGGCGCCTTAGAATGAATCCCTCGCTGCGTTCAGGATTCTACTTTAGAATCCTTCGCCGTACTCGAGTTTCCACTCTACATTCCTTCGCTCCGCTCTGGAAACAAATTAGCACCTCCGTAAAACTACTATTTTACTCTCTCGTTATACAATCTACTGTTAAGAGAAAAAACTATCAAATCGTATCAATAAATAGATGTTTCGATTCCCACTGGCCAATTTGAAAAAATAGCGATTTAATAGTTAGGAAATTGATATATTCTTAGTATTTTATAATCACGAGACAATGTTTTTAATTAACATTGCTACTTGTATTTGAATGCAAAGAAATTGCGAATTGCACTGCGGCATGCTTGAACGAGATTTGTTGTTTACCAGCTACTCCCTCGTTACTAGTATAGGTATGTAGCTATTGTATAAAAAACTAGCTATGCACAAGTCGTATTGGTGCGATTAAGGTCCCGTAGGTAGGTAAGGTACGATTATTTTACCAACCATACCCTAACCGTTACACGAAATGTTGACTTTTCTTTACATTAAAAAAAAAATTGTAATAATGTAATGAAATCCTGATAATATCTTTCAATGTACTTCTCATTCTCAATGTTAATGTTTTCTTTTAAATTTTTCTGAATGATAACTTTGCAGATTAGGTAACAGATAAGGGTAATAATTCAGATAAGTATTTTTGAAAAAGCGATAAAAAAATAAAATAAAGTGAGGTAAGTTCTTTGATACCCCTCACGGTGACTGCAAAATAAATTGCTTTTTAGCTTTCCATTCAACCTCTAAAACTAACCTCCTAAAAGTGATAACTTAACTTTAGAAGTTTCTGTTTTTGGGCCACCACTTCATATAACTGTTCCAACAGCTCTTTGCGTCAAATACTCCCCAAGGAAAACAGATAGATGATAAACGTCGAGATGTTTTCATAAGTGCACCTTTTGGAAATGGAATGGAACACTAAAAACAATAAAAACTTTCCGTATTTTTGATTTAATTTTAGTATAATAAGTAGTGATATAAAATTACACTGTTTTAAGAGAAATATAGATTCCACGTCGTGTATGTACTTCCGAACCGAAATGAGCTGGCCTGCATGTAAATATGGCATACCACACACATTAAAATCAAACCTATTGACTGTAAATTTTTCTTTTTTGTTCTGTATTGCTACAAGCATAATATTTGTTACACTTCACTATCGCCAGAGGATCGTAGCTGTGAGACCTTTTTTATAGTTTTTGGCGTCCTCGATACAGGCTTTGCCTAGTGAGGAAGCTATCGGATATGTATTCATCTTATAAAAAAACATTTATAATAAAGAATTTTTGTATTGTATTTATTTGTTATGAATAGGAAAGAAAACCGTCAGTAATGGACGCCACTTTCTGTGAAAAAGAACTGAAAACGCAAAAATTAGATACTCATTTCACAGATTTATAATGGCTCGTTGTGATTATTACCACTGATAGAAATCGGGAGTTTATTAATTAATTAATTTATTAATATAAAATAAATATAAAAATATGGATTAATATTAACGATCTTCTCGAGGAACCTTAATCACATCGTAGGTGCATAAGCGTCGATGCAATAAACAAGTATAGATTTTCTCTTTTATTAAAAAAAGTGACAGCTTGAACCAGGAAAATGTTATCGACCTATGTACATAATATTTATCTGCTTATCTACATAATATAAAGCAATACTTGCAAGCAGGAAAATTAATCCATTTTCCTCTAGGTATAACATAATTTGTATTTGAAATAAACATGAATGCAGGTTTAACAAATGGAATCGATTATCTTGCTTGCAAGCCGTATATCGTCAATAATAAGGCGACGATTGGAGATTTCGACGCCAGGGATCACAATTTTTTTAAGTGACTACAAAACGTATGACAGTAATATTTAGTATTCTGATTCTTCATTTCATTGACTTCATTTTGACAGTTGTGATACATGGTTGGTTAACTTTCGTAACACAAATAAAATTTCAAAAAATCTCTTTTTGACAACAGATATTTACATTTCTCGGAGCAATGGGACCTATTTATATTTCTAAATTTTAATTGAGGATTAACAGTTCCGATCATGTATTCAAAATTATCTTTTTATAACCAAACATCTATTTAGGTATATACGTATATAAAGGTATCGTCCTGACTGACTCGTCACCGCCCAGCTCAAATCGGATTGAAATTTTAAATTTGTGAGGGAGGTTAATAATTTTCTGGTTAAATTTATTTGAAATTAGGTGTTATAATTTTCTTATACTTGCCACAAAAGTGGTAAACAAATACACAGCCCGCTTAATGTTATGTGGTTACCGTATAGCCCAAGGACCTAAGAGTATATTCTGCAAACTAAGTGTTTCTGGTGGTAAGCTGCTTTGAAACCGTACTGTACCGTACCGTTTTAGTTCCAAAGTATTAAGACGAATTCTTTGCCGGCGGCGAGCGCTGCGATGCGAAGGTAGCCGTGGGCATCGTGTCGAACTATTCTTCAGAATACAGCCTAGAACCAGAGGCGTAGCTATCGTCTTATCAGCCGAATCAATGATATAGAGCCCCCGAGCTACAGGGACCCCGATGTGTGTCAGAAGAAACTCGTGTATTTGCAAATAGTATTTGACTAATTTGGTTCCTTCTTTTACGTTTACATAAGGAAATGCATTACGCATCTTATATACCCCCTACCCCTATTTACAAAGACAATTTACAAAGACATTGATTTCTGACGAGACAGGTTTCAATATTTAGTTTTGTCCACCGGGCCCCCGACAGTTTTAGTGCGCCACCGACCTTATTACCTAATACCTACCTGTAACTATTCCTTTCAATTGTTTACAACAAATAATCTCTAACACGACAGTGATAGATAAACGGACAGAGAGAAACGTATGTAGGACTCTAGTAGTTTTCTGTTTTTCAATTATAGAATGCTAGACTAATTCTGAAAATAAAATACTTTTTAAATCCAACCAGTCATTTATCCTAAAAAAGCAAATAAACACATAAAAAGTTACAAGTAATAGCTACGATATTTACTCAGTATTCATTTGCATAATACAATAACAATTAATAGTAAAAAAGCAGCTGCATTCAGCGTAACGTGTGTAACTGTTTTATCAGGAAAGTTTCTTACTGTATTGAACTTTTAATACAAAGTCCGATAGTCCTTTATCCGAAATACCGTATTATGAGATACCGCTTTAAAGATAAAAAGTCGATGCTTAGTCGAAGTTATAAACTCAGAAAAAAAATGTGCAAGGGAAAAATACACAATTAAATTGTTTATCGAATAAAATTTACAAAACACTGTATCTAATTCAGTTCAAATGTGTGGTATTAGAGCAATGCTGCATTGCTGCACGAATTCGGCCGGCTCGCCCGGTGAAATACAACCCTCTCTCAGAATATCGGCGTGAAATAACAGCATTTATTGCTGTTGTGTTTTGTTCGGCGAGACGGTGAGTGAGAGTACAGTAATGAGAGTGCCGTTTGCCCATCTCCCTCCTCCCCCTCCTTTCCTTAAAGTTAAATATTATTTACGCATATTTACTTTAAAAGTGAAGCAACCGAATAAGCCTTTCGGCCGCCATTTCTTTGTCAAAGAGTGTAATGCAATCATTTCAATACTTGCTATTAGCTTGATGCAAACGTGTCATATCTTTTCGCGTTGGACTATAAAATATCTAAAAATACGGTAAATTAACCTATTTGTTTTGACGTTTCGGCGAGTTGCATCGGTCTCAAGTAGACTAATTGAGTTTACTTGAGAGTTAAGACCTGAAACGTCAATCCAAACATAAGGCAATCGCGTTAATTTTAGATTTTAAGATTCCTAGTCTCTTTTCTGTAAAGTCATTTTGCAAAGAATTTCATGCTAAACAAGATTTTAGGTAGTAGGTACAGTAGGTAAGCCAAATAAAATTTAAATATGTATATAAAAACCTAACATCTATAAAACTACATTTTTCGTAATATTTATTGATGGATCATCGAAATCCCAATACCGTATATTCACCCACATATAAAAATCAATGTTTGTTTGTTTGAATTTTATGAGCTGCCCTACTGTTCTTCCTATTGCGATAAAATTTGGTATGGAGATAACTTGAATCCTGAGGAAGGACTTGGGTTATTTCAAAAATAAAAAACGTGGACGAAGTTGTGGGCTTCAGCTATCAGCACAGCAGATTAAATCATTTAGTGATAGTAGAAGCCAAGAAAAATCGAAATATAAAGATCAATTAGCTCAAAGTGATAGCTGGCGGAAATATTAAAGCAGACGTATACCTCGCAGAAAATACGAGGAGAATAATACATTTATTGACTTTCTAAATATTGTATCTTATTATATCTATTATAGCATGCTGTTACTTATCGATTTTTTTTCAATGTGCGAATTTCATTTACGAACTGAAGGCAGATTTGATGTTCAAAAACACCTTTCAAATAAGTTTCCTTGAATAAATTGATTTGACTTTGAACGTCTGATGAAACGATAGATCTCTCTTCTCTTTCTATCGCTTTGGCGACCTAGCTTAAAGGTATTTGTTTATTTAAAATAATTATCTTTTTAAAATAGGTGTTTTAGTGAAGGGCAAATTGTCGATAATCAATTACTATAATCGATTAAATATCAAGACAAATAATTAATCGCGCAGGTGAACCGTGTTGATGAAGTTGACATAACGGAGGGCTGGCTGTTTACATAATATGTTTAATTCGTATTATAAATGAAACTTAATTATATCACAATATTTAAAAATAGATTACGTCAAAGATAAGGTGTCGATTATGAGGCGACGTCGACGTCTCTAATCTAAAACTTGTCTTGTTTTTGTTCTTGAATGTCGAATACTAAGTATTTACTTAGGATGACTTATTTATCGAGTTCCGACGTGGATGAATGAAGGTACTTATAGTTAATAACCATTGATAAAAACAAGGAACACATCGGTGCTAACCTTAGAAACGGTTAAATATTTGAAGTAAGTTGACGACAGGTCGCGTGATAAATTTTTGCCAGCTACTGTCAAATCATATCATGGAGCACTCAACCTATAGAGTGGCAATGTCATTTATTTTGTATGAAAACAAGTTTCGTCTAAACACTGTTGCGGTTATTGTGTTCTGTTCTACAGTTTGATTTTTTGCTTTTTTTGCAACACCACAGAATAGAACAATGAACCATTACAAAAATATTTAAATATCTGTCGGAAAATACAGAGATGTACACACAGGTTCAGTATTGGTAAAGTAAGTAAGTAAGTACTGCTTGATGCGAGAGAGAGTTTGTATTTGTCAGAGTAAATAAATTGAGCAGTGGTAAATAAAACGTTTCGATATTTCATCTCTGTAAGTTCAGTGCTCCATGAATCACGCACATTTTTTACTAACAAAAACAGTGGGAACCGACTTTACTGTTCGATTGACGATGACGTTTCTAGAAATGTGCCATTCTCGGTGAATTTCCCGAGAACAGAAAATTACCAAGCTTCCCGGGAAATTCACAAATATCACAAATATAAGAGTTTCCGGTCTCGATATTTATTCCCATTTGAATTTTTCCATTGACACAGTAGGTACGTTGTACGACCAAACAGTGCTTAACACCGTGTATGTAGGTGTTGGTTACTGTTACATATTCAAACCATGTCAAAAATTGACGTAATTTTTAAATTTATGTAATATCGTAACTTTATGTGATATAAATATTACATGATACTATGTGTGGTAGAGCCATGCGGCATTGCTGCACGAATTGGGCTGACTCGAACGGTGAAATACCAACATCTCATAGAATGTCGGCGTGAAATAACAGTATCTATTGCTGTTGTGTTTCGTTCGATGAGTGAGAGTGCCGGTGGCCCATCTCGCCCCTCTCCCTCCTTTTCTTAAAGGCCGTTAACGCACCCGTGATTCCTTAGACGTTGCGGATGTTCGTGGGCGGCGATGATCACTTTCCTTCAGGTGACTCGCCGGCTCGTTTGCCCCCTATATTTATGAAAAAAAAAAAATAATTTAAATTAAGTCGAATTTTTATCAAAGAATTGTCAACACATCTGACGAGATTATCACCATGTTCTCGTGTTATTTTAAAATGACGTAAAATTTATTATTAATAGCGAGGGGTGTGTCATTTCTGCGAAAATTCACGTTTGGAAAAGTATGTAATACTACTATAAAAAAGTAGTAAGTGAGGTAAAAAGTAAAGGCTATAACAGACTGGCGTTACTGGATCCGACTCGACTGTAATCTATTGATACTGTGAGTAGGGTTGCCAATATTTCTTTGACTGATTGCAGTATTTTTCAGAATAAGCTATAAAAAATATAGTACACTTCAAAAAATGTAGTATTTCATGGAAAGAATAAAAAATGTACAAAGATATATTTGTTGCTTATTTATTTTTATAAAGTGTCATATAATTTATCGGATTGAATTTTTAAATTAACGTAGATCAAAAGCTCATTTCAAAATAGAGTCGAAACTAGAAATGTTTCAAAATACAGATGTAAATTATTATCTATCCTTTTCAATTATGAAAAAAAAAAAAAAAAAAAAACTTATATTTTACTGAATTAACCTTCAATTGCGATACATACAATAGTTTATCAAACCGTATAAATCCTTACCCTTATTTACCCAAAGTATACGGCAAGAATATAACCGATGGTCTGGGTGTTATGGACCTCCATATTTTATGTCTAGTAATTTATTTACTTATAACTATAAATATCGTATGGAACTCAGTGTGTGCGGTTCTTGCGTTCTCAATTTTTAACCGACTTCAAAAAAGGAGGTCTATGTTCGTTTGTATGTATTTTTTTTATGTATTTTAACTATTGCCGTCGTCAATTGAGAATCAATATCGAGATTTTTTTGTTTGTTTTCAGTATAGCTCCAAGGTGGTCTGGGTAAAGTTTCATTGATATTGGAGCCTGGACTTCGAAGATACACCAAATAATGTTAACTGCTTATAAATTTTATTTATATCGATGGTTATTTTGAATATAGTTCCATTTCGGAATAAGAAAACAAGGGCCTACTCTAGATTTTTATTTAGGCCAAGGTCACTCATCATAAGGGAGAAATAAAAACTTAAAAAAAAATGAAACCGACTTCAAACAATACTGAAAAGTACAAAATATCTATTCGTTACTAATCAAGTATAGTCATGGACAAACCTTACTTTATAAATACAATACATACACTTATATAATGAAATTTGACAGTTATTGATGTCGGTGCCGAATCAACGTGCACCAATATAAAGTCTACTTGTTTGGTAGGTTTGGCCCCGACTTCAGTAACTGTCTAATTTAATTATATAGGTATTTGCATCGTATTCATAAAGTTATTTTTGTACTTGAGTTTTGATTAGTAAAAGATAGTTATTTTGTACTTTTCAGTATTTTTTTTAAATTGATTTACAAAATATTGTTTTTTTTTAAATAATTGATAAACACTTACACCATATTAGGAACGCTGATTGAAATTGTACTATTATGTTGTAGTGCTGAAATCTTAGATGTTATATATTTTCATAATTTTAATGACCACAGAACCACTTAATTTTTCCACTGAACCCAGAATCCAATCCGTCAATTACCAAGATCCTTTATAACAGCCGCTACACACATCAAAGAGACCGCACTGAACGATTCGTCTCACTCATTTAGTAATATTAAACCTCCACTACAATGACCAGTATTGAATGACCCTCGTGATCATTAACGAAATATAACAGACCGTAATAAAATGTTCAACATTCAGATGCAGAAAGGATCCAATAAGATGGTAGGGCAAAATAGCATTGTATAAGTCAAATAGACAAAGTTATACCGACTTATTATCTTATTAATGCAAGTGCAAGCAGTTTTTTTACTGAGATGTATAAAATTGTAGATCATTATGGATATGATGAATAATACAGAGCAAGTTCACGAGAAAATCACAATAGTATTCGTTAGTAGAAAATGTAAGAATATAAATGTGCCGACGAAAAATGTTTATTATCGCTAAATAAATGCTTCTGTTACTGCTAAGTTTCTCTTCTCTGAGCATATTTACGAGCTAGTTTTTATTAATTAGATATTATTTTTATGTGTTATTATTTATTGATTTACATATATGTATTTGAATTATAGCTAAGTATTTATTTCATAAATAAGGCAAACATGCAGAAGTAATAAACATTAACAAATCAATCATACAAAAATTGCGCCGGTATGTGTCTACGCCCTGCAAAGAAGCAGATAGCCTAAAGACAGACGGTAACTTCGGGTCGAGATTTCCTTTAAGGGGGTTGAAACAATTTATTTCAGGATCATTGTGTGGTGTATCAAATTGTTAAAAGTTCATTATACCACGAATTCAAAAATGCAAAACACAATAGTATATTTTCATAATACATTAACTTTTTAATTATTGATTAATATCTTTTGATATCAATTTTATTTTGTGATTGGCAGTATTTTTCACAAAAATAGAAAGCTCCCCGATAAGACATTAATGCAGTCAAATAACCGCTGTAAATGAAATCACGGGCATAAATTTTGAAATAAATGTAAATATTTCAAGCACGCGTTTCAAACTTTAACACTAAAACCTCGCGTCTCCGCTTAAAAAATAGAAGTAAAAGCAACATTGTTTTCTAAATTACTCTAAAACGGCAAGTCACAAACAAGTTCCAAGTAAAAATTATAGAAAGTAAAATTGTACGTAAAACTGCTTCTATATCTTCTCGGTGCAGCTGCGAAGGTGTAACAACGGAGTTAAGGGGGTCGTGATTAAAAATATCTTAAAAACGTCACGAAACTTTATGAATTTGTAATTTCTTAAATGTTTTCTTAACTGATTCACAAAAATTATAGTTTCTTTTTAGATATTTAAGAAATTATTTTAATTTTAATTTTGATGTAATCGTTCAGAAAAAGTTGTTAGCTTTCTTATTTTTTAAACCACGATTTCATATTTAAATAGATCGATGATTTAAATAGCAGTTATTCTATTCCTTTTCACTGTCATTGAACTCGCTGTGAACCTACAAAAAAAAAACGAAAACCATGTCCAAAAAAGGAATACATGCATTCATATCGATATAAAACAACTGCTTCTGAATTGTTTCATTATAAATTCAGATGTAATGAAACGATTGTAAAGCAATTATTACAATATTAACGGTATAAACGTGTGTTTATTACTCGTATTTATTTCAGTTAATGTTTATTTTATTACTTTGTACATGTCGGGTTTTGCAGAGGCTTGTATGAATTAAGACCTTAGTGTATGAGAATTTGAAATTAGCCTTACGCAGTTTAATTTTTAAATTTAAAAATGATTGTTTATAATTGAAATCTATTTAGAAGCACAAATGTGCTTCTAAATTACAAAAAAAAAAAACAATTATTTAATAGTACATTTTTGTTTTCAAAATAATTATTTATTTATAAAGTCTTGTTTGTAGGTTTATAAAAACATACAAAAAAAAAATTTAATAAATAGTTTCAATATGAATATATATAGACAAGCAGTAAGGCAGAAAAATATTTAACTTCTTAGTTTCGAAGGGTATGTATGCATAGAGTATATACCTACATGTGTCGTCATGCAATCGTAGAATTAGATTATTATATGCCTCTGCAATTTGTAAAACGGCGAAATTTAATGAAATAGTCAACCAAAAATAGTGAATTCTATTAGTATTAAAACGCCGAAATTTTACGAGACGGCCAACTAATATTCGCAATGTAAATCATTATTATCAACCGGCAAAAGCTAAACTTTAGTTGCAGCTCTCTCTTGATGTAAAAATACTTTTAACCGCAATTAGTATCATTCAATTAATAATTACATATAGTTCAATTAATGTCAAAGCTATTATTGCTTAGGATGCTATTATTGATTAGGATTAGGATAGGCAACATTACCTCTTTGAATAGCCAAACTGATTTATTGGCCGAAGAAGCTGCAACTCAACGGTCTTTAGAAGCTTCGATCAGTCGCATACAAATATCGGAAACCAGTCGAAGGGCTTCGAGGCTTCAGGGACCGAAAGTTTTGACTACAAAGCGCGTAAGTATGGAACTCTTAGAGATAGTCGCATACTGACGCCGCTTCAAGTCCTCAGAAGTGCTGGCCGCAGCACCTGCTGACTTGGACAGGTCACAAGTCAATGTTGGCTTTTTAACTTTGCAACGGCAACTTTGAAGAAGTCTATTATTTAAGATAATACTCAGTTTTAAGTTAGATATGTATGTACTGATTTATTTCAATTAAGTTTAATAATAATTATTCTCAATGTTCGTTATTATTTTCAAATTCTAAGTCTCTTAGAGAAAAGGTGTCAATTAAAAAAAAATTAAAAATAGTGATGTTATTCTTATATTTTTAAATATGTGGTTTAAACAAATTATATTTGATACTCTATAAGATGACCCAAAAACTTGACACGGAGGTGTATCCAATATTTTTTTCCAATTTTCCCACTAATAACTAATTTGTTATAAAAATAACTATTTTCTGTGCAAATAATTTTGTTTTTAAGCAAACATCAAAACTGCAGTTAAGTAAATGTGTCAGTTAAAATGAATAATACCGTTGGCAATAAATTTAAGTTAAAGGTTGAATGGGACTAAATGCGGTTATTTGTTATCACTATGTATGAACAAACATGGAATAGCCGGCCCCACGGCTTGTTACAGTATTTATTTATTTCAGTATGAACAAAGAATTACGAGTATTTGTTCTTCGTCATTAATGTACATTGTATTATGCAAAAAAGAACTAGGTACACTCTATTTAAGGAGAAATTTTGAAGGATGTTAACAAACATTTATTCACAGTCTTTATTTATTATTACAGTGATAGACATTAGCAGCACCAATTAATTAGTTACTAATTAGCAGTGTGATGACACTTGAAACGCTACAGAATTATGTAAGACACGTAATGCTTCCCGTCCGTTATATATACCTCATTGTTTCAGAACGAACTGAGCAGGCTCGCCCGGTGAAATACCACCCTCTCACAGTATATCGGCGGGAAATAACAGCATCTATTGTTGTCATGTTTCGTTCAGCGAGGCGAGTGTCGGTGGCCCATCACCCCCTTCGTTGCCCCTCTCTCCCTTCCCTAAGCCGGCAAAGCTCCCGTGATTCCTCGGACGTTGTGGGTGTCCGTGGGCGGCGGTTGGTCACTCTTCATCAGCCAACTCGTATGCTCGTTTTTTAAAGAGGGGGACCTCTTTAAAAAAAATTAAAAAGAACAATGTTTACAAAATTGTATAAATAAATATCTTCGCGTCTGTCACCTTTTTGGTCTTAGTTCGCCTTCTAAGCAAGTTTCTTATAATAACGCTATCATTTACAACCAGCTTTTGCGGTGCGGGAATACGATCTGGTAGCACATTATTTATTGTATATAAATAATTATATTATGTAGAAAAAAATGGTCTCATCTAGATACTTATTATTTTCATATCAATGGTATTTTGTAATGGAAAATTAAAAAATAAAATTCGAAACTGATTCAAAAATAACATTGTTTTTATTTTGAAAGTCATCATATTCACCCTGATTAAAACACAAATTTTCGGAGTAAAGCCTGTTTATCGATCGAATAATTGCTGTTGGCACAGAGTATACATAATGTCGCTTAAACTTATGAAAGGCTTATCTTAATTAGTGTAAATACATCAAAATAATTTAGCTTCTGAAGTAACATGTCTACCCCCTTGTAGAATACTATAAGGGTAGTCAGAACAAGATATGTATTTTAATTTTGCATCGTATGTATCTACCCTAGTACGTACTTCCTGTATTATATGAATTCTACAAGTAGGTTTCATTCCAGTTATTTTCATTGATTCCAGCGCTCTCATTATAAAAATGTAAACACTGCAAAATAATAAATAATTTATACTATTTTAATACTTGTCATAACTAAAACATTTTAAACTCGAATACCAGCAAAGTCAAAGTTAAAGTCAAATCAATTTATTCAAGTAAACCCAACTACAAGGTATTTTTGAACGTCAAATCTACTTTAGTTCGGTTCAAAGAGAAGACCTGCCATGCAATTCTGTAAAAACTCGAATCACCCAAGCGAGACTCGCTCGACAATTCACCCCACTTCGCATTGAAACTCACTTGACCTTCAAATGGAATTCTCTGAACCAAAGATTCTAGGAGTGAAGTGATCTTAGATGCGAGTTTATCGGGGATAGCTTTAAGACCAAACATCTCAGTCGATATTTCGTCTTAGTGTGTTTTAACTTCTCTGTGATAATTACGTTAAATAAAACTTGTTCCTTTAAAATTAGATTGTCGTATTTAACAAAACGTCAAAAAATTCATTAACGATGGTATGACTCGCTGCCGCACTCATCGAGGCGGCGCTAGTATCTCTGTCGACTTTAGAGAATACCAGTCCATATTTGACAATCTCACCGCGGATTCAGAAGTGAATTCGACTAATTCGCTTTAGAGAATCGCATGGCTGGACACTGAGAGGAACCGACAAGAAACTCAGCCTGGTATCATTTTTTCAACATCATTTTACAAAAGGTTTATGCATATACACTATTCTGAGAGCTAGTAAATGCATGTGCAGAGAAGATCATTTCCAGACTATTGTTTTATCTTTAACGAAATCGTTTATTTCATAGTTATGATTGTCTAATCAATGTACATTTTGTAACTAATCTATTTTCTGTTAATTGAGTGACTTCTTGAGGAACTGTATTATAAAAACTAATGCAGTTACCCAAAAATGAAGCATTTGACTTATGTAATTTAAATTTTGGAATAACCAATTTATCACGGCCTCGGGTTCCATACCACCGGTATTGCCTCCTTTCTTTAAAAATAGATCTACATTTTTCCTCGTGTACAAAATAATTTCAAAGGTGTATAATGACTGCAAGGTGAGTAAGTCAATGTCTTTAAAACGATCTCTTAGTGATTCTCGTGCGTTCAAGCTGTAGATGGCACATATTGCTCTTTTTTGTAAAGTAAAAATGGAGTTAATATGCGACGTTGATCCCCATAGCAAAAGGCCATAGGATATTAAGCTATGAAAATATGCAAAGTACCAACCTAGCCGTATCCGTATCCGTCAATTGCCACAATCGCAAATAAGTCTGTCAATTGCAAGTAAGTTTTCTTGTCTGAATAATCTTACGTTTAAAGTTCAATTTGTTTGAAATATTTCTAACTTTGAGGCTCATATAATTTCATTAAATTAAGTAAGGTTCCGGACCGATGGATAGACTCTATCTTTACATATTGATATACCTGTTCATACGCGCGAAGCTATTTACTTCTGTTTGCAGAGTTGCATACTTTAGAAGGAAAAATACATAGAACCCCTGTGAGATGACTCATACGTGCGTCTGTCTGTTCGTTACTGTCGAATGTCTCAAAAACTACAAACGTACAAACTTAAATTTGACAGAATGATAGGTACACATATTCAGCCTTCATATGTTGCATTAATTAATTATTTGAATCATTCATAGGGGAATTTAATATGGAGCAAATTGATTATACACGATTTGACCGAACCCACCTTATCTCCGGAGACTGAATTTAGAATTCTGAAAAATTCAGGAAATATGAAGTCTTATTTACTTTTCTTATTTGTCCAAAATCTTTCTGGACAAATACAATAAGTTTTAGGTATCACAGTTTTTCAGAAATCTAGTTTAGATATTGAGAATTTGGTGAATATCTAAGGAGTACTTAATCGATTTTTAGATCGGGTAATGCTTTTAGCTCTTACGGTATCGCTGTTTCCTCGTGCATAAGGTACAGAGTCAGTGTTTTCAAAGCATAAATGATGTCTTTCTGGGAAACGTATCTTATTTCCAGCCTCACCATTTCTTTCAAGTAAAACTGCAACCAGACTTACGCGTCATACAAAAAAATCACAATTTAACAAACGCATTAGCATTCAAACTCGATCGGAAACCATAAAACGCATCTGCCTGCGATAATTAAAAGCGATATCTGCCTTTTGCTTGTACAAAAAATAATTACATACCGAATTCGTACAGTTTAGCTGTAATTTCGCCAAATTGTCAGCTTGCAGTTGCGATTATGGCGATATGCGGCTTTTTAATGCGAATTTTGATAACATTGACATGTTTTAATAATGATAACCGCGTTTTCTCTTGTAAGCCTTTTGCCTGTAATTTCACTCGCCCGTTAGGAATTTTCTTACAACTTCAATAACTTAATAGCGCAGAATTAAATTCTATTTAAAAGCGTCCGATATTTTCAGCATTTTTAACCGGCTTCAAAAGAAAGTGCAAATCAATGTTCAACAACAGAAATCTACTACTTTGGTAGGGTTGGCACAGACTTCAGTAACTGTCGAATTTAATTATATAGGTTTTTTTTTATATCAGAGGAGGCAAACGAGCAAGCGTGTCACCTGATGGAAAGTGATCACCGCCACCCATGGACACCCGCAACGTCCAGGGAATCACGCGTGCGTTGCCGGCTTTTCACGGGTGCGGTGCCGGTCTTAAATGAAATAGATATTTATATCCTATCTATACTTATTTTCGTAATTGAGTTTTGATTAGTAAAAGATAGTTATTTTAGTACATTTCAGTGGTTTTCCATAAAGCCGGTTTAATTTTTTTTCTTAACAAGTTTTTTTATATTAGAGAATAATCACAAAAAGTAGTAACTAGAAGATTAAAGAAACCATTATTACAATGTAAACAAGTAGTTAATAACTAAGAATGAAGGAGCACCGGAAATCGATCCGGTTCAGTGTTCAGTCGTTCTTCATTTCTTATCACGCATGTAATGACAGAAAGAAAATAAGTTCCTTTCAATAATTCATGTGCCTCGTTTACGTTTGTACACAAACTAAATGTATGTCTGACATTTATTTCATCAGACAATTGAAAAACTCGCATTATTGTAATTATTACAGGAAAATTACAATTATGCACTTAGGAAAAATTACAATTATTTTAGCATAGACTTCATAACTCTAGAGAGCCTGTCTCGTACTACTAAAATCAAATAAAATGTAGATATGTTTTCTAGCGCAATGGCGACCGATCAACTTATCTAATAACAAGCCGTTTCCCGCCCGCTTAGCTGGACAAAAAAAAAGTTCAAAAAATTAATAGACTTAAACCATCTACAAACGATTCCTCATCGAATGGTCGTAGTCCCATGTCGATCCGTTCAGTAGTTTTAACGTGATTGACGCACAAAGAAAACATAACTTCATTATATATATTATATAGATAAATATATCATTGTGTCGTATGTCGTCGATTTGGACGTCAATAGGTTAAGCCACAGTTTTGTTGAAATATAGTTGAGTGTATTAAACTATCATGAAAAATTTAAAGTTCGTATTGGACAATAGGTCTGATGATCATGTTATACCAAACATACTTATTTTTTAATTTGACATATAAACAACAAAATTGCACATAAAACCATTTCGAAGTACTAAGCAAAAGTTTGTAAAAACACCTTGGGTAATCGAAATTTACACAAGGAAGACTGATTTATGAAGATCAAATAGCCAGAGTGTTAGCCGACGGAAATGTCAAAAGCACTGGTATACCAAAGCGAAAATGTGTGACGAGAATGATGAGATTTGAGGAAGCGAAGTTTGTAAAGACCGCGACGCTTGGCGCTCCGCCCTCTCTGACTATCCCGTTAGAGATACAGCTTGAAGATACGTATGTGTGTTTGACCGAAATGTGTAATTTGAAAAATTAAATTTCTAAAGCATATCTACAATTGTCACATGACGAATAAATAGATCTCGCATTTTGCTCTTGTAGCTTCTTTAACGGCCACCGGCTCTCCGCTCTCAAAAGTTCGACGTCCGATTTTAATGCGACCAATCAGTCCACAGTATACCGTCCCACGCCCCGCAAGCTTTTATCAGGTTTATTTTTATTATAAAATTACTTAAAGCTTCATCTATGAATTTAATGGTTTGTGGCGAGTCGTAGAAAGACGAGTTTTAGATACCGCATGAAAATAAATCGCCAAAACGTGATGTGATTTCAATATAATAGCAATTGTCACGGATGTTAAAAATAGTAGCGAATGCCATCCCTTAGTGTTAGAAAAACTCGTAATTTTTGGACAACGGCTGAAATAAATGCATCTATTCTCTTAGAAAATTAATTTAATGAAATACAGTAGATTTACAATTGGCTTTAGATTTACAATACAAAATGGCTTAGTTTTCGGAAGTAAACAAGCAGGTGCATTATTGTACATATAATATGGATAATACGAGTACTTATACTTTAACAGGTAAATAAACTGCATAATCTTGCTCCTGCCACTCATGTGAAAGTATATTAAATGAACTTTAATTGCATATATTTTCCTGACTTATTTTTACTAAGTAGCAATTTCAACTTTGACGAGAGATTTGCATAATTATTGTAAGCAAGTACAATCATTAACAAAAGTATATTATTTAAATATTTTATAATATTGCGCTACTGACGTTATTTAGTTTAGTTAAGCCTCCAGTTATTTCAGTTATTTATTTAAGATGCATACTATTATTATTATCTATGAATCTATTTTGTATACCTACCTATATATTCTATTCCTTATTTTCTGATCGTTTCGCACGCGCAACACACTGTAGGGTCCAACGGAAAATCAGCGCTTCGGTGACGTTTAGGCAGAACCGTAGCACTATGCCGAGTTCGGCATCACACCTTTAATTTTTTGTATGTATAAAACTTGTTTTTTCCCGAATATTGTATGTTGATCCTATTGTAAATCATAAGTGTATATTGTCAGTGTGTGTCGAATAAAGTTTGTCTATTGTCTATTTAAATTTTTAATGCTTGAGTTAGGCAGTAGTATTCATTTATTGTTTTCATACATGAACACACAAAAAAACATTACTGGTTTTATACTTGATTTAATGTAACGTTTACAAATTTTGGAGGGTACCAAAAAATAAATATAGCATATTATAATCTTAAACAACTTTGTTATCGAAAAATATTTACCTGTATATATATGTAGATAGACTATTAAAAATTCATATCGAAATTATTTTAATTGTTTTTTTCTAATTTTAAATACCTACTCACAATTTGAATATTAAATCTACAGACAAAAAAAATAAGAAATTACACCTAACAAATATCTACACAGTTTTTATCATTTTTGAGAGAGCTTTATAAGCATACGTTTTTTTTCAAATTGAGAGTTTTTGATAAATAAACATTATTCAGGCCAATAATTAGCAGTCCACAAAAACAAAATATTAATATAATATTATCCTGATTTAGGTAATGTTGACAGTGAATGTACTTGGGGACTAAAAGCTGTACGATAAATCCAGTACATTTTTTTACTAATACACTAGTACCAACTTAATAACATCATATAGGTAGGTACTATGCAACAATTTAAAACACAGGTAAGTAAAAGTAAAAACTTCAAATATGTAAACATATATAATGCAGAAATGATTAAAATAAGATACAAAGTAAGACTTTTCAGAAGAGGCGTCTGTAGTTTTTATATGGTTATAAGATATATGATATCTCATACAGTACATACATATCTTAACGTTAATATATATACAAACTAAAAACTAAATATTGTCGTAAATAATAAGTCCATCGACTGGTTTCTGATATTTATTGTGTGGTAGAGCCACGCTGCATTGCAGAACGAATTGGGCCGGCTCGCCCGGTGAAATACCACCCTCTCACAGAATATTGGCGTGAAATAATAGCATCTATTGCTGTTGTGGTTCGTTCGGTGCGTGAGAGTGCCGGTGGCCCATCACCCCCCCCCCCCTCCCCCTCCTTTCCCCCCTTTCCCTATTTCCCTAAAGGCCGGCAACGCGCCCGTTATTCTCCGGATATTGCGGGTGTCCATGGGCGGCGATTGGTTACTCTTCATCAGGTGACCCACTTGCCCGTTTGCCCCCTCCTTTATAAAAAAAAAACAAAGTAAGACTTTTCAAAAGAGGTGACTGAAGTTTTTATGTGGTTATAAGATATATGGTATCTTATGTGGTTATAAGATAAATGGTATCTTATACAGTACATACATATCTTAACGTTAATATATGTGTAAACTAAAAACTAAATATTATTTTAAAAAATAAGCCCATCGACTGGTTTCTGATATTTGTAAGCGACTGGTCGAGGCTTCGGGAGACCGTCGGGCTGACAGCTTCTTCCTCCAACGAATCAGTTTGGCTATCAAGGAGGTAATGCTGCCAGTCTGCTGGGCACCTTAAGCAATGACAGTTTTTAAGTGGAAACTTTAAGAGCCCTATGACAAGTCGTAAGCACTTGAATTTAGGTATGGGCACGCTTGGACATTCATGTATGAGTGCGACTTTTGTAGGTTTATTGTAACGTGAGTAACGAAACGACTTCAGTATAAAATATAATTTTGATACTTTTTCAAATCAAAATCAAATCAAAAGTTTCGATTTTTGTTATTAATTTTTTTCGTTGTGCAACTAATATCATTCATTAACACAAAGATTGTATTGTATCTATTACATATTAATATGTTTAATGTCGGTACTGTTTTAAAAGTAAAGATTGAATAGAGGTAAGTATTTACCTGTCTAGCACTACTAGTATTAGGATCGATTACCTAGAAACCGCTAGTTACATAGCCTATAGCATGATCATGATTAGATACAATTATCCTTCACTAATCAAAACTCAAGTTCACATCTTTGGCTAATTAAAAATAAATTCTCAACGTTGTAATAAGGATGAACGTGATGATATTATGCATTTTATTAAGTGAGACTCCAGTTTTTTATACAGAGATTCGTATAGAAATTCAAAGGCAGTTTCTTAGCTTTGAAGAAATAAACATACAAACACACAGACAATAATTTATAAGTATATATTTTGGAACTGGAAAAGCCTAAAATGCCTAGTTCAATCATTTTTAGAAAGATCGCCAATGTACAGACATGGCTTTGTTGCTGGTTTATAAAAAATATAGATAGATTTCTTTGCTATGCTTATGTACAGTGGCGTGCACAGGGTTTTTCAACAAGGTAGGCAGTCAAAATAACAAGCATATAACAAAAATAAAAATTTTAGTACTAATTATAATAATAATTTTGTTTTAATTATTATAATAATTATATTTGCTAATTTTTCGTAGTGGTTGTTATTTATTATAAGTAATTAATACAAGGAAAGCAAAATAAACAATTAGTATGTGGACAACCTGTCAGCCAGTTAAATGTTTCATAATATTTAGAATTAAAATTTCGAGTCACATTACCTGACTTTTGATATGAATGCAACTCTGGAACACACCTGCCTTTAGCTATAGTTTCTATTTTTTCACTATATCAAAATTTCGAAAACGCGGTTTGTTTTAATTTTTATGAACATACACTGCCAGCACAATTATCACGGCTAATACATTCCATTCTTTAAAATACAACTGAAATTATCTAGTATAAATTTGTGAACCAATACTTTACTTCAAATACGAATTGGAAGAAGAATAGAATTTTTGAAATAACTCTTAGAACAACAAATCACTTGCACGAAAAAAACAAATATGGAGTTTTATTTTGATTCAGAAGCCAACCTAAAACAAAGGAAAAACGAGTAATTTTAGTAGGAAAAGTGTTCAATTTATCAAATGCATTTAACTTTATAATGTCGTTGATGTAGTCAATGTCTCCAAAACACGCACACAAACTTAATTTTTGTGCATAAAATAGCACACATTTGAAAGATTATTTCGTGAACTGATAGGTGAGATGTAAACATGTGTGCGTGAATTGTAGGCACTGGACCGACATGCCTCCGCGGATGAGTTATATAGCGCGTAGTTTTTTATCGATAGATGCTTTGATTGTTAAAAATAAAATACAGCAATCTAAAAATACGAAATACGATTACGAACAGATGAAAAACGAGTGTTAGATGACGCTATTTTTAAACAATTGTTGTTTAATTTTAAATTGACTATAAAATGTACATGGTAGAATCGAAATAATTTTCATTTAAATTGTCAGGATAAGCAGTGTCTCTGTGCCTATATGGTATGCACGCCACTGCTTATTTACATTTATGGTAAAAAATATAGGATCAACGGAAAAATCACTATAAAATAAACCCATATTACAGAGGCAACTTAAGAGAGTTTATTTTAGATCTCAACTTCTAAACGGCGGATCACGACAAAACATACCTAATGTGCAAACTGACTCTAAGAGATGCAATTATGAAAATCTATTTCAAATTGCAATACTTATTGTAAGATTCTTAAGTACATATATGTTGTATATCCAGACAGACAGAAAGATAATAATTCTAAAAAAAACTGTTTAGTTCCCATTAGTGTTATGTGTACCTCTCGGGTTATATTTGGTACATATCTTTAGTTAACAGGTGCAGATCAACTTACGGTTTAATTATTTGTAAAGTTTTTCAATTTTTGCATACTAAGCTCAGATTATTATTGAAAAATTCTCTATCTTTCTGTGAATGTCACGTTAAAATTGGTTCAGCCGTATTGAAGACTAGACCGAATAAACAGACCGTCAAGCTACAAATTTAAAAAAACGCGTGTTTGGGTTTGGTTAACGCGCGAATAACCATAAATAATAAAAATATAAGCTTAAGAAAAAGCCTTTAATTCAGACAAAACAGACAATTCAGTTTTGTTTGTATGTGTAGATTGTTGTAAATGTAATAGATAGCATCTTAATACCCGGCTTACAATTCTTCTTGTAAGTTAGCATTACTTTAGATTTTTTTTTATTGCACTTTACTACTAGTGATTATCTTTAAAACACAATGTTTACATGCCTAAGAAAAAATGCCGGAAATCAGAAATTCATATTAGACTCATGGAACAGAGAAGTCAACACTGGATCAAAACAAGTCAGTCGGCATACTATATGGCTTGCTATTTAATGTTCTGGCTTACGATCGCTCGTCATGAAGAGCGCATAAATTCGTACAGATCCCACCTCGTCAAGCGCTCGCGCTGGTCTGAGAAACTTTCGCGTCAACATCGCGTATTTTTTTTTTATTACATTTATTACACTGATTAGTTCAAAAATAATTTCTGTCAAATATTGTCGATCGGTGGAACCACACGGTGGAACCACAGGTCTTTCCACCGATCGACACTATTATTCCAGAATAGCACGAGAGGAGGTTGAAATCAAGAAATACCATAATTTAAACCGGGAAGATGGATACCGCTTATCAATTTCATGGAATCCTGTCATCAGTGAGTGTGTCCCGAACCGGAAAACCGGACGTCGCCAGTGTGTAGATGTCGTTAGTGTAGTATGTTTAAGTACCGACAGTGACAACAACAAAAATTAAGAAATGCGTGTAATGAGTGTGGGTAGTTGCAAAAAACCGCACACTACGAAGACGTCATTCATCCTCAGCAGTCTGCCCGTGACCACGATCGGTGCAATCCGGTCGAAACGTCGGGATAAAATAGGTAATTACCCTTAAAGTTTAAACGCGACATAGACCCGTTAGTAAATATTGTAAGATGTATAAATAAAGCTTATAACCAGTTCGCGTTGTTTAGTGTTATTTGGTGCATCTTTGAGATCTGAGCTCCTATACTAGTGAAATTTAAATGGAATTAATCTGGAAATATATCCTTTCAAATGAAAAAAGAATTTTCCAAATCGGTTTATAAATGAAGGAGTTCCAAGGTAACATACATAAAAAAAACAACTGAATTGAGAACCTCTTCTTTTTTTAAATCGGTTAATAATATTTAGTTTTCAGTTTGTTAATATTAAAGTTTATTTGATAATGTAATATTTTAATAATATTTTAATATCAATATAATAGTAATAATAATATAAATTATATTATGAACAATAATTATAGTATCAAAAATATAGTGTTGAACACATTATTATTTCATTTGAGAAAATACAAAAACTAAATTTGTAAAATATTCAGGTAATAACTGTCTCAATGGAACTACAACAATTATTTTTTTAATGCATAATTTATTTAAATAATGTAATTGCACCAATCAATTTTATGTTAATTTACAAGTGACAATATGGACTGTAGGGTGGGCCAAAAAAAACGTCAAATTTTTTTCCCTTACTTTCCATAAAAATATTGTTCAAGATGATGAAAAAAAAATTCTGTGAAAGTTTGAGCTCTTAATATTATATAATATTTCCTATTTAAATAAACGGAAAAAAAATCTTTTTTATTTGGAGTTTATTTCGTTGGAATGAATCAGCGTGGTGTAAAAATCAATACATATTCTTGTAGGATATTAAACAATTTCCAAAAAAGATCTGATACGATTTTCGCTAAGTTGACTCGTTTGAAAGTTATTCAAAGTTAAAGTTCAACCTCAAATGATATGATGACTTCTACATTTTTTTATATTTTACCACGAAATAATGGCTCATTAGAATCATAACTCTTCTTATTACACAATACAACACGTAACTACGCGAAACTATGAAGTACCCAACATAAAACTCAAAGTATTGAAAGCACGCATTCGACTCCGATAAAATAGTCGAAATGATATAACCGTAACTTGTTTTTTCTACAAATGACAAGGGTTAACGCAGTATTTATCGGTTATAGATATCTCATTGTAGAAGCGGTTAAAGATTATAAATAATTTCAAAGGGAATACTTAAAGGTTTTTGCAATGAGTCAATGTTCCCGATAAAGCTATAAGATATTCAATATTCGTAAGCTATATTTTAGACCTTTAAAATTTTTGACAGTGTTTACAAACAGCTGTAAATGAGTAAATTTTTCAATTAATGATTCGTGAGACATTTCACAAAATATGTTAATTAAGTATTTTGCTACGTAAATAATGATCCTTCAAAGTAGAGTATTTTTTAAGATATTGCAGAGAAAATACTGCCTAAAATGCCTATCAATAAAAAAACGTCCCAGTTGCCATACAGGAAGTGAAAATTGAAGAAAGATTTTCATTTTTCAAACAAAACTCAAAAACCTATAGATAAATGGTTTTACCTAAATAAATAAATAAATACATGGAATTATTGATATACACAATTTTCATATATTTTGTAGCTTGTCATGTAACGAAGACTTAATGATAAAATAAAAAAATAAAAATGCCGACAGAGGGCCGAATGCTCGCCAGTAGTTTGTATTGAAGTGTCAAAGTGACAAGTGAGAAGCTCCGACGCAGATGTGCGCGCCAATAATGATGACGACGCGTTCGGAATTTAAAAACCTAACACGATACTGTTTATACTAATAACGTGATAGAGGCTCGTACAGTCTGTTCATTTTTTCAATTTACATTCATTAGACCAACGTTTATATAACGCTAGAGTCACGTTTACGCTTCGTATTATGTTGTTTATTTCATCACACCTTATCACTTGAGATAGGAGGAAATGCAATTACGATTAAGATTAACGCTTAGCCGCAGGTGTGGCCGTAGCATTAAGTAACAGCTTTAATTATTTCAATAATAAAGAAATATATAAATTAATTATTAAATTTAACGACCAGTCTTATTATTAATTGTTTACTTTGTACGTAATATGCACATAAAACATTTCAATAATTGACAAGAAGTTACAAATTACAAAAAAGTTTGGTATGTACTTTTTTATAATTTTCAAACATATTTGATTTAATATTTAAAACATACGTAACTAGCTGTTGACCACGACTTTGTCCGCTTAGAAAAAGTGATAATATACAGCCTACGTCCACCCTAAAAGTCCATTCTAAATATTGATGAAACAATTTTTGAAATCGGATAACTGGTTTTGGAAATGACCTCCTCCATCCAAAGTTACAAACTTTAGCTCTTTATAATATTAGTTTAGACAGTTAATCACAATTTCACAAAAACTACCAATCTATTATTGTATATTTGTCTGGGAATAGATTGTTAGAGACATTGCAAATTCAATTTCAAAAAACCCTATGTTAAGGGGCGCTTATGACGAATCTCTGTTCGAAATTTCATCTTTATAGATCCTAGTGGTTCAGGCTGTGCTGTGATATGTACAAAGTCAACTTCCAGATAGATTCTTATATATTAAAGATAATAAATTGCACTGTCTATGATTAAAATAACATAAACCTAGAAACACAATTGTGTAGATTACTATTAAAAGGAACCCATAAAAATGTAAATATGACGATTTAAAACAAAGTTAAAGTACCACAAATATTTATTTAACACCTGTTTTGAGCCGACTTAAACATATTTCAACATTACTTTTTATTACCCATTGTTAGTTAATACCTTATTTGTTACTTTCTGCTTTTATACTTACATGAACTTACATTAGTTATTTTTTTAACTACACGCGAAAACTTTAATGAACTGTCGGTGCGTTCGTGTCTTCGTATTTCAAAAATGTGTCAGCTATTTTCAATATTAGGTAGTGATTAAATTTTACAATGTTGAAATATAATCATTAGTAAATGGCGATAGTATCATTTGAGCAGTACTTTTTGGCGGGAACAGGAGGAATGTTGCATTTTGATCGGAGTATTTATGTTTGGGTTGTTTTAATAAATTTTGAGAATATTATGAAGTTCTTTACAAGCGTGAAAAAGTTTAAAAATCTAAATAAATGTGTGCAATTGAAACCCGTGTGTTCTTCTAGTCTAGAGGAACATAGGTGCTCGACCTTATTTTGCCTACCGTCCACTTTGAGAATTTTTATTTTCTAGAGCCCCGCAATTTTTTTTATTTACCATCTGTCGCGAATCTGAAATAGCTATTGCCACGATGATATTTAAACGTGTAATATTAAATAGTCGTAAGATAGGATATGACCCCTATCCTGTTGCTGAGTTTAAAGAACAATGTTTCAATGAGAACAATTAAAGCGCATACTTAATTACTATAAGAAGTATTTTTATTAACATTCAAAAGACATTAAACTTGTCTAATAAGAAGATTGAATTTGATGTATTTTAAGGAGTATGTTAATATCAGGCTCGATTTTACTTAAAAACAATCGTAAGTTGTCGTGTTCAGTAACATGTAGCCGATTTCCCTTTTTAGTTACCAACGTTGCTACAGCACTAAATCCACGTTCTAGCTAAATAGGACGATGGTAATTCTATCAGAAGTCATTGAACAATCGACCATGATCCTGGGTACAGTTGCAAAATAGCTCCTGCAGTCAAAATTCTTGGCAGCTATTCTTAAATTTAATTTTTAATTCCTCATTTGTCGTCAGTTCTATTAGTTTTTCTTCTAACTGGGATGATCCTGCTTTGTTGACATTTGACAAAGGATCCAAATCTCAGTCTGGTATGTCCAGACTGAGTTGGTATGTTTAATGTTGGTGATATGCTTAAAATGTCCTGGAATCGTTCTTTGAATTCACTGTGGAGGTTTTTCAAGCGTTGACAGTAAACAAGTTAGTCGTCGTTCTTGAATGATGCTGCTGATAAATTTTGGAAGTTATTAAATTCCCGTCTGCCGATATTTCTTTTGTATAATAGCAGTTTAGATGCGAAAGCAGAAATGATATTTTTTGTCTTAATCAAGTTTAAGTTGTCACCTTGAAGTTGTAGATTGACATCATTAAACAATTTAAACAGGTCTGTCAAGTACACAATATCGTTTTTTGATGAGATGAGGTTGTCGCGCAATTCTGCGTCTTTTTTTCTTAGGAACTCTATCACAAACCCAAACAGATTGTGAAATTGAGTCGAACGAGTACCTTTTTACATCTAGCGCACCTCTGTGTGAAGCAGCAATCGATTGAAATCTTTATTGGCAATGCAAAGCTGACTAAATAATCTGTCATTCAACGAGTTACTTCTGATTTTATTAACTTCTCTGTTTTTCGCTACCAAATGCTGGTGATGAATTACGTAATGTACAGCAAGCACGTCAGGAACTTTATTTTTTTTTGAAACGCTATGAGGCCTTTGTGATGCCCTGTATACTGTCGTCTCTGTTTTTTGCTTCCGACATATTTTTTACTTTACAGATACGTGAGCAAAAGTTCAACTTTTATAACCTTGTTACCAATTGCGCGCGATAATGCTAATGAAAATAAAATGAACAATCACGGCCTTTTTGGAAAGAGATATAGAGATAACACGCATTGTCTAGGAATAAGATAAACATGCAATAACTGGTTTATAACACCCGATGTGGAAGTAAAGTACGGGCGCCGCGCGGGGGCAAGGGCGACGCGAGAGCAGAGTGCGGGTCGGGGGCTGTGGGACTCAGTCTTGTCGTCGCATGTATGCTCACTTGCTGACTCTCGAATGCCCCGAAGACTAGAAGTCAGAACAAGCACAGATAATACAGACAATTCTTGCAGGATTGCAAAAATAGTGGTATTTAACAAAAACTTGTTACAACTTAATTGCCACAACCATCTTTATTTGATATTTTTAATTAACAGGCTTTTCTTAACTTCACTTGTATTTATACATGATACATTTCACGTGAAATCGGAACTTTTGAAAATTTTTTATTCAAACGAAAAATTAAAATTGGGCCGTGTTGTTATCAGGGTTGTTATCAAGTTACCATGTCATCCAATTTAATGTAGATCTGAATGTAATCGAATCTTTCAGTTCAGTTTTCATCCACTTCCCAAACTACTGAAATATGCGATTTTTTGCACACATGATAAAAGTTATTATATTACATACAATAACAAAAATTAACCAATATTAATGTTTACTTTACTTTAGTACGTGATTAGCGTGTTTTTTTTGTCCTTTTAGACTATATTTTTTAATCTGCCCACGCCCCTTCTGTGACATCTCAACGGCTCCTATTTATCTCTGGGCCTTCTACTGCCCCCCTGAAAGTCTTAAACGCCCAAAAGGGGGCGTTATCGCCCACGTTGAGAACCTATGTTCTAAAATGTTTTTTTTTAATTCCAGTAAAGTTTACTATACCACGATAAGAATAAAAAAATACTTGAATAGCGAAATTGCGATATGAAAATATATAACTTAATATATTAAAACAGCGTTTATCCAATTAGATAGGCTGATAGCCTATTTGCCAGTGCCTTACTTTTATTACCCTTCCTTTTAAGGAATACATTAAAATTTTTTAATTAATTTAAGGTAATATCTATAAATTTGCAGAGATCTATATATAACAGTTAGAGCTTTCTTGTATTTCTCCTGTAAATTTTAGACAAGGCTTACCTGGAATGGTCGGAATTCTTATTCCAGTAGTTTCAGAGACATAGAGTTAATCTTTTTGTTCATGTTGAGTTTGAGTAACCAGTTTTCCCTTCTTTAATTTTTGAATATTTTAAAATGTGTAAATAATCAACAACCCAATGACAATAAAGGACACAATTTTAATTTTTTTTGAATAATTTTTGATCTAAATTTTCCTTCACGAAAATAATCTTAAGATTGAAAAGACAAATTATGGAAAAAGATTGCAATTAAGTGGGTTCACACACCTTATCACAAATATATCAAAATTCAAGTTTCTACATCTTGCGTCTTGTTTCAAAGGAAACCGATTATGACATACCGACACACGGACAGACGCAGAGGCTAAGCTTATAATGATTCCGTTAATCCTTGTAGGCCTAGCTGTTACTTTCTCCGTCCATAGGAGAATATGGGAGCCCTAGTCTTGATGTGAGCCAAATGCCAACAACGACTTATACATTTTTTTTATTATTGTTTTTTTGTATTAAACAAAATAGATTTAAGGCTTTTAAGTGTAATTCGCAGATCAATTTTTTATTTTTTTTTTGTAATTTTCCCGAATGAAAGACCTTTATTAAAATTTGGTAAGTTATACCTCTCGGGGTAAAGAGGTTAGATTATGATTCTGTTTTATTGGTCCTTTTAAAAAACGAGGCAAAAATCCCCTCTGGGTACATATCCGGAAGTTACTGTGTGCCTAGAGTTATATTAGCTCATAGTCATAATCATAAGTAAGGTTGAATTTGAATAAATTCTTTGTAATTTATAATTACGAATAAAAAAGTTTCGTTACAAAAATCTTAGTGAATTTCGAACAAAATAATTTTTTTTTATTTCGCATCTGAATGGTGAATCCGGCCATGCGAAACAAAAATTTTTTGTTTGGCATTCGAATCATTTTTTCGTATTCGCGATTTTTTTTATCATTATAAAAATATTGCTTACAATATCTTCAATGTGCAATAACTGTTACTTTTTAATGCCTTGGTAATAGTATTTTCTATAGCTGTCTCATTAAAAAAGAAATATACACTTAGAAAACAAAATGAAAACGTAGGTACGAGGTAGGTAATCACAAAGAAATTCATCACTCAACGCTTTGAATGACAGTGTTAGTGATGTGACGGCACTACTATTACTCAAAGCTACATTGTTGCAACTATGGACTAATAAATATATAATGTACACTCAGCCTTACATCGCGTAACAATTTTCGATTTTTTAAAAATTAAAAAAAATACTTCGCAAAGGTCAGGGGCCTATGTAACTTTTATTGACTGTAAATGATTATCTATTTGGTATTTCAAACTGACAGCCCAGATGAATATAACTTACCAATACTTATAGAGTTCTTCATATGCTCTACCCATTATCTCTTCAATTATACTTAAAGCAAAGTCAATAAAGTTAAAAAACTATTTTTTTTATTCTTATTGTCTTAGGCGCATGGTATGTGCTTAAGATTGTAATCTATCTAGGAATTGCTATTCGAATATGATATAATGTGAAAAAAAAATGTATCCAGTATTTAAAAATCAATGTTTGATTGCGATGAAATTTGGTATGGAGATAGGTTGAATCCTGAGGAAAGACATAGGCTATTTTAAAAATGAAAGACGCGGGCGAAGTTGCGGGCATCAAGTAGTAAGCAATATTTTCATGGTTGTTGAAATTTTCGTCTATCAATCTTTTTTTGAAAATAATTCTGTAAGGTGACACTAGGATACAACAGTCTAGTGATTTTTCGGTTAAGTGTCTCCAGTCGATTTACACAGGTTTTATCGTGCGACGTAATTTAAAAAAAAGAAAATGGCAGTCGTTGAGTATGCCAGGCTCTGAACAAAAATCTTCTAACCCCTTTCTAGTCCTTTTTTTGTCATTTTTACCCTCACAGTTTAGTAATGTTTTTCTGTGTGTTCGTCGTTCGCAAATTGATTCTGCAAAGAATATCTTAACAGAGACGTTAATTGATAACCCACACTCAGACATGAAAAACCTGACATTAAGTAAGGAGTGTACCTATTGAAATCGTTTTTTTTTAAATTAACTACTTTGCTTAAAATAGCTAAGAAAATAGTACAGAATCCTCAAATAATAAAGTTTCGATGTACTCATACTCATAACCGACTTTTATGAAATTTTTTGCTATTTTTTGTCAATTTGTTTTTTTCGGTTTTTTTGACATATTTTTGGTGTTTTTTTTGCATTTTTTCCAATTTTTTGGTTTTATATTATGATCGCGTATGAATTATTTGCCTAGATGGTTTGAATGGAAAATTATGTTACATTACGTATGCATATTTGTTTGTTTCTTGACCCAAAGACAAGGCGTTGGATAATATAAATGGATATAATTAAGATATTGATTGTGCATAATTGCACTCGCTCATGGCATGTGGCAGGTGTCTGTTACGCACTACGAATTTTTAATGCATAAAAAACTTTAACGTACGCGAATGTACTTGAATTACTTGAATTGTTCGAAAAATGTTTAGGAAATGATACGAGTACTTATAAATATACGAGTAGCTTCTCGACATTCCTCACTTCGAGAAACAAAGCGTCAAAACGCAGTAAAATTAGATATAACTTGACACAACTTGTAGCAATAAGTATGGGGTTAGATTAAAGCAAAGCGATGGTAGATACAAAATGCACTATCTACTGGATAATGCATTTTAAATTAAAAGAAAGAATCTTAACCTTTTTTAGCGCTCCGTACCTTAACAAAAATGAAATCGCTCATGTGTTAATCAGTTTGTCTGTCTGTCACAGCTGCTTTTGAAAATACAAACTTGAAATTTTGTATAACGCATTTATAATACATACATACATACACTTCACGCTATATCCCTAATGGGGTAGTTAGAGAGGACGGAGTGCCAAGCGTTGCGGTCCTTACACACTTCTTTCGCTTCCTCAAATCTCATTATTCTCCTCACAAATTTTCGCCTAGGTACTCGAGTGCTTTTGACATTTCTGTCGGCTAACACTCTAGCTGTTTGATCTTCATAAGTCAGTCTTGGTCTTCCTTGGCTTTTTTTACCACTCACTTTCGCTCTGTAGATTTTCTTCGTCAGTCTTTCATCACTCATTCTTTCCAAGTGGCCGAACCATCTAAGCATTTCTTTCTTCATTTTTACAATAACACTGTTGTGAAACTCTGTCAATTAACTATAATAGTTCTGGTAAATACTATGTAAGAGGTTTTAAATGAAATAAGAGGTTGTAAACCTTAGATTAAAATTAAAAAATGGTCGAATAAGCTCTAAACGCATACAGATGCAATATAAAATGGTTTTTAACTTCGTTTCTGGTAATGTATGTCTTGGGACTTTGTTGTGTTTTTTTCAGTATAGTGTAAGACCGTATTCTTAGACTTTTAAAATTTAAAACATGCCACGCTAGTTAATTATGATGATATGATATGAAGTTAATTAGAATCTCTCGTGTATTTTCCGTTCCTATACGCTACGGTATTTTGGAACGAATCGAAAGCCTTGCTGGTAACTACTGTGAAGCAACAAGAACATATCATGCTAAAACATTCTAAAAGTTATAAAATTAGACGAGCAATGAATAACCAGATTTGCCAAATATAGAAGCAAAAAAGCAAAATTCTCAAAGGTCTGACAACATTTTTTAGCTCACACCATTTCCATTCGGAATTAAACATCGAGGTGCACCAAAACCACACCATCAAGACATTTAAAACAGCATTTGGGCTTACGGAAAGTAAAGCAGAACCAGTTAATGACCGGTTTCTGACCTCTATTCTATACTAGTTCCATACATGTAAATTTTACCCAATAACCTACTTGAAGATTTACGCGGAAAGGTTTTTAAGTTTTTCTATTTTTAAAATATAAAACATCAAGACTAAGAATGCAAAGGTATTGGCAGCTTCAAGATGTGGTGCCTCCTATGACAGAATCTTCACTGGCTGTCTTACCCACAGCACTGTTTTTGCGCTCTTCAAAGAACTCCTTTTTATTCCGCAAAGTCTACTATCACTTTACTGGAGGAGTGTTAGGGAATAATATAAGAAATTATTACTAAAGACATCGGCTGTATGGGCTTAGACTCTTCCCCTTTCTTCTCAAATGAGAATCTTACAAACGAATACTTACCCACCACACTGGAACCCAGCAATGAAAGAAATGTTGTTTGGCGATAAGATTAGCCAGTAAAATGGTGGTGGTGATACGGACGAACCCCGCATGAGGTCCCTCCCGCACCAGCATGCTTAGATTTTTAAGTAATTACTAAACATTCTGCTGTACCTATATGTAGACTGATTTTCACAGAAGTCCCGTTGGCAAATCTATTTTACATAAATATGAATTACACCTCTTGTATCCATTTCATGTAATCTTTTCACAATATAATATGTGTAATTAGTCAGTAAATTGGTAAAAAACACAAGTTATTTATGTTCTCTTAAATGTAGCGCATGCGTATTATAAATCAGCAGTGGTGCATGCTAAATGTCGTATCGGCAGCGAATTTGAAATGATTAATTGCTTGTGTTTCTACGAGTTCAATGACTATGTTGCAGTTTAAGTATGAAATTAAACTTTTTATGAAATATTCAATAATTTGAAAACTTTTAAGACTACAATATGGTTTAATTAACCTCCGTGTTATGGTTTGACGACCTCCGTGGCGCAACGGTTTAGCGCGTCGGAAAGTAAAACGGGGGTTGCGGGTTCGATTCCCGTCCCGAGTCTGGGTATTTATGTATAATATGTATATATTTACAAAAGAAAAGTATATAAGTAGTATATCAGTTGTCTAGTACCCATAACACAAGCGCTATGCAGCTTACTTTGGGACTAGATGGCGCTGTGTGAAATGTCTGAGTATTATTATTATTATTATAATTACCTTACAAATGTTACAGAAAACTTATTAAATGATTTGCGGGTCGGCTGGAAGATATTTCTATTAGAACCCTTTATTCAAATTTTCTGTATGTAGCTTTATTTTTGTGTATGTTGTGTATGCAATAAATATTCAAATAAATAAATAAATAAAATGCTACATTACACTCTAATATAATAATAACAAAAATACATAATGAATGTAAGCAAGTAACATTTTAAATAAAGGTAAATTGAGTATTTGTGTTCTATTTGAGCATTTTCTTTTCTGTCTTGGAAATTATTAGACTTCAATTTTTGGAAGTTTCAGAGAACATGAAGCTTACTTAAAATTTACTGGAAATATATAACGAAATAATTTTGAAACATGAAAACATAATTTTAGAAGAGTTCTGCCATTCTCTTTAATTTACTTAGATCATGCAATAAATACTTCATAAATAAAATGAAAAAAAAAACTTTAAAACATTGTATTCAATATATTACTAATGAATTTCGTAAAACTACTGTTTTGTAATGAAAATGTTTTAAAAATAATGATTGCATAGGCTCGCTATTGACAACCACCTTAAACTAAATATAAATATTTTGGAAAGTACGTTTTAGTCATAAACAAATACATACTGGCGTATATACTTACAAAGAGAGCGAGTGAGAATGTAATCTTTTATGATAGTAGCACGACCAGGATAGGGACAGCAAACGAGACACTATTATAACCTGTTTTGCACGATAGGTCGTCACAAGTCGTCACGCTGTGGATGACGCTGTTGACTTATTTTATTATTTTGTGCTATTTCTGTTTAATTTCAAAGACTATTCAAAGAATTTCTGTATTTTTCAATAATGGTTATGTGTTCTGTATGTGATTGTGATATTACATATCGCAGTAATCAAGGCAATCATACATTTCATAGGTGACATTGACAAATTAAAAATCGTCACGCCTCAATGAGCTCGTGTTCGTCTATACGCCAGTATACACTAAGTATATGATTTTGGTGCATCAATTAACATGTCAGCCAAATTGTTCCTTAAAATATTCACTAATACCTTGCTAATAAGTCTGAATTCATATTTTTACAGTGGCTCAACACATCCTGCACCAACTTTCACAAAAGTAAGTGTTTCAAGTATTATTACACGCATTACTGCACTTTATCGGTTGTCGGTTACATTATTTTTAAATCCGCCGCGCCGTCAAGACTGTTAGAAAATTATATGATTTGGATTGAGCTATTTTCAATTTCAATTATGTATTTTCTGTACTATACTATAATCACTAAATAGATAATTATTGTCTAATAATTAAAAAATTATACCGACTTAAAAAATATCACTAAAAAGTACGAAACTAGCCTTTATTAATCAAAACGCAAATGCAAAAATAATTTTATAAATTCGATCCAAATACTTACATAATTAAATTTGACAGTTACTAAAGTCGATGCCAACCATACTAACCTGATAGATTTCTGTTCTTGCACATTGATTTGACCGACTTCAGTAACTCAAATTTAATTATACATGTATTTATATCGTATTTATAAAGTTGTTTTTGTACTTGAATTTTGATTAGTAAAGGATAGTTATTTCGTACTTTTCAGTGATTTTTTTTATGTCGGTTTAATTTTTTTATTATTTTTTTTCTTCCTTTTAAGTGACGTTCGTCTAAATACATATCTAGGGCAGATCTACAATTAACTTTTTTTCCAATTCTGAAGCGCAATGACATACAGGAGAATCATCAATATAAATAAATAAAGATTATTTGGTGTTATTTGGTGTATCTTCGAAATCCAAGCCCCAATACCAGTGAAATTTAAATGGAACCAATCTGGAAGTAAATCCTTTCAAATAAAAAAATAATTTTTAAATCGGTTTAGAAATGACGGAGTTCTGAATTGAGAACCTCCTACTTTTTTTGAAGTCGGTTAATAATGAACATTGAAATTCCGATATGGAGTATAAATAATTCTATATCGATTTCCACCGAACATAAAACAGAATATTTTTAATAATTGAAGCTTTAATTTAGAAAAGAAATTATTATTAGGTAGCTACATCGGTTCGAGAAATAAAAATACAGATTTAAATAACAGCGTCAATCATTAAAATTCGTAAAAAATTAAAATTCGTTCATGTTACATCTCTAACGCGGTATAGAGTAGCATTTATAAGTTATTGTTCAGTATTCTGTTTGGTAGGCGTCTACGCACCAAATCCAGAAAGAATTCGAAATTCGTACATAATCATTCATAATTAGAGCGTACTTTCGAAGGAGATGGTTATCTTTCTCACTCTCACCATCGGTGTAGCCAACAAACACACGAAAAAATATGGCGAACCGTATCGAGCGCTCGTTCAGCGTAGAAAAGTAATAAAATTAACTGCAACAAATGTTTACGGAACCTTAATTCAAATGAAATTGGTACAAGTCGGAGGAGCGCCGAATGGCTCCGTGGAGGACTCGCTGGGGGCCCCCTTGGAAATTAACACGTCGCGGCTGCACGGTGAGTTGGTACAACTTTCTCTGTTAACTGTTATGCTATCGAAGTACCTAATATAATACGTTTAATATTCTCCCCTACAGTTTTAAAGAAAATTAAGCCTAATACCGATTGTGACTGTTTTTACTACATATATATTACGAATATGTGTTAGCGCAAAGTTCAGTTATAAATTGTTTATTTAGATTTCCTTGTTATTATACTTTTGCGTAACTTCAATGTACTATCGATACTATATATACGTGTCGATTTTATTATCGATTATCGATACGATCGATTTTAGTAACTCAAAATACCGAAAAATAAAAATAAAATATGAAATTTGGACCAGCCTTCTTTCATTTGTATTCAGGCAGAATTATCTACTTGCCTATATAAATAAAAATGTGTATTATATTGGTTTGTTCTTCCTCAGTTCTTCATCGATTGCTTCCACATTTTGACACAACGTTGCATTATGTGCATATGCATAATATTCGACCGTGTTTTTTGTACCTTATATACCTATTGTACTTATTGAGACGCAGTAACGCGTGGCCGAATACGGCTAGTTCCTAATAAATACGAAACTGACAGTCAGTTTACAAATAAAAAGTTACTGGCAATACTGTTCCTTACGACCCGCCCTATTTGGCATCCGTATGCGATGCGATCGCGTGACTAACATCCCGACAATTTACTTATTTAGCCTGATTAGTTTCACGGAACCAAATCCGTCCGGTGGCTGGACAGACATGGAATCTGATTATCGTGGAGTCGATTTGGAATATTTAAATTATTCCAAAAATTTTAGTTCCAAATTTGATAATTAAAATTTTTTTGTCTTATATTTTACGCAATAAAAATAATGAGTTATTACGATTGCCAAATTATTACAGTCTGATGCGCCAATGTCAATAGCGCGATGTGATTCGGACAAAGAAATATTCGAAAGCGTTTGTTTTGAATGATTAAATTATTTCCACCCAAAATAATACGATCGATCGACCGATGCACTGATTGGTCGGGACTTGGGATCAAAAATCTGTTTTATTTCTCTAAATTTCCTATTCTGTTTTCGTTTGACAAGTAATTTGCGGGAATTTTTAAAACTGTTTGATATGATTTGAAGTCGATATTTATTATTCGTTATTGACACGTTAGTGTTATGTGTTCTTGAATGAGCATTTCAGTAAGACAAGCCAGGCTTTTGGGCTTGTATGAAGGTACTTAGAAAACTTTCTCCAGGGTTTGCTAATCTATTCAACGTTATCAGATCTATTATAGTAAAAAACGGTTCAAGTATTTAAAATATTTATTTATTAGTTGCGTTGTTTTTCTTATTAATTTATTCCTTCAAAGGCTGAATAACCATTAATCGAATGTCCCTTCGGAGAAATTATGATATCATGTGCATTTTTAAATAAGCATTTCCAAGAAACGTTTATGCAAATGATTGCGAGTAAACAGATAAAACATACCTACTACTTTATCTTCAATAATAATAAATAAAAATGGCAGGATAAATTATTGCAGAGGCGTTCAAAAATTATAATTTTTATCATTAATAGTAATGAAATATGTGAATTTTATTATGTGAAGGGAAATAAACATACATAAATTCGCCGCTTTCAACTTCTGCATGGATGCATCACATGGTATGATAATAGCACCTGTTATGTTTTGTTTTATTTGTGGTATGTTTATTACAATGGGACTTCTTAATATTAGGTATGAATGTAACATATAAAACATAGCCGTGTTGTATATCTTACAAAGTAAGTATTGTAATAATTATAACAAAATATTCTCTCTTATTGTATGATATTTTAAGGAATACGAAAACAGTTCGTAAAATTAAAATTTAATAAATAATTAATATGTATATGTAATTCATAAATTACAAAATATAGAATAACTATAAGATACGTATACATATGTGCATCTTTGTAATTTTGTTTTAATTTTAAAATTGTGGCATAAAATGTTAGACACTTGCTATTGCGTATGTCAATTCAATTTTCCAAAAACACAAAAGAATGTACTACTTCTGTCTTTTCAAATAAAATGATATTATGAAATAAAATTGGTTGTGAAATGTCTTAATGGTAATTATTTTATGTCAAAAATTAACTTGCCATGTTATATGTATTTCAACTTATCTTGTTTAAATAAATGAAAGACTAAATTTTATTTGCTTTTCATGGAAAATTGGATCAAAGCTGACATCACTTCAAATGTCTGTTATATAAAGTTCAAAAGACTGTAAAAAAATTTAATTAAAAAACGCTTTCATTATTTCGTTTTTAAACTTTTCGAAACAATAAATATTTAAAGGTATTATTTCATTGTTTCGTTATAAGAAATTCTTTTATAAATAAATAAAAAAATCTATTTATTAAAGTGGCGTCTCAAAAGATTTTATGTTATAATCCCTAGCGTACAATATTTTCGACTCTCATTACCGTGTCAATAGAAGATTAGGGATAAGTCCAAATTTCAAAAAAAGAACACCGGGTTATAAGTGCGTTTTTTACATTGCCCTCCTAGGCCTGGCTCGGGACACGATTACGTACAGCCGCGAGACAAAATACAATTATTGTAAAAAAGAAACTAACCTGTCGATGTCGAAATTCAAAATTCGAAGCACTTTTTGTGATTACGATACCCTAAATAATAATATGCAACCGTGTTTGATTGACAGTTCTTTGGAGTTGAACGTTTGAGGCGCCGACCTTCGCATTTTGGTTGGAAAAAATTCGGACAAATTCTCGATTTAAATTCGAATTGTGTCGAATTAGGCGGTGATTATCGATGAAATTCCATGTGGCATATGTTCGAATAATAAATTAAGCTTTGCGGTTCGAAATTTGAATTAAATGTGGATTCAGAGAATGTAGGTATTCCAAGGATTGAGATTTTTGATCGCCTCATTATATTTTTAAAATTGGTAAATTATTTCATATTTAATGGTCGTTGCTTACGTAACCTGAATAAGAATGAAAGTCATTTACTATGAAATACATTTTAAAAATTAGGACTCGATGTTAAAAGCCCTCACGTAAGCAGCGAACTTTATTCGGGTTACTGCCGTTTGTGGAGTAGTAATTTGGTATTGATTTTCCTATTCAACTTAGTAAAGCTTTTGTTTTAGTGGAGTAACAGTTAAGTTCGCCTAATGGTACCAATTCTAGACGGAAGATGTCACTGTAGACTAAAGTCTTAAAGTTTAGATTAACTACCTTCTTATAAATTTTTCGCTGCTTCTTCAGGGAAATTTAAATCAATAGGATAAATTGCACATTAATTTAATTAACGTAAAGATATTGTTAGAATCAGAATAAGTGATGAATTTAAATGAAAATTTAGTTTATTTATAAAAAGAATCAGCTATAAATAAAACTGGCCACGAGCGTGACTGCTAGAGAAAAAGTGAATACGTCATTATATATTTACTGTTTCTGTAGCAGTTCTACGTTAATATACAGACCATAATATATTAGGACTTTTTGGCGGGAACGGGAGAAGTGAGGTTGTCATTTTATTTAGATTTTCTATTTTTTAAATTTTTAGGAGTTTTAAAGTACAATAGTGATAGTATACTGTGTTTTAAAGTTCTGTGTAAGTGAAAAAAATTGAGGAGATCTAAATAAACATGTGTAGCTGAAGTTTTCGCGCTCTTCCAAGAAGTCATTTTTAACTTCAGTAAAGCCTACTATCACTTTACTGGAGGAGTGTTAGGGACAGTTAATGTTTCTCCAAAAGTTACGTCATTAAGCTGATGGTCTTGTTACCAATGCCTTAAGAAATATAAATAATAAACCATAATAAAATATATTACAATTTCTATTATGGCTACTTTTCAGGCTTCTGCACTTCAAAATGAAACGCGGGATTTTTATAAGATCTCCTTTTAAAACCTTAACTCATGTGTCCTTTCATATCCCCATCTATCTGTTTATCCGTCTCTCCGTTTCTTATTATATAATCATATTATGTTGTATTAGTTAAAATTAAAAAATATTATAGGGGAATTAAAGTACAGAAGAAAGAGCATCCCCCTATCCTCTTGTGTTTGCAACAACTGGACCATGAATTTAAAAAAATCCAGGAATCTGTAGTTTCTCCTCCTAAAGTTTACTCAATCTAAAGTTTACCCAAGCTAAAGTTTACTTACCCTGAAGTTTAAAGGAAAATTATAATGAAAGTACTGAGTCTTAAAGATTTTTAAAAACCAAGTTTAGAAGTTTATTTCTAAGGCAAACTCAAATTATACTGATGCATTATGTAGTAATATAGTAATGATATTTACACCTGCTGAACTAAAAAGCATGAGGCTTTTTAGTTCACTTCTGTTCTTTCTTGGCTGGTTTTTATTAGAAGGGTAAGCAGTACATTAATTTGTTCAAGATTTTGACTGTAGTATTAGAACAAGTATAGATTTTCTCTTTAATAAAAAAAACCGTCGCTGGACGCTTGGCAGATGTGAAACATGGAAACTATTTTGTATAGAAAATATGCATGAAAGGATGGTTTATTAAAGGAAATAAATATGGAATAATCAAAAAATATGGCATTACAAAAATTAAATATTCAGATTTTTTTAAAGAAAAATCACACAACCAACGTGTTCCGAAGGGAATAACAACACTGCATATGCTATACAGTACAAGTAGGCGGCGACGTGGCGACGTGGCGACGCTTCGCCACGTCGCCACGCCAACAGCCGGTCTGACCCGCCGCAAAAGATGTTTTACATCAAAAACACAGGCAGCATGTTCCGAAAAGAATGACAACACTGCATATGCTATAGCTATACGAGCTCAGTACAAGCGCGCGGCGACACGTCACCACGTCGCCACGCTAACAGTTGGTCTGCATAAATTGTTTCACATCAAAAAACGACACGACAGCTTGAACGTGTACCTGTAATAAAAAAAATGTTACTTACCTATATACCTACATAATATTTTTATACTTTTCTACATGATATTAAGCTGCACTTATGAGCAGGAAAATTAACCCATTTTACAATGTTATAACTTAATCTAACTTCACCACCTTGGGTATAACATTATCTGTATTTGAATCCAATACGAACGTGGGCGAAAAAAAACTGGAGCTGTCTCTTGCAAGTGGTATTTCATCAATAAATATTAAAAATATGGATTGTGGATATGGGATAGCTCGGATCATTTGTTCAAAAATTTCTTTTCATACCCAAACAATTAGTTATACGATATTGTTTCTACTAGCTTTTGCCTCACCTTCATCCGTGTGTCCCTACGTTATAACGGGTGTTTCAAAATTCACTCAAGATTTGAATTTAGCGCCATTTGTACAGCTGACTGTTCAGGGTTATTAAAAATGAGAAAGAGCAGCGGATTTATAGTACCGACCGTTTGCAATTTTCGTATAAAATATGGTCGAAGTATTGATTTCACTTCATTAACTGTAAAGAGATTATTTGAAAAATTTAGAGAGAACCTTCAGACTAATTTTTCGAAGTCTAAGGTCCTACCAACAAGGCAATGTCCACCTTAGCCTTGAAGGAGGAAAATGTGCGAGCGATGTATTAAATAAATTCGGCCGCATTTATTAAAAACAGTCATAAAAATTTCGAAAAAAGAGGGCGTTTGTGCCGGCAAAGCCGTGGATACTATTTACTCGATATGCTATTCCATACCATAATCCTATTATAGTATACTTGATGGAACAATAAAAGAAATACAATTTTTATTAAAACTTGTATTTTCTATCAGAATTACTTCTTGCGTTAATTTTGGGACACCTATTACAAACTATCATCAGTCCAAAGTTCATGGTCCTAGCTATAGTCGTTTTAATGTCTATCATCAGATCAAAGTTCATGGTCTTAGCTTTAATAGGTTTTAAGATCTCTATCATCAGATCAAAGTTTATGGTCCTAGTTATGATAGATTTTAAGATCTCTATCATCAGATCAAAGTTCATGGTCCTAGTTTTAATAGATTTTAAGATCTCTATCATCAGATCAATGTTCACGATCCTAGCTTTAGTAGGTTTTAAGATCTCGTGACTAATCGGTCGGCGAGTGAGTGATATTTCGCTTTTATGTAAGTATATAGATAGATACTCAAGTGTTACTTTGCAAAAGTCTATCTGAAGTGATTAATTTGACTATAGTGGCATTTTCTCTTAAATTTAGACGAGCCAAATCATGAGAAAGGGTAAGGTATAATACAATTTAACCGTTTATATAAATCTATAACATTATTTAAAAAACGAAGCCGCATTAACGTTTTAATTGGTGCTTATAACAGTGGAATACGAAATAAAAAATAATACAAGGGCCTTTAAGGACACTTGCTCTAGAAATTATATTTATTATTCGACTGTACATGCACGTGTCTAAGTGAATAGATGTAGCGTTTTCGAAGATTAAAGGTCAATGTGCGACGCTCATGAAATCTTGATAACGCCACATGTTCCTATTCTTTTAGTTTCACTATTTAACAATACAGTATGTACAAAGTCGAATACAGTAAGTACACAATCGAATATACTAAGTACACAGTCGAATGCAGTAGTATACAGTAATTATGGCGTGCAGAGTTACGCGAATAATTCGCAGGAGCTGCAGATACATATGGAGTGTTTTTCTCGTAGTCGTTTCGGCATGTTAATAATGTGATGGTCACTGGTCGCTCTCGGCTCTACATCTGCATTTTTGACAACATCGTGATTATGTAGTATGTAATGCAATGCATGTAAAACCCCCCTACAAAAGATCAACAATAGTGACGTTTTCTTCAAAATCTAAGCAGACGATGTATAATTATATATAATATATTATTTGATTTAAAATATTTAATAAACATTTATGTAATATATTTTTCTTAGGAAGTCACCGTCGATACTTTTAAATGCTTTTAACTTACACCAAACGCGAATCGTCATAGATACTCGTATTATGCGTGAGTTTTGGTAGTTCGGTTGTGATTTACTGGCGGGGGTGTCACCGGCCCGCGGGGGGCGCGGTTCTCTATAAATCATAACTGTTATATTTAACGACAGTTTAGTCTGATTATGGTTATATTGTATCGTTTGTAGTTCACTGGTTAAAACTCATAAAGATGACCTCGACTTCTCCAGTTTAAATCTCGCTACTGACCATTATTATGCCTGACCCTTTGGCGTGGTGGTCGGCCCCAGGTTCCATCCCGATGTAATCCATTTATGAAACGAACTTTCAATCAATATGACAGTGAAATAATATGCCTGATAGGATATAACTGTCAGCCAATGACACATATTTAAGGCGTTTCTTTACTAAAATATAATAGGTAAAAAAAATAAAAAAAAAATTTAGGTTCGAAAATTATTTTTATGTATTTTATGCGTTACAAACGAAGAGATGAAATTGCGGTAGTATAGTGTTTGCCATTTGTAACAGTACATATGAACTTGGAAACAAGGACTTCGCTGCATATTTTATAACTTGTGGGAATTCAGGTAAGCAGGTATAATTTTTTTATTGCAATGCCTAAAACTTTCGGGAATCACTAATCTATTATTTATTAATGGATTAATAGCGACGTAAACTGTGGCAAATAATCATTAATTATTATCAGTTACAAATGTAAATATTATTCTCCCAGTGCAGTAATATAATACACACCTACAAACTTAAGTAAATAATTGTCTAGTGGTGTTTGAAAATGATTTTAATATTATTCGACTGTACATTTTTCGTGTTCTTTTTTTAAATTTTCGCCATCTAATAATTTTTTGGAAAAGGTTTTTAAAATTCTATTAAAAATATGAATTAGAGGCAAATTCATCATTAAAACGACAACGCGAGTATTTAAATTATTGGTCTTTTTAATAAAATGGCGGCCAATTGGATTGTTTATTGTAAATGCGTGTCGTATTTACAGGCGGGCTGACTTTAATTGAGTGCTATAATTTCGATGTACGTAACGCAGAGTCAATCTTCTATTATGTCTAAAAAATTATTACAGATTTCATGTTACCTATGATATACAAAATTACAGGCAAAAGGTAGATAAAATAGAAACGTTTCAATAACAAAAAATTGTATAAACCTTTGATAACTTTTACAGATTCCTAAGTTCAAGTCTTGCATTCCAGAACTTTAAGATCGAGACTTCGAAGACACTCATTGAAATCTTGTAGCAAGAATTTTGTTAACAAAAATAATCCAAATGCATAACGTTATTAGATATTCAGTAAATCCTACTAATATAAACGCAAAAGTTTGTGAGGATGGATGTATGGATGTTTGTTATTCTTTCACGCAAATACTACTCAATGGATTTTAATGAAACTTTACAACAATATAGCTCATACACCAGAATAACACATAGGCTATAATTTATAAAGATATTGTGTGGTTTTGAACTTCGTGAACGAGGTCGCGGGCAAAAGCTAGTGAATAATAAATGCGCCAGACTATTGTCTGGCTACACCGATCATCAGAATCTGTCTTGAACTAGGGCAATCCTTGTGCTACAAAAACCAAGCGATTACTATTAAAGGCATATCCCAGTACAGACCCGAGACACTTAGAAAAGTTCGTTTCCTAAATTGACTCGGCCGAGAATCGAACCCGGAACCTTTCGCGCTTAGATACAGAAGCTAAACCACTGTACCATCGAGGTCATCATAATAAAATTATTTATTAAAAACGTTTGTTAAAAGCAAGCTTATATTGGACTATTGATACCAATCCCAAAAATGTGCAAAATTGCAGTTGAGGAACTCGTATAAAATTCAGCTGCAAAAAAATTAACCCATACATAGAAAACTACTAACAAGAGCTTGTAATATAAGTGAATATGTGACTATGACACAGATTATTTTCACTAATGTTCAGTATTACTTCACTAAGTTTAATAAAATTTTTAGATAATAATGGCTGTTGCCCGCGACTTCATCTGCGTGGAATTAAAAAAGTACTCCGTGATATCTTCGAGGCTTGATCTATTTCCATTCTAAATTTGAACATCGGTCTAGCTCAAGCCGTTTAGCAGGAGAAATTTTAAATGCCAGTAACTTTTTACGCTGTCATCGAATTTCAATGAAACAAAGCCTAATTGTTGCGTCAAGCTAAACTTAATCTACCTGTGAAAATTGCAAGAAAATCTATGGAGTAGTTTCGAAAATTAGCGTGTACATACAGGCAGACAGACGAAAATTTAAAAAATGCTTTTTGAGTTTTTGTTACTCTTTTTTATCACCACACACAAAGTTTTTACTGCTTCATTATTATATATAGAATTACCAAAAAAATAATCTTATTATCGGAGTTAAATATAAATTATTCGGACTTTATTTAACATTAGGATGTTAATGTTAAATTTCACTAAAAGCGATTTGAATGATACGTCCAAAATTAAACTTGACTCGAATTTTATTTTGAAAAGTCTCGAAGTTCGAAACTTTGAAATGTTGCGATTTCCCTAACCGCAGATTTCTAACACGGACCTGGTATCTATGAGAACTCTATATTATAGTAACCTGTCTTTTCATAACTAATATTTATAAAAGTCATATAATAAAGAGATTACGCGTTCAATTAACCGATTATGAATATAAAAGCGAGCGGAGGGTTAAGTCTGTGCGTCCGTCCGTGCAGTCGAGGGGAAAATGCGAAAACTCTCCCTCGCGGCAGCCATGTTGTGACGTCACCGGCGATAGAGCGGGCCGTATTTAGAATTTAATTTAAAGTAAATATTTTATTTAATATATTTATTTTTCTACAATAGGCCATTATAGAGAAGAGTAACTTCGGATTTAATAACTCAAATGACTCTTAACAATTCCTTTAAATTCTTAACAACTCCGAGGAGTTATTGACTCCAAAGGTTCATGCGAGTCCGGCAAGATACGAATTGTGTTCGACGCGTAGTGACGTTGTGTGAATCATGACCGTCTATCGAACGAAATCGATTGTGAATTTCCAAGGAGGAATGGTATGTAAAAAAAGAGAAAGAGAATAATTAATTCTTTCTTTCATATTGGTAGTATTGCCTAAAAAAATGGTGAAGAGTTCTCTTGTAGTCTTCATCATTTTATTATACTAATTTTTATACTATAAAAGTTAACTACTTAGAGTACTCTTGTAGTCTAAGTAGTTAAATAATTCTGTAAGACAATACATTAAAGTATCTGTTTTCAGCCCGTTAAGTATGTAGAAAATCAATCGACAAATTTAAAATTTCGATACTAATTGCAACAATAAAAAGAAGACATACAATACACACCTAAATCAAATCTACCTGCAACTATAATGTAATATTAATAAACATCGTGAAAGTTTACTATGTAAAGTTAACGGAGTCGCTAATCTTTTACGCAAAATGTGTAGGAGTGATTTAAAAGAGTCAAGGAAGCATTGAGCGGAGTTATCAACTCACTAATCTTTTATAGAAAATGGGTAGGTTATTCAAAAGAGTCGAGGAATCAGTAAGTGGAGTCGGATCCACGGAGGGATTTGGAGTCGATAAATGATTCGAATCGCTCTCCGGAGTCGAGAGTACATATTGCTAGCCATTAATATCAAAGTCCATTCGTCTAAAATCTAATATAAAAGTCCTGGATTTTAATTCTAGACTAGTTTAGGTAGAAAGTTGTTCTAAATCGGCCCAAAGTCCAATAATTATTGCTTGAGGTCACACTGTTTGAGATTATTGTTACTATAGCTCATAATCAAAAAATCACGACCGCATCAAAATTACTTGTAGGTAGGTATACTTTTATTCAATTTGTTTTTTTTTATAAGTGCATAAACATATAATATCAAAACTTATAATTGAAAAATGTTATATAAGTATACACTTTATCTAAAAAGATACGATAGATTCTTATAAAAAAAAACTTATTAGAAACTTAGCTAACAATTTTTTTTTAAACTTAGATCATTCTCCTTGCTTTCCCGTTCTCTAACCATTTACATCTTTAATATAGAAAAGTCTTAACTACTTGAATGTACTTCACTAATAAAAAAACTTGATTATGCTATTAAATAATAAACTTACGTATTATTATGCACCGTTTCCTATGCGGGGTGAACAGAGCATCAAATGAAAAAATTGCAATTTAACGTGATTTCTAGCAACAGAATAAGATGTGACAAGGGCAAGCCTATAATAGTAGGTGGCAAGGTTTGCCAATCCATCCCCTATACCTCACAATAAGCTCCATTCCATGACACCCGTGGCTTTTACTACTTGCGTAGAAATATTTCTGGGCAGCTGGCACAATCTATTTCTTTTCCCTCTCAGAACAGCGTAGATTTAATTAATAATATAATAATGAGATTCTAGTATTACTTTTTTTGTTAAAATTGAAACGTTTTTATAATCCAATTATCTGATTTTTACTACTAAATTATTTTTAATAATTTAATTCGAAATGTCTGTTACAATATGTATGAAGAAATGTACTCGGTACATATACCACTAAAAACAATAATTGGATACATGTTCTATTCGTTTGATTTCTTTCTTCGTCCTCACTTTCGTATAAATCCATAAGCGACCAATTACCTTTCTTTCCGACGTCAACTTGAGTCTCAGATTACAGAAGCTATCCAACAAATAAAACTGTACGCTAACACAACGAAATAAACAAAAAAAAAACTTGGCATAGAATTGCGAAAAAGAAAACTATGAGTCACTCAATACGTCCCCGTGCGCGCTTCGAAGGCACAGGATTCACCTCATTGGCTGCGTGGATGGAGTAGGCGTGGTTAATTTTAGCACCACCCCCTCCGTTAGGGGTCTCGTAAAACCAGCTAGCAAACCTCATCGGGCGCTTGCCGGTGGCGCCACGCGTAGATACAAAACTTTGAACACGTGAATAAAAAAGGACCGGATCCTAACACGTTGCGAGTGACAATGAGTGCGATAATTACAGTTATAGTACTGAAATAATAGACTTGTGTGATAACGGCAGTGTTATAGGTTAATGCGATGAAGATTCTAATTGTAATTTTGATATAAACGGTACAACATAAATTGTTTATTGTGAGCCACATATTCGGAGTGCTACTGCAAGACCTGAACGTGACGTCGCGAAATCGATCGGCTGAAATCAGTGACCTCTGGTGTGCGCTACGAAAACGTAATCTAGAGACAGTGCTGTATAAAACTGAATAATGTACTACAACAACAAAAGAAAACAAAAGTGGAAAAAGTGAAAAAATGTTTTGACAAAACTATTGGATTCCTAATATTTCCAATTCTTCCAGTTAAGCATTCCCCTGTGTTAGATTTAGAATATTTAGTTCGGCTCAAGCTAATTCTTCCAAAAGATCCAAGTTTCTAGTGTCTTCAACTAATTTGCTTCAACTAGAGCAAAAATTACCTGCAATAATAGAGAACTAATATTATAAAGTAAGCAAAAGAAACGTTAATGCAGATCTAATTTTCGATAAAGAATTATAGAAAGTTAAAGAAATTATCGATACTATATTACTGTTAATAGACAAAGAATATTATTCGGTTGATAATAAAAGAGGATCTATTGGATATATTATTGCAGTAATTAATTGGCCTTCAACACCGGATGATATAATTGATGTTCTGACTACAATTTTGCGAGGAAGATATTCGGAATTGAGGCCATTGTCTTACTTAGTTTCCAAATGAATTCTAATGAGAAATCGACAGTTAAGTAATTAACTACCATGTCAGTACATCTTACAAAGGAAATATCAAAGTCGATAGGTAGTGATAAAACTACCACTGCTCAAGAAATAAAAGTTATCCCAATAAACTTCGTTATTGTTGAAATATGATTTAATTCATCAGATCGTCATTTTCAGAAATATGTTTATCAAAATTGGCCCCAAAATAAAAACTACTACGTATCCGATGAAATCCAGGTATAATTGACTCCCAACACACTTTTAAAATGCAACTCTTAAAAAATAAAATTGCACATTGTCTGTGAAAAACCAAAGTATAATAAATGCAAAAGTGCTATCCTCCAAAAATTAATAAAGGAAAACGTTAATTTAAACTTATATGTGGTGTCGTGAAAGATTTTATTAGTTAGCTCTTAAAGCGTTTGGCGTGTAATTTAAATAGCAGTCAAGATACCTGTGTATGATCTTGGAGATTTGGCTTCGTCGTCATTCATTAAATACATTTGGGAATTGCGAGTTATACCTTTGCGCAATTTTGTGAAAATTTCTTTTATTAGCCGTCAGGATAGCTACGGATCAGCTATATGCATGCCCACAATTGCAGCTCCTCTGGAATCATTTGAGGAGATTGCATTGTATTGGTCTACATTTTCATGAGATTCAGCTTCGTTTAACGTAAAGAGAGCGACCAAAAACTGCAACCGTGCGCACAAAAGTATTCCAGTCAACGTATTCAAGGCTATTTGGAAAAACCGAAACTTGTAAAAGATACCTTTGTTCGCCGTCAAGATAGTAAAGACCGGTAGCCGTGTGCGTTAACTTGCGATTACGATTAGCTCTTCAAGAAACGTTTGGGAAGTCTGCGTTATACGCAATTTTCAAAGAGTTAGCGCCGAAAGCGGTCAAGATAGCTACCGCTCTAAGACGTGTGTGCAAATTCTAAGTGACGGTTAGCTCCACGAGAGATATTTGAGAAGATTGCGTTCTACCTGTGCGCAATTTCGTGAGAGCCAGCTCCGTTAGCCGTCAAGATAGCCACAGATAAGCTGCAGCTGTGCGGAGGCTGGAGCGGGCAGGCTGGCTACGCGGTGGAGGGATGCGTGGATGCCAGCCTGCTCCGCCCTCCGCCGCAAGCGCACTCCAGCCAACTGGGAACCGTGTATGCAACGAAAAGGAGAAGGAGGAATGGAAAAAGGTTAGTAAGCTCCTTTTTTTAATTAACGGCAATGGAAAGGAAGTCGTATGAGCATGAGCCTCTGTGTAGGCATGTACGATATTTTATTTATTCAGTCGCTAATTTATCTCATATATTACATATTTATCATAAGTTTGTTTTATATATTTTTAACTATAAAGTATATAATTATTAATCAAAACGTGTTTCGATTTTCAAGGAAGCATCATCAGTCAAGTTCAGGCTTCATTAATTATTTTGAATCGATTATTTTATGTTTTACTAGGCTTTGGAATATTATGTATGTATTGTAATGAAATTTATCAGATGAATTTGAAGAAGTTGAAATTATACTTAAGTTTCTAAGATGGCAACAAGTACATACATATGTTAATATTTACAAAGTTAAAACCACCAGTTTCTTATATTAAGTATTTAAAGTATTAATCTCTATTTACTAAAATATGTGGCTCATCTAGTATATAGTGTTTATAGACTATAAAACATTAATATCGATTTGAATTACCGATGTTTTTTTTGTATTATTTAGTTATTTTATAACTTTAGAAATATTTTATAAATCGAATATATCTAAATTTAATATCATTTTGATTTTCTGATAAACGAAAAGTAAATCAGTTAATATTTCACACTTAGTAAGACAGAACAGGAAACAAAAGGGTTAGATAAAAAGACGAAACCTGTACTCCGGTATTTATCTCTAAAAATAGCCCCGTATATTACCATATCGGATATCCAAATCGTAAAAAATCGATTGTCGTAACAAATCGATTTACAACAATTAACAATGACGAAGACATAAGAATTTAACTGCAAGACCGCAATGGTTTGATATCGACATAGATATAAAGATTTTTGCATATTTAAATTTTATTGAATAATTCTAATTTTTTAATAAAGGTAATGACAAAGCGGATGTTTTGGGTTACTTTATCAATTCCATAAATGATTTTTATGTAATTGAACGTTACGGATAATCTATCTTTTGCTATTTGAAGAATTCGAACTCCGACCTTCCCTCGAACACATACAATTTAATTTTCTCAAATAAAATACCTTATGTAGAGGTTTTATTTAGTATACACGTAAGTATATAATCAAACATAGAAGAAAATTAAGCCTTTTGTTGCAAATAGAAGTATTAATCTATCCGACGGCCAGAATAAACTACATATTTTATTTAAAGAAATAAAAGCAGAATCAAATTTGAAAATTTGAAATTGTGTAATATTTAAATATTATTAAGCCAATGTTAACTTTTCATATAATTTCCAAATTAAATGTACTGAAAAACCAATAAATAAAAAGAGAACAACACATAATTAACCGTTACGTTTTTAATTAGGTACATTTGAATAAAAAATCATATTGTACTTCATTATAACATTAAAATATAATATGCAGTTTGAGTTTTTGGCGCGAACGGGAGAACTGAGGTTGTCATTGTATTTAGATTTTCTATTTTTACATTTTTGGAAGTTTGCAAGTACAAAAGTGATAGTATTTTGTGTGTAATTGGTTATTCCAAAATTTATATTACATGAGTCAAATGTTTCATTTTTAGATAACTGCATTCGTTTTTATAATAAAGTTCCTCAAGAAATTACTCAATTAACAGAGAATAAATTTAGGTTGGTTATGAAACGTACATTGACTAGACAATCATACTACAAAATAAACGATTTCATTGACGATAAAACAATAGTCTGGAAATGATGTCCTCTGCACATGCGTTTACTGGCTTAATGAAAATATTGTATTTTAATAAACCTTTTGTAAAATGAAGTTGAAAAAATGATACCTGACTGAGTTTCTTGTCGGTTCTTCTCAGTGTCCAGGTTTTCTATTTGAACCGAACTAAAGTAGATTTGACGTTTAAAAATACCTTGTAATTGGGTTTACTTGAATAAATTGATTTGACTTTGACTTTTGCTTTAAAGTTCTGTATAAGTGAAAAGAATGGAGTGAGTCTAAATAAACATGTGTAGCTGAAGATTTCGCGGTATTCCAAGAAGTCCTTTATAACTTCAGTAAAGCCTACTTCACTTTACTGGAGGAGTTTTACGATAAGAAAGAACTAATTTATTTGTGATTCTACTTATTAACAAGTGACTTTGGCAAATGCGCTAACCTGTGCGCCATGTCATTAAGAAAGAAAAAAAAATGCAGTATACGTAGTGGTTTATAACACGAAACAATGTTACGATATTCAAGAAAATTAACCAATGTGCTCATATATGTAACTTAAAACACTAAAATATGCAACATTCTTAAAATAGTAGGTATAGACTTATAGCGGATCCGACAGACGTTGTCCTACCCGAAATAAAAAAAAAATTCTCAAAACCTAAAAATAATAATTTCTAGAACCCGATTGTAGCGCCCGTGCCACCGCGTCCAAATGTGAATCTAAACCATCCAGAGACCCACTCAAACACATACAAAAAATTTCATCAAAATCGGTCCAGCCGTAGGAGGAGTTCAGTGACATACACATGTACGTGCCTGAAGAATTATATATATAAAGATGATCGAGATAGTATTTGCTAATTAAATTAAATTAGTAAAAAGACTGCATATAAAGTTATTCTAGCGTTATCTGTTTTCAAACAGATAACGTAGTTTTTACTATTTTACAATATTAATGTACTGCAGCGTATTTCATTTACCATAGTTACAAGTTACAATGTCAGTTAAACGGCAATGGCATCGTTAAACTTCATTCATGTTCAATACCGTTAACACATCCAGCGAGTTTCTACATCCATAAAACTACAAGCGTGCCGAATAGTGCGTTCAAAAATTAGTCGCGGCCTATTATATTGATTCGATTACTAATTTATGGGGTGAATAATGGCTAGTATCGATACAGTTGAATCGATTGTTGCCGTGAATATGTGACCGTGTGTCGATTAGTGGTAATCGAGTAACGGATTGAGACGGCATTTTATTCGTAAGAATTCTATTTCTGACACTATTAAAAAATATTTTCCTACGTTTTGTTGTATAATACTGATTATTTTCCTTTATATGTTGTATAGGGTCAAAAAAATAACAATAAAATATAAAAGTTAAATACATTTGAGGAGACGAAAGAAGTAAGAAAAGACTGCATAACTTGGCGCTCCATCCTCTCTGATTTCCCCGATAGGGACATAGATAGGGGGATATGAAACAAATTATTCATCAAGGTTCAATTTAGCTCCACAAATCGCAACCCCATTTCCTCATCTCTAAGACTGACTCTCTCGATTTGTTAATTACCTGAAAATAGCTAGCCTTTTTAAAATCCAATAATATTTGTAATTTTCAATGTAATACAAATATATTTCCACAATTGAGATCGTGATTAAACATATATTTTTTTCAGTGCATAAATATTCTTAACCAACTTAATTAACTAACTGAACTGAAGTAATAAGCCAATTAACCGTACTGTTTTTGAATCGCTTGACTGAAATCGAAACAGGGACCCCATAGGTTCATAGGTCTAACCATCATATTACAAAGAGGGAATTTATAATTAATGAGCAAAAAATTTGTAACTCACTGCATCCTATTATATATATTTCAGGTTAATAGTTTCCATTTCAAATTTACTGTAACTGATTTAAATTATAAGATGCAATTTAAAATAACAGTATCTCATTTAACATTTACTACTGTAAACTTTAGAATGAATAGTATTCTTGCCAAATTTAACCTAAATCATTTAAATCATGGGATAATTGTCACAATCATATCAGAAATCTATAGAAATAAAAACGAAATATTGTACGTTGCTAAGTGCAAAACTTGAGAATGGCTGGGCCTACTTAATGTGTGGTAGAGCCATGCTGCATTGTAGTGTAAAATGGGCCGGCTCGCCGGCCCCGATATATAACATCATCGATTGCTGTTGTGTTTTGTTCGGTGATTGAGAATGCTGGTGGCCCCTCTCCCCCACTCCTTTCCTTGAAAGCCGGCAACGCACTCGTGATTCCCCGGATGTTGCGGGTGTCCATGGACGCTGGTTATCACTCCAACTCGCTTACTCATTTGCGTTTTAAAAAATATAGTTCATAAAAACAATTTTTGCATGTTCGTAGTAGTCAGAGTGACGTTATTATGGAAAGAAGAATTGGAAAAATTGCCGGGAAAATTGAAAAATTTGGGAAAACTGAAAATGCTTTTTTCTATGGGTTTTTTGTATGAACTTAAGACAACTCACTGATAATAATATGATAACAATTGAGCTACAGCAAATTATAGCCGTGAACAGCTAGTTATAAATAAATAAATAACATAAAAAGTCTTTTATTTTTGCAATAACACCATACAATACATTTTTAAACATAATCATAATTTAAAAGGATATATGGACTGCAAAGCATGGTGCTCCGTCCTCTCTGACTATACCGTTAGGGATACAGCGTGAAGATATGTATGTATATATGTATAATAATTTAAAATAGTATAATGGTTACAAAGTCTTTATTAACAAAACTTAATTTAAGAATTATAATAACTTCTGCTTAATTAAACGCCTCGACTATTCTCATAGCAACATTTCACTTTAAATGCTGAAATGAATTAATAATCTCATGTAATGTAATAAATAATCGTCTTAATTTTTTTAACATAGACATGATAATTTAGCAATTATTTCAAATATATATCTATCTATTCATAAGAGTGAAGGCCTCTTCCGGACTCTTCCAACGGATTCTATCTTTAACTTTATTGATAAAAGTGAGAGAGAGAAAGAATGAGTAAAGAAAAGAGTATACGACCGTGCTTGCTCAACTTAACGGCGGCACTGCCGTGTCCATGACACGGGATTGTATTGGAAATTATTACGAGAGAGATGTCAATTTTTTATAAGCGATTACAAACAAAACATGTCACCCTTGCGGAAAAAAAGAAATGAAGAGATACGCAGTATGACAGGGTTGCATGACAGTGTTATTGTAAAAATTAAGAAAGGAATGCTTAGATGGTTCGTGTACATGGAAAGAATGAGTGATGAAAGACTGATGAAGCAAATCTACAGAGCGCCACTGAGTGATAGCCAAGAAAGCCCAAGGCTGACTTACGAAGATCAAATAGCCGGAGTGTTAGCTGACGGAAATATCAAAAGAACTCGCATACATAGAAAGAATGAGTGATGAAAGACTTATGAAGAAAATCTACAGAGCTATAATAAGTGGTAGCCATGAAAGGCCAAGCTGACTTACGAAGATCAAATAGCCAGAGTGTTAGCTGACGGAAATATCAAAAGCACTCGCATACATAGAAAGAATGAGTGATGAAAGACTGATGAAGAAAATCTACAGAGTGACAGTGAGTGGTAGCCAAGAAAGGCCAAGGCCGACTTACGAAGATCAAATAGCCAGAGTGTTAGCTGACGGAAATATCAAAAGCACTCGCATACATAGAAAGAATGAGTGATGAAAGACTGATGAAGAAAATCTACAGAGCGATAGTGAGTGGTAGCCAAGAAAGGCCAAGGCAGACTTACGAAGATCAAATAGCCAGAGTGTTAGCTGACGGAAGTATCAAAAGCACTCGCATACATATCAGGAACTCTATGTGAGCGAATCGATCTCTAACTTAACCAACTTTTACGTAATATGTTTTTTGATAACCCTAAGTTTCTTTTCACTGTTGATAAATCCATCACTGGAAGCGTTATCCGTAATGACTAGTTCAAGACGATGATCACGCTAACAATCACAACTTGAGAGCCTTCATGATCAAAAACCATGAAAAGTGTATGTAATTTGTTCACGCATTCACCATAAGGTATTATGATTACACCTTTAGTAACATATCAATTCATTTCATGCTACTTACGGACGTTTATTGAATGATATTACTTTGTAAATGATTGAGAATAAATTTGCAATATTTTTCACACATATGTGTAAGGAGAATGATGAGATTTGAGGAAGCGAAATAAGTATGTAAGGACCGCGAAGCTTGGCGCTCCATCCTCTCCAACTACCCCGTTGAGGATGCAGCGTGAAGTTACCTATGTATATATGTATGTAGAACAACACACAACATGACATATCTTCACGCTGTAGCCCTAATACGGTAGTCAGAGAGGATGGGGCGCTAAGTATCAATATTTTTACATACGCCTTTCACCTCCTCAAATTTCACCATATTCCCCACATACTTTCGCCTAGGTATGCGAGTGCTTTTGACATTTCCGTCAGCTATTTGATTGGCATAAGTTAGCCTTGGTCTTCCTTGGCTTCTGCTACCACACACTTTCGCTTTGTAGATTTCCTTCCTCAGTCTTTCGTCACTCATTATTTCTACATATGTGACCGAACCATTTATATATATCATATTTTTTTCGTTTTTGACTTTAATGTTAACAAACAAGAAACTAACCAAAATTTCACTAAATTTTTACCGTTCGCTGGTCCGACGTATTACTACACGTAGCACTCTAATAACACTGCTTTTCTGCTTTTTTTTTCTTTCTTCATGGCATTGCGCACAAATAAGCGCATTTGCCAATGTCACGTATTGTATTTTATTAAGTAGAATCGATATCGTAAAACTCTGTAAAACTCCTCCAGTAGAGTGATCGTTAGCTTTACTAAAGTTATAAAGGACTTCTTGGAAGACCGCGAGAACTTCAGCTGCACATGTTTATTTAGACCTACTCCATTCATTTCACTTACACAGAACTTTAAAACATAATATGCTATCACTTTTCTTAGACTTTTGTACGTTAAAACTCCCAAAATTGTAAAAAATAGAAAATCTAAATAAAATGACAACCTCACTTCTCCCGTTCCCGCCAAAAAGTTCTGCTTTTCTGTTATATACACAAAACTATAAAATGTGCAATATAACACTAATATGATCCAATTCATTCATGGTACAGTTCTCTTAGGAGGGAAGGTAAACGGATCTTAGCCCATACAACCGATGTCTTCAGTGACAAATAAATAAATTCTTCATGTTATTTCATTAAAACGTTGGCGTAATAAATTTTAATTGCTTCTTGGAGTTTCTGGCGGAAAATATATTGAGGCAGTCTTTCTAGTAGGATCCGCTGAAGCGGCCTAAGCCACTTAAAAAAACTCAACATTACACTACTAAATAAGCACTTATTTCAACAATTCCACATAATGCACAATAGAGTAGACACTTTGGAACGGAAAACTACGCCATATTTACATCACAATACCCTCTACAAACAATTTGCGAATAATTAAAATAAACGCCCAACCGTTTCCTATAAAATCCCGCCAAAATCTCTAGTACTATCCAATACAATACAGCGTTAAAAAAATTAACGTTATTTGTCAAGCATTTTGATTTTTATTCGTTGTGTTTTTGTGATCGAAGGTGTCACCTAAAGGTTGCCTATGTTTATAGATCAAATTAGTATTATAAATCAGTTCACTCTAATATGTGACACAATTCAATTCAAAAATTCTAAACACTTTTATTTAACTAATAACTAATAATTATTACAACTGAATCAATCATTTGCGAACTAGCCCATCTCTAGTTAGGTTATAAATGTCATAGTCGCCACATTTGTTTACATTAAAGACAAAAAGGAAAAAAATGTGATAAAGCATTCCTTTTTTAATGTTCACAATAACATTGTCTTGCAAGCTTGTCATAAGTATTTCACCATTGCTTATTTTGACAATGCACATGTCTCTAAGAGATCGTATTTCTACTGCATTTATTTTGTAGAGACTTAAATTAGTAACCCACAATCTAAATCCAAAGTTAATAGATGTTTATTACGCTTTTGGGCGATTTTAATGCTAATAGAGAAGCTTCAAAGTTATTCGTATGAACTCTTTGGTGTGCCTCATGAAAATAAATCACACAACATGCCTGGTTGGTCTCACGGACCCATAACTATATATCATTTGTTTATATCGTGTCCATGTTTTCTAGTATTTTTTAAGTTATATTTAGGTAAAATAAAATAATAAACTTTAAATGACTGTCTTTATTAATGAAACGTTATAGAATATGCATATTCGGTCAAGGAACTTTGCCCCTTGTTTCGAATCATGCGGTTACTAAGATCTATGATATTTTTAACTACGTTTTTAATATTCAATCATTAAAAGATAAGAACATTGTAGATATGTCTTTCATTTACTACGGCAGAACCACACATGTTCCATTTTCGACATTTTATAGCTTTGGAACCCTAAAAATTAACTTGCCGATAGAGTATTGATGTATTAGTATCTACTTCAATACATTTAATTTCAATTACAATCTGTGTAATTGTCTGGAGTATAATTAAAAAAAAATTATTAATTACTTATGCATGATAGGGTTTTTCAGACTTGCATACACTTTACACCCGTGGCATTGAATGTATTCTGCATTGCGGAAGTGGAGAAATATAACCACTAGTCTAAGAGCTGAAGCTACCTTGGATCGCGGCGCTCGTAGATTTCAATTTTAAAAGGTATTTTTGTTTTTAAGTTATGGTGGGTCTATCAGACCCTACCAGGCATGCGAAAGGTTCCTATTTATTTATTTCACTATTCTGTTAGTACGGTGATTAGATCGTCTGGTACCCAAGGCAGAGTCATGTGTTTCATTTGCGGCCAGGTAAATTTAGTAAATAATTTTTCTAAATTGTTGTACTTTGGTAGTTACTGGGTGTTCAGCGCTAGCCTATTTTATTGTATGATACTCGTATTGCAATGAGCCAAGTGTTTAGTTAAGGATCATACAATTGGTGTATTCGTCTGGAAATTAATTATTTAAACATGATACATCGCTAGCGACTGCAACGACCATAGTATATCAATATCTTTCTCAGATGCGCTTAAGAAATATAGACAGAGGCGTATATAAGGGGGATTTTATGAGCATCGGACTCCCCCTCCCCCCTTAGTATATACAGAAACAAACATTCGCGAAATATTCACCTTTTGTGTCCGTCACGGACAGAAAATGTAATATTGACATATATTTTATGTCTGTAATATAGTATACAATTGGTAGTAAATTTTATATTATTATCTATTACATTTATTAAAGCAATAGAAACCGTTTGCCTGAACGTTGAGTAAATTTATCAAAAAATGAGTGTGGGCGATTAAAAAAGAGTAACGGAACACAAAAAAGCATTTTTTTTCTGACTGTGTATGTACACACTAATCTCTAAAACTGCTGAACGGGTTTTGTTGCAGTTTTCACTAATAGATTGAGCTCATTTTGTAGCAACAATTAAATTTTGTTCCATCGAAATCAAATTATTATATAAAATTTCTGAAATTCCGGTGAAATTTATGGCAGAAGAGGCACAAGATGTTAGTCCTCGGAGTTGCCAACATAATAATAATAATTTAATAATATTCTCAGACATTTCACACAGCGCCCTCTAGTCCCATAGTAAGCAGCAGAGCGCTTGTGTTATGGGTACTAGGTAACTGATATACTACTTATATACTTTTCTTTTGTAAATAAATACATGTAATACATAGACACCCAGACTCGGGGCGGGAATCGAACCCGCAACACCCGTTTACTTTTCGACGCGCTTAACCATTGCGCCACGGAGGTCGTCATATAATGATAGTGAAAAAAGTTATTGTCATTTAAATATTAAGGGGGTAACGTAACAGGGATGCGTAATAAAACCGACTTTCTCGCTGATGAAGTCGCGGGCATCCGCTAGTGTATGGATAATGGACCTATATACTAATTTCTACGTTGTTGTTATTGTTATAAATCAAAAAACCGACATGAACTGACTTTACTGACGTTACTTACTTACAAGGTACTTAGGTAAACTATCGCTTGCCCACATTTTAACTTGCGTGTGTCGCTCCGTCACATATTTCGCAATTTTACACCTAGACGTCAATCAACGAAAACTGCAGTTCCAAAATTATATTTTTTTAATAAAATCAAAATCAAATTATACATTATAGAAAATTAACACAACGAAAACTAATTACTATTTTATTACTATTAAGAATGAATAAAAAATTTTTGTGTTTTAATATTATAGATTTTGACGTGTGACGTCACAACGCTTATGACCTTCCCACCCCTTGTCACATAATGTCACACTTCGTTGACACCCTCCCCCCCCATATCATGTGACGTAATTTATGGATGGCCTTTATCTCCTTATTCAAAAACGATTGATAAATAAATAATCTTATACTAGCTATAATATGCTTTGTATATAAAATATTACAAGCAGAAATCAAAGATCTTTTATTACAAGGAAAATGAAGAGAAAACATACTTTAGCTAAATATTTCAACAAAAAAAAAATATTTTATTTTTCACAAGGACTTTTTTTGTTAAATATTTTAAATTCACTTGGAACTTTAGAAGCTGTATGAAAATATATAAAGAAACAGTTTTATGTTATTTATAAGAGAGGTAGAGAAGATTCAAACGGTTTTCAAAACATTTATATTTCTCTACACAATTTCAAAATACCAGCAATATTTCTCACGAATTAATTCGACTCAAATACACATATCATGTAAAACCGCTCGTTTTTCACAACAATTAACAATCATCAAATCTTGTACATACCATTTTATTTAGGGTTCAAATGGCAGTACTATTAACGGACGTCGACCATCTGCAAGTGAGCAGGTGGCTTGACCACAGCGGGCGTAGTATGTGAATAATTTTGTTTATTTTTTATAAGACCCGTTAAGTTTGAATTTGCGTTTCATATGGAATTTTGTTTGCGAATGTCTTTCGTAATTAACGCTTTGTATCCTGTTATTGTTAGATATTATTTTATTTAATTCAAGCCAATTATCGTCTACCCTATTATAGGCAAGACAAACTAACTTTCAAGACGAGGGCTCCGTGTTTAATTCTTCGCCGACTTAAATTAGAAATAGGTTAAGTTTAAATTTGAAAAATTATTTAACTACCAATAGTTACGTCACATATATTTCATACCTAATTTAATTAAACATTATAATACATAGATTTCGTTATGTTTTTCTTGTAAACTTTGGATGAATCTCCACATTTTGCAAAATTTTTGATATTTTAGGAATAGTAGGTTCGAAGATAAGGAAGAGAATGTATAAGTCGAGTTGAGGTATACAATTTACCCTTTTAAATAAATTAATGACATTTAGCGTTTTGCTTAACTTATTCTACGTTGCAAAATGCATAACATAGTTTCCAATACTTATTTATCGTGTAGTCATATTTCACTATTTTAAATTTCACATAAAGTTTGCTTAATTTTATAACAATAGTTTTATTTAGAGAGACTCAAAAAGATATTTTACCTTTTTGGCTAAATGGATAAAAATAGATCATATTTCCTGATCATAATTTATAGTACGAATACAATTTTTTTTTCAATGGCGTGGAATACAATTATAATTTTCGAAATATAATAGAACAAATTCACAAATAAACACACTACAAAAGCACTACAAACAAACTTTTAAACAAACTTTTGAAAAAATATTCTAAATTTAAAATTCTGCTATATAAAGTCACTTCACACGTGCATAAAAGCCGACTTTTTAAAAAACTCATTACCACCTACCGCATGACAAGTTCTCGCCTGCGTTGCGTGAATACAAATTCAATAACACCTTACTATGAATAGGAATATCACCACGTTCTATTAATTCATAATAATTAGTAGACACCTTTAAGTCACAGCGTAAAGTAATTATTATGGAAGCAAAAAATAATATTCTGTCATAACGCCGTGAAATAGTGTCACTACGTCATCTCTTTAAGATTTATTTATAACACTGAAATACCAACAAAAAATTAAACACAGTAAATAGATACACCTGCTGGATACAAGTCTCTTCTCGATTTACGATGAAAAGAAGAGGATTCGTATTGCACTTTATTTATTTCCAGAAACAATATTTAGACATATTTTATATTTTTAAATATATTTCACAAAAATTTAAACCTATTAAATTGCAACGTTTTCTTCTCGTCGAAGTATCTTCAAGTGAATTTAGATACGATGAGTTACTTTGAACCTATTTTGAATTTAGAACTGAATTCTGAATAGCTGAAGATAGGTATGTATGTACCACCTATCTTCAGCTCTTTAGAATTCAGTTCTAATGGTTGTCAGGCAGTACAGAGTGCCAAGCATAACGGTTCTTACCTACATACCTACTTCTTTTGCTTTCTCTCATCATTCCCCTCAGACACACTTATATATGCCTAGGTAATAGACATGGATAAGACTGCACTACGCCGAGTAATCGCGCCAACTCCGTTCACAGTGCAGGATGTGTCGACTCGCTTATCCAAATGTATTAGTGCATAACACACTTCAGAGCATAGTGCGCTGCCTGCGTTAAAAGCTAGGGGCGCGGAATGTGAGTAGCGCACGCTTCACGACTCACTTGGCGCATAACATTTAACTGGGTCATGACACAATTTTGAGCTAACTCAAAGCGCCAGCTCAGTGAGATGCATCTAAGTTACTGAGTTGGCGCAAGGAATTTTGTTGAGTTACCCAAGCCTACTAAGTATGCAATTGCTTATTAATTGTAACAAGCACATTCAATGCGTGAATAATCGAATGCTTGACGCGTAGCCTTTAAATGAAGCGCGAACATTTCATTTCAGTTGATAGTCACCTGAGCGCCGCGGGCGTTAGACTGTAATCAGTGGCGTTTTTTTGCGATTCTCATTGGGTGTCCTTAATTATATTGGCACGTTGAGAATAACCAGTTCCCTTGGTAACAAGCTATTAAAGAAGTTTTTTTAAATAGCTAAAGTATAAACTAAAAGTAAAACAAAAAAGAGAGAAGAAAATAAAATATATTGGCTGTATAACTGCGTATAGCTCCTGAAAGCTACTCCAAGTAGCTCGTTTTAGCTGATTGTGACCAGCACTCACTTCTCACTTAAACATTTAGTCATAGTAAATATGTATATAAAGCTAAAAACACGGGGAATTAACACGACTTTTTATTGGTGTTTTTTTTATAGTATAAACTAAAGCTAAAAACACAGAATACGTTAGCTGCATAGCTGCTTATAGCTTATCTAAGCTGCACCTAGTTTTATTTAGCTCGTTTTAGCTGATTATGACCAACTCTATTTACAATTAGTTGTACTCTTCGCGTAAAGATACAACTAAGAACGTATCAGACACACATTCACTAAAGGTTAAATTAAAAAATCAAGCACAATTTTTTTTTTAATTTGTGGATTACCAATTTATGTCTTTGTACCAAACAATTTAGTATAGGTAGATGGAATGGATGGTATAAATTGCTTTCGACATACGCACAAACGTACAGGTAGATATATATATAACGATACTATGAGTTCGTGAGTTCAGCTTTCCTATGCTTCAAGACCGAAATACGTAAATAAAAATGAAAAAACAAATAGATTTGACGGTCAAATACACGTTGCAATTGGGTTTACTCACAGGTTTACTTGAATAAATTGATTTGACTTTGACAAAAAAAATTTCGTTTTAATTTCACGTCTTGTTAACCCACATATTTTACAGTACTTACCGTTTTAAAATATTCTGCTGGGCACCCAAAGCAATCACAGCTTTCTAAGCGGCCTTAGAAAGCTGTCATTGCTTTGGGTGCCCAGCAGACTGGCAGCATTACTTCTTTGAAATTTTTTACATATAAAACTAAAATTAACGAAGTTCCTTTTTTAAAAATATTTTGTTAGTAATTCTGACAGCAATTCTTAGTAAGGTGCGGTAAGCATATGAATAATTGTTGCATTTAATAACAGCGTGTCGCCTAGACGGTTATAATACTTGATAATAAAACTTCAACCCCTTACTTTACGAAAAACGTCAGCTTTAAAGATTTTTAAAGTTAGCGTAACGAAGCTGCTTTAATTTAAGGCAGATGCGCCATAAGAGTGCGTTTGAACGGGCGAACGTAGTAACAAGGTAGGTAAAAAAAGATAATGAATGTATATTTAAACCAAATACGCATAATTAAGATAAGAAAACGTAATTTTAACAGTTTGATAATTTTTTAATAACTTTGATAACACAAATATGAAAATTTTGATAATGAATGCTAACACATGTAGGTAATTTATTAGTTCTTAAGAGAAGAGGCGAGATTGTATAAGTTTTCCAATGTTTGTTAATGTGTTAAATATTACTCTAAAAAAATAAGATGTCTTCAAATTTAAATTCTAACGCTTTGATGTAATACTTTTATGAGATTTACAAATAATCCATTTTAAATACCTATTATAAATATTCAATAAACGGTTTTATTTTAAATACTTGCGTATTATATGTAAAATTTTAAAGTTAAAACATTGTATGAAACTAATTCAAAATTGCATATAATTTGACTTAATTTAGTACTTGGCTACTCACTAGCATCCGACTGAATGCAGCACGCGTTTTTGCATCGACAGTGGCGCGTACGCATACGTGCCCGGCATGTTGATTGTCCTAATTAGATCAAAGGTGAGGCCGACAAGCTGAACTTTATAAACACATTGTTTTGTATAATAAACCGGTTTTGATTAAAATTACAATTTTTCGCTTAACGAGTTGAAGAAAAGGAATAAGTTCTCTTGTATGTAAATTTTAGAAATATTGAATTTGTATAAAAATAAGTGAATTTTAAATTAGTGTGGAATTTTTGACGGCACGTCAAAATTAATACACGAATGGTCGAAACGTATAGATAACAAGTGGCATCAAGTAGTAACAGGTCGATAGCCAATTTAATTTAATTTTCAATTTAACGAAAGAAAAAAGTGACCATTTAGCTCGTCAGATCGTGATTTTAAATAAAAACCAACATCAAATACAGTATGTGAAAAACAAAAAACAGTTACAATAGCGAAATGCGATCACTGTCACATTTTATACCCGTCACGTCACTTAGATAATAATTGTTACAAAAACATTAAGAGACTCTCACATGGTCAAAGATGCATTCTACGATGAACGCAACGCATGGCATTCGTCACATGTAGTGACGTGTTTTCTAATGACATTTGCAGTTTATTGAGTTCTCAACTCAAGTAATTTATGTGACAAGTATTTATTTGATGTAACTAGTATTCAAGGCGATTCATGTCACGACATACATAATAATGACAAATGTATGTTGTTATCTGATAATAGATTTTTGCTTTTTGATAACAAATTACACAACAATTTAAACAAGTTTTTACACATTTAATGTAGATTAATATCAAAAAAATATATAATATCCTAGTTTATGATAATGATAGTAATGTTGTTTTATTATTGAATAAATTATTACGTAATTCTACGTTTCAATATATCTAATATTTTATTACGAAAATCACTAATCTGTTAAAGTAAAAATGGTAAAAAAGCCAAGGAAGATCAAGGCTGACTTATGATGATCAAATATCTAGAGTGTTAGCCAACGGAAATGTCAAAAGTACTCCGCATACCTAGGTGAAAATATGTGAGGAGAATAATGAGATTTGAGGAAGCGAAAAAAGTATGTAAGGACCGCGACGATTGGCGCTCCGTCCTCTCTGACTATCCCGTTAGGGATACGGCGTGAAGATATGTATGTATGTATTAATCTGTTAACTTTCAGTTCAAAAGTTATCTATATTCAATTATGAAGATATCTAGTAGTTAATACTTCGTCATTACAAAGCATGCGAAGTAATACTGCGATATTTTATGGCAACGCAAATCGCAGCGATTTATGAACGCTCGTGTGGAATGACTTTACCGTATTCCCATTTTATAACCGCCAATAATAATAATCAAAGTTTAATCACTTCACGCATAATAATCTGACTTTTATTAGCGATGAGAGTAGACAATAGCGAATAAATTCGCATATTGGCAATAAAAGCGTTAAATAGAGAAATCACGAGAGGTACCACGGGTTTTTAAAGCAGTTTCATGCTATGATTTTAAAACTGCACCTATTAATACGACTATGAAAACGATTTATCATAATATTTCATTGATTTGTTTTGTAAGTAAAATGAGTTAAGATGTTTAAGTTTGTATGTCAGATAATTTTTGGAAAAATTGGCCGTGTCTGACGGACAAACGGACATGAGAACAGACAGACAGACGAACAGGCGGACCGACACGTGAGTGTTTTTTCTTTAAATGTAAGAAACTCTGGAAATCCTTTTTTCATAATCACCTTTACTGTGAATTAATATTATGTTATAAGGCAATGATAGATCTTAATAGTGACATTGAATATCTTCTAATAGAAAAGTCTCATACTAATGATGACCTTGGTAAAACTATCTAAATGATAATTTGGACGACATCTGTCTATTTTCTTACGGGATTATGATAATAATGAAGATAAAAACTGGCTTAAACTATATAAATGTTTTACTTGTAATATATTGGAGACAGCTGAGTAGTGAAGAATTAAGTAGACATGATCGAAGACTAGGCTATGACTAGGGTGAGACTACCTTGTAATGACTACTCAATTGGGTATTAAGTTTCGAATGAAGCGTCTCCAAATGGACAGATGAAATATTACGCTAAGTGCGAGTGCATATCGCTTGTAAAGGGTTCCACATTAATAAACAAAATAACCTGTAGTGCAACTCTTAATTTGATGGTGTGATTTGACAATTACAGAGCAACCAGTTGTTGAATTTTTTTTAATGGTGAAGTTCCCTGATGTCGACTTCGTTATTAGTAGTCTGTAGCAGTTGCACCGCGGCGTTACTTGCATGAAATCTATTTTGTAGATAATTCTTTTCATGACACAGCAATACCGTAGAAAACATGCGAATATTTGTACCAATAAGTAAAATGGGTAAAATATAAATAAAGGAATAATGAAACATGATGTATATTTATTCGAGTTATTTATTACGTTGTGAAACGGCAACGATACAGCGCCATTTCAGCACTAGATTATATTAATGAATACATTATAATAATAACATTAACAAAAAGTACATGCATACGTTAATATTTACAAACTTAAAACTATACATTATCTTAAATAATAGACTTCCTCAAAGTTGTCGCTTAGAAAGCTGTCTAAAAACACGGGAAATTAACGCGATTACCTTTTATTTTCCCTTGACGGTTCAATCAGTCAAATCAGCGATAGCGGAACATCTTCTCCAATCGGATACGAATCATTGGATAGAATTTTATCGCCCACAAGTCCTTTCCACCGATCGCCACTTTTATCCAAGAGTCGTGCGTGAAGCAATTAAAATCAAGACACACAAAAATTTCAATCGGGAAAGCGGATACAATTTATCAACAGCGTGGAATCCTGTGATTCAAATGACAAAACCTCGTTTTTCACATCCGGATAAGTGTGTGGACACCGTGAGTGGTGTGTGTAGTAACCCTAATAATTATTTACAAATATCGTGGGTAGATGAAATAAAATCTGCCTCGGACACGGAGTGAAGCTTTGCTGCGACAGTTTACTTGAGACCACGGCCGATGAAACTCGGCCGAAACGTCAAGGGAAAATAAAAGGTAATCGCGTTATTTTCCCGTGTTTTAGATATTTTATACTGCAGTGCGAAAGTTTAAAAGTTTATATAGAAAGCTGTCATTGCTTAAGGTACCCAGCAGACTGGCAGCATTGCCTCTTTGAATAGCCAAACTGATTCGTTGGCGATTTATATTAATTAAATGTTAGGCTAATCGATAAGTTCATTAGAATCGATGTCGACTCAGTTCTATCACTCTACAATACTATTTGGCTGGCCACTCGGAGCCATAATAAGTTGTCGCTTCTGCCACCGTGTGTCAAACGAATTTCCGTGTGTCTTTCTATCTCATTACGCGTAACTACGAGTAAAACAGCTGTAGTAAGAACGGCAACCTCGCACTGTCAGTGTAATTTGTGTCAGCTTAATGTGACTCGGTAATGAAATAATTATTTGCAAAATACTCGTGAATCTCAAATGTTTTGGCTACTAATATTATCAAAAACAAAAATATGTCATGTTGAGCTGTGTATCGTTGTACTGCGACCTTTCTTAGTCACGCACATTAGTAAAAATCTAGAAACTCGGTCAACGAAAATGGAAACCGTAAAGACACGCTCTTAGAGCAAATGCTCCATCCATTGTTATACTTATTCCGAGGTTGGCCACATTATTTAGAACTTTGGCACATTAAAACGTCAAATCACTCTATAGAAATAACGGTGCAATCTGACTAGCAATTTGTTGCTGCAATCTGTTGCAACTTGCAAGGCAACTAATTGCATCGTAAATAGGCAGGTTGCAGGTCACATGCACTTTGTTGCTTTGCAACAACAAACGCATTGTAATTACAAATTGTAGCAACAAATTTCTAGTCAGATTGCATCGTGAGTAAGGTCTTTGAATAGTAGCTTTATAGTCAAGTCGAGCCAAAGAATAAGGTTACTGCGTTCTACTCCTGGCGTAAGAGGCAAATAAAGGAGTCTTCGGGGTTGCGATCAATCAGAGCGGGGCTCCGATCGTTCATCCACGTGACCCCGAGGAGGAAAACAGCTCTTGTGGTCCGCGATAACATAGCACGGCGAGGGCTTCGGGGGGCTCTGCAGGTGCCCTTGCTGCTGCTTCGACCCAGCGCGAGTGGGTCTCCGATGCGTTCCATAGGAGATTCCATAGCCCCTCGCCAACGCCCACAGTTTTGGTGTGTAAAAGCTCCACGTAAGACAGTCTCCACCACAGGAGGCTGGGTACCTGTGCGCAGATTTCTCCCAAAAAAAAAAATACTTATTTAACAACTTGCAAATTAGATGAAATTAGCGACTTTTAGGAGTTACAGTTATGGATTGATCGATTTTTTTTGTCAAAATCAAAGTCAAATCAATTTATTCAAGTAAACCCAACAACAAGGTATTTTTGAACGTCAAATCTACTTTAGTTCGGTTCAAAGAGAAGAGAAAAGAATACCTAGACACTGAGAAGAACCGATAAGAATCTCAGCCAGGTATAATTTTTTCATCATCACTACAAAAGATCTATTAAAATACAATATTCAGAGAGCCAGTAAATGGATGTGCAGAGAAGATCATTTCCAGGCTATTGTTTTATCTTCGAGGAAATTGTTTATTTTATAGTAGGATTGTCTAATCAATGTACGTTTTATAACTAATCTAAATATATTTTCTGTTAATTGAGTGACTTCTTGTCTCTGCTGTCCCTGAATTCCCGACAAAGATTACTGGCAAATTATAATTACGTATTCATTTCGTACAGTAATATTGTATTTATCATAAAGCTAATAACTATTACATCAATATATTAAATTAACTTTTAATAATGTTTCGATATATTTTCATACTTTATTGGTTGTTCAAGAGACAGAGCATTTTCTTGCCCAAGGTGCTACATGATGTAACTCTTTAAAGTTTTAACAGACTTCAAAAAAAGGAGGAGGTTCTCAATTCGTCTGTATGTTGCTTCTTTTTATATACGCTAAATAACACGACCTGGTTATAACCTTTATTTATATTGATGATTCTCTTGTATATCGTTGCGCTCCGGAATTAGAAAGAAGTTAATAATTGCAGTCCTGCCCTAGATATTTATTTAGATCGAGATCACTAAAAAGGGAGAAATAAAAAAATTCAAAAAAAACACTGAAAAGTATAAAATAACTATCCTTTACTAATCAAAACTCAAGTACAATTAAAATAACTTTATAAATACGATACACATACCTACCTGTATAATTAAATTTGACAGTTATTGAAGTCGGTGCCAAATCAATGTGCAACAACAGAAAGTCTATTAGTTTGGACTTCAGTAACCGTAAAATTTAATTATATAGATATGTGTATCGTATTTATAAAGTTATTTTAATTGTACTTGAGTTTTGATTAGTAAAGAATAGTTATTTTATACTCTTCAGTGTTTTTTTTTGAAGGCGGTTTAATTATTTTTAATAATTTTTTTTTCAATATTGTTCTGCCGTACATAAAATACGTTACTCAGAACGGAAATATAAATATTTCAATTATTATCTGTTCTTTTCATTCATTCATACAATAAAAAAAAATAAAAAAAAATTTTAAAGCAAACGACTAAGATTAAAAAGTAGTTGATCGATCCCCATTTCATCTTGTTTGTTAGTTGTTGCTAATTATGTCATTGGGTCAGTCAATTATATTATTAACTGGGTTTTAGTAGTAGTAATATGTTTCCCCCTTAGGAGGGGAGGTAAAGGGATCTAGCCCATACCGCCGATAACTTCAATAATGATTACATAAATTCTTCATAGTATTTCATTAAAATGTCAACGTAATACATTTTAATATTTCTTGGTGTTTCTGGCGACAAATATATTAAGACAGCCTTTCTAGTACGATCCGCTGATACTTGCAACGCAAAACTACGCCAATTGACGACCGCCATGGCGCGGCGGCTTGGCGCGTCGGAGGGTGGACGGGGGTTGTGGGTTCGATTCCCGTCCCGAGTCTGGGTGTTTATGTATAATATGTATATATTTGCAAAGGGGGGTATATGGGTGGTATATCAGTTATCTAGTACCCATAACACAAGCGCTATGCAGCTTACTTTGGGACTAGATGGCGCTGTGTGAAATGTCCGAGTATATTATTATTATATTATTCTCTATCACAATATCTACTAGAAACATTTTGCAATTAATTAAGATATACGTCCAACCACCGCTCCCCATAAAATCCCGCTAAAAGCTCCGCTAGTTTCGTCACTTTCATTTTGTTCGATTTTTTTAAATAATTTACTATGACAATTGTTGCTCTACATCCCACATTTGCATCATGTATAGTATTTTTGAAATGGCCATCTTAAGCTCTCGAATTTGTTACCCACCATAAAGGAGTTCGATATATTTTTTTTAATCTTAAGCTTTATTGTTGAAGCATAGACGCCATATTGAATTTTTTGAAACCAACCTCACCAATTAATACGTAATTTTGTGAAAGACAACCCCAACAATTTAAATTTATTTGATTATCATATTAGAGTTGAGTGTTAAATAAAGTGTTAGCTGACAATGTCAAAAGCACTCGCATATTTATGCAAAAATGTGTGAGGAGTGAGGAGAATGATGAGATTTGAGGAGGCGAAAGAAATATGTAAAGACCGTGTATCCCAAAGTCCGTTAAAGATACAAGGTGAGGATATGTATGTATATATGGATGAGTGTATGTACGTATGTATCGAACCCTTTTTATTCGTTGATTCGGTTAAGTTAAATTATTTTTAGAGATCTGTAATAAACTCATCATATTTTTTCTGTAAACTTCGAGGTACGAATAGGTTTAAGGTTTTGTGTACTTGATTTTCCACATTTCTTTATTGCTCTTATGAATGTTTTTGAAGTGTTATATATTACAAAATGTACATGTGGGTTAATGAGTTTGGTAAATTCTAAATTTTAAAGTTTTATTGTTTCTAAGAAAATTGAATTCGTTTCGCGGATATATAAATATAAGGACAGACGATTGAGTGATTTTATAAACACACATACGTACATTTTATCTCTACATTTACTTTTTAGCGTCCATGAATTGTCCACAGAGGACATATTATGAGCGTATTTAAATTATTTAAAAATACTGCGTTATCCACGTTTGGGACACAATTGGTGTGAGTGTTTGGATAGTATTGTATTATTTTTTCTTTTGTTAATATTTGATTGTGTTTCGCAAGACCTACCATAATTGCCTCCAGTGTTTATAGCAATTCCTTACCCAAGGATTGCCAGAAAAAGCTGATTTTAGCGATAAGGCCGCCGAAACCATATTGTACTGTATTTTTACTGTGATGTGAGATACTTTACAGTGATATTGTACTGTGTTATTTATTTTTGCTAGTGTTAGTGTCATAGTAACTTCATAGCCGTTTAAAGGCCAGTGTGCGCAAGCGCATCGAAAGCAATTGAACATATGAATTAATTTTCTGCAATTTTCACCGTGTATATGGACTGCATACGTCACGGTCCCGTACGTCCGTTAGGCGAGACTTACATCGGGATAACACAGACAATTTATGGTACGTAATTTCTTTACATTATATGTAACAGAGTTTAAGAAGAGAGATTAATTGTATTTGATGATTGTTGTTCCAACTATATTTATAGAGTAATTGAAACACAAGATAATTAATCAAAATAGTCACGATAAATGTTTTAATTATATTAAAAAACTGGTTGTGCCTTGCGGTATCACTCACACAAAATTTGATATTTTTCCGATATAAAAAGTAGCCTCGATTATTTTCTAAACAGTCCTCTACTTATGGAAGTCCTGTCAGAATTGGATAAGCCGTATCGCAGATTAAGCCGGACAAACAGATTTTAAAGTGTTTGAGTTTTGGTTAACTGCAAATAACAATATAAGCTTAAAAGGTCTTTATTTCGAAATCACAAACAGACTAGTTTTATTTATGTGTATGTAGATATAAAATTATCTCTGTCTCTATCCCTTCTAGCGATTGATAATGATAGGACTCAAGCGATCGTGACGTTTTAGTCTGATAGCATCTTCCTCTATCGCCATTATTGGAGCTCAAAAGATGGACTTCTATATTACTCAATGGAATTTTCAAATTTTTTTTTTTGCGATTTGTTTTACAATTTTTAAATATTTTAATTAAATGTAGCAAACATATCATCTTCGCGAGTTCATTCAATTGGTTAGTTACAATTAACTTACAAAAATTGTTTTCCATAGCATTGGTTATTCATTAGACGTGGTTTAAATACTTACATAATAATATTAATTAAATAATTTACATTTTTTATGTCATGGACGTGAGTGTTATAAATTTGTACAGATTTATATAGAGAGATAATTTCAAGCATCTTACACAGAAATAATAATAAAAGGTTATTATTTCTGTATTTTCGTATTATTCATTATATTTATCGGTATATCATTAAATTCTTAAGGTCGTTCTTCAATGTTTTTAAACTTTTTATTGATTTTTAATAATTTTATAATAATTGAATTTGTTACTTACTAACATTATAAAGTTAATTTTTAACTAAGCAAATATTTTTATCCTCTTTTTAATTTATATTTATATTCTAATTGTCCGTATTGACTTCATCAAGGAAATTTTTACTCCAATCTATTGCGTAAAACATTTTTTTTCACTTCATCTTAGCGAGTTCATTTGTAATCTCTTCCAAGGAAAAATAATTACAATTTGTTTAACAAAAATAATTCAATTCTTTGTGTGAGTCTTATATGGGCGGTACAGCTCCAAGCACGACCACTGCGCGTGCGGCACTTTGTAATTTCATCAGGGTAGCAAACGTGCCGGGAACTGTGCCGACAGCAACCGCGATACGCGACGCTGATCAACAATATTATACAAATAGCAGAGACTAAATATCTTTAATATCCGTTAGTCTTCAGGGTGGTGGAAGTCGGAGGTGGCTTCACAACGGAAGATATACACACTTCTCACCTACCTAACCTTTTGGTCTACCACTTTTGAATTACAAAGTAACAATATAATATAATACAATCAACTGCTAATTTCAGTCGGCGAACACACAACAACACAACAGAACTTATTTTAGCTTCAAAACAAATAAGATAATTGAGATTTAAAACCAATATTCCAAAAACTTTCCCTTTTCTTATCACAAAGCGACCGACGCCTTTTTAGACTACTCCATTACAACAATTTAATTTACGCAGACAAAATTACCCACATGCCAAAAAAAAAACATAGACTAATGCAACACTGAACGCGACAACAGCGCCATCTCCCGGCATCGTGAGACAAGAGGTACAATAATACGGTATAATACGTTTTATTCCTAACATTCTAGAAATGAAGAAAATATCGAATATTAAAGTTATCTGTATATTTCTTTCGTTTTATATAAATTAGGTATGTATAAAACATTACTGTAAATGCACTCAACATCCTTTTCACAAGAATAAGTCAATCAATGTTTCTTGTAGCTACAAAAACCCGACGGATTCCTAGTAATTCACGCAATAACAAAGGCAAATCATATTCTATGCTAATAGTCAGAGTTATCCAAGTAAGGAGAGTAATGTGTTACGCACACTGGTTTGTTTGTATTTGACATAACTGCTGTTGTATTTCATTATCTGACTTCAAACGAAGAATTTCCTGCACTTTGACCACTCATACATACTATTAACGGATATAGACAAGCGCGCAATCGAATTATATAAATATAGTTTAAAATAATAAATAAAACAAACGAAAGTGATGCTATTACGCTAATTCGCAAAAATAGAATCCAGAAATAACCGGAAATGGCTGGTTACTGGACTGACCCGACTAACAGTCCAAAAACGAAATAAAAACAAAATGGTGCCCACGATTACATGAGCCGTCGCAACCTCGTGGGAGACGCAATTATTTTCAAATTTTAATCGAAAACTTCGCCTCAGCCTTTCACTTCCACTTAAGCATTTAAATGTCAATCTCACAGTTTGAGTATTCGCCTTAAGCTCTCGAGTCCATTCACGCTATTCCGTAACCTACTTATCATGAATTAGAACTTAAATTCGTTTACAGTTTTAAGATTGATCTAAAACAATTCAGTTTCATTATGATTAATGTGTGTGTACTGTAACGAATGTTAACTATTGAACTTTTAACTCTATATTGTACAGTGTAAGGTTGAGTTTAGTTTACAGGATCATCTTAAAAAATCCTGAAGACGGAAATTAGAAAGCACATGAAAGAAATTGATAAAATTAACATCGGATTGCAATAATGATGTTTATTATTTTGATACGGTGATAATGAAAGTACATTATAATGTAATGTACTCGCACTGTACTACAGAAAATATTATTTATTTATAGACTGTTAATACCCACGTGATTCCATGTGTAATTTATCAATGTCGTAAAACAATACCATTGGTTACACAAAAACCTTAATCATTGGCTGAATTATTATGTAATTAAGTTTATTAGATTTTGTGAATCCTAATTTTAGTTATGTTACGATAATTAGATATTATTATACAAATACATTTATTGTATAATGCAAATTTGTGTCGTAGTTTGTATTGTAGGTGTCGCACTAGCGTTAGGCAAATTGTTACACCATTTATAGCTATTTGTGGCAAAATTAATAGTAGTGACATCCACCCATGCTTTAGTACTACTTACTTTGGTTCAAGTATACCCAAAAAGTAAGTACCCATTATGTGTCTAAGATCCCTACCACAGCTAACAAAAGAGCTGATGACCTTGAAACGGCTGAACCGATTTTGATAAAACATGTCTACCTGCTTTCAAATAAAAAACACCGCATGCAAATCGGTTCACCTATTTCAGAGCTACGGTCCCTATGTCATACTATGTATCTCCTTATCGTTTATTTTATTATATCTTTATTGGTAATTTCTCATGTTATATAATTGCCATACCTACATTATAATGTGTTACGGACCACATAGTTTCGTCACGTTTATCTGTCTCTCCGTTATCTGTCTATGTTTTTTTCCCGTAATCCCGATTATCCCAGATGATTTTTCCCGTCATCTTCACTGAGCTGAAATTAGGTACTGAGACGTAGACGAGAAAAGACAGTTTTTAACCGACTTCAAAAAAAGGAGGTTCTCAATTCGTCTGTATGTTGTTTTTTTTTTTGTATGTTTGTTACCTCATAACTCCGTCATTTATGAACCGATTTCGAAAATTCTTTTTATGTATGGTAGGTAATACTTCAGAGGTGGTCCTATTTAAATTTGACCGATATTGGAGCTTGGACTTAGAAGATACACTAGATAACACGACTTGGTTATAGCCTTTATTTATATTGACGATTCTCTTGTATATCGTTGCGCTCCGAAATTAGAATGAAGTTAATTGCAGACCTGCCCTAGATATTTATTTAGGTCAAGACCACTCAAAAAGGAGAAATAAAATTTTTTTATTAAAAAAAATTAAACCGCCTTCAAAAAAAACACTGAAAAGTATAAAATAACGATCCTTTACTAATCACAACTCAAGTACAATTAAAATAACTTTATAAATGCAATACACATACCTATATAATTAAATTTGTCAGTTATTGAAGTCAGTGCCAAATCAATGTGCAACAACATAAAGTCTATTAGTTTGGTGGGCTTGGCACCGACTTCAGTAACTGTCAAATTTAATTATATAGGTATGTGTATCGTATTTATAAAGTTATTTTAATTGTACTTGAGTTTTGATTAGTAAAGGATAGTTATTTTATACTTTTCAGTGTTTCTTTGAAGGCGGTTTAATTTTTTTTAATAAAATATTTTAAATAAGCGATTTCTAAACCTATTTTTTTTATTTTAATTAAATCGAACTTCTTACTTGTCCGAAATTACTAAGGAACCCCAAGGTAATATCCGATATACTCTTAGCTGGTTTTCATAATTATTTGAAATTGACCAGATTTCTCATTATAAGAGATCTTCGCACAAATCTATCAGTTATGTTGAGATACATTATTTAACAGGTGTTTAAATAGTATGAAGTAAAACACCAAACTGAAGTCTAAAAATAGAGCGCATGAGTACCGACCGTTTTATTTAGATCCGCCGCAACTCTTATTCTGAAGAAATTTGCTATAAGAAGCTAGGTTCTCTCTTGTATTGCTGTTGTTTCTCTAGAAATAAATGATGCTTGACTGAACTGACAGTTAGAAGTGCGTAATTTTTATAGAGGTAAGTTGTTATAATTATTATTGGTTCGGTTAACTTTGTTTACAATGTTATGAACTATAAAAAATATTGATTCAGCCGGAAAGTGGAAAGAATTACTCGAGAAAAATTGGTAGAGCAATTCCGTTTTTCTAGTTAACCGTAGTATTAATTAACATTTATTGTACTAAAAATACACACTATAGGTACATATCTTCACACTGTATCCCTAATGTGGTAATCAGAGAGGACGGAACAATAAACGTCGCGGTCCTTACATACTTCTTTTGTATCCTCAAATCTCATTTTGACATTTCCATCAGCTAACAGTCTGGCTAATTGATCTTCGTAAGTCAGTTTTAGTCTCTCTTGGATTAACAAAAAAATAATTTTTAGGGTTCCGAACCGCAAAGAAAACAAGGAACCCTTATTGGAACACTTCGTTATCTGTCTGTTTATGTCTATCTGTTAATACACTTTTTCTCAAGAACGCGTGGAAATATCAAATTGAAATAAATATCAAATACTTATTTTAGTAATCTCTTGGAGCTGTAAAAAAATCGAGCTTCTAAATTAACGCAATCAAAAAATACGGCCATTTATATCTTCTATTTTACAATATAAACTATTAAACTTTCGCGTTGCATTATAAAATATCTAAAAACACGGGAAATTAACGCGATTACCTAATCGCAATCGCAAAAAGTATCGCAAATTGTCAAAGTAATCGAGTTAATTTTCACGTGTTTTAGATATTGTATTTTATAGCCTCAACTAAATCAAAACCAATAGAGTATTTCCCATTGACTTAGAATTATGAAATTTGGCAAGAAGCAAGATCTCGCAGCACAATTAGATGAAGATTCTTTATTTATAAGATGTAAAAAAATAGTTTTTTAAAAACTAGCTTATCTTCTTGTTCCGAATCACGGACTAACTCTATCGTTTTTTTAATGTTCAGCTAGTTAAATCAGTCACCCGGAGTCCCGGTTACATTAAGAATATTACTTTCATCAAGAACATTCAACAAGATAATATATTTATTTTAGTTTTCGATTTATGGAGTTTATTTAATAGTAAAGGATAAGAAGGAAATAGTTTATAAATATGATATGTTCTCCTGTTACTTGATTTTTAGAGGCGCATGGCCTGGTAAAGACGTTTTTATTACACTGTGAAATTCTGTTTAGCTGAGTTCTACTGCTAATCATATCGGTAAAATGAAATCGTATTTCATGTCTTATTCATATATTTTGAACGCCAATTTCTTTTAAAGTATTTAATACATTGATGTTATTGAATAAAGTGTTTATAAAGAAATAGTTTGTTAGAAAATGGACAGTGAAGCAATTATGTTAACAGCTCACGCGCCGTAGAGACTCTACGTCCTAATCAGGACTTCTTGTAATCCGTCTGTCATATAATGCAAGGCGCGTATAATATTATGAAGCGTAATGGTTCAAAGATAGTTATCTCTTTCATTCAAGTACATTCCCTATCTCTTAAACTACTTGTGATTTCAAACGCCAATTTATTTGAAGGTTTATAATTTCTAATATCATTAATTCTTCTTTTAAGGTACTGAACTCAAATGTAAGAAATGGCGAGCTATAACATACAGACAGATGCTCATAACATAGTTGCATATGAAACCTTTAATATCTACAACTAGTAACTACTAGTAATGACCAATATTTACAACTGTAATAATATTACAAAGAGGTCAAACTTGTTATTTTGTGGAGGGTAATCGTTGAATTTATTGAACCCATTTTAAAAATTGTTTTAATAATAAAAAACTACACTATCCCTGATTAGTTTAAGCTAAATTTTATCATGATAAAATTAAGTTTTCAGTGAGAAATCTTAATATTTGTAAATCTTAATATTTGTTTACCGACGCGTAGTGACCAAGTTATACATACATATGTACATATTATATCCTTACGCTGTTTCAAAGAAGAATGCCAAGCATCGTGGTTCTTACTCTTACATACTTCTTTTGCGTCTTCAAATCTCATCATTCTCTTTATACAATTTTGCGTAGGTTTACGAGTTCTTTTGACGTTTTTGAAAGCTAATATTCTGGCTATTTAATCTTCATTAGTCAGCCTCGGTTGGTTGGATAGACGTGAAAATAATGCATTACAAAAATATTCATATTTAAACCACATTGACGATTATTATGGTAACAATACATTGAAAAATATTATGAGGCCATACATAAACATATGTACATAATATATAGCAATTATTGCACCTATGCGAGTGAACGACATGGAACAAGAATAATATTACACACGGGTAAAACTGCGGTACGGTGTTAGTTATACAATAATATAACAATTACATGATACTTTACATAATTAATTTAGACGACATTTCAATAACCCATCAAAAGAATCATTTATTTAACGATGGGTACATTAGACCCCACACGACACCATCTACATGAAAATAAAATGCAAAAATTGTTTTTAATTCAACTGATTACAGGCAGATGTTTCTGTGCACACCGTTTTAAATGTCAAGCTTGGTTAAAAACCGTGGTTAATTTTGTAATATGACCACTGGTATGGTATTTATATATTGCTAGTTACGTCTTCCGGCTTCGCGCGGGGGCTTTATTACGAAACGACAACATTTCTTCACTTCTATAGAATAAATGTGAAATGTGTTATACAAACACACATATACACACACACACGCTGTACCCAAAGAGGGTAGTCAGAGAGGACGGAGCGCCAAGTATCACGGTCCTTACATATTCCTTTTGTCTCCTCAAATCTCATCATTTTCCTTTCGCACTTTAACTTAAGCATACGATGCTTTTAACATTTCCGTTAGCTAACACTCTGGCTGTTTGGATGTGTTATAATATCAATAAACCTTTTTCGTTAAGTTTTTTAAATTATAGTGAAAAGCGCATTGAAATCCATTTCAGAATTTACAAGTTAGAAGCAAATACACAGACAAACGGAGATTGCGACTTCGCCTTACATATACATATCCTCACGCTGTATCCCTGACGGGGTAGTCGGAGAGGACGGAGTGACTTCTGACTTTGTTTTATAATGGAGATACTATTACATATAGAGATAGAAATAGAAATTCACAGGCGAAAGACAGGCAGGGCTTGAATTAAAATACGGCTCTACTATTCCAACAGAAACCAGAAATTTTGATTTCGATTCTTAAATAGCTAAAAAAATTAAACCATCTCGAATAAAAACATTGAAAAGTACAAAACAACTGTAGAATATTTGTTATTTAATATAGATATTGACAAGGTTATTTTTGTACTCCGATTTTGATTAGTAAAAGATACGTATTTCGTACTTTTCAGTGTTTTTTTTTGAAGTCAGTTTAATTTTTTTCTAAAAGGTTTTTTATTTCTCCCTTTTTGGCCTAAATAAATATTTAGGGTAGGTTTACAATTAACTTCTTTTATAATTCTGAAACGGAATGACGTATGTACAAAAGAATCATGAATATTATGTAAAGAAAACTTATTTAGGCAGTTAAGATTATTTGGTGTAACTTCGAAGTCCAAGTTCCAATGTCAATGAAATTTAAATGGGACCACCTTAGAGCTATTCTGAACTCAACTGAAAAAGAATCATTGAATTCTGTTCATAAATAAGTTATGTCTGGATATACGTAAAAAATATGTATGTATTCATACAGACGAATTGAGAACCTCCTCTTTTTTTATGTCATTTAAAAAAGCATGAATTTCTATATAATGAAAAACGAAACCCTTATAAGATCACTCGTACGTTCAATTGTTGGTCCGTGTATAACAGTCGAATTTCTCAGAAACTAAGAACTTGAAATTTTGGCGTAGTGATACATCTTGTTAGCCTCCACGTATATTATGTTGCTCTAATTAACATTTTAAAGTATTCATATTAGAATTGAAGAAGGAGCAATTAAGGTTCATAAATTTGACTTGAAGAATCCCACCCCCTTACTCCGAAGAAAGTGGAAGTGGACGTCAGAAAATGCTTTAAGCATCCCTTCCCGCTCGGAGGGGTCGAGAGGGGTATGTGAGACTCTACGTTAGCTGATGCGGATTACTCACCAAAACCTGACAGTATTCCTGCAGGGCGCCATTTTCTGAGCTGCGGGCATGCTTTCGCACTCATCCGCCAGAAATAAGTGGATAAAATAAGAAATATTGTGATAATAACAGAATAACTGTAATGAAAATCTTCGTTATTATAGATAGGTCTAAGAGGTAATGCTGTGATAAACTGGATTGGTCCGTTAGCGCAGTGGCATATGCATCAGCTTTCCAAGCTAGGGTCCCGGATTCGATCCCCGGTCAGGTCAACTTAGGAAACAAGCTTTTCTAAATTGGCTTGGGGTCTGGGTGTTACTGGGAACTCCCTCGGAGTTCTTTGTGTGGCACCCATAGTACAAGCTTACTGCTTAGTTTGGGGTCACACAATCTGTGTAATTGTCTGGAGTATTATTAAAAACAAAAAAAAAACAGTAATTAAACTAAAACAGAGCTAGCTAACGAAAAATTAAAAAAAAACTGTTATTTTCGTTTACATTAAAAACTACATTTAATTATAAAAAATCCAACTGGCATTTTAAAGAGTGATTAGATTGGATTAGATTCATACGTTTTGTAGTCACTTAGAAAAGTGAATATTACCGTCAAATTTTTCAATTCGTCGTCTTAAGAAATAATTTTTTCAAGACCAAAAATTTTTATAATAACTCAAACCATTTTTATAATAACTCAAACCAGACATTAGAACTCTTCATAGTACCTACTAAGCTAAAAATTCAGTAATTGTTAGGTTAGCAAATATAAGTGACTGATATATTAGTACAGTGTTCTACTGTACCAAAAATTAAAGGTTTTTTTACAAAATCCTTTTTAAATAAGTACAAATTTACTGTATTTATTGTACAAATGTAAGTTTTTCGTAATTGAGTCTTATTATACGGCATCAAACAAATGTTTCGGAATTCGTTCCACGAAAACCGAGCGGTAACGTCGGCAAAAACACGAGTACAATAAGTGTGTTAGTAATCACACCGATTATTTGTAATTGTTCCGAAAATTTTTTCGAAACTCCGCTCATTATGTTGTTTCGATTTCTAAGCGTTAATATTTACGAAATTAGTGCCTGTTTTAGATTGTCGATAAAAAAATTACGAATAAATTCCGTAAATTGGTGAAGGTAATTTCTTTTTTTATTTATATGTAGTAAGTGGAGTTTAATTTTCGTAGCTGAAACTAACGTTTATTTTAAATCTTTCAACATAACGGTTTTGTTCTTAGTTGTTTTCCGTCGTAATATTTAATTTCGTCAATTTTGATAAAAATACATCTTTCTTTCCTTTATAGAACATATAATCTTTTAATATTATTTGTTTGTTTCTATGATATTTAGATCAGTTTTCTTACATTAAAACCGTTAATAATAAGGTTCTAGAGAATTTATGTTTCAGTACTCGAGTTTATAAGTTAATTTTAATAAACTTAACATTTAGTCTGTGTGTAAATGTTGTATAACAGCTTATAATTAAAAAAAATTGTATTGTAATATTTTTATAAATTATTTTAAAATTTTCATGTTTAACCGAATCGAATATTTTAACACAATTTTTGAATAAAACTTCAAGTAATTTCCTATTTTGGGAAGACAAGCACTACGCGCAAGAAAAATATACCTAGACGTTACTTGTGGTAACACAAAACAAAAGTACATGAATTTACAGAGAGTTAAATAAAATAGACAGGCCTGTCTTGATGAATATGTATACAGTTTCTATATCTCTTGCGATACTATGGATATACATCCAAATTGCATATCGGACACGTATCCTTTAGTAAAACGAGTCAGTAGTCACATTGAAGTACTGTGATCGGATCCGCAGGTCTGTAGACACGGAACTGGATGTACTCAAATCTGAAGCCGTATCTGTTAAAATGTAGAACCTACCCATTGTTAAAATATAACCAGAATAAGAGCAATATGTTTAGAAGTCAAAAAGTTTCTGTTGATCAATTAATGAAATACAATTAAATTGATATTGAACCGATTAACAACTTTATTTGCTGCTCCTACAAAATATTAAGCCCACTACACCCGCTCCGCGGGCAATGTTTAAATGACTTATCATTAGGTAATTACTATCATTGTCTACACTCATACATACATAAATACATACATACATACAGAGATACAACTGTCAGTCATCATCATAGAAACACGAGGAATATTATTTTACTTGGTCAGTATTTATGAGAACGATTTATAGAAAAGGTCTCGCGAGACTATTATCATAAGTCGTAATCCGCGTTTGTTTGTATATATACGCTTATAACTTTTAAAGTTCTAAGTTAAAATTCATGCAGTTTATAGCATTTTTTTTTTAATTTATCAAGAAAGTAATAATGTACATTTACATTAAGTTCATAGAAGTATCGATATTTAACATTTCATAATCGAGTCCCCTTGCGAAGCCGGGGCGAGTAGCTAGTCTTACAGTAAGTATTTTATATAAAATTCAGGTGTGCGCGTGTTCATAATTCTTCTCCTCCTAAATAGCTTGACCGATTTTAAGGAAATTTCTTTGTACTCATGGTGATCCGGTAGGTAGCGCTTTTGTCGAGATCCACATTTTTTTTTAATTTTCGGACGCGGACGAAATCATGGGCAAAATTTAGTAGTAAATTTAATATTTGATATTAAAAAAATAGAACAATCTCGACAGAAATAATCTGGACCTAACCTAACCTAACATAGCTAAAAACATTTATCAAAATTGCATTTTTTCTCTATTTTCTATTTATTTATTTATTTATCCTCACACACAATGCCTGTACTATGTACTACTGTATTAAGACATTAAAATATTTAATATAATAAGGTCTATTATAATAAAGTTACCATTTAAACAAAAATATGGAACGGAAATTGTTTCATGCTTTTAAGCGCTACGATGCAACAGTTAAACACACAGACAGACAGACATTACAACACTCTTCTTTTCCGTTGAGAGATTTAAAAACGAAGCTTTCGGCTGTCTGCCTCTTTTTCAATATAAACTCAGGGTTTCCTGCTTTTTGTCGTTATTCAGTGTTTTCTAAGAATCCAGGGCCCCAGTTTGGAAGGAAGATGCTTTGCTACCGAGCCACGGACCCGTTGACTTGGTGGCACAGTCATTTATTTATTTTTACGAGTATTATTTTATTTATTATTATATTATTACATAATATTATAAGCCTAGTGCTTTCCTAGTAATTGCCGATATTTCTAGGAATTTATTTACTAATTATTTTTTTAGAATTTTACACCGCAATGACATTATTTGCAGTTGCTTTTATTAAAAGCTGTAATTTCTTTACGTAGTTTCTATTGATTATAATCTTGGACGCTGCATACTATTACTTTTCACACATTACTTTCCAAGTTGATGTTTACATTGAAGTTTTTAATAAAATAATTTGAAGGTAAACCATCGTGATATTCATTAATCTAGATAAGAACCAGTTGCTGCGAATTGGTTTTATTACATAAAAGCGCCGACCGTTTCTCAGAACACTGATTCAACCGTTTAAACAAACGCATTATAAAACTTTTTCAGCATAGCTGGTTCATATGTTAAGGTCATTGACCTTATAATAATGAAATTCGTGAAGTATGATTCAAGCAAAGAAAGTTATGCACAACATATAAATATCTGTAAAACTTTAAATACTAAAGCCTGATTTCTAAATTTGATTTCGCATTTCCTGAACTTTTTATATATCGGGGCTAATTGTATATCGGAGATGGGTAGGCTAGGAGGTAAATGGACCAGTCGAGTAGGTACAAAATTTTCCCCTTATCAAGTCAATAAACCTCAATTTTTGTAGGTAAATGTGTAGATGCTATAACCATATTTTTATTATAACTGCAGTAGCTAGCTTCAGTTAAATAAATAACACCCAACTCATTACTCTCCACAGAGCGGCTGTCAGTTAATTTAATTGGATAAATATTGTACTTCGCTATCTCCCAACGCTTTCTTATCGTTGTCTTTTAGAACAAGAGTTGTGTGGAGACGAATATTTGTTATATAACTTTTATTTTAGCAGACGTAAAAAAAAATTCTATTACTTTTGAAATGATACTATTTTTTTTATTTGTATATATGATATTAATATCTTCTGAAATATTATGTAATATTTTAAATATATAAATATTATGTAATATAATAATAAAATATGTAAATTTAAATATTTAGTAATGTATATGTATACATCCATACATACATACATATCTTCACGCTGTATCCAACGGGGTAGTCAGAGAGGCCGGAGCACCAAGCGTCGCGTATATATTTTATATATATGTATAAATAAGACTAAATTTAAAAAAAAAGACCTAGGTTATATTTTTAACAATGCTTTGAAAGAACGCTACTTTTTAACGCTTGCTAATTTTGTAGAGTCGCTAATTTTGAAATCTGTAATATTTATTACATTAGTAAAAGTAAAATGCGCATGCATGCTCTGCGCATGCAGTTGTTCCTCGGCGTTCGCTGTACGGAGCACGTTTGACGTACTATGAAGGTACTGCAGATACTGGCTAGAATTTTATTGTTAGCTTCGCATTATTTTCACAGACGTTAGCTACCTACCTTAAAAATAATGAGAACTCTCTTAATGGTGAATTTATAACCCTATAATTCATGCACAACTTGGGCGCTCATGGACGTATGCTTACTATGCTCATTTCAAAGCATTTTGAAAGTCAAACCTACCACTAAAATTGCTCTCTAATACTAGTTTGACTAGCGCAGAGGTGGTCCCGTACGATATTTATTAATTTTTAATCTCCATATCTACTGATCTTAGAGTTTCCTACAACTTAAAGATTACATTCATTCGTTACATTTCTCATCAGCGGGGAATGGTCAAGTCCGGTTTATGTAGCAAATTTCCCCTCTTATTATTTCTACTATAAATGACTGGTGTAATAAGGGTTTCGTTTTGCAACTTGCGGAACCCTAGAAATATTTACAAGTTCGACCAAAAAAATGGTATTGTGTTAGAATTGCGTGCGTGCTCAAATTATCTAACTATTTTTTATGCTTAACTGTTAAACTGTCGGATAGGAATCTATCTAAAAATAAGCCTTCATTTTATTATTTTTTTATTTAATAATAACTGTTAATAAATTTTAAATAATGTTACATTCCTAAATTGTATTTACATAGTGTATTACAATATTAGTATATAACATGTAATAGCATTCGCATATACCTAATATGTTATAGTTTTAGTATAGCAACTTTGAGGAAGTCTATTATTTAAAATAATGTGTACTTTTAGGGGGCCCCTTGATAAACAATAATAAATCCAAAATGGACCTTCCGGTCTATGCAAAAGTGCGCGCGCTAGCTTACGAAAAATATGAAAAAGTAGTTACATTCATTTATTTTAAAAATGACAATTAAATTAAAAAAATTCAACTGTCATTTTGAAGAATATGTTTAGATTAAAACTATACAGAAAATTTAGAATCATAAATCAGTCCCTTTCCTCCTAAAAATGTAAATCTCTGTTTTAAAAGAGGTTTCTTTGATATTTTTTTTGTATTACAAACCAATCATGTATCGCAACTGTCAAAATAAAGTCAACGAAATTAATGAAGAATCAGGTTACCAAATATCAAGTTTTGTAATCACTGAGGTAAATTGAGATTCCTACCGTTAAAATTTCATGTATGTACTTTTGGTTATTAATAAAGATTTAAAGCATATAATATATTATAGTATTCTTCTTAAATAGTATCATTAGTACATATTTTACATTAAAAAAATCATTGAATGAATTTCTGTTGTTTTTTTTACAAACAAAAATTAAATGACTTATTCTCGATACGATTCTAAAAGAAAAGACCACTTGGAAATTGTACTCCTTTTTGGTCAGAAAAGTCACCTCATATTTTTTTATATGTTTCGCGAAATCGTATCCTTTATTCGTCACGTAAATAAAGCTTAATACGATTTGACTTATGGATGTTAACTGCTTAATGGTATGGAAAACGCCTCGGTTTGTAATTCTATATCTTTACACCTCCATCTAAAACGTTAGAAGAAAAATCAATCTTGACGCGTAAACGATAAAGCTCAATTTCATTTGCAAACTGATAAGTCTGGTTAACAAAGAAAATGGAGCCGTTTCGCTTAGGAAATAAGGTACATATTAAATAATTTTTTTTATGACACTTGATCAGAGCTACTGTTCAGTGTCAGTTTTCTTGTACGTTGAGTTTCGATGTCCAATATACGATTATAGATTAATCAAGCCGGTCACTATTCGAGGAACATGATGTGATTGAACACACGGTTATAAGGTCTTTGAGAGGTTGCTTATATCCCCTCTCATATCTACAAGCCAAGTGATTACAACGAAAATGCGTCTGTCTACTTCACTGGTTCCCAAACTTATTTTGTCTACTGAGTCGGGAGCTCATGCAGTTGTTGTCTAAGATGCCCCCTAGCTAAATGAAATTACAAATCACTCCCCCAGGCCTCTACACAACGCCCCCATTTTTTTTCTGGGTCTCTTACCGCCCCCCTTTAGGCCTGCAGCGCCCACAAGGGGGCGTTATCGCCCACTTTGGGAATGGCTGGTCTACTTGAACGGATTGAAATTATAGATATACAAAATAGATCTGTGTAAATCATCAATTTTCAAAGATTCGATCATTGAGGTATTGTTATGAAAGAATCATTCAGTCAAATGATCCAATAAATCGTTCATTGAACACAAATACAATCATGATTATATAATATATTTCTAATTAAAATCAATGCTCGCGTAAGGGTATAATATACATGAGATGCAATGTCTTCTGCAAGATTAATGCACATAAAACCTGCAGAATATAAAATTATGCAAATGCAAATGAGTGGACGATAGGAACGAAGATAAATAAAAATGCAACTTATCCGATCCGCGTCTAATCGAACACTATCTTGAAACAAAGAAAATAGGTCGCGACCAAAGTACAATAATTTGATGCGCGCCAAAACTGCAGTTAATGCAATAAATACCGTAATTGCAAAACCATGTACGTGCGTCGTACAGATCGAATGATTGTATGATTGTATGATTGATCCGATCTTTTACGATTTCGATATTTTTTAAATTTTTACTGTAATTATATTTTGCGTTAGTTAGTTTGAGTTAATTTTGTAATCTTGTCGGAATTACACCTTTTATTGCATTATATCACGTAAACAATTAAATATCGACTAGCACCGAGATTCAATCTGTCAAATTATTGAGTTGATAAGTTCGTTTAATTGCGAATGATTTTGGTAATTATCAATGTTTTCAATTATTGCAATCAAATAACTGCTTCAAACTCGGACGACGTAGGTCTAATCTAATAAAGCTCAATAAACAAAGAATTAAAGATATAGTTGCATGGCAACTGTATGATAAACTATGACTCTTCGTTGTCTCTGTATATGTTTTTAGTAATAGAGATGTTCGTAAAAATGTTATTTACGTAAAATTTTTATTTAATGAGATATTTATTTTGTTGTTGTTAACCCCCGACGCAAAAGTTTGACGTCCCCCGGTCCCCCGACGCGACGACGCTTGGATATATTACTACTACTATTTATATTGAAACTTATCACAAATTTAAAGGGCTATGAGGTACATATTATTTTTTACTTTTAGGAGGTTTTTTTTTGAGACTAACCTGAAGTGAGTGGAATTTATATATACCTATAAACTCTATGCCCCTCCAGGAAAGGCCCCCTTCTCATTGCGAAGTCCTGTTTTAAGGTAACTGTGACAAAGAATTGTGTATAAATACCATACCATAACTTTACACAACCTATTCAGGTGGACAGTTCATCAAGGCATATTAATGCAATCCTTTAAAGTTATTTTCAACTGTAAATATTTAGGTTTATACTACAGATAAGAAACTAGATAATATAAAGTTGTTAACACTTGTTTTTTTTATAACACGGAGAAGAAAAATGAACGAACAGTCCAGTCGACTGAAGATACGAGGACTGAGTGGCCTGTGGACATTTACAATACCAGGGCTAGAAAGCATTTCAGATTGAAAATGCGTTGGCAACCCAGAGGACTAAGATATTCTAGATCTAGTGTCAGTAATGTCACCGTCTGTCTCACTCTTCACACCGGCACGCTGGTTACGTAACTTGCAATCAGCATGCGACAGCCAATATCGCGCGATATCTGCTGTCAAAACGAGAATTTGTGTAATGTCATTTGTACAGTGGCGCTAAATCTTCCGCGAAAAGTGCATTTTACGGTCATAGAATCATTGTTAGTAATCAAGTAATAACATTTTTACGTGTTTTTGTTGTATATATGAAGACTACTTGATAGTTGTAATATAGTTTTGCTAGATGGCAGTAGATTGAGAATTTTGACTGATACCTCTGTTTCCCTATATACAAGATTATTTCGTAAGGATCGGTAAATACAGAAGGATATAAAAGTACCCATGACAACCGGAAAATTGAGTTCTACAACTTTGTCAAAAGTCAATAGTTCTAGTGTAAAACCTCAGTTTAAATAAAAATAAAGGCAAGGCAACCCTAATATCAGTGTTTTCCCGTCGCTAGCAAACATTTGGAATATACCTAGATCGTAACGATAGGGTTGTACATTTTTTTCTATTATATTACTTTGTATGGGCAACAATATAAACATGACCCGTAATTATTACATGTGCAATATAACAGTCAAGGATGACACGTTGGAACTCCGGCGGATTTCTATCCTTTTTGTCAATAACCAATATATAATGTACTATGTGGTAGCGAGTTGTACGGAGTCCATGCAGGGTTCTACCACCTGTAAATTTTGCAAATTATAATTGGGTAAATTCCTTATTTATGAAACTTTTTGTGGGAAAGAGAGTGGATATTGTAAGTGTTTATATATGTGGAGGGTAATCTCCGGAACCGCTGCACATTTTTGAAAAATTAATCCACCATTTGGTAGGCATATTATTTATATTATTCCAGATGGATGTAGGTTATGTATTACGTATTTAACCCGCACAAAGTCGGGACGGGCCGTTAGTATTTTATAACTTCGTTCTCTCCCAGACAAACGTGAAAGCTTAAATAAGCTATTATGAAACAAGAACAATATACGTACAACAGAAATTTATTGAAATTCCTACGTTATACCCTTTGTTCGTGAACGTAAATATTAAAGTGAAACACAAGCTTTCTTGATATATGTCTCAATTATCAATATCGAGCGTGCGCTTGCGCAGTGGGAGATTGCGTTCAATGCGGTGTCGATGTTAGAAGTATTGAAATTGTATTTGGATTATTTTCCGAAATATCAGTTGAATAAGTGACTTATGTAATGAAGTCATTAATATTATAGTATAACTAGTGGATTTTTAAGGTACCACAAGAAAAAAAATCCAACTTCAAAATAAAAAATATTGAAAACTAGAAAATAGTTGTCCTTTACAAATCAAAAATTGAATGTATAAATAACTTCATAAATAATCGTATTTATTAAGTTATTTAAGTATTCTATTATTAGGTATTTATATCGACAAATCCTAATATAATATAACTAAATATTTTTTCTTAAACGTTTTTTGTTTTCGCCTTTTTAGTGATCTTGTCATAATTAATGTAGTAGGTAGGATGTATGGTAGGTCTAAAACTATTTTTTTTCTTTTTTGTTCTGAAACGTAACATTAAATAAAATGATAATAAAAATACGTAAATTGCTGACAAGTTTTTTTGTTTAAACAGCACTCCATCGTTAGATCTTAACTAAATATCTTTAGGACCACCCCCGATATACCTACTTTTCCAAATAAAAAAAGAACCGTCAAAGTCGGTGCACAAAATACGGAGAAATCGGTGAACATAAAAAAAACATCGAAACTATTTGTATAGAAAATATGCAAGCAAGAATGGATTATGAAAGGAAATAAATATGGCCCAGTGAAATGGCATAATCAGAAAAAAATGTTAAGATTTTTTTAAAGAAGAAAATTACACTTTATAATAAAAACAGAGGCCGCGAGTTCTAAAGTGAATAACAACACTGCATACGCTATAAGCTCAGTACAAGCGCGTGGCGACGCGTCGTCACGTCGTCGCCACGCCAGCAGCCGGTCTGACCGGCCGCATAAAAATATTCATATCAATAAATCATATATTGTGAAGCTTTTTTTAAGGTATACAGGAAAAATATAACAAAAACCTTACAGCCACAGAGTACAGAAACCACGTTAAGAAAATCATATCAAAAATAGCGAATGGAATCCTGTTAGTAAAATGGTAATTGTAATAATCGACTTTTTCCATTTCCCGTTTTGTGTAAAGTTCAAAACAGCTCATAGTGTGTAAAGACACACAAGACTAGAAAAAAGACCGGCCATGTGCGAGTCGGACTAGCGCACCGAGGGTTCCGTACCACCAGTGCATTTGTGTTGTGTATTTACCAAAAAAATATAAGTCAGCTTAAAAAACAAACTTAACTTTGTAGTTAAAAGGTACGTTCTCCCACACTCTCCAACTGCAACGCAAGTTTGTAATAGCAAAAATATGTGATATAATTAGGAATTCGCAATTGTTGTATTTTTTCCTTTTATTATGCTGTGGGACCTGCATTTTGCCAAATTTCATGCACCTAGGTCAACAGATAGTCCCCTATAGATTTTTGCTAGAGTACATAAATGATCTTATCTTTTTTGATTTGACTTAGAAACTTAAATTTTTACACGTCGAAGGAGCCATATACCTCAATGTTTGATGTTAATTTTAACTTCATATCTTTACCCTATCTTGAGATAAAGGGTCTGACTGATCGGACAGACGGACACACGGACGACGAAGTGATCCTATAAGGGTTACGTTTTTCATTTTGAGGTACGGAACCCAAAAAAAATTAAACTTACTCCAAAAAAACACATAAAACTACAATATAATTATCCTTTACTAATCGAAATTCAAGTACAAAAATAACTTTAAAAATACAATACAAATACCTATATAATTAAATTTGTCAGTTACTGAAGTCGGTGCCAAGCCTACCAAACTAATGAACTTTCTGTTGTTGCAGATGATTTGGCACCGACTTCAATAACTGTCAAATTTCATTACATTGTACACGTACTTGCATTGTATTCATAAATTTATTTTTCTATTTGAGTTTTGACTAGTAAAGGATAGTTGTTTTGTACTTTTCAGTGTTTTTTTTGAAGTCCGTTTACTTTTTTCTCTAATCTTTTTTGTGTTTCTCTTTTGAGTGACCTTGGCCTAAATAAATATTTAGGGTTTTTCTAGGGTTTCAATTAACTTCTTTTCAATTGTGGAGCGCAATGACATACAAGAGAATCATCAATATAAATAAACTTTTAGCATATTTATGGTTATATAGTGTATCTTCGAAGTTCGAGGTTCAATACCGGTAAAATTGAAATGGGACTACATCAGAAGCATATCCTTTCAAACAAGATAATAATTTTTGAAATCGGTTTACAATGGACGAAGTTATCGGTGAACATACATAAAAAAACATACATGTAGACGAATATAAAACCTCCTCCTTTTTTTGAAGTCTGTTAAAAATACTTAGACATATGGATCAACAAATACATACCATACGTAACGAAACAATAGAGATATGATTTTTTCATTTTGACTACACAACCTTAAGCTACTAATTTCTCCGAAAAACCTTCAATTATTAAATATCGATAAAATACTTTTAACTTGTAGGTCTAAAATCAGAAATTACCGTTCGTAACCAACAATGAGGTATGCAAATTTGGCTCGAGAACTGAACACCATACCATTAGCTATCTGTGTTAGGCACTGAGCTTTGGCAGTTATTATAGACTTTAGCTGATTTAGGGATAATACTGGATTGGAAATTTTTGTTTAACTACTCATATTTAAACATTTTGTGTAATGAAACAATATTCGCTTAGAAACAACAATATTACAAGCAACTATATGAATATATGTATAATTCATTAACTACAGGTTACATAACATTACATCGAGTACTACCTTCAATTTTTATAATAAATATGAACAGGCTCTTACAGTGATGAAAGACTGACGAAGAAAATCTACAGAGCGAAAGTGAGAGGTAAAAGAAGCCAAGGAAGACCAAGGCTGACTTATGAAGATCAAATAGCCAGAGTGTTAGCTGACGTAAATGTCAAAAGCACTCACATACCTAGGCGAAAATGTGTGACGAGAATGATGAGATTTGAGGAAGCGAAAGAGATATGTAAGGACCGCTACGCTTGGCGCTCCATCCTCTCTGACTACCCCGTTGGGGATACAGCGTGAGGATACGTATGTATATGTATGTATGTATAAATAAATGCAATAAACATGTAATAGCCGATCAATGAATAAATTACTTTTGTCGGAATTACGAAGCACCATTAGATTTTTTTAGATGAAATTTATAAAATTTTAGATTCTTTTGCTATCAGAAAAATATTAAAATCCTGTTTCTCCTCGACTGTTAGGTTTTGTTATTTTCTGAAAAATTTTTAGGTTCTTTTGTTTTTTGGAAAAAAACCTGATTCTGTTATTTACTTTGATGATTACCCCCCAAAAAATAATAAACAAACAAATACATGAGTTAAAATACTGTAAATGTTTGTTTTGAAGTACCTACCCATAAATTTTTTGAAAATTTCTAAATTTCAAAATTCATAAATCCATTACGTTATAAGTACCTTCTACATACAGATATGGTTTTATCATAGATGTGTCTTGATACTTACAATAAAGATGTTGAGTATATTTCAGGGTTTAATAACAGTCTGCTGCAGAAACTGACCATAATTTCAGATCAGACCTTTCCCAACATTGACCACACACGCCAGCCGTCACTCTCACTCTCGAAGCCATCACGTAAGCCAGAACGAAAGAGCATGTCACGCAAACATCCCATTCTCCGCCATGTTTAAAAATCAGCAACCATCACGCTATCCATTGACACGGTGTTTATCACGTGGTTATCAAGTTGCGTGTTGTTACCACGTGGTCGTGTCTAGGTAACACGCAAAGCAAACACGCGAGGCACGCATCGTCATACCACGGCTGATGCGTATTTGAGCTTCTACCACGCACGCCACACCATGAACGTACGCTAGTTTTCTAACGGCATCCTTTGAGGATAACATAACATTACATCTAGTACTACCTTCTATTATTATAATAAAAATGATCAGGCTCTTAAAGTGATGTTAGTATATTTGAGTATCCCAATATTTCGATGCTTTTGCAATCACCATGATCACGGGCTTACTGGCGAAACAGCGATTGGATACTTGTGAACAAACATTTCACTCTACCCTCTTTCTGGTTCATAATAATAATTATTTTTACCATCACTAGTGGAGCTAGCAAAAGCATCAAAATATCGAAACACAAATATATTAATATCGTGGTAAGAACCTGTTCAATTTATTGTAGTAATGCCGACTGGTAGTGGTTGAGATGTTGTACCCAAGTGCGAAAGGTTCCGGGTTCGATTCCCGGTTGGGTCAATTTAGGAAACGAACTTTTCTAGATTGTCTCGGGTCTGGGTGTACTGGGAGACGCCTCCAGTAGTCGTCGTCTGGTTTTTATAGCACAGAAAATACCCAAACTTGAGATCAGATGATAAGTTTGTGTTGTCTGGCGCATTATTGTTATATTGTTACTGTTGTTAATGGATACAAAATGCAAACTGTGATACTCCAAAAAGGAAAATATTCTATACATACATATAAATTTATTTCTAGTAACTTCGTGAGGAATCTTGTTATAAAAACGAGTGCAGTTACCCAAAAATAATACATTTGACATATGTAATACAATTTTTTTAATAACTAATTTATTATGGCTACGGGTTTCTATGCTATTAACATTGCCTTTTTTTTTAAACAGTATTATACATTTCCTAGTATAAAGACGGCAAGCTTTCAAGTCAAAGTCAAATAAATTTATGCAAGTAAACCACATTGTTTCGTCGTCTGTTTGCCCGGGCTAATCACCGAAACGTATGAACCGATTTTGACAACTTTCACTAGCAGGTAGACGATTTTTCAGAGACTAATCTAGGACACTTTTTATGCCGGAAAAATACCCAATTTACCAAAACGGCGAAGTATGGCTAGTTGATAATAAAGCGTACTTTGGAGAACATTATCAAGATTGACCATATGAATTACATTAAATAATTTTTTTTTACATAAAAAAAGCTCCAGTTGAAACTGTTTTTATTACACAAATAAGTCAATAAACTAAATATCTTTTTGAATAAAATAAACTCTCGCGGACAATATAGGGGATGTAGAAACATGCGTTACGATAAAGTTATATCATAAAAATTAAGTTCTATCATAAAAATGAAGAAAGGAATGCTTAGATGGTTTGGGCACTTAGAAAGAATGAGTGATGAAAGATTGACGAAGAAAATCTACTAAGTGAAAGCGAGTCATAGCAAAAGCCAAGGAAGATCAACGCTGACTTATGAAGATCTAATAACCAGAGTGTAAGCTGACGAAGATGTCAGAAGATGAAGAAAAGAACTCGCATACCTAGGCGAAAATGTATAATGAGAATGAAAGGTTTGAGCTGGCGAAATAAGTATGTAAGGACCGTGATACTTGGCACTCCATTTTCTCTGACTACCCTGTTAGTAATACATCGTGAAGAAATACAATTACGTTCAATGATTGAGAATGAGCGACTTAGGTAGTTTAAGAGCAAGTCCGAGTTTCAAATAGTCAAAGATTGTCTAAAAAGATTAAGTAAATGAAAAACGCCAAAGAATAACTAAACATTTTAATAGAAGACTGCGAGTTAGAAGTACTATCATATATAAATAGGTACATACATATAACTTGGATAAACAGTAGCATGTAAAGATTGGCAAGCAATAGAAGTAGATAGAAGAATATTACTAGATTGGTACAAATATTGGGTTTTAAAACATATTATGAAAAATGTAGATATACCTAACAATTTGAAAATAGAAACGTTTAACAGTTGTATTTTCCCAACTCTTACACATGGATGCCAATTACCGGCGCTTGTTAAAAGTGAAGATAAGAGAAATAGCACAAATGTAGAAGGAAGGTGTTAGGAACAAGAGTAAAAGGCAAAGTTTCAAGAAAATAAATAAGACAAAAAGAGACTGTACATAAATAATTAGGGAACATACAACAAGAACTTAAACAGAAAAGTGAACTGGAAAAATTACGATACCCCAAGAAACATTAAAAGAAAAAGAGGTCTGACTAAGTGGGGAGACGAATTGGTGGATTATTTGAAAGTGCTGCGGTATGAGTTGTCAGAAAACAAGGAAATGGAAAAAGAAAGGGTATGCTTTTGTCGGGAAGGGAGGTTTATAATATGTTATTAAGATTTATATATACGAAATTTAAATATGATGTGAATATAGGCTTAAATAAATAAATTAAGAAAAATAAATAGAGTTCGAGTTTCAAACAGTCAAGATTTCTTATACGTAACCTAATGTACGTGTTTTGTCGCCTCCAACAGCTGAGTGCGCGGACCATGAATTTCGTGATTACAACACATTTATGGCGGTCTGTATGTTCGTGTCTTAAAGATTGCGTTGGACATGAAACTCCACATTGAGGAGCCCGGACTTCATGTCTGTTACCGCCTTTGATGACGTCGTTGACCTTTAAATACTAGCCCGATGTTTACAAATAACCGCTTGTTCACCGGAAAAAAGTGTTTATTTACTAAACAGGTAGCCTTTTGAGCACGATTTTAATAATGTTATTGACTGTTAATTGTTCATTAATTGACGAATGTGTTTCGATAACAAGGTGAAAGCTCAGGTGTTATTCGAAAGATAACATAACATAACATAACTTCACGCTGTATCCCCAACGGGGTAGCCAGAGAGGACGGAGCGCCAGGAGTCGCGGTCCTTACACACCTCTTTCGCTTCCTCAAATCTCATCATTCTCCTCACATATTTTCGCCTAGGTATGCGAGTGCTTTTGACATTTCCGTCTGCTAACACTCTGGCTATTTGATCTTCATAAGTCAGCCTTGGTCTTCCTTGGCTTCTTTTACCACTCACTTTCGCTCTGTATATTTTCTTCGTCAGTCTTTCATCACTCATTCTTTCCATGTGCCCGAACCATCTAAGCATTCCTTTCTTCATTTTTACAATAACACTGTTGTGCAACCCTGTCATACTGCGTATCTCGTCATTGCTTATCCTGTCCGCAAGCGTGACACCGCACATATTTCTGAGAGACCGCATCTCCACAGCATTTATCATACTTTCACTCGATTTCGGGCATATCCAGGCCTCACTGCCGTACAACAAAGTTGGCACCAACACCGCATTGTGGATGGCCATTTTAGCAGTGTTAGATATATTCACACTACCCACTAATGCGGACAGAGCACCGTTCACTTTATTGCCAGCTGCTACCCGTCTCTCCACATCCAACTCACATCTTCCATCCCTCGAAAACGCACTCCTCAGGTACACAATTTCATTCACCTGTTCTAGACATTTTCCATTTACACTAATCACACATTTCGTTTGTACCGCTTCACTTTCAAACACCAGAACCTTAGTTTTGTTCACATTCATTTTCAATCCTTTTACTTCACAATCTTCTTTCATACACGTGACTAGTGTCTGCAACAAAGATAAGTTTTAAATATTAATTTCTAGTGATCCATAGGACTTCAGACTTTTGTTATGATGTTTCCCGTGAGCTTCAAATAAGGCCTGATCATTCCTAAAATGAATTTTCTGAATAGTCAAATCTTATATTTATAATTACTTTGAATCTTTAATTCTCCTGTTATTTTAAAGTGTTCATTATTTTAAAGCGTGATATTTTACATAGACCAAGTTTTAGACCTGTATCACTGCGTTCACTGTGATCTATTGTTATTACTATTGTACTATAAGGCAGTACCAAATATCACTGAAGACCAGTACCGCAGAATATTCATTGAAGTGTCTTGTTGAACCTCCTCTAGACAAAGAAAATAGTGGCTGAAAAAGGTTCCACGAGGGCCCATTGGTGGTCCATAATTACACACGATGGTTCAAAGGCGTTTCTCCCGATTATCGACATACCAGCACATTAGAAAAGTCTTATATTAAGTCATGTACTTACTCCGAGGGAAAAGAGGCACTTTCCGTGTGTATTCTTTCCTTTGGGTGGCATCATACCTATCGAACGGATGATAGTGTTGTTTATTTATTTTAAATTGTTTTTATATTTGAAGCTGGAGAACGGAGTTCCAAGCTTCGCAGTCCTGAGATATTTCTTTCGCCTCTTCAAATCTCAATATTATATTGTAAGACTCATAAATTTTCGCCTAGGTATGCGAGTGCTTTTAACATTTCCGTCAGCTCTGGCTATTTGATCTTCGTAAGACAGGCTTTGTTATCCTTGCCCTCTGCTAGCATTTGCTTTCACTCTGTAGCTTTGCTTCGTCATAATATTTGAGAATATTTTTTGTTAAATTCGGTGGAAATATATAGGTTTTTTATACTACTGAAAAGTAAAACGAGATAACGGTCCACCGAATGCCAAATGGACTTGTAGCCTATGGAAATTTACAATATCAAGGCTAAAAAAGGATTTTAGATTGCAAATGCATTGGCAACCCTCAGTACTTCACCGGCTCTCTTACCCTCCATACCAGAACACATCAGCGCAACCACTGCTGTTTGGTAGCAGAATTAGTGAGTACGATGTAACAAAGGTTCGTAGGGATTCATGCCGGACCCTGCATACGGTCCTACCACCCACATATGTCCAGCCAAGCTAAGAGTATTCAACTTTGAATCATGTATATAAGCCATCTTAGTTCAATTGCTACTGAAAATTTCGACGTTGATCTCTGTTAGCAACCAAAGATCAGATAATGAGCAGCATAAGGAATTATTAAAACAGGGATTCATTTTATTTTGTCTAACTATAAAAAGTTCAAACAAAAAGTGAAATTAACATTTAAAAACACTTTACAATAATAATGACCATGTGCTCACAAAGAGAGATAAGTATTTATAATTCGCTATAATCTACCCTTTGAAAACTCATCCTTTTAAAAAGAAGTTAGCAAATTATGAAATGCGTCGGATATCGATATCGTTGTATCGTTAAAATTAATTTCGTTTTCATAGTGATCTTTCTGTTTGTACCTGGTACACCTTTAATATGCTATATACCTATTATATAGTTAGGATTTCATGTAAACTGCCCTAGTTCGTGTGTGTAGAATTCTTTTGGTTTTGCGGCACTCATTGTAAAATTTAATTAAATATTAAGACCTTTTGGCGGGAACCGGAAAAGCGACGTTGTTATTTTATTTAGATTTTCTATTTTTTACATTTTTGGAAGTAGTAAAGTAGAAAAATGATAGTATATCGTGTTTTAAAGTTCTGTGTAAGTAAAAAGAATGGAGTAGTAATAAACATGTGTAGCTGAAGTTCTCGCGCTCTTCTAAGAAGTCCTATAAAACTTCAGTAAAATCTACAATCACTTTACTGGAGGAGTTTTACGATAACGCTTCTACTTATTAATACAATACGTGATATTGACAAATGCGCTAATGTGTGCGCCATGCCATGAAAGAAAAAAAAATATATAATATATGTAATAATTTGTCTTTGTTTGGATATGTTATTATTATTACTATTATTAGCTTTAGAGCAATGATAATCACATTTAAATCAAATATCCACATTGGAGAGGTAGTGTAAAGTCAAATTAGAGTAATCGTCAAATGGTTGTGTTAGACGAGCAAGTTCAGTCATGTACAATATAGTCAGATGAAGATATTCATTGATAGTTTAATTCTAACTGCCTTCGTGGAATTAATATAACTTTAAATGTATTTGCGAACGGCCTTTACCTAAATAATTGTAATGAAAATTAACAGTAAAATAAGTTTAGTGAACGTTGTATGTATGCTTTATCTGGAATGTGTGATAGGAATTTATTAAGTTACTCCATTTTTAAAGTATAACAGTTTTAAGACAACAACGTGTTAGGTTATTCTTCTATCAGCCGAACTGTTTCAATGTTATAATCGAATCCAACCAGTCACCCAACATAATATGAATGGACATGGAGTATTGCGTGACCAATAATTATCTGTCCGTCTATCACGCGTATGGCGGACACGACAACACTTTCGACGGGGCTTTAAAGGCCACGCGTCGAGGGCTGAAGGGTTGAAAGGAAAAGCTTTTATGAGCTTATTAAATATCGTATTTTAAAGACATATTCGTTGTGTGGAATAACTTATATTCGACGATTAGTTTATTTATTATAATAATAACGATAAATAAATTCTGCATGTCTTACTTGACAGAAATTTTAATTTCTATGTTCTTATAGGTTATTTGGAGATTATAAAGTAGGCATTAAATAATTGTAATTCATTAATTAAACTTGCAGCGTGGAGTATCAAATTGAAGCTAAGTGAGATTTAAAGTTGGCTTCGCATTTAAAAAGGAAAAAAGTGATCAAGGTTCAGTAAACGGTTTCACAGTCGGTATAATATTCATTTAAACAACCGCAAGAATAAGTTTGTATTTCATTGCGCTTTTCAATGACAATGTGAAAAAGAAAGCTATTTCTGCGGTTGCTGAGCGTGTAACCGAATATACTCCATATCTCAAAAACTAGTCAACATAGGTACATCTTATTCCAACTTATTCTCGTTTTTTTTTTATCTTGCGATCAGTCTATTGACTATGAGCATATGGAATGTAGTAGTAGTGGTGTGTAGGCCGCTACTCTCATCGAAGACAGCCCTTTCTTATGTTATTTTCTTATGTGTAGTCAGCCTCCCGGGTTACTGTCATCATCGTCAAAGATATCTCGTCGCTTCCCTAGTCGACGGATGCTCTCAGGGATTTAGATACTATTTCTTTTTAACCTCTCCATCCACTCCTCAGACTTGCTAAAGACAGTGGATTGGATTTTTTAATCTCTAAAATTTGTGTTAATTATATTGTTCCTAAAGGCGACGCATTGGAAATTTTGACGGTAGGGATCTCAATTTTTCTAAGTGACTACAAAACGTTTGAAAGTGATATTTGGTAACCTGATTCATTCATTGACTTTATTTTGACAGTTGCGATACGCGACTGATTAACTTTTGAAACACAAAAAAAAATTTAAGAAACCTCTTTTAAAACAGAGATTTACATTTTTAGGAGTAACGGGACCGATTTATGTTTCTAAGTTTTCTGTATAGTTTTAACCTAAACATATTCTTCAAAATTATAGTTCGATTTCCCAAATTAATTATGGTTTTTAAAATAAACGAAAATTACTACTTTTTCGTATTTTTCGTAAGCTAGCGCGCGCATAGACCAGAAGGTCTATTTTAGATTAAATTATTGTTTATCAATGCGTCGCCTTAATGACTATATCTTATTTACGTACACCACCGATGTCACTATCGATGCAGGAGACTTTAATCTTGCGCTTAACTGTCCTTATCTATGGTTCACTTATTTCTATCATTTATTAACTAACATTTTACATCCTATTGCTATTATGTTTTTGATACTGTTTAGTTACTATTAACGTAGTCTATTTTTTTTTTTTATGCGCCAGACAATACACACTGATCATCTGATCTCTAACTAGGGTATTTCCTGTGCTATAAGAACCAGACCACGACTACGGGGGGCGTCTCCCAGTACCCGAGACATGACCCGAGACAATCTAGAAAAGTTCATTTTCTAATTTGACCCAACTGGGAATCGAACCCAGGATCTTCCGCGCTTGGGTTAACGTCTAGACTAGTGCGCCATCTAGGTCGTCAAATTATATTAAGGTAGTTAACATTTTCAGAATTTTTCACCTCATAGCTAAAAGATTTGTGTGGGGACACACTTTTTATGAATTTAGAAGCGCATGTCTCAGCCTATATGGCTCTATATCACCTCCACATCATTTCTAAACACCAATCTAAAGGTACCCTGAAAGTTTATATGCACTGCTAGCTTATATGGCTGATGGCCTAGAAGCCAATGCCTCCATAAAATAAAAAAAGGCATCTTTGTTCTCGGTTCATAGAATATCTATGGACCTTCCAAATTTCTTTGTTTTATATTTACAAACTATTGTCGATTTTATATATTGTCCTCATAGCTTCGAAACTAGATAACTTAAAATTTTAAAAGACTAAGGTCTTACACTATACTGAAAAAAATACAACAAAGTCCCAAGACATACAATACCAGAAACGAAGTCAAAAAACCATTTTATATTGCACAGAACCCTCTGTATGCGTTTACAACTTATTCGACCATTTTTTAATTTTCATCTAAGGTTTACAACCTCTTATTTAATTTAAAACCTCTTACATAGTATTTACCAGAACTATTATAGTTAATTGACAGAGTTGCACAACAGAGTATTGTAAAAATGAAGAAAGGAATGCTTAGATGGTTCGGGCACTTGGAAAGAATGAGTGATGAAAGACTGACGAAGAAAATCTACAGAGCGAAAGTGAGTGGTAAAAGAAGCCAAGGAAGACCAAGACTGACTTATGAAGATCAAATAGCCAGAGTGTTAGCAGACGGAAATGTCAAAAGCACTCGCATACCTAGGCGAAAATGTGTGAAGAGAATGATGAGATTTGAAGAAGCGAAAGTGGTGTGTAAGGACCGCGACTCCTGGCGTTCCGTCGTCTCTGACTACCCCGTTGGGGATACAGCGTGAAGATATGTTATGTAGTTACATACTCACTGACTATATATTTCAAATGTAGTTCCACACATAATATTATAGATCCCTCAACTCCTGAAAGACAAGCGGTTATATTTCTATAAATTAAACTATGCATAAAAATGTTTTATCAATTTGAAATTGTCTTTAGTTAGAGACAGATAATATATACACAGTTTACAGGAGAGGGACGAAACATAGGGATGGGACCACGCCCCCTTTCTTACTTTAGGGTAACTTGGATATATACCTACCTAATCGCGATAGTCAGGGGTTAGGGTGAATGTACCTTTAACATTGGGGAATAATTGACTAACACGTGTCTGGTATTTTACGAATGCATTTGGACAATATGAAAGGAGTATTTTCTACCTTTATAATTAGATAGGGCTTTGTTATACAGCTAGTTTATAATATAAAATTCAGGCTATGAACGAATGAACAGACAAAACCACGTAGAGATTTTGAGATAATGTACTCATTGAAATATTGTCTGAAACAACAATGGATTGTGTATTGAATATATCTGTCTCACACTGAAGTTACTAATGTAAATCTTTACAATGGACTATAATACCTGCACTATCATCACGCCATGTCATCCGGTACCTAACGCTCAAGAAGTCAGCACCTTATTACCGTGTACAAAAGAGTTAGACTACTTTTATGAATTAAATTATTCTACTGTCAAGTTTGATGTATATAATGTTCACGGGCACACAATGGGTGGGTAAGCAGAGGAAAAACGCGCCAATCATGAGAATATTGTTTTGCTTACTAAAGTTATAGTCATATACTATAATAAAACATATACACATGAGCATAGCATAAATAACTTAACGATATTTTTTACATTTAAAGTAGCTGTGAACTTCGGTTATCTCAATCCGAACAGTAAATTAAAATTATACAATATTTAACCTAACAATAACTGCTATCTTGCGTATTTTGAGGTAGTTTGAGTAAAAAAGATAAAATGTATGTAAGTAATAAAGAGTACAAAAATAGAAACAATAAAAAGATTTCGCCGAACTGAGAACTTCCTCTTTTTTTCAAGTTGGTTAAAAAATTTTAATATTTGCATTAGTTCGTTTGAGTAAATTTTTCGATGTCATCTGTACTCTTGACTTTGAAAAATCATCTTAAACCCTATGTCAATCAAGATTCATGAAATCCCAATCATTACGTATTATGTGAGCGTATTTTTCTCCAAAAGAATTCTACTTTCCACTTAGCGGATAAAAAAGGCATTCGTTAGGAAAGCTGCTCAATCCCACACTTGTTATTAGAGCGAACTTTTTCGCATTAATTAATACAATAATTATGCAAACTTGTATGCGAATTCGCGATGGTTTATTGTGATTAATCGAATCGCGATTGTATGGACGATAACTTTGAGTACTGGGTTGATTTATAAGCGAACAGCGATCTTTGTACAGTAAATAGAATTAAAAAAAGAAACTATGGATATCCAATTTTTTAATTTTTGTCCTTAATGTAGTGTAATCAATTGTGGTGACTATGACATTTATAATATAAATAGAGACGGGCTAGTTCGCAAATGATTGATTCATATTGAACATAAATAAAGATTGGCTAGTTCGCAAATGAATGATAGTTGTCATATTTATTAGTTATTATTATCACAAACATTTTTAGAATTTTTGTCCGTTTGCGTGTTTGTTGTCTTCAATAAAAACCAGCAAGAGTTAAAATAATAATAAATGACACTCATGAAAGTGTAAAAGTTTGTATTTTCAAAAAACACTTAAAAATGAAGAATAGGTTATTATTATTGGTTGCACATCGCGAACAATAGTATTCTTCTGTTATTATTCTGTCTTATGTTTCGAATGAATCGTGTCACTCACATACTAGAGTGATTTGATTTATGATACTAATTTGATCTAGGTACATAGGCAACAAAAGCGAAAAAAAAAAGATAAAGTAACATTTGTGGTAATACAAGACTAGTGTTGTGAAAAAATGGCACAAACATTTATATACAACATTTCATCGAGTTAATCAGTAAACTCATGTACTGACGAAATAACATTTTCTTTAAGGAGAAAAATTAATAAACATAAGTTTTTGTAAACTCAGTTTTAGTTATTTAGTACAATATTAAACTCGTTAACTTATGACATTTGTGGACACCTGCCTTGGTACTCCAACACAACGATACGATCAACTCTACGTACACGTATACAGTTGAGTATCATTCATACAGTAATGAACTGAAACCAATATATGCTTTAGCGCGCACTGCGTAAGGTTAGTTTTTATTTCCACCAACTTATGCAACAACGATTTAATTTAAATTCAACGGAATTATTGAAATTTACAGTATATATTACAAGCAGTCGACAAAGATTCACAAAATGATGAAATCGAGTTTTTAAAATAAGATTTTAACTAAAGTTTTGATCTCATTTTATCATAACTGATAGTAAATCCAGTTTTATGAACAAAACTTTTAACAAAGTTGATTTAATGATAAAATTAATTTTTCCGATGGGCATTAATAACAAACAAGCTGATACTGAAGCCATTTTCTTCACTTCAAGGGCGCTCGGCAAACATATTTTTATACATAAAGCAGTTTTGTAATTAGTAATAGCATCCGTTGACTATTTACTTTTTTTTAAGAAACATAAACAATTTTCTCAAAATCGCTACCTTTCCTATTTTGTACCAAACTTATATTGCTAGTTGCTTCCACTCAGCTTCCGGTTATTAGTCATTACTTTATTATTGACATGTATTTTGTAAACACAATGTATCTCATTATGAATGCCAATTAGATGTAGCCAGTTACAACAAGATTTTGAGATTCGCTAGTATTTAGCAAGAAAAGGGCAGTAACGAGGTTTATCACACATATATTTATGTTCCTCACTATACTACGATCAAAGAGGTTAAACGAAAATATTATCTGAAATATTTTACTGATTGGTTACTTGGGCAGCGGCAGCCGCGCGCCATTGAAGAAAAAAAAAATTAAATGAAAATATAAAATTTCTTCCTGTCTAATAGCGCTTCTTGAAATGCATAATTATATTTTACTCATAAAGAACAAAAAGCGCTCAGGATTCTACTCGAGAATTCTAGACCCCTTCGCTTCGTCTAGATTCAAAATAGGACCGCGACGTAAAAATATCATTTTGTCAAGCTCCGTCTTCTCTGTGTCCCCAGTTAGATAAATTTTTATGTATTTCTAGCTGTCTTCCGCCCGAAGTTTGAAACTTGCTCATCCATGTATTTCTTTTCTTAACGAAGTATCCTTAGGAAATTTAAGATATTACTACTAATTGATCGCTTGAGATGTATTTCTGCACTAGTTTTATATAATACTAGCAATCCCGACCCGTTTCACTGGGCGTTAGTTTCACTGGGCGTTAGTTTCACTGGGCGTAAAAAACAAAAAAAAAATTCTACTGATCCGATCGCTACCAAACTTTACAGGATCGCCCGCTAAGCCAATCTGACGATTCCCTGAAAATTTCATCGAAATCGGTCCAGCCGTTTCGGAGTCCATAAGGAACATACATACATTGCCTTTTATATATATAGATAGAAGATATAGCGACCCGCCCCGGCTGCACACGTCTATAAAATTTTTGAAAATAAAATAAAATTAAAAATTTTTGAAATCGGTTGAGCAGTTTTTGAGTTTACCTCTTTGTAATATGAATTTACAATATAGGGGTTTACGAGAGCGAAAAGTCTATTCTGATTCTGAGAAAATTCGTTTCTCTGTGTTTTCACACACTTAAACTTGAGAACTTGTATTAAATTTAACTGTACAAGTAACTTTAATTCAATGTTCACAACTTATACAATTATTCCACAAATATTAATTAATAAACAAGTCAAATATTATAATGGATAATAAAACACCGATCCCCACGATACAGGCTGCGCCTAGTGTAGGGTTCAATGAATTCGCTGTATATTAATAGGTACTTGTTTTTTGGCAATAAACTATTATTATTGTTATTATAAATTATTAACTCAAGAATTAGATATAACTACATCTCACATAGATCAATCACTCATTGGTACAATAATTAGTTTGCATTCAAGGTTGATGGTCCAGGTTTGTTTTTCGATCATGTCAATTTGAGAAACGAAATTTTTGTAAATTGTCTTGAGGTTTTGGTGTTACAGGCTCCCCTAGATTGCTTTGTGTATAATAGATATACGTATATATGTGGTATAATTTGACGAATTCGTTGGCGCAGTGGTTCAGGTGTTGCACCCAAGCTCGGAAGATTCCGGGTTCAATTACCGATCGGATCAATTTAGGAAACTAATTTTTCTAGATTGTCTCGGGTCTGGGTGTATTGGGAACGCCCCTAGTAGTCGTTGCCTGGTTCTCATAGCACAGGGAATGCCCTAGTTTGAGACCACATAATTGATGTGTATTGTCTGGCGTATTTATTATTATTATGCAAACCTAGTGCTTATTGTAAGATTACTTGACATAATTGCTTGGAGTGTTGGTTTATTTTTTAATTTGCTGAAATATTACGATTATTTTAATGCGATTGAAAGTATCGACTGCTTTGTATTATTTTGTGTTTTTATTTTACATGTTGTTGTTTTTCAATTATTGTTTTTTTATTTTATGTAACAATAATACTTGGACAGTTATTTCATACACTTAATGTGAACATAATTGAAAAGTACCTGAACTATTCTCTGCATAACTTGAAAAAATTATAAAAAATTAGGTACAATGTTCATAGATCCCTACAACAATTATAATTTCAAGTATTTTTTAATTGTTTGCGTTGTAGGTCATATTTTTTTAAACCAAGTACAACTGAAACAAAGGTATTATTCTGTTTACTGCATTTTCTATGTAATCTGAACAACTATGCCAGTAATTAAAATGATTAGACATTGGGGTATGATTACACTTATTGCTGAGCGAAAAGCATAATATACTTTTTAAACCACATAATAGATTTATGAGATATTTCGCAATTATCCTCTTAAGAATATAAATAGCAGGTTCAACTCAAATATAACTAGTAACAAGGTTTATTTTACTTATTTTATTCGAATTTATAATACACGAATCATTACAGTTTAGATTTTAATTATCTTCTGTCTCGCTATAAAGTTGCTTCAAAGTTTTTCAGTTTTTCATTATACTTCAAAAATACTTTCGGTCCTTTTTTTCCATGCGTTTGTACGTTGTATATTTTCACACCAATGTAGTGTCAGTTTAATTCAAAAAATATTGTCATTCAAAACTTTCGTAAATAAATGCGCTTAGGTACATAAATATGTACTTTGTCAAATCAAGAACGCTACAGTAATTAAACTTCAGTGATTAGTATTGTGAAGTCTAATGCTGTACTTGCAATCATTGTAATATACGATCAGCTTATTTACTCATAAATTGATAATGATTTTCAAGTTTTACATATGAATATGTAATAATGTAATTCTCGTCAAAACAAACATTTGAGCTAAATCTCTAAATATTAAAATAATAATTTCGTTTTGTTATTACATCTCGCTCTCTCTCTCATTTATATATATAATATAAATGATTATAATTATTTACATTTAACACATATGGACTCCATAAATATCCTCAAGAATAATAATATAAAGATTGATTCTTTAAATAAAATTATTTAATTATCGCGTTCGAAACTTTCGCTAGCAGTGGTGCGCTATCTTTACACTACAAGTAAAACAGACGATTATAAATTATGTAAATTATAAATGTTAACAATCCAAGAGATTGCTGAGGCGATTCTATAGGAAAAAATCTCCTCTCCATGCTTCGCTTACCGTTTATTACGGTAATTGATGTCTGTTGCAGTTTTCTCTAACTTAAGAAACTTTTATGCTTAAAATGTATATATTTACCCATTGATATAAATAAAAAGAAAAAAAATTGAAAATTCCAAGATGGATGTTAAAACGTAATCGGAAAAGGATTAAATAATTTTTTTAAAGTCCCCCGACTAGAGAGCTCTCTGCTCTGATATGAATATACCTACGCAATTTTAAGAATTTAACTAATTCAGTGTGTAAACTAATGTAGTTTTTGGTTAATACAAATTTCTATATTTTAACTGGAGTTTGGAACAGACTTTCTTTGATTCTCTGCTCTGAAAAAATTAATGAAATATACCTACGCAATTATATGAGTTTGACTAATTCAATGTGCAAATTGTTTCTCTCTTATCGGAGACTTCAAAAAAATCCTTAAACCTCATCGAAATTTGTCCAGCAGTTTTGGAGGAAAATGGTAACAGACATACATACACATATACAAAAGCAACCTCTAACCCCAAACGCATATACCGCCTCCGTGAGCGCCTTGGATTTCGTATAGTGATACTAATATATGTAGTACAGATTAGTGTTATGTCACGAAAATCTATCTTTGTATTTATAATCATCAAAATCTAAGAGGCCCGTTTTGACATCTAATTGTGACAATGGAATGTAACTTAGTATGCAAAACTGAAAAAACAATTATTAAATTTTTGAGTTCAAAAAATAAACTATTTTTCGCGCGAAAAAAATATATGAGAACACATGTCTAAAATATATTTCAAGAATTTTTTCTCGTAAATTCAAACACAAAGCAATTTTGAATTACTACGAAACATCTGAAAAACAGTTACGTTATAAGTCTTTTTCTTTTTAAACAATAGTGCTACAACCAGTTTGATCACTGATTTACATCGGCTATATTTGATTCCATATAAAATTATTGAAATTATTGAATTATTGAAATAATTTTAATGTTTTATTAAGCTTTCAACTGAATTTAGCACCCAAAGGAGTAAAGAAAAATTTGAATTAGCAAGTGTGAAAGTGAATGAAGATTACAATTACAAAGCCATTTGTTTCATTTTTGGTCAGGTTTTCTTGTGTATCATTTTATCACTTTTGACACATTTCAAAAATAAAAAACTAAACAATCTTTCGCTTTAAAACTAAAAATCGAAAAACACAAAACGAAAAGCTCGCTCGATAAGCAATGGATTGAATGGATCGTGAGAATCCGCTACTCAGGTTACCGATTCATTTGATTCGTATCCCTAATTAGATCATATTGACAGCTGTCAATAAGGTCCTCTTGACAACTTCAGTTGTTGAAATTTATAGATACGTATGTTTCTTTAGCTATCTTAAGCTTAAAATTTCAAAACGTAGTGATCGTCACGTATTCGAAGCTACTGAGTACTGTGTTCTGGGTACTGTCTACTGTGTACTTGGTACCATGTACTGGGTACCGCGTACTGGGTACCGTGTACTGGGGTTCTTTTAACATTTAAAAGGTACGTTATTCCAGATGGACATAGATTATACATTATGTATTCAACCCAGGCGAAGTCAGGACGGACCGCTAGTTATGAATGTAGGTACGTATTAGTGAGCGAATATTATGTCTATGATGCATTGTTTTTGCTCTATTAGTGGAGTACACAATATTATAACGTTCTGTACCACATTTTTATTGTTGTCTACGTACTTAATTGCATTTAATGCACCGAGTGTTATAAAAATTATTTTACTTGTCTGCCATTGAACAGTAACATTTGCACTGATATATTCCAGTGTATTCCGAAATTTCTGGCACAAGAAGCACAATATCTTAGTTCACAGAGTCGCCAGCGCATTTTCCATCTGATATGATTTCTTTGTCTAAATATTGTATATATCCATTCGCTTTAGTCGACTTGTTGGCTCGCTTGTTTTCTCTATAGCATACAAAAGAAAAAAGTATTAGCCTCCACTAACAATATGTGTAGGTATGTAGGTATCCTATTGCCCAAATTCGGATGTATATAAGTTTCTATCAACAAATGAAGTAAGGAAGAATCGGAACGTACTGCATCATTGAAGGTAGGCATTAGCAATAAATTAATAGCCTCAGGTAGGCATTAGCTATAAATTTAGCTATTAAACCAAACTAGAGTTATCAATCATACTGGCAAGGCAAGGTCTTTTATTTACCATACCAAGTACCAAAGGAATAACAAATTATAAATAAAATTACTTATTTCACTATGAGTCCATGTAATATATTAAATTAAGTTTCTACAAACTTTAATTAATAGAATTCCGACAAAATCAAAACGAATGAAACCTAAATCCCCTTTAACAGTGCGTTCACCTTAATTCAATCAACTGAGCTAATCGAATAAGCCGCATTTGACTCTGTGGGGAAAGGGTTGTAGCGTTGTACACAGGAGAACAAAAACGCTGCTTTACACGATCACTCCTAAGTTTAAAAAAATTTGTTTCATATTTTCTTACTATATTTTTTTTGTGTCAAAGCCTTTTTACCCATAACTTACGCTTTTGTAGTAGTCTAATATCTTACAATGGATATATACCATTACTTACGTGTTTATCTACATGTACAAAGATGTTATTTCCTGACATATTGATATAATTGCAGTAATAACAAGAAACAGTAAAAAACGAAGTGTTTTATTTAAAAATGTAGATTTTATAGTAATTTATGTTTATTATAACGTTTTATAAAAATTATAAACAACCTATTTTGTTATGAAAATATAAATATAATTCTATTTCAGATAAAATTTACAAAAACGCGCGGAAACTTTGAGCGTTTTTAAATTCCAGTGTCAATTCATTAGTGAAATGTACTGACGTAGCGCCGTCAGTGAATCCAGTAGGTTTTCATTTAATATAACCCTTTTATTGGTTTAACTCGGATTTAGTTAAGTTTATAACTCGCTTACGTAGATATATCTTTGCACGACCTACCATATATTATTTCCTATGCGTGAATCGAACCTAGACATTAGAGAAAGAAAATAACATAATGGCTTAAGAGTTCAGACTCTACGCAATTTTTTTTGTGCTTATGGATACTCCTCAAATTCAATATGTGTTACACCTAATATAAGCGCGAAGCTTAAATAAAAGAGAGATTAGATGTACACCACAAATGGGCCTTTTCAATTGAGAGGAAAACTCATGATGTGATACGAAATTCAAGTCGTAATTCGAATGATATCAGCTTGTGTTATCCCGCTTCAGTTTATTGCCTGTGTGCACCAATGGCCTAGCATTTGTACAGTATTTAATGTTCTATGTATTGTCTTTTAATGTCAGTAGTTAGATCCACACGATTAATTTATTTGAAAATTAAGAATTATTAGGTTTAGCAAAGATATTTTTTTCGACGTTTCCTTTTCAAATATTCACTAAATTTTTAAACACTTAAATTACATGATATTTTATATACCTATTTCTATTTAAAATAGTTTTAATATAAGCTTTCTTCTTTTTGCTGCAAAAGTCGTATTTAGGAAAATACTTGTTTCTTTATCATAATACCAATAATTAGTGTCTACCTTGATAATAGTTTAAAAAAAGTACGGATACATTATATTCACTACTTTTTTATACAAACTAAAACTAGTATTTAATCGACACCGGCTAAGAGCGTTCATGAATACTAACTAACTTAATTCTAACTTGAAAGAGCATAATAACGCTTTACATCGTTAAGTCATATAAGCCATAAACAAAACGAAAACAATGCAAAGTAATTTTTGTACTGTTAAAATACAACTCCACATGTCTTCTTTTCTCAATTTAATATCTTCTGACATTTTAACAATGACCTCTGCCCATGAAGTTATTAAAAAATAAAATTTTTTAAAGGTTAATTTTATAATTTGCTATAGTTTTACTGTCAAAGTAATAAATGATGTATTGTAGAAAAAAATTATTTAGAATTTCTTCTTCTGATTATAACAATGGCATAACTTGAAAAGAGATGATTATTCAGGAAAAACTTAGTCTAACGATATGATGCGCTGAAAAACACCTAATGACACATAATGCCATCTCTACCTAAAACAGAAAATCTGTAATAGATGTTTTGTAGGTAGTTAGTTATCTAAGCATTGTGTTAATACAGTGTGATATTGGATAAAATTTCAATTCAAAAATTCTAAAATTTCAAGTTAAGCTTATGTTGCATTCAGTAGACGACATGATTGCAGTCATATAGTGCTAACTATAATTTTTTTATACAGAAAATTGAATTTGATTTACTAATTCTTTTCCTATATTATAATATATTTTTACATAAAAATACTGTAGTATGTCAGAAAAATAGAAAAATAAGTACACTGGCATTGAATTCTCCAGATTCTCATACCAGTCTTTATTGATTATTGTTTATAGCATGTATTGATAGACAATAGAAAAGACTTAAACGCGTATGAATATATCAATAAATATTAAATAAATCAGCCATTATCTTAAAGGCGTGGTTTAATAAAACTAGATTAAAACACTTATATCAATGGCTTTTCTAGGACGAGGTGTGAACATCACACTTATCAAATAAAATGCATGATAAACAGGATTACAATGTAAATCTTGTTAGGGGCCACACCTACAAAAGAAATCGAATCGAATGGTTGGTAGAAACTGGCATTTTGTCGGGAAATTAGTTATTATTGGCGTTGCTATGGCAACTGGCGAGCGGCACCGCCCCGCTCAATATTTCGTTATCCCTACAAATTTTTTGCGACGTTAATAAAATTGAAATACTTTGAAATAGCAGTGCCTGTTTTCCACCTTTGTGTATAAAGAATGAGTTAAGTGTGAGTTTGAAACATACTCATACGGGTCTGTACGATGTTTGTAAAATTGTAAATGTTTAAGCTAAAGTTCTGCAGAATTCTTTGAATATTTTGAAGGTTTGGTTTTAAAATATCTAAAGTGACGGGAAATGAACGCGATTACCTTTTATTTGCTTTAATGTTTCGCCCGAGTTGCATCGACCGTGGTCTCAAGTCAAGAGTTTACTGGAGACTAATAAAAGGTTATCGCGTTAGTTTCTCGCGATTTTAGATATTTTATAATGCAACGCGAAAGTTTAAAGGTTTAGGTTTGGTTTTAATACGTGTTAGTTTCACGATAAAGTCAATTACATTAAATAGTCTCTACATTATCTTTTTTTATCATTACAATAGCAAAAGTATAAAAAGTGTAAAGGATGTAAATATTGACTCGCCTGCGTATTAATGAGACAATCTGAATCCAACCGTCGTCGGATGGAGATAGTTTTGACTTGACTATGGCAACGAAACACCGAGCGACGCACTTGCTTATTGAGAAATAATGCCGCAAATGAGTAAATGCAATGAGATACTTTATAAGAAACATCTGTTAGTCTATTTCGAATATTTGATTCACTCTGTTTTTAACTCTTCATGACTATTTTAAAAAGTTTGTGAATACAAAATATAAGGGTGAACCAGACGTATCACGTAAGTCAAATCTCAAGTTTGTAAGTATAGGTACATAAGTTTTAAGGAAATCAACTGAAGAGAAACGCACAGACGTACAGACTCAAAACGACCTCATGAGGCTTTTTTTTTCTTGCTTGCCTATATACCCCAGCACGTATTCAAATGCTATGCAAATGGAAGCGAATTTGCCCGCCCTATGGCGGCAGTTATAAGGTTGATTTTTGCAGTTGTGGTTTGATCTTTTAGCGCGGAAAAATCTTAACACTTTTTATACTTAATTGTAATGTGGTAATTTGGAAAGCGATAAGAACTCAAAATGCGGAAAAACAGCGAGAAATAATGAGATTACTGCTGAAATGATCAAGTATGGTGGTCCTAGGGTCTGGGATACGTTCTATAAACTGTGCAATCTCTGCTGGCAGAAGATAGAACTTCTGGAGGACTGACGCAACGCAGTTATAGTGCCTCTCTATAAAGGGAAAGGTTCCCATTTAAACTGCGCGTGGTATAGGGCCATCATCTTAGTCAGCTTAGCAAGTAAAGTCTATTCCAAGGTATTGACTGAACGTATGAAAGGTGTTTCTGAAAGACAATTGTGAGAGGCGCAAGGTGGTTTTACGAACGGTAGGGGTTGTTTGGATCAGACTTTCTCGCTACGCGGTGTCGTGAAGAAGTTTCTGGCCATAGGTCGGAAAGTTCTCTGCGCTTTCATGGATTATGAAAAGCATTCGATAGAGTAGTGCGAAAGAAATTGTGGAGTCTTCTGCGTGAATATGGCGTAGGCCCCTTACTGTAGACTGTGAGGTCACTATATCCAGGCCCCAGGGATAGATGGTGACTTCTCGCCCTGGTTCGGAGTCTGTTTAGGCGTTAGACAGGGCTGCGTGATGTCAGCCTGGTTATTCGTATTGTATTTGGACAGTTGACTCCAGACTTCAAAAGGTAGTATGAGTAGTATGATGTGTGATGGTACAGTTGCGAACTGCTTTTTGTACGCTGACGATGCCGTGCTTATAGCACCATCGGAAGCGGAGTTGCAGACACTAGTTATGTGCATAAAAGAAGGCTGTGAAGTGAAAGGATTGAATATGAATGTGAACAAAACTAAGGTTCTGGTGTTCGAAAGGGAAGATGTACAGACAAAGTGAGATGGGTCATTGGAAAATGTCTAGAAGTGAACGAAATTGTATATCTGGGGAGTGCGATTTCGAGCGACGAAAGACTTGAATTGGATATCGAGAGACGGTTAACAGCTAGCAATAAAGTAAACGGTTATCTGTCCGCATTAGTAGGCAGTATGAACATATCTAACTCGGCCAAAATGGCCATACAAAATGCGGTGTTGGTTTCTATTTTATTGTACGGTAGTGAAGCCTGGATATACCCGAAATCGAGTGAAAGTAAGATAAATGAAGTAGAAATGCGATATTTTAGAAATATGTGCGGTGTTACCTTTGCAGACAAAATAAGCAATCAAGAGATACGCAGTGATTCGGTGCTGGTTAGTTGACCGAATCTGATCTCTGGAAGATCTTGAGAATGCTTTGCTGAGAGGCGAAACACGTATCGATTGGTGGTTCATGGAGTTTGAGCGGAAAATAGATAAAGATTTTAGGAATTCATCACAATATATGCAGCATGACAGGGTTGCACGACAGTGTTATTGTAAAAATGAAGACATGGAATCGGGCACACGGAAAGAACGAGTGATAAAAATCTGACGAAGAAATTGTACAGAGCGGAAGTGAGTGGTAAAAGAAGCTAAGGAAGTCCAAGGCTGACTTATGAAGCTCAAATAGCTAGGGTGTTATTCGACAGAAATGTCAAAAGCACTCGCATACCTAAGCGAAAATGTGTGAGGAGAATGATGAGATTTGAGGAAGCGAAAGAAATATGTAAGGACCGTGACACTTAGCTCTCCGTCCTCTCTGACTACCCCGTTAGGGATACAGCGTGAGATATATGTAATTTCGAAAAAAATTATGTTACCAATTAAAAAACTGGTTTGTGCTATTTGGGATATTGTAATTGCCTATCCATTTAAGTAAAAATCGTTTGAAATTATGTAGAATTTCGAAAATTTACCTGAACTTTTGTGCAAAACAGGATTTTTAAATTTTTTTATGGAGATTTTTTTTCCAATCGTGTATCTACGTTTGAGGGTTTAATGATAAAAAAAAAAGTTATATACATATATTCAAATAATTATTCAACTCTCAGTCCTCTTAGAATCAGGTGAAACAGACTGAAGTCTGCATATATGTACTGACTTTGAAGGTACGAATTTGTGAATTAAATCGTTCAAAAGCTGATGTTCATATTTGCGAAACGCTGGTCTAAAATGCCTCTGACACGGCTAAATACACGAATGTTCATTTTAAATATTCTTTTATTGATGTGAACTGATCAAAACTTACACTTGACATGTTATTGAAAGCGAAATGTTTAGTGGCGCAAAATTCGTGGAATCTTACTAATGCAATTTAGGGTCCCTATACATTAGATATACACACTTTTACTTAATTTTTAAGGGGGTGGTTGTACCTGTCTGCATGTTTTTTAAAAACATAAAGCATACAAAACACTGAATCAATCTGAAATTATACTGAAACAGAATATAAGATTATAATACTTTATACTACGTAAGTGAAATTTCGTATGTGATTACTATTCATTGTAGTTTTTAATGTTACCCGAATAAAAAACTGGTTCGAAGGATTTGAAATATTCTAACACAAATATTTTTGATATTCTGTAAAACTTTTGAGATCCAACTGATTTTTGTGTAAAATAGGGTTTTGAGTTAGTTATACTTAAAAGTATTACTTTGGATGTGAATTACAATCAGTTTGTTACGATCATCTCACTAATTTCGTGTGTCAGGTCCTTATTCAGCAATATCAAGTTTCTCTGTTTGAACTACTGTGCAGAGCCGGTCTTACACAACCCTTTTTTTGTATCGCAAATCGAGCGTTACGGAATGCATTGGTTTTATTTGGCCATTTTGTTTTCTTAATTTATATTTTGACCGCGCGAATTGGATAAGAATTAATTAGGCTGGGAAGAGGACTTAAGATGTCTAGTAATAAGACTGTTCGGAACATTACATTTCAATGTTTTTTGGGACGGCAAGATGGGACTTCCTTTACAAATTTACACACATATTCACACACACAACTTACACACATACACAATACACATGTTCACAATCATTCGCAATCTAAATCATTCTTGTAGTATAGTTATTTTGCACTTATTACAATATACGTCTACATTCGCACCATAAGACAGCTTTTCGTTGCTATTCAGTTAATAATATATACATAAATTCTATTACAATTCTTAGTGACGAGTGTGAGCTCAAGAAGGACCGAGTTTATTTTTTAATTTTTTCTACTGTTTCCTCTGATATTTATTTAAGGACATTTTTCTTTTACTTATTTAACTTATAAGTACCTAGGGGACCAAATTTTACTCGGTGTCTTAAAAAAAATACCAAAAAAAAGTCTGACCACATTGCAGGATTCAAACCACGTATTTCAGCTTGGTAGATTTACGCTCTAGCCACTGTTATGAAATCAGAAGAGTTTAGAGTTTAGAAATTTTAAGTGTGTGAAAACATAGAAAAAACTAATTTTCTCAGATTTGAATCCTAGCTTGATCGATTTTTAACCAACTTAAAGCTTTATGTTGTAAACTTTATCGAAATCGTTAGATCCGTTTTTGAGAACGCGATTATAAATATACAAATATTGCTTATATAATATTACTCCTTTAAATAACATAGTATCTTAAATAAAGGAAGTGAATGAAATTTAACGTTAACGAGAAAATAAATAATAGATTTTTCTCCATTACTTTTAGCCATTGACTTTATGAATAACTTCAAAGTCAGACGCCGCGCTGTGATCGAACAGCATTGGTGAGTTAAATCAGATAACCTGACTCACCTGTAGATACGACACACATTTATTATCAGATAAGCTGATCGGTCGCCATTTCGTTAGAAAACAGCACCCATACATCTATACCATATTTTATCTGATGTTTTTTGTCTCACTTCGTAGTACGGGACAGCCTGTCTCAAGTTATGAAGACTGTGCTTTTATCATTATTTTTTATTTTATTTAAAATAACTAAAGATTTTAGGAAATCATCACAAGTTACGCAGTATGACAGGGTTGCACGACAATGTTATTGAAAAAATGAAGAAAGGAATGCTTAGATAGTTCGGCCACATGGAAATAATGGGTGATGAAAGACTGACGAAGAAAATCTACAGATCGTGAGTGGTAAAAGAAGCCAAGGAAGACCAAGGTTGACTTACGAAGATTAAAAAGCTACAGTGTTGTTGTGAAATGTGAAACGCACTCGCATACAAGGCGAAGATGTGTGAGGAAAATGATGATGATGATGATAACGAAAGAAGTATGTAAGGACCGCGAAGCTTGACGCTCCGTCCTCTCTAAAAACAGTCGCTGCACACGTCGATGACAGCCAAACAAAATATTTTCTTACTTTTTCATACATAAATCCCCAAAACCAACCCTTAAGAATAAAAACAACTTTTATTGTTCGCGTCAGACTTTAGACCAGCACTTATCATTATTCCAAAAGTCAGCTTTTTACGTCGAATAATTTTCGAGAAACACGGCTTTGACAAACAGACGGACATCGAGATGAATCCGTAAGTGTTTTTTCTTTAATTTTAGAATTACTTGAATAAAAATTGGGTAAAAAAGCTAGAACAGCAAGGAATTGAATTTCAATATAGGTACTTTAAATTCAATTTGATAAGTAACTGCAAGTCTCTAAGCGACAAAAAATCTGGGAATAATTACGTAGTGAGAAATTAATCACTAATAACTAAATAATCCATTATCAATTGTTTCCCACAGCACTCAGTTTTAGGGCAAGGTCTTGCAGAAGAACGACAACAAATTTCAATTACGTTTTTCTTGCGATGCACTCAGGTACTGAATAAGAATTATGTTCAATTGTTTTGCTTGTTGAAAAATCCCACATAGCTGACATTACATCAATAGTATAAGAAACATATTGTTCTTGGCAAAGAAAGATACAACCGTTTTACTGATAGCTTTCTTCATCTACACGTCTTAGAGCAAAAGGCAGTATCTGCGTATTTTAAATTTCATAATTCGTTTAATATATTTTATTTTTTGATCTTTTTCTCGACGGCAACGGCAACAATATGGCAATTCTTTGTACAACTTTTCATTTTTGGTTAATTATGTAATTACGTGATACAGGAATTGTAAAAAAAAATTAGGAAATAAGAAACGTCTTTCTTACTTTACATAAATTAGAAATATAGTTGTATGAAGAACTGAATGCTTTCTTTTGTCTTTTATGTATATTCTGCCCACAGCTTTAAAGATGCCTCTTAGAAAAGGCGCGGAGGCAAAAATATTTTCTTAACGTCTTACGTCATTATACTATCTAAAGCACTTGAAATACATTGAAAACAATGAGGAAAAATCGATTGAATCAAATTGATCACATATCATTAAATATTTGAAAGCACGGTGTATCGGTTACAGTAGCAGGTAAGTCGACCCACTGGGGTGCCTATTGTTGCCTATTGTGGATGCTTATTGTGGCACACAATGGGGTCGTAGCGAGGCACACACGCGTAACTAATACTCAGTAAGTACCATGGCAATAGAGGGGTTGACTTCGTACGTTTTGGGTTTCGCTAATGGATTTGGTATTAGGTCTGTTGGAGAGATTTAAGACCTGTTATGGTAAGTGCTTAATGGATTACGAAATTTGGGTTTTTACAAACTTTATACCTACTTCACTCGTTGCATTCTCTAAAGTTTAAACAATGTTTCACACAACTATGATTCAATTTAGAAGAGAATCACTTTATTGAGTTATATTATGTAAATTTAACTGACAAATCATGTCGTAGAGATTTGTTTTTTACATAAAAGTTACTGTCAACTATAAAACGAAGTTTACTGTTGAGTTTTACTTTCAAGTAAAAAACATTTTTTTTATTCCAGTAACTTTTTTGAAACTGACACCTCATTCTCATAATTTGTGTTTTGCTAAGTAACGCTTTTGGAGATACGGTATTTTTGATAAAGTACTGTAAAAGAGTATCTCAAGATACATACCTAACGTGTTTTACGTTTTTAAACTCGTGGAGTTTTTCATGCAAGTGGCACGCGATAACCCCAAACAAAAATTTGATTTTAATTTTTTACATGAACCCCTAAAACTAACCCTCAAAACTGAGAATTCGACTTTTCAAGTTAACGTCAGTTCTTAGGTCACCATTTTCAACTTTCGATTGTTTATTCCAAACAATCTCCGAGAAAAATGGTTGTGGCAGACAAATAGACGGACAGCCATGTGATTTCATAAATAGATACTTCATTATCGAGTTAAATAAAAAATAATACGATGTCAGATCAATCGAAAATATTATCATGAGACGCATTGGATATCGCTACAAAAGTTAATCAACACTGCATACAGTCTATTGGTTGGGAGATTCAGTACCAGTTAAGCGTATTTTAGTTTAATTATTACTTTTATTTCCGTGTAATAATGTGTAAAGGGATAAATTACGTTTGAAGTTTTAAATGTTAATTACGCAGTTCGCTTTTTTGTATTTCTAGACAATTCATTTCAAAATACGTAGTGAATGTTATATCGAAACCAAAATAGATTAACTAATATATTATAGAATTCATTAGAAACGATCGTATGTCTTTACTCTTCGTTCGACAATACCGTACACATCAGTCACCTTGAATTGAAAATATTATTTCAATTACAGGTGTATGAAAAGTTGTACGTATAAAATACGAATGATGAAGAAAAATTAACGATTTAAGTTTGTTTTTATTTCATTTATATTTTAACAATTTTTTTTATGATAAATTTCTCCTAAAATTCCAAAAAAATATGTATCGACTTAGTAGCTTACACTATGCGCCGTGTAACGGATACGTACTGTATTTCTGTAGTGGTGCAATTAAATTGATATGATATTATAATTACATACATAGATACACAGCAAGCTGTATCTCTAAAAGGGTAGACAACGAGAGGAGAGTCAAGAATTGTGGTACTTATATTCTTCTTTCGTTTCCACAGATCTCATACTTCGAATTTATTATAACTAATTAGAAAATCCTACTTAGATTACTTAATAATTTCTTCTGCACATGTATTCGCTGACCTGTGTAGTAAATTATAACCTAAAATTACGTAACGTTGAGAAATTAATACCTAAGTTTCTTGTTGGTTTTTCTCAAAGTAGGTTCTTTCCGAGTCGATGTTGTAGATTTTATGTTAAAAATACCTCTTGATGTCTATTAAAATAAATAAAAATAATTTGATTTGAATTCGAACTACCTGGAATTGAATCCAAGATCTTTAAGATAATGTGTAGATTCAGGTGTTACTTTGCGGAAATCCATTTTATGTGATAAATTCCAGAAATCTTTAGCCATTTTCAGCTCAAACTCCAAAAACCACCAATCGACACTTTCACCTCTCAACGAAGCATTCTCAGGATATTCCAGAGATCAAACTCAGACAGATGGTTAATTGACCGAGGAAAGATTTCAGGAATTTATCTTCAAGATCTTTGTTATTTATTAGCGAGATTTTATTTAACATTAATTGCTGTTCGACAATTTACAGAACTTTTAATGAAATGCATAATACAAAAATGAAAACAACCGCTTGTACCTCAGACAGACCAATACATCATAACGGCAACAGTGAACTTCGTGCATTTCTTAATAATGAAAATATGCACCTGCTATAACTAAATAAAAGTATATAATGGTGGCTATGCAGACCGTATCACACATGTATAACTGCTATCAACACGATCTGTTGCTATATATAAAGCGCAGTCAAGTTCCATTGCAGTTTACAGGAACCATAGAATATTATTCTTTAGTGGTTGAACTTCTTCCAGACACAGAAAATGACCGAAACAGATTCTATAAGTACATATCAAAGCAATTATAAGAACACAATTAAAAATCGATCACTGTAATGTATACGAAGCAAGTGCATTGTAGCGTTGTCCCCAACACAAATACGAATGAAAGCGTATAATACAACTCGGGCCTTACTCGTGCCCAATCGTCGGCATTGATGCGAGACAGGTGAAGGTACCCCAACATTAACTCCTGTCAAAATAAAGTGGGGTGCTTAACTGTACGAGGGTTGGCATGGAAGAAAAATTTCCAGGATCAGTCACTAATGCCCGAGTGGCACGAGACTAGAGAAAATGAATCCAGGATAGTATGTAATAGACATTATTGCATGATTGATTTTTCACAGTTTGCATTTTAGAAAAATTTTATTTTTTTAAAATTTAATTACGGCCGGAATTGTATTTGGAATTGTAATATTGCCATACATTTATATAAATAGAAATGAAATGTTGTCCGTTGCAAAGCGCGAAACTTAAGACGGAGTTCGTAATAGTCCGAGAGCAAATGCTCCATCATTCTCCTCACTTACTTTCGCCTAGGTATGTGAGTGTTATCGACATTTTTATCAGCTAATACACTAGCTATGTGATTTTCATATGTCAGGGTCGTTTTCCTTAGCGTCTGCTACCACATAAAAATTATAGGTATTTATTATTCGATGTACACTTTGTTGTCAGTGTTCATATTTTTGCTTTTCTTAAGTGATTTAAAATGTAGTGTAGAGTCATTAATCTTTATAAAATAAAGATCTTAATATTATAATAATAATAATAATAATAATAAACTCCCCCAAAATCCAACCATACGCCCGAATCGAACATAAGATTCTCGTAGGGGCGAGCAACGTGATTTAATGTTACTGGCATGGCTAACATGGCAATGGTAACCCATCTTATCATGGAGCAACGTAATAATAGAGTATGTATAGGGCCGCTTACTGGGAGTGATCGCCAGGGCACGTCTGGAGCTGACGCTGGACGTGACAGCATGCGATCCGTCAGTGGCCGTTCGTTACATTGGTGGGCGACGGTCAACCAAAATGCTACCACTGAACATAATCAGCTCAATAGTAATCCAATACATAGAATACCACCCAATATTGTTCAAAACACAGCTGAAAGTGTTTTGCAGGACAAGAGGCCTGCAACCACTCAAGCTGGCCGAAGTAGAGAACGGATGAAATGGACAGATGAAGTTAACTGACAACTTCTCCGTTGCTATTACCACGCCACAAATCTGGAAACTAATATGACAGGATACAGACCGATTCTTCATCAAAAATTCACTAATATATACCCGGAATTACATTTTTTGACAGAGCAAAGATTGGCCGATCAAGTTAGGGTTGTACACAGAAATAACAGAATACCACCAATAGAAAGAGAAAACATCAGAAAAAAGAAATCACTGCAAGAAGACGCAGAGCACAGTACACAGCCAGCTCTACTGCATGCTACACCAAATGATACAACGATAACAATTCAAACAGACCAGACTGCCCAAATAATTTCAAGTAGGTTGCGGAAAAGTGCTGTAGTAATAGCATAACACAGAGTCAACTACATGTGGAACAAGCGAAACCATGCAGAAGGAGATACAGGACTTTGAGAGAGTGGAAAGCGTGTTCAGGGAACTGCTGGCAAAGTATAAAGGTACCGATCTCACTCTACGTTCAGATATACCAAAACTCCATGTAAACCGTAAAACTAATCTCATTATGAATATATTAAATAGATTAGTTCAAGCTGAATTACATGATAACGAACAACATACACTAGAAGAAATATATGACTTGATCTACAGCGTAGCCATTACAGCCACTACAATACATAACAAAACCAAAAATTGGAACAAACAAAATGGACAAAACAGTAACATTGACAGCAAGCCTGAATGGGAGAGACGAATAGAGACTAGAATAAGCAAACTCAGAGAAGAAATCGGACAAATAAATCAATATGTAAATGGCAAGTTATCAGTAAGGAAGCAGAATAAATTAAATATTAGTTGCAAGAATAAAGATGAAATGATAGAAGACCTGGACAAGAAAAAACAAACGCTACAAGGATTGTCAAGCAGAATACGTAGATATAGGAAAAGCTATCAAAGACGCAGGGATAATCAATTATTTATTACAAATCAGAAATTGTTTTATCAAAAATTAAACTCTGAAAAACAATATCTTACAGAAGAGAATCCAGCAGACATAAAGGCAATCCAACAATTTTGGGAAAACATCTGGTCACAACCTGAAACATATAATGGGAATACACGTTGGATGGAGGGGGTGGAGGAGAAAACAATGCAAATACAAAATATGCAATCATTCTCAATAGAAAAAGATGACATAGAACATGCAATTAGGAAAATGTTAAATTGGAAAGCACCAGGACCTGATAAAATACAAACTTACTGGTTGAAATACCTGTCTTCAACGCATAAGCATATTGCGAGTATATTCAATGAAATCATAAAGCTTCCTCAAAATATACCTGCATTTCTGACACAGGGCATCACATACCTAAAACCTAAGGACTCTAATACATCAAATCCTGCAAATTATAGACCCATAACATGCCTGCCAACTATATATAAACTTCTTACATCTATTATCGCAGAGAAAATCAATCAACATGTCATAAAAAATAATATAATAGCAGAAGAACAGAAAGGACGTAGAAAGGGTTCAAAAGAATGTAAGGAACAGCTTGTGATCGATAGTGAAATACATAACCAAGTAAGACAGAAACATAGAAATTTATACTACGCATATATAGATTATCAGAAAGCGTTTGACAGTGTGCCCCACTCATGGCTAATTTATGTTCTAAAGCTCTATAAAATTAATGATTTAGTAATACACTTTCTGCAAGAGACCATGATAAAATGGACTACAGTTCTTAATATAAAAACGAATATCAATAATATCAAAAGTGAACCCGTAAAAATAACAAGAGGAATTTTTTAAGGTGACTCATTGAGCCCACTGTGGTTTTGTTTAGCAATAAATCCGCTATCCCAAATAATAAATAGTACAACATATGGCTATACAATAGACAAAGAAAACAACACTAGAATTACGCATTTACTACACATGGATGACATAAAATTATACGCAGCAACGAGACAAAAATTAGATACTTTATTAAAATTGACAGAACGATTCAGCAGTGACATAAATACGAAATTTAAAGTGAGTAATTGTAAAATAAACTGTATAATAAAGGGTGTACATAAAAATACAGAACCGTATGACCTTGTATCGCAAAATGCTGTAATCGATACTACAAATACTTAGGATATATGCAAAGTAACTCCATAGATCATATTAGAATGAAGGAAGATCTGAAAAACAAATATAAAGCGAGACTAAATAGGATATTCAAATCGAAACTGTCGGCCCGAAATATTACGAAAGCTGTAAACACCTATGCAGTTCCCATACTTACATACTCGTTCGGCATTATAAAATGAACAGATACAGATTTAGACGCACTCAATATGACCACACGTACTATCTGTAATAAACACAAAATGCATCACATACACTCAGCGGTGGAGAGATTCACTCTGGGGCGAAGGCTGGGGGGACGAGGTTTTATAGACATAAAGAAATTACATTATAAACAGATAGATGATCTTCGTACGTACTTTATAAATAGATGCCATAATAACCCACTATGCAAAACGCTTATCAATCTACCAACATTAGGGACTCCGTTGCAGCTGAATGATCCCCAATTTAATCCTAAAGACAAGATAATGGACGATGTTGACAAAATAAACAGCTGGAAACAAAAAACATTACATGGTAAACATCTCAATCAACTTAATCAAGAACTCGTAGATCAAGAGGCGTCAAACGCTTGGTTAACCAAAGGAAATATATTTGTGGAAACAGAGGGTTATATGATTGCAATCCAGGACCAAATAATAAAAACAAAAAACTATTCTAAATATATAATTAAAGGTGCTGATGTGGATAACGACAGATGTAGATTATATATTATATAATTGTGTCATGTACTGTGTTGTGCCATTGAAATAAATATTATTATTATTATGTCACCAAGCGGCTGAAACAATAGACCATATAACTGCCGGATGTCCAATACTCGCTAACAGCGAATACATACTGAGACATGATAATGTTGCTAAACAAATACACCAAGTAATTGCCACTGTACATAAACTTATAGATACTTATACTCCTTATTTTAAATATACTTCTAAGGCCGTTCTTGAAAATAATGAAATAAAGTTGTACTGGAACCGAGATATTATCACTGATAGAACAATAAACTGCAATAGACCAGATATAACATTAACATATATGAAAAAGAAAACTACTTATCTGATAGACATAGCAGTACCTAATAGTCAAAATTTACAAAAGAAATACAATGAAAAAATATAAAAATATATGTCACTGGCAGAAGAAGTAAAGCAGATGTGGCATCAAGAAGCAGTCAAAATAGTTCCAATAATAATATCATCAACAGGGGTTGTTCCCAAAAGTATATTCAAAAGCCTAAAACTGCTAAATCTCAGTTACACCACTTACATTAATCTGCAGAAGTCAATAGTTATAGATACATGTTCCTTGACTAGACGATTTTTGAGTCAGCTTAACCAGACACCATTGGAAGTTTGAAGAAGTAGCTGTAACACTTGCAATAAGACCGTGTGCAGCTTTACCAGTCCCAGTGTAAACTGTGTATAGAGGGGATAATAATAAAGTCTTATTTAATTCCATGCAGATAATATCACCCATTAAAATTATAATCAAAATAGATTTAAAATTATTCTACAAAATAAAACCTACATAACAAATAAAGAAGGACTAAAAATTGAAACTCTCTTATTCCAAAGTATGTAAATTCGATGAAAATAAATGTTAAGCAATAGTATTCAGCTGGAAGAAGATAGCTCCGAGGACCGTCCTGAACCAAATGTGCGCATTACACTGGGAACATTGCCGCGTTGACCACTGTTATGTATATACGAGTAGGTATCACGCGAGCTGACGGCGAGAGTGAGGAAAGTACGACGATGCACGTATACATTGTCAAGCCAGTGCTTTTAGGTTAGGGCTAATAAACAGGACCCCACAACCACAATTGATAGTTGCTGGACTAGGAAATAAGGAATAAGGAGGCCAAGAATAAAACAAAATTTCTGGCCTCGGAACACCAGGGTCTAGCAGTTTCTAATGCGACTTGGATAAAATTATATATAAGTTCTAGGATAGATTACTTTGAATGTTAAATGTAGTGTATAGAATTACTCACTTCAATAGCTTTCTTCATTAGAGGCATTAGGTAAATAGATGCAGCTGTTACTAACTTATGGCTTATTATCAGTACTTTACGTCATGCTCTCCTTTTAGACCTGCTAGGAGAGATTCTGCTTTCAGAAAATAATGTCATTTAATTCAGTCATCGTATCAAACACCAAAATATTTTAATAAGAGCGTCACCAGCAAATAAACCAGACAGCAGGTCTGATAATGGCATACAGTAGATATGATATTATAACTGCACTATAATGCCAGGTCACAGTGATTGTAACGAATTATCGTAATTTCCAACAAATTGACTTCCACTTTGATATGAGTTAACCGCCAGTAAACAGAGTTTGCTATTGCTGGACATTATTCTAATGTACAATTGAATAAGCGTATAGTAAGAATAAATACTGTAAATTTCAAGAAAATGTGTAGATAGTTATGTAATTTACGACCAATAGATATCACATTTAACACGTCACGAATTGTTCGGATGAAAGAAAAATAGGGCGTAAGTCCGTAACAGAAAGAGATGGCTATACACATATCTCGTCTCTATCGGTATACTCAATGTTTTTAGACTGTTAATCTGTTGCATTTGTCAAACCTATGAACAAAACAAATCTTTGTTCGTTAGTAATTTTAAGGTTTTTTTTGAGCTTTAGAAGCGAAAAATAAATATAAACATTTTTGTAACATTTGGAGTAAATATGGAACACTGCTGTAACTAGCTCCTTTTGACTTGATTCAAAGGCAGGCTGTGAGAGTTGTCCATGATTCCAGATTTACAAGCGGTCTCGAACACTTAAGTTTGAGGAGAGACTACCTCCCTGTGTGTGTTCTACCGTTTATATAACGGGCTGTGTTCAAAGGAATTGTTCGGCATGATGCCCACGGCCACCTTCTACCATCACACCGCTCGCCATCGGCAGGTATTTCATCCTCACAATTTGGAACCTAAATGGTCACGCACGGTTCGGTTTCAAAAGAACTTTCTCCTTCGAACTTTGAGGTTGTGGAATGAGCTCCCTGCTGAGGTTTTCCCAAGAGACTACAGTATGGGGTTCATTAAAAAAGGCGTAAAAAGATTTTTACAAGTTCGGCAATGCGCAGGTGATGCTCCTGGTGTCGCAGGCGTCCATAGGTTACGGTAACCGTTCAACATCTGGCGGGCCGTTTGCCTCCTTCGTGGTATAAAAAAAATGCGTATGTGAGATAGACTTTTTCGGGTGTAATGGTAGAATGCAATAGTTTAGGCTGCGAAGGCCGGTTGACTAAAATAGGCTGTCAAAGCGACAAAGACTACCTCTATAGTGACCACATCAAAGAAATGTCTGTTAGTAGTAAATCTGCGGTTCATATTTTTTTTAAATTCCATGTTGAGTAGAGTTACCATTGAGAAAAAAGTCTCTATTGCTTTAACTAAATTACACTTCTATTGACTATTCTGTTTCAATTGTGGAGTAGATGACACCGATATTGAAGAAATACCATTAGATTGGATTGTATTTGATGTAATACATACATTATACACAGATTTTATAAAAAACTTCAGATGCCGTAACGTAAATTAGATAAGATAAGATAAGATTATATTATCAGATAAGCTGATTTCCATTTCGTTACAAAACAGATTTTATTTGATTTTATTTACCTCTGAAGTTATATGTCCATAAATACATAAGTTTGTTATTAATATAGTACATAGAAATACATACATAGTACATACATATATATCCTCATATTGTATCCCTAACGGGGTAGTCAGAGAGGATGGAGCGCCAAATGTCGCGACCTTACAAACTTCTTTCGACTCTTCAATCCTATCATTCTCCTTACACACTTTCACCTAGGTTTGCGAGTACTTTTGACCTTTCTATCAGTTTACGTTCTGGCTATTTTATCCTCGTAAATTGGCTTTGGTCTTTGTTGGAATCCTTGGAATTCTTTCTAACTATATAGAAATAAATAAATAAATACATTATTAGCAGTAAATTATCCTCATAAATGACGTGAATTTATCTTTAAAAGTATCGTGGATTATCGTGGATTTGTATATATGTGCACTAATACGCACGCGCCGTGGCACGCACACAACGGAAATAATTTGGGTGAATATGGGTAATTATTATTGCGCCAGTCGGGGTCGCACGCGACGCAAACGTGCGACCGCTTCTGCGGCGTTATTATCTAAAAATTTGTAGACAGCGACAGTCACGCGACCACTGCGCGACCGATGACTAATTGTAATACTAAATTGGTATCATGTATGACGATTGCGTATCTATTATCGTATGACCGTAACATCCATTTTTGCGGTAGATTTAGCGCCACTATACAAATTACATTACACAAATTCTCGTTTTGACAGCAGATATATCGCGCGATATTGGCTGTCGCATGCTGTCTGCAAGTTACGTAATAAGCATGCGGTCTGTAAATCGTTCGTCATATTGTCACAAATACAAAAACATCTACATCGCATAAACGAAGGTATTATATTGTTCAAATACCTAAGTCATTTTAGTTATTCGAATCCAGAGTTATCATTGTTCAACATACATAACTACAAGAAATTAAATTTAAAAAACATGAACAACCCTACGTATCTGACCGAGAGTAGGCAATAACGCAAGAAGGCGGGAGTCGGCCTTCTTTATCTATATATATTCTCTGGTACGGGTGAGAAATAAAACATAATACAATGTGTTAGCTTTTTATTATTTTCCTGCGCACGTCATTCAAGTAGCTTATAAAGACTAGCTCATTATAATTAGCGTTACGCGATGGCGAGATTTCAATCAATTATTTCTGAAAGTGGTAATTTGTGACGATTTCGAATAATAAATGATGTAACTGTAATTTCTTCATTTTTTTATTTATTTATTTATTATATTGCCGATTGTAGTACGTAATAAAACTTCAATCATTCTGTTGTGGTAAATAATCGTATTTTTTTTTCCTTTCTTCATGGCACGGCGCACAGATAAGCGCATTTGACAATATCACGTATTATATTAATAAGTAGAATCGTCATCGTAAAACTCCTCCAGTAAAGTGATAATAGGCTTTACTGAAGTCATAAAGGACTTCTTGGAAGAGCGCGAGAACTTCAGCTACACATGTTTATTTAGATCTACTCCATTCACTTACACAGAACTTTAAAACACAATATACTATCACTTTTGTACTTTAAAACTAAAAAACGTAAAAAATAGAAAATCTAAATACTAGCTGGTCCCCGCGCCTTTGTTCGCTTTAGTCTCTTATTTACTCAATTAAATAATTCAGAAACACAAAAAAAATTACCTAAAGTTTCTTCACAATTGAATGAAAGTCTTAGGAACGCATAGAAGACAAACATACAAAGACACATTCATTTTTATTTCTATACATTTGAAGGTTGAATGCTATATAAACTTTATATTCCCTGAAGCTTTCAAAGCTTTCGATCTAGAAATTTAGAATAAAAGGGACAGGTAACTATCTACCCAAGTTCAAATAATTCAATTTACTTCTCTTATTAATTCATCTTATTAATTCAATTTACTTTCTCTTATTAATTATTTATTACATTGATAACGTTGTAAAAATGAAGAAAAAAATGCTTAGATGGTTAGGGCACATAGAAAGAATGAGTGATGAAAGACTGACGAAGAAAATCTACAGAGTGAAAGTGAGTGGTAAACGAAGCCAAGGAAGACCAAGGCTGATTTATAAAGATCAAATAACGAGAGTGTTAGCCGACGGAAATGTCAAAAGCACTCGCATACCTAGGCGAAAATGTGTGAGGAGAATAATGACATTTGAGGAAGCGAAAGAAGTATGTAAGGACCGCGACACTTGGCTCTGTCCTTTCTGACTACCCCATTAGGGATACAGCATGAAGATATGTATGCATTAATTATTCTACGAATATGGGTCAATTAACTTATCATAAGGCCTATCTATCCCATCAATGCATTAAATTTACTTTTAAATATATTTCAATATTCTTCCCTACGATCGTTGTCCAGGAGATAAAGCATTTTCAGTTGTTCGAGGGACAATTTTACTATTATTCTAGGTTTTTTAGATTTTACAATAATGCCTGTTCATAGAAGTATACCGAGTATCGATTTATACGCATATGTATGTAAATTATTATCTATTATTTAAAATTATTAAGACAATAAATTGATTTAAAACAATATTTTATCAGACGAACGGACTAGTATGAAAAATAATAATCAATCCATATTAAAATGTTTGCTAGTGACAAATATCCTGTATTACTATACGAGCAATATTTGGATATATACATATATGTATGTTTGTAATCGTGTTCTTGAAAACGGCTCTAACGATTTCGATTAAATTAACAATGTAGGGGTATAAGGGTGCGAAAAATCGATCTAGCTAGATATCGATTCCGGGAAAAATCATTGTGTGTTCACACACTTAAAAGTTCTAAACTCTTTCGTTTTCATTGACTCAGTGGCTAGAACGTAGGTCGACCACAAAGTGCGGAGGTTTGAATCCTGCATTGTGGTGAGAATTTTTGTTTTTTTTTTGAACCAGCAAAGCTCAGTCGCCCAAATATTATCAGTTAATATAAAATATCATTATGCTTCATTATCTCATGTTCGTATGTGTATGTTTCTCAGAAAATTATCTGTGCGGACATATGAAGCATGAATGTTAGCTACAATAAAATTAAATAGTAAGTTAGATACTTATAGCAATGGAACACCACAAACTTTACTTAAATTTTCGATTAATAATTAATTAATTTGTATTTGAACGCTTCGTGCTGCAGTCGTGAAGGTAAAAAGCAATAGAGTGTGGAGCGCTGTTTGACTGTTTTGACTTATATAATCTCGAGCGGTAGTGGGGAACAAGCCGTCAGTCGTTCTTTTCTATGACGTCGCGAACACCGTCGCGCTTTGCTAGAGGGTGTTCCCCTTTATGTTTATTCGTCTGTGTTGCTAACATGAACAACCTTAAAAGAGTTCGGTTTTTCTTTTTAGTGTCATCTCGCTTGCACCAACTATTAAAACGTTGGTGCAAGCGAGATGTCAAATCCTTAAATCGAGTTGCAAGCTACCCTTAAAGTGCAAAATCTTAAATTAAGAACAATCGTTTTTGTATGTTTCAAAACGCTCTGCACATGACAACAGCGTACAAATAATGAGAAACTATATTTATGTAATCTATTAATCTCTCACCTATTTCACGCTACAAAGTATCAAGCAGCACTCAATAATGACTGTTATACTCGTATAACCTAAGTAATTCAGCCCTACTTCCCATTATAGAGGCCTTGACAGAAATATTACGTACGCAGCTCAGTATACGAGTAAAATCAGCGGAAAACAGTTATTCCGTCGAAGGCTGCAGGCGATCAAGCGAGAACACTCATGATATTGGCACGCTTATACAGCTTGACACACATGCTCGTTCAAGTATGAACTCACACATTTACACTACAACAAATCTGCAATCAATCAAAATTCATTTTTGCGGGGTTCGAATTAAGGCACAGTTTTAAATTTAAGATTTTTTCTTAGCATTAATTTTTAATCAAAGTTATGCGACATGCCGCATGTACAATTTTTCTGTCGTATTTTGTATTTAATTCGGTGTACGTTAAGGTTCATTTTTCATTGAGTAATTAAGTAGTTAATACATTTCTATCCCATTTAGCCTAAATCAGCATTTGATTATTCAATAATTATGAACAACAATGAAGGCTAAATGTATCTATTGTGTGCAGAGTCATTTTTTCTCGATTTTCTAGTGAATCAACAATTGTTCGGGAAATTTGTTACATAGGTAAAATCAATGGTAGTCCTAGATTATGAAATGTTATTGCTTATAATTACTGTCAATTAACATTAATTAAGCTTTGTGTACGTTTAAGTGATAATAACAGACTACGGTAAAATTAAAGTACATTTTCTAGTCTGTATATATTTTGTTGTAATAACTGAAGACTTAAAGACCCGTAAACCTGAAACTACTCAGAAGTGCGGGGCACGAAGAATTCAATTTTAAAAAATATCACTTATCTGCAATGGTGGCTCTTTGTTTAAGACATAAGAATATGGTCAATTTTTATACCTCTGAGAATAGGCAGTAATTAACTATTTTTTATGAAATGTAGGGCTGCAATATAGGTAAAAAAATAATGTTCACATTTTTTCGTTCTATTCATTGTTTATTTAATGAATAAAACTAATAAATTAATTTGATTAAAAAGCACCAGCAATCCTCAGCTAACTGTAATTTTAGACCTACTTCCATAATTATTACGCTGTTATCTCTAGGAAAAAAGGATAGTCATTCTCAAAAACAATGGCCTCCACCAGTGGCCTTAACCCATCGTTCGTCGACCTTTCTAATACGTTTATAATTATAGCACACAGCAAACCGACACATTTGTAAACATAGGGTCTGTGACGTAACCTGTACTAATTTTGATTATTTTATTTTTTGGAATAGTTACGATGTTACGACGGCGCCTTAAGCGTTGACCTTGAGGTTTCTAAAAGTGTATGCGTAATCCAATTTAGTATTAGGCAGCAGAATATCAAATTAGTTGTTTATTTTTACTGTACTGAAAAAATTTTCATTCAAATCTGTTTTCTCAAGAATGGTCTTAGATGTATAACGAAAAAATACAAAGATTATTTTTAGAGAGTAGAAATTTTGCAAAATATATTTGAAAATCACGGTTTTTTTTATCACTGTGATTACAAACGAACAAACTGTGGATCGCGTGGGCTATCGACATTTAAAATAACAAGGCTAAGAGCACTTTAGATTATAAATGTGTTGGCAACCCTGAGAAATAAGATATTATATGTCTTGTGCCAGAAATTTTAGTGGCTGTTTTGCCCTCCACAGCGAAATACAACCGAATTAGCGAGTAAGATGGTGGCGGTGATCTAGACATATCCCGCATAAAATTATTATTTATTTAACCTGTGAATCACAGGTATTAATAGTGTTATAATACAAAATATCTGTTTACTGTATTCCACCCCTAAGGGCATACATAGGTCATCGTTACATTAAAAATATATTTAAAGAACAGCGTGTTAACTATTGCACTGACGACCTCCGTGGTGTGTTAGCTATTGTATTGACGACCTCCGTGGCGCAACGGCTAAGAGCGTCGTAAAACGGGGGTTGCAGGTTCGATTCCCGCCCCAAGTCTGGATGTTTATATATAATATGTATTTATTTACAAAAGAAAAGTATATAAGTAGCATATCAGTTGTCTAGTACCACAACCCAACTAATAACACAAGCGCTGTGCTGCTTACTTTGGGACTAAATGGCGCTGAGTGAAATGTCTGAGTATATAAAAAAAAGAGTATAATATATTGTTAATATTAATGATTAATAGTTATAATCATAATCATTATTAGATGGCAACGCTGTTGTTTGTAAGTGTTACTATTTAACGATAATAGGTAATATTATTCTTAATTTGACTGTTGGTATTTGTGAGCAGCAGCATTAAAAAATGAACAGTCAAGAATACACGAGCTAGCGAAAGCTCATATCATTATACCTCCATATATCCAATATATCCACCATTTTCCACCCACGTCAACATCCTAGAAGAACGAAAAGCTTTCAATTGTTAATAGATAACTAGCACTTTGTCTATTGTATCTTCATAAGTCAGTTTTGTTCTTCGTTGGCTTCAGCTACCACTCGCTTTCGCTCTGTAGATTTTCTTCATCAGTCTTCCATCATTCATTCTTTCTATGTGCCCGAACAGTTTCCATTACCTTCTTCATTTTTAAGATAACACTTTCGTCCAACCCTGTTATACTGCGTATCTCCTCATTGCTTATTTTATCTGCGAGGGTAAATTATAAATACTCGAGATTGTTATTATATCTTCTTCCTTCGCCTACATAGTTTGTAACAATTTTATTGTGAATTTTAATTTGAATTATACGCTCGTATATATATATATATATATATATATATATTAATAAGGATGAACTAGTGTGAGGACCACCATAAAATGTATTTCGAACGAGTTAAATAAGGGAAATGATTTAAGTACAGTCTACTTAAAAATTAAAGTTATTTTTTACATACTTTAGGAATTACATTTTACGAACTAAATGTAAAAGTAACTTTCCTTTGATAACATTCACTATAATGCATAAAAATGACCCCGAAACCTCGTTTAAGGAACATTAAATGTTTGAAATAAAAAATATTTGTAATATAACTTGACCAAAACGGTAGAGACAGCAAGTTTGTTGCGATAGAGTAGAACCTTGTGAACGACGTTATAACGAAGATGTTATTCATTATAATATATATATAATAATAATATAATAATAATAATAATACTCAGACATTTCACACAGCGCCATCTAGTCCCAAAGTAAGCTGCATAGCGCTTGTGTTATGGGTACTAGACAACTGATATACTACTTATATACTTTTTTTTTTTGTAAATATATACATATTATACATAAACACCCAGACTCGGGACGGGAATCGAACCCGCAACCCCCGTTTTACTTTCCGACGCGCTAAACCGTTGCGCCACAGAGGTCGTCATAGGTAGGTAGTCATTCGGTATTTATGTATTAGGTATTTGTTATTAGATATGTAGGGACCGCGACGCTCGGCTCTCCGTCCTCTCTGACTACCCCGTTAGAGATACAGCGTGAAGATATGCATGTATGTATTAATTATGTGATGTCACCTAATTACCCCCATACAACATAAAGTTATTTGGTGTGGTTGTTCGGCAAAAACCTTCTAAACTGAGGTCCCAGGTTTGATTCTTGGCCAAGTTAGGTAAAACAATCTTTTCTAAATTAATAAGAGTCTGGGTGTTATTCGGAGCCCCCACAAATCGTTGCGCGGTTCCATAGTAAATTTCTATTGATTAGTTTGGAGTTACAGAAACGGTATATTTTTCAGGAGTATTATATTATACAGATATGTTATTTACCATTGGAGGTAGACAGACCGTCGAGGCGCAACAACATCACTTCTTCACACCGCATCTAGCAACAAGTATTTAGGCTTACATATGACAATACGGCAATACGGAACCGTATATCGACAATAATACATGCATTTGATTCAAATAAGGGTCAAATTTTTTTTAATAAACTTTATTACTTCAAAATCATGCCTGCATTAATATTTTTTCTTATAATTTCTTTTTGAGTAAGCAATTAATTTTTAAACACTGCGATAAAATTGTGGGAATTTGAAATATTTCAAACGCGACGCCATCGGTCAGGCGAATGTGACGTAAAGTCTTTGACAACTGTCACCGAGAGCGTAGCTGTAAGGCTTTTGAGTATTTGCGTTTTAATCAGTTTCATCGTGATTTCATTGCACATTTAGAAGTGAAAATATATTTTTTTGTAAGAAATAATGCGAAATCTCCACTCGTTTGTTTGTTGTTATATACTATTATGTTATATATTATTATGTTATAGACTACTATATATTATTATGTTATAGACTATGACGTCACACCAAGCGCGCCAAAATGGCGAGCGTTTAAAGTGCCCGTGTCGGTTGCTATTTTTAACTTTTTTTAAACTACTTTCAGTTACTTTTTTGGCGTTGAATATCTTTTTACTATTATATAGCGATGTTAACTATTAAATAAATATGTAAAAAAAATACATGCATATTTAATTTTTATTTAATGTATTTCAAGCTGCCAGTTTTAAATTTCTATTAACTCGAAAAAATAAAACTTGTTACGTACGTACGCGTTCATAAGTACATATGCGCTTTTTTTATTTGAGCCTTGTTTCTCTGTTGTCTATATTCTTAGGTAAAAACTTCAAAGAGGTGTCGATGGAGTAGGTATATATTTTTTTTGTCGTCTGTACTAGCTAATCTAACCCACAACTGATGGAACTGAAATGATACGATTATACCACTCCGATTAAATGTTCGTTAGACTCCGAGAAATCGCTGTTAAACATGAGAAATCTCTCGACTGCACTTTTGTTTTGAACCATTTGATGATTTTTAAATGATAATAATTGTCGATTACCTGTCTTTTTGACCTGGGGACTGGTCAGTGCAACAAGAAATGTAATATTTACTTTAGAAATACATAAAATACAAGAAATACGATATTCAATTGTATTTTTATTCCAGAACTAGGTTAGTTTTTTTTTTTCTGAAATAGGATAGTCGACTGCTTTTAAAACACAAAAAATTCTGAATATAATTAAGAAAAATAGCCTGAATAAGTATGTGTATTTAAAACATTACCTAAAAATTATAAATTCTTATAGAAGTGTTTAATCTTATACATTTCTTACAATAAGGATGCAAGTTCACTGTAATTATCAGTGAACATAAACCGAGTTTTTTAAGAAAAATAATGCATGTAATATTCCAATAAAATAACATCGATAAATACGTATGACCTATCACAATCGACCATCGATTATAACTTAATCGAGTTACGATTTATAGAAATAATCGGTCATTGATTTATGCCTCACTTGTTTTTGACTGAGGAACTTTATAAAACATATAATCTTATGATAATGAGGCTAGAGTTGTTTTTTGTATGATAAAGTGTAGTGTATGAATACAAATTGTATGAAAGTAATATCAAAGGGCCGAACATGCGCTGTTTGATACCCACAGTTGAATAAATCAACAAAAACGACGGGTGGCGATGAGTAATGTCCGAATGTATGTAGCTATATTGAACAAAGAAATGTGTGGAATATTCATTCATTAAAATTAAATATTTCGTGTCACAGATTATTAACATATCATTTTTTATTAAAAACAACTGATTACAGTATTTATCTATTTAACAACAATATTCATTAATTAATACAGACAATATTTTAGGAGATATCTCATTCATTCAGTCCTGCATTATTCAAAATTGAATAAGACTACTATGAAACTATACCCAATTTTCTAATCAATTACCGTCATGAAGTTGCCCAAATATAAATTCTCAGAAGCTCAGAAGAATCTAAAAGTCTTAAAAGAACACACTATGAAGTTCTTTCATTTACAGATTCATCATTTCTGTTAGTTCTCCTATTTGTCCACAGGACACAGTTTATTTATTTCATCATCTTTACACCACTGAGCTTTGATACAGATATGTTCATTGGTAATCCAAATCAAATGTAAAACAAAAACTTAAAAAATAAATTAAAAGAATGCAGAACAAAACTTTATTCGAAATTGCTACAGAGCCGTAATAATATATGTGTCCGACATGCTTTTAGCCATTTTTTTTTATTTTAAATAAATGTACATCTTTGACTTAGTTAAATAAAATACCTTTAAAAATGATAGAAAATATCTGAAACTCGTTTCTTTTAATGAAATATATTTTCACATAAAAGCTACAAAAAATCCAATAAATATAAAATGTAACAGAAGCACTGATCACTATAAACACACTATCAATTCTTCATCACAACTATTATGTACTTGACTATTCGACGGCTGCTTGACAACTGAACTCCTACAAGACTAAAAATCAGACTTCTATGCAGCCCCCCTACACGCAGGAAATCCATTCTACTCTCATTGTTATTACTAAAATGTTATAAAATATCACACGTGGGTGATTCATATAATAATTAAAATTTATGTGAAACGAACAATAGGTTATTAATTTACTTGTGTCACGGTGTACATAGTATAATTTCGCACTATTTTCCATTTGGGGACAACAAAGCGTGAAAGCACAACAAAATCGCATTTTGACAACACTTTTGGCAGTGAATATTTCTACTTACGGATAACAAGGTGGAACCAGATAAATGACAGTTCGTTAGACTGAAAAATAAATAGCCAGCTCATTGCATAATCTTTCTTGCTTTTCCAGATCGGCATTGTCGAATTTCTTTTTTCAAGAAATATTTACTCAAATACTACTCCATAGTATTTCGTATTCCATAACTAATTTTAGAGTATCTAACGCGAGAGATATGTGGCCCACAAATTAACAAAAACAAACAGAGTAATGCGCTCACAATATATATGAAATTAACTGTACTAATGATAATTAAAATAGATTGCGCGGTTTAGAAAGATAATGATTTTTTAATTCATCGAATATTGAATCTATGAGCTTATGCTTTTGTAGAGTTATGGTGTTATAATTATCTTCTAAATAAACCACTACTTAATTTCCAAAAATCGAACCAAAGGCTAGAATGCTTTAACTGTAAGTAACTAATCACTAAAGTGAAGCATCTGTCTTATTAATTCTGATACAACATTTATCAATTTTAATTGTCACTTAAAGTGCACGATACAAATAATATGTCGTGAATTAATACGACTCTCATATTAAGTATTTACATAGATAGATAAAGCTGTGTGTGTGCATTGGTTTATATGCCTTTGACTTCATAAGTGTGTATATAAAAGAAATTTTTTTTTTAAGTATTTTATTTATGATTTTCCAAATCAGAATTAATGTATTTGAAAGAATTGAAGACAGTGCCAAGATCCTTTGATTCACTATTATGTATGTAATAAGTAATATGTACCTAATACTAATATGTATGTAAAAAGTGTGTAATTCCTTACAATTGAGCTACAATTTTGTTTTAAATTATCATTTTAAATTGTTTATGAATTCGAATTACTGTTACGTAATTCAATTTAAAATATTCTCATAAAAGAATAAAATTAATACTAAATGCAATATTTCAAAATTGATATGATCACTGAGAGCCACTTTTGTGTCCCCTACAGAATCTAGTGGCATTCATATCGAATGTCTCCATACTTAGGAAGACACCTAGAACCATGTCAAACCATTTAAGACCTAATTTAGGTCTGATTATGGCCACATGACTGTGATCATTAATCATCGATCTGCACTGGCCCCGTGTGTTGAAGTATGACCCTTGACCCCTCTCTTTCTCAACTAATTTGTACTCAATAGTAAAATATTATGTAAGTTACTTCAAATATTTCATGATAATGATGGTGTTTCGCGAAATGCCTAGGTACTTCACAATTTACCGAATTTAAATTTAAATTGATGTCAATAATTTCAAATATCACATGTATGTCATTAGAGAAATATTTCTTCTTGGTGGTAGAGAAACGTTGTTTTCTAACATTTTAATATTCAAGTAAAAAGTACCACCCTCGAAAAAATGTTAGCACAATAACGCAGTGAGCTTAACCCTTATCCGTTCGCATAACTTATGCTAACAAGTTAGTTCGCGTGACTCTAGACTCGTTAGTTGGCTGAGTGTACCCAAGTAGCACAACGATGTCGTTTCGTCATGTCGACTCCATTGCTTTTTTGGTACTTATTAAGTAATAAGGTCTTGTCTTGAAAAAGGTAATGGAAAACAAAATTGGAGTCGTTGAATCAGTCATATTGTTATGGTTCAGTGGACAAAAATTTTAAAAGCACAGTCAATATTTATATATAACAGCTAGGAAGGTAAAATTTAATGAATTGAAGACCAAAGCTGACTTATGAAGTTCAACTAGCCATAGTGTTAGCTAACGTGACGTTATATCAAAAGCACTCATGGGTGAAAATTTGTAAAGAGAATAATGAGATTTGAAGAGACGATCTTTCGTAATGTAAATGTAAAAGCCACAATTCTTGGCGCTTCATCTTTTCGACTACCCCCTTAAAGATACAGCGTGATACTTGCAATAAGATGCCATATCAGGTATAACGAAATGAAGGAGTACTAATTACTTCCGAGCTAAATTAGAATTTTTTTTACCTAGTGACACCTCTGATCTCATTCAGTGAAGATCGTTTTTAAATTGATCAAATCGGGAATGAAACCCTTGTCTTAATGCAAGTTTGTGTAATTACTTTTAATTTAATACTAAAAGAAAAAATATATTATTGTTACAGTATCAAGCCACCATCGAAAGACGGCGTCACCAAATCTAACCCTAGTAAAAGACATCGCGAGCGTCTGAACGCTGAACTGGATACGCTCGCTTCGCTTCTCCCTTTTGAGCAAAATATTTTGAGTAAACTCGACCGCCTGTCGATATTAAGGTTATCTGTCAGTTACCTCCGCACGAAGAGTTATTTTCAAGGTAAGTGTATTGTACAAATAAATATTTCGAAAAAAGTTTCTATCGATGTAATAGTGAACAAAATAGCGAAGCAAGACTATGACAAAAATGATAATGTTTGTCTCAAATATTTGCTACATACGTACGTACTTAAAACCTAGTGAAATGATAAACTTTTATTATATTTAATTAACTTGCCGTTACGCGCACGCTTCAGTGAGCGTAAATAAACATTTTGTACCTAATTGATTTTTGTTTTAAAAATGGTACAGGGCCTATGGAATTAAAAAAAACCTACAGCAAACGTTTCCGCGTCGAATGGTCATAGTTTCATACCGATACATTCAGTAGTTTTCACGTAATTTAAGGACATTGAGAAAATCATTTTCATTAGATAATATAATAATAACATTTACAGAGATAAATAGTTTTTTAATGGCTTTAGAGAGAAAGTGGTACTTAAATAGTCCTTTTAATGAACGCTTAAGTTATTTGGTACTTACGTAGGTCATGCATAATGGGATTACAACCTCATGCTGTATGATTATAACTAAAAGTAATATCAATGTGTAATTAATTTTTGTTCCACATTTTATATTTAGTTTTTTTTTAAGAATTTTAACATATCCATTCTTAGCATTTCTTATAACATTGTCGTATTTTATCTTCAGCTACTTGGATACGTTTACAGACTACCTATTTATCGATATTAAACCTTTTCACTTACACCAAGATAATATCTGTTAATCGTACTTAGAATCAATGCTCGAGTACCGATGTATCGATTACTTATAAATGTGTTTCACGACACGTATTTAACGCTGTCAGTCGATTTTATAGCGTCTTACGAGTTATATTAATAAATGTACCACATCAAGCCTGTTCTCAATTCTGGATAAGTGTAATCGATATTTGATTCGATTTTGATGTAAATCGTTAACTACATAGTTTCGAAATAGTAATTCAGATAACTATTGAAATAAAAAATATTATCACCTCGAATATCGAAAATACATTTTTTTTAACCACTTAACATTAACTGATTCCGTTATGCCATCTGTTGTTTCAAAAACTATCGTTAAACATCAAAGTCTGATTTTCTTATACCTTAATGGGAGTTGTTCACCTCGAACCCGGTAATGGAGTAAAATTATGTATGTATGTAATTAGATATTGCAGTACTCTTAGTAAAATTATTAAATTTCGAAAAAAATTCGAAGACGCTACAAATCGTACTATTTTGAATGCTACACACTGGCAGATCTGTACACGTAGAAGAACTTTCTTAAATAACATATAAATATAAAAAAAAAACATTCAAAAGTACAAAATAACTATCCTTTACTAATCAAAACTCAAGTACAATAAAAATAACTTTATAAATACGATACACATAACTATATAATTAAATTTGAAAGTTACTGAAGTCGGCGCTGAGCCTACCAAACTAATAAACTTTCTGTTGTTGTACATTGATTTGGCACCGACTTCAATAACTGTCAAATTTATTTATATAGGTAAGTGTATCGTATTTATAAAGTTATTTTTATTTTACATGAGTTTTGATTAGTAAAGGATAGTTATTTTATACTTTTCAATGTGTTTTTTTGAAGACGGTTTAATTTTTTTCGTAATTTTTTTTTATTTTTTCTTTTTGAGTGACATTGGTTTAAACAAATATTAAAGGGCAGGTCTACAATTACTTATTTCTTTTCTGGAGCGCAACGACACACAAGAGAATCATAAATATAAATTAACGTTACAAAAAGTTCGCGTTATTTGGTGTTTCTTCGAAGTCCAAGCTCCAATACCGGTAAAATTTGAATAGGACCACCTCGAAAGTTTAAAAAAAAGGGATTTTCGAAATCAGTCCTTAATTGACGAAGTTATCAGTTAACATACATAAAAAAAATACATGCAGACGAACATAGAACTTCGTCCTTTTTTTAAAGTCGGTTAAAAATAAATAATTTAAACATAATTTGCAGTTGTTTTATTGAAATATAAGGTCTATTATTAAGGGAAAGAAAAAAAGATTTGTTGTAATAATAATTATTAATCGTACAAAAAATATCAATGAAACTCACCTTGGATTGCGTACGAGACGACTTATGCAACACTATAATTTTTCAAAGTTATGTAAAGGCGTCATTTTAGAAGACTTGACACTTTAAATATCGTCAAGCGCGAGTTCGTACTAAATGTACGATGTATATTAAATGGTAAATTCGTATAATTAATTTTTAATTACATGCAGTGTCGCCGTCGCCAATAAGTCCATAATTAGATGCGAAAAACTTCAGAAAGCTTCACATTATCGTATTCAAAACTGATAAATCGGACAACCAAATCAGACCGTGTGTAGTCTTCACGATAATTGGCCGAGCACATCGCACACCAAAAAACAAACCACGCTTTGCATATGTTCGCTACCAACATATATATCACTTAGTGAGTTATTAATGCTCTTTATAATTTTATTCCGTTCGAGTATCGAATATAAAAATCGGTAGGGGGTGATTGGAGTATTCTTTATCGTGCTCTGTCAAGACTAAGGAATCGACGACGTGTTCTGTAAGTTAGTAGTTGTTCTTATAAGTACAATCAAAAACAAATTACGTTATTGCTATTCCGTTCCAAAATTAAAAATCGGTCAAGTGAGAGTTTTACTTGCGTCCAGAGAGTTCCGTACGATATTTATAAAACAGCGAATTTGTTAACTTGATTTCTGGAGATTTACAAGACATAGGATGTTCATTATATTCTCCCCGTATCATCCAGTAGAGGTAAAGTCGAGTTACGATATCCAATTCGTCTCTTTTTTAATTCTCCTACGACATTTTAAAGTATTATCTATGTAGTACAACGTATTATGTGAGTAAATTTGATGTATCACTGCGCCAAACTTCAAATTTATTAGTCACGCATTATGTAGTTGCTAAGAAAATCGACTGTGGATAGTCTCATGAGCATTGAGCAATCTTATTGGGGTTTCGATTTTCGTTTTAAGATATGGAGCCCTAAAAAATAGAACACTCGGATTCACCACGGAGTTTTTTTGATATTTTTGATCTAAAAGGTAAGAATAATTATAGTAAATAGTGAATAGATACAGACGTGAACTTCAATGATTCAATTTCACACCTAGGATGAAGATTTACTCATCACAGGACACCCTTTTCTAAATCTCCAACACAGACGGTGAACTTCATAAATCTTGTTTATTATTTTTTACATTGAATTTTTTCGGGCTTTGCTTTCTTAATTAAATGTATTTTTTTTTAATTTCGTCTTTATAATTTATAAATAATAATAATTTTATTAGCCATTGCCACTCACGTAACAAATACAAATCTAATGTTACATTGTTCTTCAATATCAGTTTAACCATTTCGGCTACAAGAGGGAACACAGAATTAGACATACTATGTATATCCTATTTTTTTAATTTTTGTCCTTAATGTAAATAAATGAAATAATAAAATAATAAACGTCACTATAAGTGTAAAATATTGTATTTTAAAAAAAGTTAAAAATAAAACTTATTATTCTGTCTTATGTTTCGAATGAATCGTGTCACACATATACAGTGAACTTATTTATGATACCAATTTGATTCAAGAACATAGGCAACCTTCAGGTAACACTATAAATTAAAAACAAAACGCTTGACAAATAACCTCAATTTTTTCAATGCTGTGCTTGGATAATATTAGTATTATATGTGCATATTTCATAGTTTCGTGTAAATAACGGAAAAACAGTGTTATTATAATGCTATGTGTAAATTTAGCAAAATTTTAGTTAATCTCTTGTTACTGAAAGCTGAAAAAAATATAATATGTATATGTGTATAGACTCCAAAAACATTGCTCTCTTTAAGTTTCAAATTTGAGTAAAAACAATTTTGTTTGCAACCGTACCTTAGAAATATCGATAATTCTAATTAAAACGATTGTTAAAGCATCGATTACACCAAACTTTTCGATTCGTAAAGATTTCGGCGCGTCGCCGCGGGAAGCTCTGTCGTTACTAGCTGGACAGAGGTTTAAAAAAAGAGCAAAGTACCGGTAGCTTTTAAATTATTGGGTTATTCTTTGAATTCCATTTACACATTATTTATGCATGATTAATGTTGTAAAAATGGTTATGTATATGGCACTATAAAATACTTTTGATTTATACTTCTTTTACAAAAATGGAGAATTTTTTTAATGATGAAATCCAGCCAAATGCAAGACGTTACAGACGTGTTACAGATATGTACAATACAGATGTGTGTCGCAGACCTTTTTATTTATCTGCATAAGAAATTAAAGGAATTAAAACGTGTAAGATAAGCCAAGGCTGACTTACGAGGATCAAATAGCCGGAGTATTAGCTGACAGAAATGTCAAAAGCACTCGCATACCTAGGCGAAAATGTGTGAAGAGAATGATGAAATTTGACTAAGCGAAAGAAGTATGCAAGGACCGCGACGCTTGGCGCTCCATCCTCTCTAACTACCCCGTTAGGAATAAAGCGTGAAGATATGTATGTTTGTATGTATGTATAAGAAATTCTGCCCGCCACAATAAAGTTTGTCATGAAGCTTTCTATTAATTCACTGGAATGTGTCTAATAATAACAATCTTGATAACTTTCCTTCAATATACATTTCATTCTCATTATTTACATATTATTTTGTATAAAAATTGAGTGAGCTAGTTTTCTTGGAAAAACGAATGATCGACTATTTACTTTTTCTTCTCTTCTCAATACGTATAAAAATTTCATTTGTTATTACATTACAATTTATTTATTAAAAAAATAAACATTAAGTTAATTATGCACTATTAAATATTAAATTATTATTAGCCATTCACGAAATAAGCATGCATTAAACAATTTCGACTTGCACTTGACCGTTTTTTGTGTATTCACTCGCAATCTGCTCCGTTATACCTAGTAGGTATCGTATTTTCCCTTCTATTTATATAAATGCGTATAGCCCTGAAGACCGCACGCGCTATGGATAATTTCTTCCTACTACATCGGAGTATTGTATACATTCTCCCCCGCCGGTGCCTGCCGCGACGCCGTACCATCCGGAAGACTCGGGTATTGATCGTATGCTAATTCACTATACCAGTAACTTTATTGATGAAAAATCAGAACCGTACACGTTGTACTACACCGTTGAGTGTTTTGTTGTCTTCTGAATTTAAAAATCAAAAGGCATTCATTTCCTATTGTGTATAAATATTATTGTATGTTTTTATCAATTCGACATTAATTGTATTCTCGTATCTGATAGAAATGATTTCTATTCTGTACATTTATCACTTATTCCGCTTAATTACTATACTCGCTAACTCTGTACAATATTTTATGAGTATTTGCCTTGTTCTATTATCTGCTAGTACCTCTGCTAAATTGTCATTTCCTATTTTTATTCCAGTTTCCAATTCTAAATCGTTTCTTCGGCTTGCGAAGACCGGACAATCTATTAATATATGAGGCACCGTTTCGTGTGCCTCTGGATCACAAGGGCACGACAGGCTATCTTTACATTTAAACCTGTGCAGGTATGCAGAGAAGCCGCCGTGCCCCGTGAGTATCTGTGTCAGGGTTGGAGTGAGCTTTATTTTCCTGAGAGTCGAAAGGGAGCCAACCACACTCGGGAAGAAGAGTTTTGTGATGGAGGCGGTCGTACCTTGCGTATATCTCTGGTTCCATTCATCAATCGTCAGCATTCTAATTTGACGCTTGATGAACGAAACCGGGCACGCGCTGTAATTAGGTCTGGTTTTAGTGAACAGGGCTGCTTCCTTCGCTAGTTCGTCGGCTCGTTCGTTCCCGTCAACCCCCGCGTGGGCCCTGACCCAGAATAATCTAAGTGATTTATTCCTATTGAATAGTTCCATGATATTCATTCTGGCCCGAACCACGAGGGGGTGGAGGGACCTACTTCCCACTATGGCATCCAGTGCCGAACGCGAGTCCGAAAGTATGTCGCAGCTGGACGAGGCGCTACAGAGAACCCACTCTATTGCTACGGATAGGGCCAGCAGTTCCGCCTGGAAGACGGTGCAACACTGGTCCAATTTCAATTTATTTGCCTTGACTTCCGCTGCCCCGTTGTATTCTTAGATTAGATTAGATATATTTACTTCATATTATCAATGTCAGTTTTACAAATGTTATAAAATGTGAAAGCATAACATAATCGTCAAAAATAACAGGAACATAACATTAGAAAAGTAAAAAACATTTAAATTCAAATGTAAAATAATAAATATCTTAAATGTCAAAAAGATAAAAAAATAAAATATCAATTGTAGATATACAAATACGTATTTTACAAATGTCAAAAATTTTAATATTCATTTGTTGAATAATATTCCTTATCCAACAAAATGTTTTTCAGTCGGCGACTAAACTATATATATACCAACATCATTAAGGACTTTATTTCTTAAACAAATACATACCTAGATCTCAGTGAAGTTCGTTATTTTTTCTTTGGCTTCACCGTTGTTGAAAAAAAAGCATATAAGCAACTCCATAATATTTACGTCATGCCATGGTTAGTAGTAGCTGTAAATAATTACAACTTAACAACTTCGAAACTGCCATTTTATTTATAGTTGAATACCAAAAATCCCATTCTGTCGCATTAAGCTTTTTAAGCTTTTTCCACAACACATTACGAAACCATGATGGATTACTACAGCTTATCTTAGATTATTGTTTTTTCGTGAAACACTCAAGTTAATGGCTGGTCAACTGAGAGTCGCACGTGAGCGAATTGAGACCCCTGAAATATATAACATTGCGTAAAGAAAATGAAACAAAATATACTATCGAAAGGTCTTACTTTGTAAGTCAGTTTTAATGTTAGATGAAAAGAACATAAATATTTTAACAAAAAACATTACGTACCATGCATTTTATGTTTCAAAATATCAAAACGCTGCTGTTAATATTACGAAAATCATTGGTACTTGAAGTTTCCAGTTTTGACTGGAACATTTTATTTTTTAACCTACAAGATGTACTGTACGACGCACGTACATGGTTTTGTAATTACTTTATTTATTGCATTAACTGCAGTTTTGGCGAGCATCAAATTATTGTACTTTGGTCGCGACCTAATATCTTTGTTTATATAATATGCAATACGCAGATTTTCTTTGTTTCAAGTTAGTGTTCGATTAGACGCGGATCGGAGTTGCATTTTTATTTATCTTCGTTCCTATCGTCCACTCATTTACATTTGCATAATTTTATATTCTGCAGATTTTAATTGCATTGATCTTGCAAAAGACATACGTACATCATAATTTCTCGCTATATGAGTTAGGTGGACGGATTATCGAACAGCAATAAAATCACACTTTGGGCGACAGTGTAATGAAAACAAGTGTGTCAAAATCGGTGTGCTGTCATCTGATTGGACACATCGAGATTAGACATTGAATATTCGAAAATAAAGAGGCGGAGAGCTATGGACGTGATTGTCGTTTAAGTAATATATTACTAAACTATGGAGTTTACACTCATGTTATGGGCCATCACTAGCTATAAATGTTCCTTTCAACTGTTTGCATGAAATAGTAGTGAAAATCAGAGAGACACTAAGAGGATCTCGTATTAATGTTTCATTCTTGAAATTTTGGTAGGGAATCCTAAAAAAGGAAATTTATTTTGTGGCCCGCAAAGTATAATTGGTCGCCGCTTATTTTTAATCGATTGACCACCCAAGCCATGTGTAGTTGGAAAAAATACTAATTTGTCACATCGAAAGTTTATCGCTGTGGAGGTAATTGTTTTGAAAATCGAAAGTTGGCATCTGATAAGAGAATTAATTTTGAAACTGGAGGCCAGATGGACGTAGCGAGTTAGGTATAACTAATTATGACGTAATGACTAATACGTTAGAGGATTAGCAACCTTATGATTAGTTTCTTATTAATTGATTAATATTAATGTTTTATTTCATTTTTATTTATTTAACAATTTATGTACACAAAATACAAATAAAAGAAGAAAACATGACAAGAAAATATTGCACAAAGGCACTGCTTATTTCATGAAGAAATCTCTTCCAGCAAACCTGTGATGGGAGACATATATAAAAGGAAATTTAGTGTGTACAACTTATATTTATACTTATATATATATATACACACACATACATATACATATATATATATATATATATATATATATATATATATATATATATATATATATATATATATATATATATATATATATATATATATATATATTTATAATATAAGTATATATAATAGGTAAGTATATATAACAAATTTATGGGACGGGAACTTTAGAAGAGTTCTAAGATGTGCTCTGCAGGGAGCATAGAGGGCGTGCAAAAGAGAACCGCTCCCGTAAGTAGGTTGGATAAGACTGGTTATGAAGAATATTGAAGAGGAGACACATAGTACTCGAGTATTCCTGCGAAAACGAATGGGTAGCCACTTGAGATCCTTGCGAAAATGAGACACATGATCAAATTTCTTCAGTCCGAAAATAAACCGTACACATAAGTTTTGCAAGCACTCAAGTTTATTTAAGAGCTCCTCTGAGGCATCCAAATAGCAAGCATCGGCATAATCTAATATAGGTAGAATAAGACATTGGGTAAGGGAAATCTTAGTTTTTAGAGGCAAGAAGTTTTAATTTAAATACTAATTAATTAATTCTTAAGATACACTAATCGTGCGACCCCAAACCAAACACTAGATTTGTACTATGAATATCGCAAAATTAAATATGGGAACACCTAATAAAATCTGGACTCTAAGATAATTCAAAAAAGTTCTCCTCTTAAATTGCCTTAGTGAGGAATCGATCTGAGATCCTTGACTTGGAAAGCTTGCTTACAGTCTTACAGATCTGTGTATACAATATGTCGACCAAATAACAACTCTACAGGTAAGTGAAGTGCATAACAGGTTATGTGTTATATATTTCTTGGGTAAGTAAATACTTATTTTGGATGTGTAGTAAGTAGAGTAAGTGTAGTAAGAAAATTGTAGTAAGTAAAAAGTACGCGTTACCTACTTCCTAGGTTATCATAATTCTATTTATTTTATTAGAGATTTCACGTATTTTACAGTCTAGGATTTCGAGTTCGGTTTCCAGTAAAGTCGATGTAGGAAACGAACATTTAAATTGTCCTGGGGTACGGGTGTTATCGCAAGCCCAAGCAGTTCATTGTGTGATACCAGCAGTACTTTATTTGAAGTCACATATTTTAGTGTAATTATCTGGACTACAAATTAATGATTAATTAAATAATTAATATTTAGATAACATTACCTTATGGATACATATGTATATAATGTGTTACGATGTGACTTAACGAGGTTTAAAGTACATGTGAAGGTATATCGTAACACATTTAGAGGTTAAATGAAGAAATATATAATTATGAAATTACACACGAAAATAAAATAAAAATGAACACAATGCTTCTCCACGGTATTCTTGGCAATACACCTGACTTCAAAACTTTGTTGTTTAAGGTAGGTAAGTACCCATTATGCATTTAGATTCAAACAAATATTATAACGTCACAATGGCAAAACTGTCTTTATGTTGTAGCATAACGACAGTTACAAGTAAATAATTGTTAAGAGCACGCATCACAAACTATTTAATTCCTATTTATTCATTTTTGTCCTCAATGTAAACAAATGTATCGACTATGATATTTAAACCATAACTAAAGATGAGGTAGTTCGCAAATGATTGATTCCGTTGTCATACTTAGTTATTAGTAGGACAAATATTTTTAGAATTTTTGTCCGTTTGTATGTTTGTGCTTCTGTAAAAACCACCAAGAACTAAAAGAATAATTAACGTCATGATAAGTGTACAATTCGTATTTTTAAAAAACACTTAAAAATAAAGAATAGGAGATTATATTGTTTGCGCGTAAACAATTACAGTACAGTACAGGTACGTTATTTCCTTCGAAGCCTTTAAAACTCTTTACATAAAATTTGAATTATAACATTAACCTTTACTTAATTGCCTATTTTATTGAAAATTTTTATATTTCTCAAGCAGAAATTCAGTAATAAAATAATCACGGCACAGTTATAAACATGTTAGGGTCTCGAAAAAAAATCTAGCCCCAAATTTCTATTGTTATATTTTATGACTGCTTTATAACAGTGGAATTAAAAGGTGCTTTATAAAAGCTAACAGCGACTTTAACGAACTGAAACGAGGCTGAAACAGCTCGTAAAAACTTAGCGATAATCGACAATCGTGCACACACATGCATAGTTTACAGTGTGGGTGTTGTGTACACAAAGTACAGGATGTTGAAAAAAAATCAATTTTTTACGATGAAACAAACATGCATAATTTTTATAGAATCGACTATATTTTGTTACTTGTACTGTTACAATAAAACGCTAACAATATTGATTCAGAAATGACATTTTTTATATGAAACCATCGCACATCGATGTGTAAATGAAAATTAGTAACACATTTCACTTTTTCTTATAGCGTTGTGTAACTTTTACGGGTTTTTTAAATGATTAATAAATAATAGATTTAGAATTTTAAATAAATAATAATATTTTGTTATAATAATGTATCCAACAATTATTTATCAACAATGATCACAAAAGGAGCGGATCCTAATTATTCTGGTAATTACAAATTCATAGTAGTGTTGTAAACATTTGGGTGTTACTTTGAGAAAATCTATTTTATGTGATGAATTCTTATAATATTTAGCTATCGTTCGCCTAAGATCTCAATCTTGTTAATCAACAAGTGTTTTACCTTGTAATGAAGCATCTTCAGAAAATTACAGAGATCGGACTAGGTAAACTAACTAGCATTGAATGTAATTCATGAAAATGTAATTTGTGCAATAAATGTTATTCGATGTTTTGGGTAGAAGATAGCTAAACAATTCATCACATCCATAGTACCTAGTAACTTGTTTTTAAATAATGCAAGTACAAAAGTATTTTATTTAAGAATGTACAGTATTCTATTAAGTATTACATATTCATATTTAAAATACGTTATTTAGCAAAAACGTCAAATAATACCATGTGACAAGATCTACAGAAAAATGAGAAAAATTCTACCAATTCCACACAAAACTAATACAAACCTTGAACAAAATTTTGTATCAAATTGTTAACAACCTGTATAAAATAAGTTGGGCGGTGACTGCCCGCCCTACGCTTCGCACTTATAAAATATAAACTCTTTGTTAACCAAGCACACAAAGTAGTCGATTAAACCTAATCCTTTTTAGACCTTTATGTAACAGGAGCTTTACACAACACCAAGTGAAGATGGCGCTTTAAAGCAAATATTAGAAAAACCGTCTTCAAAAAAACACATTGAAAAGTATAAAATAACTATCCTTTACTAATCAAAACTCAAGTACAATTAAAATAACTTTATAAATACGATACACATACCTATGTAATAAATTTTGACAGTTACTGAAGTCGAATGTTAATCTCATAATTCTGATGAGATTTGAAGAAGAGAAAGATGTAAGAACCGCGAAGCTTGGCGCTCTGTCCTCTCTGACTACCCCGTTAGGGATACAGCGTGAAGATATGTATGTAATAATAATAAATATTCAAGACAATACAAACCGATAATCTGGTCCTAAACTAGATTGCTAGAGGCGTCTGCCAGTACACCCAGACCCGAGACAACCTAGATAAGTTCATTTCATAAATTGACCCGTCCGGGAATTGTACCCTGATCTTTTTGCGCTTAGATACAACACCTAAGCTTCTGTGCTATCAAGGTCGTCTTATCTCTAAATATAATGTCACGGATTCGAATCCTGGTTGCGGGAATTTGGAAAGTGAGCTTCAGTCTCTGAATTGGCTTGGAGTCTGCGTTAGTTACGTTCCTAGGTTACAAGTAATGTCTAACCGAAGTTTTGGTTCTGGTTTTGGCAAAAAACCTGCCGAAACTAAGATAGAAACTATGTTCACCACAATTCGTGAGTCTTCGTGCTGCGTTTAGCTGTGATTGGCGCAATGGGAAGTTACCTCCCCAGATATCACATAATGGCGAATGAAAGTATTATTTAATAAGCATTAATGAAAGAAAATAATCCCAACACCATACTACGACCTGCACAGTTTCTAATTGTCGTAAAGGATTATTCACAAAAATTCGGTGGAGTATGTACAATCAGCAGGGCAAAGTTTATTAAATATAACAACTATAACGCTTATTAAATATTATTTGAAATATAATAATAATAATAATACTCCAGACAATTACACAGATTGTGTGACCCCAAACTAAGCTAACTGTCAAAGATAATTAATTATATAAATGTTTGTATCGTATTGATAAAGTTATTTTTTTACCAGAGTTTCGAATAATAAAGAATAGTTATTGTGTACTTTTCAGTGATTTATCTTTTGTCTGTTTGATTTTTTCTTAAAAAGTTTTTTATTTCTCCCTTTTGAGTGACCTTAGTCTAAAAAAATATCTAGGGTAGGTCTACAACTAACTTCTTTTCTACATCTGAAGCGAAATAATACACAGAAAATCTTCAATATAAATAAAACTTATAAGCAGAGACCATTATTTGGTGTATTTTCGAAATTCAAGCTCCAATATCAGTAAAATTTAAATGGGACCACCTTGAACTCAACAAAAAAAGAATCAATATATTGATCCACATCAACGAAGTTATCGGTGAGCATACGTTAAAATAAACATTCATACAAACGAACATAGAACCTCCTCCTTTTTTTGAAGTCGGTTATAAATAATTTTCGACTTCTCTTTATAATATTAGTATAGATTATGCCAACGACAACCGCGAGGAAAATATCAGAGATTCATTTGTAAAGTTTACTAATTTCAAATATGTACACGAATCATTGTTTACATTTATTATTTCACAAATTATACCCAAATGCACATAAACCAACACAAAAATATTATGTCTTTACATTTTTGTGTGCTTACTGCGTGCATATTTTTACATTACGAAAAGAAGTGGGAAAATCTAGACAAGTCTACGAACAGTTGATACATATCAAAGACAATATTATTTATGTATATATCACAATTCATAATCTATTTCAAATATTTTTTCATTGTGGCGTGCTGTGTGAGTGGGAAATGGGCACCAATACAGAAAAATTCAATTTCTAGATTCATTTAGCTAGAGATTAGCTAAAGAGAGCAACCAGACAGATTTTTTTTTACTTGCTGCTTCCCCTGATATCAATTCAGGGTTGTTTTCTAACTCATAATTTCTTACATATATCGACATTGTTGTTCTTTTTTAACTAATTATTACTTACTAAACAATATTTCTTACACACTATTCAAATAAATATATTTATCTTTTTTCCATCTTATATACCTATATTTAGCTTTATTTCTAATTCTTACATTAAAAGACTTGACTAATTTCAACTTATATATATTCTAGTCTAGTCTAGTCTTCTAGATAGATAGATAGACAGATAAATAGTTTATTCGGAGCACAGCACACAATACAGGAAATGGAAAAGCAATCAAAAAATACATAAAACAATAAAAAGGAAAAAAAGCGAAAAAAAAAAATAACGAACAAAGAAAAAAAAAACGAAATGTGCCTGACATGTGCTGTGACTACGAAGAGGTCCTGGCTCAGCATTATGTTGCAGACTGGCTACAACGCTGGTATTCTGCCAGCACCCAATAGTTGAACGTGCGTTTTCTGAGTTTATTATAAAATGACTGTTCTCCTCAGTGCCCTTGTGATGACAAATTGAGCCAATATAATTTATATAATTATAAGTGAAGAACGTGTGTTAGGAAAAGGTGCTACATACATCATATATAGTGTGAGAAAGAAAATACTATAACTAGTATTATTACATTACTATTATTAAAGTATAATTATGTAAATTTTGTACAGAATAGTCAATACATAAATACGAATACTTCTATTGTTTTATTCTGCAATTTTCTTCTTTGTGTCTATAACTGTATATCATTACACAATTGTGACACAATTTCCTTAGCCTACTTATTTTCCTTTATCACAACAATCATTATTTCTCACGAAATTTTAATAATTCGGCTCTGCTAGTTTGTTTGCCATCAATGTAGGAAGATTGTTTACACTCGATGGTATGTCAAGCCTCTGTTCTAATTTATATCTATCTTTGGCAAGAATAGGGCAATCGAACATGAAATCAGGCATTGTTTCTAGTACGTCAGGTTCCAATGAGCACGACGGGTCCCCTTTACACTAGACAAAATGCAGGAACCAGAAAGATTAGAATGTATAATTTCTCATTACACCACCGCCAGTCCTTAATTTTTCTTATGATACAAACTTTACCAAAAAATCTTCAAAACGCAAGTGAAGCCACGGGCAGAAAGTAGTGTACTTGAACCAATTTTGTCATATTATATTGTTTCTACTTTTCAAGCTACGTCAATAAAATTGCATATAATAAAACATTCTTTACAATTCACCAACCAATGGCACTCGCATAAAAAACGCAACCCCCAAATAAGGGAGCCTCTTATATACAGGGGGCATTGAAATTACCGAGGGTAGTTTGTAAAATTCGCCGACTCCTCAGAGGGGTGCGGGACGTGCGCTCGGGGGGAGAAACAACCCTTAATGGAGGGATTGCGTGACAGAATTTCGACAGTGACCCGACTTGGCGTATGAAAGTGAAAATAATTGTATAGAGCGGTTAATGTGTATTTAAGGAAAACAATTTATTTTATTCAAGTAAAAGCATGGAGTGAAATGTGTAAGTCTATTCATGGTCGAGATTCGCATTCAGTACTTCAGTAGCTAAAGAAAGATTTAATTACCAAATTTTGATTAAATAGAAGACTAGATATTATGATACAAGTACACACACACATACAGAATCACACCAGTACACATATATTATATTACAGTAAAAGTGAGACAATATGATGTCACTCGAATTCCGATTAAATAAGGACGTATCACATTGTGATGTTCCTCTCCACTGAAGAGGTCCATGCGTCAGGCGCTGATATTGTATCTTTTTTTTGCTAATAACAATATTACATTTTATTATATCTTCTACACAAGCTTCTACTTATCTAGCAAAGTGAATTAAAAAATTACTACTTGCGATCATCGACATTCTAAAACTGAAAAAAATATCGTATAACGTTACATAACTTGGAAATTTTATAGACGATAGTAAACAGGTACCATATTCTGAGAGAATCAGATTAACATTCTTTTTCTCTTTATACAAGAAATATTTTAATTTTAGTTGTATGGACTCAGTAATAAAAAAGATCGTAATTTAAAATACTATATTTTTTTAATAAATATGAATGGTAAATATGAAAAATATGAGTTGAGTTCAAATTTGTTTAAACAGCTTCTTTATATTTTTATTATTTACACATTTCCATACTATGAACCTATGTTCACTCGTAAATCACTCTGTGTGACAGTAATGATTTAAATTGCTCTGTGTATTATCATTTTAAAACATGGCGGTGCTAGCAGCTTTGTATAATTAGTAGGTATATGAACGCGCCACGGAAAATTTTATTATAACCAAATTGTGAGCAATATTTTCGTAAATATTTTGGAATGGAACTTGTTTGTGTACCGCTACGTTTCACAAACAGACATAAATAAAAACCACAGTCTATATACACATAAAATTTCAGGTGTAAGTGTAAATACGGTAAGACAAGACATGCAGCACAAATAATATTCTTTATTCAAATTATTCTGCCATTAAAAAATGTTTCAATGAAGTTTGTTTTTCTTATTACAGTATTTCTTATTATTATTCTTATTATTACATTTTAATTACAGCTTTATTAAATAGATGAGACCTGATTATTCATAATAAAAAAATAACGACCAAATCAAAAAATATAATTACGAATTAAAAATAATTGGCTAATTGCGAGTCGTATTTGAGCAATTGGTGTTCCCTACTGAAGGTTGTTACCAACTGCTAACCATAAAACAAAGACTTGTCGTGGGGCTTTCTTTCCTAATAGAAGAAAATATTTCAAATGTAATGTAATTCAATTTATGCCTTATTTGTATAAGGCTTTTTTTTCTGTCCTTATGTCATGGCGCACAGATTAAAGCATTTGCCAATGTCACGTATTAATAAGTAGAATCAGAGCAAAATCAGAGTATACGTCCATGGTAGAATTACAATCACAAGCAAATTCGTTTTTTTTCTTATTGTAAAACTTCTCCTGTGAAGTGATAGTAGGCTTTACTGAAGTTATAAAAGAGTTCTTGGAAGAGCGCAAGAACTTCAGCAACATATGTTTATTTAGACCTACTCCATTCTTTTCACTTACACAGAACTTTAAAACACAATATACTATCACATTTGTACTTTAAAAGTCCAAAAATGTAAAAAATAGAAAATTTAAATAAAATGACGACCTCACTTCTCCCGTTCCCACCAAAAAGTCATAATTATTAATATATTGTTAGTATACTTAATGTATTACACAAGATAAACATCTTATACATACAAGTCGAAATTATTATTTTTTTTTTATTATTATTATTATATTAAAATTATTGCTCTCAATTTAACATCATTGTTTGGCGGGAACGCGAGAAGTGAGGTTGTCACTTTAATTAGATTTTCTATTTTTTACATTTTTGGGAGTTTTAAAGTGCAAAAGTGATAGTATTTTGTGTTCTAATCTAATGTGTCGTAATAAGTGAAATGAATGGAGTAGATCTAAATAAACATGTGTAGCTGAAGTTCTCACGCTCTTCCGAGAAGTCCTTTATAACTTCAGTAAAGATTACTACCACTTTAATGGAGAAGTTTTACGATAAGAAGAAGAAACGAATTTACTTCGAACATGATTAATACGTGACATTGGCAAATGCGCTAATCTGTGCGCCATGCCATGAAGAAAGAAAAAAAAATGGTATCATATTATGTATACCAACTTAAATTTTTTGATATAACTATATTTTTTTAACACCACTCGATTTTCTTCTAAAAAATTCGGTTCACATTAGCGTTAAAAGTAAATTCTTGTTAATAAACCTTAATTTCATTAACTTAATCTACAATATTCATTAATAACAGACTAAATTCCTTTCAAAATAAACGTTGAAACTTCGTACCTACATTCAGCTATATCAATCATGCAGCGAAGTTATCGTTAAATCTTCGCTAATTTATTTCAAATTAGGAACGATTGTAATAAATAATCCTTTTCAGGCTACTTAAGTTACTTTCATTAATTAAATGGTGGTCCTGGTGCATTCACTCACTCGAATGCATACGTAGGGTAAAATGTAGCATTCCTATGATTGTCGCGGAAAAATTATTGTGTTTTTTTACTATTCAATTATTAAGGCGACGCATTGATAAACATTAATTTAATCTAAAATAGACCTTCTGTTCTATACAAACGTGCGCGCGCTAGCTTATAAAAAATACGAAAAAACTGTTATTTTCCTTTATTTTCAAAACTATAATTAATTTAAAAAAATCCAACTGTCATTTTGAGGAATATGTTTAAAGTAAACTATACAGAAAATTTAGAAATATAAATCGGTCTCATTGCTCCGAAAAATGTAAATCTCTGTTTTAAGAGAGGTTTCTTTAATATTTTTTTTGTGTTACAAAAGTTAACCAACCGTGTAACGCAACTGTCAAAATGAAGTCAATGAAATGAAAAATTAGGATACCAAATATCACTGTCACACGTTTTGTAGTCACTTAGAAAAGTTGAGATGCCTCGCGTCAAAATTTCCAATGCGTCGCCTTAATATTATTATACTTTATGTAAGAAAGTATGTAACCCCTTTTTAAAAATAATTCAGTTGCTGTTGTGTAGCAATCACTTTCGAATTCATAATTAGCTCGTGTACAATATTATTTTTTTAATAATTCATTAAATTTTATTGAACTTATAAAATAATCTTCTGTACTGTATTCCTGTATTGTTCTGTAAAGAAAAAAAAATTTTTTGAAAGAGGTGAAGAGAGACAAGAAGAGAGCATTTCTGAAAGAGATTCTTTCTTCTGAAGAAATGCTTTTTTTTATATTCTCCCATTACACAAATATTTCTAGTAAATCTTCACAGATACAGTGACGGAAAGATATTCAAAAAGTAAAATTTTACATTCTTGTAATTATATGTAATGCGAAAGGAAGAAAAAATAAAAAGAAAAATTAAAAAAAACTCTGAAGCCTATAGAATAAGTATGTAAGCAAGATATTTAATATTGTAGCGTATTAGGATATGTATATTGGTATTATGAAGATCAAAATAGCTAGAGTGCTAGCCGACGGAAATGTCAAAACACTTGCATCATACCCAGACGAAAATGTGTGAGGAGAATGATGAGATTTGAGGAAGCGAAAGAAGTATGTAAGGACCGCGACCCTTGGCGCTCTGTCCTCTCTGACTACCCCGTTAGGGATACGCCGAGAAGATATGTATGTATGAATGTATATTGGCCTGTGAAAACACGCTTGTGCATAATTATAGTATAAGTAATGTACCACGTGTTGAGACTACATCTTTCTTTACTATGGCGACATACGAGTAGCTAACAAGTATACGTAGTTGTAAGTATGTATATTTTTCTTCAGTTTATGATAACGTAACTAGCCAATGGTTTTTTTTTGTTTATGGCAACATAATTAACAAAGTGGCAAATCTCGGACCAAGAACCGAATGGACAAGCCATAGTAAGTTACCGCTCTTATCTCCGTGTGTCGAATGAATTTTCGTGTCTCTTTCTATCTCATTTTCCGTAACCACGAGTAAAAAACTTACCTATAGTAAGTACGGCAACCTTGCAGAGTTATTGTAATTCATGTCAATTCATGACCGACTTCACATACATTATCGAAATAATTATTTGCATAATAGATATAGATATATTCACGCCGTATCCCTAACGGAGTAGTCAGAGAGGATGGAACGCCAAGGGTCGCGGTCCTTACTCCTTTCGTTTCCCCAATTCTCATCATTCTTTTCACACACTTTCGCCTAGGTATGCATAATACTAGTAAATAAGTGTTTTGTCTACTAGTATTAAAAAAAAATGTCATATCTTACAATATTTACTAACGGGTCTATGTCGCGTTTATACTTGCATATATATGCATTGAATGAGTGTAGGTAGTTGAAAAAAAACCGCACGCTACAAAGACGTCATTCATCCTCATCAGTCTGCCCGTAACCACGATCGGTGCAATCCGGTCGAAACGTCGGGATAAAATAGGTAATTAGCCTTAAAGTATAAACGCGACATAGACCCGTTAGTAAATATTGTAAGATGTGTACAAGTCGTGAAAGTTTAAAAACATTTAAAAAATGACATGTTCAGCTGTGTATTGTTACTGTTACTGTGTACTGAGACTGTTCTCTAATCACTCACATTAGTAAAAGTCCAGAAAGTCGATGAATAAAAAACGGACACACTCTTAAAGCAAATGCGTCGTCCATTTTCACTCTTGATCCGAGTGGCAAGCGAATTCTTTTTTCTTTTGTTTATGGCAATATAGCTAACAAGTAAATGGGTACATTATTTTTTATTGTAGTAATAAAGCTAGTATGGTAACCAGATATGTTTTTGTTTATGACAATGACATCAAGCCCGCCAAGCCAAACCAGTAAATATATTTCGTCCGTGCACCTGTCACAACTGACATTCTCAGTTACAAAACATTTGCTTAAAAATACCATAACTCATCTGTTACTTATTATTATTTGAGCTCTTATTATATTAATGTAGCAAACCTAGTACACGGTGTCATTTCATACTGATTAGCATAAACTCATTATACTCGACCAGTGTCCGACATAAATTACATTAATATGTCGTAATAAAAAAAATATTATCTGAGGCAGCGCCCTCTGGGGTGCGCTACGTTACATTTTACCCACAAAAACGGGTTTTATAACTTAAGGGTAACGTTATTTTAACATGAAAGTAACGTGTTGAACTTAACCAGCGAGTTAATTACAGATATAATCCATTCTAAGTTTTGGAGGACTTTTTGGAGGGAACGGGAGGAGTGAAGTTGTCATTTTATTTAAATTTTCTATTTTTTTACATTTTTGGAAGTTTTAAAGTATAATAGTCATAGTATATTGTGTTTTAAAGTTCTGTATAAGTAATAAGAATGGAGTAGGTCTAAATAAACATGTGTAGCCCAAGTTGTCGCGGTCTTTCAAGAAATCCTTTATAACTTCTGTAAAGCCTACTATCACTTGAAGAAGAGAAGTTATACGATAAGAAGAAAAAACGAATTTACTTCGAACGTGCTTCATGTCGATTCTACTTGACATTGACAAATGCGCTAATCTGTGCGCCATGCCATGAAGGAAGAAAAAAAAAGAGGCGACTAAGATGCCTGCGGGGTTGCGACCGATCAGAGTCGGAATTGATCGTCTACCCATATGACCCTGAACGCAGCGTGTATGGGCTTCCCTTTCGTGGCTCTGCAAGAGTGCTCCTCCTGACCAACCCTACAGATAGGCTTGGGTATACAACTCATACATAATTAGGCACATAGCTGGAGATGTATGGCGGTGCATGCCGTAGGATGTCGCGGACGGAGGATGACCACTACAGGAGTTTTGAGACGCTAGACGAAGAGTTCCAGTGCGCTGGGTATCTGTGTGCAGGTTTTCCTTGGTCAAAATAAGGATGAAGGTAACGTAGGGTGCGTTACTTTCACCCTTTTATTGAGGCATTCATTCGAAGTGCCTACTAAAACGCCTGAGTCTAGACACTAGAACAACAATCCAGTGTTCACTTAATTCCACTAAACGTTTAAAACAACTGAAGTCCACTATGCTTTGAACAATATTGATTCTAAATATGTTATTTTGACACACTTGTTATTGTATATTATACATCTAATACAAGATTAATGTTTTGTGTTAGGCTATTAACGTGTTAAATAATTAACTTGAGGTTAAATGCGGTCACGTTTGAAGCACCAGTGTGAACTTTTGTACTAAAGATTATATAATAAAAAACCATTCAACGCATGTTTATATGTATGTATGTGTGAATGTTTATATGTATGTATACCTAATATGTATATACAGGCCGTAAAAAATAGATGTGTGTTTTGTAAAAGTGAAAAAAGCCGCCCTAGTGCTAGGTGTATTTACGCAATTAAAAGCGTACTGTCAGTTGTTATCACGTTACCAATCGCAAAACGATGTATTTCATAGAACTTTTTTGTATAAAAAAATATCAAAAAATATATGTCTGTTTATTTTCCTCCAATGTACAATTTGTATTCATTGTTCATGATCTTTTAAGTAATTTTTGATGTGTAAAATCTTTCCTCTCGCTTTGCTGCAATCTGTGGGAGTGATTTCGAGAAAAGGGACTAAAGTGTGTAACAGGAAGCCGGGGAAGCGCGCGCTATTTGATTTGACCAATGAGTGCATCGGTGATAGAGTTGGCCGTCAGATGGTAATCATTTTTTTCAGGATATAATGTTAATGTTGCTTATTATTAGGATGAGATGTCAGATGTTATACGTCTGTAAGACTAGCTAGTTTTTTTTTTTTGAAGATTGGTCTGGTTTAAGCAGTTTTAGGCGTTTTCTTCCAGTATAAGTATTCGAATTAAAAAGCAACGCGTATTAACATTCACTTAATTTATTATTTCCCGTATTTAAGATCCGCAAAGTTATCTTTATGTCAATATTAGCCAGCGTGTGTTGTGACTCAATAACATTAATTCAACTATTTCGAATTTACACCATGAACATTGGTGATTATTGATATACACCGATGCATCTCAACATCCATTAATATTGGACATTCGCATTAACATATCTTCGGTTTAAAGGTAAAATTCATTAAATGACATATTGGCTTAGTTTTTTCATTTAGCGCAGTTGCCAGGGTGAAATCTTCTTCGAAAAAAAATTCGAGAAATAATATTTAGCTCAGTATGATTCCATTTTTGGAAAAATTAGTATTATGCAATTCATCACAAAAAATATTTAATTAATTTGTTAGCAGACGGAAATATCAAAAGCACCACATTCTTTTTGCACAAAAATGAAGAAAGGAATGCTTAGATGGTTCGGAAGAAAGAATGAGTGATGAAAGACTAACGAAGAAAATATACAGAGCGAAGTGAGTGGTAAAGGAAGCCATGGAAGACCAAAGCTGACTTATGAAGACCAAATAGCCAGAGTGTTAGCGGATGGAAATGTCAAAAACTTTCGCATACCTAGGCGAAAATGTGTGAGAAGAGTGATGAGGTTAGGGAAAACGACAGGACCTCAATTGATGCTGCGTTATCTCTGTCCACCCTGTTAGGGATACAGCGTGAAAATATGTGTTGTTTGACGGTAGAGTAATGAGCAATATTGCAATACGCTTTCATTATTCTATTATGCTGCTACAATTTCTTTATTGTCTTATTTTACGGCGTTACACTTCGTAATTATTTCAACGGTTTATAGCAGCTAGATATGCCAAGATAATAATTAACACAGACACAAATAATTAAATCTAATGATTGGTTTGCGTGAAATTATTAATTTCTAATCCAACGCGTCGGATCAGGTTTGATTACTTTAGAAAATCATATTTTACTTTAGTGTATGTGTTTAAAGTAAAGTACTTTAAAGTAAACAATTACATTACAACATTCATCACGTTATGGTATACTAGCGATCCACCCCGGATTCGCGCTGGTAGAAAGTTTTTTAGTAATATAATACAGCCCGTTTTCCTCGCCGATAATGTAGTCGTAGTCCATAGGTGAAATAATTTTTTAAATCGGTTGAATAGATTTTGAGTTTATCTATTACAAACAAATGATCTAATTTTTTCTCTTTATAATACTATTATAGACAATGAAGTGTTTTAGGAACTCTTTTAAGGCAAACTCTTAAAAACGAACACTTAAAATAACATCTAAATTTTTAGAGTTCTTTATACACATTGTAATACGGAACCCGTTTTATCATGTCCGTCTATCCATTTGTCTGTTCGTCAGTCCATGTCACAGCCAATATAATCCCACATTTTTACACCTATTTTGGTAAATTTGGTACAGAAGTGTAAGAGTGGAATTAGAATCCAAAAATGTAAACGGTTTTGGACTCAATTTTTTTATTTAAAACTTTGGTTGAAATTTGTATTTTTAACTGACTTTAAAAGAGGTGGAGGTTCTCATACATACATACATACATATCTTCACGCTTTATCCCTAACGGGGTAGTCAGAGAGGACGGTGCGCCAAGCGTCGCGGTCCTTACATACTTCTTTCGCTTCCTCGAATCTCGTCGTTCTCCTCACACCTATTTTCGCCTAGGTATACGAGTGCTTTTGACAGTTCCGTCGGCTAATACTCTAGCTATTTGATCTTCATAAGTCGGCCTTGGTCTTCCTTGACTTCTTATACCACTCATTTTTGCTCGGTAGATTTTCTTCGTCAGTCTTTCATCACTCATTTTTTCGATGTGCCCGAACCGTCTAAGCATTCCTTTCTTCATTTTTACAATAACACTGTCGTGCGACCTTGTCATACTGCGTATCTCTTCATTGCTTATTCTGCTCGCAAGAAAGATACCGCACATATTTCTAATAGATCGCATTTCTACTGAATTTATCATACTTTTATTGTATGATAAATAATTAAACTGAAAAAGACGTGACTTCAAAGAGAGAAATTTAAATTGTTTAAGATTTGTAACTTTGTCATGAAATATCTTAATGTATTTCTTTGCTGGAAGTGTTAAAAAGGTGTTATAATTTTGTATTGTATTACTGCTTTATCTGCTCCTTATAAGAAATAGCGCGAAGTTACGTATGTTTGTAACAATGTTAATTGTAGCGTAGTACGCTTCTAGTTAAGTCTAATTCCTTGGCATTATAAACGTATGTTTAAGTAAAAAGTAAGTCATTATCGGATTAAATCTATGTGAGTTGATGGAACATTGCCACTACACACACGATGTAGGTTATCTTGTAATTTTATAGAATAAAACGTATAATACGACGAGTCGCACATAGAGGGTTCTGTATAATGTCTACATATTGGTAAATTAAACTTTATTTTTGGAAATTTTTTGAGACCCTTTTGAGAATGCTCTCAAAGGTCTCTACCTGATAATCTACATTCAACCGAAGGAAACGCTAGTTTTTCGTGTTTTGTGAATGTAAAGGTCCATTTTTTGCCATTTGGCTACGGAACTCTAAAAACCGGCTGAGTGCAAGTTGTATTCGCGCAATCAATACTAATTCAATCTATACAAGTATATTTATGAATCTATGCAAACAAATAAAAATGAAGTTTCTGTCTTTGAATGGAAACATAAAGGCCTCTTAAGCTAATACAGTTATTTATAATAATAATACTCCAGTAAGAGCAAATAGCCAGTGTTAGCTGACGGTTTTTTTTTTTGTAAAAGAGCGGGCAAACGAACAAGCGGGTCACTTGATGGAGAGTGACCAACCGCCACCCATGGACACCCGCAACGTCCTGAAAATCACGGGTGCGTTGCCGTTCTTTATGGAAATAGGGAAAGGAGGGAGAGGAAAGGGTGGGTGTGATGGGCCACCGGCACTCTCACTCACCGAACGAAACACGACAGCAATAGATGCTAGTATTTCACCGGGCGAGCCGGCCCAATTCGTTCTGCAATGCAGCATGGCTCTACCACTCTTGTGCTTTACCAAATGTGAAAAGCACTCGGCGAAAATGTGTAAGGAGAATGATGAGATTTGAGGAAGCGAAAGTAGTTACAGGGTTAGGGATACAGCGTGAAGATATCTACGTATGTATATATGTATATTGCTCCAGTCAGTTACATAAATCGTGTGACCCAAAACGCACTAGACCTGTATTGTAGGTGCCACACAACGTGCTGGGGGAGCACTCAGTAACCCCCAGACTACAAGCCAATATAGAAGAGTTTATTGCAAAAATTTACCTGACCCTTGACCGACCCGAGACCTCGGCTTGGAAAACAGATGACAGACGGAAGATAGAATTTTTGCACGTAATCGAATTGCAAACACGCGTTTCTTAGATTTTGTCTGCCAGTATGTTTTTTGGCCGTGCTGATTTCTAAAACGGTGGAACTGATTCTGACTGTCTAGACTTTCATTGCCAGGTAGAGAGGTAAATGCTACTTTTTAACTCGAAAAAAATAAAATTTAACGTGTGAAACGCGTGAAAGTCATAAATAAACTCGTAAAATAGTAAATTATATTAATCATCGTTAAAGTGTCTATTTTGCATTTAACACTTTATTTTATCGTAAAACTGTCCAGTTAGCTACCTATATTTTTCGGCAGCGAGTGATCACGAATTTAAATTCACGTTGAATTCGACTAAGCGCACTTTAATTACTATTTTTTCTTGCCCGATATCTGTTGCTGCGGTGACAAAGTCCAACAGGGTTGAATACTTTTTGTAAAAGCTTTTATCTATATTTTGGAGTACGGCTCCAACATATAAAGGAAAGGAGAGGATATTTATCTAATCTCATTTGCAGCATTGAATACTCTGCATACAGTGCATGCAGAGTAATGTAATGCAATGCAATTAAATGCAATGTAATTCAGTGCAACGCAGTTAAATGTATATATTTCAATACATTTCAGTACAATATATAGTAATAATATTGCACCAATAAAAACAAATTATAAAATAACAATAAAATTTACGAAGTGCGTATTCCACTTGCGCCTAAAGATTTCCTACGATGTTTAAAAAATTCTGAACTACACTTAATTTCTGGGTATTTATAAGATCTGACACTCGTTACGCTTTTAAGTATAACTTCGTTAAGCATATAAGCAACCTCGAATATATTTCCTGAAATTTTCTAAATTCTGTAACGGAACTGAGGGTTAACTACATTTATCACTATGTCAAACAAGTTTATACGTCACGCAGTTACTGAGAAAATTGTCTGCGACAGACGGACAGACGAACGGATGTATGAGTGGTTTTTTATTAGTTCTGATTTAACTTTTAAGGTAGAAAGGTAGATATGAAATCTTAAAATAAAAAAGGGGTACGCATATTCATAATTTTTTTTTCTCGTTTCTAGTTTTAAATAGGAATCAGACGTATGTGACGTACGGACAAACCACAGTTAGATCGAAGGACGGGCAGATGGGTGGGTATATGGACCAAAAGACAAACAAGCGAACAGACATACGAATGAACAGACAGTCGGACGAAACAAGCAAGACAAAACTATAATGGTTTCCTTTGTTCCATTTAATTAATCTGACCGGGGACGAACCTGGCATCTCGACTTGGCAAGTAAACGCATTAAGGCGACGCATTGATGAACAATAATTTAACTCGTAAAATATACCTTCTGCTCTATGCAAACCTGTGCGTGCTAGCTTACGAATTCACGACGAAAAAACAATTACTTTCGTTTATTTTAAAAACTATAAGTGATTTTAGAAAATCCGACTGACATTTTGAAGAATATCTTTAGATTTAAATATAAAGAAAATTTAAAAATTCCGAAAAATGTAAATCCCTATTTTAAAAGAGGTTTATTTGATATTTTTTTTGTGTTACAAAAGTTAACCAATCGTGTATCGCAACTGGCAAAATGTTAAGTTAATGAAATGAAAAGTCAGGTTACCAAATATCACTTTCATACGTTTATTAGTTACTTAAAAAAATTTAAATTCCTGCTGTCAAAATTTCTAATGCGTCGCCTTAATCACCACGCGAGTGGCCAGGTAGCTTTGTTTGAATTAGGTGTTTCATCGATATTATACAGTGATACATCTAGTTTCTCGTTATTTTCACACTTCCCACATACAGTCGTGAGAGAAGCTTATGAAACGGTAGTAAACATCATTACATGGAAATGGGCACAGTTTTAAAATATTCCGTGGTCGTGTGTCGGTGTTATTTAATTCCACTTATCAGTGACAATGTCGGAGCGGCTACCTGTTAAATATGGGATACGGCCAGTAAGTGGATGCAGAGTTATGAATTTTTAAGAAGTGACTGCATATTTTTTTATGTCTGTTATAACCTGGATATGACAAAATAACGCAACATTGGAAATTATAACATTACTCTCAAGGTAGTCTTCATTTTTCCTGTTTTTTTTAAATTATTTCGTTTAATTTTAAATTATTTTCAACCTATTCTATTTATACTCTCTTGGAATCTAAAATGTATAAACAACTAACTTTTAATGCTTATGTATAACTTTAATGAAATAATTAAACAAATACAAGTTATTCTTGTAATAATAATATTAATACAGTCAATATAAAAAGATAATTTTATTTAACAACTTTAAAGAATCTGTAGTTATTAAAATGTATGTGAGTATACGTGGATACATCAATCGTATAGAAAACGCGATGATGTTTTCCATGTTATTACAGGTACATACATACATATCTTCATGCTTTATCCCTAACGTGGTAGTCAGAGAAGGCGGAGCGCCAAGCGTCGCGGTCTTGCGCTTACTCAAATCTCATCATTCTCCTCATACATTTTCGTCTATGTATGCGAGTGCTTTTGACATTTTCATCTGCTAACACTCTGCCTATTTGATCTTCATAAGTCAGCCTTGGTTTTCCTTGGCTTCTTTTACCTCTCACTTTCGCTCTGTAGATTTTCTTCGTCAGTCTTTCATCACCACTCATTCTTTCTATGTGCTCGAACCGTCGTAGCATTCCCAGCTCCATTTTTACAATAACACTGTCATGCGACGCTGTCATACTGCGTATCTCTTTGATGCTTATCCTTATTACAGGCTATAACTAATAAATATTTCTCATTCAATATGAACAGGACATTAATAACGCGCAAAAACTACACTTTACAGCCACATAGTAACGGGTTGCCAGATCATCGTACACGCAGACTAAAGAAACCTATTCTCTTACCGACCTTTACGATCTGCGCAAAAAGACAAACGCTGGCATATTCTATAATATTAAGGTGTATGTTATACAGTATTCTATTTTGTATTTAGGTTAATTATTTATTTCTATAAATGAAATCTACAGAAAACCATGTAACTTCTATGCTATTCGTACGTCTACATCAGAATGTCTTACTCATCGTCGTCGAAGTCATAAATTCGGTCTCAGCTCATTTGAATGCGGTCGATTGTGATCGACTGCCTGCGCCCGCGCAGCCGTGTTTATGGCTCACGGTTCCACTATCAATACTACATGTACATACATTATAAATAAGTGTAAATAAAACAAAAACATAACTTGGTGTTAACCAGAATAACTGGATATAGATTAAAGATATTTTATGTAAAACGATTGGTTTTCATCTATAGGTCCAATTATGTCATATTACACACACTTTAGCAACTAGTGATTCATACTGACAGTGAATAAAGTAAGTTTTTCGTAAAAGAAATGTACATACATATATACAGTTCTGATATTTTACCTGCAATGTGTTATTCTCAGTGTTCATGACATTTTCAGATTTTTCTGATCAATATTTTTGTAATGAAAAAACCGTTTGAAAAGTTGTCATTGTTTATGTTATCTATCAGACGGGAAGCAATATCTCTTTAAATAGCCAAACTAAATGAATGGCGGAAGAGCCACCTGCCCGACGGTCTCCCGAAGCGACGAGTAATTTAGAAATTTCGGAAACCGTCGATGGCTTTGGAGCACCAAGGTCCCAAAGCTTCGATTGCAAAGGCATCTCTCAGAGAGATTCGCATATTCATATCGCTTGAAGTTCTCGGCAGTGTTGGCCGCAGCACCTGATGACAGGTCGGGTTATCACGTAAAGAAAGATTGCTGCGCCACTGTCGCGCGACGATTGTTTGAAATTCGTAATTAAGGTGCCACGCGGTAAAATGATTTTTCGTAGCACAAATAGGGTTGCTTGCAGTGGGTTTTAGTTTACTGATTAATCAACAGAGGCTCAATAATGATTTGCGACATTATATCGTGTTCGCGATCGATCGCGTAAGATTTAGCTACAGCTTACTGGGTGCAGATATGTAATAAGGTAGCGGGAAGTGGCTGGGACATAAGAAACTGTAAATGTATCCATACGTGTCCATTTATTTAAAATAATACACGATTATAAGTTTGTAAATATTGTCGTTTAGATATCTATATTTTATTGTAATTATCACATATATTAACTTCAGTTCTAAATTTTTTAATTCAAAAAGTTTGTTGTAGACATAAATAATTATAGAAAGCGCAAAAAGATAAAAAGTTGTTCCTCATTAGTCGAAAATAAAAAATACGTCACCTCCACTTCCCTTTATCACTGTAGTTGCGAAGTCAAAATGCAACTCGTAATTGTTGATAGATGGCGACACTGCCGTTTTAATGGTGTTGCTACTTAATAACAATTTATTTGTCATTATTTAGTCAGTTGATATTTTTTATTGTTAAAGAAATGAGTCCTTCAAGACTTACACTGTAAAAAACACGTCGTTTCACTATATACACTACATACATATCGGAACGCCAAGCGGCCCAAGCGTCGCGGTCTTGTAAAAGTAGAAGAAAAGAAGTATGTAAAATCTTTTCATTATATCTCTATATATTCTACATTTACATCCACGTCGATATTCTAGAAGAAGGAAAGGCATGTCTGGAGATTGTGATTGATAAGCGAAACTAATGACGAATCAAATTTTCTTTTGATATCATCTTTTGCCTACTGAGCTGAAAATTGGTATTAGAAATTCGAATCGATAATCCAAAATCAGAAAAATAAATTAATAATGTGTGTACGTGATTATTTTTTAAAGTGCTTTCTAGTTGTTCGAGTTTACTAATTACTAACGTGCTTAGTTACGTAGTATAGCAAGTGTAAAAAAAATGAGTACATGTAATAGAAAGTAGAAAAAAAATATTCTGCAAATCAAAGTAAAAAAATGCATCAGTCTTTAGCCTTAGCGTACCTACCTATCTATTACAATCAGTGCGTGAACATTTTAAAATAACCCCAACTTTTTTTATTCGAAAGGGTATGACGCCTACACAAAACAGAAAATAATTTTCATATCTAATTCATCATAATTGTAGCCAGAGGCCTTCAAAATTGTGCAAGGAACAAAAGTCTTCAGTTAAGGTCGATTTGAATTTTTAATGTCGACCTCGATGAAAGATGAAAGGACGACCTCGGTGGCACAGTGGTTTGTGTGTGTTAAAGTGCGAAAGGTTCCGGATTCGATCACCGCCTGGGTCAATTTAGGAAATGAACTGTTCTACATTATCTTGGATCTGAGTGAACTGGGAAACGTCCCTAGTAGTCGTCGTGGGGTTCTAGCATAGGAAATGGCCTAGTTTGAGACCAGATGATCAGTGTATTGTGTGGCACATTTAATTTAAAAAGGATGTAAATAAATTAAAAAAAAAACTATGTACGAAATTTTTAAAATATAATAATAAATTTTATAATTTGAAAAGTTTATTAAAAATTTATTTTATATGTAAATTTTAGTGTTAATTTATAATTATTTAAAAAATAATTAAAAATGGCATTTTAAAGGCCGGCAACGCACCCGTGATTCCCTGGACGTTGCGGGTGTCCATGGGCGGCGATGATCATTTTTCATCGGTTGATACGCTTGCTCGTTTGGCTCCTCTGATATAAAAAAAATTATAATTATATCTTAAATAATAATAATAGTTAAACATTTCATGTGCACAACCAGTATAATGTCATCGCAAACATTTTTTGTTCGCCAGTGCGCAACACATTTTTATCGATAAATTATTTTAACGATTGTAAAATTATACCTATCCATTATCCTTTCTTAGACCTCGCGACGGTAATAAAATATTATGTATCTTAAGCTAATGTAGTCATTTAAATTTACTTCGATTTTATGCATGTTTTCTGCGGAAAAATTGATCTCTTATCTTTGCGAAACAACTAATAAAAAAATCAATTTGTAAATCTATTTGTAGTATTTTTTGTAATCGAAATATTTACATACATTACACAGATACATTTAAATTATTAAATGTGTAACTACCTATTACTAAATATAGATAAGGTAAAGATGACAGAATATGGATAATAATTGCGGAATTGAAAAAAATCATTATTTGAAAACATAACTAATATTTTTTTGTAGGTATTACAAGAGATCTAAAGAATTTGCAAAATATTATCTAAAAATACTATTTACAACTAGGATTCAGACATGAATCAGAAATCAGGTTCACGAATATAATTAATTTAACTTAACTTTTAGTTAAAGACTAAACAAATAACTTGGTTTATTTATAATAATTAATTGTTAAACACACTTTTTTTAACCTTAGAAGCGCGTGTCTTACCTAATATTGACTTGAATAAAAAAATCACTTTAAATCAAATTATCAAATCATTTTTTATGACCTATCTAAAAATACCCCACGCTTATGTGCACTGCAATTTTTTCACCCTTCAGTTACCTGTATAAAGTTCTACCCTTAATTTAACGTTTTTTTTTATTTTACAACAATATTACATAGCACTTTATAGAATACATCTACCTTCTAGATTTTGTCTATGTAGTGCCAATAGTCTCCGAGAAAAATAGCTGTGGCATAAGGAGAAACAGTCAGACGGACAAAATCATAAGTGTATCATTTCGTTTATTTATCGTTTATCGTTATCGTTTTTCGCTAATTGGATATGGAACCCTAAAAATGCGAGCTATACTATGCAATCGAAGACGCGGATAAAAAGTGGTTGTCACGCAGTACATAGATCTAATAATTAACTGCTACTAATCTACTAATAAGTTATAATTAAAATAATTATAAAATTTCTGTCTTAAACTATTTTGAGGAATAATATAATTCACGAAATTGAAGCATGGGCAGTATTTGGTACGTACTAGAGAAAAAAAATAAACGTGAAACACTCACGACCGCGAGGCGATATTCGTGATATTGTTGACAAAACGGTTTTACGCCCGCTTCGGCTTTGATTTTATTTATTTTGTTTTTCCGAACTCGTTATGGAGTTTTAATTAAGTTTTAATTTTATCTCACGGCTCCCGTTGTTTAATTGAGTGGATTTTTTGGATTGAAATCTTTTCGATCGTGTCCACGACGGATGTGAAGAAATATCGTTCGTTCGACTTTGGTCATTCTGTTTTTTCTGTTACGGAAAAGTTTTTTTACTTATACATTGGTAAGTTATTCTAATCAGCAGAACAGATTATATATACCTATATATATATCTATGATCTGTATTAGTATTACAAAGAGAATGAACGGATTTTGTAAGTTTGCACAGCACCTATGAGAACAATTATTTCTCCATTAACCCAGATGGACGTAGGCTATTATGTATTCAACCCGGGCGAATTCGGGAGGAGCTGCTAATAGATAATAATACGTTTGACAAAAAACGTTTTTATATTTTAATTGCATCTAAAAATTATTTCGAAATGTATCCTAGTCGTCAATACGTAAAATATTGAATCAAATAAATAACATATTCTTTTACGAAGAAAAACGCTTTTCGTTGCTATAGTTCGGCACACAGCAATTTAGTGGTGCAACGTCTTAATTAATATCAGGTTTGATATTATTTTTGAGCACATTTAAAAATATAATCTTACATTATAAATGAATCAAAGGTTTTTGTTTCTTAAAAAAACAATGTAAGTTTTCTATCTTTGTAAAGAATGACGTCGCACGGCATTTTAAACAGACGTAAAATAACCTAAATAAAATCTAAGGTCCTAATTACTAAAAATTAAAACACTTTTTTTACCTGTTATATCATTTCAAAATGTTAAATTAATTTTCGTTCTGAAATAAAGGAGCCAAAACATAACTGTTTAGCTACGGGTTCAGAGATTAAAAAAGATAATAAAAGATAGAAAAATAGATAAAAGATAGAGGTAAAAATATTCCATAAGCCTGTTCCATAAAAGTGTAAAAAATATTTTAAATCGTTGATTTGTTTTCAAATTTATTTACTTGGAATCCATATCTCAATGATGTATTTGAATTTGATGATGGTGACTGAAGTTCTCTTACCACTGATGAGTCTATTCCCGTTAATATTATAAAATCAACCGAAACGTCGTCTGTTTGTTTATTTGTTTGCTGCCTCGCTACTACTATAGAAATAGGGAATATAATTTTGAGCGCAGAGTGGCTATTATATCTATCATTTATCAGTATCACATGAACCCATGAATAAAAATTATTAGATATCTTCTAAATCTCCACCTAATCGGAATTAATAATGAGAAAATTGAGCATACAGTCGATGTATAAATTATACTTTTTTCTAGAATCAGATATTGATCATTACGGTAATAATGCAAGAGTGCTCATTAAAGTAAATTACTGAAAGAAAAGCTCATCAAATCCATATTAGTGTCAACTCACGCAATCGATAACTATATTTACCGGCATTTAATAATATCGACAAATTTATGCACACCCTTATTGCGAGGCAGCAATACTTAAATTAGTAGCCAATTATGTCGATAATTGGATCAATTAACATGTATTTACGCAATTTTAGCTATTTATCATTTGACAAATATTTAACGAGGAATTGTTAAATTCAGTTAAAATACCTAGTTGAATCACAGTTATTTTAACAAGATAAATATGAAACGAATATAAAAATCGTAAGTAATGAATTACGCTCACATTCTTATTATTGCGTGTTGTGTATTACCTACACTACATAAAATATTACATACTTTTTTGTATCTACACAAGGTTATATTAGTAAAATTTGAGACGCACAAATGTGATTTTATCATTGCATAAGAGGTCTCTTCCAACTAACCCGACAACATAATGTGAGAAATTTAGAAATAATATAATCATTTAAAACGTACAACTAGGTATCCAAATTCGCTAAAACTTCATTACTAATTTCTATTAAATATTGCTAAGAATATTCTCAAAAATTATAGTTTTTAGACAAATAAAAGCTTACAGATTGATTTATCAGTTCAAGAGCTACAGTGTCACAGACTAACAGACAGGCAACGCGTAACTTATGACATCCCTCTTTTTTCGTAATATTAAATATAATTTCGTTTCATTTAATTTCAAATTTCGATAATTTTGTCCGCTGATTGTTTTCTATTCTATGGGCTAGATACTCGTAATACATTAAAATAAATAAGATTTATTCTTGTGCAAATATAGAAAACACTTTTACACTTCATATTGTTTTAGATAAACATTGTATTACTTTATAACGGTGTCGTCTAAAATTTCAATTATATTGAAGCAAATAATAGCATCTATGCAATTAGTATGGATGCATGAATTTATAAAATATTATATTAGTATACTTGTACACAATTTCATCGAAAGTACGGGATCGATTTTAGTGATTCATGAAATAACTGCGAAAATAAATTTGCCTAGTTTATTAATGTATTCATGTTGTGATAACTTTACTAAATCAATTGCTTTCAATTTCTTTTGAACATCTTTTTAACGTCTGTTTTCTTTGATAATACGGCCATTTCAAACTTAGAATCTCTGCCTATGTTCACAAAAACAAGGTTAACCTGTGTCAGACACTGAATAAAGATATCAGTGTATTTTTCTTAAATGAAAACGACCTTTTATTCATCTATTAAGTGAATTTTCTTAACGTTAAAGTACTTCTCACAAATGTATTAATTAATATTTATTGCGACTCATTTAAACTAGATATTACCAATTATAATCATCATTTCAATATTAATACAAACCATTTAAGTACAATATTACTGACGGTGCGTAATAAATAAGCCTGTTAGAAAAATAAAAAAACATAAAAATGTTAAACAAAACAAATTCCATTCGTTCCATTTATGAATAATCATGTTTTTTATCGATAGTCGATAGTTCATGTAAATTATACAGACGCAACCCTATTTCATCGGCATATACGAGCAATAACATTAAACGGTACTGAATATTATTATTAAAAACACTATTAATCCTTAGTTATTACTTGTCTTATCAATAATAATTGTTTCACAAATACAAATAATTGTACCTACCTATCTATTTTCATAGAAACTCATTTCAAGATGGATACTTTGCATAATACCTTAAAATGAGTATCGCTACTCTATAGTTCAATATTTATTTAATATTTTCAATGTTTATTTAAAAAATATTTTTAATATCGTAGTCGAAAGTCAAATAATAAATCTAAAGTAATATTATAAAAAGGTAAAGTTCATAAGTTTGTTTTGGGTGTAGGAGGTAATCTCCGAAACTACTTGTACTGTGCCGAAACTAAGTACTCATCCGATTGCAAAAACTCTGTCACCAATAGAACAGTACAAGTAAGCATACAATATTCTATCTCGGCAGTGTCCTAGATATAATTACCTACGGTCGTTTCGTACGTAAACACGCAGTAGGGCTACTGACTTGGACTGAATGTTTTTCTTGGGTTACGTATTTGATAATAGGTACTATATTAAATTGTCACATTATCTTTTCATTTTATATTATTGCAAATTTATACGTTTTTATTTATATAATTTTACTAGTATTTTATATCTAGTTTCAAAACTTTGTGAGTTAGTATGGTGGAAATGGACAACAAAAAATGCATTTTGTGTGCAGTATAATTAAAAATCAGCAATAAATTAACTAGATCATAACTGATAATATATTTCCTACAAATTAGCAACAGAGAAATAATTCCGGTTTCGAAATAGATGTATTCAAATATCCATATACTGAACATTATGCTCGTAAACTTGATTGAAATAATATTTAGACACTAAATGCGCGGGAGCGTCTCATACCGTGCTACAACAACCGCGGCGCACTCGCGACTGTTGTATGGCGAGAAATGTCGAGATTTCGAGCGCGTCGTTTGGGAGCGTTTGTATGAAGATAGAATACTGTATGCTTACTTGTACTGTGCCAATAGTATAGAATTGACCGGCATAAGCTCTATGTTGTACATTGAAGCATGTATAAAACCGAGGTCGCGGGCTACATCTAGTATCTAAATAAAGAATAGTAACTCGATCGATACCTAACTAACATCAAATTTCGGTGCAGTGTCTGCAATATGTATCGTGTATAGAAAATCGCGCGTATCATGTGATCATGTCACACCAAATGAAATTCATAATACACAAATGAAAACTTAAAGAAATCTGTCAATTACGAGTTGGATTAGCGCATGGTGCATTCCATACGATATTTATAAAATGGTTTCTAAACATAATTCTGGAGATCGAAAAAATCTAGAAGTAACATTTCATTTCATCTCTAAAATCTCTCTTTTTTAATTAAAGTTCTATGTTTAAGTTAAGAGACAAGAGAGAAAGATTGTCAAGTCAAGTTCAACTAATCGGGTACATCAACTATGTTTTGTACTAGTAGGTTTGTTAGGTAAAACATTTATTAATTTATTATCTTAACCGAAAAGGATATACAATAATTCGCAGAGAAGGTAAAGAATAATGATAATACATATTAACAGATGAGAATTAGAGACGTACATATTTACTATAGTGTCTGAATGCTTTTGACATTTTCAATTTTGACAATAAATACACATATAATATTTAAATATACCTATATATAACACATAGGATTAAACATATATACACAATCTAGTGCCTATTTATTATTTATTTAAAAGATACTTCAACTATATTATCCTTCGATCACCTTCGATCATCGATAAAGAACTAGATTCACAATCTCCTGTAAAATCTAAACAAATTATTGTCCGAAATGACGTATATCTTTTTAATACCGTATAGTATTATCGGTAACATTGTGTTAATCTAAAGTAAACCTTACTACCAAATCATAAGGTTATAAAAGCTCGTAAACGATTCTGTATATTTAAAATACAATCTTACGTCTCCTGCGTAAAATGTAATTCACATAATCTGTGACTCACTCATTGTGCACTCAAATACTTATATGAGTGCACATTTGGTTCGGACATTTTTGAAGCGTTGATAGTGTATCTAGTTTTTTATTTGTGATCGAAGGCATTATCACAAAATTACACCAACATAAAGTATAAAAATGTAGACAGTGAAAAACTTTTAGAGTATAACACTTACAATTATTATATTTTACAATGATACTACTATACTACACTAACAAAGCACTATAATATATGATTTTACAATAATATAAAACGAACGCGACTGACGGACGGATAGACAGAAACAAGAAAGAAGAGTACCGGTTATTCTTTTAAGGGGCTACAAGAGCAAAAAGCAAGATCTATTTTTTTGTCGTTTGACAATTGTAGATATGCGAGTTTTATTTTAATCATAAATTTTGAACATTTTCCTGATAGATTTGTAACAATGTAGACTGTTTTTGCAAACTTTTGCTTAGTACTTTGAGTTGATAATAGTTTTATTATAATTTTACTGCTTATTTAAATGTTATGCACGTTAGAAAAAATAAGTAAACAACTTAATTTGTGTCTTATTTAGAAAAATCTAGTAAAACAATTTAGTTCATTTGATAGTCATTATATTATTTGCTTCACTTTTGAAGTACGCCACGTCATATATATATTTCTATTACATTCACACGAATATAATAGAAATATATGTATATAATTATGATACATACACATGTAGGAAAGAAATATTCTAAAGGAATTTGAGACATAAAATGAAAAATATGTGTCAGTCCAATGTGATTATGGCCTTTACGGTTTACTCCGAGTTTTTGTTAAGCCTCTTGGTATTTCACGAAAATGACGACATATTTAATACCTAAATTTCTAACAATACTACTGGAAAAAAACTGGCCTAGAATGAGTTGAACACTCCATAACTTAGGATCCAACTAAGTTGCAATGGATGTCAACTGCGAACAAATTACAATTTTAGTGTAGGTAATAAGTGAGTGTAATTTTTCTTAATTTAATTTAAGTAATTAATTTAATGTAACTTAATTACTAAAGTAAAATTAAAAAATAAATAATAAATGGGTCCAAAATTACTCATACAATTTTCTGTTTCTCATTTCTGCTTTTGGGTTGCCAGTAAATTTATGTCGATTTTTACGATTTTGATTTCTATAACTCGCAACATGACAAATTTTATTTAAACGTTTATTTCTTTCGAAATTCTAGCTAGATGGTAAGTCATCGACGCGAACGAAGCAGCATGACATCCTATAGTTATAAACTGAAGACAAAATAATAAAGTACAGACTACGACAACGAGATTTAAACGAGGCGCGAACCCGTGAGCAAGCTCGCTCACGATTTACGACTCAGTCGCGCTCGCGAGCAATCAATGCGCGGGATATTTTGACGTTTCATTAAAACAGCGGACAACTTCATATCTCGCCAGAGGTTATTTATGCGCGCGACTGTACCCTGGAGGGTGTACTAAAACTTTGTGTACATATTTGTTTTATCTATAAATACATGAACAAGAGGATCGAATATAGGTACAAAAAGTAATGATTAAGAATAAATAACTTAAGTATGAGTTTGTAAAAAAATTTAAACTACCAATGAAAGGTTAAGTATAACCCTTATTAAAGTAATGAATAAGAAGAAAGAAGGCGCACATTTTCACAAACTAGAAACATCATTAAAAACTTAATTAAGTTATTCAATTTCAAAAGTACCTATTTATATGTGTAATCTTCATTATAAGTTACTTTTCAATGTTAAAATTTACCATCGATGTGAAAAAGAAAAGAAGTTGGATACCATTTTCTTAACACAGAACATAGTAACTGAAAATGCGTACAAGGAGGATTATTCCCAGATTGTATAAATAAATAATCCATCACAACGAAAGCTACAAGATTAACCTCTTATGCTCGAAAGCGTATTTATTTTTTCTTTAAATCGGTATTAATAGATCCTACTATTTTTTTTACATTTTATATCCGGGTTTTAAAAATCATTAAAATTCTAATAAATACGAGAAATGTTAATTTTAGAATGACAAAGTTAATGAGATCATTAAATAACAATTAAGAGAGTACCAGAATTTATTAAAATATTTAAATTTTACGGTTCCTCATCCAACTGTAACATGTAGGTTTTATTGGTAATGTCGCACTAACTCAGATACATTATAGACGTCGGACCAAGTGTCAATGGATAGAGCATTTGCTCCAAAAGCGTGTACTAGAAGTGTCCTTTTTTTTGACCGACTTTCTAGATTTTTACTAATGCACGTGACTAGGGAAGGTAAAACCAGTACAGAAAGTACAACCTAAGTACAAAGATAAGTAGCTGGACATGACATATTTTTAAGTTTGTGAATGCTAGTAGCCAAAACATTATTTTGGCTACTAGCATATAGCAAAAAAGTATTTTGCAAATAATTATTTCACGACCGACTCACAAGCTGATACGAAATACACTGACAGTGCGAGGTTGTCGTACTCACTATCGCTGTTTTACTCGTGGTTACGCTCAAAGAGATAGAAAGAGACACAAAAATTCATTTGATACGGAGATATGAGCGTTAACTTACTATGGCTTTGTCCAATTTATTTCTTGGTCCGAGCTTTGCCACTTTGTTAATTATGTTGCCATAAACAAAAATATATCTATTGGTTAGTTACGTTAGCATAAACTGAAGAAAATTATACCTACATATAATTACGTATACGTATACGTGAAAATTCGTTTGACACACGGTGGTAAAAGGGGCAATTTATTATGACTCTGTTATATTTCTTGGTCTGAATTATAGACAGTATATCCTTGTGATCGTTGTTTAATTTAATCATTGGTCGGGACGTTAACACGCCAATTATTACCGTACCAATCTCGCAGATCGCGCATTTGCTTTTTCTTGCTTTGCTTCGAATTTTTCAGTGAATGTAAACTCATATTTTTTATTTATCCTTGCTGCCATTAGTTTGTAGTTAACACCAGTAGTACAATTTCGTTACTCATGGTAGCTGGTCGAGCAGCTACCCTATTTACACCTTTCTTTGTTCATATACCTAATCTTAGTATACCTTATTAGTTCTTATACCCCAGTTATTTTAGTTCAAATACCTTATTAAACTATACCTTTTTAATTCTAATACCTATTATTAATTAATACCAATCACTTACTGTTTTGTAAAAGAAAGAGTAAGAGTAGACTGTACCATACCGGTAGCCTATACAACAATACTTAAGGTTGAATATTCCGACTAGACTGCAATCCATGTTAAGAATACGTTCAGTAGATTTTTCGGTTTTACGTCGAAATAATAAGGCGACTAGTATCTGATCATCATCCGTTTTGTAAATAGTGATGTTCGTTAATGACGTCTATCACAGTGTGTGTGGCGAACATCAGAATCCATTGTTGGGCCTACTAGTCTCGTAGAATTTGGGTTTGCACCCAAAGTATTATGTTACTATCACGCTGTATTATTCTCAATTTTGATTGTAGAATAAGTCAGAATTACCCAACTAAATGTTTTCAATATTATCAAAAAGATACGTCAAAACAAAACAATAATTATACGTATTACCTAATCTAAAGAGCGAAAATTAGTGGTAGCATAAGGCAAGGAAGACCAAGGTTGACTTACAAAGATTAAATAGCCAGAATGTCAGCTGACAGAAATGTCAAAAACACTCGCATATCTCGGCGAAAGTGTAGGAGTATTATGAGTGAAGCGAAGGAGTATTATGAGATTTCAAGAGGCGAAAGACAAGGAGGACCGTGATGCTTGGCGCTCATCCTCTCTGACTACCCCATTAGGCGTGCAGCGTGGCGATATACATAAATGTACGTGTATGTGTGTGTGGATGCGTATATATATGTATAATTTCTGTAAGTGAAGTATTTCCACTGAGCAATATTAAATCAGGAGACCGCACTCTGAGGAGTTAGAAAAAGTCGAAAAATATAACCTTGAAGCATCTCTTTATCGCTCGATCTCTTTTCCTCTTTTGTTGTTTGGTATACCTATATACTTCTAGCGATCTAAGTGTACTAGTGGTTTATTTCAGTTATTTCCAGGAGTTAGAGAAACGTAAGTGATCAAAAGGTTACTCGAAGTCATATAATTTATATTCAACTACCTTCTCAGAGTATGGTACCCAGCTAGATTCCAAGATTTTTGAGTATGGCTAACTTTTTATTCGTTTTTGTATACAGTCAATTCAAAATCGAAAACTACTGTGTACAAGCGATTATAATACGATTATAAGTTACGACTTGTGTCACAGTATACACATAACAGTAGGATGTCTTCATAGAAAGCCAGCGTATGCAGTTTCTATTCTGCGCGCTAATACGCACGCGACGCGGCGCACACACACGCGCAATATTTTGGGTGAATATGGGTAATTATTGTAGCGCCAGTCGGGGTCACACGCGACGCAAACATGCCACTGCTTCTATTTGTCTGTAATTCGTTCTTCACATAATCGCAAATAAAAAAATGTCTAAATTGCATAAATTAACGTATAATAATGTCCGTAAATGTCTAAAATTTCTAGGTTCCCAAACTTATTTTGTCTACTGAGTCGAGAGCTCATGCAGTCGTTGTCTAAGATGCCTCCTAGCTAAATGAAATTACAAATCACCCCCCAGGCCTCTACACAACGCCCCCATTTTTTTTCTGGATCTCTTACCGCACCCCTTTAGGCCTGCAGCGCCCACAGGGGGGCGTTATCGCCCACTTTGGGAATGGGTGGTCTAAATAATATTAGTTATTCGAATCCAGTTATCGTTCTCCAACATAACTACGAGAAATTAAATTTAACAAACATGAAAAACTCATCTGCGTGCATTGTTTTTTATTATTGTACTAGATCTATACTAACATTATAAAGAAGTAAGCTTTGTTTGTTTGTATGTAATGGATGAACTTAAAAACTACTCAACCGATTAAAAAAATTTTTCACCTGTAGAAAGCTACATTATCAGCAAGTGACATGGGCGGTATTTTGTTACGCATTAGACGTCCTCGGCCTTCTTTTTGAACGACTTCAAAAAAAGATGGAGGTTCTGTGTTCATCTATATTTTTTTTTTCACGTGTGTTCACCGATAACTTCGTTAATTGTAGATCAATTTCGAAAACACTCACACTCAACGCAACAACACAATTCCGAGTATGCAATTCTGTTACGCATTAGACGTCCTCGGCCTTCTTTTTGAACGACTTCAAAAAAAGAAGGAGGTTCTGTGTTCATCTATATTTTTTTTTCACGTGTGTTCACCGATAACTTCGTTAATTGTAGATCAATTTCGAAAACTGTTTTTTTGTTTGAAGAGTATTCTTTCAATGTGCTTCCATTTAAATGTCACTGGTATTGGAGCTTGAACTTCGAAGATACACCAAATAACACTAAATTACGCTAACTGCTCATGAGATTTATTTAAATTGATGATTCTCTTGTATATGTCACTGCGCTCCAGAATTAAATATGTATTTAGGACAAGGTCACTCTGAAAAGGAAAAAAATAAACAAATTTTAAGCAACAAATTAAACCACTTCCAAAAAAACCACTGAAAAGTATAAAGTCCTTTACTAATCAAAACTTAAGCATAAAAATAACTATAAATACGATACAAATATCTATGGCATATTTTAATGTCGTTAAATTTGATAGCTATTGAAGTCGGTGTCATATCATTGTGCGACGACAGAAATTCTGGTAGGCTTGGCACCGACTTCAGTAACTGTCACATGGAATTATATATTTGTATCGTGTTTATAAAGTTTTGTACTTGAGTTTTGATTAGTAAAGGATAGTTATTTTGTACTTTCAGAGCTTTTTTTTGAAGGTGGTTTAATTTTTTTCTACGTATTCTCTGCTTGTGTGTTTTAAACAGAGGCAGCTTTTTATAATCTGTGCCTTTACGTCAATAAATAATCAATAAAGAAAATAGATTAGGTATTTACTTTTATGCAAATATCTGTGTGTATAAAATTTACAGTTAGCAATGATTTGGATACAGATAATATTATGTAACGTAATTAAAAAGCACTCGATTGAAGTTTTTTGACAATTCGTTAGGATTTCGTCTTTTACAATATCTCAATAGACAATTTCTGATTTTTAATTTCAATTCATTCGTTCAAACTACGGGTTCAGACCATGTTCAGACGCTTTATTTGAAAACGTTTGAACGAAAATATTTACTTAAAGAAATATATATCTATGGTATACTAATATGATAAAGACGTAAACTTTGTTTGTTTGTATGTAATGGTTAAACTCAAAAACTACTGAACCGATTTCAAAAATTCTTTCACCTGTGGAAAGCTACATTATCAGTAAGTAACATAAGCTGTATTTTATTTAAAAAATAATTCTACCCGTGCGAAGCTAATCGCTAGCTAGTAATGTATATTTTGCTTCGTACATAGAACATGCTTCTTATCGCTATAAAAAGTAACACATACTACAATGAAATGTTACCAATTCATTTCAAAGTCCTCAAATCAAATCTCATTGTTCTCCACATACTTGCGCAGAGGTGTGTAAGTGCTTTAACATTTTTGTCAAAGCACTCTGGCTGAACTTCGTAAAGTCAGCCTTGATCTTTCTTGTCGTTTGCTATCTATCACTTACTTTTGCTCTGTAAATTTGTTCGCTAATCATTCATTATTCTGTGTCCGGAATAATGGGTAAACCTAGTGTTGACACATTAGTTCACAATACATAAATTTGTTTCTGGTTTTACATAAACCTGAATTATGACACAGTTATATGTATATTACAGCCGTTAAAGTGGGATATCCCATAATAGACAATAATTTACTGAACACACTCAGTTTTCAATGCCTGAGTAAATTATTAATTGAGTATTTACAATAAATTACAGTATAAAAATGAATGATAACAATCATTTTCTTCGCATTAAACATTCAGATAATATCGAAAAAAATAAAGTTCAGCTGCACGCGTTCTCGCGCGATTATCGATTACAATCGTTAAATCGATTCCGATTATAATTGATTGAACGCACGAGCTGGTTACGAGCCGACAATACCGTATCTGTGGCATGTTTATCAAGGCAATCGCTTTAATAGCTGAAGTTACAATAATCCAACGAAAATCGGTAAAATGACGCAGTTTATTATATTGTTAATTTCAAAAGAGAAAATACGTGGGTATGCATATCACGATATTTTTCAATTGTCACGGACAAAACAACAAAATACTAGGAAATCATACCTTACAAAAGCATACACTTCGATAATGAAATTCTTAATTTTGCTTTAAATTTACATTACTCACATTTAAAGTTTTGTCAATTCTTACTGCATTAAACAATTTCTTTCTGACAGCAAATGGCGACAGTTAGAATTAAACTATCTCTGAACTGTACTGTATCCACAGTACTGTACTGTTATTTGACGGGTTCTTATTGAAATGCAACAAAATTTTCGCAGTTGGCTAATTGGTGTGATTAATGTTAATGTAAAGCTAATACATCTGTCGGTCAACTATGGAACTTTACAACCTGCACTGGAAAATAAGTAACTGGTATATTCTGCTTTCAATCCATAAAAAAAATTCCTGCCAAGTACAGGTGGGACTCGTGCACTGGGAGTTCCATACCTTAAAACGAAACGTATATGGTACAGAGGATATATAAGAGGCGCACAATTCGAGAAAGTGAATCTTTTCTGACCAAGTCAACGCGCATGTTCATTGTTCACAAAACGTTAAGCACTTTGAGTAAGATTTTTAACCGACTTCAAAAAAAGGAGGAGGTTCTCCATTCGACTGTTGTTTTTTTTTGTATGATTGTTACTTCATAACTCCGTCATTTACGAACCGATTTAAAAAATTATTTTTTTGTTTGGTAGGTAATACTTCAGAGGTAGCCTCATTTGAATTTCACCGGTATTGAAGTTTGAACTTCGAAGATATACCAAATGACACCCGATCTGGTTAAAACCTTTATTTATATTGATGGTTCTCTTGTATACCGTTACTTTCCGGAATTAGAAAGAAGTTAATTGCAGACCCGCCCTAAATATTTAATTAGGTCAATATCACTCAAAAGTGAGAAATAAAAAAAAATTATGAAAAAAAATTAAATCGCCTTCAAAAAAACACTGAAAAGAACAAAATAACTATCCTTTACTAATCGAAACACAAGTACAATTAAAATAACTTTATAAATACGATACACATACCTATATAATTAAATTTGAAGCCTGAAGTTTGAAGTTATTTTAATTGTACTTGTGTTATTTTGTACTTTTCACTGTTTTTTTTTGAAGGCGGTTTAATTTTTTTCATAAAGATTTTTGCTGTTTCTGTTTATAACACAGTTTTTTGATGAGTGATGAAAGACTGACGAAGACAATCTACAGAGCGAGTGGCAAAAGAAGCCAAGAAAGACCAAGGCTGACTTCTGAAGATCAAATAGCCAGAGTGTTAGCCGATGGAAATGTCAAAAGCACTCGCTTACCTAGGCGAAAATGTGTGAGGAAAATGATGAGATTTGAGGAAGCGAAAGAAATATGAAAGGACCGCGACGCTTGGCGTTCCGTTCTCTCTGACTACCCCGTTAGGGATACAGCGTGAAGATACGTATGTATGTATGTATACACCATTTTATTTTAAGTGCAATATTTACAATAGAAGTCACTTCTATTTAGACATTTCACAATATACATACAAAACTGTGAGGCATTGAAGGAAATGAAAATACATTTTATAGTGTACAAATGAAGCCTTTTATTGGACGCCTGTGATGTAATTACCCAACTTAAAAATTCTGAGCCCTTTTCGGCCCGTTTTGCAATTTTTTTTTTATTATTTTTTCCATTCGCAATAAATGTGGACAAGTATTGTTTAAAATTATTCCAAATTGCAAATCGAATGCAAATAAGTTGCTGCGACGGATAACAGACAGACGAATTCGCGCCATAAGAGTTTCTTTTTACCATTTTGTTACAGAACCCAATAATGGAATGGCAATATAAATATTCGTTGTTTTTTTTTCTTTCTTTATGGCATGGCGCACAGAATAGCGCATTTGCCAATGTCACGTATTGATAAGTAGAATCACAATTAAATTAGTTTTTTCTTATCGTAAAACTCCTCCAGTAAAGATAGTAGGCTTTACTGAAGTTATAAAGAACTTCTTGGAAGAGCGCGAGAACTTCAGCTACACATGTTAATTTAGACCTACTCCATTCTTTTTACTTAAACAGAACTTTAAAACACAATATATTATCACTTTTGTACTTTAAGACTCCCAAAAATGTAAAAAATAGAAAACCCTAAATAAAGTGACAACCTCACTTCTCCCGTTTCCGCCAAAAAGTCATGTTCATTGTTTGTCTTTCCGCGCAGATCGTAAAAGTCAGTAGGACTTAAAAAAGTTCTAAAGACGATGGTCTAACAAACTATCACAAATTGGTTTGCTTTGCAATCTGTAAGCTTAAATACTTATTGCTATCAATGGCGCGCAGACAAGTAAGCCCTAGATACTTATGAGAACACCTACTACTGGCCATAGTTTAGTAATATAATACTTAAGTGTCACCCATGTCAACAGCTCTCCGTCAATCCGCTACCGAATATTCAATGTCTGATCTCTGTGTAACAAATCAAATGACAGCACGCAGTCTATCGCTTCGCAAGATTTTGACACATTTGTTTTCATTATACAATTGCGCAAAATAAGATTTTATTGCTGTTTGATAATCTGTCCATCTGTTTGGTATAGCGTTAAGTTATTTATGTATGTCTTGTAGGTTTAAAGAATAAAATGTACCAGACAAAACTGGAAACTTCAAGTACAATAAACACTCGTAATAAGAGACCAATGATTTCTATAAATACTAAATAACCGGTTGACAAAAATCATTTAAAAAGTGCGATATATCTTTAAAAAACAAAGGGAAAGAATACCTTCTGTAACAGGAGTACATCAGATACAGGGTGGTTTTAATTGAGCTACACTGGTCTTTCTGATTTATGAGATGGTCCCGCCAAAAGTTATTCCCATTTCGCGCCTCTTAAACGCTACACATGTACATTAAAATTGACAAACCTTGACGATGGACGAACTTTTCAATTTGTTACCTGGATTTACAAGTATTTAAGGATAAATAAGTCTACGGACTGTCATATTTTACGTGCAAAATAAAAAAATCTGCTTCTTCGTAAAACAGATTCGCATAATAATCGTTTCAGTTTACTTCAAAGTATAGTTAAATATAATAAAATAGCTAGAAATTTTAATTTTATTAAATCGAACTTGCAATTTAGACTATTCAATTACTCTTTTTCTTCATTTAAAAAATATAAAACGATTTGTACTAGAAACGAAACAGTTTCAAATTTACACAGGAATTACTGGCCAAGTATTACGAGAGTAACTGCGTTAAGTTTCCTCGTAATAACAACACTGTGTGAAATAAAAACTACTCAAAAAATCAAGATAAACAAAATGAAGAACATAGCGATATTAAATTTCATCATAAATGTACCTGTGTTGAAAATAAATTACAGTACATTAATTATTTTAGAAAAAATGAATACATTATTTAAGTTTTTTGTTTACTTGTAATAATTTAAAGGTTATTATTGCCGGTATATAAACCAAATTGAACTTATCGTGCCCCCTACCGCATAGAGCAGAACAACGTCTGCTGGGCCAGATAGTTAACAATAATATTATTTAATACTTAATTCACATTACACAGATAATATTATTATTTATTATTCATTGCAAAGTATAGCATCCCATGACATGGTAACCACTAATAGTTAGCAATATGACCAGCTATGTGAAACCGTTAATATTTGCTTGCCGTCCTTAGTAACTCTGTGTCACATGTTGAAGATTCTCGAAGTTGATAAAGTCCTGGTACATCCAGCCTCTTTTACAGTTTGTTTTATGGTTCATTTCAATGCCGGAATAAAATTATTATTTCATCTTGATTGAATTTTCATCACGTTAAGGATTAGGCGTGATAGTTATTCATCTCATTGGCAGATGGTTATTATATGTACTTTATTTCTCATGATTAAATATAGAATGCGTAAATAAATAAAAAGAAGCCAAATTGTAGAAGAAAGAAATATTTATGTCGTTTGTTAAACAGATGGGATAAATCAAACTACATTTCCTTTAGTTTATTTATCTTTATACTTCTCGGAGAAGTACAGTAGTGACAGTATATTAGTGATGGGACGAATATTCGCAAATATTCGCACATTTTTTATATGCACATTTGCAGAAATTATGTCAATATAAACTACATTTCCTTTAGTTTATTTATCTTTATACTTCTCGGAGAAGTACAGTAGTGACAGTATATTAGTGATGGAACGAATATTCGCAAATATTCGCACATTTTTTATATGCACATTTGCAGACATTATGTAAATATATTTTGTGAATATATTTTATGAATATATTTTGTGAATATATTTGTCACGACAAATATAAATAAATATTTATGATGTCTCTAAGATTTTCATATTTACCCCCTTTGCAGTCGAAAGGTCCCTGCTCGTAGGTCCCTGGGGCCCCGAAGCCCATCGACTGGTTTCTGATATTTGTAACAGACTGGTCGGGGCTTCGGGAGACCGCCGGGCTGGGAGTTTCTTCCGCCAACGAATCGGTTTGACTATTCCAATAGATAATGCTGCCAGTCCGCTGGGTGCTCTAAACAATGACAGCTTTCTAATCGGCAACTTTGAGGAAGTTTATTTATTATTTAAGATAATGTTCAGTTTTAAATTTGTAAATATTAAAGTTAGGATATGTACGTACTTTTTTGTTATAAATAAAATTAATCTATTATTAAAAAAATTATATATTTATGAAATGACAATGCAATCACTATTGCTTATATTTGAATAAAAAAGTTATTTAGAGCCTTGATTTTACTGACTTTTGACGCCATAATCAAATAGTCGATATTCGCATTCGCATGTATGAATATTCGCACGTTATTTTATATTCGAAATCTAACTTTTGTCACATTACTAGTTGAAGTTCTGTGCAAGTGTACAATAGGAGAATATAAATAAAAATACGCAACTGAAAATCTCGCGTTCTTTTAAATGGTCTTCTAGCTTCCAATGTAACTACTCGGTATTTTTTATGTATTCGGATACTTAACAAAGAAAAAAAGAACTTGACTTTGACTTGAAGTAAAGGACATATAAAAAATAGCAAAAAATTATCTAAAATAATTCATGTCTGTCTGTAGTCACTCTATCTGTCTGTCTGTCCGTATGACACAGCTGATCTATTCCATTCTTTTATGTAACGAAAATTGGAATAGAGAATTAAATTTGTTATTTAAAAGCAGAAACAAGAAACATGGATGAAAATTGAAACGCCTGTCTGAAAATTCGAAATATAGACTTTTTCTTAAGCTTATATGGTTATTTGCATGTAACCAAAACCCGAACACGTTTTTTTTTCAATTTTGTCTGTCAGTCCGTTTGTTTGTTTGTCCGGGCTAATCTCCGAAACGGCTGAACCGACTTTGACAGAACTTTCACTGTAATTTGTATTTTTTTGTATTTGATAGATTATGTAAGTGCATGTACACATATTTTTACACGTCAAAACAAAGAGTTTAAATCACATCAATGAGTATTGGTACAGTTACAATTTAATAATGATGTGAAAAATAAGTTACCGATGCAACAATAAACAAGCAATTAACCAAATAACGATAAATACGTAAAATTTACAATAAGGTAAAATTATTACAGCGCCAGGTAGAGGGGCTTTTCAGAGAGTAATATAGGCTATTTTTTATGCCGGAAAACAGCAAATATGACACGAGCGATACCGCGAAGCACATCTAGTTTTATATAAAATCAATGAATTGACATTAATGTTTGCAACTTATACTTTGGCCGAATTTTTTTAAATTCATTTTAGGTACTTATACAAAATAGATTACATTCAAAAATTATACAAATTTTACAAAAAACAACCAGAATGAAAAATTAAAATTGTATTACTCATACTTATTCATTATAAACATAAACAAATTTAATACATATGTAAGTACAAAGATTAACAGTATTAAATTATCCAGTGATTACAAAAATAAATAAACATTATGCAATGATAAATGTCAAGATTATTTTAAGATATATAACTAAAAATTGGAGTGCATCTCTGACTTATCTTTCAATTTAAAAGTAGTGAATTTGGCATTAAACACATCAAGGTTACAATTACCGTTAGCCGTTAGAAGAAATATCATTGTACAGTCTACACATTCTTACAATAGGGTTAAAAACGATGTATTATTTTTATAAACTTGGAGAAGGGAAAGTTTAGAATTGCGACGTTTATAATTAGTTTAATATTGATAGATGCAAGTAGAGAAGGTTCAAGAAAGTTCAAGAGAGAGTGAAGAAATTTATGAAGAAAGATTAGGTCCTGTTGTTGGCGTCTTGTGTATATGGAGGTCATCTGGAAAGCAGAAAATTTATCATCGTCAAAAGAAAAACTCTTTTTATACTTAAAACTGTCAATTCGCCAAATCTCCTTTTGAATATTTTCAATAGTTATTGGCATTGGATTACCACAGAACACTAATTTATTGCGTGTTCGTCGCACTCTTGGCCGGCTTTATTACTATTTATGTTACCTAAATACCAATCTGTCCCATTCTCGCATATTAATTCTAATGTGGTAAAAAATGCAATAATAAAATGATAGTGCTATAAGGGATGGCCAATTAATTAAACAGCCGTATGTATTCTGAATTCAAATGTATCGTTATTTGTTTGTTTGTGGCGAGATTGCGTCTCTCAGTTTAATTGATACGGCGCGGACTGGACGAAAGAATCCGAGTAAAGAAACGGTCGTTAGCTTATCACAGTACTGATTTCACACCACGTATAAAACAGCGTTTATATGGTGTTGGTTTATTGAAATTTTTAATTGAATTTTAAATAACTTTGTACGGGCAATTGGTTAGCATGTCAGCAACCTGTCGATATTTGGTTCAGCTTTGCCACGGTGTCATGCTGTGATTTTGGCCACCCCTAATGGAAAATGGCGCATTGGCTTGACGCAATATTTGTATTTAGGCATGAAATCTTTTAGTTTACGTAATGCAAATAGATACATACAATGTTTACGCAAGTAAAGCTACCATATTAAATTTTGTGGTTACTATTTAAGCCTCAAAAAGCCTCCTTTAATCTCGGATAAGTCCATTGAAATTCTCATCAAAATCGGGTCTCTCGCTTGGAAGATTTGCCTAAACAGACAAACAGAAAAAAAAAAAATGAATGCGTGTTTGGATCTTAATAAATTTAAGGAATTAATTACATAAATATAAGAAAAAATCCTATATTTCGTAATCACAGACATACACTTCGATTTTATTAATTTTTCATTTATTTATTTTTTTATACGCGTAGATGCACAGATTATTTTTCTTTTTTTTTATATACTGGCAACCCCTTCATATTAATTAAATATACTCCTACCATTTTCGTTTAAGAAAAAGGTGTATCTCTGACGTAAAACTGTCTTCTTATTATGAAGGTAACATTATTATGAAGGTAACGTCCCTAGTCCAGTTTTACTTAAAACAGTATATTTAGCTCTTTGCCAATCGCTACTAGGATACTGCATTACATCATGGGGCGGCACGCACAAAAAGACCATCATCGAGTTAGAAAGAGCACAAAGAGCTGTTCTCAAAGTCAGTAACTTCCGTCCTTTCCGTTATTCAACCACCCAACTCGTTACAGAGTGTGATGTTCTCTCTGTACGACAGCTATTTATCCTCCAAACTATTATAAAGAACCACTCGTTAACACCTCTAGATCCTTCCCTCATAGCCAACCGCAGACGACACGATATAGTATGTCCTTCTAAACTGTTTCACACAAAATTCGCTCATAGATTCTTTTGCTTTTTGAGATCATACCTTTGTAATAAATTAAATCATCCTTTAAATATTTATCATATGAATAAAAGGGAGTGCAAGAAAATAGTAGAACAATATTTAAAAGCCAAAACCTATGACGAAGTAGAAAATATATTAGAAGTAGACAGTTAGCACTTAATTAGTTTTAAGTTATTCTGTTTTGTTTTGTTGTTATTTAGTAATACATTAATATAAGCACTAACATATAATAAGCTAAACACCATGCCTAAGATACAGGTAAATACTTACCTAGTTTAGGCATGCTACTAACACTAGTCTGCACAACGTATTAATTACATTATGTATTAATACCTACTTAATGTTAACCTGTACAATGTATGTTCAATTAGAATAAGTTATATTCAGAAATAAATGTTATCTTATCTTATCTTATCTTATTCAGTCAGTGAAGTGATTTTAATGGAGTAAAAAAGGACTTCTTGAAAGAACACAAAAACTTCTGTCTTACATGTTTATTCCATCTTTCCAATTCTTCAACACTCGCACAAAACTTTAACGCACAATATACTTTCAGTTTTGTGCTTTAAAACTACAAGCGCAAAAAATAGCAAATTAAAAAAAAACTTAACCTTCGCTTCCTTTGTTCCCTCCAAAAAATCGATGGATAAATTACTCAGTGGCTATTCATGTCATGACAAACCTATAACACATATGACCATCCCTGATATACTGTTATAGTCACTATGTTATACCAAGGCCTACTAACCGCAGTAATCGCAGAATACTCCTTGGGTATTCTGCATCTAAATTTTATAGTAAAAACAAATTTATTATTAACAAAATAAAACTTTTGGTTATTCTTTAAGTACTTATATATACTAATATACATTTGGTTGTTCTTTAAGTACTTATATATACTAATATACATTTGGTTGTTCTTTAAGTACTTATATAAAACTTTTAGTAAGAAAATATTGAATTTTGTTTATCGACATGTAAACCCCCTTTAAACTACAGAAGCCTCAGCTGGGTCACGCTTCTCTTTAAACTAAAAAGAACACCGTCGTCAGAATCCAAAGCCTGAATTCTTATGAACCAGAGTAGAAAATATATTTCTGTTTATTTTATTTCAATCTTTATCAATATTCGTGTGGATCATCAAGTAACTGGACATTACATTTTGAGGCCACGTCTAGAAATAAGTTTTTGGTTTAGAGATAACAAAGTGAAAACAGTGTCAGGTGGCTAGCCCATAGTTCATATTAGTTCCTAGTTAGCCCGTGACTGACTTTTGTAACCTGCGAGTGCCTGGGAACTTATTATTATTATGTTTAAGTTATATTTTTGAGGAACCGTACACAATAGGCGCCAACGGGATCCTATTACTAATCCTACGCTGTCGATCCGTTCGTCTGTCTGTTTCTATCCTATATTTAAAAGGCTGTATCTTTTGAACCGTAATTGATAGGTGGTTAAGATTTTTACTGAATATTGTTATTATTTTCATGGAGTATTATCCATGAAAAATAAATAAATAAATATAACTCCTGTATGATTTTTTGAAAATAATAGCGTATATCCTAATAAATAATAAAAAAAGGAAAACAAAATTAAAAAAATATTTTTTTAAGAAAAGGATTAAACCGACTTCAAAATAAAAACACTAAAAAATGCAAAATAGTTATCCCTTACTAATTAAAAATCAAAACTCAAGTACCTGCAAAAATAAATTCGCAATACGATACGAATACCTATATAATTAAATTTGGCGGTTACCGAAGTCGGTGACAAGTCTACCAAAAGTAGTAGATTTTCTTTTGTTGTTAATTGCAATCCGCAAGGAAGCACCGGAGTCTATTATGTACATATCCTACATTTTGAAGTGAAGCTTATTACACATTTGGGAGGCAGCGCATATTATTGCCCATGTGAGTTTAAATTACAAGTTTAACTTTAAGCTTAAGCTTTCAATGTTCATTTGTAGATGAAATTTTTATTGGCTACTAGATGATGCCCGCGACTTCGTACGCGTTTTTATTTTTAAAATAGCCTATGTCCTTCCTCAGGATTCAAGCTATCTCATACCTTTCATCACAATCGAATGAACGGTATGGCATTCCATAAAATACTAGGCTAATAATTTTCAAAAACGTCTGTACAATAATTTATATCAAAATTACATTAATTAATAACTGCGTTTTAACATATAAATAGTACGTAAAAAGCTTCGCTTATGTTGGGTGTTCAACGATACCTCACGCTTAAGTTTTTTTGTAAAGTCGCTTTATGACATTACAAAAAGAGTTCACTGACCTTCCAATTTCAACAAAAACACCTAATTCGCTCCCCCACGTCCCTGTCCTATGACAGACGCATATCGAGTGAGCCAATCTCCCGATTAGCGCGAGTAGCTCTGTGGTTTCGTTTCATGCAACTGCTGCTTCGTGACAGTTGGCGCGACCGCATAGATAATCAGTTCGAGTGAACGGAACATTGTTAATTGAAGTTATGAATATTGATATTTTTGTTTTAATGAGTTTCTTTTTTAATATTTTCTAAATTGTAATTTACGTACAACTTACATATTAATCAATGTATGTTAGACTTTATCTTTGAAACGCTTTTTAATTGTTAAAGACAAGCTGTTACTCGCGACTTCGTCGGCGTGAAATTTATTTTAATTCGCACTTTGATACCTTGTATTAGCGCCCCGTGGATTGATATTACTAAGTTGGCCGAATTCTTGTTTAAATATTTATTGTGTTGATTTTCATGTAGAGTTTTGGGTTATTAAATTCTTCATAATTTCTTTGCACTTTAACATTACTTTTTAAGTTCTTACACATTTTTTGAACTTCTATGTTCAAGCATTAAGTAAGGGATTTATGAAGCTTCTGTGTCAAATTACAAGTTTCTAAATCCAGCGATAGGTAACTTAATATATATCTACATTCTGATTGACATAGTTATTAAAGTAATTTGTTATCTATTGGATTACATAATAGTAATTACAGCTTCCTGTGACAGTAAATATTATAATATTGTCACACGAAGCCGTAATTGTAGGGATTATCGCTAGATAGCGATAATTGTTGAGTTAGTTTACTGGACCGAAACCTCTGACAGCAGGTTGAACCATTAACCTATTTACTTTCAGAATTGGGCAAAGGTTAACCAAAAGTTAGCTTCGTTAATCTTGTTTGAAAGTGTAACGTTATTTAACGTTTAACACTCATGTAAGTTATCAAATATTTTTAATACTAATTCCAATTGTTTAATTTGTTTATTTTATTTATGCACTACCCCAGATATTTATTTGTCGACAATCTTGTAAATTTTAATTTGTTATTGCAATGCTATTTTTTAAGATGTTATTATATCCTTTATTAATTACAATGTAACTACAAAAACTACTTTATAAATACGATACAAATGCTTGCATAATTAGAGACAGTTATTGAAGTCCGTGCCCAGTTTACCATACTAGTAGATTTTTTATTATTATTTATTAGTTCGACACCGACATCAATAACTTTCAAATTTAATTATGCTAATTTTTTAAGTTTTTAAAGCAGATATTCAAAATCAAACAAACTTTGTTCAATAATTATTAGTTTTACTCGTGACTTCTTCTGTGCGTGCATTTTAGGTAGAATTGTTCAATAAAATTTTGAAGAAAAACAAACGGATAATATTTAATTTTTACAATAATTGTATGGTAATGGGTGTTAAGTATGTGTGTAGTTTGTTAATAGAATAATATAACAATCTTGTAAACATTTTTCTACTTCGTCAAGTAATTCCAAAATCCACTTGAGACCAATATAATACTTACAATAATTTAAAATATTCGAACGGTTTCACCAAATTGTAATTTTAAATTTAGAATAAACCGTCCTATAACTCTTCGGAATTCCCACAGGGCGCGTTGACAGCGAATGATTTAAAACCTCTTTTGCTCCCTAATTAATACAGAACGAGTAAGTTCTGTCATCTCATTCTGTTTCAGATATTCCCTTGCCGTCCCGCTATTGTTATCCTTGTCTAGTGAAATTACTTTCAAGTATATTGAGACATCTCCCTTTTCGAGTGAATTATTCGATGCGGCGAGAATCGGAGTTTTATCGATTTGTTTACTTTAGGAATTAGTGGTAACTATGTCGCGTACACCGATTTATACTCGTATGGTAATTTGATATGAATATTACATTTGAGCTTAACTTAAATCGTATGCTATTATAATAAAATATTTTAATGCTGTTGTGAATGCCGCCTAATACTACGTTCTATGATAACGATTGTTGTACACAAGCATAAAGAACATTATCAACACCAATAAAAAAATCGGTCAAGTGCTAGTCGGACTCGCGCCCCATTAGTTTCGTATCACTATATTGTTTATTAATAATATGCATTTACCAAAATAATATAAGTTGAATTTAAAGAGAAACTTTACACACACACACAAGACACAGTCTCTCCAACTGGAAATGTAAGTTCGTATTGGCAAAAAAGTGTGATATCTATATGTGATATCATTATAATACGTGAAGTGAAAGCTTCAAATACCTTTTTAAGGATATTACGCGCACGGTGAAGTGTGAGAGCGCAGTTAAAGTTTACGTAGAGAAGAAGTGCAAAAAGCTAAAATTTTTATGGCCTATACTGGCATACATATTTCTCAGGATATATATTTGATATATATATCCTGAGAATAAGGGTCTTGATAGACAGACAAACAGACTGACAAACGGACAACGAAGGAATCCTATAAGGGTTCCTTTCTTTTTGCTTTTAAGGTATGCAACCCTAAAAAAGCCAGCTTAGAATTGCTGTTTTTTTATTAACTTCGTATTGAACATAGTTTTGTACGTAAAATGAACTCAGTTTTCCCAAACTAGAGCAATTTCGGCTAATCATTCGTTTATAGTAGATATTTTAGAGACACAACAAAGCCAGAATAATAATATTGTATTAACACCTATAAGTATATATTATATCAATCGCAGTATGTGGCAATATTGTAAACGCAGATGTTCTAATCCAGTATTTGTAGGTTCCCTCTAGAATGAAAAAGCTATTTCTTTTAGATTTTCAATTGATATTTCTATTTATTTCTACATTAACGTCGACGAAGTTGCGGGTGGATGCTAGTGTATTTTTGGTCCGGAAATGTGTGTACCAGTACAGTACACTGGCAACACAGGGACGCCTCGCTCTATCAATGTCAAAACTCTCCTGAAAGCGGAGTGAATGTTGAAATGGTCTCGTACGTGACCTCGTGACGGTAAATGGCGTTCAAAAAACGCGTGCGACAACGACAAGCCAACGCGTCCCGTCGCGTGTCGCGTAATTTATCAAAATGTGTTGTTAAATGTTTTCCGCGTAGACGCGTTTCGTTAGCTTCAAGAAAATGTTTGTAATTCCGCTAATAAAATATTTCGGAAGCTAAAATACCTTCTAGTATACGTTAGTTGACAACCTCCATGACGCAACGGCCTACCGCGTCGGAAAGTAAACGGGAGTTGCGGGTTCGATTCCCGCCCCGAATCTGGGTGCTTATGTATAATATGTATTTATTTACAAAAGAAAAGTATATAAGTAGTATATCAGTTGTCTAGTTCCCATATCACAAGCGCTGTGCTGCTTACTTTGGGACTAGATGGCACTGTGTGAAATGTCTGAGTATATTATATTATATCACTGAGATTATGAGATGATGTGATTTGAAGAAGCGAAAGAAGTATGTAAGAACCGCGACGCTTGGCACTCCGTCCACTCTGACTACTCCGTTAGGGATACAGCGTGAGGATATCTATGTATGTATGTATTATATCACTAGCGACCCGCCCCGGCTTCGCACGGGTTCAAGATACTGCAATATAATCTAATATATTAAAATCAATGTTTGTTTGTTTGTATTTTATGGGCTGCCGTATCGTTCTTCCGATTGCCATATGGTATAAAGATAGTTGGACACCAGGGAACGGACATAGGCTTCTTTATTTTAAATATCTACCCTTGGGGGTGAAAAGAGAGATGAAACTTTGTATGGGAAATGCTAAACTGTTGAACCGATTAAGACGAAATTTGATACAGAGATAGACTTATTTTAATAAAAAACATAAGCTACTTTTAAATTATTAAAACTTTCGTGAGAGATTATTAACAAACTAATGATTGAACACGGCTATACTCACGTCCAATTGGTATAAGTACCGACTAGTTTCAGACCTATTGGAGGTCCATCATTAGGGTGAGTGGGTCATCCCACTCACCCTGATGATTTTTACCTTTTTCCAGAAATTAAAGGGTAAGCTATTTGAAAGGAATAATATTTCTTAGGTGCCTAAAATTATTGAAGTTTTCCCAAGGATTTAGACGAATGTAAAAGTGTATTCGTATCTAGGGCTACTTTGGGAATACTTTAGAAAACCTTTGAAAGGACCGATAAGTACGTGTAAAGAATTTGGCACGACTCTTAGCATTTTGTTAATTATTTGTACTTTCATTCCAGTGCAACGAAATTACAAAACGGTAGGACCAAGCGGTATGTTCTGGTAATCGACCTCATTAACACCAAAATACCTTACTCGCCGACTTTTAAAGTCGACGAACTACAAACGTAGACAGGATTCTAACCAACAGCTTCAAGGCACGCTACTACCCGCTAACTGGACTTTGGTATAAAAAATATTCGTTATCTCTCCCTGCATGGCTGATCATAATGGGGTGGTTATGTGCCACACCATAGGGCACCCCGTGCCATATTGTGAAACGGTTACCAACAGATGGTGGGTTAATATACGTTTTTAATTGTTTTATAATGGTGTAATAGGTTATTCTGTGTAATAAAATTTTGTGGTCTATTTTTTATAACAGCATATTTTAAAGCTAAAGGAGCTTAAAAGAAATTATGAAAAGTGACATGCCAATCAAAATTGAGTAGAAAGTCTTGGATGCTTGTATTCTCTCATCATTAACATACGCTAGCCGAACTTGGAAGTTCACGCATAAAATGAAAATGAAGATTAGATTACGTCAAAGAACTATAGAGAGAAGTATATTAAAAGTTAAAAGAATTAATAAAATATCTCATAAAACTATTAGAAAAAAGACAAATGTTACTGATATTTTATGCCACTGCAAGAAACTAAAGTGGTGCCGCGCTGGTCATATAACCAGGCTGACAGATAACCAATGGGCCCACAGACTGACATTCTGAAAAAGACCATCAGGCAGTAGAAAAAGAGGCAGACCAAGTATCCGGTGGGCAGAGGACATAATGCAAGTGGCTGGAGAACAGTGGATGAAATTAACGAACGACAGAGACATTTGGAATGCACTAGAGGAGGCCTCCATCTTCGAGTAACGAGGGATTCTTGCTTAGAAAGTTAATTAAAATGAAATTCAGAATTATAAAGATGGTGTAACATGTATAAGCTATTAGTTTATAATAACTTTTTATGTGAGTAGTAGCAAATTTATTCTCGAGGATTGTGAGTTGTGGACGGAATTGCTAGTTCTACAGCTCCATTATATATATATTTCCCTTATTTAAATTGTTGTTAATTTTTTTGGCAAGAAATGAAAGACTTTTTTATTTTATTTTTTATTTATTTTGTATTCATTTTAAAGTTCAAGCTATCAACGTAAGTACTACATACGTAAGTAACTCTACCGACCAATTAACCCATAGATGACGCTTTTAGCAATTTTATACATACATACATATCTTAACTCTGTATTCCCAACGGGGTAGTCAAAGAAGACGGAGCTCCAAGCGTCGCGGTCCTTACGTACCTCTTTCGCTTCCTCAAATCTCATCATTCTCCTCACAGATTTTCGCCTAGGTATGCGAGTGTTTTTGACATTTCCGTCTGATAACACTTTGGCTATTTGATCTTGATAAGTCAGCCTTGGTCTTCCTTGGCTTCTTTTACCTGTTATAGCAATTTTATAATGTAATTAAATGTGTGAAAATCTTTCGGCGCGCAGGACTGTGGTGTTTGCGACTCTGATTTACACTCCGGCTATATGATCTTCATGGCTCTTTGTAAGTCAGCTTTGGTCTTCCTTGGCTTCTGCTACAACTCGCTTTCGCTCTATAGATTTTCTTCGTCAATCAATATTTATAAAGTGACACGGGCTGTCAGCTTCTTCCGCTAACGAATCAGTTTGGCTATTCAAAGATGTAATGCTGCCAGTCTGCTAGGCACCCTAAGCAATGTCAGCTTTCTAAGCGGCAGCTTTAAAGAAGTCCATTATTTAGGATAATGTTTAGTCTTAGGTTTGTAGATATTAACGTTAGGATTGTATGTACTTTTTGTTACAAATACAGTACGTAAAATAATGTATACATACATATCCTATCGCTGTGACCCCAACGGGATTGTCGGAGAGGATGTAGCGTTAAGCATCCTAAATAATATTGATAAATGATCAATTCCAGATTTTAATTTCTGTTAATATATATAAGACCGTTATTTTTTCTTTTGTCTTATTTTTCTGTACACTTTTGATGAAGTCTTAGATTTTCTGAACTTTCTGAAATTCTAGGTCTAGTCTAGGTCGGAGATGAGGGGGGAAATGAGAAGGTCGAATTCAGATGTCCAATTTGCCCCTTGTTAATTAATTCTCACAAATTTTTTTTTGAATATTAACTAGTACAGCATACTGATTGTGTAACAGACGAACAAACCAACAGTTTAACAAAAGTTCACAGGATAAATATAACAAAGGTCAGGGTAAATAAGGGGAGAAATGGACAAGTCGAATTCTAATACTCAATTTACCCCTTGTTCATTAATTCTTCTAAGAACATTTTGAAACATTAACTAACGCAACATATTTGGGTTAACAAAATACGAGACACAAATTTCACTTTCGTAACATTACATAGAAATACGAATACGATTTCTGTGACACATGAAGAAGCCAACAGTTAACCAAAAGTTCACAGGAAAACGTAACGGAGGTCCTAATTCATATAAATCTCCAGAAAAGGAATTTAGAAATCCACTTCGCCCTTTACCCCTGCACCCAGCAAAATCCTGCATCCGGCTTGTAAATACTCTCTGTTTAAAAACTGAAATCCTGCATTACTACAAAAGTTACCTAAGCGTTGACTTAACAAGCCATTCGTGTCGTTAAACCATAAAGTTAACAGAGCCATTGAACGAGATTAGTTTAAAGTTAAGCTAATCACGTTATTCTGTCGTAGTTCAAATGACAGCCCTTTTGTCGCTTTACAGTTAAGTTTAAAATAAGCTACTAGATAAACTGCTGAAATTATTCCTTTCTATACCAACATATGTAGAGATATATAAAGTACAATATATAAAAATAAATAAAAACGAGCGAGCCTTACAGTAGTAACAGTGTAACATCTCACATCTCACCTTGGTAATAAGTAACATTAACATTAAATCCTGAAAAAAATGATTCAGGTATTATTTGACATGATTTTTCGTAACGAAGAATAATTATCTTTAATGAAAATTGTATTTTATTTAAATAACTCTAGGAGTAATACAATTTTTAATGAAGACAGTTATTTTTGTTCAATTTGGGGGAGTGCGGAGAGAGACCGTATTTTAGTTGTCATAGACTTGTGATAACTAAAATATAAGACATATACTTGTGATTTCAAATTATTTAAAAACCGTTGAAAAATTGTGTCAATAACAGTACCACTGTTAGTTGTCGAAAAATTTTGATCTGTGTTAATTTCGAGCTTGAGTTCATCACACTGTTGGCTGACAGTACCAACCTCAAAATGGGTCGGTACCATCAGAAGGGCCAACTTTACCACCGCGTGCGCTCATTGGTCAAATCAAATAGCGCGTGCTTCCCCGACTTCCTGTTACACACTTCCGTCTCTTTTCATGAAATCACTCCCACAGATTGAAGAAAAGTGAGAGGAAAGATGTTACACATCAAAAACCTAAATATTCTGGCAAGCTGGAATAACGCGTACTCAAAAAAGGACCAGACATACACGGAGACTACTAATCGGCGCTGTAGGTAGAATGATTCAATAAATAGGATCCTTGACTATTTCTTAACAAATTCATTAGAAGATAGGTTTAGTACCTAATCTAGAACAAAACTGCGAAAAAGTTTTCGAAATATAATGAGAAATAAAAGAGTTATTCGCTTTTAAACTGGAGTAGTGGGAACAACAGTGGATAGTTCTGTTTCTGTCTCTCCTAGCGCTGAGCAATGACACTGCAAGTTTGTAACGACATAATTCTGTAACACCATCTCCTTCTAATTTATCCCCATTCTAACTCCATTACTGAAGTTTAAAACCCGATAACTCCTATTTTCTCTGTGAGCCTGAAGTCACAATTATATCCAAAATTAGTAATTATTTTAATACAAAATGAAAAATATACTAGTTTGAAGAGTAGTCGATAAGCTTGTTGTAATAAGAACGAGACAACCTGTCGTTAATCGTGTAGTACTCGAAACTACACGATGAACGACAGGTTGTCTCGTTTCGACTCGACTCGGAGCACCTCTTCACGTCGTTGAGATCTTTCCCCTCAATTGCATCAGGCACGCTTGCAATTTCTTCCTCAGTAAAGTAAAATTGTAATGTAGGCATGTCTGTTATTTAAAAATATCTCATTTGTTTAGATCATTGCTTTTTCTCTTGTAATTACAAATTAAAAACGGGCTGTACTATGGCTACCACACAACAAAATGGGGAACTAACCTAACCCATGGAGCACTCAACCTATAGAGTGGCAATGTCATTTATTTTGTATGAAAACAATTTACATCTAAACACTGTTGCGGTTACTGCGTTCTGTTTTATAGTTTGACTTTTTGCTGTTTTTGCCACACCACCGAATAGAACTATAAGCCATTATATAAATATTTAAATATCTGTCGGAATATACTGAGATGTACACACAGGTCCAGTATTGGTTATGTACTGCTTAATGCGAGCGAGAGTTGATATTTGTTAGTGTAAATGAACTGCAGTGGTGAACAAGATGGCCCGTTATTTCGTCTCTATAGGTTGAGTGCTCCATGACCTAACATAATCTAACACCCAGAATACAATACAATTTAGGAAAGTATGTTTTCTCCAAATTGACTTGACCAGGAACGGAACACAGAATCTTTAACCACAGTACATATTCTATGCTTTCATTGGGAAGAAATTGTCTTATGTTTTTCTTTTATCTTTACGTCGTATTCCTAACGAGGTAGACAGAGAGGACGAGAATAAATCATCGCGGCCTTTACTTACTTCTTTCATCTCCTTAAACCTTGTCTCTATACATTTACGCTGAGGTATGCCAGTACTTTGATATTTCCGTCAGCTAGCACTCTGTTTATTTGATCGTTATAAGGCAGCCATGGTCTTCCTTAGCATATATTACTGTTCAATTGCGCCCTGAACATTTTAAGCTTTTCCATAGCCAAAGTGTCAAAAACGGAACCATTATAATTTAGTCATGTTTGTCTGTTTATTTGTCTGTCTGTATGTCACAGTCAATTTAATCCGAAACTCATACAGAACCGTAAGTTAATTTGTGTCTAACATGCTCTTCGCTGGTTTCATATACTTCATATAATTTTCGTAATATATATAAATAGCCATAAGTAGGTGGTCGTTCTGTTACTTGTACTTGTAATCACGGCTTATTTCAGAATTGCTTGCTTAAAAAACTGGAATGAACATAAAACTTTACAAGCAATTTTGCTCATAAAGGTATGAGCAAAATTGCTTGTAAAGTCATGTACTTTTAATTATTATGAATATTCATACAGTTTTTACAGGTGAATTATTATACTGAGTTTTGTAGACTATAGTTATTAGTTTATTACGCATAAAAGTATTATAGGTATCTAAAAATAGTTGGTTTAGAGAAAATAGTTGGAATAATATTTTTGTTTTATTAATTTAACCGCCTTCAAAAAAAGGAGGTTCTATGTTCGTATATATGTATTTTTTTATTTTTTTTTATGTATGTTCACCGATAACTTGGTCAATTGTGGACCGATTTCGAAAATTATTTTGTTGTTCGTAAGGGTTCCGAGGTGGTTTCATTTGAATTTCAGCTGTATTGCAGCTTGGACTTCGAAGATACACCATATAACACCAAATAAGGCGAACTGCTCGTAACCTTTATTTATATTGATGATTATCTTGTATGTCGTTGCGCTCTAGAATTAGAAAGGAGTTAATTGTAGACCTGCTCTAGATATTTATTTAGGCCAAGGTCATTGAAAAGGGAGAAATAAAAAAAATTTAATGAAATAAATTAAACCACCTTCAAAAAAAACACTTAAAGGTACAATTATCCTTTACTAATCAAAACTCGAGTACAATAAAAATAACTTTATAAATGCGATACACATACCTACATAATTAAATTTGACAGTTATCGAAGTCAGTGCCAAATCAATGTGGAACAACAGAGTTTATTAGTTTGGTAGACTTGGCATCGTAACTGTCAAATTTAATGAAACAGGTATGTGTATCGTATTTATAAAATTATTTTTATTGTACTTGTATTTTGATTAGTAAAGGATATTTATTTTGTACTTACCGTGTTTTTTTTAATGCGGTTTAATTTTTTCTTAAATGTTTTTTAACAAGTATTTTTGTGTTTTCGAGAAGTTCAGAATAAGTAGACTAAAATTAGTCAAATTCAAGTTCGACTCTGGCACATAGATTGTCATGCATATCTTCACGGTGTATCCTTAATGGGGTCAGAGATAATGTAAAGCCAAGCATTCCTTATGTACTTCTCCTCAAATCTCATCATTCTCCCCCTCACACACTTTCGCCTGGGTATGTGAAGTTTTTATGAATTTTAATTTTTTTTAAGATGTACGATTTCTAAGAGTGGTAGAGCCATGCTGCAACGCAGAACGAATTGGGCAGGCTCGCCCGGTGAAATACCATCCTCTCACAGAATATCGGTGTGAAATACCAGCATTTATTGCTGTTGTGTTTTGTTCGGTGAGTGAGTGCCGGTGGCCCGTCATACCCTTCACTACTTGTCCAATGCAGGTTTCCATGGACGGCGGTGGTAATTTACCATCAAATATTCGCTTGCTCGTTTGCCCCCTCTTTTATAAAAAAAAAAATAGTTTATTATTATTAAAAAATAAAATATTTATTTATGGAGACCTAAGAAAACGAGGACTTTTGGTTCATATTTCCCATAAGACATAAGTAAGATTTTATATTCTACTGTCTGTGTCCGACCACGAATTGCTGTGGTTCAGTAGGTATTATATTATCATTCGTGAGTTATCATATGGTCTTGAGTTCATAGAAAAATGTCGTAGAGAAAAGTACCACCAGTTTTTTCCCAATTTTTAAATTTTGCAAGGAACTGTCTCAATTTTTCTTTCTATAAAAATCTACTGGGACTACTACGAACATGTAAAAAAAAGTTGCCAGTTTATTTATGTAGATGAAATTAATTTTTTTTTTAAAAGTCGGTTTAAGAATGCCGGGTCAAATTGGAGTTCCCAATCTGCTTCTTCTTTAATACGGTTGCTAATATTTTAGGATGATAACTTCTGCAACATAACATAAATGTTAGCGAAACGTACCAAATATCAAGTTACCTAATATATCAGATGGTTTCTGAGAAACTCGACTGTGATCGTCTTTACCATTTTCGTATTTTCTTTTAAGGTACAGAAACCCCAAAAAAATTGAGAAACGAAGGTTGTGATTTTCAATATTTTTTCACGATTCTACAATACTTATTGATGACATATTTATTTAAGTCCGAATTCGAATTACGAAGATTGGTCCTTCGTTAACCGTGACCAAATAGGTCTTTTAAAGATCCATAGAGGGCAGGAATGAGTTTTGAACTTTCATAGAGAACCGAAATGAGTTTGAATAAGGAACGGGTGTATCGTTGTGAATAATGTTACTGGCTGATTACTTGGGCGTATCGCCGGTCGCGATGAGACAAAGAAATAAACAATATAAAACATGGAATTTCTTTGCTTAATTATTTTTCTCAATAAGAAGATTGAAACGTATAGTGTATTGGGTAGGAAAATTATTGTACTTCGGGTGAATTATCTATATTACATTCTTAATTATACTTTGTCAGTCCAATTTACCGTTAGAGATTAAATTTCGACAATATTTGGAATACAAATACACGTCTAATTGGATATATTTCTTTAAAATTTTTTTTATGGACAGTTATTTGACTATAGATACGAGTTTTTTTACGACGGTTGTCAGAGACAGTATTTTAGATACTATATTTTTATAGATTTGAGATATAGAGATTTGAGGAAGCGCTCGCTTCGCATTCGCATTCGCTCCGAATACTACTTTAGAACTCTGCTTCGCTCAATCTAGATTCAAAGTAGCGCCTCGGCGTAAAAACATTATTTTACTACTTTGTTATAAAACCTACTGAAATACGTTATGTAAATCGAAATACGAAAATTCGAAATAAGAAAAATAAGTGGCGTTTGAAAATGAAATTGAAGAAACAAATTTTGTTTACAGCAGTGGCTGTGATCATCATACCTAATGAAATAATGACCAATGCCTTACCTAACAAACTTAAAAAAAACATTTTTTTGCTCAAATATTAAAGTCTTTCCAGCCAGTAAATAATAAAAAAGATTTAAATAAGATATTTATGTATTTGGAACAAATGAGAAAATATCTCTTCGAAAGTTTATATAAAAAATAAAACATTACTGGTACGCAATAAATTATTATTCATTTGATTCTAATAAGAGAGCATCTATCTTCATATAAGGAAACATGCGATGTATTATGAAAATATAATGTACATATGATATCATAAATAATAATTTTCCAATTTATTAACATATTTATAGATAGGTATATTTAATAATAATGATTGTAGGTCGGTAATAAACTATTAAAACCGTCGATGCGTATTGATCTACGATCTGATCACTGAAGCAACGCCACGTTGAGTGAGATCACCTATTGTACTCTAAGGAAGCTTTCTCATGGGACATATTGGGCCTGAAAAGTCAATCTTATTCGTTGATCGTGTCTCGCCTAATATTTTCTTTACACAAAGGAGATTAAGCAAATCATTCCAAGGAATGTCTTACTGTCAGTACTGCAACTTAGTAACTAGGGTTGTCGACTATTCCTATTGATAAAAAGAGTATTATACTTTTTATCGATTATAAACTGTTTACTGCTTTATAAAAATATACATACATATAATTATATCTTCACGCTGTATCCCTAACGGCTACCCTGTTAGGGATAATAAATATGAAATGTGTTATACATATACACGTATCCGCACGCTGTACCCAAACAGGGTAGTCAGAGGACGGAGCGCCAAGCGTCGCGGTCTTTACATTCTTCTTTCGCTTCCTCAAATCTCTATATCTCAAATCTATAAAAATATAGTATCTAAAATAGTGTCTCTGACAACCGTCGTAAAAAAACTCGTATCTATAGTCAAATAACTGTCCATAAAAAAAAATTTAAAGAAATATATCCAATTAGACTTGTATTTGTATTCCAAATATTGTCGAAATTTAATCTCTAACGGTAAATTGGACTGACAAAGTATAATTAAGATAGACGAAGCCGCGGCTACATGTTAATTAGTTATTAGCGTAAACACGGGCAAAATATAGAATTAGTTATAACCAGCTGCATGCATTACATTTATCGAAAAAAGTATTTTTCTTTAATTGTTTCAAACACGCTTCTGTATAAACTGTCATGCAAAAACTTGAAATAAAAAACTTATATCAATATGTTCATAATTTGTCATTTAAATTTTGATTGGTTTGCTAAACACGAAACAAAGCATTACGAATATGTGATATCTATTAATAATATTTATTAAAACGAATTTAGGTTAAATGTCTACTAGTTACGCCATAAACTTAGGATGTACTGGCGTATAGACGAGCACAGATCTCGTTGATTTTTAATTTGTCAATGTCGCCTATGAAATGAATAATTTCCTTGATTATTACGATATGTAATATCACAATCACATACAGAACACGTAACCATTATTGAAAAATACAGTACTTCTTTAAAATAAAACAGGAATAACACAACAGTGTCCGCCTCAGCGTGACGAATTGTGACGACCTGTCATTCAAAAAGGGTTGCAATAGCGTCTCGTTTGCTGTCACTTTCCTACTCGTGCCACTATCATAAAATATTATATTCTCACTCGCTCTCTATGTACGATCTACTCCAGTATATACTAAGTTTATGCGTTGCGCTGCTTTAAGTTTAGCAAGGAAGATAAAAACAGTTGGTGAGAAAGGTATACATATTTTAATTTTTTAAATAATTATTAATAATAATAAATAATTATTCATAATCTGAATCAATTGTAATTAAAGGAACCTTTTTCGTGATTAAAACAATGCTACTGTAACTATATAATAATATTCCATACTGTTATGTGGAATTTTCTAATGCGTGTTCGTAATGTTTTTAAGCGAATTTCGCAATACTGTTTCCATATTATTTTTTGATGTATTAGTTCTCATTTTCTTACGTGAAATACAGTACATTATCATAGCTAAACCCGAGACAATACAAATAAAATTGTTCTCTAAATCGACCCAATGGGGAATAGAAAGGAAAATCTTTTAAGAATTTAGCTATTGTGCCGTAGAGATAAAAGGTTACTTGTAGAGTTATACTTGACTTAAACATTTATATCTATATCTCACTAGCACCGTCAACTAGCACCTTTATGAAATTATTAATTAGTTATTAATAATTGCTAATTACATTCATGAGTACATTCTTCAGTATTATGAGTGTTCAGTTAGCATCATAAATACGTATCTCACATAGAAATTGTCTCTTTTCTCCTTTAAAAGCATAAAATATTCAGATACCAATTAATGTAAAGATATCACCCGAGGAGCGAAATTTACTACAATTGCAGTAGAAAACGGTATATTTTATGTAATAATTTAAGACTTGGTCCGTTTTAATATCTTCGAGTTATTCAAGGACGACCTCTTATTGTCGTACTTCTAAAGTTCTTTTATACCACTGGTAAACCAAATGAGCAAATATTCCACTCTTGGACAACGAAACGTAATGGATGGAGCCATAACAAGTGGCCACTCTTATCACGTTGTGTCAAACGAACTTTCGTGTCTTTTCTATGTCATTGAGTGTAACCACGAGTAAAACAGCTAGCTATAGTAGGTATGGCAACCTCGCACTGTCATTGTAATTCGTGTCAGCTCATGACCTTGACCATGACCTTCACGTACATTATTGAAGCAATTATTTATTTGCAAACTGCTCGTATAACTTTAATGGTTTTGGCTATTAGTATTTACAAAAATAAAAATATGACATGTTCAGCTATGTATTGTTGTACTAGGACTCTTCCCTAGTCACGCACATTGGTAAAGGTCCAGAAAGTCGGTCAAAGAAAAACGGTCACGCTCTCAGACCAAATGCTCCGTCCATTCTGATTTTAGGTCCGAGGGTTGACTACTATTACGCCTTTGATATGTATTGTCTGTACGAACATAAACAATGAATGTTTTATTTAATTCTATTTAATATATTTGTAACATATATGACAAAAATTTTAGCTTTCTACACTTTTTCTCCATATAAACTTTAACTATGCCAAATTTCACACTCCTCCTTATTTTAGGTATATTAACAAGTACAATATTATAAATGTACCGCACAGCGCTAAGCGGTCATAGCCTTGTAGTGTCGCCACTTTCTTGATTTAATATTTTACCTATATTCTTTATTAATTTATTATTATAAATATTCGTGCATTTTCTACGCTATCATTATCTTATGTATGGAATTAAGTACCAAAAAATGAGATTTCATGCGGATAACGCTGCAACCGCAGCAAATCAATAAAATGGACATAGGGGACATTACTATTCGAGAAAGTGCAAAAACGGGTTATTCTGGAAACGTTGTCATTTTATCGATTTATTATTTGGAAAGCCTTCTCATCCAGTATTTCAAAATGATGTGTTAACAATTTTATCTAGATTACTTAAAAAAATTATTTAATTCAAATTCACAACTAAAACAATAAAGAAATAGATCTAATTCGTTATAAATATTCTACTCATATTTAAGACAAGGCTACACTGAAGTCATTTTCGGTGAAATTTACTATTCAATTTACAACGAAAACAAAGAATAAATTCACTATTCTATAACGAAAGGGCGTAATGACGATTACGGAGGGTGATAAAACCGCACGCGTTCGATTAGGGACGTATCGCTCGACGTTATCGATAAACGTCGATAAAACGCCTTGATTACCAGTTTATCGACGATCTGTGAGCTTACAAAACAATAATTCATATTCTTATTCGAGGTTAAACTTTAAAGTTAAGGAAGGTCAATGTTACAATTTTAGGGTTCTGTAGTCAAAGGCAAAAAACTCATATAACTCTTATAAGGAACGAAAACTTTATTCTATTCGTCTGTCTATTTGTATGTCACAGCGATTTTGTTCGGAGACTATTGGAACTACGTTTATAGATGAAAAAAAGTTGATGTATTATATAAAATGGTATAGTATAATGAAAAAATAATTAGAGGTCGGACAACACTTCATACATGTAACTGAAGAATGAAAAAAAAAATCAGTGCACTTAAGCTTGTAGAGTATCCGTAAATAGGTCTTTAAAATGGTACAGAAATTTCGAAATATCGTCTTTTTTATTTAATTCAAAAAATTTGTGAGACATGCACTTCTAAAGACGTAAAAAATGTGTTCCTCTCTAACTTTTCAACTATGGAGTAAAAATTCTGTAAATATTGAAATAATTTAAGATAGGATTTTAAAAGCACTTTCAAATAAAAATTTGTTTGAATTATTATATGTCGTGAAGTTTTCGAAACATGGGATATTTTCTGCTACACGCTCAGTGATCTCAGAAATTACTACATATTTTACAGTGTCATTGAAAAACTATTAAATACAAAACTTATTCTTGCCGCGGATTAAATGAATATTTTGCATCTTGACTCTTCACTGTGCGCGGTCCGACAAATATTTGGCCTGGCGTATTTTAAATGTTTTTTCGTTTTAACTGATTCTTGTAAATAAATGTAATTATAACGTTTTATAATGCGATATTTTAACAATCCTTTCAAAGTGAAACAAACAAAATGAATATTTTGTTATTAAAATGTGACAAAAGTCAAATTTTAAGCCTATAAAATCATTTCATTAACTCCACACGATGACCTGAAACAATTTTTTTTTACTACACTACTACAGTTAATACAGTTGGTACTATACTACTGCAGTTATCTTAACCAACACGGAAGATAGAGCGATGGGTCTACGGGAATTAGGGTCAAGTGGGTCCATACCATGTTTTAATAATGGGATAACGACTTGGTAATTCCAAGTTTCGGGAATATAACCATTTACAAAGAAGTGATTAATTAAACGTAAATAAAGAAGTTTACACTGATCACTGGATTTTGATATGAAAGAGTATGGGATGCCATCAATTCCAGGAGATGAATCTAATAAACCATGTATAGAGGATTCAAGTTCGTCAAAGGAGAAAAGAGAGTCTAAAGCGTTAGATGAATGAAATAAGGATGGAGGTGACGGAAGGGACTCGGCACATGGGACAGATGGGGGAGCCAGTTTATCAGCGAAAGAATCTAGCCAAACAGAGGAATCATTTGAAGACAAATCTTCGAAATTAAGTGAACCACGATATTTTCTAATATTTTTCCAAACCAGGGATGAGGGTGTTCTAGGGGAAAGACTTTCACAAAAAGAAATCTATCCTGCTTTTTTCTTCTTGGACAAAAGTCTTCTTGTTTTGGCTGATATCTGTTGGAAATTTAGAAAGTTTTCCATAGTCATGGAGTTGTTATAGAGGAGTTCTGCTAATTTACGTTGGTGAAGAAATCTGAACATTCAGAATCCCACTAGGGAGGAGAAATTTTGTGTCTACCAGAAAATCTTTTCTTTTTGGGGATAGATTCATCAGCAGCGGATAATAGATAGGAAACAAATTGTGAGTAGAGACTTAAGAAGTCTGCATTATTTTTAGGGTCAGAAAGATTGATTAATTTACTGTCTAGAGATGAAGAAAATTTTGACCAGTCAGCTGCTGAGAGTCTAAAATTTAATAAAGGGGAAGAGGATCTGAAGATTGAGAGTTTGATGGAAAGGAAATAATAATAGGGAAATGATTACTGCCAAACGATTCGAGTAGGGCTCTCCAAGAAATAACTGAGGCAAGATCAGGGGAACATAAAGTTAGATCGACTATGCTGTTAGGATTTTGGGAGGGACGTACTCTCCTAGTTGGGGAGCCATCATTGAGAAAACATAGATCAGAATCATCTAATATATCTAATAGGTATGTCGAGCAACTGTCACAAAAATGAGATCCGCATGATACATGGTGGGTACTAAAGTCTCCCATAACAACAATGGGGGAAGGAAGGGAAGACAAAATAGAAGAAATTTCAGGAACTAAAGAGACATGAGGGATGGGGAATATAGATACATAAAAAGGATATATTCAAAATTCTCACAGCAACAGCATTAATATCTTGGCAGTGAGAGGGGAGAGAAATCTGAGAATAAGGAAGAGAACGTAATGATAGCCTGATGAGTTGCTTTATCATATTCTTTACCATTGTAAAACGGTGTAGAAGGGCGAGAACGAATAACTGTTTTAATGTGGGATCTATTGTAAGAGGTATGTTGTAGTTTTTTAGGAGAAGGAGTAGCAAAACAATTTGGAGTAGAGGACTTGATAACATCAACGAAGCTTTTACGAACAGGAGGGAATTGAGAAGATGCCTCGGCGTAAGAGATATTACCATTTTTATTGACTTCTGTCTCGACTGCTCCGGACAACACTTGTTGATGGTAAAATGACTGCCAGAGCAATAGAGGCAGGTCGAACGATCTTCTGGAACCTCGCAACTGTCACCAGAATGAGGTTGATCACAGCGGTAACACCTGGGCTTGGAACGGCATTGGGCACGGACATGACCAAATCTGCAGCAGCTGAAGCATTGGATAGTGGGCAAAATATATGTGTCAACAGTCAAAGAAGTGTGGTATGCGTAGACACGTGGGGGGAGAACCTGACCTTGAAAATTTAGAACTACCGTTTGGGACGGAACCCACGTGGAAGATACATCTGTATTTAGATCATTACTTACTATAATTGTTCTAAATAAGAATGGCAGTTCCAGAGTCTTTATTTATTTTTTAATTTAATTATCTATTTAATTATGGAGTGCGTGTAAGAGAAAGTATATACATTTTATGAAGCACATACAATCGCTTTTCAATCGATTCGTTTTTTTTTGTGAAGCGCTACAAAGGGAAAAAAAATAAAAAAGATTTATGTTACATCTGCAGTAAATGAAGCACTATCAAAACGCAAAACCAGGGCAAACTTAATGACTAGTTGCCATACTCTGTATTTTAGTACATAGTTATAATAGTGGTTTAGTCATTCAAATATTAACAACAATATATTTTATTACATTAAAAACACTGCAGCGATGGAGTGAATACTATGGAGAACTGAGAGTATGAGAGTGGCGACCCCGTCTTTGATACTGAGAGCGATTCTAATGAATTGCTACACTCAGGTCAGGGACTGAAGGATGCATTAGTATGAGAGAGATTGAAAAAGTGATTAGAAGACTGAAATGTGGAAAGGCTATGGGAAATGATCAGGTAACTGCTGAGATGTTCAAGTATGGTAGTCCTAGGGTCTGGGATATCTTCTGTGCACTGTGCAATCTTTGCTGGCAGAGGTGCCAGAGAACTGGCGCACCGCAGTAATACTACCTCTATATAAAGGGAAAGGTTCCCATTTAGACTGTGCGTGCTATAAGGTCATCAGCTTGGTCAGCTTAGCAAGTAAAGTTTATACCAAGATATTGATTGAACGTATGAAAGTTGTCTCTGAAAGATGTTTGTTTCTGCGCTTTTGACCGCGACGCTTGGCGGTCCGTCCTTTCTGACTACTCCTTTGGGGATACAGCGTGAAGATATGTATGTACATTAAAAACAAAGGTAAATGATAGGGAAGTCGTTGTCACGTTATTGATACTGATTCGTTGCTATATTACTAAAAATAATTATGTAATTAATTTAATACGTAAAAGAAAGCAAATAACCATACTTTTTCGAGGCTGTCCTGGCAACATTATAACCCAATATCATACTGTCATGTGTCATTTGGCTGTCAGCTGTCACCCGTGTTTCGTTGTTGTATATTGTTATTGCAAATTATATCAATGGTAATGACATACTAGCCTGTAGTAATCAAAATAGGAGAGTTTGTACCTTAATGTGTAATTGTGATTCGATTGTAATTTCTTTCAAGTCTACTTCAAAACATATTGCACTGACTTAAAAATCATAATACGAGTATATGAATGAATAGGAGACTTCATGGTACTCTGTCAGTCTTTGTACAGTTAGTATTTCATTAACGTTGCTGCAATATTGTTGTACGCTGGAGTGACTAAACGGTAAACTAAAGGTATTGTATTGATACCTATTTTATTTATTATAATATACAATACGTATTACTGAATTGAATAATTATACATTGCTGAATAATATTAAAAGATTTTGTTACTTAATGTTGTATTCTTTTTTAAAATCACTTTAGTACTTCACATATGTACGCACGGTTGTTTAACCAAGTTTTTCAGTGAAACTCCGTTTCTGAAAAATATGTTGTAATTACATTTAATTTTGTAATTACTTAGACTTATATTTCTAAGATATTTTTATTAACAAACGCGAACTTTATAATATGCGACACTGAAACTACATAGGTTTTTGCCAATCATCATTCAGCTGTTTACGTCAGATTATCTCAGAAATCTCAGAAAATGTCTGTGACAAACAAAGAGACAGACAAGGAGATGGTTTCGTAAGTGTTCCGTTTTTATAAGTTCGGAATTTAACGGAATAAACACTTAAGTATCGATAACATTGACGGTATCGACGTATCCCATCGCTAGCACGGCCACATGGCGTATTCCATGCGAGCCAGGTGAGGTAATTGGCCCGCTCCGAGTGACCATAACGACCGACCACATACCTACTGTAGTACCTGCTAATTTGTTTGTACGGCCCTCAAGAAATAATAATTCTTAAACATTTATTAATTAATCGATATTTGATACTGACTTATAACATTTTCTTCTCTACGTTTAAAATTTCGTTCGTAATTCTTCTCTTCCTAAATGGCTTGATCGATTTGATTAAATTTTTTTTGCACTTATGGGGCCATCTGAATGAATTTTAACCGACTTAAAAAAAGAAGGAGGTTCTCAATTCGTCTGTATGTTGTTTTTTTTTTGTTTTTTTTTGTGTGTGTTTGTTACCTCATAACTCCGTCATGACGTCTCCGTCATGTCCGTTTATGAACCGATTTCAAAAATTCTTCTTTCGTTTGGTAGGTAATACTTCAAAGGTGGTCCCATTTAAATTTCACCGATATTGAAGCTTGGACTTTGAAGATACACTAGTTAACACGACCTGGTTATAATCTTTATTTATATTGACGATTCTCTTGTATATCGTCGCGCTCCGGAATTAGAATGAAGTTAATTGGAAACCTGCCCTAGATATTTATTTAGGTCAAGACCACTCAAGGGCGAAATAAAAATTTTTTATTAAAAAAAATTAAACCGCCTTCAAAAAAAACACTGAAAACTATAAAATAACTATCCTTTACTAATCAAAACTCAATTAAAATAACTTTATAAATACGATACATATACCATATAATAAAATTTGACAGTTATTGAAGTCGGTGCCAAATCAATGTGCAACAACATAATGTCTATTAGTTTGGTGGGCTTGGCACCGACTTCAGTAACTATCAAATTTTATTATATGGTATGTGTATCATATTTATAAAGTTATTTTAATTGTACTTGAGTTTTGATTAGTAAAGGATAGTTAATTTATAGTCATGTTACCGACTTCAAATAAAACTGAATAGTACGATAAACTATCCTTTACTAATCAAGACTTGAGTACAAAAATAACTTTATAAATACGATACAAATACCCATATCATTAAATTTGACAGTTAGCTATTGAGGGCGGTGATAAATCAATGTGCAACAACAGAAAGTCTAATTTACTTTATTATTAATTTAAAAGGCTTGGCATCGACTTCAGTAACTGTCAAATTTAATTGTATGGGTATTTGTCTCGTATTTATAAAGTTATTTTTGTACTTAACTTTTGATTAGTAAAGGATAGTTATTTCGTACTTTTCAGTTTTTTTTTTGAAGACGGTTTAACTCTTTTAACAATTCTTTTTTATTTTATAAATTCAGGTGTTACTTTGCGTAAATTCACTTCATGTAATGGAATTATTATAATTTCTATCTATGTTCCGCCTAAAATTACAACAAATTATACACAAATTACAAATATACATAAATATCCTCACAGTGTATCCTTAACGAGGTGGTTCGAGGAGACGGAGCGCCAAGTACCGCGGTCTTCACATACTTCTTTCGCCTCCTCTAAATTCATCACTCTCCCTACACATTTTCGCCTAAGTATGAGATTGCTTTTGACATTTTCATCAGCTAAAACTTTATTGTTATTTGATCTTCATAACTCAGTCTTGATCTTATTGGCTTTTACTACCACTCACTTTCGCTCTGTAGATTTTCTATATATGTATATATATATATATAAATCTGTATGTATCTATATAATCAATGTAGTGTAGTATTACCGTATAGTATGTCATTAATTACCAACGATTTAGAAATTAGTTTTAGCAATTTTAACAAATAGCCAGGGCGAAGAGTAATAACATTTACTAAAAATATCTTTAAGGACAATAATGCATAGGTGTGTCAAAAATTACTATGTTTATTTTTTATGTCTTATTTAAGCAAATGCAGGAATAAATCTTATTTACTTTTTTAACAAATTTTGTGAAAACAGATTTTATTACATTTCATTTAGTAAATAGATACGCAGTGTAACAGGGTTGCACGACAGTATTATTGTAAATATGAAGAAAGGAATGCTTAGATGGTTCGGCCACATAGAAAGAATGAGTGATGAAAGACTGACGAAGAAAATCTACAGAGCGAAAACGAGTGGTAAAAGAAACCAAGGAAGACCAAGGCTGACTTATGAAGATCAAATAGCCAGAGTATTAGCCGACGGAAATGTCAAAAGCACTTGCATACCTAGGCGAAAATGTATGAGGATAATGATGAGATTTAGGGAAGCGAAAGAAGTATGTAAGGACCGCGACGCTTGGCGCTCCGTCCTGTCTGACTACCTCCTTGGCGATGCAGCGTGACGATATGTATTATTATTTAATGAAATACGTGATATTTTCAGATATAATATATATCCCAGCCAATTAGCTTGTCTATATGGCGTTATAATTAAAATACTAGATTACGTTACGGTAAAAGCAAGTTTTTATTATACTTATATATTATACTTATTTTTATACTGCGATATATTTTCGAACGAGCAAAAGCGACTATCGAATTTTTTTTATAAACTGAAATAGTTACTAGTATAAATAAATGGATAAGTACAATCAATTCTTACTCCACATACCTATGACCTATACTAATAAGTATTCTCAAAACTTAATTAATGGTTTAAGCTAAAATAATTACACAGAGTGTAAGCTCCCATCCAGAAACAAAAAAGCTATGTTTAATTACATATCACAACTGTGAAATGTTACCATGGACTGTTAATTGTAATTGATAGGTAGAGTATTAACAATTCATACATAGTTACAGCGCGTAATTATTGAATTATCGCTGAAATGTGGTAGGGAATGAACCGATATTTAAACACTTATGAATTAGTAATTGCCCTATTAATTGCAATAAACTTATTGTTAATTACTACTTGCATTGCACCATCGAAACGCGAATAACTCAATTCAAAACTTTGAGTGTAATGAATACTCAAAAAACAAAGAATTAAGATAATAAATACATATGTAGTTAGAATATAACCTATCTATCCCAATAGGGCTACTACTAACTCGAATGTATATTTTGTTTACCAAAAATTTTCAAGTCTTGCTATGTAGATGTATTAAGTAATCGTAAGTATCCCCGTTAAGGATACAGCGTGAAGATATACGCTAAGTAATCGCCGGAAATCAAAATCTTATCATTTTGAGTTAAGTATCTATATTTATTTATAGAATGATGAGATTTGAGGAAGCGAAAGAAGTAGGTAAGGACCGCGACGCTTAGCGCTCTATCTTCTCTGACAACCACGTTAAGGATACAGCGTGAAGACGTGTGTATGTATTTATTTATTAAATTTTTCGAGTTCCGTATCTCGTATAGAGAAATGGAACCATTATAAAATCATTTATAGTAAACACATAAGTACATCTGATTGTCAGAGCCCATTTTCAAAGAAACAACACAACGTATGCATTCGTAAGGTTATATTTTGCACTAAAAACTTTCCAAAGTTAGTATAAAATTTTTAAAGGAGAGAAGGAAAAGCTGGAAATCACACCCAGGACCATCTAAAGGAGCCATTCCCAAAGTGGGCGATGACGCCCCCTTCTGGGCGCTGCAGGCCTAAAGGGGGGCGGTAAGAGACCCAGAAAAAAAATGGGGGCGTTGTGTAGAGGCCTGGGGGTTGATTTGTAATTTCATTTAGCTAGGAGGCATCTTAGACAACGACTGCATGAGCTCTCGACTCAGTAGACAAAATAAGTCTAAAGCAAACATACTAACCCCTGTTGCAATAACGCGGCAGTTTATTTATAAGTAAACTTAGGTGAACATATGTACTTATACATTATTATACTCATATAAAATACAAATGAAAAAAAACTCTATACATATAATAATAAAGATGATATTCTAAATGTATCTGCCATCCCCTAGTACAGCATCCCTAACCGAATTACGCAATTGTGATTTGTCACAGTCAGACCACACCCTCTTTTATTGTCCCTGTAGGTATCTCTAGATATAATAATGTACCTACTTAATAATCCTGATTTGAGCTTATTTTTTTATTTTATATATATTTACTTAGGAATTTCATGTGATGGTTAATTTCTTTTTAATTTTGTTAAGGGACTGCCCTCCTTCATAAGCAAAGATTGAATAAGGTACGAGCGAATATTGATAGCGAGTTGTCAAACAAGCATACAATTTTCTTTCTATTTATTTCATAAAACATTCTATTTATTACCTAAAATAAAATTAAAATAAATTACTTAAAATAAAAAATATTTTAAAGTTGCAGTTCAAATAGAGGCCTAACTTTCCTTAGCGAGTAGTTAATAAAAAAAAAGATTTGTACACGTCGTGAACTTCAAAAGGGCAGGTGAGGATCTATGTTATTACATTTTATTGTTACTGCAAGACTAATAAAGTAAAATGCCTAGAAATTAAAGATGCAGTTCAATGTGGCGTCGTAGTTTTTAATTAAAAGGGAAACACATTGGCTTTTTAAGTATAACTTTAATTGTGATTACTAACGACCGTTAAGTAACCTAAGTGAGTTAATTGAATTAAATAAATAAAATACAATGCTATTTATTCATTTAAGTTAACGTACAGTCATACCAACTTCTTTATTATAGGTATCACTTACAAACGATATTTATCGGTGGAGCCAATAATACCCAAACTTCAAGCTAATATAATAAAGTTTATTTTCAAAACTTACCTGACTGGGACTTAAAATCAATAAATTGGTCAAGTAAGGTAACAATATGAAAAATATTGGTATTATATACTGGTACTTATCGCTATGGTACCGGTATTAATCGTTATGGTACCGGTAATTCGAGTTACAATACCAGTACCTATCGTTATGACACGAAAAATACAGATTTTTGGTATCGGTAACAGGTCCTAATTACAGTCAACAATTAAGCAACAGCAATTTCACTGAATAAATCGAACATCGTTATATCCCTAAGCAAATAAATATTAACATTAATCGTTTGAAGTATACATAAAATATATGATTATATTATTCGTTGTGTTTTGGCCAAATAAAGCTTACTTTCTACCAGTACAATTATCAAATAAATATATAACCAATCAGCATTACTACAATAAAGTTAAAAAATACTTTCTTGGTAATATAAAAGATATAATTGTTTAACTTCAAACTCAATCTCAAACTCAATCAAAATCTCAACTCAACTCAAAATACTTACTAAGTAAACTTAATTTAGTTGCTAAAATGTATACATATATGTAAATAGTTGTAAAGACAGCGAACCTGTCGCCGCATAAAAACCTACCCTAATGGTTTCAGCGATCGTCATATTTATGTAAGAACTGTAAAAAAAAATATCATGAACAATAAATAAAAAAAATGTCTTACAATTTATCCAACTGTGTGAGAATTATAAATACACATTGATATCTAGATTTTTCTTTTTTTTGTTACAGTGGTAATGCACAAAGAAAAAGAAGATCTGCACGGGCTGCGGAGAGAGCATTCTTCCTACGACCACGCAATGCCTGACGGGGAAATGTTCCTACAGGTATGACCACAACGACCACAATCTATAAGAAATAAACGAAATTAAAGTGTCTATCTGTGATTTATAAATAAAAGCTATTTCTTCAGCTCTTACAGTTAAATGCACGTTACCAAAACCAAAACCCGAATTTTTTAATTTTTATCTTTTATTTGTTCGGGTTAATCTCCAAAACGCCTAAACATATTTTGACAGGATTTTCATGGATAAGTAAAGGACTTTTTAGAAAGTAGTCTAGACTATTTTTTTTTTCACGAAAAAATACCAACTTTAACGAGGGTGAAATCGCGATTCAAACTTAGGACATAATATAATACATACGTATATATTTTCAAGCTGTATCTCTAATGGGGTAGTCATCGTTCTCCTCACGCATTTTCGCCTAGGTATGCGAGTGCTTTTGACATTTCCGTTAGCTAACACTCTGGCTATTTCATAAGTCAACCTTGTTCTTCTTTGTCTTCTGCTACAGTTACTTTCGGTCTGTAGATTTTCTTCTTCAGTCTTTCATCACTCACATAACGTATTAATAATATATATTGGGTCCTTACATATGAAATTGGCGTTTTGTACGGGAGGAATATAAAGTCAATTTTTTTTTGTAAAATATATTTAATTAATCAAAGTATGCACCGTTGTTATCTATGCACTTTTGCCATCTCATAGGTAGTTCATTGATCCCTTTACTAAAAAAATCATGGAGGCGAGAATCAATAAACTCTTTGAAGGCGGTTTGGACCGCCGCATCGGAGTTGAATTTTTTTCCTTGTAAGAAGTTGTCCAAATTCCGGAAAAAATGGTAATCTGTTCGAGCAAGGTCCGGGGAGTACGGTGGATCTCGCAGACATTCCAATTGTAGCTCATCTAACTTAGTGGTTGTTTGTTGTGCAGTGTGTGGTCTTGCGTTGTCGTGAAGCAGCACTGGCCTAGAGCGATTGACCAATCTCGGTTGTTTAGCAGCTAGTTCTTCCTTCATGGTTTGCAGTTGCTGACAATAGATATCTGCCGTAATCGTTTGGCCAGATTTTAGAAAGTTGTAGTGAACGACACCGGCGCTAGTCCACCAAACACAAGTAACTTTTTTTGAGTCAATTTTCGTTTAGGGCAGGATTTGGCTGGGTCTCCAGGGTTCAGCCATTGCGACGAGCACTTCCGATTATCGTACAGTATCCACTTTTCATCACAAGTAATGATTCGATTTAAAATCCCTTCATTATTGTGTCGGTTGAGCAAAGTAACACAGCAGTCGACGCGTGTTTGCAAGTTCGATTCACTGAATTCATGAGGTACCCATCGTTCAAGTTTTTTTACTTTCCCGATTTGCTTCAAGTGGATTAATACAGTTTTGTCACTTACCCCGAAGCCTGCAGCTATCTCTGAAGTGCTTTGTGATGGATCCGCTTCCACAATAGCCTTTAATTCTTCATTTTCCACTTTGGTATCCGGCCGTCCACGGGGTTGGTTCTGAAGGTCGAAATTTCCAGAACGAAAACGTTGAAACCAAAAACGTACCGTGCTTTCTTTTGCGACACCAGCACCGTACACATCATTAATCCTTCGAGCTGTTTCTGCAGCACTGGTGCCACGGTAGAGCTCGTACTCGTAAATATACCGAATTTCATGTTTTCCATTGTGCGGTAATAAGCGACGCCAAAGAAAAAAATAATGAGGAAAAAAACAAATGAATGACTGTTTTCAAAACTCAAATGTACCAGCTAAATGAATTTATAAATTTGAATTTGGAATTCTTAACCAAAGAGGAGATATTTCAGAACAAAGTGGTCAGTACGACAAAACGCTAATTTCATATGTAAGGACCCAATATAATGTGCCTCAAAAATATTTTGCCAAACTGGAATAGTTATCCTACTGCGAGAATCACTATCTTTTTACATGACAATTTTTTTATTAAAACTGAATGAGTTTTTGTCGGTTCTTCTCAGCATGCAGGCTTTCTTTTAGAACCTAAGGTAGATCTGATGTTCAAAAACACCTTGTAATCGGGTTTACTTGAATAAATTGATCTGATTTTGACTTCATTCATAATAATTTATTGTAATTAATCATTAATTAAATTATTAGTTAATTATACATACATATCCTCACGCTGTATCCCCAACGGGATAGTTGGGGATACAGCGTGGGAGGAGGACGCTGTATCCCCAACTATCCCGTTGGGGAGCGACGGAGCGCCAAGCGTAGTGGTCCTTACATGCTTCTTTCGCTTCCTTGAAAATCTCATCATTCTCCTCACGCATTTTCGCATAGGTATTCGAGTGCTTTTGACACTTCCGTCGGCTAACACTCTAGCTATTTTAGTTAATTATAATTTTCAGCTATTTTTATACTATAGATCTGACGTTAAAAAACACCTTGCAATCGGGATTATTTGAATAAATTGACCTGATTTTGACTTCATTCATAATAATTTATCGCAATTAATAATTAATCAAAATATTAGTTAATTAAATTTTCAGCTATTTTTGCCCAAAATCTCAACCTTGTTTATGTGTTTCACTACTTGAAGTATCCTGTGCAAATTGCAGAGAATAGATTCGATCTGCTAACACCGAATGAGCTACTGCACTAAAAAATTACACTAAATGTACTATTAAACTACACTTACTTATAACTATATCCGATAGCTGTAATATTCATAGAAGTTCCAGTAAAATAACTGACACAGGTTGTGTTTTATACAAAGTATTACGCTAAAACTGCTTATTTGTCTTGTCGAAGATATCGAAAATGGTTTTAAATGTACATGACAAAATAAAAACTAAAACTTTTATAAATAAAGCTTTCAAAAATTTACAGGAGAAGTTACATAGTTCTTGAATAATATACCTATTTTCATTAACTGATATTTTAACAGAATTTCTTGATAAAGTAGTTTTTTTTGTTACAATCTCAACACTCAAAGTAACCAAAAGAAAACAAGAAATATTTCAAAAAAATCTATCAAAAAAATACATTTTTGTTTCTTTCATTCACAAATGAATTCAGGAGTCTTATCACGATAAACCAAAAATATCCATATATTATCTTCTTTTCATTATGTACAGAACGTAATATTATGTACCATGTAAATAATGGTACAGTTCAGTAATAAATCAATAGAACTCTCGAAGCAATAAATTTACTTTCCTACTGTATTTAACGTTTCATATTTGGGACTAGAGAACGTTTCCGCTGTTATACGTCACGTCTATTAATATCTTAGAAATACAACTCGCCTATTTTACAATTTCGAATTACATAAAATATTTTCTGAAATCACGAATACGTTAAACAAAGTTTTTTTATTAACGAATCTTCAGGATGTTTTATATTAAATACTTAAGAAAAAACACGATATCTATTTTAAGACGACACATTGATAAACAATAATTTAATCTAAAATAGACCTTCTGTTCTATGCAAACGTGCGCGCTAGCTTACGAAAAATACGAAAAAACAGTTATTTTCGTTTATTTTAAAAACTATAATTAATTTTAAAAAATTTTGAATGATTTTGACGAATATATTTAGATTAAACTATACAGAAAATTTAGAGACATAAATCGGTCCCGTTACTCCAAAAAATGTATATCTCTAAAAGAGCTTTCTTTGTTTTTTTTTGTGGTACAAAAGTTAACCAATCGTGTATCGCAACTGCAAAATGAAATAAATGAAATGAGGAATCAGGTTACCGAATATCACTTTCATACGTTTGGAGTCACTTAGAAAAATTGCGATCCCTGCCGTCAAAATTTCCAAGGCGTCGCCTGAACCACATGAACACCAATATTTCCAAATACTTATTTAATAACATTACGTTCGTATCTTTTTATATTATAGAATTTACTTAAGTAAATTTCAGATTAAATTTTCTAAATTACCTAATAAAGTTATTAGGTAATTTAGATACGGTATAAAACAAAATTTTATAAAAAAGTTAAACCTACTTCAAAAAATAACGCTGAAACGTGTGAAATAACTAACCTTTACTAATCAAAACTTAAGTACAAAAATAATTTTATTAATACGATACAAATACCCATATAATTAAATTTGACAGTTACTGAAGTCGGTGCCAAGCCTACTAAACTAATAGACTTTCTGTTGTCGAACATTGATTTGGCACCGACTTCAATAACTGTCAAATTTACTTATATGGGTATTTGTATCGTATTTATAAAGTTATTTTTGTACTTAAGTTTTGATTAGTAAAGGATAGTTATTACATACTTTTCAGTGTTCTTTTTTGAAGTCAATTTAATTTTTTATTAAAAAAATTGTTATTTCTCCCTTTTGAGTGATCTTGGCCTAAATAAATATCTAGGGCAGGTCTACCATTAGTTTATTTTCTAATTCTGGAGCGCAATGTGTTAACTTCCATTCTATGGAAGAGCACAAACTGTGGGTTCACAATAAAAGATGCGAACAGATCGAACATGGGATATTATAGCCCATTATGGCCATTATCAATATCATCGATATCATATCATGTCAATATCAACAGTGTAAATGTTGCATCATAATTACACCCTAGCAGTATTCTTACAATCCGAAGACGAGAGCCACCAGCCGTATTCTCTGTCCGCCACAAGATTGACTCTACTGACTGAATTTATTATATCACAGGCAATTTATATCTTCTCCCTACCATCATTATACCATGTGGGGACAACGATAGTTAACAAATGACATACAAGAGAATCATCAATATAAATGAATAAAGGTCGTGTTATTTGGTGTATCTCCGAAACCAAAGCTTCAATATCAGTGAAATTTCAATGGGACCAATCTGGATGTATATCCTTTCAAACAAAAAAAGAATTTTCTAAATCGGTTCATAATTGAGGGAGTTATGAGGTAACAAACATAAAAAAAAAACATACAATCGAATTGAGAAGCTCCTCCTTTTTTGGAAGTCAGTTTAAAAATAGTCCTCTATATTTGGTAAGGAAAACTAATACCTATTTCAATGTGGAATAGATCTTTTTTCAATTTCGTGTCGCAAGGAAGCAATAAGTTTGTGTATTCGACGTGTTTTAAACGTCTGTATATATTGTTTGTTTCTATTTTTTAATGGAACGAATTCTTCTTAGTTAATAGATAAATCTTCATATCATAAAATAGGAAGACATTTAAAATATTGGGATCTAAACGCTCTTCTTTCACTTTCTGGAACCACTTCGAAATTGGTAATAAAGTGATATCAAAACAATTAGGTAAGGTCGATTTCTCGTATAATAATGGAAACTCGGTAAACGCAAGTATTCAACTTCACCCATAACTCACTCGTATGTCGTACTGTCACGGAAAATTGTTTGCAAACTTCAACCTTTTTGGAAAAACAACTGGTTTCATTGCTTTATTTGCCATTTATTTTGTTAAACTTCATACAAAACTTTTTAACAGACTGATAAGGATTAAAAATAATAAAGATAAGGTTGGCTTTACATAAAAAATATCTACTCCTTTTCCCAAAAAAGTTGAGTCTATATAATCTGAGTAACTGCACTGATCTCAAACATAACAAATGTTTTGTAAAATGTTTTTTTTTATACGAACTCTTATAATATGTTCATTAGTTCATGTTATGTATATCATATTATGTCTTTTCTTATGTATGTAATGTTATTATCCGACTACTCCTCTGGGATACAGCGCGAAGATATGTGTGTATATCATGTAATTTAAAAAACGAAAATTGAAAAAAACAGTTATTTGAAAGATTAAATAGACCACGCCGTATCCCCAACGAGGAAGTTAGAGAGGACGGAGCACCAAGCGTCGCAATCCTTACATACTTCTTTCGCTTCCTCAAATCTCATCACTCTCTTCACACATTTTCGCTTAGGTATGCGATAGAATATGTATGTATGTATTAAATAAACCAGCAACACGCGGATCGATAACAGAGCTGTTTGTAATGGGCAAATAAAGACAAGGAAATAATAAATAATTTTTGTTATGCGAATTATTTATACATACACATCATCACGCTGTATTCCCAACGGGGTAGTCAGAGAGGACGGAGCGGCAAGCGTCGCGGTCCTTACATACTTCTTATAAATATGATATATAATTATACAAATTATCACATATTCTGCGCTATAAATTGGCGTACTCAACCTGTCCTACTAGAACTACTAGACCTAGAATTTTGATGAATTTCAAAGAATATAGAGAGGTTCATAGGAAAAGTATCTCCGGGTCTTACAATTCCTGAAAAGTTTTTTATAAATATCACTCGGAACATTCTGTGTGAGAGTCAAATCGACACTTATCCAATTATTTTTTAGATTATTAAAAAAATTGTTTTTGTTTCAGGCACTAAATGGCTTCCTTATGATCCTGACTTGCGAAGGCGAAGTGTTTTTCGCTACGCACAGTATCGAAAGTTATCTAGGCTTCCATCAGGTATTTGCAACTCTTAATTTTGAACAAAACTTACATATTGTGAACATTTATAAAATCTTGTCCTATATTGTAATAATTATTTTAAGTTGTGATGTAACAATAATATCACTAATTTCTAATGAAAAAATTTTCAATTCAATAGAAATAATTAAAAGAAAATAATGTCAAAGTACGAAAGAGTATGAATGCACGAGAATCTCTAAGAGATCGTTTTAGAGACTTCGATATACTAACCTTGCTGTCATTAATATAATAATTTCAAAGCTACATCTTTGAAATGATTACGTATGCGATGAAAAATATAGATCTTTATAAAAGAAAGGCGATATTAATGGTACGGAAACCCGAGCTCATAATAAATTGCTTAATCCAAATTTGAATTACATAAGTTTCATTTTTGGGTAACTACATTCGCTTTATTATAAAGTTCCTCAGAAAGTTGCTCAATTAACGGAAAATTGATTTAGATTTGTTATAAAACATACATTGGTCAGACAATCATACTATAAATTAAACGATTTCGTTAAAGACAAAACAATAGTCTGGAAATAATCTTCTCTGAATATGCATTTACTGGCTTTCTGAACATATTGTTTTAATAAACCCATAGTAAAATGATGTTGAAAAATGGTACCTGAGTTTCTAGTCGGTTCTTGTCATTATCCAGGTTTTCTTTTCGAACCGAAGTAAAGTAGATTTGACGTTAAAAAACACCTTTGCAATTGGGTTTATTTTAATAAATTGGTTTGACTTTGACTTCGAAATGACGTAATTCGACTCAAAACCAGAGTCGTCGACATAGCTTTAAAAGTCACAATGAGCTGGTGATATCTGTCGCAAAACTGACATTCGTTGGAGAAAAAAAGATCTGGGGGCTTAGATAAGTGGCTCAATTGTCGTAAACGCTAGTAGAATAGAGGTAGAATAGAATGACAAATACCACGTGATCTAGCGTAACGAATTATTTAAATTGGTAGTAAAACGTTATTACCTTCTATTCAATCAAACGAAAAGAAAAGTCGTGCGAAAACCGCCGAATAAAACGTACCCCAATGCACTTTTGACCAGTAATACAGCCAGCAACTAACTCGATTTTACGAACAAATGTCTAGCTCAGGGATCACCAATTAGTTTCATTAGAGGTCCATTTTTAGAAATTATAGGACTGTCGCGGTCCGTTTGGTAGATGATGATTAGCAACCATCGGATATCAAATCCTGATTCAATCTTTGTTGTTGATATCATCACTCGTCGGATAGTCAAGATATAAAACGCGGGCTATTTTGTTTTGATATTCTTATATTTTAAAATCCTCATAAAATGCGTTGACGGTCCGGATCCGGGCCGCGGTCCGCCATTTGGTGACCCCTGGTTTAGCTGCTCTGGAATTGAGACTGCGTTAAACAAACGTACATAGGTAGTGTAGAATGACCCTCCTAAAGGGCGCGACGACTTGTATAAAATATGTGAAAGGAAATAGATGCGTAAAGTCCAAGATAAGGCTCAGTGACACGTATTGGGACAGGCCTATGTTCTGCAATGGGCGAACACTGACTGATGATTATGACATTATAATATGACGTAACTTTAGAAACAGCCTTTTATTATACAGGACAAAGTGATGGGTAGGTATTCCATCTTCTCTTTTCATATGTTAAAATTTATTAGCAACATTTTTGCAATTTCTTATACTTATATATTTATACAAGGTTATTGTGTAAGGGGGTATAAATCCGTCGAGGTTTCAACGTATCACTATCGACTGTTACATTGCACATGTAATAACTACGGGATCCATTTAATTTGTTTTCCCTACAAAAAAAACATTCATTAAACAAAAAAAAATGTGCAACCTTATCATTAAATTTGGCACTTATTAGTCGCTGCCAAATCAATGTGCAACAACAGAAAGTCTATTAGTTTAGTAGGTTTGGCACTGAATTCAGTAACTGTCATATTTAATGATATGGGTATTTGTATCGTATTTATGAAGTTGTTTTTGTACTTAAGTTTTGATTAGTAAAGGATAGTTATTTCGTACTTTTCAATGCTCCTTTTGAAGACGGTTATTTTTTATATTCAATTTTTACAATAACAATGCTGTCTTATCACTGCGTTAATATTGTCATATTATGTAAAAAGCTATTACATTTTAAATGGTTTAACTTGTGTAATAATTTTTGTCAAATGCAATCATAGTATGTATACCATAAACTTAGTATAATATACTAGCGTATAGACATACAATGAGTGCGAGTGAGAAATTTATCGTCTATGATAGTGCCACAAGTAGGAAAGGGACAGCGAACGGGACGCTATTGTAACCCATTTTGAACGACAGGTCGTCACAAGTCTCATAGTGTGGACAACTCTGTTGACTTATTTTATTATTTTGTGTTATTCCTGTTCTATTTCAAAGAAATACTGTTCTTTTCAATAACGGTTACGTGTTTTGTATATAATTGTGATATTACATATCGCAATAATCATTCATTGCTTAGGTGACAATGACATATTAAAAATCGTCACGCGTCATCAAGATCTATGTTCGCCTATACGCAAGTATATACTAAGTTTATGATATATTAGATTACCATTAGGTACCATACCATAGATACCATTAGGTATAGGCACATAGAAAGAATGAGTGATGAAAGACTGACGAAGAAAATATACAGAGCGAACGTGAGTGGTAAAAAAGCCAAGGAAGGCCAAGGCTGACTTATGAAGATTACATAGCCAGAGAGTTAGTGGATGGAAATGTCAAAAGCTCTCGCGTACCTAGGCGAAAATGTGTGAGGAGATTGATGAGATTTGAGGATGCGAAAGAAGTATGTAAGAACCGCGACGCTTGCTGCTCCGTCCTCCCTGACTACCCCGTTAGGGATACAACGTGAGGATATGTATGTATGTACGTACATGTGTTCTTCGAACATATTATCTATTACTAATTCCTCAGGTATATAATTCGGACGTGAATTCGGTTACGATAACGCACCAAAAAATACCCCAAATCGTTTTAATAAGCTGACTTCCCCGTTATAAATCATTAACGAAAGCCAAAGATAAGCGCACACCAAATTTAATTATGCACAAAACCTTTTATGAATTTTAATAATTATTGCGATAAGTGAACTTAGAAAAGCTTTAGTTTATATTAAACTACCCGGTACGTTTTATCGGAGTTACATCGTAGAAAGAAATAATATGGTTGCTTGCGACAGTTATTTAATTAGGGTTCCGTGTTTTGTTTCAGAGCTTGAGTGTATTTTTTTAAATTTTTTGTTACATCAAATAATGAAACATTTTAAAAACAATTTACGTTGTATATAAATCAATTGTTGTGCGTTAGTCTCGGCAAAAAATCGAAAATGGCTCGACCGATTTTGATGAAACTTTTTGCGTGTTTTAGTGAGTCCCTGGTTGGTCTAGACTTACATAAAGACCCAGTAGGTGGCGTTGCGATCGGGTTCTAGGATTTTTTTTGGACAGGATAGCGTCTCTCGGGGCTGCTGGTGTTTTATAAATTTCAGTAGATATCAAATTGTTTGGTATAAAATTTTAAATATATTATACCAAACGCAATATTAGTATTATTACAAATAAATTATTCATACCAATCTATTATACCTAATTGGATAAACTGGATAAATTGGATAAACTGGATAAATCTCTAATGGAGTCTTACAAAGGGGTAAACAGGTACGATAACACCATCTTTAAACAAGCATAACATGTATCGCTTCAAAATGTGTTCTAATATTTTATTATGAATTCCGTACAACGAACTTAACCGGCACAAACACTCATGCCAGATATCATTAACTGTACCTAATTTCTTATGTTGGTATTTAGAATAAAATTACCAGTAAACCAGATATTAAATAACATGCATAGAAATCACCCAACGTTTGATGAAATGAAAAATAGTAGGTACTAGCAGACCTCTATATGCAGAGACAGACTAGCAGTCTTGGCCGTCCTAGTCCGCCCCCTCTCAGCTCCGTCATTTACTGAGTCATGTGATATGTTCTCACCAGTGTATTTTTTGCCACGATTAGCTGCCCCTAATATGTGACCACCCTAGGACCGGGCCTAGTCTCTATATGTTCTGCCGGTCTATATGTTTCCTCTGTCTATATGTTTTTACGGGCTGCTTAAATCGTAAGAAATGTTGGCGATATCAAGCATTAAACTTCTATATTCATCTCTAGTTCTTCGAACCTAGGATCCTCGCTTAAAAGATCGTGTCCTTTTATATTTAAAAATTGTTTCTTTTAAAAAAATTATATTGATAAATGCAATATAATTTATTGTACACAAAGAACCCTAAAACTACGAAAACGCGACAGAAAACCTCGCCGCATACATTAAAGTATGCTCGTTAATAAATGCCCTTCGCATTACAGTTAATAAAGTCCACAGTGAAATATTGCTATCAAAAAACCCCAATTTCGAGTAAATCCAACCCCGCTATAAAACTTTCAGTTGACTACAATCGTATAAATTTTATTCGTTCTACCCTCGACTCTGTTTTGTTTATGCTCAGTGCGACCAAATAACTTGGTTACCTGAGCAATATTTATTAACAAAGACTAAACAATCTGGAAGATAATGTAAACGAGAATAGTACCTACAAATTGACTACGATTATTACAAATATTGAAAAACTATTCCGCACGCTTATTACGTAACTTGCAGACAGCATGTCACAGCCAATATCGCGCGATATCTGCTGTCAAAACGAGCATTTGTGTAATGTAATTTGTATAGTGGCGCTAAATCTACCGCGAAAAGTACGTTTTGGCGGTCATAGAATAATAGATACGCAATCGTCATACATGATACCAATTTTTTATTTCAATTAGACATCGGTCGCGCAGTGATCGCATGGCTGTCGCTGTCTGCAAATTTTTAGATAATAACCCCGCCGTGGTAGCTCTTTTTCATATGTTTGATAGTAAGTATTCCATTTCCAAATGCAGCGTGACACGTTTTTACACTTTTTGTATTTCTTTTATAAAGCAATTCTTGCATATCTACTACACATCTAACCGTATTGCAATATCATGACCGTGATACTGTTTTTTTTTTCGCTACAAGAATGTACATATTCGTAGATTAATAATATATCAATTATATTGGAATACAGACTGATGTAGTCAATACAATTATACATTTATATGAAAAAAAAATCTATTCTTCACCTAAGAATTATACAATATTAATTTTTATGTGCAAGAATATAAAAGATGGCCAGCTACTAGTAAATATTTACCAGCGTTTACGCATAATTGAAGTTTTTTTCATTTAAGTGGCTTGGCATTAACGAATAAGTTAAATATATTTTTAAACCCTAAACGGAAAAGAGTATACAATAAGTTTGACGCTGTTATTTGACTGGTGTCTCTATATTTATAAGAGACGTTGCAGCTTTCCAACTGATAAGCTTATTTGCATGCTGTGTCCTTTGTCCGAAAGCTGCAGTTTTTGAAAACTTTCTCAGCTTTGTGTAATCGATCCAAATTATGATTGTCGTTTTGTGACGAAGGTTTCAAAATTTACAATTTAAGTTATCGTAGTAAGTATACAAAAATCGTTATAACAAGGAATAAATGTTTTGGATTCATTACCTACCTCCACATTTTTGTACAGATAATCTATGTGAAATGGTGCGTTCAACTGGGGTGCTCTGCGATTAAAACAAATCGATTTTGAAATCATTAAATCGGCCAAGCTGCGTACTTGCTGCTTCCTGCTGCGGGGCACGTGCCAGTGACAGAGTAATAGAGATATTTATAGAATTAACCATACAAGTAAATAGTCCATTACAATCTATTGTAGAGTTAAGAAACGCTACTGTTTCACTATATCAAATCAGGTAATCTTATTATTAATTATCGGGTTTATTTCATTAATTATTATCAACTTTATTGGCCTACAGATAAACTGGAAAAGATGATGTTTCTGATATACGTACGTACCAAAAGCGGTGACTATCAATAAATTAGCGAAGGCAGTATGAGATAGACGATAGATCAGTATGATACAATACATTAAAAATGTTAAAACCTCGGATCACGAATCAAAATGGACGGAGTATTTGCTCTAAAAACGTATCCTTTTTGTTGACTAAATTCGAATCTAGACTTTTACTAATGTGCGTGACTGGGGAAGGGTCACACTACAACAATAAAATACTAAATAATGACATATTATTATATTTGTGAATAGTAGTAGTCAAAACACTTAAAATTTACAACTATTTTGCAAATAATTACTTCAGTAATGTACATAAACTCGGTCGTGAGCTGACGCGAATTACATCGATAGTGCGAGGTTGCCATACTTACTACAGCTAATTATTTTACTCGTGGTTACGCTAAATGAAAGAAAGAGACTCGATAATTCGTTTGATACGCAGCGACAAGAGCGGGAGCTTATTAAGTCCCCATCCATTATATTTCTTGGCACGAGATTAAAACCCTCGAAGCAAAAAGCAACAAGTCTTCAAAATATTTTAGTTTGCAATAGTCAAAGTCGAATCAATTTATAGAATATTATAACAAAATCAACATCTCAATATTATAACAACATTTTACCACAGGTTAACTAAAGTACAATGTTCAAAAATCCAGCAAATCCATATGTGTAGAAAAGATTTTTCCAGATTATTGTATTGTCTGTTGTGTTTCCTCATAAGTATGATTAAAAGCTACAATGATCTTGAAAACAATTGGAATGTTTTGTATTAAACATAGCTCAGAATATTCGAAAAGCCACAATACTACAGTTTTTGATCAAAATACGAATCGGTAACTAACTAATCGGTCGCCCATTTAGGCTCTACGCGATAACTTGCACAAAAAGACAGATAGCATCGAAACTCATAATATCCATATTTCTTCGAGGTGTTTATTTCAAAACAGCTCTGAAATAATTTCATTGAAAATTCTAATTTAATACGATATTGTAAAAAATATATGCCTAATTTCTCGTTCAGTTGTCCTTAGCGTCGGTAGCACACTTGATTTTAAATTTTACACTTAGATTTAATCGAATAAATTATTTTCGACTAATCGCACCTCGCGATTTGAATTGCGTTAAATTTAGCAATTTTTCGATGTAAAAAGTAGCTGGATTACTCTTTGAAAAGTCCTCTACCTGCTAATGAAAGTCCAGTCAAAATTGATTCAGCCGTTTCAAAGAGTAGCTAAGATAAACAAACAGACAGACAAAAATTTTAAAAAGCGCGTTTGAATTTTGCAAATATATACGTACGACTAACCACATAAGCTTAAGAAATAATCTTGATTTCAAAATTACAGACAGGGAATTCAATTTCGATTTCAATGTATAGATGTAACAAGACTACAGATAATAATTAAAATGTAAATCCTAGAATTATCAGACAAAGATCTTCATTACACGACAACACAAGTTGCCTCTAACAACTTTATTGCACTCTCTAAACGCTAATCTACAAACATTTATTATCATCCTACTATCCCAAGTAGGGAACGAATCGCTGCTAGATTAACTTCAAGCTCACACACCAGGTGGTCGACAGTATCGATCCGACATTTTACATTAACTACATAATGGTTTGATGTTTTACTTGGGGAGTTTTATAAATGGTTCTATAACAATGTTCCAGAAATAACGCGATTGTTTCGTATTAATGAAAATGACAATGGCATGGCTGAAGACAACTTTAACAACGTTTAGAACAGAATTATGTTAAAGTTTTTTAGATATTCTAAAAAAGTAATAAAAGAAGTGGAAACGTAGTTATGGTAATAATAATATTAGATTAGAAATTAGATCAAATCTTCACGAGTGTAGGCGTTTTAACAGTACACTAAAATATTCTCAATTCTTTTGAATATATTTGATTTTATATTTCATTACTACAAAATTTATGTATAACATACGTACTATACATCTTTATTCTATCAAGTACTTTAAGCATACCAGAAAAATATGAAATTTTTTAATTACTGCCTACGATTTTTGAATCAAGCTCAAAGATTTCTCAGCGATCACATGACACGTTCTTGCAATGTTTTTTATTAACTTGTGTACATCTTGTAATGACAGAAAAATTACATCACGCGATCTGTCTTTTTGGTAAAACACAACAAAGTATTGCCAAAACAATGGCATATCAACTAAACACCGGTGCGCACCATAGCAACGAAACCAACCCCCGAAAAGCAGAGAATAAAAAGCAATTACCCAACAAATCATCCTCTGACGTTTAATACCATCGCAATATGTTCCGAACCCACAGTTATAACCTACCCTATTTCTGTCCATATAACATTTAGGGTAAGTTTTCTGTGCGTATGATTCATTTACATGTCAGCGTTTAAAAGAGGGGGCCGAGTGTTGTGCCTTGATCGAACCCCATTGATTATCAATTAGTCTTGTGCTTGCATCATATGTTGTCGACGCATTATCCACACTGTTTACACGGCTCTTTGTTATATGACGTGCTAAAATCCATAGTTATTCAACTGCATCCAAAATTATACCCTATTATATAGCTTTAAGACAGTCAATTGCATCTGCCAAATCTAAAATTAATACGTTGATTTTAGTTGCAGATAATCTCATAATGAGCGGTCTCAAATCGATTTTTAGGGCTATCGATGGTTTATTGATTTATGGTTTGGTCATGACTTGCTTATAATGTTAGTCTTTCTTTTGTTAATCGCGAACTGATTAACTTGTTATTATACATTTACCGAATCTTATTATTAACAACTAGAAGCAAATTTCTTAATCTCGAATGTTTCATATTTTGTAGTTCAATATTGTTTGCGTACATATTTAATGTATATTTACCTACATTTTGTTGTGTATTTTTGTTATTTTATAATATTGTACTTCATTAATGACTGAGGAAAATATCTGTAGAGAAATCTTTTAATTTATTGTATGTTATTAAACTCGTATACTTTTTCTGTCATTACAAAAATATTTGTATCTTGTTTTTCAGTCAGACATAGTACATCAGTCAGTATATGAGCTGGTCCACTCTGAAGATCGAGAGGAACTCCAGAGGCAGCTCTTATGGAACTCGTTTCTTCCTCCTGAAGCTAGCAACCTAACGCTCCAAGACGCTCTGAGGCCAGAGAGAGCACATCTTCTAGAAAGAAGTTTTACTGTTCGGTTTAGATGTTTATTGGATAATACTTCTGGGTTTTTGGTGAGTTTATTCCCAATAACTTACTGCAGTATGTCCGTATTAAAATGTTGATTGAAATATGAAATGTATGAATTATTAATAATTGTTAAAAGATCCATTAAAAAAATTTAACCAATTTTAAAGTTGACATTAATGTAAGTTGTACAGTAGCAATCATTGTGCACGGATTTGGATACATTTTAGTTATAAATGAAATGTTAGATTTATAAATAAATTTCTTTGTGCAATCAATGGTCAATGCCTTTCTTTTAATTTTTTAGACTTTATTCTGATTGTTAAAGGGACAAATATTCCTCTTATTAAATTCTGAAATATTTAACTGCGCCATAAAGTTACAAGTTACTCCAAGTAATACTCAACTACTCGGTAGTTTGAACAGGTAAAGAGTAGTATATTCCTCGCATTAAATAATTCAAGTTTGTAGTTACCCGTAACTTTACTTATAAACTAGCAAAGCCCCGCGGTTCCACCTGTTTTAAATTTGGTATTTTTCCGGTATAACAAGCAGCTTAAAATACTGTCTGAAAAGTCCTTTATTTGCCAATTAAAGTCCCACCAAAATGGGGTCACCCATTCCGGAGATTAGCCCATACAAACAAATAACAGACAAAAATTTAAAAGAAGAGTGATTGAGTTTTGGTTAAATGCAAATACCCATGCAAGCTTAAGAAAAAGCCTCTATTTTGAAATCACAGACAGACAATTGAATTTATTTTTAAGTATAGATGTAAAAGGTTTAACTATTATTTTACCAATACAGAAAGGTATATTATTTCCACAGAGGCTAGACATCCGGGGTCGAGTAAAAGTGCTGCACGGTCAAAACAAGAAAACAGAAGAACCTCCTCTAGCGCTGTTTGCTATTTGCGCGCCGTTCGGACCGCCGAGTCTTCTAGAAATACCACAGAAGGAAGTCATGTTTAAAAGTAAACATAAGCTTGATCTATCTCTAGTCTCAATGGATCAAAGGTAAGTGGTAATGTTGTTAAAATTAAAATTTAAACGGCGATTAACATAGTTTAGACTTTTTGTATTCGAAATCTGAAATGTGACGAAATGGTATGAAATGTGTTATTTTTGTAGATTAATATCAAAATCCGTCTGATATTTTAAAACTTTTGGTAACAGAATTAAATACATGTTGCAGACATATTCATTTATTGTCTTTTTTATCTAACATTTGTTACCTATACTTGTTAGATGTATGCTACAGAAACATAGAGGTAGTCAGAATGGACGAAGCGCTACGCTTCGCGTTCCTTTCATATTTCCTTCGCCTTCTCAAATCTCATCATTCTCCTCACGCCTAGGTATACAGGTGCTTTTAACATTCGGGATATTTAATCTTCGTTAGGCTTCTTTGGCTTCTTTTACTACTCACTTTCGCTCTGTAGATTTTCATCACCAGTGATCGGATAATCGGGCGCTAATATACCTAAACTTCATGTTTATGCCTACGAAAGAATAATATGGACATGCCTTTTAGAATCCCGGATCCCGGAATCGTTTGAAATTCCTGATTGCTAAAAATGTTACCTGCATACAAAATAGTTAGAACTCGTTGTAAAAACGATATATTTTCTTTGAATAATGCTTACATACCCTCTCGTACTTTCAAGACGGCTGTTCCTTGTTAAACTCTCATTGTAATTTTATTTAGATTTATTTTGAATAAAATAAAGATACTAAATCAAAATAACCATTGCTATAATTTCATTAAGTTACTTATAGTTGTTTTTACAAAATTGTTTAATCCCGGGAATCCGGGATTACTTATCAATTCAGGAAGGAATATCCATATTATTTTTTCAAGAAAAGAAGTTTAGGTATATAAGCGCCCGATTATCCGATCACTGTTCATCACTCATTCTTTCTATGTAAACTACAGGTACACGCTTTAAATACCCTACCATAAAATTATGATCTCATATAAACTTATACGTCTTATAAATAATAATAATGATATCCTCAGACATTTCACACAGCGCCATCTAATCCCAAAGTAAACAGCACAACGCTTGCGTTATGGGTACTAGATACTTATATACTTTTCATTTAGAAATAAGTACATATTATACATAAACACCCAGACTCGAGGCGGGAATCGAACCCGCAACCCCCGTTTACTTACCGACGCGCTTAGCCGTTGCGCCACGGAGGTCGTCTAATCCATCAATAAGATCGTAATTGTTATAAATGGTTAGAAATATCACTCTGGTAAATTCTTTATTCAGGTGCTTGTAGCGAATTTTTCTCATCATCATAATTTCACTTAAAATAAAAACCTAAATAGATAACAATAAATTTTAACATCCATAAAAAATCGGTAATCATTTGAAAGCTTAAAAACCATGGCGCAACTAATAGATTATTGGGTTTTATGGGAATTGCACGGTATTTCGTATTTTATTATTTTGTGAAAGAACAATAGATCGATCACCCATTTAATAGCACATAGTGATCAATGCTTGTCGTTTATTTGGTTCGCGTAAGTCGTTCACAAAATGTTTTTTTTATACCACGGGTACAACAAACCGCGCCGTTAGAATGAAACTGATCTGATTCACAATTTTGAGATTTATTTTATATTATATTCGTATTTAAAAATTATAAATATCAAAAGTGTTATAACGAGTAGTTATAAGCAATTCTGTAGATAGCAACATAAGAGCACCTATCATAATTCCGATTAGAACTTTTTAAATAAAAATGAAACTTGTTATTTTACTGTTTCAAATCATGACAAAAATAATGATATAGTTTTATTAGTAAGAATAGTTAATGTGGTTAGAAAGCATTTTAGGAAGCTTCCTAAAGTTTTAAGACTAACACATTAGATGAAAAATGAATTATAGAAACGACAATATTGACTCGGATAATGAAAATACTTTTAATAATAACTCACTGAGTTTATTGTGTATCAAACACTGTAAGGAGAATGATGAGATTTGAGGAAGCAAAAGATGTAAGGACCGCAACGCTTGGCGCTCCGTCCTCTCTCACTACCCCGTTAGGGATACGGAGTGAAGATATATGTGTATGTATGCATTGAGTTTAGATGTGCATTAAAACAAATCATAGATTTTTTGTAACTGCGATATTATTGATACCTAAAACGGGAAATTCAACGTGAATACCTTTTATTTTGGCTTGACGTTTCGACCGAGTTGCATCGGCCGTGGTCTCAAGCAAACAGAAATAAAGCAATTTGCTTGAGACCACGGCCGATGTGACTCGAACCGCGTTAAATTTCCCGTTTTAGGTATTTTATAATGCAAAGAGAAAGTTTATATAGATATTATTGATATTGATGGTATTGATTACAGGGGTAAAATGCTACTTGGCTACACTGACGCTGAGCTCGCAAACATGGGTGGTTATGACCTAGTTCATTACGATGACTTAGCTTACGTGGCCAGCGCTCATCAAGAATGTAAGTACACTAGCGAGAATATTAAACAGTATCGATTCGTTCAAAATGTAGTAACGTACATTATCTGTATAATAATATATTTAATACAAAAATCAAAAACGAAAAGTTTGAAATGAAAAGTTTAAACATTTTAAAACGCCTCTTAAAATTGCAGCTTTAAAAAAATCGTACACAAATTGGCTGCATTCGTTCGAAATTTTCTGAAACAGAACCCGAATGCACCAGTTCTAAAAAATATGTTTATATTTGAGGTTCACTTACAATATCCAAATTTGGAACGAGAGCTCAAATTCAAAACAAACGTCAGTTTTATTTTTTTTTTTCTTTATAGCATGGCGCACAGTTTAGCGAATTTGCCAATGTCACGTATTAATAAGTAGAATCACAAGTAAATTAGTTTTTTCTTATCGTAAAACTCCTCCAGTAAAGTGATAGTAGGCTTTACTGAAGTTATTTTAAAGAACTTCTTGGAAGAGGGCGAAAATTTCAGCTACGCATGATTATTTAGACCTAGTTCATTCTTTTTACTTAAGCAGAACTTTAAAACACAATATATTATCACTTTTGTACTTTAAAACTCCCAAAAATGTAAAAAATAGAAAATTTAAATAAAATGAAAAAGAAATCCAAAATTCTACAAACAAACGAACAAGCAGACGGACCTCGATCATCGACAATCCTCGGACCATATCACAATGGACGAAACATTTGTTCTAAGAGCGTGTCCTTACGGTGTCCTTTTTTTTGTTGACCTAGTTTTTAGATTTTTACTATTGTGCGTGAGAAGGAAAAGTTACAATACAACGATGCATCGCTAAACACGACATATTTCTATTTTTGCGAATATTGTAGCCAGAGCACATAAGATTAACGAGCATTTTGCAAATAATTATTCAATGACCGACCCATAGGCTGACACAAATTACACTGATAGTGCGAGGTTGCTATACTTAGTATAGCTAACTGCTTTACTCGTGGTTACGCACAATGAGATAGAAAGAGACACGAATTTGTTTGACACACGGTGGTAAGAGCTTCAACTTATTATGACTCCGTCCATTAGATTTATTGGTCCAAAAGACAAACAGACAAAGATGTCAAACTTATAACGTCTAATCTGTTTGTAATTAAAATCGTCTTTATTTTCAAGTAAATAATACTTTCCTGTAATACCTACCTACTTCACCTAGCACCTATTTCGCTTCTCAACGAAGCATTCTCAGGAAAGTTTAAGATCGGTCAGTTACTTCCGACCTAGTCTACACTTTCACGAGGATGTATCGTTGAGAAGCGAAACAGCAAACACGCGTCGATTACTAAGTTTAGAATGACAAAATACTGATCAAATTATAAATTATTTAATTGTAAATAACGTATATGAAATAGATTTCTGCATTCCAACGTTATCTAAACTTTTTGTTCCAGTATTAAAAACAGGTGCTTCTGGAATGATAGCGTACCGCTTCCAGACTAAAGATGGTCAATGGCAGTGGCTACAGACGTCCTCGCGACTCGTTTACAAAAACTCCAAACCAGATTTTGTTATCAGCACGCATAGACCGTTAATGTAAGTACAAAATACAAGAAGCGAGTTTTGTTTAAATTGAAAGTGGCTAAGCTTTACAATGACTACTGCTTCCCGTTTTGACACTTGACGAAAGACGTTGTTAACTAGGTCTTGGGAGGCAAAACTATGCCTGTATCGATGATGTTTTAATCAAATTTCAAAAATTAAGTTTCGCTTTACGACATCTTTTCTACCCAAAAACTTCTGGCGGTTAGATTAGTAGTTAGTTCTTAGACTTCGATGTTAACTTTTTTAAACTATTCTAAAGTTTTCTATCAAAAAACTTCAATAACCCTCCTCGTTAAGTATAAATTACGTAAATAATAGTTATTGTAACGTGTTTCCTCGAAATTTACCAGGTGTTTCTTCAAAATTGTAACGAACTGTGTCCCATGTATCTTACTTATGATTTATTTCACCATCAGTATCCAACAACATGACTGCAATTATCCTTACTAAAATTAAAAAGATACCTGTTTATTTGCTTTTCAATCAGCTTAAATTTTTTATAAAGTTATGGTAACTCTTGTCGAAACATAAGCTACCAGTCCAATGTCATCCAAACTAAGGCGCAAGTGAAAGTTAGATTTTACACAAAAATTAACTTTGGGTTTTTACTCAGAGTTTTTTGTTCTATGTTATCTACATATATTTTAGTTCTATATATATCATCTATCATCGTCTATTTTACATCATCTAATATATTTCTGTTTATTCATCTATTTTATCTATATTACTTTTATTTTATTTAAGTTTAATAACTATTTTATTAAAGTCTAATAATCTATTTTATTATTCTATTAAATTTTATTATTTTTATTTTAGTTCATTATTATTTAGTATCATTTAATTTACTTAATATATGACTATGTAATTGCAATTTAATAATTTGGAAACAACGTCATTTCAGGGAAGAAGAAGGCAGAGACCTTCTTGGAAAAAGAACGATGGACTTCAAAGTAAGTTACCTCGATACAGGCTTAACGAGTCTTTACTTCTCTGAGACGGAACAGCTCTCAGGCTGCGAAACGAATGTGACCACTCCTCCAAGAGCAGCCAGACGGTACAAGACTCAGTTAAGAGACTTTTTGTCAACGTGTCGCAACAAAAGAAGAGTGCCTTCAACACCTGCTGCGCCTCCTCCTGTAGACTATTTAGCAGCAGATGCTGTAGCAGCTGCATATACAAATCTAAATGGAGCCTATACGGCTCCATATGGGGAATACCCACCTGCCCCAGCCCTTCATTATGCCCCACCACCGCTAGACGACAGATTTTTAGCAGCGGACAACCTCTTCCACCAATACAAACCCCTCTCTTACCACTATACCCCATACGCACCCAACGGCTTCCTAGAACCAGCTCCGCCCCCTGGGTACGAAGTTGCCCCAACGTATCACAGACCACCGTCAAGAGAATATACTTACGTAGACAGTAGTGGGAGGTATATGAGTCCTGTTGCCGGGCAAGAAAGAAGATCTCCCAGTGTAGTGGCGGGACCTAGTCCGGGAGGGTCGAGCGGGTCGACGGAACAGGAACGAATGCAACAGACGCAAGCCTCAGAAATGCCCAGGCAGACTGTGCTCATGTGGGGTGCCGGTGGGACAGCGCAAGAAGTCCCAGTGGAATATTCCCCTCCACAGGTTTGGCGTTATCACCCATCACATTATCATACTGCTGAAGCGACCCAATGAATTTAATTTTTTTATGTGCAATGAAAATAATGAGGCAATTGCAAGGACAAAACGTTTTAATAAAAGTTTTTTCCATAAAATTTCAATGAATATACCCTTTTTTACTACACTTTTCGTAAAACTGTTATAATTCAATCCATTAATAGGTCAAAAATGTTATTAAACTGTAGTCTTTGCTAAACTAATATTACGATAGCAACAGCAAGAAAGTGTTATAAAATAATTATCCTCTCCACGAATTGTATGACCACAAAATAAGTGTAAGAGCTATTTTTCATTAAGAGGCTAGTCGCGGGCGGTTGGTCGCGTGCGATTTCTATTTACTCCAATAATTCATACGCCATATCTATTGACGCGGCTCTAACTTGGAAGTCGTCGCGATCACGAACCGCGATTGCAAAAGAATACGCGGCTTGAATAGTCGCGCGTGTCTACATACATATAATTACTGAATCCATACGGATTTCATTCGATAACAGGTAACGATGAAGATGTTATCTATTTGACGTCCAATTTGAAAATGACATGTTTATTTGTAGAACAGGTGCCGTCGTGGATGACCAGTCGTGCTCGCAGTCGCTTTAAAATTGCTAGCCACTGCAGTCACCGGCAACGACTTTAGTGGAAAATAGCTCTAGGTCCAATGAAAGTTTAGGGTCACACAATTTGTGTATTTGTCTAGACTTCTAGAGTATTATTATTACTTAATAATAAAAAAAATCCTTTTATTTTTAGATACAACTTTTTAACACGCAACGTATGTGATGTTAAATGTAACTCAGAAGCTAAAGCTTACTACTTACTTCAACCTACTTTTGCACACGTTATCTATATTAAAGCATGCTGTTATCGAGTTTTGGGTCATCAGTCCGGATACGGACTGTTATACGGACCGGATACGGACTAGTAAAGTTTCAATACTCACGCTATTAATTTAGGAACTTTATTAATCACTAAGTAACCTGTGTGCCGTGCGTCCTTCTTATAAAAGTCCTTTCTTATAAAAATAAAGCCTAATTTCCATCTACACGTAAACTACTCTCTAAAATCTAAACAAATCAACGCATAAACAGTTAACGAATTTGATATACAATACATAAATATATGCTATATATATACATACACATATACACGCTTGACGTTCCTCATTCTCTACCCCTTTAGGGATACAGAGTGAAGATATGTATGTATGTATGCATATATAACTGTTATAAAACTTGTAACAATCATTTTATCTATCAATTGTATGAATTATTTTAAAGTTTTGTCCTTTGCATAATTTAAAAACAGCCCGTTTAGTGTAAGATAGCGTCCACGTTTAAAATGATAGATATTAATTATATTGCTTGAGCGATAAACTCAATACTATTAATACCTAGGTATTTGTTACCAAATTTTAATTTTCTATATCTTAGGCTTTACCTCGCTCGGTGGTATTTAAAACACAGGGTCCTTCCATTATCTTCTCTGTATATACTTAATGATAAATATTGTAAATTGTAAGATTCGTAAAGTTTTATCCAAATATTGTGTATTTAATTTAAATAATCGTAGTCAATTTTGTAGTTATATTTTATCACGCAGTGCAGATTGAACTTTAGAATTTCAAAATGTAAATATTTGTTTTAAATAGTCTAAAGCTTATGCTTTGTGTCAGTAGTTCGAATGCTTAATGAGTGTTTTTTTACATTTTATATATAAAATTACATATTTAATTCATATGGAAATGAAGTAAAGCGTAGTTCATTTGTAATTTTCACAACATTTTTTTATACGTTAGATTCCAGAATTTGAATATTTCAATCGTATAGAATACATTAAATTGAACAATATTTTTTTTTGAATTTTTTTTATCGAATTATTATTAAACCAAAAAACTTTCTTTCAAAGTAAATATCTATCGCTTTGCTCCATCAACCTTTTCTTCCTATATAAAACACGAAAAATCTAAGAATAAAAACATATCATTTACTTTAAGCACATGAATCATACCTATTTGTAATAGTGTATGTCTATACTAATATTATAAAGAGGTACACTTTGTTTGTTTGTATGTAATCGATATACTCAAAAACTACTCAACCGATTTCATAAATTCTTTCACCTATAGAGAGCTACATTATCAGAAAGTAATATGGGATATACTTTATTTTCAACAAATTTCTACCCGTGCGAAGCCAGGGCGGGTCCGGCTAGTATGTTATATGTCAATACTTCACTTTAAGTATGAGATGTTGCCAATATTACTTACTTATTTTAATTTCGCTACTATTTTAAGAGTATATAATCAAAGATCAATTTGTTCAGGGAAACATAAACCGATAGCTAAGCGTGAAAATCTGCGTTTATAAATCGACGTAAAACAAAATATTTTACATTTTTAAATACAATTATTGGCATGATATATAAGTGCAATATTGAACACAATTATAATCAAAATATTTTACTCATACTTTTTCCGTAGTTATAATAATTCTTAAAAAGAAAAATGCGAACAAAAATTGTAAACAAATAATCCAGAAAAAAAATTATCGACATTTGTGAAGTTTCATATTTTAGACACCTACCTATCTCAAATCTGTTCCAATAACCTAAAATTACACAAAATTGCGAGCTTATTACATGTAATACTACTTATTATAAAACTAATTAATATCTAAAATATTGACTTGAGAATCCAAACCTAATTAGAATAAAGATGTACTTGAATCAAAGACATACCATACATAGTTCTAGTTTCTCTGAACACATTATTCTCATACTATTTCCATTAAATGGAAGACGCTTAGCACAGCCATGCCAACGTTCATCAGCACTCTGTACATATATATCACTGCCAGCGCTTAACAAAACTTTAGCATCATTTCAATTAATTATAACAATAATTAATTTAATCGTTTCGTTGTGCAGTGACCCTCGACGTTGGCACGGCTTGACGACGTCCTGTTTCATGAAAACTTTCTTCCACCGTTACTATAAAAGTTAAGATTTCTTGTAATATTTACAACTAGTTAAATCTGCAAATCTTCCGAGGCATAATTCAATCGTGATTACGTTGCCAACGGTAATAAATAGAAAATGCGAGGCGTGGTGTGGTTTGGAGACTCTATGGACGGCTGCACATTATAAAACATTGTCTTGATATTTGTAAAAATGATATTTGTATAAATTATAAAACATTGTCTTATAATGTACAGACTGGATAAAGATTTTATCTTACGTACCCTACACACTAAATTATTCACAAGACAACCACATCTGTAGTAAATTTCGAACGAGACAGACGTGGAGAAAAAACATTTGACTTTATTAAATATTATGCACATGACTATGCACATGACACAAGACATATCATGTGCATAGTCTATATTCTATATGATAATATTGAATTTCATATATGGCTAATCTCTTAAAAGAAATCTCATAAGACACGAGGCGATGTCTTATAATGTGAAAGCGCTCTATTTGGGTTTTAGACATGTCCACAAATAATTACTACTGTCAACAAATTATATACGAATAACACATAAATATTTTTAAAGTAGTACACATCTTATGTGGAATAAGTTTTTAAGTGAACTTTAATGAAAGTGATCCATTTGAATGGCACGTAGTGTATCGCGTAAGTGAAATAGAAAGTGAATGTACTGCAATAATTTTTCCGCCTTATTACTTTTGTATAAGATTGATAATAAAATGGATGTAGCTTTCGAGTATTTGCGATGATCGTCTTGTCGTATCTGCGTGAACGAAGATTAACGACGCGCCATTTCTTTTGTGTCTCACTATAATTTCCTTTTTATTGTATGTTTACTAAAAGGGAAATGAGAATTTAATTTACTATGTCTTCTACTTCTCTTTATCGGAACAAAACACAGGACTTTCACCTACGAATGTATATTTATCGACTCCACTAGAAAAACTTGGTCAAGTACCAATTTAATATGCAATATTTAAGTGTTATTCGTAATATATTTTAAGCGTCTTGTAAAGGTTATGTAATACAACGTAAGGTATATTTTATTTGCAAGTATGAAGTTTTTAATACTAAAATATAACAATGCGGAAATGTAGGTACTCAGTGACGTAGCCAAAGCGGACGACACCCCTGAACGTATAGTTATCTACTATTGTGTCATTTCAGCAAGTTACTATCACAAACAATATACCACATGGTGCAATGTGCAACGTTGCTGTTGAACTGGGCCATTGGATAATAGTCTAAAACCGAAGTACAAATAGACTAAATGACTATTTCTTTACGACCTGTTTAAAAGATAGGTCCAGTTATAACAAACAAAACGGTGAAAAAATATTTGATATACAATAAAAAACATGAGTTATTCATTTTTAAAATTTAGAAGTGGGAACAGAGTGGCGAAATTTTTTGTCTCTGTCAGTCCTAGGGCTGTACAATATCATTGCGAATTTGTGACGTCACAGACTTGTAGCACTATCTCCGTCTAGCTTATCCCCACACTGTTCTCACTACTGAGGTTGAAAACCCAATAACTCAATTTCTGTCAATGAATATCAATTCATTTTTTCTCAATTGTAACCAAAACGTTTAATTATTTTAATACAGTGTATAAGATATACCACATGTAATAGTTGTCTTCTAGCCTTTTAACTATCTTTATAACCATCGTGTGTAATTATTTCATTTAATTTACTGTAATAAAATTTGTATAAGCCTTATAGATATTTTTCAAATCGCGAGTGTCTTCTTATCGATGGTGTCACTATCATTAGCATGAGACCCAGAATGGAAAGCCTTAGCGACGTCATTGGACACATTTTATTGTTCTTTGTTTGTATTGAATCATAATTTGAGAGTTCTGCTGGCAATAATTTCTACACATTATCTATTAAAATACAAAAATTCAATTCAAATGTGAACCGTAAGTTTTTAAGTAGGTAGGACCTACTTACTTCTGTGAATCAAATATGATTATATACATAATATGTATGTATATATGTATTACATATTATAACTTACGCTATACTTACTAAGAGGATAAATATTTTCCTCAACTATAATTTTTATATTTTTAAAATAATTAATAATGTATAAAATGTCCAATCTTGATTTTTGAAGATAAGAGATGATCGATTCTAATCTACTGCAACTGTATACGCCAGACGCAATATAAGGATAATTATATTAGTTTCTTACTTTAAAACTTCAATTTTCACGTGAACTACGAGTATGATCATTTTATACGTGACAATTCTTTTTTCTTGTTGGCGAGCTGATTAATTAAATGAGATTTCTTTTTAATTGCAAGCTTTTTAAGTGCAAGCTGACGGAAACATCAAAGCGCTCAGAACAGGTGTGCAAAAATATCGATAAGATATGAAAATTCGATAGAGGTGTCTAAGGATGCTTGGCTCTCCGTCCCTTCTATCTATCTCGTTAGGGATATAGCGTGAGGATATAAATGATTTAGAAAAATTATTATTTGATTTTTTGTACTGACAGTAACATTGTTAGATAATGAACAGAAAAATTCATAGGTACCCAAATAAAAATTTTCATAAAAATCTTTGGAAAACATTATGTAAATAATGTTGGTATTGTTAGAAACACACTCAACATATTGTATTCATTTTATTTATTACAACGTAATAAATTATAAAACGCACTTAAACTTTCAAGTTTGTATAAACTGTGTTCAATACACTATAAAAAATATTTTGTTTATAAATAAAAACTTTTCTAATTTATTGTAAATAAAACCGTAGGTCGTATGCATAATAATAATAAATATTTAAATAAATATATAAATAAGATATATCCGAACAGTTCTGTATTTATTTTAGTTATTATTGAAATAATGTAATTACAAGGAAAAGTCAAATAAATTTTTCATGACACTGAATGTGAATTTCATTTCAATATTTGTACCTGTTACTAGTGTTAATGGATAAAATTGGAAATAACATCTTTAAAGCATTTTATATTTAAATATTTTTCATCTTTTAAAGTTTTAATTTACGCATGAGATGTTTATGATTCTAACTTGTAGGTACTAAGTAAGAGTAAGTACTGACATAAAAAAGCAAACTAATATGAATTTTTCTCATAATTTGTTATATTTTGTTGGTAATATTTTAAACTTGGAATTTATAAAAATTAACCAACCTATCGACCGACCGATGGATTGGCCGATCGACCGACGAATCATTGATATGATTGCCGGGTTGGTCGATCCATCGATTGATCGACTAATCGGTATCTATTGTTTGTCGATCGGTTGGTTGATCGATCGGTCAGTCGGTAGGGTCACTATTTCGCCCAGTAAATTTTTTAGTTCATTACCCATTTTATATAAATAACACTAGCAAACCCGACATACATTATAAAAAAAATCCGAAAACCCGATTGCAGCGCCACCTACCGGGTTCAATTGTAAATTTAAACCATCCAGGGACCCACTCAAATACACACAAAAAAATTTATCAAAATCGGTCTAGCCGTTTAGGAGTTCACTGTCATATGTAAGTACATACGTACAGAGGAATTATAATATTAGATACAGGTAAGTAGTTTTTACACTGTATCACAAATGGTATAGTTTTAATTTAGGTAGGTATCAAAAAACTTGTTTGAAAAAATATTAAACGAGCAATATTTGTAAACATATAGTTTTTTTTTTAACTGGAACGGTACGGGGGAATCCGAATCCATAATGGATACCTACAAGGGAGCCGCCTTAGGAACCATTCGGTCTTTTTTTGTGAAAACAATTTTGACATTATCGATTTCTTGGTCAATCGTGAGTTGTCCATAAAAATTAATAAAATTGTCACATTTTTTTAAATGCTGGGGGGTTATTCACAAACGTCGGAAACTTTCCGTAGCGGAAAGTCAGATCGTCGGAAAGCATAAATTCAATCCGATGGCTTGGATTTGTGAATACGACTATATGTAATATGATATACATGTAATATAAATATAATACGATTTCGGATTTGTGAATCGCGTATAGGCAAAATCATCGAAAAGTTTCCCGTCGGATACGGAAACTTGAGTTTCCGACGTTTGTGAATAAACCCCCTGATCGACTGTTTCATGTAAACATCATTTCATTGTAACGGAATAAAAAAATCTGACAGCAGAAGTAAAATTTAATAATTTTTTTTTTATAAAATACTGTACGGAGAAATTTGAATAGTCTTAAGGACCATTCGGTCGTTTTTGTGAAAACCATTTTGGCATTATATATTTTTGGGTCTATATATAATAAGGTTTTCTATAAAAATTATCAAAATTGACAATTTTTTTTAATGCAGATCGACTCAGTTTCACGAAAGCGTCATTTCGTTGTATCTTGAGAAACAAAATTCTAGACAGCAGAAGTTGGTCAAATTTTTTCCGGCAATTGAAGAATCGAATGTACTAAATCATAGTCGACTTACTCTGGAACAATTCATTCAAAATGACAAAACCTTTTGTGTGCTACAGTAGAACCTCGATAACTTAAAGACCAGGGGAAATGATAAATAATTTGAGTTATTGAGTTTTTAACTTACTAAGTTAGAGTTAGAGAGGTTTTCATAGTTCATAGTTTTACTTTTGAGTTTCGTTTCTGTGCTTTGTTTCGAAATTATTATACATATTTACATACACACATAGTTAGAGGGACTAGGTTAAATTCAAATGCTACTTTCAAATGTCATAAACATGCTTTATTTTTATTGAAAGTTACAATTATTTACCTATTTAATAAACAAACATAATAAAAAAGTCGGTGATTTTTTTTTGTTTGAAACAATTCATACTTTCAATATCAAGTTTATTTTAAATATTGAATAAAAAAGAATTTCCTTTTTTAGGATATGAGACACTATAAATGCTCTAAGTTACTGAGGTCGTTAAAACATTATTTTAGGTTACAGAGGTCCAAAACGCTTTAAAATTACATATATGTTTAAATTGTAGAGGCTTCGTATTTTAAGTTAAAGAGGTTTTGGGGTTTGAGGAGAAGGGAATCACTTTTTTTTTAAGCTATAGAAGTTTTTAAATTATCAACGTTTAACTCTAAAGTTCTGAACTTTTTAATATCGCAGTAGAGTTTACGTATAAATATCACAGTGGCTGAGTATAGGTCTAACAAGCTGAAAATAAGCGGGTTCGAATCCTGCAATGTAGTCAGACTTTTTTTATTTTTCTTGTAAGAGGCCGAGTAAAGCTCGTCGCCCAGGTACTGCTTATACAAATAAGCAACAGAATTAATAATTGAAACTACAACTTATTATCTACATAGAAAATGAAGTGTCTATTATATTATATATATACATTTACTTTTTTACATTTTACTCATATTAAATAATCCATAATGAGTAGTTTCCACAATACTATAAAATTGATAGCTTTAGCAATATTTTTTTTTATTCATAACATATCTAATATCTATATCTACCATTCATTCCATCCATTCATAACATTATGTACCCACTAAGGATGCCTGCTTCAATTTTACCTATATACAAAGTTATACTTCGACAGTTTTTTTCAATATTATTTCCCATAATAGTGATTTATCATTTCAGTATACTTTTTTTTATAACTTACAATTCTTTTATAGCGTCATTATATTTTTAATAAAATAGGAAAATTATATTGCTGTGGATAATATTATTTAATACCGATAAATCGTTTTTTTTATTGTTTTTACCAATTATAAATTCTCTTTCAAGTGCATCATGACTTCAAATATGTTCACAAAACAACTAGATACTTGGAAAAAACGTGGGACAACACACAAAGGTGACACTTCTTACGCAATATTTAAAAAAAAAACATTTATTATTGAATTTCAACTTCTATATAGTTAATAATCGATATTCTGACATGTTTAGAAAATTACCAACACCTAATAAAAAATTCGTCCACAAAGTCATCATAACCGTACCAGCCTGTACCACCACATCAATGGGACGCGGCGAATTTTACTGGCCATTCGCTGTCTTATTTGTTTTTACCCCGTGGTTGTAGACCACACTTTAGACCTATTTTCGAATTATCCGAATTATCAGAAATATGATGTAGATATAGGTATGTATATATTTTTTCTAACACCTTTGATTTCGTGGATCTTGTTAAGGTGGTTCGTTTTCCATACAAAAAGTAATCATAATATAATGTTTCATTGAACAGTAAAAATGCTTAAATATGTGCTCATTAATACTAGTTCAGGTACTTATTTACGCGAAATTAATAAAAAGTAATAAATTTTTAATAGAAATAACATAATATCAAATACCGATTTTTACGAAATGATATGCGTGTGTGTGTGACGATTTTCGTGTAACAACACGAAATGCAAATAAATTAGCGATGTTGCCGGCCCGCGCGCGCCGCCCGTACGCTACGTTGCCATTCATGACATCTTTCCTTCAAACTTCAAAATGGATTAGAAACAATAATTGCGAATTTTTAACAGGACTACAAATTATTAGTGTACACAATATATTGCAAATCAGTATCAAAAAGGAAACATAAAATGAGTTAAATTATTATTTAAAACGATATACAATTATATGTTGTATATTATTTATGTACTTTTATAGTTGATGACAATAGTAGATATTATTTGGATGTTATTATCTACATAAATATCTTCAAGCTGTATCCCAACGGGGTAGTCAAAGAAGACGGAGTGTCTAGCGTCACAGTCCTTACATACTTCTTTCGGTTCCTCAAATTTCATCATTCTCCTCACAGATTTTTGCCTAGGTAGGTATACGCGTGCTTTGGACATTTCCGTCAGCTAACACTCTAGGTATTTGATCTTCATAAGTTAGCCTTGGTCTTTCTTGGCTTCTTTTACCACTTACTTTCGCTCTGTAGATTTTTTTGTCGGTCTATCATAACTCATTCTTTCTATGTGCCCGAACCATCTAAGCATTTCTTTTTTCATATTTACTATGACATTGTCGTGCAACCCTCTCATACTGCGTATCTTTTCATTGCTTATCCTGTCCCCAAAAGTACACCGCACATATTTCTAAGAGATCGAATTTCTATTGCATTTATCTTACTTTCATTCGAATTCGGGCATATCCAGACCTCACTACTGTACAATAAATTTGCAACCAACGCCGCATTGTAGATGGCTATTTTAGCAGTGTTATATATATTCACACTGTCTAATAATGCGGACAGAGCATCGTTCACTTTATTGCCAGCTGCTGCCAGTCTCTCCACATCCAACTCACATCTTCCATCCCTCGAAAACGCGCTCCCCAAATATACAATTTCGTTCACTTGTTCTAGACATTCTCCATTTACCTATATTTCACACTTTGTCTGTACATCTTCCCTTTTAAACACCAGAACCATAGTTTTGTTCACATTCATACATATTCAATCCTTTCACTTCACAGTCTTCTTTTGTGCACGTAACTAGTGTCTGCAACTCCTCTTCTGATGGTACTATAAGCAATTTATCATCAGCGTATAAAAGGCAGTTTGCCACTGTACCATCAGTACCATCACATACCGTACCACTCATACTACCTTTCAATGTCTGGAGTCAATTGTTCAAAAGGCAGACATCATGCAGCCCTGTCTGACGCCTGAACAGAATTCGAATCAAGGCGACAGGTCACCATCTATCCTTACGCGGGCTCTGTGGTCTCGATATAATGACCTCACATCCTGCAGTAAGGGGCCCTCCACGCCATATTCAGCCAGAAGACTATAATTTCTTTCGCACTGCTCTATCAAATGCTTTTTCATGATCCACGAAAGCGCAGAAAACTTTCCGACCCATGGCCAGAAACTACCCCACGACACCGCGGAGCGAGAAAATCTGATACATACAACCGCTACCGTTCATAAAACCACCTTGTGCCTCCCACAAATATCTTTCAGAAATGCTTTTCATACGTTTAGTCAATACCGTGGTATAGACTTTACTTGCTAAGCTGACCAAGCCGATAGTCCTATAGCACGCGCAGTCTAAATAGGAACCTTTACCTATATAGAGACGCACCATGATTACGGTGCACAGTTTATGGAATGTATCCCAGACTCTAGGACCACCATACTTGATCATATCAGCAGCCACTTCATCATTTGCCGCAGCCTTTCCAAACTTCAGACTTCTTATCGCTTTCTCAATCTCTTTCATACTAATGACTTCCTCTAGTTCCTAACCCGAGTATGACGATTCGTTAGGATCACTCTCAGTGTCAGAGACAGAGTCGCCATTGTCATACAGTTCTCCATAGTATTCGCTAAGTAATAATCGCATAAGTTGAAATAAACCGTTCAGTTTGCAATAAGTACCTAATAAAAACATATATCACTTTAGTGATGTACTTATAATATGGAAATAAAATGAAAAATAATGACGGACGTACATGGCAGATAAACATATATGATAGGATAGACAGGCAGACAAGCATAGTATACACAAAGTGCAAAAAATGTAAAATGTAAAGAAAATGTGAACTTATTTCTCCCGTAAAAGCACGCTAATTAATATGTTTAACAAATAGACTATAAAACTCACTAATCACTCACTAAAACACTCCGTATAAAGCTCACTGAATAACTCACTGATTCTCAATAACTCACTGCACACTCATTTCGACTATATTTTAGCAACGACCGTTCGCGGATGCACCAAAAATATACTACTACTGATTACACTAGCCTACTTCTACCAATTTAACAGGGTATGGCGGAGGGTATAATTAAATTATCTTCGACTATCTCCATTTAAAGTAATCTGTAGATCATCGCTTGTTGCTACTTGACAACTGCTATTTACACAAAGACTAAAGTCAGATTCTTATTACAGCCACCAATACGTAAGCCATCCACTTTAACCCCACTCTTGCTATTAAAATGTTACAAAATAATCATAGGTGGCTAATTATTGTAGTGAAGCTAACAGTCGGCGACTTGTATTGTAGCCTTTACATGTCTGCAACGACTTGTGTTGTAGCCTCTACTGTCTACAACACATTACGCTGCAGCCTCTACATATCTACAACATCTCACGCCATAGCCTCTACATTCCTACGACGACTTGTATTTCCTCTGCATATTTACAACACCCCGTGCTGCAGCCTCTATATATCTGCAACATCTCGCGTTGTAGTCTCTTTATCTTTACGTATCAATCATGTGGTTTCTGCATATCCAATACATAACTCTCTTCTTCTTATTGGCATCATAATACCAGATGACCTCACAGCGTAACCGACGCAAAAGAAGGGGTGTTATAAGTTTGATGTGTCTGTGTATCTGTGTCTGTGTGTTTGTGTGTCTATGTGTCTTTGTGTCTGTCTGTGGCATCGTAGCTTCTAAATGAAGATCGATTATGATGCTGTTTTTTTTGTTTTTGTTTTTTTTTTTTTTTGTGGTTCTTAGACATGTTTTATCAAAATCGGTTCAGCCGTTTGAAGAATATCAGCTCTTTTTTAGTTTTTAATGGGACGCGAGCATCTTCTATTAGTCTAATAGATACGAAATTTAGTATACTGTGACTTCAATAATGTTACAATAACATAGTAACATTGACCAGATGCTGCAGCATCATCTGAAAGTCAGCAGGATATCCAACTCCTCCCCACTTACAGTAGAGGTATCATGTTTAGGCTCATTGAAATGATCTCTATGAATAAGTTATAGATAGATAGATTGTGATCAGGGTCTGATGATGGATCAGACAATTATTGTCAGATTACTCAGATTTCGGCGAGGCACGATCTCGTGTCGCAATTTCGTGTATCGTCCCGGAAAGTATTTGCGTGAATGTGGGAATAGAGTGTAGATTGTAGTGTTTAAAAAGCATGAAATAAATAAGCGTCGTCACGTTGGGGGACCGCTAAGTAAATAAACTAATAAAAACAGAATACAACTAAAAATAATAAAGTAGCTGTGTATGAAATTTAAATACAAGTAAACTTAGCGGTCTCCCGACGTAACGACGCCGACGCTTGGATATATTACTACTACTATTTTATTGAAACTTATTACAAATTTAAAGGGCTATGAGGTACATATTATTTTTTTACTTTTTGGAGGTTTTTTTTGTTGGGGGTTTTTTAAATTTTTTATTTAATGACTATATTTGAACAACGACCGTTTGCGGATGCAGCTTAAAATATACTTATACTGATTGCACTAGACTACTTCCATTTAACAACACATGACGGGAGGGTATAATTAAATTATCTTTGACTACATCCATTTGAACATTATACTGAACACGATCGCTTGTAGCTGCTTGACAACTACCTACTACACAAAGACTAGTCAGACTCTTATATACAGCTACACCAATACCTAAGCAATCCACTTTAACACCACTTGCTATTAAAATGTTACAAAATGATCACAGATTGCTAATTGAAGTGATTAAAATTGTAGTGAAGCTAACACCCGTTCCGGCCAAAAAATGTAATGTACGTTGTAGCTCGTAACACAGTTTAAACAACTAACACGGGCTACAGGGCATCTTTAATTTTTGTAATAGAAATTGTAACAAAAAATAAACATTATCTTATCTTATTATTTTGTAAGAGAAATATAAATATTTTTAATATTCATTCGTAGGTTTTTTATATAAAATGAATTACATATTTTAATTTCTAATATTTTACTACCTAACAATATAATAACGGTATAACAATAAAAAAAAGTGATTGTGTAGAAGATTCGAATATTGAAATTTACAATTCTCTAGTATTCATATACTCGTATACCACTGAGCTAATTTGTCTTAACAAACTTGTGTGAAATTATTAAATATACAGTCACTTAAACTCTGTGTACATTTGTGGGTAAAAAGACCAAATTTGTGATTTGAATTATTTGTCATGATATGTGACTGATATGTGGTCCACAGGATAACTTACAAAGTTGTCTGAATAGTTGCGTATAGGTATAAAGTGTACGCAAACATAACTTTCGTGTGTGGAAATACAAAAATAACTCTATAAAAAAATAAAAACCTCGAATTTGCGTAAGTGACGCCATCTATTTAGGAAATACGCGCACGGGAAGCGAACGAACCACCTTAAAAGCTATTATTACAGCGTTGTTTTTTTTAATTTAAGTAATGCTTTTGTTCTATCTGACGGATATAATTAGAAACTTCAAATATCGAAGCAGTACAAATAACTAACCGTGCCCATGTCTCTTGAAGTTATACCACTAGCTAATAGATGGCGGTAAAATAAAAAAATCATTGCGTGCATTAAGTTTCTATACGCGATACAGTAGTATTTTGTTACTTACTTTTATGATCAGCGCTTGCGCGATGAGTTTTGACAACAGCCAACTTAACTCTAAGTGCAATGACCAATGAAATTGTAATTAATAGCGATTTCTTTGATTGACGATAGCCCTTATGATATTGTTATTAAAATTGCGTTTTAATTACATCTAGCGGATATAATTAAAAACATTATATGTCAAAGCAATACAAATAACTAATCGTGCTAATGTTTCTTAATATTTATAATACAAGCCAATAGATGGCGCAAATTGAAAGTTTATTTTGTGCATGTTTTTGTACGCGGCACCATAGTATTTGGTTGTACAATACTAACTTTTCTGAAGTGCCAAACATGGAACTAATGGACTTTCTGTTGGTGACTTCAATAACTGCCAAATTTGACATATTATATAGGGTATTACATAGATTGTATTTATGAAGTTAATTTTCTATTTGAGTTTTGAAAAGTGAAGAATAATCATTTCTAATTTTTATTTTCAACTTGGTTCAATTTTGGTATTTTAATTTATTTTCCCCTTAATTTATTTTCCCAGTCTCGCCATATTTTTCTTTGGTTATTCGTCTAACAGTGCGTTATCCAATATTAAGCGCATTCAATCACTGACGTTATAGGTAAAATTGGTAATTCATGTATTAATAGTATTCAAGCTGTAAAATAGTCATTTCATACAAAAATTTTGTATAGAAAACTTTTTGATTAAAAACCTCCTTCATGCATTTGGATGTTATATGCAGGAGGAAAACAAAAAGCACTAGTGTGGAAAAGAATAACTTTCCGCCCGCACGCTAAACACACATGGAAAAGTCTACTTTTTGAGCAAATGCATTAAAAAATTACTTTTTGTAGCATAAAAAGGTCGCTAGCAGTAGTTTTTAGTTCAGTGATGAATCAACATAGGTAGTATTAGCGATTAGCTTACTGACTGCATTTGCGTAATAAGGTAGAACAACCGTCAACCGCAAAACTACGTTTGTCGTAGACACGGAGCTTCCTTTTATTATTTAAAATTTAACATGCTTAACAGAACGAAGTCTTTATTCTCAACGTTATTGAATTATTCAGATTTTTCTCAGGAGTACTTTTGAAAAAAAATGAGAAGAGCGATTTAAAACTTTTTTTATGAAAAAGTGCGTCATTGACTGACACAAAGTGTACTCACAAAAAAAATGTAGTTTGCCACGTATTTCGCATTACCCAGCATGGAATATAACAAATTATCGGCAGAGCATCTGCCTTTCAAACCCCAATTTGATGCCCGGTGAGGAACATCTAGCTGATCTAGGCCACAAAGTTTTCTAAATTGTCTTGTAGTCTGTATGTCACTGGGAGCTCCCGCAGTTCGCTGTGTGGTACCCATAGGACAATTTCAGCCTAGTGTTTAGTTGGGGTCACGCAGTTTCTGTATTTGACTGGAGTATGGTTATTATTATTAACTTTTAAATCAATCGGAACACGATGTATGTACTATCGCGGAAAGGGAATGTTTAGCAGGTTGGCCGTTACTTTAAATTGGCCTAGTACCTACTACATACTTGCTAATCGTCAATTTAGTATTCGATAATTTTGTTGGCGAAGCTAATAATTCTATCCCTACGCCATTTGTACCTTTTGTATAAATGTTAATAATATAATAATAATAATTAATAATAAACGAACTAAAACATCACATCAGTCTCTGTCTCAAACTAGAATATTCCCTGTGTTATGCGAACCCGACGACTTAGTACATCCAGACCGGACACAATTCATAAAAGCTCGTTTCCTAAATTGACCCGACCGAAATCGAACCCGGAACATTCCGCGATTGGACGCAACATCTAAACCACTGCGACATCGAGGTAGTCGAAATAAAGTTTAAATTTAAGTCGTAATATATTTTACAAACACTCCATAACGAATACTAAATCCGATTATACAAACAAGCTTGTAGGCGATATTTTCTAATGAATTATATTATAATAATAATTAAGGACATATTAATTAGATCTATAAAATAAATAAACAATAGATGTGAGAGTGGAGTTGCGTGCTTTGATTATGAACAACATATAATATGGAGCGATTATTACGAATATTTTGTATTTTTAATTGACAGTGTAATTATCTAGAACTATCTCTTTTTTTATGAAAGAGGGGGCAAACGAGCAAGCGAGTCACCTGATGGAGAGTGACCACCGCCGCCCATGGACACTCGCAACATCCGGAGAATCAAGGGTGCGTTGCCGGCCTTTAGGGAAATAGGGAAAAAAGGGAAAGGAGAGGGAGGGGGTGATGGGCCACTGGCACTCTCACTCACCGAACGAAGCACAACAGCAATAGATGTTGTTATTTCACGCCGATATTCTCTGAGAGGGTGGTAATTCACCGGGCGAGCCGGCCTTATTCCTGCTGCAATGCAGCATGGCTCTACCATTCTGAATTCTATTATAAAAGTTATTTATATATTTTGCTAATTAGTTTTTCCCACGACTTCAGGATTTAAACGCCTAAGCATGCTAATATCTAGCAATAATGTTAGCTGTTTTTAACAATACGAAATGATTTTCCTTTATTTCTTCTCTGCTGGGCGTCGGCGTCGTATCCTTTCGAATTCATTTTGTGAACATTTAATTTTGGTTTTCAAATTTAGCGCATAGGAGTACTTACATCTAAGCACATATTTTCGTGCCAGACTTCGTTCCCTACTATCATAATTATATTCTATATACAATGTAAAATTCAGCTCTCATTATTGTATGATTGCAACGCAAAAAGAGTGAACATTTTAAAAGAAAACTGTGTAACCACTTAATTTCTTTCTTCGTATGAGAAACATTGAATTCATGGTTTTTTAAAAGTTGACACGCGCATATTTTACAAATTTTCATTACATATAGTATTTAGCTTTATTGTTACAAAAACTTGACAAGTCAGGGAAGCGGCGACCGCCCGCCAGACCATGAATATGCAAGGACTATGTTGCTTGGTGCTCGGTCCTCTTTGTTTACGTCGTTAGACATATAGTGTAAAATTATGTATGTATGTTGTAATATAGCTATATATATTTCGGTTATTAAACTTAGTGAAGAATGACCGATGAAGAAAATCTACAGAGTAAGGGTGAGTGACAGCAGAGACCAAAGAAGGCCAACGCCGACTCATGAAGATCAAATAGGGTTAGCTGACAGAAATATCAAAAGCACTAACACACTTCAGTGAAAGCGAAACGAAGGTTAGAGTAATCGAAAGTTTATATATTTATATAACGATCGATTAGAGATGAAGATATGTATGTATGTGTGTGTATATACTAAACTTACTTGGATATCCACGTGTTCAATAAAAGTGTACAATCTGTACAATTTTTCTAAGCTTGGTTAATAATAGTACCACATGTTGGCGGTAATAACCACTCTATGTTACATCGTTGTTTCGCTTGGCCAAATAGAAGTAATCTCCCGACACTCCTCACTATCCACGAGGCTTTCAAGTGGAACACACGACTTTTGTGTCAGTTTTCACATAAACTATCTAATAAAAAGTTTTGTAAGCATTCCTATGCCACAATAGAATTTTGACAAATGAGTGATTGAGTGGTTCAAAATGAGAGTGTCGGAGATCTTTTGTTGCATACTTTTGATGGTAAGTTCCTCGTATTAGTTAATTTTTACGTCGCTAGACTTAGTTACTTTTTAAAAAAGAAGTCGCTGTATTGCCAAAGTATTTCATACATACATATCTTCACGCTGTCAGAAACGACGGAGCGCCAAGCGTCGGCGTCGCGGTCCTTACATACAGTATTTAAAAGTATTTACAGGTTTCATAGGATTATATAAAATTTTCACTAATTAAAAAAAAAATTCAAGTTTACTACAAGATGTGCATGAAAAAAAAGCCATTCTCCGGTCCGGAAATCTCGACGCCAGTAACCGGCAATAAACGCGATCAAATATAGAGAATAAATTAACTTTCGTAAATAGGTACAAGCATCCCAATTAAAACATTACAACCAATTAAAAAAAGATGTGCGGTAGGGGGACCCCGTCAAAAACCATGTTCTTTAGCTGCAATAACAATTTTTCAAAACTTAATTTCAATAATGACAATAAAGCTCACGTATGGTTTAAAACAAAAACAAATATCTAGCGCCGTGCGACGCGCGGGTCCCACCCTACGTAACACTTTTTCCTTACGTGATGATTTTACCAACTCAAACCTACCGCAAGCCGCGTTAAAGAACTTCGTTCTAAACTTCATTCCAAAAAATTGAGTAATAAGATTGCATTTCAATATTTAATTTAAATTCAAGACACTTTTGAAAGAAAATCGAGACGTCACGCGTCACTGTTTCGGTAAAACTTCATCTTACTAGTAGATACTGCCTTGATGTGACCGCTATAGTCTTTCTCACTTTGACGACCTTTGTTTATCAAACCGGCCTATATTTACGACATACACAAGGTTATTGTGAAAGGGGTACAAATCCGCCTGAGTTTCAACGTGTCACTGTTGAAACCCATTATATTGCAATTATATACGGGATACGTTTATTTTATTTTCTATAAAAAAAGACATTTATTTAATAAAAAAAAAGTACAACCCTATCATTATGTCCAATAATCCAAATGTTTGTTTGCGACGGGAAAACGCTGATATTAGGGTTGCGTCACCTTTTTTTTTAAAAAAACTGAGGTGTTACTCTACAACTATGTATAGACTTTTGGTGAAGTTATAGAACGCAAGTTTTCTATTGTCATAGGTGCTTTAATACCCTTTCGCATTTCAAAATATCCACTAATTTTTTTTTGTTATTTTTCATTTACAAAATTCAAAAATAATTAAAAAACTAAAGAATTATGTCTGCCAAATGCGACAGATTTAACAGTCTTAAAACATTGAGCATACCGATGGAGACGAAATATATGTATTTGCATCCCTTTTTATTATAGGCTTACGCCATATATTTGTTTCTGTCTAACAATTCATGATGCGTGAAAGGTGACATCTATGTGGTAAATCTATGGGAAAAATTTCTATAAAAAAACCCGACAGAAAACTCGACTGGATGTAATTAGGAAATCATACAAAACGAACTTAATGAAAATTTCGTTTTGGCTACCCAAATATCAGGGTATATCTTTGGGTACCCATTTCGGGTAAAAGTTTTGAACCATATAATTGGCGTATTTGTCTTAGTATTATTTAAGTGACGTTTTTTTAAGATAAAATGAAACTGAAAATATAAAATAAGCAACAGATTCAGTAATACGAACTCTAATTATTTTTTTAAGTTATTAATCTAATTAATTTAAAGTATTGAAATTTAAATAAATAAATTTAATAATTTCCACATTAAATCGACTAATTCTGATTTAAACCAAATATATACAATTAAATTGTTTTCCACAACGAATTTACTGCTTTAACCATTAACTGCATATTTTAACCTTCAGAGCTCAAAATTTTTCATATTAATTTGATATTATTTCAGATAATAGGTGAAATTATATTTAGAATTTAAATCTAACAGAACAAATTATTATTTTAAATTATTTAATTTTTTTATAAGATTTTACTTTATGCGTCCTTATATTTTTTCATGTTACTGTAACTATTTATAATGAAGCAGAACCAGTTTTGTTTTAAAGCAAATATTTTTAAGGGAGAAATAGCAATTTAGTGTTATTTTACCGATATTAAAGTGCCTTTAATTACATTCTTGTGAAACTAACGTTTATAGTAATTATCAATTTCGTATACTAAGAATAAATTTTATGCAAAAATCTTTTCACGCTGTTCTGGGAGAAGAAAGTGTTCACTTAAAGTAATTATCAATTTTGTGTACCTACTAAGAATAGTGTATTAAATAAAAAGCTTTCAAACTGGTCTGAAAGAAAAAAACACTACAATCTACTTATCTTCCCGCGCAGGTAGTAAAAATCGGTCAAAGGACAAAGCTTCATATAATGAACTTGTATAGGCGATGGGCTAAAGCTTGACTTGAACTTGACTGGAACTGGAACTTGACTGGTTTTATAAAACGAATTTTTCTAAATTGTCTTAGAACAGGTGTTACTGGGAGTCATGACTATCTGAACCAAATCACGCCTCTTGAAGGCTAATTTTTTTAATTGAAAATTGATCTATATACTCCCTATACCATTCTAGTATTGTGTCTAAAATGATCCGTAAAGAGCTCAACCAATCAAGTGGTTTAGAGTCTAGCAACATACAGAATAACATTGATTTTATACACAGCCTGGCTATAAATACTGTTACAATAAAAAAGAACAATAATTACATTTGAATTTGGAACCTGTCATTATCACATTATGAATATTCATAGTGTTTTCTCATATTCGGGCGAATCTTTGTTAAACATTCTTTTGATATTAAAATGGAGTGGGGCGATAAAGAGAACCGAATTGCTGTGATAGCATTACACAAGGTACCTATGGTGCCAAATGCAATTATTGAAATTTCCCATCCGCTTGGTATTAGTCGAATGTGTGAGTACCGGACTATTGATAGGTACTTCCTCTGTTTGTGACAGAAAAAGATTTTGCCGTAAGTATTAAACGTAACGTAACGTAAGGTAAACGCGCTATAAAACGCGGCTAAAACCGCGGAGTACACATAGTATTACATACATAGATTTTCAAAGAAGTCACTGTGACAAAATCATTGATTTTAAAAAATGTTACTATTATTACTTTGTTCTAAATACCTACTACACAGGTATAGCTGTTATAACAGAACTAATCAGATAACTCGGTGAATTTTAAGTTGATACCGATATATTTTCCCGTTATATCTACTGAAACTAACTGTTGTCTTATTTGACATGGCCAAAAAAGAATTTTAGCTGCGAAGAAAACAAAAAGAGACAGAAAAAACTTGTCAATAACGTGTAACTACTTTTTTCTGCATGTTATAAAAACTATCTTGTTTTATTTCAAGAATCCGTTTGCGAAATATTAAACTTTAGAGTGGTCACTTTTGTTAGTCAAGTGATATGTGAAAAAATTTACGATTGTAGTATATATGTATAACGAAGTTAAAAGAATAACTATCAAAGCTAAGTAGGCTCTACAAGTTAACGAACAACCAACCAACTTATAAAATGTACTTGGATAAGTAAAAATTTCGGAATATGCTCATAGTATCAAAAAGCTCAAAATTTAAGTTTGCATATTGTGACGGGTAACTACGGAACTCTACGTCGCGCTATGCCCGACGCGCACTTGGCCGGTTTTTAGAACAAAGTTCTTTAAGGCGGCTTGCGGGAGGTTTGAGTTGGTAGAAATCGTCACGTAAGAAAATAGCATTACGTGGAGCGGGATCACGCGTCGCGCGGCGTTAGATTTTTTTTTTATTTAATTATACGTGAGTTTTATTGTCTCATTATTATAATTCAGTTTTGAGAAATTGAAACTACAGCCAAGGAACTTCTTTTCTGACGGGGGTTCGCCGACCGCACACTCCACTTTGTTCGATTGCTACAGAACGTGAAGTAAATGTATGTGCGACACTCCTGTGCAGGTTTTTGAGGTTATACCTCTTTTGGCGCGTTTGGAAAAACAGAGAGTATTTTTTAGCGTGTGACAAAGTTGTACACATAATTTATTATTTTTTATTTCATTCTTTTTTTCTTTTGTACAATTCTCACTCGAGAGGGAAGGCAAAGGGATAGTCCCACAATAGCCGACGTCTTCAGTAATAAAATGATATATTTTTCATTTTATTTCATTAAAATGTCGATGTCAATTTTAATGTTTCTGGCGACAAAAAATATATCCAGGCAGTCTTTCTAATAGGATCAACTGAGGCGGACTATGCCACTAAAAAAATCTCAACGTCACACTTCTAAGCGAGTACTTATTTCAAACATTTCACATAATGAACAACAGCGTAGATACTTGGGACACAAAACTACGCCAATTTTACATTATACATCCTCTGGAAACAATTTGCAAGTAATTAATATAAAGGCCCGACCGCTCCTCACGGAATCCCGCCAAAAACTCCTTATTTTATCTATTTCAAGCGGCCAGTTATATTTTTTTTAAATGTGGCCAGTTTTGATAAAAAATGTCAAAGAAGTATAACTTCTTACGTGCGTACATGAGTACACGCTTACATTTTTTTACCATAGCGTCGAAGAAGTGTCTATTATGTTGGGAAAATACCTACGCTTCATATCGTTAAAATGTGACATTTGGTCGACTGTGTGTAACTAGAAATAGTGAAAATGATAAATTTAAGTGACCATAGTCACGTCTAAATTACAGTCATTCCTCAGTGCTCACTGCATTGACACGATAGTACAGTTTTAAAGCAGGTTTTGCAGAAACATTAGTTAAAAACGGTACATGTCCAGAGGTGTTCGTGGTAGTGCTTCGGTGTTTGGTTCACTGAGCTAACGTTGCACGCTGTCGCCTAGTGGATAAGCGACCTAGTGGCATCCAACATTTGCGACTTTAAAATTGAATGCAATTAAAAATTTGAATTCTTTTTGCCCTTAATTAAATTTATTACAATATTCCTTAAGTTTAAGTTAAAATATAATTTCCTTCAACGTAAACCTTATTATTTTTAATGTTATTCTCAGTATTCATGATTTTTTCAAAAGTTTCTTAGTGATGATTTCAGAAATAAAATGGGGGAACAGATTTGACGCGTGTTTTCTAAGTTTTAGGCAAAAACAGTCTCGATTAGGAATTATACTTTATTGATTTTGTAGCTAAATGAGCATCCATTTGACACCTCACACGGTGATACACAAATTAACTTTTTTCTTCTTAATCTCCAAAGTAAAAATTCAGCTTTTGAAATTTTCTAGGCCTCCATTGGCCATAGGTAAATGTTCCAAATTTATTCGAAAAACCGTTGTTTTTTCTATTTAAGCCTTTAAATTTAATTCCCAAGTTCCGAAGTCAAAATTCAGCTTTTGAAGTTTATGTTTGTATTTGGGCCACTGCTTGCCATAACTGTTCTAAAGCTAATTACGACAAATAATCTCTGGAACAACGACGGTAACAGGCGAACAAATCGATACCGGCGGAGTTATTACCTAAAAATTGGCAGACAGCGACAACTACGCGATTACTGCGCGACCGGTGACTAATTGTAATATAACATTGGTATCATGTATGACGATTGCGTATCTATTATTCTACGACCGCAAAATGCACTTTTCGAGGTAGATTTAGCGCCACTATACAAATTACATTACATAAATTCTCGTTTTGACAGCAGATATCGCGCGATATTGACTGTCGCATGCTGACTGCAAGTTACGTAATAAGCCTGCGGGATGATTCCTAAGTATTCCAGTTTTCTAATTTTGAACGGAACACTAAAAAGAGTTTGCAGAAAACCCTAAAAAACTTCTCCCAAGTAATTTTCATATATACGTACGTACTTCACACGAGTTCAAATTAATTTTTATCACGATATTTTATTATTTCTATCGACTAAATGTGAATGTGTGATACATAATATGAAACATTTCTTATCGATTTTTCTAAATAATGTGAAAACTGCACTGAAATCCACTTAAAAGTTTAAAGAATACATTGACAAACACGACGGAGTTATTACCTAAAAATTGGCAGACAGGGACAGCTACGCGATCACTGCGCGACCGGTGACTAATTGTAATAAAACATTGGTAGCATGTATTACGATTGCGTATCTATTATCCTATGACCGTAAGATGCACTTTTCGCGGTTGATTTAGCGCCACAATACAAATTACATTACACAAATTCTCGTTTTGACAGCAGATATCGCGCGATATTGGCTGTCGCATGCTGTCTGCAAGTCACGTAATAAGCGCGCGGATTGTGATTTTGTTATAAACTATTTATGGATAATATATTTGAAAATTGACGCTCCGTCTTCTCTGACTACCCCGTTAGGGATACAGCGTGAAGATATGTATGTATATTTAAAAATTACAATACAGTAAGATGATTCGTTCATTTCGCTTATATGTTTTAGTCGTTGCGTCACAGTACTTAAAAACGGTTTCTAACTTCATAATAATTATGCATTAATATTTTCTATTGAAATGTACACCGTATGAGCTCGCAGTAGATTCGTAGGTGAAAATTGAATACACAATTCTCCAATAACATGTGTGACCTACATATACGTACAATATTCAATTGATTGCATATAAATGAATCGATGCTTTGATAAACAGTGATAATGACTGAAATACACAGACCGTGTTTTTAAACTACTTCAAAAAAAAGAGATTCTCAATTAGGAATCTTTTTTTTTAATGTATGTTCGCCGATTTCTTCGCCATTTGTGCGCCAATTTTTAACAGACTTCAAAAAAGGAGGTTCTCAATTCGTCTGTTGGTTTTTTTTTTTCTTTGTATTTGTTACCTCATAACTCCGTCATTTATGAACCGATTTCAAAAATTCTTTTTACGTTTGGTAGGTAATACTTCAGAGGTGGTCGTCCCATTTAAATTTCACCGATATTGGAGCTTGAACTTCAAAGATACACTAGATAACACGACCTGGTTATAACCTTTATTTATATTGATGATTCTCTTGTATATCGTCGAGCTCCGGAATTAGAATGAAGTTAATTGCAGATCTGCCCTAGGTATTTATTTAGGTCAAGATCACTCAAAAGGGTGAAATAAAAAATTTGTAATAAAAAAAATTAAACCACCTTCAAAAAACACTGAAAAGTATAAAATAACTATCCTTTACCCAAAACCCAAGTACAATTAAAATAACTTTATAAATACTATACACATACCTATATAATGAAATTTGACAGTTATTGAAGTCGGTGCCAAGTCCACCAAACTAATAGACTTTCTGTTGTTGCACATTGATTTGGCACCGACTTCAGTAACTGTCAAATTTAATTACATAGGTATGTGTATCATATTTATAAAGTTATTTTAATTGTACTTGGGTTTTGATTAGTAAAGGATAGTTATTTTATACTTTTCATTGTTTTTTTTTGAAGGCGGTTTAATTTTTTTAATAGAATTATTTTATATTTCTTTTTTCATTTGAAAGGATATATTATGTACAGATGCAACCATCAGAAATTTAATTAAGATCTAACGATGGAGTACTGGGGGCCTAAACGAGTAGCTCAATCGTCGTAAACGCTAGTAGAATAGAATGACAAATACCACGTGAGCTAGCTAATTCTATTAAATTAAACGAATAGTATAGTGTGAAAATCGCCGTAAAAAAGTAGTCAAATGGCACTTTCGACGAGCAATAACGCCACCAAGCGTTTCTATTTTACGAAACGCTTTCCACTTGTCTAGCCGCCCTGCTTAAACAAAAGAACACTTCAACGGTTAACATGTTTCAATGATCCTTTTATTTAATGATATTTATTTAGGACTTAGGACAACATCACTCAAAAAGTAAAAATAAATAATTTTTGAAGATAGAATTAAATCGACTTCAAAATTCAAGTCGGTGTCAAAACAATAAGCAAAAATTTTCCCTTTCTAATGTACCTAGAATCCATGATAAAATAGAAGTGGTGGGAAATAATTAGAATTAGTTAAGTCAGCCAATTTTCTTGGTTTAACAGTAGATAACAAGTTACGGTGGGCGGATCATATCGGGGCATTGACGGCTAGTAAGCTCGGTTCCGCTGTATATGCAATTAGACACATTAGGTAAATGACGGATGCGGATACGGCAAGGCTGGTGTACTTTGCATATTTTCAGTCTAATGTCTTACGGCCTTCTGCTGTGGGGATCAGCGGCGCATATTAACTCCATTTTTATTTTACAAAAAAGAGTAATACGTGCCATCTACAGTATCAATGGACGAGAATCACTTAAAGATCGTTTTAAAGACATTGATGTCCTCATCTTGCCCTCCTTATACATCTTTGAAATTATTACGTATACGAGAAAAAATATAGATCTGTTTAAGAAGAAAGGCGATATTAATGGTATGGAAACCCGAGGTCGTGATAAATTGGTTATTCCAAAATTTAAATTACATAAGTCAAATGTTTCATTTTTGGGTAACTGCATTCGTTTTTGTAATAAAGTTCTTCAGGAAATTACTCAATTAACAGAGAATAAATTTAGATTGGTTATAAAACCAATGACCCGGGGGGACCCTAGCTTGGAAAGCAGATGTATATGCCACTGCGCCAACGGGTCAGTCAGTAGTCTGTCAGTGAGCCAGTAAGCTAGAGGTCTAGATCACCAGTGGAGTATCCCCTTTACAGCAGTTTTAAAATAACGCGGTTTGGCTCGTTGTTTCTTCACGCGTGCTAGAAGTCCTATGACTGCAGTATATATAATCGCTAGTGGAATCAACAGTTTTCTTGTCTTTTTTCATAACTTCTTCTGTTATCGACTAACACACCAGGCCCAGCATAAATACTTTTCCAGACATCCTCAAATAAATTGAGCAACCGTTTGGTTCATCAAAAAGTTTTGCCGATAAATGTACATGGGACATTTGGTTCACCAAAAAGTTTTGCCGATAAATGTACATGGGACATTTGGTTCACCAAAAAGTTTTGCCGATAAATGTACATGGGACATTTGGTTCACCAATGAGTTTTGCCGCTATATTTTCATGGGGCAAGCGTTGTAAGAAAGACAACATTGCTAGTTTTATTCCCACACTTTGTGGCATTTAGTTATCCCTTTTCTTTGGTTGTTTTTGCTCATGATATAACTGTACACTTAACAAAGCAACTCCGACTAGGAACACGCCATTACCGGTAATGATCGAGAGTTGACTGTTTTGTCGCCGATGAATCGCCAACGCTACTTAGCGACCCAATAAGCCAACGCAAGCCAACGATTTATACTGTTAGCTCGCTACTTCACCAATGGATCACCCTCTTTATTTGATGATAAGTCACATGTTCTTGACAGCTAACACCAAATCCCATACCATCGTAAACACGTACCTGTTCGTTTTTCGAATTCTGAATTTTCTGAAACGGAACCCGAACGCACCAGTTCTAAATACAAAAAATGTATTTATATTTTCTTACAATATTCAAATTTCGAAAGAGAGCTCAAATTCAAAACAAACGTCAGTTTTATTTTTCTTTTTTTTCTTTATGGCATGGTACACAGTTTAGCGCATTTGCCAATGTCACGTATTAATAAGTAAAATCACAAGTAAATTAGTTTTTTCATAATGTAAAACTCCTCCAGTAAAGTGATAGTATTAGGCTTTACTGAAGTTATAAAGGACTTATTGGAAGAACACGAGAATTTCAGCTACACATCATGTTTATTTAGACCTACTCCATTCTTTTCACTTACACAGAACTTTAAAACGCCATATACTATCACTTGTACTTTAAAACTCCCAAAAATGTAAAAAATAGGAAATCTAAATAAAATGACAACCTCACTTCTCCCGTTCCCGCCGAAAAGTCCAACGTCAGAGTTGTTTTGAATTTGAGCTTTCGTTCGAAATTCTGAATCAGAACAAAATCGAACAAGTCTAAGTATCGAATAGTTTATAGAATTCCGGATTCGAAAATTAAATTTGGTTTCCGAATTCAGAATCAAGTGTGGTCGGCTTTTAATTCTTACATTCTTTTAATGAATTGAAGAAGATTTGACATTCGAAAACTTGCAATGAGATAATTATCTATCCAATTGTCGTAAATTCTCTCTAATCGTCAGACAATAATTCTCTATCCATTATGCGATAAACAAAAATGTTTTCAACGGGCGCTCACGTGTTATGTACCAGAAAACTATGAATATTTAATATCACACGTGGAGAAATCATTGCATAGTAATTATTGTGTAGTTGTAGATATGTAGTTGACGTGATATGTCTTACGTCACGCAGTATAAGTTATTTAATGCTTGTTTGGGAAAGAAAGAAGGTACCTAATATTTTAGATGCTTACCTTCCCATATCATAAAAGTCGGGAAAGGGATAGGCCTTATTTTCAATGACTAGCGCTGCGCCGCGCTACAATTTTACCCACGTTAAATATTTTTCGTTTTTATTTTCCGGGATAAAAAGTAACCTAGATTACTCTCTGAAAAGTTCTCTACCTGCGTAGGAAAGTAACTTTAAAATAGGTTAAGACGTTTCGAAGATTAACCCGGACAAACAAACAGGTAAACAAAGATTAAAAATAATGTTTGGACTTTGATAACGTGCAAATTAATATATTTAAATTTAACTGATATTGGAGCATCTTCTTCGAAGATACACCAAATAATCCCAACTGCTTATAAGTTTTATTTAGATTGATGATTCTCTTCTATATCATTCCGTTCCAGAATTAGAAAATAAGTTAGTTTGAGACCTACCCTAGGTATTTATTTAGGCCATGTGAGGGACAAAATTAAACCGACTTCAAAAAAAAGACACAAATAACTATCCTTTACTAATCAAACCTATATAATTAAACACAGTTATTGAAGTCGGTGCCAAATCAATGCGCAACAAAAGAAAGTGTACTAGGGTTTAGTAGACTCTGCACTGACTTCAGTAACTGTCTTTAATTGTGTAGGTTTGATTAGTAAAGGACAGTGACTTTGTTCTTTTCAGTGGTTTTTTTAAGTCGGCTTAGTTTTTTCCTAAACACTTTTTTTTATCTCCGCAAACCTTATCATTCTTCTCACACATTTGCACCGAGTTTCTATTATCTTCAAGTAAACACTTAGTAAGTAAAAAAGTAAGTTACTTGATCTTCTAGGTCAGCCTTAGTCTTTTTCGGTTTCTACTAATCATTTGCCCTTTGTATCGTGTGTTTGGTATCGAACTAACATAAAAGTTATGTATTAGAAAATGTGTCTATTCAACCTAAAGTATTTTAACTGCATTTTAATGGTTTCTCTGTAATCGCGACTATAACGTGGCCATTAAGTGACTGACATCTAAGCATCTAATCGCGATTATAAAACAGCCATTATGCGAATGTTATAGAATTTGGGCCCTTTTCAAGTCATACAAACGTTTATATGCTGTTATAACAAAACTTACACTACCGTACAACTTTATTGTACGGTGAGGCCAGGATATGCCCGAAATCAAGTGAAAGTATGATAAATGCAGTGGATATGCGATCTCCCATAATTGTGTGTGCTGTCACTCTTACGGACAGGATAAACAATGAAGAGATACATATTATGACAGGGTTGCACAACAGTGTTATTGTAAAAATGAAGAAAGGAATGCTTAGATGGTTCGGGCACTTAGAAAGAATGAGTGATGAAAGATTGACGAAAAAAATCTACAGAGTGAAAGTAAGAGGTAAAAGAAGCCAAGGAAGACCAAGGTTGACTTATGATGATCGAATAGCCAGAGTGTTAGCAGACGGAAATGTTAAAAGTACTCGCATACCTAGGCGAAAATATGTGAGGAGACTGATGAGATTTGAGGAAGCGAAAGAGGAATGTAAAGACCGCGTCTCCTGGCGCTCAGTCCTCTCTGACTACCTCGTTGGGGATACAGCGTGAAGATATGTATGTATGTATGAATAACAAAACTTGTAAAGTCTCCCCTGATAGTGGCAATTTAGTAGTTTGCTGTAGCTCAAATGGATTCATAGTATTTTTACAGTTTCTGAACAGTTTATAGCGCCTCGCAACTGATTTTCTGCACAACCGCTGTAATTAACTCGTAACGATCCAGTGACACATTAGACACTCTTAATAGTTAGTAATCGCATCAAGTCTTTCGACCGTAAAACCATTCCACAATTTCTATGAAATTAATGTGAGTTTTCCTCGCTTCTTTTCCATTTCTATAACACCATGGACTTCTTTACATTTTCTGATCTAATCCAATTCAAGAGTTAATGGAAACTAGCTATTACTCGCGTTTTCGTTCGCGTAGAATTTAAGAAAGCAGTCTATGTCCTTCCTCAAAGTTCAAGACATATTGCTAATATGCTAAGTGACATTATCCAGTTGATATGGATCTGTGAGACAAATACTGCCAAAAGTGGTATCAAGGTATTCAAGGTGGAATGAGGGAACGTCAAAGTCGGAGTCAAATCAATTTATTCAATATAAACTCAGTTACAAGGTACTTTTAAACGTCATATCAATCGTCGGTTCAGAAAAAAATTTGCATTGAGGAGAACCAATACAAAATTCAGTCAGGTGTAATTATTTTAACATCATTCAGAATGGTGGTAAATGGATGTGCAGAAGATTGTTTCAATAATATGGACTGTCTTCAATTTATTAACATTTTCAATAAGATCTTCCAATTAGTGTATGAGTAATAAGAACTGCATAATTGAGTACCTACTGAGGAACCCAAGTAAACGAGTGCATAGTAACCCAGAAATAACCTACTTGGGTTTTATAACTTAAATTTAAATCCTATTTATGTAGTGCGGGCCACATATCACGACATGCTACTTCAAATGACTTCAATCGGCGGACTCTTGTCGATGCCGACGTTTCTGCAGTCTTAGAGCCTGTTGATATTGCAAGTGGTGACGGCAGGAGACCGGGTGTTTTTACGTTAATTCCTTGGAGACTTGGAAGATGGTGTGGAACGCCACTTATGTCGATACACTTGCTGTTTGCTTATTTTCACTAATGAATCAGCTTGGCTATTTAAAGAGGTAGTACTGCCAGTCTGTTAAGCCTAAAGAACGACAGTTTTCAAAGCGGCATATTTGACTGACTGATTTGACTGGCCCGTTGGCGCAGTGGCATATGCATCTGCTTTCCAAACTCCAAGCTCCAAGTTCCCGGGTTTAATCCACGGTCAGGTCAATTTAGAAAATGAATTTTTATAAATTGGCTTGGAGTCTGGGTGTTCCTGGGAACTCCCCCATATTTCGTTGTGTGGTACCCATAGGACAACCTTACTGCTTAGTTTGGGGTCACACATTCTGTGTAATTGTCTGGAGTATTATTATTATTATAACATAACATAAGTTCACGCTGTATCCCCAACGGGGTAGTCAGAGAGGATGGAGCGCCAGGAGTCGCGGTCCTTACACACTTCTTTCGCTTCCTCAAATCTCATCATTCTCCTCACACATTTTCGCCTAGGTATGCGAGTGCTTTTGACATTTCCGTCTGCTAACACTCTGGCTATTTGATCTTCATAAGTCAGCCTTGGTCTTCCTTGGCTTCTTTTACCACTCACTTTCGCTCTGTATATTTTCTTCGTCAGTCTTTCATCACTCATTCTTTCCATGTGCCCGAACCATCTAAGCATTCCTTTCTTCATTTTTACAATAACACTGTTGTGCAACCCTGTCATACTGCGTATCTCATCATTGCTTATCCTGTCAGCAAGCGTGACACCGCACATATTTCTGAGAGACCGCATCTCCACAGCATTTAACATACTTTCACTCGATTTTGGGCATATCCAGGCCTCACTACCGTACAACAAAGTTGGCACCAACACCGCATTGTGGATGGCCATTTTAGCAGTGTTAGATATATTCACACTACCCACTAATGCGGACAGAGCACCGTTCACTTTATTGCCAGCTGCTACCCGTCTCTCCACATCCAACTCACATCTTCCATCCCTCGAAAACGCACTCCCCAGGTACACAATTATATTATTACTATTATTATATTTGAGGAAATCTCTCATTTAAGATAACACTAGTTTTAAGTTTGTGAATATTAACATTTAGATATGTATGTTCCGATTTCTGAATTACAAATAATAGGTAAACTTGGAAATATTTAGTTCATCATGACCTCGGGTTTCCATGCCGATAAAGGCGATATAGCCTTTATTTTGAAATAGATCTTTATTTTTACTAGAGTAAATTATTAGAAAAGCGTAACTCCATGTCTCTCTTTTACATAACGCAACATAACCACTTCTTTTAGCGTATCAACGACAGTGCTATAACATGTCTGTGTCATTTCTTACAACGAACACTTTCGCTTGCTAATGATATCAAATCCGTCACTCCACAATATCAAAGCAATTTGTACGGATTATGTACCTAATTGTTTCATTTGTTGGCATCATATATAATGAAGAGATTATACCGGTGATATAATAAAACCCGGCCGTAGGCGTGTTGGACACATTCAATGCTTGTCCTACACGCCCTCAGCTGGATACGAAGAACCTAAATTAAAAAAAATTGGGTTCAAACACATTATTAGATTATCAATTTCCGTGTCTGTACCATACACTTAGTATATACTATATACTACCTTAAAGACGAACAAAGAGCTCGTTGACGCGTGACGATTTTTAATTTGTCAATGTCACCTATGAAATGAATGATTCCCTTGATTATTGCGATATGTAATATCACTAGATGATGATGATGATGTTCTGCACTCCGTGACGACTTGTGACGACCTGTCATTCAAAAAGGGTTACATTAGCGTCTCGTTTGCTGTCCCTTTCCTAAAATATTCTGAATTCTGACTCGCACTCGCACTGTACGTCTATACGCCAGTATATACCAAGTTAGGATCTGTACCAAATTTCAACTCAGTATGTATAATGATTACGGAAACACAATAAATATAAAATAGTATAGACTTTAACATATCCATATCCATAGACATTACATGTATGTTAATAACTCCAGACACAGTTTCACAGTAGCAACGGTAAGGTAAATGAGATAAGCTGACTCACCTGTACATACGACACGCATGTATTATCAGACTAGCTGTACCCGCGACTTCGTCTGCGCGGAAAATTTTTTCGTGGCTCTCCCGCATTAGGTTAGATTTAAGTTTATATATATTATGTAAACATAACATAACATAACTTCACGCTGTATCCCCAACGGGGTAGTCAGAGAGGACGGAGCGCCAGGAGTCGCGGTCCTTACACACCTCTTTCGCTTCCTCAAATCTCATCATTCTCCTCACACATTTTCGCCTAGGTATGCGAGTGCTTTTGACATTTCCGTCTGCTAACACTCTGGCTATTTGATCTTCATAAGTCAGCCTTGGTCTTCCTTGGCTTCTTTTACCACTCACTTTCGCTCTGTATATTTTCTTCGTCAGTCTTTCATCACTCATTCTTTCCATGTGCCCGAACCATCTAAGCATTCCTTTCTTCATTTTTACAATAACACTGTTGTGCGACCCTGTCATACTGCGTATCTCATCATTGCTTATCCTGTCAGCAAGCGTGACACCGCACATATATTATGTACAAGTACATAATATGTATAAAGATTGTTTTTGAATAAAGACTACGTCTAGCCTACGTCTGTCTCCGGACCCATACTATCTCTGTACGAAACATAACTGGTTCGACGGTTCCGCATTTCCCATTCAAAGTTTCATCCCCTCTTTCGCCCCTTTAAGGGTAGTTTAACCCATGTCCGATCCCAGGTGTATCCATGCTAAATCATAATCAGTTTAATGGTTTAGCATTTCTCGTACAAAGTTTCGTCTGAAACTTTTCACAGATTTTTGATAAAAAAGGTAGCCTATGTATTTTCAATAAAAAAAAGTCTTATCACCGTACCAAATTTTATCATTACCAAAATTTAGCGTTTCCCATACAAAGTTTAATTCCCCTTTTCACCCTCTTATTGGTATATTTTTGAAAAAAAGATAGCCCATGTTCGTTTTCTGATGTCAAACTATCTTCCAAATTTCATCACAATCGGTTTACCATTTTCCATACAAAGTTTCACCATCCTTTTCGTCCCTGTAGGAGTAGATTTTCTAAAAACTAAGTAACTCATCATGAGCGCAATCATATGTTATTACTGCTTACCGATTTTCATCAAGATCGATTAAGCCATTCTTCAGTTATAAAAGGACATACAGATAGACAGACAGACAGACAAACAACAATTTAAAAATGGTAGAAAATGAAGTCAGTGGAGTCATAAAATGACTATTACAAAATTTGACAGTAAAATTATAATTACAGACAGACGCTAGAGACTCCATGTCATTAGAAAACAGCACTTATGTACCTACTTTTTGCTTGATTTTATGTGTTTCAATTTTCCACGAAAATAAGTAGCTTATATTACTCTCTGAAAGTCCTTTACTTGCTAATGAAATGAACAATGAACAAAATCAGTTTAATCGTTACGGAGGCCTAGACAAACAGGCCGACGAAAATTTATAAAATCGTTTTTAAGTTTTGGTAAAGTGCAAATGCAAAAAACTTAAGAAAAAGCATATATTTCAAAATCACAGACAGACTCTTTTTTATTTATTTGTATAGATGTATCTCAAAGTTAACGCTTGTCCGATTTTTTCAAGAGAAGGAAACAATTGATTAGTTAACCAATGTTCAGCTGTTGTTTTAACAGTCAAATGAAATCTAAATCTCAGAGGACAGTAATTAACATAATAATTCGTAGTGAAAGCATTACGTGGTTCGACTAAATACACTGTACAGTATGAAAGCAAGCGCAACAGGTAGCAGTTTATCTGTTTGTATGTAAATTAAGAAGCCAGATGCCCAATGAATACCATTTTGAATTTAAAGGAGGCTGTTCTTGATATGGAAAGTCGACAAAACTTGAAGCATTAGGAAACGAATTGATTTCACTGAATTAAAGTCACAGATTTAACATCGATAAATGACTTTTTGGCGGGAACGGGAGAAGTGAGGTTGTGATTTTATTTAGATTTTCTATTTTTTACATTTTTGGGAGTTTTTAAATATAACAGTGATAGTATATTTGTTTTAATGTTCTTTCTAAGTGAAAAGAATGGAGTAGGTTTAAATAAACATATGCAGCTGAAATTCTCGCGCTCTTCCAAGAAGTTCTTTATAACTTCAGTAAAGCCTACTATCACTTTACTGGAGGAGTTTTACAATAAGAAAAAACTAATTTACTTGTGATACTACTTATTAATACGTGACATTGGCAAATGCGCTAAACTGTGCGCCATGCCATAAATAAAAAAAAAACATTAATAAATATCACCTTCAACACCTTGTTAGACCGAAAGAAATATATAGCGTAATTGTATAATAGAAAGGAATGGGAATGCACATATTTCGGCTATATCGGTATGCTCAATGTTTTAAGACTGTTGAGCTGTTGCATTTGGCAGACATTGTTACAATAGACATAAGAACCAAATAAATCTTTGCTCGTTAGTACTTTTCATTTTAATTATTTTTGAACTTCGCAAGGGTAAAATTAATATAAAATTTTTTGTTAACTTATGTGAGCTTGAGACTCTCTTGTGCGTGATGGTAGAATGCAGCATTTTAGACTGCAAAGGCCCGTTTGACAGAGATAGGGCGTCAAAACGCGAAAGGCTATAGTGGCCATATCAAAGCTATGTCTATTGGTAGTATATCTGTGATATAATTGCTTTGTAAAAGCGATCAAAAAGAAACTTTTCGGATATTATGTTATACTAGCTTTAGCCCGCGACTTCATTCGCGTGAAGTTCAAAAACACACAATAAGTTTATAATGTTATAGCCTATGTGTTATTCTGATGTATAATCTATGTTATTGGAAAATTTCATCAAAATCCGTTTAGTAGTTTTTGCATTAAAGAATAACAAACATCCATCCATCCTCACAAACTTTCACATTTATAATATTAGTAGGATTATGTGCTTATATTAAAAATTACTTTTAGAAATATTACTAGTCTCAGATATTTACTTGTTATAATTAATTTTTTGCAATCATCATTCTAATTTCAAATTATTGGTCGACATACTCGTATTTCGCTACTCAAGAAACTCCAAAAATATATTGGTTAAGTATTTTTATGCGATATGTATCAATCTCATATACTATTAAAGATAGATCTGACACCTAACGACAAAGATACAGAATTTCATATTTATACAATTAGAAGTTAAAATCGATTGTATGTGGCTTATCTGCTTTTTGGACCACCAACCCCAGAATCAGTTTCCTGATCGAGAGTCGATCCCGGATTTTATGCATGGAAGTAGATACATTCATTTTCAAAGGAATCATTTACGTCATATTATTTTTGAAACAAAATTCACACTTACCAAATAATCCGAGCTTATTAACTTTCTATCTCATAATTACTTTGAAACACGCATATGCTCTAACCTCAGCTCTATAGCACATCAAAAGCAAACGACTCAATCACTTTCAGAATATAAACTTTTTTCAACTTCCTTGTGGGATTATTTAACAAAAAATCTGCCTTGAAGCATTTTATAACGCTACAGTTATCATTCTTTCACCTGCAGTGCTATATTAAGTAAAAAATAAAATTTAATACATTTTGCACCTAATGAATATATCATACTAGCTGTTGTCCGCGACTTCGTTCTGTTATATACCCAAAATGCTGGGAATAATGCTCACCCATACTAGATCAGCATTTTAGTTCTCCTAACACATAGCGACTAGTTTTTCAGTTCAATCGGAGTCGTCGTCTCAACCACTTGTTTCTATTAATTCTCCCAAAAATCTGTTATTTTACTTTATAAGTTCTATGTTCCTTTATAAAATGTAATAATCATTATACTTTTATGAATCCTTTTTTAAAACCGTTTCCGACGGGTCCCGTATAACAGTTCAGTCTTTTATTTACAAAATTAAAGAAGTCAGAAACCTTCGTGTACGTACAGATAACGACTTCCCAAACATTAGAATCAGATGAATAGATTAAAAACACATAGAGAACAAACATACAAATATACAAGGTTATTGTCAAAAGGGGTATAAGTCCGCCGGGGTCCCAACGTGTCACTGTTGACTGTTATATTGCAAATGTAATAAATACGGGATACGTTTATTTTGTCTTCCATACAAAAAAACACAATTGTTTAATGGAGAAAAAATATACAACCCTATCATTACACCATATATTCCAAATGTTTGCTAGCGACGGGAAAACACTGATATTAGGGTTGCCTCACCCATATTTTTGTTTAAACTTTAAGGTTTTACACTTGAACTATTGACTTATATATTTTTAATTACTTCTATAATTTTTACATACATACATCATATTTTTTTAATTACTTCTATAATTTTTACATACATACATATATTCATATCTTCACAGTGTATCCCTAACGGGGTAGTCAAAGAGGACGGAGCCCCAAGTATCGCAATCCAAATATTATTTCTTTATAATTTCGTTATTTTCAGTATTTTCGATATTTCTAATTTTTAAATGCTATAAACGTATTTAATTATTTAAATATGTATTCAACAAAGAAATTAAACAATGCGAAACTGATAACTATTGTTTAAATCAGAAGTCTAGTGTTGGTCATTGGCAATATTCGTGATTAACTGTTACTATAATAATCGTTAACGGATGGCAACCCCATTATTTTGAAGGTGTTGCTGCTTAATAACAATATTATGGTGTTTTATCAGTAGAGAAATACGCGAGCTAGTGAAAGTGTGTCTTTTCAATAGATCCTACGTTTCCATCCATGTCGACATCGCAGGAGAACGAAAAAACGTATGCGGTCGGGGGACCTCCGTCAGGAACGAAGCTCCTTAGCTGCAATTTTCATTTCTCAAAACCTAATTGCAATAATGAGACCAATAAAACTCACGTATTTAAAACAAAAACAAATTTCGATACTCGTACGCACACATATACTCGTATATAATAGAAAGAGACTGAAATATCACTCTGAATCTGTATAAAGAACTAACGAACCTGGCGCCGCGCGACGGGCTGTTCCCGCTCCACGTAACGTTTTTTCCTTACGTGATGATTTCTACCAATTCAAACCTCCCACAAGCCGCGTTAAAGAACTTCGTTCCAAAAAGCTTTCACTTGTAATTTTAATAAATTGTCTTGATCGAAAATTGCTCCCTAGCATTAAAGTTACCAAAAACTAACATCGCCGAAGGAATTCCCATTGGCCAAAACTTCACAGAAGTATGTCCACCTGGCGAAAGCTTTACAAGTCCCGGCACCTTTAACCAAGACTACAGCTTCGACGCCGAATATCAGTTTGTAGTGACGACAATTGTAGAAATCCGTATTAAAATAGTATATTTGTTTTTTACAGATATCTGTAACGGAAACATGTGCACAAGGAGAAACCTACAAAAATATATCACAGAGAAAAGCAGTAAGAAGAAACAAGAGAGATACTTCTTTATTACTAGACGATTACCCTTCAGATTCATATGTGCAGAGACCAAAAATTATATACAGGCGAATATCTAGACCTAAGTATCCACCAAGGTCAATATATGGCCAACCTAAACCAAAATATGGACCACCAAATGCAAGGTATGGTCCGCCGAAACTAAAATATGGCCCACCGAAACAGAAATACGGTCCACCTCATTCCAAAAAACCTATAAAAAGGTACAGAACGAAATATGTTGCTTCCAAATACGGACCTCCCCGACACAAAAAACGAGGGGTTCATAAGAAAAAATATACTTCATTAAAGACTACTTATGGATCACCCAACCAAATGCATCCAAATTCTGAACCTATTTATGGTCCGTTCAAACACACGTATTCGCATCAACCACTCGAACCAACAGGTTTTGCAGAACCACCAACGGGATATTCTGATAATTATCAGCTGCCTAAAACGTACGCAGTATCTCTAGAAGATTCTTATAGAGCCCCATCAAAAACTGACCTCGCCGAAGAAATTCCAATTGGTCAAAACTTCGCGGAAGTATATCCATCGGACGAAAGCTTTACAAGTCCCGGCACTCTTAATCAAGACTACAGCTTCGGCGACGAATATCAGTCATGGCAAAATTTTAAAGATCACAACTTTGACAACGACGTAGCTTTCTCGAAAAAACGGCCTGTTTTTAAACAACCTGATGAAAATTTTGAGTACATCGAGGACAGTCTAAATACTAACTCGGATGTTTTCAAATACAATAGAAATATACTGAATGGTAAGAAGCATCAGCAATTTAGCGATTCAAAAGCTATTAGACAGTTAAGTCCTTCGAAACTGAACACAGAATCTCATGATCATATATTAGTCGGAGGTCAGTATGCTGAACCGCCTGCAAGATATATGCCTAGGTTTCGACCTAGTGCTCCAATGTACGCTGAAGATGACTTCATTCCATCAGCAAATGCTGAAGCTTCATCTGCAACAGTTTCACCTTACGTTAATTACAAATACAGCAATATGGCTTTCAGTCCACAGAACTTAAATGATGCCTTTAGTATTGTTAATTAGTTTCTAAAACAATTTAAACTTTAAATCTTGGTACAAATTTATCTCTGTAAAAGTTTATATTAAAATAAGTGTAAATTTTGGATTTATTATGAGAGTAAATGAATTTAATTATAAGATTACACTATTCCATATGCCCCAATTTTATTTCCTTTTATATTACGCCCGCTGCGCTGGGCGTAAGTGAAAATTTTGTACGTAATAGTACATTTTTGTTTGAAAAATGGTGAAGGGTCTATGGAGTTCAAAAAATAAGTAGCCTATAACCATCTACAACTAATACCGCGTCGAATGGTCATGGTCCCATGCCGATCGGTCCAGTAGTTTTCAAGTTTATTGCGGTCAAAAAAAAAACTTTCATTATATATATATATAGATTTTTAATAATAATATTAATAAATATAATACTAAGAGGCCTGCTTTCCTAAACTTTAAATTTTAAAATGATCACGATTGTATTGGTATACTAATTCGTAAGACGATATTCTAATTCCTCTATATAATCAATATAAAAATGGTAATTAAATACAGTATCAATATTTGATTTTGTTGTTAGAATTGTGATCCTGGGTTTATATTTCTATTCAAAACTTTGACGTATTGCTCTAAATAAAAAATATCTATTGAACTTATTTTTAACTTTTAGTTCTTCTTTAAACACGTACTTATGTTTAATAGTTTTCAACTGCTAGCAATGATCAGCAATCATGGAAATAAAGTGTCTCTCTCTCATTTGCTGTAGCCAACAAATTCAGAAATGTTGGCTGGAGTACCCACAATTATTTGTAGTGTTGCTAAAAATTGATTGCGACGTTGGTCCCAAATGTTGTGGATTCTGCAAGAATCCACAAAAATTAAACACCACTGATTTATGAAATCTAATCCACTTAAATAATGCGTTACGTTTTTAGGCTTTCATTGCTGTATTCATAGATTTATAATTGAAATTGTCTGAATAAATCAAATATATCGAAAATTAATACCTCTTTATTTAACAATATATTTAATCATAATGTGTGTTTGTATTAAAGTACCTTGGCGACCGAGCTCTACTCGGTGTCTTACAAAAAAAAACAAAAAAGTCTGAGCATATAGCAGGATTCAAACCCACGCATTTCAGCGTGGCAGACATATACTTTAACCACTGTTTTATTGAGTAAGCAAATTCTGTTGCAAGATTAGAAAAGTTTTGACTTTAAAAGGTTTAACTGTGTAAAAACAGAGAGAAAACGATTTTTCCAGAATCGAGACCTAGGTAGATCAATTTCTCGCCCTCGTAAATCCCTACATTTTAAATTTCAATGAAATCGTTAGCCGTTTGCGAGAACGCAATTACAAATATACAAATATTGCTCAATTAATACTACAAGGGCTGCTATTTATGTATCCGGAACTGGCCAGTTACAGAACAATATGAAAAAAGTAATTAAACATTTAAAAATGGAACTCTTTGGCTGAAGAATACAATTTGTTTCATGTAGCCGTCATTTGTTTATCCTTTGTGGCGTCATTTTGAAAATTGCGAGTCTTTATCACCATGGATTTAAGTCGTGAATATTTTCGTGCTATGATTTATTACGATTTTCGGCGAGGGCTAACTTAAAAACAGTGCATCGATCAACTCACTTCGACTTTTGGGGACGAAGCACCATCCAAAACTACTGTGTATCACTGGTTAAGTGAGTTTAATCGTGGACGGTCTGTGCTCACGGACGAAGTTAAAGAAGGTCGCCCTAAATCGGTTGTTGTACCTCAAAATATTGATGCTGTGCGGGAACTAATAATGCAAGATCATCATGTTACATATCGCGGGACAGAGGCGTTTCTGGGCATAAGTATGACGAGTATATAAAAAATATTACACGAACATTTAGCTGTAAAAAAAATTTGTTCACGTTGAATTCCGCACAACTTGAAAATTGACCAAAAACGGGATCGTGTCGATGGGTGTGAAAAAATGTTACAAAAGTACAATCAGGGTGCGTCAAAAGCTGTATATAATATCTACACAGGTGATGAATCTTGGATATATGCGTATGATTCTGAAACTAAACAACAATCAACGGTTTGGGTGTTCCAAGATGAGCCGAACCCAACAAAAATCATTCGTTCAAAAACCACTTTGAAGCAAATGGTCGCTTGTTTTTTTGGTATAAATGGACATGTAGCTACAGTGCCACTAGAGGATCGTAAAACGGTTAATTCTGAATGGTACACGACCATTTGTTTGCCAGAAGTCTTTGAAGAAATAAGAAAGAACAACCGACAACGCAGAATCCTTCTTCATCATGACAATGCTAGCTGCCACACATCGGCCGAATCAATTCGGTATTTGGAAGATCAAAAGATCGAATTAACGGGTCATCCGCCGTACAGCCCCGACTTGGCCCCCAAGGACTTCTATTTATTCCCAACCGTGAAGAATAAATTACATGGTCAACGTTTTTCGAGCCGTGAAGAGGCTGTTGATGCGTTCAAAATGCACGTTTTGGAGATACCTCAATCCGAATGGAAAAAGTGCTACGAAAATTGGTTCCAACGCATGCAAAAGTGCATCAATCATCATGGTAAATATTTTGAAAAGCAATAAAACTATAATAAATGCTATATGTTTGTTTCACTTTGTTATTCCGGATACATAAATAGCAGCCCTCGTTTTCTTTATAATACGTACATATATACGTACATACATACACAATTTCACGCTGTATCCCTAACGGGGTAGTCAGAGAGGAGGAGCGCCAGGAGTTGCGGTCCTTACATACCTCTTTAGTTCCTCAAATCTCATCATTCTCCTCACACATTTTCGCCTAGGTATACGAGTGCTTTTGACATTTGCGTCTGCTAACTCTCTGGCTAAACTTCTTCAAATATTGTTCTTCTAAATAACCTAGTATCTTAAAGGAAGCCCATGAAATTTAACATTCAATTCACTGTTCAGGAAAATGAATAATGAATAATAGATTTTTTGCCGTGACTTTCAGCCACAGACTTTATAAATAACTCTAGAGCAAGACGCCATGTCCAAGCAGCAACTGTGAGCATATGACACACATTTATTATTAGATAAGCTAATCGATCGCCATTTCATTAGAAAACAGCACCCACACATCTACATTGTATTTGATTTTATTTCCCTTACTTCGTAGTACGGGACAGGCCGTTTGAAGTAAATCTGTTTGAAGATGTTTGAAGTCTATGTTTTTATCAATATTTTTCATTTTATTTCCTTGTTATAAGTAAATTATTAAAGTGATATGTGTTTTTAATAAGTGCTTGTTGCATACTGAATGTAGACATATTATTCTAAAATATTAAAAAAAAGGTCAGACTGTAATGTAGGATTCGAACCAGTGCACTTCGGCGTGGTAAACCTACACTCAGCCACTGTGCTATTGAGAAGATAAACTGCTGCGAAAGCAAAAAAGTTTAGAAGTTTAGAGTTTAGAAGTTATAAGTGTGTCAAAGACAAAGAAAATGATTTTTCCCAGCATCGAGACCTAGCTAAAACAATTTGTCGCCTTCCTCAACTTCTATATTGTAAATTTCATTGAAATCGCTAGAGCTGTTTTCGAGAAAGCGATATCATATATATACAAACATTGCTCGTTTAATATTATAATGGATATCGATCTTTAAACAAAAAGTTATAATCCTGTTTCTTAGATCTTAGACTAATTTCACTATTATCTTTTTTCCTCTGATAAGTTATAATGAGTTTAACACTTATTTGTATGATGACATATTATGCGCGACATTTTATTCACTTTGTCAAAATTGTGGAACTGTTAATTTATTTTTAAATAAATTTTAGTTTAAGAATATAAAATTTTACGAACAAACACCACTATGTACTTATGAAATGTTTAATTAAATCTTCACAACTCTTTTAAAAATAAACGTCTACCTAATAACTCTATCTAAAATTATAACATTATCAGAAGCTTAAACGAACTTACAAGTTCTATCAAAAGCATAATGGTTGTCAATGTCGTATCGCACTGATAGAAGAAAATAATTGAGACCGAATTGTTGAGACTGCCCGCGATGTTCATATTTGCTTTATAGGATATATCAATAACTGCAATCGAGATCAAAGTCGACTAATATCTTCGTTCTACATGTTCCGTTCTCGTTGTCCAGTGTTCAAAGGATCAGTTATAAGTGTTATTCTTAATAATAACTTCTTAATACTGTTGTAAGAGAGATTAAATTTAAAGACTGTAGAAACTGAAGGATTTCTTAAATTTCCAACTGGGCCATTTGGTGCCACGTAAGACGAAATCTCATTTTTTTCATCTCTATTACACAGTAACACGACATACAACATGGCATGTCATCAAGCCATAAGTCGGACTTCGAGCTGATAAATTTCCTGTAATTCACCGTCTACAGCCTGAATACACCAAATAAAAACTGCAAAGTAATCTAAACCAAACTCCGGCGTCATCTTTCCTTTTAACCTAAAATTCCTTTGTGTTTGTAAATTATGATTTCCTGTAATATATTTTTTAATAGAACTGGACTTCTTTAAAGACTTCTTATTGTAAAACGCTATATTCGACACTAGTCATTTCGGTGTATATTTACTTCTGATCTAATCACGTTTATTTTCCTTTGGAGTCATCACATCATCGATTTTGTTTCGGTTCCTTGGGTACAGCGTTCTGGTTGGTTATATGTTTTTTTCGTCTGGCGTTTCCACAAGCTGCTCTAGCCGCTTCGCAAGCGCAGTGTGCCGCTTGCTTGGTGGCTGAACATTCTGCGCAGGCGCATTGTAGCTTGTGTTGTAGCTGAGCAAGCCTGGCCCTAGCTTCTGAGAGATTGTGACATTTCTCTTGTAGACCAATCTTCGTTTTCTCTAGTACACAATGAGCAGACTTCTCCAATTGCGCTGATAATTGCGTAGCTTGCATCAATAGTTTGTGCTGTAAAATAGTATTATAGTAACATTTCTCGTTATTTATGTAAGTATGATCGGTAATTAGTACATTACGATAATTTAATTATTTATACAAAAAATATTTCATTGATCCTGAATTTATTCATAGATACGGATATCCATGGAATAAATTCTAAAATTCTGTATCAAAACACAGACAAACATACTGATAAACATGTACCCTTTAAATAAAAGTATAAAAATAATTAAAAACATGGTATTGTCTATATTACATATATTTAACGACAAATTTGAAATTATGCTTGTAACATTGGTTTTACTACAGATACAATAAAATCATCTCTAAATGTTTGGTAATGCTCTGCAAACTAATCACTCATATCCACCATTCTACACAAAAGTACGGGTTTGCTGCTATTTCTTCATACACTGCATCAATTTTTGGAACGAAAATTGTTTCACGCACACTGGTACGCAAGCCAACACTGAAGCGACTGCTATAAATGTACATAGCGACATGCAAACCATGATTCTATATTGATGTGCGAACGTGCGTCTTCAGCTTCTTCTACCAGACCTTTTGGAAAAAAGAAAACAAAGCTTTACGAAGTGTTCAGACACAAGGTCGAAGCTTCAACAATTTACCACCAAAGTAAAGTTTTTACTCAAAATAAAGTGGTAAAAAACTCCATTGAACTATTAGTTAAAGAATAAACTTCGTAAAACTTTGCTATTATTTCCAACCTGGTAGAAATTGTTGAAGACAATGAAAAATTGTTTCACAGAAATAAGAATTTACCTAATCGCACTCGCGCTTAAAAAGCGTTTCATTAGACAAAACTTATTTTTCGAATATGCAAACGTTTTAGAAATGTTACGTATTGGTTAGAAAAAAAAGTAATTAAAATCTAACGCAATATTTTTACGGTATCGTCACCTTTTAAACGGATTTAAGACGTTATTATATGTACTAATGACACTCAATACATTTTATATGAATGAATCTCAAATCAAATGTTCTTTCGAAACTACTTCAAAAGTTTTAATACGGCGATTAAGCAATAATTTGAATAACTTTACTAAAAAAATTGGAAGTCTAATCGATTGACTTGATGTAAAATAATTATTCTAAAGCTCTACAATCAATAGTAACAGCTAACGACGAGTAAAATAGTGAGTAAATAATGTTCGATTTTGTTAATAGATGTCTGTATTCTGTCTTGTGTCTATGTTTCATAATAATGATACTCCGGAGAATTACACAAATGGTGTGACCCTAACCTAATGAGGTTTGTATTATACGTATTACAGAACGAACTGAGGGAACTCCTTGTAATACCCAACCCCAAGCCCATTTAGAAAAGTTGTTTTTCTAAATGAACCTGACTGCCAATCGAACCGGAGGCTCCAGCTTGTAAGGCCGACGCCCTACCACCGCCCCTATGGACAAGAATATTGGGCCTTCTTTTGTTTTATTCTTCTTTTTTTGAGCCAGCCAGTCAAAACGGGCCAGTTTCAGGACAATAAACGTAAATTCAATATTTTGCGTCAGAATGCCTTTTGGGGAGTTTGTAATTGAAATTCTCCTGAAATTGTATTGAGTTCTTCAAAATTTTGAATGGAATAATTAGAATGAAAAGACACTTTGTTCTAGTTCAGTTCTACTACATTAAACCGTGTACATAAAATATGACACAAAATTTAAAAATCATTTTTTGAAGGAAACTTGTAACTCATGAGTCTTAATTAAAGGACAATGGACATTTTTATATGAGCATCGTCTCTTTGACCAACAGATTTGAAATGTATCTCGTTCAGTACATCGTAGTAAGTTGATAATTTCTTACAATGACGAAATCCTTGAAAGTATTGGGTATTCCAGGAAAATCGTGTTTTAATGTTTATAATTTTTTTTTTATCTAACCGTCCACCAGACCAACAGACTTGAAATGTATCTCATTGGAAACATCGTAGCAAGTTGATAATTTTTTACTAAGACGACATATAACGGACTGTTGTCTAATCTAAATGATCTGATGTTGGACAGGGGAACAGATAGGTAAAAAAAAAATTAAAAATTAAAAGACCTTTTCCTGGAATACGCCATACATTTCGAGGATGTCATAGTAAAAGATTATCGACATTTATCATACTTTCACCCGATTTCGAGCATATCCAGGCCTCACTACCGTACAATAAAGTTGGTACCAACACCGCATTGTGAATGGCCATTTTAGCAGTGTTAGATATATTCACACTGCCTACCAATGCGGACAGAGCACCGTTCACTTTATTGCCAACTGCTACCCTTCTCTCCACATCCAACTCACATCTTCCATCCCTCAAAAACGCACTACCCAGATACACAATTTCATTCATTTGTTCTAGACATTTTCCATTTACACGAATCTCACATTTCGTCTGTACCGCTTCCCTTTCAAACACCAGAACCTTAATTTTGTTCACATTCATATTTAATCCTTTCAGTTCACAATCTTCTTTCATGCAAGTGACTAGTGTTTGCAACTCTGCTTCTGATGGTACTATTAGCACAGCATCGTCAACGTACAATAGGCAGTTTATCACTGTGTCATCACATCACATACCACTCATATTACCTTTCAATCTCTGGAGACAACCCCTGGCTGTTCGTCCAAATACACCACGAACAGCGAGGTAGACATCACGCAGCCCTATCTGAAACCAGAACAGATTTCGAACCAGGGCGACATGTCACCGTCTATCCTTACACAGGCTCTGTGGTCTCGATATAATGACCTCACAGCTTGCAGTAAGGAGCCCTCAACGCTATATTCAGGCAGAAGACTCCACAATTTCTTTCGCACCACTCTATCGAATGCTTTTTCCAGATCCACGAAAGCGCAGAAAACTTCCTGACCTATAGCCAGAAACTTCCCCATGATAAAGCGAAACGAGAAAATCTGATCCATACAACCCCTACCGTTCCTAAAACCACCTTGCGCCTCCCACAAATATCTTTCTGAAACGCCTTTCATACGTTCAGTCAATACCTTAATATAGACTTCACTTGCTAAGCTGACCAAGCTGATGTTCCTGTAGCAAGAACAGTCTAGATAGGAACCTTTCTCTTTATATAGAGGTACTAAGACTGCGGTGCGCCAGTCCTTATTCACAGTATTATTGACAAATGCTATGAAATACAAACTTATTTTTGCTAGCGATTACATTAATATTGTGCATCCCAACTACGCAACCCTTCACTGTACGTGGTCCGACATGCCCTTGGCCGGTTTTTTTAAAGTCAGTATCAAGTCGAACTCAAATCAATTTATTACCTATTGTTCAAAAAAATCCGCTAAGTACCGTACATAAGCATTTCAACTTATCTAATTTACTTAGTTCTTTCAAACTCACACAAAGAAAACTCCCACACAACATGCACACAACACATACAATTATATAGAAATTACTATTTTAGTGATTCATTCATGACTGATTGACTATTTGAAAAAATAAACAGTATTCGATAATAATATGTGTTCGGTATAGTGTAGTTCGCACAGGATGCTTTTCGACGCTTTAGCGTGAACCATTTTTAACGATTTAGGTAGACTTTTTGACTTTTCTCGTGCGCGATCGCACTTATCATTAACCTCATAAAATCACTTCGCAGTTATCATGGACTTATAACAATAGTTATAAGTCCATATATAGGAAATTTCAGCTATATAAATAGCACGTCCTCCTCTAGCAAAATATTAAGACAAGTGATTTTTTCACAAAGTTAGTATGAACATCGTAGATCGAAGCGGTTAAACAAATTATGTCACCCGACTCTTTTTACACAAGGCTATTTATAGCTCTCGTGCGAACGCTACTTTTATCTGAGGCATTATTTTATAAACACTACATTACTTTTTTTCCAATTTCAACAAGCCAGTTATAATATTATATAAGTTCAGCAAAGATTGATTGATTGTAAAATTTCAATAAAATACTTAGAAATGCAAAATTCGGCAAAGCGTACATAATATATACATAAGTACATACATATGTATCTTCACGCTGTATCCCTAACGGGGTAGTCAGAGAGGACGTTGCGCCAAGCGTCGCGGTCCTTACATACTTTTTTCGCTTCCTCTGATCTCATCATTCTCATCACACATTTTCGCCTAGGTATGCGAGAGTTTTTGACATTTCCATCAGCTAACACTCTGGCTATTTGATCTTCATATGTCAGCCTTGGTCTTCCTTGGCCTCTTTTACCTCTCACTTTCGCTTTGTAGATTTTCTTCGACAGTATTTCACTCATTCTTCCTATGTGCCCAAATCATCTTACCATTCCTTTCTTAATTTTTACAATAATATTGTCGTACAACCCTGTCATACTGCGTATCACACATTTTCGCCTAGGTATGCGAGTTTCATTGCTTATTTTGTCAAATAATAACATTATTGAAAAATAATTCTACTTTACATAAAATGTTTCGTTTTTTTGTTTATTGAAATAATAACTTGCCTTTAAACTTACAAACCCCAATAATAATTTTTCATACCGCAAACATACGACACTATAAGGTAAATAAGTTAATGGAAATATTTACATTCAGCAAAAATATAAACGAAATAAGAAACACCAGGGTGTGCTGAAAGCGCCTGTATAATAAAACTACCTAACTATATATATAACTATCTATGATACTTTAGGAATAATATTTACCTTTTATTCTATTTGAAAAACAATGACTGGGTCTTCGATAAATGAGTTCAAAATAGGTGTACTGTATTCCCGTAATAAACTTTCATAGAAGAAGAAATGAGTTTGAATAAGGAACACGATTGTTATTCCTTACTGGTTCCGTGATCAGAGATCAAAAAAAAATATTGTTTGAAAAAATTTACTACCTAATAACGACGACGGAGGTAGCCACGCACCAGAAAGAAAAAGAAATTAAAATTTTTAAATGCGCTTGGAACTCTAGAACCTTTGGCTTCGCTCTAGACGACAGAAATAAAATATGCAAGTATTACATTAACTTTTCGTAAAAAAATCTAAATGGTGCTGAAATTCAGAAAGAAAGAAAGTATGAAAGTTCGTAGCGTCATTTACAAAAACTAAGTGCACAAACAGACAAACAGAAATAACAATTTTGTTTTACAATGTTTTTTTAACTGGGACAGTTTGGGGAAATTCGAATCCATAAGAGATACAGGGGAACTATCTTAGAAACCATTCAATCTTTTGTGTGAAAACGATTTTGGCATCATAAATTTTTGGTCAAACGCGACCACCCGCGTTCAAAAAAATTAGAGTAATTTTGGCAAATCTTTCTTTTAATGTACTTCGCCTCAGTTTCATCTAAGCATCATTTCATTGAACGGCAAGAAAAAAATCTGGATAACAGAAGTTGGTCAAGTTGAATAAAATATTTTTTCATGCGATAGAAGAATCCAATGTACTTTACTTAATCATAGTCGACTTACTCGGGAAGAATTCGTTTAAACTGTTCCATAACTGAATTTCGTGTCGATACGTCCTACACGAGATTCAAATATAGAACACATGGGAAGAATTCATTTAGTGTTCCATTACAGAATTATCGTCAATACGTCATACTCGAAATTCAAATATGGAATTCTTCCATATAACACAAAAGTCTTTGTCACTTTGAATTATTGTTTCCGACTAATCGACTCGACCACCCCATTATTATCGCCATCTTTCGTGTAATAGAAATATGTTATGAGTATCTATTGTGAAGAGGACAGAAAAAATTCATAGCTGTGCATTCAGAGTATGCTGCCATCTAGTTAAATTTAAATGTAAACTAGTTGTCAGTCGTATGCCAGTATTAATATGGGACAGTTTATCACTATGCAACTGACCATCTGTTTACGTTAGTAACAAATTAATCTGTGCCCATATTGAGGGGGTTGTAAAAAAATATGTAATCCGCCATTCTGTGGTGGTGGCGGCCATCTTGGCATTACAATGATACTGAATATATTGAAATGTATTGTCATCAGAACTAAAGGTGTACCAAATATCAGATCAATCTATCTACAGGGAGTAAAATTTCTATTACTAAATTTGACGCAAAAAAACAACAACAACAAGAAACAGGGCAAACTAAATAAAACAGTTTCAAAAATTATCAACTTGCTACAATGTATCGAATGAGATACATTTCAAGTCTGCTGGTCAAGGGGACGGTATTCCTATTGTCCTTTAATCGTCTACAGAAGATTACTGCAAAGTTATTGATAGGCTCACTGATTCTACAACGACAATTTTGATGCAAAATAACACAAGGTGAACTATGCAACCAAATAAACCAGAAACTGATTTTATGATAAGTAGTTTGAATGAAATCTAAATACATATTACATTACTTAAATGATTTTTTAATGTCGCAATCATCAATGCAAATTTGCGGCAAATTAATGGTGATAATTATGCCCGATTGTGTATCGTAGGACAGTATTTGTCTGTCGTTTTCGTTTGCGTGATTAACAACTTGTCTCTTGGCTAATTCAAGATGTATCCGTTACATTATATTTATTTATTTACCGGTACCGCTATATTAAAATATTTGCGTAGATATTAAACCTGTTTGATTTTAAAAAGAACGAGCTTTAACATAATAGATTATTCTATAGAGAAATCTAAAGATAGAAGATTCACTAATACGCAATGATATTATAATACAAAAGAGGTAGATAGGTTACCTTAGTACTAATCCAAGTAAAATATTGTCCCAGTTACAACGTTACAAAGTGAGACAAATATACATTGCACTGCGTCGCTATGCAATGTAAAACATAATTGCATTTCAAACTAACAAATCACATAGCTCTCTAAATCATTGTGATTGGTCGATTTCAATTTCTTTCTACATTTTAAGCGAATGCCTGACTATTTCATAGAATATTAGTAATTAATGCCACAGAGCAGACATTTAAAAAAAATATGATTGATGCCTAATGGGTTAAGACATTAAAAAATGATGTTTGCTTTTTTTCGAATTTCGTTTTCTTGAATCATGTACATGAGAAAATATTTATTTAAAAAGATCGCCAAAATTTTTTTATTATAAATTTGAAAATGATGAATTATATATTATTGCTTTTAATAAATATAAACAATGATTAAAACTGGGTGGCTGCGTCATCACATGATCGTGTATATTATAAAAAACGTTTGGATTATTAAAACATTTTAGAATGTTGAATGCGCAATAGGCATTGCATGACATTGTTGGTTATGTAACATTACTTTTCATATTCTCTGACCAAGTCCGGGTTGGCTAATTAGCAAAGTTTTGAGGTGCCACTTTTCGAGTGCATGTAACCTATCTACCTCTTTTGTATTATAACATAATTGAATATACGTATAATTTTATTTGCATTTCATGTTTTTTTGCAGTTTTCGAAGTTGTGTGTAAAGATTGAGTAACTTCTAACTAATAACGTGGAACTGAAGTTTTCATTTTTCTCGCGTTTATGGTAAACTGTGTTACTATTTCACTGAAAACCGATATGAATGCAAGAAAGACGAAACATCGCTCACAAAATATTATACTAACAATGTCTGTTCTGGTCTCCGATAGTCAATAATGATTGGCATTATTTGCGAGATCATGGTTTTGTTATCATTGTCAAATATACTTACCCTGAGTCATACAAAATTACAAAAATGCAGGTTCTTATATTTACCTGGGCAGTGGCCTGTTGTGCAGCTTGCACTGCAGCGCTAACAGTTCCTTGTTGCTGATGCACTGCAGCTGTGTTCTCAGCGACAACTGCTTCGGCTTCCTTCACTTCTTGTTGGAGTTGTTCAACCACCGCCTGTTTGCCAGCTAGTGCTGCTTCAGCTGCCTTCGCTGCTTGAAGTGCCTTTTCTGCTAGTTGGGTTTTCACCTGTGTGAGTCAAAATATATTAGAACGGAATATTACGCTTATTGCTGTTGCAATTTAGGTATTACCGTACTTTACTGTCTCGTGAAAACTATGAATACGAAGTAAACTAAAATACTAATGTAAAATTATCTCGTTGGATTATTGAACATTTTATTTGACCAGAATTCATTTGGAATAAATTTTTTGTTTTTAATTTAATTGTCGTACTAAGATTTCCAGTGTGTTACAAATATACGCTACGAGGGAGTGTCAAGAAGGAGTTAATAGGACTTTTGTAAAAATTTTATGAATTCGAAGAATTTAGATTACACAACATTATGAACAGTAGATTTATATGATGTAGTTATACTCTGATTTACTAAATATCCTGAAATCAAAGTATCTACATTCAATCTATATTTTCTAACCATATGAGCCGCTTGAGCACCAGCAGCGTTCTGGGCGGCCTGGGCAGCCTTGGCTTCAGCAGCTGCCTTCTGTGCTATACTTGTAGCGCACTTCCCCTTACAATCTCTCTGGACTTCTCTCACTTTGTCCTCTTTTCCTACGAGCTGTTGCGCCAATTGGGGCAAGCTTTGCTTCCCCGGACTCCTCTTCTGAGGAAAACCCCCCACTGACACGACTGTCAGAAGTAATATTACCCAAAGTTTCATGTATATTTGACCTCAGTACTTGTTATGTTAACAGTTGCAGTTCGAAATTGTCCATTAAATTCTAAAAACAATATGTATATTAAATCTTCATAGAATGGTGGATATTAAATTTTTCTAAATTTGTATTTGCGACACAAACAAATTACTATCAGTGATTTGACACTGATATGTTTTTTCTATCAGAACCTGCCAGTGTTAATTTCATAATATTGTAATTGACTGCTTCGTGAATTTTTACGGGTCTGCTATTTTGTAATCTAGAATCGACAGGATAAAAATTACAATATAAGAAGTCGGTCTGAAGGTATATACTCAAAACGTATTTTGGATTTTTAAGTAAACATTACAAAATTTTGAACATTCAAAATTTTCTCAAAATAAGTAGTTCTACAAAAGAATGTCAGTGGTGCGGTCTAAGGGAGTTATAATTCGAATTCTAATAAAATATGAAAAGAAATACAAACTTACCTAGGTAATTATTCTTGAAAAATTGCAAATGGCCTAGGTGCAGTATGTTAACAGCATTTTCACAAATTCGTTGTAATTCATTCTTTAAAACCAGAGTAAATGCAGTACTGCAGTAAAGTACTACGTTAGTAGAAACTTTTCTGCAATCTTCTTTTTAATAACGTTTAAAGAACGTTTTTAAATAATGACAATGATTAATTGATTAAAATGTCATTTTGGTAAAATGTGAAATGATAACAAAAAATGATTTTAAGTAAAATATGACTAAACTTGAGAATATCCTAAAATTATGTGGGTTTATTACGCAGCAAGAATTTGAAAGCATTCATTTTATTTCCATTGTAAATTGAGAAAAATTTAATTCAGTCAAAAAACTTGTTTCAAGACATTTTCAGGTAATATTTACGTAAAATATTTTACTTGTCTATTTCATTACTATTGTGCCTTTCTTTATTTATTTACCATTATCACTAATATTACTTCGATTATTAAAGAACCATAAAGTTCCATCATAAAAGTGAATTTTAATGTCAACTAAAAGTATGTAATAGGTTCTTATTAAATTTTTGTTTATGCGAATAAATCGCGTTATTCACACATACATCATCTGTCTTTAACAACCCACTATTGGACATAAGCCTCATCCGAGATTTGTTATTAAACAAAATTTTATAATCATTGAATTTTGTACGAAGACTACAATTTTTTTAATTATTTTTTACAGGGCACACGCGAGCAGCACCGCTGCCTCCACCAGCTGTCAGAGGTGGTCACAGTCTATCAAAAAATGATTTGCCTCTCCCTATACGCATTGATCGCATCTGCCACATTATTGGCTTGTGTTCCTGTCTGTAATAAACAGTTTCAATTCCTCAAACTTTTAAACTGTTTTCATAAAAAATAAAGGATTTTTAAATATAACACTTTCTGCGCAAAGAACAGATTTATCTACAATCGATATGATAATTTGTCTGACATATACTACTGCAATAATTGCAGCCGCTTGCATTGCGTGTGGTCCAATTTTATTAGAACGGATTTTCAAGAAGAAGGATAAAGGTTCTTCCGAATCTGTGTGTAAAAGTCCGTGCTGCCCGAAAAAAAGCGCCATCTCATAATTAGCTTTTTTAGTTCGTTCGTCGTACGTTAATACAATAATTGTGCTCTAATTAAACGATGCTAATTGATTACAAACGTCTTTTATTTTCAAAAATAGATTAATTTCTATAGAAAGTATTTGCATCTTATAATAGAGATCTTTCGTGTTATTACTTATTCAAACGCATTTTGCTGTTATGTTTAAAAAGAAGTAAAGAAAGAAGTATGTACCAAGAACTTGAGAACTAATGTCACACAAATAATTCAAATTTAGAAAATCGTGCTAACAAAATCAATTGTCAAATTTTAGTGTCACCATGATTTTATAAAGTTATTTTTACAAACAATATGCGTGTAAAATTATTGTGGAACTGCGCTAGGATAATCTTGATCTCTGGATTATCGTTCGGTGTCTAAAACTTGTACAGATGGTCTTACAATCAGGAGGCTCTGGACAATAGCAGCGCCTTCAAATGTAAGTTTCTTCTCTTTGTAACCTCTGCAAGCAATTTTGCAAATGGTATTTACGAAATTGTTTAACGACTCAAAATTATCGTCACGGTTATTATTTCGAGCGTCACAATATCATTTCCGATTCGAGAAACGCATAGTATTGTCGTTTCTGTTTAGAAGTGAAGATACGATTTACACTTGTGTCGAGGTGGCTTGTGTCGATAGAAGAAAATTTTTTAAGATAAGGAAGCTCATTCTTTGATTTTATTTATGTTGAGATAAACCTCTCTTTTTCCAAATATACCTCACTTATTGTTTCAGATTTTTGTATGCACTGAATCGATTGGGGACTAATACATATAAAGTAAACAAGAAAAAAAATCTTTGCATCCACTATCTACCTTTGAAGTGATCAATTTTCTATCTTTATGTTCTTTTGAATGCGTAATCGGAATAATGAGTTTGTGTTTTCTTACATCTATATTAGGAGCATTAGGAGTAATTCTTTTAACACCTTTGATATGTGAGAAAATTATGCGATGTACTACTAACAAGAAAAAATAAACTTTTAATATTGATAAATGTATGTAATCCAATCGATTTCTCATGTATTGTAAATAATTTAAGTACATTACACAATAAATACGATATGCATTATTTTTAATCTGAAAATAATATTATTTTTATTTACATTAAATATTACAATATAAGATAATATTATAATATAATACATATACAATTAAAAAATAAATATTCTAGAAATTATCGTGCCAATTAATTTTTCTCAGCGTATTTAATACAATAGGTATTATTGTAAAATCTTTTCTTGTTTTCATTTTCTGTAATTCCAATTTCAGATCCCGCCATCAGCGGTTTTGTGGTGAAATCGCATGATTTGTGTGTCAATTTTAAGTCTCATTGGTGCGGCAACTTTGGTGATTTGTGCGCCCATCTGTGTTGGGAGCTTACTGCAAAGTCAGTGTTCCTGCCCCGCAAAACCAATTTGTCCAGACTGCGGTCAAGCTTATTGATTGCAGAGTGATTTAATGTTTGTATTATCATTGACTACTTAGTACTTCGATCACATATCAAAAACAAGATACACAATCAACGCTCCAAAAATGTCCAAACCAAATGTGCACTCAAATGAGTGTTTGAGTGCACTTTTGTTTTAATGGTATTCGAAAACGCTAACAGAAAACATGTCAAAGTGCTCCTTCAAAAATTGTAAAAAACAACATGTCTATATTGCTATAAAAAGACGGAGATTCTTATTTACAGTAAATAATGTAAATACGGTAAATAAATAAATTGTGATCGAAGACTTTTCCTGCTGTTGATTTTGGAGTCTTACCTAAACAAACGAGTTGGAATTTATGGTTTCCCAGGGAAATATATGAATGATTACTAACATAAATACTTTAACTTCATTATGTCTATTTTGTGGAATATTACGATACCATAATAGTAGCGTAATATACCTATAGATTTTTAAAAGTTACTGTTTCCTCTTCGTTTGCGTAGCCTTTAAATTGCTAAAATAAATAATTCAGAAACTTTCGCACGCGTATGCAAAACAACTCAGCAAAGTTTCATCACAATCGTATGAATGGTTCAGGAACTCATAGAGAAGAAACATACAGAGTACCATTCATTTTTATTTGTATGAAGAAGAAGAAAGAAGAAGATAAATAAAACATTTTGTTGGCATCGCTGTAATTTCAGACTCAGTGTTGTGAATTATTTTGAAATAATATTTCACTTAACTTCAAACCACAGACCAATAGGCCCTAGACGATACTTATAAGAACAACTACGACTGCTCATGGTTTGGTAATATAGTACTTAAACAGCGACAACCCCTACAGCTCGCCACCTCTACGCTCTCGAATATTTAACGTTCGATCTCGATGTGACCAATCACATCACAGCACACACTCCCGCACCCTGCACTATTTTGACATGTTTGTTTTCATTAGAAAAATATTTAAGGCGTTACATATCTGTAAGTTCACTGCTTTTCATTTTCAACTAATATGTTATCAAAGAAAATAACTTCGCCACTTACGATGAAGGCAAAACACAGACCAGCAAGTAGAATAAAACCTAGGCACCACAAAATAGAACCTCCAGCCTAGCAGAGGGAATTTAAAAACCACGCATCCTTAACGTCTTGACTTCTAAGAACATGTCGAAACAACAGCATAACAGAAACAAGAGTATATATAGCAACTTCTCAAACGCCCCAATCTCGAACAGACTACATACAAAAAACAGAAGAAGAAACACATCTTCTCATCCCATAGGTCACCGTGGAAGAATATGACCGAAACCCTCCAAAGAAAAAATACAACCGATATAACCGACATAAAATTCTCTATGTAATTACGTATAATGTCAAAACGTTATCATCATATGTACGTCTACTAGAACTAAGCGAAGCTCTAAAAGAGATTAAATACGATTTAATAGGATTATCAGTAGTAAGACGCGCTGGAAACAGAATAGAAGAATACGAAGATTTCATATTATGCCACACAGGCTGTACACCTGGCATGTACGGTAGAGGCTTTTCAATAAAAAAATGTTACAAAAATAACATAGAGAGCTACACTGGCCTCTCAGAAAGAGTCGCAACACTAAATGTAATATTTGAAGATGCCTCTCTATCTATCATACAATTTTACGTACCTGCAGAAAAAGCAAGCGACAGTTCATAAGGCAATGGAAGTTGCACATAAAGACTACATACTGATGGGAGATTGCAAAGCAAAAATAGGAATACTGAAAAAAGGAGAATATCTAGTTATGAAACCAAACGACTACGGCGTGAGAAACAGAGGAGCACAAAGACTAATAGATTACGCTATCGAAAACAAACTATCAATTTTAAACACATTTTTGAATAAAAAAACCAAAAACAAATGGACGTGGAGATCGCCGGACGGGAAATATAAAAACGAAATCGATTTCATGTTATCAAACCGACCACAAATATTCCAAAATGTAAAAGTATTAGACATGAATTATCCTTCTGACCACGGGGCAATAAGAGGAACAATCACACTTGCGCAATCAAAGAAGAATAGCATTATTATTAAATATACCAGTTTTCAAAACACTACATCGAAAAATGAAAAAGAGATCTCATGTTTTTAAGAATGTCGAAATTCCTACGTTTCAAAAGGCTTACTTGACGTACAAGAAAACACATCAGTACAAAAATACTACAACACCTTAATCAAAATCATAACTGGAAGTCTACAAACTGCTCGAAATACAAATAATTTAGATAAAACTCATAAAATACAATTATAACGCACGTTAAGACTTCTGAAGAGAAGACAGAACCTACAAAAAAAAAAAACTTGAGAAATAACAAACGAAATTTCTGCCCTCTACAAGCTTATTAGTAAATATATAAAGATGGATTATAGTAATCATAAATATAACGCTATCGAAAAACATCAGAATCAAGCAGGAAATAAAAAAAGCTTACAAATAGCTGAGAACGACAACATGGACAACTGAGAAAACATGGATCGACGGGACTGAAACGGGGAGAAAAAAATCGCAGAGAGATCATCACCATAGCTACCGAATTTTACAAGAATTTATACCGAGTTAAAGTACCTAAAAATAACAAAAACAGTAACCGAATCACCACCGAAGAGAATAACAAAATAAATGTACCTCAGATTGAATTAGATGAAGTCATTGGAGTGTTGGAGAAACTGAAAGCAGACAAAAGTCCATGGCCGGATAACATCACGAACGAAGCTTAAAAACTACCTCTACAACACTAGCATTTGTTCAACCGGATTTTGGAAACTGGTGAGACACCCACCCAATGGTCAGAATCATTATTTCAGTTTACAAAAAAGGCGACCCAAATGATATCGAAACTACAGACCACTAAACTTATTACCATGTGTTTATAAACTCTTTTCTTCAATTATAAACCAAATATTACGTATCACACTAGAAGCAAGTCAACCTATAGAACAAGCAGGCTTTAGAAAAGGTTTCTCTATGATCGACCACATACACACACTAGAGTTTCTCATTGAGAAATACCAACAGAGGAAAAACTATTCTACATTCCATTTATAGATTATCGAAAATCTTTCGATACTGTATCACATGGTAGTATATGGGAAACTCTAATAACCCAGGAAGTAGGAAAAGAGTACATACAAGTAATTAAAAGCATCTATACAAATAATACAGAGTAAAACTAGAGACAGATGGCTCTTTATTCCCAGTCAAAAGAGGAGTAAGGCAGGGCGATCCCCTATCCCGTTCTATTTATAGCTACATTGATTGATTGATATGGCATAAAGATTGGAAAGACAAGTAGGTACATCTTTACCACCAATCATTACCAAAGCAACGAATGGTCTAGTACAAGCTTTGGTCTAGTGTGGGCTGGACATGTAGCACGTCTACAGGACTAGAGATAGATCAATAAGGTGACAACATGGAGAGGTCCACAAGGCAAATGAAAGAAAGGGAGACCTTGTGCTAAATGGGAAGATGAAGTCAAAAAGACAGCTGGTCTAAACTGGTTTCAAACGACCCAATCCAGAGAGGATTGGCAATCTTTGGAGGATGCCTTTTCCTGTAGAGGGTTTCTTGCAGATATGTAAATTGTAAAATACACCTATATACCATAAGTTACTTAGATTAATAAATTTAAAATTTACATTAACACAACACAATATACTACCATAGACTAAGACTGTTTATGTAAACTAACATTTACTGCACAGAAATGACAGGCTTTTTTATTTTTTTCATTTTATTGAATTATCTTTTCAAAGAAACTTTCTGAAAAAATCATTTGTCTGTTACATTTTCTACATTTTGGTTTCATTTAGGTTTCATTCGCGTGTAAATTAGTATTTTTTCGGTATAAAAAGTAACCTATATCATACTCTGAAAAGTTCTCTATATGTCAATGAAAGTCCCACCAAAATCGATTTAGCCATTTCGAAGATTAGCCTAAACAGACAGACAAATAATAATTAAAAAAAATACATGTTCGGGTTTTGGTTACTTACAAATAACCACACGAGTTTAAGTAAACGCCTTTATTGCGAAATCACAGACAAACACTTCAATTTTATTTATGAGTGGTGTCCCGAAATTCACGCAAGAAGTCATTTGGATGGAAAATACAAGTTTTTAATAAAAATTGTATTTTTTTTATTGTTTCATAAAGTATTACATAAAGTATGGTATAATAGCATATCTCGGGTATCCACACTTTGCAGCCACATAGGTTCTCTTCTGTCGAAATGTTTATAAAAGTTTTGCATAAATGCGGCCTAATTTCTTTGGTACAGTGCTCAATTTCCTCCTTCAAGACTAGGTTTAGTAGGTTGGGTAGACGTAGATTTGTTGGCATAAACTTTTAGTCTTAGAAAATTCCAGAAAAAAGTCTAAAGGCTCTCCCTGAATTTTCCAAATAATCTCTTCACAGTTGATGAAATTAAATCAATATTCCGACTATATTTTGTGCGAAAATTTAGATTAGTTGACGCCAAATCTTCCTTATTTTTAAAATATTGTTCAGCAATAAAAATGCGCGTTCTTTCGCGTAGCGCACCATTTTTAATAACCTTGAACAGTCAGCTGTCGCACTGTTTTTTTTTCATTGGCAACACTATACCGTACAAACAGCGTGAAATTTAAATTTTGCGTTGAATTTTGGGACACCCCTCTATCCATACACTTAATAAATTATCGTGTATATATTCTTTTATAATTGTATTTACTTTTTCAGATAAACTTCAGGCTTTACATGTTCTATATACCCCTGATAAGCCTAATCGGTTTTGCCACGATACTCTGCTGCTTACCGTATTTGGCACGACCTTTACAGTAAAGCGAAACTGCACGTGTTCAGAGTGCCCTGTCTGGCCGTACTGCGGAATGTCGTGTTAATTCAAAAGGGTTTGTTTCTTTAAGCAGACAAATTCAAATATTATCGGTATTGATTTTAGTCAAATTTTCGACTTGAAAATGATTTGTATGAGTATTTGCACTGCCATAACAGCGGCTGGATTGATTATGATTGGACCTATGTTATGTGAAAAATTTCTTAACTGTTTAATGAAATCTAGAGGCAAAAAGAAATAGTGTAAAATGGCATCACTACGCTGTAATAAGCCTTTGATTTTGTTGTTCTTTTAAAGGATTATTAAATAAAAATCAAATATTTTTTTGTGTAATTTTCATTTCTTACAATTTTTAGTCGCTCTGTATTGTGTAAAACTACAATTGCTCGCCTCGTCTATAAAATGCACGTTATATTTATAAGGACGCATAATATAATATCGTTCATACTTATAGATTTTCATAATAAAACACAAAAATTAGAAACTCAAATTTTAATATAAATGTCTAAAACATACACCGTAATATCACTGACTGAAATCATCTACACTAAATTATAATTGAGCAAATACGTAAAAAAATACGTTGGCCTCTCGTTTACGTATCTGATAGAAATAAATAAATTAACAAGAGCACTATATGACACTTAAACTTAGGCATTGACTAAGATAACTTCAGACTACGTATCTCTACTTCGATCTAGTTTTTCAGGTGTTATGATAATAACTTCTTTTTTAAACCTAGATACAGGTCTGCCTAATATAGCTTCGTCTAATTTTGATATAGTCGCTGTAGGTGTTTGATATTCACCTACTAATTTTGCGTACGACGTCGGTCTGACTATTTGAACCTTCTGATTATTAACCATAGCGATTTCTTTATTATCATTCTTAATTTCTGCACTCGATCTGTAAAATCTTTTTATTGGAGGTGAATTTTCTGCTTCCTTTAGAACTTTGGCGTCTATTTTTCCTAAATTTTCAACTTGATCTGTTAACTTTTCTTGCTTAATTTCTGTAGTATTTGATTTAAAATCATTTGCCTCTACTGATTCTCTTAAAACTGATTGTTTTGTTGTAGGGTTAATAGTAGTAGTAGTTACATTACTACTCTTTAAAGTCATTTTTCTTTTATGTCTTTTTTCTGTTGTACTTTCAAGAGGAACTTTACGATTTTCTGCTGAATTTGATTTCTTATCGTCATTAACATTGAAGCCAGCGTTTAAGGTAACTAGTCTCAATTCTGAATTCGGCTGTTCTTGAGATTTGGCTTTTGTTTGTTGATTCGATCTGAACCTTGCAGAGATTTTTTTTATTTCTGTATTAGTGTTAGTAACATTCTTATAATCTCTATTGCCACGATATATTGGTGATGTATCATTAGCATCTAATCTATGATTATTATGTCTTTCGTCTATTACAGGTTTAGGTGTTATAATCTGGATGGCATTAGGTTCGTTATTTGTATCAGTATTTGTAGCAGTTTGTTGAGGGGTATTTTGGTTCTCTAAAATCGATATAGCTTCTTTGATTCCTTCGACATCTTCTGGATTCGTTGAGCGATCTGAAAATATTTTATATTTTATTAGCTACGTATCATTATCGCTATCTACATGTTTGCTGTGGTAAATTTATCTTGTCACTATTGTTTTTACATAATTACAATTACTATTTCTGAAGTAAGACACCTTTGTAATTTAATGTATTTTGAACTTACCACCATCATCTTGCATCTCTTTCTTATAAGATGAGAAAAAGGTTAAAGCCTTCATGAGCTGATAACTTTTTGAAACCGGTATGTTAGTATCATATAGTCTCCTAGTGTTCTTGCAATCTACGTAGAACCACCAGTTACATTTAAGAATAGTTTGATCGAAGAGCGTAGACTCAGGACAAAGGAAAGATTTCATCACCAGTCCATCGTCAGTAAGGGCGCAGACGTGGAATACCTGACGATTTATGAAGAAAATATACTGATTATGTTAGGACACATGGATGTTTAAATTATTATAACAGTTTTAATCCTATTACTTTATGCTAGAAACTAATTAATCTGTGCTTATACTATGAATAAAATGAACTATAAAAAATGATGCAAACTCTATCTTGATCAGAGAAAATATTATTTGATACTAAAATACAAATTTAAATATATTATAATGCAGCGCAATATTTATTAATGATTTATTTTTAGCAGTTAATACTACATAGCATAGTACAATCAGATTTATGAAAAATGCAAATTTATACTACCATGCAGCCTAAGTTCTCATCTCCATATAGTCCTGGGAAGTATTTCTGATCACCACAATGGAAATTCGTGCCAGGAAGGTCAACTTTAGATTGGAAATGGTCGTCAAAATCCTTTTCGTAACCAACCGGATAATATTCTCGAGGAGCATTCATCACTTTACCTGATGTTGGGTTTCTAAAAACAATACAATTATATTTTCAAACTTTAGTGTAATCGCATGTGCTGTTGAGATTTAAAAAATTACTTGATTACTTGATTAAAATTACTTAAAATCACTGTTAAAGAATTAATATTCGATAATGGCAAAGCACAAAGTCTATGAAAATACAAAGATAAGATACCTTTTTGGTTTTTGTGCAACTGAAGCCACTATAATTTCTGGTTCAGGCTCAGCCTGGAAAATTAAGGCTGGCTCTTCAGTAGTCGTGGTGGTGGTTGAAGTAGTGGTAGTGGTGGTGGGAATTGGTATATTTGCGTATTTGCTCAACAGCTGCTGTTGTCTCAGAGCTATAGCAGCCTCCACAGCCTCCATGGAAATGTTTCCAGCCTTCGCTATTTCAGCTATTTTTGCATTTATGTCTTCCTTCTTAAAGTTCAAAGTGACTTCATCTCCATATCCAGTGATAGAATTATAATCATCAATTTTCTTGGTGTTAAAGAAATTCGCCAGGTCGTGGACTTGATGAGGTACGGGATCTAAGAAATCAGAATTAGGATTGGTTTTTTGGATGGCTAAGGTGTTTTGTGCTAATGAGTAGGCGGTTGGTGTTTTAGATAGCATAGATGGAGCTAATGGTATAAGTACGGAGTCTTTGAGCACTGGAGCTGGTATAATGTTAATGGCTTGTGTTGGTGGGGCAGCAACAGGCATAGGAATGAATGGGTTAATTGTTGTGGGTACTGTGAAGACTCTTGGAGTGTTAACAATGATAGATGTGGGTGTTATTCTGAGTAGCTGGGTAGGCGCGACGTGTGATGCAGTCATTTGTGACACCATTTTAGATACTTGATCGTGATTAACATGAGGGTAGCTCTCACTTTGGTAAGCTAATCCTGGTCCTTTGGACTGTGGCAGCTGGAGTGGTGTGAAAGCTTTTTTTGTCGTTGCTGTTATTGGTAGTACTTTTAGAGTGTCTTCCTTTGGCGGTAAGGGCTTGAATGGTGGTACACCCATTGGCATTGGTTTCGCGACAGTGACAGATGGATTGATTCTATTTAATGCGGTGGGAGACTCAATTGTAGGTCCAACTACAATTGGCTGCATAGTACTAGATACTCTTCTATGCAGACTAGAGAGTCTGTCCATTGCAGATTTATTTGGTCGGTTGATAGGGGACGGTGGTCTCATCATTATTCTGTTCTGCTTTCCACGTTTCTGAAAAATGCATTAATTATTTTATAGCTACTTCATAAGATTTTATTTACTGAAGAAACTAAATTATTCCAAGGAAATGTTACTCTCTTTGCTCATTTTTAATTTAACCCAATAAGTTATTAGATTTAATTTAAGTACATAGCATTTGCGTTACAGCTTGTAATTGTTCTTCAAGTATGCTTGAAATGACTCCCTATAAAATGAAATTCTATTGTAAATTATTTATGTAATGTAACTAGGCATATTCCAATGCTATTATATATATTTATACTAGTATTATAAAGAGGTAAACTTTGTTTGTGTGTAATGGGTAAACTCAAAAACTACTCAATGGATTTCAAAAATTCTTTCACTTATAGAAAGCTACATTATCGGTAACATGAGTTATTTTTTTTATTCTGCCCACACGAAGCCGGAACGCGTCGCTAGTCTTTCATATTTATCCCACACAAAACACATAAAAAAATACATACCGTTAACGATAGTAAAAAACTGGTCAAAAGTTATTTACGAGGGGCGTTCAATAAAAAGCGACAATGCGGTACGAACTGGAAATTAAAAAAATAAATACTGGCTGGCAAAGCTGGATTATCTAGATACCCTTAAATACTATGAAAAGCTCGGACCAAGTTACAATGGACGGAGTATTTGCTCTTAAAGCGTGTCCTTAGTGTTCTTTTTTTTGACCGACTTACTAGATTTTTATTAATGCACGTGACTAGGAAAGGTCACACAGTACAACGATACACAGCTAAACATGACATATGACTGGCCCGTTGGCGCAGTGGCATATGCATCTTCTTTCCAAGCTAGGGTCCCGGGTTCGATCCCCGGTCAGGTCAATTTAGGAAACGAACTTTTCTAAATTGGCTTGGAGTCTGGGTGTTACTAGGAACTCCCCTAGAGTTCGCTGTGTGGTACCCATAGTACAAGCTTACTGCTTAGTTTGGGGTCACAATCTGTGTAATTGTCTGGAGTATTATTAATATTATTATTATATATTTATTTTTGTGAATACTATCACCGAAATCACTTAAGATTTACGAATATTTTGCAAATAATTATTTCATGACCGACTCATAAACTGACACGAATCGCACTGACAGTGCGAGGTTGCCATACTTACTATAGCTAACTGTTTTACTCGTGGTTATGCTCAATGAGATAAAAAGAGACAGGAAAATTCGTTTGACACACGGTGGTAAGAGCGGCTACTTATTATGCTTTTTGGTTTCGTCCATTTCTTGGTCCGAGATGAAAAAGCTGATTATCTTTCGTTTTCTAAAAATAGGAATTGTTTGTTTTAAGATGGTTCGGGCACATGGAAAGAATGAGTGATAAAAGACTGACGAAGAAAATCTATAGAGCAAAAGTGAGTGGTAAAAGAAGCCAAGGAAGACCAAGGCTGACTTATGAAGATCAAATAGCTAGAGTGTTAGCCGACGGAAGTGTGAAAAGCACTCGCATACCTAGGTGAAAATGTGTGAGGAGAATGATGAGATTCGAGGAAGCGAAAGAAGTATGCAAGGACCGCGACGCTTGGCGCTCCGTCCTCTCTGACAACCCCGTTGGGGATACAGCGTGAGGATATGTATGTATGTATGTAGAACACACTACGCTTACATCGCCTTACCACAACTACACTTAAAATAAGTGTTCTTGACCCATCATCCATTGTTAGTCGAGGTTTGTAAATATCGGTTTTAAGAACTCAATATTTATATTATTTTGTAGTGTAAAAATGCCATCTTATGCTGTAAAAGTGTGCAGAAATCACTCATAAGAAAGTAAAAGGTTGCGGTTTTACCTTTCATGTGTAAGTATTTTTCTTTAAGTTATTCTTAATTACAAAATATCAAATTTCAATCTGTTGACGCTATATCGCGAGCGCGTATATTACCATACAACAACTGGAGACGCAGATATGTATTAAGTAATTTTGGAGCGCTGAATTCGAATATGTGTTTTTTTCGATCACGTAAAGTTTTCTAGACATACGAGGTATCATTTTTTTTTTTTAAGTCAAAGTCAAATCAACTTATTCAAGTAAATCCAATTGCAAGGTGTTTTTGAACGTCAAATTACTTTAGTTCGTATTTTGCGACATTGCAAAAGCATTCAAACATACCTCTTGTTTAACGGCTGACCTAGGAGTTGATTGTGCAACCAAATTAGGTGGAATTCCATTGTTGACATTAACTGACCTCCTCCTGCTGGGGTCCAAGTTGGTTAGAGACTGTTCGAAGCCGAGCTCATCGCCAAGACTGAAACCTGGAAGAAATGAATATCGTATTAGTTGAAAACTTTACTCGTCTTAGCCTAAAATAGGACCCTCGATATAAAAATAAAATCACCGAGCGTGTGGAACACCCATTAACTAATTTCGGAGCAATTTCACATAAAGTAGATGTTAAGTTTAAATATACATATGTATGTTAACGGGGTGATCAGACATAACAGAGCCCCAAGTATTTTGGTCCTTACATACTTCTTTCGCCTCCTCAAATCTCATCATTCTCCTTACACACTTTCGCCTAGGTTTGCGAATGCTTTCGAGAATTCCGTCAGCTAACATTCTTCCATTCGTTCGTAACATTCGTTTCTATATTGCGTTGGAGTCTAGGTGTTACTGTGAACTCCGCCAGAGCTCGTTGTATGGTACCCATAGTACAAGCTAACTGCTTAATTTGGGATCACATGAACTGTGTAATTATCTGGCGTATTATTATTATTACCACTCTGGCTTTTGAATTTTCATAAGTCAGTTTTGGTCTTCCTTGACTACTGCTACAACTCACTTTCGCTATGTAGATTTTTTCTTTCATCACTCATTCTTTCTATATGCCAGAATCATCTAAGTAATCCTTTCTTAATTTTTATAAAAACACCGTCATGCAATCCTGTCATACATACATACATACATACATACATACATACATATCTTCACGCCGTATCCCTAACGGGTAGTCAAAGAGGACGGAGCGGCAAGCGTCGCGGTCCTTACATATTCCTTTCGCTTCCTCAAATCTCATCATTCTTCTTACTAATTTTCGCCTAGGTATGCAAGTGCTTTTGACATTTCCGTCGGCTAACACTATTTGATCGGCTATTTGATCTTCATAAGTCAGCCTTGGTCTTCCTTGGCTTCTTTTACCACTCACTTTTGCTCTGTCATATAGTTTAAAATTGGTTTCAATAGCAATATAACCATTTACTTCACAAGCTCTACCCGGCAACACTTTGCCGTGGCTCAGTATTAGGTAAATTAGTATATAAAAACACGCCAATATTCGAATGCAATGTTGTGTCCAAAAAATCGACGAGGAACTTTTGAAGATTTAAGATTTTGGCCAAACGAAGATTAATATTTTCATTTCGTTAGGTATAAAAATGACAGAATGAATCGATTGCAACCCACGAACAGACAGATAGACATGACGTAACTTCAAGAAATCCATTTATGACTTTCGATTACGGAACTCTAAAAAAGTTAACAGATTTTGTCTAATCTAAAAGAAATTATTAAATTCCAAGCATTTTCTATATCTATATGTCTATATCTATATTATTAAGAGGTAAACTTTGTGTTTGTATGTAATGGATAAACTCAAAAACTACTGAACCAATTTCAAAAATTGTTTCACTTATAGAAACAACAGTAACATGGGTTGTATTTTATTTTCAAAAAGATTTCTACCCGTGCGAAGCCGGGACGCGTTGCCTGTATAATAATAATTTAATAATAATGCGCAGATAATACACACCAATCAATTGATCTCAAACTAAGGCATTCCCCGTGCTATGAGAACCAGACTGGGGCGTATCCCAGTACACCCAGACCCGAGACAATCTAGAAAAGTTGGTTTCCCAAATTGATCCGACCGGCAACCAAACCCGGAACGTTACGCGCTTTGGCTGAACGTCTAAATCACTGCGCCATCAAAGGTCATCAATACATTAATATTTAGTTACATTAATATTTCAAGAAGGGATAAAAATATCTATCATATCACATACAGTATCCGGTTATAACGACGGCCAAGGGACCGGTGATATATTTGTACTCATACACAGACAATATCGGGGCTTTGGCTACTAAGCTCGGTTCCGCGGTATATGCAATTAGACACATTAGGCAAATGGCTGATGTCGATACGGTTAGGCTGATGTACTTAGCATATTTCCATAGCCTAATGTCCTTTGACCTTCTGCTGTGGAGAATAGCGGTGCATATTAACTCCGTTTTTATTTTAAAAATACGAGCAATGCTTGCCATCTATAGTATGAATGAGAATCTCTAAGAAATCGTTTCAAAGACAGTGATGTACTCACTTTGCCGTCCTGATATATCTTTGAAATTATGTATACGACGAAAAATATAGATTTGTTTAAAATTAAAGGTATGGAATTCCGAGGTCATAATAAATTGGTTACTCTAAAATTTAAAATACATAAGTCAAATGGTTCATTTTTGGGTAACTCCATTCGTTTTTACAATAAAGTACCTCAGGAAGTTGCTCAATTAACGGAAAATAGGTTTAGATTTGTTATAAAACGTACATTGATTAGACAATCATACTACAAAATAAACGATTTCGTTGAAGGTAAAACAATGGTCTGAAAATAATCTTCTCTGCACATTTTTTAATAAACCTATTGTAAAATGATACCTGACTGAGTTTCTAGTTCGTTTTTCTGTGTCCAGGTTTTCTTTTCTTAATAAAGTAGATTCGACGTTTAAATACTTTGTAATTGGGCTTACTTAAAAAACTGATTTGACTTTGACTTTGGACGATACAAACACTCACACGTCTTTAATATTACACAAATGCGGACATTTTTGCAGTGGGAACTAAAGAACCCTGACACACGTTAACTTATGACAATGTCCAAATAATAGCCTCACTACTCAATCAATACGTCTAATTGAATAAATATTTGTAAAAGCGCGGTCACGCAGAACATCTGCGGAACGAATTAATGCTCGGTAATACGAAAAGTCATCATTGATGAAAGCATTCAAGGTCAGTTCACCTTCTATCAATCAATCGGTGAAAGCGTTGGTGATTGTGCTTCTCTATTGTTGTAATGTATCAACTATGCCAGTCTTTTGGTTACTTTACAAGAAGGAAATCTGTATATTAAGGCAATGATGCTATTTTATGTATATTATAAATCCTTCCTAAAGCGGGTTCCGACACTAAACACACTAGGATTCCGCGAGTGTTACGCTGGTCACTAAATCGTTGGAATATTTCAGTTACCGACGTTTGTGGTAACATTATTTTTTGCGCGGATTTTGATCTAAGCACACATATTAACAAATGCTAAACGATTTTATTCTATAGTAGGTCCTACACAATAAAAATGCTCAAATTCATACTTATTAATAAATTTTTATAGGAAGTAGGAAATAATTTCATTCCTCACATTAATCGAAATCAAATCAAATAATCAAATTAAACGAATTTTTAGAAATAGATGTCGATAGAATCAAGATATAAAGGAGGCTGACTTCCCGGGTGTGCGTGAGCCGCCGACAGAATTATATAACAAATTTTAATAATAATAATAAACTCACCTAAACTAGCATGGGCTTTGATGCCTCCAAGGTTTCGCACCCGGAACAATCCGGCTTTTTTGAAGGCACAGTTGATTTTGAAGCCAAAATCTGATTCTAGTACACATGTTGGTTGAGCGATATCTGAAATAAAAGATAATAAAAATAGGTATGAAGAAAAGAAACATAAATGGTTTTAGTGTACAGTCGCCGACATATTAAAAACTAGAAATAAACTCATGAAATGCTAGAATGTAATTATGGATTACAGATATGAGGCTACCTATCAGAATAAAATCAAATTATGTGAAATGTTTAGTAGAAAATCTTATTTTGTAAGCATGAATTTGAAAACGATGCTGTAAATAGCTTTGTATTACATTGTTTATAAACATCTTTATAGCTTATGCGACCTATGCCTCCATAATATATTATGTCCTAGGCTAAAAAATACGTTGAGTTAATCCTGTGCAAATACAATGCATAAAGTGAAATCTAGGTCAATTTAACTCGCCTTGTAAATATCCTGAACGAGTTTTATAAATATATTTAATTTTCCTTACCCAACTCATTGTTACTATAAATTGTAATAAAGGCTACGTCACGCGGAATGTTGTGACACTTCGGTATTTTATACGGTCAACGAGGTTAACCAACGTTGCGCGTGGTCACTTATTGGATGGGTAATCTAATGTCATACATATATAACGCCTTCATAATTAGAAAAGCACGACAAGTATTTATTTAATATGTAATGTATAGTTAATGTATAATAAAAATTTTACCAACGATATGTATTAGATTGTTTAAAAACAGTTCTACGTTTAAAACAGATAATAATCACTGATTGTCATCGAAGTTGTTAGGATTGCACTAAAATAAATCGTGATTATAAATCGCGGTTTATTTTAGTGTTCTGTTATATATGCATACGTATACTCTTCGTGGCGCATCATAGGTACCGTGCTCCATAGTTGCGATAACCGGTAACGCTTGCCTATCGACATTGTCCGCTTATTTTACCGTTGTGGTCTTCACGCAATAACGAGGGGTCACTAACTTAATTTTACTGCGTCTTAAAAAAAAATTCTAAGCGACAATCTTTGTGTTATGATTGATGGTTGGTAACAATTGATGATACATACAAAACATTACCTATTTGCGCAAATTCGACTTGCTTTTAGCGGATTTTGTAACTTAGGTGTAGAAATTATTGACCTGTGAATCTCATTTTTAAAAAAAAAATCATATTATTAAAGAGTCCACCTATGGCCCAGAGCAACCGAATTCGTTCATTACCCCCGCGCCCTGTAGCGATGACGGTAAAGTTGATTTTCTCAGTTGCGGTTTGATCATATTTTAGCACGGAGGAATCTCAACATTTGTTTTTGCACATAATTTTGTTTTGTAAATTTTGCTTTGTATTCGCAAAGAAACTACATTACCAATTAAAAAACTGGTTTTAGAGATTCGATATATTATAATTACCTATCCATTTTAGTAAAAATCGTTTTAAAATTCTGTAGAGTTTCGGAGACGCAACTGAATCTTTGCGCAAAACTGGGACTTTTTCTGGATTTTTTTCTAACGAATTTTTTTTTATTCTATCATGTTTCCACGTTTAGCGATTTCAAGATAAAGAGTTGTATGTATCCTAATATCTAATTCTCAGTCTTTATAGATATCGAGATCCAGGTCACCAAACACACCAAAGTCTGCATAGAGCGAACTCTTAAGTATGCGGGATGCAGCATTATGTAGTACATAATTCGTTATGAACATTAAACGATGTCCATTGCATCAATATAATAGATATGAGTAACAATAATTTTACGGTCGTTGACAACTTGGAGACGGCAATCTTTGCCATTCAATTCGTTGAATAAAATGTAATTTAATCTTTTGCAATGTGAAGTGACACGACACTATACTTGTATAATATGTTGTATTCTTTGATTTGGACATGCGATCTAACAAATATACGTTAAAACTTTTACGAAGAATTATTACACACGTATCTTCCACCCTATTCCCTTTTCGGATTAATCAGAATATTGAAGCGTAACAGAATGACACCTCTATGTCCAGAGATATGTACAAACTCATACCATTTTCAGAATTAAGGGCTACAGATGACAAAACAGAACTAGATATTGATCCCTTAGCCTTTATTGTTTTAACAATATGTAAAAAGGCCGAAGTAACAATTTAGTCGGTTTAACTCTTTGTGGTAAACGCTTTCTTTTCAATATCATTTTCAAAAAATGTATTGTAGCATAAACAATAGACGTAGTTGTCATAGCAAATTTGTAAAGTTTCTTATCATCATTACATAGATACTGTTATGAGAATGTTTTGTGCATGTACGACTTATAATGTTGATATTGATTATCTGTGACAACCTCCAATTGTGAGCGGATGTGTGCTCTGTGTTTTGTAGTCTGTGTTCTCCCCTTATTATGTTTTACCTGTCTTTGACTTGTGATGGCTTCTGTTCACTACGTGAGTGCTTTAACTAATGTATTTAATACAACTCATGTTTAAATTATATTATAGACATACGAGTGTGGTGCGTTTATCTTATCTATATGTAATCCAGACTTTGTTATCGAGATATGTATTTCGTATGGTAAATATACATTCGATACATAAGACGCCATTTTATTGCGTTCTACCCGACACGACTCTACAGCTATCCACTGCCATCTCCATCATCCCTCACCCCCTTAACAGATACTGTCTGACGCTTTTCGGGGTTGGCTTAAGAATATCTCTTGTAGACATAAGCTCGCCTTTGAAAAAATATTTCCTGTCCTGTATGATGTACTGTTTACAATAAAGGTCAAAGTTTCATAGATTTAAGCGTTGATGAAATAAAACTTGCTCAAATTCAATGTTTTTTTAAAACCACTGATTTATTGTTTTTTCAATCTCATTGTTTCTTTTGAACCACTCAGTTTGAGAAATGCTATCAACGATTTAAAGAATTCACTGAGTTTGAGCGATCTGCAATTCAATAGATGATTTAGTAGCATCCATATTGAGAGTTTTAAAAAGAAAACACCGACTTTAAACGACTTTAGGTAATTGTATTAAGAACACCAATTTTCAGTAACTTTATCTACAATTTCTTATTGGTTGGTTAATTGATCTAGTAGTATCCATACCGAGCGCTTTTAAAGAAAACCATTGAGCGCGAACAGCTTTAATTATTAAATAAACCATTAACTTTGAGCAATGTTATCTGCGATTTAAAAAAAACACTGATTTTTAGCAACGATCCCCTATTGGATGGGTGACCTATTAGCATCCACAGCGAGCATCTTTGTGCCTTGAACTTACATTTTGATTTCGTAACGTTGTAATTTTCTCTTTAACATTAACTGATTCGGTTTTACTATAATGAGTCACGAAGTACTATGAAAAGTCATTTAGTTCCAGTCGCAATGTGAAACTATGATAAAGTGGGATCAATTTTATACTCTACAAATTAATTATTTTATAATATGTTTAAGCTATTTGGAAGTCTGAATTAAATAGTAATTCATACATATCTTCATGTTGTTCGATATGGATAGATCAAAATACATCTCGCAATTTAAGTCAACGCGTAAAATCAAAATACATCTTTATAGCACTTAGTTATAAATATGTTTTAGGACTCACAGATGGTGAAGCAGAATTAGACCTTTTTTAAATTACTGACTTTATATTTATAAATCAAGGTTAAGAAAATACTTTAGATTGCAAATGCGTTGGCAACCCTGACGACTGCGATGTGTGAGTTCCGTGTGTGTGTGAGTATCTCGCGTGCCATTTTTACCATGTATCTTACATCCCACATCGGTATACAACATTGCAAAACTAAATATTTTGGAGGGCTTACTAGTCCATCGCCTATAGAAGTTCCTCATAAATCCTATCTCTTTATAGTGATTTAGTACTACAAACTAAGGGTTCCAGTGAAAGCTGGAACTATGCGTGCCAGATATTACTCTGACACAGCAAATCGTAACCTTGTGCGCGATCTACAAATTAAATGTCTGCATCGCTGCAAGGGAACTTGTCACGTATATCTCCAATATAAATAGTCGTAACAATTAGTATGACATGAGATGTAAATGACAGTTCTATGGCGTTAACACGCCGCACAGTACCAATATATCATCTACCACACAGTCCGCAGTATTATTTACCAACATGAAGCCCAAGAAGAAGTACGCCAACAACATGCATCTGACAAGTTTATTTAATTCAAATATTTGGGCTCACAGAAGAGAAGAATCGTTATAGTTGTATATTACTTTGGGACTTTGGGTCCCCGAGGCCCATGGACTTGTTTCTAATATTTGTAAACGACTGATCGAGGCTTCGGGAGACCGTCTGGCTGGCACTTCTGCCAACGAATCAGTTTGACTTATTCAAAGAGGTAATGCTGCTAGTCTGTTAGGGACCCTGAGCAATGACAGCTTCAGTGGCAGCTTTAAGGCAGTATGTTATTTTAATATATTAATATTTAAATATTAACGTTCAGGTATGGATATATACTGATTTATAAACTCCTAAACTGTCGTGTTGCATTATAAAATATGTTGAAATATGCAAACTGTTTGCTTGAGACCACGGCCGATGCAACTCAGTCGAAACGTCAAGCCAAAATAAAAAGGTAATCGCGTTAAATTTCAAATTTTAGATATATACTGATTTGTTTCAATAAAAATGTAATAGCTACCAGCCCATCATCTACTTTGTAGTTCCTCAAAATAAACTCGCTTGATTTGTACAACAAAAAATACACAAGCTGCTTGCATATTATATATCATAATCATAACTTGAGGAAAAAAAATTAAATATGTGATAAGTACACGTTTCTACAAAAATTCAGCTTTATAATTTTCTGATTTACTTAATATTAACAATCAATAACGATCAGGAAAACAACTATCTGATTCATGTCCGGTTCGTCGTCCAGCAGCCGGATGCCAAGGAGAAAGGCTGCTCTTGCGCCGACTTGTAAAGGCATACTCAAACATTGTTAAGTGTCGTAACCCAAATATGTGTGTATTCTTGGAAATTGAAATGATGATGATCGCAATTCGCATTTGAGGTTATATTAAAAGCAGATATTTGATTAAGGTGGTCGATTGGTTAGACTATTTACCGTCGAAACCGAGAATTCCTAATTCCATTGCAGGTCATTTAGAAAACGATTTTGTCTGTTCGTCTGCCCGTCTATAAGTTGGTTCATCTGCCACAGTGTATTTCCCCGAGGTATTTCCTCAGAAACTTGAAATATGTCATAATGATACATTTTGTTAGAGCGCTCACAAACCTACAAATACAAGTTGGCCGACTATCGAACAAATGAATCGCATACGTCTCTCATTTAATCGGCCAACTGTCACGTATCGGTCGTTATGTCGCAGTCTTTAACGACATAGTCGTTCACAGAGTTCTAGCGCGGTGATGTGTACGTAATTATACGGAAAAAGAACTCCTTAACTACTTTAATGATAAAATACAAATAGGGAAGAGAACATTTTGCATTCATCCTATTTTAAGTAAGAGTAATAACTCCTACTTTGAGAAATTTCATACCTTCAAAGCTTTAAATAAAAATAAAACACGTAATCTAGAGAATTTTATGCATTTTACAGAATAACTATTCTCCATTGATGAATTAGCAGCTTATTCAACTTAGTCGGTTAGTCGCCGGACAACATGTAGCGAGATAACACGTGCGCGCACAATTTCGCCACTCCCAAACCCATGCCTGCACTGTTATTGTGTTCCGTTTAAGTATTGTTGGAACGATATAAGAGACGAGTTTAAAGAAGGAAAAAAGGTCATTCTGTAGAATCAAAAAAAATGTCGGTTACACCTTTTATTTGAAATTGAAGCTTTGAATACCAAGTATAAAATTTGTCAAACAGTAATCTATTACCTACTTAATATGAGATGGACACAAAAAATGTTCTCTTCTGTTTTCATCTTTTTACTTACGCACACGTGACCGCACTAGCAACACTGTCACCGACTATATCAGTAAAGTAAGCGTCATAACGTACCGATACCTAAGAGTTGGACGATTAAATTAGAGACGTAAGCGATTTAGTTGGTCGAATATTGTTGGCCAATTTGAAATAGAAGGTCTGTGAGCGCTTTTATGCAATCATATTCAAATAAATATTCGGATCATCAAATGTACTTGTTCTCATATAGCACCTGGCAATGGCTATTGAATACTTTATTCGGCCAAATTGAAATTGCAGACCTGCGGGCGCTTTAAGTCATTTTCTGCCTGAACCCTCACTTCCGTCTTGGTCTTTATACAAGCTACATGTGTGATATCGTGATACGACATTGTATTTAAACTTACAATCACAATTATATGAGATAATATACAACATCTTCAATATGTAGCCAAGTCATGGATAAACATGGATAACAGCTATAACCACATCTATACCAATAAACTGGTTTTGATCAAATTTAGAATGGGGATAGACTAAGTCCTGGAGAAGGATACAGGCAGACGAAGTCGTGGCCAACAAGTTGTAACAAAAAATTATAGGATTTGAATTTCAAAGTAAAAATTATTACTTTACAGGCACGAAAATTACATGAAAATTCTATGTCTATTCGGAGACTCAAAGAAACGAACCAAAGCCACTGTTACCAACATCGTTAATAAAAAAAAAGGTTTCGCGAAATCACTTTCGCGACTAAATTAGTGTGTAGTTACGTTTTGACAATGTAACTTGTGATTACATTACAAATCATGCGATTTCACGGAGAATTACCAGTGGTAATATGGGATCGCGCTTATTACACATTATTATTGTTATTAAATTACCTGAACTGAACTGCGTATGATAACTTCATTCATTTTATTAGATACGGCAACAAATGAAATTAATGAATTTTTTTAGACTTTTTTTTATGAGATTTAAGTAGACGAAATGAGTATGTAAAGACAGTCCTCTCCGTGGCCGTTAGGAGTATATGTACGCTGTTAGGAGGATATGTATGTATGTTTATTCTTTGCTTAGACAATTACTTCTCTATTTTAATTTTGGGAGGAAGAAAACTGAAAAGAAATATGTACGAATAAATAAAATTGAAATGGCAGACAGACAAAATGACAGACAGACACTACGAAGCTGTAACGGTTTCATTATTGAAATTTTGAGTATGGAACCCTAAAACAAAACGCATTAGTTTGTGCGTTTATTTGTTATTGGGATGCATATAAAACCACTTTACAATTGGTTGAAATAATAATGAAAATGCTATTAATCGTTATATACTATATAATATAAGATACATATAATACTAATATACTAATCTTGAAAAAACATTATGTCATAAAATAATTGTAAGCCAAAAAAAATTAAAATAATATTTGAAATAATAACTTCATTCCAATATAATTGCTGCTATCTGTCTAATAATGATTTCTGCCCGTGGTTTGCATGATTCAAATTTAAAAAAAAATTAAACATATTATTGTTAAAGTATGCAATAGTTATTAGTAGAAAATAATTTTAATAATTGGTAATTTTATATTACATATGATTAAAGTCGGAACTAGTAAATTTACAGTGAGAACTGTTAATTTTGAATATGTAGTTAGAATTACTAATTCTATTGTTCATTTACTTCTCTTTGATATTATGTCACGCAAAAATTAATGAGCGAATCCACATTTTTAGGACGCAAAGTGGCTATGTATACGTTTGGTTGAAACACAGGCTATACACGTTTCACCTACCAATACCAAGTGCACGAGGGCGTAAGCTTAATTAAAGAAAAGGCTTTATTTTCAAAATTACCTTGACAGCGAAAGTTTATTTGTTATACTGAAATTACTGAATGTTATTACAAATAGCAATTACCAAACATGTACATGTACAGAGTGGTTAGTTCAATAGCAATAGTGTTTCAAAAATATATTTGTGAGCAATACATATATTACAAATTGCAATTTGAAATTTATTACATGAAATGACCTTAACTCAATAATTTAAGGATGGTACTTACACAACAGCAATTCAAACGATTAGTTCATTGGTAAGAAGATTGGCGCATCTACTTTCCAAACTGAGGCTTTCAGACGCGATCTTAATCAAACCATTCTAAATAACGTTTTGTAATTAACTTGGAATCTAGGTATTTCTATCACTTTCCCAGTTTCTTATGTTGCAGCTATATTAAAAGGTTAGCTCTTAGTCATGTATAAGCTTATTTTTTCAAGTCGCTCTTTTGTAACAATAAAATAAACAGGTTCTTACCGCGGGGTGACTATCTTGTGAGTTGCGGTAGTAACGGGGAAATATAACAACTACGGGTCAGAACCAGGGTAGAGTGAAATATTTGCTCTCGTGATCACAGTGCTTGCAACAGCATCGAAATATCGAGAAACTCAAAAATATTTAATATCGCGGTAAGAACCCCTTTATTTTATTGTTGCAATGGATGCAAACCGTGAAACTAAAAATGTGTATCGCTTAAAGTTCTTGAAGTCAGGAATTTTTCTTTTATTTAATTAATAATGTAAGTACTACCATAAACAAACATATAACATAATAAAGTTGCGTACTAAGGTACTACTTATTTCGAAATGAAAGTTGGCAACATGCAACACTATATTATTATATATTATATTGGCGGTTTCGTACGGGTAGAAATATTAAAAAAAAATACAGCCCATGTTACTCGCTAATAATGTAGCTTTGTACAGATGAAAGAATTTTTGAAATCGGTTGAGTAGTTTTGAGTTTATCCATTACATACAAACAAAGTGTACCTCTTTATAATATAGGTACAGATAATATATATCGTTTACAACATAATGCTAATTGTAACGAACGGGAAATGGCTGTACCATGCCAGTGAAGCCTTCATTTTGTTTTCACCGTAGCCGCGTGTAAATCAACCGTATAACCAGACCTTTTAAAAGACAATGTCTTCATTTCACTTTTCACTGTCTCAATTATCTGTCTCATTTCTGGCATCTAATTATTAATAATAATGGTCACCTGGCGGCAAGTGTCATTTTCAACTTGTTTGACCGGTGTGTCACTTTCCCATGACGAAAAGGAAAGTGATGCTGTCAAGTTATATATTGTAGATATTTATAACATTTTTCTTTTTACTATTTTTCTTACGGAATACTAAAAATTAAGTCTTATAATATATAAATATAAACATAACTATATAAATATATAAATATAACTAAAACTTTTTTAATTATTCATACGCATTTGTTTTATTAACAAACACAAATAAATCGTCAATATTTTTATGAGGATTCATTGACTTTAATTAACCGTTTATTATTTAACCTTATGCTAGGCTCAACATACTCTGAGAGATTACGATTTCATAGCTTTTGTGTACCGAAAACCGTCTATCAATCGTCAATCAAACCATCTATCAATAAAAAAAAACTTAATAAAATGAATACAAATTTGTTCCTTGCGTGGAAAAGATTTTGGAGTAAAATCATAGACACATGCGCTCATGACACGATTATGTGGCACAAATTTTTCTAGACTTATTTGGAAACTTGGGGAAATAAGTGAAAAAACGAAACATACTGTGTAAATTAAACTGGCCTGTTGACGCAGTGGCATAGCATCTGCTTTCCAAGCTAGGGTCCCGAGTTCGATCCCCGGTCAGGTCGATTTAGGAAACAAACTTTTCTAAATTGGTTTGGAGTCTGGGTGTAACTGGGAACTCCCCCAGAGTTCGTTGTGTAGTACCCATAGTACAAGCTTACTGCTTAGTTTGGGGTCACACAATCTATATAAATGTCTGGAGTGTTATTATTATACAAACATACATTAACTATTATACATACATACATACATATCTTCACGCTGTATCCCTAATGGGGTAGTCAGAGAGGACGGAGCGCCAAGCGTCGTGGTTCTTACATACTTCTTTCTCTTCCTCAAATCTCATCATTATTATTATAAAAATTTATTATCCTTTTTCATTACAGTAAAGCGTACTTAATTTAAAGAAATACAAAATTATACACTTAATTTATCAGCAATGTCTCTCGGTCGGTTGTGGACGCAATAAAATGAATTTTTGTTTATGCTGTATCACTATAGATAAAGTAACGATAAATCTATTTACCAGTTTATGTATCGTTATAAAAATTAGCTTCAATAGATTGATGACAATAGTTGTTAATATTTGTATCACTAATGTTTCTTATTTTCTGTGAGAAATGTTTAACAGAATCAATAGCCATAATTTATTGATGATCGCGTTTATCGTTTGACTCCGAAACCACAAAACAAGCAGTGAAATAATCAGAGTTGAAGTTAATTTAGAAAAAATTGTTTTATAAATTGATCAGGTCCATTTCGACCCCGGGGCTCTCGCCTTAGAAGGCAACTATACTAACATGAGCACTGACGGGGCCAATCTCAGAATTACTGGCAATGTTCTCGAAAGAAAAGTGAAAACGAATGCGCGATCAGCAGACCATGGACAGTGTCTATTCAACATGATTAGATAGCAAATAAATTCAATGAACGTTATTGCATCCATGTCTATAATAAATAAAAACGTTAATTGAGTTCGTTTGCTTAAAATGTTAAATCTCCGAAACATCTTCAGCGATAGCTTTGAAATTACAAACGTTACATTGAATATACGCGTATTTGTGTACATAATATACCTAATAATATTAATTAGCTAGCTATGAAATAGATATTAAAAAATTAGCTAGTAAAAAATAATACACAATATTGTCTGTATTTTTACATATTTTATATTATTAGTGGCTATGTAGGTCGTAACAGACTTGTATCACAGCGATCAAATCTAATCTACTGAGACTGCTAATATAACAAAAAGCACCACCGAGTCCCATTACCGCCGGGATCTACAAGAACATTTTTTTGGAATGACGTTTTGGATTTACTCTTTAGATCCAGAAAACACTGACTGAAGCGCCTTCAGTATGTGCTGTGGTTTCGTCTATAGCAGAAATATCTAGCTTAAAATGTAAAACTAAACGTGGGTCTAGTTTTATCTGTATGGATCAAATGTTGCTTGACATAACGTCTATATGGTTATATACTCATAATATTTGTACAGAAGCTGAGTAAAGGTTTTGATGATGCACATTAATTTGTGAATTACAAATCAAAGGGAAATACAGTGTTTGTTCTTACTACTTGAACTATTCACGCGTAAATAAGTAAACATCGGTAATCTTTTTTTTTTTATTTGACTAAAGTTATGACAATAATTTTATTTGCGTACAATTTGTTGATAATTTTTCACACATAACTAATCTAATAATTAATTACAATATGTTTTTTAATCTGTATAGTATCGTTTTTGTAAAATTTCTCCACTTTCTTTTTCTGAAAAATTCTTACTCATGTGAAATATTTTAGGTTACTATAGGTTATAACTGTAACACACTACTTAACAATAACTTTTGGTTATTTGTTTGAAAACTCGTTTTTTTTTAAGGAGAAATTAATGCACATTCTTTAGATACTCTTTTCCCTCACACGCACACAAATAGACATGCCAACAGAAAGACATTATAAACGAGAGACGTAATGACATCATTTGCACAATATTATGAAAAAAAAAATTGCACACATGCCATTTTTTTTTATTAATTTTCACATAACAGGTCTCACAAGTTAATTTTTGTATACATACTTAACTATACTTATTAATGAGTTTTAGTTACTGAACTTATTGAAAATATTGACGCACCCGTTCTTACGCATTTCCGCGTAGGTATCGCTAAAGAGTATTTTCACACAAACCAATGCCAAACATTTTGCAACAAAACGTTTCGCAGCAAGCATTTTAATAATTTTCTACCAAACAATAGTATTGTGAATAATAGTTGTATTGCACGCAAGGAACGAATTTATATGGCGTTTTATTATCAACAGATAGTTATTTTTCTGTACAGAAATTGTAATATTTTTACTTAGACCGACACTTACAATAAGACTATTTAAAATCAGTGCCGTTGAAAACGTTGACGGTCTATTTTTATAAATTTGTTAATTATAAATACATGTTACTTATTGTGCAGCAAAAAATTGTAATATTTCGAGATCAGAACACATTTCATAACTTAGTTTTTAGAATTCCGTAGGCAAAATGGCAAAAACGGACCTTAAAGATTAAATCAGATTTAAATCATTATCTTTGCGATTACTGAACTGAGATTTGATACAGAAACGTACATTGGTAACCCACAACTAATAATAAAAAAAAACCTAATGAGTGTTTAGAATACTTTTATTTTTAAGTAAATTCTATTTTATCATAAGTTGCTACAGAACCTGCTACAGGCCGATTTTTTTTAGTTTTGTTGAATATTTTTATGATAGTCTTTTTTATCAAAAGTGAAGGACCGTGTATAAGAAAAATAAACACATATTGCATTTTTAGTTATATTAAAAAACCTACGGTTACGGACAGTTACTTTTTATCATCATTTTCATAATAGAAAATATAAAGATGTATGAGTCCCAAGTCAGCTATGGAAACACTGCCATAGATTTCTATCGCTGTCATGTGTTAAATACAACGTATGTCGTATTTCTTACTTTAATAAAAACAAAACATGAATGCTTCTTTATTTACGAAGGCTGAGACTTTTTTAAATTGGCAAATTTGAAAGTATATACTGAAATATATAACGTCTGATATTTCAAAGTAAAATGTGGTCTATTTATACCAATTTTCTCCACTGTTAATTTAACTATTAAAAAACCTAATTGGTTTTTGCGATATTAATATCGCAAATATAATTATGATTCGTGAACAATATCATTTCAAGTATGAAAGACATCAACGCACGCTCAATTATTATGTGGCGCTTAACTATTTTTTAGTCATTACCTAAAAATATTGATTAATTCGTGGGATTTTAATAAGTGCATCGTGATTTCTAGTTAAACGTTAGACTAAATTACCTTTCTATGAATTTTAAGTAATATTTGCTACCTACGACACAGTGTTTGTTGTAACGTAGACGTGTACGTAGTACGTAGATGGTACATGTGTGTTTACATACGAGTATATACTTGTAGCTTGGTCGTGTTTATACTCGTAACTAATAAAATAAATAAAATTGAAGTGACTGTCTGTGATTGCAAAATGTTGACTTTTTCTTGAGCTCACACAGTTGCACGTTACCAAAATACAAACACGCGTTTTTAAATTTCTATCTGTTTGTCCGAACTTATTTTCGACACGACTAAATCGATTTTAAAAGAATATTTCAGAAAGTAATCTAGGCTATTTTTATTTCGGTAAAATATCAAATTTAACACGAGTAAAACCACGAGACACAGACTACTAGTACTTAACAAAATTTGAAATAAATCACTCTAAAATAAGGCATGATTATGATAATAACGAGGCAATGACTATTATATTTTATTTCATTTTCAGTGTGTATTTCTGTGGTTTGTCAATGTATCCATCCCTAGCTCGTCTTGACAATACGTAACAATAATTAATGAATACAAGTGACGCAAAAATGTTATCTCAATGCTTTGTAAATATTGATGTTCACAATACATGCCGTAGTAAGCGCTAAGTTCAGGGGTTATATGTCTAGTTAAAACACAAAACCTGTAACCTCATGGTGTTGTAATTATGAATTTAAGCACATTTGTTGACTTATTGTGCAACATAATGTCACTGTTAAATATTTCGCTTGGTTTACGCAACGACAATACGTCCTTGAAACGATTGTTTAAAACATTTTCAGCATTAATGTTTCAATATCACTAATTTTCAGATTTACTGTACATGTATATAGCTGACGATCACCTTAAAAAATAAAAACTACTCCGATATGGATGTTCTTAATCTTAATTCCAAGTGTACTTAATTAATAACATGTTCTAATTTACTCCTCTAATAATTTTAACTGGGAAGGAGTCAGGAAAAATATGTAATCGGAGCGTAACAAATAGCGCTAAGATCACTTATTGAATTTTAACTATGAAATAATAACATTTGAACGCAGTATTAAACAAATAACAGAAATTAAAAAAAATTGCCGTAAGTATCTAAATACATCAGATCTCCAGCGCGTTGACAAATTCCAAGAACAGATGCTAACAATTAAAAAGAGGGAAGTTGGATATCTTGAACATATTTTCAGCCATGATAAAAACCATTTTGCTGCCATTAATATTGATGGCGACTTTAATATTGGAGACTGATCCAATTATGACGGGACTTTCATTAGCAGGTAATAAAGGATTTTTCAGAAGTAATCTAGGCTATTTTTTATAACATAAACATAACATATCTTCACGCTGTATCCCGAACGGGGTAGTCAGAGAGGACGGAGCGCCAGGAGTCGCGGTCCTTACACACCTCTTTCGCTTCCTCAAATCTCATCATTCTCCTCACACATTTTCGCCTAGGTATGCGAGTGCTTTTGACATTTCCGTCTGCTAACACTCTGGCTATTTGATCTTCATAAGTCAGCCTTGGTCTTCCTTGGCTTCTTTTACCACTCACTTTCGCTCTGTATATTTTCTTCGTCAGTCTTTCATCACTCATTCTTTCCATGTGCCCGAACCATCTAAGCATTCCTTTCCTCATTTTTACAATAACACTGTTGTGCAACCCTGTCATACTGCGTATCTCATCATTGCTTATCCTGTCAGCAAGCGTGACACCGCACATACCGCATTTTTTATACTGTAAGAATACCAAATTTAAGGAGGACGAAACCGCGAGGCACGGCTAGTGTGTAAAAATGTTAAATAAATAAATTGTATGTTCATATTTCAAAGGGTCCATCCTCTACGCTAACAGTAAAATTTGGTTGTGGAATATCATCAAATTATATCCTTAATGGGATAGACGGAACACCACAGATTGCGGTTATTACATACATTACATACGCGGTTATTACATGGGTGTTACTGGGAACTCCCCTAAAGTTAGTTGTGTGGTACCCATAGTACAAGCTTACTGCTTAGTTTGGGGTCACACAATCTGTGCAATTGTCTGGAATATTATTATTATTATTATATTATTGACTTCCTCAAAGCTCGAAACTTCAGTTAACAATCATATTATTCAAATATACACACAAAGCCATTTCTCATTTAGTGTGGACAAAGCACACTAGCAACACCTTGACAACAGTTCTAGGAAGAAGTATTTGTGCTTCCAAATGTCAAAGCAGAATTACTTAGCAAGTGAAAAATTGATAGCCCTTCGGTTATGTGTTTATCGCTCTTTTATAAGAATTGCTATTCTTGGCTGATTATTACCGCCCACACGAAAGGATAACCAACCATGCTATTCTGTAAAAACTCTATTCGCGCAAGCTAAACTCTCTCGACAATTCACCTCGCTTCTCATTCGAACTCGCTTGGCTTTCAAATGGAATTCTCTAAACCAAACATACCTACTAGGAGCGAAGTGAAGTGATCTTGGATGCGAGTTTGTTAGAGATTGCTTTAAGAGTTTTCGTCCTAGTGTATTTTTACTTACTCGCCACCGCTCTTATCAAAGCTTGGCAACGAGCTTATCTCTGTTGGCTTTAGTTATACCAATATTAAATTAAAATACCAATACACAGTTGACAATCTTACCGCGGATTTAGAAGTGAATTCGACTAATTTGCGTTACAGAATCGCACTTCTCCACATTGTATTTTAATCGCACTTTCAATATAATTACATTAAAGCTTATTAAAATATCACTACTCACTCTTTAATGTTTATGACTTGAGTAAGCATTAAATTAGACATTAGATTTAACTTTCTAGTAAATTTGTTCAGTGTATTTTAACGTATCGATTGCTATCAAATAAACGTTTAATTTGTACAGGTATTCGTTACCACGACTGCAATCAAATTACAATAAAAAATTAGTCATTGTGTAGTCGTCTCGTATGACCACATGACCTTCATTGACCTTCATACATTTAAAAGCAAGGAATAGGAAATTGTTACGACGCCCACTAACAGAGTCAGATATTGTGAAAGTAGTGAAAACTATTCTCGTTTCTATTTATAATGTTATAAATAAATATTGATATTAATCTGTGAAGAGAAACTTTGCACCCCTTTTTAAGCATATTATACGCACGGAAAAGTGAGATTTTTCAGTGTTAAATTTTATTCGGAGAAGAAGTGCAAAAAGCTATAACTTATATCTAACTAGCCGTACCCGCAACTTCGTACGCGCGGAAAATTTTTTCAAGCTTTCTAGTGAACATTCCCATACAAGATTACCAACTTCGATTTTCTGGATTTTTCGGCTGTTCCTTTGGGTTTTTCCTAATTTTCATTTCCTAAACCACCCAATATCAAGGCGAACAATACAAAAAAAAAATATTCAAATCGGTCGAACCATTTGAGAGTTTTTGCGAGACTAGCGCATTGCAATTAATTTTTATATATTTCAAACGAACTTTTCTAAATTGGCTTGAAGTCTGGATGTTCCTTAGTAAGTTCGTTACTACTACTAAGGAATTCGTTCCTTGTGTGTGTATTTTTATTATTGTAATGTGTGTTACAGGTATATTAAACAAAATAAAATAAAATATCCACTGTTTACGTTTAGATTGATAATGTCAAACACATAATAGTCATACTGCCAATGTCAAACATGTAATAGTTTTTAGTCAAACAGTCGCACAGAGTTGATCGCCGTCAAACAATTTTAAATATTGCCGAGAAATAATTTCTTGAGCTGTCTTTGTGTGTTTTGTGAGTTGTAAGCTTTTTCTAGTCTATGGAGTGTATGTCAAGGGAAAGAACGTTCAATTTATATTAACGATCGAATTTCGACCACAACCACTAGTATACATTAAAACGCGTAACGTAGAGATTATTATTATTATTACCAGAAAGAAGTTATGTTTACAAAAGCATATTTTTAGAGTTCTTTTAAAAACTTACAGACTTCAAAGTACATATACTATTTACTTACTATTTACTACTAATAATTATTTCAAGTACATATACTATTTACTACAGACGTAGTAAATAGTATATGTACTTTACTAATTTCTAGGGTTCTGCACCTCAAAAGGTAACAGACGGTAGAAAAGCATTAGACGGGTCTGTTACAGTTCCTTTTTTTAAAACTACGCGAAATAGTAAATTAAAGGTTAGTGTAAACGATAATTATCTATGTTAGTACTAGATTGAGAGTTCGAAACATTCGCTATTTTCTACTCAACTAAGGCTCCGGGGACTACACCTGGCTCACTTTCAATTCGACGCTTATGCAGTAAACAACGTAACGTATCTTACTTTATTTCATATTTAATGCGCTTATGTAATACTTTTACAATAAAGAATAAAAAATTGATGCTCAAATAATAAAATATAAACAATAAAATAAGACTGCAAAATATACATTTAAAATAGTTTTTTATGAAATAAACTTATTTTATTACACGTAAAATTAAAACGTTCGTGATCAGGTCTTGCCTATTCGGACAGACGACACGATAGCACTGTCTCACTTTTACTTACGGCGAAGCGGCAGTTCCCGCACCCCGCTCTGCCAGCGCGTAGGGACACGATTATTTTGTATTGAACTGCTATTTTATTGTAATGTAACATAAATCAATGGTTGGCGAAGTGATTTATAAATCTTGTTAGTACATACATATATTAAGCTGTAATTAACACTCAAAATAGGAGAATTAAAGAGGCGACAAAATGCTTAAGTACTCTTGATTTGACTGTCCCCCCGACCTTGACTTGGCCTAAGACCATTCTCAAAAAACTGAACATCAAATTAAAAAAATATATAATTTATCATTTATTAGGGATACAGCGTAATGATATATATGTATCATTTTGTAAATATCATACGGAACTATCACATGTAAATCACACTTGATCAATTTTACATCTGATGTATTTGATTGGCTGTATAGCATACATATGTAATTTAATCTAAGATAGTGAAAGTACATCCTCCAGTTAAAATTTGATCATTGTTTTAAAGTCTATCTATCTAAAGATACAGAACTTCATTTTAAGAACAAAGATGACAGTTTATGATCAGTTTCAGTTCAGTTCAGTTTAAGTTTGGTTTAAGACAAACTATTGAGGCATATAAATAAGAAACGCCTACAATGCATGCACATCATATAACTATGGTCATATCATTAAATGTTACAAAAGTGTACTTGTCAGTTTGTTTATTTTATGCAAATGTCTTTATGCCCAAAGACAAACATAGAAGCATTATCATATATCAATAAAGTAACATAAAATATGTACCCACATAGATTACATTTCAGATTTCAATCTTAACAGCGTATTATACAAAAAAGGTCCCAAATTACGTAGATAACCTTTACTATACAAGGAGAGGCCTTCTTGGTGATTTACATGTTACATATTAGAAGGAAAATTGTGGAGTCATACGATTTTTTAAACAAGAAAGACAACTCACATTACATTTGACCAATGATAACATTATATAATACAAAATTATATCTCACCGACTGACATAGTAAATCTCGAAATTAAAATAACCTTTGAAAATACTATGTATCTCCTATACAAGGTTATTGTGAAAAGGGGTATAAATCCGCCAGGGTTTCAACGTGTCAATGTAGGCTGCTATATTGCAGATATAATTATTACGGAATGCGTTTATTTTGTAGTCCGTACAGAAAAATATAATAGAAAAAATGTACAACCCTATCGTTATGCCTTACATTCTAAATGTTTGTGAGCGACGTTGATATTGGGGTTGTCTCACCTTTATTTTTTTTAAACTTTGAAGTGTCACACTAGAACTATTGACTTTTGTCGAAGTTGCAGAATGCAAATTTTCCGCAGTCATGGTCCGCAGTCAGTCATTTTGCAATTACACATCCTTTCGAAATAACCTTGTGTAAGGCCATATTATTATTATTTATTAATCGTTATAATAAAATACGTGTCACACATACGTAACTAAGACGCGTTTTACAGAACGATAACAATTTGGCATCATGTTGCATTTTGTACCCACTTATTTTGCATTAGATAACATTTTAAAATATTCACAGAACAATTAAAAAGAAATCAAATGAGATATATACGGATTCGATTTGACGTTTCTCTGACTCATGACTCTGCCCTCATCTTCGAAACTACTGTACCTAGACCGTGTTCCTGAACGGTTCCTACTCAATTGTTCTATTTATTTGAGAATAGTTAGAAAGAAATACCGCTGTTCATCACATACAGTGGCATCGCTTTCTAACAGTACTCAATCAGAGATTCTTACTTTCTGGAATAAGGGCCTTAATGTCGTTTCCTATTCACATAAAGTGGATTGAATTGATATTATCTACTTATAGTGGTAAGTATTTGTGTTTGCAGATGGCGAAGCAGAATCAAATAGTTAATCAAATGTTCCTCATTTTTTATGCTTTTCACCCTTTATACGTATATTATCCATTCTAGTTACTTATACTTTGACCGTCTTGTCTAGGTTATTTTGTTGTAATTCTTTTAAGTTGTCTGTGAAAAAAGAAATAAGTAAATATTTATATATTTAAATTTCTAAATTAATGTACACAATGTACTTATACTAAACATGTTTTGTGTATTAGTATAGTTAAATGCATTCGTTAACGAATACGTACATTACAGTTTAAAGTATTAAGGGTGAATTGCACCAACTTTAAACACGAGTTAAGGAACTGACATCTCACTTGCGTCAACTGTTTAATAGTTGGTCCAAGCGAAATGTCAGTTCCATAAATCGAGATTTAATAGTTGGTGCAAGTCACCCCTAATATAAGGTTATAAATAAAAAGTCATCATGCCAATTGCATTTCTATAAATATAAATTCTGTCGTAAACTATAAACGAATAATCAAAAGTTACTATAGAGTTTTTCAAAATTATTAGCAGTATAAAATAATGTTTATCACCTCAAAATAATATGAAGGATTAGATATACAGCTGAGAGCAATTACAAGCAGTTTATCTACGAATAAAAAATCAGATAAATAAAATAATAAAATATAGGTCCTACAAGAAAAAAATGGCCACATAATATTATCTTCATACATACATGTCACCACGCTGTATTCCTAACGGGGTAGCCAGAGAGGACGGAGCGCCAAGTGTCGCGGCCCTTATATACTTCTTTCGCTTCCTCAAATCTCGTCATTCTCCGCACACATTTTCGCCTAGGTATGCGAGTGCTTTTGATATTTCTGTCAACCAACACTCTGGCTATTTGATTTTTATATTATCTTCATAACATATTAAGTTCCGGTGTGCGTATCTTCGTAATTCTTCTCCACCTAAGCTACTTGACCGATTTTGATGAATCATTTTTTTTACACTTATGGGGTCACCTGGATGGTACTTAGCTATAGTTGGACTTGGTAGGTAGCACCTGAAGTCGAGAGATCCAGAAAAGTTTTTTTTAAATTTTAATTTTCCGACCAAAGTTTTTTGATATTATATTGGATTTTTCATGTAAAAACATATAATCCCATTAATTCCACGTGGACGAAGTCGCGGTAGAAACTAGTCTAATATATTTATTTAATACATGCTTATTACTAAAACTATAATTTGTACTAAGTAAGCATATTAGGTAGGTATTTAACATTTTTATAATATTATAGCGATTTTTAATTCGCGAATTGTTTTTAAAATAATTTATAGCTTGTGTTTAAATAGTCATTAGATTTGAACCGTCGCGCTATTGATTTTTAAAAGTCATTAAATATCAAGCACATACCACATTTTACATTAAATAATGACCAGTGGGTAAATACGATCGAGAAACACAAGGTCGCTACTTTCAAAATGATATCGTTCAATATTCTGTTCATGTATCACGCGTAATGAGATTTTATAATGATAAGCCGGGTTGCACTAAAATAACATGGGAGAAGCAATTCTATGCCATTATTTATTATTGCTATTAAAGCCATATTGTGAAAATTAAAACTTTGGGTATTTTGTTCCATCATTCGCAATATCGCAATAATTTCTCATTACTTCTGAAATGTAAGTTACAAATAAAGTACAATAACTGCCATATAACGTCTAACACGGTCACGCCTCGCTTCACATTCGCATTTATGATTATCATGGCGTGTGATTTGCCATGAAAAGCGTGGTTGCGGATTACATTCACCTTATGACGAGAGAGGCTTCAAGCGTTTCCATTTTATACCAAATAAATTCGCTTCGAGACGCCTTCGGTTCGGCTTCTGTTAGAAAAGGTCTTCATCCCTTGGTCAACTACAGCCTAATCAGGAGAATTGTACGACACAATTTGTCCACATTGTTCCACACTTTCAACGATGCTGGATATATGAATGTATTACTCAGCTTACAATCTAGCTGGCCCGTTGGCGTAGTGGCATATGCATCTGATTTCCAAGCTAGGGTCTCGGGTTCGATTCCCGGTCAGGTCAATTTAGTAAACGAACTTTTCTAAATTGGCTTGGAGTCTGTGTGTTACTGGGAACTCCCTCAGAGTTCGTTGTGTAGTACCCATAGTATAAGCTTACTGCTTAGTTTGAGGTTACACAATCTGTGTAATTGTCTGGAGTATTATTATTATTATATTATTATTATTATTAAATCTTCTTACTTCAGCATTGGTCTTCTTTGACTTCTACTACCTCTCAAAATTTTCTTCTCCATCGTTAATCACTCGTTCTTTCTAAATTGTGCATATGAAACGCATAAAACTGATTTCCTATTACAATTTGGTATATTCAGTAAGAGGTTGTTTTCGATTAACTGCAAATTATACAAACGACTTTAAACAGCTACTCGTTATCCTCGATCAATGCCAAGTAACTTCACCTTCCATGTATTCACAGCTAGTTATTTTGCGTAGACATTTTAAAAGGCGACTCCTGTGTGGGAAGAGGCAATTAAGGTGCTTGGGTCAAATAAGAACAAGATTTTAGTCTTTTTTAATTCAAATTCTACTCTTTCAAAAATGTTTACGGAACCCTAACCTAAGGTGACGCATTGGAAATTTTGGCTGCAAGGATCTTAATTTTTCTAAGTGACTACAAAACGTGTGAAAGTGGTATTTGGTAACTTGATTCTTCATTTCATTGACCTAATTTTGCCAGTTTCGTTACACGATTGGTTAACTTTTGTAAAAGGATAAAAATATCAAAGAAACCTCTTTTAAAACGGAGATTTACATCTTTCGGAGTTACGGAACCGGTTTATGTTTCTAAATTTTCTGTATAGTTTAATCTAAACACACTTCAAAATGCCAGTTGAATTTTTAAAAATTAATTATAGTTTTTATAATAAACGAAAATAACTGTTTTTTCGTATTTTTGGTTTGTATAGCACAGATTCAAACTATTGTTTATCACTGCGTCACCTTAAAATATCCGGCATGCTCTTGACGGTTTTTTTTGTATAATCAATATAAAAACACGAATTTTAAGCTATTAAATAAACTGCAAACTTGTACTATGAGTGCCACATAAACTGAGGATACATCCAATAACATCCACGTTAGACCCAGAGAAAAGTTCATTGCAAGGGATTTCTAGTTTAAAAGGCACGTATACCTTACGTCAACAGGTCAGTCATGTCATGTTACTCATGTAGGACTCAACGAACGTTCAGCCAAGCGTTTTGCATTCAACTACTAACTGACATAGTAATCCACTGACTTGAATGTTGAAATTACAGCCTTGATTAAACACAACACTTCACTTTTGTAAAATGATGCCTTATTTTAAAGTATCGTACCGTAATTGAAAATATGGTACACTTTCGGAATCAATGTTTGTCTAACGCAAACGTTTCTCTCAGAAGTTATTTGGAACAATTAGTAGATAGTATCCCTAATGTTTGAATATTGAGAGCTAGTTTTTCGAACTTAAATGAAAGTTTCTTTTACCTTATGTATTCATTTATCTAGGAAAAGAGACATTATTAAAAAGAAACACTTAAGATATTTAAAAGAAATTTAACTAATATATTATGATTTATGACTCCTGGAACGAGTATTCCGGAAATGTTCAGACTATGATTAACGCAGAGATTTAAATTTGAATGTCTTTGGTCTAACGTCTAACATAAAAAAATATTCAATTGATTCAATCATAGCATACAGTTATGATATATTTGTTCAAGTTAATATAAGTAAAGATGTAAGCAAAAGCTATATTTTTTTTCTTTTGTAATACATTTTTTTGAACAAAAACTGCACAAACATAAACCTATGTGGTTATTTTTGTGTGCAGCTATTTAATTTATACCATATGCATTACATACATACTATACTATAGGTACATTAAACGTAACATAGGTACACAATAACACATACAGTATAAAAACTTTAAACAATTATGTGGGTAGGAATTAATTATAATTTGTAGCTTCAGGTAAGAGGCGAAAAAAATTTGTGGCGACGCGACGTCACATTCAAAGTAAGCTCTTTTACTCCCGTGTTTGACGTCACGATTTTTTTTTTGGGAAGATTTTTTAATTAGTATATTTAATGTGCATAAAGGTGAAGTATTCTATACCAATCTATACATGTAGGTCATTCTATTGGGTAGGCTGGCTTTTTCTCACACATCAGTTGAGACGTGGATAAGGAATAAAAATTTAATATATTTTCAGTTAAGTGACCTTTTAGGGAATATTATTACTAAAATAATTGCAGCTTTTCAGCTGCAATTATGTATTTGTATGATTGCAATGGCAATTTGTATGATTCGAAGATATTAATTTTTAGAAAAGTAATTGCTTTCAATACACAAAATAATATACGGAGTTATACGCAAGCTGAAACAAAATACATCTGTATTGGTATCCTATTCTTCATTGTTTTTAATACAAAATATATCTGTCTGCTCTGTCCAAAGCAGTATAAAAAGTAGGCAGTGCAGTCGTCAATAAGTTGATAATGAATACGTACTATAGTTCCAAAGCAGAATTTCACCTTTCATTTCGGTATCCAATATCCGATGTATGTTATTACAACAGTACATAGTAAGCGAAAACAGTTTATCCGACATTTTTTCTTGACACCATCTATTATGTGACGGTGATCAGGACATCGTATAAGCTGTAGTTAGTTATTTAGGTAAATAGCACCAAGGACATACAAGTACAGAGTAAATAGTCGTACAAAGACCAAGTTCTCTATCAACCATCTATCAATATAAAAAATAATAAAATTTAATCTATTATCATAGTGTTGCCCTAAATTGAACTATTTTTGAATAGAAATAAAGATTCGTTTAATTCGGTAAAACTTAAACTGACCGTAGATACATACCTAGAATTTGTAAATGTACTTCACCTGATTTCTCGGGTACGAGAGGTACGAGAAACGGGAAATGTCCTTATTTTTTCAGGGAAGCATGATTTCTTTTATTATTTATAACATTCAAATAATAATATCACAAATACCAAGATATTACTCATCATACAAGTCTTATTGAACTGCTGTCATCTTTGAGTACAATAAAACTTACCCAAAATTAGACAATTTATTAAGATTATCAGTAAAATAAGTAAGTAATTCATATGTTTATACCTTTATAAACATATGTATGTACGGACACGCCCTTGGAGTTGTCAGCTGTTGCTTTACAATTTTAAACTAGTTGAATGTATGATAAATATTATTTATGGATCGTTTTCAGCTATCAATTTATAACTGTAAGTAATTTTATTCGAGTTCAATGCAAAGAAAGCTTTGACGTTAAATATAAATTCATAAATCGTATCATAGTTTTTCGATCAGCTCATATCAATATGCGCAAAACCATCGCCACCTGTACGAGTGGCCCAAATTCGACCGTCGCATCATCTGCACCGCGTTCATCGGTGAAAGTGACAAGCGAATGACGAAATTTGGAGAAGGTATTGTTAAATGCTGTATCATCTTTATATTAATACGTGAAGAGAAAACTTTGTACCCCTTTTTAGACATATTGCGCGTACGGAAGAGTGTGAGATTTGGCATAGTTAAAGTTCATATGAAGAGGGAGTGTAAAAAGCTAAAATTTATATATATATATATAATTTGTGTCACAAATATAACAAATGAAATTAAGTATTCATTTTATACGTTCATACCGCCAATGTCAAACACATAATAGTTATACTGACAATGACAAACACATAATACTTTGTGGTCAAACAGTCGCGTAGAGCAGAGATTTGCACAAGAGTTTTCAAAATGTGACTTTAAAAGGTTAAAATAAAAATTTAAAAATTCAAAGAGGTAATGCTGCCAGTCTGCCGGGCACTCTGACCAATGACAGCTTTCTAAGCGGAAACTTTGAGGAAGTCTATTAATTAAGATAATGTATAGTTTTAAGTTTGTAAATATTAATGATAGGATATGTATACTTTTTTGTTATAAATAAACTATCTATAGTACCTAAAAAAACCACTGAGACAGAAAATAATAACCCCTTTTCCCCGTCCGTTTCACGTGAAATGCCCCGTATATCCCCCGTATATATGTACTATAATATTTGCAAATAGCATTTTTCTCGCGTCCGTGCCGCAAGCATAGCGTGACGTTATTATTTACAGTAACACTGACCGCTCCGGTCAAGGTTACGCGCGAATAACTATATCGGACACAGCAATGTATACAAACTGGATTTCACATGAGAATAGGTGCTCACAGAGCTTTTGTTTCGAAGTGTAGCACGCTTGTTGAATTTTTATATGATGTGTTGTAAAAACCCACCACAAATATCTTAATCAATCACAAAGTCAACTTGTACATGCGAGTGTATGATTAGTTCAAATATCATTGAAATATAGAATCGAATGAAGTTACAAAATAAGCAGTTTCAATAAAAACACCAGAACGTATGTTTCAAAATTTTCGAAAAATACGTTTTGGTATTTCTCGAAATCGAAATCGATTACATTGATCGAAAATTGATAGTTATTACATTTCTACGAGAAGCAGGTAAAATTTGAAGACTTTTTTAATCGATTCCTAAGCTTGTTACCCTCTAATAATTTATTACAAGTAGGTAAAAAAGTACATACATATCCTAACGTTAATATTTACAAACTTAAAACTAACACATAAACTAAACTAAACATATTATCTTAAATAATTGTCTTTCTCAAAGTTGTCGCTTAGAAAGCTGTCATTGCTTAAGATGCCCAGCAGAATGACAGCATTACCTCTTTTAATAGCCAAAATGATTCGTTGGCGGAAGAAGCTGCCAGCCCGGCAGTCTCCCGAAGCCTCGACCAGTCTCTTATAAATATCAGAAACCAGTCGATGAGTTTCGGGGCCCCAGGGATTTGTTAATAATTAATATGATTATACAGGTTGTATATGAAAACGGGACAGTTACTTTAATGGATGAAAGGGCATAACTTTAGTATGTAGTTACAAAAAGAATTATCGAAAAAAACGTATCCGTTTAAGAGTTATGACCGTTTTAATTTTCAAGTGTTATCCCCACCATTTCTCGTAAAATGGGTTGATCTTACGTATTTCTTTATTTTGTAATAATTTCATCCGTTACTGAAATACCACTGTTACCACTCGCAAACTGGACAGAATTATTTTCGAAAATGGTGTTCAGGCTGTATTTCAGTAACGGATGAAATTATTACAAAATAAAAAAAAACGTAAGATTTAAAATCTGTAACTGTACACGATCAACCCAATTTTACGAGAAATGGTGGGGATAACACTTGAAAATTAAAATGGTCATAACTCTTAAACGGATACGTTTTTTTCGATAATTCTTTTTGTAACTACATACTAAAGTTATGCCCTTTCATCCATTAACGTAACTGTCCCGTTTTCATATACATCCTGTATAATCTTTAAACAAAATTAAATCTTTCTCTCTTATTTTAACTCTTTTTAAAGCCTTATTTTTGAATTTAAATTTGAAATAAATCTTTTTTTTTTCTTTCGTGTTACCAACTTATATCTCTATGCCAAATCTCAAATTATAAGGTGTAAAGATAACGAACTACGATCTGTAAACATACAGACAAATATGCCGAAACTATAATAAGGGTTCGGTTTGTCATTTTGGCTATGGGACCCTGAAAAATGAATAGTTGTGATATGATATCGACGCATCCATTTATCGGACGTCAGTTTCAACACATCGACTATACTTAGGCAATATTTCGTAAACTAATTACCTATTAGTTGCTGATTACCATTCACTCATCCGCTGTTAAGTGAACAAAAGGTTTTTACGAAATTTTAGGTTTTAAATAAATATTTTTGAATGTCTTTGTTTGCCTTAACTACGCATTTCTATATGCATTCACAATAATTTTAAAAATCATTTTCAATGTTAGTACATATTTAATCTTAATTACATTTGAAAAATCTTAAAGTATACTATACATTATTACACCAACGATAGTCGGGAACCACAAGATATTCTTTGGAGAGATGTGCTTAGGCTACTTCGGACACAAAAATACTCGTCAAAATAGATTAGGCGAGGGCATATCAGTGGCATATCAATACCAGTGAGACGATAGCAAACAATAGATAACTAAGTAATTAGGTCACTATACATAATAGGCTACGCCATGGAGTACTCAACCTATAGAGTAGCAATGTCATTTATTTTGTATGAAACCAATTTACGTCTAAACAAAATTAAACTTTAAAACAGAACGCAGTAACGTTCTGTTTCAAAGTTTAATTTTTGCTGTTTTAGCCACATCACCAAATAAAACAATAAGCCGTTACATAAATATTTAAATATCTGCTGGAATATACAGAGATGTACACATCGGTCCAGTATTGGTTATGTACTTACTACTTAATGCGAGCGAGAGTTGATATTTGTTAGTGTAAATAAACTGAGCAGTGGTAAATAACATGATCCGATATTTCGTCTCTATAGGTTGAGTGCTCCATGCTATACGTATGTATACGCGAATGAAGACTCGAATGACTCGGGTTAAAATAAAACTCGAGGCTACATGTAAATGTTGCATACTTATGCTTTTATTCCCAATATATTTTTTATATTTTTTAATTTAAAGTCGAATTAAATTAATTGTAAAGAACTATCATAAGATAGTATTTAATTTATTTAAAATTTCCTAATAAGCGAGTATTAATACTGTAGAAAAACATAAAAATAAGAGACAATATACTTAACATGTGTTTAGTTAGAGCTGTTAGAGTATCACGCAATAGTTTTGCGTCCATAAATAAAATTTGATTGAGTAAACCTTCGTAAAATCTTTTATTACTTATACATTTATGTAGCAATAACTTGTAAATATACAACGTACATAAACTTTAACTTACCACGTCATAATGAAATATATTTTCACGCTTAGTTGTGAGATGAGTGTATAAATATACGACATGACTCGTAAATCTTTGTTTCTAACCATTTCTAACTTTTAAGTTACCCAATAGGTTATTTCAATGTGTACCTCATTATTCAATAAGACGTAATCTATTGTTTAAAGATATTAATTTCTCATTTTGTTTTGTATCGAAGTTGTGTGAACACAGTCGTCGTGCCGTTGATATGTGTTCGCTGCTAAGAAAATTATAAATAATCTTTTCTGAAAATGATCTATTTATATCACAATGAAAACATTTATTAAAAGCTATATTCAGGATAAAGATTAATATTTATTCATGAAATTCAATTAATAAATATTGTTAGTTTTAAAATAATAATAACGTAATAGTAGTAGGTAATGATAATTAATAGAAATAATAATAAATAACAAATAATCATTATAAAAATCAGCAATAATGATAATTATAATAACAAAAGTAATAATAGTCATTTCAGATAGCTTTAGTGGGACCGACGTATACTGGAAATTATGATATGCTATATTTGTATTATAGTATACATATTGTATATGTACTTCTAATGTTAATGTTTCAATGCTATAATGTTAATTATAATATAAAATTATGTAGTAAAATAAATGGCTTTTTATTTTTCTATTTATTTTTATTTATATTCAGGATATAATCAGATTTATATGAAATTTCGGGTTGTTAAATGTTTTGTGATCTAATTTTGACACCCCTTGTATTTGAGGATGAATTAGATTGAAATTGAATTTCCAATAATGCCTTCTTAGCACTTGCGTTAACACAAGGAACCTTTGAATAAAACGTTAAGTTTCTAGACGCAACGGTTTGGCCTCTGTTGATATGTATATCAGTCACTCAGTCTGTCAGGAAAAAACAAATGTAGATCCAATAGTACATACACATAAAAATCACGTAAAGGTTTTGCTGTTAATCATTTCTTTATGAGTTGTAATAGTTGTTTCTCCTCTTACTTAGTTATATTGTAATTTTTATTGACTATTGTTGATCGGAAAACGGTGAAAACGGTTACCGCCAGTGACTCACAGTGAAAATGAAAGGTCGGAAACAATGAAGACATTATAACGAAATGGGTAAAATTTATTTTGCATCACGATTTTAGTTGAAGCAAAATCTTATATAAATATTTCTGTTTTATAAAAAGAGAGGGCAAAAGAGCAAGCGAGTCACCTGATGAAAAGCGATCACCGTCGCCCATTGACACCCACAACGTCCGGGGAATCACGGATGCGTTGCCGGTCTGTAATGAAAGGAGGGGAGAGGGGAGATGGGCCATCGGCAATCTCACTCATCAAACGAAACACAACATCAATAGATGCTGTTATTTCACGCCGATATTCTGCGAGAGGGTGGTATTCCACCGGGCGAGCCGGCACAATTCGTGCTGCAATGCGGCATGGTTCTACCACACCACACAAAATATAAAATAGTACTACAATTATTTCTATAAGTTTGTATATAACACATTCAGTGTATATTTGACATGCTTGTTGATCTTAGAATACTTTGCTCAGCCTTGTAGCCCGGTCCAGAGAATAAAACTTGTGTTTCTCGCTTGTCGTAAGAGCCGACTGTAAAGAGCCCTTCAGGATTGCAGGCTATCGGGGTGGGGGCTTCTATCGTCTATCCATTCGACCCTGAGAATGACAATGGCACGTGTGGTCAGCACTGTCGTGGCTCTTGGCGCTGGTAGGGTGAAGAAGGGCTCTGTGGCTGCACCATTGCATTCCGTTCCGTATGAGATCCCGGACCCGCCCTACAATACGCTGAGTACGATCACTGCAGTACGTGTAGTGGATAAAAGCCCCACAACACACATACAACCCACATTACTCATCTCTCCACCAGAGAGTTGAAAAGCGACTTTTTGAATAGTTGATATTATGTATGTGGATACTCGCATACCTAGGCGATAATGTGTGAGAAGAATGATATGATTTGAGGAAGCGAAAGAGGTATGTAAGGATCGCGACGCTTGGCGCTCCGTCTTCCCATGACTACCCCGTTGGGGATACAGCGTTAAGATATGTATGTATATGTATGTATGTATATGGATAGTTAGTATGATCTTATGAAACCCATTACCTTTTATGATCTGTCTAAAACATAACATAATTTTGTACGAGAAAATTGAAAGATTAAAAAGAGTTTCCTTTTTTATTCTGTGACTTTACACGTTTCTGTTTAGTGCTATGCATTTTACAATTTATTCTTACTACAATCCGATACAGATTACTGTGATTTTTTAGAGATTTTAAGATGAAATAGAATTATTTACTGGATAAAAAAATTAATTCATACTATAACATAAACTATAACATAATATATTAGCTACATATATTGCCCCACAGATCATAGAAGTCGCCAAAGCAATAAGACTTACTATAAAGAGCTTATTGGTATAGGTGACGGATCAGCAACCTATGTTATTATCTAGTTCAGCTTTACTATCTCATTTCTGAAAACGGTATACTGAGCGTCGAGATACACTGTTCATCTCCGAAAAAAATTACGTAAAAGCAAATATGATTGTAAAATTATTTTAACCAGGTATTTTCCAATGTAAGAGATTGTCATGGACAAACTACATTTTATATTATGAAAAGTATGTAAGTACAGTATTATTATCATCATTATTCCTGTAATTCTATTGAAATTTTATTTTAACTTATCAAATATATTAAGATGAAACGATTTCTGTAAAGAATTATTATAATATATTTACCAACTTATAACATTCCACTTCATAATCTTAAAATCTAAACCCCTTCGACCCCTTTTATTATTTTAATCGTTTTAAATCTCATCTTAATAGTACTTAACCAGTGTTATTATTTGTCATTAGGTGGCACATGCGTGTCATTAAATGAATGGATGTTATGTGATTACTAAGACCACAGTACTTCAGTACCATTCTTTAAGATTATCTCAAACATAATGTATCTCTAAATAACATGCTAGTATAGAGACGCCGGAGATCTCCGTCCTCACAGGCGCAGGCGACACAGTCCATACATAAAGTTCAGCGCAAACAAATCTCACGGCACGCGTGCGTGTTTTTTTACATGAATGCATCGCACATTCATTTATATACTCATGCACTGTGTACAAAAACTGTGGTTATTATGTTTAGTAGCCACAGATTTGCTATTTATTATAGACGGCGTTTTTTATGATAATGATAAAATAAAGAGTAAGTTTGAAAGAGGTGTTGTTTTTTTTATTTATTTGTTTCTGCTTCCCCTGACCTACTACATCAGACTTTCTTAATTCTTTTCTATTCGTTTCCACTTTCCTATTTATAATTTATTTATTCTACCTTATTTTATTATTACATGCTTCGATTAATCTATTCTTATTCTACTATTACCTAGGATTCTTCTTCATACTAAATATTTATTCAATATTCTTTATAGGCTAGATAACTGCTCTTAAATGTGGTATATATTCTATACATAGTATTAAAATAATTAAACATTTTGAATACGACTGAGGTAAAAATAATTGACATTCATTGACAAAAACCGAGTTATTGGGTTTTGAACTTGTAGGGGGAAATGTAGGGGGATGAGCTAGAGGGAGATAGCATTACATAGGTGTGACGTCACAAAGTCACAATGACAATGTACAGCGCTAGGAGCGACAGAAATGGAATCTATCCTCAATGTATACCAACTACTAAAGTTTAAAAACTTATAAGTCTTATGTTTTTATTGTATTTTGAATATTTTTTCACAGTTTTGTTCACAATTACTTAACTTATCTTTTAACTAAATTGTTAAGAAATAGTTATATAGCCTATTCTAATTACATTTTTTTTTTCATATAAAAGAGAGGGCAAACGAATAAGCGAGTCACCTGATGGAGCAACTGCCGCTCATGGACACCCGCAACATCCGAAGAATCACGGGTGCGTTGCCGGCCTTTAGGGAAATAGGGAAAGAACGGAAACGAGGGGGAGTGAGTGATGGGCCACCGGCACTTTCACTCACCGAACGAAACAAAACAGTAATAGATGCTGGTATTTCACGCCGATATTCTGTGAGAGGGTGGTATTTTACCGGGCGAGCCGGCCCTTTTCGTGCCGCAATGGAACTTGGCTCTACCGCCGTTAACGTTCATCTTTTCCTACTCTAATTACATTTCTTACAGCAGAGGTTGTTCACACCGGATGTTTAAAACCACCTCTTCAATCTGAATCGAACGTGATTTTTTTAATATTTAGAATGTTGTCATCACAACAGGCCGCATTTTAGTGTTTTATTTATAAGGATATTTGACATTGTCAATCATCATTACTAGTGATGAGCAAAATTGGTCTTGGTCTTGCAGTCTTGGTCTCGATCTTGCGAAAATGCAAGACCAAGACCAAGACCAAGACTACAAATTTTTGAGCAAGAACAAGACCAAGACCGAATGAGCAAGACCAAGACCGATACCAAGACTATTACAGTCTTGGTCTTGGTCTTGCTTTGCTCAAATTTGCGAGGAGGAATGGACAATTTTGGAAAAAAATTATAAATTTTTAATTAATTTCAAAAATTTATCAACAACGCTTGGCGGTGATAAATATGTAACGCTTCCTTTTGTTATAGTTTCGTTTAATATTTTATTGGATAGGATAGAAACTATAACAAAACAACTCGATGGTAAAATTGAGCGTACCGCAGTTGCAGCTCATTTTGGGTTTTCAAGCTGCAAGAGATAAAATGCTTAAACATTATGCAAAAACTAATTGGATATATTGCACAACGTTGATTTTGGATCCTAAACATAAATCTGAAACATTTGATCTAATGTCTTGGGGATTGGAGATCAAAAGCGAAAGTGTCAATAGGTTTGAACAACTGTATGAAAAGTATCGACTTCAGGAACCAGTTGAAGAATCATTAATTTACACAAATGAAGAATGTCAGGATGATGAGGAAGCTATAGATTTTAATAAATTATATTCAGCTCCATCTTCTTCATCAGCTTCTCAACACTCACTCAAATAAAGAGTTGGAACAATATCTAAGTCAACCTCGAGCTGTGAGCAACGAAGATGTATTACATTGGTGGAAACGTCATCAACTACAATTTCCGATTTTGGCAAAAATGGCTCGAGATTTTTTATCGATTCCGGCTACATCCGTTCCAGCTGAAAGATTATTTTCAAAAGCCTCTCTTGTGATACGGAAACATCGCAATAGATTGAATAATGAGGCGGCTCGATGGCTATTATGTATAAATTCGTGGTCATCAATTAAAAAATAATAAATATATTAATAATTAATACAAATATTAAACTTTATAGATAAGATAACTTTTTGATATTATTCGATTGTAGTAAAATAAAGTTTTAAATTAGAAATATATTGCATTTAATTTTTAATTTGTACCTATAAAAGACCTGAAAAATTCGCCAAAAAGTTACATGTTGCAGACTAAATGATTGAGACTAAGACTGAATACGCAAGACCGAGACCAAGACCAAGACTGAATAGACGAGACCAAGACCAAGACCAAGACTACAAATTTTTGAGCAAGAACAAGACCAAGACCGAATGAGCAAGACCAAGACCGATACCAAGACTATTACAGTCTTGGTCTTGGTCTTGCTTTGCTCATCACTAATCATTACTGAAACCATAATAGAAACTGCATACTGAAGGGATAATAACTCCAATTCCAATGCCGCTCCAATTGACTACCTGCGTGGCGCAACGGCTTAGCGCGTCGGAAAGTAAAAACGGGGGTTGCGGGTTCGATTCCCATCCCGAGTCTGGGTGTTTATGTATAATATGTATATATTTACAAAAGAAAAGTATATAAGTAGTATATCAGTTGTCTAGTACCCATAACACAAACGCTATGCAGCTTACTTTGGGACTAGATGGCTCTGTGTGAAATGTCTGGGTATATTATTATTATTATTATTAATAAAGCAGCAATTTGCGGAGCTAATACATATAGAAAAAATATAAAGGTTATTTGCGTGTTCCTTGTTTAAAAAATCTACATTAATATGAAATTTGCGACCCACCTTGACTTCGTACGAGTGTTTTGTATTTCAACTTTTAAATAATGGCTTCTAATGTGGAGGTGCAGTGTACTAATGTGGCGTCAGTGTCCGAATGATTTGGACACATATATATGACGATTATTTTAACGCGCTTTGAAATTTAGAGTTCATCGTTCCGAAAAATGCATTTGGCAATATTTTAGAAATGCTTTTACTTCACATTAAATGTAACGTTTTTTATTTTATTGAAAGAATAACCTGCCGTGAAACTTCGAAAACAAAATAATATTTTTTCGAATTCACGAACATACGACACGCATTAAGGATGTGTAAGCATCTAAATTCTACCTAACTACCTATTTATATTTGGTCTGAGCCTATCTAATAATATCTACTTTTAATTCCATCTATTCGAAAGACAATGGTTGGACCTTCGATAAGTGCGACTACAATAAGTCTTTTTACTTAGGGCTGAAATGAGTTTGAATGAGGAAGACGACATGATCATTGTTCCTTTCTGATTCCGCGATTATTAATGTAGACACCTATTAATTCATAATTATAAATGGCATAGCAAGAGGTCAATTTAGAACATGTTTTTTTGATGATTGAGAGTTCCCCAGCAGGGCATACATTTTACGTGATTGTCAGCTAATTATTATCATTTTAAAAACGAGTGATGTGGAAGTTAACTGCGCTAAATAACTATGTGCTTAATTTATGTGAGGAAACAAACGTGTTACACGCACAATTACATAAGGAAAACTGGTACAATTTGTAAACTTTACAAACTGTAGAAAGTGTTTTGCTGTTACAGGTGGTACCGGTTCTGTTACCGTAATCCTGTCAACTGTGGCCATTGTCTAGATCAAAATAACACTTATTAACTGAGCCTTGATGAGAGATAGCCTAGACTCTTTGAATAAACACAAAATCCTTGCTGATTTTTAGTGTTCCGTTCAAGATTTATAATTTTTTTCCTTATTTTCCTTACAGTCAAAACTTACGTATAAAAATTACTTCGTTTATAACATAAATACAATACAAATACCTGTATAATTTTTATAGTTAATGAAGTTGATGTCAAACTTTACAAGCTCGTACTTTTTGTCGTTGTTTATTGGTTTGGCACCAACTTTAATGACTGTCTTTAATTACATTGTAATATGTATATTAGTTATTTGTATCGTATTTATGAGGTTCGTTTTGTACTTGATTTCTGATTAGTAAAAATTAATTCTTTTGTAGTTACTAGTGTTATTATGTTAAAGTTGGTTTAATTTTATTCTAAATTGGTTATTTAATTCTTCTTTTCGAGTGGTTTTGTAATAAATAAATATCTAAGGTACGTCTACAACAAACTTTTTTATTAATAATGAAGTTAATAATAATATACTCAGACATTTCACACAGCACACAAGTACAAGAATTATTAAAATAAATAAATCGTCGAGCTGCTCTTTTGTGAAATAGTACTCCGTTATCAGATCTGAACTCTATGGGACTATTTTACACATAGAATTTTTTAAATAAAAAAGAATCATCACGAAGTCCATTAAAAATGAGTGTACAAATGACGAAGAAATCACTAAACATACAAAAAAGAAAAATAAAAAAAAACCGACTAAATGAGAACCTTCTCATTTTTTTTAACTCAGTTAAATAAGAACGAAACACAAATGCAAATGCCTACAGTAACGTATGCCTACTATTGCTTAAAAACTAAAAACTATCCAAAGGAAACGCCTCGTATTTTCTTTTAACGGTTATAAATATTGTGTTATAGAATCTGTTTAAGTTGCAAGCTGTAGACATGTTTATCTCTTTTTACAAAAAGTCCAGTCTGACCTATTAATGTGCATAGCCTTTCACTTAACAAAGACGGTCGTGAAAGCAGAAACGTTGCCACACAACATGTGGGTACGGATTTATGTGAGTTCAACATTCTCATAAAACAAAACAAAATAAATGTTCTTTGACCCTAATATGTCAATGATAACTGGAAGTATTATTTGCGATTAGTTTTTGTTGTCTTCATAAGGTTTTAATTGAGAACAAGTTATTAGAGGAAGTCAAACCACTTTCATTTGTAGTAAAAAAGAAAGTTTTGAGATGCATTTTAAGTAATTGCATTATCAACACAAATAAAATCGAAGTATATATAGTATATATATGTAGTAAGTTATGTGTGGTAGAGCCATGCAGTATTGCAGCACGAATTGGGTCGAGTCGCCCGGTGAAATATATACCCTCTCATAGAATATCGGCATGAAATAACAGCATCTATTGCTGTTGTGTTTCGTACGGTGAGTAAGAGTGCCGGTGGCCCATCTCCCCCCTCCCTCTCCTTTCCTTAAAAGCTGGCGACTCACTCGTGATTTCCCGGATGTTGGACACCCGTCCATGGGCGGTGGTGATCACTTTCCATCAGGTAACTCGCTTGCTCGTTTGCGCCTTCTTATACAAAAAATAAAAAGAATAAGTCGTATGTGATATACGACCAGATAGTCATGACGAGACTTTAAAATTTCGCTTTTTGGGTTTTTGTCTAAAAAACTCGAAAAACTAATCCATGAATGTTCTACCATCTGCCATTTGGATTGAGGTTCTGGGGTCTCTTTAGATAATACACTACTAATACTGGTGATAATCTGGGTATATCTGCGTATGGTTCGTTGTGTAAACACCCATAGTTCAAAGCTCGTTTTGGAACTATAGAATTACTTTTATTGACTGGAGAAAAATGTGACAGAGGTCATCGTTAATTTATGAACAACAATAAGCATTTATGGGATTTCGATATCACTATGAACACTGAATACACTTGCGTGCAAATAAAAGTCAGAGTCGCCTAGTCATATTTCACAAATGATTCGTGCTGTCACGGTCAGGTGTGTCAATGGTTACACAATCTGATGCTGTTTTGGCCAATTGCAAAAGTGGGAATAAGTGGCTTTTACCGAATTCTTCGATGGACCTTGACGTAAAAGACGTTTAAGTGTGTGTTAGTATTTCGATTTTTGTTTAAAAAAATGGTCAATAACCTTACACCTACAGGTTGAACCAAATTAAACACAGTTCTCACTAGACCCATGAATGCGAAAACATTAAGTCACAATTTTGTCACGTCTGTTCATATGTTGCAATCCCACTCCGTTCGTACTAGAGTGTATAAACTATTTATTAATAATAATTTAAAATATTTTTGACAGATGTGTAAATGATTTTTTATTTTTATATGAATGTATGTATAATAGCATACAATGTACAAATTTTAAAGACAGCCAATTAGCCTATAGGCTAACCGTATTATGAAGTACATTTTACGCACTACCAAAAAATTTATTCGACACAATTTAGTCGACACAAGGACAAGTACATTTTTATTAAATAACTAGCGAATCGGTTTTGCACGGGTAGGAATTTTTTTAGCCCATGTTATTTGCTGATAATGTAGCTTTCTATAGGTGAAAGAATTTTTGAAATCGGTAAAGTAGTTTTTGAGTTTATCCATTACATACAAACAAACAAAGTTTACTTCTTTATAATATTAGTACAGTATAGAATAATATTCGTTTTTTGCTTTTAAATTCTTCGAAAATAAATGTATCAAGTTACTGTTCTGGTTCAGAATTTCATATCTGGTTTACAGCCTTTTTATTATACGCGGAAGCGAAACTAGATCGAGAGAAGGGTTAGGCGTTCACCGCTGTTATATGGAACAGGTTATGTGTTCCAGGAACTACGAGATAAATTGTGGACTAAGTGGTATAATTAAAGGTTTAACGATTTTGATTCACAGCAAATATATAATACAAAAGTGGTACTTACCTTGTTCACTATATTCGAATCATTTAAACTTTGACCGTCTTACTACAAAAAAGATAGACACGGCGTAGACTATGTTCATATGTAAACACAAGCTGGAGCTAGTTTAACGTGTGACTTAAAAGCACTGAAACGCTGTAATATATTGACACTAGCCTTTGCGCTAACGTCATTTTTTATAAGGTTTTAAACTATGTCTATCTCTAAAACTGTGTTTACCTAAACACGTGTTAGACCAATGTTTAAAATATGTTTTGTAGTAAGACGGTAAATGTTTAAAAAAATCGGCACTGAGAAGAACCGAAGAAAAACTCATTAATATCACAATTTATTCCCAAAACATGTCTTTTTACTATAGCGTAACCTGTATAACTGGGATCTCAATGAACCCAGGGTCACTTAAGAAGGCTTTTCATTTACCCAGTTTCGCAAATAGGCAGGTATAATATGACAGTTGTCTTATTAATAAAAGGTCCCGCTAAGCGCTAACTTACCACTATCATAATTCAACGATAACTTTAATTTATCAGAGGCAATTAATAATGTTTATCCTACTAAATCTTAAATAATACTGAAAAACAAAGTATGTGCGGAAGAATTCGAATGTTTGTCAACTTAAACTTGTTATTAAACGCACACTGATTGGATAAGCATACTACAAAGTTAGCGATTTCATTGAAGAAAAAAACAATAGTCTGGAAATAATCTTCTCTGCACACCATTTACTGGCTAATAAATATTGTATTTTAAATAACTATTGTAGAATGATGTTGAAAAAATAATACCAGACTGAGTTTCTTGTCGGTTCTTCTCAGTGTTCAGGTTTTCTTTTCGAACCGAACTAAAATAGATTTGACGTTCAAAAATACCTTGCAATTGAGTTTACTTGAATAAATTGATTTGATTTTGACTTTGTAAACGAACGTGTCACAATCTGTCCAAACCTGATAAATCGTCTTACTTACACAGGCTATTGAGCTACAAAGTCCCAATTATAGAGGTCAAATCTAAAAAATCTAAGAAATTAAATCTCATTTATAAAAGTTTAAAAAATCTCAGTAACAGAGGCAGTCTAATGAAAAAGTGCCGGGACCTCATTGTAAGTATCGGTAATACAAGGTTCTCACATATCTAGGGCCCACTTAACCAGGTTACATTGTATAATATTCTATTAGTTACAACGTTCATAAGGTCAGGTACATACTACACTGAGCTTTAATTTGTCACAATCTTATACAATACTTAAGCACGTGGATGCAGTATAAATCAAGTCAGAAATTAAAAACTAAATAAAGTTCATATTATGAAATTGAGGACACATTTCCATATTTCACATAACATTTTTATGTAAACATATCTAAATATGCAAACTATGGTGTAGTCTTCAAGGTTATTATAAATTCATGTAACAAATTAAAAATTTTGACGTTTTTATCACTGTGCATGAGAAGATACATTTATATATTATTTATTACCGGCTATTGTATAGAAACGATTCCCACGTACATAGAAATGTAACGGGAAAAAGAAAACTTTGCAAGAGAATAACTTAAAGAATCTAATGCCTCTTTTCACCAACCAATGTTAAAAGGTATTCAGTAAATTATTGCATCTCTTAAATATATCGCTTACCTAACTGATTCTTTATCTTAGGTATTCCCTAAACATTGGTGATAACAACATAGCTTTAAATATCACTCAAATCGTGTTAAGGATTACCTAAAACTTAAGACTTATTGGTAAAAGCGGTAATTAAGCTTGCAAATTTTTCATTTTTACAGATAACTTTATAAAAATGTATATGGATAATTGATCCAAGTTACTTAATCCCCATATTAAAATAAAAAAGTATGCGTGTATCCGTGTACGCACGTAAGAAGTTATACTTCTTTGACGTTTTTAAGCAAAACTGGTCACATATAAAAAAAAATGGTCACAATTAAAAAAACTGACCGCTTGAAATAAATTAAATAAAAAATAATAAATTATGTATTACATCGGCGGGCGCAAATTCGTCACACGCTAAAATATACACTCCGATCTGTTTTTTCAAACGCGCCAAAAGTATATATACAAAAAGTATAAAAACGCCTTAAAGTGAAAAACGCTTAATAAAACAATACTGCTAGTTTGCGCCTTGCGCTGACATGCGTAGGACCTATCGATATGGCGCTTGTAATTAAGCTAGGTCAAAGTCCTTACCTCCATCTGTCGCACAAACTTCGAAGGAACGTCTATGGTCCACGATATCGTAGTAGGTACTCAGAGGGTGCTAGGAGAGCTCGCACTCGCACTTGACCGGTTTCTTATATTAAGGGAAAGACGAACGCACAAGCAATCCACCTAATGGTAAGTTTTTTTATACTACTGGGAAGACGAACAAGCAAACAGTACACTCAACTGATGATGAGTGGACTGACTAATATATGGACATTTACAATAACAAGGCCAAAAGCACTTGAGATTGCAAATGTATTGATAACCCTGAGAACTAATATGTTGTGCCCCTTGTGCTAGAACTTTCGCTGGTCTTGCACTCCATGCCGAAGCACGACTTTGTAAGCACAGTTGTTTAGCGACAGGATTAATAATTAAGATTTACTGGCGATCTCGATGGACCTACCTGAAGGACCTACCACCCGTAAGCACTCATATGGCACATTTACTACTTATCCAAAACAGGAAATTAACACGATTACCTTTTATTTTGGCTTGACATTTCGACTGAGTTGCATCGGCCTCAACCTCACCTCAGTCGCCACGATCACATAAAAAAAAAACATAAGCAAAATGCTTCCCTATTGTGTCGTTGAAAAGACGCTTTTTCAACGTCCACGGCATGACGTTATCGTGGACGGAAAAGCGACATATTCATATCAAAATGCAAAAGACTAGATTCTATCCCTCTTGTGTCAGCACCGTATATTTTCCCCTCCACAGCGGAACATAATGGTATCAGAATGAAAGCTAAACATAATATATGCATTGATATTTATGTCGTTGTAACATTGTTTGTGTATCTTTAGCTACTTTTAAGATTGTTACTATTATTATTATTATTTTTTATTGTGTACTTTGTTTTAATAATGTTTATGTCTGTAAAGGTACCTTGTGTGTTGTAGTACTGTAATAAACTGTTTATCTATCTATCTATATAATACATTGCATCAAAATTGAACCATTGTCTTTTTAACCTTGACAATGAAAGTTTGTTTTTATACATATATAGATACAAGTAAGTAGAACAGAAACATGTTTAATAACAACATTGTATTTGATAAAAGTTTAAATGTAGTAACAAACGTATTCATTCATGTTTTTCCCAGTTAGTAGCAGTAGTAGCTAACTTTCTTTCGCTCATCATACAATAGGACATAACAGCCATATTTTATGCGCAGCATTTATGTTTTCGCTACCTTGCAGCTACTTAAAAGTAATAATACTTTATAACTTTATAACAATTCACAACACTATGAACTTGAAAAAAAAACGACACGTTAATAATAAATAATCAATACATTAAAACAAAAAAATAATAAATTAAAAATAATAGAAATTATACAAAAAAAAAGTTAAATAATTTCACATTAAAAAGCAATGAAATTATTATAAATTATTATCATTTTATTTTTATCGGTAAAAAAGGTTACAAATTTTGAAAAATTAAAAAAGATTATATTAGGTACATAACTATTGAATTAATGATAAAAACAGACTTCATAATTTCAGACAACCTATCCCATACTACGAAGTCAGGCAATTAAAATTAAATAAAATATAGACGTGTGGGTGCTGTTTTCATCGAAATGGCTACCGATCGGCTTATCTGATAATAAATGTGTGTCGTATGTACAGGCGAGTCAGGTTATTTGATTTAGCTCAGCATTGCTACCGGGAGACGTAGTCTGGCTCTGGAGTTATTATTTTTAAAATCAAATGGTCCAAGAGAAAAAGTCGATTATTCATTTTACCGAACTATGAATTGAGTGATATATTTTATGGACTTCATTTAACTTAAGATAGTATGTTATTTAGAAGAATAATATTTGTAATCTTGTTCTCGAAAACGGCTCTAACGATTTCGTTCAAATTTACAATAAAGCAGTTTACGGGAGAGCTCGGACGCCCGAGTACTTAAATGAAATGTACAAGAAGTGCTCCGCAGTTTCACTAGCGTTAAATATAGAATTTGCTGATAGCGTGACTACAGCGCCACTTGTCAGATCTTTCTTTTTAGCTACGCAGGAGAAATCTGTACATAGATATCCAGACATCTGGGAGCGAGACTAGTTTATGGGGGGTTTTTACCCAACAAAACTCCTGCGGTGAATTCTACGGAACACAACGGAACCCCTCTCGCACTGTGCCGAAGCAGCTCTCGGGGAGCAGTGATAGAGCCCCCTACACCCTCGCAGTGCCATGATGGCACGGACCGCTATCGTTCTCCTCAGAGTCGAATGGATGGACGATCGGAGCCCCCACTCAGACAGCCGCGACCCCGAAAACCTGTCAGATCCTACCCTATCTATGAGACGTTGTCTCGTCAAAACAAAAAAATATATATCAGGAACATGATCTCTATCGGTTAGAAGTTATACGATAACTAATTTCAACCGACGATTATATGTATGAAGAAGATAAGCCATATTCCTGCATTATAATAAAATTAATCTACCTTGAACATCGCCATGTATAAGAAATACATACCTCCAACTGCGAATTAAAAAAATCCTTGATACGATCTCGTTTGAACAGCTATAAATCTTCATGACGAAAATATCTTTTAAATAAAAATATACACTTAGAATGTGTGTGGCTTGTTAGAACCGCAATTGCATTCGTAATCTAATTGAAATAAATACAAAATAATACTTTCTAATAGACGTGTCTACATTATTCTAGATTTCACAAAATAGCCAAGACGAGATGTTATATTGATGAGATGATATTTACATATCTTCAATTTTTGAACGGCGCAACCTCTCCAACCTTGACAATAATTACGCACCGATTAACTGTTTCATCGATATCGATAAACCAGTTATTTCACACTCAATTTCACTGGTCTGCTCCAATAACGTGCCAATGTTACATTTCTCCTTAATCACAAGTTCTATTGTCATTTCTGATATTAATGTAATAAAAAGTGTTACTGTTATCCTCGTTTGTATTTAAATTGATCTATATTATTTCACCATTATTGATAATTTAATTTTGTCATTATAAATAAATAATTCGGCATAATTATTTAGATGTATTTCATATTTCCTATAATTGAGTTACATAAAAATAACTAATATTAATTAAAAACTATCTCATAAATTAAACCCTACATTACGAATAAAGTTTAAAAATTAAAACTGTTGTTACTAAAATATGTAAACTGAATTATTATCAGTATTAAATAAGGATATTCAGATCAGATAAATATTTAATTCCAGGTATCAAGTACGTTGTATACAATCCATTATGTTATTTTTTGGATAAAACCAAAATTTGTGAGATGAAAAATATAATCAGAATTCCTGTAATTGTTTGTGATAACGGTTTTTGCCATAAAATTAATTTCACAAATAACGAGGTCATTACTATAAAAGATAAACATGTCCAAATGTATAACCTTACCTAATTCACACGTTAACTTAAAACGGCACGTACTTACGATTTCTTAGTTCAAATGTGTGAATTTGAGGAAAATACTTTCACAACACTGGATATTAGGTTGTACAAATATCGAGGAGAATGTCTAACTTGGTCAAATAATATCGACATCAAAATTTCTACTGCGAACATGCCTAAATGCATTTTGTAACTTTCATTTTTATATGGATGTAACCATTTTCGATTTTTAAATTACCTTTTTGAATAACCGAGTAAAATTCACCAAATATTCTTTAAGTATAAACAATGATATACAGTTAATTTATAAAATTAATAAAACGGAGACTCAAGGGTAATGAGAAGGCGAACTTGGCTCTACATAAGAAAAGCTGTGACTTATCGCAATCAAAGAATCGCGAATTTTGGAATCATTCTATTTTTTTTTAATTACCGTTATTTTATTGTATTGAACTTCTGCTCTATTCTTAGTCGTTATTTTACGTTTAATATTTTTGACAGTATTACCACTTTATGAATACCGAAAATTTATATATGTACTTGTGAGTCGAGTTTGTGTTTGTGTGATCAAATGTTTTTATTTAAATATGGGTGTATTATTATTTATATTGATCAGTAAGTAATTAGGTCATTTCTGGTAAGCATTACTACACTACCAAGCTTATGACAGTAAAGTCCAATAGCGAGATTCGAGAATTAAAAAAAACTAGACGCCGCGAAAAATATTGATATTATCGTTAGTTCTAATGAACACATCAGCGTTAAAAGTATTTTATGACATTTTAATTGCGGGAGCAACCTAAATGCATAATATTGCAAAATGTGAGCATACATTAACAAATTTGTCATATAAATTATCATAATGCCGTCAAATGCGACTTTTTACAAAACGTCTTTCGAAACGATCGTAACGTATTGATGAAACGAAATCTATTGCATATCGCTTCAATATCTCGTGTCGAGTAAGTTCGTAGGTCGTATTTAGTAATATGGGAGATCATAATCACGATAATGCATCTAAGTATGAATCTAAATAAAACAAGTAAAAACTTGCGCTTGCGCAACTCCATAAAAGGAAACTAATAAATACAAGTACCTACATTGCATGATTGTCAAATACACACAGTGTTTTTTTAGAATTCATATTATGAAATTTGATTAAGTACTAGCTGGGCCTCGCGGTTTCACTCGCGTTAAATTAGACGTTTTAGCGATAAAAAAATAGTCTAGATTATTTTGAACAGTGCTCTACCTGCCAGTGAAAATCCCGTTAAAATCGGCTCAACCGTTTCGGAGATTAGCCCGGACAAACAAACAAACAAACGAATAGCCAAAATAAAAAAAAACGTGTTTGGATTTTAGTTACGTGCCATATTATAAGCTTAAGAAAAAGCCTTTATTTCGAAATAGTAGACAGATACTTCAATTTTATTCATATGTATAAGCTAGGGACTCGCCCCGGTTTCACACGGGGATTTTGTAATGAAACGTCAATCGGTTAATACAAACTTTCTATCCAACCTTCTTAATAGTTTAGTAGTTATAAACCAAAGCTGTAAACTCAATACACACAAAGACACGGTCATCGCTACTTTGTTTTATACTAAGTACTTACCTTTCATTAAGATTATTAGATAATATTAAATAACCTGAGACAATATCATCATCAATCATCAATATGTGATAAATTCCCAAAATCTTTAGCTATTTTCCCCTCAAATCAATCAATCAATCAAATTTTTAATTCGGTGCTGGTTAGCTGACCGAATCCTATCTCTGGTATATCGTGAGGATGCTTCGTTGAGAGGCGAAACACGTGTCGATTGGTGGTTTTTGGAGTTTGAGCGAAAAATAGCTAAAGATTTTGGGAATTTATCACATGAAATGGATTTCCGCAAAGTAACACCTGAGTCTATACAAAATCATCAATATATACTTACATATTTTATGATAAAATTGTCAGCATCAGTTTGTCTGTTTCTCTCAATGCGTTACGTAAACATTGCAAGACCGATTTGCATGGAATTTTTAGACAAAATGTAGAGTTTATTGAACTAAAAGCTCTTTATTTCGACACAATAGGATTCGATTGTAATTTTATGGTACCTAGTCAGTCTAAAATATACGAATTTTTTTCATAAAAATCCGAAAGATGACAATTGGCAACTAATTGAAGACAAATCTAATGACGTTTGTCTTTACGTTTAGTTTAGTTTAGTTTTGATAGACGTTTAGTTTTGATAACAAATGTGTTATCTAAACTAAATAGCGACCAGGAGCGTATCAGACAAGTACTCAAACTCAAAAAAGTGTCCAAAATCTTATGTCTGAGGGCAAGTAAACTAAAAAACATAAAGAGACTACATCGTTCATACGAAACACGCCGCAGTATCAACAATATTTAAATTTTGGCATACTGTGTATAGCCTCATCAACTTTCATCATAAAAAAAAATTGGACACGTCATTCTAATAGTATTTTATATGGATATATGTACATATAGTGTAGACTATGCTTTAATAGTAAAGAGTAAGGTGTGACTGAAAGGTAAAAGAGTTAATAGGAATTTAAGTTTTTTATAATTAAATGTGTACAACTGTACATGCAAGAAAATTAATAAATAATAGTCGTGAAACTAGGTAAAATAGAGCAAGAAAAGATGCAAAAACAAGTTAGCATAGCCAATTACATCAAGTAAGAAAATTTAAAAGTAAATAGTGCCCGTATATTTTACAGTTTTTAATGTAAGGTTCCAGAATTGATAATAGCGAACATAGGTACGTGGAATGATCACAGTGTCTATCTGTTAATCTGTTAGACTATAGATGTATAGAGAAAAAAGAAGTGTAGTTTCATTACAAATAACTAACAAACAAGCGCATATTATATCTTTATATTGATAGCATTATACTAGTTTCGTATAGAACAATATTGAATACGTTGTCTACCGTTCAGGTAATTTTTTTTTATTGTAATCTGCGCACATTTATTTTCTCCCAGACTGGTCTAGAAGAGAGAGAGAGAAAATCATAGAATATGCCAGCTACTTATCTTACCACGGAGGCCGTAAATATAGGCAAAGGGATGAGGCTAATGGACAAATAACTAGTGTAGACGATAGGCTATGAACCTGACATTATCGGCTTTCTCTTTCCCATTTGAAAGAAAGCCTAAATATTAATTATTAGAAGCGGTTTCGAGGAGTGAGATTGTTGCGCTTTGACATTCTTCTATTATTCCTTGATGTCTTCTATTATTAAGGTCATTCTTCAGAATTTTGCGGTTGGCACCGTCATTTTTTATTGTTTTATTTCTCGGTCATTACATTTCACAAATATACGCTGTTATGATATTTATTTCATTTGCAATGTATTATAGTATGTAATGTATTATAGTATACCTGGCAGGTATTCTCATCATGAGCACTTCATTTTTTTATTTCGAAAAACAATATCCAGGGAAAAACCAAGCATAAAATGTTGAAGAATAACCCGACCCTTTGAGGGTCAATTTTACCAAAGTCGAATAAGTTTTATTCCAAAGATAAAACCATGATTTATGTATTCTCAGATAACCATATCTTTATTTCACCAACTACTTATTCTAAGAATAGCGGAGTTATACGAGAGTAACTCTTATACCACCGATTTTGAAGGAATAACGGGCTTATTCTTCAGATAAAACTAAAATGGTGTCAAATGTTTTATGTCAGCTAATCGGAATTTTGTTCTGTGGACAGAATCGTTTAAGACTGTTGAAAAATCAGTGTTGGATCGCCACAAAAGAAAAATAATATGAAGTTTGGTGTTAAGACTAGTTAAGATCTAGTCTAGAGAAATGCAGCGTTTGAGAACAAAATAATAAAAGTAATAATATAACAAAGGCCAATATACAAATGTTAGAGATAAATGACACATTGACACAATGTTCAAAGACTTTAATACATATAAAAACACTATTCTAAAGAATAGTTATTCTAGGAGTAATTTTATGACTTTACAAAGTGGTGAAATGTATTATTAATTATCCGAGAACAAATATAGGGAGTAATTGGTGAATTTGGACCTAAGGAATAAAATAATAACTTTACTCAGTATTCTTAGAAATTGTTCAGAGATATATTCTGGGAGGTGTTATGTCTTACCCAATTAGAAATTGCGCGAAATTATGTAGGTATACTGCATGAATGTGCACAATCTAATGCAACTGGATAATAAAATCTTGGTTGTGTGAAGTTAGCATTCCATTTTCAGTGTAATTATGTAGATAATGTTACAAATAGCACACTTCCTATTTTATGTAAGCGGAAGTACATGCATTGAATTACTTAAATATGTTTAAGTTACTTCACATCATGCACAACCTTGACCTTGATATTGCTCCAATTGGGTAATTAATTCTTGTGTAATAACGCATAAGTTTAGCAATAAACCTCGCATGATATTAAAATCTTACACTGTATCGATAAAATAAGCTTATTCGTTTGAGGAACAAATCAAATAAGTAATATAAATCAAGTCAAATATTCTGAAATGTTTTAGGTCTGAATCTATCACCTCTTCGTTAAAATATACGTCACGATTACGTTGTACAACCAACGGTATATCTCTAACCAGCATTTCAGATTTGAGGACAGAAAAGTTAGCCATTGGGGTCCAAAAATAACTTTCCAGTTTTTCATATATTTGGTGTCCATCAAAAAATGTTTATAGTTCTTATTTTCTGAATTCCGACGAAAAAAAAGATGTCGGAAATTGACCCCGTTGTCTGTCCGTCTGTGTCCGATTTCTGTACGCGTACGGTTTTTTATTTAAAAGTCGTGATTTTTCCAGAATGTTCTTGCCTATGTCTATTGTAATTTTATCCAAATACTGGAAATTTTTCAGAGATCCTAAAATTTTTAATTTCATTCGTATTTATGAGATGCTTTCTACATGCACATTTTAGATTTTTGACATTACTTTGTGGCATTATAAAACATTAGCGAGGTAATTTGGAAGATTTACCTTCATTTTCGACGTAAGAACCGCTCTAACACCATTATAATATATATTGCTTCCCATTATATTATAATATATCATTGCGAGCGAGTGGTTTAGTTTTTTTTTTTACATTCAAGGTTTAAAAAGCTACGCGATAGGCGAGTGGAAATTAATGCTATATCGATGTTACGTATTCGGTATTTTGTTTTTTTAAGTACAGTAACTATTTTAGGCGATTTCAACACAAATATTCTTTTAGATATAATCTACGCAATACACACGTGTACTAACTCTGTTTGTTAGTGATTTTTTCTGCTGTGTAGAGGTTTTTAAAGTCATCAAAACAGAATTTTCACTTTCTTCATGCTAGTTATAGGATTTTTTTCAAAAAAAAGTAAGTCTTATCGTGTAACAATTACATGGAATTACGGCATATGCAATTTTTGTGACATTGAAAAATCACTACATTTATTTAGGTTTATTTATAAAATGGAAACTCACAAAGCGATCTGTTCTGGGCTGTCCGAAATACTCTATTTAATATGTTTTTATAACATCTACACGCATATCAAAAACCTATTTAGGGTACTTATATAAACTTAAAAAAATTAAACAGACTTCAAAAAAACACTGAAAATTACAAAATAACTATTCTTTACTAATCAAACTCAAGTGCGAGAATAACTTTAAAAATACGATACAAATACAGGACGTATATAATTAAATTTGACAGTTACTGAAGTCCATGGGCTATGGGACCCCATTACGTGGATATTCAACTCGCTCTTGACAGGTTTTTTCCTTCTTGACCGAAATCACAATTGAATAATTATGTAAATCGGTTGGTAATAGTATGCGACAAGCATGTCAAACTTTCTTTAAAGAGGGAAAGCGGGTAATTTGGATACCAACAGACGTCCTCTATTAATATTTCGAGTGCTTCGACCGGATATGTCTTAAAAGGTGAAATATAAATAAACATTCATATTATGAATGACTCAACTAGTATAAATATACCACATCAAATATCATTATTCTTCTATACTCTATACTTATAGACAATGTACAGCCTAAACTAATGGATCTAGAAGCATGAGATTATGCATAGGAGTTCTTTATATATAACTGAGGTGAGCGTTAAAAATACTTTTTGAAACGTCATCCTCTAAGGAGGATAAATAGGGGATGAAATTCATCATTTTGGAAGTAAGAAATATAGACATTAGTGTTTAGCTTTCTGTTTCTCGCCGTACCAAAGGGTAAAGAAGAGGGCGTGGGCAGGGCTGCATACCCAAAATCTAAAATTTGAAGAAAGATGGTTCCCAAAAAGTTTCCAATTGGAAATTCTTTCGGACACAAGGCTAGTATCAAAAGTTCGTTGAACCACAAATTCAAAAATACTATTCAATTTACGCGTTGTTTAATTTTATTTTTATCTGATATATCGTTCCCAAATTGGAAATTGTTTGTCTGTCACTGTTGTTTTTCTCAGAAAGTATTTCACGTTACTGAAATTTGGAACCGTAGCAAATGAAAACAATGATCGCGATTCCACGCGCTAGTAGAGAGTCACGGGAACTGGCGCTTCGCCGTAAGTAAAAGCGAGACAGTGCTATTTTGTTATCGCTCCAAATGGGCAAGTCCAATCCAATGTACGACAATAGACTCATCCACAACGATTTAATTTCGCGCATAATAAAATAAGCTAAATATATCCATTGTAAATGTATATTTTACATACATACATATATTTACGCCGTATCCCTTACGGGGTAGTCCGAAAGGACGGAGCGCTAAGCGTCGCGGTCCTTACATACTACTTTCGCTTCCTCAAATTTGTATTTTGTAATTTGATATTAAATTAAGCATTAATTTCTTAAGTAACAAAACTGGTGTTTGAAAGGGAAGATGTACAGACAAAGTGTGAAATATGGGAATGGAAAATGTCTAGAAAAAGTGAACGAAATTGTATATCTGGGGAGTGCGTTTTCGAGAGATGGAAGATGTGAGTTGGATATGGAGAGACAGGTAGCAGCCGGCAATAAAGTGAACGGTGCTCTTGCTTTTATTCTCTTGAGGTCATGCAAAAATCCATTAGTACAAGTACTTTTAGTTTTTCCTCAATTTTATAATTTTTTGGGAAATTTTTCCAATTGTTCTATCCATTGAAACCTTATTCGGACTATTAACAACATGTATAAAAAGATTTGCCAAATCGGCCCAGCCATTGTCAAGTCTTTTTTATGCTATTGGCGGTTATGGAACCACTGACGATACAGAACATTGATTGTACAACGCAAATATTACTCACACTTCTTTGGTTTTTAATATTGTTTTTGAAGACTTCTGCTTAATTTGCTTTTAAGCTAACCTGGGTCAAATGAAAAAAAAAACGCCAGCCATACTTATTTTTGTGCCACCAAGTTGCGCCATTTATAATCTATTCAAAATTATGAATCAAAGTGTGTATTACAATATATTCAGATGATAACAAAAATGTGATCGAAGATATCAGAAAAACGTTGTCTTAAATCTAGAGGAATCACAAAAAAAATGTGACCATTCCATAAATCGTTAGAAGGTATCATTGTCGTAAAGTGAAATGTATTGTACAATTAATCATTAATGTAATGTAATATTATTATTGCGATATAGTGCAATCTCTAATTTAATTTTAAATGTAATATGTAATTAATTATTCATACCAACCTAATATAAAAATATAGATGCAATTATTTTATACTTAAGTAACATAAATTGTGATGAATAATTCTAAATATATTTATGTAAATGGTAAATCATTATCTATAAATCATCACCTCATTAGTGAATAATTTGAACAAGACTCAATATAGCCAATAGTAAAAATAAAATATATCAATAGGAATGAGTAAAAATATCGATATATTGAGATTTGAGTTTAAGGCGACGCATTGATAAGCAATAATTTAATCAGAAATAGACCTTCTGGTCTATGCAAAAGTGCGCGCGCTAGCTTACGAAAAATACGAAAAAGTAGTTATTTTCGTTTATTTTAAAAACTATAATTAATTTTTAAAATCCAACTGTCACTTTTAAGAATATAACATAACATAACATAACTTCACGCTGTATCCCCAACGGGGTAGCCAGAGAGGACGGAGCGCCAGGAGTCGCGGTCCTTACACACCTCTTTCGCTTCCTGAAATCTCATCATTCTCCTCACACATTTTCGACTAGGTATGCGAGTGCTTTTGACATTTCAGTCTGCTAACACTCTGGCTATTTGATCTTCATAAGTCAGATCTTCATAAGTTTTAAGAATATGTTTACATTAAAACTATACAGAAAAATTACAAACATAAATCTGTCCCGTTACTCCTAAAAATGTAAATCTCTGTTTTAAAAGAGGTTTCTTTGATATTTTTTTGTGTTACAAAAGTTAACCAATCGTGTATCGCAACTGTCAAAATAAATTCAATGAAATGAAGAATCAGGTTACCAAATATCACTTTTGTAGTCACTTAGAAAAATTAAGATCCCTGCCGTCAAAATTTCCAATGCGTTGCCTTAATGAAACAAGCAGGCTGAATAATGAAACAAGCTGAACAATCTTCAAACCTTTGCGATTGTTTCCGCCATTTTCCGACTTGTGTGGACAAGTCCATGCAAATAAAAAGCACTTAAAATATTTAAATTATTTAATAACAATAATAACTATACATTATATTATTGTGGGTATCACTGGGTTACATTTTACAAATGTTTTGTCAAATTACCAAATATTGAGACCAACGCCAAAGGAAAAATTACCGTACCTATTCGTATATTTATTTGTCTGGATCTATGTTTAATAGCACTTATTACGTTAAAAATAAAGTTCAAATTCACAAGATTAAAAACTGTATGCAAATTATTTGAAAAATGAATGATTTAATTCAGCTTAATTTCTTACAGTTTTGTCTTAATTTTAGAAAAATCGATATAATATAGTATCGGGAAAAAATCGGTTAACTGAAAACGGATACTAAAAAAACCGAAGATTCGGTGAGTTTTTATGCTTGTGTGCAGTTAAATATTTACTAATAATATACACCTACTGCTATACTGCTAATGGACATTCCTCCTGTCTCTAACTAGAAGATCCCGTTACAGCTTTGACCCAGTGTTACCCAGACCAAGTTAGACGCATTCAGACGCATCGCGTCAACTGGAACTGGAACCAAAACAAGGCGACGATCTATTTGAATAGGATCCGCACGCTTATTACGTAACTTGCAGACAGCATGCGACAGCCAATATCGCTCGATATCTGCTGTCAAAACGAGAATTTGTGTAATGTAATTTGTATAGTGGCGCTAAATCTACCGCGAAAAGTGCATTTTACGGTCATACAATAATAGATACGCAATCGTCATACATGATACTAATTTTTTAATACAATTAAGTGGTTGCTATTACGTTATAATACTCATATATTTTACTAATTATATTACACGTTTGTAAGGACCGCGAAGCTTGGCGCTCCGTCCTCTTCTGACTACGCCGTTACTTATAATTTACGTTGTAACTAATTAGTCTATGCTTATACTGCGTGAAATATATATATGCATGTATTATATTACACTACATATAGGTACATATATTGTGTGGCATTATGTAACACAAGCGACACACCCCGGCTTCACATGAGTAGAATATTTTTTTAAATAGAATACAGCCCATGTTACTCGCTGATAATGTAACTTTCTATAGGTGAAAGAATTTTTGAAATCGGTTGAGAAATTTTTGAGTTTATCCATTACATACAAACAAAGTTTACCTCTCCATAGTATTATTAATATTGATTAGTGTAGATAGTATAAACATAACATTATAAATATGTATTACGTATTTATATTATACATTTATATCTATCTTTCGTTCAAGTTTCGAACTTAATGACTGATATGTGTTCCGCTTTTCAACGAAGCATTCTCAGATTCCAAAGAGTTGGTCAGAACAACCTTAGCATAAGTTATTAAAAGTAAATGGTGTTCTATAAACGCACAAAATGGAAAGAGAACAGAAGCCACCTGCGCATGCGCACGCCGCACGTCAATGTGTGTCTGGTAGTCAGGTATCAGGTGCATGTGCAGTAACTACACCGTTACAATTGCAGCTCCGCTGTTACGGTTTCGACGGCGGTCTCAACTTGACCCTCGTAATGAGGTTTGTTTATTTTTGGAATGCGGCCTTGTTATTTAATAATATTCCATGTCCGAAAACAAGTTCTGGTATTTCCACTTCTTAAAATATGGTGTAGTTGTATAGTACGGTTTTAGACTAGATTCTAATTATCTTAACGCTAGAATCTTAAATGTAGTATAAATCTAAGTACATTAGTTATGTGGGTACAACGTATATAGAGTTGTCAATAACTCTATTCGAGAAATGTTAGAGAGTTAAGACTATACTGAACGCTACAAAAGACCAGTCTAATAAATTAATTATCACCTGGTTCTGAATACAAAACCACTTTCTCTGCCTGCGCGAAAGGCATCATTATTTCAATGCATGAGATAGCAGGAAAATCTTTTTATAATTTGTCAAATTTATGTCCTTGTCAAATTGTACTCATTATAGCATTATCAACGTTATAGTAAACTTGTAAAAGTACCATTTTCTTTACAAAAGGAAGTCGAAGAATAAAATGGATTCAGTTAACTCAATGTCTTCTCTTACAAAACCAGAAATTAAAATTAATAACTTGATCGTTTTCGTTAAAACATATCAAAACGTGCGTGCGTGCGTTTTGTAAACTTCGTGGGTATTTAAACATTGTGAAAAACCGCTCTATTTGTTACAAAAATCGTTTTGTAAAATTAAGTCATTTCAAAGCACGCAATTTTACAAATTTAGTAGGTACCTAGTTAATTTTTCTTGTAAAACTTATTTGGTATTATGCAGTTTTTTGTTGTTTTGTAAACGTTTTTCGATTTTCCGATGAAAAAGTGAAAATTAAAAACTTACCAACTAAAACTGCCACCAACAGTAAGCACCCACAACTTATTAAATGTACGGTATTCATAATTAAATCGATCTCGTTCCTTAACACTTTCACTAAAAAATAAACACCGATTCACAGCATTACGATTGAAATCAGAATTTTAATTAAGTTTTCCTTCGAATCTTTATAATTTAACACCAAAAAATACAACTGTGTTGTTTATACACATTTTACAAATTAAAAATTCAATAGAGAAGTATATTTTACAGAATTTTCGACGACACATGTATTATTTACCACACGAAAAATTGCCGCCAATTTCAACAGATTATATAAATTTCACGCGCTTCAACAATCTCGTTCGAAAGTCAAACGCGTACTGTGAGTTGAAATTACCGGCCAGTATCAGTCAGCTGTGCATAGAAAACCTAGCAAAGGAATCGCTTGCTCGACCAATTTAAAAATATGATCATTCATTGCTTTGCTATAATAGAAGCGCATAATTTAAATTCGATGTTTAATAATAATTTATGCGCGTTGTAAGTTGAATTGAAATCATATTTATAATAAATTATCACATTTTACACTAATAACACAAAAACCAGTTTTTGCGAAATCTGATAGGTTTTACGCAAATATGCAAACTAACATTGAATGCTTACGCACCGCACAATTACGACTAATATAGCCATTAGTGTGGATAGCAGTGGATCAGGATTTCCATGATTACTACCGCATAGACGACAACATCTAATTAACTATTTCATAATGATATCACGATAATCTTTACTATTTTTACAAAGTTATACGCGATACAATTTTTATAATAAGTAAATATTGTCGACTTGTCGACGAATGGTTAACATGATACGAAAAGAGACAATTTCAATATAATAACTAAGAAACATAGTTTCAACATAATATGTACTAATTTAAATTATTTTTTCTGGATTGCATCAAAATATTAAGGTCCAGGACATCCAGAACTGTGAGAATGACAATTATGAAACTAATATTTAGTGTTTCCGATCAATGATTTCCATATTCGATGCACTGGTGTTTTAACTAATTGCAACCAATCAGCTTATTTGATGGAAGTAGAATAGACATATTATGTATACTCTATCGCTGTTACTGGCAGGTGGCAGATTATTTTATTTTGAGGTATTGTTTTCGTGACTTATTATTTGTAAATACATAGGCTGTATGTATTATACCTGAATTCATATTATTTAAAAAGACCGGCCAAGTGAAGTGGTTCTTGTGTATTAGTGTTCCGCATACTGCCAACCATCAAACCAAGTTTCTCGTAGAACTTTCTTTTTATATATCTACATTAATATATATACCTACTACTGCTATTACTACTTATACATATAATATTATAAAGAGATAGACAATATTTTCTAAGTTTGTTTATATGTAGAGGGTAATCTCCGGAGCCACTGTATCTACATCGGAATATTTCTTCCCCCATTTGAAAGGTACATTATCCCAGATGAACATAGGCTATTTAATATGTATTCATCACGAACGAAGGCAGGGCGGGCCACTAGTCTGGAATAATTATTAAACACTTTTCGGCATCTTTTTATTTTTCATAGTTGAATACGTGTTAATAAATAGCCTATGTTACATAAATACATACATATCTTCACGCCGTATCTTCAACGGGGTAGTCAGAGAGGACGGAACGCTAAGCGTCGCGGTCCTTACATACATCTTTCGCTTCCTCAAATCTCATCATTCTCCTCACACAATTTCGCCTAGGTATGCGAGTGCTTTCGACATTTCCGTCGGCTAACACTCTATATTTGATCTTCATAAGTCAGCCTTGGTCTTCCTCGACTTCTTTTACCACTCACTTTTGCTCTATTGATTTTATTCGTCAGTCTTCTAATTCTTTCCATGTGCCCGAACCATCTAGCATTCCTTTGTTCATTTTTACAATAACACTGTCGTGCAACCCTGTCATACTGCGTATCTCTTCATTGCTTATTTTGTCCGCAAGGGAAGCCTTTGTTCATCTGGAATAATGTACTATATCTACCTACCTTTCGAATGGTAAAAGAAATATTGCAATAGGTACAGTAGTTCCAGAGATTACCTTCCACATATAAATAAACTTACAAAATCAGCTCTCTCTCTTTATAATGTCAGCATATAATGGACACAGGCTATTTAATATGTATTCAAACAGGGCGAAGTAGCAGACAAGGAGCAGACCGCCAGTAAAAAATAAAAAGTGGCCAAAAAGTGTTTAATATCAATTCTCACAATTTTCCATTACATTTTTTTTTCTTCTTCATGGCATGGCGCACAGGTTAGAGCATTTGCCAATGTCACGTATTGTATTATTATGTATGTATGTTGTATGTACGCATTGTACGTTATCATAAAACTCCTCCAGTAAAGTGATAGTAGACTTTACTGAAGTTTTATAGGACTTCTTGGAAGAGCGCGAGAACTTCAGCTACACATGTTTATTTAGACCTACTCCATTCTTTTCACTTAGACAGAACTTTAAGACACAATGCACTATCACTTTTGTACTTCAAAACTCCCAAAAACGTAGAAATTGGAAAATATAAATAAAATGACAACCTTACTTCTCCCGTTTCCGCCAAAAAGTCCATCTTCACATTATTCTGTACTTTAGGAGAAAAGTTGGAGGCAGGGTTGCCAACATTTCTTCAGCTATAGTATAATGCAAAAGTCTCTCTGTCTGTTTATTTGCTGGGTTGTCACGGCCAAACTGCCGGACCGATTTTAATTAAATTTGGCATAGAGATAGTTTTACACTAGGGGACGAACATAGGCTAATTCTTTTTTCAAAAATCTACCCCCCAAGGATGAGAAAGGGGATGAAACTTGGTATAGGAAATGTTAAACCGCTGAACAGATTAAGATGAAATTTGGTACAGAGATAGACTTTTTCTATTAAAAAACATAGGCTACTATTTTATTAAAAATCTACCCCTAAAGTGGTGCAAAGGGTGATGAAACTTTATATAAGAAATGCTAAGCCGCTGAACGGATTAAGATGAAATTTGGTACAGAGGTAGTATGTACCCGAAAACAACAGTAGACTACTTTTTTTTTCAAAAAATGTCATGTGATTTTTTATATGTTACGTCATGATGAATCCAACATGGCGTATGTTCCATAATAGGAATAATATCTTTTTTATCACGCAGCAACAATATGGGTACCAAATGAAATGGAATACGCAGAGGGTTTCTGTGTGCGTGACGTCGTCATAAATCCAATATGGCGGATGCTCCATAATAGAAGAAACTTTTTTCTTACATACAAACAATATGGGTATCAAATGAAATGGAATACGCAGGGGAAGACTTCTATATTTGTGACGTCATCATAAATCCAATATGGCGGATTTTCCATTACAAGGAATAAGTTTTTTGTTTAACACCAAGAATATGGGTATCAAATGAAATAGAATACGCAGGGGAAGGTTTCTGTATATATAACGTCATCATAAATCCAATATGGCGGATGCTCTGCGATAGGAAGTAACTATTTTTTAACTTCTAACAATGTGGGTGGTTAAGAGAAGTCACGTAAAAATTTTCTGCGCGGACGAAGTTGCGGGTACAGTTCGTAATCTATAAAAAAATTTAGTACACTTTAAAAAAATACAGTATTTTATTGAATGAGTAACAAAGATATATTTGTTGCTTATTTATTTTTATGAAAACAATTTTTTTTGCACTTGCATTTTTTAACAATTTTTAATGTACAATAAAAGTGTCGTATGCTTTATCGCATTCAATTTTTAAAGGAATGACGATCAAAAGCTCATTTCAAGACAGAAGCGCGTTCGGTTACACGCACATCGCATCAGTTGAAACTCGAAAGATAATCGTAAAAGCGCGTTGGAATTCGTTTATTATAAGTTTCGGTGTTCCAAAAGAAAGGTTGATCCATTCAACTGAAATATAATATTTTTGCGTACTTTATGTTTGTTATATAGTACGCAGACCCGAAATATAGTACAATACTATATTATTAAAGTAGATAGATACAGTTGGTAACCCTAGCTGTGACAGACATATTATGGACGCCGAGACGATTCTACGTGAATTCTTTTTTCCTATTTTGGAACAGTTCAGTAATAAAAACTTGTTAAATAAATTATATTTATGCATAACAGAAAATTATATATTTTTAATCCATGCAGCTCTGACTTTTGGACGAGAAACATAGAAGTAAAGTTGGCATTTCACTTAGACGTTCTATTTTTTACGTGTTTATTGTTAAGGTACAAAAGTGATAATATATTGTGCGTTAAAGTTTTGTAGGTATATATAGGTGTTCAGAATTGGAACACTGTGAGTATATATTTAATAATGTGCAGCTATAATGTTCGTGTTTATCCAAGAAGTCTTTTTTTACTCCAGTAAAGTCTATTATCACTTTGCCGAAGAGTGTTAGGGACTTAGAAATAAGAACACTTTATCAGTAGTGAATCTCTGAGTAGTATTAGTATGGCGTAGTGTTTCTAATAAATATGAAACGAGTTGCCAATATTTAAAAAAGAAGATGAAAAATATACGATGCTTTGAAGCATCATAATGTTATACCTTCACAAACGTCGGAAACTTTCCGTGACGGATAGGCCCATTGTCGAAAAGCATAAATTCAATCCGACGGCTTGAATTTGTGAATACGACTGTATATAATTAGTAAATAGTAGTATTATATTTATATTATATATATAATATAAATATAATACGATTTCGAATTTGTGAATCGCGTATAGACAAAATCATCGAAAAGTTTCCTGTCGGATGCGGAAAGTTGAGTTTCCGACGTTTGTAAATAACCACGCTTATGTCTCTCTATGTCACTGGTTCCCAAACTTATTTTGTCTACTGAGTCGAGAGCTCATGCAGTCGTTGTCTAAGATGCCTCCTAGCTAAATGAAATTACAAATCACCCCCCAGGCCTCTACACAACGCCCCCATTTTTTTTCTGGGTCTCTTACCGCCCCCCTTTAGGCCTGCAGCGCCCACAAGGGGGCGTTATCGCCCACTTTGGGAATGGCTTCTCTATGTAATCGTACTCATTTTTCAACCGACTTCCAAAAAAGGAGGAGGTTCTCAATTCGGTTGTTTTTTTTTATGTTTGTTACCTCATAACTCCGTCATTTATGAACCGATTTGAAAAATTCTTTTTTTGTTCGAAAGGACACACTTCCAGATTCGTTCCATTGAAATTTCACTGGTATTGAAGCATTGGTTTCGAAGATACACCAAATAACGCGACCTGGTTATTTATATTGACGATTCTCTTGTATGTCATTTGTTAACTATCGTTGTCCCCACATGGTATAATGGTAGTATGATATAATGGTAAAGTAGGGAGAAGATATAAATTGGCTATGATATAATAAAGTCAGTCAGTAAAGTCAGTCTTGTGGCGGACAGAGAATACAGCTGGTGGCTGTCGTCTTCGGATTGTAAGAATACTGCTAGGGTGTAATTATGATGCAATCTTTACACTGTTCTTTTATAACTGATTGATATTGATATGATATTATATTGATGATATTGATAATGGCCATAATGGGCAATAATATCCCATGTTCGATCTGTTCGCATCCTTTATTGTGAAAGCTCACGGTTTGTGCTCCTCAATAGAATGGAAGTTAACACATTGCGCTCCAGAATTAGAAAATAAACTAATTGTAGACCTGCTCTAGATATTTATTTAGGCCAAGGTCACTCAAAAGAAAGAGATAAAAAAACTTTTATAAAAAAATTAAACCGATTTCAAAAAAGAACACTGAAAAGTATGAAATAACTATCCCTTACAGATCGAAACTTAAGTACAAAAATAACTTTATAAAAATACGATACAAATACCCATATAATTAAATTTGACAGTTATTGAAGTCGGTGCCAAATCAATGTTCGACAACGGAAAGTCTAGTTTAGTAGGCTTGGCACCGACTTCAGTAACTGTAAAATTTAATTATATGGGTATTTGTATCGTATTTTTATAAAGTTATTTTTGTACTTAAGTTTCGATCTGTAAGGGATAGTTATTTCATACTTTTCAGTGTTCTTTTTTGAAGTCGGTTAAATTTTTTTAGTTTATTAATGCTCATAACACGGTCTATACCCGTGTACTATCTTAAAAAAATTTTGGCCTTTATTAATGTTATATCTATGTTAACTTAATAAATAATACTATTAAAACAAATTAATTGGTCGTTACGTTCCACTTACTCCGAATTATTTTAACATGTGCTTGCTATACATTTTATTAAAGCCGGTCGATATAAAGGCCATTTATATACTGACTCAGCGTATGTGCAATATAGCCCATTCATAATCTCATAACCACTTCAAATAACCACGTATCCAGTGGCGTAGCTAGGGGGGGCGGCGGAGGCGGTCCGCACCCAATTAGGGGTGACACCCGTCAGTGAACACCAGTAGTGCCATCTGTAACCTGTAAAAAGGTCGATGTCTATTCAAGATGTAGCTTCATTGTTTGAGGTCGTGCAAACAAACACTTTGCTTTTGCGAACACTGAAGAGTTGAAATTAGCTGTATCAAAACTGGTTTTTATGATGAAGTATCAGTAACAGAACTCTTGGAGATACCAAGGCTCAGAAGACATTTAAAAGCGGCCAATGTTACTGTTTCTCATTGGGCGACTCTAGACTTTTGGAAATTCATTGTGGAATGGGATTTTACAGAATCTCTTCTGAATCTAATGGTCGCACTAAAGTTATTTATGAAAATTTGCGTATCAGTTGTTTCAAGCGAGAGGAGTTCCAGCAAATTAAAATTAATCAAAATTTAAACTAAAACCACATTAAACTATCTTGGCATTTTAACGATAGAACATGAAGCAATACAAAATTCCTACTTATTAATTTTGATGATGTGATTTCTGAGTTTGCACCTGTTTAAGTTAAAAAGAAGAGATTTTCAATGTTTCTACTAAGTAAATATGTTTCACACATCAATGAGAAGTAACAACTTAATAATGGAAAAAATATTAAAAATTTTATTTTCAATATGTTATGAAACATACCTTAATAAGTACTAATAGTTTTTTTTTTTATTTTAGCAGTTTTGATTTTTGGGGTGACACTACAGTATCCGCACTGGGTGCCACCAATGCTAGCTACGCCACTCCACGTAAGTACCTATTTCGCACCCAGCGAAATGCTCATTGTACCTACAATGTACAAGTTATTCTCTTAAACATTATATCTAAATTTCTAAATTACGTCTGTGCTCGAATTGTCTTAAATTCTTTCAAATCTGGGTATTCTAATTTTTTTACCCGTTCACTTAATTGTTACAAAAGATAATAATAATTAGCACAGACAACGAAAAATATCTGTGATTGTCGTAGTCTGTAGTGTATAGCTAGCATTATAAAACACCAACGGATGTTTCTCATCCTCAGGAAGTATAAATACCTAATATTAATTAATGTTGTAAAACGAACGTAATCAAGGTTCTCGATAAGGTAATAGATTAATGGAAGATTTCACCAAAGCAAAAACGAAATTATATATGTAACTATGTATGTAACAATTATACATATCTAATAGGTATAACACTGTATACTTAGGTACACAATTTAAATAAAATATTTTTTTAGCATAGATGGGACGCCCTATGGGTCCAGGCCAGACATGTTCCGAGCTTCCGAGAGAGTCGGAACACTTTAGTAGTCATCACAAATATTTTTTTGACTAAGGATTAGACATCTCGCTTGCACCAACTATTTATTAGTCGGTGCAAGCGAGATGACAGTTCCTTAAATCGAGTTTAAGTAGTTAGTGCAAGCCACTCTTACGACTTCGATTATGAAATAAAACATCTACTTAATTATAAAAATCAATGTTTGTTTGGGAAAATGTGTAAGAAGAATGATGACATTTGAGGAAGCGGAAGAGGTACCTATCTATGTAAGGACTGCGCTTGGCGCTCCATCCTCTCTGACTAACCCGTTAGGAATAAAGCGTGATGATATGTATGTATGTTGTCGTTCTTAAATATTAAAACGAATCGGATGTGACGAAAGCGACGTGCAACAACTTATTGACGAACTTCACACCGTAGCTGCGACAAAATGGTGGCGGGAGAAAAGTCGACGGGGCACTTTTGCTCGAGCCTTCGCCGGATTAAGTAGTCTCTATTGTCTATCTAGTAGAATTAAATTGTATCTAATAGATTATATGTATATATATGTCAAACAATAAAAGCATATGATTGAATAAAATAGATATATGTATGTTGTAACTGTAAGTAATAAGTGTAGTCAAGAATAGAGGAAAAATTATGCAGAGAATATTGTTTTATTAATTGTCTGATCAAATATTTTGTTACATGTAGGTGACTGTTAGGATACTCGGCAACTAAAAACATTTACTTACTGCATTTGTCTTTTATCAGAAGTGGGATCGTATCACGAGTTCGCAGAATGTCACGTGGCCGGAAACGCCGATCAAGAAGGGAACCATCGAGCTCTAGCACCTCCAGCTCTAGTGACAGTGAAGATGAGCGGCGGCGACGCAGGCGACGCCGTAAAGTATCTCCTACCGTGAGTCAGAATGTTGTTATATCGTCAGTGATTCCCGAATTCGACCCGCTCGTAGACAATGTAGATATGTGGATTAACGTAGTAGAGGCTAATGCTCGTGCGTTTGGGTGGTCTGATAATATGATTAAATACCAGGCATTGCAAAAATTGCGAAATACCGCGAAAACATGGTTAGACTCGTTACAAACAAATAATACCGGTTGGACTGCGTGGAAGTGGAAACAATGGCGAGACACAATGTCTGATACGTTTCAGGTGAAACGCAATATGTTTAGATTGCTTAAAGATTTATTAGATGCAAAGCCTTTGTCTTATCAATCTTTGTATGAATTCTTTTTTCAACAAAAGTCTAAGATAGATCGTTTGCAGTTGGAATTCAGGGAACAGGATATAATATCTGTTATTGTAGGGTCGATCAGTGATAAGAACATTACCGTTGCAGCTGAAGCGGTTTCTTTCCGATATTGTGACGATTTATCATCCTTTTTGCATGGTAAAACTTATAGCACTATTGATAAAGACTTCACTCAAAAGAACTCTTCGTCCGTAAAGCATAATTCTAGACAATTTCAATCCACTTTTCCGAGTACATCTAATAAAAATGAAATCAAACCAGAGACCTCGACATCAGTTAGTAACTACGTACCAAACACTAATAGCACTTGTTATCGGTGTGGGGAAATAGGTCACAAAAGGAATAACTGTTCCATCAAGGACAATGTTAAATGTTCCTCATGTAATAAAGTAGGGCATTTAGAGGCAGCTTGCAAATCGAAATCGAAAACAAAGGTTGAAAAGGATATTGAAGTGAAAATGATTTCTAGTCCGGATAGTAAACAAAAATACTTCAAAAATGTTTCAATAAATAATAATGATTATAAGGCATTTTTTGATATGGGCAGTGAGTGTTCATTAATCACGACAGCGTTAATAGAAAAATTTCAATTGCAACCTTTTTCTCTGAACAGTCCTATTAATTTAATAGGATTTACGAATGATTCTACTGCTCAAGTCAGTCGGGCCGTGGCAGTAACTCTTAAAGTTGATTTTGTAGAATTAATTACTACCCTTTACATTATAGATGTATTATCTGGCTGTGACATTTTGATTGGAAGGAATTTTACTGAAGATAAAAGTATAATGTATGTCCGCGTGGGAGAAATGTTAACATTCAATCCAGTACATACATTAAATATATGCGCCATTGATGTTACTGGCAAGTTTCCACATAAGCATGGGATTATATTAAAGAAAAATTTTTCGAAGTACCCACAAGTCATATCTCAAGATTTGACGTGTCTGGGAAAAACTTCATGTGTAGAGTTGGAGATACAATTAACTTCTTGTAAACCTATTTATCAACGACCATATAGAATGTCAGAGTCAGAAAGAGCAACCACGCGGGAAATAACCGACGAACTTTTAAAATCTGGAATCATTCGTAATAGTAGTTCTGCTTATGCAAGTCCTGCTCTATTAGTTGACAAAGCTTCTGGGGGCAAAAGGTTATGTATAGACTATAGGCAACTCAATAAATTTACTGTAAAAGAAAAATATCCCATGCCGATAATAGAGGATCTTATAGACAGATTACAGGGGTGTAAGTGTTTTACGTCCTTAGACCTTAAAAGTGGCTATCACCAGATTTCTGTTAAGGCTGAAGATGTGCACAAAACTGCGTTTATCACGAATGACGGACATTTTGAATTTTTGAGGATGCCTTTTGGGGTATGTAATGGACCAGCCGCTTTTCAGAGACTAATGAATACAGTTTTGGGCAATCTTCGTTTTGGTAGAGTGGTATGTTACATGGATGACCTGCTTATTGCAACCACGACCTTTGAGGAAAATATAAATTGCCTCGAAATGATATTAGATATTTTTGCAAAAAATGGATTAACTATCAACTTAGATAAATGTGAATTTTTCAAAGATCAAATTACGTTTTTAGGGTATGAAATTTCCGAACAGGGTGTCCGACCCAGTGCCCGTAAAGTTGATGCTATATCAAAATTTCCTACTCCTAAATCAGTTCATCAGCTCAGGCAATTTCTTGGACTTGTTAATTATTTTAGAAAATTCATAAAAAATTGTGCTATTCTATGTTCGGTATTGACAAATTTACTTAAAAAGGGGGCTGTTTGGCAATGGGGATCTAAAGAGAACGAGGCAGTCACAAATTTAAAAGACGCGTTAGTTAACAATGTTGTCCTTAAAATATTTAACCCCCGCTTACCTATCAATTTGTATACTGATGCCAATCGGGATGGCATAGGATGTATTTTAGTTCAGCTAACCGATGATGGTGAAAAGCCAGTGATATTCTATAGCAGACAAACTACTAATGACGAAAAAAAATTTCATTCATTTGAGCTGGAACTGTTAGCGATTGTGGCAGGGTTGCAAAAATTTCGGCATTACCTATTAGGTACAAATTTTAAAATAACTACCGACTGTAATGCTGTCCGTTTTGCTTTAAGTAAGAAGGAGATAATACCACGAATAAGTAGGTGGGTGTTATATACGCAGGAATTTACATTTGAGGTCGTTCACAGAGCTGGGTCACAAATGCAACATGTTGACGCCTTAAGCAGGAACCCTGTTAACGAACTTGGTGTGATGTCATCCGGTGAAACTGAGAATGTCATGACAATAACTATAACAGAGTGATTGGTTGCTGTCTGTACAGTTGCAGGACCCCGATATAGTTAGTATTCGTGATAAATTAATGTCAGGTGAGGCCGAGACAAATGGGCAGATATTTAATGAGTACGAATTGTTAGGGAACAAAGTGTATAGGAGAACTGAATTCGGAAGGCGATGGTTGATACCAAAAAAGTGTATATGGTATGTTATACGTGCCAACCACGATGATGTAGGTCACTTTGCAGTAGACAAGACTATTGAACGAATTAGGTCTAGATACTGGTTCCCTCACCTTAAAAAAACCGTCTCTAAGTACATTAAAAACTGTTTAAACTGTATTTACTTTAAAAATATCCATGGGAAGAAACCAGGAAAATTGTATCCGATTCCGAAATATGCCAGACCTTTCCACACACTCCACGTAGACCACCTCGGTCCCTTCGTTAAAACTACCCAGTGTAATAGTTACCTCTTAGTAATGGTAGACTCTTTTACAAAATTTGTATTTATTTCACTTGTGAAAAGCACTAAGAGTCAAGTTGTGATCAATGAAATGAACAAAGTATTCAAGGTATTTGGTAACCCAAAACGCTTGGTATGCGATGCTGGTAGTGCATTCACTTCTAAATTATTTGATAATTATTGTAATAACCGGAATATCAGAGCTCACATAATTGCTACAGCTGTACCGCGCTCAAACGGTCAAGTCGAACGTTATAATCGGACAATTCTAGAAGCTTTACGTAGTATGGGCGCAGATACCGATAATAACAAATGGGACCAGCACATAACTAAAATACAGCAGGGGATAAATTCCACTATAAATAAAACTACATTAGCAGTACCGAGCGAGGTTTTCTTTGGGTATCGAATCCGCATGAATAACGATGCGATCACTGTCGATGACAACGCTGAACGTTGCATTGATGTCACTGAATTGAGAAGCACAGTTGACGTTAATATAAAGAAGGGCGCCGAAAATATGAAACCATGGATCCGCATTACGGAGTAATTCCGGATGTTGTCATAAGTATCTCACAATACGAAAGTACTTGAAGCCCGGTATGTATAATAATAAGTTTATTTACAGTTTTTTTTTTTCCTATTATGTCTATTATATCAATCTTATACCGAAATAAAGATAAAATGGAAAGCATAATGATATTTCTTCAAAAACTAATGGTCTAATGCATACGCTTTGAATCTGAGCATGTAGTTGCTGCAGGGTGTGTGTTACATATTTCTAACTGCAACAGGCATCCGCTGTGAACGCTGTTACAGTAAGTTATGGTGATATACGACTAGTTTGATCCTTATGAACATCAACTAGTCAAAACCATTGATTACAAACATGTTGGCCGGTGATGGGATAACATGTTCTTATGATGCACACACCTTATAGCAGTTGCAGAGTCGATGTCAGAGCGAGTTTATGTTAACATTATTCTTATACTAACATTCCATTGCTTTCAGCTTCTGCATCAGACCATGACGTGTTCGAGGACGAGCACGTGGGCAGGACGGCCGGATGTTGTCGTTCTTAAATATTAAAACGAATCGGATGTGACGCAAGCGACGTGCAACAACTTATTGACGAACTTCACACCGTAGCTGCGACAAAATGGTGGCGGGAGAAAAGTCGACGGGGCACTTTTGCTCGAGCCTTCGCCGGATTAAGTAGTCTCTATTGTCTATCTAGTAGAATTAAATTGTATCTAATAGATTATATGTATATATATGTCAAACAATAAAAGCATATGATTGAATAAAATAGATATATGTATGTTGTAACTGTAAGTAATAAGTGTAGTCAAGAATAGAGGAAAAATTATGCAGAGAATATTGTTTTATTAATTGTCTGATCAAATATTTTGTTACATGTAGGTGACTGTTAGGATACTCGGCAACTAAAAACATTTACTTACTGCATTTGTCTTTTATGTATGTATGTAATGTTTGTTTGTTCGTATTTTATGGGCTACCAACTATTCATCCGATTGCAATGAAATTTGGTATGAAGATAGCTTGAACCCTGAAGAATAACATAGGCTATTTTAAAAATAAAAAACGTGGACGAAGTCGCGGGCATCAGAAAGTATATAATAAAATATGTATTTTGCCAAGCAAGTTTTGATAGATGTTGATTCAAAAAATATACAACTTTAATAAGAAAATATCGCTAATTGCTATCGATTAACCCTTAAATTGGCACACGAGCCCATGAATATTTCTATGATATTGTCATGGTTATATGTTAAGATAGGGATAGAAAAGTAAAACCTTTTTAAAATTTTCAAAAATAATATATTTTTCATTATTTTTTTTAGTCACTTAAAACGGATATTGCCCACTAATTGTTTACATATGGTTGCCCTAGGAACGTCACATAAAACGGAGAATGCCAGCTATAAGTTAAGTTATTCTAGCTATTCGTGTCATGCACTATTGTAAAAAAATAAATAGGCATTTACCCGTAACATAAAATAATTTACAATAAAAAGAGATCAAGTTTAAATTAGGAACTTTATAGCATCAAACTTAAAGTAAAATAAGTAAAATCTTCAAAAATACAAACAAAACAACGATTCTTTGGCTAATACAGAAAACGAAACAATTATGTATCTTTCATTAACATAAATTATACGAAAAAGAAATGGTAAAAAAAACAAAAAAAAATCTTTGTTCACATTTTGTACAATTAATCATGGTTTTTCCTTTCTTACAAAGACGGTAACGACCCTGTGTAGTAAAAATAGGAAAGTGATCGAAACAATCAAGCCGTGCATCATCTACAGGTCTTGGCTGGACGGGTTTTGCAATTGTGGCAGATCTAGGAGAACTAGTCATTATATTGTGTCTTTGAGACTTTGAATTGGTTTTCATGAACGCAAGAGCGCACTGCACACGAAACTCTTTCAGTCAGTTTATTATCTCTAAGTTGAGCACAGTCTCTATCAGAGATGTATTATTAGCCAGCTGTTATTAAGCGCGATGTCCAATAGTTGGGCAAATATTGACATATAACAACGTCTTGTCTTCATATGTATTCTGTACATAGCAGTTAACATGTCGGCAATGTCTACACTACCCATGTGAGTGTTGTATACTTTTATAACATTTGGACAGGGTACAGGCATTTTCTTTCTTTCTTTCTTGTCGTATCGTTCTATGGTACTAACTGGATCTTGGGCACAAAATGAAATGGCTATGTAAATACATCGGCTGTCCATCCACTTAGTGACTGCTAATCTTTTGGAATTATTACAAACTACCTCAGATATGCCACGTCCCTTTTTCTTTATAGCTTTATCAATCATAAATTTACATCTACGCAATCTATCTTTCCTGATAGTGCCTAAAGACAAAATGCCCATCTCATAGCGCAAGTAATATATAAGCTCGAGTGACGTAAAACAGTTATCAAAGTATACTGTGAAAATGAAACTGCCTGTCTCATAACGATCTATTCAATAAGTTATTGATAACGATCGTTACTTAAGACAGTTAAAGAAAAGCTTATAACTACGTCCAGCTGGCAATGTCCGTTACATGGGATAAACCAATAAAATCCTTATTATTAGTTCTAGTTGGCAAGGTCCGTTCTATGGGACACTTAATTAACCTAGTTATTAGCACTAATTTCAAAAATGTTTTAAAAAATAATATTACCAATCTACGTTCATATTTTAACTAGGTATAAAAAAAACAAACGAAAATATACAATACACTTAAATTTTTAATCACATTTATCGGACGTGTAAACGGATTTGACCGTTGCACTTTTTAAAATGATTTTATTTAATAACCGTTGTTCACTACGTCGTCGAAAAATGTGTGATCACGAAGGATACAGCCTACTCTAGTTTGTAAAGTACGTACGTGGCTACCGGACATGGAAATTTTTCTCTGTGTGCGTGTAATTATCAAGTCCTTTAAAACGGACAGAATCAATTTAAGGGTTAAATAGATAATAGGGGTAGGTACCTAATACCTATACAAGGGTGTTGTGAGTTCGTCAGGGATTTTTGATATGCATGATTTCATGATCGCAATATATCAAACCCATGATCAAACCACAGTCGTAATATGTCGTAGTCTTGGTCATATGCAGATCGTAGAATATTTATTTAAAAAAAAAGCACAGTCAAATCTAGCATGCAGAATATAAAATGTTTAAATGGTTAAGGTGCTACAGAAGAATACGTGCGATAGGATAAAAAAAAAGTAGATCGTTAATCGTAGATTAAATTGATATAATATAATAAATAAACAATAGTAGGGAATTCCTTGAATTTGAATATAGCATAAAGAATAAATTTATATTTCTCTATTGTAATGATTAAATTCTCGGAACAAAAATTTTTAAATATCAATCTCAAAAATTAACGTGCCATCTAGTGGTTATTATTAACAACAACATCTTAGCTTATTATCATGCAGTACTTAATTGTTTTTATTAATTCCGGTTTCAAATATAGAAGTATTCGTAGCTGAGATATTATTAATATATCACAATAGATGGCGATAACTTTTTGCAGTTACAGAAAATTTGTTGTGCCTTTAAATTTAGTCAATATTATGGAAATTATCATTGCAAATTGCAATAGTTATGTAATAAAATACACACCAATTTAGATAATGGTATTTTTTTTAATTAAATGTTATTCACTTAGCAATAACTAGTAACGTTATTTTTGTCGTTCAGCTCGAAACAGTCGTTTTTCCGCCATTTGGTAAGAACGGAACGCAGTTTCGTTTCGATCGCCGCTGCCTGCTGTCTTGACTTGCTGAAAATAGTGAACGAAGTATGAGTTTTCGAATATGTTCGAATAAAAAGTGAATAGTGAGTGACAGTCATCCAGCAAGATGGTTGATGACGTGAGAGATATTACGGAAACCGCTGAAAGTAAAGGTATACGTGATATTCTTGTTAAATAGTGTTGTTTTAGTGTAAAATGTGATTGAAATCTATCTAACCCTAACTGATTCGTGGCCCCACGTCGTGGGTTCGTGCACCGCTTTCGAGAATGTCCGCAATGGGTTTGGTCGACGCAACTCAATGTTTTGTTTTTCATCTTTATTTGGACGTCTTTTTCACGTCGTGGTATGTTCTATAATTAGCTAAATGCGTGCCAGACGGTGAGATGTGCGCAGGAATGTGCTAAAAATGACGAGACCCGAGACCCCTGTGCCATCTGATTGTACTTGTATCGGTGTATCTTTTTTATAAATTGCTAAACTGTACTGTTATTCCACCCTATTTTTATACTTTCTAAAATGCGCTTAATCTTAATTTAGTGAAATGGTATTCATTTCTAAATGCAATATAAACATTTCATGGCACTGACGTACATACATCATTATCTTACTTTGCAGTTAATAATGTTTATTTCACAATAATCTTTTTTTATCTTATCACTTAAATCTTACTGGCTACATTGCTCTTGCAGTTTCATAGCAGAAAATAAATGAGAATTAAATGGCCAGTATTATGTCAATTTTTCACATGTAACATAATATATAATATAATTAAGAATTTGGCTATAAATATAAATTATCCAATTTTTTCTCAAACAGTGATCTCATACACAGGCATTTTATCACTGAATATCATGTTTGTATTGGATTTAATAAAGAGATAAGAGTTTGATAATATCGTATTCAGTTTTTCTGCAAAAATATCAATATCACTATAACTTGATTACATATGCATTATGTACGTTTCACACCTGATAGAAGTCACGTACTGTATATATGTTGTAAATTTTTTATAACTCATTTTAAATATGTGTTTAAACTATACATAGACTAATATGTATGTCCCTTCAGAATATAACTAACCTAAATCAAAAGCTTGAATTGTGATAACAAATTGCATCTAAAATAATAAGTTATACTAAATTTTTAATTTGATATAGGTATACTGGCCCAGGATATGTGAAATTTATAGCCCTTTTATAGTCTCACATACATTCGTGAAATGCGTAATCATATCCTATTTTTTTTCATTTTTTACCATAATGTAAACAAACAAGAAATTAACCAAAATTTTGCAAAATTTCTGCAGTTCATTCGTTGGTCTGACATATTATAGGTGGCTCTAATAACACTGCTTTTCCATTATATACGAAACTATAAAATATTCATAAATAACACTAAATATTATCCTATATTTAGTGTTATTGAATATGAAAAAATGTAATTATTTGTCTAATGTTTTGGTTTTAATTTGTACGTCACCTAAAGGTTACCTATGTTCCTAGATCAAAATATTATCATAAATCAGTTCACTCTAATACGTGAATAACACAATTCATTCGAAATCTAAGACAGAATAATAACAGAAGAATAATATTGTTTGCTATGTGCGAAATTTGTAATTATTTTTTGAGCATTTGATAGTACCTATGTTTCTAGTATTTCATAAAATAGTGGTCCCCAGAATAAATGTGTTTCAAAAATACATAGGGGTTAATGTATGGTAAAATATGGAATTAAGGCGACGCATTGGAAATTGTGACGGCAGGGATCTCAATTTTTCTAAGTGACTACAAAAGGTATGAAAGTGATATTTGGTAACCTGATTCTTCATTTCGTTGACTTTATTTTGACAGTTTGAGATGCACGTTAAGTTTTGCAACACAAAAAAAATCAAAAAAAACCTCTTTTAATACAGATTTACATTTTTAGGGCTAACGGGACCGATTTATGTTTCTAAATTTTCTGTATAGTTTTAATCTAAACATATTCTTTAAAATAAGTTGGATTTTTTAAAATTAATATATATAGTTTTAAAAATAAATGAAAATAACTAATTTTTTGTAAGCTAGCGCGCGCACTTGTGCATAGACCAGAAGGTCTATTTTGGATTATATTATTGTTTATCAATGCGTCGCCTTATGAGGGAATGAGGGATAAGGAAATCACAAAATGATAAATAATAAGCGAAAACTCACTACATAATCTTACATCAGTGTCAAATTTTTGTATGAAATTAACACTCCCATAAATCTATTTCGCTGAATAAATAATATTCAATTAAACGTAACTGCCTCCTTATTCCAGGACATGAGGTAATGACGATCAAAAATGAAACTCTTGAAGAAGAATATTAATTAAACCTTTTAACAAATTAAAAGAACCTCTAACAGGCTTAAGATGAATCTACTAATATTTAAAAATTAATAGTACTGCTAAGTATCATTGGTTTTTTATACTAGGAGCATTACCGCATGACTAAAGATGCATTCACAAATAGGCTATCAGTGAGGATGTGAGGAAATAATTATTTTCTTGGGACACAAAAAATAATTTGTCAATTTTATTTTCATTTTTTCATTTCAAAATAATACTATTTTTGAAAAGACATTGTATTTTTTATCGATTTATAAAACTTCCAATTAGTAAATTAAAACTTTATCAAGGAATTGTCAAGTTAAAAATCTGGAGTTTCGAACAGAGTGAGGGAATGATTTTCAGGACAGCATTTTTTTTACTTTTACTTACAAATATGATTCAGAAATTATAACTGATATAGTAACCACAATAATGGAGCTTACAAGTAAATGTAGTTAGGTACTGATAGAAGTTGGCTACATTTTTGTTAGATCTAAAAGGACAGGAATTTTGGGATTTAGTGAAATCTACTCAAATATTGTTTGTTAAGCAGTTTTTTTCTGTACAATCTATATTTGAAACTGTATTTAAGATGCCTATTCTAGATGACATTTCTAAAACATTTACATTCTAATACATTGACAAACATTTGCGTTGTAAACTTTTTAACTAAGTATATGACAACATTTTTTCTTCAAAATTCTAATTTCACTTTATCAATATACTTAATGAATTACTTATCTTATTTATGTTCATAATAATCAAAATCGAACTACCCTGTTAGGTATACAGTGTGAAGATATGTATGTATGTATCTATAATAAAAATGCATTAAATATACATAGTGAAAATTTTTCCATGTCGATCAATCAATCAATCGACAATCAAAAATACCGTAGTATTATTATTAAACAGCAATACCTTCAAAATAATAGTGTTGCCATCTGTTAACGATTATGATACATACACATCTTCACGCTGTATCCCTAATGAGGTAGTCAGAGAGGATGGAGCGCCAAGCTTTGCGGTCCTTACATACTTCTTTCACTTCCTAAAATGTCATTATCAAACAGATAATCACGAATATTGACAATCGCTGTGTGTGTACGTTTGTACGTTGTAATGTGTGTACGTTTTATTTAATTATCTGTCAACACAAGTAATTTAATTATTTGTTCACAGTTGCACAAATAATTTTAAAATTAATATTTATTTGTTAAAATAACACCTAATTATTAAAATTTCCAAAACATTAATTCAATTCAAACATTCAAGCTCTATCACAATGCTACAAGAGAGTGACTGTTAGGCTATTTGAAACACACATTAAAGAAAACAGTAATTAATTAGTAAATTGTTATGTTTTTGTAGATGTTTCATCTGACACTAAATGGTAATGCCACCGACTTCTTATGCTCTTGAAACAAATAAGGAATGTTGTAATGCAAATTATCTCTGTCTGACACAGTGTAATTGTATTGTGTTATATGTAAGTACATGAAATATGTAACAATATGAATTTTGCATTCAGTAAATTAATTAATCGTCAAAATATTCTTGTAAAATAATTTTATATTTAAATGTCGAATCTACTACTGTTCCCGAAAAAACCTCACCTCATTCTCTGTGCAGAACTGGCAAGGAACTTAACTACCTACTTAACTATAATTTTTAAACATTATTTTGCCATAAAATTGTATGCTAAATTACAATTTACTTAAAGCCCAGTGAAGGCATGTGCAGAGACTACTATTCACAGATCAAATTGTTGTCTTTGACGAAGCCATTTTAATCTTGTAGTAAAGTTTACTGATCACTGATCAGTGTTTGTTTTAATAAGTTTTAATTTGTTTTTTTTTTGTTATCGGGTGATTTCCTGAGGCACCTCATTAGAAAAACGAGTAAGGTTGCCTAAAGACATCTGAGTATTTGATGTTTATAACTTTAATCCAAGAAAAATCAGTTTATTATGGCTTATAATGCCTAGGTGGTTCGGGCACATGGAAAGAATGAGTGATGAAGGACTGATGAAGAAAATCTACAGAGCGAAAGTAAGTGATAGTAGGAGCTAAGGGAGACCAAGGCTGCCTTACAAAGATCAAATAGCTGGAGTGTTAGCTGACGGAAATGTCAAAAGGACCGCATACCTAGACGAAAATGCATGAGGAGAATGATGAGATTCGAAGAGGCAAAAGAAGTATGTAAGGACCACAAAGCTTGGCGCCCTGTCCTCTCTGACTTCCCCATTACGGTTACGGCGTGAAAATATGTATGTATGTACGTTATTTTCACGGTACTTTACTACAGTACATAAATTGTTTCTGTCTACCCCTAGTTTTGCAAATATAGCACATTTGCTATACCAGTGTTTTTTTTAAATCACATCCTTTTTAAGATGACTCTAGTCAGCATAGTGTTTTAAATTTCTTGCTGCTTTAAGCAAGAACAGAGGCATCTTCAGTAACATAATATGCACTGAATTTAAATGATTAAAAATTTTACTTTTTACATAAGGAAAATCAATATATATATATGTATATGTATAATTAATACAATCAATGACAAATTCTAAAGGTACTAGGATAATGTCCTAATAAAACAAGAATTAAAACATGATATAAGGTTTAATTATCAAAAAATACTAAATAAGTAATAAAAACATATCACAGGTCATATTATATATTTTTGTCTAAAGTGAATTTTCTACTCATTAGATTCATTTAGATATTATTTTCATTGCTTCACTTAATAACCATGTTAAAATTAAATAAAGGTTATGTGCTTTCATATAAAAATAAAAATAAAAATCTGTAATCTAGTAATTTATAAACAATTTCTTGTTTAATCATTTGAAATTTATTTTGTTAGGCTTCTAATAAATAATCAGTAATGACTAATGTTATCCCTAATGATATTCTATAAATGTGTGTCTGATGAAATTTAGAATGGATATATATTAAACCCAGGGGAAGGATATAGGCTACTTTTTTTTTCATTCTACATGGGCGAAGTCACGGCCATTGTTATAATGAAATAAAACTAAAACAATTTCTTTTTCATACATAAATATCTTCACGCTGTATCCCTGACGGGGCAGTCATAGAGGAGGGAGCGCCAAGCGCCGCGGTCCTTTTATACTTCTTTCGCTTCCTCTAATCTCATCATTCTCCTCACACATTTTCGCCTAGGTATGCGAGTGCTTTTGATATTTCCATCAGCTAACACTGCCTATTTGATCTTCATAAGTCAGCCTTGGTCTCCCTTGGCTTCTTTTACCACTCGCTTTCGCTCTGTAGATTTTCTTCGTCAGTCTTTCATAACTCATTCTGTTTAAGCTTTCCTTTTTTCCTTACTCATTCTATCTAAGCTTTCCTTTCTTCATTTTTACAATAACACTGTCATGCAACCCTGTCATATTGCGTATCTCTTCATTGCTTATTTTGTCCGCAAGGGTGACACCGCACATATTCTTTTTCATAAAATGTTTTATAGCTAATTTATATCAGATGAAATTTCTAAATTGTTTGAAATGTTATACAAACAAACTCTATCATCAAAGTAAGGTATGGCAGCTGGTAACTGTCTATGCATAATTTATAACTGACTCATTGTGCCTGAGATGTGTTAAAATATACTTTTTCAAATATGGACATGCCTTTTATGGACAGCACATTGACCTGGAAGATTATAACTGAATGATGCGATAGTTTGATTTTAAGAAAATATACAAAGTTTTTCAGTCTGTCACAGCTCACAGGTGTTTTTATTAGACATTGAAACTTTACAGCGGTATCTATATGCTTGGAAGTTTTTTTTGTTATCGTGTTGGACATTCAAGAAGTCATTTTTTTGTTCAAAGGCCAGTTTGCTAGGTAAATGGAGCACAATATAATAACAAGGGCCTTTATAGAGCCAAGATTAATAAGTTTTTTGCATTTTATTAAAAAATCTAAAATTCTTTGTCGAAAATGAAATCGGTAATACGTAGTATGGATAAACCTTTATTGGCAAAAAAAAATCAGTAAATTGCATTGTTTATTACTTGAAGTACCTAGTTACCTAATTTTTTTAGGTTAATTACCAGTCAATTTAGATTTACCCCATAATGTATTTCTAAATGTAAATTTAATTAGGTAATTTTAATTAGAAACTAAATATATAAATCTCAGACAGTCCACACCAATTGCATAGGTCAAATTAAGTGCATACTAAGTCTATGTTTTTAATGCCACAATAAACTGAGGGAGCATCCAGTACCATAGACTCCAATACAATTTCTGAAAATTTTATGTAGATTTTCATAACGGACATAGAAAAAATTAAAAAGTAAAGGTTTTATTTTTTTTAATTAAAAAAATTATTCACATGGTGTAATATAACATGGCTTTCAAAAACATATGTATGCCTTTAGTATGTGATTCTGTTTATTTAACATCATGTATTAGGAAATACGACCTTGTGATATGTTCTATCAACCTGTTTTCTATAATCTTTGTAAAATAGACTTAATCATCTTCGCAATAAAAGCGACAATCGCGTAATTATAACACTATTGCCAACCGGAATTGGACCTTATGTCTGAGAGTCAAAGACATAATTAATTCCCCGTTTCGCGTGGGTGTATCCCAAATTGGTATTTCGGATGTAACCTTAGTGGTACGGATTGAGAGATAGGTGTCTTGCATATTGATTTGGTGATTTAAGAATCGCCCACGAGACAAGTGTGCATGGAAGCGATATTTCATTAACAACGCCTACCTTTTTATTTGTAAAATAAATTAGTTTATAATATTTATTTTATATTTATTATCGTACGACTTATCATAGAATAGCGCAAAAGAAAGAGGGGTAATATTTAAGTTATGAAAACCTAATCGTGAAAAATTGTAATTTGACACAGATTGTGCAATTCACAATGAGTGTTCTGTGTGTTCGTCGGGTTTCCGTCACAGTTTTCTTAGGAGGCTACAAGGTTGAAATCTTTAAAAAGAGTGTGAAAAGGTTTTTAAAGGATTGACAACAGAAGTGATGCCTCTGGTATTACAGGCGTTCATAAGCTGTGGTAACTGTTTATCATCTAGCAGGTCGTATACTTGCGTAGTTGTTTAACTTCTTAGTGACTTAAATTAAAAAGAATATGAAAATGAAGTACTTAAATTTTATTTGGGCGCCTCGCACACTACGCGGCCACAATACCGATTAAAAACTATAGAAACAGAACACGAATCCCATCATAACCTAACCTAACCTAACTGCACAACCAACTGGACACGCCAATCGTTCTGGTAAAACTTACTATGATTTGCTATAGGCCGATTTGTACGTGTGGTTGCATTGCTTGTGTGACCACACCTGCAACTGTTAGCCCAGTAAAGTTACGACATCGTTACATAATATGATAAAAAAGGCTATAATTGCTAGTTTATTATTTTACTTATAAGGTCAAATTAGTTGTTTCCGACTAAATATCCACCACCACCTAAAAATACATGGAAACATTTTAAATGAAATAAATGAAAGCTACTTTAATTCCTTAAAAAGTTGTTTTAAAATGATAAAGATAAATAATATATCACTTGAATACTTTTTGGTTTGTATAATTCCCGATACAATACAATTTCCCAATATAATTAATAATTAAGGCGACGCATTGGAAATTTTGACGGCAGGGATCTCAATTTTTCTAAGTGACTACAAAACGTATGAAAGTCATATTTGGTAACCTGATCCTTTATTTCATTGACTTCATTTTGACAGTTGCGTTAAACACGATTGGTTAACTTTTGTAACACAAAAAAAAATCAAAGAAACCTCTTTTAAAACAGAGATTTACATTTTTCGGAGCAACAGGACCGTTTTATGTTTCTAAATTTTCTGTTTAGTTTATTCTAAGCATGTTCTTCAAAATGCCAGTTGGATTTTTAAAAATTGATTATAGTTTTTAAAATAAACGAAAATAACTGTTTTTTCGTATTTTTCGTAAGCTAGCACGCGCGCGCGATTACATAGACCAGAAGGTCTATTTTAGTTTAAATTATTGTTTGTCAATGCGTCGCCTTAAATAGTTATAAGTGTTTCCAATCATCACATTTTTGTAACGACAGCCTTTGTTGTTCGTCCGACTGGGTGAATGCAGACGGACGAATAAACAAATATGTATTTACTTTAAAAGATGTCAGAGAGTATCGCCGCTAGACTTTCATGTCTAATTAGTAATTACACAAGCCAACGTCAATATGTGTCAACATGTCAGTAATGTGTTTACCACAACTGACCTAAAACTGATATCAGTAGTATGTATTCTTTCATCTTGCTTATCGCTCGATAAGGAATCTTGAAATACTATTGTAAGAATATTACAGAAACATCTAAAGACATATAACAACACGTTAAAAGGTGATTTTTTTTTGAGAATCCTATGTTATGTTACTTTTGTACCTATTATATATACATATGTCGTTTTTACGAAAGTGGAATGGGATAGATCATAATGTGTCTGGGTATTTCGTGAAACGCCACCAATTTTTCGCCTTGTCCTTGTAAATCATTTAACAATTCTTTCACGAATATTGGGACACATACATTCTGTACGTTTATTATTATTATTAGTACATGAAAAGTAAGTGCAAATGTGTGATTTACATAAAATGTACTTCCCCTCCTAGCTTAATTGAAATACAATTATCTCGTCTAACTATACTGTTAAGACTACCACTTTATTTGGCACTAACGACCAGCCCCGGCTTCGCACGGGAAGTAATTTTTTTTGATAATAAAATACAGCCTGTTACTCGCTGATAAGCTTTCCATAGGTGAAAGAAATTTTGAAATCGGTTTAGTAGTTTTTGTGTTTATCCATTACATACCAACAAAGTTTACCTCTTTATACATACATATCTTCACGCCGTATCCCAAACGGGGTAGTCGGAGAGGACGGAGCCCTTTACCTCTTTATAATATTAGTATAGACAATATTCAAATTTTTTTAGCGCAGCCATCTCTCGAGCACATACACCAATCGGAGATCACGGAGACAGCGCCCCTAGCGGCGTGAAATGCAATGTTTTACATTATGATCACGATTTAGTAAAGGAATTAGCTTGGAATATCGGCCAACGTCTTGTTGTCATTGTCGGCCCGAATTTTTCATTCATTGGATACATTATGATATGAGGGCTAAACAATAGCTGGTTGGTTAATGAAACTGGCTTTATGAAATGTCATGGCACATTTCGATCTTCATTTCTATGATCACGACGACCTATGTATGCACATACCTACAAACCTCCATGAATGAGAGAGTTTCTTGCATCATCGTTAAGTCCACATTAATTAAATTATTGGGTATATTACGGTATTTTCGGTGGTTACCCATCTACCGTCCAATCCGAGTGTCCTGGGTTAAATTTCTGGGTGTCAGATTTACTTAACAAACAAATCTTTCCAAGTCTTCTTGTAGTTTGGGTGTTATTGAGTGTTCCCTCAGTTCTTTGTATGCTTATTGTCATTACAATTTTACAAACATACCTACTCCTTAATTCGGAATCAAATAATATATGTTTCTCTGGAGAATATAATACGTATATTATCAGTACTTAGAATTCTATAGTCTATAGGCATAGATTCCTTCAACGACCCCACATTGCCCCACAACCATTTCTAGGTCGTCAGTCCACACTTATATGGTGTGTATTATAAAAATAAAACTGTATGTATTTACTAATGTAACGGAATATAGTAAAATCATTTTCAATGTTGAGATTTGTCACAAAAACTCAATAAGTTTACTTTCCACTTATTGCAAATACATTATAAGTACGTACTACGTACATTTGCTTTTAAGTTTTTTATTGATTTTGTGTAGAGAAAGACAAATACAATAATTTCTAATTTTATTGATTTTTTAAGAAACTGTCCAGCTCAATAAACTTACTTTCTACTAACTTAGTAGAAAACGCAGAAATGTATGGAATTGTATGTCGTCATGACTTCGACAGCTGAGGTCAAATTGTATACATATTCGTAAATTTCTAATAATAATAACAGCACAATGTATAAATGCTTACTCTACAATTACCAATGTACAGTAACAATAGTATAAAACGCATAGATACGTATATTAAGAACTGATGTATTGTAATTTCTGGTATTCACATTTATCTTTAGTCTATTCTATACCAATATAATGAAGAGGTAAATTTTTAGGTAATTCTTATGTGTATGTAATGGATAAACTCAAAAACTGCTCAACAGATTCAAAAATTCTTTTATCTGTAGATAGTTACATTATCAGTAAGTAACATGGGCTGTATTTTATTTTAAAAAAAACTTCTACTCGGCGCAGCCGGAACGGATCGTTAGTAATTAATAACTATTTATTCTCGTCTCGGCACAAAATAAAATAGTACCTTACGGGTGCACACGCACATAATGATGTCAGCAAATCAACGTCATAGTGAGTCAGAGTGTATCAACATAGTACATCATTCCATTATACGCCCACGTAGGAAAACCATTAAACAATTCAACTAAATAGAATATTATTTGGCATATGAGTTTTCCGCAAAAAAAAATGTACTTAGATTCCATAATTAATATGCATTTATCTATTAACTGTACCCGCGACTTCGTCCGTGTGGAAAGCTTTTCCGTGGCTTACTTGGGTTAGGGGTAGTTTGACAAAGTAGCCTACGTCTATCTCCGGGCACATACTACTCTATTACTTTCATCGTAATCGGTTCAGCGGTTTAGCATTTCCCATAGAAAATCTCATCCCTCTTTTCATTCCCTTAAATCTTTGATAAAGATAAAGATCTTAGATAAAATACAAAATACAAGACATTTTTACATTTCTAAAAACAATAACAGTACAAAGTATAAATGCTTAGTCTGTAAGAACCGATGTACAATGACTGTAGTACAGAATGCACAATTAAGTAAGAAAATACTTATATTAAAATCGAATGTAAGAAATAGGCAAGTACATAATTCGTTACTTGCATAAATAATTTTTTAAACATTAAATACTCAAGTCGACGATTACTAAATGCTGAAGAAGACGTCGAAAATAAAATCTCGATTATTTCTATCAGAATAAGATCCTCATGTGCTTTTAATTTTCACGTTATTAGCACCTCTGAGTCAGTTCACTTGATGTCGTCTTGTCCACAAACAACTTACTCTTTTTGCATAGCTCAGAAGACATTTCAAAACTTCAAGTCATTGTGAAGTTAAGAATTTCTAGACACGGCAAAAACTGCTTATTGTGGGATAGAAAAGTAGACTGAAATGACTTTTATAGAATCTAGCCTTGGTCTTGTATATTTCACACATACCAACTAATGTTCGATAGTTTTTCGATATCAATTGTGCTTGATGCAGTACTAATGGCGAATTCTTCGTAGGCTGTATTAGTTTAATACTAATCATGAACTTAGTATCTTATATTTGTAATTTTGTAACGAGTGCCAGCGAGGGCAGAATGCTTGACTGTTCTAGGTCTATGTGACTAATCAATAACTATCCTGCTTATTTAATGTTTTAAATACACCATAACTATTGTCTGTAACTTGAAGAATCCGCTCTTAATTGCGAACTATCGGTATTTGTGAATGAATAAATTTGGCCATGTATTCTCGTTCATACTTTTATAGCGAATATATTATCGGAATGCAGTTAGTCTACTGATTGCTTACAAAATCGGACCTATGTCCGCTATCTTACCTGTTGTAGTCGATACGTGCACAGCGTCCAATTCTAAATGCTCTCTATGTTTCATACTGTAAAGGTCTATAACTTATACAACAGAGATCTTCTATTATTGGTCTCTGGAATCATACCGATTAAAATGAGTCTTGCATTGACATTCCTTTCAAATGACGCTTCAATATTTACCAATACACAGACATATTGATCTTAATGTTCATTGAACGTAATAACATTTCAATCCATTCAATATTTATTGATTAAAGATTTGCCTTTGTGTTTGTCTCGCCTCTCGCGTGTTAACCACTTCGTATGCCGTTACGTATAAATTAGGTCACCCTTTTTTTGAAGGTTGGTAACACTAGAATAATTGTATTTTGAATTATACGGCTTTTAAATTGCTTTAAAACACACCTTAATTTGTACAGTGTTATCTATAGTGTTTATTAGAAAAAAAATAGCACCGAATTCAATTAACAATTCAAAATAATAGCTTCAGCTCGATTTACTTTTTCATTAACTTTCGGCATTAACTGTACCCGCGACTTCGTGTGCGCGGCTTTCCCGGTTTAAAGGTAGATTTTTGAAAAAATTAGCCCACATACTATCTCTGTACCGAATTTTATCATAATCGATTCAGCGGTTTAGCGTTTTCCATGCAAAATTTCATCCCCTTGTAATCCTCGTGTGAAATTATCTTCTTGCCACATCAAAATTGGTATAGCGGTTTGAGCGTGAAAGCTGATTCGGCAGACAGACACACAGACTATCGTATTTATAATGTTATTATGGATATGGATGGTGTTAATTTTGTCTAGTCTCGTTTTATGGGACTTATCTCCCGAAACCAATAACGAATCTAAAGATAAAAAGTATCCAGAAACGTCACGATTAGATTAGTTTTGCAATCTAATTTAACAATACTGATAGCTATTATCGTATAGCCAAAGATTAACCAGCATAGTCCGTGGTGCAAATTGTCGTCAAAATACCTGCCTACTAATCTTGTTATTCCGGCATAACGAATATATCCAGACTCGTTTAAATGAAGTTTTTACGACTTAGATCTATGTCGTGAATATAATTATTATCATATTTGTATTAATGTGGTTCTACTCAAAAGTCAATTTTTATCATTTTGTCTTTTTTACTAAACAGAGTAGGTATATGTCATCAGTGGTGAGAGACATTCGAGTTTGCCGCAAGATTGACAGAACCATGATTCTGGTAATCATCGTTCTGTCAATCTTGCGGTCAATCTTGGACGACAATGTTATCGTAAAAACGAAAGGAATACTTAGATGGTTCGAGCATATAGAAAGAATAAGTGATGAAAGATTGACCAGGACAATCTACAGAGCAAACGTGAGTGATAGCAAAAGTCAAGGAAGACCAAGGCTGACTTATGAAGATTCAGTGTTAGCTAACGGAAATGACAAAGCACTCGCATACCTAGGTAAAAGTGTATGAGGAGAAAATGAGATTTGAAGAAGCGAAAGGAGTATGTGAAGACTGCGATACTTGGAATTGCGTCCCCTCTGACTATCTTGTTAGCCATACAGCGTGAGGATATGTATCTGTTGTTATTATTATTAGTGTGCAAGGACCGCGATTGTTGGCACTCCATCGTCTCCGACTACCCCATCAGGGATACAACGTGAAGATACGTAGTATTGTTCATTAATACAGAATGATTAATAATTCGGCCTCTTGTCATCTAAGTACAAATTTAGTTTAAATTAAATTAACTGAGAATCCAATTTCGTAGAATTCACTTCGGGCCTTCTTCCAAACTACGATAGTCTTTTTGTGCAATAAATTGCAATCTATTTGTAGATTTTTTTTTAAATCTAGAATCATTTACTCATTGCATTTGTTGCTTTTTCTGTTTTTTAAATGCAAGCAATATATTTTATCAAAAGAATGTTCTGTACAGAATAGAATGCTCACATGATTGAAATAATCCAATTAACCCAACACTTTCGCTTACATGCTGAGTTCTAATAAACTATTCATTCCGTTCAACGCTTACGAGCGATAAATCGCTTCTATAGAAATGGACCGAGTCGAAACGCGGTTTGAGGATGGTCCACTAAATGTGCATTGGTTTAAAGAGAAAGGGTCGTTAACACTTGCGTTACATACATCTAGGGTAAAATTATAATGCGCGCTGTGGAGTTTATTACGTTTTCTTTGTACATTCAGTGTTAGGTAGCTATTAGGTAGCTATTATGTATGTGCTGTTTTCTTCACACTCCAGAAAAAATAAACATTTACGTAGTTTCAAATTGTTTTGTTGTTTTTTCTATTCTTCAGTTAATGCTTAGGCTAATACTCAGGCATTTCTTCACGAGTCCATGCCAATCTATGTAAATTTCTCGTTATGTATATTTTTCGTTAATTTGTCACCAAGAAAAAAATTCTTAGAATGTAAATAGTTATTTTTTTGTAACAGCGTCAACAGAGGCCCTAGACCGAGCTAGACTAGCGCGAGAACGACGCGAAGCGGAACAAAGAAAAAGACTAGAAGAATTACGTGCACATGCCGCAGCAGCGCAAGCACAACGAGAAAAGAGAGAAGAAGAACGACGCAAAAGACAGGCTGAGCAGCGCGCTAGAGACGAAGATAGAAGACAACAGGTAATAGTATTGGTATGATCAATTTAAAAACATGTCTGTTTAATTATATCAATAACCCACTTTTAAGTTACGCAACTTTCATGCGAAACATATTATCTTAGACCTGAAATTTATCAAATGAAAGAGATTGGTGAAGTCGTTACTTTATTTTACTCCAAAGTTCGTCAATATTTCTTATATTTCATCACAATTCTGTTATCTGTGACATTCTACACTGGAGTTACAAATGGAAATTGAAATGATTGGCCTGTTGGCACGGTGGCAAAGCATGTGTTTTCCAAGCTGGGGCCCCCGGTTTCGATCAGCGATCAGAATAATTTAGCAAATGCACTTTTCTAAATTGATTTGGCTTTTTAGTGTTACTGAAAGCTTCCCCCGTTCGTTGTATGGTACCCGTAGTATAAACCTAGTGTTTAATTTGGGGTCACGCAATTTGTTGAATTGTCTTGAGTATTGTTATTATTATAGAAAATGAAAACCTACCTGTAAAGAGTCATGATGTGTCCATGTCAACACTTCAATTCAAAAAGTTGAATTTTTACTGTGTATCTTTCAATAAAACAGCTGTTTAGTAATTCAGAAGCCACAAGAGAAACTATTGAATTTTCATTATCAGTGTTGTCTATATAATTCTGCTAATATTGGAGTGAAATAAAAAAATATATGTCATTTACAAATCTGTATTCGAAACCCTCCGAATTATTTACTTATTGTATCAAATAAATCTAAATTCTTTAATCAAAATTATAAACTTCGATCGTCATAAAAATTCTATAAATGAAAATTTAAATAATGTAGCCATAAAAATCACCATAACAAGCTCGGACCCAATCGGCCATATAATATTTCTGGAAAAATAAACTACGGTGAATAACAAAGGTCTGAGACAGTGCAAAATAGTTAAAGAAAAATTCGATAAAACCAAGCTGGTAATGTACGTTAAGTGGTTTAAACCAACTTTCACTGTCAATGAAAACGCTGTATTTTATGGTGTCTCGGAGTGTTGTAAAACGATAAAACGTCTATAGTATCTGAGCGAGTAACAAATACCGCAAAGCAAGAACCGCCTGGAGATCGAGGTTCAATTCCATATGGATCCGTTGAAGCTACCATATCGTAAACACATTAAATTTTCGAAACTTGTCCAAATTATAATAATTTTAATTTTGCCTGAGGATATATGTGATTGACGTCGAACTTTGCTTCAAGTCTTAAATTTGAGGTTACTGTTACATCTTAAACGAACTTCTCAATAATTCAAAATTGATTTTATGATTTTTTATGTATGGAATCCGTAAAATTATTGTCGATTATGAAATGGAGGTCCTTAAAATTCGTGAAAAATTATAACTCGTTGATACAAAAATTCTTTTGAAATAGTTCCTAATTAGTATCATTTCAAGTTTCCTTGGGTTTAAAATTAAACTTTACTAAAGTGCAAATCTATTTTTACTAATATTAGTTTACAATGTAAGGTTTCCTTTTGTTTTTGTTTTTATCATAGATTGTTATTACAGTTGCACCTAATTGGTATTACAGCACAGGGGCATAGGTTAGCTTCCCTAATTTGTGACAAGGGCTTTATAATAATAAGTTTTGTTTTTGTATGTTAATCTAACCTTGACTTTATATGAATGACAAGCGGATTAAAATTGATGAAAGAGTATCACTAATAAGGTGAACATTTTCAGGAACACATTGGTTTTTATATTTTAATATCTTCTAAGGCTATGGAAGGAGCATTCAATTCAAAACGAACATTTTTAAATTCGTTTGATATGGGCCACTAATGTTATTAGATCCTTTATCGTTCTGCTTAGATTTTTTAAGTGTTAAAAACACCCGCATTGATAGATATGTCATCAATATATACAGATAATTATTCTTTTTGATTGCTTGTAGCTGACAATTCACGCGTCAGTTGTCTCGTAATTGCTAAATATTTTATAAATTATTTATTACTGAGGTTTTCAATGTACTTTCAATTTTCCATCAAATGTATTAGTCGTAACTTTATTAGTTAGATTGTTTTGTGTTGACCGTTTGACCGTTTGTACGTGACATCTGAGTACTAGTAGAATAGAATATTACATAACGTCTGCGTCTGTGCCACATAGCTGATGTCATTGGGTTCTTGTATTTGCTTATAAGGAAATAATTTTGTTCGAATACTTCTTCACTGTTACTTTCTTTTCTGTAGTTCTATTAAATTTTACAAAAACGTTTTATAATTAGTTTCTAATTGACATGTATATTTTGTTATATTTCGTTTGTTTTTTTTTTTATGGAAATTTCGCTTATTCTTATTGTTGTTTGTAATACCTTTTAACTTTTAACCTGAAGTTCATCACAATACGGATGACCGGGTCAGCTGTTACGCAACGACGAACTGTATTGTCAGTTATGAGGTCACGCGCAATAAAAGTCATATTTTAATGTTCATGCGCAGTCTAGTGTGCAAGACGAGAAAGATAATATCTAGAATAGATCGTTTAAAATTTTGAATATTGTTTCCATTTAAGATAAAATTACAAAGTCTTCAGATCATATCTTATTTGCCTACGTTCCACACATTTGAAAGTGCCATTAAAATCCCATATAGGAATGCTTCGGACTCAACGTAGCACATCAAAAGCATTTAAAATTAACTCTCGCCACGCGAAGGAGTCGCGACAGAAATAACGCGTAGTCACTTCCTTCAGGACCCGCATTCCACAAATAACTAGCGAAACAGCGATTTTACTGCACTTGTATCCTTAGATGATAATGTATTATCATCATTTATTTTATCTTTAAAATGGTTGGAAAGCGGTTACCGTGTCGAGTTTTTAATGGACGAGTCCGTTTACATTTGGTTTGTTTTTCCACTTAAAGTTTCTTTAGATCATTTATCTTATATTCTTGAAGATTTGTTTAAAGACATCAGCTCCATGAAATACTTTTTCAGAAATATTGTGCAGATATTTTTTAATTTATGACTTGAAATTAGGATGATATTATTTTTTCGATTTTTTTTTCGAATTATTTGTTTAATAGAAACACTAGTCTACAGAGACATTAGCAGAACCATTATCTATTCCGAACAATGATCATTTCAATGCCACTATTGAAAAGAATTCACAGGGTCAGCGTCACTTGTTTAAATAACTAAATATAATAATTCAACAGTTAGCATTCTTTTGCCTGAAATCAAACAGATTGTTCGTAATTTTATATTATTTAGTTTAAAGTTCTTCGACGATTTTTACATTTTAGTGCAATCACGTTAAGGTTTCAATTGCACCTAACATTTTCCCTCAAAAGTATATTTATTTTTGTCTTTAAAATATATCTCGTATATGGTACTAATGTAGAACACATTTTGTACTGTAATTACATTTTATTCTCTTCGGTTAATTTTATTGCCACTGCTATTAATAAAGTAGGTGACAGAGGAATAGTGCTTTATTTGTATCTATTACATTATGAAATCGTCTCATACTTACGTTAGAAAATAATCATTAAGACAATGGAATAAGATTAGTTTTGCCGTAAATATCTCTGCATTGGAAATGTTGGATAGCATTTTTGCCTAATGTAGAAGCCAGAGATCAGAAGATGTCAACTTATTGGATGACGTGTTCCGGAACTAAATTGAGATTTATAGTTTCCTTTACCAAATTTTGGTTTTGGAAACAATCTGTCTTACTATGTTTGATATATCCATGTTAATTATTGTCTATGAAAGGGAATGGGTGCTAGATGGATTGTAGATAAAGTATTTTGCTAACCAAAATCAAAGAATTTAAAGCGAAAGAATTTAAATAAAGTAAACGCAGACAGTAAGTTCGTGGTACATAAAAACATTAAGCACAAGGTCGAAATGATAAGTAACTTGACAGAATCGTGAATAATGTTCACACTTAATCATCAGTAGCTATAAATAGTTAAGAACATGCATAACAAGTCTGTAGAGAGTCCACCAGAGAAAGTGCGGATGGTTGACATTGACATAATTTCGCGATTTGGGTTACTCCACTCAGAAATATCCGCTAATTTTGTTTCCCATACGTTTGACATTGAATTGGGCAGTGTTTTGGTACGTGCGGTACACTAATAGTATGTTTCGTAGTACTTTGTGCGAATGATTGTCAGTATTTTTTTTAAATAGCAACTCATCTTCTATTTGCTCTTGAATCGTTTTTATTAGAACATTATTAGCTTTTCAAAGTTTGCCCAAAATTTTCGACTTAGTCTAAAAAGAAAAACGAAATCCAGGATACAAAGATTTCAAGTTAACAGCAAAAATAAAACGGGAGTCGTAAGATCCTATAGGAATTAAGTTTGCAAAGCTTATCATTGTATGAATGTGGTATGGGACACTTTACTCGCTAATCGAACTCCCAATTAAAAATGTTTAACTAACGATATATTTTGGCGTCACTCAGGAGCATAGTTTAAGGAAATGTATCAGATTTTTTACGTCTTGTTTGTTTTAATTGCAATTGATTACTGTGGTTTTCCATTTCTTAAAGGATTGTCAACATACCACTTAAATGTTTTTCGAATGGTAATCTAATTTTCATCAGTAGCTAATGATTTGACCTTGAGTTCTTGACCATGACTGCAGTCTTTGTTTATATGTATATATATGTAATAATAATTTCTTACTGTAATAAACTCTCCTATCAAATGATAACTTCTCATGTTTTTTAACACTTTGGTATCAATGTGTTTTACTTTGCGTCCATTTTCTTTATCTGATACTGTAATTTTAATATACTTATTTGTTTCATCAATTCCATTATCTTTTATTAAATTACATGTTACATTTCTTTAATACATTTGTTTTGTTTAGTATTTTATGTGGGAAAGAACAAGACAGAATGTATCAACTGCTTCTTTAACGCCATTAAATTCGGTTAATTAGGAGTTATAAGGAACTGATGTAATAGGTGATGTGTCAGCAACCTTTCACTAAATATACCTGTATACCTGATATTCTGTTTTATCACCTGTAAGCATAAATAGTTATTGTTAGACGTTATGTTATGGTATGATTTTGTTGCCCCTTGACGATTCTCTCTGTCAATGGCACATGACATAAAGTTAAATGTGTATATTGTAGTTTTCCTTAGTGTCATCTGTGGTATAATATCACAGTGCACTATGTTTTAAGAAATTGTTGATAAATTACCTAAAAACAACAGGTACAGTCACTTCCTTTATAGTACATAGATAACAGCATTAATCATGAGTTATTAATCTTCAGTATTCCGTAAAAGTCATAATGACAAGTGGACGTGTGTATTGGCTAATAGTATATTTTTAAAATTCATACAAGTGCGAGTGATGGCAAAACCTAAAGATAATAAAAAAGTGCATTTCTTTTCTTGTTCGCCGGTTAGTTATCACCAAGTTTATTAATAGAGACCGCCACTTTATCGATAGCAACTACGATATTTGCAATCTCAAATGAGCGAAACGTAGCTGTATTATAGTACATTATAATGTAAATTACTGTTCGAGTCCTAAGTTCAAAGTGCTTTGCGTAAATATTTGACAACCCGTTCGTCGAAGAGAGAGAAATATTATTAAATAATGATTTCATAACAATTATTAAATCAGTTCTGTGTAAACGAGACGTCCAATATTACCTCATAAAAGTAATACTATGCTAAAAATAGCTGAGGAAGTCGCAATAATTTTAGTTTTAAGTATTTTAAGTTGTGTAAAAGTGTTATAACTATTGTATTATAATCGTAATAATATTTATTTTTCTACAACGTAAAAGGGTTTCTGCACTTCCATTTATGACGTCTTAAGACTATTTTATTAACTTAAAACGAGTTCAAGGGCATGAATATTTCAGGCAATTTTGAAGTCTTGTATTCTTGTATTTTTAACTAGCTACGCCTCGCGATTTCACCGGCGTTAAATTTGTCATTTTTCCAATATAAAGGTAGCCTAGAGATTACTCTTGGAAGTCTTCTACCTGCCAATGGAAGTCACGTCATAATCGGTTCAGCTGTTTCGGAGATCGGAGATTAGCCCGGACAAACAAACACACAGACAAAAATTTTAAATTGCGCGTTTGAGTTTTGTTTACGTGCAAATAACCATATAATTAAGAAAAAGCCTTTATTTTCAAATCACAAACACTTCAATTTTATTTATTTGTATAGATATTTATCTCATTGTTTGGTATATTTGAAAAATGTTGTTTGTGGCTTGAGCGAAGCGTGCATTTTGAAATAAAAATCATGAAATAAATGTTTAATCTGCAGGTGGAAGAACGCAAACGCGCAATATGGGAAGCATCCATATCCCGTCGCGAAGCGTTGCTTCAACGTGAAAAGGAGCGAAGCGAGCGTTTGGAACGAGCACGAGCGGCCCGCTCCTCTCCGCGGCCGGCGTTCGCCTTCGGCTCCTCCACACCTCGGCTACTGGAGCCGCTGGACTCGGGCGGCTTCTTTTATGCCGCGCGCAGGTATCGTACTTACATTATAGTACTTCGCAATTAACAGAAACAGTTCGCAACGAATAAAAATCGTCTATCGACTGATAAGTGAGAGAAGTGATCCGTCGGAAATATCTGTTTAACACAATGTAGAATACCTGCTATAAGGTCGTGAATGAGACGATTGTGCATATACTCGCCTACATACATCAATTTTCTATTTACTATTATATTAGGAAGTTCGGGAGAGAAAACCAAACGTCGTAATTATTTAAGGATCTCAGTGAAATATTTTATTTTCAGCTTGTAACGACATGGCTTTGTATCTTTTTATATGAAACTTCAAAATCGAAATTGAAATCACAGATAATAAATAAAAAAGGTCGTTGCCCGCTTTGTTTTATAGTTTATACCCAAATGTTTGATTTTTGTATGTTTATAGGCTAGTGTATGACGTCATTTGGCAGGTCCACAGATATATCCGACGGGTTATACTATCCCGTGTCGATGATTTCGTCATTTATGGATTCAGACTGAATTTTACAGATACTTGCACGACTGTTATAAAGCTGTGCATTATTTTCCTCCAATACGTGAATATGAAACTAAACGATGTGTTGAAAAACTGTTTTATGGTGTCTATTTATGGTAAACTAGCAAACCCGGCCCGTTTCACTGGGCGTTAGTTGAAGTTAAAATAAATTAAACAGTTTTTATAATAATTTTGATACTGCAAAAAAAAAAAAAAACAAAAAAAATTCTACTGATCCGGTCGCTACCAAACTTTACAGGAATACCCGCTAGGCCAATCTGAAGAGTCCCTGAAAATTTCATCGAAAAAGGTCCAGCCGTTTCGGAGTCCATAAGGAACATACATACATACATACATCGCCTTTTATATATATAGATATACCTACATTGTTTCGTTTAACTTTTTGCTGATTTTGTATATGAAGATAAAAAACTGACATATGGACGGACAGATCCCCTTTAATCTCAAGAAACCCCAATTTTACAAAATTACAGTAGAATGTTAACATTATTCATGAAAAATGTAGACAAATTAAAACAAAAAATAAATCAATAAATGTAAATTGCTGCTAGTTACAGTTTAACAAGCCTCAAAAGGCGAAAATCAAATGAACTTCATCTGTCATATCTGTATGAATATTACGATCATAATGAGGTAAATACATAATTATATCACCATAGATAATGTTGACACATCCCTATTCAAAACACATCGCTTAGTTTTCATTTATGTATTTTGGAGTAGGTTTTAACTTTTATTCGTATTTAATCTGTCATATTCTGTGCAAAAACTGTTATATATTTTTAACCGATATAAAAGGTGTTAATTCCATAAATCGATATATAATTCCAATCTAAGTTATTTCATTTAGTTCCAATCTAAATTGAAATGAAATCATTTCTGTTTGTGTTTATTCGAATAGCAAATCAATGTGATACATGTCAGCTTGTAGATTTTTTTTTAATTTAATAGACAAATTCTTATTGATGCTAGGAACGCTTTTTTATTCTTTTTTTGAATATTCATGATAATATTGCTTTGCTTTTTAAGCTTAAATCGGTAGTGGGTTTTAAGGTTGACACACAGAAAATGTGGGTGCAATGCTGCAGTCCGTGCAGCAAGCAAAGGAACTTGTTTTATTTTGTCCAACAGCATAAAGGCATAAAGGTCCAACAGCGTAAAGCAAAAAAAAAATACTCCAAAATCAATGTTAATCTTTTTATTGTAATACCTGATATTTACACTTGCGCGTTGCCGACATTGCGATACCACTTTCAGGTCGCTTTTGAAGAACCCCATGCTGTAGTCTATTTAGAGAATCTCTATAGAGAGCTCCAATATAATAATGCTAATTGGATACAAATAAAAATAAAAGAATTGTATGAAATATGTCACACCGAAGCAAGAGGTCACACCAAAACTTTGGTACGTATTTGATGCGACTATATTGTATTCCGTGAGATTCGGTGTGTGTCATAATTTCATACAATATAAGTCTTTCTGCTTGATGTACTCACTGCATATGTACCACCCGCAATCGGTGTGGCCCAGCCATTATACTGTTTTTTTTTCAAATATGTCAGACTCTATTCAGTGTAACCCCAATTTTCATTTTCTTGCACACTAATTTATAATTTTTGTTTTTCCTTCTCCAGTACCAACCCCATAGATCAGATGAACTTTTTTGAATCACTGTAAGCAGTTTTTTTTACAATTTTTCTGTTATGTCCACAAATTAATTTACTAATGATTTAGTTTCCTGTATTTTGGTCATTAACACATACTAATATATTTGGAGAATGTCTTAGTTGTTGAGAATATTAGTAAATCTCTTTATTTTGTAATGGGTCTGTATTTTACTTAATTACTAGTTTATTTACTTCTAGAATTGTAGTCGTTGATGCAATTGCATGTTTTTTGCATGTTTTACATACATTTGAAATAAAAAATGTATAAAAAATTGAGTCCATGAGTTATGATGACTCACAAACTTAGAATTCCACGAAAAGAAAACGGTCCGTCTGGTCCTTTGATACGAATATTAAAATACAATTTTCTCTTATACTATAGTCTCAAATTAGTATTTTCTAAGTTGTCATATAGGTTTGCCTGGTTTACTTAGATTACCTAAAGTTATATAAGTCAAACGCGCATCCAAACTCCGTGTAAACAGCTATAGAAGACGCCTTTTCTGTTCCACGTGCCTAATAAAGCGGCAACTTGCAAGTTACCAATCTTTACAAGCGGAAATTTAATGGACTCTTACCAACTTATACTTAACGCGTTGTCTCAGCGGACACTATGGAAGTTACTATTGAACTAGCTAGCTTTTAAGTATTTTAAGTTAAAACCTCTTTAGTTTTGTTTTGATCAAAATTTGGTTTACTCGGTTGTATTCATTAGATTTTAATAGTATACCAAGATATTGCAAATCTTTAGTAATATGAGAAGAGAAAACTTCATATCAATTTTTACGCATATTGCGCACACGGAGGAGTGTGAGATTTGACATAGCTAAAATATATAAGAAAAAGGAATGTAGAAAACTGAAATTTATTTATAATATATGTTATAAATGCACATACATTAAAAAAAAGGTTTCGTTCATATTGCCAATGTCAAAAACATAATAGTTATACTGTCAATGTCAAACACAATAGTTATACTGTTAATGGCAAACACAAAATACTTGTACTGTCAATGTCAAACACAAATAGTTTTATTGTCAACACCAACAGAAATTACGTTAAATAAAAATGTTGACATTCCTGTTCTTGTTTCAAAAATTCAAACACGTAGTGCATCTGATCCCGCTTTGCAAACCCTAATATTTATTGCTAGAGTGGCGTCAAGTTGTGATTTTGTTGCAGCTTGATAACAGGGCTGGCCTTACCAGCCCTGTGGTAATAGGGCCAACGGAGTGACCACACCAGGCGCTAAGTCTCAGAGTCTGGCACCTCAGTAGTAAAGAAAAACAAAAAAAAAGTTTTTTTTTTTCGTTTTTCGATCGTTTATTCACATCATGATACGAATTGAATGAACTATTAGAGCTTACATCATTCTCAAATGAAACAACATTATTTTAAGTTTCTTAAAGGCTTATTTTACGGACGTCACATTACGAAACGTCAAACTAATATTAAAATGATAATGATATAAGAGTGTAAGGTAAGGCCCCTTATCTGTTGTGACTTGTGACGTGCGTACGTGCGCGGGCGGGACACTGGTCCTACAGGTACTATGAGGAGCGCAGTGCCAACCGTGATGCCAGCGAGCATTTCTGTTTTAAATCGACGAATCAGACAGATATTTAAGATGTTATCGAGATCTTCTAAGTTCCATGCTTGCATGCTCAACGTAAGTAATATATAGGGGCAAGCAAGGGCAATTGGAACTCGCTCCATTCTAAGAATTGCTCAGGTTAGCACTGCTTGATAGCTCTGTCCGCTTTGAAGAAGAAATGACTTGAAGTTATGTATGTGAAGCTATACTGTTTGTCTTAATATTATTATATTAATAGCGCTTGCATACCTGGGTGAAAATTTGTTAGGAGAATGATAAGATTTGAGGAAGCGAAAGTAGTATGTAAGGACCGCGCGCTTGGCGCTCCGTCCTCTCTGACTACCCCGTTGGGGATACAGCGTGAAGATATCTATATATGTATTGTATTAATACGTGAAGCGAAGATTTGTTACCTTTTTTAAGAATATTGCGCGGACGGAGGAGTGTGACATTAGGTACATTTAAAGTTTATATGGAGGACTGAAGAAAGCTAAAATTTTCATGTAATATGTCTTGCAAATAATTACATTAAATTAAATTCAATAAAACGTTCATTGTTTACGTTCATCCTGTCAATGTCAAAAAGACAGTCAATGTCAAACTCGTAATAATTTGTGATCATATCTAATGTAACTTCTTTGGATCAAACAGCCGCAGAGAGCAGAGATTTGTCGCCAAAAGGTTTATATTATGAGTTTATATTTACGGTCAAATTTCGACGATAGGGCGACCTCAAGTTATTATAATTGCTCACAGCAGCGAGCAAGTACAGTTATTGGATAGTGTTACGAAATGCATCATGCGTTCAATTTCAAGTTTATCTGGGATATGTTGGACTGCGGCCAAATAAGAAAGTTTGCTAAACGCTTCTTGGTACGACGTTCCACTCTTCTCAGGCAAAAAGCCAATGCGCGTTTGACAAACAAAGAACAAATCTCCAAGAGGGTTTCTTCGATGCGATAACCTATATTCAAACCCTAAAAAGCTGTCACTAAAATTTTATTGTACGAATGTACAGAAACTCATACTTCTCTGAGTAGACTTGGTTTTAAAAAAAACTTTTAAAACCAAGCTTTTATCCAAAAATTCAGTTGTACTAAAACGAAAATAATAATTGTATGCAAGGGTTGTGCTGATGTATGTATTTATATAGATTAATATAATAAAATAGATCGATCGAAATCCTGCATAAAACTATCTACTTATTACACGATGTTAGGATAATCATTGTAAATATAAATATCCATAATTGTACCTAATATTCTATTACCTACATAAAATAATTTCACAAGCTTGTATAGTGCAAGAAAATTATTTAGTTTAAATTCCTCTTTCTCTGTTTTCTTTGCGCTACAGGCTTTTGAAATTATTCAGGGACCATTTTATTTTTCCACAAAACTACATAAAAAACCCACCACGCACTTCAAATCCGTATCTTAACGCTTCTAACAAACTATATTAAATATTAACTACCACTTCAATTTAGAGGCTTATACCTACTTGAGGTTTTTCTCTGATTTAATAGTAAACAGAACACTTGGCTTGTGCTACTGGTGTCACACAACAAATAAATAGAACCATGTAACACTTTCATTTCCAAAATCGATCTAGTACGGATGTCACTCGGACCGTTAGCGTAAAAATCAAATCTATTGTATATTGTGTGTATTCTATGTACCTAAATTGTAATAATTATGGATAACACAAATTATTCAAAGTATGTGGAAAAATGTAAGTTAGTGGGGCTTTTAAACTCGAGCATTGGAACGGCGCGGCGAGAGCAAAGCTGTCTCTGTCACTCCTAACGTTTGACAATGACACTGCGAGTTTGTGACGTCACATTTCAGTAGCGTCGTCTCCCTTTAACTTATTCCCTATTCGTTCCCACTACTGCAGTTTAATACATACATACCTATTATACATGAAGTTTAATAACAGCTAATAAGTTGTATTTTTTTTAATTTTGTTTATTTTTTCACAGTTCATATGATATTTAATTATTTCAATGTATAAACATTTTGCAAGTTGTAATGATTGGACTGCCTTAAAATAATTATGATAATAATTATTTATATGGTCAGGTGTAATATAGATAAATTGTGTAAAACGATAAGATATTAAATTTACAGTAGCTGGCTAATATGCAAATGGTAAATTTCTCGTACATTTTTCACTATTCAATTTTATTGCGGTTGAACACAATTTGGGTATTAGCAACAATACACTGGTTGTTTAAATAAAGTTTGTACTTGTGGTTTTCTTTACTGAACTCAATTTAAATCATTTTTTCTATTACTGAAAATTACTCATGTAATGACATAACATGGACAGATATATGAAAGATTATCTTCCATCAGATCATCTTCATTTTCATTTAGTTCATAATATGGTGCCTGAACATTAATCATATAGCATGATTTTCATTCATGTCCTCTTCCCTCAAATTACATCTATAGACGTGTTCATAGAGATTGGTATATAAATATTTCTGATGCAAGTTCTGTTTCACGCTTGGCCGGTTTTGGCGGCCGGCCGCTAAGACCGCGACCTCCGGGCTGTCGCAGCCAGATTGTCGCGGTCTGGTTAAAACACAGGCTAATAACCCGGTCTCTTAGAAAAATAGAGAAAGTTCTCTGTCGTGTACTTCGGTGCTATGCACTACATTTTTGATGAGGGCTTTGATGTTTTGTTTGGCCACTAGGTTGCGCTACTGTAACACAATAGGGTTGCCATCAACATAATTATTAAACCTGGTAAGTAGTCTGCCAATCTCAGATTTCAGCACTTAACTAGCTGTTAATGCAGTAGTAGTGCATTTGTTTCTCAAGCCGATATTCCTGGGTTCGATTCCAGGTTAATTTAGAAAATAATTTTTTATCAGTTTTCTTGTAGTGAATGTTACTGAGTGCTCATCCAATTCATACTGTGGTGGGATCATACAACTGGTGTAATTGTCTGGATAATTTATTAGAAACATTTTCTATAAAATCCTGCCTGAATGCGCTCCAATTTTAAGACAAATTCATGAAAATTCTGATGGATGGCAACCCTAAGTCTATATAATTGTATATCATGTTATGGCAAAATAATGATCAGTGTAAATAGAATTCCAATATTGTAATCAAGTTCTGTTGTAAGATGATGAATTAGAAACGGAGTGTCAGACCGGTTCTTCTTAGTACCTACAGATTGTTTCAAAATCGATGGTATATTTTGCATTAAATAAAATACCTTATTATTTTTATTTGAAAGAGTTATCCCATTATCTGGAAAACCAAGAATAGTGATGTTCGATGAAAAGTAATAATTCGACTGAACTTTTGGAATTCAGTTTCTAAATACAGCCAATTTGTATAATTTTGTATTAGTACAGATAATTCAAAGATTTAGTAATAAACTCATAGTGAACTCCGTTTTTCTTACTTAAATTCGTTGAGGGCTCGTTAAGTAGTAATAGAATAGAAAAAGAGATAGTTGCTATCATTGTTATGTGACGAGGGTAGCTACTATCCATCTACTCACTCTGTATCTGCTCTGTTTTGAGTTTCATTTTATTTAGTTAGCGGACCTCCGACACCTTTATCTATACATACACCTATATCGATACATAAATACGAATAAATGAAATCGAAATGTTTGTCTGCGATTGCGAAATAGTCTTTTTTAACTCATAATTCCACATTAACCAAACCCCACATGTGTTTCTAATATTTTTGTCTGTTTGTTCGGACTAATTGCCGAAAAGGTTTAAGGGTTTTTGACTGCATTTCCATTAGAAGAACTTTTCAAATAGTTAGTTATTTTTAGCCCAGAAAAGTACCAAAAATGCTGGTAAAGCCACGGTGCGTTTACTATGAAGAAAACAACATGAAGATATGTATGTAATTAAATACAAGTTGGTTTTAAAATACATGTTTTTAGATTTATTTTTAACAATCAACTCTGACATTCCGATCGCTATTTCGCGAATTCAGGTCGCATTCCACTGGATCCGTTCAGCGTCCATTATGTATTCCAATAGACGTACTCTGTGCCCATTTGTGACTTCCTACTACAGTTTTCTTTCACACCTAATTACTATTTGGCAGGAAGTTTACAATTTAATTAACAACGAAATTCCCGAGTGTGGCGTTAACATGATAACGTGGGCTAATAGTGAGATATTTGTATAATGAAATGTACTCTACTATATTTACGGTGAGATGACGTCATCGGAAAATACAAAGGTACAGACTTATTCCCGATTTCACTAGTGCTACTTAACTCATCTACGTGCTAATAGGACCTCCCTAAAGTCTGGTGAAATGCAATTATGTGGCCTTAGTTTTGGTTAGAGTCGCCTTCAGAGCTGTAGTCTGGGCCAGAGAATGGCTATGGTTTTCGCCGCCGCTCGTAAAAGACTAAAGAGCCTTCAGGGCAAAATTTTTTTAGTGAAAACCAGTTTTTTCAGGGATAACACGTGTACCTCAGACCAAACAAAAAAGAAAGACGTAATGCTGCGAATAACACAGCGAGGCCGGGATTTTAGATGCGATACATAGGCTAGTGTTGCCATATTGATTCCAAATACCCCAGTTATAAAAATAACGTCTTTGAGGACGCTATTCTACTGATAACGTTATTTGAATAACAACGTATTTGTATTACATATTTGCACCTTCGAACAATTTGCCTATGATTCTTTAAAACAAAAAAAAAGTAAATTTAAAAAATCATATACTCGACTGCGTAAAAAGTGAACTTTAAATAAAGAATCAAAAACCCAAACTGCGTAAAAAACGAGCTTTAAAAAAGACGGAAACAAGATGACGTATTTCTGTTTTCAATCTCACACCCCATAAGTACACCCTAAGCCGAGATTCATCCCCATTGGATAGTCGTCCCTAAACTTATTCTGCAGAGAGATCTGCTGCACAATCTCACAATAATCTCATGCAGTCAGAGGCAATATGTATTTATTGTTAAATTATAGAAGATGCCACCGACTGCATGAGATTGTTTGTGAGATTGTGCAGCAGATGGTCTACTGCTTCAATTGGCGAGAGGGCGAATACGAATATCTACTTATATTATACCTACCTACTAAAAAGCTTTTTTTTTGTTATCTCAAATCTCAATGTTGTTTATTTTTGTAAAACAAGTTTTTTCAGGGATAACACATGTTTTGCATAATTTTTGAAATAAAACATTATTTAAATACACGATTTCATCCAATCGTTAGAACTGTTTACGAGAAATATAATGTATATATTTATATTAAAGCTATGTCCAAGAATTGCTCTCTTTAGTAATTTAGATGTTCGGATATTATGACCATGAACTATTAGTTTGCACTACTAGTCTGCAGACTATTCACGCAGGATTCAGACTAACGTTGAACAAAAGCTTGGCGCTCCGTCCTCTCTGACTACCCCGGGATACGGCGTGAATATACGTATATTGTATGTTGAACAAAATTGTTTCATATATTCTACTCATTTAGTGTCAAATTATCTTACTGATTTCCAACAAACCATGACTAAATATGTTTATGTGTGCAAATTAAAGTCTTACGGCATGAATGTAAGAGTTAAAATTGCTTGTTAAGTATTAGCGTTGAAGTATTGCATGACACTTCATATTAAATGTGGCGTTTTTATCTTTAATCTTTAAGCCCTTTTCAGGGCCGCTTGTTTTCGTGAAATTGTTAATAAACAGTTCGCAGTATCTATTATATTTCGAAATAATAATTTCTTTTAAATATTTATTATTTACCCACGAATATCGGTCCTGTCATTCGTTTACGTCACCTTGTCACGACAACCTGAGCCGAGGTGTTGACCTCCTGGGTGGGTACTCTCTGGACAAAGAGGCCTTCAGGCTTTCAGATGGCCTGTAGGGTCAAGTAGTTAGAGGGTGGTTTTTTCGTCTACATAAAAAGAGTATAGTTATTAAAATATAATTAGTACATTCATAGTACCTAGAGTAAAAATACTGTAGTCATTGATATATTACAAAGAAAAATATGATATGTCCCACGTTAGAACATTGTGTAGGTACTGATGGATAATATATAAGGATACAACAACACAGACACTACTTAAAAATTACAAAAAAATATTACACTGTGCCAGTACGTTTTGTATTATGCACCAGTAGCGAAAGAGATAGAATTACACAATATGTTGTTGCTAGAGCAAGACACATCGTTATTAATTGCGACTACAGACCAATAAACTCCTAGACGACGCTTTCAGTAAATTTATAGAAACGAACATGTCAAAATCTTGTATGGCACGGGAGGGTGTGCTGTGATTTGATTGGTTACATGGAGATCAGACGTTAAGTATTCGTCAGTGAGGGGGCGAGTTGTGGGCTTGGTCACTGTTTAAGTAATGTAATTAAAGTAGGGATAAAAGTATAAAATAAAAAATAAAGCGATACGCAGTATGGACGACAGTGTGATTGTAAAAATGAAGAAAGGAATGCTTACATGGTTTGGACACAGAAAGAATGAGCGGTAAAAGATGGACGAAGAAAATCTAGAGCTGAAGTGGTAGCAGGAGCCAAGGAAAACCAAGGCTGACTTATGAGGATCAGATATCCAGAGTGTCAGTTGACGGAAATGTCAAAGCACTCGCAAACCTAAGCGAAAGTGTGTAAGGAGAATGATGAGATTTGAAGAGGCGAAAGAAGTATCTAAGGACCGCGATATTTGGCGCTCCGTCCTCTCTCTGACTCCCCGTTAGGTATACAGCGTGAGGATAAGTATGTATTAAAATATGGGCAGTCGCTGGTACCCTCATAAGCAACGCCTAGGGCTTACTAACTGCTCTGTGATTGCAACTGCTCAAGGACGCATCGCATTGCGTTCCTTTGACTCCATTTAGAAGGTCCATATGCTAGATGCGCTTACTATATTATATTAATATTATATATTTTTCCTTTTTATTGATGTCAATTATATGGATAAATTACCTCGCGCGCACCCCGAGGCGAATAGGCTTGGTATTTGTGATATCTACCGATTCCAAAAACAAATTCAAATCGTTTGGAACAAAACCTATTAAGCCTATCAATATCTATTAGTTACATTTCTGGACTAAACATATAAAAGGTAAAAAGTGATATATGGGTGATATTGGAAACATACCTTTGGTTTCTGCTTTTGGTGCAATATCTATTTTAGTAAACCTAGTTAAAGGATTCAAGTAAACCAATATTACAAGGAAAGTTAAATCTATCATCGGTTCGGAAAGAAACCTGCACAGAGAAGAACCGACAAGACAGTCAGCTAAGATTTTTTCAATATCATTTTACAATGAGTACCTATATTATATTAAACTACAATGTTATCAGAAAGTTGTAAATGCATTTACGGAGAAGATTATTTCCAAAATATAGTCTTGTTTTCAATAAAATCGATTATTTAATGGTTGGCTTTTCATATTATTATTATTAGACTTCGTTCGCGTACTCTTTTATGTACTAAATTGAATAATTCAGAAACTTTCGCGGGCGTACGCAGATCAACTCATCTAAGTCCCATCTCAATCGGATGAATGGCTTAGGAACGTATAGAGGACAAACATGTAAAGAAACATTAATTTTTATTTATATATATAGATTATTAGTTACATTATTAGTCATAATTTATTTGTATATGTATATTGTATACATTCCAAATGAATTTGAAAATTAGTCTCACATCGCACTAGAACTTCGACGCCAGGTATGTTAAGTAATTTTGAAAACAATTCATAATACGTAATGCTAATTCGTCGCCATGAGTTCCCTATGCGACCGTGGCTTCCGCCATGGTCCAGCGACCCCTGACGTCATCTTCCTATATTGTTTCACCATATTCTGCGTGACCCTATTGTCTCTTAAAACAATGCCTTATTTTAAAACATGGTGGATTTGTCGATGGCGAAATTTTTGTGGCATTTTATTATGCAACGCTGTCTCCGTTGTGGAGGTCATTGAACCCGAAAGGCAGCTTTCACGTCTTCCTTAACGGGATTCGGTAAAGGGCTGCATAGAAACACAGTTCAATTCGTCATTAGATTATAAGAAAATAATTATCTGACTATAATTCACTGTAGGACATAGGCCTCTTCCAATGCGGTGTGCTTTGGACGATCTACTCTTGTTATTCAAGGATTGTCAGCCTTGTGCAGGCTCGCTTCATCTCGATGTATACTAGACCTGTGTCGTTCGTGATTGATTTGGTCATTTGATTGAAATTATTTGAAAGTATTGATAAGTACATTCAGAATTATATCGGTCAATTAATCATTCATAGTGGATCTCGGTAACTCTCAATATTGAATTAATGTTTGAATTGTGTATGCTACACAATATGAAGAAATGCTCAATTTCTAACGTAGAATTAGAAGGACACTATCTTACAATGAAATGTTTAAATGAGATTAAAATAATAAACGTCGGTCAGATCAAATCCGATTACTTACAGAATCTGTATCTGTTTATCAATGAACGAATAATTGGACCGAATCTTTTCCATATCACCGATCGAGTCTTTGATAATGAACGGTTGACACAGTTCTACCGTAAACGCTACGTTACTATTATATACCGACCACGCTCATTACGCACCGTTCCCATGAAACCAGTTTAAAACTGACCATCCATCACTGCGACTTAGAAGGAATTTAAACCCAGGATAAGTTGTACTACTATACTAATACTATAAATACGTTATTGTTTCAGTATATTAGGTTAGATCTTCATAAGTCAGCCTTGGTCTTCCTTGGCTTCTTTTACCACTCGCTATCGCTCTGTATATTTTCTTCGTCAGTCTTTCTTCACTCATTCTTTCTATGTGCCCGAACCATCTAAGCATTGACTGGCCCGTTGGCGCAGTGGCATATGCATCTGCTTTCCAAGCTAGTGTCCCGGGTTCGATCCCCGGTCAGGTCAATTTAGGAAACGAACTTTTCTCAATTGGCTTGGAGTTGGGTGTTACTGGGAGCTCCCCCAGAGTTCGTTGTGTGATACCCATAGTACAAACTTACTGCTTAGTTTGGGGTTACACAATCTGTGTAATTGTCTTCAAAATATAAAAAATATATATATTCCTTTCTTCATTTTTACAATAACACGTCGTGAAATAGTGTTAACCGACGGAAACGTCTAAAGCACTCGGATACCTAGGCGAAATTGTGTGAGGAGAATGATGAGATTTGAGGAAGCGAAAGAAATATATAAGGACCGCGTCGCTTAGCGCTCCGTCCTCTCTGACTACTCCGTTAGGGATACAGCGTGAAGATATGTATGTATGTATGTATATTACGTTTTCACAGTCAAACCACTGAACCGATATTGATGTGGTGCGGTGACAACGTGAAACTTCGGGAAGGATTTAGACTACTTTTTTTAAATACCCACGAACGCAGTTGCGGGTCTACAATCGCTAGTCTACAAATAAAAATAAGCTAATGTTTGAATAATTCTTATTAAATCATTTTTTCTACGCTTGTCAAGAAAGGAAAGAAATAGTATCAGCTGCTGCAGCAGTATCTTCTAAGATGTGCCGTAAAGGACAAGTCATAAGACTTTATTATGAAGAAAGTAGATTTGACGTTCAAAAATACCTTGTAATTGGGTTTACTTGAATAAATTGATTTGACTTTGACTTTGAAGAACTAATATAGACGACACTAGTAGCCAGTCACTATATGGTTCTGTTTTGCTATCTGTAAAGTCCAAATATCGAAAAAATTGATGACTAGTTATAATGTTGTTGCTAATGTATACTCGTAGTAATGTGCCGGATCGTTAAAAATGTATAGCCGCGGATACGGATCCGAATACGGATATTTGGTGTCAAGATCCGCGGATACGGATTCGGATCTTAACTTTCTTACTCGATCGCTGTCGGTGCGCGTGACCTTGAAACGATTGTTGACGCCGTTTGACGCTTTGCGTGACAGGACATGTTTCGACTTATATAGAATTTAATCTATATATTGAAAATTAATAAGGTAAAAGATCCGTAAAAGATCCGCCAAAAAAGTAACGGATACGGATCCGGATCTTTCCTCTCCCTCGGATATCCGCGGATACGGGTACGGATATCCGGCACATCACTAATGTATAGTCGTAACTCATAAGTCACGATGAGTATATTATCACTTACAAGGGCTTATGATAGCTTAATTTAAATTGAGCCATCCATGAATTATACATACATATTACGGCTGAAGCAAATACAAATAATGGAACAAATATATTGGTTACGGATTTAGTTTTACAGTAAATGATCGCAATCGCGAAATGTATGCATTTTTGTCTTATAAATATGTATATTGTCTACTCGTTAAGTGACCTTCGTTCGAACGTATCAAGGAATCCTAAAACAAGACTTGATTATTTAAAAAAACAAAAAACCCGACTGGATTTATTAGTCCTTCCATGATTGAAGTAGTTATTATATATTTGGAATTTACTATTTATTACCTTTCATTTAATACTCATACTGTCATACTTTTCCCCTCCAACTTTATTTTCCCAGGTGCCATATTAAAATTTTATTCCCTATGTCACTCCCACAATGAAGGTGAATCTAATGACACCAAGTATGTTAAAAGCCGTCGAGCTGTTTAGACTACAGAGCGTGCCAAAGAAATGGACATATATACATGCACTCGAAAAACATAACTATCTCTTGCAGTTGGGTAAAAAGTAAAAAGTAATTTCGCATTTTGAGATATTGGCCGCTAATAATAATGATAATAATAATGATATTACCCTTTCGCTGCGTCGTATGTCGTATCAAATAAAAAATCCGTAATAAAATTACGGTTAGAAAATAAAATCTTGAGTATGTTCTATAATTTAAAAATACTAATAACTTCTTAGTATTTTGTTCTTAACATTGTCCTCAATAGCTTTTGTTCTACGACTTTTAAAAATTCGTAACTTTTGCTTTCATACAAAAATTAAAATACATTAAATGTTTCTGAAAATGGCACCTACTCTACCCGGTCGCTAAAGCGGCACACGCACAGGGGGGCGCTGGCCCTGTGCGCTCGCACTGTACTATTGGAAATTCGTACAGAGTAATTACATTTCAGACAGTACAACAAAACTTAACAAATATTTTTTTCGAAAATTACACGATATTCTAATAATATGCGCTTCTTTTTTAAGTATTAGGGAATCGTAAATAGCTAAATGGTATAAAAATAGAGTAATTTTATATGATATATATGATTTTTATATATGAATATTTAGTATAAGTATAACATTTATAAATACGTAGCATAAAGTATATAAATATTAAATATGTAGCATAAAGTATATATAATACTGTATAGTGTACAATATATGGAACCGTAGTTGATTTGAAAAGTAGTTATATATAGATCTGCATGTTTTTATATTACATAAAATATTTACTGCTTAATTTTGATTTGATATTCATTCTAACTACATAGCTTGAAATATGGTTTGTCAGTAGTGTCAATCCCACGATATGTTATGTATTACTTTTAATTTATAACAATGTAAGTTTTTAAATCTATTGGCATCTTAAGAAGCTTGTAAATGGCTTATAAGTAATGGTAAACTGCTTATTCATATACCACTTGCGACAACAAGCTGTAACTTCTACCTGTCACCAAATGCTAGTAATCTTTAAGCCAAAGTCCAGTGGCTGTAAACCGTAGAGTACTGGCTATTGATCCGATGAAGAACACCAGCCATACTCCGTCACGAATGATACATCTGTCTCGCTCTCTGCTATATCCTTGACTGCTGACAAACCATTTTCTCTGGTCGTTATACAAATATGGCTTTTAGTGAAAGGTATTTAAGTGTAATTTTATATGATTTCAGGGCTGCATCAACAAGTAATGTGATGTTCGCGTCTGCGCCACTCACGAGACGTGCCTCAGCACTACAACTGGACTCATCAGACACTGACAATAAAGGTACCTATGAGCATAGGAGAAGGGGTTAAAATAACAACATGGGGATCATATGTTTAATTACCCAAATATAGCGGCGCGCCCCGGTTTCGCACGAGTAGCAGAGCTATTTCGTAACACCCATTATTAGTGAGCGTCTACACCGCGTAAGGAGTAACTATGCTACATTTCAAGTCATGCGGACCTATAGTTTTGGAGATCTCGTGATGAGTCAGTCAGTGAGTGGTATTTCGCGTATATAGATAGTACCTGGGCGATCGAGCTTTACTCGGCGTCTTATAAAAAAAGTCTGACCACATTGCAGGATTCGAACCTGCGCATTTCACCGTGGTAAATATACGCTTTGGCCACTGTTTCTATTGAGAAAGTAAATTCTGTTGCGAAATTAGAATTTAGAGTTTATAAGTTTTCTCTAGCTAGATCTAGGCTAGATCGATTTCTTGCTTCCGTAAATGTCTACATTGTTTTTTTAGAGCCGTTTTCGAGATACGATTATAAATATTCAAATATTGCTCGTATAATACCTACTATTCGTTAGAATATTATTCTTCTAAATAACATAGTATCTTAAATTAAAAGAAGCCCATGAAATTTAACATTCAATTCACTGTTCAGGAAAATAAATAATAGACTTATCTTCTTGACGTTTAACCATAGACTTTATAAATAACTCCAGAGCCAAACACCGTGTCTGAGCACCAATGGTGAGCTAAATCAGATAACCTGTCTGACCTGCACATACGATACACATTTGTTATCAGATAAGGTGCTCGGTCGCCATTTTGTTAGAAAACAGCACCCACACATTTATTTTTATTTGATTTTATTTGCTGCACTTCGTAGTACGGGAGAGGCTGTCTGAAGTTATGAAGTCTATGTTTTTATCATTATTTTTCATTTTATTTCCTTATTATAAGTACATTATTAAAGTGATATATTTTTTTAATAAGTACTTGTTGCAAACTGAATTTAAACATATTATTTTAAAATATTAAAAAAAAAAGTCTGACCACATTGCAGGAGCGAACCTACACTCGGCCACTGTGCTATTGAGAAGGTAAACTCTGCTGCTAAATTAAAAAAAATTAGAAGTTTTAAGTGTGTGAAAGACGGAGAAAACAATTTTTCCCAGAATTGAGACCTACCTAGATCGATTTCTTGCCCCTTCTTAACCCCTATATTGTAAATTTCATCGAAATCGTACAGCCGTTTTCGAGAAAGCGATATACAAATATTCCTGGTTTAATATAATAGTGGATAGATTATGTCCCTGAGAACTAGTTGTTTTGTGAAAAATATAACATAATGTACAAAACTTTGAATTACTTATACATTTTAAAAAATAATATATAAAGAACTAGTTGTTAGGGATGTTTTGGGTACTATTGCAGTGCATTTGTGTAATTATTAATATATTTAAAAAAATGTTATAGTATATTTTGTGTAATAATTGTAAAACATTATATTTTATGCTGCCTGAAAGGAGTAAGAATCCTGATGTTCTCGAGTTTCTGTAAGTTATTATTTACTTACTAATATATTTGCTTAGTGCTATGACAATACATATTTATCAAAATTGGGAACGTTTTGCTACAATAGAAAAATTACAACTTGTATAAAGCTAATAAAATGAGTTTATACAAGTCAATCTGAAACAGTTCTACAAACTGAAACTAGTAGATTCTTTCGCGATATTTAATCATCTACTTATTGTGCTTTACGTTAATCTATTAACAGAAAGTATAAATTATATCAAAAACAGCATCCAATACAAAAGTATTTGCAATAATTTAATATTTTGCATTTCTTTTTGTTTAAATAATTTGGAGCTACCAACCCGTACCTGTGTAATTGTACGTCCTCTTTCGTTTAAAGTTTCCAAGTAGATCGACGCATGTTTCTCTTCACAACGAAACATGCTCAGGTAACTACAGAGCCCTGAGATGCTTCGTTGGGAAGCGAAGCATGTGTCACACGAATTTATACAAGTGAATTCGAAACAGTTCCACAACTTAAAACTAGTAATATCTGGATTCTCTGGCAATTTCAAATGTTGTATCTACTGAAATTAAATCTGTTATCAGAAAATAAACATTAAAAACAGCATCCAAAACAACGACATCTGTGTAGTACGTACCGAATGACCCCTTTTATAATTCTCCGTTGAACGTTTTTATCGCCACGTCTTTACCGTCCACGGTACAATGGGGAAGCAAAATGTATGCAGTTGTATGGAGACGCTTTTATATTTCCGTGCACGATAACGATAAGGCATGAGATGTAAACGACAGCTCTATGGCGTTAACACGCCGCACAGCACCAATATAATATCTACCACATAGTCCACAGTATTATTTTACCAACATGAAGAAGCCCGAGAAGAAGCATTGCAACAAGAAGCATTTTTCTTACCTATTGTAATTTGAACGGTAAAATCGTGGCGATAACGGTAAATTATAAAAGCGTCCATTAGAGTGAATATTCGCAACAATCGCTATGTTCCACTCAACTGAGGCTCGGGGACCACATCTAGCCGACTTTAAATTCGACGCTTGTGCCGTAAACACCGTGGCGCATTTTACTTCATTTCATGTTTAAGGCGACGCGTTGATAAACAATAATTTAATCCCAAATAGACCTTCCGGTGTATACAAAAATGCGCGCGCTAGCTTACGAAAAATACGAAATAGTAGTTATTTTCGTTTATTTTAAAAACTATAATTAGTTTTAAAAAATCCAACTGGCATTTTAAGGAATATGTTTAGATTACAACTATACAGAAAATTTAGAAACATAAATCGGTTCCGTTACTCCTAAAAATGTTAATCTCTATTTTAAAAGAGGTATCTTTGATATTGTTATTGTGTTACAAGAGTTAACCGATCATGTATCTCAAACTGTCAAAATAAAGTCAACGAAATGAAGAATCAGGGTATAGCTCACAAAAATGTGATACAAAACTTTGAGAACTAGGTGTTGATTGAAGAAATTATCAAGGTTACATTTAATAAGATATATTTTTTTTTATATAAAAAGGAAGGTCTGCGATGAAGTTCGTTTTTATACTAGCGCTACGAAACACTAATTGCTATAGTAACTCGCACTTAGCCGGTTATTCTCTGAAGTCTTTGATTGTTTAAGCACCGGCCGTAATTTAATCTGTATCGAAACTATACCTCCCATTTTGACGTAACGTTTTCGATGTCGTGTACCGCACGTATATGTATTCAGCTGTACAAATAAATAAAATTGTTTCTGCCTGTGATTTCAATATAAAGGTTTTTTCTTTAGCTCATATATACATAATTGTTTGCACGGTACCAAGCACGCGTTTTTTAAATTTTTGCCAGTTGTTCGGGCTAATCTCTGAACCGACTGAACCTTTTCAATGTAGGGACTTTTCAAAGTAATCTAAGCTACTTTTTATCTAGTAAAAATATCAAAAAGGAACGAAAGTGAGAGGTAAAAGAAGCCAAGGAAGACCAAGGCTGACTTATGAAGATCAAATAGCCAGAGTGTTAGCAGACGGAAATGTCAAAAGCACTCGCATACCTAGGCGAAAGTGTGTGAGGAGAATGATGAGATTTGAGGAAGCGAAAGAAGTATGTAAGGTCCGCGAAGCTTGGCGCTCCGTTTTCTCTGACTACCCCGTTGGAGATGCGGCGTGAAGACATGTGTGTACGTATGGATAAGATATAAATACTGAATTCTGAAACAGATGTATTGCTGATTAAACTAACCATATCCTGTAGTATATTGTATCGATTGGAAGCAGGCATTTCGGTCAGATTTATAATTTATGAGCGATTTGAAGGTTACGTATTAAACGTAAATTCAGATATCACGTTACGTTGCACAATATCATTGAGCGCAACCAGCAAGACTGACTTGCATAATCTTACAATCTTGCAACATTATTCAAAGGGAAATATGTAAATTAGCAACTAAATTATTAGTTCAAACTATAATTTATTATATTTAAAGTTAATAATTTAGAACTCGCTAAGTATTTTAGGTTGGAATCAAATATAATTTAACGTTAAGAGCCCTTTGACATTTTTGTACGAAATAGAGATATTTTGACGCTCTATTCTCAGAAACCTTAAGATTTTTTAATATTCTGACGCCAGTTTATAATAGATACATTTTCCTTCTTGAATATTAGTGTAGCATTATATTTATTTTATAATATCTTACAATAACCATTCTACGAAGTCAGTTTGCAAGGAAATTCCTTAGACGCGCTACTTTGACGTTATAATTAACATTCTTTCGACGATTTCTAACAATTTCAGGTACATATTCTCATTGAATATATTCTCGCTGTGGAAATGTCAAACTTCTCCCTTTTTACAGAAAAAAATATTTAAAAAGGCTTATTTCAAGGATAAAGAAAAGCCGATTTAGTTCCAAAACAGCAATGACTTGTAAAGGAAACGATATGAATTGAAACTTTAATTTATTTAATGTACAATATACGACAGAAATTATTTCTTAAATTAATCAGTGTAATAAACATAATAAACAATAAAATCAGTATAAAATACGTGATATTGATGCGTGTATCTCAGACCCGCGCGAGCGCTTGTAGAGATAGCATCTGTGCAAGAAATTTATGCGCTCTTCATAACGAGCGATCGTAAGCGAGAACGTTAAATAGCGATCCGTAAGTGCCAACTGACTTGTTTTGATCCATTGTTGACTTCTCTGTTCCATGAGTCTATTATGACTTTCTGATTTCCTACATTTTTTCTTAGGCACGTAAACATTGTGTTTTAAATATAATTACTAGTAGTAAAGTTAAATAAAAAAGGTCTGAAGTATTGCTAGCCGGGTATCAAGATGATATCTATTACATTTATAACAATCTATACATACAAATAAAATTGAATTGTCTATCATTTTGAAATAAAGGCTTTTTCCAAACCCAAACACGAGTTTTTAAAATTTTTGACGGTCTGTTTATTCGGCCTAATCTTCAAAACAGCTGAACCGATTTTAGTGTGACATTCACAGGAAGATGGAGAATTTTTAAATAATAAGCTGAGTTTCCTATGTAAAAATTGAAAAACTTTACAAATAATTGAACTGTAAGTTGATTCGCACCTGTTAATTAAAGATATATAAAAAAATAACCCGAGAGGTACGAATAACACTAATGAGAACCAAAACAGTTTCTTTTAGAGTTTTTATACTGCTGCGAGAATTTAAAGATGGTTTTCACAATAGCATCTCGTAAAGTTAGGTTGCACATTAGATATGTTTTATCGTAATATATACGAATGTAAACAACAAAATATATACGAATTCGTTATAATTATTACACAGCGTCTATTAAAATTAAAAATCCATATTAAATGTGTTGTGGGTAACTCCGGATGATTATTGTATTTGGTATTGTAGGTAGAAATATATAAGTCAGTTGTTACAGAACATTCAAGCGTTTCATTACACAACAAAATGTATATTTTGTAGTCAAATATTAAAGTAAGCATCAATTTTTAATTATTTATTATGATGTGCTTTAAACATGAAATGAAGTTTTTTTACAGTTGTTTACAGCACATATGTTGAAATGAAAGTGTGCTAGGTGTGGTTCCCGATCACTTGCGTCGGCAGTACACATATTAAAATTGGAACGATAAGAGAAGATTGGCATGGCTCCTGCGCAAGATGACCCGCAAAATCGTGAAGCGTTCGACATTTTTTCCCTAGAGTCCCACATATCCCCCCGTCACCACCATGGCGGGACCGAAATGCATAAAGCATTTCCTGAAGTTAAGAAAAAAGTGTGGTTCCTGAGCTCGGACCAAGTAACAATGGACGGTCATTTGTTCTAAAAGCGTGTCCTTAAAATGCCTTTTTGTTGACCAACTTTCTAGATTTTTACTAATGTGCTTGACTAGTGCTTAACTGTGTGTCGTTGTAATATGACCTGTATTACAACGATACACAGTTGAACATAATGTATTTTTATTTTTGTGAATACTACTAGTCAAAACGCTTAAAATTTACGTGTATTTTGCAAATAATTATTTCACGACCGACTTATAAACTGACATGAATTAAACCGACAATGCGAGGTTGTCACATTTATTAGAGCTAACTGTTTTCCTCGTGGTTACGCTCAATGACATAGAAAGAGACAGGAAATTTCGTTTGACACACGGTGGTAAAAGCGGCACTTATTATGACTCCGTCCATTATTTCTTGGTCCGAGTCCCCGAGTCTTGGTGACAATTCGACATAGTGATATAGTTATATTACCCAAATTAACCTAAATACCGAAGGTCCGTATTCTATCGCTAAAAGCAGTGTTGGGCAAAATGTAATTTTATAAACTCCCGCCCCGAGTCTGGGTGTTTATGTATAATATGCATTTATTTACAAAAAAAAAAAGTAGATAAGTATATCAGTTGTCTAGTACCAATAACACAAGCACTGTGCTGCTTACTTTGGGACTGGATGGCTCTGTGTGAAATGTCTGAGTATATTATTATTATAAACAATTACAATGTGTAGTCGTAATTGTTCTTACAACGGTTGCGATTTCAATTTATAATTTGGCCAACAAAATGTGTTTATAATTACATTTTGCCCAACACTGGCTAAAAAGGCGGTTGCCCGTTGCCCGTTGCCCGCAGACGAGTCGGAGCGGGCGGAGCGGACAGAGCGCGGGGAGCGGGCCGGCGCGCCGCCGCTGTGGTCGTCGGTGGCGCGGCGCCGCACCGACCTGGTGCCCACGCTGCCCGCGCCGCGCCCAGGTAGAGCCTACTCCATGACGCGCCTGGACAGGATCCCCTCGCAGCGCCCGCTGCACTCCGCCTCGCCCTCCATGCACCACCTCAACAGGACCCGTAAGGCTCTCCGCAAGGACTGGGTTGAGCTTCGCTTCGTGTTCACTAATACGCATACGGGATGAGGTCGCCTTCTATACTCAACACTTCGGTCGCTTCGATGCTGGTGTCATGTTTTGAACTCTTCGGCAAGGTTTTATTGAGCTTTGCTTCGTATTGAGCAATATAAGATTAATTTGTAACCGTGCTTATTTTTGGGGTTAACCGAAATGGTAAATACTAAATCTTCGTTTCGTTATTTTTATCTGTTCGACACAGCCGATTTAATGTAATCCTTACACCTATTCACCTGAAAAACACAAAGATGTAAGTTGGTAACAAAAAAATGAAAAGCAAAAATAAAACAATGAGTATTTTGCACTCATTTTTTTTAATTCCACTTCTAATTTGTGTGTAATTACTACGGAACGCTGTGTTAATGTCCGGTCAATTTTAACACTGGTAACTTCTCACAACTCATGATAATGGTTATGTGCACTTCGGGTTTTATTGAGCTTCGCTTCGTATTAACTAATGTGGGATGAATTTGTACTAGTTTTCATTTTATTATACAAGTTGTTACATAAATACCCTATACTACCGAAAGGATACCCATGAAACTGAACAACTTTCCTTAAGTAACATGGGTCGAAATATGAAAAAAAATGTTGGTCTTCTAAAATGAACGCTCAGCTGATGAAATTAGTATGAGATCCAAAATTTTTTTTCATATTTTAACCCATGTTCCTTGGGAAAAGTTGTTCAGTTTCATGGGTACGTCAACCTCCTTTCGGTAGTATAGGGTATTTTTGTAACATCTTGTATACATTATTTGGATCGCTTCCCACAAATAATGTCGATATCCTGGTCGCTTTCGTGTTTTATACATTTCGGTCAGGTGTTATTGAGCTTAGTTACGTATTAACTTATTATATAAGGTAATTTATGGCCGTGCTAATTTTTTGCACTTCGCTCGCTTTCTGATGGTTTGAGCACTACTCGTGAATATTTTTGCTTTTGTGCCCAAATTTGAGCAAACTTTTGATTGCATTAGGAACTGATATTTACATAGGAGACATGGAAATTTAACACTTCCAAAATCTAATTATTGAACGATTGGTAAATTTCTCATTTATGAAAATTATTATTGGTTGTATGAATGTGTATATTTTTACTTCATATGTGATAAATACTGGTTTCAAAACAAGAAGCAATTCAAATATTTTTTATGGAGTGTTCAATTCATATTTTTATCCCAAGTTTTGCTCAAATATCAGTTGTGCTTTGCTTCTGTCTAACAAATGTGAAATTTATATTATATCGTGAATAAAGACTCCATTCTGTTCGATTAACTCCAAATATTGTATGCATTTATGCTTAGTATATCGATAATACTTATATAAAATGTTTCGTCGTCAGATGCTATATGCAATATGTTCGCTTTGTACAAGAGAAAATATTGAATATAAAACGAACAATCAATAAAAATAATAAGAAATAAAAAAAGAATAGTTTTTACCTTTCTTAATTTGCTTTAAAATGAGATTTGTCTATTCTAATAAAAAATAAAGTACAAAATATCTTGGACACCTTGTGTAGAAGGCGTACTGATATAAAAAAAATTGAAGTTTTGTAATACTGTAAGTAATTTTGTAAGTAACTCTAATTTTAATAATAATTTAGGATACCATTCTATTCCTACTCTTTAAGGTCAAAGCTTTCCCAACTCTACCCCAACGCCAGAGCGTTAAATTTTTTCTTTATTAAATAATAATGCGCCAGACAATACACACCAATCATCTGATCTCAAACTAGGGTATTCCCTGTGCTATGAGAACCAGACGACGACTACTGGGGGTGTCTCCCAGTACACCCAGATCAGAGACAATCTAGAAAAGTTCGTTCCCTAAATTGACCCGACCGGGAATCGATCCCGGAACCTTCCGTACTTGGGTTCAACGTGTAAACCACTGCGCCATCGAGGTCGTCAAGTTAAAATACCATTTATAATACGAGTAAATATAAAAATACATAGTATGCTTCATTTACACACATTTTTAGGGGTTCGTAACCATAATGGTAAAACGCCACCGTAAACACTCCATTCTCCATTCGTTTATGTATAAAGTGTTCTAACTCTATTTTTATATGAATAAGAAATACTCCAGAAAGTTATTAGGGTTCTGTATCTTAAGGTGACGCAGTGATAAAAATAATCTAATCTAAATAAAAATAATAAAGCTAATTAGTTAAAAAAATTCAATTGGCTTTTTGAAGGACGTATTTAAATTAATCTAGATAGAACATTTAGAGGCTTAAATTGGTCTCATTTGTCCGTAAAATGTTTCTTCTTCGTAATTAAAGAAATTTATTTAATTTTTTTTTGTTAAAAAGGTCAAACAATCGTGTAATACAAATGGCAATATTATGTCAATGAAATGAATAAAAAGGTTACCAAATATCACTGTCATATGTTTTGTAATTACTTAGAAAAATTGAGATTCCTGCGTTCAAAATTTTCAATTCGTGACTAAAGGAGTAACCCTTATAAGATTAACCATATGTATGTCATAATCAATATTTTCAGAAGCTTAAGTTTTGTCTTCACTGTCCATAATATATCGTAATCGTTTTAATGCGTCATATCTGCTATTAGTAATTTAGCACAAGAACGTTAACTGGTAACCCCAAATCAGAAATGAGGAAAAAAGGAGACACTTACTTTAACCCCTTTTTTCAATTTACTACGGAACCAGAAGTTGTATCTGTTTCCGTCAATAATTAGATCTACTAATCGATATTTTCATTTGTACACCCTCAAAGGGACATATTGCATATTGTTCATAATTACTACAAATTCTCGCACTTATTACGGTATTTCGTGGGTGTACAGGCACTTTTCCCTCTCACTCGGTCTAGCTCTGTCTCTCTCATGGTGTTGGTGACGCTTATTCATCAGTCAAGGTAAGTGGTGGCCATTTAAAAAAAATATAACCTTTTGTGAATATAAATGCACTGTTTTATACATTTATTACAGCTTATCTTATTTTTATTTTTTTTAAGATAAAAGACTTCATGAATACTTTTGTTTCTGTTAAATTTTTTTTGCTGACCTTGATGAAGGGATAATTGAAAAAATATTTAATGAGATAGAGTAACATGTTGTATGTACATCTGCTTTAGATGATATGCATAATTTGTCGGAATTCATTTTGTGTATATTTTCTAAAAAGAGGCTTAATTTATTTAAAAAATCGCACTTGCTTATAATTGCGTGTTGCACATTATCATACCATATTTGTTTTTGATTTAACGTCTTGTACATAACTATCTTTGTTTAATATTAAAAATGTTTGTTTATTGAAATTTTTATTATCTCTTATAAAAAAACGCTCGTGTCATATGAACAACATTTATAACATGTATGTATCTTTGATAATTACAATATTTAAAAAAAAATGTTTTGGCGAGAAGAATGGGCGTAAGCTCACAAAATTAGGCTCTCACAAAATATGTTTCATATAGACATGTACATCATCTATGGCTGGCTTTAGTTTCTTTTGTCAATGAATAAAGAAAGTAAGAGGAAACACCCTAAGATCACGTGACATGAAGCCAAAGGGCCCAAAAATGATGTTCACTCCACCCCTTTATTTTTACATTTTCATTTTAAACTCCTATCAATATTATATCATCCAAAAATGCAAAATATTGTCTTGGAAAGACATTTAGTCATACGATGTTTCCAATAAGCTAATATATGAAAAAACTGGTATTAGACGTGTACTTGGGAAGGTGACGATTTCATACATCTTTTGATTTCTTAAATTTCACCATTCTCCTCAGACATTTTGTCGAAATGTGCTAGTATTTCTTACATTACCGTTAACTAGCACACGGGCTATTTAATCTTAACAACTTAGCCTTACTACCACTCATTTATGCCCTATACATTTTCTCGTTTTTCACTTATTTTTTCTACATGCTCAAACCTACTAAATAATATATACATACGCTGTATCCCTAATGGGGTAGTCAGAGAAGACGGAGCGCCAAACTTCGCAGTACATTTACTTCTTTCATCTCCACAAATGTCATCATTCTCCTCACATCTAAATAATGACACTGAAAAGGGCTGTCCTCTTACATCTTTAATCATTGCTGTCCGCGCTCGCTAGTTGTCGCTGTCAGCTTGTTGTAAATACGGGTCGGTGCGCAGAGACCCGATCCGGAGAGACCACTCCGGGCTCGCGGCCCGGCAGCGCGCTGTCCAACGTGGCCGCGGCCGGAGTCGTGCGGAGGGCCGCGTCCGCGCCCAGGAAGCCCCGGCCGGCCTCCATCGCCGGCACCGGAGTCAACACGCCCACACCCAGAGGTACGGTACACGGTACACGGTACACCACACAACTCGCCACGAGAGGTGACACCTGAGCCACCACGTCCAATATTAGACTTGCTCAGTAAACTATTTAATAGAAAAATTTACTATTATAAACTAAGAAACGACCTACCCTGGCTTCGCCCTGTTGAGATATTTGTATGCCTATGCATACTTTGTTGTATGTTGGTGACCTGGATCTGGGTATCTAAGAAGATTGAGAGTTAGATATTTGGATACTTACAACTTCAGCTCTTTATCTCGAAATCCTTAAACGTGGAAACATAATTGGTTAAAAAAACCTCGATAAAATAAATCCATAAAAAAAACCTGTTTTTCTTCTTGTTAGCTATTATCAATATTCTCGATTAATCGTTCTAATCATAATCGTTAACAAATGGCAACACTGTTTTTTGAAAATGTTGCTACTTTCATAATAACATGGTATTTTTAAATGTCGGAAAATAAGTCAGTTGAGAAATTCACGAGTTAGCGAAAGCACGTCTTTTAATTATATCTTCTCATCCTACGTTTCCATCCCGGTACTTTCTTGACAGAGTGTATAACATAAAGTTACCCACATTGTTAAAAAAAAAGACTCAGATTCAGTTGCATCTCCGAAATTCTGCAGAATTTTAAAATGATTTTTACTAAAATGGATAGGTAATTTTAATATCTCAAATCTCTGAAACCAGTTTTTTAATTCGTTATTTAGTTTTCTTGCATATTACAATTATGCGCAAAAACAGATGTCGAGATTTCTCCGTGCTAAAATATGATCAAACCGCTACTGCGAAAATCAGCTTTATTGTTATCACCGTAGAGCGCGGAGGGGGGGGAACGAATTAGTTTGCGTTTTCTCCAAAAACCCTGCATAGGCGGGACTCTTAAGAGGGCGTACAGAGGTACACTAGCGCCACTCCTTTAAAAAAATATTATCTCGTGACTGAGAAGGAATTATTAATAACGGCTCAATTAGGACCCTCGGTAAGTGTGTCTAAAATTTTCTGATACCTTTTATAAAGTTTCATATTGAGACACGAACCAACAAAATTCGATATAAAGAAAAGCGGCCACATTCCTCTAGATCCTATTTTGTTGCTTCGTGTCTCAATATGAAACTTTGTAAAAGGTATTAGAAAATTCTAGACACACTTACCGGGGGTTCTTATTGAGAAGATATTCATAATTCCTTCTCGGTCACGAGATAATATTTTTTTAAAGGAGTGGCGCTAGTGTACCTTTATACGCCCTCTTAATGTTTGCAACACCAAATTGGTTTATTAAGATTTTCATACAAATACCATCACATTTTGCGACTTTTTTGGAATTTTTCAAAAATTTTCTCTCATACAAATCTTATCCTAACAATTATATATAATATATAATTATATATAATAATATAAATATAATGAGACTGGCCCGTTGGCGCAGTGACATATGCATCTGCTTTCCAAAGCTAGCGTCCCGGGTTCTATCCCCGGTCAGATCAATTTAGGAAACGAACTTTTCTAAATTGGCTTGGAGTCTGAGTGTTACTTAGAACTCCCCCAGAGTTCGTTATTTATATATTAATTACAAACACAACAAAAAAGAAATCAATCAAATCGGTTGACTCGTTCTCAAGTGATGCTCCCTCATACTCGTGGCAATTGATATTTATTTAAATAGATTACAATACTGTAATCAACTGTCTATGTAGTACTAGATTGAGTGTTCAAAACGATCGCAATGTTTTTCTTAACTGAGGCTGAGGGACCACACCTGGCTCACTTTCAATTCGAAGTTTGTGCAGCGAACAACATAGCGCAGTTTACTTCATTTCATATTTAAAATACTTGTGTATTACTTTAATAATAAACAATTAAAAAATCGATGCTCATTAATATTAGACTGCTGAATATACATTTAAATTGATTTAATTTTATTTTACGTATATTTAAAACGTCGTGAGCAAGTCTTGCCCATTCGGAGCGACAACACAATAGCACTGTCTCGCTCTTACTTATGGTAAATCGGCACATCCCGCGTCCCGCTCTGCCAGCGAGTAACGACAAGATTTTGAGTTCATGTACTATTCTAGTGTCATTGTATAATTCATTGATTCTAAAAGTGTTGTATAATGGTAATTACAAGTTAAATGATGTGCTTCAGATTTCATCTTTCATGGCGTAATGAGCATGCAACAACCAATATGCAGCTTACCATGTGAATTACAAATTGTAGCATGATTTTTAGTGTACAATATATACCTATATTCAGTCCAATTTGCCAAAAAGGGAAATAAGGTTAAGTGTTTCATTTAATTATAAAACACATGTTATAATACCTAAAATAGTTATTAACATAAATTATCATAAAGTAATAACCATAAAGTAATTTTTCAATTAAATTTATTTCATTCTATTTCATGTGAATTGTGCTTTGTAGTATAATACTCTTTACATCTCAAAAGATTCTTCATCTTTTTGGTGAATTGATTAAAATATACCATATTATTTATTTTTCATCTGCTTTCAAAATCATCAATTTCTCTGTAAATAAATAATCGTCTGTATCCTATGTTACGTATCTTGATTAAGCATTGTTTATATATTATAGTGTTTTTTGATATGTCCACTGTAAGTGAAAACAATAAAAGGAAGGCATAGGAAGATTTGGTCTTCCTTCTTCGAATCTTCCTTCTCATTGCATGAAAACAACTACCACAAAACATACTGGGGTAGTATTTAATAATAACATGCTATTAAAGAAATTCAGGGTTTATTTAACCAAGTAGCTGAACCCGCGACTTCGTACGTGTACATAGTATGTTTAAAGATTGTTTTTGAAAAAATCTACGTCTAGCCTTCCTTCGTCTGTCTGTCATATACTATCTCTTTATCAAACATTATAATGGGTTCGGCGGTTCAGCATTTCCCATTCAAAGTTTCATCCCCTTTTTCAACCCCTTAGGGGTAGTTTTTTGATAAAAAAAAGTAGCTTATGTCCGTTCTCAGGTGTCAAACTATATCTATGCTACATCATAATCAGTTCAGAGCTTTAACATTTCCGGTACATAGTTTCGTCCCCCGACCTACTGTTCCCTTTTTTAGATTTTTGATAAAAAAATTAGCCTGTTTTTGTTAAAAAAATTCTTATCACCTTGCCAAATTTTATCATTACCAAGATTTAGCGTTTCCCATACAAAATTTCATACCCCTTTTCACCCTTTTAAGAGTAGATTTTCGCTAGAAACAGTAGCCCATGTCCATTTTCTGATGTCAAACTATTTCCCTGTCAAATTTCATCATAATCAGTTCAGCCGTTTACCATTTCCTATACAAAGTTTCATCCCCCTTTTTACCCCTTTAAGGGATAGATTTTCTAAAAAATAAGTATCTATCATGAGCGCAACCACATGGTCTTACTACGTACCGACTTTCGTCAAGATCAGTCAAGCTCTTCTTCAGTTATAAAAGAACATACAGATAAACAAAGACAAAAATTTTAAAAATGGTAGAATCTAAATCAGTGAGTCATAATCATAAAACGACTTTATCGCAATATCTATCGCAAAATTTGTCAAAAAAACTAAAATTACAGACAGACTCAAGAGATTTATATAATAGTATAGATTAGAGATCGAATCGGAGAGGTTGATATCAAGTATACGTTTTAACATTCACATTAACGAGTAACGAATTAGTTTTGGTATTAACCAGCAGAAACTATTTTGTTCGGAATCATTAAAAATTTTTAAAATGTGATATTTTTTTATAATACCATTATAATCGCCTAGGTTTACTAAAACGTATAACTAAAACATAATTAGGATTGAATGTATTACAAGTCGTTACTAATTTATTAAAAACCTTTTATAAAATCTACAGTTAAAGAAATGCAGTATTTAATCAATGTTTAAATATGAATTTATGGTCAATTCAGTTTCGTTATATTCATTTTCGTCTTTCCTTTTTTCGAGATTTACACGAATTATTAAACAATAATAAACTAAAACAATAAACTAAAAAGTACATTTACATCATTTCTTTAAGAATTATATTAATTGTATTTTTAACTTTTAACTTAGATCAAATATTAAATCGAATTTGCGGAACTGCTCTACTCTAACGCTGGTAAAACTCCTATATTGAATGACACCGAATGACGTATGCGGCAGGCGGTGGAGTAGAGACGGGCGGCGGCAGCCTGGCGACAACGCCATCGGTGTCGCGCGACGGTAGCGTGGTGGCGAGCGACACACCTCGCCGGCCCGCCCCGCGCCGCGCGCGCCCCGCCTCCGTGCATCTCGCCTCTGCCTCCCCCTCTGCACACTTCGCCTCCGCCTCCGCCTCCACTGGACCCGCGCGCACGTGTCAGTATACCGCCGCGTCACGACGACCAACTCGCGACACACCTCGTGACAATCGACGTGACAATACCCGACACGCGATATCGCGCTATGAAAACACCCGACACGATGCGATAATATACAATAAAAATACTTGACATTACAATACCCAAATCTAACACACGTGACACTATGCGATAATAGGGCATGCGATAACTGAAACCGCGCGACAATACGACTTAACACGTTACAACACGCGACAACAACACCCGACACATGCGACACCACGCGACAACTTAACATCTGACACACGTGATACCATACGACAATTCGACTCGACACATTTTATAACACGCGACAATAACACCCGACACACATGATACCACGCGATAACACGACCTTCGACACATGTAATACTACGTTATAACACGACACCTGACGCACGTTACAATAAACGACAACGCTACACAACATCACATTTAACACGTAACAAACATATTTTACGCTAGTCATTAACGAAGCAGTGATCAGATTAAAGTAATTGCATCTCATATTTCAGCGCCAGCGATCGCTCCTGGGGAAGGCAAGCCACCAGTCCACAGAAAGCCAAAGCCATCCAAAGAACACGAAAAGGTATTGTTTAAAATTATACAAATATATTCCAACTTAAATAAAATCAAAGCTATAGTATTTATTAGTAGCAGGAACTATTGGTGGTGGAAAATTCTTTAGCTAGTGGCTTATTTTTTATGTAATATTTTATACATATGAGACGGTAAAATACTTTGTTACGAAATTGAATTCTAATTTAAAATCGTATATAAACTTGCCTTTATCTGTGACTTTATCTGCACGATTTATACATACAAAATCTATTTTTTACCTGCACAAAGAAGGGTAATGTTTTTATCAGCTTATGTATGTATAACTAAATCCACAATCAACGCTCCAAAAACGTCCGAACCAAATGTGCACTCAAATGAGTATTTGAGTGCACTTCTGTTTTAGTAGTATTCGAAAACGCTAACAGCGAACATATCAAAGTGCTCCTTCAAAAATTGAAAAAACAACACATCTAGAACGCTAAAAAAAGACGGAGATTCTTATTGTCGGTTAATAAATTAAATAGTATTATTTACGTGTTCATTATTTCGTTGTAGTAATAATGTTACATAGCTCTTTTTTATTAAATTCGCAATCATATTTTTAAATATCGCCTGACGATGTATGTCTTTCTTTGTCACTTTCACGTTACAAATCAAAATGACGTAAGTAGCAATGCAAATAGATTATGTGAATTGTACTTTACGCACGACACGAAAGATTGCATTTTAAATATACACACCGGCACAATTAGCGGAACACAAAAAAAGCAGGATTTTAAAATCTTTTACTTGAGGAACTGGCCAGTTATGATATATTTTTAATTTATTGTCAAATTTGAAAATAGAAAATTAGATGACATACACTTTTTTCATTCATTTGTTTTATTTTCCCGAACAATACGTTTTGTCAACTTGTTCGAGTAATAACTACGTAATTGTAATTTTTTTGAAAAATTGCACTTAATGGTTTTTTATAAATTTGTTATTCTATAGGCAATTTTGTTTATTAAAAGCTCTTTATTATGCCTGACTTAACATCACTGGAAATCATTAGGGCTGATGAAATGAGAAGAAATGGCCATACCTACAGATCGATTGCCTTAAGGCTTCGGCGACCAGTATCAACGATTCATCGCAGCATCCAGCGGTACAGATCGTCTAATTCTCTTGTGAGGAGGAGGGGTCAAGGTAGAAAAAGATGTACATCGAGGCGAGATGACAGTTTTTTACAACTTGGAGTTCGTAGGAATACGCGATTAACGGCTGTACAAGCTCAAATGAACTGGAAGACGTTCGAGGAGTACGAGTAAGTGAGCGTACAGTTCGCAGGAGATTTGAAGAAGTTGGTTTAGGGTCGTATATACCTGCCAAAGGCCCAAAACTTGAGAGACGTCACCGCGTAAACCGATTAAGCTATGTGCGAGAACATCGTCATTGGGATTTGAACGAATGGCAGCAGGTTCTCTTTACTGATGAGTGCAGAGTTCTTTTAAAACAGATCGATGGGAGACAGCGAATATGGAGACGCAAAGGAGAACGCCACGTACAGTCTAATTTTGAACACACAGTGGCTTATGGTGGCGGCTCGATTATGGTTTGGGGAGGGATATGTTTGGGAGCTCGCACGGAGTTAGTGATAGTCACAGGAGGGACCATGACAGCAGATCGATACATCAGAGACATTTTAGAAGAACATGTTGTACCATTTGCCCCATTTATTGGTGACGACTTTATTCTAATGCAAGATAATGCTCGTGCTCATAGTGCACAATCGGTACAGGCATATCTGAGCCACGTAGATATACCGGTGATGCAGTGGCCAGCAAATTCCCCCGATATGAATCCGATAGAGCATGTCTGGGACTTGCTAAAAAGAAGGGTTAAATCCAGAATGCCACCCCCCAACAATCTGAATGAACTTGGAAACGCATTACTTGAGGAGTGGGAGCGGTTGCCTCAAGAAATCATCGATAACATAATCTGTAGCATGCCCAGACGAATGGAAACCGTAATCAGAGCAAGAGGGGGAAACACTCGTTATTAATTTTGCTTTAATTTTATTGTTAAATCATTTAATGCTTACTTTTTTTTATTTTTTGTGATGGTTCATAATCATCTAAAAATTTCACTTATTTCAAATTTCTTTATTTTTCAATAAAAAATAACGAAGACTTTTCAAAGTCGTTGTTAAAAGATGTTAATCAATTTGTTATTTTGTGTCTAATTACATTTTCGTCAAATATATGCGTTATTATCTCATAGTCTCACTTTTTTTTCTGTTCCGCTAATTGTGCCGGTGTGTATATTTGTTTTAACAAACTTCGTTTCAATGTCATACAAGACTCGTTCACGAACTTTTATAACCTTATGGTTTGACAGTAAGGTCTACTTTAGATTAACACAATATTACCGATAATACTATTCGATATTAAAAATATATACGTCAATTAGGACAATAATTTGTTTAAATTTTACAGGAGATTGTGAACCTAGTTCTTTATTATGTGATCCGAAGTATACAGTGTACAAATGTGTAATGGCATGAGTCTCTTGTTATTGTATTTCAAATCTAAACGTGAAACAACAAAGCCTCACATTGGGGAGTGTGATCTATTTTAGTCGGCTTTAGACATCTATTGTCATATATCTTATATTTGTAGCTCTACTGTAACAAGTAGTCCGCTCATCGTCTACACAAGTTTCTTGTAAGCCATTTGCTTAAATGTGCATACTGTTGTGTGTACTGTTAAATGTGTACTGTAAATGTTAAATGTGTACTGTTCAGGTCGTAAGTCGAAATTTTTAAGACTGGTCTGGGAAGAAAATCGATTCATTTTTCTATATGTTTCTCACAGTACAACATGGAATTAGATACTCGTAAAATATACGTGTGATTGTTAATATGATCACTAAGCAAAACTACATTGTGAGGAATAATTAACGGAATTCGTTTGAATTATTTATGTGTTTGAATTAATTTGTAATAAAATCGTGCGCACACAAGTTGATACAAATAAGACCAAACATTAGGCATTGCACAATAAGATGCATTTTTGTTACATTTGAATATTAATAGTTTGATTTCAATAAATTGAAATGGTGCAGGCTGTATGGTTGTGTTAAGGCAGCCATTCCCAAAGTGGGCGATAACGCCCCCTTGTGGGCGCTGCAGGCCTAAAAGGGGGCAGTAAGAGACCCAGAAAAAAAATGGGGGCGTTGTGTAGAGGCCTGGGGGGTGATTTGTAATTTCATTTAGCTAGGAGGCATCTTAGACAACGACTGCATGAGCTCTCGACTTAGTAGACAAAATAATTTGGGAACCAGTGTGTTAAGGCGACGCATTGATAAACAATAATTTAATCTAAAATAGACCTCTTCTTGTCTAACGTGCGAGGGGCTAGCTTACCAAAAATCGGTGATTTTCGTTTGTTTTAAAAATTATTATTAATTTTAAAAATCTAACTCATTTCGAGGAATATGTTTAAAGTAAATTATACAGAAAATTTAAAAATATAAATCGTTCCCATTGCTCCGAAAAATGTAAATCTCTATTTTAAAAGAGGTTTCTTTGATGTTTTTTTTGGTGTTACAAAAGTTAACTAATCGTGTATCGCATCTGTCAAAATGAATTCAATGAAATGAAGAATCAGGATACAAAATATCACTGTCATACATTTTGTAGTCACTTACAAAAATTGAGATCCCTGTCGTCAAAATTTCCAATGCGTCGCCTTAACGTGCTATGTTTGGTGTGCACAAAAACCTTATGTAAATAATACTAATAAATACATACATATCTAATTTAAGAAATTGAAAAAGAAGCAATTAAATTGATTATGTAGTCAAAGTATATAAACTTCCTAATTAATTAATTACACGCAGTATTATGGGGTCATAAATATAATGATAAAATATTCACTAATAAGTATTTAGTATGTATAATATTGCGAGAGCTGTGTACCATATATCCTATATTTCTCATTTTTGACTTAAATGTAAACAATCTAGAAAATAACCAAAATTTCGCTAACTTTTCATCGTTTGTTGGTCGGACGTAGCACTCTAATAACATGGCTTTGAAACTATGAAATATTAACGAATAACATTTAAAATCCAATATACTTAGTACAGCATTGAAAAAATGTTGATTATTTGTTAAGCGTTTTATTTTTAAAAAGGTTAGCTATATTTCTAGATCAAATTAGTGTCGCAAATCAGTAGCGTGAGCACGAATCCTATCCACAAAGTATTCGTATCGTAAGCGTGAGCAAATTGTATGACTTTTAGTGCAGCGCCCCTATAGGACGTAAAAAGAACTAATTCGTATCGCCTTCGTAACGTAACGTAAAGGTAACGTAAGCCATTTGTATTGAAATAGAGTAAAATCACGAGCACGAACATTATTTTGAAGTACGGTAACGTAAATCTCGATGACAGACGCACGAATACTTTTTCATAATAATAATATTGTGTGGGACTTGTTTTCATTTTCATGTGATAAAATTAAAATTAAAACATACACAAAAAACGCAATAAACTTTTCCGCAAGAATGTTACAAGTCTCAATAGTGTTAACATAAAGAAATGTGACATCGAGAGGTTATTAAAACGACAAGCAAGTCAAAAAACCGTCAAATCTAAGCCGTTTGAAACTATCAACCACAATATAAAAACTAATTTTATTTTGAAAAATAATGCACAATTGTAAAACAATAATATATTGTTTTAGATATTTATAAGTTATATATATATAATACAATATATTTTTTAAAGATTTACTCCTTTTTTAATAAATTTATTATAATAGAGTTTTACATTTCAAATAAAACTTTCTCTGTTTTCGTTTTAGGACGCACCCTTCATTCAATAAATTGTGTAGTTTACTCCAACTGGCCAGTCCCTAGTTACGTTAGGATGACGTCACCTTCGTAATCGTAGCGAGCTCTCGATAGTTGGTAAAATGCGCTTCGTGCTGCGACTCTCGTAATCGTATAGTAAACTCGATACGATTACGTTACGAAACTCGAAAGTTCGTGCTCGCCCTACAGTTCACTTATGTACACTAACATGTGAATGACACAATTCGTTTTAAATGTGAGAGAATAATAACAGAATAATATTATTGTTCGCGATGTGCAGACAATAATAATCTCCTATTCTTTATTTTTAAGTTTTTTTTTAAATACAAATTTTTACACTTATTATGACGTTTTAATTCATGGTGGTTTTTATTGAAGCACAAACAAACGGACAAAAATTCTAAAAATGTTTCAATATAATCATTTGCTAACTAGCCCATCTGTGTTATAAATGACGCAGTCACCACATTCGTTTACATTAAAGAAGAATGAAAAAATAGGATATATTATAATAAGCATTTTGACGACCTCGATGGCGCAGTGGTTTAGATGTTGCACCCAAGCGCGGAAGGTTCCAGGTTCGATTCCCGGTCGGGTCAATTTAGGAAACGAACTTTTCTAGATTGTCTCGGGTGTGGGTGTACTTGGAGACTCCCCCAGTAGTCCTCGTCTGGTTCTCATAGTATAGGGAATACCCTAGTTTGAGATCAGATGATTGGTTGTATTTTCTGGGGCATTATTATTATTATTATACTTACGGCTTAAACTGCTACCAAATCTATCCGCACTGCCGCTGGTGGTTATGGCTTGTACAAGTAAGCTTGCACGTAGGGGCGCAAGTCTCAGTCGCCGCCCCCGCAGCCCCCTCAGCCCCCTCCGCCCCCGCAGCCCCCGCGGGACACGCGCACCGTGACCGAGGAGCCCGTCGTAGACAAGGACCTTGCTGAGGTAATCATGAACTCAGTACATACTGGCGTATAGACGAACATAGAGCTCGTTGACGCGTTACTATTTTAAATCTGTCAATGTCACCTATGAAATGAATGATTCCTTTGATTATTGCGGTATGTATAATAAATAATAATATAATCACATACAGAACACTTAACCATTATTGAAAAATACAGTACTTCTTTTAAATAAACAGGAATAACACAAAATTATAAAGTAAGTCAACACAGCGTGACGACTTGTGACGACCTGTCATTCAAAACTGGTTACAACACCATCCCGTTCGCTGTCCCTTTCCTGCTCGTGGCACTGAAGATTACATTTTCACTCACACTCGTACGTCTATACGCCAGTATATACTAATTTTATGGAGGTAATGGCTTTATCTCACTCTCCCCTTTGCATTCACTGCTTTTTATTTCTGCTGAAAATACTGGACTTGGTGTATTTCATAGCTTTATTTTAAGATGTTGATACTATGTGGACCTTTTTATATTATGGCTATTGCTTACATATTTATATACGTAATTTCACGGTGGCCTTTTCTTTTCAAAACTAAACAAGATCACACCTTGACGCCATTTTTAGTCATTAGTATTTTTGCTTATAAATTGCTAAATAGTGACTGTCTATATCAGATCTTTGTTATAGGTCCTATCTATATCATAAGTCCTTTCAGATTTCATACTTGTTTGAAGATATATTTGTCTCTCAGATCACTATGGAAGCGTGTAGTTATGTATGTATTATATATCAAAGAAAAAAAAATCTTGACATTAATTCCCACAGTCCATCAAGTTTTTAACTGGTTTGAAGCGTATAATACACCTGCTTTAAAGTTTTTATTAGTAACCTGATTTACCAGGACTAAAATTGTACTACTTGTAATTAAGATTTCTTAGCCTTAAGATTTCGTTAAACATACCTAAAAGCTTTTCTATGTGTGATCTTCCTCAGGCAAAATAACCAAACGAAAGTTAAAGCAATAGAGGCAGAAACTAAAGATTTGTATATCTAGATATATACTTGTCCGCGGACCCGTATTCTTTGCTGTACTATTGAATGTATATCCAGATGCAAATAGGATACATACTCTTTGGTAAGAGTTCTTTGCCGACGGAGTAGAAAGGAACGTGTAAGGATATAAACGTGATGCGGATCACGTGCGTCGGTAGTCATAATAGTACTCTGTGGTCGACCTCATGCAAATGTACAGTTATGGGACTTGGATGTAGGTCGACAGAGCTGACCGTATGCTGTAAAATGTTGGACCTATCCATCGCTAACAGAAATCTAGGGATAATTTTGCAATAATAGCATTTTTATATGTTTAATAAAAGCGGAAACCACATCTCGAAGATTAAATCTCTCAAACGCCCCTCCGGAGTGTTTAAAATAAACCCGTTGACAGATATGACTAAGAAATATTGCATTACATGTCACACCCCCTATATTACATGAAGACTTATTTTTATTGTTTTGAATACAGATACAGCAAAAGTCGCCAGCGTCACTAGACAAGAGCTCAGTGAGCGCCGCGGAAGTCACACAGAAACTGGAAGCTCTGCAGATATACAGCGGAGAAGAAACACTGCAACACGTAGAGAATAAGGTGTGTATTTAGTTATAGGGCGTGAAACTTTCGTTGGCTGCTGAAATTACATTCAGATCTTTTTCACCAAAAATGCCAAAACCACCACACGCCAAAAGGAGTATAACTTCATAACGATAACAAAAATTGCCAGAGTCGGAGGTCATAAGCAAGGTAAATATATTTATAATGGACCTCCGACTTCAGCAATGAATTAATGTAAGATCACGCATGCCATTCCTGGCAATACAACATTATGTTAACTTTTAATCTTCCAGGTAATCGAAAACATTGAAAATGTAGAAGTTAAACTTGAAACGAAGCCCGAACCAGCAATATCAGAGTTCATGACCGAACAAAAACCGATAGAAGTACAGAAGCCAATCGAAAAGAAGGAAGAGATCAAGGAAGAAAAGAAAGAATCTTCACAGGAGAAGACTGAGGATAATGAAATGACAGGTATTATTATTTTCGTCTCAATTTATTCACCAAAACAGTATGTTTACAATCTATCTTACTTTTCTTTTGCTTTTTCTGCCAGCATTTTGTATATATTTTAAATTGTATTTACTGAGTCTTTTAGTGATAATTTTTGGAAGTTATAATATTGTATCCGTAAGATATTCTTAATGTAGAAAAAACTACATTTCAAAATAATATAAATAATAAAAATATGTACTACATTTTTTTTTTATTACAGTATTTATGTTCATGACTTCGTGAAATAAGACTTAAGTACATAAATTTATAGAAATAAACCATATTCATATTCGTCTTTTATGAGTTGAGATAAATATTATTAATTATTTTCTGTTAATTCAATATTATATATCCAGTATCCACTGTTAAGGATATAGCGTGAAGATATGTGTAATCTAATATGTGTATAAAAGTCAATGTTTGTTTGTTCGTATTTTATGGGCTGCCACACTGTTCATCTGATTGCGATGAAATTTGGTATGGAGATAGCTTGAATCCTGAGGAAGGGCATAGGCTATTTTTGAAATAAAAAACGCGGATGTAGTCGCGGGCATTAGCTAGTATAGTAATAAAAAACACTCCAGACAATCATTGCAATATAACTTCAAAATATATACAACTAGGCTCGTATTATAGATATCACACAACAAATTGAAGGAACGTCCAACTCAAAATCAATTTAGAAAATTGCGTTTTATAAATGCAACCTGGCATTTCTCAGCTTCTTAAGCAGATGAACTAACCATCGCTCCAATGGAGTCATTATCTTTATACTAATTGTAGCGTCGATGACTGCACGTCGTATAACGACTGAGGAACAGGCGAAGGCCGCCCTCGCCGAGAGGAGGCGTCGCGCCAGAGAGGAGTTAGAGAGACAGGCGGAGCTAGAGAGGCAGAGGTAAGAGATAGGATAAACTCACATTCTCTTACTCTATTGTGACACAAGTCAATTAAAAAATGTTCACATTGATTTGTCACTGAAACATGAATAGACCGATACAGGTATTTAGAGGCCTTATAATTGAGGAATATGCATGTTAATTTCCCGTTTCTCTCTCTCGCGTCTTTGAAATATTCGAAGAATATTATATTATCTAAGGGATGTAAGACAATGTTTCAGCTGTAACAGTAGATTGTATAACAAGGGAGCAAAATAATATAGAATCCTAAGCGCAGCGAGCACCTCAATGTACTTGGCCTGAGGTAAAATAATTTTACTATCGAGTGATACACTTTGCTTTCATTCCACAAAAAATATCCGGTCAGCTAACCAGGCTGCGGTGCTGATTAGTTGGCCGAGTCTAATCTCTGGAATATCCTGAGAATGCTTCATTGAGAGGCGAACCACGTGTCGATTGGTGGTTTTTGGAGTTTGAACAGAAAATAGCTAAAGATTTTAGGAATTTATCAATAGTAAATATGTTTTGTCTTTGTTTTCATATTGATTTCTGTTTTGAAATATAAGAGAGAACATATTTTAGCTAGTGTGTTTATAAATCGTTAACGAATAAGTAGATTTGTACGTATCGGTATTGTGACCGTTCTTCAGACTACAACGTGAAGCTGAAGAGGAGGCAGAGCGCCAAAGGCAAGAGGAAGAGCGGCAACGGCGCGAGGAAGAGGAAGCGAGAGAGTTAGCAGAGTTACAAAGGAAAATGGAAGAGGAGAAACTGAGGAAGGCCATCGAGGTAATGTCCATAGGGTCAACTCTCTGTTTAAAAAATCAGTCGAGGCGAGTCCTATTCACGTACAATAGGTTTCGTACGATATTTATAAATTTTATTCTCAGAAGTCAAGGTTTATGTAAAAATATTAAATTCTAAAGATAACCTATCGGAAGCCTTATTGGTTTCCCATTCATAGTTCATATAAAGAATGTGGTGTTCTTAGCATAAGGCAATTATTTATTGTCGCCGTTGTGTCCAGGTTTCATAGATTTGCAATGGAGTTATATGTGGTAATTTCCAAACGTTGGCACAGTTGGAAACCCGCACTAATGCATACAGTATTTGGTCAAAGTTTCTTTATGTAATTAGGAGCCCATCTCTGCACAAAAAATAATAGGAAATACATTTTCAATTAATTTCGCTATATTTGCAGCAAAATGATATCTTACTACCTCAGAAAATGTAACTATTGTGAAATTGAAAATTTATTGATTAGAGTATCTTAACAATGATCAGACTATATCATTTTCGTTCTTGACTACGCTCTACATTCGCAACAAGAGGTTTTTTTTTTGGTGAGCATATATTTGCAAAGGCTAAGAGAAGCTTATTGCAATTACTTTTTCATTTGTGAAAAAGTTGTAAAGATCCACTTGAATATAGATAACACTTGCCGAATACAGTTCTACACACATTTGGCCAGTTTTTCTTCATATTTGGCCAGTTTAAATCAGTTTTTCCGCAACTGTAACGGGCTATACACATGTCATTCTATTTCGCCAGTCTTGTATCATACTCACCTTGTATCAAGTGATCCCATATCTATTACATTGAGGCTACACTGTTGGCATTATTGAAAATTTATTAAAAATATTGACAGGCACAACAACAACTCGAACGTGAAGAAGCGGATCGTAAAGTTAGGGAAGAAATTGAGCGACAGGCTCGTCTTAAAGAAGAAGAAGAGAAGAAGAAGGCGGCAGAAGAGGCGGAGAAATTGCGACGGGAGGAAGCAGAGAGGGAGGAAAAGGAGAGACTGGTCAGGAAACAGAGGGTCGAGGCCATAATGGCGCGCACGCGGCTCAGGAAGGTAAAGTACTACGACTAGATCTGTGTATTTCTTGATTGAAACGGTTATTTGATTGTAATTACTCAAATGTATTGATGAGTGTATTCACAACTGCACGAACATTTCGTTCTTCATTTCAACTATTAGATGGACTGGATCTTGGTAATAGTTGGATATATTATATAGACGATTACAACGTAAACACACACAGACGGTATTTATTACACAAAATCGTTCGATCTGTCATGGCAAGCAACAATGCGCGATAGTTTAAACTGTATCTGTGTAATAACAATCAAATGAATCGTTGGTGTTTTCAATATAAGTTAATGATTTATGATAATATTTATTGATAAAAAAAATGTTGACAGTTCACGAATTGAAACTCCACGATTTAGTATTGTGTATGGTAACAGTTCACCGGAGATCCTCAGTGATAAACATAAGGGCGCCTTGAAATTATACGCTTGAAGGAGCGCTGCTGTAGCGCCTTTGCGGCGTGTCAGCCGCGTCTTTACAAATTTTCATACAATTTCTTTAAGAGTTGCCGCAGCGGCACTGTCTTGACACACGCGCCAGTCAGTTGCAGTTTGAAGTAGTGAAGAGTGCACGCATTTTTTGTATGAAAAACGATGAACGAGGATCAAACTGAAAATTTGATTAATGATGATCTTACATCACTTAAAATTAGGTCACATTACTGTTGCACTACAGAAGCACATGTGTTGCGCCACAGTGGTGCTACAGCAGTGCTTCTTTGAGCGTCTAATCTGAAGGCGCCCTAATAGTAAATCCTAAATGTATATAATCCAGGCGGAAGAAGATAAAAAGAACCATGAGAGCAAGGCGCAGCTGATACAGTCCGCGGGGGGGGCCCCCGCCGCCCCCTCTCCGGCCGCCCCCTCCCCCTCCGCCGCCGCCCCCTCCGACGCCGCCGGCCCCGACAACGGAAACACCAACGACACGTCCGTCGGGGATTTGCTGGGGCTGACTCCCTCTCAGGTACTACACACCCGCTACCTTATTACCAGTAAGCGATAGTCGAATCTTTTGCGGTCGATCGCGAAGTGTTAAATCGAGCACGCACGCATATTAAATAACTTGCAGTCACCATGCGACAGCTATCACGTCATATCAAAACGGAAATTTGATGTAAATTGTATAGTGACGCTATCTACCGCAAAAAAAGCATTTTACGGTCATGACGCAATAGACACGCAATCGTCTTACATGATATCAATTTTTTATTACAATTAGTCACCGGTCGCGCAACGATCGCGTCTCTGTCTGCAAATTTTTATGTAATAACCCCGACGATATAATATCGTTAATCACTATGCTGCCTCTGTTGATTAATCAGTAAACTAAAAACTACTGCTAGCGTCCTGTTTATGCTACAAACAGTGACTTTTTACCGCATGGCACCGTAATCGCACCATTAAGTAATAGCGATACCAATTTAAGACAACTGTCGCGCGACTGCAGCGCAACTATAGCTGTCTACATTTCTTTATGTGATAACTTAGTCTCCATTACTTATTCTATACACTGTCAAGAACAAGACTGACCGATTGTTCGTCTATTTTTATTTAAGTTTACACTCTACCCCCGTGTCAAATAAATAATGACACCACAAATTAATTTCACTATTTTATTATTTCTTTTCAATAGTTAATTTTAACAATCACTTATTTTAAAATGTCAAACATTCAAATTTATTATATTTATCATTTTATTTTATATATATTATCCATCTATTTGTTAACTGCACTAGTGATGCAGGGACCATTATCATTAATATATTTTAAGAGTTAGTTTTAAATAGCAGTTAATATTTAGCTATAAGATTAATTTTATTTATATATTACTTAAATTAGCAGCAATAAGCATGAAAAAATCGTTTATTTATTCCTCATGCTCTACAATTTTTGAATTAAACTTTCTTTATCAACTCCGCTCTACTAATCGATAGTACAAACATTAAGTATTAGCTCTGCAAAGTCTAGGCCTCTTAAATTTAACGCCTAAAAGATGCGTGTTACGTGCCATTCCATAATCGACTTTATTGCCTTAAATTAAGGTTCAACCATAAATAACATCCTTTGACGTTGCTATATTTTCTAGTTCTTTACAAATTCTTTATAGTAATGCCCATCTCTACAAGAAAAAAATAGGGGACATGTACCATATTATATTTCTTTCTCTCTCACCACGGACGAAAGCAATAAGATTATTATTATGTCAAAAAACTCATTATTATTACATTACAGCCAAGCGAAGCGCTTGCACAAGAAGAGTCACAACAAAACGCAGCACCAGTGACCGCCGAGCCAAGCTCGCACGAACAACACGCCATCAACAACGGTAACGTCACCGCCGACCTTCTGGGCTTGTCCGAACAAAATAATGTGAGTCCATTGTATTATTAAAACGTATTATTATAAAACTTAACACAGCGTTTGTATATTAAAGATTTTTACGAAAGAAATGTAGAAATGCGAGCTCTTAGCAAAATGTGTGCATTGTCACCCTCATGGACAAAATAAACAATGAAGTGATACACAGTATGACAGAGTGTTATCGTAAAAATGAAGAAAGGAATACTTAGAAATGCGATCTCTTAGAAAGATGTGCGGTGTCACCCTCGCGGACAGAACAAAGAATGAAGAGATACGTAGTATGACAGGGTCGCACGACAGTGTTATTATAAAAATGAAGAAAGAAATGCTTAGATGGTTCGGGCACGTAGAATGAGTGATGAAAGACTGACGAAGAAAATCTACAGAGCGAAAGTGAGGAGTAAAAGAAGCCAAGGAAGACCAAGGCTGACTTATGAAGATCAAATAGGCAGAGTGTTAGCAAACGGAAATGTCAAAAGCACTCGCATACCTAAGCGAAAATGCGTGAGGAGAATGATGAAATTTGAGGAAGCGAAAGAGGTATGTAAGGACCGCGACTCCTGGCGCTACGTCCTCTATGACTACCTCGTTATGGATACAGCGTGAAGATATGTATGTGTGTATTATATGTTTTGGAGGCTAGTGTTCACAAAAATAAAAATGTCATGTTCAGTTGTGTACATGACCCTTCCACACACATTAGTAAAAGTCTAGAAACAAAAATACGGATACGCTCTTAGAGCAAACCTCCGTCCATTTTGACTTTTGGTCCGAGATCTGTCTTGTAGTCGAAGGGTAAGGAAGGAAGGCTTTCGATCTCCGGTCGACATTGAAATCGAACATTTTGAAATTGTTTCAATGTTTAAGTGTCATTAAGTACTTCCCCAGTTCATTGTGTGGTGTGCATATGAACACATTTAGTGCTTAGTTAGGGGTCACATAATTAAGTGTAATTGTTTGGAGTCTGTCTCGAATGTCTAGTTACTTAATATAGAATATACGTATATCAACAATATATCATAACACAAGTCCACAGATACATATATCAGACAATTCACACTATTGTGTCCATTCTACTATATCTAGGAGTCACATGAATTAGTAACTCTCTGGACTCAAAGTCAAATCAATTTATTCAAGTAAACCCAAATGCAAGGTATTTTTGAACGTCAAATCTACTTTAGCTCGGTTCGAAAAGAAAACCTGAACACTGAGAAGAACCGACAAGAAACTCAGTCAGATATCATTTTTTCAACATCATTCTACAATAGTTATTTAAAATACAATATCATAAAGCCAGAAAATGCGTGTGCAGAAAAGATTATTTCCAGACTATTGTTTAAGCTTCAATGAAATCGCTAACTTTGTAGTATGCTTTTCCAATCAGTGTGCGTTTAATAACAAATTTAAATTGCTTTTCCGTTAATTGAGTAATTTCTTGAGGAATTTTATTACAAAAACGAACACAGTTACCCAAAACTGAACCACTTGACTTTGGTAATTTAAATTTAGCAATAACTAGCTGATCACGACCACGAGTTTCCATACCGTTAATAACACCTTTTTTTTTAAATAGATCTATATTTTTTCTAGTGTACATTATGTTTTCATAAATGTATATAACGAGGGTAAGGTGAGTACATCAATGTCTTTAAAACGGTCTCTCAGTGACTCACGTGCGTTCATACTGTAGTTGGTACGTATCACCCTCTTTTGTAAAATTTGTCTATCTGTTTGGAGATACTGAAGTCTCAGTCACATATATATGAGGCAAATGAAAGTGTATTATGTGATAAATTCCTAAAATCTTTAGCCATTTTCCGCTCAAACTCCAAAAACCACCAATCGACACGTGTTTCGCCTCTTAACGAAGCATCCTCAGGATATACCAGAGATAGGATTCAGTCAGCTAACCAGCACCGAATCCTATCTCTGGTATATCCTGAGGATGCTTTCGGTCAGCTAACCAGCACCGAATCCTATCTCCGAATAGCTAAAGATTTTAGGAATTTATCACATGAAATGGATTTCCGCAAGGTAACACCTGAGTCTATACAATATCTGAAAGTGTATTATATCTACTTATTAACTTCACAGACTGAGGACAAATCCTCCGAGCAAACGGCAACAATAACCAAAACAATGGATAACTTACCGACCAACGCGCCAACGTTGGAGACCAACAATGGTAACGTCCAAACATCCACGACAAACGTCGGCCACATATCAGCCAACTTCATCCAAACAGAACGTATGTCAGAACAGAACAACCAAAAGATGGAAGTACAGAAACTAATCGATGATGATTTTACGACGCACAATGGACACGGCCATAATCATCCGCTTACGTTGCAAAACGCGATATAAATACGCCTTCAATTTAGTTGTTTTCATGGCGTATATATTGGCTGGTAGAAGGGCAAAGTGGGGTGGAAATATGAAGAGTCGTATACGTAAATATTAACGGTTTCAAGGTTCGAAAGCGCAGCTCAAACTGTCTAATTTCTTAATCCAAAGTTATCTTCCTAATAAACGTAGTCATTAATTATTTATAATTAGAAGAGTTTGCCTTTTTTTTGCTACAAGAAATGTAAGGAAATAACTGGTTTTAGTCAACTTTAAAACAATAAATTTATCAATCTAACGAACTTACACAAACGGTGCCTTTAATAGAAATTGTATAATCACTTTAGTTATCATTTCGGTGCTAGAAAAATAGACGATTTTATTATTTAGTAACCAAATAGGATTTAGAATGAATTTTTAGGTTTGAAGAAACTCGAGTCAACCACTCGGATGCTCGAGTCCGTTTCAAACTGAGTGTGCCCTAAGAAGTGACGCGAAGTGAAGGGTTGGTCTGTGATTGTGATTGGAGCGTATGATTTTTGTTGAATAGAATTGGAGAATATAAACTCGAAATGAGTTTTGACACTAGTTTATTAGTTCAAATAATGAATACAGCCAATATGTATGCATTGAGAACCGATTGGTAACTGCCAAAACGCTCACGAATGCTTTTGTGGTCTCACGCGAATGTGCGAATGAGAATTATCAAAATCGGCAGAAATTAAGAAGACATAAAATATAATTTATGCATTTATATTGCAAATACTTGATTCAACTAAGATTTAAAATCTAGTTTATTACTTGCTAATAGTAAGCGAGAAAATGAAATTAACTCATTATAATCACTGCTTATCTTCGTGTTGAAAAGGAAAAAAAAACTTTCGTATGTACACTAATGAAAAATAACAATTTTTTAGCATAGATAGACGCATTGTGTGAATTAAAAAGTATATCGTTTAGGATCGGGAACTAATGGATTAATTTCATTAACTTATCGTTCGAATGAAGACGTGAGAGAGATGATTAACAAAATAGCAAGTATGTACTATTTTATTAGGAAGTATGTACTATTTTTGGTTCCGTCTACCTATTAGAGGGCATCCATTGTTCATCTATTGTTCATGTTTGATCATATTAGGTTGTGCAAAAAATAGATGCTGAGTTGCAGGCGTCACATTTTTCAGTGTAAATTATAAGTTTTATTTATTGTGATGTTATATTATTAATCCTGTATAAATAGAACTTTTAAAAGTAATGGAGTAACATTTCGCTTGTCCCAGTAATACTAAATGGCCGACTCGGCAGCAATGGCGACAGACATATAGCTTGGCAGATGTGTGCGAACGAGATAGATAACGTGTTAGATTACATCCGAATTTGTATGCATTGGCAACTTTACTACTCGGATTACTAAAGGATGTTGCGCCATTTTGGGAAGTTCCCTCATACTTCGGATTCTCTAAAAAATAAGTAAATTAATATTTTGTGATATGTGAAATAACAGTCTTGAATTTAGAACTGAACTGTTTTGTGTGCAATTCTTTATTACCATCTTGAACTGAAATAAAATATAAAATTCGATGACATAATAGCACTCCGCTCAAAAGTAATGCACTATTTTAAAGTTTACTGCCTTTATGCAAATTCTAAATTGATCAATATCAACAAAATACTTGCCAACACTCGAGTTACATATATTCAAATGACGCGAGTGATATTGGACTGTTTAATTATGGTGCATTTTCATTAGTGTTAAATAACTATCACTTTTGCATTCAAGTAGTAAGACCAATAGCTTGTTATTAATATCAAAATTCGATGAGTAAGGCAAATAAATTTAAACTTACATAAACGCTCTGTAACATATTAAGTAGTTAGTGTTCAAATACATATTTTTTGCCCATATGTATTTCAGTTGCTGGTGTTGTCAGTTATAATTGATTTTAAAATCCTGATCAAAGCAACAACAGGGGGCCTAATTTCATGAAACCTTATTTGTGTTTATCTAGTTTGAACTTTATATAAGAATTCCATGTTACTTGGACTGACATCTGTTTTTTTCGTTACTAAAAAAAAATACAAATTAAGTTTTGTGATATGGACTCTTAAGAAATATTGTAGCCCTAATTTTCCAATAATTTACTTACCACACACTGCTTAGAAGTTAGGGAAGATTCAGATTGCTGTACGTACAAATAAAGTGATGGTTTTTGGTGTGGTGGTCTCTAATCTTTCCTAACTCGTAAATAACGTTATGCATAATTATCATCAGTTTATTAATAAAAATAATCTGTATACACATTATACCATCATAATAATTGTTTATAAATAATAAATCTATATCCAATAGATAATAATCATAATTTCCCCATTAACGTCGGGAACTTGTGTTCCTTTTGTATATTCCATAATATTTTTCATTATAACATTAATAATTTGTTTTTATAATATTGAAATCGTTTCAAAAATACTATTTCACACTTTTACAACTTGTATAACAATGTAGATATCTCCTAACTTTGTTAGTAATGACTTGAAAAAATATTTAATGGGTTATTTCATTCTCTACCAAAATATATCGTTTTGAAATTTTTTTTTTTTCTACACATTATAGTTTATTTATCGCATATGCTTAGCCGCGACTATTATTGTTAGTCGTTCGTAAGTCATGGCTCGAAAATACTTTTATTGTTGAATTCCCTACCAAATAAAAAAACCAAGAACAAGACAGAAGAGTATGTAAAGAATGAAATAGAATTTTATCAACTTATAAAACGATTTTGATGCTATAAACTATTGTAATACATTTTCACTTACACATAACTTATTACGTATTGTAATTTTTGCTAATCGTTCATTTTTATGCATATCCAAAACGAAATTATGTATAGCCTCATATTAATTTTATAGTTTTCTTACAATGTTTTGTTATGTATGGCTAATGTTTTTCAATACATTTTGTATGTGTGTGATAGGCCACTGTGTATTGTAAAACTATATAGATTCGTTATTTATTACAACATTTTGTGGCTTGCGCATGAGAGATACAAAATGGCTGTCGTTAACATGTGTTTAAGATGGCGGCCTGTCACATCGCGTGCACGTGTGTGCGTGTTCGGTCCATACGAGAGGTTGTTAGCTGTCATTAAATGTATGTAATGTATTTATGTTATCACACTAAGACATGGCTTCGTACGTTCTTATTATATTATGTTAGCAATCAATGGATTTATAAGGAGACAGTTTTAATAAAAAATATTATTGAAAATATTTTCGTGTTTTATTTTATTTTACATAAATTGTACTAGTGTGTAATTTTACCTTTTTATTACGGTGCTGAATTTATGTTAAAAGCCCACTGACATTTTTGCGCGAAATAATGATATTTTGACGCTCTAATTCCCAGAAACCTTAAGATTTTTTAATATTCTGCTGACAATTTATAAGAGATCCATTTCTTTTCTTGAATATTAGTGTTGGTTAATTTCATATTTATTTTATAATATCTTACAACAACCATTCTAGGAAGTCGCTTTACAAGGTAAATTCCGAGATGCGCTACTTTGACGTCCTAATGAACAATGTTTCGACGAGTTCTAACAATTTCTATAATTATGTCGAGATCAAGTTCACATTCTTATTCAATATTAGTGTTGTGGAAATACTATAGAAGTGTTTGCAAACTCAACAGTCAACTTTTAAAATGAACTCTATCTTTATTCAACTGTAGCCTGGCCACAGAACACATATACTCCAAGCGTTTAAAACGCTTCGTATTACATTCCAAACTCAACGGTGAGTGGACGCCCGGCACACGTGATCACTGATCATGTGATCGCACGAGAAAGGCTAGCAAGCGAGAATGTTTTTATGCATTACTACGCATCGCAACGCAACTTATTGATAATATTTATTTACATTATTTAAGTGAAGATAAATGGTTTTTTATTTTGATTCTGTCATGAGAAAATATTTAAAAATTATTTTAAAAGGTAAAAAAAACATACGAGTTTGTCCACATTTTATTTATAAGTTTTTGATATGTTACCTTAGACTAGGTTCCCAAACTTATTTTGTCTACTGAGTCGAGTGCTCATGCAGTCGTTGTCTAAGATGCCTCCTAGCTAAATGAAATTACAAATCATCCCCCAGGCCTCTACACAACGCCCCCATTTTTGTTCTGGGTCTCTTACCGCCCCCCTTTAGGCCTGCAGCGCCCACAGGGGGGCGTTATCGCGGCTTAGAGTGTAATTAATTTATTTAGTCTGTGTCTTGTAGAACTTTTTTTTTTTGTAAATATAGTAGCAACTACCTATAGATTAGACACTGTGCGGTATGCTAAAAATGATATATAATTTTGACCAAGTGACGATTCAGTTGAGGACCTAAAAACAGTCAACACAAACATTGAACAAGAACAACACAAATTAGTTAGTATTCTACATGAAAATGGACATATTGTGTTAGTTACAAATACTTAAAGTGCAACACAAAATGGAGTGAGAGTAAATAAATTAAAGGTGAATTTTGTTTTCAGCAATAAACTGAAAGGATTTCAATAAATGGGGTGTCAATATATGTAAGAGAGTTGAAATTCGTAGGCAAAGGAATAAAACGGGGAAGAACGTTATATAGGGAATACTTTAGGTTTGGACAATTGAAGAAAATATGGTCAACCGTGCCGTCCTCTAGTCCACACTCGAGGAGTGATCTCGAACCCGAATTTTAGACAGAAAGACTGGTGAACTAATATGGCCAAGCCGCAGTCGGATAATAGTGGAAGTCATGTGTTTGCTAGCAGAATGGAAATTAAAAAACCAAGGTTTGACAGGTACGTTTGGTTGAATGTTCCCACATTGCTTGCCTTAGTTAAATCCAGAAGAACCCCAAAATTCATTCCAGATCTTACGAAGCTCTGATTTAGCCATGTTTCTGAGATCCCGAGGAATTGATTTGAAATATATGTGAGAACCTGTTTGAACTGCATCCATTGCACAAGAATCTGCCATTTCATTACTTGCGATACCAGAATGGCCGGATATCCAGGCTAGAGTAACCTCTAAGCCTTGAGTGTAGTTTCTCTTATTTTTAGTGTGATATAAAAATTATCTTTAGCTTGAAAGGGAACCTTATTAATGTCCTGAAGGTCTGAAAAAATAATAGTTTTTTTTAATTTATGAGCTTCGAAACGAACGTACGAAACCGCTTCGTATAGAGCAGCCATTCCCAAAGTGGGTGATAACGCCCCCTTGTGGGCGCTGCAGGCCTAAAGGGAGGCGGTAAGAGACCCAGAAAAAAAATGGGGGCGTTGTGTAGAGGCCTGGGGGGTGATTTGTAATTTCATTTACCTAGGAGGCATCTTAGACAACGACTGCATGAGCTCTCGACTCAGTAGACAAAATAAGTTTGGGAACCAGTGGTATAGAGCGATGGCTTCTCCTGAAAATATTGATGTTGAGGGTGGGGCACTTAAAGTTTAAAATAATATTGTATTTTGGGGCCCAGACAGCGGCACCAACTGAACTATTTTCAGAAAATTTAGAAGCATCTGTGAACATAGCCATCCGTTCCAATTTTTATTTAAAATATAATTAAACATTGCATTTGCATCCAAAGAGTCTTTATCAATGCCAAAATTAAGAATAATTCTAGGTTAAAAATGAGAGCATGAAAATCAGTTAAAAATAATGGGTTTTTAGAAAGCTGAGCCACAGGGGAGTTATCTAGAACCTTTTTATAGCTTTTGATAAGGCATGGCGTGTCTTTATGAGACCAATAACTGGAAGAAGTTATTAATTCAATCTAGACAGTAAAGGATATTGTAGAATTTAATATGGAATCTTTTTTTTTTATCGAACACCACAGAGGAGCTCGTTATGATTACTCTTTTAAATTTGCTTTTTATTAAAATAGTGTCGCCATCTGGTTTTCCTGCTTGTTTGTTTTTAATAACTGTAATTATGTCTGTTCTTATACAGTTTTTGAGAAATATCGATTTGAAATCACTGCAATATTTCAGTCTTACCTACCTACCTACACCCTATTGGCACTAGTTGGTAACGACTGAGTAGCGCGTTGATTGTGGTTTTTTAGCCCCGCCCACTTGATTGGAGTTCGCGTTGTGTCATATTTTTAAATGAATACGACAAGCAACCACTACAGACTAACAATAACGAATTCTACATAAGAGAACATCACTATTTAAAAAATTTCACAAGCTGGTTACCCTGGAAGTGTCAAATCACTACCGAATTAAGGGTCATATTCCGAATGTAATTAGTGTCATGAATAGAGCCTAGTTTGACTCATTTGACTTTGACTCATTGAACTCACTTCCTAACTTATAGAACTTGTGTTAACAAACTTTCAAAACGATCAGTTTTAAACTCCAACTTCGTTAAACACGGTTTATCCAAGTGTTATTCTTTGATTAAATTTTCTTAACTGAAAGCTTAATTGTATCTTGCTTTTTTCTGAAAAAAATATTTAAAAAGGCTTAGGCATTTCAAGCATTAAGTGTCGTGAATAAACGTCGATTTAGTTTCAAAAAAAAAGGAATGACTAATAAAAAAAACGACATCAAATGAAACTTCATTCAATGTACAATATTATGTACGACAGAAATTATTTTTTTAAATTAATCAGTGAAATAAATATAATAATAGCGATCCATATGCCGACTGACTTGTTTTGATCCATTGTTGACGTCTCTGTTCCATGAGTCTATTATGACTTTCTGATTTCCTACTTGTTTTCTTAGGCACTTAAACATTGTATTTTAAGTATAATCACTAGTGGTAAAGTTAAATAAAAAAGGTCTGAAGTAATGCTAGCTTACAAGAAATATTGCAAGCCGAGTATCGAGCTGGATATCTATTACATTTATAACAATCTATAGGATAAGGGAAACAACAGTGAACCACCTAAATTTTTAAGAGCTATAGCCACTTTTCTGTAAGTCTTAAAGTAACGATTTTCACTCGATAATATAGGTAAATTATTTAAGATTGATATTATATTATTAAATTAAACTAACATTTACACATTTTATTGCAATAACGATTTATTTTAGAACTGGCAAATGGTGTCACATGTGCCCCTTATGAGGTACTCAGTGAACCGGGTGGTTGTCAAAATTAAGATAAATGTGAGTATTTCATGTGTCTCCAAGGTGTCGCAAATTATAACAAGGTTAATATTTTCATCATTTATTTAGGTATTACCATTATTTATTGAATGAGAATCACTTAAATTAAGTGGTAATTAGTTTGCATCAGTCTCTAGTTTATATCTATTATTAAATATTTTTCTTTAACTTTACTGGAAAACAATTTAACGATTTAACATGTTACAAGATAATTAAATTTTTTAAACCATATACACTAGTAATAGATACGTCAATAATCCCACTATCAGTATTAAAATTACAAATAATGCTTTTAAAATTAATATTATAAGCAAATTATAAACTCGTAAACAACAAAAAATGAAAATTAGAAACAAAACAAAATTAAAAACAATAAGAAAAAAACTCTTTCACTTACATGTTACCTATTAATAGAATGGACAGTAAAAACTAATAAAATCGATTCTAAAAGCGTAAATTCAAAAGAGACATATTATCAACGGAAAACCATCGGCGACTAGTGCCTTCTACTTCAGGAACAGGCATAATATATTTAATATCTCATGTGTTTACTCCTGCCGTGTCAGGTTCAAGTGGTTCAGAAATTTTTTGATGAACTTTGCTTTTTAATTTAATCAGTTTTTAATTTAATCAAAATAATCAGTTATCTTCTTCCAGTATTTCTAAAATCCTAGCAACATAGTAAACGCTTAACTTTTTGGATTTGAAAATGACAATGACATAATCCCCTACGCGTTGACCTCTCACTAATGGAGGAAATTCATTATTCAGAACAACTGCTTCTTCATCTTCTAGTGTTGCTAACAAATTTTTCTCCTCCAGAAGATGGCCCCTCGCACTGAAACACGAGCTGATCATCAGACGTATCAAAAGCACAGGCGGTCTTACATTTTTCTTTTTGCCTCTATTTTTTTTGAATAGGTCTTGGTTCACTTTTTAACGTTTTTTTTTTAGACTTGGTCCTCTCTTTCAACTTAGCTAGAGCATTTTTCTCCGGGGTGTCAGTGGCTATAGCTGATTTATCACTGAGAAACTTTTTTACATATCGTCTAAACGTGGGATATGGGACCTGATATTCTCTCACAGATTGACGGGGGCTTGCTCCGCTAAGATGTAAATTAATAGCTCTTTTCATTTCATCTGCAAAATGACCGTCTATTTTACTTACTGTTCTTCCCAACGTATTGCGACCCAATCTTGAAAAGTAAATAAGCATTTGCAGTCATGCATTGTTTAAATGATCACGCAGGTATACAATGAACCAAGTGTGATACATAATGAGGCAGGTGTGGTAAACAAGGAACTGTGGTTCACTGTGTACTCAGTGAAAGTGGTTCGTTGTGCACCACTCCTATTTCAACAAATTATCTAACTATCGCGAGAATCATGAAACACTTACCACATCACGTGGAATATAAGCGAATTGAAATGTTTAATAAATAAAAATGTGTGAGGACAATGATGAGATTTGAGGAAGTCTTTGAGGAAGCTCCGTCCTCTGACTACCCCGTTAGGGATACAGCGGGAAGATATATATGTATGTTGTACGTATGTATGTTATTCGCATTATTAAAGTGAAATTAGCCTGGATCAAAAGAAAGGTGAAAAACGTCCTCTTCTTAAACTAGGCAGTTGAAAGGAAAGAGCGAGAGAATCGTTTTTACTCTATCTGTCAAATGCGTTTTACGCACTCTACACGCATGCATAGGAGGTAAAGAGGGAGAGAACTATCATAAACTCATAATCTCTTTCCTATAATATGAATTAAAGGAATATCTTCAATGAAAGTAATCATAAGTAGTCATGTCCTTATTATGAAATAATAAAATCGACAATAAAGGCTAGAACCTAAATAGTTTCATTTCTAACGCGTGAGAATCTCCAATCCAGTGATGACTTATGGCACAGAAACGTGGTCTCTCACTATGGGCCTTATTAGTAAGCTTCAAGTAGCCGAACGAGCCATGGAGAGGGCTATGCTCGGAGTTTCTCTGCGAGATCGAATCAGAAATGAGGAGATCCGTAGAAAAACCAAGGTTACCGACATAGCCCAGCGGATTGGCAGGTTGAAGTGGCAATGGGCAGGGCACATAGCGCGGAGAACTGATGACCGATGGGGTCGAAAAGTTCTCGAGTGGAGACCATGTACCGGCAAGCGCAGCGTAGGACGTCCACCCACAAGGTGGACGGATGACCTCATTAAGACCGCAGGATCGCGCTGGATGCAAGCCGCTACCAACCGATCTTATTGGAGATCTTTAGGGGAGGCCTATGTCCAGCAGTGGACGTCCTATGGCTGAAAAGAAGAAGAAGAGAATCTCACCTATTTTTTATTTTTTTTACAAATTCATTATGCAAAAATTGCACAACTTTCATGGGAGGCCAGCAATAAATGATTATTATTAGTTAAAAAAATATAAATAGTGAAAATAAAATCGATTTACAAACAAATGTTTTGCCAACGTATTCTACCCCACTTGTATATTAGATAAGGGTTAACCGCTATTATGTTAAGGGGATAGGGAAAACCCATTGAACATAACGCAGGATAAAATTATTCGGTATCGTTCAACAGTTGTCAGTCATTATCCAATTTTCATGGATTTTTTCCTTATTTCCAATTATAGATATCTGTCTATAAGTTTCATATTTAGTCAAGAGCGAATTCGACTAGCACTCAGAGGGTTCGGTGAAGTAAATCTAAAAAAGTAATCGGAATTGTATAAATTTTATTTCTTCTTCCGGAATTCCATAAATTTTATTTGATCGTTCGGAATTCCATAAATTTTATTTGAACTCCGTAAATATTTTTGTGAAACGTCGTTTTTCCTTTGAATCACTCTTACTATTTTTTATAAACAATCTACGATCTACTAACCAATCTAACTACTAAACAATCTACTAACCTAACCTAACCTCTGACGCCACGCTGCGCCGCGCCGTGTATTGATGATCAGTATACGCTTCGCATCACTGGCCTTACCTTGACTACACCCATATCGTTTGGGTTCGGACCCGCTCCGCTTGTACTTACGTATCCATAATGCTACAGTTCACTTTACAACGAAGACTGGCAAGGTAGCATCAAGAAAAGTCGAGAAGAAGCGCCGATGGGCCCAGGACCCCGACAGAACAATTGACGCGTCCACATCTTCGAGCACCCAAGGTAACAATAGTACCCGAGGTAGTTGTCTGGTTCAGAATCTTCTAAGGTAGGTTTTTTGTGTTAATACACCATCACCAACATCTTACCTAGGTTACGTATTACTACCTTCATTATACGATATTTTTTATTCTACTTCGAATATTGACTGGCCCGTGGGCGCAGTGGCATAGGTATGCATCTGCTTTCCAAGCTAAGGTCCCGGGTTCGATCCCCGGTCAGGTCAATTTAGGAAACGAACTTTTATAAATTGGCTTGGAGTCTGGGTGTTACGGGGAACTCCCCCCGAGTTCATTGTGTGGTACCCATAGTACAAGCTTACTGCTTAGTTTGGTGTCACACAATCTGTGTAATTGTCTGGAGTATTATTATTATTATATCTGGGGCCCCGAAGCCTATCTACTAGTTTCCTATATTCGTAAGAAACTGGTCGAGGTTTCGGGAGACCTCCGGGCTGGCAGCTTCTTCCGCCAACGAATCAGTTTAGCTATTGAAAGAGGCAATGCTGCCAGTCTGCTGGGTGCCTTAAGCAATGACAGCTTTCTAAGCGGCAACTTTGAGGAAGTCTATTATTTAAGATAATGTGTAGTTTTAAGTTTGTAAATATTAACGTATGTATATACTTTTTTATGTACTTTTTTGTTTATTATATTATTATTATAATATTTCTTGCCGTTTCGTTCGTGATTACAATCCTATATTTTAATTATATCGACGACCTCCGTGGCGCAATAGCTAAGCGCGTCCGTTAGTAATCGGGGGTTGCGGGTTCGATTCCCGTCCCGAGTCTGGGTGTTTATGTCTAATGTGTATTTATTTACAAAAGAAAAGTATATAAGTAGTATATCAATTGTCTAGTACCCACAACACAAGCGCTGTGCTGCTTACTTTGGGACTAGATGGCGCTGTGTGAAATGTCTGAGTATATTATATCACAGATTAATTAGTTTACTACCGTAAAATTATATTATAGTATGTATTATATTATTATTATATTATATTATTACGTCGGTAAGAGGTAGTCATCTACTCTATTGGGAATAACAGTAAGACAAAAACAGTTGATCGACTACATTTTACGATCGGCGTGGGAATAATCACTTTCTACGTTTTTTTCTGTAGCAAACAAGTTAACCTCTGGTGAGCGCAAAAGTTGTTATTTAGGGCTTTTCTTTAACGAAAAAACAACCCTCATAAGGTCATTCATTCGTCCGCTCATGTCATAATCGATTTTCTCAGAAACTATGTAACCCCGTTTGAAATCGGACATAGTAATACGTCTTATACATCCACGAATTTTGTATTTTTGTACTGTATACGGAGTATAAACGAATGGCCAAAATGTATACTTGTTTTTCTATTTAAACATTGCCCGTTGATCATTTAAATCAGACCAAAGATTTTAAAAAACTCACTATACCTAAACTAAATAATCTAAATTTTGTTACTGGAAAAAATTTTAAGAAAAAAATTAAACTGCCTTCAAAAAAAAATACACTGTATATTACAAAATAACTATCCTTTACTGATCAAAACTCAAAAAATAAAAATAACTATATAAGTACGATTCATACGTACGATAATTGAATTCTATGGGTATGTGTGTCGTACCAAAGTCGCTGCCAAATCGATGTGCAACAACAGAAGTTTATTAGTTTGGTAGACTTGACTTAGAAACCAAAATAGAATCATCAAAATCAATTCATAAGTGGCGGAGTAATCGCGTAATAAACATACAAAAAAAACATACAGTCAAATTGAAAACCTCATTTTTTTGAAGTCGGTTAAAAGTATAAAAGAATCTTAAAATTTATAGATCTGCAGAAATTCCATAAATACATATATTTTGAAATTAATAACCAATGTTTATACGTCTAGCTACCCGCCTCGGGTTTGCCCAAGTGGGATCTATTATAATATACCTACACAAAAACCTTTCAGAAGAAATCCTATGAATGGTGGTAAAAACCGCATTAAAATCTACTGTGTGGTTTCAAAGAACTAAACGTACAAACAGGCAGAAATAGCGACTTTGTTTTATAAATAAAGTAGATAAGCCGAAATTCCACGAACGGTAAAATTACATACGCGTGATCTTACGGTTAAGTAATTAGGGTTTAAGCAAAGCTCAATCGAAATGATCCTTTTAAGCTGTTCGAAATTATATTTGTATCGTAGTCATTCGGTAAATGTAATGAGATTGTGATCTTAGAACACACTGAAGTTGAGAATAATAAGACAGTAAATGTGTTTGTGACAAATAAAAGCTTGTACATTCGGGGTGATAGCGAGGAAGGCTAACTTGATTGTCATAGAAAATTAGTTCTTCTGAGATAACTTCGCCCATGTTTACTACAAAACCTACAATTTTTTTTTTATAGTACGAACGTGGTAAAAAAGCATACGGCCCGCCAGATATTAGACGATTACTGTAGACTATGGACGCCTGTGACACCAGGAGTATCACTTTCGTATTGCCGACCCTGTAAGAACCTTTTTACGCCCTTTTTGAAGAACCCTTGCTGTAGTCTCTTGAGAAAACCTTGACAACGAGCTTATTCCACATCCTCAAAGTTTGACGGAGAAAGCTCCTTTGAAACTGAACCGTGCGTGACCATTTCCGTTTCAAAGTGTGAGGATGATACTGCCCATTTTACAAATGGTAGAACACACACAGAGAGGCGAAGTTTCCTTAAACTTAAGTGCTTGAGACCACTTATAAGACTGGGATCGTTGACAACTCTCACGGCTCGCCTTTGAATTGAGTCAAAAGGAGCAAGTTGATGCTCCTACCCATTGGTGACAGCAGTACTCCAAATGGGACCGAACTTGCAACTTATGTAATTATAGCCTCTATTCCGAAGTGACGGTAATTCGCCCTGTTGAGTACACCGAGCTCGCCAGCCTGACCTTGTCTACCAAATGACTTCGGAATTGAAGGTCGCGAGAGATGTTGATTCCAAGGATCCCAATACTTTCAGAGGTGGTAAGGGACGTTAATTCGAACTGTAGAGTCATGGCAAATGGGGATTTTAGAGGTGAATGCACAAATTTCAAATTTGTCTTGGTGGGGATAAACTGGATTAAGTTAGGTCGACCCCAATCGAATACTCTGACCAGAGTGCTCTCGATTTTAGACACAAGTTCGTCGCACCTTTCATCCACAATAGAACGAGGAGTATTTGCTTTACCTGTATAATAAGCATCCCCAGTGCTGTCATCTGCGTAGCAATGTATACCGTTGATACACAACATATCGTTGACATGCAACAGAAAAAGTGTCGGGGACACCACAGAACCTGGTGTGACGCCAGCGTTAATATTCATGCTATCAGAGTTACTACCGTCTACTATCGCTCTGATGCATCTGTCAGATAAAAAACTGGCGATCCACGTGCACAAACCCTCAGGTAACCCGTACGATGGTAACTTCGAAGGAAGACTCCGGTGCCAGACATGATCGACGGCCTTCGCCATGTCGAAGCCAACTGCCAATGCCTCACCCTGTCTCTCAACGACAAGAGCCCATCGGTGTGTGAAGTACACTAGAAGGTCACCCGTAGAGCGATGATGGTGGAAGCCGTACTGTCGGTCGCTGATTAGGTTTTGTTTTTCTAGATACGCATCTCACGCTTCAAGACCTTGGAGAGAAGGAAGAAATAAGGAAGAAAGAAGGAAGAAGAAAAGAAGAAATTGCAATCCGCTTATAATTTACCGGGTCTGATCCATCGCCCTTTTTCGGTACAGCATGTACATGGCCGGTGGAGTAAGAAAGTGTGAAGAGACACGTCAGTACGGGATACAATTCAGGAGCAAATTGTTTTAACACCACTGCTGGTATTATCGGGCCCATTCGTCTTATGGATGTTCAAAGCCAATAACTCTCGTCGAACCTCTCGTCGTGAGATAGAGATTTTTGGCACGAAGTAACCGCACCTAAGGATGGTAGGTGTTACGACATCTCTGTCATTAAGGTCGAGTTTGAGGCAAAGAGAGAACCGCTTCAAGGTAAGCTTTCTCTTTTTGCTATGGACCATGTCACCTTCGGAGTTACGCAGTGGTGGCAACGACTGACAAAGTTTCCTTTAACAGCTTTAGCGAGTGACCAGAATGGACGACTCCCAGCTTGCAAGATGCTTGCCAATTCTACCGACGAAAACCAAATTTCGCTTTCGCAATTGTCTTTTTACTGTGCCTCGAGGCAGCATTAAGCTTCCGCTTTATATGACGGACGTTAGGGTCCTGACTTTGTCGAGCCACGGTCCAAGCCTCATATGCAGCTTGCTTAAGATATTTAACTTTCCTGCAGGACCGATTAAACCATGATCTCTTCTTTACCCTTACAACCACTAGCCAGTTATAAATGAAACAGTCCATACCCGCCGGCATTGTTTCAGTAAGAGGCAGCTGCACAAACGTGTACATCATTCAGCGCGAAGCGTATAACTCATGCAAACTATCCCAATCTGCTGACTGATAGTGCCACATGCGATGCCTTCTTGTTGGGCCGAGTGAATTGGCCCCTGCGCAGATCACTTGAGTCCGGACGAGACAGTGGTCTGACGAGCCAAGTTGCGCATACACTGAGATGGAATATTCGTCCAGACATGTGGTCAGCAGATGGTTCAGCAAAGAGCTCGCATGGTTCTCTATATCTGGTATTCTTGTCGGAGAACGCACCAGTTACGAGAATCCATAGGTCAAAGAAAATTTGTGAGCAGACCTTCCCGCAAAATCGGTGGATTTTGCCATACCAAGCCACTCAATATGGTGAGCGTTAAAATCACCAAGAATCACCAACTCCGCGGACAGTTACTGCTCGGAAACCTTGTCTATCATCAAGACATGGTGAGTACCTAATAAGTCGAGTTGTGTCCGAATCATCGCTATGAAACCTGTAAAGGCACGTGTAGATACGGACGTGGCCATTGTAATCCACGCGCACCAACAAAATTGAGAGAAAAACTGTTTCTTTTTCTCTTTCCGGCCATGTTTAAAAAGGAGTGCAAAAGGTTAAGGGAGAATTACTGTGTCGATGACTTAGAGGACAAAAGGACGGCTTCGAGCCCCCAAAGTGCAGTGAAATTTGAACGGATTGCTAGCACGGTGGGCGGAAAGGCCCCGCCCAAAAGCAGTAGTCGGGTCTACTCCGGTCTCCTCCTCCGGCACGACCACTACTTCAGGGTCTTTTCGCGAAGCTGGCAGTTCGGCTTCCCAGGGCGGAGATTATGTATTCCCCGGGTTCGGGAACCCGTTCAGCTTGCGGGCGGCCAGCGGTTAGCCATTTCACCGAGCCAACACTCCGTGCCAAGACAGACAATGGCGGACTAAATTAGAGCACTGGCAGCCTTACTCACCAAAGGAATACAACATTATCAAGTTCAATGCTGCGAACTTCTGTAAGATGACGGTTCTTCCCCAGTCAGGCGGCTCCAACATATTTCGAGCAAGGAATCCTGCTGTGCCCTACCTCTCTTCAGAATTGTTTTCTATCAGAATTTCAAATAATAATAAGGCGCTTGACAATACACAACGCAACAATAATCTAATCTCACACTAGGGCATTCCCTGTGCTATAAGAACTAGACAACAACTATTGGGAGGGTCTCCCAGTAAATGTAAATAAATGTGGTGACTATGACATTTATAACATAACTAGAGGTGAGGTAGTTCACAAATGATTGATTCAGTTGTCATACTTGTTAGTTATTAGTAAAACAAACATTTTTAGAATTTTCATCCGTTTGTGTGTTCGTACTTCAATAAAAACTACCAAGAATTAAAAGAATAATAAACGTCATAAGTGTAAAAAAATTATTTATAAAAACACTTAAAAATAAAGTATAGGACAGGGGTCGGCAACCTTTTAAGCCGGAAGAGCCAGCCGCAATAAAAATATCGATTTCATGAATTTGATTTCATGAAGCAGAAAGATTTTTTATTTCTGCTTTACTCGTATACTCGTGTGTATACTCGTGTCTGCGTGTCTTTCCGCTTAAGCTATTAATTTTTTTAGTGGAACTTGAAGAGCCGCAGTTATCTCGCGAGCCACGGTTTGCCGACCCCTGGTATAAGAGATTATTTATTATTGTTTGCACGTCGCAAGCAATAATTTAATATTCTTCTGTTACTATGCCTTATATTTCGAATGAGTCGTGAAGACTTTGACAATAATAATAACCTCGATTTTTCAATGCTGTACCATATTGGATATTAGTGTTATTTGTGAATATTTCATAGTTTTGTGTACGTAACAGAAAAGCAGTGTTATTAGAGTGCTACGTGTAATAACGCCGGACCAGTGAACGGTGAAAATTTATCGAAATTTTGGTTAATTTCTGGATTACATACATACATATCTTCACGTTGTATCCCTAACGGGATAATCAGAGAGGACGGAGCGCGAAGCGTCGTGGTCCTTACTTCTTTGATTTCCCAATCTCATCATTCTCCTCACACATTTACGCCTAGGTATACGAGCACTTTTGATATGTACGTTGGCTAACACTGGCTATTTGATCTTCATAAAGTAAAGTTCCTTGTTTGTTTACATTAAAGTCAAAAATGAATAAAATGGAATACAGAAAACTTTGTTCTAAGTTTACGTGAAAATATAATGAAAGATATTACTTATCTCTAGACCAAATATTTGTTCTCTTATGAATTTTGTACTCACGTAGATGTATTTGTTTATACATAGTATATCAGATATTTACCTATACACCATTAAGCTGTGCTAATAAACTTATAATAGACTAGCGACCCTAGCCCGGCTTCGCACGGGTAGAATTATGTTTAAAAATAAAATACAGCCTATGTTACTCGCTGATAAGGTAGCTCTTAAAAGATGAAAACGTTTTTGAAATCGGTTGGGTAGCTTTTGAATTTATCCATTACTTACAAACAAACAAAGTTTACCCTATATAATATTAGTATAGATTTAGCGAAATGTATCTTATCGTTTATTTTTGCCCGCGATTCCACCCACATGGATTTCGAAGAAAATTTTACTATAGTCAATATCATTGAAGGTTTTATGTTGTTGTTAAACGGAAACTTGACTGTGAGAAAAACACTGTTCGCACTTGTAAGAGCAACTACTATGAATTGTTGGCGTTGTCTAAGCGCCAACGCTCCGCGGCATTCGGCCGTATACTTAGTTATAAATAGTCCAAAGTAAAACAACAAGGATATTTTATTTATTTTTCAACATTACACAAAAAATAAAAATACAATGCCACAGCGGACATTGGGAGAAAAAGTTTTAAAAATAAAACCTATTCTCGTTATCCAAATATTTATAATTTCTATATTTTCTACTAAATATAGATATGTATTTCTTGGGGCAAAATAAACATTGATACAATTTTAACAACCACAAGTAAAGGGGCCATAAATTATGATTGATATGGATAATATACTCGTACATCGATTTGGTTAATATATATATAAGGAAAAACGTTATTTTATTTTTATATTTACTTCCCTTTCTGTGACGTCTCTCTAACACCAGATAATAGAATATCTACCATAAAATTCTTGACATTCATATTTTTATGCAACTTCGAATCCAAAATGGAACGCCTAGCTCACTGACAATCTTGATTAGAATATACAGTGTTCATAAAGTCCACAAAAAGCTGGAGTGCTCTACCCACTTCCCACCCCAAATCTCATGAACTGTTAGTAATCTGCACTTTGAATATCGACAGCGATCGCGGCTACAATTCTATTTTTTTTTCTATATAAGAACAGGCAAATGAGCAAGAGGGTCACCTGATGGCGAGTGACCAACCGCCGCTCATGGACACCCGCAACATCCGGGGAATCACGGGTGCGTTGCCGGCCTTTAGGGATATAGGAAAAGGAGAGGAAGCGGGTGATGGGGCCACCGGCACTCTCCCTCACCACACACACAACACACACACACAAATAACAGCAATAGATACTGTTATTTCACGCCGAGGGTGGTATTTCCCCGGGCGAGCCGGCTCTATTCGTGCCAATTTGGCATAGCTCTATTATAATCGATGTATTCATTGAAAACATTAATTATATAAAAATCTTAACGTTAATATTTACGAAGTTAAAACTAACAATAATAACCTTTCTCAAAATCGCCCTTTGAAAAGTTGTCATTCCTGGCTTATATAAACGATGTTATATTTTCAAAGTTCATTGCACTGCCCACTCTTATAAACAATATAATGTTGGGATATTATAAGCAAAACTATCGGTTTTTAAATTGTACCCTAACCTATTCTACAACTAAAATTGCAATGACTTCATTGTAGATGGAAAAGGCAGATTTTAAATTATTTATGACGACCATTTACGAGTATTTCGAACTCAGTATTAGTCAGATGTTACGACAGAGGTGAGCTGTTTGTTAACGGTGAGAAACCTCTAGGTCGTGATAAATTGATTATCTCATTACAAAAGTCCACGGGCAAAAGTCAAAAAATCTTTTGTAACTGCGTTCATTTTTATAATAAAAGTTATCAAACAAGTTATCCAATTAACAGAAGGTTCAACTTTCTTTTAAGCCTACCTGCACTGAAAAATTAGTCAAGAGTGTATCGGGCACGCACACTACTCAGAGTTCTTTAATCGTTCGTCGTACTTTATTTTTAACCGACTTAAAAAAAGTAGGAGGTTCTCAATTCGGTTGCATTTTTTTTATGTTTGTTACGTCAGAACTATGTCATTTATAAACCGATCTGAAAAACTCTTTTTTTATTTGAAAGAATACACTTCCAGATTAGTCCCATTTAAATGACACCTAGTATTGGAGCTTGGACTTCGTAGATACACCAAATAACGCTGACTGCTTATAAGTTTTATTTATAATGATGATCCAGAATTAGAAACGAGGTAAATTGTACATCTACCCTAGATATTTGCTTAGACCAAGGTCGCTCAAAAGGAAGAAAAAAAATGTAAGAAAATAGTTAAATTGATTTCGAAAGAAAACACCGAAAATTACAAAATAACTATCCTTTAGTAATCAAGACTCAAGTACAAAAATAACTTTATAAATACCTACATAACTATGATGGATTTTTGCGGCATGTGTTCTACCATTCCATCAGAGCAGTGGACTGTATATTCTTCTTCCATAGGTTTCAGCTGCGTGTAGTTAGAGGAAGACATGACGTGTTGGGTTTGTTTACAATGAAACAGTACATAAGTCGGAGTGAGCGCGCTTCGTATGGTCTTTCGTACTATTGCCTTCTCGCTCCCCCGGTCGCTAATTCTCAGGAGCCGTGTTGCGTGTACGGGTATCGAAGTTGAAATGCGTCTGGCTTTTTTTTGTTTCTGAGAGGGGAAGAAATACCCACGGACGCTCAGCTAGACTATATACGCCGACTGAGTAGTATCGGACTCGAACCGACTAAAAAAACCCCCTCTTTGCTGTTTTTGCCCTAGTGGCTTTTACAGTGTCATCGGTCGCGTTGGGGCGGGTGCTAAAGGTGCCCTGTCAGATGGTCGACCGCTTGAAGACTTATGGGGCGGTAACTATTGAGACTTTTGCGGGGCTTACTCTGTTTCGGGATTCCGATAACGATCGCTTCCTTCCAGGCGGCTGGAAAGACGCGGTTCGCCATAGCGGCAGTAATGATAACTACTAAGAGTGCGAGGAGACGCATCGAAAACAGTTTTACTACTCGGTTATAGATGCCGTCTCCACCCGGGGCTTTCCTAGGTTTGAGAGGCTTGACAGTGTACTGAACCTCGCCGACCGTCGTCTGAGTCTGAGTTGGCAGGGGGCGGTCACGGGTGATACTGTCTAAATGGTTCTGATTTTGGCCTCCAAAGTTTTTTTTTTTTTTATTTATTATTAGACAGAAACTCACAGCTTGTTACAATAATTGAAAAGTTACATATTATGATGTTATACATTTAAAAAGCCAATTTAAGAGGTTACCAAGATTGTACAATATAAATAAATCAGCTGATGTAGGTTGAAAAACAATAACAAGAAAATTATCAAAATACAGTACAACCAAGTCCGTGCATGAGTAAGTTTTGTATGTGTATGTTCATGGGAGTGTGTGAGTGAGTTAGTAGTGTATGTTTTTTTGTGTGTTTGCGGGATATCTAGCATTGTATGTAGAATGAGTAAGTATAATGTGTAGTTATATTTCAGTAATAATGTAATAGTGTAAGGAGTGTGTTAAAATGGCATACTAATGCCAGTAATTAAATAATTATTATCATTAAATCATTAAAATTAAATTAAATCATATGTCCTTAATGTAATTAATCATTAATTTTTTGAATTTTAGCCTCTTAATGTTAAATAGGTCTATCTCCTGAAACCGTTTGTTATACCGACTCATAGATCTAATCAAAACTGAATTTTCTGCGTAGTTAGTATTGAAAGAGGGTACAGAGAATAAACGTCGTTGACGTGTCCGTGATATGCTCGCCTGAAAATTCACTCTCTCCAACAATGGTGAACAGTCTATGTTACCATTGATTAAGTCATACAGGAACATGATGTTAGCAAATAATCTACGGCTCTGCAATGACAACATTCCATAATGGTCAAGAGTATCATTACAAGCGCGCTCAGTACTCCGGTGACGACGAGCAAGGAAACAGATAAACTTGCGCTGGATGCTTTCAATTCTAAATTGGTAAGTTTTATACTGTGGACACCAAACTGGGGATACAAACTCCAAAATACTCCTAACATAGGCACAGTACAGAACCTTTAAAGACGATGTGTGCTTGAATGATTTAGTTATTCTGTTGATAAAACCCACAATGGTATTGCCAATTCACGTGCACATTTCTTAACCATGTAAGAGTAAATGCCATCACTACCCGCTCCCTTACGACAGTCTATCTTTTTAAGGTAATTCGAAACTAAATCACAATTAATAACCACAATCCCCAATGCAACACTTGTGCTGCACGTCTGACTCTCCATGTTTTGTATGGAATATGATTCATTGCTATTTGCACGATATACCGAAAGAAAGTATTCTGAAAAAGCGTCGCAAATGTCTCCCACATTTGTAATAGATTTTTCTTTATGCATTATATGTTTAGGAAAAGTTCCAGTACCTGTAAGAGTTTTAGCATATTTCCAGAAAGATTTGGGATTAAATTTTATAGAACTTTCACAAGATTCAATATAATTTTCCCAACATGACCGTTGCACTTTTTTTTGTCTTATTCTAAGCAACTTAAAGGTAGAATGGTCACGAGGATTATTTGTTTTTTTTCCATCGTTTATGATATTTCCGTTTCTCCTTAATAATCTTAATCAGACTTTTAGAGTACCATGGAGGATACTCCTCTGAAATAGTGAAAAATGTAGGTATGTATTTCTCTACAGCTTCACTGATTTTCTCGTTTAAATAATATACAGCGTCGTTCACATTAATATTCGATAACTGTGATTTCCAATTGACCTTACTAAAAAATTGACACATACTATCGTAGTCTCCTTTCGTATAACAATATATTTTATGTGGTGGTTCACACAACGGTGAGAAACAGATATTTGGTTTCCCCATTTCAGACATGGAATCAAGAAAATAGTGAATAGAACCTGATATTGAACCAGAGGGCAACATAATATTTTCAGAAGTATCCTCGATCCAATGCACTTTGCTCATATTAAAATCGCCAACCACAACAAATAAGTCATTACTATATTTATTCTGCAGCCTTAATAAATAATTACATACGTGGTTCAACGCAGGATCACCCTGCGACTTTACTTTGCACGCTGGTATAATAACATGCAATACATCGTAATACCGGGACGAGTCATCTGAAGGCAAATCGCCGCTATATGCAGCTAAACCGCGACGAGTGGGTAGCATGACGCCGCCACCCCCTAAAGCAGCCTGTGACTTCGCTATCTCGATCAGACCGGTGAACATAGTAGCGGCAGTCTGATACCTCAGAATCGTATATCCCGTCAAGAAGCCATGTCTCCAACACCGCTATAACGTCAAAATCATTAAGCAGCAAACCCTGTCGAAATTGTGTTGTCTTACCTCTAATACTGCGCATATTTTGTAAATACATATTGAAATGCGTCATTAGGAAAATAATAAAAATATTGTAGTTTAAAAGTCACTTTAGAGGTTTTATACGACCTACATTGAGCGTATAGAATGCCACTGCAGAGGAATGTTATATACAATGCGGTAATAAAGTATGTTTGTATTCTTTTTACCTGTGTATCATGTAAAGGACGTGTATTTCTATGAGTTTGAGTAGAATAGTAAATGTAATAAAAGTGTAAAGTATAGGTTGTATGTAAAAAATTAAAGTAGTCATGGAATAAATGACTTATTATAGATTTTATGCAAACAAACAAATCAAATGACAAGAGTAACGATATTACCTGTACGAACGCAGGCAAGGTACTAACCAACAATTTACAATAGCAATAAATACAATGGATACAGACGTCACCGTTTCTCAAAGCTGGTCGCGTTCTTATTTTGAATTGTTGAGTTTTCTTAGATCTTCCTCGGAGTGTATACATATTGCTGGGGATGTATCGTTTTTTCGCACGAACACTTTCCCATTCCTTACCCAGCTGTACCGAAAATCCAATTCCTTACATTTAGAACGTGTAAGCTTAAAGATATGCTTATTAACCGGTGTTAAATGTTCATTTATGTACACCGGTACACTAGGGCTGCCCAACATGAAATCCGAGGACCGAATCCCTCTTTTCCTCCTCATAGCACCAATCAATTCATCTCTTTTAGCTATGGACCTTAACTGTACTACTACGGGTTTAGGTATACCCGGCCTTTTCACTTTGGAAGGAACTCTCAAAGTAAATCCTATATCCGAAGCTTCCATAGACACATTAATTGTTTTAGCCAGAGCCAGGGTAATTTCCGTAAGATTTTCAGTCTTTCCTTCCGGCATTCCAAATATTTCCACATTGTTAGCGCGCGCTCTCTGTTCCTGCTGATTTAGTCTAGTCCTTAAATCCATAGTTGATTTTTCATCGAATTTCAGATCTCTAATATCTGACTTAATTGCATTTATATCTTGCTGACATTTGTATACATCGCTTTTTAAGTCTTCACATTTCGAAGATAAAAATTTTTGAGATTCTTCCAATTCTAAAATTTTATTCGTTATGGTGTTCACCTGCGATTTACAAGAATCAACGGATTCAGTTAAAACATTTAATTTTTCCTCGTTTGCCTTGTTTATCTCACATATAAATTTTTGAATATCAAGTTTTAATTGTTCCAAATCCTCCCTGTGATCATTTCGTAAACGCTCGTTTTCAGTTTTAATCAAGTTTTGTAACGATACAACAGAAAAATGTTCAGATTGAGAACTGCTGGTCGTAGTTAGGTGACTGACAGGTGTGTGTCGCTCGAGTTCACTGGTTCGTTCCGATAGCTCAGGTGAGTCGCTGTGTGCAGTATCGTGCGTTTCGTGAGCAACAGGTGATCGTGATAATGGATTCGGATTGCTTAATATTTTGTGGCAACAGGGACCCATCCAGTTAGCTCGAGTGTATGTGCGCATTTTTCTAAATTTCTCTTCCGCTACGCCAATACATTTAAGGTGATATTCTTTTAAGCACCTCGCGCACTTGAGACTATCTTGATCATATGTTTGTTTTCTACACTTCACACAGAGCATTTCGACTATATTTGCAAAAAATAACCTATTGAATTCTTCTTACCCAATGTATATATGTATGTTCGAAGTCGAAAGTGATGTTCAGGTATGCAAACACCAAAACTATGCACTCAAAATAATACACACACAAATAAATTATAAAATATTACGATTTATATTGTATTTACACTAAATATTATAATTAATTACAATAAAACAATAAAGAAATACGGAGCAGCTGATCTTATATCCGCAGTGCGGGTAGTTTTTTTGAGGGTAGTTTATAATATGGCAAGAGTTTCAGCCAAGAGGTTGGTTTTACCTATATCATCGAAAGCTGTCTGTCCTTTTGGTTTCGTCAGAGGTGGCATTTTTTGCAACGTGTGTGATTTGAGAGATCGGGCCAACTTCCCGTATGGCTGGTGCGTCAGCTTGATCTCTCACATCAGATCGCTCCATCTATTTTCTCTAAGTTCGGAAATTCGATCTTCGACTTCACGTTGAAAGGCACGTAAGTTACGTCTAATCGTTTCTGAGGGAAACGAATTGTAAGTGCGGGTCGCGGCTATCTTGACTCTAATTAGCCAGTGGATGTTCCCAGCGGCAGTCGTTCGCCGCCGGAATCTTCCGGGAGCACAAAAAGACCGAGTCCTAGATATGGGCGGTGAGCGCGTCTATCACTGCGGTCGCGTCCTCGGCGGAATGGATGACGTCCGGTATCGCGTAGAGCCGCGTTACGACATCTCAGAGTTTAGCGTTTCGTTTAATCTCTGCCAATCCGTCACGCTTTTAATGAGCGTTCGTGTGTCTGTCATAGGTCCTAGTTTGAGTAATGCCGGCCTATGGTCAGAGCCTTTTTATTTATTTATTTTTTTTATTTGATATATTATGTAAGTAAGTGCATACACACATTTTTACACGTCATAACAATAAGTACAGTCTAAACTTTAGGTCCCTGGGGCCCTGAAGCCCATCGACTGGTTTCTGATATTTGTAAGAGACTGGTCGAGGCTTCGGGAGACCGCCGGGCTGGCAGCTTCTTCCGCCAACGAATCAGTTTGGCTATTCAAAGAGGCAATGCTGCCAGTCTGCTGGGTACCTTATGCAATGATAGCTTTCTAAGCGGCAACTTTTCGGAAGTTTATTATTTAAGATAATCTATAGTTTTAATTTTGTAAATATTAACGTATGTAAGTACAAAATATATCAATGACTATTGGTATAATTACAAATTAACAATGAAATAAAAGATAAGTTATTGATGCAGCAATAAACAAGCAATGAGCCAAATATTCTAACAAAAAATACGTAGAATTAATTGTAAGATAAAATTTCAAGTATAATGATAGACATAATGTGAAGCTTATTAAAATGCACATGTCAGATTAATTGTTAGAGAATATGTAATATGTATCGAAATACACATTTTACTCGTGTAACGCCTGTATCGAATGCAGCATTAGAGCTACGTTCTTAAGAAGCGCTATATCGAGTATTCCGTTCTGTGCGTTGTAATTCTGGGATAGTGGGTGGCGTCATGGGGGCGATAACGTCAAAGTAAAGGTCATCGGTTAGTTGGTCTAGAGCTCTCCCATTTCGCGAAGTGCAGTGCGAATTCCAGCGACGATGTTTCCAGGTTGCCAGCTAGTATGACCGAGTCGCCTAAGTTTAGGAGGGCTCTCTAAATCGCTATTAATTAAAGCTTTACCAGGAGAAAGATTTACAGACGCCAGTGTGATAGGCGCCTGCCCTGTGAGCGCCACCGGGCACACCGACGCCTCCATGTTAATGAGAGCGGGTGTACCGATTGGAATGCAGCGCGGAGACCTTCTGTAGTAGATAAGGGTGCCGCCTGTGCGGCACTCATTTCATAGGTGCAAGGGAAGCACTCATTTCATAGGTGCCGCCGGAAAGGCCGGAGTCACGCTTTTTACGGCCCTTACGGAAAGACCGGAAATCCTACAAACGGATTTGAAATGCGCCCAGCGAACTTTCTCGCTCTGTTTTTATCTCCATACAATTTATTGTCAATTTTCACTATGAATTTATGATATTTTTAGTTATTACAATTAAACCTTTGTAAGTACCGGGGAAATAATAACACCGATAGTTACATAGTTTATTGTTTCATCTATATACAAACTATTAATATCATATAACAAACGAGGTAGAATTTATAGTGAAAACTATGAGTAAATTTCTATTTAAACAGCAAAATCTCGCCGATTTTTGCTTTCATTTTGAACTTTAAGCAGATGTAGTTGTAGATTTTTTGCAGGGACGTCCGCCAGGCCGCAAACGTGCTGTCAACTTCCCTCGAATGGTGCCATTCAGCCCTGTTCCCTGGGTGGAGTTCCAGCTACCGTTAGCCTGATGGTCCTCCCTCCTTAATTTCTATATGGATCTGGGCCCTAAAATTATGTTTTTCTGTTGTTTATTTCTACTTAAATCCAATATTTACAGTAGAACCATAACGTAATCAACAATAATTAAAGAGAATTACTGAGGTCGGTGTCAAGCCTACCAAACTAGTAGACTGATATCTGTTGTTGCACATTGATTTGGCACCGACTTCAACAGCTGTCAAATATAATTATATGGGTATTTGTGTCGTATTTATAAAGTTATTTTCGTACTCAAGTTTCGATTCGTAAAGGATTATTTTGTACTTTCAGTGTTTTTCTTTTCGAAGTCGTTTTCATTTTTTTGCAATAAAATTGTTTTATCTTGACTTTGAACGCTTCCAAAAAAATATTTTTGGATGTTGAGAAGTATAACTGGATATTACTACTGCGATTGCTTTCGACCGTCTAAGAAGAGCGCAAGGTATTACAATACAGTAATCGTGAGGATATTACACCAATCTACGTTTCAAGAATTGTAATCTGTAACAAAGACCCTATAACAAAGATTCTAAAAAAATATTTCAGAATCTGTCTGTGTATCTTTAAGATTCTGTTAGAGCACGGATGTACAGAAATGTCTTGAGCTGTTAAAGATGTTTTTGTGTCTTGTCGATGAGCGTTAAAATAATCGAAAACATGTCCATTGCCTATTTACAACACTCGCATTAAAATGCGGTAGGCAATAACAGGTAATATAAATTATTCTTAATTGAAACTACAACTCATTATTTCACAGCAAGACTATATTTTATTATTACGGAGGTATGTTATAATTTTATTATATATTTTAGTAGACAATTTTGGAGATAATAATTCCTCTCTTTTACTTAGGTAAGTACCTACATACTTATTAGTTCCCATTGAAAATACCCTAGTTTTTTAACTTTAGTAAATGAAGTGAAATCATAAACTTAGTATATACTGGCGTATAGATGTACAAAGAGTGCGAGCGGGAATGCAATCTTTTATGGTAGTGCATGGTGGCGCGAGTAGGAAAGGGATCGCAAGCGAGAAACTATTGCAACCCTTTTTGAACGACAGGTCGTCACGGTCGTCACGCTGTGGAGTACGCTGTTGACTTATTTTATTATTTTGCATTATTTCTGTTTTATTTCAAAGAAGTACTGTATTTTTCAATAATGGTTACATGTTCTGTATGTAATTGTGATATTACATATCCCAATAATCAAGGGAATCACTCATTTCATAGGTGATATTGACAAATTACCTAGAAATCGTTACGCATCAATGAGCTCTACGTTCGTCTGTACGCCAGTATATACTAAGTTTATAGTTAAAATTATTAGTACTACTAATAATAAAACTCAAAATTAAAATGGCAACTGCATTTATTTAACTCATTATCTATACAAGTGTTACATTTTGCCAGCCTTTACAAAATGTAGGACAATAATTATTATTAACATCCAAGAAATGTAGCAATTAATAAATAATTTATAGGAACACAGAAACAAGTATTCATTGTTGTTTTATTATTATTTCATTATAATAATTATACTGTTATATATTCAACACTGAATACAGGAAACTATATTATTTCTAGCTATAAGTATTTTCAATAAATAACTTGTAAATTAATTGTTATATATTTATATTGTAAATTATACATATATATCTAGATATAATCTAATGAAAACATTTCTTCTATCTACTTATAACAATTAATTTAAAATATAATTACAGCCATATGTCAAAGAAAGCAAACATAAAACAAATATTTTTTTTAATTCAAATAAATATTCAAATAAATCGCAAAATGAAATTCTAAATTAGTGACTAGATATATTAAACAACGCTAACATAAGCCTCTCTTATGTTTTAATCGACAAGAACCTTATTATTAAATATAGGATATGTTATTAGTAGAAGTCTTTGGCTTAAGAATGAAATAGAATATGGATAACATGTGGTTTCGAATTGAACTTTAGTTAGGCGTTTCAATTTCGGGATCAGGGCTCGTTTCTGAAAAAGAAATTACCAATATTTAATATAGTTTTATAGAAAAAAAAACAAATATAATGCAATTCTGATAATTTTTCTTAAACGTAGGTACACCTTATTCCCAACGTTCTTAATTGACCTCATACATGGAACACTCAACCTATAGAGTGGCAATGTCATTTATTTTAGATGAAAACAATTTATGTCTAAACACTGTTCCTGTTACTGCGTTCTGTTTTATACTTTGATTTTTTCCTGTTTTTGCTACTCCACTGAATACAAAACAATAAGCACAATAAGCCATACATAAATATTCTAATATCTGTCGGAATATACAGAAATGTACACACCGGTCCAGTATTGGTTATGGCCTGCTTAATGCAAGCGAAAATTGATATTAGTAGTGTAAATAAACTGAGCAGTGGTGAATAAGATGGTCCGATATTTCGTCTCTATAGGTTGAGTGCTTCATGACCTCAAGCTATTATTATGTGTTTGACATTGACAGCTTATTTATAATGTATGTCTTTAACGTTGGCAGTATAAACGTAAACAATGAATGTCTTATTTCATTTTATTTATTTTTGACACATATTGCTTTCTGCATTCTTTCTTCATTTAAACTAACTATCCCAAATCTCACACTCCTCCGTGCGCGCTATATGTTTAAAAAGGGGTCTAACTCTTCACGTATTAATGTTTTATAGATTTTGCTGAATGATAATTTTCGAGACGAAGGAACAGCAGTTTTGCACATTATCGAAAAAGTGTTAAAAAAACGAAGTAAATGGCTTTCACTTGATACCTCACACAATGACAAATTTCATCGAAATCGGTCCAGCCGTTTCGGAGTCCATAAGGAACATACATACATACATCGCCTTTTATATATATAGAAGATAGATTGACTATTGTTATTATTATTTATATTTGACATGGAAAGAATAAGTGATGAAAAACCGACGAAGAAAACCTATAGAACAAAAGTGAGTGGTAAAAGAAGCCAAGGAAGACCAAGGCTGACTTATGAAGATCAAATAGCTAGAGTGTTAGCCGACGGAAGTGTCAAAAGCACTCGCATACCTAGGCGAAAATGTCTTAGGAGAATGATGAGATTCAAGGAAGCGAAAGAAGTATGTAAGGACCACGATGCTTGGCGCTCCGCCCTCTCTGACTACCCCGTTAGGGATACAGCGTGAGGATATGTATGTATGTATGTATTTATATTTAATATATATTAGCATATATTATACACATACTATTAGATATCTATACCTATAATAAAGCAATAGAAACCGTATGTCTGTGCATTGAATAAATGTATCAAAAAATGAGTGTGGGCGATAAAAAAAGAGTAAGAGAACACAAAAAAGCATTTTTAAAATTTTTGTCTGTGTGTCTTTATAATATAATAATACTCAGACATTTCACACAGCGCCATCTAGTCCCAAAGTAAGCTGCATAGCGCTTGTGTTATGGGTACTAGAGAACTGATATACTACTTATATACTTTTCTTTTGTAAATATATACATATTATACATAAACACCCAGACTCGGGACGGGAATCGAACCCGCAACCCCCGTTTTACTTTCCGACGCGCTAAACCGTTGCGCCACGGAGGTCGTCCGTCTTTATGTACACGCTAATTTCCGAAACTACTGATCGGATTTTCTTGCGGTTTTCACACGTAGATTAAGCTCAACTTGGAGCAACATGTAATTTTCATTTCATTGAAATCGAATAACAGTGAAAAAAGTTTTTAATATAATAAACAGTAGAAGTTTTCGCAGTATCTTTAAACTTAACTTTGTTTCATTAAAATCGGATGTCAGTGATAACAGTTATCGTCATTTAAGGATAATTTTAAATTCGCCGCTTTCCTGTTACAAGGTGCGTAATAAAATCGACTTTCAAGCGGACAAAGGCACTAGTTAGTATAATATATAATAAGTACTCATTATATACTCATTATATAATACGCTATTATTATTGTATGTACCTATACTTGCTATTATTATTATACTATACAGAGGGCGCATATTCATGTTAATTTAAGATTGTATCTAGCGCAAAATACTACGAATTTCCATACAAATCCATATTTGAAAATTAGATTTTCTTACATTCATAAAATTAATACAACTAAGATCAACAATACAAATATTTAAATGTAATTTTATGGGGTACGTAATTATGAAAAGTTAGGGAAATTATGCAATAATATTAAGCTATAGAGGCTTAATATTATAAGAATATAAATACCAACTTAATGTTAGCTAAGAATTACGTATTGTCAAGAAAATCAGGTAAATGCATACTTTTGACGTTGTACTAATCTGAATCACTTCAACTCGACATTTTTCATATTCATAGGGAAAGTAAAATCAAGCATTGATAGATCCTATCAATATATCTACTTATACCTATATATAATATACCTAATATACTTACTTTATACACATACTTTCAAAACAATTTGAGCTATATAACACAAAGCGTGGTAAAAGCTATAACAAGTGGTTAGTACTGACCTACGGACAAAGGTGCCTCAGTTTCCTCCTCGGTCCACTTTTTGCCGCGCATGCCAAAGAAACCCATTTGACCCTTTCTCTTCGGCCATGGCCCGTTCTCCAGCAAAAACTTTATTTCTTGCGCGCCGCTGTTTTTCACGTCTTTTTTACCACGCACCCCAATAAATTTGCCACGAAAGGTCAGATCGTAAGGCCTCTTCGCCTGTATGGACTTCTTTCCTCTCACACCGAAGAACTGGTGGATGTTGGCAGCACGTTTGTCAATCTCGTTGGTTATGCGCTCGCTAGAAATGTCCTCTTCAATCGGCTTCTGATATTTGGACAAATATTCAGTCAGCAGTTCATCCAACAGCGGGAACTCTGGGTACTGTTCGTTAAAGTCAGCGTTGGACGAGTAATCTATTTGCCCGATCAACGAACCGCCCCTTTTAGGAACATATTCCGCATTTTCCGCGTTGATGAGCTCCGGAAACAATTTTTTCCCTCTCATTCCCACAAAACCCATGGGTGCTCGTTTATAATAGTTCTCCAGTTCTTCCAGACTCTCCAGACTGCTCTTCTTGCCTTTTACGCCGACGAAAAATTGAGGTTTTCGTTTGTAAAAGTGATCGGTCTCGTCTGAATCGAGGTACTTCTTCCCGCGCATGCCCACAAAGCCCTGGGGTACGCGCTTGACTATCTCCTGCGCTGATATGGTGTTTATCAGTTGGATGGTAATGAAGACAAGGCAAGTTACTGATTTCTTTCCCATTTTTACGGATCTGTAACAAATAACAAAGACTGCTGATTATTTGCTATAATTTGCTATTGTCTTAAATGTAGTGATATATTCAATCTAATATTTAACGGCAAATATTACAACAGCGTTTATTATAAATAACTCCATGAACTCGTAAATATAAATTATATTGTAGTGCTGAAAAGATTAAATAAATCTGAGAACTACTGTATAATAATGTTTAGAAAATGAAAGTCAAACAGAAGATATTTGTTAGGTTAAGTAACGAAATAGATTTGAATAATCAGTCGTACTTTATAAAGCAGTACCTATCAATGAACGTACGTCGTCTGTACGTTGAAAATTTGTTTTTAACATGAGAATGACAAATGAATAAATGCTCCAATTTATGATAACTTATTAAGTGGACTGTTTGTTCGTTTGCCTTTTGCTCAATATCAATGCCTCAGTCAATGTCAAAGTCCATAGGTCTTTACGATATCAAAGCCAAGAAAGCGTTTCAAATAAAAAATGCGTTGGCGAACATGAGAACTAAGATGTTAGACCTCTTGTGCCAGGATTTCAGTGGCTCTCTTACCCTTCTTACCCTCCACACGAAAACATAACAATGCAAGTGCTTAAACTTACTGTTTCTTTTGCTCTGTACAGGTAATAGCGAGTAAGTGGTAGTAGTCCGTACGGACCACGTACGAGGTTCCCGCAACCAGTTCTTTCAAAAATTCTTATTTTCGAAAAAACTGTTTTCAAAATATTTTAACAATAAACACAGAAAGAGATCTTATATCAACTGGTACAGCTCGAATTAAATTGTATAAATTTGACGTAGACCTTTCTTTCGTGTTAAAAAATGCAAATAACATAATACAATCCTACAATCATTCCATAAATTTTTCTCAATACTTTTTCATACTTTTTTAAATATTTCGGAGCGAAACTTGTAGAGGTAAGAAAAAGACAAAAAAAAAACAAAACAAAACTTTGTAATACAAATTCTCAAATCATATAACAATACATGTTTGAATTTGTGGTTTAGTGCTGTAATTTGATACCCATGACATGACATGACAAACTACGAAAATGGTTTTCTGATTCTGTTTCTTGCAACCCTCTAAACTAGCCCCCAAAATCAACATTCAACTGCTAAAGTTTAATTGTCCCAAATTGCAGCCGTTTATATGAAATATTGTCTGTGAAACCGTCTGTGACAGACAGACACCGAGATAATTCCTAAAAGTGTTTCATTTTAGTACTCTCAAAGAAACTTCAATTAATTGTTAATTATTTAAAATAATTTTTTTACCTTTTACTTTCCAATAATTCCGATAATTTTAACTTCGCTGTTCTTTAAATTTGTTTAATTGTACAATCCTATGTTTTTTTATCGACATAGAAAAACGTAATTAGGTAATAGTTAATTGTTTTTAATTAATAACCCTTAGCTGCACACGTGTCGCGCACTTCGTCGCCTTGGGTGAATTTGTTAGCGCGTAGACAAAGACTCGTGTTGTGGGGTCCCACGAGACTGCTAGTATGCATAACTAGGGTCGTCACATACGAAATTAAAACGATAATAATAGTAGATAATAATAGTTATAAGTTCAGATCTTCTAAGGCTTCATCAGATCGGTATCATGGTTGTGATTACTGTGAAAAGTATGCATATGACCCAAAATTAATTAATTAATTAGGTTTATGTACATGTCGCAGTCTGATTGTATAATCCGTTGTATTACATTACGGCTAGCTGTTATCAAAAACAGGGCCGTTTTGAATTGCGGCGGTTCAACGATTAGCCGGATTGTCATTGCGATACGTTCTTCAATAAGGCGGCCCACGTTTAGCCGCATCGTACTACTACTTAGATTGTAGGATGACCATACTTACAGAATAAGGAAGCGCTTTAGACTGTTATCGTATTAAAAGAAGATTGAGGAATTAGTAGGATGACAGTAAAATAATGTTTATGACTTCTAATATAAACACAATAAGTAATGTAACATAAATATACATTAAACTTTTCTTTAATGAAATTAATTCATAAAAAAATCCTTTCCTTCCGACATTTCACAATTTTAAAGTGTTCTTATAGGGCGAGTTCTGGTCTAGCGCTTCGCCACCCGCTGCCGCGGCACGCTCGGCTCGCACGTTATGATTTATACACTTACATAATCTAACTTACCCAAAGAGAGTAATTTCATAAGATGGATTCCGACCTGCCGCTTCGCCGGCCGCTACCGCGGCACGCTCGCTTCGCTCGCTCGGCTCGCGCATTGTGGTTTATACACGTACCTAACCTAACCTACTTCAAGAGCAGTCCCTAATATGCAATCGTTAGGGGATGCGGAAAAAAAAACCTACTTCAAGAGAGTATTCTATAAGGCGGATTGGTAATGTAATACTGCTCCATGGGTACTACTCGAATAGTAGGATCTTCTGGATTATTTTTCTTTAAGATCAAATAATCTTCATCAGCCACATTCATAAGATCATATTTTTTACAACAATAATATTGTGTAGGGTTCCGCCGAACACCAGAATCCATAGCCACTTTAGCAGTTTTGATGTGCGTTATAACCTCTAAAACTGGGTCCTTTGTCTATGGTTTCTTTACTGTTCCACATTGAGAAGAATAGAAATCCTTTAATTGTACCTGAAAATTGTTCTTAAAGTCACTGTTCACGGACATACTTAACATGTTTTCTTTGTTTAATTCACTTATAACTTCGCAATTTAGCAACACACTTTCTGTATCCGACGCCATTGTTGTTGTTATGTCAGGCAGTGCCACGAGTGTTAAGAATCGGTACTAAAAACTGTCAAAGAGGCGGCTAATGTCTCGCTGTATTACATTATGGCTAGCCGTGTTGAATAACGTGTGGCGCCGAATACATTCCGGCGGTTTTTTATTCAGCCGCATTCAATCTGGCTAATCGTTGAATCGCCGCATTTCAAAACGGCCCTGTTTTTGATAACAGCTAGCCGTAATGTAATACGGCGGATTATACGATCCGACTGCGACATACATACTATATTGATTTTTTATTTGATCGTATAGTAAAGAGTTTTTGTTTATTTTTGATAAAAACTTCCAAGAATCATAAAGATTGTTTTATTTGCTGATTTTGGTAACCAATTTCCTTTTGTTAATCTTTATAAGTGTAACATAGATATTATGGAGAAAGATTTTATATAAAAGCCTTATAATGTTTAAATTCGTTACTAAGGTACCAAATCCCGGGACATTAGAATAACGTATTATCGGAAAATGTTAAATTCTAGGCAGCTACTTCAGAAATAAAAGAAGGTAGCAGCGATTAAGGGAGGATGTTTAAATTAATTAAAGTTTTGTGAATTTTAGTTCGAAAAGTTTTGGGCTTAAGAAGGAGAATAGTTGAATTTGAGTATCCAACCTGCTTCTCGATCGTTGTATGAATAAAGTGTTAACTAGTGCAAAATATGAGGGTTAATAAAACGTTTTACTGTGCCTTTTACGTTTCGACATTATAACGTCGCGTAGTTTCTAAAAAACAAACTGTAACAGATGACGTAAATGATCTTAGAAGGTTTATGTTTTCCCTAAAATCATCGTTACATGTTAATTGAATAAAAAAATTATATTTCCATCATGTTGACAACCCTAGTCTGTATATTCACGTTCACGTCATAACAACGTAATATATTTAACGCAATTTCTGAGCAAGAATTAGATATGGTATGAGCAGAATAACAATAGAGGACAGTAGTAGAACGAAGACATTTATTAATTTATTAACGAAACTAGAGAAAATTGATGGAGGTGTTCAGAAGCAAGTACCGATCTACATACGTCCTTATACTGGGTACTTTTGCAAATGAGACGAGTAAACACACCGCATGGCACCACATACACACATAGTGAGTTAGTAAAAAAAAGATAACTCAAAACTTCCAGTGTTAAAAGATTGTTATCAACATTTTAAAGTTGTTGTTCAGCAGCAGAGTGTTGCAGTATTTTTTAATTTTATTATTAATATTATCTAGTGATTAAGTATAAATTCAAAATCAAAACTCATGTCCAAAAATAACTTCATGAATACGATACAAATACCTATATAATTAAATTTGACAGTTACTGAAGTCGGTAGCCTTCCGAACTGATAGACTTTCTGTTGTTGTTTATTGAAGGATCATAAAAACATAAATTGGGGTATTAACGAAATTTTATGGTAACACCACGGACATATACCTATCCTTTCAAATAAAATAAAAATCATCATAATCTCTATACGAATCTTCGATCACAAATAAAAAACTAGATGCACAATCTTCTGTAAAATCAAAAAATTTGTCGACCTCGATGGCGCAGTGCTTTAAATGTTGCACCCAAGCGCGGAAGGTTCCAGGTTCGATTCCCGGTCGGGTCAATTTAGGAACGAACTTTTCCAGATTGTCTCGAGTCGGTTGTACTGGGAGACGCCCCCAGTAGTTGTCGTCTGGTTCTCATGGCACAGGAAATACCCTAATTTGAGATCAGATCATTGGTGTGTATTGTCTGGCGCATTATTATTCTGTAAAATCTCAACAAATTATTGTCCGAATTGACTTATACATTTCTAATATCGTATAGTCTTATTAGTAATATTGTAATATTGTGCTAATTTAAAATAGACCGTACCGTCAAAGCATAAGGTTGTAAAAGCTGCTAAAAGATCCTTGCATGACCTTGAAACGAAGTTTGTTAAAAAAAATGTTTAAAATGCAATTTTACGTTTCGTGCTTAAAGTATAATTCACATAATACATTCTCATCACTATTTACGTCATTTTGATTTGTTACGTGAAAGTGACAAGAATAAGACATATTGTCAGGCCATTTTTGAAAAAATATGATTACGAATTTAATAAAAAAAGCTATGTAACAATATTATTATAAAGAAATAATGTACATGGAAATAAAATTATTTAATTTATTAACGAAAATAGGAATCGCCATCTTTTTTAGCGTTCTAGACGAGTCGTTTTTACAATTTTTTAAGTAACCACTTTGTCATGTTTGCTGTTAGCGTTTTCAAATACTACTAAAACAAAGTGCGCAAAAGTGCACTCAAATACTCGTTTGAGTGCACATTTGGTTTGGACATTTTTGGAGCGTTGATTGTGTATCTTGTTTTTATATGTGATCGAAGGTACGAATGGAAAAATCGGTTAACATACATAAAAAAAGATTCGAACGAATTGAGAACTTCTACCATTTTTGTTTGAAGTCGATTAAAAAATATGCGATTACTAAAATACTGCGTTAGATTTTTAGAAAATACTCGTAATTTTGCAAATTTATTATTTTTTAAATGTACCTGCCTCTCCGTCGTTATATGTTTTAACTAGTGCAAAATATGTACGTATGTTGAGAGATTTCTGCGCGCGTTCCAATTCCCACTTAACCAAATACTTTTCAGAAAGTTCAACTTTGTTTCACTATTTAGGTAAAAAATCGATGTTCATAAAAATAAAAACAGTATCACAGAACGTGCAAAGCTAAAAATCGATTTAGACAAAAAATAACACTGTAAACCTAACTCAGAAATTGCGTTGCTGTACGAAAGTGGTATACGAACAAGATAGTCTTATACCTAAAACAACCGTGCGAGAAAGAGATAGATATAAGCTTAATGAGCGCTTCTGTCATCCCTCATCAAAGCTTAAAAGCCACTGAAGATAATATGTGAAGGTAAAAGTTGCAAGTTACTATACACGCGACATGTTTATGAAAATGTTATTTTAAAAGATTTTAAATTTTTACGTGATTACACAAATATCAGATGAGAGCAAAGTTTTTACACTGACATATAAAATATGTTGCAATAATGAACTGTAAATTGCCTATGTTGGATATCGAAATCATAGAAAGGACTAACGGGATAGTCAGAGAGGAGGAGGAGAAGACTTAACGCCAAGCGTCGCGTTCTTTGCATATTTTCGCTTCTTCAAATCTCATAGTCCTCTCGGGCTGCCCCGTTAGAGATATATTTCAAAGTTGGTGGTGATGGTATATATGAAAATATATATGAAATAAGTTAATAACTATAAATTTTGGAATTCATTACAGGTGTTAAAGTTCATAAGAAAGGGAACGCAGCAACGGTACCTATCTAGTCCTGGGATGAATGTTTGAAAGCATTACTATGTTCCACTGAACTGCGGTTCGAGAACTTCACGTAGCTCATACGTATGCCATTTGACGCTTGCACAGTGAACAACGTAGCGTATTTCATATAATTTCGTTCATGCAACGATTAGTCAATAAACAATGCAATATTTTTACGCTTTACGGTAAGTAATAAAGAAATTATAAAAACAATTACATAAATACGCAATTAAAACATCGTGGCCAAGTCCATTGTCGCACATTGAATTGGACTTGCCCATCCGGGGCGACGAAACAATAGCAATGGGTGATGTGAATAAAAAAAAGCAATTGCTTCTAGTATTAGCAATTGTTAGTTAGTATAAGCTCTTACTCATAGCAACTGCTTTCGTTTAAGTGAATAATCTTTACTGATTTTACGGTAGTAAACTAGTAAAACCATATGCTGACGTTTTATTCATGCACCCAATGTCTCGCTTTTACTTCGCAAGCGCCACGCGTTAGAGGAGATAGAGTAACTTACCGCGTCACGCCCTGCCAGCGCGTGGCGCCATGATTATTGTTTTTTATAATTCAATGAAAAGTAGGCAGGCCTCCTACTCCGGCAATGAAATCCAAATAGTAGCCTTGTCAAGTTCTTGAATTTAATACCCACCATTTTGGAATCCAAACAAACGCCATGTTTAATTTTTCTAAAAACATCCTCGCTTGTCTACCGCGTAAGACGAATTCAATGTCAACTCACGTTGAAATCCTTTAAATGGTTTCTGCTCTTTCAAATAATACATTTTATAAAAAAATGTTTGAAACTCTTGAAAATACTTAGGTTAAAGCGATTTATAACGTGCCAGGAACCACGATATTATAATGTGTAAACGCTGTTGGCATAACCCTGTTACCGCAGCTCGCTGCACGACGTGTATCCGAATGCAATATGTCCAAAGGCCTCCGTTCAACTAATGGAGGTGTCACACATTTAGAGTATATTATGATTACATATTGAAATAAATGATTTAAATCAAGCATTTTTATTGAAGTTAAATAAAATATAACCCTATTTTAGTTAGCTTCTGGCTATTCTCTTTTATAATATGTATATAAGTATAGATATACTTGCATACTGTAATAATTACATTCCACCTAGTGATGTGGCAAATATTCGCATTCGCGCCAACAACAACTAGTGATGACTGACTAGTACTAAATACCTATTTGCATTTGCGAAAATATTCGAATGCTTTTTATATTCGCTTTATACAATATTCGCTATAATATGGTAAATCCAATACTCGTCCAACATTTGGTTTTATTTTAATCTCGTATAATAAATGCATAGACATATTAGAGACACATTATATAGTGTAACGTTGTAAACTTATTTATATATGTATATATTTTTTTGAAACTGCTAACAACATCCACAAAGTATCTTCGATTTTTATAGTACTGGCTGGCTGATAGGACGAACGATGTTTGTTGACAAATGTCAATTTTTCGGATAAAGAACTGCGAAGATGACGTCATAGAGAAAATTATGTATTATACTGCACGACGTCTAAGCTGATATAAAGACTTATTTATAAACTTTAACTATTCTTCGCGCGTGACATTGTACTCGCAGTAATTATTAAATAATAATACAAACACCGAATCATATCTTTTTGTTTTGCTTTCGTTCCCGGGCTTGGGTAAGTTGATAACGACATTACATAATAATTATACTATATTCGCCAATGATGTTATATTTACAAAAGAGGTAGATGAGTTATTGCGCTCGAAAACTGGCACCCTAAAACTTTACTAATTAGCCAACCTGGAGCTCATTCGTGAAACAACGTGACAGTGTCAAAACGTATGTGCGTTCCTAATATTAATATTAAAATGCCGTCCTGTGTTATTAGATATTGCAGAAACTATACTAGCAAGACTTCCAAAGGGTCACGAATAACGTATCATGCGTAAGTGTACTTACTTATTTCATTTGTGTCACCATTTTTTCCAAAATCTAAAATATCAGTAAAATATTAAATCATAAAAAACTGAAATGCGATAGGTAATACCCCAGTTACCAAGTGCGACAGAGAGCAATATATTATATTTGGTCAAAGAATATAAAAAGTTATGTTACAGAACCGTCAATGTCATGCAGTGCCTATTAAACATTTGATTACGTTTATTTATTTGGTATATAAGATATAATATACTATTTTTTTAAACGAATCAGAAGTTTTAGCAGTGAGTCTAATATCCCAATAATCCCACACAATAAAAAATATTTTACATGAAAATACCTAGTGTTTTATTTTTGTCATTTTCAAATTTATAAGAAACGTGTTTTATAAATATATGTACTTAAATAATTCTGTATTCAGATGTACATGACTCAAGAAAAATTAATTTTAAAAATCAAACATAAATCCTTTTTACTGTCTAAACTCTAGGTTCCCAAACTTATTTTGTCTACTGAGTTGAGAGCTCATGCAGTCGTTGTCTAAGATGCCTCCTAGCTAAATGAAATTACAAATCACCCCCCAGGCCTCTACACAACGCCCCCATATTTTTTCTGGGTCTCTTACCGTCCCCCTTTAGGCCTGCAGCGCCCACAGGGGGGCGTTATCGCCCACTGGGAATGGGTGAGTCTAAACCCATTAGGCATCAATCATATTTTTCGAAAATGTCTGTTCTGTGGCATTAATTACTAATATTCTATGAAGTAGTCACGGATTCGCTTAAAATGCAGTAAAAAAGTGAAATTGACCAATCACAATGGTTTTAGAGAGCCGTGTGATTTGTTAGTTTGAAATGCAATTGAAATCTTACATTGTATAGCGACGCAGTGCAATGTATATTTGTCTCACTTTGCTTATGGTAATTGTCATGCTATCTTCTATCATCATCATTTCTCTATCGTCATTTTCTCGCTATCATCATTTTATTAGTGTGTATAAACAAAGTGTGTGGCTTATGTGTGTGCGTAACCGGGACAATATTTTACAAGCATTAGTACTAACGTAACCTATCTACCTCTTTTTTAAATATAACATCATTGATATTTGCTTGTTATTTATCTTACTGTCATAATATTTTATCGCTTGGATCTGTTACGCCCGTTCTGATTGCTGGTGCCATCGCCAACCTTCTACTCGGTCGGGTTCTTCCCTCGATGGCGGCGGCGCGAGTAATCCAGATCTGGGCAGCTGCTAACTTCTTTCCTCACATGGCTTTCAGGGAATCAGTTTTGAAATCCGAAACTACTGAACTGCTGGTTGAACTTCTCTCTGCTTCTTTTCGTCTTGCGGTTGCCTGATCTTCCCTTCGCTGCGTGCTCCTCTTCAGAACAATAAGGAAGTGCCCTTGGAAGTCAGCCGAATTAGATCCACGACCCCTATATCTTTTTACTCAATTTTGTCTATCTAGTTTTGTTTATTTTTTTTTATATTACACTTGCTCCTTTTATACATTCTTTGTTTGTCTTGCTCCCCAGAGCAGCTAGGCGACAATAGATAACTGATGACGTCGTGTCCCAGAAGCAACGGTGAGGTAAATCAGATAAGCCGACTCATCTGTACATACGGTACACATTTATTATCAAATAAGTATTTCGCCGCTATTTCGTTAGAAAGCAATACTCAAACATTTACATTTTATTTTAATTGTATTTGGCTCACTTCGTAGTATGGTTATAATTCTTCTGTACGTGTGTTTGTCACTGAACTCCTCCTAAACGGCTAGACCGATTTCATGGAATTTTTGTGTTTGTATGAGAGGGTCCCTGGATGGTTTAGATTACAATTGGACCCGATAAGTGGCGTTGCAATCGTATTGTAGGATTTTTTTTTAATTCCAACGATCGGGCAAATCAACGTCTGTCGGGTCCGCTAGTTGTATATATGTGTTCATAGCTGTTTTATCGCCGTCGATTCCACACGTACTGAGCTGAAACTTGGTAAGGAGGCGACATAAATGCCCCAACCCAGAAATAAATAACAAAAAATTTAATATTTTATTATTTTTTAGACTTAATACTTTTTTAAAGTTAATTGTCTGTTTAATTTGAAACCTCTACGGAATTCTAAATTATTGCGTTTCTCACAAGTTTTTAGCTGCTTTTCCGGCATAAGACTGAAATGAATGCTTTTGATACGCCTACAATCAGATACGTAAATAATGTCATAGTGTTCCATTTTGCCAATTTTGTCAATGAAAAGATGAAACTACAGTGAAATTATCTGTAACCAATTTTACTCTAACTTTCAATCGTATGTCAAACGTTCACGTACAACTGAGTAATTTACCGCCAATGAACTGTACCAATTAAATTAGTATGGTTGAAGCTAATGGTTCGGTTCCGTGTTGTTTCATATTTGAAACGTCAATAATTCAAACAATTGAAAGGACTGGAAGGATAAGTGAAAACTCTAAATAGAAAGGTTATAATTAAGTATTTATAATGTTTTTTGTCATTTGGCTACTGAACTAGCTCACAACACATCTAACATTAAAAAATTACAATGTGCTAGTAAAAAAATTAAAACGCTTTCAAAAAAAAACACTGGAAAGTACAAAATAACTATCCTTTACTAATCAAAACTCAAGTACAATAAAAATAAATTTAAAAAAGTCGGTGCCAAGCTTACGAAACTTATAAACTCGCACATTGATTTGGCACCGACTTCAATAACTATCAAATTTAATTCTATATGTATGCGTACTGTATTTATATACTTAGTTATTTTTATTGTATTTGAGTTTCGATTACTAAAAAATAGTTATTTTGTACTTTTCAGTGTTTTTATTTGAAGGTGGTTCAATTTTTTTCTTAAAATATTTTTATTTCTCCTTGTTGAGTGACATTGGCCTAAATAATTATCTAAGGTAGGTCTACAACTAACTTCTTTCTAATTCTGGAGCGCAACGACATACAAGAGAATCATCAATTTAAATAAAAGTTATAAGCAGTTCGCGATATTTGGTGTTATTTGGTATATCTTCGAAGTCCAAGCTTCAATATCGGTGAAATTTGAATGGGACAACTTCGAAACTATACCCTTTCAAACAAAAAAAGAATCTTTGAAATCGGTCCACAATTCACGAAGTTGTCCGTGATCATGATCATACATTAAAAAAAATACATGCAGACGAATATAGAACCTTCTCTTTTTTTGAAGTCGGTTAAAAAGCAATAAATCATATTTTACCTATCGGCCCGCTGAAAGACAAATACTTTAGCAATGCAGTTACTAAGTTAGGAAAGATAATAAAGTGACGGTTTGTTTGTTGAATGTGACCGTCACTTTCGCCTCTAATCTAATAGAGATGAAAAGACGGTCGCATTTACATCGCTAATAGTTAGTATCTGTTCACATAGACAGGCTTAGAACGCAAAGCAATTTTTGATCGCAGTTAAAACAACGTTTTAATGCATTTAAATAAGATTTATTTTTGCATTTAACTTACGGGTCTCCCGCATCCTCTTACAATAAATAGGTGTGTGTACGTTATATGGAACAATTAACTTTATTTGTATTCATCTGAATTTTGTTTTAAATAAATGATCAAGATTTTCTCCACTCTGTGCCAATGTATGTGTATGAACACTTATCAAATTATTAAATGTGTTAGGGTCCGCATTAAAAACAGAACGAAATACTGTTATAAAAATTTTAGCGGTCTCTGAGGTATGTATTGTGTACTTAGTATTTGCCTTTGATTGTGTATTTTTGAGCTTAAAAATACAAAATATCCTTAAAAATTATAGCATATTTGCTATTCTAATCTATAAGCTACTTTACTGTAAAATTTCATCCAAATCCGTTCAGCAGTTTTTGCGTGAATGACTAACAAACATACATCCATCCTTACAAGCTCATTAGTAGAAAGTAGGATTTATTAACCTGCATGAGCCTTCCAGAGTGCAGATAACAGTGAACTATAGTTATAAATCTCTTTTGAAGTGTTCTTGCTTGTTAGTTTTTTTCTTTTTATTAGTCTTTTCTATTAGTTTCTCTTTAATTTATATATTTTTTTCAATTTAATGTGTATGTGTTCAAGAACAGTAAAATTATTCAACTTCCATTTTTTTATTTGTTCATTTTGTTCAATTTCCTACAGAACCGTAATTTGTACGAGATGAACTTGACTAAATTTTTAAAACCGTACTAAACGTCAAGTCATAATGAAAATGAATTACTAATTTCATATAACATCGTTATATTAAAAGCTTGTTCTGCCTTTGACTAATGAGCAAATAAAAAAATCATGTTATCATCATGAGGTTAACAGAATTACGTCTCGTTACTTTAAAAGCTAAGTAAATATTACATAAATACTTGAACTTATCGTACTTTTTTATATTCCATTGACATTGAAAAATTAAACACATGTAGAACTTCTTCAACTCTCTTTGTCATCGACAGCTGAACAGTACAGATGTAGTACCTAGAGGCCAATGTGATCATGATTATATAAAAATAAATTTTTACTTTGGGGGCTTCTTACAGGGGTTTAGTTAGACACAAAGCCAAAACATTTTTTCGAAGTCAACCTTTATAGTAAAAGCTTTTCAAACCATGAATTTAAGCCGCAACATGTTACTTTTACGGCACTTGGTCGCATGGCGCCCACTAACTGACTCATTGACGCGATGGCAGAGTATTTGCCTTCCAAGACTGGGCCCTGACTGCGATTTCCAGTCAGGTCAATTTAGAAAATGAACTTTTCCAAATTGGCTAAATCTGGGTGTCACTGGGAGCTCCCCCAGTCCACTGTGTGGTACCCACATTACAACCCAAGTTGTTAGTTTGGTTTATCACAGTTTGTGCACAGTTGTCAAGAGTATTAATGTAACCTTATTATTATTATTAGTTTCATTCATATTATTATAGTCAAGAGTATCAATATAGCGAAAATGTGCGAAGAGAATTATGAGATTTGAGGAAGCCAAAGAAGTAAGGACTGCGACGCTTGGAGCTCCGTCCTCTCTGACTACCTCGTTAGGGATGCACCGTGAATATATGTATGTATGTATTAATATAGCCATAGACAGACATAACGCCAGACAGCCTACCCCGTAAGTGAAGCAAATAAATTCAAATGAAATGAAGATGCGTGGACCGTGGGTGCTGTTTTTTAACGAAATGGTGGCTCTTTGGTTTATCTGGTAACACATGTATCTCGTATGCAATGGGTATCCCGAAAATCACGTAAGAAATAATTTTGATGAAAAATACAAGTTTTCTATAAAAAATATAATTTTTTTATTGTTTCATAAAGTATACCATATAGGGTTATGGTATGGAATAACATATCGGGTCTCAATGGCATTGTCGGCACAAACGCATTCTTTTGTCCTAATTGTTATGACTAAATGCGACTGAATTATGTTGATACAGCGCTCAATTTCCTCCTACAAGAATAGGGTGGACGACTTGTTGGCATAAACCTTAGACTTTACAAAATTCCAGAAAATAGTCTAAAAGCTCTCCCTGAATTTTTCAAATAATCTCTTCACAGGTGATGAAGTTAAATTAATATTCCGATCATATTTTTTTACGAAAATTGCGATCGGTTGATGCCAAATCTTCATTATTTTTAAAGTATTGTTCAACAATGAAAATGCGTCGTTCTTTTGTATAGCGCTAAATTTTTAATAACCCTGAACAGTAAGCTGTCACGTTGTCTTCTTTTTTTCATTGGCAACACTTTACCGTGCGAATGGCGCAAAATTAAAATCTTGCGTAAATTTTGGGACACCCGTTACGCGTGAGTCAGTTTATCTGATTTACGTCACCATTACTGTTCGTGACACGGCATCTGGAGTTATTTGCAGTCTATGAATATACTATTATACTTCGAAAAAACGTTATGAAAAAACATTATGAAAATAAAAATTACCTACAAAGCCTATATCTACTGAGCTAGCGGTTCATATCTACGATCCATAACGAACGCGGATGCATTTAACTTCACCAGCAGATATAGCTCATAAACTTATTTCGTCTAATCATATACAAAACAAATTCATTGTGGTCGGCTTGTAGCCATGCGCTTTCGTTTTCGCGTCACGTACTACCGTAATGAAAAACGCACCGTATGTGACCGCGTTGTAATGCAATAACGAAACTATGTTTTGTTTAATTCGCTCCGCACTCGTTAGTTATTTGATGATTTAAATAACAGATATTTTAACGAGTGATATATCAGTAAGTAATGTACAGTCGACTTCATAAACGAGTAATCAAAATGAATAGAACGAAAATGCGCCCAAATTACCCATTATTTGCTTTGTTGTAATTGATCATTCCCATACAGTTTCGTCTTGTCTAATTCCCTTATATATCGACAGATACGGACTACGTCACGGACAGATACGTCACAGCCGATTAATCTCGACATCTATTGCGCTAAAATTATATAAATTAATAATCCAAATCCATAAATGAAAACGAAAAATATATAATAGGTATTTTGGACCCAATTTTTTTTTATCTTTAAATTAGTGTGAAATTATTACAGAATAAGTTACTGCGTATCCGACACGTTCTTACCTGGTTTTTCTTTCTTTCTCAAAACATCGTACAAGTCGAAATTATAAAGTTATAATATATGAAATAATATAAAAGTAAATTAACATTGTATGTAAAGAAAATAGGTATTTAATTGATTTAATGTTTACTTCGTTATTTTTTCGCACCTACGATTGACAAAGGACACAAAAAAGAATTTAACGCTTGGAAAGCTGTAAAGCGATCGTTAATTGACGTCTCCTTTCAAATCGTGGAAGTAATTGACATCTTCAACAATACCCTCAGTGTTGAACAGAGCTTAGAAATGAGAAAATAGGATAGAGGTACATGTCAAGGTGCTTCAATTAAAGGAACTACCAAAGGAGACAATAGCGTCTGCTGTTAACTAGTTGCCTATAGTGCCTTTGTCCGCGTTAAATATTCAAGTTTTGGTGTTCACTTTTGTTTAACTTAAGTACAAAAATAAAATTAGTACACACCATATAATATCAATAGCCAGAGTGTTAGCAGACGGAAATGTCAAAAGCACTCGCATACCTAGGCGAAAATGTGTGAGGAGAATGATGAGATTTGAGGAAGCGAAAGAGGTATGTAAGGACCGCGACTCCTGGCGCTCCGTCTTCTCTGACTACCCCGTTAGGGATACAGCGTGATGGTATGTATGTATGTATGTATCAACGTTTAGATCAATAACCATAATCTGATAATTATATCATTATACATATGGAAGTTATTTATGCATATTGACTAAAATATACTTTCTGGAATTCACTGCCGGTGTCGATGGAAAGTTTTTGGGACTCCAACTTCACCAATGAAGCCAATTCCAATTCTAGAAATTGTAGTTCCATGATTTTGCGCGTGAAAATCATAGAACTACAATAAAAAAAAACACTGAAAAGTATGAAATAACTATCTTTTCTTTTACTAATCAAAACGTACAAAAATAATTTTATAAATACGATACAAATACTCATATAATTAAATTTGTCAGTTACTAAAATCGGTACCAAGCCTACTAAACTAAATAGACTTTCTGTTGTTGCACATGATTTGGCACCGACTTCAATAACTCTCAAATTTAATTATATCGGTATTTGTATCGTATTTATAAAGTTATTTTTGTACTTTAGTTTTGATTAGTAAAGGCTATCCTTTACTAATTAAAACTTAATAATTTCATACTTTTCAGTGTTTTATTTGAAGTCGGTTTATCTTTTGAGTGGCCTTGGTCTAAATAACTATCTAGGGCAGGTCTAGAATTAAGTTCTTTTCTAATTCTGAAGCGCAATGACATACAAGACAATCATCAATATAAGTATATAACCAGTTCGCGTTATTTAGTGTAGTTTAAATGGGAAATCTGGAAATATGGAAGTGTATCCTTTTAAATAATAAGAAGTATAAATAGAAGTAACTAAGAATTTTCCAAATCAGTTCATAAATGACAGAGTTATGAGGTAACAAAGAAAAAAAACACGTCTTAATTGAGAACCTCCTTCTTTTTTTGAAGACTGTTAAAAAGGTTAGCCTTAAAGTATCAATACGACATGGACCCGATTAGTTAAGATTGTAACGTATGTCATCATGAAATTTTAAAAACATATGTGTTTGTTTACTAATTTTTATTCATAAAAGCGCCAGCGTGCGTTCATTATATTATCACTAATTTAACTATTAATTTTGACTATAACTAAACAAAAACCATTCGCGGTTACAGCTAAAGATATATGTACTAATTCTTGTTGCACTAGACTAATTCTATAGAAAACTGGCGGCGGTTAGAATTAAACTATCTCTGACTACCTCCATTCGAATTTCGAGGGAAATAATCCCCACGGACATTCAGCCGGACTCTACATCGACTGAGTAGTGTCGGACTCGAACCGACTAAAAAAACCCCCCTTTTTGCTATTAGTCCTAGTGGCTTTTACAGCGTCACCGGTCGGGGCTTGCTTGACAACTACTTCAGAAAGACCTATTAATACCTAGGCAACTTATATTATCTCCAATCTTGTCAATAAAATGTTACTAAATTATGTTTTTTCACGGGCGGCTTTTTGATGTGACTAAAATGTTTTTTTTTTTAGATTCCCCATGACGCTAGCAGCGCTAGCAGCAGGTGAAGCGCTTTTTAGTTTCCAAAGAATGGGAGTGCCAATGGTATACCCTCCCAATCTTTGCGTGCTTCGCATTGACATATTGAAATACATAACGGAAGAATATTTAAGTGTGACGTAGGTACATAGTGTTTTAGCAGAGTTCTCTCTTAGCAGAAGACTCGAGACATGAAATTTCTTTTAACATGTGAAGTCGGGTTTTATTTTTATAGTTTTTATGTAATGGTTCGTTCCAATATTAATAAAAGAACAGTTATTGGAAGTTATTTGATGTAAACATTTGGATCAGTTATATTAAATGGTTATCCAGAGAGATAGCAATAACTTCGAAATTCATGTTTCGGTCATATTTAATGGTTACCCAAGGAGCTTCAAAATTTGTGTTTTCAGTTATATTAAATGGTTACTCAAAGAGGCAGACATAACTTCAAAATTTTTGTTCTCTGTATTAAATGGTTACAGACAGATAAACATCACTTTAAAATTTTGTGTTTTTGTTTATACATATAAAATGGTTACCTAGAGAAATAGGCATAACTTCCAAATCGGTGTTTTCACTTTCATGCGATAGTTTTGGGAGCTTAAATTAAAAGTTAAAAAAAATAATTTTGAGATCATGTGAAAGATCTTTATACCACGAATACAAAAATGTATATATAATGTATGTATTTGAGTGACTTTATTAAAAGCATTTTATTGAATCGGTATTATCAGAGATAAAATCTAGCCTACCTAGATTACTGTCTGAAAAGTCCCCGACCTATCAATGAAAGTCCCGTCATAATCGGTTTAGTTATTTTAGAAATTAGACCGGACAAATGAACAATAGAAGAATTTAAAAAAACGCGTTTTGAATTTCATGACATACAAATAAGAATATGAGCTTAAAAAAAAGCCTTTATTTCGAAATCACAGACAGACATTTTAATTTTCGCGATGTATCGCGATGTTTGAAGAATTATTTATTAAATTAATTTTACATATGTTTGTGTAAAGACCAAATAGCTGGAGTGTTAGTTGATTGATACATCAAAAGCACTCGCAAACCTCGAAAATGCGTAAGAATGAGGATTGAGGAAAGTAAGAAGTATGCATTGACCGCGATACTTGGTGCTCTGTTCTCTCTGACTACACCGTTAGGGATACAGCGTGATACAGCGATACAACGTGAGTATATGTATGTATGTATGTGTATCTATCACAAGTTTTTTCTTACAATGATTTACTTTGATTTGTTATGAGGCAGCCGAATTATAAGAAATATTAGCAGAAGCCGATTGCCATCACTGCACTGGAGAACGCAGCACCGCAATTATTAAAATCTGTGTCATATCTATCGAATCAGCTTATCTAATTACTTCGCTCTTGAAGTGCATGACGCGGGGTCTACTTCTCGTTATGTCTATCCTATAAAATATAAAACCAGGAAAAATATTCATTGTCTGAAGTCATGGAAGAGTTTGTGAGTTGAGTGGGCCCGCCTTTATGTAGGTAGGAGTCAGTTTTTCATTATTCAAGCGAGCCTCTTTAAGGGGTAGGTAGGTACTGTTGAATGTATGTCAATGATTTTAATTGGTGTGGAAATAATTTGCATTGAGCAAAACTGTAGCAATTTCGAGACATTTTTCGTAATGTAAAAATGCTCTTCATATAATTGACAACCGCATTTTCATATTTTTCAGTAAAACTGAAGAAAGGAATGTTTAGACAATTCTGTCGAATAAAGAAATTGGTCAATTGAAAATTCTACTCGCGTACAGAGGTTCCATACGATTTTTATAAAATGACTAATACCACAGTACAAGTAAGCATACAGTATTCTATCTCGGCAGTGTCCTAGAGATAATTACCTACGGTCGTTTGGTACGTAAACACGCAATAGGGCTACTGACTTGGATTGAATGTTTTTCTTAGGTTACGTATTTGATCATAGGTACTATATTAAAATGGTTATGTTATCTTTTCATTTTATATTATTGCAAATTTAATACGTTTTTATTTATATAATTTTACTAGTATTTTGTATCTAGTTTCAAAAGTTTGTGAGTTAGTATGGTGGAAATGGACAAAAAAATGCATTTTGTGTGCAGTAAAATTAAAAATCAGCAATAAATCAACTAGATCATTATGATAATATATTTCCTACAAATTAGCAACAGAGAAATATTTCCTGTTTCGATATAGATGTATTCAAACATCCATACACTGAACATTATGGTCGTAAACTTGATTGACATAATATTTAGTTAGTAAATGCGCGGGAGCGTCTCATACCGTACGACGACAATTGCAGCGCACTCGCGACTGTCTTAAGCCGAGAAATGCCGAGATTTCGAGCGCGTCGTTTGGGAGCGTTTGTATGAAGAATACTGTATGCTTACTTGTACTGTGCTAATACTAGCAGCGTGGCTTGCATTGTTTAGATCTCGGACCAGGTATCACAATGGAGAGCGTTTGATCTAGAAGCGTCTCTTTAAAGTATTATTTTTTGTTGACCGACTTTCTGATTAAAGATATTTCTATCATAAAAATATGTTACATTCACTTAAACGAGAAAATTTAATTTACAACATGATTTATACAATTATGCATTTGACCAGAGTGATGACAATGGCAGATGCGGAGTCTAAATACACCCAATTAATAGTATTAGTCTGATTTCTCTAAATGCTTCTTATGTTAGTGTTTAAATGTGGCTAAAGTTACCGAATCCTTAATAACTTCGGGCAAGGCGTTACATAATTGCACTCCCTCAAACATGATGTTTTTTTACCATATTCGTTCTTGGTGTATTTGGTGTTGACCGAATTTCTAGATTTTTACTGCTAGGGAAGGTCTCAGTGCAACGATACACAGCTGAACATGACATATTTTTATTTTTGTGAATACTATAAGGCAAAGCACTTAAGACTTGGGAATATTTTTTGCAAATAATTATTTCATGAACGACTCATACTGACACAAAATAGACTGACAGTGCGAGGTTGCCGTACCTACTATAGCTAACTGTATTGCTCATGGCTACACTCAATGAGATAAAAGAGGAAAATTCGTTTTACACACGTGGTAAGCGTGGCAACTTTTTACGTCCTTGTACATTGTTTCTTGGTCCGAGATTCAGATCGCTTTTTGTCATGTAGTACCAAATGATTACCTAGAAATGAAGTCAAATTATTTGTATTTTCCATTTACAATTCCTAAAAATCTAATGTCTGTAACTGAAACTATTGGATAACTAGAAATATTTTTTTCTCCTTAACCGTAACTGAAACCGGCATATTATTATATACTAGTTTATTAGATCCGAAATTTCGTATCCATAACATCCCTATAGAAAACGAGGAAATAGTGTAAAGTGCAATAAGAGGGAAATTCAATAATCTTCAATATTGGATTTACTAATAAATATTTATAATTATAATTCGGTTAGCGACTACAACTATACAATATCGATACACATTCCAAATTGAATAAATTAATTTTAGTTTGAGGAAGGTGTCTGCGGTATTTGATCCCTTTAGGAAGAAACATGTAGTGTCTGAAAGGTTTTATTGTGGGATCGCTGTAATAGGTTACTCCTCTTGGTATAAACGAGGATCACATGTGTGTAAATTAAAAATGTAGATACCTACAAAATTTTAATTTTGAACTGGAGAGTTTCGATAAAATTATATACCTATATGAAATGGATTTTTCTGCAATAACATTAGAGTTAGAACAATATATCGACGGACCCATTTTTTAGTAATGCAAGAGAAACCTTGAGAAACCAAGAGAGACCCAGCAACTTGGGGGACTGAGTTAATGTGGAAGTTTGATCGCTAAAACTCCTGCGGCGAGCGTCTTCGGATACGGATACGGCACGAATCCCCTCATGTGTTGTGCCGAAACACGTCTCGGGTGATTAAAGAATACTCCGGGACTCTCGCAGTACTACAGCAGTGCAGAAAGCATCCCACACGCGCTGTCACCCTTTTCGTGATCTTAAGGACAGTCTTGGTCGAATGCTCGGGGTCTGAACCATACGGGTCAAAGCCGAAGTCGGCGTTAATTTAGTAATATCTAATTATTATAATAAACCCAAATATTCTAAAAATATGTTTTAAATAATTCATAATATTCTAAACCCAATTACAAGGTGTTTTTGAACGCCAAATCTAAAATGCCTTAGTTCGGTCACAAAAGAAAACTTGAACACTGAGAAGAACCAAGCAACTCAGTCAAGTATCATTTTTTCAACATCATTTTACAATAAGTTTATTGAACCATTGTATCAGTGCATACCGGCGCAAGGTGCACATTGACTAGGTACATTACTTTAGACATTACGACATTACAAAATTTAGATTACTACATAATTTTAGACATTTTAGGGTTCTGAGGCCAAAATAACAAAAACGGAACTGTAATAGTTTCCATGTCTGTCTATCTTTCTGTCCCTATCTCGAAGCCAATATATTCCATCATCTTTATAAAATATCTAGCTGGGCAGCACAGCAAAACTGATACTCGAAAAAAAACGAATAGAAAAACATTAATAATCTGATCTTGGATCCAATTTCAATTTATTTTAAATCTGTATTATTCGTATTTCTATTGTGTCCAAAATTAAACCGATATTTTAAGACCAGAAATAAGAACGAAATGATTTGAGGACGTTGTTTTGTCAAGAAAATCATAAAAATGACGAGTTTTAAATAGGCATTTCAAAATTATAATAGTTATGTGTTGTTAATATTCACAAATACATGCATACAATTTATTGTTAAGAAAGAAATTATCAAAATATATATTTATTAGTCATTGACTTTACCTCAAGACTACTTCAATACACAATTACCTTCTCATCAGTATCACAAAACAGACCACGTTTCCTACACACTATTCACTCAAGTATCGAACTACATATTAGCCAGTACTTTAAATAATATGGGGTATATAACCGTCACGGAGATAAAACAGTAACGTTGTGCGCAAAAGTGTTAGGATTATAATAATGTTCATTGAGCGTAAATAATCTGTCGCTACATTATAGTGATTCATAAAGCTTTATTGTGTGATATATTAAAATTTTAAGGTGTTGGTTATTATTTGTGTATGTAAATAAACCCACATAACAGCACATAATAAAGTTTAGTTGTTTTTTATTTCTATGTCATGACCTCGAACTAACCTTGAGTAAATATTGTTTTGCTATATTTGATTTTATTTCATTATTCGAAGTTTATACTTCAAAGAAACTAGTAAGCCAGTCCCTATCTGAGTTCGCTTTAGAATTTATAAAAGCCTATTGTCAGAAGTGGTAACACTATTGTCAAAATTGGTAGAAAAATGGGAACTTACATTATGAATTCTATGTATAATAATGAAAATGATTTTCTTTGTCACATAATCAAGTGACTACTACTACTGAACTATCGGTATTGGACTATGACCATTAGACACCGAATCGTTTGTAGATGGTTTTAGGTTATTAATTTTTTGAATTTCGTAGACAAAAGGTCATTTACAGCGAAGCGGGCGGGTAACGGCTTTGTAATTATATAAATTAGAAATTATTATACTATACTTTTTTTTGGAAATTATTATTTATTTACTTTTTCGTTTTATAATGAAAGTAATTCATATTACGAAAGTAAAAATTGAAGAAATAATGAAGTAACTCACTTTAATTATCCCTTGGTATTAAGATTAGTGTAACCACTTTGTTAGCCACGGGTCCCTGGATTATGGGTCCTGCCAGAAGTCCAATTACGTAACATTCAATGACAGGAAATGGACATAGTAATACATTCATTTTGACACTCATTATAAAAACACCTGACTGAGTGAAAGAGTCTGGCTCTTGGTCAATTAAGAAAATGAAGTTTTCTGAATCGTCTTAGAGTCTGAGCCTTTTTTAAGTTATATGAACTAACTTTGGTCACAGCCTTGCTAGTTGGCAAGCAATGACCAGACTGAAAATTGACGTTTGCCTATTCACTCTTGGATTGAAAATTTGAAAATTCCCAAATTATCTCTATATGTAAAGGCTAACACCGGAAGCGTATTCCAAACAGCTACACATATCATAAAAGAAGTAGCAAATCGCTTTGTGCGAATGAAAGAGATGCAACAAGGATGACACTTAAGGCGCCTAGCTGTTTTAAAGTAGAAAGTAGAGCAGAAGATGGAACTAGGTTATTATTATTTGTATCCCTAACGCGGTAATCAGAGAAGACGGAGCGCCAAGCGTTGCAGTCCTTACATACTTCTTTTGCTTCCTCAAACAGATACAGCGTGAAAATATGTATGTATGTATTATAATTTGTTGAAGTTTAGAGCATAGAATACCATATAATTGTTTAAAAATTATTACTATAATTCTAAATACATAGATCTATAAAATAAGAAGATTTGACATGATATAAACGTAGATCTGGCTGTTCTCTGTGACCATTATGATAAATTGTAAACGTAAACACTTTGTATATAAAGTGTATTGAATGTCTGTTGTAAAAGTTGTGCCTTTTTCCCTTTTGTACATACATACATATATATCTTCACGCTGTATCCCTAACGGGGTAGTCAGGGAGGACGGAGCGCCTAGCGTCGCGGTTCTTACATACTTCTTTCACTTCCTCAAATCTCATCATTCTCCTCACACATTTTCGCCTAGGTATGCGAGAGCTTTTGACATTTCCATCTGCTAACTCTCAGGCTATTTGATCTTCATAAGTCAGCTTTGGTCTTCCTTGCCTTCTTTTACCACTCACTTTCGCTCTGTATATTTTCTTCGTCAGTCTTTCATCACTCATTCTTTCTATGTGCCCGAACCATCTAAGCATTCCTTTCTGCATTTTTACAATAACACTGTCGTGCGACCCTATCATACTGTGTATTATTCCCTTTTGTGTTAACTAGATTATGCCCTTTTTGCATGAAATCTGTCTGTAAGCTGCCTATTTTGTTAGCAAACAATCGCCTTTTATTCCATATGCAAACAGGCTTACGTAACTTGATATGTGAAAAACAATTGGAGATTTCCAATAGAATTACTCAAAAATGCTGTATTTTTATTCACAACTACTTTGCAACGTTGTCTGATATACGTAAATATATTTGTTTGACATTTTTATAATTCTTATGATAAAAAATTCAACTAGAAATACGGAATTCACTATCATAATTTACAGAAGTAAAAAAAGTGTACTTCCTTACAAGTGTGTAAGAAGAATGATGAGGAGCGAGGAGGCGAAAGATGTAAGGACCGCGATACTCGGCACTCCGTCCTCTCTGACTACCACGTTAGGGATACATCGTTAGGATTTGTATGTATGTACATACTTCCTCCATCTCCTTTAATCTTTCACTCAAATTTTTAATTAATTAAAATTAAGTGGTATGTTACTGTAGCATGTTACTGCTGCCATCTTCCAAATTACAATTATTGACAACAGTTCACACATAATTTCCCATTTTTTTTTAAATAGCGGGAGTGTCTTACAAGTAAACAATCCACCTGATGATAAGAGGCATGAGACCCACAAACATTTACAATAACAAAGGTAAGCAAGTACTTCGGATTGTAAATGTGTTGGCAACCCAGAGGACTAAGATGTTGATCTGCTTGTGCCAGTAATTTCACCGGCTCTCTCAACAAGAACAAGATTGCAAGTACTGCTCTTTGGCCACAAGATTAGCAAGTAAGGTTCTGAGCCACCGACCACAGCCACCAGTGGCTAGCGACAAATGGTTTACATGATTTCGCATACGTTTTGTACGAACTCGCCGCACAGATGTAGCGAGTAACAGCCACTCGCCACTTAGTATCTACTACTCGTGACTCAATGTCAGCAACACGCCACCGCAGACGGCCACTTGCTTCTTGGCATGGCCGTCGTCTACGTCATCGAATTAGTAGGGGCGCGATCAAACCTTTCATCGTAAAACTTCACAGCAGAACGAGTGTTACGAATCGTGGCCCGTGGCAATCGACCACTCGTGGCGGCCACCGACCACCCTCGTTTGCGCAATAACAAAGCGGGTGATGCGCAACAGTCACCATTGGCTGTGGTCGGTAGCTCTTTTGCGCGGAGTCTAGGATGGTTGTAATGATTCAGTTGGACCGAAATCAACCCATATTAAGCTTTTGTCGTCAACAGTACCTGATAATACAAAGTGCTAGTTTTAGATAGGGATACATTAGGCTATCCATCATATCGGATTAGTGTTTGGATTTTTGTTCTGATCGTAAAAAAGAATTTGTTTACTTAACTGTGGTTATGTTAAAATTCGGCATTTATGATGCAAAATGATAAATAGCAGATAATTGTATTATATTTGTGAAAGATTGCGTGTTATTACGATAAGTGCTTGATAATAATGCACTTTACAAATTACTAAATTGCTAAATTTTTAAAAGCATCGTTGTGAACAATATTGGTCTTAATGTGAAGATTAGTATCGCTATGGTATTTTATACTTATTTAACAATTTATTGCCTACTTAATAACGCACATATAAATAGACAGATATAAGAAGAAAGCTAAAGATACCGCTTACCGCGCGGACCCACGAGAGAAACGTTTCATAAGAGTGAAAGACACCATGTAATGTAACGGATTATAATTAAAAACAAAAAAAAAATGAAACTGACAAAAAAAGTACTGAAAATTCGAAATAACTTTATAAAAACGATACAAATACCTATACAATTAAATTAGACAGTTACTGAAGTCAGTGACAAGCCTACTAAAATAGTAAACTAATAAATAGTTAGTCATTTTGTACTTTTCAGTGCTATTTCTGAAGTCGATTTAATTTTTTCTTAAAAAGCTTTTTATTTCTCCCCTTTGAGTGACTTCGGCCTAAATAAATATCTAGGGTAGGTTTACAACTAACTTCTTTTCTAATTCTGGAAGGGAATGATATTCAAGAGAATTGTTAATATAAATGAAGCGTATAGGCAGTTGGGATTATTCGGTGTATCTTCAAAGTCCAAACTCCAAGGTCAGTGAAATTTAAATGGGTGGTCCCATTTCAATTTCATTGACCTTGGAGCTACACTGACCCCAACGGAAAAACAATCATTGAAATCGGTTAATAAACAAAAAGGTTAGTCAAAGTCAAATCAATTTATTCAAGTAAGCCCAATTACAAGGTATTTTTGAACTTCAAATCTACTTTAGTTCGGTTCAAATAGAAAACCTGGACACTGAGAAGAACCGACAAGAAACTCAGTCAGGTATCATTTTTTCAACTTAATTTTATAAAAGGTTTATTAAAATACAATATTTTCATTAATCCAGTAAATGCATGTGCAGAGAGGATCATTTCCAGACTATTGTTTTATCTTTAATGAAATCGTTAATTTTATAGTATGATTGTCTAATCGATGTAGGTACGTTTTATAACCAATCTAAGTTTATTCTTTGTTAATTGAGTAATTTCCTGAGGAACTTTGTTATAAAAACGAATGCAGAACCGAAAAATGAAACATTTGAGTTATGTAATTTAAATTTTGGAATAACCAAATGGTTATGCCAGAACATAGAAAAAAAATGTATACATACAGATAAATCGAGAACCTCCTCCTTTTTTCAAGTCTGTTAATGAATAATAATTTGGTTTATGATTTTAAAGATACTCTGTAAAACATATTAATTTTATACTTAATTATATGATAAATTAATTCTGTCATAATTATATTAAGTGCAATAAATACAACTGCACATCTTTCTTTGCTAAATGACTACTACTTGTATCAGTAATTTGCTACTAAACTGCAAAATTAAGGTACGCAAAGGGAAGTGCATGAAATATAAAAGTAAAAAGCATAATAATTAATCTAAGTATGCACAAAATTGAATATACGATTTGAGGACCGGAAAAATACAATAATTGTAAGGTCCACCAAAATGTTAAAAATACTTGCATACCTAGGCGAAAGTATTGGGAAAAATGACAAGATTTGAGGAAGCGAAAGAAGTAGCTATTTAAGAATCGGGATGCTTGGGGCTCCATTCTCTCTGTTTACGCAAAGAACGGAACGACGTGCTGAGGCAGGCCACAGAGGGGTGCGCGGGGATTATTTCAATTATAATTTATACGTCATCGTCGTGTGGACCCCCCACTTCATTAGCGCACTCGACAATAAATGGTCATGTGAAGTCGCATAACATCAACACAATATTATATATAACTACCTACCTATGTATTTCTACCTTTTCTGAATTTACGTTTTTATACAAGTTTGAATATACTAGTTTGTTGAAAAGCAGTAGTATTCATTTATTATGTTCCCGGCGTGGACACTCTCTAACTACCTCGTTGTGGATGCAGCGTGAGGATATGTTATGTTGTTATAAGGTCCACGTAGAAGAGTTCAAATAAATAATTTGGGTTTACAACGCGTTTTGTCACTCAGTTACACCACCGTTCGTCTATATAACGTCTCAGTGAAAAAGCTACCGAGGAGAACAATTCACTAACTCAACTGGGCGTGGTATTAAGCCAGTCACTTTATTTATGTTCAAATGTATATATTAAATATCATTTAACTGAACAAGTAATAACAAAAGTAAGCCACGTTTGACGGAAGTAAACGAAACAGGATTAGTCCCAATTAAACAGGAGTTCGAATCGGAAAAGAAAGAATCCAATTTAGTTCTATCTCTCTGGCAAATGCATGCGCAATATAAATGAGATTTTGTATTGTATCAGACTGACCTCAGAGCGGAAGCAAATATATCTTCCTGCAATACCGGAGATTTAATTCATTTTAGGAAATGACGTTTTTTAAATACGAACAGATGCTACTAGAATCTATAACACGAACTTTGTTACCTAATTTCAGACCACACAATACATATAAAATTGTTAGTACACGACTTACGGTAGGGTTGTCTGTAAAAAGAAAAGTCAGGGTCGATTTTGGTCATGTTAAATTAAGAAAAACACTTTTTCAAAGCGACTTCCGAATCTTATTCAATTCTTTTCGCGTAATTAAGAGGTGTTATTACTCATTTTGGAGACTCAAAAACATCCGGATTCCAAGAAAAATTACAAAAGTTCGTGTCAGCTATTGTCAGTATTCGTGATTAACTGTTATAATCATTATCGTTAACAAATAGGAACACTATTATTTTGAGCGGTTGCTACTTAATAATAATATGGTATTTTTGAACGTCAAAAAATAAGTCAGTCGAAAAATATAGGAGCTAGCGAAAGCAGCAAATTATATGTCGATATATACTACGTTTCCATCCATGTTGACGACAAAAAGCTTTCATTCGTTTTACAAATTGACTCTCCAGAACAAAACCTAGAACTCTTACAGGCAGACATTCTTACAAGCCAGAAATCCTACTTAAACAGGGATTTAACAAGATTACTGAAAACTTGCGACCATTACCAAATAAAACTGACAACATTTATAAATACTATATAAATATATAGATAAACTGACACTACTATGGATATACGCTCACTTATCAACTCCGTAACGTTACCAGACCGTCTCGTCCGCAAGCTACGGCGGCGAATAAGCTACTTGGTGACGAGCCACTGCTCGCACGCTTGCCTTGCGTTGACCACCCGCTGCCAACGCGTGGGTCCCGAGTGGACCACGCGCTGCCCGCGAGTGGTTCACGCACAAGGATATTTCATTCATTTATTCTTTAAACATTTTGTGCACCCAATAGGCTTTCCTTTTCCTGTTGCGTTTTTCATTTTCTTTTTCGTCAAGTGTGACAGCTATGAGATTCAATTCACAGTTTGTAAAATTAGATATAACGAAATACATCTGAAGACTTAGTGACGATCCCTGACAGACTACTAGTCTATTCTAGACATGGATAACGCCGCGCTACGCCGCGCAATTGCGCCATCTTCGTTAACCATGCAAGATGTGTCGGCTCGCTTATTCCAAATGTATTGGCGCATAATACACTTCAGCGTATATACGCTGCCTGCGCTAAAAGATAGCGAGCGTGGGTTGTGAGTGACGAGTACTTAGCGACTTACTCGACGCGTAACTATTTGCTCCACCTTGGCGCAATTTTGAGTTAACTCAAAGTGTTGACGAAGTGAGATACGCCTGAGTTACTGAGTTGGCACAAGAAATTTTGCTGAGTTACCCATTCCTAGTCTCTTCGCGAACCAAGCGATGTCCACTCGTGGACCACGCGGCGTTCACTGGTTGACAACGAGTCATCCACCCATGGACTACCTGACGTTCACTGGTTGACAACGCGACGTCCACCCATTGACCACCTGACATTCACTGGTTGACAACGAGTCATCCACCCATGGACCACCTGACGTTCACTGGTTGACAACGTGGCGTCCATCCATCGACTACCTGACGTTCACTGGTTGACAACAAGTCATCCACCCATGAACCACCTGACCTTCACTGGTTGACAACGCGGCGTCCACCCATGGATCACCTGACATTCACTGGTTGACAACGCGGGGTCCACCTATGGACCACCTGACGTTCACTGGTTGACAACGCGGGGTCCAACCATAGTCCACCTGACGTTCATTGGTTGACAACACGGCGTCCACCAGTGGTCGCCAAGCAACGAGCCAGTGCTGGCCGGGTGCCCTGTGGCTCTAACGAGCTATGACCTTAAATATGATTGTGTTATACACATACATTTTCCTCATTAATTGTTCTAGAATATGATGGTAACAAAACACTCTAAAATTCACTTAGATCTTTAAAAGTTATGAGCGAATAAATGTTATCTGTTTATCCACTTATAACTTTTACGAATTGCGACTTTGTTTTATACATACACTAGCAGCTCCCAAACTTATTTTGTCTACTGAGTCCAGAGCTCATGCAGTCGTTGTCTAAGATGCCTCCTAGCTAAATGAAATTACAAATCACCCCCCAGGCCTCTACACAACGCCCCCATTTTTTTTCTGGGTCTCTTACCGCCCCCCTTTAGGCCTGCAGCGCCCAAGGGGGCGTTATCGCCCACTTTGGGAATGGCTGCACTAGCTGTACCTGTGACTTCATCTTCGTGGAAAATGTTTTCCTGGCTTTCTTAGATTAGGTTAGATTATAATTATGTACATGTGCATAGTATCTTTAAATATTGTTTTTGAGAAAAAGTCTACGTCTAGCCTACGTCTGTCTCCGGGAACATACTATCTCTGTACTAAACATCCTAATTGCTTCGGCGGTTCAGCAATTCCCATTCAAAGTTTCAGCCACCTTTTCACTCCTTTAAGGGTAGTTTTTTGATAAAAAAGTACCCTATGTCCGTTCCCAGGTGTCAAACTATACCTATCCATATTACATCATAGTTAGTTCAGCGATAACATTTTCCGTACAAAGTTTCGTCCCCCTCGTTCTCGTCCACCTTTTTCATTTTCGATAAAAAAGTTATCACCGCACCAAATTTTATCGTTATCAAGATTTAGCGTTTTTCATACAAAGTTTCGTCCCCCTTTTTACTCTCTTAGGGGTAAATTTTTTGATAAAAAAAAGTAGTTTATGTCCGTTATCTAATGTCAAACTATCTCCCTGTCAAATTTCATTATAATCGGTTCAGCGGTTTACCATTTCCCATACAAAGTTTCATCCCCCTGTTCACCCCTTTAGGGGTAATTTAAAAAAAAATGAGTAGCTTATTACATGTTCTTACTGTGTACCGATTTTCATTAAGATCGGTCAAACCGTTCTTCAGTTATAAAAGGACATACATACAGACAGACAGACTAAAATTTTTAAAGTAGTAGAATCGTCATAGAAAAGTAGTAGAAAAGTCATAAAGTGACTATCTATCACATAATTTGACAGTAAAGTTGGAATTACAGACAGAGATTTATATAGCAGTAGATCTATACTACATATATATAGCGTCAAACCAGGTAGATACAGCGTGAGGATATGTATGTATACATACATATCCTCACGCTGTATCCCTAACGGGGTAGTCAGAGAGGACGGAGCGCCAAGCTTCGCGGTCCTTACATACTTCTGTCGCTTCCTCAAATCGCATCAATCTCCTCACACATTTTCGCCAAAGTATGCGAGTGCTTTTGAGTGCTTGTGACGTTTCCATCAGCTAACACTCTGGCTATTTGATCTTCATAAGTCAGCCTTGGTCTTCCTTGGCTTCTTTTACCACTCACTTTCGCTCTGTAGATTTTCTTCGTCAGTCTTTCATTACTCATTCTTTCTATGTGCCCGAACCATTTAAGCATTCTTTTGTTCATTTTTACAATAACACTGTTGTTGTTTTTTGTAATACTATTCAGAGATAATATTTTTTTTAGTTGAGTTGAGTTTTTATCTGACTACGAAAAACAGAACCGATGTAGGTTCGCTCCGTTGTTCGTCTATCTATCAAGACCCTTCTACTCGGAAACGCGTGTAGGTATCGAGTTGCAATGAATATCAAATACTTATGTCTGCGGTCCCTTGGAGCTGTAAAAAATCAAGCTTCTAAGCCAAAATAATAAAAAAATACGGCTATCTTTATTATATTTTGACATTCGCAAGTGAATAAAAGCTTGTAATCTGGCAAAAAGCAAGGTTTCATAGCACAAGTAAATGAAGAAATCCGAAAATTGTTAGTTTATAGCACATCACATGAAAAAATAATTTTTCCAAAGCTTAGCTGGGAGAAAGTTATATGTTTGCATTAAAATCGCCTTCGCACGCACATTTTTATGCAAAAAAGAATCGTATTTGTAAAAAAATAATGAAATAGACTCGGACGAACCTCTGACAGTCTACTACATACATATATAGCTACTACATCTATACAATAAGAAAATATACAAAACTTATTCATCCCTTTCTGATGCTTATTAGTGCCATAAGTAAAAATAGAACAACTATTTTATTTTGTAGCTAATTTAATTAAATTCAGCTTCTATGCTATTGTAATAAATTGTTTGAGTTAATATTGTAGTAACGAGAGAGTAGATATATAAGTTTTCCTCTCTCGCTCTCTCTTTTCGTACATTTTTTACCGTATGTACCTATTACCTTGTAAAATCATTTGTATTTTTAAAATATGAAAATAGGGAATATATTCTATAAGTAAAGGTCAGGTCAGTTAAAATATACTCAGAATAAATTTTATTAATTTTACAATCAAAACACAGCCCAGCGCAACCTTTAACAATATAAGAAAAATGAAAAAATAAGGCACTCATTTCCCTAAAGGCACTTTGCATGAGCGTTAAATACTTTTAACCCTCGTAAATTCGAGGAACATCACGCGTGGTGCGACATATCTTATTTTAATATTAATCTGTAAAATAGGGCTACCTACTTCATTTATAAAGATTAAATTTATAAAACTAAAACTAGTATCTAACCGAAACAGGATTCAGCCGAAACCGTAAACGAAACCCAATCTTCGGCCTTGGTGTCAGGTTCAGCCGAAAGTGAAATTTTTAGACATATTAAAATTTATATTGTATACTAAAATATAGTGTATTTTTTACACATATATTTGTAAAATATATGTAATGTATATGTGTAAAAAATAGAAATCTATATAATATGTATATCGATATACACAATAGATAATGAAAGTTTTTTTTTTTCTTTGACCGCGATAAACTTGAAAACTACTGGACCGATCGGCATGGGACCATGACCATTCGACGCGGAATTAGCTGTAGATGGCTATAGGCTACTTATTTTTAACTCCATAACTTAACCTTAACTCCATAGACCCTTCACCATTTTTCAAACAAAAATGTACTATTACGTACAAAATTTTCACTTACGCCCAGCGAAGCGGGCGGGAAACGGCTTGTAATTATATATATAAATAATTATATAGCTGATTGCAACTCACGTTAACAAAATAAAAAACAATAACAATTTAAGTATGCAAAAAAATGCAATAATGATATTATATATTTTTTTTGTATAACTTAACAGAAAGAAAAAAACACAGACCAAGCTTTAGAAAAACTACTGCTTCCCATTTTAACACTTGACACCACACACCAGATATTGTTAACTAGTTCTTGGGAGCCAAAACTATGCCTGTATATAGGCTGTTTTCGGTATTAATCAAATTTCAAATTTGCTTTACGAAATCTTTTCTACCCAGAAACGACTTCTGGCGGTTGGGTTAGGTTAGGTTAGGTAGCCTTCAGTGGGGGCCGAGTGGTGTGGGTGACCCGCCACAGGGGGTGGACCAACAGGCGCTTACAGCTCCCATTAAGTGGAGCCTTAGCCTGCCATCCCAAGACCGCAGTGCGTAGACTTCATGTCTACATCCTTCTCGAGGTGACCCTGTTTCTACTGAACACTGCGGATCTAGACTGGAGAGTCGATAAACACTCCTGAGGGTGGTGCTTCGGCGGCGCCCTCAGTACCGGGTCGGGGCCGATGAGGCTGCAGTGCCGAAAGGGCCTGGCCCGGACCGGGGGGGGGGGGATGTCCCCATTTATGGGGACAAGTTGTGTTCCCCGTCCTCTGCGTGAGGGCGGGGGTCAGGTGTCTCGGGGTCACTTGCCCCTCTTTCAGGAAGGGTATTGTGACCCCGGAGGTGGAAAGAAGGAAAACTTTAAAAAACCCGTGAGGATACACGTAAAAATCTGAGGTGGAGAGAAGGAAAACTCGAAATGAAACCCGTGAGAAAACACGTTAAAACCAGAGGTGGAGAGAAGGAAAACTCGAAATGAAACCCGTGAGACAACACGTTAAAATCAGAGGCGGGAAGAAGGAAAACTTGTAAAAACCCGTGAGTAAACACGTAAAAATCAGGTGGGCGTGCTGACGCCCCTGCCGTGGTGTAGGCGGGGTGCGGAAGCCGCCACTTCAGAGGCCAGGGGTGTCCTTCGGGGGAAGGCGCCTCACCAATGGCCTCGGGATGGTGCGCGCGGTTGTTCCCGCGCGCCTCCCAGGAGAGCGGGCAGGTAAAACTGCCCGCAAATGGAGGAGGGCCCGGCTCAGGCTGGGCATAGCCGCTGGGGTCGCGGCAGAATGCCAACGCGCTCCCGTTGCCCCGGCATCAAGGCTCTCGAGGAACACCGTCAGGTTTTAGTGGGTAGACTCGGCCTAGCACCCTAATGTCGAGGAGTCCCACATACCCCCCTGCCACCCCCCTACGGCAGGACGGGATGCATAAAGCATTTCCTGACGCAAAAAAAAAAAAAAAAAAAAAAAAAATAGGTAGCCTTCAGTACCGGGTCGGGGCCGATGAGGCTGCAGTGCCGTAAGAGCCTGGCCCGGACCGGGGGGGGGGGGATGTCCCCATTTATGGGGATAAGTTGTGTTCCCCGTTCTCTGCGTGAGGGCGGGGGTCAGGTGTCGGGGTCACTTGCCCCTCTTTCAGGAAGGGTATTGTGGCCCCGGAGGTGGAAAGAAGGAAAACTTTTAAAAACCCGTGAGGATACACGTAAAGGCGGAGGCGGAGAGAAGGAAAACTCGAAATGAAACCCGTGAGACAACACATTAAAATCAGAGGCGGGAAGAAGGAAAACTTGTAAAAACCCGTGAGTAAACACGTAAAAATCAGGTGGGCGTGCTGACGCCCCTGCCGTGGTGTAGGCGGGGTGCGGAAGCCGCCACTTCGGAGGCCTGGGGTGTCCTTCGGGGGAAGGCGCCTCACCAATGGCCTCGGGATGGTGCGCGCGGTTGTTCCCGCGCGCCTCCCAGGAGAGCGGGCAGGTAAAACTGCCCGCAAACGGAGGAGGGCCCGGCTCAGGCTGGGCATAGCCGCCGGGGTCGCGGCAGAATGCCAACGCGCTCCCGTTGCCCCGGCATCAAGGCTCTCGAGGAACACCGTCAGGTTTTAGTGGGTAGACTCGGCCTAGCACCCTAATGTCGAGGAGTCCCACATACCCCCCTGCAACCCCCCTACGGCAGGACGGGATGCATAAAGCATTTCCTGACGCAAAAAAAAAAAAAGGTTAGACTTCGATGTGAAGTTATTTTTTCGAAGTCAAAGTCAAATTAATTTATTCAAGTTAACCCTATTACAAAGTATATTTGAACGTCAAATCTACTTTAGTTCGTTTCAAACAGAAAACCTCGATACTGAGAAGAACCGACAAGAAACTCAGTCAATATCTTTTTTTTAACATCATTTTACAAAAGGTTTATTAAAATACAATATTCATTAATCCAGTAAATGCATATGCAGAGAAGATCATTTCCAGACTATTGTTTTATCTTTAATGAATACATTTATTTTACAGTATGATTGTCTAATCAATGTACGTTTTATAACCAATCTAAATACATTATCTGTCAATTGAGTAATTTCCTGACGAACTTTCTTATAAAAACGAATGCAGTTACCCAAAAATGAAACATTTGACTTGTGTAATTTAAATTTTGGAATAACCAATTTATCACGACCTCGGGTTTCCATACCATTAATATCGCCTTTCTTTTTAAACAGATCTATATTTTTTCTCGTATACATAATAATTTCAAAGATGTATAAGGATTTTAACTAAGTATTCGAAAGTCTTTTATCAAAAAACAAATTCTATCACTGACACCGCAATAAATATATCTAATACACATAAGTATAAAAACACGTAAGCAGTAGTGGAAGTAAAGTACTTCCGAAACACAAACTCAAATCAACACAGTCACTCTGGCCGGTGAACTCAGTTGGTGACAACACATAAGCCATGAACTCACCCGAAGTTAGAATAACACGTAACAATTAATGAAGCGAGGTACGGTGCGGCCGATTTTAGGCCGAAACCGAAACTACGTACAAATAAAATGTTTTCGCCGCAACAGGCCGAAACCGAAACCGAATCTTCGGTGGGACTATACTAAAATCTTATCACGTATTTCACAAAAACTCGTTGAAGGCCATTTCCCTCGTTTCTCTCTTTACGGTAAAAATATGGTAGAATTCCATCAACACGCATCGATTAGCGTGAAATTTTGAAATTAAGTTCTACTAACCCTTCACTTCAAAATCTACCCTATGCTAATATGTACAAATTATTCTTAAAGGATGAAAACTATCCCTTTTTGCCAAAATTCAATAAAATAAAAGTTGAAGCATTTAGAAAGTAAAAAAACATATTTAGGGTTTGAATAAAACTTACTTGAGGCTTTAGGATATGTATTTCATCCCTTAAAAACCAACCACTTTTATGATAAAATAAAAAAAAAACAATTACAGTACTTTATTTTTCTTAATTTATATTAAATGGGCATTTTTTAACGTGTTGAACTCAAATATTTTTTTATCCCAAATTTTCAACCCTTGCAAATTATCCCTTACTACGAAAAAATTAAAAAAAAATCATTTACGGTCTTATTTATGGAATGGCATATATTATTTACATAAAATTGATGTCTTTTTGTCGTATTCAACTTGTAAGTATTTATTTTTCAAATTTTCATCCCTTAAAAACTAACCTTCATGTGGAAAAAATCTTGAAAGATTATGAAAATGTGGAAAATTAGAAAGGAATATTTTAATATAATTTTTTTCATGTATTTAGTGTACAGTATTTAATGTTATATATTAATATATAAAAAATTAACAAAGCAATGTATAAAATAAATATAAATTAATAATCATCATTGTTGACATCGTTCGCCATATTTTTACGTGTATGTTGGCTACACCGATGGTGCGAGTGAGGAAGCCAACGATCTCTGCTCTCTTTTCTACCTATTAGTATACATAGGAAAGCGAATTATATTTGACTTTTTGAATTTTGAATCCTTATATTTGACTTTTTGAATTTTGAATCCTTTCTGAATTTGGTGCTAAGATACAAACAGAATACTGAACAATCATTATCACTGTCTGTATTTTCGTCTCCGTCCTCTTCTTGACCAGTTATTGGAGCACTGTTCTGACAATGTTCACGAGAATATTCACTGCAAGTTGAGTTGCAAAAAGTCTAATATTTCGGCAGCCACATGATGCGCCGCATCCTTTTTGGCAAATGCAAAATATCATTTGCTAGAGTTCTTGGGGTGCAGGACTTTTCTGTAGTTTAATGGGTTGCAAGGATCCTTCAACTTTAGTCCACCCCCAATCGGTAGGATTAATATTTTTATTTCCAAGCCAAATCTGAACCTGATAGTAACATCTTTCAATTTTTTTTCAATCACAGACATATACTGGTTTGAGCATCTCTGTGTAAAAGACACGCAATCAAACATACACACATGTATGTATATATGTATATACAATACACATATATATGTAGAAAGTCTCCTTTCACCGAAGCAGATGTTGTCAGCTCCATGCCGTTCCTTCTCATTATGTGTATACACATATATATATGACGTATACACACTCCGAAATTTAAAAAAAATTGTTAATCTGTTTTGGCCATATCTCCCTTAATTTTTAAGCTAGACAGTCGATTAAAAAATCATTTTGTAGGAAAATTTATAATCTATTAGACTAAAAAGGTTTCAAATTTATTGAGCCCTTTATTTTTGAAAGGGAAACGTTCAAAGGGCTCCAAAACGGTACCCGTCATACGCCATTGTGAACTTTGAAAGGTCATATCTCGGTTAATTTTCAAATTATGAAAATTAAAATAAAAACAAAAATGTTCAATAAAAAAAAACCTAAGTTTTTGTTCTCCAGCAATTTTACGTATCTTCCATATTTTTTTAGTTATTTTTAAAAAAAGACAAATTTTCTAAAAAATTAAAAACTGCTTCTTCCACTAAAACCATAATTTTTTTCAAAACCAAGCTTTCTAAACGATTCAAACTTCTTGATCCCATATTATTAGTATTAAAATAAAGTGATTAGTAAATTTATAACATTTTATTTCAATTAGGCAATATGAAGGATGAAACTGATGTTTTTTTCAAGGAAAAAAGGGATTCTACATTATTTTCATCACAACTCCCTTATTTTATATCTTACAGTCTTATAAAGTCTCATTTGAAAAGTTTTTTAAAGAACTTTAAAAAGGCACTGCATTTTTTCCGTAAAATTTACCGTTTTCCAGTTATTCCATTTTTAATTCTTCAGAATCTTTGGTTCACCAAAAAAACCATTCTTTTTATTTTTTTATAAGCTACATTTTATGTTCTTATAGATTTTTTGATAAAATTGAAAGTTTGTGAGTTATTTGTGAAAAAACGATTAAAAATATAATTTTTTTGTAACAAAAATTGAATTTTTCATTCACGAATAATAACTTAAATAGTATTGAGTTTCGAAAAAACTCTACAGAATATTTTGTGCTTAGAACGCTTTTTTCTATCGATTTCTGAGGTTATTTTTAATAAAAAAATTACCACCCCTTGGGGTGGTATCCACTCCCAGGGTAAAAGCACATAACGGCATAGGGTAGACTTTGCTTTCTGAGGTATTCCCTATCTACCCCTATCTACTGTTAAAATTTCAAGCAAATCGATGCGTGTTGATGGAAATGGAATGGAAATGAAAATATTATATGTTTTCACTTTTTTTGCAATTTTTTGTTGTATTACGTACATAACATCGGGTTTAGTCGTATAACTTGCATTTAATTTATTTTGTTATGAATAATTCATCATAAAATTACATTGGTCCGCATCACATTATAAATTATACTTTTCCCACGCAGATTACATATGTCACACATTTTTGAAATGACGTTCTTAATCTCTCGAATTTGATATCCATCACACGACATCAAATAAAGTTTTTGTATAGTCATTGACTTCATATCGTACCGTAGACACATACCGAATTTTTCAAAAAACGACCTAGTCTTACGCGTAATGGAGACGAATCTAATGATGCCTCATATGTTAAAATTGGTTATATATTGTGGTTTTAACAACATACTACAGATGATTTTTTTTATTTTTTTTACTTTTGTTACAAAAATATAGGGCAAGTGGAAATAAAATCTAAAGAATCGAGTTAATTCTGTAAAGTGTTTTCAAATTTGATTGCAATTGCCGACGCTAATTACGCCGTTGACACTTGACGCTTTATCGCTGGTTTAAGTGCGTACTGCACTTTATCTGTAAGTGTTTTAAAGAGTTTTATTACTTGCCAGAACGGTTTTTGGAGTTTAAGGTTCGTTTGACCTCATAAAGAGAATAAAATGTTGAAATTGGGCTTGTTAAATATTTTCTCTTCTGCAATGCTGCAAATCCTCTATAATGGGTTCAGACACTGTGATAGAGAAGAAACAAGCAAGCACTTCGTAGCAGAATGCGTTATGTATGCGGGAATTAGTATTCATACGCTAGGGTCAGATACACTGAATGAAGTAGAACTGAGGACAACCAAACTAAAGGATATCCTCATGTTTTGTAGGAAATCCGGAAGGTTCATGGACGATAAAGAGAAGGGAGGAACACCAAGCCAGTGACAACTGGAGCACCAATTCTGGGAACAGGGCTGAATGGCCACCTCTCCAAGGAGGCAGACAGCCCGTCTGCGGCCTGGCGGACGTCCCAACAAGCAATCTACAATATACAATTTACTACACTTTATCTGTAAGTGTTTCAAAGAGTTTTATTAATTGTCAGAACGGTTTTTGGAGTGTAAGGTTCATTTGACCTCATAAAGAGAGTAAAATGTCGAAATTGGTGTTGTTAAGTATTTTGTATACAGCAATCCTGCAAATCTTGTATAATGGGTTCAGAAACCTGGATTATGTCAACCAGTGTCGTATTAACTATTGTCTCATCAGTATCATTGTTATAATGTTACACTAAATTTCATTAAACAATTCAAAACAACTTCATAATGTTTTTTTTATGTATTTAGAAAAATAACATTAAAAAAATACGCACGCATGCGCCATTTCCATAATTGTACCTTCTATTCAAAATCTATGTAATTATTGAAATAAATAATGTTATGTTTCTTTTTTTTTATATATCACATACTTCACGTCATGTAGACAAATGGTGTAGATAAAGCAGACAAAAAGCGAGTTAATATTGCATTGTCTTCCAGTTCTGAGCTCTGTTTAAAATTTCAAGTCCTTATCTCATCAAGGAGTTAGTTTAAAATCAGTTACAAAATATGTACCCAACAAACAAACGAACAGACGTGGTAATATGTTGCATTGATGTTATTGAGTCTGAAATTGGTCTGAAATGTCAAACTGACAAACATTTTTAGGGCGTTACATTAATGTTTCCCGTTTCGATACTCGATAACTAAACCTGTAGAGCTCATGTTCATAATACTTTCCAAAATCCTTTCTAAAAACTGAAAACCTGAAAACCATTTTCGAAAATAATGCGTATACCCCAATGGGGGTTGTCAAGCTGTATTTCAGTAACGGATGAAATTATTACAAAATAAAAAAAAACGTAAGATTTAAAATCTGTAACTGTACACGATCAACCCAATTTTACGAGAAATGGTGGGGATAACACTTGAAAATTAAAACGGTCATAACTCTTAAACGGATACGTTTTTTTCGATAATTCTTTTTGTAACTACATACTAAAGTTATGCCCTTTCATCCATTAAAGTAACTGTCCCATTTTCATATACACCCTGTATATATATAAATATCGCTCGTTTAATATAATAGTAGATATGATATTTTTGAAGGTAAAAAAAATAAGTCAGTCGAGAAATACACGAACTAGCGAAAGCACGTCTTTTAATTATATTGAAATAGCTAACAATTGTAACATGCTTCCATTTTTAGTAATGTCAGACTAATATTATCTGTAGTTCAATTGCATTGCACTTCATAACAAAGTCGTTAGAAATGTCATATAAAATTAACAATACATTTCAAGACATTAATACGACAATTATTTGAAATGTGTCACAGTGAAAGGTTTAACTTCAATTCCGACGTACTGAATCCATCAACATATTATAACGTTCATTTAGTGATACTATCGCTGCGTTTCGAATTTCAATATTCGACGTGCCATTCGATTTTTGAATTCATTCCGTTTGTATGTGCCACATCATTCAATGTCATGTTGATGTACGATTAGGTGGCGGTTTCGTTGGCCTTCAACAGAGTGAACTTACGTGAATCGAATACTTGTCACTAAAATGTTCATTTATATTTATTGAAGCGTAGTAGGAAAAACCGTTTATTTTTACTTTCGTAAACACATTTTGCGGTTTCAAGTAACGTTTCGAACAATAAAATATTATTTATCAGCACATGAAATCTAACGACAGGTTAATGAAACTGTACCGTAAACGAATTTAACTACCAAACCGCTATTGACGTCAAATGTTGCAGAAAAACATTCAAATTCAAAGTTCAGACGTATATAGACGTAAATGATGCATGTGGCTAAACTCACATTGAAGAGAAAATGAGCACATTACTTATCTTCACCCCTTCTCCACTGCAGTAATAGGGTTTGACAAAGACTTTCATAGCAGTTCCAAATAGAGAAAAAACAGATTAGATAGCTGGAGTATTAGCGGATGGAAACGTGAAAAGCTGTTGCTTTGTGGTATAATGCGGGTAGAAATAATGAAAAAGCTGAAAAGTTATTTTTAGATTGCACTACTCTAAAGATATGTCTACCTGGTTAGGACAACTAATTTAATTATCTACATCTCATATACGACCTCGAATACTACTTCTGAGGTCAGTTTATATATAATCGGGATATTCTCGAGTGACTATTAAACCGGTAAATATCACGTACGAATATAGATCCAAACTTCGAAATTAGCCGTTTGCCATATATAGTAATTTTAAAGCAATCACGAAACAGTGTCACGAGACCTAATTATTAATGACGTACGACAATTAAGATTTCGATAGGGCTGCCATATGAAACGAAAATCCGGGATCCGGAGAATAATACCTTTAACATTTTTTTGCGATTTTCAATACGCAAATTATAATATTTGAACCACTATAAACACGAATTTGATATTAAAGATAATATAATAATATATACACATACTTCTGTTACAATTTTTATTACAGGTACCACTAAAGTGGCAAACAAGCAAACGGCCTACTGATGTTAAGGCAACGCATTGATAAACAATAATTTAATCCAATATAGACCTTCTGGTCTATGCAAAAGTACGTGCGCCAGCTTAGGAAAAATACAAAAAAGTAGTTATTTTCGTTTATTTTTAACCGACTTCAAAAAAAGGAGGAGGCTCTCAATTCGTCTGCATGGTTTTTTTTTGTATGTTTGTTACCTCATAACCCCGTCATTTATGAACCGATTTCGAAAATTCTTTTTACATTTGATAGGTAATACTTCAGAAGTGGTCCTATTTAAATTTCACCGATATTGGAGCTTGGCCTTCGAAGAAACACTAGATAACACGACCTGGTTATAATCTTTATTTATATTGATGATTCCCTTGAATATCGTTGCGCTCCAGAATTAGAATGAAGTTAATTGGAGACCTGCCCTAGATATTTATTTAGGTCAAGATCACTCAATAGGGAGAAATAAAAAATTTTGGTTAAAAAAATTAAACCGCCTTTAAAAAAACACTGAAAAGTATAAAATAACTATCCCTTACAGATCGAAACTTAAGTACAAAAATAACTTTATAAAAATACGATACAAATACCCATATAATTAAATTTGACAGTTATTGAAGTCGGTGCTTAATCAATGTGCAACAACAGAAAGTCTATTAGTATGGTGGGCTTGGCACCGACTTCAGTAACTGTCAAATTTAATTATATAGGTATGTGTATTGTATTTATAAAGTTATTTTAATTTTACTTGAGTTTTGATTAGTAAAGGATAGTTATTTTATACTTTTCAGTGTTTTTTTGAAGGCGGTTTAATTTTTTTTAATAATTTTTTTTTAAAAACTATGATTAATTTTACAAAATGCAACTGTCGTTTCGAAGAATATGTTCAGATTAAAACTACATAGAAAATTTAGAAACATAAATCGGTCCTGTTACTCCTAAAAACGTAAATCTCTGTTTTAAAAAAGGTTTCTTTGATAATTTTTTGGTGTTACAAAAAAAAGTTAAGCAATCGTGTATCGCAACTGTCACAATAAAGTCAATGAAATGGAGACCAAATATCAGAGGTTACCAAATATCATATTCATACATTATGTAGTTACTTAGAAACATTGCTATCCCTGCCGTCATCATTTTCAATGCGTCGCCATAAGCGGTTATCGTAGCCTATGGACGCATGCAAGCAACACCAGGGGTATCACTTGCGCGTTGCTGCTCCTATAAAAACCTTTTCACGTCTTTTTTGTAGAACTTCATGCTGTAGTCTTTTGAGAAAATTTTTACAGGAAGCACCTCAGCGCTCGAAGGAGAAAGCTAACAATACAATAATATGCGCGATCATTTTGTATCATTTTGTTTGAGCTAATTCCCTGCCGGTGGCAAGCAGTGAAATGGTATAACTTTTCTTCAACCTCAAGTAAGACGTTATTTTCTTTGTTTTCTTTTAATTCTAAGTACAATAATTTGGGAATAACGATCAACTAGAATTTGAGTATTCATATTGCTTCCTTTTTAGTTGTTATTTTAAAATTTCAAAGTGTAAACTAGTACCAAATCTATAGGTTATTATAATATATCACTGTACTAAATATAAAGTGTCTACGTCGTATGTTTTTAGAAAATCAACTGCGATATATGAGTAGACGTACAGACGATCGAACACGTGAGCGATCTTATTATGGTTCTGTTTTTCCATTTGGGGTATAGAATTTTAAAAATCCGTTACAGATTTTAAGACAAAATACGATCAAATTTAGAAAGTTAGCAAACTTTCCCGGAATCCTACACCTAATACATTCTTGGATTCATATCCACCGGGACAAATCCGGAGATTTAGCAGCCCTGGTTCTGACAAACTATAGATTAAAGTGATTTATAACTTTGAATACTCTAGAGCAATTCATCTCATAGAGTTTATGATATTGTTCATGGAAAGGCCGTGATCGGAAAGTTATAAAAAAATATAAATTATACAACGGTTTGAATGCATTAAAACCTGTCAAAAGGTTCGTCTACCTACATATTGGTGCCAACTTTAATTTAGACTGGTAAGGCCTTGATATGTCTAAAATTCAAAGTAAGATGAATGCGGTGAAAATGTTACCTATCTCTGAGAAATATGCGATGCTAACTTCATGGGCAGAATACACAAAAGAAACTCAATATGGCCCATAGATTTGGTGAAGTGTTATTATAAAAATAAAGAAAGAAATGGTTAGATGGTTTAGGCAAAGACGCAAAAAGAATGTGTAGCAAACTATTGACATAGAAAATCTACAGAATATTATGTAAAGAAAAGTGTATGAATATGTAAAAATGCGTTGCTTGGCGTTCTGGTCTTTTTGTATAGGTACTCTGTTCTCTGTTACAAATATACCGTGATATGTATATCCCAGGGCTTATATAAACAGACAGACAGTCATTCTGATTTCGCATTTATACTATTAGTATGGAAGTATGGATTTCCCAAACACTAAATAAAAACAGTTTAGTGTTTAAGTTGCTTGCATTCCCTATACTAGTTTCGGAGTCTTTTAAGTGCTACTTGAAGTAGTTGTTGGTTGACATAAAGATTAAAATCAACTTTCTTTTCCAAGTGAGATAAAGTTACAAAGTTTTTACTCTTAACATACGTATGTACGTACACTGTCCATAAATTAGTCGTTTTCCAACTTTCAAAGTAGTGTAGGGAGTGAGGGTCACATTCTAGGGATTTATTCAGTTAGGAAACTCTATGTGACTTCACAAAGTACCTAAGCTACCCGTAGAACGCAGTTTTTTCATTCAGAAAACTTTTAAATTTTTATTTAGTTCAACTTGTTACTGAGAGATTACTTATTACATCGTCGAATAAGTCGACATAATGCTATTTGACGACCTCGATGGCGCAGTAGTATAAACGTTGCACCAAGCGCGGAAGGTTGCAGGTTCGATTCCCGGTCGGGTCAATTTAGGAAGTGAACTTTCAAGATTGTCTCGGGTCAGGGTGTGCTGGAGTCTGGTTCTCATAGCACAGGGAATACCCTAGCTTGAGATGAGATGATTAGTGTGTATCGTCTGGCGCATTATTATAATTATTAGAATAATGAGGTTTGAGGAAATGAAAGAGGTATGTAAGGACCGCGACGCTTGGCACCGTCCTCTCTGACTGCCCCGTTGGGTATACAGCGTAAAGATATATATGTATGTATGTGTTATTATTATCCTTTCTGCATTATCAGAATAAAAAAAATTGGTTAATAACTGTCGGATATAAATTTACTTAAGGTGCATGGTTAATAATAATATATTATATTTTACAAATACTTAGGACCCGTCATAATGACGATGCTCATAATACATGAAGCACCTACTTGCGTGAGCTACCACATATCGTGTGCAACGGACTTGAGTACTTTCACACGAGTTATCACATGCCGATCATCCGTTCGTGTAATGCGCGTTTACTGGATATTGGAAACTAGTTTTTGCAACCAATAACAGAACCGAAATCTGGTTTCTGTCTTTATTTTGGCCAAAATTGAAGCCGAAAGTTTCTTTTATGGTAGTTGTTTGGTACATTTTTCAAAATTTCTGTATATTTTAGTTCAATAACTGCAGATAATATCCGTTTGTGTTCATAGAAATGGTTTGCTAGAGTGAAAGTAAAACTTATTGCATCTAATGTGCAAAAGAGTCCGCCTATACAGCCCAGTGCAATCGAATTTGTTCATTACCCACGCACCTTATGGCGATAATAATAAAGTTGATTTTTGCAGTTGTGAGTTGATCATATTTTAGCGCGGTGAAATCGCAACATTTGTTTTTGTAATTTCCAAGAAAACTACATTACCAATTAAACAACTAGTTTAAGAGATTTGAGATAGGTATTATTATACTTATCCATTTTAGTAAAAGTCATTATAAAATTCTGTAGAATTTCAGAGATGCAACTGGATCTTTGTGCAAAACAAGGTTTTCTCGGTAATTTTTTTTCTCGAGATTTTTTTCTCTAATCAAGTTTCCACGTTTAAGTATTTTTAGATTTTTTTTTTATATATACATTAGAGGGGGAAAGCGAGCAAGCGGGTCACCTGGTGGAAAGTCATCACCGCCGCCCATGAACACCCGCAACGTCCGAGGAGTCACGGGGGCCTTGCCGGCCTTTAGGGAAAGAGTGAAAGGAGGGAAAGGAGAGGAAAGGGGGGTGGGCTAACCGGTCACCAAACGCACCAAACTCTGTATAGGTGGACTCTTAATGCAACAAGCCTAAGTGTACGCACGTATGAAGGAATCATCGTGTGAAAACACCTTAATACATTAAATGTATAATGAAAATTAAGCACGAAATAAACAAGCACCTCGCGATTTTTATACGCATCTGACTTCAACCGATCGTAAACTTCAATAAATATTTCGTACAATTTTGCGCTGAAAGGTAATAAAAGGTGGTATCGTAAAACGTCTCCGTTACAAGCCATGCTTCGTTTTATAGCTTCAAAGGTGTATTTCTCGTGATTATTTTATTTTATAATGGACGAGAGTGCGCTGTGTACCGATTTTAGTGTTTTGATACAACTGTTTTTAATTAGTATCATATTAAATATAAAAATAAAAGACTGACTGACTGCATTTGCCCAAGTGCTCCGTACTGGCAGCTATTATCGTCTGCCAGTCGCTAAACAAAGTTCGACATAGAGCTTTTTCTCTAAGTAAAAATCTGCCAAGCGCGAGTAGGACTCAAGCGCCGAAGATTCCATACCACTATTATAATGTATTTTTGTTATGTATTTAACCAAAAAAATATGTCGGATTCAAAAATAAACTTAAAAAAACTTTCTAAGAAAAAAAAATTGTTATTAAAAAAAATTAAACCGCCTTCAAAAAAAAACACTGAAAAGTATAAAATAACTCCTGTACTAATCAAAACTCAAGTACAATTAAAATAACTTTATAAATACGATACACATACCTATATAATTAAATTTGACAGTTACTGAAGTCGGTGCCAAGCCCACCAAACTAATAGACTTTCTGTTGTTGCACATTGATTTGGCACCGACTTCAGTAACTTTATATGTGTATCGTATTTATAAAGTTATTTTAATTGTAATTGAGTTTTGATTAGTAAAGGATAGTTATTTTATACTTTTCAGTGTTTTTTTGAAGGCGGTTTAATTTTTTTTTTAATTTTTATTTCTCCTTTTTTAGTAATTTTGACCTAAATAAATATTTAGAGTAGGTCTACAACTAGCTTTTTTTCTAATTTTGGAACGATATACAAGAGAATCGTCAATATATAAAGCTTATAGGCAATTGGGATTATTTGGTGTATCTTCGAAGTCTAGGTTTCAATATCAATGAAATAGAACCATTGGAGCTATACTGAACCCAACGGAAAAATAATCATTGAAATCGATGCATACACAAAACAGTTATGCCCGAGCATATATAAAAAAACATATACTATACAAACGAATTGAGAACCTCCTCTTTCTTCAAAGTCGATTAATAATCACGAAATTTCAAAAACTACTAAAGTTCTACTAAAGTTAACATTTGATCTGATTTGTGTAATATAGGGGCCTGTTAAGAAAGGATTTTTGGAGATTTACATTTTAAGGAAAGAGGGGTTGTACTTTGTACTTCGAGGGGGTTGAAAGTGCTTGTCTGTTATGCTTTCATGGCTTAATTGCTGTACCGATTTATGGTCGATGATCGAGATAGCACAATGAGAGTACGTAGACTTTTTTCTTATACCAAGTGGATGAAGCGGGCTATACAGCTATATAATATACAAGACATAGTAAAGCCTACGGCGTAGCTGATTTCCTAGCTGTCTACGAATTTATTTATTTTTAGAATTTAATAGCCAAAATGATGAAAATTTAAATAAAATAACAATACAGTTTTATCACGTCACAGTCACTTTTTTCGCAGAGATAAACAGATGGACAAGCGGAGTTTGTCGGAGGCCTTAAAAGTTTTCCGTTTCACCTTATGAAGTTAGAAACTCTAAAACAACGAAGTTTTTGTATTTTTTCTGCATTTGCAGAAAATATAAATTTTCAGTTACATCACTTTCGGCCACGTGTGTAATAAATGATAGATACGTCCGTCGTATATTATTATTAAATTTGAATAACAAAGCTGACCTCTGTCATGTGTTCGTGGGGGTTACATATAATAAATGACAAGTAGCATGCGATATACTCACAATTTACACATATTAAATATATTTTGGCTTAAAAGCTTAACTTTCGCGTAATAATGTATTTAAATATTTTGATATTATTTTTGTACCGCAGAGATGATAAATGAACAAACAGCTCACCTGATTATAAGTAAGCTTACGCACATTTGCAGCATCTTATGAACTAAGGCTGAGATTTAGAGAGCGTCCTTACATTTATCTTGGACGTTCCTTTTCAAGCACTTTTCTGAGTTCCTGCTAAGCTTAAACTTACCTGTCGAATTGATAGTCGTAAACGAAGCTAAATAAATTCTCAGCAAATGCTTTGTGAAACTTTGTCTATGGTCTGATCTATAGACATTCCATTACATGAAGTAACTGCTTTTACTTTCATTGGAGTTAATGAAATGATTGTCTTATTTTAAATCACAAACTATGCACCAATCACCTAATAGTTATTGGAAAGTAATGAGAAATGCAAATTGTACGATATTTCGTACTGAGAAACGACTTCCTACAATTATTACATAATAACATAGCCTAAAACGGAACGCGCTGTTGTCAAACGCAGAATGCAGAGTACTATCTGTAACCTTACTCTTAAGTCACCGATTTTGACGACTTAGCCTTTGCTTATCGCGAAGGCATACTTAACGGACTACAAATTAGATTTTTGTCAAGTTCAACTTTACTGCAAAGGTAAGCTTGAGTAAAGACAAATTAGGCTCTATAAATCTCAGCCTAAGACTGACCCGTTAGGGCGGTAGCAGAGCATCTGCTTTCCAAGCCTGGATCCCAGGTTCGATCCCCGAACAGATCAATTTCGGAAACTCCCAAATTTAAATATAACACTATTATAGGATAGGTCGATTATTTTGCTCGGAAGTGTATTTTATTACTCGAAAAAAACTAAATATGTGGAAAAGTTATAAAAATTAACATCAAACTTTTCACATTATTTCGACCTCATATATTTTTGAGCATCGTCAATATTTTCTTAATACTAAACTTTCCAATGAATATAAACAAAGGAATAAATTATAACAAGCACCGTATACGCCGATTTTCTTAAATAAACATGAGGTGCGAATCTTCTTTATTGCCTAATATTGGTCTTATGCAGAAGTTTGTTTGTTATGTTGGTAACATTAAATTTAGCGGTTATTATGTAAATTTTGTTGCTTTTTTCATACGTAAAAAGTTTCATAGCTGTAATAAGCTTTTATTTTATATTTAGGCTTTCAGTAATTCATGATGAATTTTTGAAGGCTTATATAAACTTTCTCTACTAGATAATATTTGAAGTATAAGCAAGTTCGGATTTTTCTATATCTTTTCAATTTACTTTACATGCATTCGAACTTTTGTTTTAATTTCATATCAAAATTTTTGTAATATATTAACTTACAGAAAAACTGACTTTTAAAAAGTACTTAACAAATTTTTTTATAATACATTCATACATACATATCTCCACGCTGTATCCCTAACGGGGTTGTATAAAGACACCCTATGGGGGATTCGCTGCATAAGTATGGGACGAGATTCTAATGTAGTAGTAGGACCGACAAGATTCCGGCTCAGTCAACCTTCCGCTCAGCTAGAAAAGTTTTTGCAAAAGAAAACGAAATTTTTAACGCAAGTCAGCTAATACTTAGCGAACCCCTAAAAAAGGCCCCGTGACATCGTTAGCGGACCCCTATCCTTTATTAGGGATTTGCTAAGTATTAGAGGACTTAAGTGAAGTCGGACATAATACTTTTATAGTCGTACTACACTTCTGGAACGTTTTCTAATACTCTCTGAGCCCACCCCCAACCTCATAGACGGCTTTAAACCCACTGGTAGGTTTCAATCATTATACATTCTTTCCAAACCTTTGACTTTGACATTTTGACACAACACATCGAGCACATTTGAATGACTTCTTTTTTATGGTGGAGAGGGCAAACGAGCTAGCTAGTCACCTGATGGAAAGTGATCATCGACGCCCATGGACACTCGCAACGTACAATACAATACAAACGACTGATTAATTTGGACGTAAATAATATTCAGTTAAAAATGTATATTCAGTTGTATCTTCATAAAACGAAAATTATATTTAAATCTATTTTATGTTTTTTCAGTTAAAAAAGTATACGGCGCATATCCAATAGAAGTCGCATATGAGATTTTCGGACCCTTTCGCTGCGAACGTGTTAAACGTAGGGTTCGTGTTGTGCACTTGTGCAGCACCGATACACGACAATAGCCGATGGTGTGAATAGAACTCAAGTTTTCTCATAATATCATTTCTCACTACAGTATCCATATAAATAACTATACTATTACAGAAGACTGCGCTTTTATTAACGTATAAGCGATATACATATTATTATGGATATGTATGACATTATTTTACATAAGCTCTTTATAACTTATGAAGCTCGCGAACTTAGTTATTAATAACATTGTATACTGCTACATATTGCAAACGTTGAATCTAAAGTAGTTTTGCATCATACATAGCGTGTAAAGTTACATGAAAATATTCTCAAAGACTTCAATTAAAAATTGATGATTCTATTTAGAAAGAAATTTATTTTCTTTGACATATAATTTTATTTAAGCATTTGACATTTAATTATTAGTTCTAAAGATGATAATAACTGTAAAGTACCAAACTAAAACAAAATTTTGTTTTATAAAATTGAATGATTAATAATGTAAACAATACAAAAGGAAGTGTCTCGCCTAGTTATCGTCTCTTTCTTACGTTTTACTGTATTGAAATCACGGAGCACAACCTATAGAGACGAAATATTAGACCATCTTATTCACTACTGCTCAGTTTATTCACACTAACAAATACCAACTCTCGCTCGCATGAATCAGGACGCAACCCATAGAATAAACGCAACCAATGCTTGACCTGTGTATACATCTCTGTATATTCCGACAGATATTTAAATATTTATGTAATGGCTTATTGTTCTATTCGGTGGTGTGGCAAAAACAGCAAAAAATCAAACTATAGAACTAAACGCAGAAACCGCAACATTGTTTAGACGTAAATTGTTTTCATACAAAGTAAATGACATTGTCGCTCTATAGGTTGAGTGCTCCATGCTTGAAATACAGACATCCATATTATACTTGTGCAAATATTATATACCTACATACGCACAAATATAAACACACATACAGACACACGCTCCACACACACGTACACCCTCACTCTCATACTTATTCCCACAGCCACTCATCTTCACACGAACTTATTAACAAATGTAACATTGTAACCCTTTATTATGTTATATAAGCATACTATGGCGAAGGAGGACGTTGATATCTGTAAGACAACTTATACTTCTGCGGGTATCATCGTTTCTGTTTGTTTCCTGTACATGGCGTGTATCTTGTATAAATAAATAAAAATAAATAATCAACTTAAATTGAATATTTGTGCGCTATCCTACTAATATTATAAACGCGAAAGTTTGTGAGGATGGATGTATGGATGTTAGTTAATCTTTCACGCAAAAACTATTCAATGGATTTTAACGAAACTTTACAATAATATAGCTCACACATCAGAATAAAACATAGGCTATAATTTATAAAGATATTGTGTGTTTTTGAACTTCGAGCGAAGTTCCGGGCAAAAGCTAGTATTTTCCACTATTATATTATACGAGCAATATTTGGATATACAGGGTTAATTTAAAAAGACTAATAACCTCTTAGTGCTAAATTCCTGTCATCATACCTAACAACATTTGTTCTACGACTTTTTTCAAAACTCAATACGTTCCTCAAAAAATATTTGTTGAGTTTTGTTGTACTGTCTGAAACGTAATTACTCTGTACGTATTTCCAACGGTGCAGTGCTAGCGCACCGGGCCTCAGCGCCCCGCACGCTTATTACGTAACTTGCAGACAGCATGCGACAGCCAATATCGCGCGATATCTGCTGTCAAAACGAGAATTTGTGTAATGTAATTTGTATAGTGGCGTTAAATCTACCGCGAAAAGTGCATTTTACGGTCAAAGAATAATAAATACGCAATTGTCATACATGATATCAATTTTTTAATACAATTAGGCACCGGTCGCGCAGTGATCGCGTGGCTGTCGCTGACTGCAAATATGTATTTAATAACCCCGCCGCTGTGCATGTGCCGTTTTAGCGACTGGGTATAGTAGGTGCCATTTTCGGAAACATTTAATGTATTTTCATTTTTTTATGAAAGAAAAAACTTATGAATTTTTGAAAGACGTCAAACAAAAGTTATTGGGATAATGTTTAGTACAAAGTACTAAGAGGTTATTAGTATTTTTAAAGTAACCCTGTATATATTTGATTTCGCTTTCTTGAAAAGGGCTTGAGCGATTTCGATGAAATTTACAATATAGGGGTTGAGGGGGGCGACAAATCGATCTAGCTAGGTTTCAAATTTGGGAAAAATTTGTTTCTCTGTCTTTCGTAGACTTAAAACTTCTAAACTCTAAACTTATTCAATTTCGCAGCAGAATTTACCTTCTCAAAAGCACATTGGCTAGAGCGTAGATCTGCCACGCCGAAGTGCTTGGGTTCGAATTCTGCTATGTGGTCAGACTTTTTTCTTGCATTTTTTTGTAAGACACCGAGTAAAACTCGGTCGCCTAAGTACTTATATATAATTATCAAAATTTGTACCACGAGCGCTCTTCTATTTTTTGTATCAATACTGTACGATCAGCAAATAATGTTACAAACACATTAACACATAATACAACACCGATTCAATTGATACCGTTCATAATGACCACAAAAAAAGTCGAAACTGCTATTTAAACCCACAAAAGCTATCCATCAAAGTCAAAAACTAGATTTTTAAAAGTAACATACATATCTCCGTGAGTCACCACTGACTATAACCTTTCTTTACAGATGTTTACGGTAAAAATAAACTCAGAAAAAGAATTGTAACAGACATTGTCTGACAATTTGTTGTCTGTTGTGGCAGACGAGGTAAATATAGAAAAAGCATTGTGACTGACATTGCCTGTCACAATTATTTTTCTATGAGATTTCTGTCAGTTCGTCTGTCAGACAAATAGAAAGACGCCGAGTAATTTAATAAATGTACAAATAACAAAACAGTACACTAAAAGTAGCACTCGACTTAGTTTTTTTTTAAGTTTATATAGTACATAAACTTAAAATTTTGGGAGGTAAGGGGAAATGTGCACATACAGCCGACATCTTCTGTAAATAATCTGACTTAGTTTCTTTCTGATACTTCGATACAAATTTTTTCAAAGCGTACATTTGACTTTTAAAAACATTTTATTTTAATTTGTAACTTGAATTTGAAATTTTAATTATCTATTTTTAAACAAACTCATTTATCCGATGACGTCTACAGTTTTGAATTTCCAAACAGTACAAACAAATTATGGTTAAGCTTAATCCTGGCTTAAGTAAAGGTTTAAAATTCGATTTCTTGGTTTTATTAGCGAAAGGCCGACGACGGCTAGAATCTAAGTTATTATTATACTCGGCGAAGAGTTCTCCCTACCATAGCAGTATTTTTCCTTTATCATTTTGTTCCTTAAAGTAAAATTGTTATGTAGCCATTGTTTGACAGATCTTTGTACTACGAATAACTGAAATTACAGGGGCCGCCGTACGTGGTTGCCTTTTCTCATGTAAGATATTGCGTATATTTTGTGTATAGCTCATACTATTAAAGTACATTCGTGTAAGTATAAATGAATAGGCGTCGATGTATATATTTTTTCTTTCTTTATGGCATGGCGCACAGATTAGCGCATTTGCCAATGTCACGTATTAGTAAGTAGAATCACAAGTAAATTAGTTTTTTCATATCGTAAAACTTCTCCAGTAAAGTGATAGTAGGCTTTACTGAAGTTTTAAAGGACTTCTTGGAAGAGAGAGAACTTCAGCTACACATGTTTATTTAGACCTACTCCATTCTTTTCACATATACAGAACTTTAAAACACAATATACAACAATGTAAAAAAATAGAAAATTTAAATGAAATAACAACCTCTCTTCTCCCGTTCCCACCAAAAAGTCATGTATATTTCTTTAGTATAATTATAAGTATTAGAAATGTGTAATTTCGTATGTGTCCGTAAGCCCGTATTATTTATAATACCTTTAAATAGATCCATCTGTAGAGATGGATGCACCAGAGCGGAAAAGCGGAATGGAATGTGTGTAATTGTAAATGAAAGGGTAATCATAGAATAGATAATAGTGCTGCATGACATTGATCGCAGGGCGCACGATGGGTGAAATAGTACTCTGTGGTTGAGCGATAAGTAACTTATAATAAAGTATTTTATGGACGGCACTCGTACATTACCGCATAGCATATTAAGTAGTTCTGTGGATTCGCGGACATGAGACTTGGATGTATAGGTGCGCCGAACTGGATATACATCCGGACCCAAATTCTTTCAAATGTCTGACGTACCCGTCTCTAATTAGTATGTTTAGTAATAAAATAAATAACTAAATAACTGTGGAATTGATTTATGATCTAGTGTAACTGTTGTGTATAATATAGTAGGTACGAATAGATAGATAAGTCATAATTAATATGAATTAAATGTTGCAAATTAAATGTCACAAATATGTCGATATTATTTCTATAAATTTCAAAATTTACGACAACTATCATTCTTTGAAATTGTGTCCCAAATTACCTTCTTTCCTATCATAACATCATAAGCCTTTTATAGTTTAAATTGTTTAAATAGTTTTAAATTGAGAATTGAATGGCTTAGACCAGTTTCGTATTTCTATTTTAAATAAAAAAAATTCATTTCGATCATTTTTCTTTTTTTAAGAGAAACTTATGAAAAAATTTCTTGTATCTATGACTTATCGATAAACACAATATCGACATGCATAATCTCTTTTCCTCTAGTTACAGCCATTCCCAAAGTGGGCGATAACACCCCCTTGTGGGCGCTGCAGGCCTAAAGGGGGGCGGTAAGAGACCCAGAAAAAAAATGGGGGCGTTGTGTAGAGGCCTGGGGGGTGATTTGTAATTTCATTTAGCTAGGAGGCATCTTAGACAACGACTGTATGAGCTCTCGACTCAGTAGACAAAATAAGTTTGGGAACCAGTGCTCTAGTAGGTACGCGACGTTACCCGTGCTATCCTGCTTACGTCCTATTCTTCTAACGGACAGAATATTTTGCTTAAAAATTCGTAAACATTACTTGTCTCGTGGCAGGTGGTATATTGCCTAAACTACTATCGATTACTAAAATTTTGAAAATTTCAGTGAATAAACCTTAAATTATATTTAGAAATTTCATTTTAATTTTTTTTTAAGTTGTACTTCTTTTGGCGCGTTTGGGAAAAGAGTGCATTTTTCAGCGTGTGACGAAGTTGCGCGCGCCGATGTAACACAATTTATTATTTTTTATTTCATTCATTTCAAGCGGCCTCTTTTATTTTTTTAAATGTGGCCAGTTTTGTTTTCTTATGTGTGGCCAGTTTTTTTTTACTACTTACACATACTTTTTTTTATTTGGTAATTAAATTGAATTTAGAAATTTACAATTTTATAAATGTCGTACGAAATCCTCCGTACGTGAGTCAGACTCGTACTTGACCAATTTTTTAAATTTGTTTGGGGTTGTCGAAGCCTATACTACATAAGTACATATACCTATATACTTATTTTTAGCTATAATTAAACTTATAAGTATTCCAATTCTTGACGGAATATCTTCATTCATATCTAATTCATAATTAATATCGTTACGTGTAACATTTCTTTAATTAACTGATAAACAAATTAGAAGAATGTTATATTCAATATTCATTTATTTTTCATTGGCTTTGGTTTTAAGCATTTTTTCCCGATAAAAAAAGATACGATTAAGTACTGAAATACATTTCACATTCAGTTTATAAAAGAATTTTGTCCAATAACGCACTAATGGTTTATCAAGAACTAGCTTTTAGTTACGAATGCACTCTGGTAATGCGAAATTCAGATTATGTGATTTAATTAATTCTCAAATAGAGATATTAAGGATTTCAAAATAGAGTTCGTTTAAAAACATTTTAGGTTCGTATTCCGAAACGATATGACGAATGATGATACTTAAGTGATATAATATGATAAGATAAAATAAACAGTAATAAAATAATATAAATAAAAAATATATATTCTTACTAAAAAATTAAAACAATGTAATATCATATTTTATGCTACATATTTAAAATACGATTCTGGGTATCACTTTTTTAATATAATTTCTGCTGTCTTCCTGACAATTCATGACTATCCGTGATTAACTTACAAAAATTGCTTCAATTTCTAAAAATTTAAAAAAATAGTAGATAGAATGAGTAACGAAAGACTGGCGAAGAAAATCTACAGAGCGAAAGTGAGAGGTAAAAGAAGCCAAGGAAGACCAAGGCTGACTTATGAAGATCAAATAGCCAAAGTGTTAACAGACGGAATTGTCAAAAGCACTTGCATACCTAGGCGAAAATATGTGAGGCGAATGATGAGATGTGAGGAAGCGAAAGAGGTATCTAAGGACCGCGACGCTCGGCGCTCCACCCTCTCTGACTACCCCGTTAGGGATACAGCGTCAAGATATGTATATATGTATGTAAAAAAATAATATATCAATTTTTATTTGTTAATTTTTATATTAACAAAAAGTACATACATATGTTAATATTTACAAACTTAAAACTACACATTATCTTAAATAATAAACTTCCTCAAAGTTGCCGCTTAGAAAGCTGTCCTTGCTCAAGGTACCCAGCAGACTGGCAGCATTGCCTCTTTGAATAGCCAAACTGATTCGTTGGCGGAAGAAGCTGCTAGCCCGGCGGTCTCCCGAAGCCTCGACCAGTCTCTTACAAATATCAGAAACCAGTCGATGGGCTTCGGGGCCCCAGGGACCCAAAGTTTCGACTGCAAAGGGCGTAAATATGAAACTCACAGAGAGAGTCGCATACTTACGCCGCTTCAAGTTCTCGGCAGTGCTGGCCGCGGCACCTGCTGACTTGGAAGTCGCCGGCACATGGGAAACAGCAAGTGTATCGACACAAGTGGCATTCCACACCAGCGATCTTCCAAGTTTCCAAGGAATGAGCGTCAAACCATCCGGTCTCCTGCCGTCGCTGCGTGCAATACCTACAGGCTCTAAGACTGCAGGAACTCCAGCGGGGACAAGAGCCCGCCGAATGACGTCATTCAAGGCAGCATGTCGTGACATGCGGCCCGCACTACGTAAACAGGATAAACCGTGGTGACCTAATACATCGACGAGATCACCACAGCGGCAACGGTTAGTCCTGGCCCCCAGACGAAGGGATAATATGAGAGAAAGCGTGGTATTGTCGATTAAGGTTCCTAAGTTTTTTGAAGGTATTACCTTCAACCAGTGTCCTGACTCCTTCTCAGAACCAGCTAGGAGGCGAGACCGATCTTTTTCGGTACTGCAAGAATCTAAAAGTTGTAAATGAACATTTTTGCATAGAGGCTCATCCCAGTGTTTCTGAGAAAAGGTCGAGGTAGGCAGGTTAGTACTCGGACAAACACTTAACCAAGCCTTTCGAGCATCAGTCAAGCACGGCACCTCAACCGATCCTAAGGAAGGGCGAATAACAGATAGGAAAAGCTTTTCCGTGCTGTAGGCTGACGAAAGAAAAGCAGGCAGTGACACACTCGAGATTTTGCGTATATCAATTAAATATTTTATACATACATATACGTCTTCATGCTGTACCCCTAACAGGGTAGTCAGAGAGGACGGAGCGCCAAGCGTCGCGGTCCTTACATACCTCTTTCGCTTCCTCAAATCTTATCATACGTCTTTCGCCTCATTAAATCTCATCATTCTCCTCAAACATTTCCCCGATATGCGAGTACTTTTGACATTTCCTTTAGCTAACACTCTGGCTATTTGATCTTCATAAGTCAGCCTTGGTCTTCTTTGGCTTCTGCTACCCACTCACTATCACTCTGTATATTTTCTTCGTCAGTCTTTCATCACTCATTCTTTCTATGTGACCGAACCACCTGAGCATTCCTTTCTTCATTTTTACAATAACACTATCGTGCAATCTCGTCATACTACGTATCTCTTTGTTGCTTATTTTGTCCACAGGGGTGATTTTATAGTTAGTAGAAATAGTTCTTCTCTTTGTAATCCGCATCAAATCAACCAACATTTCTGAAAGGAATATGTCTTACAAAATTAGAAAATTATTTTTAAAACCTTAAGAAGCCTGAATGATCTCGACGAAATGGAGACCGCATAGACTTGCCTTATCTATCAGATACGCTTAGTAGTGCTTTGACGAGTTCAAAGATTAATAAACTGCAGAAGGAACAATATTAATATATCGTGAAATCCCAGTAGCTACCTATACTGCGTATCCCTTCATTGCTTTGACACCGCACATATTTCTAAGAGATCACATTTCTACTGCATTTATCTTACCTTTACTCGATTTCGGACATATCCAGGCCTAACTACGGTACAGTAAAATTGGAACCGACACTGCATTGTGCATGGCTATTTTGATTGTGTTAGATATATATACACGGACTACTAATGCGGACAGAGCACTGTTCACTTTATTGCCGGCTGCTACCCATCTCTCCACATCCAACTCACATCTTCCATCCCTCGAAAACGCACTCCCTAGATGTACAATTTCGTTCACATATGACATTTTCCATTTACAAAAATGCAGATCTCAATATTTTCTCTCATCTCAACCAGCTGACCGCTTCGAACAATGTTTGCACTCAGTAATAGTATCAAACACCATAGCACCGAACGCCACGATAGATATCGCGGCGTTCGGTGCTTTGGTGTTTGATATCTTATTACGATATTTAGATACGAAATACGTACAAAAACTCTTTCTAAATTAATGTGGTCGATTTTTAACTGTACTTTTGGATCGGTTTGTATGTATCGATGCTATCGTAGTGATTTGAGCGAACATGAAGCGGAGCATAAATCAACGCAGAATAAAAAATACAAAACGAAATGTCGATGTGTTTACATGTCACAGCGAGTCAATATGTAATTGAGGGTAGCTACAGAATAGGGAAGGTACACAGTTGAATGTATTCGATGTTTAAATATAAATGTTAAATACTGCGACGGAAAGCAGGTTTTGATAATTATTGTACTGTATGTGCTAACATCATACATATTTTATCCGTATGGGTATTATAATATATCAGTACTGTATTCTGTTAGTTATTTACATAAAAAGATATCTTATCATATTTAAAAAAGCTCTTAAGAGAGCATTAATTGTTACCCGCGTCACCTATTTGTTGTATATGTTTACCTACAGTTTCTATAATAATGATAATACCTAATAATAATATACTCAGACATATCACACAGCGCCATTTAGTCCCAAAAGTAGCACAGCGCTTGTGTTATGAGTACTAGACAACTGATATACTACTTTTACACTTTTTCTTTTGTAAATAAATACATATTATAAAACACCCAGACTCGGGGGCGGGAATCGAACCCGCAACCCCGTTTACTTTCCGACACACTTAGCCGTTGCGCCACGGAGGTCGTAAACATAATATATGTAATACGTATTCATAATTTGGATGGTGTGACGCTCGCGGATAAAATAAGCAATGCAGAGATACACAGTATGACAGGATTGGACGACAGTGTTATTGCACAGTACAAGTAAGCAAACAGTATTCTATCTCGGCCGTGTCCTAGAGATAATTACCTACGGTCGTTTGGTACGTAAACACGCAATAGGGCTACCGACTTGGACTCAATGTTTTTCTTGGGTTACGTATTTGATAATAGGCACTATATTAAATTGTCATACTATCTTTTCACTTTATATTATTGCAAATTTAATAAGTTTTTATTTATATAATTCCACTAGTATTTTATTTCTAGTTTCAAAAGTTTGTGAGTTAGTATGGTGGAAATGGACAAAAAAAAATACATTTTGTATGTATAAATTAAAAATCAGCAATAGATTAACTAGATCATTATGATAATATATTTCCTACAAATTAGCAACAGAGAAATATTTCCGGTTGTGCTATAGATGTATTCAAATATCCATACACTGAACATTATGCTCGAAAACTTAATTAACATAATATTTCGTCAGTAAATGCGATGACAACCGCGGCGCACTCGCGACTGTTGCATGCCGAAAAATGACGAGATTTCGAGGCGCGTGTTTTGGGAGCGTTTGTATGAAGATAGAATACTGTATGCTTACATGTACTGTGGTTATTGTAAATATGAAGAAAATAATACTTAGATAGTTCGGGCACATGGAAAGAATGAGTGATGAAAGATTGAAGAAGGAAATCCGCGGAGTGAAATGAAGTAGTAGCAGTAGCCAAGGAAGAAGACCGAATTATGAAAATGAATTAGCCAGTGTTAGCTGATGAAAATGTCAAAAGCACTCGCAAACCTAGGCGAAAGTGTTTAAAGAGATTGATGGGAATTGAGGTGGCGAAAGAAGTATGTAAGAACCGCGCTACTTGACGCTCCGTCCTTTCTGACTAAATCGTTAGGGATACAGCATGAGGATGTGTATGTGTAGGTATGTATGTATTAATATAAGGTTATGAGTAATTAGTATTCGTATTCATTTACATAATTATCATTAGTATTAGCATTAGTAATTATGTAATACCACGCGGAGGAATTCGTGGGCAAAGCTAGTCCATACCATTATTTTAAATGCGAATGTATGTTCGTCTGTCTGGTCAGCTTTCGCACTGTAACCACTGGATCGATTTTGATGAAATTTGGTAAAGAAATAGATTGAACCCTGGACATAGGCTACTTTATTTAATTCCACGTGGACAAAATTACGGTCAACAGCTGTAATAAATATGTATATCCTTCATGTTAGGTAAATACATTGTGATATAAAATTATTAGATAGTAATATCACAGATCAATTAGTTACTAACGTAAAGTAATGTTACTTTTGCTTTTGAACACGTAGAACCGTTTAAATTTATTTTTACTTATTTTATTTTCAAATTTTTAGTTTTAATTAGGCACCTACATTTCAGTTTTAATGTATTGACTGTCTAGACTCTGTGATCCACCATTTTGTATCGGACGCCATTTTGGATTAGGATTATTTTCTAAAACATACCATGTTCTACTTATCAAGCCCTTTCATTCGATACCTGTATTAAAATACCTACATAAATATGTAACCATTTTGGATTTACTGAATTAACATTATTGTATTGTAAAGGTGTGTACCAAATTACAGATCAATCGGTCAACAGGAAGCGCGAAAAATTTCAATTATGTACTAGGTAGATTTGACCCACGCAAGATACATAAAGTAAGCTAAATAAAACAGTTTAAATATATTTGAAGTGATTGCCTTTGTCATTATTTCTACTCCTACTTTTGTGTATTTTATATGCAAATGAAATAAAATATACTTATAGAAAATAAATAAATCTTAACGACAAACCTTGTGTTGTTATTGATGTTCGGTAACAACCGATAGTACGCAGTAACATGTTTTAAGATTTGGCTCCCTGAGCCTATAAGATTTGCCGTCCCATAAATTTATTTACATTTTTTTAAGTGCACCAATTGGTTAACAAATTCATCAATGATACTGTCATAATTAACATAATAGTTCTTAAGTCAGATTCTACATTAAGGATCTCGGACCAAAGATCATAGTGGTTGGATCTTTGCTTTAAGAGCGTGCCCGTTTTTTGTTGACCTAGATTGTAGACTTGTACTTATGCGCGTGACTAGGGAAGGGTCATTGTACAGCAATACACAGCTGAACATGACATATTTTTATGAATACCTAAACCCAAAACACTTAAGATTTAAGAGTAATACTACTCTGTCAAGAAAGTACCGGGAAAAGATCAATAATACACGAAATGTTAGTTATTCATCCAAATTTATTTTATCACCTTCAAAATGTGCTCCTTCAGAAACGATACACTTACGCCAACGAATAATTCAATCATCAAAACATTTTTTAAACGCTTTTTTCGGAATCGAATTCAGTGCTCGCCGCGAATTCTCCTTTATGTCTTCTACCGAATAAAAACGGGTGCCACGAAGTGGTAATTTGAGTTGAGGAAAAAGAAAGAAGTCGGCTGGAGCCATATCTGGTGAATAAGGTGGTTGCTCGATGGTATTTGTTGAGTTTTTGGTAAAAAATTCATTCACAATGATGGCCTTGTGCGAAGGCGCATTATCGTGGTGCAATATCCAAGAATTTTCTTTCCACAAATCTGGCCATTTTCGTCGAATTTGCTCTCTTAAACGCCGCATAACGCCCAAATAATATTCTTTATTTACTGTTTGACCTTCCGGCAAGAATGCCGAGTGCACAGCACCGCGATAGTTAAAGAAAACAGTCAACATGACTTTGACTTTTGATCGACTTTGGCGTGGTTTTTTCGGTTTCGGTTCAGTTGGAAGGCGCCACTCCGAAGCTAGTTACGACTAGTTTGCATGTCAAACTCGTAAACCCACGTCTCGTCACCAGTAACAATGCGTTTCATGAATGTTGGATTGGAATTGACTCGTTCTAGCTTGTCCTCAGCGACTCTTATGCGATTGAGTTTTTGGAGAAAATTCAGGTCTTTTGGGACTAGCCGAGCGGTAACATGTTTCATACCCAAGTGATTATTTAAAATGGTACGGATCGACTCGTGAGACACAGAAAATTCGGCGGCTATCTCTCTCAAACTTGAATGAGGATTTTCAGTCACTATTTCCTTCACTTTTGCGATGTTAACTTCAGTTGCAGACGTTGATGACCTGCCGTTTTTGAACGCTTTGTACCACTCATAAGCACGTGTTTTTGATAAACTCGATTCACCGTGAGCCTTCTGTAAGATTTTCAGTGACTCCGAACACGAAATTCCATTGGCGATGCAAAATTTAAGACAAACTCTTTGTTCGATGTTTCTGTCCATTATGAAATTCGCAATATACACTAGAATAATATAACTAAAAACAGCACTGTATTTAATCTAAATAACAGATGCAACTCAAATTCCGCGCCAAAATGGAAAACAGTTGTGCCAATCTAACAACAACAAAAAAAAACAAAAAATTGTATTTAGAACCATAAACAAATCATCCATTCCCGATACTTTCTTGACTGAATATATAATATAATAATAATAATATAATACTCCAGACAATTACACAGATTGTGTGTCCCCTAACTAAGCAGTAAGCTTGTACTATGGGTACCACACAACGAACTCTGGGGGAGTTCCCAGTAACACCCAGACTCCAAGCCAATTTAGAAAAGTTCGTTACCTAAATTGACCTGACCGAGGATCGAACCCGGGACCCTAGCTTGGTAAGCAGACTTTTTGTAATGTTTTTTACGTAAAGTCAGTCATGAGTTGACACGGATTACATCGACAGTGTGAGGTTGTCATACTTACTATAGCTGTTACTCGTGATTACGCTCACTGAGATAAAAATAGAGGCATGAAAATCACACAAGAGCGACAAGTGATTACGCTCAGCCCATTATGATTTTTGGTCCAAGTTAAAGATGGCTATTCGGCATGCGCCGCTCCTCACAGTCGGTCACCCTGGGCCATAGTCCTCATGGCCTTAGGGTAAATACACCACTGATAGTACGGAATACTCAATCAGCAGTGCGTTGTCACTATAAAGCTCAACAATACAATCACAGGACACTGTCTCATGGCCTAGATATGTATATCAGTTCCTTATAAATACGACATTTCTAAATTCGTATTTATGCTTGCTCAATTCTATTGCAATTTACATAGTATATATATACATGCCAATATATTTACACTTTTTATTGTGGTCGAATGTGCCCCGGAAATTGGAATAAGCCGGCAACGATCACAAACATTATTAAGATCTACCAAACAATGTACTGGCAACATTATAATAATTACGTCTCAAAACAACTCTTTCAAAATATAAATACTAAAGAATGAGATATAAGCTTTCGGTTAAGAAAATTTAATCAAAGAATAACACTTGGATAATCCACGTTTTAACGAAGTTGGAGTTTAAAATTGATCGTTTTGAAAGTTTGTTAACACAAGTTCTATAAGTTAGGAAGTGAGTTAGAATGACAGGTGCCATCCACAGGTGTTCCCGACGACCGTTATTTATAACAATTATTCATAAAATTGTATGATTGACTACAGGCTATTCGTAGCTGTTACATTCGTAAGAAGCTTAAAAGATTTATGAATAGATTTAGGCGCCCTTTCAAACTAGGCTCTACTCATGATACCAATTACATTCGAACTATAACCACAGTACAAGTAAGCATACAGTATGCTATCTTCATACAAACGCTCCCAAACAACGCGCTCGAAATCTCGACATATCTCGACATACGACAGTCGCGAGCGCGCCGCGGTTGTCGTCGGACGGTATGAGACGCTCCTGCGCATTTATTGACTAAATATTATGTCAATCAAGTTTACGAGCACAATGTTCAGTGTATGGTATGGATGTTTGAATACATCTACATCGAAACCAAAAATATTTCTCTGTTGCTAATTTGTAGGAAATATATTATCATAATGATCTAGTTAATTTATTGCTGATTTTTAATTATAATGCACATAAAAAAGCATTTTTTTTGTCCATTTCCACCATACTAACTCACAAACTTTTGAAACTAGATATAAAATACTAGTAGAATTATATAAATAAAAACGTATTAAATTTGCAATAATATAAAATGAAAAGATAATATGACAATTTAATATAGTACCTATTATCAAATAAGTAACCCAAGAAAAACATTCAGTCCAAGTCAGTAGCCTTATTGCGTGTTTACGTACCAAACGACCGTAGGTAATTATCTCTAGGACACTGCCGAGATAGCATACTATATGCTTACTTGTACTGTGCTATAACTCTTAATTCGGTAGAGTGATTTGATGCATCCAGGGTAATGAGTTTTTGTGATTTTTTTTAAATAGTGATGTTCTCTTTTGTCGACTTTGTTATTGTTAGGCTGTAGTGGTTTCCTCCGGCGTTATTCGCATAAAATTTAAAAAAATAGGTAACATGGTAAAGAAAGGTAAAATAAAATATGATGTTTATTTATTGGAATCATCTATTACATTATGAAATGTCGAAGCTACAGGATCATGTCAGCATCAAATTAATTGAATTAAATGTTAGACTAATCGATCCAACGAATTCGGAAAATCAATCGATTTAATTGAAACGATAACGACTCAGATATTTCACTCGACAACACTATTTTAGCTGGCTACGTTACTTAGAATTTTGACACATTGAATCTTGATTGATCGAATCACTCTGCCGAGTTAAAAGTTAGACTATAGATTACAATGTAAATAAAAAAAAAATTGATTAATTAATGAATTCATCGTAAGACGACAGATAATAGGAAACTTGAATCATAATTACCGAAAGCTGAAAAAAAGTGCATACTCTATTGAAAGATTTGTTTAAAAATGGTAAGTTATACAGAATATGTTTATTTTAAGTAAATACAATGGAACGTAACTTCAAACACCAAACATCAAGTAGTGACGTTATTGCGTTACTCAGCCGCTCACAATTACATACCTACTTAAGAGGAGCAAACAAGAACGAATTAAAAAAAAATTGATAAAAGCAATATTAAAGCAGATTTGTGAAGCCTTCGTTGACATTGGACAGTGAGGTTTCTTTGCGAAAAATTCGATGTTAACGAAATGAATGCAATGACGTCACTTGACTCAGTTTTTGGCGCGAAATTTTAAGTCATAATTTAAGACCCGGCTGCCAAAATTTTGAGCGTTTTTAAAAGTTTGCTGAAGCGGCACGCATTTAATGAATGCGAAATTTAAAATTTCTTTATAATTTTTGCCATCGACTGCCTAAACCATAACGCAATTTATGTATTTTCGTTCGATACTTTATTTTCTGCAACATCCTAAATCACTTGAGGAAGACAATACAGTTTACTAAATACTGGTTAAAGGATCTTTTATTTTGTGAATTAATATTCCACTTATAACGATATTAAATTATTTGCGCATATTTTAACTTCATTTCCCCTGCTCGTTTTGTGGTATCCACAGTACCACCCTAGTATTCAGTTTGGGGTCAAACAATTTGTGTAATTGTTTGAAGTATTATTATTATTACTAATGATGTAATTAACTACTTAGATCCCTAATCAAAATGGCTAAAACCTTTAACTACCTTTAGTGTAATTAACTATTTAGGCCCGTAATCAAAATGAGTAAAACAGAATCCATAAAAATGCAGTTTCGACAGCTATTGTTTCATCTTCTATCCTTCTGCTCATACGTCAGATGATTTATTATGTCATCTTTACACCTACTGATCTGAAATTTGGTACAAAGACCTAAATTGGTAACCTAAACCAAAAATGTGAAACGAAAAATAAATAATTCGTATTTCCCTATTTTTTTAATTTACCTAAGTTGTACTTTCTCCAAAATAGCTACAGATTATGGAACCTTATGTTAAGGTGTCTCCGAGACGGTCTTAATCGGTAATAAAAGAAAAAGATAATAGAAATATGTCGAATGGAAATGTCAAAAACACTCACATACCCAGGCAAAAATGTGTGAGGAGAATGATGAGATTTGAGGACGTGAAAGAAGTACGTAAAGACCGAGAAGCTTGACGCTCTTTCCTCTCTTACTAACCCATTAGACACACAGCGTGAAGATATGTATGGTATATGTATGATAATGGAAATAACATTATAAATTATTGATTGAGTGACGCGATATGTGTAACAATCTGTATCGGTTTCAGTTCCTAGCTTAAAGTTTCGTAAACTTTTCCGGTGTCAGCCTGTACATGAATTATTTGCGTAAATAACTCAATTAATTGCGCAACTATAGATTTAATACACAGTATAATTAATCTGTATTTAATTTATAATTTTAATTAATTAAATTTTATGTAACTAATGCTATTAAAACGACACTGGCAATTTAGTGGCGTGATGTTAAATCCGGGAGCATTACTACATTAAAAGTTTATATGCGAGGCGAAATTAGAAACAAAAGCTTTGAGGTAATTCGTGTAATGAGTTACTATAATTAGTACCTAAATTGTCCCTTTTTGATGAAACAAAATGAATTTAATATTACCGTAGGAGTATTTTAACTCATAGAGACGAGGTCTTTGACTATTATCTTGATACAAAAGATCAAGATAGCTCAACGTGAGATGAAGAGAGCTATGTTTCCTATTTAGGTGACTTCCAAACATTATAACCATGGTTATTGTGGTTTGTCTATAATGGATGTAAAATGAAACATGTGCTTACTTCGGCGACAAGACGAGAAGTAAAGTTTTTATTGTCTACCTTACAATGAGTAATTGAATACATAATATAATAATATCATGTAAATGTTAAGGGACGATATACACGTACATACATTGACACATATGTACATACATTTACTTATTTGATATCCTAATGTAACAGGATGAAAGCTAACTTTTGAAAAACCAATAAATAAAAATATAAATACCACCAAACCAATATAAATATAAAAACCAATAAATAAAATAAATAAAAAGTCTAAAATTGATAATAGTTTTCAACTTACCGACTGAATTATCAAGGTACAGGTAATAAATTATAGGTTATTCCAAACTTAAAATTGCTTAAGTCAAACGTTTCATTTTTGGGTACATAACTGTATTATTATCAGGAACTGGCTCAATTAACGGAAAATAAATTACGATTTATTACAAAACGCAAATTGATTACACAATAACTATAAAATAAACGATTTCATTGAAGACTATGACTGGCTTTCAAAGATAGAACCAGAATTCACAGTGTAATCTACGATAGAATTCAATAGTAAGTTAGATACCTATAGCAATGAAACACCCTATACTTTCCTTCAATTATCAATTAACAATTAATTAATTTATATTCAAACACCTCGTGCTGCAGTCGTGAAGGGAAAAAGCAAAAGAGAGCGAGATTTTTTTTTTGAGTTTCTGAGAGGCAAAATGAAATCCCCACGGACACCCAGCCGGACTCTACGCCGATTGGGTAGTGTCGGACTTGAACCGACTAAACAAAACCCCTCTTTGCTGTTAGCCCTAGTGGCTTTTACGGCGTCACAGGTCGCGTTGGGGCGAGCGCTAAAGGCGCCCTGCCAGATGGTCCATCGCCTGAGGGTTCCTCCAACCGAGAGATACCTCGTATGGAGGGCAGACCTCGGGCTCAAGGCGTCGCCAGGGGAGCTTTCCGCACCTGCGTGCGTATTAATGGGCTTAGCAGTATTAATGGTCTTAGCAGGCCCGGCCGGCGAAGTGGCTGAAGGGCGGTTAATGTGCCTAGTGTTCGAGGCAGTTTACAATGTGGCTTAAGGCCCGCGTGTGTGCGTGTAGTTCTACATCGTAGGGCTTCTAAACGTGAGACCCTACGGAAGTCGCGAGGGATGTCCTCAAGAGCAATGGAGTCACGCGTGGTCCTTCTCACGGCCCTTTTATGAGGCTGTGGAGAATCTTGTACGAGACATTCGCTTCTCTCAAATGGCCCTCATTCGCCTCCCGCTGCAGCGGGAGGGTCACTGGGGGTGGGTTGACGTTGGTCTTCTCGATGGGTGTCAGTCGGGGACGTTGATCCCTCCTCTTCGTCGGTGTTTCCCCTGTTGAAGGGTCCGACCGATCGGAGCGCGAGATCAGCTTCCGGTATTTAGAGGCCCTTAGGCCTCGCGGCTTCTGTGGTTCATTTGTGTCAAGAGCAATGAAGCGCTTGAGTTTTGAGTTATATAATCTCGCACCTGCGGTAGTGGGGAACAAAGTCGTCTTCTCGATGACGTCACGAACAAAGACACGCCCTGCTAGAGAGCGCCATTATTCTCTTTTTGTTTATTCGTCAGTGTTGCTAACAAAAGAGTTCTAATAATTATTTGGAAATGACCACACTTCTGCACCCGTTCAATTTGGTCTACATTTTTGCAAAGACCCTGTATAAATTGTTACTCAATATCACAAACTAATATTACATAACGAAATCGATACTTCTACGTCACGACATGCGACAACTCGTTAATACGACCCGTCGAATCACTTCATCACGCATCTACATTAGTCCTCATGGGAAAACAGTCTCTTCACTTCGGTGTAACATAATTTATTGTACACCTTTCTAATATTCGTGTATATGTATGTATGTATTTGGAATCAGGTAATTTCCTTAGCGGAGTTGTGTCAAACAGAAACCATTTACATCACCCCTGTGTATACGGCAAATTGGTTAGATTGACATGTATTAATCCATCTATACTTGTCAATATTCAAACATTTAATTTAAAACGAGAAATATATGAACGAGCAACGGAATCAATAAATGGAACTACAGCTTTTTAAATTTAAAATTAATAGCTTCCATCATCCATTTTTAATTTTCTTCTTTCCTTTACTATATAAGTAGTATATGTAATCATATACAAAACTTACTACTTTTAACCTAACCTAACCATTAACCATTGTTAATTTTAAAATCAACAGATTTCACGTTCAAGTTATATTTAATAAACTATGGACAGATATCTTTGTCAGGATGAAGCAGAAACTGTATTGGAAAAAATTACAGATATACGAAACTGTTTTCATTAGCAGAATCTATTATTTTTTATTCTTTTAATTTTTGTTTGAACTATAATAATTAACTATAATATTTTTTAGTGTCATTATAATTAAAAAAAATATTTTTAATGTATTATATAAATTCAGGTGTTATTTGTGGAAATCCATTTCATGAGATGAATTTAGCTGTATTCCGCTCAAATAATCAAATTTATTGATTAACGCATTTTATTCATCGTGTTGATTAAATAAGTTTGAGATTTTGGGTGAAATATAACAAAAAATTATAAACATTCATCACATACATTTTCAATCACGAGGTGACATTTTACTATATTCTTTAAAAGCGGTAAATATGTTATCGGTATTTTTACTAATTTTATTTGTTTATAAATGGATGCCGTTTAAAACCGGTTGTAGCTAAGTTTTTACAATTTGTTGTTTCTCATAACAAAGCTTGATAAATTGAACATGTGGAATCACTTCACTGTCTCGTTATCAATATGTTTGTTTACCTTTAACAAGCTTTCTTTAGAGACTATTTGACGAAAACAATTTAAAGTTGTAAAAATTGTAGTATGCAGCAGGCTCAAATACAGACGTGAGATTCGAAGTAATGACACATATATAGACGTGAAAGAATGTTGAATTTTAATTTTGGAGGTTAGTTTTGGAAGATAAATGTAAAATAAAAAAAAATGGATTTTATCTCATCATGCGGGAGTTTCAAATTAAAAGTTTACATGTTATACATTTATAAACGGTTTGCAATAAAAGCGTTTAAATAGCGCTTGTCTCCGAAAGTATCGCTTTGGAATTTTAAAAAGAAATGTGAACATTGATAAGATGTACTTTTTTGCAGTTAAGTTCATTTACGGTCAATGTCTACTGATTTTCTTTTTAACCGGTCGTAGATTCGTATTTTAAAAAAAAACCTTGATATGATATTATTTGAATAAATGTTAAATTTACTTATTACTGAGTCTGCTAGACACGAAGCAATGACAGCTTTTTAAGCGGCAACTTTGAGAAAGTCTATTGTTTAAGATAATATTTAGTATTAAGTTAAGATATATTTCAATAATTCGAATAAATTATTTTGAATTCGTATGTAGTTTATATTGTTCGTGCGAATGTAAAATTAGTATTTTTAAAACCTAATTATTCAAACCACAAATGACGACGACGGACGAATGATGATAACCTTGATGGCGCAGTGGTTTAGCTGTTGCACCCAAGCGCCGAGGGTTCCTGATTCGATTCCCGGTCGGGTCAATTTAGGAAATGAACTTTTCTAGATTGACTCGGGTCTGCTGGTTCGGGTGTACTGACACAGCCCCTTTTTTTATGAACACTCAGCCTGACTGTACGCCGACTGAGTAGTTTCAGACTCGAAATGACTAAGAAAACCCTCTTTGCTGTTAGCCCTAGTGGCTTTTACAGTGTCACCGGTCGCGTTGGGGTGACCGCTAAAGGCGCCCTGGCAAAGTCCCTAATAGTCGTCGTCTGGTCTTTATAACATAGGGAATGCCCTAGCTTGAGACCAGATGATTGGTATTGTCTTTTTTTAAGCAAAAAAAACGTTGGAAATGGATATTATAAAATTATTCGCCAAAATGCTTGACCGAAGCACTTAATTAAACATACGCGTGTTATTTTATGAACACAGATGTTACTTTGTGGAATTCAAACTCAAATGATCTATTTGCATATGATTTTATGCTATTTTCATTCCAAAGCTTCAAACTTTTCCATCAACAAGTTTGAAGCTCTGGAGAAGGTTTTTTTTTATAAAAGAGGGGACAAACGAGCAAGCGAGTCACCTAATGGAAAGTGATCCGTCGGACATGGACAGCCGCAACATCCAGGCTTTTAAGGCAAGTAGAGAAAGGGAGGAGATGGTCCACCGACACTCTCACTCACGAAACGAAACACAATAGCAATAGACGCTGTTATTTCACACCGATATTCTGTGAGAGGGTGGTATTTCAAAGGGCGAGCCGGCTCAATTCGCTCTGCAATGCAACATAGCTACCACACATACCATAGTAGCTAAAAGGTATAGATACCACTATTCCTGTATTATTCTAGATATATGTACAAGATTACTTTTTAACTCGACTTTGGCGATGCTAATAAGACGTATAATTCTAGCAAGCGAAAAGTATAACTGAAAAGTACATGAGCGACCGAGCTTTTCTCGGTGTCTTTTACTTAAAGATACAAAGAAATGCTTGAACGCATTTAAAAAAAAATAACAATAAAGTCTGACCACATTGCAGGATTCGAAAAAAAAAATACAAAAAGAGTCTGACCACATTGCAGGATTCGAACCCGCGCAATTCAGTGTGGTAAACCTACGCTCTATCTAAAATTTCCAGCCACATTACACGGCCAAGTTTTCAAGTTTTATTTGTGTGAAACCACAGAGAAAACGAATTTTCCCAGAATTGAGACCTAGCTAGATCTATTTACCGCCACCGTAAACCCCTACATTGTAAATATCGAAATCGTTAGAGCCGTTTTCAAGAATGCCATTACAAACATACAATATATTGCTCGTATAGGATGTAAGTGCCGCATAAATAAGACAAGTTCTCATACCTAGAGTACCGGCATAAATGTTTAAAACAATGACTGAGTTGAAAAAGTGAAAGAAATAAAATAGAATTCGCTCCTCTGAAAATAAACAGAGAGATGTACATGGATATATATATACAGGGGGTAAACTCTGAAACTAGTGAAACGATACTAAAAACTCCTTCACTAATTGAAAGCTATAGTATCCCTGATTCATATAATTTATATTTTGTTAGAAAAAAATAAGTTTTCAGTTCGAAATGTATCTACTGCTATGCTGCTTCCTCGGCGTGCGCTAACCAAATGGTTGGATATGCACAAATGTAATGCACTACGAAAATAGTATAGGCTATGTGGCTATTGATAAACATACATATAATACTTAACTACTCTGTTACATAAACTGTACAGTAATTAGCGCACCTACGTGAATGAAACACGTAATCCGAATGCAGAATTCTATTCCACGTAGGAGAAACCGTAGGGCGTAATATGTACGTAGAATAAAGTTATCTATGATATACATATAAATACAAATGAATGTTCTTATAAGCGCAAAACTTGAGAACGAAATTTGAAATAGTCCCAGTGAGATTTTCATGTAAAGAGAAATTAGAAAATTAATTAGAAATTTAATAGCACTTTTTTCCGTGTGATTTTTATATGAACTCAAGACCATAACTCATGGCCAGGCACATTATTTTTGCACTATTATCACGACGATCACGTTTATTTGACAGTGTATGACGGCAGTTAGAGTAAAACTATCTCTTTATTTTTATAAAAAGAGGTGGCAAAAGAGCAAGCGAGTCACCTGATGGAAAGTGATCACCACAGCCCATGGACACCCGCAACGTCCAGGGAATCACGGGTGCGTTGCCGGCCTGTAAGGAAAGGAGGGGAGAGGGGAGATGGGCCATGGGCACTAACTCACCGAACGAAACACAATAGCAATAGATGCTGTTATTTTACGCCGATATTCTGTGAGAGGGTGGTATTTCACCGGGCGAGCCAACCCAATACGTGCTGCAATGCAGCAAGGCTCTACCAAACCTCTGATTTCCTTAATCTAACTGATTTTACCACACTGATCTAAAACACCTTTTTTTTTAAATATTATTCACCAAGATTTGGGAGGCAAAGGTAGCTTTGAGAACCATACATCTTCCGTGTCTATTATTTAGATTCCAATAGAACTTGTTTGATGTAAAAATGTTTCATCGTTCGTCATAAAACGCTTGTCCGATGTAAAACTGTTTTTATCTCCTCCCATAAATCTCTAAATTTCCTCTGATAAGGTGATAGAAGACTTTACAGGAGTGCAAGCGGATTTCTATGAAGAACCACAGCTGAACATATTTATTTCAACCTTCCTAATTCTTTTCACTTGCACAGAACTTTAACGCACAATGTATTGTCATTTAGAACTACTTTAAAACACACAAAAGCGTAAAAAATAGGGAATCCAAATTTTAATGACGACTTTGCTTTCTCCCTTTCCACCAAAAACTTCCCTTACCACTCTTAGATTACTATCTTGATGACTATTTGGCAAGTACTTATTGCAACGACACAAGTCAGATTTTTAACATAACATGAGTCGTTGACAGATAGGTAACCCATTTTAAAATAATATCTCCGGTTATTGATATGATAATACTGTTATGAAGCTAACACAATCTTTTGTGATACATGCAAACTGTGTAAGGCCTGTCGAGATCTTACAACGGAAAAAGCTATTATAAAACTGACTACTACTAACATGACCTTCATAAAGTCACAATAAAATATTTACGACACCTGACCCATCGCTGACTACACTGACTTTCGATCGAACACAAAGAAAACCAATCCACCCTCAAATATCGACTTTATACAGAAGTGTTGACAAACTACTCAAAGAGGCCCAATGTTTTCAAAGGCTGAACCGAAAGCGTTTTACCTGAGCCAATAGTTTGTAAACCCTGTTCTAGTATGTGAGTGGTCACAGTGTTAGCGTTTTTTAAATTAAAAATTGTAGGACTTAACGTCAATGGTTTTCTTTATAATAATGATTTAGTACAATTATATACGTTATATATGCATGTGTTTGTTGATATAGTGATATTGTAGTAATGTATGTACTTGTGCAAAATAAACTAGTGTGATAATATTAAATGGCATATTTACTTGTCTCATACGGTACACATATATACTCGTAACATGTGTATTTAAAAGAAATAAATATAATTTTTTATCTTTAAGGATGTTTATTATTTAAGATAATGTGTAATTTTAAGTTTGTAAATATTAACATATGTATGTACTTTTTTGTTATTAATAAATAGTTATCACTAGTAAATACCATTTTTTATCTAAATTCACTTTTAAACTGGTGTGAAAAAGAGGGAAAAAATGATAGACTTTAAAAAAGTCTATGGCAAAAACTAGCTAGCTGCTTCTTTCCCACGTTGGTCGTACAAGTCAGCGAAGGTATAGACGACATTGTAACTAATGTCTAACTGAACTTTTGTTTAAGTATACGTTTTAGATAAGTTTCGACGCAAAATTAGACTTCGGCTTACTTTCGATTTTAGCCCTGTGACTATAACTTTTGTGACAATCGCTATTTTTATCCAAGAGTAGCAACTGAAGCAATTGAAATCAATAGACATATGATGGGGTAAACGGATGCAATTCATCGACAGCGTGGTATCCAATGCTTACAAGAACAAAACCTCGTTTTCACATTCGGTTAAATATATCTACACTGCAAGAGTCCTAAATACATTTGCATGGGACACGGAGTGAAACCTGCTGCAACAGTTTACCACGGTCGATACAACTCGGCAGAAATGTCAAGCCAAAATAAAAGGTAATCGCATATAATTTTCCATGTGTTACATTTATTTTATAATGCAACGCGAAAGTTTAAAAAATGTATATGCAATTAGGCAAAATAAACACGAAACCTAAAAAAAAATAACAGAAGAATAATCTTACAAGGAAGTTTCTGTTTTAAAGGTAGTATTGGTTGAACACTAACAAAGCGATGAGCTAACAATAATTTCTCATCATTTGATACAGTTTTGCCATCCGTATAGCTGTATAGCTCAATTAGTTATTACTAAAGGAAGTGTCATAATGTGATTTTTTTGACAGACGATGGTAGATGGCAGTTCAGGAAAAAAACTTTTCTAATTTGTCTTGCAAGCCTGGGTGTTACCTGGTGCTGTACCCAAAGACTCTTAGTATAAGCCTAGTCATTAATTTGAGATCACACAATTGGTGTAAATATCTGGAGTATTATTATTATTACTTAATTCGGTTTGATGAGCACTATTTACCTCTAATGAAAAGTGATGTGACGTTATACGTATATGTATAATTTGTTGTCCTTATTTACATTAACAAAAAAGTACATACATACGTTAATATTTACAAACTTAAAACTACACATTATCTTAAATAATAATAGACTTCCTCAAACTTGCCGCTTAGAAAGCTGTCATTGCTTAATGTACCCAGCAGACTGGCAGCATTGCCTCTGAATAACTAAACTGATTCGTTGGCGGAAGAAGCTGCCAGCCCGGCGGTCTCTCGAAGCCTCGACCAGTCTCTTACAAATATCAGAAAAATTTGTTGTCTTAATTTTTTTTAGGCATGTGATGGTCTTAATAAATATTTAGATATTTCATTTTCTAATTGCATAATATTAAAAGAGATATCAATGTACTTGTGTCAATATACAGGGTGTATATGACAACGGGACAGTTATTTTAATGGATGAAAGGGCATAACTTTAGTATGTAGTTACAAAAATAATTATCGAAAAAAACGTATCCGTTTAAGAGTTATGACCGTTTTAATTTCCAAGTGTTATACAGCCTGAAAACCATTTTCAAAAATAATGCGTATACCCCAATGGGGGTTTTCAGGCTGTATTTCAGTAACGGATGAAATTATTCCAAAATAAAAAAAAACGTAAGATTTAAAATCTGTAACTGTACACGATCAACCCAATTTTACGAGAAATGGTGGGGATAACACTTGAAAATTAAAACGGTCATAACTCTTAAACGGATACGTTTTTTTCGATAATTCTTTTTGTAACTACATACTAAAGTTATGCCCTTTTATCCATTAAAGTAACTGTTCCGTTTTCATATACACCCTGTATATTTCATTATCGCTGATAATGGGGCCATCAACTTTTAGAGACAAACTTCACATCTGCCTTTTATACTTTGTAAAATAAAAGTAAAATGTTTAAAATAAAGAGTTATTTTCTATCTTCCGAGGATATTTAAAAATCTTTAAAAGTTGCTTTTCTGATGTGTCTCAAGAAAATAAAGATTTGAGCTTTATTTAGAAGAGGCTATAATTTACGCTGTTCATAATTTTTTTTTAATGCGAGTATATGTAACATGTAACAGAATAATAAACCAGAAAGCTACTATGAGTGAATAAATAATCCATTTTATGAGTATAATAAATTGTATTTTTTTAAACTCAGTCTCTCAACTCAATCTAATTTAAAAAAATTAAAAAAAAATAAAAACCCGACTGTAGAAACTGTAAAAGGATCTAAAAATATGTTAATAATTATGTTAACAAGACAGGTTCATAATAAGATTTTTAAAGGAGTGCCTAGTAGAAAAATATGCGTAGGCTTTCAAAAATTCATGCTTCTTAACATGCCGTCGGAGGCTACAAACATTTTGTCACTATGAATTAGGTAGCTACATACCTAGATAGCTGGTGTAGCCTCCGACTGCATGTTAAGATTTAATAGCATGATATTTTTGAAAATCTACGTAGATTTTTCTACTAGGCACTCGTTGAAAAAATGTATTATGAATCTGTCTTTTTGACATCATTTTTACTGACTTCAAAAAAGGAGGTTATCAATTCGACCCGTATTTATGTAATATTATCAGAATTGAACAGTTTTTGTATATGTTAGTCTATACCAGCTTCTAAACATTTGTGACAAATTTCATAAGTGTAAGTATGTTTGTATGTATGTTTGTGTGTTTGTCCGTGCAAATCTCAAAAACTAAAAGTCGGATTACATATTATATATATCTATATAATTAAATTTGACAGTGAAGTCGGTGCCAAATCAATATGCAACAACAGAAAGTCTATTAGTTTGGTAGGCTTGGCACCGACTTCAGTAACTCTCAAATTTAATTACCTAGATATGTGTATCGTATTTAAATAGTTATTTTGATTGTACTTGAGTTTTGATTAGTAAAGGATAGTTATTTTGTACTTTTCAGTGCTTTTATTTTTTGAAGGCGGTTTAATTTTTTAAATTACTTTTTTTAAACATCTTCTTAGTTGCTTTTACAGTTTTACAGTCGGGTTTTTTGATTTATGAATTAACTTTTTTATTTCTAAACTTTTAGTTTTCAGTATTCGAATATTACATGTTGAAATATAGCCTATGACACTTCTTGAATTAAGATCAATGCAACGATACTTTGCACTTTTAAATACATCAAACCATTTAGCCTGCAAGAGGTCATAAAGAAACAGCCATACATACATACATACATCCGAAAAACATTACTTTATTTCTTAAGCATACACACATATCTTCGCGCTGTATCCCCAACGGGATACTCATAGAGGACGGAGCGCCAAGCATCGTGATCCTTACATATACCTCTTTCGCTTCTTCAAATCTCATCATTATCCTCACACATTTTTGCCTAGATATGCGAGTGCTTTTGACATTTCCGTCTGATAACACCCTTCTTGACCAGTCGGGTAAAAATAATATTGAATAAAGTAATTACCAATATGTATTATGAAAGTATTATATGATATAAAACAACGAATGTTAAATAAAAAGAAATAAAATTAATATCAAAACATAAACTCAAATGAGACTTATTGCTTATTACATTATTAAATTACATAAATATGTGTATCATTATTATTCAACCCAAAATATATTAATTTATCTTAGTGCACTGAAAAAATACTTTAATTGAATGCCGAGGGTTGATCTGTTGTTTCCTAAAACCAACCAAAGTTCACTAAAGTATTAATAATTATTATTATTATAATATCACGAATGTTCAATTTACAGAGTAGAAAAGATCGAAGTTGCACGTTCTAACATAATAAAATGTACAAAATTTCGTTTTAAATTTACTAAAGAGTTAAGTTTAGAAGTATGTTGGTGCATCGGACCTACCTTAGTTAATATTACTTAACAAGTTTGTTAAATACACACAACAGTTTTGTAAATATTTCAATATTTTAAGTTTAATGAAATCAACAATTTCCATGTGTTTTGATCTGAAATTAACCCGCAAGTTTGATAAAACTTTTGTAAAACCGACGAAAGTATTTTTTCAGTGTATTATATTAATGATGTTCGATAATGATGATGAGATTTGATGAAGCGAAAGATGTAAGGACCGCGACGTTTGGAGCTCCGTCCTCCCTGACTATCCCATTAGGGATACAGCGTGACAATATGTATGTATGTCTATTAATGTACTACTCTGTCAAGAAAGTACCGGGAAAAGATCAATAATACGCGAAATGTTAGTTATTCATCCAAATTTATTTTATCACCTTCAAAGTATGCTTCTTCAGAAACGATACACTTACGCCAACGAATAATCCAATCATCAAAATATTTTTTAAACGCTTTTTCCGGAATCAAATTCAGTGCTCGCCGCGAATTCTCCTTTATGTCTTCTACCGAATGAAAACGGGTGCCACGAAGTGGTAATTTGAGTTGAGGAAAAAGAAAGAAGTCGGCTGGAGCGATATCTGGTGAATAAGGTGGTTGCTCGATGGTATTTGTTGAGTTTTTGGTCAGAAATTCATTCACAATGATGGCCTTGTGCGAAGGCGCTTTATCGTAGTGCAAAATCCAAGAATTTTCTTTCCACAAATCTGGCCTTTTTCGTCGAATTTGCTCTCTTAAACGCCGCATAACGCCCAAATAATATTCTTTATTTACCGTTTGACCTTCCGGCAAGAATTCCGAGTGCACAACACCGCGATAGTAAAAGAAAACAGTCAACATGACTTTGACTTTTGATCGACTTTGGCGTGGTTTTTTCGGTTTCGGTTCAGTTGGAAGGCGGCACTCCGAAGCTTGTTGACTAGTTTGCATGTCAAACTCGTAAACCCACGTCTCGTCACCAGTAACAATGTTTTTCATGAATGTTGGGTCGAAATTGACTCGTTCTAGCATGTCCTCAGTGACTCTTATGCGATTGTGTTTTTGAAGAAAATTCAGGTCTTTTGGGACTAGCCGAGCGGCAACATGTTTCATACTCAAGTGATTAGACATAGAAAGTTCGGCGGCTATCTCTCTCAAACTTGAATGAGCATTTTCAGTGACTATTTTCTTCACTTTTGCCATGTTAACTTCAGTTGCAGACGTTGATGGCCTACCAGAGCGAGGCAAATCTTCTATCACATCTCGACCGCTTTTGAACGCTTTGTACCACTCATAAGCACGTGTTTTTGATAAAGTCGATTCACCGTAAGCCTTCTGTAACATTTTCAGTGACTCCGAACACGAAATTCCATTGGCGATGCAAAATTTAAGACAACCTCTTTGTTCGATGTTTTTGTCCATTATGAAATTCGCAATATATACTAGAATGATATAACTGAAAACAGCACTGTGTTTAATCTAAATAACAGATGCAACTCAAACTCCGCGTCAAAATGGAAAACAGTTGTGCCAATCTAACAACAACAAAAAAAAAATTGAATTTGGAACCATAAACAAATCATCCATTCCCGATACTTTCTTGACTGAATGTATGTTTATTTTTAATGACACGGGAGAAACCTGAACACAGGGTGCCTAGCCCACTGGGAGTGAGATTAGGGTATGCGTGTGTTTTACCCTTCAAAACTTCGGTCATCTTCTGCGCGTTATCGAGGGGCTCTGGGATCTACTGAACGCACCAGAACCCCTCTCGCGCTGTGCCACACTGAAAAAATACTTTAGTCTGTTTTTCAAAAGATTTACTCGACTTGGGTCAATTTTAGACAAACAGACGGAAATTGTTGATTATACTGAACTTAAAATGTTGATATATTTACAAAACAGTCTTATGTAATTAACAAATTTGTTAAGTAATATAAATTAAAGGAAGTCTGAGGCACACCAACAACATACTCTAAATTAATCTCTTCAGTAAATTTAACATAAAATTTTGTAAATTTTATTATGTTAGAACGTGTAACTTCAATCAATGTTTTTTTCAATTTAAATTCAATCTTTTTTATTTTACTTAGTCAACTTTGGTTGGTTTTATGAAACAACAGATCAACCCTCAGAATTCAACTAAAGTGCACCGATGCATCCCTCGGACGGACAATGTCGGAGCCGTCTTATACCCTCGCAATGTTGTGACAGCCATTAAGTCCATGGGGAAGGACAAAGGCTACTCACTTTCTCACGCGGATGAAATCGCGGACAAAAGCTAGTTATAAATAATAATGTTTCCTCTATCATATTCATGGTATAGCGGGATATATCAAAATACCACAACTATATGAATATAGCTGCAAGAAACACTAAAAATACTATATCAAAATTATAACCCATTTTATCAATGATGTTATAATACGAATATAATATCATTGGATTTTATGTATAAATTAATAATAATCAATAGTCTATTTTTTATGTCACAGAAACGTATCCATCAAAATTAACGAAATACCAACAATGACAGTTGTCTCATTTTTACTTATTCTTTCAACAAAGAGTTTTATACTGACTTTAATATAAAATATGTATATAAAAGATTTGTGTGTGTATAAAATATAATATTTAGAAAAGTAAAATATTAATATGTAAATTTGTGACCGTGAGATGTCTACACCCATCTAACTAGACATATGACAGCCCATACATCAAAACCCAGAGGTTTCGAGGAGACGAAAGTTTATATCAAACCCAATAATGCATTTCTTGACTATACAGGCTGAATTTGAAATCGTTCAACAAATCGAAGTCAGTACATTCGGGATTCAAATCAATCTTGTAGGTGCCTAATAATATTATATTGCAATGTCCGCCCATAGATTCTAACAAGTCTATCACATTATTTTTGAAGTTATACTTCTTTTGGCGCGTGAGGTGAGTAAAATTAGTGTAATTAAGCAACGGAAGTACGTCATCGTTTAGCAACGAAAAGAGTTTATTTTCTTTATATGTAGCCAGTTTTAATTTTCTTTATATATGTGACTAGTTTTAATATTTATTTCACTCACTTCAACCGGCTAGTTTCAATTTTCTATGCACGCCAAGAACTACAAGTTCTTACGTGCGTTCAAATGCAGGTAAGTATACGCGCGTTTGTTTGTTTTTATATTTCTTTAATATACGGATAACTATTATTGTTTTCGTTACACTTTATATGAATAAAATAATGAATAACAGTTTTATATATTAATTCACTAAGATTCAATAACATATACAGATCCGGGTTGTTGCCTTAGTGTGGTTTATTAATACTGTAGAAGTGATTAAAATTTTTGTAATGTAGCAAAAAGTGTGCAAAATATAAAAACACTACTTTCTTTTTCGTAGATTGCACTAAAATTATACTCCACTAAGCAAGAGAGATTCAAGTAAATAAAAATGAGGTTTAAAGTGCAAAAATTTAATCTCCAGACGGCGGCCAGCTGTTAAGCATTATTATCCCTAATTTGACTCGGAGTTAATGACGTAATTATAGAGCTACCAGTTCCACTAATTGTTTAAATAGTGACTACTTCAAATATTTATGTTAATTACTGTTTTAGATATAAAAATTTAACATAACCCGTGAATAAAATTAAAACAATATTGTTTTCGCCTACACAGCTTCGGGGTACCAGGCATGGGAGATACTGGCGCATTACCATGATGTCATGAAACCGACAACGAAAAGTCATATGCCCGATTTCACCAACGCTACTATGGCGTCACATAACTATGTACTCGTATCACCTAGATTAAAATGTCCCCTAAACAGGTTCTTGGATAATATTCGTTTTCAGCAACTTAACGGTTCCCTAATGATGTCGACATTTTTAAAATTTTTTAACATTTTTAAAAAGTTAATCGATAAAACAGATGTTATTGTTTTACTTGTAGACCACACATTACTTTATCTTTTTGGTATATAAACATTTTATTTTGTAATTAATCTTTTAATTTACGAGTGAATAAAAAAATAAATATTTCTAATTATTTATTTTTTAGTTGTGGCTGTATGATAATTTTCGCGAACTGTCATGTAACGATAGGGACTCAAACATCAAATTTCTAAATTTAGGGGATCTTTTAAATACATAGGGGCTTCTAACGTTTCGTGAAATGCAAAATCATAGTTAGGGTTGCCCTATCCATTTTTAGGACTCTGGTGAAATTGGTCATTAGGCTATCGAATAAGATTATATTTCGATAAATTACACTTCTGCAAAAAATAAAATTAATTTGCTTGGGGACATTAATGGACCTATTAAATTGGGCCGCATATTACTGTATGGTATTATTGTTCATGATCTTAGTAAAAATTAGATGTGTGAATTTGATTCCAAAGAATTGAGTACGATATTTAGGTATAACTTTATTTCTAGATATCTATTTGTTGTGAGCCAAATAAATAAAAATCTATGGCCGCACGTATGACGAGTATCACTTGAGAACGGCTATCAATTTGGCTGATTTCTTTTATTTGTGTTCGTAATTGCAAGGACAAGGTTTGTATGAAAGAAAATTTTTGGCAAATCCATCGGAATAAACATTTGGATAAATAACATTTGGATGGTATATTGGGACGAAAATCTCAATTCAAAAACATTTAGTGTGTTGCAAACATTCAACACCTGACTCACGCGAAGTCAGGGCGGATCGCCAGTAATTAAATAAAAATAAATAATACGTCAATGTTGCTGATAATTTATTTTTCGAAATAATAGTAGTTTTTGAAATAAGTTGATCAGTCGAAGAAAAATAAAAATACATGAAAAGAATTATCATTCAATAACAATGCTATAATATGAATCTGTCTTTTATTTTATTTTTCCCGTTAATACCATTTTTATCATCCTCAGCGCAAGTTTTCCTTCCGCATTGATAGTCGTGTCACAATGTAAGAATAATATATTGAGCAATAAGTCGATAACACCGTACGAGTTGCAGGTACTATTTCTTATTACTAATGCGGAGATAATTTCGGTACAAAGAAAAATTATAGAAAGTAATTACTTTATTATTATTTATTATACATTTATTTACATTAACAAAAAGTACATACATATGTTAATATTTACAAACTTAAAACTACACATTGTCTTAAATAATAAACTTCCTCAAAGTTGCCGCTTAGAAAGCTGTCATTGCTCAAGGTACCTAGCAGACTGGCAGCATTGCCTCTTTGAATAGCCAAACTGATTCGTTGGCGGAAGAAGCTGCCAGCCCGGCGGTCTCCCGAAGCCTCGACCAGTCTTTTACAAATATTAGAAACCAGTCGATGGGCTTCGGGGCCCCAGGGACCCAAAGTTTCGACTGCAAAGGGCGTAAATATGAAACTCTCAGAGAGAGTCGCATACTTACGCCGCTTCAAGTTCTCGGCAGTGCTGGCCGCGGCACCTGCTGACTTGGAAGTCGCCGGCACATGGGAAACAGCAAGTGTATCGACACAAGTGGCATCCCACACAGATCGAGAAAAGGTCCAGGTAGGCAGGTTAGTATTCGGACAAACACAACCAAGCATTTCGAGCATCAGTCAAGCACGGCACCTCAACCGATCCTAAGGAAGGGCGAATAACAGATAGGAAAAGGTTTTCCGTGCTGTAGGCTGATGAAAGAAAAGCAGGCAGTGACACACTCGAGATTTTGATTCGAGATTTATTATTATATTAATCTAAAACTCCGAAATCAAGATTTTCTTTATCTTTCACACTGATGTCAATGGATACTAAAATCTATTGTGTTTTTTTTAGATATTCATTTTACCGCAAAAATGTGCGTTTAGATACTATTTATTCCGCCTGAGTAATAAAGAAATTATAAACAGTGGGCGAACGCCGTTGATGTTCGCGCAAATGCAAGCAAGATACCAATCACAGCACCCAGGATTGTTTCAACTTTTTTAATAATTTAAATAAAATGCATTATACGTTTAGTGTTTTATTACTTGTTTTACAATGCTTTATACACATATAAAGTGCAATAATTTACAATTTTTTATACAAAACTGTAATTATGGATATTATAATTTGTGAATTGGCAAATCAATTAAAACGAGATGACGACTTCCGATCTCTCAGAGCACATGTTGTATGCGCCATATTAATTATTTACAAAATTAAATCATATACAACAAACATGCATTAATCCTGAACGGCAAGTCCCGAGTCACTAAGACGATGGCGCGGGCAGCTCGGGCTCGCCCTACGCGTGTTTCACCCCTCCCGCCCCGCACTACAATCATGTCTAGATGTCTCCATTGGCCGACTGTAAGGATTCTTAGGTTGTGGTAGTGTTGACCTTCGAAAATATCGCGTAACTTGCTTGAATGAATTGATTTGATTTCGACTTTGATAGGTTAACTATGGACAAGACTACATTCTCTAAAATTTTGTAAATGCTACATACAGTAAATTCTTTCGTTGATGGGTGGAAAGAATTCAAGTTGATTTCCAATACCCATTTGAATTTTCCTATGAATAAAATAAAACAATATGTAAATTTACAATACATATCGTGTTGTCATGCTTAGATCCTTAGATGGTTCGGACACATAAAAAGAATGAGTGATGAACGATTGATGAAGAAATTTTACAAAGCGAAAGTGAATAATAGCAGAAGGCAATGAAAACTAAGGCTGATTTATGATCAAATATATCATAATCAAATCAAGATCAAATAGCCAGAATGTAGGCTGATATGTATGTAATGATTTTGTTGATTTAAAAAATTACTTTCTCCTTATATGAGATAAGGTGACTTCAATACTCATCGCCGTGAAGACATGTATGTATGTAGCACGTATGTATGAAGGAATAACGATATGTATATAATATGCAATATTGTAATTGCTTTTCAAGATTGCAAGTCGTATAATAATAAGAAACTCAGCAGTACTAGCAGAGGAACGAGAAGGCGACTTCATGGGTAATCTTTGGATTCCGTTTTTCTTTAAGCGTGTGCAACCTAGAAAAATGCTTGAAATCTGGATATTGTACTCAATTTTCTCAGTATCCATAATGCAAGATTTATGGTAGTATTGGGGCTAGGCAATAGCAATAAAGCAATGAAAGAAGCAATGCTATTACGAGTACAGTCACATTTTCAGTCACTTTTAGGTAAGGAATGTCGACGACCCAAGCAGCATATTTTCATCACTCTCCATTCATTTACAATTATAATACAATGTGTATGTATGCATTGGTGTTATTTGTTGAAAGCACGTTCACTTGCTATTTTAAATAACGCTTAAAACGAGGTCATTGGCCTCAGTAAAAATACGTTGAACCGTCTAAAAATGAACAAAAAAAGATTTAGCCAGAAATGCAAATATAACTTAACATGTGATTGCGCTCATGAATCACATGTTCTTACTACGTACCGATTTTTGTTAAGATCTGTCAAGCCGTTCTTCAGTTATAAAAGGACATACAGACAGACAGACAAAAATTAAAAAAAAATGGTAGAATCGAACTCAACGAGTCATAAAATAACTATCTATCACAAAATTTGTTAGTAAAATCATAATTACAGACACGCTAGAGATTTATAGTAGACAGCTGTACCCGCGACAAAGTAAATATACGCCATTTCCGATCCAGGATAAACAAAATATTAAGGATTTAAAACAGAATAAAACGAGATGCATACAACAGCATCATGAAAATGGGAAGAATTACAATGAAAATGTTATTTAGTTACCACTGAATAAAATATAATGCTCTATAAATGTTGCGTCTTTTGTAGACATGAATAATCTTTTATTGTAAGTATTATATATATTATATTATATACTATATATTATTATCTATATAATATTACATACAAATTTGAGATTTTTTACAAAGGCACACATTTAACAGAGTTCTATCAGCCAACCTTACAAAGTACAATAATGTTATACTATTAGCAACAATATCCCCATAAAATCTTATTATGGAAGTTGTAAAATAGTCGTAATGGTATAGGTACAATCAGAAAAGATATAGCTTTTATAGACACGGAATATTAATGTTTTATTTCACATATACCCGCATGAAATAAATTTAGATAGGTACATCGAAAATAAAACGACCTTTCTATTTTTACAGGCTTGCTAAATTCTCTTAACCGGAAAAATTAATATTGCCGTGAAAGAGAAAAATTAAAAACAGGACTAACCTAATTGAAAGAATATGTATAAAGAATAATCGTTGGTGTGTTTATTAGATAACGATAATAATACTGCAGACATTTACACAAGAACTTCAATAGGTAGCTGTCCAATCTCTGTTTCATTTCTTACCATTCCGCTATATAAAGAAAATTATAAATTGAACTCAAATATTACACCTACTATGTCGAAAGCAGTATATGTATAAATAAAAAAATGTTTGTTGATATTTATAACATTTCTTTAAATAAATAAAATTGTAAGCAAAATGTAATACAAATTACAAAATTGATGTATAGTAAAAATGACGGCAGCGGTAGTAAATCGCGGCGATCACAACATCGGGACTCTCCCCCGGGATCCCCGGGTTAACTAAACACGTGTGAATCCACAGATTTTCTTTACTACTCTCAGAAATGGTCGCGATATAGTAAAAGCGATTGTGGTCAGTTCGATAAAATGAAATAGGTTGAACATATGAAACATTCGAAGTGGGTAGTGTTATCAACACATGCATAGTAGACTAAAATAATGTTATAGAATATATGTACAACTGTGTATAATAATCTTTTATTATTATTCTATATTAATAAGCATGATGACAGATTTTGAAATCCCCTTCTATAATGTAGGTATACGTCTACTATTTCCGAAGAAAATATTATTTCAGCAATAAACTAAGTTTTAACGCCAATTATTGCAATTTAATGTAATTTGAATTAAGCGCGAAAACGCTAGTAGGTGTCACGGCGTCCGCTTGTGACGTCACGCCTAAATACTGTTCTACATTACGTTATTAGGGTTACATTTACAAATTAGATAGAATACAAAACTTATATTTACCTAGGCGTGACGTCATTCGCCGATTGTTGTTTCAGTTAACACGATTGCAGTATTTAATACTTTTATTTTATTAAAAATATTATTAATCTCAATGTCTAAATTAAAACTGAGTCGTTATTTAGAATCGTTTCAACATATATTTTTCTCTAAAACCATTTATTATTAGATTCTTTAATACCGTCATCATGCCTATTTCGTTGTTTACGCAATTGTCGCTTATTGAGGAGTATTAAAACACGAGTACAGTTTATGGGACGAGCTGAGCTGAAACAAAGGCGAGTTTCATAATAGTATACAGACGCCATATTGAATTTTTCCAAAAACAACCTAGCATAAGTCACGCGCGTAATTGTGACAAAGTCAATAGTACATTATTGAAATCTGTTAACTAGTTCGACTTGGTATAAGAGCAGATAAATATACATACATCAAACATTCATAGTTACATACGTACATACATGTATATACGCTGCTTAAGTTATAAATCTCCTTTTTGTTTCTCCATAGTCAAATAAAAAGATAATTCATTCCGTGTCATGTTCTTCAAAAATGCGGTAACAAAATAAGCCAGCCTACAACAACAAAAAAAAACACCACATTTGTATATCTCTCTATTTTAATCTCCAAATAGTATATAACATAGTTGCCGTCCGCGTCTGTCTATTTCTCCGTTTACTTCTTCTGAACCACGCAACGGATTTTAATACAGTTTTCACTATCTTTTAGACAATTTCTTCCGGAAGATTTTTGTTAGTATATTACAATAGTTTCCATTCCGGCTAAGCCAGGGCGTGTCCTAGTATCAAATAAATCAGCCATTCCCAAAGTGGGCGATAACGCCCCCTTGAGGGCACTGCAGGCCTAAAGGGGGGCGGTAAGAGACCCAGAAAAAAAATGGGGGCGTTGTGTAGAGGCCTGGGGGGTGATTTGTAATTTCATTTAGCTAGGAGGCATCTTAGACAACGACTGCATGAGCTCTCGACTTAGTAAACAAAATAAGTTTGGGAATCAGTGAAATAAATGGATCTGTTGCCATTTTTCTAGACAATCGCATAACATAACACGAGCAAAGCACAAACATAAGAGTCTCTGTGGAGTCTTTGCTTGGTGCGTTTCTTTAGAGTAATGGCGACTGATAGGCTGATTTGATATGTATGTTGTGTTTACATTTGGGAAGCTTTTTTAGATTGCATCTCTTTTAAACTACTTGAACCTATTTTATATTTCTATACTAATACTATAGACGTTGTTTGTTTGTATGTAATGGATAAACTCAAAAACTACTCAAACGATTTCTAAAATTCTTTCACGTATAGAAAGCTACATTATTAACAAGTAGGATGGGCTGTATTTTATTTCCAAAAAAAGTCGGACGGGTCGCTATTTTATTATATCTGTAATCATAGCTCATATTAAATTGTAGAGGTCAGTGACGATCAGACAGACGAACGAACAGACGGAGCTTATGTATAGGATTCTTAATTCAACTATACTAAAAGCTATTTCCCCTGTACCCTCCCAAATGATTTCAAGGCATTAGTCAACAGCTCGTTTATAACCTCAATCGATTTCACAGTGTAATTAAGTTACAACCCGTGACTCTCAAATCCAATCACTTATTCACCTCAGAGACACACTATGTAAGTACTAAATCGCTCCTATGTACTCTCTGCTCCGTTCTAACTCATTTCCTCTTAAATTTAGACATAGACTGCCCGAGACTTCGTCCACAAATGTTACAAAGAAGGAGAGCGAATTTTATAAGTTCGTTTATATATGAAGGGCAGTTTTTGAAACCACTATAGCTATGTGTGGTAGAGCCATGTTGTAGTGCAGCACGAATTGAGCTGGCTCGCCCCGTCAAATACCACTTGCTCGCAGAATATCGGCGTGAAATAATCTATTGTTGTTATGTTTCGTTCGTTGAGTGAGAGTGCCGATGGCCCATCTCCCCCCTCCCCCTCCTTTTCCCTCCTTTCCCTCTTTCCCTAAAGGCCGGCAACGCACCCGTGACTCCTCGGATGTTACATGTGTCCATGAGCGGCGGTGATCACTTTCCACCAGGTGACTCGTTTGTTCGTTTGCCCCCTCTTTTAAAAAAAAATTCGATAGATTATTTCACTATTTGAAAGATATATACATTGTTCCAGATGGGAATAGGCTGTATATTATGTACTAGCGACTCGTTCCTGCTTCGCGCGGGTAGATTTTTTTTTAAATAAAATACAGCCCATGTTACTCGCTGATAATGTAGCTTTCTATACGTGAAAGAATTTTTGAAATCGGTTGAGTAGTTTTTGAATTTATCCATTACATACAAACAAACAAATTTTATCTCTTCATAATATTAGTTTAGATTCAACCCGGGCGAAGTCAGGACAGACCGCTAATCTAGAAATAAATAGAAATACTAATGTCGTACGAGGCAACAACAAGAGACAGCATTCACGATTTGAATTTATTAATTCCTCTTAGCAATGATGAACTTGTAATCCATCACATATATATAAATCTAACTGTAGTCTAACTTTTAATGGGATAGAGTAATTTGACCTTTTAATATGTCAATTTTGTAAATAACGTGACCAGGTTAAATAGTGTTGTTAAGTGATAGAACTTAGTCAATATCGATTCGAATAAATCGATCGACTATAGTCTGACGTGAATTGAATGTATTAAATAATTCGTTTAATTTGGTGCTGACATGGCCCCGTAGCGTCGTCATTTCATAATGTATTTAATAATTCAAATAAATAAATGTCATATTTTATTGTTCTTTTTTTTATTATTTTACCCATTTACCTTATTGCTACAAATATTCATTCAACGCTACCGCTATCTCATGAAAGGAATGATCCAAATAGGAGATTTCGTGCGGATAACGCCGCGTGACAAATGCTACAGACTAATAATAATGAAGTCGACATAGGGGGGCGTCACTATTTAAAAAATTGCAAGAACTGGTTACTCTGGAAATGTCAAATCACTTTATCGAATTAAAAGATGGATTGTGTTCTTCTAAGGTGATATTGTCCAAAAAATAACGAGATGTTTTGAACGTTCATTCCTTTTACGACTTTTCTGATCTGCGTCGGACGATCAACAAAATCTGTTCCAGTCTGTACAAATCGGTTCCAAAATCGCTTCCATGCTGGTTTGTGAGAGAAAACTCTCTTAAAGCAGTATGGAAGCGATTAAGGATCCATACATCTAAAAAAACTAAACCGTTTGTCCGTTTGTCTCTGAATCAAGTTAGGTAATAGAAAGTTGAAAAGCATAACAATCGTTATTAAACACACTTATAACTTATGTGAGTGGTAGCAGAAGCCAAATATGGCTTAGACTGACTTATGAAGATTAAATAGCCAGAGTTTAACTGATGGAAATGTCAAAAGTATCGCATACCTAGACAAAAGTGTGAGGAGAATGACGAGATTTGAGGAGGCAAAAGAAGTATGTAAGGACTGCGATGCTTGGCACTCCGTCCTCTCTGACTACCACATCAGAGATACAGCGTGAGGATATATTATAAGGCTGTATTTATCTCCTTAAATAAAGGTCCATCACCACTATCTTAAAAAATTTAAATTAATGTAGCATCTAACTTGAAGTTTATGAAAAATTATTACAAAAGTCCTTGTTTTAGATCATGTAAAAACAATATTAAAAAATTGGATGAACATTTTTGTACATTACTAAATATTTGGACGTACATAATCTAAAGACCGTCGTCGCCGTCATCTACTACTTAATTTTGTAGTGATAACAGATCTACTTACATTTATTTTAAAAGCCATTAAAAAGTATCTGTCTGATATATCTTTTGTGTTCTTTATTAATGCCTTGTCAGCCTGAATCTTGTTTAATCATTGAGTCAAAGACTCAATAGGCGATGCCAAAGATATTATTATAATAATACTTTTAACTAGGGCTGTCAACTCTTGATTGAATATTTGAAAATCAGGAAGTGTCTATTTATATTAGACCAGTTAATAGTTTTCGAAAAATTAAAAGTAATTAATGAATGAATATTATGAATTGAAAAATAAAAATATTAAATAAAAAGTCACTTCGTATATACAATAATTAAATGTGTTATAATTATAAGAAGTACTTTGATATAATTTTTAATTGTAACGGAAAAATGATGTCATAATCACAGCTGAGGAATTCGAAAATTGAAATACATTAATAAAATAAATAAAACCAGCTGAGCATCGTGTTGGATACATGTCAACTTAGGGTTTCGTAGTAATTTCGAACAAAGTAGTTTTAATTTATTAGATTAAAGTCAAATAAAAAAAGTGCAAATGGATTCAAAATACCCTATTTCTTTTTTGTTCCTCGTTTCTTAATTTAAGTTACCAATTTTACTTTTCTGTGCCAAACAGGTCAAAAGGTTTAAAGATAACATAATGAATGATAGGGATAATTAGATTGAGAAGCAGAAAATTATAAAAATCTTAAAGCCATAATATAATGCAGCCACATTCAAGATGGATGTCAGATCCCCCATGTCGTTAGCTACTTTGATTACGTTTTAAACATTAGTGATTGTATCAACCTCCTAAAACCAATAAGTTCGATCCTTTTAATTTCCAGAAAACACTGAAGATATCAAATTTCTAGGCTCTGTTCAAAATCGTTGACAACCCTATTTCTTCAGATACAATGGTATAAAAATCCTTGTGAAATCATTGCGTCGCAGCACTCCAAACGAAACGAGATCTTGCCTGATAACGATCCTTATGTCAAACCTAACTCTGTATTCCCTGAAGTAGGCTGCTCTCAAAGTGTTATCAAAATTATTTTATTTTTAAATCATAATTACACGCTTCATTTCCATTTATATTTTCCAATGTTTTTATCTTGTTGATCTACAAATACCAAGGAAACTTAATAAAGTCCATTACAAAAAGAGATATGGCAATTAGGCCAAAAAAATTCCTCAACTGTGTGTTGGTTCCGTACGATATTTAAAAAAAAATCGAAAATATTAAAACGCGTTCAAAAAAACACTGAAAAGTACAAAATAACTATTATAAGGATAGGTCTACAACTAACTTCTTTTCTAACTCTGGAGCTTAATGACATACAAGAGAATCATCAATATAAATAAAACTTATAAACAGTTACCGTTATTTGGTGTTGTTTGGTGTATCTTCGAAGTCCAAGCTCCAATACCAGTTAAATTTAAATAGAACCACCTCGAAAGTGTACCCTTTCAAATAAAAAAATAATTTTTGAAATCGGTCTACAATTGACGAAATTATACATAGAGACGAACATGGAACCTCGTCCTTGTTTTGAAGTTGGTTAAAAAAATTGTAAATTACTCAACTTCATCTCTGGAGATCTTTAAGACATAGAATATTATTCCTATGATAAATTTAAGTGAGGCTATTAGTTTTTCACTAAAAATTTTTATAATCTATGTCCAGTAGTTTCAAGGGGTGTGGATGGTCAAATCGAGTTTTAATACCTAATTTCCTGATTTCCTAATGTTAATTAGTACAGCATTCATATTATGTGGATTAACAAGATGTATCGATATGCCAATGGCTTGATTAAGGATTATTTGGACTAGTCTCTTAGTTTGATACAATATTTTTATTTATTATCTTAATAATGGAAAATGATAATAATTTTCATATTCGTGCGTAAATTCGTGCTCAGCAACGTAGTATATGTACTGAAATTAATACGAAATTGAAAAAAACCTCATAGAATAATAAAATTGTCACGTGGACAAGTTGAAAGTGCTTTGTCTCCTAGTCAACTACTGAAATAGGAAAAATAAATATGTCGAAGTATTAGAAGTTAATTTAATATTTTCATGGAATAGTTATAAGCTTTATGATTAATACAATATTTTTGAATGAAACGACTATGTAACCACATTTTCAAATTCATTTTTGACAGAAATTCAGGGACAATAGTGAGACAGAAAATGGTCGATCAACCCCAATATTTCAAGCTTTTACTTCACATACCTAAACTTCTTACCATACATTAATATAAAAATTAATGTTTCTTTGTTTGTTTGTCCTCTATGCGTTTCTAAACCATTCATTTGATTGAGTTATTTAATTTAGTAAAAAAACGCGAACGAAGTCGCAAGCAACGGCTAGTTTTTAATAAAAATCGATAGTGACAAACGGAGTGATCTTACTCGTTTAATGGTTCTGTTTTTTCTTTTGAGGCCTGTAATACTATAAATATCTTTAGACGTAACTAGAGATGCTATCTATGTAGACGTAAGTGAAAAAAAAAAAACAAAAAATGATTGGTGTGCTGTAAAAGAATCACTAAAATAGGTTCACAAATGGCGGGTATACTTACGTATATAAAAAACATCTACCGACGAATCGAACATCTTTTTTTAAAACGATTGAAATACGCTAATTCGTGCCAGTTTCAGCCAAAAAATGAAAAAAAAAAATTAAAATCAACAACAGTTTGAGCATTGCATTAATATACTCAGGACTCGCCGAAAAAATGTAAGTAATACTGAATGTATCCATAACTGAAACACAATGTCCAACATCCTCTTTAATCCATCCTGTATAGAGGAATCGCCTTCACTCGAAGAGCCCTATTTGTCCGGCGGACCCACACGATAACACACCCTAGCTAACGTACCTTTATTCTTATCATTGTCACTTTTTAATGTTATTTTCGCTTTGTAAGGACTTACATTTTGGAAGCGATGTAATAGGTCAGATAAAACTAGATGTTTTTAGTATTATGTGGCCAAAATACAAAAATGAATTCTCATGTTTCTACATGGTTGTCTGTCTGTGTATGTGTCAAATGTGATTTATTATGTCATCTTGATCTGGTCCAATTTTTAGCATTTAGACGTGCATTAGGAGATACAACCCGAAACCAGATATTAGAAATAAAAAAATTAAACAAAGCTTCTTACTCCAACGAACCGGTTTGGCCATTCAAAGAGGTAATTCTGCCAGTCTGCTGAACATCTTAAGCAATGATAGCTTTCTAAGCGACAACTTCGAGGAAGTCTATTATTTAAGATAATGTTTATTTTTAAGTTTGTAAAGATACGTATGTACTGACTTATGTCATAAAGTTAAAGAAAGTATAAATTGGACATATTATTTTAATTTAATTTCCAGTTCCTCCGAGATTACTACGAATCCCTATGTTAATTTAGTACGACACGCCTTGCACGCTCTTAGCCAGTTTCTTTTAAATCTGCGGTTCCAAAACTTTTAGTCATGGAACGCTCAATAAATCCTTTTTATTTTATGGAACCTCATAGCAACTAGCGACCCACCCCGGCTTCGCATGTGTAAAAAATTTTTTAAATTTAAATACAGCACGACTTACTCACTAATAATGTAGCTTTCTATAGGTGAAAGAATTTTTGAAATCGGTTGAGTAGTTTTTGATTTTATCCCTTACAAACAAACTATTAAAATTTTTCACTTTGTAACATTAGTCTAGAATATACCTACTGCTATTTAAAAGAAGAGCACAAATCCTTTATGACAAATATTTGAAATAAAAACGAGTGAACGGATAAATAAAATTGCTTCACTACTTCCTATAAAAACTCATAATATATCTAAAATTGAGCTTTTTAGTTGTATACAACCTATTTAGTACAGAATCAAAATAGTTCAATGTTGCCACAGATGAAAAAATTCTGACGATTCAATGACAAACCTAACACTCACGGAACCCTGTCTTTTACACGGAATATTTTTGTTCCATCCCCCATAACTTATTATTACAACCTGTTCAACTTATATCAAAATAAAAGTCTTTTCACACTCTACATGCGTTACCTTGACAACAGACTACATTGTGATGCATTCAAACTAGCCGAGAGTTGATCGTACAAAGAACTAATGCTACGTGTAGAAGTTCGCGGCTAAACAATAACGCAGCGTTTCTCTCCACTTGTGTGACGAGCCTTTTGTTAAATTGAATTATTGTGAAAAGGTCTGCTTATTGTCACCGTCTTTCATTTTATGACGTAACGGAGAGGGGATATGCAGTTAGATTTATGGATTAACAAGTTTTTAGTTCGTTATTATATTTCTGTAAAACTGTTAAATTGTTATTCAGCAAGTCAAAATAGCGAAAATATTTACTATGAAGTCAAGTATTAAAATAAATAAAATGTATATGTGTAGGTGCTGTTTTCTAAAGCAGTGATTCTCAACCACTGTGCCGCGGCACTTTTGTGTGCCGCCCAATTCTTAGTGTGCCGCCAAATTTTAGAAATGTATATAGTAAAAATTATATTACTTTTTTTATTACTTGTAGTTAATCACTTAATAAACGTACTGTTGTTTTTGTAGTACATATTATTTTATTTTACATTCAAATTAATTATCATAAACTATTTTACACAGTGCATTATAGGTAAGTAAACAACTTTTAAATTTATCTTTTTCTTTGTGTGTGTTCTTTGTGTGTTGAAATCGTTAAAAGTGTCCGCGACAAAACAATGGTTGAAAATCACTGTTCTAAAGAAATGGCGGTCGATCAGCTTATCTGACAATAAATGTGTGCCGCATGTACAGGTGTGTCAGCTTACCCGATTTGGCTCACCGTTTCTGTCCGGGACATGGCATCTAGAGTTACTTATAAAGTAGGTACATGGTAACAAACAAGACAACTAAAGTGTATTTAAAAAAAAGTAAAAAAGATCAACTCAAAGTAACTCATACATTTTTAGTTCATGACTTGAGGAGCTTTCTTTGATACCCACGTAACGACATAAAACTCATCAACTTTCTATTTAACTTCCTGAAACTTTAGCTTAGGCTCGAACGGACGATATTTACAAAATATGACTTCATCACATGAAATGGAACTTCTCAAACTAACATCTAAATGGCATAACATAACATATCTTCACGCTGTATCCCCAACGGGGTAGTCAGAGAGGACGGAGCGCCATGAGTCGCGGTCCTTACACACCACTTTCGCTCTGGCTATTTGAACTTCATAAATCAACGTTGGAAATTATATTAACATATCTAATATTAGCGACTCGTCGCGTCTTCGCCCGAGTATAATTTTTTTTTAAATAAAATATAACCCATGATACTCGCTTATTATATGGCTTTCTATTCATGAAAGAATTTTTGAAATCTGTAAAGTAGTTTTTGAGTTTATCCATTACATACAAACCAACAAAGTTTACCTCTTTATAATATTAGTATAGATTAAGCAATGAAAGAGATAATGCTGCAAGTCTGCTGAGCACATTAAGCAAGGCAACGTTTTGTGAACGGCAACTTTGAAGAAGTGTAAATGAGGAATTTAAGATAATGTGTAGTTTGGAGATTGTAAATATTAACGGTAGGATATCTATGTACTTTTTTAAAATACAATAAGCAATGAAGTGATACGAAGATTGACATGATCGGATGACAGTGTTATCGTAAAATTGAAGAAATGAAAGCTTAGAAGATTCGGGCACATAGACAGAATGAGTGATGAAAGATTGACAAAGACAATCTACAGAGCAAAAGTGAGTGGTAGCAGTAGCCAAGGAAGACCAAGGTTGACATATGAAGATCAAATAGCCAGTGTTAGTTATCGGAAATGTCAAAATTACTTGCAAACACAGGCGAAAGTGTGTAAGAAGAATGATGAGGATTGATGCGGCAAATATGTAAGGACCGCAAATTTTGCGCTTCGTCTTCTTTCACTACCCCATTAGGGATACAGCGTGAGAATTTGTATGTACGTATATTCAATTATAACTGTTCAAAATTTCAACTGTTTACGGCAAGTGGTTTCAAGGAAAACGGTTGTAGCAGACATAACGAATACTTAAGTGATTTCATTGGTATTTCTTTTTTCAATTTTAAAACGGAACACCAAAAAAATATTGTCGAAACCATATCGAAGCAACAACGATGAGACAGCTGCCTCCACAGTACGTATGACACACACTTATTATCGGATGAATGCATAAGAATCACTTAAACATCGTTTTATAGACTTTGATGTCCTCACCTTGCCGTCCTTATACATCTTTGAAATTATTATTTATACGAGGAAAAACATAGATCTGTTTTAAAAGAAAGGCGATATTAATGATATGGAAACCCGACGTCGTGATAAATTGGTGATTCCAAAATTTTAATTACATAGTCAAATATTGCATTTTTGGGTAACTGTATTCGCTTTTATAACAAAGTTCCTCAGGAAATTACTCAATTAACAGAGAATAAATTTAGATTGGTTATAAAACGTGCATTGATTAGACAATCATACTATAAAAACAACGATTTCATTGAAGATAAAACAATAGTTTGGAAATGATCTTCCCTGCACATGCATTTACTGGCTTAATGAAAATATTGTATTTCAATAAACCTTTTGTAAAATGAAGTTGAAAAAATTATACCTGACTGAGTTTCTTGTCGGTTCTTCTATGTCCAGGTTTTCTATTTGAACCGAACTAAAGTAGATTTGATGCCCAAAAATGCCTTGTAATTGGGTTTACTTGAATAAATTGATTTGACTTTGACTTTGGATAAGCTAATCGACCGCCATTTTGTTAGAAAAGAGCACACATCTGTATTTTATTTGATACAGGATGTCTGAAGTTATAAAGTCTACAGCCAAAATGTGGTTCTGTTGCGCATTGATTGTTGGCTATTTCGAACAGGAATTGGCGTCACGTTATGTATGTGTGTGTTGTTTATATGTCATATAAAATTATGTGTACAATCGCAAAAACATAACAGTTACAATATTTTTTCTTAACAAGCGGAAATGAGCCAATATTTCTATAACAATATTAATGTTTTCCTTATCATATACTTAGTTATTTTTATCTGAGTGCCACGTTAGAACTGGTTTCACGCATTTTTACACAATTTATAGAGGTAAATATGGAATCATTGCTTACATTATTGCGTATATATAATATTTATAACAAAATATTTACAATAACAATGTAGTATTAATTGATGTATACAATTGAAGTTTGAAAGTTTAAAATTTTCTAACTTATTGAAAGACATAAGTAAATGTGTCGATTATACATTATTACTAGCTATCGCCTGCGATTTCGTTCTCATAGTCTTTTATTAATAAATCAGAAATTAAAAATATTCATCACAATCTAGTGAATGATTTAGGAACGCATACGGAACAACCAAATAAAAAACATTCATTTTTATTTATGTAGACTACGTTTTTAAAATGACCTATGTCCTTCTTCAGGTTTCAAGCTACGGTACGAACGGTATAGCAGTCCATAAAATACGAACAAATAAACACTGATTTTTATATATGAGATAATGCACAAATCTTCTAGAAGCGTGTTTGACATGTATTAATTACGATTCCACAGCAAGTTTTATAAATTAAAAAGCGAGTTCAAAATTCGATTTTGTTTCCATCTTCATCCTTTTTATGTATTGTATATTTTTGTCTGCGTAGTCGAAAAATATGGAAGCGTTGGATATGGATTTCGTTAGATCTCCTATCGAGCTCATCACATGCACCATCGCTTAACCTTAACTATTGGTAATATGTACCCACTAACACATTCTGAACATACGTAAATAACTGTCCTCGCGTTGTATCCCTAATGGAGCATTCAAAGAGTACAAAGCACACAAAGAGTGTGTTCGTTTTTATAATAAAATTCCTCAATAAATTATTCAATTAACGGAAAAGAGATTTAACTTGTTATTAAACGCACACTGATTGGAAAAGCATACTACAAAATTAGCGATTTCATTGAAGACACAACAATAGACTGGAAATAATCCTCTCTGCACATGCATTTACTGGCTTTATGGATATTGTGTTTTAAATAACTATTGTTGAATGATGTTGAAAAAATTATACCTGACTGAGTTTCTTGTCGATTCTTCTCAGTGTCCAGGTTTTCTTTTCGAACCGAATTGAAGTAGATTTGACGTTCAAAAATATCTTGCATTTGGATTTACTTGAATATATTGATTTGACTTTGATTTTGACACCAAGTATCGCGATCTCATCTTTCTTCTCACACAAATTCGCCGATATATGCTAATGCTTTTGACATTTCCGTCAGCTAATGTTCCGGTTATTTGATCTCTATAACTCAGAGGTATTTCTCGGCTTCTCTTACTACTCGTTATCTGAATCGAGGCATTGTAACACGAAATGCATCGTTGCATTACTATGAGTATCATGTTTTCGATTTCAGAAACTTGCAAAGTTTGATAACTCTATTACAATGGAGTGTTCAGACTAGCAGTCAAATAACTTAAACAACGAATCAAAGTTTAATCCAAATCTCTACATTTCTCATTACCTAACTATTACACACTAAAAAGGAATTTTAGATATGCTAATTCACGTCCGAAAGGTATTTCGTTAGCTTTTAGGGAACTTTATCTCAAGAGGAAAAAAAAAGTCTTTACAAAGTAACTCACACGCCTTTTCGTTTGTTCATCCGTTATAGTGAATTTTAGAAGGCATGTAATGTAGTATCGCAAATTATGGCATAGTATTCTCTGACACTAATTTATATTTTTTTTAAATAGCGCATCAAACAATATATTTGGAATAATATACAAAACAGACAATTCTCTCTTTCCTTTTTCGAATAACTAACACTGGTTTTAATAATTAATTGGCAAAACTTTCAACCAATTTATAATGCTTTGGACTTACCAATTACCACTAAGCGATAACCATTAGCGAACATAACTTATATGTCAAAGCATCGAGATGTTTGTTTTCACTAAAAGACCCACCTAGTAAATCTGTTCTTATACATCTTTGAAATTATTATGTATACGAGGAAAAATATACTGTTTATAAAGAAAATCAATATTGGTGGTATGGAAACCCGAGGTCGGGATAAATTGGTTATTCCAATTTAAGTAACATAAGTCAAATGTTTCATTTTTGGGTAACTGCATTCGTTTTTATAATGAAGTTCCTCAAGAAGTCACCCAATTAACAGAAAATAGATTTAGATTAGTATTTTATAACTAACATTACATTGTAAATTGTACTGTAAAAAAACGATATCGTTGAAGATAAAAGACTAATCTTGAAATGATCTCTGCACATGCATTTACTGGCTCTCTGAATATTTTATTTTAATAAACCTATTGTAAAATGATGTTGAAAAAATGATACCTAACTGAGTTTCTTGTCGGTTCTTCTCAGTGTCTAGGTTTTCTCTTTGAACCGAACTTTAAGATTTGACGTTTAAAAATACCTTGTAATTGAGTTTACTTGAATAAATTGATTTGATTTTGACTTTGACTTTGTTTTACTTCAGTAAAATCAAAGCATTACTATGCTACATGACGCTCCATGCTACGAGCACTGCTACGCCACAGGCGCTACGCGTCTACTAACAAGCTGTTCTACGTTACGTCCTACGAGGCTATGCTACGATCGATTTTTAAGATAAAATATATATGAAAATAATATTTATAGTCTTATCTTTAAGATTAGTCCTTTTATAACTACACATCTACCCTCCATATCCATTATTACACAAAAAGGTACGCTCAAAACCGTACACTCCATTGATTTCCTTATAAAAATCTATCTGAACCTTTACGAGGTAACAAGGTATGAATATTTCTCTTGAACCCTTTTCTATCGATACACGATTACACACCAATATAAAATAAATACATTTAACACGAAAAACCAAATTTATTGGAAATATTGCTAAGTATCTAATAATTCGAAATAAACCCTGGTCAAGCTCGGCTTTCTCACAACTTTCTCAAACAGGTTTTGGGTATGAGTGCGTGCAATTTACCTAAGTTTTGTATGAAAGGTGTCTTTTATCCGGTTTTCCCTGGAAAAAAATTATGCATATTGTATTGTATTTCTTATTATGTGGAATTAACATGAAAAGTTCAACAAAATTACGAAACGAACGGTAACATTGTTTCTTGTGTAGACTATGTGCAAATATTGTCCCACTGTTAGACATATTTTGTATACCTTTCTGTCCTTTGTGAGATTTGCCACCTTTACAAGACTTTGTGTCTGTAAAATTACTCTTTGATAATGTTTACGTAAAATAAAGCAATTAATAAATTCGCTTGCATATTTTAATGAATGTTATATCTGCATAATTGTGAAGAACCACAAAGGTAAAAAATAAAGGGATACCAACAAAAGAATTAAAATGCTAATTTACACTTTCCTTGTGTTTTCTAATTGTCCGGTTGCAACATCTTTGTAACCCGACAGCCGGATGAAAATGAAATTACCGACGGTAATGTATTAAAGGGTGCAAACAGGCACGCATTCTAGCCTCAGATTTTACGGGTTATAATTATAAAAACATATTTTGTACAAAGGAGTGCTTATACAAAGATTATATCCTCCCTATGTATACCTATCTTTCGCCTCTTTAGCTCTCATCACTCTCCTCACACACTTTCGCCTAGGTATGAGAGTCCTTTTGACATTTCGGTCGACTAACACTCCGCATATTTTATCTTCACAAGTCAGCCTAATTCTGTCTCTGCTCTTGCTACCACTCATTTTCGTTCTTTAGATTCTCTTCGTCAGCTGTCGTCACTCATTCTTCCTATGTGCTAGAACCAACTAAACACAGCCGAAGTTTGTGATTCTATTTGAATGTCTTAATTTAAACCGAGATTACTGGTATAAAAACTATTTAAAATGGTATTCTCAAAACGCATGTTATCTATATGTTAATCCATTTTTATAAGAAAAAAATTAAATAATTGGTATTTAGGAAAAAATAAAATTTCACGCGCCCCACGATTTTTTAAACTGTTTTATTAGCCTTGTAGCTCTAACTACAAGATAGCTAGCTCTAGATTAACGAGGCGAGAAGGCGAGGAGAGAGGCGTAACAGACACACAGATATTATATAATATGTATCAATTACAACAGCGACAAGAGAAACTTCAATTAGGCTAAGTTTAGCGGACCCTTACCCACTTTTTGCCAAAATTAATAACACATTTTGAAACTGAAATCATAAAATACGCTGTACCCAAACTTGACCTGGTTATAATAAAGGACTATTTAATTGTTAACTGAGCAAACAAATGAATTGTCTACGGTTTCACAAAACCGTAGCGAGAAACTTTGTTGTACGGATAAGGTTGTGGATTGTGATTGTGACTTGTGACACGTTACAGCCACTATACATAGACGTATTAATAATAGATACAGACATATTTTCAGGTTGTACCTTAAACTGGGTGGTGAGAGAGGATGGCGTGCCAAAAATGTCTTTACATACTTCTTTAGCCCCTCGAATCTCATCATTCTCTTCACACACTTTTGTCTAAGTGAATGTTTTAGACATTTCCATCGACTAATACTCTTCTGGCTATTTGTTCTTCGTAAGTCAGCTTTAGCTTTTCTAAGCTTCTGCTATCACTGACTTTCGCTGTGCAGATTTTTTTTGTTAACCATTCATTACATTGTAATAATAATTTTAATAAATAAAAGTGACACGTGAAAAAGCGGAGATTAAAGTAGAAAACCGCTAAAGTACATGTCAATGCGCCTATTAAGAGTATATTAAGAGTATGCAGACTTTGGCGTGTTTTATGGCTTGGATCTCCATATCTAAGAAGACTGAGAGTTAGATATTTGGATACATACAAGTTTAACTATGTATCTTGAAATCCTTAAACGTGGAAACATGATTGTATAAAACAATCTCGATGAAAAAAGTTCCAGAAAAAACTTTATTTTTCACAAAGATTCAGTTGTACCTACGAAATTCTACAGAATTTTAAAATGATGTTTACTAAAAGGGATAGGTAATTATACATACTGTTGTGTATGCATTAATGTCTACCTACCTACCTACTTACTTAATATGTAGATGATAGCTATGTACGCGTATCTGCGACTACGCCGTGTACTATATAATAAACCAGTGTGCTACCACCACCCGGCGTTCGTTTCACTTGTCTGTCCCGTTTGCTTAGATATAACACATACATACATACATATCTTCACGCTGTATCCCTAACGGGATAGCCAGAGAGGACGGAGCGCCAAGCGTCGTAGTCCCTACATACCTCTTTCGCTTCCTCAAATCTCATCATTCTCCTCACACATTTTCGCCTAGGTATGCGAGTGCTTTTGACATTTACGTCTGTTAACACTGGCTATTTGATCTTCATAAGTTAGCCTTGGTCTTCCTTGGCTTGTTTTACCTCTCACTTTCGCTCTGTAGATTTTCTTCGTCAGTCTTACATCACTCATTCTTTCTAAGTGCCCAAACCATCTAAGCATTAATTAAAAGGTAATTATAATATCTCGAATCCCTAAAATCAGTATTTTAAATGGTAATCTATTCTTCTTGCAAATTATAATTATGTGCAAACACAAATGTTGAGATTTCTCCGAATTAAATGATCTAATGGCAACTGCCGAAAATCAACTTTATTGTTTTCGCTATAGCCGGTGGAGGTAATTAACAAATTCGATCGCACTGGACCGCATAATTTAAAAAAAAGTAGAAATAAATAAAAAAAATGATTCCAATACAAGTGTATTTTACAGTACCGATACATATATAAAAAACAAAAAATTAATAATGAATGCATAAGTATATATTCATTATTAATTTTTTGTTTTTATTCCTATTTTAGGGGATCAATTTTCAAATTTCAACTCGGCAAGTGTAAAGATAGCGAAATAAACAGTTAATGACATGCTTACAGACAGACAGATGTGATGATACTTTTAAGGGTTCCGTTTTAGCTAAACAGACCTAAAAAATCTTAAAAGGTTCAAATTCCAAATCAACTCTTCAATTTTTTTTAATTATAAACAGACTTTTAAAATGACACGTTAAATTGATTTGAAACTATTTATTTAACACTAGACAACTTCGATGGCGCAGTGGCTTAGGCGTTATGTCTAAGCGTGGAAGGATCCGTGTTCAATTCTCGGCTGGGTCAATTTGCGAAACGAGCTTTTCTAGATTGTTTCGGGTCTGGGACTACCGGGAGACGCCCCCAATAGTCGTCATCTGTTTCTCATAGCACAGGAGGTCTACTCTCGTACTCGAAAACGAAAAGTTTCCCATTCGAAGGAAATTCAACCGAAATTTCATAAATGACGCTACTCTAGTTCATTTGCGGATTCGCAGACGAATTTCGGATTCACAGACAATTTTCGTGAACGAATGAATTTATAAAAATAGTGAAGGTGTTTTTACATATCATTTTTTGTAAAGTTACGGTTTTTACTTTAAGTTAAATATTGTTTAAAAAAATGCTTAGTTTTTAATTTTAGACATTTGACAATAATTGTTACAACGCGTTTCATCGTTTAAGTGCAGCAGTACACCATTATTTCTAAAAAGTTTAATTTTTAACAAATTCTTAGTATTTTATGGTTGTGTAAACATAAAATACCTTCTTGACGATATTATCTGACCAATTTATAATATATTATTCTTTGGTCAGAAATGATGAATATTACATGTCAATCAAAATTATTCGTATTTACAAGAAACAATGTTTTTAGTTTTTCGCACTGAGTTTTGAAAAAGCTATGCGACTACGTCGTAGATTTTGTTGCCCAGAGTCGTATAAGTCTGCAATATATTTATTTACAATATTTCAATTGCGCACAATTACTCCATTGTGAATACAAAAATTAATTGTTTGTGTTAGCTTTCGTTTATGTTAACTGCTAAGCACCTAACAGGCAGTTATAACATTTTTAGCTTATGGTTTTATTTCATTTCTCAATCTCTGTTTCGTTATTGAGTTAAAAGTGTTCGTTCCGAGTGCACGTTTATTTCAATATAATAAAAAATACTACTGTCTCATTTCATTTCATATAGTTCGCCTCGTCAAATCTCAACATTTTCCTTACACAATTTCGTCTAGGTATGCGAGCGCTTCAGGAAAAATATAGTTGTAATACTTATCCACGAGTGTTATATGAATGAATTAACAAAGGAAATATAACAGAGAATGGATACAAGCATCCTCTGCGAAAGAACTGTCATCTGTTGTCTAGGCAACCCACCCACTTGTCTAGCATGGTGATAATAAAGAAACGAACTTTCTCTACACTGTATTGTTTAATAAGAAATTTTTAACATATTGCTAGATCATATAATTAAAATATTTGACAATATCAAAAAAATAACAAAAATATCTAAAAAGGACAAATAGTAGAGCACTAAGTATCAAAAAGACACTTAAAAGGCGTTAAAGAAATAATTACACAGATGCGCCATATGTATATATTATTTATAATAGAGAAAACCATATAATATCTAATATTGTAGACTAGACTAAGGTCTCATCAAACAAACATTTGTCTCAGAAAAATGACGTAAAATATTTTATTTATAACAGAGCAAACATTATATAATATCCAATATTGTACACTAAGGTAGTGTACTCAAATACTGATCACATCACATGAATGTTTGTCTCAGAGAAAGCAACATAAAAATAAGTTGGCCAGAATATTTAATAATATTTAAATAATATTTAAAAAATTGTGCTACATATATATATATATATATAATACTACTACAATACTACCTTTTTACTAACACTGAAAAGTAGTCCATATCTCATGTTTTTCTTATAAAATATCAACGCCATGTTAATAACCAAATAAATATAATGAATGTAAAAATAAAATGTCAATAACTCAAAATAAAATGTTAAAGTCTATGCAAATTCGCTAAACATTAGACAACATCGGTCCTCTAATACTGTAATTATAATATTAAAACAGGGTATGTAATATTTTAATGTCGCTTATATATGTATATGTGTAACGAGTAGTTAAGTACATCACATTAAAATAAGTGTTCACTTTTCAGATTTTATGAAAAATATACAGTAGGAGCAGACAGGATGGTGCACAACCTTCATATTCTGTAGCTCAAGCTCTGCAGCAAAATTATTCCTTAGGAATAAATTAAAGTAGCACTTTATCATCATTTTAACAACAACACATTTCATTTAAAAATAGGGTCTCCTTTTTCTTGAGGAACTAAATGCTCTTCATTTAAGATTGTTACTATTAAAACTAGATTGAAATACAAGGCTTATTGTAGTTAAAACTATTTCATAATAATACATTTAAAGACAATAGGTGATGTGAAACAGCATATTATGCTTTTACTTATATTTTTAAAGCGAAATCTGAGTTTCGTGTAAACATAATTTAGCGAGTTTAATCTTTTTTTACTTAAGTAACAACAACAACAGCTAACAAAATATAGCTATTATTTTAGAAATGTAAACAAAAATTAGTATCAGTGAAAGATTATTCACTTATACCACTGGTTCCCAAACTTATTTTGTCTACTGAGTCGAGAGCTCATGCAGTCGTTGTCTAAGATGCCTCCTAGCTAAATGAAATTACAAATCACCCCCCAGGCCTCTACACAACGCCCCCATTTTTTTTCTGGGTCTCTTACTGCCCCCTTTTAGGCCTGCAGCGCCCACAAGGGGGCGTTATCGCCCACTTTGGGAATGGCTGACTTATACGAAAGCAATTGCTTTGAGTAAGAGCTTATACTAACTACAATATTGCTAATGTTTATGCTAAATACTTCGATCATTTGTGATCGAAGGCTAAATACTAGAAGCAATTGCTTTTATTTTATTCACATCACTTATTATATATGTTTGTAAATGTTAACGTTTAAATATGTACAGCTTTGTTAGTATTATAATAACTTCAAAGTAGTATTTGGTAGGCATTACCTAGCTTACGTATTACCAACACAAGGGGACAGTTCGATTAATATAAAACTCCTTTTATTTGTCGAAAATCTTTTCCTAAATAGATGTCGATAAACTGAAGCTGTTGACAAAATCACAATTCAGCTGAATGTATTGTATTTTGCTATATTGCGCACATATTCTATCTAGTCTCAACTTGAATCGGATCCATTTGTGAAATGTTGAGTATTGTTGCCACGAGAATTTACGTCGGAGAGCAGCGAGACATTCTCGCATTTGACCGCCATCTTGAACATTTTGAATATTTGTCGCGGGTTATTGGACAATAGCATGTTTAGAAAACAGAGCGTTTTGTATAGGAATTGGTCAGTTTTTTTTCAGGGCTGTCCAAAAACTAAATATGAAATCGTCGCGTTTTTCGATTGTTCTTTAGACGGAACTGTTCCTTAGACGGAAAAACGGAAACTTTATAAAAGATCCGTTTGTCTGTCCATTTGCAACAGTCAATTTTCTCTAGAAACCATGTGATTTACATAGGTGGGCTGAGTTTAATCTACATATTCTGCACTAGTTAATATTTCAAAACATATAGGATATATAGGAGAATTAAATTAAACTAAAACTAAAATTTAGTTATTCTAATTATTACTAACAAATACGAACCTATGATATTTGAATAAATAAATTATTATTAGTATATAATATTATAAACTAATTAAACTTTGGTGAGTTTTTCTGCGTATGCCTGCGAAGGTTTCTGAGTTTTTTTTTGTTCATGGCATGTGACGAACAGATTAGGGCATTTGCTAATGTCACGTATTAATGAATATAATACATGAAACACGTTCGAAGTAAATTCGTTTTCTCTTCTCGTAAAACTCTTCCAGTAAAGTGATAGTAGGCTTTGCTGAAGTTATAAAGAACTTCTTAGAAGAGGCTACACATGTTCATTTAGACAGAACTTTAAAACAAAATGTACTATCAATTTTGTACTTTAAAACTCCCAAAAATGTAAAAAAATAGAAAATCAAAATAAAATGACAGCGTCACTTCTTGGTTTCTGAGTTATTTAATTGAGTAAATAAAAGACTACGCGAACGAAGTCGCATGAACAGCTAGTAATAAATAATGAAGAAACAATAAATACAACAGACAATACACACCTATCATCAGGTCTCAAACTAGGGCATTTCTGTTACTAGTGTGTTACTGTTATGATGTCGATAAGAAAGTGTTAGATAATAACAGACTTCTTTTGCCATTTAACAAGTTATCGTGGCTCAGGATACTTAGTAGACAGGCAGCATTAGCTTTTTACCTTAAACGGTCCTGACTAGTCAGATAGATGGACACACGGACAACGAAATGGTCTTCTTATAAAGGTTCTGTTTTTTCCTTTCGAGGTAGGAAAGCCTAAAAATCAGACCAGGAAATTGTACAGGCGCAAGTAATACACAGACAGATGACAGTAACAGATAGTAAGAGATGTGAATCTAAAAAGTCGACTGACAGTCACCAATTGTATCACCAAATTATAACTGTTTCAGACAAGTGTTAACACGGACCAAGGAACATATTAGACGGAGTCATAATAAGTTACCGCTCTTACCACCGTGTGTCAAACTAATTATCGTGTCTCTTTCTATCTCATTGAGCGTAACCACGAGTGAAACAGTTAGCTATAGAGCTATAGTAAGTATGGCAACCTCACACTGTCAGTGTAATTCACGTCAGCTTATGAGTCAGTCATGAAATAATTATTTGCAAAATACTCGTAGATCTTAAGTGTTTTGGATATTAGTATTCACAAAAATAAAAATGTGTAATGTTCAGCCGTGTATCGTACTTTGACCTTCTCTAGTCACGCACATTAGTAAAAATCTAGGAACTCGGTCAACAAAAAACACTGAAAAGTATAAAATAACTATCTTTTACTAATCAAAACCCAAGTATAATTAAAATAACTTTATAAATACGATACACATACCTATATAATTAAATTTGACAGTTCCTGAAGTCGGTGCCAAGCCCACCAAACTAATAGACTTTATGTTGTTGCACATTGATTTGGCACCGACTTCAATAACTGTCAAATTTAATTATATGGGTATGTGTATCGTATTTATAAAGTTATTTTAATTGTACATGGGTTTTGATTAGTAAAGGATAGTTATATTATACTTTTCAGTGTTCTTTTTGAAGGCGGTTTAATTTTTTTTAATATTTTTTTTTATTTCTCCCTTTTGAGTGATGTTGACCTAAATAAATATCTAGGGCAGTTCTGGAATTAACTTCATTCTAATTCCGGAGCGCAACCATATACAAGAGAATCATCAATATAAATAAAGGTTATAACCAGGTCGCGTTATCTAGTGTATCTTCGAAGTCTAAGCTCCAATATCGGTAAAATTTAAATGGGACCATCTCTGAAGTATTATCTACCAAACGTAAAAAGAATTTTCGAAATGGGTTCATAAATGACGGAATTATGAGGTAACAAACAAAAAAAAAACAACATACAGACGAATTGAGAACCTCCTTTTTTTGAAGTCGGTTAAAAAGGACACCGTAAGGACACGCTTTAGAGCAAATTCTATGTCCACTGTGATACTCGGTCCAAGGGTGTTATCAAATGTCAAATAATGAATGTCAAATAGTCACCTAGGCAAACGGCTGTGACAGACAAACGAACAGAAGACACTGAGGCGATTCCATCGATCTAGTGTTTTTTTTGCGAATTTCTTATCAAAACGGAAATAAATGTTACAAAAAGGTGCAAAAAATTAAAACTTGAGTACAGCTTTGATAAAATTAGCAAAAAGGATGAAACAATTGCACAGACGGTACAGTAGATAAAATACGCACCAGTCCATAAAATACGAACAAACAAACATTAATTTTTATATGTTAGAAGATGTACAAGAAACAAATGAAAACAATGATACCCGCATAACTTTAATCTGTCTAGACTAGACATTGTAACTGTAAAAATATTACGCTTATTTTACATAACTAGCTATTGGCCCGCAACTTCGATATTTAAAAATATGGCCTATGTGCTTTCCCAGGGTTCAATATATCTTCACACCAACATCAAATTCGGTCAAACAAAGCTCATTATTAATTTCTATCCACAGTCTTATGGTAGGGCATTTATATATGCTTGTATATTACGTTAAGTAGTCCTGTTGTCTAGCATGTATAGGATCTACTGTATTTACATATTATGTCGAGCTGAGTGTCAACATTGAATATGCGTTGCTTAGTTCGCTGTGGAAGTGGTTCGCAGATCAACACCAACTGTTACGTGAACTTTGAAAATGACTTTTTTGTTAAACAATCAATGCAGAGGTAAATGCACATACTCATAAAAAATTTGTTGAGGGCTACAGAAGAGATGAATCTCTTAGATTCATCTAAAAGCTTTGCTTGTTACGTAAGTTATAATTTTTCTATTACGTACCTATTTCTAGGTACCTTCTAGGTACGTATCTATTCCTAGGTCAGAATAAACATCGTCAAAATAGTGATGCACAGTGAAAAGAGTGTTTTCATTTCTCTGTTTACTTCCGCTGAGTTCCTTCACTTGACAAACATAAAATATCTGATTTTTTTTGGATTTTTTTTTAGAACTTCAAGCCTGAACATTCATATTATTTTGTAACAAACGCTGGACCTAAATAAGATCACCTGACTGGCCAGCTAATGAGTTTAGGTGTACAGTTATTCATAAGTTTACTAAAAGTCAAAGGGATTTTGTTCTATCTGTTAGGGTCATATCTGTACTACAATCATCATTGTTCGTATCTAAGTTTCTCCAACTCGCCTTGCTATCTTCATGAAATATTTGTGATATTTCATTTAAGTTTTTGTCATAGGATCAAAGAACAAATACTTGTTTCAAGTTTATCGTACACTGTGTAATGCTCTCAACATACTTAAAAATACTAATATATTAATTATTAATGTGCAACAAAATCCATATCTCAATGTAAAATTATTAAATTATAATATTATGTTACTATCAAAAAACTATAAAAACTGTAAGTTTGTTGACACGAGCTCATTAAAAATGAGTTATAGGAGCGATGTTTACTTAGTCATTATGTTTCAAGTTAAATGTAGAAATAGATAGCATAACTTACAACGGACAATTTATAACAAATTTTAAAAACACGGCAAAACAGTCGACAGTCAAAAAACCAGAAAATACAGTGAAAAAAGGTACGATCCCATACTACCTCACGAAGCAAATTGCAAAAAATAAATTACAACAGGCAAAATTATTCCATGATAGGTACTTTTTCTGACAGAAAGAAGGGAACCATACCGTATTATTTCAAATTAATACAAAACAATGGTAATAAAAATGTTGATACGGAGGCATCTACTTCTGCTTCTTTTCGTAGCTAAAAAGAATAATAAGATCACTCTCTTGCATCAGAACATCGCGGGTATATTAAATAAAATTGACATGTTCGAATAGACATTACAAGAATTGACTGAAAGAAAAATTAATAGCGACATAATTTGTTTGACAGAAACTTTCATAAAAAATGGTTCTGAATGTAATTTGAATTTCAATAATTATAATCATGTGACTTATTTTACTAGACCAAATCAACGCAGAGGAGGTACTTCTATTTTAATAAAGAAAGAGTACGAATCTATTTCATTATCTAAACTTGTCACAGAAATAGAGCCATTAGCCTTTCACTTCGAGTACTGTGCTGCTGAAATTATTTGTCAAAACTTAATTATTGTTTGCTTATAGACGAAGATCCCATGGACTTTTTGGTTAAATGAAAAATAACAAGCCGACACTTACACGGTGTACGACGGCAACCCGGATCGCGATATTTTTCAAAACCGTTTGTACGCCGTTTAAGGGGGAGAGTTGAAAAATGTGTTATATGATAACACAAAACGCAATTTTTGCTAACAAGCCGAAAATGCGATATTCGTAAAGATATCAAAAAGTTTTGTTCTGAAGGTGCAAGTTTCGGCCGGTTTGAAAGTGTGGCTGAGGCTGTAGATTGAATTTAGGATGTCACCTGAAACTTGATATTTTCTAACAAGCCGAAATTTATTCTAATGTCATGCTCTTGTCACAAGACACCTATAAAAAAAATATCGGCTGAATCTTAATCATCCTTATTCAAACTTAATCATCCCTATGAACCAATTTTCGGCTTGTTAGACAATTTTAAGTCCCTGCTGTAGCCCTAAATTTGTCGGTACACACTGTTCCCCACGTTAGATTCAGCCGATATTTTTTTTATAGGTGTCTCCCCGTTTACTTTCCGCCGCGATTAGCCGTTGCGCCACGGAGGTCGTCAAAACAGTAAGTATTATGCTTCACATTTTTTAGTAGATTAGTATACCTTGCTCATGGCATCACGTCAGTGATAGTTGGACTAATGATTAAATGTGTCTCGAGAAATACGGATACTCTATAGCGATTGTTTCTATTCTTTGTTCCAAGGTTTCGCTGAAGTTGTCGATAACTTTTTTCACTCATGTAATTACTACTATCAAAATCACTTAACTATTCGAGATGACAGTATCGCATGTTATGAAGTAATTAATGTACACTAGGCTTTTCTCACATTTCTGTATAGTTTCCTTAAAGACTCGCGTAAATTAAGGTGGGTCTTACCGTAACAAATCGCTGTTACATTAAACCCGATAATTCAGTTTCAATATTTTATACACGGATTCCATTGCTTTGAAATCGTACATTTATTGTGATGCGACTCTCTGACATCCGCAGTACGTGACAAATATGTGCATTTTCAGATAATGCAGACTTATTATTACGCATATTTTAATAGACAAAGCATCAAGTCACGGCAAAAATACACCTTAACGCAACTTGTATAATAAATAGAAATAATTAACTTCTTTAGTCCATTGAACAAATACTGAACAACAAACGGGAAATTAATGAACACAATCAAAATTGCTATGCACTGTGGCACGAAGCGTCCCGCTTCGTTATTTAATGAATGTTTCGCGATGCGATATGCTGCAGCTGTAATGTGGTCGACCCTTAAGACTACATAATTAATAACATTCATTTAATAATACTCGAAGATCGGTGTTGTCTCATTTGGTTATGATACAGTGAGATTCATGTTTGAAAAACAAGGAATTCCAAGTACTTCGAAGCAAATGCATTTAGCTTTAGGTAATGTTTATTTGTACCGAGTGAGGTAGTTTTAAGTATGTTTATTTGTACAGATTTTAATATTTTGTACACGAATCATATTTCTAATAGCCCACAGAAAGCACGATGACACATGTAGCAAATCTTCGTGGAATAAAAATAGTGGGTACCTACTTAGTCCAATTGAATAGAGCATTTATAATATTATAATATATATGTATTTTTTATAATAATAATTCTCCTGACATTTACACAAATCGTGTGACCCCAAACTAAACACTAGCCTTGTACTATGTCTCACACAACGAACTCTGAGGGAGCTCCCAGTGACATAGACTACAAGCCGATTTCTGTGACCGGCGATCGAACCTATTTATTTTTAAGTATGCGACTCTTTCTGAGTTTCATATTTACACCCTTTGCAGTCGACACTTTGGGACCCTAAAGCCCATCGACTGGTTTCTGATATTTGTAAGAGACTGGTCGAGGTTTCGGGGGACTGCCAGGCTGGCAGCTTCTTCCGCTAACGAAACACTGGCTATTTAAAGAGGTAACGCTGCCAGTCTGCTGGACACCCCAAGCAATGACAACCTTCTAAGCGGCAACTTTGAGGAAGTCAATTATTTAAGATAATGTTTAGTTTTAAATTTGTAAAATATTAACGTTAAGATATGTATACGTACTGATCTATGTTAATAAAGTATACCCATTCATTTATATTTGCAATAACAAATATTTTTTTTGAGGATCCTCAGCATAGAACGACTATGATGGACTGATAAGTCAATCAAAGATATACGATAATTTTAGTCTTCCCTAGCTCAGAAGGAAAAATAATAATAATAATAATAACTCAAGAACTATGTGATGTAAACTTGAATTTTGACACAGTTACACTAGCTAATACGTTGAAATTGAATTCTCGAACCCAACTTAATCGTTCCAATTTCAGAACTATAAAGTTTTATTTGAAACAAGCTGGGTCCAGCCTAGGCTTGCCTAACTATAGTTCGGGTCTGTATACTATATACTGTTGAAGAAATATGTAGTACGCAAAAAAACTACATTTCAGTGATCAATCATTTTATAACACCGAAACTAATAACAAACCAATTCCTCACTTTTTTAAATGTATGAACGCGCTTTAAGATTGCTTTGTCCGATGTGTAACTGAACGCGCCTGTCTTGAAATGAAGTTTTGATTTTATTATTTAATAAATTATGAAGTTTTCTGCCTGAATATGGCGTGGAGGGCCTCGTACTGCATGTTGTGAGGTCATTATATCGAGGCCACAGAGCCTGTGTAAGGATAGATGGTGGATTGTCATCCTGGATCGAAGTCTGTTCAGGCGTCAGATAAAGCTGGTGTGATGTCTGCCTGGCTATTCGTGCTGTATTTGGACAGTTGCCTCCAGACATTGAAAGATGTATAAGTGGTATGATATGTGATGGTGCATTGGTAAACTGCCTTTTCTACGCTGATGATGCTGTGCTTATAGCATCATCAGAAGCAGAGTTGCAGAGACTAGTTGCGTGCATGAAAGAAGACTGTGAAGTGAAAGGATTGAATACGAATGCGAACAAAACAAAGGTTCTGGTGTTTAAAAGGGAAGATGTACAGACAGTGTGAAATATGGGTACATGAAAAATGTCTAGAACAAGTGAACGAAATTGTGTATCCGGGGAGTGTGTTTTCGAGGGATGGAAGATATGAGTTGGATGTGGAGAGACGAATAGCAGCAGGCAATAAAGTAAACGGTGATCTGTCCGCATTAGTAGGCAGTGTATATAAATCTAACTCAGTCAAAATGGCCATACACAATGCAGTGTTGGTTCCAACTTTATTGTACGGTAGTGAGGCCTGGATATGCCCTAAAATCGAGTGAAAGTAAGATAAATGCAGTAGAATTGCGATCTCTTAGAAATATGTGCAGTTTCACCCTTGAGGACAAAAAAGGAATGAAAAGATGCGCAGTCTGACGGGGTCGCACGATAGTGTTATTGTAAAAATGAAGAAAGGAATGCTTAGATGGTTCGGGCACATAGAAAAAATGAGTGATAAAAGACTGACGAAGACAATCTACAGAACGAAAGCAAGTGATAAAAGAGGCCAGGGAAGACCAACGCTGACTTATGAAGATCCAATAGCCAGTGTTAGCAGACGGAAATGTCAAAAGCACTCGCATACCCAGGCGAACATATGTGAGGAGAATGATGAGAATTGAGGAAGCGAAAGAAGTATGTAAGGACCGCAACGCTTGGCGCTCTGTCTTCTCTGACTACCATTAAGGATACAGCGTGAAAATATATATGTATGTAGATAGATTAAACAAATCGTTATTGCGACTGACAAAAAAAACTTGTGCATTTTTCTCTTTAATTTCGATAATCTATATTATGAATCATAATCTCTGAATCCCACCCTAATTAGCAACCGAAATATATTATGGTAAATTTTAATTCGAGATCTGTTTTTGGTCGAAACACTTAGCAATTACGGAGACCAAATCATAACCATTTTTTTCTTTTTAAAACATAAAAAAATATTTATAGAGATACCATTACGCTCAAAAACCGCCCAAGAGCAAGTCGCACTTCTTAATTAGCGTTCCGTATGGTCAGTTGTACCAACTGTAAACAAAGTTTGTTGTAGAGCTTTCTCTTCATGTAAACAAAGTGTTAAACATATTGAAATCATGATAATTATCATTTAATCTTAAACATTAAATCTTCTCAATATTCACTATTTTTTCACATGTCTCTTAGATATACTTTTGAAAATAAGATAAAATAAAATGTTGTATCTGTAATCCGTACAATCGTGTCATATTTATGTACTTACATACATTTTTGAACACATGATTTAAGCACTTTTATTTGATACCTTACGCGATAACCTAAAAATATATTTTTTAACTTTTACTTAACTTCAGGTGACGCGCTTGCTCATTTGCCCCCTCTGATATAAAAAAAAGTAAAAATCCTATTTAAACTACGGATTGAGTCGAATAAAAAGCCACCGAAACTAATCCCCGAAGTCGAAACTCAACTTCTGAAGTTCAAGTCTACCACTAAACGTATTTTAATTCCTTTCAGCTGTTTCAAATATCTCGTGAAAAGCTTTAACAGACAGCCAATGAGATACGAAATTGACTCCATATGTTGGCCATTTCTCCAATTTAGGGTAAAATGAAAATATATAAGTACTTGCTAATATTGTCTATATGGAATCCCTGTATTTGTAGTTAATTTTTTTCACGTATATCATATACTAGCAAACCCGGCCCGTTTCACTAGGCGTTACTTTCACTGGCCGTAAAAAACAAAACAAAAAATTCTACTGATCCGATCGCTACCAACTTTACAGGATCACCCGCTAGGCCAATCTGAAGATTCCCTGAAAATTTCATGGAAATCGGTCCAGCCGTTTGGGAGTCCATAAGGAACATACATACATACATCATCTTTTTTATATATAGATTTACCATTGATCGGAATCAGCAAAAAACTTCGCTTATAGTTTATTAAACATCCTCGTAATTGAAGTATAGTAGATTTTTGTCATACCAAGTCAAAGTTAAATGTATGTAGGAATATGTGTGTAGGAATATTTCGTGTATTTCTACTTGTCCTTCAACTAGTACTAGATATTTACTGAATAAAGAATATATGAAAATAAAAATCAATTAAACTCATTGAAATAAGTTAAAAATTCGTTCTCTGATATCGACCTTACGTTTTTCGTTTTTCCAAGTCATGAAATTTTCATACTTTATTTTTTTTTCACTAGATTAGGCGACCTATTTCATTTCCAGTAATATAATAATTAATAACTTAATTAATTTAAATTTTAAGAACGCAAACTCGTAAAATAAATATAGCGTTACCGGCTGCTACTTTTTAAAAGGTGTTGATTCTATTCGGCCATGCAGTTATAAATGTCCGATGAATCCGTACTCTTTTTAAAAGTATTGATTTTATTCGGCCAGTTATAAATCTCCGATGAATCCGTGGAGATTCAACTTCCACTTCCACGACTATCATATTTGTAAACGCTTGTCTAAAGCGACCTTTACATGCTCATATAAGTAAGCGTCACTCTTATGAATGACAACTGCGTGGTCGTTTGCTAAACATTCGTAACTCACTAATATGGAGCAATAAAGACGAAATATCGGACCATCTTATTCACCATAGCTGTTTATTTACACTAACAAATATCAACTCTCGCACGCAATAATCAGTACATAACCAACACTGGACCTGTGTCTGTATATTCCTACAGACATTTCAATATTCATGTAATGGCTTATTGTTCTATTCAGTGGTGTAGCAAAAACAGCAAAAAATCAAACTATAAAACAGAACGCAGTAACCGCAACAGTGTTTAAACGTAAATTATTTTCATTCAAAATAAATGATATTGTCACTCTATAGGTTGAGTGCTCTACGCTCTGTGTCTATCTGGTACGTTTTCACGGTTAAACCGCCGGACCGATTTTCATGAAATTTGGCATGAAGATAGTTTGATACCAGAGGACGGACATAGGCTACTTTTTTAAAAACCTACCCCGAAACGGGTGAAAATGGGGATGAAACTTTGTATGGGAAATGCTAAATCGCTGAACCGATTAAGATTAAATTTGGTACAGAGATAAATCTTATAAACTTTTCAACTTTCGCGTTGCATTATAAAATATCTAAAACGAGAAATTTAACGCGATTACTTTTTTATTTTGGCTTGACGTTACGACATTTATGTAAGTTTATGTGACGAAGAGATAAACCTTTTCAATTACAAAAACATAAATTTCATTTTTATTAAAAATTTACCCCTAAAGGGGTGAAAAGGGGGATGAAACTTTATAGGGGAAATGCTAAACCGCTGAACCGATTAGGATGAAATTTGGTAGGCTACTTTATTTTTCAAAAAATGACATGTGGGTTTTTACATATGTGACGTCATCATAAATCCAATATAGCGGATGTTCCATAATAGGAAATAATTAATTTGTTCAACACCAACAATATGGATATCAAATGAAATTGAATACGCAGAGGAAGGTTTCTGTATATGTGATGTCATCATAAACACCCGATAAAATACCACCCTCTCACAGAATATCGGTGTGAAATAACAGCATCTATTGCTGTTGTGTTTCATTCGGTGAGTGAGAGTGCCGGTGGCCCATCTTTCCTCTCCCCATTCTTTCCCTCTTTCCCTAAAGGCTGGCACCGTACCCATGATTCCCTGGATGTCGCGCGTGTCCATGGGCGGCGGTGATTACTTTCCACCATATGACTCGCTTACTCGTTTGCCCCCTCTTTCATATATAAAAAAAAATCCAATATGGCGGATGCTCCGCGGTAGGAAATAACTTTTTTCAAAACCTCCAATAATATGAGTATCAAATGAAATGGGATACACAGGTTTCTGTACATTTGAGGTCATCATAAATTACATATGGCGGATGCACCGCGATAAAAAGTAACTTTTTTTCAAGACTTTCTTTATCAATATAGGTATCTCGGGTAACCTCACCTCAATAACCCTGTGACGTCACGGAACAATTTCCCACGCGGACGAAGTCGCGGGTACAGCTAGTAATATTGTAAATGCGAATGAATGAATGTGTATATGTCTATCTTCACTTAAATGATTTTATGAGATTTAGTATGAAGATAGCTTGAACCCTGGAAAACGGTATAAACTAGTTTTTTAAATTAAACGCGAACGAAGTCACGATTAACAGGCAGTATACTTTAAAAAGAAACAAAAATAACTTACTAAGTGGGTAACTATGTAAATAACAAAATTAATTTCGCACGTATGAACACATTTCACCGTGTGGGTATTGAGCATGTATATGTTAACGTAATGCAGATTATTCCTATTTATGCTAATATGGGCGTACCCAAGAGGGGGTGGGCAGGGGAAGGCAGCTGTTTTCCCCTGAACCAAGACTGCCACTCTTCGGCACTTTCGCTTCCTTTCACACGTTTATCTGGTTAATATAATCTGTACTTAAGCACCTATGCGATGCATAAATAACATGAACTCAAAAACTACAGGGCAAATCATCCAGCTGTCTCATTAAGTGAGTATTTTGCAGCTCACTATACATTGCCCTGTGCACTATTTGGACTCATTATTATCTTCTTTAAAGTGAGGTATAGTCAAGATCAATTGCCGGCATTTGCTTTGTCGTTGTTACATTCTGCTCAGCTAACAAAAATTACAGTCTCAGATTTCAATATTCGTATCGAAGAAGTCTGTAAATTATGTACTAAAGAGGATTGCGTTAGAAGTCGAATGCCTATGGCGAATCTTTTGGATACACAAGGAGGGGAATCTCGAAAGTTTGGAGATAATATTTGCTTTTGAAATATATACTTAACATGTACCTAGCCTAATAAATGCACATTCATTCCTGATTTGCCCCCTTTCGGCGTTGGATGCGCTCATGTATACTAATATTATAAAGAGACAGAGCGGACTTTGTAAGCTTGTTTATATGTGTAACCGCAGAACCTATTTGAAAAATTCTTTCGCCGATTGAAAGATACGTTATCCAAGACATAACGTATTCAACCTGGGCGAAGTCGGAACGGGCTAAAAGTTATTTAAAAATATACTTTATATTGTAACTTTTCGCATGGATGGACAGATTGTTTGTTATTTTTTACTTACTTTATATACGCACATGCATAATGTATGTTATTGTTATCTTACTAAATTTAACTCATTAGCAATCGAATAACACAACTGTTCTTAAATCATAACATTTAGATTCCCATCAGAAATTGCCTCAGGGTAAGGGATAAAAATATTATAAACATGTTTTGATAACTTTTGTTATAATAATGTTGTTTTCGCTTTTGAAAAACAAGATGTTTGCGAAGGGATTGTTGACTTTACGGGTCATTGTAAGACATCCGTAGCACGGGAGTACTTCATAGTACTTGATAATATAATCAATAGGTTAAACAGCGTTGCATGCGGTCATGTACCGGATGTGTAAACTAATACCAATATGTGAGAAAAAACACAGGACATTTCGTGCTCTTTCGACTCAGCTATGATAAATAGGTACCTAATCTGCGTAGATTAGGTACCTATTTCTCAGGCGAACTACTCAATAAAACACCACGTTAAGACAAAGATAATGTGCAAACTACAGAAAGCTCTCACTAAAAATTATTGGGTAGGTAATTAGAAATTAAATAATGGCAAACGATCCGTCGAAGAAATGCTAACGCACCGGACGCTGTAGTCTGATATACTACCAGCGCCAGTCCCCCCGACATTCCGTTAGTGCGCATCTGTTCCAAACCGGAAGTCGCGCTTTGCTGTGGTACAGTTTTTTTTTATATGACAAACTAACAAGCAAGTCACCTGATGCCCATGGACACCCGCAACGTCTGGGTAGTCACGGGTGCGTTGCCGGCCTTTAAGAGAAGGCAGGAGAAGGGGGGAGATGGGCCACCGGCACTTTCACTCACCAAACGAAACATAACAACAGTAGATGCTGTTATTTCACGCCGATATTCTGTAAGAGGATGCTATTTCACCGGGGGAGCTGTCCCATTTCGTGCTGCAATGCAGCATGGCTCTACCAAACTTAGTCAAATGAGTGCCTTTTATGATTTCCATCGACACATATAATTTCTTATACTAACGAAAAGACTAACGAGCAAACAATCCACATTACTTATTATACAATATAAGAGCTAAGAAAGCACTTCAAATTCCAAATGCGTTGGTAGGCTGAAGGATTAAGATGTGCCTTTTGCGTAAGAAATTTCACCGGTCCTCTTACTCTTCACATATACAGTACAGTACAGGCACTGCATTTTAGCGTCAGAATTAACGAGCAAGATGGTGGTAGCGATCTAAACGAACCCCGCACAAAATCCTACCTTTCCGGACCACCCGAAGAACGTCGTGATTTGAAAAGTTGTTCGTTCGTATCACAGTCGTTAATGGAGCTCCTGTACAGTTATTTGCAGTTTTAAAACATTTGTTATATCACATTTTATTACAAATTATTATTTAAACGATAAATTGATACTGTGTTATATGAACATTATTTAACAAAAAAATGTTACGTGACAAATTGCAAGACGATAGCAACTTTTATAACATTTATTTGGACGTAAGCGTGAATTGAGGAGGAAATCAAATTTTGAACTGTTCGTTCTCAAAAAAATCATTTAAATATCCGTCTACACGCAAAATCTCCAGGTATTCTGTTGCACTGTATTTTTCTTTCGCTTTCAGTGCATCTAGTATGCATCTAGTAGCAGCGCTTTTTCTTTTTTTCATACTTGAAATAAAAGCCAAGCCAATGAGCAAATCTTCTGTAATCTATGCAAGAGCCACGTTCGGTCTTCTCGAAAGTTAGATCCGAACTAATAGTAACAAAGTGTCGTAGGATGCAACATGTAACATAATGTTAGAGAATGTATCTAATAACCTCTTAGTGCGAAATTCCTATCATCATATCTAATAACTTTTGTTCTACGACTTTTCTCAAAACTTAATACGTTCCTCAAAAAATATTGGTTAGGTTTTGTTGTACTGTCTGAAACGTAATTACTCTGTGTACGTATTCAAATGGTACGGTGCGAGCACACCGGGCCTCAGCACCCACACTGTCCCCCCCACCCCGCTGTGCGTGTGCCGCTTTAGCGAACGGGTAGAGTAGGTGCCATTATCAGAAACATTTAATGTATTTTTATTTTTGTATGAAAAAATAAATTAGGAATTATTAAAACTCGTAGAACAAAAGCTATTGGGGATAATGTTAATAACAAAATACTGAAATGTTATTAGTATTTTGAAATCAAATAGCATTTACATACGTTTACATTTATAAAATGTTATCGTGTTATATAATATTATATAACTGCTGACAGACAACTGACAGACAGAGGCCTTCTATACAGTTTGAAAAATTTTGACAGTGGGTTCCATACACTGGCTTATATCTACCAAACTGCGCTCGAGTGAACTTTGCTCATCTCCTCACCTTATTCATCTGAAATAGTCTGTACCGTGCAGTGGAATCTATATGTTACAGCACAGTACAGTGCAAAGCAATGTAGTGCAGTTCAGTGCAATGCAATATAGCACAGTACAGCAACGAAATAAAAGTCCTTCGAAGACAGCCCACCTTACGTCCACATAGATGGTGTTATTATATTCATTGTTAAGCTTTATGTTAAATTCGTTATAATATAGTACAGTTCAGTGCAGTACAGTACAGCAACAAGGTAAAAGCTACAAATACATTTAAAGGTCAACATAACGAACTCAGACTAGTTTCTATAAACAAACGGTTGTCTGTTATATTAAGGAGGCTTGTCGTTAGGTTACTAGGAAAATATTTACTTGAACGTCCTAGGTACAAAGACAGCCCACCTTGCATCCATATGGATGATATCTATACTAATATAGACTATACAAATGAGAGTCAAACTTTGTTCGTTTGTATGTAATGGATAAACTCAAAAACTACTCAAGCTATTGCAAAAATTTACATCTATAGAAAGCTACATTATCAGCGAGTAGCATGGGCTATATTTTTTTTTTTATTTCTACCCGTGTGAATACGGGGTGGATCGCTAATCTTCTATATCTTTATTAATACGTGAAGAAAGTACTCCTTTTTAAGCATATTGCGCAAACGGAGGAGTATAAGATTTAGTATAGAGAAAGAGTGCAGAAAGCTTAAATGTTTATGTAATTATGTATTAAAAATAGCAAATACGTAGAGTTAAATAAAATAAAACATTCGTTGTTTACGGATACTGTCAATTTCGAAGACATAATATCGTGTGGTCAAACCAAAGGGTCAAACAGTCGCATCATCACACCACCAGTATCACACCAGTGAGTGATATGTTCAGAACAATATGTTGCATGAACTTTTAATCTTTCGCATTACATTATAAAATACCTATCTAAAACGGGAAATTTAACGCGACTATCTTTTTATTTCGTTATTGAATTGAATATGTTGTAGTTATTGTTCTGAGGTGATAAATAGATAAGTTATTGTTATTCGTATAGTTCAGGGTTATTTAGACTCGGCTCAGTCAATTCAAGAGGTCCCCATGCACCAAGCAGTTAGGTTATATGTTCCTTTTCTTTAATTTCGTAGTCTGTAACCCTCTCATATTATTTACACCTTATTGCACATAGTAATGAAGAGATACCCAATACGGTTGGGTTAGAAGTATTACTGTAAGAATAATAAATGGAATGTCTATGGTTTGGTCTTCTCGAGAGATGTAAAGGATGTATCTAAGTGTGATTGTTATGAATGTGTTAAGAATGTGATTTACATTAATTTTATTGATGAAATATGATTTTGTAAAAATATGTGTAAAAAATTATTATCATTGTAACAAAATAATAAAAAAGTAACATACGAAGCAGTGAAATCTACATATTATGTCAATAGACTTGCTGTTTCTCATGCCCCGGCGCCTTCCATGACAGCAGACACCGCGACTAACACTGCCGAGAACTCGAAGATGGGTAAGTATGCGATTATCTACGAGTTTTATAATATTTACGCTCTGCAATGGAAAATTTTGGGACCCTGGGTACTGGGGCCCAGAAGTCCATCAACTGGTTTCTAATATTTGCAAGCGTCTGGTCGAGGTTTCAGGAGACCGTCGGATTGGTAGCTTTTTCAGTCAACGAATCTTGGCTATTCGAAGAGGTAATTGCTAACAGTCTGCAAGGTACCCTTAGCAATGAGAGCTTTCTAAGCGGCAACTTAGAGGATATGTATTATTAAGATAATAAATGAGTTTTAAGTTTGTAAACATTAACGGTTATATATGTATGTTATACATATCTGGACGTTAATACAGTACATTATACTGAATTATATAGTAAACTAGTGACCCGCCCCGGCTTTGCACGGGTACAAATTTATTGATAATAAAATACAGCCCATGTTATTCGTTGATAATGTAGCTTTCTATACGTGAAAGAATTTTGAAATCGGTTAAGTAGTTTTTGAGTTTATCCATTACATATAAACAAGCAAAGTTTACCTCTTTATAGCTTAATTGAGAATTACAAGATATAAACACACTGGAATTGTAATTAATAAATATGATGCTGTGTTTATAATTCCGTTATTAGATAACCGTTAATATATATATATAATATAATACATTAATAATTCAAGACAAGAAATAGGAAATTAGTCTCGCAAAGAGTGTTTGTTATAGTAATTATATAATATGAGAGTGATTAAAAGCAAAATCTTCGATTATTACATTTCTTTCGTATAAGTTATCACTTAATCGTAGATACAACGCAGTTACGATACCTAGTTAAAAGTTAGAACTTTAATGGTTTAAACTTTTTAGATATCTTTTAAATATGGATATTTAAAGAATAATTCACAGGTTGGCCACAGTTAACGATTACACCCTGTAGGTATATAGCGCTCTCGATAATTACTTGCTTCATAACATATCGTCATTTTTGTAGGTACCTACAATGAATAGTGGAGACAAATTACCAAAAACGATTTAAGTATAATCTCCAGACAAAAACCCTAAATCTCGAGCGCCAAATTAATGAGTGCTATTCAACGAAATATGTTGTATAGTAGTGACTCTCCCCGGCTACGCACGGGTAACGCACGCATTTTTTTTAAAATAAAATGTAGCCTATGTTACTTGCTGATAATGTAGCTTTCTATAGGTGAAAGAATTTATAAAATCGGTTGAGTAGTTTTTGAGTTTATCTATTACAAACACACAATCAAATTTTTTCTCTTTATAATTTTAGTACAGATGAATCAAATGTAGAAATCAATAAATGCAGAAAAAATTTAGAAATTGGTTTATTATTAACGACTAGTAAACGGTGGGCTAAGGGCTAACCATCCGTAAGTATTGCTCAATTTATGGATTCTGCTTCCACCTGTAATTGAACTGTGAGTAATGTAGATACTCTGTCCAACCCAAATAGTGTAAAATTATGTATCAGATAAATACTACAACAGATAATTTTGCAGAGACTTTGCTGTTTGCTTTGAAACAAAGAAAGTAATTCCAGTTCTGAACCTTTGAATGAAATATAGCAAAAATTATTAAAGTTATCGACCGTATGAATCCCACAAGTTTTTGATATAATATCGCCGTCGGGCAGAACACTAAATTCAGAGATATCGGTTATAACCGCAAAAGAAATTGATCGTTTAGAGTTCAGGAAGATTATTAAAATGATAATGTAACGTTAGCTTGGCTTAAGGATTGATCGACGGCCACCGGGCTGTATAGGGTTCCGCATTTGTAAAATTAGAGCAAAGCATAAATACTACATAGCACGTCCTATCCTGTCCTTTATTATAATACGATCAATATTCGTATATTTGCAATCGCATTCTCGAAAATGGCTCTAAGGATTTCGATGACATTTACAAAATGGGGGTTTATGGGAGCGAAAAATCGATTTAGCTCCGTGTTTTCACGCACTTAAAATTTGAAAACTTGATTGGTAATTTTCAACAGAGTTTACCTTCTCAATTTTACTAGAGCGTATGTGTACCACACCTACGAGACTTTTTTCTTTTTTACTTTTTTTAAATGCAATGCAACAACGACTGAGAGCTTATTCCCCACTACCGCTGCGAGATTATATAAAAGGGCTTACTCATGGTGCAATCTGACTAGCAACTTGTTCCTGCAATCTTCTGAAAGGCAACTAATTGCATCGTATATAGGCAGGTTGCAGGTCGCATGCAACTTATCTTACAATGCAATTTGTGGCCTTGCAACAGATTGCAGTAACAAATTGGTAGTCAGATTGCAACGTGAGTAAGGCACTTTAGTCAAGACGCGAGCATTCCACCTCTTTTGTTTTTTACTTTTACAACTGCATACTACGAAGTGTTTGAATACAAACTTATTCCTTATTAATTGCTATTTTAAGTAAAGTTCGGGGAATTCCCTTGCAGTAGGTATCTGACTTACGATTTAAAATCGTAAATAACACACGGTAGTAGTATTGTATAATGAAGTTAAAATGAAAGGAAAATTGTTACAGCTTAGGCTTTACGAGTTCTATTAATTAGGCATAGTGTAAAGTTGACCAATACTTAGGTAAATGACAACACAGAACTATTATTATACACATCTACATGCCATTTTCATACAGATGATGATAGAAATCAGAAATAATAGTGCTAGGTATTAAGAATGAATTGTATTAAATATAAGTGGGTAATAAAAAAGAGTTAGAGGTCTGAGAGACTACCAGACGGACGGAATAGACGGGTAGTCTCTGTAACACGCAGTGTAGTTTAACAGTAGATTTACAGTTTTTGGAAATCTTCCCAGTTTTTAGTTTAGGCCTCTAAATCTAGTTTTTTTTTTTATTTCGCTATCTATTTCATTTGAAGCGTAGTCCTTATACATAACTCTGCTACCGATTTTGCAAATTGAAAATGAGATAGCTGACGATATTTTTTATCACATATTTTATTTCCAAGTTTATTTCGTTAATCTGTACTAAACTATAACTTGAACAATGTTCTCCATTCAAAAAAGCTATGATAGCATCGATTCTAAATTTGAACTTTTCATTTTAACAAAATTTTTTTCGAACATATTTTAGAATAGGTCCATTGCCAACACATTCTATGTACATTTCTCCCATATGTCATGATATAATTAGATATATAATTATAATTAAAAAGATAAACTATGCACAATATACACATTTAATATTTAAATTAGAGAAAACGTGTGAATATTATTATAATGGCATGAACCCATTAGAATTATTTCGTTTTATTGATGAGATTACGATAAAAACTGTAAAGTAGTCTAGAAATACTTAACGATCCTCTCACTAGTAACTTGCGTATATCAGAGTCAAATGAATTATATTCAAGTAAACCTAATTACAATGTATTTTTGAATATCAAGTCTACAGGCAAAACCTGCATTAAAAGAACCAGAGGGAAACAGACAGACATAACTTTTTCAATACTATTTTATAAAATGTTAAAATACAATATTCAGAAAACAAGTAAATACACGTTAATATTTCCAGACTAAAGTCGTTTACTTTATTTATGGCATTATTTTTCAAATAGTGTAGACGTTTGTATGTATGTTTTATTTAAAAAAAAATCTTTTTCTTCGATGTATTTAAAAAAACTTAACAGGAAAAAATAAACACTATCCAATAGAAAAGTATTACGGATAATTCAATCTTCTTTTACAAAAATTTTTTTGGATATTTAGATTTGATTCATACATTTAGTTTTTTATTTAATTTTATCCAACTATACAGCGAAATCCAAAGCAAAAGAATTTCAAACTTTTTTATTAAATAATATTTCGTTGTCTTTGATTGACTAAACTCCGAAAACAGTTCTTAGTTAAAATTTGACCCACATACTCATACCTGAATAGTCCATGCTCAATCTTTGCGGAACCTTAATGTCGGAAATATATTTATATGATTTTCTGTGTAACCTAATTTCGAAATATATCGGAAGCGGAAAATACGACCTATTCGCATGTTCAATTTGCTATAATATAAAAATATGACGTAGACATTAAGCCCCAAAAACCGACAAAAACTAGTAAATATTATATCATTTTAAAGATAACATAGGTTTCTAAGTGAAGAGTTAATTTAGGCGTTATTGATCTTTGAGTTCTTATGTTGTGGTTTATGAAACCAAAGAATTGCCTGGCCATAAAATGTGGTTAAAAAAATCGATAATTCGCAATGAATAATATTCCAATCTGGAAATATATTTTTAACTGTTACGCATGTATATTTTATATAAGTTACATATACCCATAAACATTAATTTCTACCTAGTCTTATGAATATCAAAAACATATTTCTCGATTAAGTATATTAAAAACTGATTTCACAAGTGTACTTGTTCTTCGTTTTTTAAGTGTTTTAATGTTGACGTTTTGTTTTTGAATAAAAAAAAAACATTAAAACACGTAAAAAACGAAAAACGCGTATTATAACATCTCGCAGACAGTTTTATTTCTTGTAAATATTTTCACTTTAAAATGTGGTTGCTGTACATTTATATTTTTTTAATCTTTAGCGTGCACTATGGATATAATATAATGCCATTTTAGGTATTATTATTAAATTAAATTCATTCTGTTACAGACTGACCTTTTAAAGATTAATAGCTTTCATTAAAAAATTTTATTGTATGTATTAGTTTCAGTTACAGGAGATATTTTAGATATTAAAATATTCTTTCATTTTTCTCAAAATTACCACAGGAAAATTTTCAGATATAATACAAAAACATATTAATACACTTACCTTTTATACGACCAACAAAAGAGAACGTACAGCGAAAACTTCTAATAAATACCCATAACTTAACACGAAACTTTTCAACGGACGAACGCGTGTCGTCGGGATACACGCGGAAAAAGTTACCGACAACTGATGAAATGCGCGGGAAAACGAGCCTACTTACGTTCTCGGCCGACCAATCACATCGCTTCTTTACCTCCGCGCAACTTCACCAACCAATCAAGAGTTAAGGTGAACCACTCAAAAACTTTAATAGGTTTTCCGTGTCTGCAATATACTGATGGGCTTGAATCCTAATTTTTACCAATAATTCGCTTATATCTAATCATTATGCGATAGTAGGATGAGTGCTTTTAAAGCGTAATATGTAATTATGCATATAATTTTGGGGAAATATGGATGACATTACACAAATGTACGCCAACGTTTTTAGTAACGTATTGCTATAAAGTAACAAATAAGCCCACGGTGTGTATTGTAATCTGTTTATCAAGTGACAGAATTGCTGCCAAAAATGATTATTAATGAATATTTTTTTTTTATACCCTTAATGACAGTTACTAAAATTAAATCTTTATCTAGTACATAAAATTCCGGCGTCCGTGCGTTGTAACTCTTTTCCTCTTAAACGACTTGACCGATTTTGATTAATTTTTTTTACTTATGGGGTCAACTAAATGATACTTAGCTATTTTTGAACTCAGTAGGTGGCGCTGTTGTCAAAATCTAGTTTTTTTTAAATTTTTCTTTTTTTTTATTTCCACGCGGACGAAGTAGCGGACAATAACCAGTATTTAATGAAATTATATACATATCAACTTACAATAATGAAATAAGCGCGTGCCAAAGATATTATGACCAAGATTTTTACAGTTTAATATAAAATATTACCAAAAATAGTACAATTACAGAGGTAAAATTGTTTGTATGTAATGCATAATCTACGGAATTACTTACCAATTTTAAAAATTCTTTCGCTAGTAAAAACGTATATAATATGTAAATTGTACGCTGCATGCTTTTTGAGAAATTCGACGGATTGCGCGATCCACGCAACGGACTGGGGGAGTTCCCAGTAATAATTGACCTGACCGGAGATCGAATCCGAGACCTCGGCTTTAGACGTTCGATCTCCGCGCAAACGGGCACAATTTGCAACAGTTTTATATTTACGACCCTTGCAGTCGAAACTTTGGGACTTCGGGGCCCTGAATCCGATCGACTGGTTACCGTCGAACTGGCTAGCTTCTTCCGCGAATTAGCTTAGCTCTCAAAGAGGTAACACTGCAAGTCTCTAGACATTCTATGCAACAACAACTTTTTAAATGGCAACTTCGAGAAATTAATACGAGGCATGCCTTTTAAGTTTTGTCGTTTGAAGAAAAAAACACAACTAGAACCTTATAGTACTTTTTATTGTTTTTCAAAGTATTCACCACGTAGCTTAATACACTTTTCCATTCGCTCAAACCAGTTATTATAACATTTATTCCACTCTAAAGTAGGTGTGTTCAAAATGGCTGACTTGAAAGCGTCGACTGCTTCTTCACCGGACTGGAACATTTGACCACGAAGACTTTTCTTAATTTTAGGAAATGTAAAGAAATCGTTAGGGCTTAGGTCAGGACTGTATGGAGGATGGTCAAGAATTTCTACTTTTTCCTGCTTCAAATACTCAATCGTTTGCCGAGCGCTGTGTGAGCTTGCGTTGTCGTGGTGCAGGATGATGCGTTGCTTTGAGTTAGATTTTCAAAGTTCGGCAATGACTTGTGGTAAACAAACTGTGGTATACCACTCTGCGTTAACCGTTCTACCATCTTCAAGTGCAATAGTCGCAACATGGCCGGTTTTTCCAACGAACGTGGCCACCATCTTCTTTGAAGTGCTTCGAGAACGAACAACTTTAGTCGGCTTTGGCTCGTCTTGAAAGACCCAGATTGTTGTTTGGAATCAGGATCGTAGGCATAGATCCAAGATTCGTCACCACTGATGATGTCGTAGACGTGATTTGACGCTCCTCGGTTGAACCTTTGCAAAGTTTCTTACACCATCTGACGCGGGCCGCCTTGTGATCGTCGGAAAGCAGATGCGGTATCCAACGGCAAACTAGCTTTCTCACACCAAGCGCTTCATGCACGATCTTCTGAATGGTTGTCCCTGAGATGCCTAATAGAGCCTCTATCTCTCGATACGTCACATGGCGATCTTCGAGAATTAGTTGTCTCACAGCAATGATGTTATCTTCAGTGAAGGCGGATTTTGGGCGTCCTTCGCGAGATTTGTCACTAACACTAGTATGTCCATGCTGGAATTCTAAATACCAGCGGTCGACAGTCCGCAGACATGGGGCTATATCACTGAACACAGATGTTAGCTCTTCAAAACACTGAAGCCGTGTCAGGCCTCTTCTAAAGTTGTAGAAAATTATTGCACGAACATTTTCCTTAGAAAGATTCATTTTCGTACGTAACCTGACAGATTCCAATCGACGCTGTGACTAAACAATAGCATTAATCCTAATACTTTCAACTGTTTTGAGATTCAAAATTTAAACACATTCGAATATAGAACAGTTCAAAATTGCCGGGAAATATGGAAACGACAGAACTTAAAAGGCATGCCTAGTATTTAGTAATAAATGCGCCAATCAATAAGTACACACCGATCATCCGACCTCAAACTAGGGTATTCCATGTGCCAGACGACTACTGGGGCCGTCTCCCAGTACACCTCGACCCGAGACAATTTAGAAAAGTTTGCTTCCTAAATTGACCCGGTCGGGAATCAAACCCGGAAACCATTGCACTATCGAGATCGTCCAAGTTGGCGTAGTTTTAAGTTTGTAAATATTGACGTTTAGATATCGCACCCTTAGAATGAAATTGACCTAATTCAAAATTTCAGAATTTTGAGTTGTAATAATAAACTTAATCTACCTACTACCTAGATATAGTATGAATTTACCTACCTATCTGCCCCGTTAGCTACATATCGCAACAATATTTAAATATGCATTCGCGAGAAATTCGTTTCATTATTTTAATATAATTCATTGTCGTAACTTGCCAAAACAAAATCTCACAATTTTGAGTTAGGAAAGTTTCGTTCTAAAGGTGCGATTATGTATGTGCAGCATCGTCAGTAAGTATTTAGTAGACTATTTGGCGGGAGCGGGAGAAGTGAGGTTGTCATTTTATTTAGAGTTTTACTATTTTTTACATTTTTGGGAGTTTTAAAGTAAAAAAGTGATAGTATATTGTGTTTTAAAGTTCTGTATAAGTGAAAAGAATGGGGTAAGTCTAAATAAACATGTGTAGCTGAAGTTCTCACGCTTTTTCAAGAACTCCTTTAAAACTTCAGTAAAGCTTACTATCACTTTACTGGAGGAGTTTTACGATGGGAAAAAACTAATTTACTTCTGATTCTACTTATTAATACGTGACATTGGCAAATGCGCTAAACTGTGCGCCATCCCATAAAGAAAGAAAAAAAAATACTTAGTATTCTCACGTTTAAAGATCTTTATTTCTCAAAGAACAAAATACAGCTCGCTTATAAGAAAACAAATGAATGTAATAACAAAGTAAATTCGGCTCGATGAGGACTGAACAGTACACAATCATGACCAGTTATCTACTATAATTATGTAAATAACTGGTTACTTTCCATAACGTGTGCCTTTAACTTTTTTTATAAATTTGTAAACTCGAAGCTGACACAATAAATTCAGGTAACGTATTATATAGCCGCGCTCCCTCGAATAATATATTTTTCTTACCATAATTACTTCTTGCTGTGGATATTTTGAGTTTATTGTGGATGTTAGTTCTGAGTTCTAATTTGGGTTACATATTACATGTTATTCATTGTTTTTGTAAAAGTAAAGGGAAGGCTAAAATATTATAGATTACTAATTTTACTGATTTAATTTTGCTATTAAAATTGTACAAGGGTAAATAGTTTTCTCATTTCGTTGTTTATCCAAATTACTAAAAGAAATCACTGTATTCATGTACATACATACATACATATCTTCACGCCGTATCCCCAACGGAGTAGTTAGAGAGGATGGAGCGCCAAGCGTCGCGGTCCTTACGTTCTTCTTTCGTTTCCTCAAATCTCATCATTCTCCTCACATATTTTCGCCTAGGTATGCGAGTGCTTTTGACATATCCGTCGGCTAATATTCTAGCTATTTGATCTTCATAAGTCAGCCTTGGTCTTCCTTGACTTCTTTTACCACTTTTTTCTTTTGTATTCATGTGTTCATTTCTTTCATTTGTATTCATGTGTTTTGTAAATTCATGTGTATTTTATGGCGCTAGTATAGTTTTTTAATCGTCATAACCAGAACAATTCTAAATATTTTCGTTATTTGAATAAAATATACAGCACTAAGAATAATAAGTAGTACCACCTACCTATAACTTGGTGGGAGAACCGGGAGAACAAACAAAAATCCTATCAGTTTCGTAAACTGATAAAATTGTCTTTTATACTAATCACTAGTCAGAAAAACACGGCGCTTGGCGCTCCGTCCTCTCTGACTACTCCGTTAGGGATACAGCATGTGGATATGTATATATATGTATGTAGAAACACATTCATGAGTTAAATAGTTTTTTATCGTCGAATAATACACAAATCAGGCGTATGTTATAAGTATAACAAAACATTTAGTTGTTCTTTCTATGAAAAGCTTAATGATTTTAACTTTTTCAGTACCGATCAAAACTTGTATACACTTTAAGTTCTCACAATGAACAACTTATTGAATTTTATATTAAAAATTAACTCACTTATGATGGAAATTAAAAAAATACTTATCACTCGTCCACCGGCTCAAACAAATAAATGTTAGGAAAAGACAATGACGTTGAATCACGTGGAATCATATCGTATCTCTCAATCTGTACAAAGTTCAGTATGAAAGCCTGACTTTTCATTTCATACTAATATGCTATATAAGCCCTAGCAAACAACCTATCGAGTTTTGCCCATTAGAGAGAAAGAAAGTTTGCAAGCCACATTGCAATCCAACCCGTGAGAGCGAGACGGCTGATTACGTAGTAACTAATTAATCTGCGCTATCTGTCTGTTATTTGCTAATCTTATAAAGAGGTAAACTTTGTTTGTTTGTATGTAATGGATAAACTGAAAAACTACTCAACCGAAATTTAAAAAATTCTTTCACCTACAGTAAGCTACATTATCAGCCAGTAACATGGGCTGCACTTTATTTTAAAAAAAAATTTCCATGCGAAGCCGGGGCGGGTCGCTAGTGTATCATAAAGAGGTAAAGTTTGTAACTTTGTATGTAGGAGGTAATCTCCGAAACGAATCATCCGATTTCAAATAAATTTTTCCTTCAATATTTAAAGAAGATCTTTAGGGTAGACATAGACTGTATATCATCCCGTTTTTCACGCGGAAGAAGTCGTGGATAACGGCTACTAATATGAAAGTTTTTCGTTCTAGAATGTCAACGTGGATGGAAACGCAGGATATATTGAGATACAATTAAAAGACGTGATTTCTCTAGCTCGTGTACTTCGATTTTTTTTTTGACATTCAAAAATACCATATTGTTATTAAGTAGCAACACTCAAAATTATAGTTTTGCCAGTTGTTAAGGTGACGCATTGAAAATTTTGACCGTAGGGATCTCAATTTTTCTCAGTGACTACAAAACGTATGAAAATGATATTTGGTAACCTGATTCTTCATTTCATTGACTTTATTTTGCTGTTGCGATACACGATTGCTTAACTTTTGTATCACAAAAAAATATATCAAAGAAACCTCTTTTAAAACAGAGATTTACGCTTTTAGGAGTAACGGAACCGATTTATGCATCTAAATTTTCTGTATAGTTCTAATCTAAACATATTCTTCAAAATCACAGTTGGATTTTTTAAAATTAATTATAGTTTTTAAAATAAACGAAAATAACTACTTTTTCGTATTTTTCGTAAGCTAGCGCGCGCATAGACCAGAAGGTCTATTTTGGATTAAATTATTGTTTATCAATGCGTCGCCTTAACGATTATGATTATAACATTTAATCACGAATATTGACAATAGTTAACAAATGTATATAGGAAGTACCAACAACAAACATTTACTTACATTGTTAAACGTGTCTACAAACGCGACACTAAATCAGATGCTGTTGTCTACACATAATCCTCATCCATGCAAACACAGAACACACATTGTATGCAACAGTGACAGACTGGAATGGATTATAAATACTTACCAAAAGCGAATTCAGTTGTCGAATTACGGAATTTTAGACTATAATTACAGGTGTAATATTGTTTGGTATCTATACGTTATTTGCATAATTGATAATAAAATCGCACTTGTAAGTACTTCAAAGTCAAAGTCAAAGTCAAATCAATTTATTCAAGTAAACCCAAATGCAAGGTATTTTTGAATGTCAAATCTACTTCCAGTCTATTGTTGTGTCTTCAATGAAATCGCTAATTTTGTAGTATGCTTTTCCAATCAGTGTGCGTTTAATGACAAGTTTAAATCTGTTTTCCGTTAATTGAGTAATTTCTTGAGGAATTTTATTATAAAAACGAACACAGTTACCCAAAAATGAACCGCTTGACTTTTGTAATTTAAATTTAGGAATAACTAGCTGATCACGACCACGAGTTTCCACACCATTAACAACGCCTTTCTTTTGAAATAGATCTAAATTTTTTTTAGTGTACATTATGTTTTCATAGATGTATAAAGAGGATTAGGTGAGTACATCAATGTCTTTAAAATGATCTCTCAGCGACTCTCGTGTGTTCATACTGTAGATGGTACGTAATGCCCTCTTTTGTAAAATAGAGATAGATTTCATATGCGCCGCTGATCCCCACAGTAGCAGACCATAAGACATAAGGCTATGGAAATATGCGAAATACACCTGCCTAGCCGTAGCTACATCTGTCAACTGTCTAATGCGCCTAATAGCATATATTGCCGAACTGAGCTTATTAGATAAAGTCCCGATATGGTCCGCCCACTGTAACTTATTGTCTACTGTTAAACCAAGAAAAGTAGCTGATTTCATTAATTCTAATTGTTTCCCATCCAGTTTCAGTCCATTATGGATTTTAGGTACATTGGATAGGAAAAACTTAACACAATTGGTTTTTTGTGCATTCAGTAGCGCACCATCGCATTATTGGCAGCGAACCATCTCGAGACATCCGCCAAGGTCCTATTCTGTCCGCTAATATCTATGTCTTTTCTGTTAACTTTAAATAATAATGATGTGTCATCAGCAAATAATATTATTTCACAAAGGTCCTTAAGCATAAATGGAAGATCATTAATGTAAACCAAAAATAGGAACGGTCCCAAAATTGATCCTTGAGGAACGCCCATCATTAATTTAGAACCGACAGATGTAACCCCATTTACATTCACTTTTTGTTCTCGGTCAGCCAGATATGAAATCACGAGATCGAGAGCTTTATTACGTATTCCATAGTATTTCATCTTGTAAATTAAAGTTTTGTGACAAACACAATCAAAAGCCTTGGAAAGATCACAAAACACGCCAATGGCATCTCGTGACCCTTCCCAAGCCTCTAGTATATTTTTGACCAAGCTTGCTCCCGCATGTGTTGTTGACCGCCCTCTCGTGAAACCGTACTGTTGACCATGAAAAATCCTGCAAATGTTAAAATGTGCCAGCATTTGGTTGAGCATTATTTTTTCGAAAATTTTACTCAACGCTGGCAATATCGACACTGGGCGGTAGTTGTAGGATCTGACTTACAACCCGATTTAAATATTGGTATAATTTTACTATGCTTCATCAAATCGGGAAACACACCTTGATCGACACATTTATTAAATATATTTACTAAAATCGGTGTTATTATTGGCATTATATTAGCCAGTACATGAACTGATAATCCCCACAAATCTTCACTTTTCTTTTTTTTAATTCTTTGATTCTTAATTCCTAACCGCAACTATCCCTTTTCCACGTGCACACGCTTCTATTCACAAATCATATCTCGATTGCTATGCCGTGTGCTCATAACCTGCGGCCTGCCGTAATTAAACTGTACTTAAATTAGTTTTCGTGATTAATATACACATATATAAACGAATGTGCTTATATCTTCACAAAGGATTGTTATAGTTACAACGCTTATATAGTGCATAGATTTAATATAAATCTGTGTATCCGTGATGTTGCTGTGGAAGCATGGACTTAATCGCCAAATATAAGGACTGCAAAAGGAAATCAAATAAGTGTGCATGTTTTTTCTTCCTTTTGTCAGCTGTATCTTTCTCCAGCTCCTACGGCTGCATAAAAACATATCCCTCATTGGAAAGTATTTTGCAAGTGCATTCACGACAAATTTCGTTCGTACTCGAAAAAATATATTTAGGTATTTGAGTACACCGTTCGAAAAATTTGGGAAGTTTGCTTTTCCAAATAGAATTAACTATTGCTGAAATGAGAAACTGTTTAGAATAATTAACTGATTCCATTTCATCTAGATTACTTGAAATATTATTATATGTATTGTATTTATGAAAAAGATCACGCTTTTCAGTGGCCATTGTTTGAAAATGAAAATTATTGAATTTATTTTGTAAACCTTTCCAGTGGTATACCTAGTTATTACTTATATCAATCAATAACACTTAAGTAATAAATAATAATGAATGTTAATAATTAATATCTATCTTAATTGTTAGAAAAGTACCCAACGTGATGCAAAAGTATCGATTAGCTTAGGTCATTGCTAACGGAGTGATAAAGTTAACAGCAGTCTTAACAAGGACTAAACAAAAATTTTAGTGTATTGACTTTTTAAATATATTGTAAAAGAAATAATCTACATAAATTAAAATAAAATCTTGTTCGATGCTAAATTTTTTATTACGTTATAATATAGTCCGAGTAAGGTTTTTGTGGAAAAAAAAAATTGGAAAAGTTGCCAGGAAAATTGGAAAATTCGGGAAAAAGCAAGTGCTTTTTTTTCTGTGGGATTTTATATAAACTCAATACCATTCACGAATATGTAACACCTATTGAGCCACAGCAACGCGAAGCCGGGCGTAGCTAGCCATTTCAAAAAAACTCACCTCCTAAAGAGCTCATCAAGCGACTGGTATTCGATAGTTTAAGTCGTAGTAATGTTGATTTCATGTAGATACATATCAACATATATTAATGTCTTTGGGTTGGTAGACGTACAGATAATTCCATGATATTGAAAACAAAATTAGATAAAAAAGCGGCCAATTGCGTGTCCAGCCACGCATTGTGAAAGGTTCCGTAGTCGTGATGCACATTATTCGTTTAATCGGCAACAAAAATTAATTTGTATTTCGTAGCGTTTCTCAAGGACACTGTAAAAAACAGTTATTTATGCAGTCATATTTCAAAAATTGCGCAACATCAACACAATAATATTCCAACTAATTTTAGTTGGAATAGGCTTTTGAAGTTCTATCTAAAAATTTTTTGGAATTTTCCAATCCATACTTGAGAAGTTAGACACACTTTTAACGACTTTAGAAGCGCATATCTCACCAACCATCGACTAACAAAGAAGCAACTTTGTAACTCCCTGAGTGGTAGAGCCATGCTGCATTGGAGCACGAATTGGGCTTGCTCGCCCGGTGAAATACCACCTTCTCACAGAATATCGGCGTGAACAGCATTTATTGCTGTTGCGTTTCGTTCGGTGAGTGAGAGGTCCGGTGGCCCATCACACCCTCCCTCTCCTTTCCCTATTTCCCTAAAGGCCGGCATTGCTCCCGTGACTCTCCGGACGTTGCAAGTGTCCATGGGCGGCACTGATCACTCTCCATCAAGTGACCCGCTTGCTCTTTTGACCCTCTTTTATATAGAAAAACTTTTATGTCATTTTTGAAGACATATCTATACATTATTAATATTATAGAATTATAGAATCAACTTAGAAATTCGCACTTGAGTATCGTTCTGAAACGGGCGGCGAAAACTTTTTGGTCGCGGTGTTTCATCGAAGTGAATTCTGAACGCATCACTAATAAATCAACATAGATACTCAGTTAATAAAGTGCTTGCTCATTTAACTGACAAATAAGATACAGTTAATCTGTAATATCACAAAAATACGCCGCACTTTCTGAGAATAATCTGCTTACTAACATCTTACTGTTAATTATTTACAGCTTTAGGGAAGGTTCATTAAATAAATGTATTTAACCGTTGTTGTATTATCCTTCTTGTAATATCAATGGAAGTTATTTCATAACCATAATAAAGGAGATTTTTTTTTATTCCACACAAACAAAAATTACATATAATTGAAATTGGAAGCAGTAATCTACAAAAGCCAATGTTTCGGGATTATTCGCAAACGTCGGAAACTCAACATTCCATATCCGACAGGAAACTTTTCGATGATTTTGTCTATACGCGATTCACAAATTCGAAATCGTATTATACTATATATATATATATATATATATATATATATCATATTATATATAGACGTATTCACAAATCCAAGTCGTCGGAATGAATTTATGCTTTTCGACGATCGGCCTTTCCGCCACAGAAAGTTTCCGACGTTTGTGAATAACTCCTCTGATCTCTTTAAGAGATCGCTACCAGCACATCTCCTTAAAAAAGAAAATGTATGAGGGTAGTATTATGTTGTTTAAGCATGAGCGTTGGCAATATATATGTTTCATGACCGACTTCATCAACGCTAACCGTCACATAACTATGTACCACTTAGATTAAAAGGACCCCTAAATTGGTTCTTCTATACTAATATTATAAAGAGGTAAACTTTGTTTGTTTGTATGTAATGGATAAACTCAAAAACTACTCAACCGATTTCAAAAGTTCTTTCACGTATAGAAAGCTACATTATCAGCGAGTAACATAGGCTGTATTTTTTTTCCAAAAGAAAATTCTATCCGTGCGAAACCGGGGCGAGTCGCTAGTAGATAATATTCGTTTTCACCAATCTAACGGTTTCCTAATAATGTCAGATATAGTTATGTGACTTTTATTGTTTCCATAGTGACTATTCGTTTTCAAAAGTTTATCGATAAAACAGATATTATTGTTTTACTTCTGTAAATTATTCTCCATTTTGTCAAAAACTAACACACAAAACTGCCACACAGTGTAATGGATTCAAAAATCGAGTTTTTAGGGTATCTTTTAACTATTTAGGGGAGACCGGGGCTACAATTAACAGAGGTAAGTGTTAACAAGCACTCTAAAACTATACCTACTACACCTCCAGCGCATGTCTTAATTTGTCAATGCGATCGCGCCGCATATCACAGTATCGGTCAGTTGCGCTCCGCGCGTCATTTGTAAATTGTGTGCTGGTCGATTTTTTTAAGCAGGTAACGATCATTTTATAGTTCACGATTTTTTGATTAGCACAAGAATTATAAAGTGTTATGATTACGTTTTTTGTTTCCCTAGTAGCATATTTTATACTTAACAATTCTACGTTTCATATTGGAGATAACTATTGATCGATATTTTATTACGTTACTTAATAATTAAAATGTACCTTTGGGGCTATAATTAACATATCGGGGGGGGGCTTGTATTAACGTGTTAATACCTACCCCCAGATATGGTATTAACAGGGTAGCTGAATGTTTGTGAATGATTATGACAGCATGAGAACTTATAAATGTATATGGTACCACATCAATAGAGGTCTACGAGCTAGCTGCGTTAGAGATTATTGAGAAGAAAAGAAATTACAGGGATGTAGCAAAAGAATTTGACCTCTGTTATGTTTCTCTTTATAATTTTGTGAAAAAGAAAAAAACGGGTACCACGGTAGAAATGGGTTATAAAAAACCCGGTTAGTCTTCAATGCTACACAAGAAGCAATCATAGCAGAGTATTTGTTAAAGTGTGCTAATATTTATTTTGGGTTGCTGCCCACTGATGTGAAAAAATTGGCATATCGATGTGCTATGTTATCTATGCTATGCTATGATGATCTGTCACTAAATTTGGAAAACCCTGAAGTTTTAGACGATGTGACTAATTTAGATATAAGCGTGACTGAAGTGATATCGCAAATTTCTAATGAACCAGTAGCTGGATCGTCAGGCGTGCAGAAAGATGCTAGTGATTTTTCAGTTGAAATCATAAAACCTCTGCCAAAAGCTCCACCACGAGTTTCGTCTAATAGAAAACGCGCCAGAAAGTCTGCTATTCTCACTGACACTCCGGAAAAAAATTCTCTAGAAGAAGAATATAATATTAGAGAAATGAAAAAGAGAAAAATGACAACAAAAAACCAGAACAAAGAGAACAAAAAGATAAGGGAAAGGGTAAAGGAAAGGCTAAAGGAAATATTAATAAAGACGAAAAAGTAGGAAAAATAAAGAAAAGGATATTAAATGAAAGCAATAGCTCTAACGATGGCGATGAATATTTTTGTATTATTTGCAGTGCCTCCTATAATGAAGATACATCAGGTGGTGAATGGATCCAATGTATCTCTTGCAAGGACTGGGCCCAAGCAGGAGGTATCAAAGGTGATATCACATCATTCTGTTGTTTGCATTGTGATTCAGATGATGAATACGAATAGATACTCTTTTAGTTCGTAGGTATCTAAAATAGTTCCTAATCCTTGATATTTTTGTTGATTTTGTATTAAACTACATTTATACACATTGTTTAAGTCTAAAGACGATGCTAACTAAGTTTAAATATGATGTTTATTAAAGAATCATTACCTAACTTTTAAGATAAAAAAATGTTCCATTTTATACCTCATCGTATGATGTTGTTCAAGTAATTTGTCTAGTTCAGTTTAAATATAAATTTATGACCAGTTTAAGACTGATTAATAGTTATTTAGAAAGAATTTACTATAAAATGTTGAAATATTTCAACATATTTTGAGTTTTCGTTTATAAGATATTTTGTGATTTTGTTATCATCAGTTTATTAGAAAACGTGTTCCATGCAAGGCTGTATTAATTATACTTTCATTAATAAAAAAATTATGTCGTACATATATTACATTTTCTTTATATCAGTCAATTAATTTGTACCCTTTCTGTTAATACCTGCCCCACACTTGTTTATTCTAACCCCAAACGTGAGGTAACAATTTTAACAACTGTTATTTTTAAGAAAAAGCGTTCTATCGACGGCATCGTTTCTATTATGTTTGTTTTGAGATAATTACATAATACCTGAATGATTAAAGCATCATGTATCCTAAAAATCAAGTCTAAATGTTGAATAATTTCTAAGCTACAACTAAAAATATATTTTTTGTTAATGGTGGCCCCGGTCTCCCCTACACATTCTTTTAACATAAAATGTTAGGGCTCCTAACGTTTCGTGAAACGCAAAATCATCGTTAGTGGTTTTCTATCCCCTTTTAGGGGTTCACTAAGTATGAGTGGGTTTTGGTGAAATAGGGCATGAATTTTTCTTAAAAGCACTAGTGTAAAGTAATGTTGTCTCGGTCTGTTTTATACTTTTAATGAAAGATATAGGTATATGTCGGTGGAAAGGCACTCATTTGCCTATATTAAGGCAAAGCGCGACTTCCGATTTGGAAGGGATAACGCGCTAACGGAACGTCGGGGCTGGCGCTGACAGTCTATTAGACTACGGCGACCGGTGCGATAGCATTTCTAGGGATCGTTTGCCATTATTACATTTCCAATTACCTACGTAATAATGGTTACAAAGAGTTTTCTGTAACTTTATCTTAACGTAACTTTAACTTTGTCTTAACGTGGTATTTAATGGAGTAATTTGCCTCTTGTATGATTAGGTACCTATTCCTCATAGCTAAATCACAAGAGCACGAATTGCCCCATGTCTTTTCCGACATATTATACATATTACGTACATAATTATGTTATTATATTATGTTATTATATACCTTTAATTGCATTTTCATTACAATTAAGTAACGCATTTCACAAGAACCACATCTTTAATTTTAATAGATTAGTTACATATCTAACAAAAGTAGAGACAAAGACCCTCAATATATACAGGGTGTATATGAAAACGGGACAGTTACTTTAATGGATGAAAGTGTATAACTTTAGTATGTAGTTACAAAAAGAATTATCGAAAAAAACGTATCCGTTTAAGAGTTATGACCGTTTTAATTTTCAAGTGTTATCCCCACCATTTCTCGTAAAATTGGGTTGATCGTGTACAGTTACAGATTTTAAATCTTACGTTTTTTTTATTTTGTAATAATTTCATCCGTTACAGAAATACAGCCTGAAAACCATTTTCGAAAATAATGCGTATACCCCAATGGGGGTTTTCAGGCTGTATTTCAGTAACGGATGAAATTATTACAAAATAAAAAAAAACGTAAGATTTAAAATCTGTAACTTAAATAAATCTGTAATATAAATATAATACGATTTCAGATTTGTGAATTGCGTATAGACAAAATCATCGAAAAGTTTTCCGTCAGATACGGAGAGTTGAGTTTCCAACGTTTCTGAATAACCCCGCTTATGTGTCAGGTTTCTCCTACGTTACCAAAAAAGGGGGCTACAAAGGAGTTCTAAAAACTCTGGACATTATCTTGGCTACTATCTCTACCTCTAAAGAACATGCAAAAGTTCTGTGATCTCCATTAAAATTAAAATTCTCGTTGGGTCCATTTAGTGCAGCGTCATAAATATGGGATTTATCTAGGGTGCTTACCAACTTACTCGATCTAATTTTTGTCATTCCAATCGTTTGATGGTCATTTGATGGTAATCAATGGTTTATTCAAATCATTTAGCCCTACATAATTAATTTACTTAAAAAAAAAATTTTCTAACCATCAACCATCAATATTACCATCAAACGATTGCACTAAAAAATAGCCAAGCACGACTCTTCTCTCTTTTTTACCTCATTTGTGAGAAAATATCTGTGCTAAACAATCATAAAACACTTGTTGTTACTTGTTAGATAAGAAAAAAAGGGGATGAGAACTTGAGACTGGACTTTATTTATTTACATTCTTTTTTACTTTAGTTCTTTTTGGTGATTTTCACATCAGCGTCATCTGTGAACTACTTAGACAAACATCAGTACATTGTTTAAAATGTGTTTAAAAGCAGTGCTTAGTATGCGGTTGTCATAAGGTATCGTAAGAGGGCACGTTAAATATAGTTGTTGTTGTCTCTCTCAAAGAGAATCGTACAAAAAAAAAGAACTGCTGTCAAATTGTTATTGTCATAATCATAACATGTGACTTTTGGCGGGAACAGGAGAACTGAAATCGTTACAGTTTAGTGTTTCAATTTTTTACATTTTTAGAAGTTTTAAAGTATAACAATGACAGTATATTGTGCTCTGAAGTTCTGTGTAAGTAAAAAAAATTAAGGAAATCTAAATAAACACGTGTAGCTGAAGTTTTCGCGTTCTTCCAAGAAGTCTTTTTTAGCTTCAGTAAAACCTACTATCACTTTACTGGAGGAGTGTTAGGACTAAGTTTGTTACTTCAGAAGTTACCTAATTAGGCTGATGGCCTTGTTGCCAATGCCTTAAGAAATAATATTAATAATAATTTTACTAGAGGAGTTTTTCGTGATTAGGCTGATGGCCTTGTTGCCAATGCTTTAGACGAATGTAAAAAAAAAATCATAATATGTCAAATCCATATATTATCTTTCTGCGGCGGCTTTTTGTTATAAATAATTATTAACTACAAACATTATCTGTTGATTTAATTTATTTCATCGCTGCATTTCTAGGTAAGTTTTTTTACACTAATGAATACTTTAGTCATACTTTTACAAGTTTTTATTAGAGACCTGGTTTACTTATTAACTTTTAGGTTATGTATTTCATTCCTATTTGTTACCGTTTTTTTTTCTGCATTAAAACAACCAATAAAACAACTTTTTATGGTGAATAAACCCCCTATTTATCTATTTCATTGTATGTTCGCGTTTCAATACATCTTGTAAAAAACTTTTGCTCTTATCAATCATAATATGTACATTAGGAATTGAAGGAAGTGCCTTTTAAACACTTTTAAATCATAACTTTAACCTACTTATAATTTTTAACTGACTGTAGTGAAAACATCGCAAAAATTCACCAACCATTCCAGAATGGCAAATGACACTGATGCACCGTTACCTGAGGGCTGGGAAGTACGCACTAGTCGGTCTACAGGTATGACATACTACCTGAATACTTACACTAAGAAATCCCAGTGGGAACGCCCGGAAGCGCCTGCCGACCAAACGGATATACGCTGCAGTCATGTGTTGGTGAAGCACGCTGAAAGTCGCAGACCATCCTCTTGGAAAGAGGAAACAATTACCCGGAGCAAGGAAGAAGCATTGGAATTGATAAAAAGTTTTCGTAAGCAAATTGTTTCAAAACAATCTACATTTGTTGATATTGCAACTAAATACTCTGACTGTTCTTCTGCAAAACGCGGTGGAGACTTGGGAACATTTTCTCGTGGTCAAATGCAGCAGGCTTTCGAAGATGAGGCTTTTAAATTGAAGGTCGGTCAGTTGAGCAAACCAGTTGAAACAGAATCAGGTTATCATGTTATACTGAGAACAGTCTAACTAAATAATATTTATGTTTATGAATAAAATTTACAGCAATTCGCAAATGCAGAATACCTCATTCTATTTGCACAAATATATCTATGTTGTATGTCAAAGTAGATGTATTTTGGAGTAAAATCTATATTTTTATACAATTTGTAATATTATATTTCAATTACATTCATTTCAATCTTTCTAGTGTACTGTATGGTGTCTTTTGCAAACGAGTTTATGAGAATTGTCCAGCTGTGGCTGCCATTAATTATAAAACAAATTAATTAACTTCATGAATGGTTCATGGCTATTATTTAAATTTACCTTTCATTTAAGGCATTGTCACAAAAATTAAACAATCATTTATTTTATTATTAACTTTAGTGTTAAATGTATTAGGGTAATTCTCACAAAGTCGCGTAATTTCTGTTCTTTTTTATTTAACAGAAATGTAGCCAAATTCTATTGGCAACTATTATTTCTTCGTAAGCTTCATTACTGTGGCAACTGGTATCAGTTATAATTTCTAAATCATATGTGTAAATAAAATAAAAATGTTAGAGTTCCGAAGATCATTCCCTCATTATGCCCCAAGCACCAGATTTAAACAATTTCAGATTTTTAACTTAACAATTCCTTAATAAAATTGGAAGACTTATAAATCGATCAAAAATACAATGTTTTTGAAAGTACTATTATTTTAAAACAAAAAAATTGAAGATGTTGATTAATTTTTTGTGTCCCAAGACAAAAAATATTTCCTCACATTCTCTGACAGCCTATTTGTGAATGCATCTTTAATCATGCGTTAGCAATTGGTTTTTGATACTTAGCAGTACTATTAATTTTTAAATTTTAGTAGATTCATCTTAAGCTTTTTAGAGGGTCTTTTAACAAAAGGCTTAATAAATATTTTTCAAGTTACATTTTTAATAAGAAAGTAATTACATTTAATTGAATATCATTTTGCAGTGTAATGGATTTTTGAGAATATTAATTTCAATAGAAAATTCAATACTGATGTAAGATTATGTCGCAAGGTTTTGTTCATTACTTATTAATTTCTCAATCCCTCATCCGTCATTCCCTCATATGAATTCCTTATTTTACCGTCCATTACACCCTATGTATGTATTTTTGAAACAAATTTATTCTGAGGACCAATATTTTATCAAATACTAATAATATAGTATTAACCATTAAATTCACATAAAATAATTACAAATTCATTCATTCAATTTCTTGAAATGAAATTTCGAGATTTCGTGAGAACTACCCATTTATGTTTTATCTCAAATTAAATAGGGTTCTGTAGTCTTCACCAAATGTAGTACAGATGTATTGTGTATGATATGGTGCAGTGGTATGTTCAGTGTGACATCTTTTATGCATGCACCACACACGGACTGCACTGTATGTGGCCTGAATTTGATAATTATATGGACAGATATTTGGACGTGACTACTTTAGAAATTCTTACTTTGAATTAACCCTAAAAGACCTAAACCCTAAAAGCAACAATAAATGTGATTTAAAAATAGCTTGTATTTAATATACAAGTATGAATGGTTGTTCATGAGCATATTTGAATAGTAAAAATTTTTTTTAATAATAGTTTAGACAATTTTACAGAATGAAAGCAATAATTTGAAAGCAGGATAATTTACTGATGACACCAAAGTCTTGAGAGTTCCTTTTGTATGTTTTTGAATGGAACCTTACAAATTATGCATTTTTAAAGACAACAATATAAGTATATAGTATACATAATACAATTGTTATGTGGACTTGAGAATTATTTTATATTTTTGTTGTGATACATATACCTCGGAGCAACAGTGAGATAAATTTTAAGACTGACTGAATTTAGGCAACATTGAAACATTTTATGTTAATGGCAACACTAACTTACATCATGTTACGTTATATATGTTTATCTCACTGTAGCTTACGTATAATGGAAACTTTCATTGAATTTGTGTTTTGTTTCTGTTTTCATTAAAGAAAACCTTATTTTTCATGTTAGTTTGAAGTCTCTTTATGTAATTTTCAAGAAATAAACTATTTCTCAGTAAGCTTTTTCTTTTTTATTCAAAATCGAGTTTGTTCACCATAAAAAGCGAAAAATAAATATCACTCAATTAACATAAACTGTTTAATATTTACTAGCAAGTTACAATTATCTTTTTATATAAGTACAATAAGAACTTAACAATACTATGTTTCAAAATCAGTATGTATGTGTCTTCGGCGAAAACCAGCCATTTTAGTCGAAGACAGTTTGAGGCAATTTAATTTTTTTTTACATTTTTCCATCCCTCACATTTGTTGGAAGTTTTATGGCACTGACTTACGTCATTAAGTCCTTAAATAATCATACTTAGTACAATATCACGATCCTATAGCATTTAGCAATGAGGTGAAACTAAGAAATATCTAAAATTAACTACCTACATAGGTAATCAAATGTGCCACATTACGAGTCCTTTACTGGTGTAACTTCATCCTCTCGGCCGTCTCTGATAAGTAATATTGCGTCTAAGGTGGACTGTTTAACGTTCTCTGGAGCAGGAGTCCAAATCGGTCCAATTATCGGCGGCGATCTCTTTCCACCCCATGCGCTGAACTTCACTTTTCTTTTTCCATCTTTCTTTAAATTCAGATCTATATAAGGATGTCCAATTTTAAAAACCCTAGGTAGAGAGTCGATGAACGTTTTAAACGGTAAAGCTTCGCGTAGTTGCCCATCGCCAATTTTAGTGCTCAACGTTACAAGTTTAATAGGGTGTCGCTTGTCATGTGTTGGAATGAAATGGATTCCAGTTATATCAATATTTTGACCAGATGAAGAATAATCTGATACTAAACGAGACAACTCTGGAACGGACGATGAGAAAATAATTTTGGACCCTTTACCACCGGGCTTGTAAATTACTTGCCCGCTCCTTTTTCCTCCCCATGGGCTGAAGCGTACTCTTTTGGGCATGCTGGGCTCTCGCATACTTGTTGCTCGCTTCCACGTCCACGTATGTTCTATATTAGAGCCATCTCGTTTACCTCCCCAAGGGCTGAAACTCCTTTTCTCTATGTCGTTTATATTATTTTTCTCTGTTCCGCTTTCTTCAACATTTCTAGCCAGTTCTTGGCCTGCAAAGGGACTTGCAGCGGCTCTCGCGTCATTTTGCAAATACAGTGTTTTGTCCATATCGACGAGGTTTGGCATCCAGCGCCTGTCTCTCACGTCTTCTTTTGTGTTTTGATCTACAGTCCGTCTTTTCCTTGGCATATCTGTTCTTTGTTTTTCTGGTGGTTGTTCTACATCGCTGCCGTCGAACAGTTCGAATGGTTCCGTGTTAAGTGGTCTGTTTAGATATAATTCTTTCTGTGATGTGGGCAGGCTAAAATAGCTGATGTACGGTAGCGGTGGATAGTGGACTGTAGCGTCTAAAGGATCGAGAATAGAGTCAGCTCCAGGGCCTGCAGAGTTGATGTATTGCAGACGGACGGTGCCTAGCCAGGAGAAGGTGACGAGAACCCAGTAGTACGACATTTTTCTGAAAAGAATGAAAGGGATGATGAGCACAACATATTTCTTTTCATAATTATATTCGCCCTTGAAGTGGCGTTATTAGTGTAACGTTTTTGTTTACTAGGTGCGAGTAGTAGCTTTTCAGTCTTGATAGACATACCTATATGCATTGTCATATTTCGGAAATTCATCTCGTACCTATTACATTTAAAAATATATTTTTAGCTGTAATTATTCGGATAAAATTTAAACTTATTAATCGATACGAGTTTACATGAAAATGTTGGCGTTTAAATGAAAATGTGTCTTTGAAAGCATTAAAAAGTGGTTCCGTAAATTGCCAAAATGGTGTCAAAGTGAGTCAGAGTATCTGATTTAACCATGTTTAACCACAAATTTACCGTTATATGACATAAGCCTATAAATAATAGTCTAATGGAAATACACATTTTTCGTCTCTATCGGTGTGCTCAATATTTTAAGACTTATGCTGTTCCATTTGATAGTCCAATGAACAAAATAAATCTTTATTCCCTAGTGCTTTTAAGTTTGAACTTTACAAGTGAAAAATTAATACAAAAATGTTTGTGAATATATATGAGATAGAGACTCTTGGGCATGATAGTAGAATGCAGTATTTCAGACTGCAAAGCCCACGGGGTTATTACCTAAAAATTTGTAGACAGCGACAGCCATACGACCACTGCGCGACCGGTGACTAATTGTAATAAAAAATTGATATCATGTATGACGATTGCGTATCTATTATTCTATGACCGTAAAATGCACTTTTCGCGGTAGATTTAGCGCCACTATAAATTATATTACACAAATTCTCGTTTTAACAGGAGATATCGCACGATATTGGCTGTCGCATGCTGACTGCAAGTTATAAGCGTGCCGGTTTGACAAACAAAGGTCCTCAAAGTAAGAAAGACTATTGTGGCCACATCAACGCAATATCTATTAGTATTAGCTGTGGACTTAATAGGTTTTAATATGCCAAATTAAATTAAATTTATTTACATTAGCGTGAAGTAATCGATTAAAACGTCGTAAATCAACTGGTAAGGTAGTCAAGAAAAGATTTAGATATCTTGATAAAAACTTATTAATCCTTCGTAAATCAACTGGTAAGGTAGTCAAGAAAAGATTTAGATATCTTGATAAAAACTTATTAATCCTTCGTAAATCAACTGGTAAGGTAGTCAAGAAAAGATTTAGATATCTTGATAAAAACTTATTAATCCTTCGTAAATCAACTGGTAAGGTAGTCAAGAAAAGATTTAGATATCTTGATAAAAACTTATTAATCCTTCGTAAATCAACTGGTAAGGTAGTCAAGAAAAGATTTAGATATCTTGATAAAAACTTATTAGTCCTTTTGGCACAACAGTGCCATCTCAATTTATGCAGTTTGAAGTATACTTTTGTATGCGTTGAGATAATCTTCTTTACCATAAACATAGTCTATATACTTTTCACTAGGCATACTAACTTTATGGGCTCTACCCTCCATGCTAGGTACCCGTCACTATCTGGTTCCTTTTTAATATCTATGAACTTAGATAGATATTGCTAGGAGTGGCATCGAGGTGCAGCAAAATCACATCTAGTGTACACACAAATGATTTTGCACGCATCCTGTTTATCAATTTCCCGGCCTGAATGTCACGAAATTATGAGTATAAATACGTAACTCTAATTCCTTCAGTTGGAAAATTAATAGATAGTTATTCATGTTTTTACTTGTTTTTATAAGAATATTGTCCTACTTGACTACATACCTTATATTATTTCGTTTAATTTATATATTATTTTGTCCTACGTATGCTTCTTTGAATTATCCCACTTGTATAGAAAACAAATTACCATAAAATTTGAATGTTGTTATTATAACAAATACAGAACTTCGATCGTACGTTATTAATATCATAAATAAATATTTTTTACTTCTACGTAGCGTAACATAAATATATATTTACTTTTACGTAGATAATATTTTTACTTCTTACTAGAGGTACCCCACGGGTTTACCCGCAGTAAATTGTTATTTTTCTGGGGTAAAGTCTATATGCTCTCTAAAAACTCCTCTGTCTGCTTATGAAAGTTCCGTCAAAATCAGTCAGCCATTTCGTAGCAAATAGACATATATTTTAAAAACGCATGTTGTGTTTTCGTAATGTGTATTTGAGCCAAAGTAAAAGCCTTTATCTGGAAATCACAGACAGACACTTCAATTTTTATATCTATACTGTTATAATAGAGACAGCAGATTTGTAAGTTTGTTTATATGTGGAGGGTAATCTCCAGACTCATTACGACTATTTAAATAATTCTTTCTCCGTTTGAAAGGTACATTATTCCAGATGGATATAGGCTATTATATTATTTATTGAACTCGGGCGAAGTCGGGGAAGACCGCTATTGTACAGATGTAGAGGCACTCGTATTTGGTTTGGTTAGGTTTGGTCCTTCGATGCGATCAGTTGTGCTCGTTCGTTGCCTGGATGGGTGATTTAAATGCATCCATATCGAGCGTTTTCGATCTTTGTATTCACCTGTTAAAAGAATAATCAAATACGTACTGCTACTATTCCGTTGATATTCTGGCTAAGATCGATATCGATATATGTTTCCTGTTTTAACACTTGATCAAGATTCACAGATATTTTTTAATTAATTCATTGAAGGCAAAATTATGACCATATAATCAATGTTTTCGGTATTCGGTAGAATCCAAAAGGCAAAATAAAAGTTTGAAAAGAAGAAGAAAAATTACGAGATTCTTTCAACCCAAAAACGACCGAGCGGAGCGATCATCTTACACTTCGACGTTAGGTTTTTTGACTATTCGAGAGTCTTCTATCAATAATACTGCTCTCATTAACACCTCAATAAGTATCAAAATAAGTTCTTTTTGATACCACGAATTTGGTAAATAAGTGTACAGCCGGTCTGATGGTAAACGGCTACCGAAGCCTATGGACGGAAGAATGCAACACCAAATATATCACTTGCCCATTGCCGACCCTGTACGAATCTCCTCACGTCCATTTTGAAGAACCCCGTGCTGTAGTCATTTGGGAAAACTGACGGGGAGCTCATTCCACAACTTGATGGTTCGAGGGAGGAAATTTCTTTGAAAACGTACAATGCGTCGCAATTTTGACTCTAAAGTGTTGGCTATTACTCTGAGTTGAAAGCTTTTCGTTCTCCTAGGATATGGACGTGGGTGAAACGTGGGATATATAGATATATAACGAAAAGATTTGCTTTCGCTGGTGTAATTCCCGACTGCCTAATTTTTAAAGATTAAATTAAATAATATAATAATAGATTAAATTTGCTATTTTTGATATAAATCACATTTTTAAAATTAATGGTCTTAGCCATAAAAAAATGCTAAACTTCATTAACAATAAAATTTTGGTTACAACTTCAATTACTAAAACTTTGATGTGGTCTAATGGTGATAATGAATGCTCGGGAGGAAATCGTGAGGACAAATGCAGGCTAAGGATTAGATTGCAAAGAGAATGTAACATTACTTTTTCACATTGGGTAAAATTTTTTGGTTAGGTTAAGTTGATTTGACAGTTATACAAACTGTCAAATCGTGAATAAATTATCGTTAAATGGCAACACACATAAAGGACCGTGTTGCCATCTATTAATGATCATGATCGTAACCTGTAATTACGAATATTAACAGTAGATAACAAAAGTATAAGCCTGTATATACGCGACGGCGAGCTGTGCGACGAAAGAAAAATCATAAACCGTAGTTGATAGGAGTCTCTTCCAGTAATCTTAATTTCTTTTTCATTTTAACACTCATACTGCTCTAAGTTTTAGTTTAAATGTCAGGGAAGTCTGGGGGGAGCTACCCTCTTGTGCTGCTCCTTGTAAGTATACGCCTGTGTCACTGAGTAGGAAAAAAATTACACAAAGAGTGAGCGAACACCTTTGATGTTTTTTCCAAAACCAACATCGTAAGACACTGCAAGGATTGTTTAAATTTTTTATCATTTAAATAAAATAGAATTACATATTTAGTGTTTAATCAGTAAATTGATTACTTTTTTTTACAATGTTTTGTACTGCCTATAACGTACAATAAGTACAATATTTCAAAATCTTTTACCCAAAACTGTAATTTAATTATGGATATTATAATTTGTAAATTGGCTTATCAATCTATTGTAAATGGGCAATTTAATCGAGATGACGACTTTCAATCTCTCACATCACATATTGCACGTAGGTACCAATTTACTTGGGCACAAAATTATTTCATCTACAACAAAGACGTTTTAACCCTAAAACAAGTACCGAGTGACTAACGCCACGGTGCGGGCAGCTCGGGCTCGCCCTACTTGCGTCTCACCCCTCATGCTTCACACGATTGCCGTCTAGACATCGCCATTGGCCGACTAGGGATTTTTATGTACACAATTTTTATATAATGCCTAAAAACTTAAGTAAAAACACGTTTTGCCAAAATATTGGTAACAATTACAATTAGTTTATATTGAAAAGTTCCAGCGGTACGGTCCGCAATTACGAAGTCAAATCGTTTTTTTTTTATCTCTGTGTGTATCTACACCTACCTACACACCCGACCTCGCAAGCAAAAGCAACAGTCATAGACAACACCCCGCAAAATTCCGTTCAAATGCGACGTCCCCAGCGTTTTAATGTAAGACAAATCAGGTCAGAGAGCAACTAATTTCAAAAGTAAGAAAAATATTAATTAAAGTATTTTTTATGGATTGAATCGTCTCATTACCATAGTTTCACGGTCGAGTAAACTGTAACCCTTATTTTTAATGCCTATCCTAAATAGCTTTGTCATCGTGATATTTCTAATAAAATACAGTATAATCTAAAAATAATGTTAAAACGGTTATTGTCGTAGGCGTCCGACACGAGGAAGGGTAGACATAGTGTCTAGTATTTAGTTTGTCCTATTTTTTTAAGTTTTGTTCATAACATGCAAACAATAATGGCGACTACGACACTTATATTATAACGTAACTAGAGATGGGCTAGTTCGTAAATGATTGACTTAGTTGTTATCAGTTTCAGTAAAACAAACATAATTAGAAATTTTGTCTGTTTGTACTTTATTAAAAACCACCAAGAATTAAAAGAATAATAAACGTCATGACAAGTGTAAAAATTTGCAGTGTAAAAACAAGTTTTTACGACATACAAATTTGTTTTTTAACAGGATATTGTTTGCACATCGCAAAGAATAACATTTTTCTGTTATTATTCTGTCTTACATTTCGAATGAATTTTGTCACTCACATATTAAAGTGAACTGATTTGTGACCTAGGAGGACCAAGGACAATAATTTCATTTAAGAACATAGGCAACCTTTAATTAACGTTACAAATGAAAAACAAAACGCTTGACAAATAACTCAAATTTTTTCAATGCTGCACTATATTGGGTAATATTAATGTTTTTTATGAATTTTTCATAGTTTCGTGTGTATAACAGGAAAGCAATGTTATTAAAGTGCTAGGTGTATACATTCTATGAAGAAAGTAGCGGGAATGGATGATTTGTTTATAGTTCCAAATTCAATTTTTTGTTTTTTTTTTGTTGTTAGATTGGCATAACTGTTTTCCATTTTGGCGCGGAGTTTGAGTTGCATCTGTTATATAGATTAAATACAGTGCTGTTTTTAGTTATATTATTCTAGTGTATATTGCGAATTTCATAATGGACAAAAACATCGAGCAAAGAGTTTGTCTTAAATTTTACATCGCCAATGGAATTTTATGTTCGGAGTCACTGAAAATGATACAGAAGGCTTACGGTGAATCGACTTTATCAAAAACACGTGCTTATGAGTGGTACAAAGCGTTCAAAAGCGGTCGAGATGTGATGGAAGATTTGCCTCGCTCTGGTAGGCCATCAACGTCTGCAACTGAAGTTAACAGCGCAAAAGGGAAGGAAATGATGACTGAAAATGCTCATTCAAGTTTGAGAGAGATAGCCGCCGAACTTTCTGTGTCTCACGAGTCGATCCCACAGAACACATATACTCCAAGGAGAAGAACTACAACTATACAAAAAAAGTGTAGACTATGCGCCATCTGGTAATGCTTTCATAAACTAAAATTAAGGGGATTTAAATAATACTCTGAGCGTATTTTCTTAGATGACTAAACTAATATGTTCAGCGGATAACAAGGTAATGGAATTTGGAAAGTTAATAAAACGAACAGAATTAGTGATATTTTTGTTATTTTAAATCACGAGTTCTGATTACAATTAAACGTGGATATAATAACAACAATTTCTAATTATTTATTATGTAGAACAAGTCTACTTTTTCTGTCCTTTCAAAAGTCACTGTCTTGATCCACAAGTCTCACCCACACCGATTCGAGTTTCCTCAAGCGATCAGGGGGAGAATAGCTCGTGCGAAACACAGAAAAGCTAAAAGAAATAGAAAAAATAATCTACGGTTATGAAGAAAATTTTTCGATTTGTAAAGTTTTTGACATTTCATTAAACAGGGTTGCTATATTATTAAATTCAATTAGTAGTTTATTCGATTATTAATATCGATAACAAAATGTGTTATTTTTGTTCAAATTATTTATAAATATCTTTGTTCAATGAAGTAAAATATTTTATTATTGTAATTTTTATATGTAGTACTCAAATAATTATAATAAATTAACGAAATAAATGAAATTTCAATATCAATAATCGATATCAGTACATTGATAAATAATATCAATAAATTATATTTTGTAATGACATCCCTGGTATTTTCTATCTTCTTTCTTTCTACATCTCTTGTCACTTTCATTTTGTTTCCATATAAAGTCTGCAATAGCTCCATACAAAGTTGACACCCCCTGGTCTATCTGTACCATTTTAAATAATCACTTTGGTATAAAACATGTTGTCGCTCGGGTAGTCCCAAAAGACCTGAATTTTCTTCAAAAACACAATCACATAAGAGTCGCTGAGGACATGCTAGAACGAGTCAATTCCGACTCAACATTCATGAAACGCATTGTTACTGGTGACGAGAGGTGGGTTTACGAGTTTGACATGCAAACTAGTCAACAAGCTTCGGAGTGGTGCCTTCCAACTGAACTGAAACCGAAAAAACCACGCCAAAGTCGATCAAAAGTCAAAGTCATGTTGACTGTTTTCTTTAACTATCGCGGTGTTGCGTACTCGGAATTCTTGCCGGAAGGTCAAATGGTAAATAAAGAATATTATTTGAGCGTTATGCGGCGTTTAAGAGAGCAAATTCGACGAAAAGGCTAGATTTGGGGAAAGAAAATTCTTGGATTTTGCACCACGAACGAATTTTTGACCAAAAACTCAACAAATACCATCGAGCAACCACCTTATTCACCAGATATACCTCCAGCCGATTTCTTTCTTTTTCCTAAACTCAAATTACCACTTCGTGGCACTCGTTTTCATTCGGTAGAAGACAAAGAATTCGCGGCAAGCACTGAACTCGATTCTGGAAAAAGCGTTTAAAAAATGTCTTGATGATTGGATTATTCGTTGGCGTAAGTGTATCGTTTCTGAAGGAGCATACTTTGAAGGTGATAAAATAAATTTCGATTAATAACTAATATTTCATGTATTATTGATCTTTTCCCGGTACTTTCTTGACAGAGTAGTACATCGGATTAGCGAACAGTAGAAACTTGCGAAATTTTGGTTAGTTTCTTGTTTGTTTACACCATGGAAAAAAATGAAAAAAATATGCACCATTTTAATTTTTGATCACTTATCAAATTTTCCTTATAAAATGCACTGAATTACAGTTATGTAACTATAATCAGTTGCGTTACTGCGGTGTCCTCCGGTTGTCACACGAAGCTACTAAAAGGAGGATCATAGCCTTTGCGTTATTTCCAATGTTTCCGTAGAGGACAGCAGTGTATGCCGTCCATATTACTGTAACCTGAAACTACCTTGAAACATTACGAGAGGAGACAGGCGATCGCAAAACGTAGCAGAGCGATACCTCAAATTTCTCATCTCTCGCCAGAAGTCGTTTTTGGCTAGTAAAGATCGAAAATAAATATTTAACATAACATATTTTCACACTGTATTCTTAATATGGTAGTCACAGAGGATGGAGCGCTACACATTGCGGTTCTTAACATCTTTCGCTTCCTCAAATCTCATCATTCTCCTTTTCTCCTCACACGCTTTCGCCAAATTGGATTGAAGCGGACCATATTATGTATGTAGGTTTGTAGGTACATATGTTTTGCATAACCATGCAGTCGAAGTCAAAAGCGTTTCATTAAATCCATATATTAAAGAATATTTGTTATTTTTATGTCCTAAACGTTATAGGTACGTATTAATTCCACTCTGAAAACCAATCAAACGGTACAATCAATTTCAACGAATGAAATATAAGTTTGAATAGTCATTAAAAATATGCAGATAATACTTATATTTTTTCGTTGAAATTACGATTTTCAACAGATATACAGTTTTGAGGACGCAATCGTGTTCTTTAATCAATTTAAAAATGGCAGCTACTTATTTATAAAGTGAATTAAAAATACCAGCAATATTTTTACTGTGTTCCAACTATAACCAACCAATCTGTATAACGTCTGATTTACAAGTTATAACTTGATAAATCGGTAAATATTAAATAGCGTGTCTACGGTAAAGAGCTCTGTAAATATTCAAGTCAAAAGTGGCCGCATTAGTTCTTTAGTTGACAAATAAGTAGATTAGAATCGAGTATGTGTACACGTGGAAATTCAGTTGACTCGATCCTTACCAACTTACCAATTTAGAATAAACTAAGCATAAGTCCACTGCTCAGCAGTTAAAGCCACTTCACGCTGAGAATAAGGGTTGTAAGGATAGGTAGATTAATTGTTTGACCGAATTTTCGGTTTTAATGTCGTCAAATTTCACCGTAAGGTTGTAGTTTCGACTTAATTTCGGTAGTGAACCTGCAGATCGAAACCGCAACCGTAGATTTTTGCGCCGCCTTCGGTACTGATCAGAATAATGGGTTGCCTTGCGTCATACTACAGTAAGAAATATTTTTTGCTTTAAAACATATTATATTTGCTATTAGCTGAAATAAATAGAAACAAAAAATTAAAGAAAACGTATGCAGTACACGTACTACACACACGAGAGAGTAAAGAGTAGCGGCGGAGAGCAGGCACGACGGCATAAGAGAATGTCATGCCGTTTGTTGTCACGACATCCGAGTCGTTCTTACCCCTAAGGCGCGCCAATAGATCAAAATCAATTTTCAAATTTCACATCAAAATGTATAAAATTACCTTCATAGGAAATTAGACACTGAGACAAAAACCGTTCGGTTTTTGTTCTGGAAACTAGTTTCAGTCAAATATTAAAAAGCTGTACTGTACTACTCGGGCACGGAATGTATTAATGGATATACAGCCTACTATGAGTTGTTTTAATTCGCATATTTTATAACGCTTTTTTGGTTACACTAGGGAAGCCTGAACACAGGTACCAAAGCCCTTGAAGGTGAGACTGTGTTTCGTCACTAAAATTCTGCGCGTCGTCAAGGCGTTCCGGCATAGCCTACGGAACGCTCCGGAGCCCCTCTCGATTTGTGCCGAAGCACTTCTCGGGGGACTGTGACAGAGACCTTGTACCCTCAGAGTGCCACGGCAGCGTGGACCACGCTGTGGTTCTCTTTGGAGTCGCATGGATGGACGACCTTAGCTTTTACTCCGATCGGCCGCGATTTCGAATACTCCTCTACGACTCCTCTTACGACATCATCTAAAAGGCCTACCAATACATACAGGGTGTCCTCCGCATATGAAGCATGGAAAATATTATCTTCAGCAATAATTAACAGTTGCTTGCTTGAGGTGGCAACGAACGGGCTAATGGTAAAAAAATAATTATCTGTATTAAATTTTTTTGATACCGTTTGAAAGGTTTAACCGTAACAATCAATGTACCTATGTTAAATTAAATATCCTACACGATAACTACAATTAAAATTTAAAAATTCAAGCTATTTATGCTTCTAAAATCAACCCCCGAAAATCAAAACTTTTGAAGTTAACGTTTTTCTTTGGGCTATCATCTATATTTTCTTATATTATATATCAAAATGAATGTTTCTATGAATGTTTGTCCTCTATGCGTTCCTAAACCAGTGATGAAACTTTGGTATGTGTTCCGCGTTCACCCTCGAAGGTTTTTGAGTTATTTAATTTAGTGAATTGAAGACCACGCGAATGAAGTAGCGGGCAACAGATAGTATACTATAAATGTTCCAAATTACAGCTGTCCACGTAAATAGTCTCTGAGAAAAAGGATTGTGACAATTAAACAGACGCCGAGGTACTCTCGCTGTATCCCTAACGGCATAGTCAAAGAGAATGGATAACCAAGCAACGCGGTCTTTACGTATATACTTCTTTGGCCTCCTCAAATTTTGTCGTACTCCTCACACTTTCACCGCGAAATTCAAATGCTTTTTACATTTTCGCTAGCTAACACTGGCTATTTGATCTACATAAGTCGGCCTTGGTCCTCCTTGGCCTCTGCTACCACTCACTTTCGATTTGTAGATTGTCCTCGTCAGTCTTTCATGACTCATGCTGTCTATGTGCGCAAACCATCAGAGCAATCCTTCCTGGACACTGCATATTTAATCGGACAGAGTATGTAGCACTGACACGTTTCTAAGACACTGAGGTAATTCCTTTGTTCCTTTTATCCTCTTAAACACTAAAAAGACATCTTTCATTTGATACCCACGTCGATTTGATAAGTTGCAATTTATCTTCGCGGTAAACAGCGGTGGTCAGTGTTCGTCATAATCAATACGTCGTGATGTATACCAAGAGATATTTGGAAGATTATTATAATGATATGTCGTTTGTCTAAGTCGGGTAGACCTTTCAATTTCTAGTAGGTAACATCTCGATACGTCACACCCACAGGATAACCGACCTAATTCACAGAATTCTAAGCTATAATACTAAAACTAAAAATACTATCCGAATTATGAGGGCCATGCCAAAAGAAATTAGAACCTACTCCTTATTCATTTATTTGACACTGGCAAGTTATACACCATCGTAAAGGCTGGTTATTTGCTGATAAATTATAAAATGGAACACTTATTACGTTTTTTGTGATAAGCAGCCGAAGTAAGGTATCCGGCACCTTCTCTGGCATCACGGCAACACCGCTCCGCATACTTCTACCAGAACACTTGACTATTTTAAAACAAATAACATGTCTATTCTACCTCACCCGCCATTTTCCCCCAACGAAATGCTATCACGTGATTTCTCCTTTCTAAAATTTAAAGAATAAGCGGTTTGAAAACTAAGAAGATGCGATTACTGCTTATTACTTTGAGATTTTAGAGGTATCTGAAAAAGAATGTTTGTTGTTATTTTCAAAGTAGTTTAAACGAATGGAGAAGTGGATACGTATCCAAGGTGAATATTTTGCAAAGATTGACAAAAATAGACATTTTTTTTATATTCGAGTGCCTTACCTAGTGTCTTTTGGAATAACCCTCATGTTAAGTTTACATTATTAGGAATGAAGAGTGACAGAGTCAAAGTTAATTCACACTCCGTCCCTATTACTGGAGTCAAGTGTCTTACCGTAACTAGTTTTTAACCAAAAAAGAAACAGAATTTCGGTTTCTGTCCCACAATTAGTTCTATTTACGACAAGCCTGCGTATCCGACCGCGTGTAGGCAATTCACGCAGGGTGAGAATCGGCCTTCTTTCGTGAAAACTCACAAATGTAGTTTCAATTCCGGTCATAATTTTGACAGCTTTGCTGCCGAAACCATACCGAAATTACAATTTCGCCCGAAATTTGGTCAAGTCGAAAACGAAAGTTCTGTCCGACACTATTGAAGCTATAAAGCCAATAACTCCTATATTTTTTTAAATAATTTCATATTTATTTTTCCCCGTTCATGATTTTTAAATCTTTTGGTCTCTAAATGGTATAAAACAAAGTTGCAATCTATGTTTGCCATTTCTAAACTTCTAAGTGAATTTCAGTACGATTTTTATTAACATATATAACATTAGCGAAGCCCGCCCTGGCTTCACACTAGTCCCGTCCCACCCTCCAAGTCAGGGCCGGACCGTGAGTTTAGGGGGCCGTGGGCTAATACTACTTAGGGGCAAATATTTGATTTATATTACAATATATTATGCCTTAGGATCCTTAGAATCCTTAAGACCTTACGATCTGTTTAATTTAATAAAATTATGGATTTTTTCACATTATCGTCTATTTTTCACTTTGACTTGACTTAGCTGGGGGCCCCTTGAATCCATGGGGCCCTGGGCTGAAGCCCAAAAAGCCATATGGTAGATCCGGCCCTGCTCCAAGTCCGTTTCTCGAAGCGACTCCGGCATTTTTGACCCCCCTGTAACTTCGTTGCGGATAACGCTAGAAGTCTGAATTTTCAGTGACTAAAAGGTACAACTAGATGTATTTCCAAATCACATTTAATTTGAACCTGTAGTTTAAGAACCATTGCAAGTCAAATTTCTTTAATTTTGTCACTGACACACTCACCGATCATCAAAATTCTAAGCTACTTACAAACTTCAAACTTTGAATTTTTGTTAGCGTTTAGGAAGGAAAAAATGAAAAATCCTACTTCAATGAAACGCTACTTAAATACGTTTACGATTTTCGTTTTATAATTTCGATTGCTATTATTGGTTTGATCATTGAAAGGCTCATTTATTTACTGACATTATTTGGATAGTATAAAATATTATTTCAATATCGTATTGATATTATTCGAATATTGTTTGGATAATTTTAGGGCATAGATATTTTTCGGTACTTATATCTACGCTTTTAGGTACAGCTAACAGACAAGATATATTACCCGAGAAAAAAAGGAGGATGACCTATAAAAAGAAATGAGATCCCATCAAAAACAAAAAATATAACTTCGTAACTTCGTTCTGGAAATCAATTTTTTTACAACTACTTCGACATTTCTGTTTACCCTATAACGGGTTGATTTTTCAAAATCAGCCAAATCCATGTTAATTATTTATTTAACAAAGTTTTGGATTATTAAACGCATAATTAATTCGACAGTTTAGTATTTCCCATACAAAGTTTCATTCCCCTTTTCACCCCTTTAAGGGTACATTTTTAATGTCCGTTCATTCAGATTTCATCAAAATCGGTGAAGCTCTTTGGGCGTGAATGCCGACCATGTGGAAAGACAGACAGATTTTCACATTTGTGATATTGGCATCAATACATTTTCGTATTTAGTTTCTTCTTCTTCTTCTACTACTTCTACTTCTTCTTCTACTACTTCTACTTCTTCTTCTACTTCTTAAAGTAGAGAAATATTTCATAAACCTTTTTGTCGCTCCCAAGTGGAAAGGTATGCATAAAGCATTCCCTGATGTCAAAAAACGTTTGGTTTCCCCAGTCGCTCCCCAGGGCCGTGGATGAGTGCAAAAGCGTACCCTCAGCCCCGGCAACTGGCACCCGGAGGAACACCGACGGGTCATGGTGTGTAACCCGCATAACGTGCAATACTATATAACTTCCTTGCCGCCCCCGAGCGGGACAGGGATGCATTAAACCATTTCCTGGCGTAAAAAGGGTTGTTCGTGCGAAGCCAGCTGGTGCGAGTTGCTATATTTTTATATTATAAATACTCCATTTATAAATACCCCAATTTCAAAAATACTCAAATAACTCATTAGTAACCCTTCAAATAAAAATAGAGTGTCGGACACGCATTAACTTAGGCTTATACAGTAATCACGGATAAATTGGAAATGAAATTCAAAGAATAATGGGTCAAAATATACATAGAGTACGTAATGTATTGTTTTCAATTTCTGTGTTTCGATTACCAATTTACGTGTCTGTACCAAAGTTCAGCTCAGTAGGCGTAAAGACGTCTTATTAAACCACTCGTGTCACACAGATAGACGTATAGACGACAGAAGTTATAAAAGGATTCTTATAATCACTATGCATTCTTACTGAAAGTATATTTTTTATTCTATCTATTCGAAAAACGATGATTGGTTCCTCGATAATCACGACCAAAATAGGTAATTTCTCTTAGAGACTTTCATAGAGGGCAGAATGAGTTTGAATAAATTGATTAAAAGACAAATTGATCCTTAATGTTCTGCGAGCAAAAAGATCAAATGAGAATATTGTGTGATAAATGTTCCTAGCTTGTTATTGCCTCGGCGACGGTAACCGCACGCCAGAAAAAAAGAAGTTAAAAATTTAAAAATATAAAACTTCTTTGAACATTTACATATCGAATAGCGTTTTTCATTTATATTTCTCACAAAGGGGAACGAAAAGTAGAATGTATCACTCGGTACTAAAATTAATTTTTTAGCTCGGGCAACGTACATTGAATTCCTCACTGCGTTCAGGATTCTACTACAGCATCCCTCGTTGCGCTCTGGATTCTACTCTATAATCCTTCGCTACGCTCTGGACTCAAAATAGCGTCTCGCCGTAAAAATATTATTCTACTCCCTTGTTATACAATCTACTATTGAATCGAGATAGAATTGGCATAATTTCGATTTGATCCATATTTCTAACAAATTGGGGAATAATACAAAATCGGTACACTTTAATGGTAAATATTGTCTTGACTCATATATCAAGAACCCTTCAAGATACTACTCATCTTAAAGTTTTCACCTATTAGTTTCCGGCAACATCAAAGGGGTCAAAAGTTCAGTTTTCAAGCCGGTGTCACAAAATATGTGACTCAATGGATTAAATTGATAGCGGTATTTATGTGAGGAGCTAGTACGTAACCATGAACGTAAATTCGAGAAAATTGGAAGTCGATTTCCGAAAATATTACTGAATAAACATTGGAAATTGTCGCCATGAATTCTCACTTCTCACATTTTATTTCCATTGGAAATTTTTTCATTGGCACATCAGCAGGAAATTGATTATTTTGATTAATAATATAATGTAACATAATTATGTAGTATAAACTATTGACACGCTGGTGAATAGGGACGTAACAAATGGTCAAGTTCCTACTTTTGCGAATGCGAATATTTGTTTCTATTAATCACGGATGTAAATTGTAATTGACGACCTCTGTGGCGCAACGGCTTAGCGCGTTAGAAAGTAAACGGGGGTTGCGGGTTCGATTCCTGTCCCGAGTCTGGGTGTTTATGTATAATATGTATTTATTTACAAAAGAAAAATATGTAAGTAGTATATCAGTTGTCTAGTACCCATTACACAAGCGCTGTGCTGCTTACATTGGGACTAGATGGCGCTGTGTAAAATGTCCTGAGTATATTATTATTATTATTATAAATATAAAAATATTATATAGTATTCGGCTATATCCTGACTGCGTTACGTCCTATAGCTAGGATATAGCTGTCGCTGAAATAAGTTTAAATGCCGATGCTAACAGTTTCAAAACTCTTAAGTTTGCGTATTATTAATTGTCCGCTTTTAATTTCGTCGCCGAATTGTATAAACAAGTCCTTAAGTTTTTGCTGACAGTGTATGTGCCCAATTTTGTTTTCGTTGGTTTTTAGTGAAAAAAATTAGTTAGGGTATTGTGGGCGTAGACTGAGGACATAGATATCCTTTTTTTCCGTTCCGCCACCATGTATAACAATTGGGTATAATTAAATTAAATTATATCCGATTATCTTCATTCGAATAAACTGTACACGATCGCATGCTGCTACTTGAGAACTGCTTCACAAAGACTAAAGTCAGTCTTTTGCTAATAAAATGTTACAAAATTGTCACAGAAGGATAACTGACGTGATTACAATTGTAGTGAAGCTAACACCTATAAAATGGTGGTAGCGATCCAGGCACAAAGTCCTTACACCCTCAAAAGGTGATCTATTTTTATTGATATTTAATATCTTCTTTCGTACTTCTGAATGCACGGTTCTTTGTGTATGTCTTCCGCTATTGGTATATGACAGAAGTCGGTAAGCCAGGTCAGATAACCCATAGACGACACAAACAACAGTAGGTTGACCTTTAGACTTTCTTCACAAAGCCACACTGTCCATCTCTTTTCCAGACCATTAGTGAGAATACTCTGTACAGGCTGATATATATTGTTTCTAAAAATAGGGAGTGTTTTTGTTAGTAGGTAGTATACTACGAAATTTTTTGCTACAGTTCCTTTCCGACGTTGTAAAAATAGAACGCTGCGATATATTTTACTATTGGCGACTGGTAATAACTTAGTAACAATTGCACTTGGGTGGTTTTTACAAAAAACTTGCGATTGACTTTAATCTTGCCTGATGAAAAACAATAACGAGCTTTCACCGACTTAAAAATTCCCTAATTCCCTAGAATAGGTTTAACTTAGGAAACATTGTTGTCCAAAAGGTGTTTAAAACTTTAGCACACATACACAATTAAAAGAAGAATTAAATTAGCTCGTGTGTATGAAAGGCATATACGAGTATGATTCAGTTTTTACTTTCCTCCACAAAATGGATTTTGCGAGTCTGTTGCGAGTATTTCACTTCCTCGAACCTAATCGTTCTCTACACATTTGCGTCGATTGCGACGGCTTTGATGTTCCTGGCCCACTAATGTTCTATCTGAGACATGAGAAATGTCTATTGCGAATGACGTTTAACATGTAGTTTTTAAATAAGGTAATAAATAATTACAACTAAAAATGTAAAGAATTTTGGCATCAGTGGCAATAGCAACTGAAAATTGAAAAGCATTAGATCTGGCAATCATAATGAAATCTGTGACTCCAAATTACTCGTTATGTGAAATAAAAAGAGCATTGTTACAAAAAGAGTTTTCTTGTTATTTGGTTCATTAGTTTTGCAAATATTATATAGTATACATACCTGTGTATTACTGAAAGTTTTCCAAACAAAAATATATAAAAATCAATGTTTGTTTGTTTATTCGTATTTTATGGGCATATAGTTCATTCGATTGCGATAAAATTTGGTATGGAGATAGTTTGAACCCTGAGGAAGGACATAGGCTATTTTAAAAATAAAAAACGCGGACAAAGTCGCTGGCGTCGGCTAGTAAGAAAATAAATTAAAAAAATATCTATTTACGTTGTCGATTTTTCCCCATAATTGGCAATCTTCAGTAACACACATCCGTGTAAAAGAAATCTTAAGCACGAAAAAGGTATTGAAATTCAGTTCAATAGTTCCGGAAATTACGACATACAGTTCAGTAGAAGTTGACACTTTTTAGACTTCTCATGACGTTTTTCTGGAATACATGAACACATATTCGATTTTCAGAAAGTCTTATTTGCTAGCGAATATCTATTTTCTTGGAGGGAAGAAAGCATAATATAGTCTATATTTTACTGGAAAGACGCGTATCCAAAATGGAATAGGTTAGTTGCCTGCTCTTAAAACTGGTAGGTAAGATTGTATTAAAATGATTTATAATTTTAAAATCAGTCGTGAAAAAAACTATTCGAAGTATATTGAGAAAATTGAATTTGATGAGTTTCGAACTTTAGTATAGTGTAACCAGCGTTAGTGGGGACATAGCAGGGATAAGCTAGAGGGAGATGGCGTTACTGAACTGTGACGTCACAAACTCGCAATGTCATTGCCCAGTGTTAGGAGTGACAGAGACGGAACTTATTCCCAGTTTGTTCCCATTACTTGAGTTTTAAAGTGAATCTCTTTTTACCCGACTGCGAAGGAGGGTTATATTCTTCGATTGTATGTTTGTAAGTGTGTGTATGTGTGTCCATTTCTTTGGCACGCTTTGTAGCCTGAAGGCTTGACGGATTTTAACATATGAAGTGTTATTAGATTCGTCTTAATTGTAGGAATAACATAGGGTATAAAGTTTCAATATGGCGCCCGAGAAAAAGAAAATAGTGAAAAATATATCAATATGAGTATATTGTATAATAGTATAATAGTAATAAATAGTTAGAATGTTCCAAATATATAATAACTATTAAACATAGTGTGAAATACAGTCGGGTTTTTGTTTTTTAAATAATTTAGCCTTATTTATTTTTCATTGTAGATATACTTCGAATATTTTTTCGCAGTTTTATTCACGATTAATGATTGCTAAACCTAGCTTTTAATTAGGTTGTATGAAATAGTTAAATAGCCTATTACCTAATTTGACATGTTGTCTTAAAAGACGACAGATCTCCTGATATTTATTGTGAACTGAAGCTCCTGATGGGTGCCTTTATAACAATTTCCTGACGTGTATTAAGTCAGGACTCAGGATTGAAGTCACTTAAAAATGATCATGTAGTATACGCCCATCTAAATTGAGTAATTTAGCATTGTGAGAGAGAAATATATAACAATAATTAAAAAAAAAAACAATTAATACTATATAGGGTTAATTAAAAAATACTAATAACCTCTAAGTATTTTGTACTAAACATTATCCCCAATAACTTTTGTTCTACGACTTTTACAAATTCATGTTTTTTTCATATGAAAATAAAAATACAAATGTTTCTGAAAATGACACCTACTCTACCCGGTCGCTAAAGCGGCACACGCACGGAGAGGCGCGGAGGGGCGTGGCCATTGGAATACGTACAGAGTAATTACGTGTCAGACAGCACATCAAAACTTAACAAATATTTTTCGACAGACGTATTTAGTTTTGAAAAAAAGTCGTAATACAAAAGTCGTTAGGTATGATGACAAGAATTTTGCACTAAGAGGTTATTAGTATTTTTCAATTAACCCTGTATATCATTTAGTGGTTTTTGTTATAGTTCTCACGCTTGCTGCTTAATCAATAGCAGCAGGAATTTAATAATCTAAAAAAAAAACAAAAGCCTTGTGAGATAACTCACACGGCTCTCCATATGTCCTGTTTATCTGTCACGTTAACCGAGAAAATCAACTGTTAACAAGCGACGTGGAGAGTTGAAAGGAACGTCTTATTAACTTAGTCGAATTGGACTTCACCGTCCAGGTATTACTCAACATTCCGAAATACTATATTGTAGTATGATGCCGCGAAATATTGCATTACTATGCCTAACTGAACATCTAAAAATGTTGAATTACTATACATACCATCCTGAAATATTGTATTGCTATACTCAACTCCAGAAATGCATCTTAGGGAAATGACAGCATAAAACTGGCCCGAAAAAAACCGCACGTGATTTTTGTAAGTGCCTAATGCATGCAAATCAGTGAAACAAAGACTATTATACTATTATTTCATTGACACGTAAGAACGTGTTATAAGTTTTTTCAACGAAATTATATAAATACAGACTTCGCCTATACAATTGCGAATTACGTATCCCTATCTAATACGCTTTGTCAATGTCGTAAGTGAAAATAGAAAGGACTGTTTTATTTTTTTCTATTGTCGTCTTTCATGTTGCATCGCTATAAGTCAAAATCCCGAAATGTTGCATCACCATAACTCAAAATCTGGAAATACTCATCACAATAACTCAACAACTCAAAACTTTCCGAATTTAACATTATCGTAGTTATAGGTAATTCAATATCTCGATATTTTAAGTAAGTAGGTCTAATAACTCAACATGCCAAAATATTGGATTATGTTAATTTTTATTTTCAATATGCGACATATCGATTCGATTATTCGTACTATAATTGCACGTAATTTGTTATCTACATACATAAATACACATCTTCACGCTGTATCCCTAACGGGGTAGTCAGAGAGGACGGAGCGCCAAGCGTCGCGCTCTTTCGCTTCCTCAAATCTCATCATTTTCCGCACAAATTTTCGCCTAGGTATGCGAGTGCTTTGATATTTCCGTCTGCTAACTCTCTAACTATTTGATCTTCATAAGACAGCTTTGGTCTTCCTTGGCCTCTTTTACCACTCACTTTCGCTCTGTAGATTTTCTTCGTCATCTAATTGGTTATCTATTACGTACAAATCTTATTTCTAAAATGTTCTTTACTCTAATTTAATTATGTCTTTGTTCTAACGCCTGAATTATTTCAATTATTTCCTAATTGTAGGCTACTCGGTTTTATTGTAACGTGTCAGTTTTATTTTTATATTTTTATAAATGTCATCCCCAGAGGAAATTTTGAAGTGTAACACTTAAGAGCAATTAATGTTTAAAGTCTAAAAGGACGTTATTATAAATTTTTCCGACAATTTTTTTCTGTCGACAGAAAAGAGTTGTGACTTTTCGTTCCAAATATTTGTAAAGCTCTCCACTTTTAAAGTGAACAGGCGCGGATTCAGAGGTATCGGAGTCAAGGGTCAATATGGGTCATGACCAGCCCCTTTATGGATGGCACCCCTTTTAATCAACAACGACAATATTGTTACATGAAGTTTACAAAAAAAATATAATAGGCCTTATTCACCAGAAATAATGTTTAGAAAATTAGGTACTATTTTATAAATATCTTACGACATCCTATTTGCACATTTTGAACTGGCTCTTCGCTATTTATGTTCTCTGACGTTTAACCTTTCATCACTCCATACCCAAGTCGATACTTTAATTTTGATTATAACTTAAAAGTCGTTGTACAAGATTCATGACGTTAAAATGTGCTACCCACAGACCATAGTTCCTAGATAACATTGGGCATAGATAAGTAATACATTATTAAACAGTGACCACACCTACAGCTCTCTGCTTCTGCTCCTCCATTCTTGAATATTCAACGTCCGATCTTGATGGGACCAATCAGCTCACAGGTCATAACACTCAGTTCCGCACTCCGCTAGATTTTGACGCATTTTCTTTATAAAATCCTTTGAAACATCATCTATGAGCTTACCAGTCTATGGATATAATAACTCTGCTTACTTTATATTTTAGGTTTGAAATAAATCCCTTTTGTAACTTAAGTGATAGTTATAAATGGAATCTATAAAGGTAATTCTATGTTTTTTAAAACTTTGTATATCATGAAGCCAATGATGACAAAGTGAGCGCTACGCACCTTTCGCACTGATCTATAGTTTTTGGTAGCATGCCCGACCATACCCCCCTTTCCTAAGGGTGGATTCGTATCTGAACGTGGATATCTTTGTTCTGTTTTTATTAATCTGTTTGAAGAGTATTTTTCAAAAAGGGAAAAAACATAAAAAACGATTTTACTTACCTGTCCAACATTAATTAGGGACCAGTGACGCTGTGAAGATTTTGTATCATTACAACTAAATGAAGTTACAGAAAATTCTGAAAGTTTGGGAAAAGTGAAGAAAGTTAAAAATAAGTTTCGCAATATCATTAATTAATTTGACTTACGTCATAGACAGATTTGACGGTAGATGGATTTTATGTACAAAAATAATTTGTTATGTAGTTTAAAAGTTAATCAACTGCAAATTCGACTAACGTACACAGGGTTGTGACACAGATTCGATAATAGTTACTACGTAAGTAATAACTAGGGGTTGCTTTAAAGTAATTTTTTTTGATTTTTAATAAAAGAGGGGGCAAATGAACAAGAGTGTCACCTTGTGGAAAGTAATCACCGCCGCTCATGCACACCCCGCAATATCCGGAGAATCACGGGTACGTTGGCAGCCTTTAGGGAAAGACGGGAAGGAGAGAAAAGAGGGGGGAGATGGGCCAACGGAGCTATCACTCACCGAACGAAACACAACAGCAATAGATGCTGTTATTTCACGCCGATATATAATCAGCCCTTTTTTTACTCGACATAACCTTCACAGATTCGAAACGGCGCACAGCTCCCAAATCATCCAAAACTCACACCTGGAAACTGATTCAATCTATCTATCAATACCCAAGAGTAATTTTATTTGTTGGTAATATTTAAAAAAAAATCTAGTTTCCGTTAAATGAGTGATCTTATAGTAAATCTTTAGTTACAATTATTACGACATTATTGTTTCACATTTGACAAGACTTGGGCGGTAGCTGAGGATGTCTTCCAAGCCGGGGTCCCGAGTTCAAATCCCGGACAGGTTCATTTAGGAAACGAACTTTTCTAAATCGGCATGTAGTTTGAGTGTTAGTGGGAGCTCCCCCAGTTCGTTGTGTGTACCCATAGTACGAGACTAGTGCTTATTTGATTGCCACACGATTTGTGTAATTATCTGGAGTATTATTATTGCTATTTTTACATTTTACTAGTGTTGGAAATAAACTTTTTTTAGGGTTCCGCAGCCAGTGCCAAAGAACCCTTATAACTTCGTCCGGTCCGTCTGTTTGTCCGTATATCGCAAACATTTTAATCGGAGACTTGACGTTATGTAGATGAAACATGGTACAAGGTAGGTGTATTCTATGAATCCTCAAAGATTTACAGAAATTAAAAAAAAAAAATTGGGGTGCCACTCCCAATTTTTTTTCTGTAACTGCAAACATGCAACTGACAAATGAAAAAAAAATCAGTGCACATAAACGTGTGGGATATCTTTAAACAAGTCTTCAAAAATGATGTAGAGGTATCAAAGTGACTTTTTTAAAGTCAATAATTTTTGAGTTATATGGTTTTTAGTCATAAAAAGTTTGTCCCCATTCAACTTCTCAACTATGGAATGGAAAATTCTGCAAAAATTTGACTTAATATAATAGAACTTATGAAGCGGTTTCATCGAAAATCGTTTTCATTAAGATATCATATATATATTCGAGATATTTATTTTTCAGTTAAATGCTCAGCGACCGCAGAAATACGTAGAACTGCGTTTTTCACACTGTCTTTGAGAAACGCTATGAAATACGAACAATTCTTGCTGCTGATTCAATAATGATTGTGCATCCCGACTACGGAACCTTTCACTATACGCTGTTCTACACACACTTGGCCGGTTTTTATTGTTTACTTTAATTTATACATTAAAAATATAAGAATTAATTGGCTTTTTAGATTCCTCTGGATTGAAAACAAACGTTTTTAGAATTATTTTCTGTTTTTTAAACAGTTTGTTGATTTTCACGAGAAAACTATTGAACAGTTTTCAGCACATATTCACAATTTGGAAAAATAAAGTTCCAGTTACTTATAGGTTATAGATCATCACGTTATTTTTCTGATAAGAATGGGTAGTGATTGTGGACTATGAAAGGATAACGTTGATTATGATGGAATATAGGCTACTTATTTGTATATCTCACGGACGAATTCGCAGACAAGCTATAAAGTATAACTACGATAAAAAAAACTAGCGGACAAAACAATTCGGACAAAAATAAAATCGGAATAAAATATTGTTAAATTAAAAAATAAAAAGCGGTTCCGTTATCTTTTCTCATTACTGGTTTGAATTGTTATCAGTTTACGTCTATGTGCCAAACAGCCAATAGTCAGGACGAAACACCAGGTTCCATTTTTGCAAATTTGACTACGCAACCCTAATAAAAGGGATGCACCCCATCAGACTATATTTATAAGAAAATCGCTAACCGTATTTTTATTCAGAGTACATTTATTAAGAAGTTTATACGCCCTTTATATTAGCTAAACTACTTGTGGAATGTTATTAGGTATGAACGAACGCAGTCACTCACAAAATATTACTCGATCACATGCCATTAATATAATTTAATAGAAACTTACCTCGTAAATGTTACTGCATAACCGAAAATAACACAGCACTTGTAACTTAAACCGTTTTACGTAAGATATACTACATGTAAAGTCGGTTTGTTCTTTGAATATCTGTGATGTTGTGATGAGCACGCGATCCCTCCTGCGTTTATATAGCTGGGGTCTTTGACGTATAGCCGATGGTTCTACGGAACACGGTCTGCAAAAAAATTAACTAATATTGTAAAATTGTTTAATTTACTAAGTTTTTTAATAACCATTTTTCTCCGGAAGTTTTCCTATAATTTCTTTTCAGTTGTTTTTATTTCGTCATAATTATCTATTTTATATTTAATATAATGGCATATTGTGATTTAATTTTATATTATTACAAAAATACGCTATAATAAAAAACGTGGATTTGGTTATTAGTATTTTTGCAATGACTTTATTATCTTTTTAAATAATTGAAAACGGCATTACAAACAGACAGAATGTATTGCGATTAGTCATAGTTTTGTTTGTGATAAAATCTGAAACCCATTACCATGTTAATAGCGGCTATATTCCCGTTCGTGGTCAAGACGATACGTCATCTATTTTACGGTTTAAGCCGAATCACTTCTGTTTATTGCTTTTATATTTTGATGTTTGTTTGCAAATTATAATATAAATAAAAAGTAAACATTTTTTTAAATTATTGTTCCCTTCTTTTATGGTAAAAGTTTATTATTATTAGCTTATAGATACTAAATATATTTTAAATTTACATTAAAAGTATTAATTTAAAAAACAAAATAAGTATATAATAATATTAGTAATGTTCTATTTCTTATCATAACCACTGTATTTTAAATACAATTTTAGTATAAGGCGTATTTGCTGTCTGTACCACGGTGGCGACCAACTGTTGATTTGGAATAGGACATTTTATATAGTATGATAGAATTAAGACATTACCATTATGAGCCCATATTTAATTATTAATCTTTAATTTACATAAATAAAAATGAAATACTGTTCGTTGATGCGCGTCACTATAGAACAGCTTAAAAGTCCGAATAAGGTTTTAAAAATTGGACAAGTTGCCCGGGATATTCGGGAAAAACTGAGAAGTTTTTTTCGATGAGATTTTTGTTAATTTAAAGGACATGAAAGCGTCTGTCAGGCAGCACAATATTTCATTAAATTTAAGTTTTGTAATTCAAAATCAATTTATTCAAGTAAACCCAATTACAAGGTATTTTTGAACGTCAAATCTACTTCTTTTCTAGTTCTTTTTTTATACAAAACATTCAATAACAATTAGTTGTGTAAAATGACCACACTTAAGACAGAGAGCAAATGGTTGCACGGAGTCGAGATCTCAAGTTTTCTAAAAGTGTGCATAATTAAATATACCTCTTTTTATAGGGTTGCCTAAACTTAATCTTTTTTTTAAATTAGTCCAATTCGCTTAAATGTGGGTCAATATATATGGTCATTTTAAGTCAAATCTACCCACATTTAAGCGAATTGGACTAATTTAATTTAATATATGTGTGTGTTACAAAGCTCTTTCAGCTCCGTAAGGTAGCAGACTGACGAATATGTCAACATTTATTCGATTTTACGAGATATCATTGGATTTGTTTTATTTACATGCAAGTTATAGGCTAAATTATTAATTCGAAAACTTTGATAGGTATAAAGCCAAGAACAAAAAAAATCAAACTCGATCATTATGGGTATCAAATTGAAGTAGACCCTTAGAAAAATATAATATATCATACGTAGGGCAAAAATTTATTATAGTTGTAAAACAATATTTTTTGTAGTAAATTATTTAAAAAAATCAATTAATTCAGTTCATGAATAAGCAAAAGTGTAATAGTAAAAGTCGTGTACAGTTATAACAAACCCGCCGCGGCTTCGCACGGGAGAATTATTTTGAAAATGAAATTAAAAAAAAAAACTGAGTAGTTTTTAAGTTTATTTATTACATACAAAGTTTACCTCTATAATACTATTATAGAAAAATAATGTTATAAAAAATAGGCCACTGATTCCGGTAATGACTTTCAGTTACTTTGTTTAGAGACTAGCTGTGCCTCGCGGTTTCACCCTCGTTAAATTTGGTGTATTTCCCGTATAAAAGCAACCTAGATTACTTTCTGAAATATCCTCTATCTGCAAATAAAAATGTCATAAAAATCAATTCAGCCGTTTCGGAGATTAGCCCGGACAAACAAACAGACCAACAAAAATTAAATAAAAGACTGTTTTATACTGTATTGATACATAATGTAAATTTCAGTTGTAGCACTTAATTTTTGGTGTGCTGTGACCAGCGGGGGATGCTGTTACCTTATTCTGCTTCCAGACTCCAGGCAGGCTTATCTAAAGAGTCTTAACCATTTTCCAAAAATATCTGCGTAAACGACCTTTAGTTTGCTTAGATTTTATGTTTAGAAAGTTAATACATATGTAACTTAATCAAGTTTGTTACCTTATGATAATGAATTGCGAATTTGGAATATAGATAATTATACGGTTGCGAAGCGTCCGGATAAAGCGGGATATAATTAGGCTTTTAAAATATTTTTCCGTCTAAACTAGATAGCCTAAGAAAATTAGACTAAAAATCGACAATCAGCCGAAATAATTCGTGTAGTTTTGAAAATTGGTATAGCTATACTTTGAGGTGTCTTGACAAACATACTAAAAGTCCCCGAGAGTGGGGGGTGAGCCGGTGGTGGGGGGATGGTTCAAATGTCATTATTTTTCGTTTTTTGCTCATATCTCGAAAATCATTAAGAATATCATTATAATTACTTCTAGGCAGATTAACTACATTAAATTTTCTACAAATTATATTATGCACATTTTTACTGTAGGATCAATACTTTAGGAGCTACAGGGTGTTGAAGTTGATAAAAATAAAATAATTGTGCAAGTTTATTTATGAAAAGGAACACGATACAGGTATGTCGTCTTATGCACTGTTATCAATTAATAACTAGACTAATTTATAACAATCACACTCAAATATAATTATGTTTTATACCAATATTCTTTGGCCGTAGCCTCGGTCATCTTCGAAGTAATTTCACAATCAAAACAATTAGCTTCATAAAAAAGTATTTTTAAATGTAATAGGCCAGTGATTGATTGAGTAGACAGCCTATTTCGCTGTTTTGTTTTCAAAAGATTAATATGCGAAAATATGCGTTCAACGTTAGCGGATGTTACAACTTACAATAGGCATAGCTTTCGCCTTTACGACTATCTTGCAGCCAGCCTGAAAATTCTTCTTCCCATTCTTTTCTATAATATTGCAGATATTTTTTTCTTCTGGCACTCGCACTTGTACTCGGCTCCTCGTCAGACGACATTTTAACTTAATCATCTTTTACTTTCTCTTCAAAGTTCAGAAAATGAATGAAAAAATAAAACTCTATTCCTGTTTATATAGAGTAGACAGGTAAATTCCCGAGCAGGAAGCCCCTTATAACATCGAGTAGGACACAAGGGTATTCCCCAAAATATATGGAACATTCTGCACTAGTTCTATAGTTACTCTATCGAGGACTTCCCCGTAACATTAAACATAAATGAAAAGAGTTGCCACTTAAAGTGTAAAATCGGTAGAAAAATCGGGAGAATTTTCATGTATACTCTGAAATCGTGGAAAAATCGTTGCATTTCGGTAGAACAAAGCCCATATCGGTAGAAATACCGAAAAATCGGTAGGTTCGAGCATTCGTGCACGGCACGTACTAGCGGGCGAAGAGCACGGCACGGACGAGCCGTAAGGTACATGGCGCGGGGTGAGACGGGGAAGTGGCCTGACATGCACTCTCTTGCCTCTGTGATCTCGCCAATTGCAACGAGGTGCGGGGGCACGATAAATATAGTGGGACGTGTACCGATTTTCTGCTGACAATTCGTGTTGATTTTTGCGTCTTATTAGATTCATCATATTTATCCCCTTGTGGCTCCTAAAGTATTGACCCTAAAGTAAAAACGTATATAACATAATTCGTAGAAAATTTAATGTAGTTAATTTTGAGGAAGAGATTACAATGATATTTTTAATAGTTTTCGAGATATGAGCAAAAAACGAAAAAGAATGACCTTTGAACCACCCCTCCACCGCCGGCTCACCCCCCACCCTCGTGGACTTTTAGTATGTTTATCAAGACACCTCAAAGTATAGCTGTACCAATTTTCAAAACTACACGAATTATTTCGGCTGATTTATTTAATTTTCCTAGGCTAAGACAGCGTTCAACTTGTCCGGTTTGTTAGTTCTATTTCTCTGCTGTCGCTCGCGTGTGTTTCTTATATGGTTTTTTAAGAGTTTAAAGCTATGAAACATTTGCAACATTAGCTAAATTTCTAAATAATTTTTTTTAGTTCTATCCGGTTTTTGTTAGGCTTCTATTTCTCTGCTGTCGCTCGCGTGTGTTTTCTTAAATTGTTTTTTAAAAATTTAAAGTTTTGAAGCGTTTGCTTTAATAAAATTTCTAAATAGTAAACCACTTCTAAGTGAACTTCAATGCGGTTTTCACCATTATTTATAACAGTTAACGGGGAATTGTTATATGTATGACTCATTCACAAGTATTGTATACAAGTAGAAAAAATGGAATTAAAAATAATTCGATTACTTGCGAAGCCAGAGCGTGTCAGTAACAAAATATACAACTAATTGTATATAATATAAAAACTGACTCCAATTATAAATAATTAAAAATGATTTCATTACTATTTTTTTAGGTAAAAAATCCTTAGTTTTCATCTGTCCGGTCTTGTCCAAATATCCGGCAAAAGTGAGCTGTAAATCCGGATTTATGGTTTATAGATTTGGCGAGCCTAGATAGAGAATCATATTTACATACATATCCTCACACTGTGTCCCTAACGGGTAGTCAGAGAGGACGGAGCGCTATGCGTCGCGGTCCTTACATACTTCTTTCGCTACCTCAAATCTCATCATTCTCCTCACACATTTTCGTCTAGGTATGCAAGAGCTTTTGACATTAGAGAATTATAAAATAGGTAACTTAGTTCACAAGCTAGTTCTTGTATATTTGGAAATGTTATATTACATAACAGTACCTGGGCGACCGACTTTTACTCGGTGTCTCTTAAAAAAAAGGTCTGGTGCCATTCCAGAATTTGAACCCGCGCACTTCGGCGTGGTAGACCTACGCTCTGGCCATTGTGCTATTGAGAAGGTAAACTCTGCTGCAAAATTAAAAACGTTTAGAATTTAGAAGCTATAAGTGTGTGAAAGACGGAGAATATGATTTTATTATAACAGAGAATATGATACATCGACTTCTCGCCCCCTTCAACCCCTATATTGTAAATTTCATCGAAATGGCTAAAACCGTTTTCGAGAAAGATGTAGGATAAAAAAGTTTTCGAGAAAAATGTACTATATTATATTATATATACAAATATTGCTCATTTAATATAATAGTGGATACACATCTTCATGTGTAGTTCTTTTTTTTTATCGTAATTTCACTACACTGTTGTAGAGCGGTTCATAGACATCTACCTTCCAAATTTCGTGTATGCATGCTATGTATTATAGTAACAATAGTCACCCAGTAAAAAACATGTGATTTATGGACAGACGGACAGGCGGTCAGGACATTAATATACTTATGTAATAATAAATGCGCCAGACGATACACACCTGACGAGACACACACATCTGGTCTCAAACTAGCGCATTCCCCGTGCTATGAGAAACAGACGAGAACTACTGGGGGCGCCTCCCAGTACACCCAGACCCGATACAATCCAGAAAAGTTCATTTCCTAAATTGACCCGACCGGGATCGAGGTCGCCAATATTATAAATGCCCCTACGAAACCCTAAAAATTATACCTGACTAACTTTCTTGCCGTTACTCGGTACAGGTTTTTTCTAATCATGTCATGTATAACTTAGCTTTCTTGAATTTTCGAATTCGAGTTTTGTATGAGTTAATGATTAATAGTCATGCCTATATCTGTTTGTCAACTTATACCACAATCGCTTGGAAAAGATCACAACATACGCACAACAAACGGACATAGCTAAGATGCCATCACTCTAAAAATTCTATGTGGAGTACTGCCTATTGTATCTCTCATGAAACTTACAAATAGCAATTATTTATAACTATACAACAAATATTTAGTGTTCGTTAATGACATGGACAAACTCTGCCAAGTGCTTGTAGTTACGTACCTGATAAGTGTTCTGTATTATCGCTTGTTACCAATTTGAAGACACAGTTTCTCATATATCCTATTTTTTTTATTTTTGTCTTTAATGTAAACAAATGTGGCGACAATAACATTTATAATTTAACTAGAGATGGGCCAGTACACAAATGATTGATTCAGTTGTCCTAGTTATTAGTAGAACAAAGCATTTTTAAAATTTTTGTCGGCTTGTGTGTTTGTGCTTCAATAAAAACCACCATGAATTAAAACGTCATGACAAGTTCAAAAATTTGTATTTTCAAAAACACTTATAAATAATGAATAGGAGATTATTATTCTTCGCACATCGTCGCAAACTATAATATTCTTCTGTTATTATTCTGTCTTACATTTAGAATGAATTATGTCATTCACATATTAGAGTGAACCTGAGTGAACTGATTTATGAGACTAATTTGATCTAGGAATACAGGCAACCTTTAAGTGACATGCAAATTAAACCAAAACGCTTGACAAATAACCAAAAATTATTCAATGCTGTACTACATATATTTATTAATTAGATAATATTTAGTGTTAGTTGTTAATATTTCATAGTTTCGTGTGTGGTATATAACGGAAAAGCAGAGTAATTAGAGTGCTACGTGTAATTACGTCGGCCCAGCGAACGGTGAAAATTTAGCGACATTTTGGTTAGTTTCTTGTTTGTTTTCATTAGTCGAAAATGAATAAATAGCGTATACAGTTTTTACGTATGATAAATAACCGGCCATTTAATTGATTCTTCTTCGTTTTATTATCCGTTGTTACGAACTACAAAAAAACAAAACAGAATTTGTTATAGAATCTATCTTTCTGTGAAAAAATGTATCTAACACATGTAATTATAAGCCTTATAATTTTACTTCAATCGATACCTCATTCTTAATGTTCCTGATTTTTTTCAAATCTTTATGACCTATTGCATTGTTCATTCTTTGTTCGTTACGTTCTGGTTCTGCACACACAGAGTTCTAATGTATAAAGACTTGATCTAGGAGTTGTTTAACCTAGTTGACCTAGTTCGGGGGCCCGTAAGAGATGAGAACCGAAGACTCCGATGAGCGAGCTATAATATGCATTTCGCTATAACTTCAATAAATTCCCGTTCATAAGTTTTTGGTTAATTTTGGATACTTTTGGCGATAAGAGGGGGTCGAGTTAAATAAATACATGAAGAAACATTAAGTTCAATAAACTAAGCTTTTTTTCATACACATTTAAAGAAGTATCACCAATTTGTTATACATTTTTGAGTTACTTTTTTTTTAATGCTGTAGCGTAATTACAACATACAAGAGAATCATCACTGTTCGGTGTTATTCTATGTATCTTAGGAGTCCAAGCTCTAACAGCAGTGAAATTTAAATGGGATCACGTCGGAAGTATACCTTTCAAACAAAAAAAAGATTTTTCGAAATCGGTCCACAATTAACAAAGTTATCGGTGAACATACATAAAAAAAAATTACATACAAACGAACATAGAACCTCCCCCTTTTTTGAAGTCGTTTAAAAGATAAAATTTTCTTTAGTCTTTAGCTTTCTTTTTAGTCACCAAAACTAAGTCAATACAGTACAATACTACTCCACACACATTGATTTTTTCATATCATGATTTTTCAAATTTTGTTCAGAAAGACATTACGGCTGTGTGAGGCCAGGCTGACAATATCGAATTAAACAAATGAAAGAAGTACCCTCGTCGTCTCGTTAATCCCTTGTGTTGTTATTGTTCGATCAATTTAAGTCTTTCCATTTCGTCCAAGTGTTTGTATAACGTCGAAACTCGAATTAGGTACTTGTCTTTACAATGTATCACTAAGAGAATGAACTGCGATCAGAGTTCAGAGTAGTCTAAAGCGGTCTGCGACTTTTTCTTACCTGAGTATTTGGAAAATATTCATTATTTACCTGGCCTGTGGCCACAGGAGCAATGCATCTGCCTTCCAATCTGGGGCACTGGGTTCGACCCCCGGTCATGTCAATTTTCGAACTTTTCTAAATTGGCTTAGGGCACAGCATAAACATAACAGTAGGATGTCTTCATAGAAAGCTATCGTACGCGGTTTGTAGGTGTGCGCAGTAATACGCACGTGCGGTGTCACGCACACAACGGCAATATTTTGGGCGAATATGGGCAATTATTGTAGCGCCAGTCGGGGTCGCACGCGACGCAAACATGCGACCGCTTCCGTTTGCCTTTAATTCGTTCTGCACATCTTCGCAAATACGAAAATGTCTAAATCGCATAAACGAACGTATTATAATGTCCTTAGATACCAAAATAACTTTAGTCATTCGAATGCAGAGTTACATATTTTCAACATAACTACAAGAAATTGAATTCGAAAACACGAAAAACTTATCCGTGTGCATTGTTTTTTATTATTATGTACTAAATGTATAACTAAACGAAACGCTTTCCGCATTTCACACCCAATGAAACAACCCTACGTATCCGGTCGAGAGTAGGTAATTACGCACGAGGCCGGAGTCGCCCTTCTTTTCTACATATTCTTTGCTTAGGCTCTCTGAGGTCTGGGTGTTACTGGGAGCTTCTCCATAGTTCGTTGCGTGATAACCATAACATAAGCCTACCCTAGCTTAGTTTGGAGTCACACAATTTGTGTAGTTATAAGGAGTATTATTATTCTTTTTTAGATTAACTTTAAAAAAGAAATTTAAAAACGAGAACCGCTATGAGATCTCTCGTGCGTCTGCCCGTCTGTCCATTTACCTGTCACATTCGATTTCATTGAAACCTCTGCGACAAACATACCAGTAAGTTAGTAACATTATACGTAAATGGCGACCACGCTCATACCTCTCCGCCTATCCGCTCTGGAATATCCAATGTCCAGTTGCGATATGACCAATCATATCACAGCACGCCGTCCTGCTCCTCACAAGATTTTGACATTTTTGTTTTCATTATACAATTAATCATAGGGGTATAGCAGCATCTATGGTAATACAAATTGCTTTCCATGGCGATCCATTTTGTTAAGCCATATATTTTGCACTATTTAACACTAAAAACTAATAGGAGAATTAAAGAGACAGCAAATTGGGTACTCCAACTTAACTGGACCATTTCTCCGTCTCTTATTTCCGAAACTACTGGAATTTTAAACTGGGAATATGAAGGTACTTAACCTATAGGGAACCTAAAGGTACTTAAAATTCAGGGAATATTTAACACTGGCTGTACTCGCGACTTATCCGTGCGAATAATTTTTCCGCTATCCCGGGTTAGAGGTTATGTTTAAAAAACAAGTTTACCTACGACTGTTTCCGGGCACACGCAATCTCCGTATCAAATTTCATAATCGGTTCAGCGGTTTAACATTTCCCATATAAAATTTCGTCCCTTTAGGATTAGATTTTTGATAAAAAAGTAGCCTATATCCATCCCCTGATGTACACTATCTCCGTGCCAAAATTGATCAAATCGGTCTGGCAGTTTAGCCGTGAAGATGTAACAGACAGACTTTCGCATTTATAATATTAGTAGAAATTATAAAAACTAATACGATAATTAAAGAAACAACTCAACTGGACCATTTATTTCTCTCTTATTTTCGGATCTACTAGAACTAGAACTTTAAAAACTTCAAGGAATATAAAGGTGCTTCATCTTCAGGTAATATAAAGGTACTTAAATTCAAGGAATGTTAAGGTATTTAAACTTCCCTGAATTTGAAGGTACTTAAAGTTTACGAAAAAAGATGTAGGGAGTTCTATTAATTTTACTCACCATTTTGCTTATAAATATCATTTGAAAACGATTACGGAAAATGACTGTCGCACAAGACCAATTTTTACGGGAGTGACGGCAGTATTACAATGTGCTACAGGCCGAACCTGCAGTTTCTGCTAGCAGGGCGGATTATTCCAGTCTTTTCAACAAGAGACACAATAACATTTGTTGACAGATTCTTAACGACAGAAAACTTTAATATAACACGATGCTATCCACTTCAGGAAATGTTAGCAGTATTCAGAAAATGATTTTCACGATTTTCATTTTTCATTCAAACGAATAAAGCCGAAGTGTCTGTCTGCGATTTTTAAATAAAGGCTTTTTTAAACTCGCAATTATTTTCACTTAACTAAAACCAAAAACCAAACAAGCATTACCTAATTTGTCGTACTGTTTGTCTGAGCTACTTTCCGGAAGCGCTGAACCAATTTTGACGAGACTAATAGGTTATTGTATAGACTCAGGTGTTACTTTGCGGAAACCCATTTTATGTGTTAAATTTCTGAAATAGCTGTTTTCCGCTCAACCTCCAAAAATTACCAACCGACACGTGTTTCACCTCTCAACGAAGTATGCTCAGGATATTCCAGAGATCAGACTCGGTCAGCTAACTAGCACCGATTCAATAAATAAATGAGCAGCACACTATTTGTACTAATTTCTGAACTCTGATTGGTCACTCAATCTCACTCGTGCAGCTGACTCATTTGTCGATTCGGTGCTGGTTAGCTGACCGAGTCTGATCTCTGGAATATCATGAGGATGCTTCGTGGAGAGGCGAAACACGTGTCCATTGGTGGTTTTTGAAGTTTGAGCGGAAAATAGCCAAAGATTTCAGGACTTTATCACATGAGACTAATTGGCTTTTCAGAGAGTAATTCAGACTACTTCATATCCTGGAAATATACCAATGTTTACGCCAATGAATATGCAGGGCGTAGCTACTTTCAAAAAGAAACGTAGATTTGACTGACCCCGATTTCGATTCCAAGGCCAATTCGTTTCCTACATAGGAACCGAACTTTTCTGAAAAAAAAATCTAAATGAATTTCTATTAGTCCGGTTGTTACTCGGAGTTTCCCCAGTTCGTTTTGTACAATGTACTAATAGTACCAGCAAGCCCAGCGCTTAGTTTAAAGTCACATATGTTGTCAATGTTACCTCTTGGCAGGTAGAAACATATTAACGACTGTTACTGCGTCGTTATATTAATTGTCTAATTATTTTTTGTTCTGGTGGTGCGCGCATCGAAAGGATCCTGTTCAAAGCGGCTAGACAAATGGCAAACGCTTCATACAATTGAAATGCTGGCGTTATAGCTCGTCAAAATCGCCATTTGGGTACGTTTTATACGGCGATTTTCAGACGACTTTATTTTTCGTTTGATTGTATAGAAAGTTAATAACTTTTGACTCCCAATTTAAAATTCGTTATGCTAGATCACGTGATATTTGTCATACTATTCTACCACTATTCTACTAGTGTTTACGACTATTGAGCCACTAGACAATTGACAATTGACAATAGACAATTGAGTCTAGTGTCTAGGCCCCCTGAAAATAAAGTTTGTGTACGATTTAAAAATGCGAATAAAATACATGTGCCACGGAGATTTACTACGTACCTGTCGTATTTTTATTTGAGCCAATACATAATTAGTGTGATTACGCATCACGAATAACTTAACCTATAGAGAGGAAATGACATTTATTTTGTTTGAAAACAATTTACGTCTAAACACTGCTGCAATTACTGCGCGCCGATTGGTCAGCCTAAAATCAAATAAAACCTGTGTAGACGATACGTATGAATAGATTGAGAAAAGTAATGAGGTTACACCAAGGTGAAAGCGAGACGCACAGATTAACGTCATCGGGCACGTCAATTAATAGTTCAGTTTAACTTAACTCGTGATAAAAGGAATTTCAATTTGAAAATTGTATATTTACTGTATCTGTTGGATTTTTTGCTGTTTTTGCCACACCACCGAATAGAACAGGAAGCAGGAATAAATATTTAAATATCTATCTAATATACAGAGATGTACACACAGATCCAGTATTGGTTATGTACTGTCTTAATGCGAGAGAGAGAGAGAGTTGATATTGCATTATATACACACCACCGAATGAAACGGGGAGTAATTATATAAATATTTAAATATCTATATAATGTACAGACATGTACATACAGGTGTCTTAATTCAAGCGAAAGTTGATATTTATTAGTATAAAAAAACCCGAGCAGTAGTGAGTAGGATGGTCCGATATTTCGGCTCTATGGGTTAAGTGCTCCATGTAAAGCATTTAAGATTGCAAATACGTTGGTGAATCTGAGGACTAAGATGTTATCTCTTTTATGCAAGAGAGAGAGAGAGTTTCAACGGCATAATAGCTTGAAATCAATGCTAATTAGAATGTTACGCATTTTTACCGAAATGTACATGAACGGGGAACGAGCAGACACTTGTTTAATACATGGTATATCCATACGCTATTAAGCACAACTTAAAGTTCATGGAGCGTAATTTAATAATGGATATTTGTCTGTACGTACGTCCTACAGTAATTCCTATGCAAATTTTATATTCATATGTACGTGTTTCTGTTTGTTACAGATCGTCGTTATAATCACTTGAAATCGTTATGGTAAGTGTTTTGACGTTAGGCGCCATTCATTTATTACGTAAGACGATTTTTGCCAGTTTTTGACCCCCTCCCACTCCTATGTAAGAAAAAATAAGAATAGGCCGACCCCCTCCCCCTGTTGAATATCTATTACGTAAGAATTTAAAGGAAAAAATGAATACACGTTTGCTTTGTTTTAATTTTTATTTTTCAAAGAAACAATTTTTAGAAACGTTTATTTGTACCTACGAAGGTACTAGTATTTTTATTTTTTGGTATTAATCAACTTTGGTTTTATTTTAAAGTTTTTTTATCATTCATCTTTACATAAGATATTGATCAATCCAGGAGCTCAAAACCCGCTCGGAAAGTGGATCTGCCACTGGAACATCTCTGTTAATAGGTGTCTCTTCTAGTTTGTTATTCAGGACTGTGACGTCGTCGACGTCCACCCATTCAACATCAGCTCCGATGCGACACAAAACTTCTTCACCTCGTTTTGAATATATGGCTAAAGCTTCTTCTTCTTCTTCAATATTTGGAATACAGCCATAAAGTTTTTGTGAAGTTGCGCGGTTTTTTACGAGCAAAGTATTTAGAGCATACTAAACAAATTCTTCCTATGAGCGCATCTTGTATTGATGGACAGTAAAAATCGTAAGGAACAGTCTTGAATTGGGCCTCAACTCCCATGTTTAAAGACTGTCGCACAAATAAAGATGCAAAGTGATCGGATGCTTTAACATCCTGTGGGGCGGGAAACATGAGCGAAGTTTCACACCGTAATGGGCATGGTGGGGGAAAAAACCCTTGCAGAAGGATTTTACGAATGTCACCCCTTATATCACCACAGCATTCCGTATCAATGCTTTTTACAATTTGTAAAAAGTATTGGGACTCTTGCACATGTCTTGTATACCAATGTTGATCATTTACTAGTACATAAGAGGGGAGTTACCGGGAAGTGCAGTGCGGGCGGCGCGGGTCCATTCCCATAAAAATCTACACGTATTCGAGCGCACGCCTCGGCACTCGCGCTGATGGCCGCGCTTTTTCAATGTATAATCTCAACTTTGCACATATTTGTGATCTTACGTAAGAACTATCAAGACTCCCTCCCACCCCTTTGTAAGAAAAAATAAGAAATTAGCGACCCCCCCCCCCCCTCCCTCCTAAATCGTCTTACGTAATAAATGAATGGCCCCTTATGCAATATGGGCTTTACTATTACTTTTTGCCTTTGGTTTCCTTTTTCAAATTTCATACATTAAAAATCAAAACGAAATCCTTATAAGATTACTCACGTGTTCGTTTGTCTGTGTCATTAAAAATCATGTTGTTACTTTTTAGCAATAATAATCTATACATAATCTATATCTACACGTATATACAATCTATAGGTACATTGACCAGTAATACTACACATATTAATTATTAAAGTGTCTGTCTGTGATTTCAAAATAAAGGTTTCATAACTTTATAATGGTTATTTGCACGTTACGTAACCAAAACACGCTTTTTTTGAATTTATGTCTGTCAATCTGTCTGTTTGTTTGTCCGGGCCAATTTTAGATTTTGACGGGAATTTTATTAGCAGGTAGAAGTTTTTAGAGAGTAATCTACTACTGCTACTAGGTACTTTTTATACCGGAAAAATACCAAATTTAACGCAGGTGAAACCACGAGGTACAGTTAGTAATCAATAAAAACGATATCATTTTTAATGGTGCACTTACCTTATTGGACTTTCTTGCAACTGAGCGCTAAATCAAGATTATATTTTAAAATTCTTGCCCTAAGTTGCTAAAAAGTACAATTATTTTTTTGCAAATAAAACTACAGTTCTGGATTTATATCTTTACTTAAATTTTACAGGAATAATATACCTAATGGAAAACCTGTCTTATAGATTTTCAGAAATATTTTTACGTCCCCATCGCATCCTATACAGGAATTTAAAAATACTAATAACCTTTTAGTATTTTGTTCTTAACATTATCCGCAATAGCTTTTGTTCTACGACTTTTAATAAATCATAACTTTTTCTTTCATACAAAAATGAATATGCATTAAAAATGTTTCTGAAAATGGCACCTACTCTACCCGGTCGCTAAAGCGGCGCACGCACAGCGGGGCGCGGGGGGGCGGTGCGGCGTGAGGCCCGGTGTGCTTACACTGTACCACCATTGGAACTACGTACAGAGTAATTACGTTTCAGGCAGTACAACAAAACTTAAATATTTTTTGAGGAACGTATTAAGTTTTGAAAAAGTCGTAGAGCAAAATTTGTTAGGTATGATGACAGGAATTTTGCACTAAAAAGTTATTAGTATTTTTCTATTAACCCTGTACACAATGGTAATGTAAAATACGTTTAACTGTACGTCACCTGGGTCTACATACCCATTACCCATACAATCTATTGCAGAAGTTCAAATTTTGCTCGGACGGTGACTGTCCATTGTGGGCACTAGCAGCTCTACACGCTCTGGGTAGTCTACCCGCTCCTTTATTCAAAGCATTGTTACACCACGTCGTTGAGGAGCAACCTGTAAGTACTTATTCATTTACACACTTAAGTTTCATTATAATTTACAAATATTAGTGTGTCCAGTACATGCAGTATCAGACACGGCAAAGACAGTATCCATAGCAACGCTTTTTGTGCCTGTACTGTCTGTACGTTAATATTTACCGCGAAACGCGCAGACACGTGCCGCAAGGCTGACCCGCACGCTTATTACGTAACTTGCAGACAGCATGCAACAGCGCGCGATATCTGCTGTCAAAACGAGAATTTTTGTAATGTAATTTGTAAAGTGGCGCCAAATCTACCGCGAAAAGTACATTTTACAGTCATAGAATAATAGATACCCAATCGTCATATACTATTACTACATACATACTATTTTTTTATTATATTACAATTAGTCACCGGTCGCGCTGTGATCGCGTGTCTGTCACTGTCTGCAAATTTTTAGGTAATAACTGCGCCGAACCCATGTTCCACGTTCGGGCCGTGTCTGCAAGGATGCGCTACGTTCATGTCAGTTAATGTGAATACTAGGATTGAGTAATTCAGCAAAATTCTTTGGGTCCACTCGGTAACTCAGGCACATATCTCTGCTCCGGGGCTTAAAGTTAAATAAAAATTGCGGCATAACGGCAACAAAATGAGCCGTAAAGCGCACGCCTCGAGGTGTGTCATGCGCTAATACATTGGGATTAAGTGAATGACATATCCGGCAGTGAACCGGAGTAGACGCAAATGCGCGGCGTAGCGCAGTGTTACCCATGTCTAGTGATTAGTGAATACGCCTATAAACGACGTATGTAATTATATTTTTTTATGTTTGCTAGTAAAAATATTTGACAACAACATGTAACAAAATAAAGTAAAAACCTCATACGGCTTAACTAAATAATAATTCTTCATAAGTATCGAATTAATAATATTTTAATTTCTTATAAAGTTTCACTCACTTATTTCGTAAGTACTTTTAATTCTCTTATAAAATAATTAATAAATTTAATTAATTAAAATTATAAATCTAATTATACTGTGTATTAAATCTATATTCCTGTAATTAAATGAGTTTTTACGTAAATAATATACGCACATCAAAAAAGTCTAAGCAACACGCATCATGTACAGAAACTACATGTTTTATTAATGGATACTTTATTTTTTTCTTAGAAAGGTAGATTGGTATACAATCTTTTTTGTTCTCGGAAACATATACTGGCTGATTTTAAAAATAGAACCTTTTCGGTTGTGTTTTATTTTCATTAAAGTAAAAGCTAATTATTTTTTCCCGATTCATGTGTTTTCGTTACTTGATAAATTTGGTATTTATCGCACTTTTATCATTTTGAGATATACAGTTTTTGAAAAAATTGAGTGGTGAGTAATTTTTTATGTTATTGAGCGGCGCCATTTGACTGCTGATGAAATGCAGAGAGCTGTAGGAATGCTACAAGCGGGAAGAAATCAGTCCCAGGTGTCTCGGCATTTTGGTGTTAATAGGAGCGTGATTTGTCGTCTTTGGAAGCGTTACGTTAATACAGGGGATCTTGCTGAGCAGCACCCAAGACGTGGAAGGAGAACAACTGCTCGACAGGACCGATACATACAACTGACTGCAAGACGTCAGCCGACCACCCACCACCCGGGAGATAGGTTGAAAGCTACAATTCTCAATCGGTGTTGTTGCTAGCCACCAAACCGTGAGAAATAGGCTGGATGAATACGACCTACAAGCACGACGCTCAATTAAGTACCCACCTATACGCCATGGGAATCGCGCCCGTCGAAACGAATAGTGTAGAGAACACTTGACATGGACCCAGGAGCAATGGGATACAATTTTATTTTGTGATGAGTCCCAGTTTGGATTTAGCCCTGATACGAGAGGGGTAAGAGTGTATCGTCGTCCCGGAAATGCTGAACGGCTGAGATTCGTCCAGGAAGTGCACCCTTACAATGGGTCCACAGTGATGGTATGGGCGGATAGTATGAAGAACAGACGAACTGAGCTCGTTTTTGTAGATGGCAATATGAACGCTGAAAGTTACGTTGCAGATGTCCTCGGGCCTTATGTTCACCCATTTGCACAAAGTCTTGGCTCAGATTTCACGCTGATGCATGACAACGCGCGTTCCACACAGCTCGGTGGACCAGAGAGTACTTGGCAATGGAAAACATCCGGGTATTGCCGTGGCCTGCACAATCGCCAGATCTCAATCCCATCAAACACGCATGGGACATGCTCCAGAGACGTATTCTAGAGAACCTGGACGGAGTGTCGACAACCCAACAACTGAAAGACTTGTTAAAATTCCATTGAGACCGATTGCCGGAGGATCGGATAAACAATCTTATAAATTCAATGAAAAATCGCTGCCGACAAGTTTTAAACAACAGAGGCGGTTACACTTTGTATAGAATTAACAAATAATTAAAAAAATGTCGTTATTTAATTTTGTAAAACATGAAAGGTTTAATTTCTTTTTAACTTTATTTTATACCACATATGTTACGATACATATATTGTTAATTAATGTGATTAAATGAATAATTTAATGAAGGATTTTGTTGCTTTAGTCACTAATACGTCAAAAAATACTTAGTTACTATTTATAAAAGAAATATAAATATATTACAATAGTGAAAATAGTTCAAAACTTCAAAATCATACATGCTGCTTAGACTTTTTTAATGTGTGTATGTACAAGCTGACATCGGAAAAGTTAATGAAACTTTAAGCTAGGAACGGTATTTTCGACACAGATTGTTTTTTTTTCTCGTTTCCCTAACATATGGTCAAGGCCCGTTTTGCTATATATTGTCTGTATTAACGTTTTTTAATTCTATATAATGCTTTATTCTTTCTTACTCTAAGTATTATTTCTTTTCCTTAATTTAGATACACTTATCCTGGCATATTTATTTTAGCACATCAATTTCTCTTAACTTCCTACTATCTTACGATACAGATTGTTCCACATATTGCTTCAGTCAATCAGTAATTTATAATTTTATTTCTATTATACATACATATCTTCAGGTTGTATCCCGAACGGGATAGTCAGAGGACGAAGCGCCAAGCATCGCGGTCCTTACATACTTCTTTCGATTCTTCAAATTTCATCGCTCTCCTCACACATATTTGCCTACGTATGCGAGTGCTTTTGATATTTTCGTTAACTAACACTCTGGCTATCCGAATTTCGTAAGTCAGCCTTGGTCTTCTTTGGCTTCTTTTACCATTCGTTTACTCTCTGTAGATTTTCTTCGTCAGTCTTTCATCACTCATTCTTTCTATGTGCCACTATGTATGTATACATAAACCATATAAGGATATTCAAACAGTTTGGAGTAGCACTATGGACATTTGTGGGTAAATATTTTTGTACTGGGCGGTTATTTCGGTAAAATATTTTTATAATTTATTTATTGTCTTAATAATAAATAAATAAAAATAAATAAAAAGGATAAGTTACATATTTATACATACATCCGTGATGAACATCATACTTTTACGAACACGCATTATTACAAAATCGAAATATTTAATTTATTTCTACAGCGTGTACATTCAATAAAGTTGGAACCAACACCGCACCCTTGCGGACAAAATAAGCTATGAAGAGATACGCACTATGACAGGATTGCACGACATTGTTATTGTAAAAATGAAGGAAGGAATGCTTAGATGGTTCGGGCACATGGAAAAGATTGAGCGATGAAAGGCTGAGGATACAGCGTGAAGATATCTTCATTGTATTATATTGTACGTTCCTATTCTTTAGTTTTATTTTAGGTATGGAAAATTCGTCACGTGCTTACCAATTTTGTATTCATGTTTCAATTTTATTGTGACTACCTATTTTTCAACACAATTACGTTTTAAAGAGACAGTTTCTCTTTCTACATATTTTTATAAATATACGCGCGTAGTTGAGACAAATCTAATGATACCCTATAACGATTTAATGATGCCTCTTACTTTGAAACCAGTTAAGTAATTTTGGCTCTGCGAGGGAAGAGATTAAAATACTTATTAGTAATATATACATAAATATGTTAGGAAACTATTAGGTTTCATTAAATAAAATAATATGAGATACTGAATAACAAATTATTAGTCACAGTTATAATTCAAGATCATTACAAATCAATACAGATCACGATACCTACTCTCGAAGACATGCTCTTAGCAACAACCGACAATAAACAAGTGCCTCTATATTCGGCTTGTAGCGACTTTTATAAACAGGTTGTCTTGATGACGTTATTTCCGCAAGAAGTGGCGGGGTGTTGCTAACACGGCCTCTCCTGACAAAGCAACGTCCTCGATGGCCGTTGGTACCATCAGCACCCGCATCGGTGGCAGCAGCGGATGCCCCGACTAGGCAGTTCGGCCAATCCTTAAAACTTCACAACCGCCCGACGACAGTATCTTTAAACAGTTTGAAAAACATATCCTATTAAACTATTCAGACAGTAAGCTGTCCGAATGAATGATTGTTGAATGTATTCGACTTTTATACCATTTTCCTTTCGTCATCATTTGACCATTTTCACTTCATCTCTTCAACTTCATCTAATAATTTGTATCTTACCCAAAATAACCTCATGTTAAATAACAACGTGTAAGATTTTTAAAAATAACCTCACTTTCAAATAAAGCACACGCGTCTCTTTTAAAACACAAACCAATTACACATAATGAGTAAATCGGTAATATTGATTAACATTAACATCTCCCCGTTTTTTTTTTTAATAATTTTAAATTGCGATTACACAAGCATAACCCAGTTAATGCTCGTATGCTCGTAAAACATGTATGTGTTAGCTACGATAAAATGAAATAGTTAGATACTTATAGCAATGGAACATCCCAAACTTTACTTAAATTATCGGACAAATCGATTAATATTAATATTTAATATCAATTAATAATTCATTAATTTGTATTCGAACACTTCGTGCTGCAGTTGTGATGGTAAAAAGCAATAGAGAGCGTGGAACGCGCGTGGTCCTTCTCCCAGCTCTTTTGTGGGGCTGTGGAGAGACTTGCCCGAGGCCTAATTCGCCTCTCTCAATTGGCCATCATTCGCCTCTCGCTGCAGCGGGAGGGTCACTGGGGGTGAGTTGACGTTGGTCTTCCCAGGGGGAGTCAATCAGGGACGTTGATTCCTCCTCTACGTCGGTGTTTCCCCTGTTAAGGGGTCCGACCGGTCGGAGCGAGAGATCAGCTTCCGAGTAAGTAGAGGTCCTTAGGCTTCGCGGCTTCTGTAGTTTGTTTTAACTCCAATCTCTTGCAATATTGTTATGCCGTCCTTGACGGCAGGGATCGACCTTCGTTTCTCGCTATGGCTTCGACGATTCTCGTCATGGCCACTAGGGCTATTTGGAGTATCCTCCCCCCTTCTACTTCCAGGCTGCCCTTGATGGGTGCTCGCGGCATCATTTCCTTCTTCTTCTTCTGCTCCCCTGTGGGAGCTGTTGTGGTGGCGGTTGGCTCAGGTGGAGGAGACGGCGAAGTTTCCTCCATCGGCTTATCTGCGGGCTTCAGTTTCCTTTTCCTTGGCTTCTTCCTTTTCCTTTTGGATTGTTCCTGGACAGGAGGTGTAGGCCCGTCACTTTTGGTGACCGCGTTTGCGGGGGCCATGAGTGAGGCCTCCGCGTGTTCTCCTGCGTCTGTCCTTATCTGAGGCATCGCTGTTAGGGGGACTTGAGGAACTCTCGGGCGCCGGGTTAAGGCCACGGTACCCGCTCTCGTGTTCCTCAGTTCCTGTCAGCGTCTTGAGCACGTAGGGCTGTTGGCCGTGTGGGCCTCGCCACAGTTCGCGCAGGTCGGCGGGTCCTCTCGGGGCCGGGAGCAATCTCTTGCCGTGTGGGGGCCTCCGCATCTAACGCAGGCAATTTTACGGTGGCAATTATGTGACGAATGGCGGAAACCTTGGCACCGGTGGCATTGTGCCACACCGCGTTTTCCTCGCCAGGCCTCGATTTTCACCCCGGGTATGCATAGGAGCTCGTTTATATTGTAGATCGCTGGGGTCGTCTGCGGTCCGCTTGTGACCTCCGCGAAGAATAGGCACCCGGGTCTGCCTCCACGCGCGCGTATAGGGCGCACGTATGCCACCTCAAACCCGAGGTCGCTCAACTCTTCCCAGATGTCTTCTACATCAGCGTCCGCAGGACGTCTAATTGCAATTTTTAGGTTTCGCTGGCTCGGTAATGAATACGCGAACCAGCTTATCCCGTTAGCCTCATTTTCCTGGAAGTATCGCTGCAGGGTCCTAAACTCGGTGTCGTCCGCAGGGAGAAAGCGGAAGCCCTTTCCGTAGGGACGGACGTTCGGCGCTCTTCCCAGTTTTGCTTTGAGGGCCTTAAAATGTGTCCCCCACTTCGGGAGGGTTTCGACAACTATCGGCGGGTACTTTACCTTCCTCGTCGGCTGTTGTGGCAGTGAAGCCTGTGAGGACGTCGATGGCAATGTCGATGGACCCGGGACGCCTTGCATTTTCGCTGCTAAGGCGTAGGTCTTAACTGCGGTGGTGGTAGAAGCTGTTTTCTCTGGGGGTTGCGGTATTAGAGAGCGCGTCCCCAATCGGGGGTCGCGTTGCGGGTCGGAGACATGTATTTTCGCTCCGTCATGGCGGGTGATGTACTCCGGGCTAATCTCCTTACGTTTGGTTGCGCATGGGATCGGTGGCGCCATCTCGTGGGCGATAGCAGTACTATCGCAGTAAGGTGGCGCCACTACGGGCGTTCTCGGCATGCAGACTTCATTTGTCGACCTCTGGTGGTAGAGTTCAGCGGTTTCCATGGGCTCGGGCGTGTCATCAAACAGCGTCTCGGGAGGTGTGTTGGTGACTGCGATATGCGGCGGCAGCCTTATGTAAATGCCTTTATAAAGGTCCCTATATAATTCAGGGTTGTCCCTTGCATGTTACAAGGCCGTCACCAGTAATCTCCGATGTTGGGTTTCCACCCTTTCTCTGGAATCGTCTTCACTTCCTAGTAGTTGCTCAGGGGGTGTAAGATTGGCCACGGTGTGCGGCGACCACCTTATGTAGACATCTTCGTAGAGCTCCTTGTATAGCTCCGGGTCTTCCTTAGCGTAACGCGAGACATCCCATAATAATTCCAAGAATCGGGTTTTCGCCCTCTTCCAGGGATCGGCTTCATCAGCTTCCCTTCCTATTACAATATCCTGAAAAGGATTGTAGGGATAGGGAGCGGGCGTGAACGGTGGCGGCTCCCCGTGGGCGATAGCCGTACTATCGCAGTACAGTAGCGCCACTGCGGGAGTTCTCGGCAGTTCGGCTTTCAGTGAACTCTCGAGTTCCGACGTTCTCTTGAGTTCCGGCCTTCTCTCGAGTTCCAGCGTACTCTCAAGTTCTGGCGTTCTCTCAGTTGTCACGCGTCGTTGGGGATTTCGTGCTTTGGGAGCACGTCGGCTGCTAAGTGCGCCCTTAGAAGGACGGTTTGAAGAGCCCTGAAAAGGGCTTTTGGATCGTCCAGATGAGTCGCTGCTCATCGTAGAGGCCTCGAGGAGGTTAGCCGGCACCACGACCTCTAGGCGACGGTCCGTACGGCCAGACACCGCGCCCCTTCCCCCGGTGATTTCCGCTGGTGGGAGGCCGGGGTCGGGGGGGGGGGACGGCGTAGGCCGAACCGTACGCCTAGGACGCACTCGGAGAATGGAACTCCCCACTGCGTTCCACGACGAACGAACGACTGAAGCGCGGTAGGTTATTCGTCGAGTTATACAATATAACTGACGAATAGCCGGTGTGTTTGCGAGAGGTCCGCGTGGTACGGCGGCGAGGCTGCACAGAGAGCGTGGAGCGCTCGAGTTTCAACTTATATACTCTCGAGCGGTAGTGGGGAACAAGCAGTCAGTCGTTCTTTTCTATGGCGTCGCGCACCAATGTTCCCCTTTATGTTTATTCGTCGTTGTTGCTAACACGGACACGGCCATGCTGCAACGTGCATGCCCTCAGGCACCTCTCGCCGAAGGTTCCTCGTCACCACCCTTGACGCCAGACTAAACGTTGTTCACAATTATAGAAAGCGAACAATATAAATAATATTATTTTTATCTCTATCTTCCATTTTCAAATCGCTCGGCCCATCATGATTTCTACAACATTGAAAAACAATTAGAAAGACTCTACAGCTTGGTAACCATCGTTTTTAAGGCCTTGTGGCTCTCCTTTTAGGGGAAACATTCGTACGCTAGATGGCGTTTGCTTATCGAACGTGTTCATAGTACCTAATTTCACAGATTTCTCCCACACTCACACACGCGCGATTCCCGTAGGCCACACATGCAAATAAAGTTATAATACTATTGAATGTTTCGTAAGCATTACGTTCAGAAATATTTATGAGATGAAATCGTATTTAGTTTAGAAATAAACATATTAAACGTAGTTTGAAAAATATTACACATATTCTCATATATTATATTAGGTGTTCATTTGTATATAATAAAATAAAAAATAATGCGTTACACCTACTTATATCGTAAAGATTTTTTGACCTGTTTGCTGTCACGAGACTAGGGCCAGGATCAGATGATGCGCAAGCATATACTTATATTATATTCTATGTACTGTACTGTACTTGATGATGTGATTCAGAGATCTGAGTGTGATGCAGTAGATAACGAAACCCAAGTACTCCTAGTCAGACGACTCATAATAAACCCATTGAAATCCAACTCATTCTACTGATTTCGACAAGTTCTTTGGTAATGGATGATAACCAACAGCCTAATGATACCGTGGAGTTAACAATTCGCCGTCTAGTACCTACGGACCATTTCGACTTCGGCTTATTTGGTATTGACATGTAGGTATATTGGTGAATACCAAGGTTTCTATTAGTATGAGTAAGAGTATGGTTTTGGAGTCAGCGGCAATAACAAGAACACCTACCCTGTGGCTTGGGCCAGAGAATTTGGCTACGGTATTCTAAAGACAAGAGGCCGGCCTTTGGGGTCGCGAGCGAACGGAGTGAGGCTTCGGTCATCCATCCATGCAGATCTATGTAAGCTAGCTAGTAATTTAAACTTGAACCAGACGTGCACCAAGGTTGATTTCAACTGTATACACTTGCAGCTAGTTAAAATCAGACTTCCTAGTAAAAAAAGAAGGTCACTTATACGGTAATTTCTAATTCTGTAATCATTATTCAATTAGTCCAAGATCCGACTGAGGTTGACCTTCCCTAATCGAGTTTCCTAATAAAATAAATATTTTATACAATATAATGTATAATTAAACAAAACGTGCTAGGGTTGCCACCCCACATCCCTGCATAGCTATTTTGAATTAAAAATTGTTTAATTAATTTTTTTCAATAATTATTGTTATGCAGTTTCTAACGAGTAAAAGATGTAAATAAAACGCCAAAGTAGGGTTGCCTACCTTTTTCTAAGCAATAATTAAAGGTTGATAAGTGTAAATAGCTAAGTGTGTATTAGTAATTTACTCTCATAGAGTTTCCTTACATATGAAAATTATATGTGAAAATGTAGATAATAATATTAGGAACACGATGGTATAGGGTTGTCTTTGTTTGCAACCCTACTTTGGAGTTTTATTTACATCTTTTACTCGTTAGAAACTGCATAGCAATAATTATTGAAAAAAATTAATTAAATAATTTTTAATTCAAAATGCAGGGATGTGGGGTGGCAACCCTAGCTCGTTTTGTTTATTATACATTATATTGCATAAAATATTTATTTTATTAGGAAACTCGATTAGGGAAGGTCAACCTCAGTCGGATCTATTACTATTAATTTAATTTGAGAAAAAAATACTAGATTATAATCGGTTTCTTATATTTTTTAAAATTTAGGTAATAAATACAGGAAAGTATGTATGACAATTGTATGTACAAGTAAAGAGGAAACTGCACTTATATAATTACATGTAACGCAAATAATATAACGTTTATAACTTAGTTTTTATTTAAAATATTTTGTTAAAACTTAGTACACTTTTGACTAAACTATACATTAATAATAGTAGGGTGTCCATTATTATTTTACTCATTACGGATTCTTCTGTATTTTATTCCAAGTTTCTACTGTTAGGGGCGTTTCGCATCTTGCAGGACCTCTTCACTGTAATCGAAGATAATTCTGCTTCCATTTTTCGTCTCTTCACTCTGTCTATATCAAAAACAATAAACTTAACAAAACAAATAAAGTATTGATAATATCGAAGAGTTACAAGTTATCTCCACTCCTATTTAGTCTATAATGTATCTGTCCTTTGCAACTCACTATACTGTATGAAGGACAAGAAAATCAAAAACATAAAAAAAAACTCCCGACAAAAATAAACCTTTAAAAAGTAAGAAAATAATATGTACCTCAATGCCCTTTAGGTTTATGATAAGTTTCGATATAAATAGAAGTAGTAATATGTCCAAGCGTCTTCAAGTCTGAGGACTGCTAAGTTTTTACTTTATTTATTTAGTGGTCCCCCGACGCGACAACGCTTGGATATATTACTACTACTATTTATATCGAAACTTATCACAAATTATAAGGCCCATGAGGTACATATTATTATTTTACTTTTTGGAGTTTCTTTATTGAATCAGGGGTTTTTAAATTTTAAATTTGTTTTATTTCATGATTTTTAAACACTACAATCTACACTATTACTACGATCTACATTCACGCAAATACTTCCCGGGACGATACACGAAATTGCGACATGGGATCGTGCCTCGCCAAAATCTGAATATTCTGACAATAGTTGTGTGATCTATCATCAGACCCTCATCACCATCTATCTATCTATACCCTATTCATAGAGACCAATTCAATGAGCTTAAACATGATATCTCTACTATTAGTGGCGAGGAGTTGGGTATCCTGCTGACTTCAGACGATGCTGCAGCATCAGGTCAAGTTTACCATGTCATTGTGACATTATTGAAGTCATAAGATACTAAATTTCGTATCGAACAGACTAGTAGAAGATGCTCGCGTCTCTTCAAAAACTAAAAAAGAACTAATATTCTTTAAACGGCTGAACAGATTTTCTTAAATCATAGCCAAGGACACTCGATCACGTCACCTTTCAAACAAAAAAAAATAAATCAAAATCGGTTCATCCGTTTAGGCCCTACGATGCCACAAACAGACACACTTCAAACTTATAACACCCCTCTTTTTGGGTTGGGATTAAAAATATAGGAAACAATAAGAGATGAAGTTGATATATAATACTAACATCGATTAACATCTTATTATACAAGTATTTACACAGTTTAACGTTATTAGTCTTGCTAATGACCCGTTCATTACCAAGATTTCATGACCCACCGATTTTCTTTCTCTCTTCTGAAGAGACTAAATACATCACCTCTTCTCCAAAACTGTGTATTAAGAAGATAAAAACAGAGTGAAGGGACATAATATGGTGGAAAAACATAAAGAAAGATTTAAAAATCATTAAAGATAAAAGTTAATACATTATATAATAATAATACCGTTTGCCATTATTCATAAGTATTGATGATATATATAATAACAAGCGTTATTGATGATAATGCTTCATGACCCTCATATCCTCTTCCTCTCCTCTGACTTTTATGTACTCCCTCTTCTTTCTTCCCTCTGCCCTCTTCTTCTCTTCACTAGTTCCCACATGCTAGTAGAAGATGAAACATAGTATGAAGGGACACAATATACTGGAAAAAATAAAGGAAGATCAAAAATTATAAAAGATAAAAGTTAATATAATATAAAATAAAAAGATGTAATAACGAACATTATAATCCCCTGGCATGAAGGTACTCCTTCTTCCATTTGTCTCTTTACTTGTTCTATACTACATATTACTATGAGATAAAACATAGTATGAAGAGATAATATTCATTTATTTATAACATTTACTCTCTATTAATACAATGTACATATCATTCAAACCACCACCAAATTGTCATCGGGGGAGTCTGGTGTCTGCTATATGCTGGAAATACATGGTATAAAGGAAGATCAGAAAATCATAAAAGTTTATTATAAAATAAAAACCAATACTAATGAACATTATAATCATTTAACGGAATGAACATTGTAAAAATTTTAGGGAAGATAAAAGCAAAAATAAATGACAAAAGTTACGCATTATAAATTACGAATACCTTTTTAATAACAGTACAGGGTTATTGATAGTAACGCTTCATGACACGCAGATCCCATTCCTCCGGCCTGAATTTACGCTGTCTTCTATTTGTCTAATTCCCTTTTCATTGACATTGCCAATTAATTTCGGTGCTCGTACTCAGCTTCCTCACGAGCAGCTTGAGCCATGCTGAGTGCAGTTGTCTGTTCCCACCAGGTGAACATGGTGTCATGGTGAGAACGATATAATTTCACAGTGAAAAATGGGATGTCCAAGGTAGCCAGAAAATATCTTAAATGAGAGAAACCACATCCAATAGAAATTATTCCAGCTACTGCTTCATGGTTAATAGTCGCTTTTTCTTTTAAATTACGAGACGTCTTCAAATTAAACTCTTTGTTGCACAATTTACAATTAACATAAAATTTTGAGTAAAGACCAAATTTAACTTCTCTATTAATATTTAAATAAGAAAACTTACAGTCATGAAGAGATTCATGATCTGCAATTTCCTGAATTTGTTGAAAAAAATAATCTGTCTACAATTCTTTTTGCCTTTTAACAAGCATTTGTTTTTGCTTACTGGCAAACTCTGAAATTAAAAAACAAATATATCTGACTATTCGAAATAACTGTGAGACAAATTGATGCAATATTCAGTATTTTCAAGATAAAAGTTCTGTTATGGATACTAACAGTTAAATACTTATGAAAGATGCGCTCACGTTATTTCATTAATAGACGGATTAATGTAATGGAAACACCAATTCTATTTGTTATTACTATAAAATATATTTCTGAATAAGTTATGGATTCGAAACGGATCATTAAGAAAGAATTTACATTAGTTGTAATAATAAGAAACAAGCTTAGAAATTTTTCCCGTAACTACTATATGAAAAACGACACAAATTAGTATTTATTGCTTTCAGTAATAACATTAGAGAAAGTTTCCATTATTCATCATTGTACGTTGGTCACCCTACATCACTTACTAAATATGGTAATTTTATTTGGAACATTGGAATGGTATAGATAAATCTAGTTCAAATGAGTTTCAATCATAACTTTTTTGTACACAAGAATAATGCTGACTTCATAGTTCAATTGTTACTTTTTAGTCAAGTGTGACTGTGACCGTCATTTAAAATCAAACGTTATATGTTTTTTCCAATTGGAAGAAATAATTATGAATTTTTTTACGGAACGTATCTATAATCTCATATCGAAATTGCAATGCAAATGTTGCCAACTAGCAGTGAATATCATCATTGAAGTGAATGAAATCCGAGATCAATTCATTTGCGAATGTAACATACCACTTTTCATGTCCAGTTTTTTTCACGGGCACTAGCTACTAAAAGTGTTTAATCCTAAATACTGGCCACAAAAACTATTAATTATCTAGTATCATCCAGCCCAGTAATTAGGACATTACTATTATATAAATAATAGTAATGTCCTAATTACTACCTAATTACTGGGCGACAAAAAGCACTGCACATCATAACTAAAATAAGCAATTAAATTATAAATATGTTTTATTTAAAATTTCATAAGATTTTGAAATGTTTACTTTACGAATCAGACGTGTTATGTCATTTGCTGGTGATTGACTAAATGAGTTGCTGCCAATTGGCTTCAAACAAGCAAGCAATTTCACATTATTTATTGCTCTTTTATACATACCTACTATATAATATATTTATTCATATTAATTGTATTTACTACAGATAACATGTCTATGTAAACATAATTATTTTTTATTACTTCTTTCACATATCATGTAGTAATAGTAACAGTGGACAATGGTTTCCATTACTCATGTAATAGACTGGGTGACATCGTCCTCGAATAGACTACATTTCTTTACATTGCAAACTAATTACAATATTTTTGTTAAAAAAACCCATTATTGTAATATTAAAAACATTAGGTAAGTATTAGGCAAATACTGTCATATAGGTAAGTATCATATTAGGGTAGGCATAGGTACTAAATTTTCAAAATCCTACACATTACATAAAGTAGTAAGTACTTACTGTAGATACAGTCTCAATCTGTTGCACTCGAAATGATCAATTCCACTTGTTAGATGCTGGTTGATAGAACTGCAATACATAAAATTAATATATGGGCTTTATTACAATTTTCATTTACATAACATGAATTTAACAATTTATTAAAAATTGAATCATTAATAATAATTAACTATTTTTATAATTTAAAACTTTATACTTTATATCCTCTCCGCATACAATATCTTATAAATTCTCACTTAAGTACTTTACAAATTATAAATTAGGAATAGTTAATTTCATTTGTAACAAATGTGATTTGTTAATTAAATACCTCCATAGAAATATCTCATAGAACAAGTTTTTCATTATAATTATTTGTTATTGTTACATAAAATTAATATATTTATTACAATTTTCACTTACATAATATAAATTTGTCAATTTTTTAAAAATTGAATTGATTTGATTACTATTTTTTAAATTTAAAACTATACTTTATGTCCTCTTCGCATACAATTTCTGATAAATTCTCATTTAGGCACCTAGTTTACATATTATAAATTAGGGACAGTTAACTTTACTTATGAAGTCATAAATGTGATTTTTAATGAAGCACCTACATAGAAATTTCATAGAACAACAGCTTTACGTTATAATTATTTGTTACTGATACTAGGTTACTACCAGATTCTCGGATGTATTAGTTTTACTATAAATAGGCCTTATGCGTTTTTTATGGTTCTTAATGTAATATACATATACATGAATATAAAGCTGTGTTCATTCCGAGGTCCTAGGATCCGAGTTATTTGATTCCCAGTCTGATCACTTAATTTGTTCTTTCAATGTCCTGCTCAGGTTAATTATGTTCATGAAACGAGTTAAACTGTGAGTCTACTTACTGGAAGAGTATCTAGTAACATCCAGACTACCAGTTACCAGTTTGTAGCCTGAGTGCATTATCATAGTATGAAGTATGCTTATTTTGGGGTCACACAAATGGTATAAGTATAAATCAGTGGTAACATAAGTGGTGATCTGAGACATCTACAAAATCACTAAAATACCATTAATGCATTAGGAACTATTAATTAAAGTTTAAATTGTGACTTATGAGAAATGTCTGAAATTAATATTAATTAAATATCATTATGTTATACAAGTTATAATCGATGCTCTCGTTAGTTCAAATAGACAAGTATAAATTATAAACGTTCAATGGGTTCAAACTTACTATAACAGTTTCATACCTAACTAGTAACTAGCATACTTTTTTTTCTGTAACATAATAATTACCTACCTTTCTGAATGGTGTTTTCGTGTTGTATTGCGTGTATTTTCTATACAGATTTGTAAATGCAAACGCCTCTTTTTGGTAATTTTGTTAAATTGCCTTACTTTCTCCATCTGAAATATACACTTTTACGAATACATATCTTTACAGAAGAATAATTGAACATAAATAAAGAGAGATTTTTTATATGTATAATTAATGATAAATAGCGATTAGTGAAAAAATTATGATAACTATGTATTTGCAGTTGAGAAATTTGCAAAATTGATAGAAAAATTTTGAAAGCGCGGTAAAAATATAAATATTTTTTGTACAATTATGCCTTGAGAGGGAAGGCAAAGGAATCTATGCATATAACAGCCGACGTCTTTAGTATGAAATGAAATATTCTTCTTAAAATATCAAATGTCGACATAATACATTTTAATGTTCATTACATTCTCTGGCGACAAATATATCGAAGCAGTCTTTATAGTAGGATCGACTTTAGCCGACTAAACCACTAAAAAAATTTCAACATCACACTACAGAATAAGCACTTATTTCAACAATTTCGCATAATGCATAACAGCGTAGATACTTGGGACGCAAAACTATATCAATTTTACATCACGATATTTACTAGTAAACAATTTGCAAATAATTAAAATAAACGCCCAACCGCTCCCATAAAATCCCGCCAAAAATTTGGTAAAAATATAAATTATAGATATAATTATAACTAGGTACTTACTGACATAAAATTGGCATATTGCCATTACATTAACTTTAATATACTTTTAGGTATTCGTTTTCTTTCTAAATGACATAATTATGACAATTTACGTTATATTACAGTAAATGAGTTACATTATGTCATACTTAAATTGAATACTAACCGATTATTAAAATTTTGGACACATGAAGTAATATATCGATATTACATTTATTTTTTTCACTGGCAACACTTTTTATGAATAAAATTGGTGTATAAGTCCACTCCCTACAGGGCTCGTAGCCCGACTGAAGCGCCACATCGGTGACATCAACTTTTACATAAAGTATTCGAGTCAATGAATCTTGTTTTTTTTACTTTTCTTATCGAATGTGAAAAATATATATTTTTTTATGGTTGTTATAACAATAAACTTATTATTAGTGATAATAGAAAACTTTTCTGTTCTTTCATTATAGCTGGCTTGTCCTCCAAAGTTACGAGTAAAATTACCATGACCGGGCGATACTTCTCAGAAAAAAAAAAAATTCGTATGTTCCGCTATGATATTCAATATTTGAAATCCATACGATTGTAGACAAATAACTGAACAATTTATTTTGACTTACAGATTGGGTGCAATTTGCTTAGTTAGCCCGTAAGTAGTACCCAAAAATCATCAAATTATCGTACTGTAGCGATTCTTGTCAGAAAAAAAAATTAATTTCATTATGTTCTGCTATGAATTTTAAAACTTCCTACATATCTGGCTATAGACGAAAGAATGATCTATTTACTGTAATTTTTAGTTTGTGTATACTTTGCTTATTAAGCCCGAACATAACACTCAAAAGTTAGTAATTTCTTGTTCTTTGGTGATTCATCTCAGAGAAAAAAATTTATTTCACTATGTTTTTCTATTAATTTAAAAAAAAAATTCTTATCAGATTGTAATCGAAAGAACGAACTATATATTTCAACTTAAATTTTGTGTATAATTTGATTAAAAAGCCCTTGCGGACTCCTTGAAAATCAATAAATTCGCGTACTGCGTAAATGCGAAAAATCTTCTTTGAGAAAAAAAAAATGTCAGTATGTTCTACTATGAATTTTAACAATTTAAATCCATACGATTATAGATGAAAGAATGGCCTACTTATTTCAACTTGCAGTTTTTGTATAATTTACTTAGTTAACCCAAAAACTCTACCCAAAACTCAGCAAAATCCCATATCCTCGTACTTTACCGGTCCAAAGAGCCTTAAGTCGTAGTCTTATTTTACCAGACTACCCTAATCCAGGACGTTCCTTTAGGCTTAGACAACGCCTGAAATCAACTTAACGAGCTCCTTTAGGCTTAGGATACTCTTAAGATAACTGTCATTAGCTAGTCTCGGGACCAATAAACTACGAAAAACCAAGACGTTCCTTTAGGCTTAGGTAACGCCTGAAATCAACTTAACGAGCTCCTTTAGGCTTAGGACACTCTTAAGATAACTGTCATTAGCTAGTCTCGGCATCAATAGGAACATTCGAAAACGTATACTTTATGCACACCTTACTTTTGATCCTATTATACTTAGTAAAAGAAGGACACATAGTTGCCGAAATTAGCCCCGTAAAAACCACTTTTGCTAGACATTAGTATAGTAAACTTTCCTGTCATTTGTATAATCTAGTTGACAAAAACTAGATTGTTATGCTAAAAACCTACATGACTGTAAGAAGACTATAATAAAATGGCTCTTTACATTTGAGTATGACGATGTAGAATCTCTTTTACAATTTGTTGTATGACTTTTAGTTTCCTAACATACACGCTCTCCAATATATTTAGACTCACTCATACTTACAATCGCTCCCACATACACACATGCGCGTACACCTATTCACACGCACGCACTCACGTACATACACACATGCACATACACGCGCATGTACACATACATCCACTACTCAGTGATTCAGATCTTCCTAATAATTCATTAATATGCTATATCGGTTTGTCTATTCTGGTTTCTGATAATCTATAATTACTTATATGTATAAAATTACAAATATATTAATGGTGAAAATTTGGTGTCGCAAGCTAGAGTAGACATCCGGATCCTGAGTCTCATTGTTGTCATGGTAGAGATCTGATTATGTTCTTTTTACTGTTTAGTCCTGTTTTATTCATTGTAAATAATGTACTTGGTCCTATGGAGGAGCAGTGTCTCCTGTCACAGGCAATTAATCTTACTAGGAGATTCTGTCCTGATATTATTGTAAACCAGTAAATAAACAGATTTTTGATTTGATTTTGTCGTACATACTTACATACATATCTTCACGCTGTATCCCTAACGAGGTTGTCAGAAAGGACGGAGTGCCAAGATTCGTGGTTCTTACATACTTCTTTCGCTTCATCAAATTTCATCACTCTCCTGCTTTTGACTGTGCTTTTGACATTTTTATCAGCTTAAGCTCTGGCTATTTGATCTTCGTAAGTTTGCCCTGGTCTTCGTCAGCTTCTTTTACCACTCGCTTTCACTCTGTAGATTTTCTTCGTTAATTATTCATCTCTCATCCTTTCTATGTGCCCGAACCATCTAAGCATTCCATACTTCACTTTTACACTAACACTATCGCGCAACCCTGTCACACTGCGTGTCTCTTCCATTACTTATTCTGTCTACAAGGTTAACACCGCTCATATTTCTAAGAGATCGCATTTCTACTGCATTTATCTTACTTTCAGGCCTCACTACCATACCATAAAGTTGCCACTAACACCGTAATCTGGATGGCCATTTTGGCAGTATTAGATATATTCACACTGCCTACTAATGCGGACAGAGCACCGTATACTTTATTGTCAGCCGTTACCAGTCTCTCCACATCCAACTCACATCTTATCTTCCATCCCTCCAAAACGCACTCCCCAGATACACAACTTCATTCACTTGTTCTAGACATTTTTCAGGTATTCGAATCTTACATTATGTCTGTAACGCTTCCCTTTCAAACACCAGAACCTTAGTTTTGTTCACGTTTTTATTCAATCCTTGCACTTCAAATTCTTTTTACATGCAAGTGACTGTTTGAATGACTGAATGTCTGCAACTCTGCTTCTAGTGGTGCTGTAAGCACATAATTGTAAACGTACAACATGCAGTCTACCACTGTGTCATCACATATCATACCACATATACTATCTTTCAATGTCTGGAGGAAATTTTCCAAATACAGCACGAACAGCCAGGCAGACATCACGCAGCCTTGTATAATGCCTGAACAGACGTCGAACCAGGGCAACTGGTCACCTTCTATCCTTAAACAGGCTCTGTAGCCTCGATATAATGACCTCACAGCCTGCAGTAAGGGGCCCCCCACGTCATATTCAGGCAGAAAACTCCAGACCTTTCGCACTACTCTATCCAATGCTAGTGCTTTTCTAGATCCACAAAAGCGCAGAAAACCTTCAGACCTATAGCCAGAAACTTCCCCACGCCCATACGGAGCAAGAAAATCTGATCCATACAACCCCTACCGTTCTTGAAACCACCTTGCGCTTCCCACAAATATCTTTCTGAAACACCTTTCATACATTCAGTCAATACCCTAGCAGGTTAGGAAATCATTATTTTGAAGCGTTAATTTTATTTTACCAGTATATTACCACACTTTAAACATAATATTACCCATACATACTATACTCCTTCATACTGTACCACTGCGTATACTATAACATTGCACATATTATACATACTATTAACCTTACTGAACGTGTACTAAAACTCACTACAACATCACGTTCTACAATAACTCTATGGACACTACTTTAGACTTTAGACTTTACTAAAATACCACGTTTAAAAGCTCACTATCATAAGCACCACATTTTGAATTCACGAAAATATCACATTCAGAGATTCATTAAATCATAATATTTTAATATCTTGCTTTAATAAGAATTCGAGACACACACACTGCCTTCACTAAATTTATCGTTGACTTATTAATTTTGGACTATATTTAATCAATTACCGTTTGTGGTTACAGCTAAAGATATAATAATAATAATAATAATAATAATTTATTTCAGGCTTATACCCAGAGATACTTATATTATAATACAATATGCTATATAACAATACAATACAGTAATAGTTGCAGTATGTAAATAATAATAGCAATAAGACCAATAACATTAATAAAAATAACATTATGTCAAAAATAAATTAAAATTATGTCACACAGGTACTTAATGTAGTATAGTTTTATCACATCTTGTGAATTTAACACGTCAAAACAAATTATAAATTATCACATTAAAATTTTCATCGAAAATATAAAAACTGTCGTAAATATTCCTAATTATTTTGTTCAGAGACGCACTAGCACGCTCCTCAAAAGACGCTCTCGCGTTCCTCATTACCGCGAAGAAGTCGTTCACCCTGTTCTCGGCAAACATACCAGACGCACCACACCTCCAGGGCAGGCCCATCATTCCTCTAAAGGCGTTGTTGTATTGTACTCTTAATGTGTGAAACGAGCGCTGCGTAAAAGAGTACCAAAGGTGGCAGGTGTAGAGCCCCTGACAGTATGCCTTGAACAGAGCCAACACAGTGTCACGTGAGCCGCGCGAGAACCTCCGCGCCAACATGTTAGCACGCGCGGCGAGTGCCCGCCTTTGTCGCTCAATGTCATCGTCGTCCCGCAGTGTCTCCGTGACGACATGGCCCAAGTATTTAAACTTAGATACTACACTGATTTTAGAGCCGCGTAGGTACACGGGAAGGATATTTGTCGGGCCTTTCTTATGTTTAAAAACAACTATTTCCGATATACCGTTTCTGAGAGCACAATATATTTCTATTTATTTTCGCATGGAGGTGGTTAGAATTTATGAAACTACCTCCGACTACCTCTATTTATCTACATTTCGCACGACCACTTGACTGCTAACTCGACATCAACTTCACAAAGACATAGTCAGACTATATATAGCCTCATAAACAAGTCATTGAAATGTTACAAAATTATCGCAGATGGACTATCGGATGGTCGACTCAACTAAAATTGTTGTGAAGAACTACCCACCAGATCACCCAAAGCCAGGAACAGGCTTCCTTTAGGTTTAGGAAACGCCTGCAATTGTCATTACGAGTTCCTTTAGGCTTAGGCCACCTGTAAGTCAATTCTCGTTTCGTAGTTTTATATTAATAGGGACAGTTTCAGCTTTAGTATTGTCATTCCGGTCCTTGAGAAGACCAGACACGTATACAATTTAAATATCTTTTCCGAATTCAGACTATTACTATTTTTGATATACTACTCTGGACTATTATAAACTAACACAAAAAAAATTATAGTAATTTAACTACTAGTACCGATCTCTGCAACAGATTGACACAAGCTACTTATGTCTGTACTCACAGCTCCGGCGTTAGCTCCCGGTAAAATAGTTTTACTTGTACTCACGGTCTTGGTAACGGTTTTACACGATACCTTCCTTTGTCTCCGATACATACGGTGTTCTGCCACAACTGCTACTAATTGCATTACACACAATTACCTTATGCATGTCAGTTTTTTAGCTTGGCCATGACGCATGACGCGTAGGATTTTTCTAAATTTATTAAAATTATATTTATATTGAAGATTTAGTAGAAGCAGGACCGTTATATGCCACATATTAGTTCCGAGTGGTAGAGCCATGCTGCATTGCAGCACGAATAGGGCCGGCTAGCCCGGTGAAATACCACCCTCTCAGAGAATATCGGCGTGAAATAACAGCATCTATTGCTGTTGTGTTTCGTTCGGTGAGTGAGTGCCGGTGGCCCATCACCCCCTCCCCCTCCTTTCCCCATTTCCCTAAAGGCCGGCAACGCACCCGTGAGTCTTCGAATGTTGCGGGTGTCCATGCGCGGCAGTTGGTCACTCTTCATCAGGCGACCCGCTTGCAAGTTAGCCTTCACTTTTATAAAAAAAGTTACCTACGTAAACTTACTAACTTAGGCCATGCAAATGCACCTTGGACATACAAAGCTTGGAGACGTTCATGGGAAGCAAGGAAGGCTTAATTAGAAACATCAAAGTGAATCTACTTTTTAAACCTCAACGTAAGAGAAAGGTGTAATTATTATTATGCCAAATGGTATAAATGGCATAATAATAACCATAAATATGGTTATTATTCAAAAAGCGATATGATAACATTTTGACAGCAGTACAATAACGCAAATTAGTCGAATTCACTTCTTTATTACGTACATACATATCCTCACGCCGTATCCCTAACGGGGTAGTCAGAGAGGACGGAACACCAAGCGTCGCGGTTCTTACATACTTCTTTCGCTTCCTCAAATCTCATCATTCTCCTCACACATTTTCGCCTAGGTATGCGAGAGCTCTTGACGTTTCCATCCGCCAACACTCTGGGTATTTGATCTTCATAAGTCAGCCTTGGTCTTCGTTGGCTTATTTTACCACTTGTTTTATTCAGTCTAAATAAAACAAGTTTTGTTTAACGTAATTATCTCAGAAGCAGTTAGAATACACTAAGACGAAGTATCAACTGAGATGTTTACTCTTAAAACAATCCCCGACAAACTCGCATCCAAGATCACTATACTTTCGTTTGAAGGCCAAGTGAGTTCCAACGCGAAGTGGGGTGAATTGTAAAGCGAGTCTCGCTTGAACCACAGTACAAGTAAGCATACAGTATGCTATCTCGGCAGTGTCCTAGAGATAATTACCTACGGTCGTTTGGTACGTAAACACGCAATAGGGCTACTGACTTCTTCTTCGGTTACTTATTTGATAATAGGTACTATATTAAATTGTCATATTATCTTTTCATTTTATATTATTGCAAATTTAATACGTTTTTATTTATATAATTCTACTAGTATTTTATATCTAGTTTCAAAAGTTTGTGAGTTAGTATGGTGGAAATGGATAAAAAAAAATGCTTTTTCATGTGCAGTATAATTAAAAATCAGCAATAAATTAACTAAATCATTATGATAATATATTTCCTACAAATTAGCAACAGAGAAATATTTCTGGTTTCGATATAGATGTATTCAAACATCCATACACTGAACATTGTGCTCGTAAACTTGATTGACATAATATTTAGTCAATAAATGCGCAGGAGCGTCTCATACCGTCCGACGACAACCGCGGCGCGCTCGCGACTGTCGTATGTCGAGATATGTCGAGATTTCGAGCGCGTTGTTTGGGAGCGTTTGTATGAAGATAGCATACTATATGCTTACTTGTACTGTGCTTGAACGATTCGAGTTTTTGCAGAATTGCATGGCAGGTCGGAGATCCTTGTGGCCCACGTGCGTTTAAGAGTAAAAACGGAAGCGGGTAGTTAAGCGAAAATGTAATAACTTATATTACTCTTTGGTTTCGCTTTCTTAACTTTATATTTGTTGAAGGAATAGCTTGAAAATGTGGTTTTGTTAGCCATTTCTGTCTAGTGACTACCCTATATGTTAAATAGTTTAATGTTATATAGGTATAACCGTATAAGTAACCTTGATTGATTCTAAATCTTCCTATATATTTCCTGCTGTTCAATAAAAGACAAAATACTAACGTCACGAGTAGGCCTTACTTAGTGCTTTATTTTGACCAAAATTAAGTTATGAGTATATGACATTTCTTACCTATTTCGTGTTACGTAAACAACATTATGGCTACTTGCTTTTATAAGATATGTACTATCTCTTTGTTTGTCGCCTTTGTCTCATTTACGAATGCTGTAAATGTTATTATGTTCCCAAAATCACATAAGAAAGATACAACATTACCATACTAATATTATAGACCACCTATTTATCCGAGTGGCGAAGTTATAAGGTGGGTAATAAATTAAGACTGTAATGTCGATATGTACCTACATGTATACATTTATATCTATATACCTAAAAGTTAAACGTCTCTCCCAATTTTAAAATTTTGTTAAGTATATAAATAAAAATCTATTGCCACATATATGACGGAGCATCACTTGAGAACGGTTTGACCGATTTGGCTGATTTCTTTTGTTTGTGTTGGTAATTGTCAGGAGTCAGGACAAGGTTTGTATGAAAGAAAATTTTTGGAAAATCTACGGAAAAATTGGAAATTTGAATGGTATTTTTGTATGAAAATCTCAACATAAAATAAATTGGTGAGTTGCAAACATTCAATATCCCACCCGGGTGAAGCCGGGGCTGGTTAGTATTTTATAGGTAATAAAACCTAATAAAAGTTGAGTATAATGTAAACTATAATTTACTTTAAATTTTATAAAATAAAATACAACCTATAAAGTACGGCCTATAAAAAAACGTGTTTTTTAACTAAGTGTCGAAAAAAAAATGCGCTTATCGCATCGGTGATTGATCACAATGTTATGTGTTAGTAATAATATAATAATATACTCAGATATTTCACACAGCGCCATCTAGTCCCAAAGTAAACAGCACAGCGCTTGTGTTATGGGTACTAAACAATTGATATACTACCTACTTATATTTTTTTTCTTTTGTAAATAAATACATATTATACATAAACACCCAGACTCGGGGCGGGAATCGAACCCACAACCCCGTTTACTTTCCGACGCGCTTAGCCATTGCGCCACCGAGGTAGTCAATGAAGCAAATAATTATATTCATATAACGTCCGAAAGATACCCTTTTAAAGCCTTTTTTAATTGATACACCGAACAAAAAATTACTGTAATAGTTATTCTTTCTTTTTAAATTATATTTAAGCTTTATCCGTTTTAGTGATATTAAACGTCATGAATTTCACTATTTATAAGACAATGTTAAGGTATTAGTCTAATTTTATAGGGTTAGTAAGTCATCGCTAATTTCATGTGATGAATTTCTACAATTTTCAGCTATCTTCCAACCGAAACCAACCAACCAACCAACCGAATCGCGTGATTCCACCAACGCGATCACTACGCGACCGGTGACTAATTGTAATAAAAAAATTGATATTATGTATGACGATTGCGTATCTATTATACTATGACCAGAAACTGTACTTTTCGCGGTTGATTTAGCGCCACTATACAAATTACATTACACAAATTCTCGTTTTGACAGCAGATATCGCGCGATATTGGCTGTCGCATGCTGTCTGCAAGATACGTAATAAGCGTGGCGGAGAGCATTTCGTTTAGTTATACATTTAGTATGTAATAATGAAAAACAACGTATACAGATAAGTGTTTCATGTATGTTAAATTTAATTTCTTGTGGTTATGTTGAAGAATGATAACTGGATTCGAATAACTAAAATTATTAAGGCATCCAAGAACACTATAATGCGTTCGTTTAAGCGATTTAGACATTTTTGTATTCGTGACAATGTGAAGAACGATGCGACCCTTATACTGTGGTAATATCCTGAGGATGCTTAGTTGAGAGGCAGAACACGTGTTGGTTGGTAGTTTTGGAGTTTTAGGCACAAGATAGCTGAATATTATACGAATTCATCATATGAAATGGATTTCTGCAAGGTAACACCTGAGTCTATAGTCTATACAATACGTTGATAATTTATTTTGTTCCAGGACGACGGGATAATGGACATTCTGAAGGACACAAACCTGTGTGAGTGAGCCTTTAATTTTATTCGGTTTATTGTTAGTATAGCCAGGTGCCAGAACTGAAAGAGGTTATGTCCTTCAGAGGCCAGCTCTTAGGCCCAACTTACATGCCCGGCATTCTTAGTTGCACCGTTGTTACGGCCTGAGAATAAAGTCCCGTAATGAAGAAATAACCTCAATACGAGTACTTGCGCATCTCGAAATATGGCTCCCCTCTACAAGTTAACCAAGATGGCCGGCCAGCGCATTTGCCAGCCTGGTTTTACTTAGCGAGGCGAGTAATGGCCTCTATACGTTGTCTTATATGCATTGACGAGTGCGCTGCTCATCACATTGTAGAAGTAATAAGCACCGCGTGTAGAAGAGCCAATAGCAGAGTACACGGACACTTTGACTCTTCTATGAGCTGGCCAATATAATGAGCATTGCGCTCGCCAGTGCATTAGTCAACACGCGGGCCTTAAGCCACATTGTAAACTGCCACGCGGAACACTAGGCACACTAACCGGCCCTCAGCCGTCTCGCCGGCCGGGTCCGCTAGAGGCCTGGCCCTCACCCGAATAGGAAGCCCGTTAAGATGCACGCAGGTGCGGAAAGCTCCCCTGGCGACGCCTTGAGCCCGAGGTCCGCCCTCCATACGCGGCATCCCTCGACTGGAGGAACCCTCAGGCGGTCGACCATCTGGCAGGGCGCCTTCAGCGACCTGTGACGCTGTAAAAGCCACTAGGGCTAACAGCAAAGAGGGGTTTTGTTTAGTCGGTTCGAGTCCGACACTCCCCAGTCGGCGTGAGTGCATTAGTCAGCGTGAAAAGGTTATTAGTCAGCTTGCTAGGTTTAAACTGCTGTGGTGAGTGCGTTGCCAAGCAAATTGGCCAACAGTGTAGAGAAACGACACGTATACGAAAAGATTTGTCAAAGGATTTGAACCGATACATTATTATCATAAACAATAATTGTCACATTTTATTGTGCCATTCCATACGCATAGTTTACATTATATAGTTTTTTATATCTTTTTTTAATAATTGCATGTTTCAGGTGATATAAGACATTCTACTTGTATGTGGGTCTCAATAGATCTATTTTGTTAACAGCATCTCGCGATGAATGCGCTCGCGCAGCAGCTGGCATTCGCTGGGTGCTGCGGCAGACATGGCGCGGATCTTGTACCGGAGCGCAGCTAACACGAGATCTGTTAGTGTTAGGGGTGCCACGGGCGCATGCGACAGCCCTAGCCGAGGCGGCTGATGAAGGACGTGAGGCTTACATCAAACAAGTTGAAGCCAATGGATTTATGAGTGAGATTTATTCAATTCCGTTGATATTTTGAACTCTTATGCATGGTTTAACCAACAATTCCTTTTAGGTAACCCCTTAAATAATTGAAGTGATACTTAACACTGTAGTTATGTTTTCACTAACTTTCAGGGAACACAAAAGCAATACATAAATAAATTTGTGACGCATTGTGATAAAAATGCTAACCTAACGTCAGAGATGTGATTTATTTGAAATACATCTATTTGAAATACAAATACAAAATACCTATTTTTATTCTGCATTTGAAATACTTTTTTTCAAAATGCATTTTATGTTTTATTTGAAATAATCTAGATAATATTTAGTATTTATAAAATGCAAAATGGTCTTATTAATTTTTTTAATTCATAATTCTTATTTTTCATTCTTAAATTCATAATTACTTTATTTAAGAACGCACCCATCCTAAATGTCGCCAACAATAATGCCAGCATTGCAAGTTAAACTGTTTCTGTGCCAATGCCAATGCCAATAATTTCACTACTACAATAGACCTGGAAATACTTCCAGGTCAATTTTCGTTTGGTGGAATGTTTATGAGGCCCCATAAACGGAACATGAAAGATGAACTTTTCGAACAAAACTAGTGTTAAAATCAGTGAAATAAGTATTTTATTTGAAGAAAGTATTTTGAAAATACCTACTTTGTATTTAAATACTTTTATTCAAAACCATTTTGTATTTGTATTTGAAATAAAAAAATAGCTAAACATTTGTATTTTTTATTTAAATAACATAACATAACTTCACGCTGTATCCCCAACGGGGTAGTCAGAGAGGACGGAGCGCCAGGAGTCGCGGTCCTTACACACCTCTTTCGCTTCCTCAAATCTCATCATTCTCCTCACACGCCTAGGTATGCGAGTGCTTTTGACATTTCCGTCTGCTAACACTCTGGCTATTTGATCTTCATAAGTCAGCCTCGGTCTTCCTTGGCTTCTTTTACCACTCACTTTCGCTCTGTATATTTTCTTCGTCAGTCTTTCATCACTCATTCTTTCCATGTGCCCGAACCATCTAAGCATTCCTTTCTTCATTTTTACAATAACACTGCCGTGCAACCCTGTCATACTGCGTATCTCATCATTGCTTATCCTGTCAGCAAGCGTGACACCGCACATATTTCTGAGAGACCGCATCTCCACAGCATTTAACATACTTGCCCGAACCATCTAAGCACTCCTTTCTTCATTTTTACAATAATACTGTCATGCACCCCTGTCATACTGCATATCTTTTCATGGCTCATCCTGTCCGCAAGAGTGACACCGCACATATTGCTAAAAGATCGCAGTTCTACTGCATTTATCATACTTTCACTCGACTTCAGGCATATCCAGGCCTCACTACCGTACAACAAAGTTGGCACCAACACCGCATTGTGGATGGTCATTTTAGCAGTGTTAGATATATTCACACTACCCACCAATGCGGACAGAGCACCGTTTACTTTATTGCCAGCTGCTACCCGTCTCTCCACATCCAACTCACATCTTCCATCCCTCGAAAACGCACTCCCCAGGTACACAATTTCATTCACCTATTCTAGACATTTTCATTTACACAAATCACACATTTCGTTTGTACCGCTTCTCTTTCAAACACCAGAACCTTAGTTTAAATACTTCTCATAAACTATTTTGCACATCTCTGCCTATCTTGTTCTTTAGGGCGTATTCTGATACGTTTCTTTGTCCGCCACTACTTTGGCACGCTCGCTTTGCTCGTTCGGCTCGCGCCTTGTGTTGAAAATACTAACCTAATCTATCCCAAAGTTACAGTACATTCTAGCCACCAATACGGTTCTGTAACAGCGTATCTTGTTTTTCAGTTAACAAAGTGACTGACATGTCGGTTGTTCCCGCTCCTGAAGGTACAGTTGACGCAGTAAAGTTGATCCTATACACTGATGAAGTATTCACTGGAGAACAAGTGAAGAATGAACTTCTTGTGGACAAATCTCAAGTGAAAACTCTTCTTAACGAACTGAAGAAAGCTTATAGGAAAATGGAAGAACTCGAAGAAACAGACTGAAGTGTAAATGTTATTAATTTAGTTAAGCATTTAAAATAAGTATTAAGTACCTATGCTATTTTATGAGTACCTATAACATACCTATTTATATTCGACTGATAGATACGATAATATAATTCTATATTCCTAGTAACCGTTTTTATCGTTGCCATTTATCAATAAAAATATTTTAATTCGATGTGTTTGAATTAATTATATCGAGCGTTTATTAAAATCTAAGTACTTAGGTATACAGGATTAAATTGAAAACATTGTCATTCTAAGATTCATGACATGATACTGAATTAATTACTATCTAAATTTTTAGAATCAAAAATAAAAAAAAGTTAAAATATGAAAACTTAATCCTTGTAGTTCTTACACCCTAGCGCCAATGCGCAAAGGCTCTTTTGTGTCGACGTCGCGGAGTTAGCGGGGCTCGGATGTGATAGTAGACACAGCCACTGAGTAAGTAATCACTTGGACACAGCTCAGTAGCTAGCGATGGAGCACACTTATTACCTAACTTGCAGACAGAATGCGATAGCCAAATATTGCGCGATATCTGCTGTCAAAACAAGAATTTGCGTAATATAATTTGGATAGTTGCGCTAAATCTACCGCCAAAAGTGCATTTTACGGTAGATATGTAGATAGAACAATAGGCACGCAATCGTCATATATGATACCAATTTCTTCGCTATCTGCAAATTTTTAGGTAATAATCCCAGCGCAAATAATATTTTTATAGCGTTCTAATTTAATTTACTCAAAACATTCGTAAAATTCAGACAATCCCCTATTTTGTTGATGCCAATGAATTACATAATTATGTAAATACCACTCACTCACTGATTGACTGAATAATCACGAAATCTCAAAAACTATAGCTAAAGCTAAACGCTAAGATAGGATTTTTTGAAATTTGCATTAGAAAATTGGAAAAATAAAAATTGGAAAGGAAAAAATGTGAGAGGGTTGAACTTTGTATGAAACTTTTATATGGAATGGCTGTGAAATTGAGTACAAAATAGTTATATGCAAATATATAATAGCCTATGACCAAATCAAAAAATTGATCCAGAAGTTTCGGCGTGAAAACATAACAGACATACAGTTTCATACTCGTATAATGTCACATAACACGCCTTTCATTTGCGAGTGGAATTTTACGAAAATAAATATTTATGTCTCATTATTTTCAATAGTTTGATTTTTTAAAACTTGCTTTTTTATTTTTCTAGCTTTTCGATCGAATCAACTGTCTCTTGATAGTTTAGTTGTTGTAACAGTTATGTTCAGAATCTTTTTCTTGCTTACTTTTACATTAGGTAACTTATCTATGTACTTTTCTTCGTCAGTTTCTTGGGAAATATTTCATTACCTTGCCACCCTATGCACGCACACAAGAGTCGGCGCGAGTATAAGACAGCTATCACGCACACAAGCAAGAATTAGCCTGTTTATATTGTACTGAATGTAGTGTGACACTCCATCTAGAGAATAAATAATAATCAAAGGTTCAAATGAACTTAGCGCTCATTTTCCAAAAATATTGCAGATCAAAAGTGTGTAGGTTTATTTGCTGTGGTTTGTCTTGGTTGACACACGTGCATTTTGGCGTTATTTACTTTTTTTACTTTCAATATTCCTGTTGAGTTCCTATAATTGTGTTTTTGTTTATTTTGGTGGAGGGTTCATGTAAGTATTGTTATTTTTCGTATAAATGTTGAATTCAGGGAAGGACGATCCACCCGATTGGGGTGGAGGACCGCCTCCTCATGAGAAGGCCCCATCGCATTCACAAGACATTCCCGTTGATGTAGAAATGTCTGATTCCTGCGCTAGAAAACGTCCTATTGATTGCCCACTTGATGGAAATGAGGAATCAACAAAAAAAAAGATTCCCCCGTCCTCGTCTGTACAACATATATATGTCAATCCAGGTTTTGAGGTAGAAAATGGTTTTAAGTATAGCTCATCAGATTCCGGTCCATTTCTAGTCCACATTACACGCACAGAAACCGATCGTTCAGCCGGCTCAACTATCCGCATTCTGAAGTTTGCTCAACTACTTCATAAATACAATGTGCATGGTATTGTAGTTAATGGCATTAAGCAGGCAGGCCGCAATAGGGCAACAGTTGAATTTAAAACAGCTACCCAAGCCAATGACTTTTTAGAAAATCCCTTCATAAAAGAAAATAAATATGAGGCAAAGATCCCCCGCTTCCAAGTCTCTCGTATGGGAATTATAAAGTTTATTCCCTTAGACTGGTCTATGGAAGAATTAGTCTCTGGTTTGGAGTGTCCTAGTAATGGTAATTGTGCTACAGTTGTAAAAGCACGTAGATTGAATAGGAAAAATTTTAAAGACGGTGTCGCAGAGTGGGTCCCAACTCAGACAGTGGTAATTACTTTTAAGGGACAGGTCTTACCATCTAAAATTTACTGTTTTAATACAGCTATTAATGTTGAGGTATACCAATTACCAATTATCCATCGCTATGACTGCTGCCGTTATGGACATGTTAAAGCTCAGTGTAGATCAAAACCCCGGTGCTACCGTTGTGCTCAACCTCATACAGGAGATGGTTGTCCCGTTGATGAAACAGAGGCTACTTGTTTATTTTGTCAGGCGCGTCATTTTGCTACAAACAAAAGGTGCCCTGAATTCTCAAGACAAAAAGCAATAAAATCTCTAATGGCTGAATATAATATCTCCTACTCTGAGGCAGCAGAAAGGTACCCTCCAATAAAGCGAATGTCTTATGCTGATGCTACTATTACTCAACAATTAAGTTCTCCTCCTTTAAGCTCCCTCCCACTCTCAAATAGCCAACAGTATTCTCAACCTTCTAACCCCCCCACTTCTCATAGATCTTTTAGAAAAACTGTGATTCTGGAACGTCAACCTAGACCAATTCTAAGTAAACCCTATGACGTTCAAGCCCATAATTTAATTGTTTCTCAACCAAATTCGATTCTGCCAAACGGCTGTTGTCTCTCCAACAACTCATCTCCTAACGATAATTTAATCGAACTTCTGGTTTCTACTTTAGTAAATATTCTTTCCAAATTTAGTGATGTTTTACCGAACAATGTCTCAGAAATTCTGCGGCCACTATCATCTATTATTAATACTAATGGACCAAGTTCGCCTTCTTTTACAATGGAATGCTAGGAGCATCCGAAATTAAAAGCACGAGATTGATCATCTTATCCAAAAATGTAACCCCATTCTTTTTGCGGTTGCGGAGACCTGGCTCAAGCCTGGCTCCCGTTTTAGGGTGTCAGGATATTCATGCCTCCGTGATGATAGAGAGGATGGACGAGGTGGTTGTGCCATACTCATTAAAAATGCACTAAATTATTCCCAAATTCCTCTCCCATCACATTCATCCAGTTTCCAGGCAGTTGCTGTTAAATCACAAAACATCACCTATTTTTCGGTTTACATTCCACATCCTAATATTAATATTATTTCAGAGCTTGACTCTGTTATATCTTCCTTAAATGGCCCACTCATAGTTATGGGAGATTTCAATTGCCATCACACAGCATGGGGCTCCCATCTCACAGACGCTTTATCCTACCACCTCCTTGAGGTTCTTGACAAATCTAATCTTTGCGTCTTAAATGATGGATCTTCTACAAGAATAGTTTCTCCCGTACAGAATCCTAGTGCTGTAGATTTATCATTCTCATCTGCCGATTTAGCATCTCGCCTTAATTGGAGAACTCTTTCCCAGTCATATGGTAGTGACCACATACCAATTTTAATTTCTATACTACACCACTTTCAAGAGATATTAAAAATTCCCCCATTACTAAAATATAGATTGTCTTCAGGCAATTGGAAAGAATTCTCAGCTACAGTTAACAATAAAATTGAGTTACTACCCCTTCTTACCAGAGAAAATTTTCTAATGATGTATTCGGATTTCACCAATATTCTAATTGACGCAGCTAATTCTAGTTTCCCGTTAAAAAATTCAGTAATTAATAAACCTCGCTCACCTCCATGGTGGGATGCTGATTGTTCTGTCAGTATTAGGGATCGCAAAGAGGCAGAATTACGTTACACCTCAAATTTAGACATGGAGACCTACTTGCATTATAAACATGCCTACGCTCGTACTAGGAAATTCTTTCTCAGAAAAAACGTCAAGGCTGGCAATCTTTTTGCGAATCACTTTCTCCTAGCTCCTCAGCTTCTAGTGTTTGGAAAAATATAAAAAAGTTCCGTGGCATTCATTCTGATAATTTCAATATTACATCCAATCAGTCTTCCTCTTGGCTCAATGAATTTATCAGTAAACTTGCTCCCCCTTTCGTGCCCTCAGAGGACTGTTTCCCGTCATTTACCTGCTTGTCTAGTTCTTCTGATAGTATGGATGGTCCCTTCTCTTTTGCGGAACTGGAATGTGCCATGGATCATTTACGTGATTCCTCTCCTGGAATCGATGGCATTCCATATTCCTTTGTTACGAAATCCCCCAAGTCCTCCAAAACATTATTTTTAAACATGATCAATTTTATTTTTGAAACGAATTTAATCCCAGACTCTTGGAAAAATCATATCATAATCCCTATTTTAAAACCAGGCAAAGATCCGTCTAAATCATCTTCTTATCGTCCCATTGCTTTGTCTTCATGTTTATGCAAAATCCTTGAGCACCTCATAAAGAATAGATTAGAATGGATATTGGAGAATAGGGATGTACTTTCGAAGTCCCAGTTTGGGTTTAGAAAGGGTTTGGGTACAATGGATAGTTTAAGTGTCTTAACTGCTGACATCCGACTTGCTTTCTCTCGGGAGGAACACGTCATTGGCGCGTTCTTGGATGTTACTTCCGCATATGATAGTGTCCATCTTCCGTTACTCAATGCAAAAAAATGCTTCAGCTGAGTATTCCAGTGAGGCTGGTTAACGTCATCTGCAGTATCCTCATGTCTCGCTCTATATCTGTCCGTACCCAAAGCGCTCTTCTCCCACCCAAAACTGTGTGGAAGGGTTTACCCCAGGGATCTGTCCTGAGCCCTCTTCTGTATAGCTTATACACTCATGACCTTGATAAATCCGTTGATTCTTTTTGTGAGGTTCTACAATATGCTGATGATATCGCTCTTTATGTTTCTTCCTCATCTATTTCTATCGCTTCTAGCCGGTAAAATAGTGCTTTACACTACCTCAATGAATGGCTCTCCGACCATGGTCTATCGTTGTCGCCATCTAAGAGCAACGTGGTTGTTTTCTCCAGAAAACGATTGATCCCCGAAGTTAGGATTGTTTTGGGTGATGACATTATCCCGGTCCAAGAAAAAGTTAAGTTTTTAGGAATTAACCTAGTCTCTAAATTATCAGGAATTTCCCATCTAAATTATATTAGCGATAAATGTGAGCGAAATATTAATATTCTTAGATCATTATCCAGAGTTTGGTGGGGCTCCCATCCTTTTACACAAAAGATGCTATATAATGTCATTATCAGAAGTCACCTTGATTATGGATCCTTTCTTTTGGAGCCATGTAGTAGAATGGCCTTAGGAAAGCTAGACAGAATACAAGCCAAATGCCTACGTATTATCACCGGCGCAATGAAATCTTCACCGGTTAAGGCATTGCAAGTAGAATGTGTCGATCCTCCTCTTCATCTTCGAAGACAGTATCTATCCGACCGTTTCTTCTTTAATTGTTCAAAGATTTTTCATCATCCTTTACTGTTTAGATTGTTTGATCTATCTCAATTAATGACTTCATCCAGGTATTGGACCCATAAGGACACGCCATGCCTTATCAAAAGCTATAAAAAGTTTCTAGATAACTCCCCTGTGGCTCAGCTCTCTAAAAACCCATTATTTTTAACTGATTTTCATGCTCTCATTTTTCAACCTAGAATTATTCTTAATTTAGGCATAGATAAAGACTCTTTAGATGCAAATGCAATGTTTAATCATATTTTAAATAAAAATTGGAACGGATGGCTTACTATGTTCACAGACGCTTCTAAACTTTCTGAAAATAGTTCAGTTGGTGCCGCTGTCTGGGTCCCAAAATACAATATTATTTTAAACTTTAAGTGCCCCCCCTCAACATCAGTATTTTCAGGAGAAGCCATCGCTCTATTCGAAGCGGTTTCGTACGCCGAAGTTCATAAATTAAATAAAACTATTATTTTTTCAGACTCATATAGTGCCCTTCAGGACATTAATAAGGTTCCCTTTCAAGCTAAGGATAATTTTTATATCACTCTAAAAATAAGAGAAACTCTTCGCCGGTGTTATACTCAAGGCTTAGAGGTCACGCTAGCCTGGATACCCGGCCATTCTGGTATCACAGGTAATGAGATGGCAGATTCTTGTGCAAAGGATGCAGTTCAAACAGGTTCTCACATATATTTCAAGTCAATTCCTCGGGATCTCAGAAACGTGGCTAAATCAGAGCTTCGTATGAACTGGAATGAATTTTGGGGTTCTTCTGGATTTAACAAAGGCAAGCAATATGGGAACATTCAACCAAATGTACCTGTCAAACCTTGGTTTTTTAAATTCCGTTCTGCTAGCAAACACATAACTTCCACCATTATCCGACTGCGGCTTGGTCATATTAGTTCACCAGTCTTTCTATCTAAAATTCGGGTCCGAGATCACTCCTTGTGTGAGTGTGGACTAGAAGACGGCACGATTGACCATATTTTCTTCAATTGTCCAAACCTAAAGTATTCCCTATATAGAGTTCTTCCCCGTTTTATTCCTTTGCCTACGAATTTCAACTCCCTTCTTACATATATTGACACCCCATTTATTGAAACCCTTTCAAAGTTTATTGCTGAAAACAAAATTCACCTTTAATTTATAACTCTTACTCCCTTTTATGTCGCATTTTATGTATTTGTAATTAACACAATATATCTAATTTTATGTAGAATGCTAACTAATTTGTGTTGTCCTTGTTCAATGTTTGTGTTGTCTGTTTTTAGGTCCTCAACTGAATCGTCACTTGGCCAAAATTATATATCATTTTTAGCATACCGCACAGTGTCTAATCCAAACAAGACGTTGGCAAAAATTATCTACGGGTAGTAGTTTACAATAAAATAAAAAAAAAGTGTGTAGGTAAAATCAGATCGATAGGTTCGTGAGATACGCATTACTACGCATGAGAGCAGCAAGAACTATGGTGAGCCACACTCTGTGAACAACGGCTGGGGCGCTTCTTTTGAGGACAGCACTGTTGAGAACGCTAAACGGCCGTCCCAGCTGTAATCATCTCATAATACAAAGGAGAGAATTAATATTAGCGTCTGCAATCACTCAAAAAGAGAAAATGCGTTGTATTTAATATAATTGCAAAGTTTTAATTAAGTTAAAATTTTTATTCATGTTTAGAGTTTTATTTTGCCAAAATTAAAATTGATTCGCCGTTATGTACATTATCAAAACGCGAATAGTGTATTGTGTTCTGTGCGAATAGCGCCCTTTTGACATTTATTGACGTTTCATTACTGACATCTGACATCCACTAGACATCTGTTTATGTCCACAAACGCGTTACAACTTATTTATAAAATCTTCATTTTGTCTATTAATAAACCAGATCATTACTTCACAACATCATTTCAATATAAAGGGGGCGCCCAAAGGTGCAGTGTTTATATTAAAATCGCGTAATACGCCATTGAAATGAGTCGAAAACTCTCGTGTGTTTACAATTTAAAGTGTGTATTTTTCTTCAAAAAATGTACAAAAATAGTACCTTTGCAACAAGTTTAGACTTCTTAAAGTAGTAAACGAATGTTTCTGTCTGTGTTACGTATTAAAAAATAGTGTCAGTTTATTTTGAAACATTGAAACGGATAAGATAAAGATAAGATACACGTATTGTCTTTTCGTACGATTAGAAGTTGAATTTGCTAATGTTATGTGAAAACCGTGATATTTGAATGTAATATGTGGTTCTAACAAATTTCGACATTGGACATTATTTTCTTATTTCTCAAATAGTGTGAGACGTGTATACTGAATTGCAAAATGCCTGGCAAAATTAAAGTTAAAGTGATAGCAGGCCGTAATCTGCCGGTGATGGACAGAGCTAGTGACACAACGGACGCATTCGTCGAGATCAAATTCGGAGGTGTGACCCACAAGACAGATGTGTGTCGGAAATCACTGAACCCTCACTGGAACAATACCGAGTGGTATCGCTTCGAGGTAATGTCTAAATGGGAATGCTTTTGATTACCTACAGCTTATATATTTTTACTCTTAATGAGGTTTATTATCGAGGTGTCAATTATAGACTTCGAATACAATTGACCTGCAATAGTACAACAAATATTTTCCAAGGCAATGCTGGATGATCGAATTTGTCTGACTATAGAGAACTGCCACCAACCTCTTGTAATCTGAAATATTTTGAAAAGAAGTAATCCGACTCCTTGTAATCCGACAAATTACATAAAATTTCATTAATGCTAATATAGCACGAAAAAAAAATTACTTTAGCATTAGTAGTAACACTCGATCATGTGGTCTCATATCTGTCTGACAAGAAGCAGAAAGTGAGTGTGAATGTGGTTTTGTCTGTTCAAAATCAAAAATGGGCATTGCCCAAGAATCAATTTTGGGGCAGGAACTTTCCTGTTTTTAGTTTACATTAGCGTTCCCCTATTTATATGCTCAAGCACATATGCGAAATAATATTTTATGCTGATTACACTTCATATTTATTTAACCTAGACCAGGGGTTCCCAAACTTATTTTGTCTACTGAGTCGAGAGCTCATGCAGTCGTTGTCTAAGATGCCTCCTAGCTAAATGAAATTACAAATCACCCCCCAGGCCTCTACACAATGCCCCCCTTTTCTTTCTGGGTCTCTTACCGCCCCCCTTTAGGCCCACAAGGGGGCGTTATCGCCCACTTTGGGAATGGCGGAACTAGACAGAAAAGACCTGGATATTAGCTGGGTGAACAGGATCCTAACAGATGTCTCAAGATTGTTCGCTGTTGATAATTTACTACTGAATACACAAAAAACCAAATGTATTTAATTTTCCCTTTCTAATGTATCCAGAATTCATATCAAAATAGAAATGTATGGGAAACAATTAGAATTTGTTAAGTCAGTCAATTTTCTTGGTTTAACAGTAGATAATAATTTGCAGTAGATGGACCGTATTGGGACTTTGGCTAGTGAACTCGGTTCTGCAATATCATATGCCATTAGATGCATTAGGCAATTGATCTATGTGGATATAGCTTCGCTAGTGTAGCTAGGCTAGCCTGATGTCCTATGGCCTTCAGCTGTGGGGTTCAGCAGTGCATAGTTACTCCATTTTTATTTTACAATAAAGAACAATATGTGTAATCTACAATATGAATGATCAAGAATCACTATGAGATCATTTAAAAGACATTGATATACTCACCTTGCCGTCCTTATACATCTTTGAAATTATTTTGTATGTGATAAATTGGTTATTTCAAAATTTAAATCACATAAACTGCCTTTCGTATGCTGATGATGCTGTGCTAATAGCACCATCAGAAGCAGAGTTGCAAACACTAGTTAGCTAGCAGTGGCGTGCATTCCATAGTCACACACAGTCTTCTTGTATGAAAGAAGACTGAAGTGAAAGGATTGAATATGAATGTGAACATAACTAAGGTTCTGGTGTTTGACAGGGAAGATGTACAGAAGTGTGAAACATAGGTAAATGGAAAATGTCTAAAACAAATATATCTAGGGAGTGCATTCTCGAGAGATGGAAGATGTGAGTTGGATGTGGAGAAATGGGTAGCAGCTGGCAATCAAGTGAACGGTGATCTATCCGCATTAGTAGGCAGTGTGAATATATCTAACTCAGCCAAAATTACCATACACAATGCGGTGTTGGTTCCAACTTTATTGTACGGTAGTGAGGCCTGGATATGCCTGAAGTCGAGTGAAGGTATGATAAATACAGTAGAACTGCGATCTTTTAGCAATATGTGCGGTGTCACTCTTGCGGACAGGATGAGCCATGAAAAGATATGCAGTATGACAGGGTTGCACGACAGTATTATTGTAAAAATGAAGAAAGGAGTGCTTAGATGGTTCGGGCACATATAAAGAATAAGTGATGAAAGACTGACGAATAAAATTTACAGAGCGAAAGCTAGTGGTAAAAGAAGCCAAGCCAAGGAAGACCAAGGCTAGCTTACGAAGATCAAATAGCTAGAGTGTTAGCCTACAGAAATGTCAAAAGCCAGGTAAATGAGTACCTAGACGAAAATGTGTGAGGAGAATGATGAGATTTGAGGAAGCGAAAGAAGTATCTAAGGGTCACGGCGCTTGGCGCTCCGTCATCTCTGACTACCCTGTTAGGGATATGGCGTGAAGATATATTATTATTATTTTTAAAATTAAATTACATAACTATACAAAAGGTCAAATGTTTCATTTTTGGGTAACTGCATTCGTTTTAATAATAAAGTTCCTCTGTTAGTTACTCAATTAACAGATAATAGATTTAGATTTGTTATAAAACGTACATTGATTAGACAATCATACTATAATACAAACAATTTCATTTCATTAATCGTCTGGAAATGATCTTCTCTGCACATGCATTTACTGGCTTTCTGAATATTGTAGTTTAATAAACCTTTTGCCAAATAATGTTGAAAAAACGATACTAGACTAGACTAAGTTTCTTGTCATATAATTTTGATATATTTTTTAAAACTTATTAAAAGGAAAACATACTTGTGTTTGAGTCTTTGTGTCGAGAAATGGAGACGAAAAAGAAGTTATTGTCTTATTTGTTTCATGATTATTTTGTCAAAACTATACAAAGATTTTGAATTCCAACTCGATCCTTTTAGGTTCAAATATTATTATCATTAGGTAATAATAATCTAATAAAAATAACCTAAGAATAAGTAAGATGCGTCTCAAATTCTCCGGGAGGTAGGATCACAACAACTCTAGGAGGAAAATATAGACTCAGAGTACTCCAAATGCTACTTAGTATTCTTATTGCTTGGTTTTACCTTTAATAATGAAATATAAATAATATAAGTTCCGCTTTTCTTCATCAAGAATAAAAGAAATGAAGAAAAAAGGCCAATTCAAATTATTATCAAAATTTAAATTATTTCAAAATTTTTTTTTTTATAAAAAATGTACTTCTTGATAAGTAGATATTATTTATTTGAAATTGAATACAGTTTAAGAAAATTAAAAAAATTAAGGGACCTTTATGTATAGTGTATATTAGAGTGCTAATACTTATTAGCACCCTAATATATACAGTCTGGCCATAAATACTGTAACTATAAAAAAATCAATAATATTATATTTGAATTTGGAACCTGTCATTCTCATTTTTGTTAAATATTCTTGTGATATTAAAATGAAGTGGGGTGACAAAGAGAACCGAATTGCTGTTACACAAAGTAGGCATGAAGCCAAATCCAATTTTTGAAACTCCATCCGCTGGTATTAGTCGAATGTTTCTGTACTGGCCTATTGATAGGTTTCATGAACCGTCCTCTGTTTGTGACAGAAAAAGATCTGGCCGTCCACGTAGTATTCGTACTAAAAAGGCTATCAAAGTGTGAAGCAGTGAAGGAAAGAATTCGAAGAAATGCTGTCCGAAAGCAGAAGATTTTATCTAGGGAAATAAATATATATATATATAGCACCTAGCACCCAAAATAGCATCCAGAACCATGTCGCGTATTTTAAAAAATGGTTTAGTACTTGCAGCTTAAGAGACGCACTATAAGTGACGCAACGCTCATTACTGTACTGATAATTTAAATATGAATGAGGTGTCAAAATCAAAACAACTTCTTAGGCGGTAAACAAAGGGAGGGCACAGGAAAATTTTATTTACTGACGAGATATATTTTACTATCGAGCAACATTTTAATAAGCAGAATGACTGAGTTTGTGCTCAAAGCTCTAGAGAAGTTTCTCAATTAGTCAATAGGCTACAAGGTGGGCATTATCCGGCTTTAGCGATGGTTTAGTGGGGTGTTAGCTATCAAGGAGTGACCGAACCATATTTTTGTGAAAAAGGTATCAAAACATCGTCTCAGGTGTATCAAGATACGATATTTGAGAAGGTAGTTCAGCCTCTTAACAACTGAAAATAACCAAGAATGGTTTTTTCAGCAAGACTCAGCACCGGGCTATAAAGTTTGATCCACACAAGCGTGGCTGGAAAAGAACGTTTCTGAGTTCATTAGAGCTAAAGACTGGCCGTCATCTAGTCTCGATCTTAATCCACTTGATTATGATTTATGGTATCTTTTAGAGAGTATGGCATGCTCTAAAAGCCATGATAATTTGGCAATAACTTAGCAACAATTCATGAGATTGGCAGTGGCGAATTTTCCCATGGAGAAAGTGCGTGTTTCAATCGATAACTGACCACAACATTCAAAGGATTGTATGAATGCCAATGGAGATCATTTTGAATGAACTTAACATTTTTAAAATGCTATTATATTAATGTATAAACTAAGGGACATTGCAGTAGTAAATGTTTTATGTAATAGAAAGAAAACGATGTTTTCCTTGTAACAATATTTATGGCGAGACTATTATTTATATTATATTAATTATTAATTAAATAATATACAATTTTGGCCTATTTCTACCACTCTCCTTTGGTACTTATTTATTTTTTCATTCCGAATCTATGTGGTACATACATTTCAACCTAGTCAAGGTCATATTTTTCCTAATTATTTCTAATTCTTGGCTAAAGCACAAGAGCCGTGGATTGGAATTATTTTTAAACACGTCTGGCGTCTGTCTGCTAGTTACTTGTTTATTTATTGACTGTCAAAATAACTGTGTAATGTGATTTGTTTGATGAAAAACTAGCCAATTTGCTGTTACACCATTTTTAAATTATTACATCATGAAAAACCATACAAATACTGCAAATATAGTCAAACTATAGATAATATATACATTTATTTATTTATTACCTATGTGCCTATATCGTAATCACAGGGGGATGGTCTGATACAACTTTTTAACATACGTCCTAGAGCACGGAGAGACTCCATATTATCTTACAACATATCTTTTCGATTTTTTCTTTCCAATCCAACTTCTCAAGGATTAGACCCAAAAATGTTACATTATTTACGCTTGTGATTGCTTTTGTCTGGTAATTTTTATTCAATGTGTAATTATTATTATCAAAATATATAAGCTTAGTCTTATCAAGGTTGTTTCGAAGATTGTTATTTTATATGACATTATTATATAATTAACGCAGTTATAGTATAATAACGTCAGTTTCATGATCAATTAATGTCATATTTTTTTATTCGTAGTGACTATGAGAGAAATGTCATCAGAAAAAATAATACTTTTGTGCGGAATAACGTTTGGGAGATCATTAATGTATAATATTAATTGTAACGCCTACCCACGTAGAACCTGCTTCGACCTGAATTTTCTATGTCCGGCGGCAATGCAATCAATCCATGGAATACACTGCAGTTCTTGACTGCAGTAATCCTTAATAATGTGATAAATTCCCAAATCTTTAACCAATTTCCGCTCAAACTCCAAAAACCACTAATTGACACGTGTTTCGCCTCTCAACGAAACAACCTCAGGATATACCTACCAGAGATCAGATTCGGTCAGCCAACAGCACCGGATCAACATATGAGTAAATTGCACGACTATTTGCACTAATAGTACTAATGTACTAATAGTACGACTATTTGTACTAATAGTACTAATGTAGTAATGGTACAAATAGTCGTGCAGTTATCTCATTTGTTGATTCGGTGCTGGTTGCCTGACTGAATCTGACCTCTGATATATCCTGAGGATGCTTCTTTGAAAGGCGAAACACATGTCGATTGGTGGTTTTTGGAGTTTGAGTGGAAAGTAGCTAAAAATTTGGGAATTTATCACATGAAATGGATTTCCGCGAGGTAACACCTGAGTCTATACAATGTTCTCAATAATGCTTTGTACCATAGTGGCGATCACAGTGGGTTAGAGTTGGTAGTAGTGAAATAGATTTGATATGCTTAGCCTCTATTATGAAACCGTAAGTATTCATGTACGCATGAAAAAAGTGAAACTTCTTCAGCGTGAGTAGAAGCTAAAATTGGCCGCTTCAAAATGAATGAAATAAAAATTAAAACTGGTCACATATCCTACTAAAATTATAAACGCGAAAGTTTGTGAGGATGGATCTATGGATGCTTGTTACTCTTTCTCGAAAAACTGCTGAATGGAGCTTAATGAAACTTTACAATTATGTAGCTCTTACATCAGAATAACACATAGGCTATAATTTATAAAGATTGTAAGGTTATATTATTTTTATAAGGGAAAAGAACAAAACTGTCTTATGTTAACACCTACTTTTATTATTTATTATTGTAATAATTCTTTATTTGGTTATTGTATTACTTTTTATAAGGAAAATAGGCGAAAACGATTTTAATCTTAATTATTGTATGTGTATTGTAATATATTGTTTTATCTGTATTGCAATATTTATGATTTATTATTGTATTAATTATTGTAACTACCCACTCTTCTTGTTACTATCTAACATTTAGTGGGGTTGAAAAGAATAAAAAGGAAAGAATGAAATTAGTGAGGCAATTTTGTATCGGGACGGCAGACCGAATGTTTGTGTCGGAATTTATTGTGATTACGTGTTCTACCTACGTTTGATGAACATTATACGTTACTGTTGAGTAATAAGAAATGAAGTACAATCATAAGTAAATGTAGTGTAACAATAGACCAAGTGTATCTCTATTGAAGTGTAACAACAACCCAAGTGTATGAGTATTAAAGTGAATAATAAAGTGTACTGAAGTGTAGTGGTGAATAATTTATGCCAATAAAGTGTGTGTGTTTTGATCAACTAGTTTCAGTGTATCTCGGCAAGTATTAGCCTACATCTCAGAAGTGGGATCCGCCTACGCCCATGGCTAAAAACAATGATCGACGCAGGCTTGAGACGCCTATTGGTAGTCTCAGCATCTACCGATACGATGAGAGTTCGAGTCGGTCTCGCAGTCGTATACGCACACGCAGCAGCACAGGTTTTCGTAGCGGCTCGAATAGCCGTAGCTATAATAAAGAACGAAGCCGTAGTCGGCATAGAGGAGATATTGAGGAGGAATTGCAGCACGAACGGGAACACTTACACCGTAGGGAACAAGAATTGAAAAGAGAACGTGAGCTACTCAGAGAGTATGAAGAACGAAGTCCGCGAGAGCAACATCGGAGCACAAGATACAAAATGCACAATGAACATGGTGATTTTCGTAATGATCGGAGGGACAACAAAGAGTACAATCGACAGCGAAATCTAGAAGCGGATGACAAATGCACAGATAATATATGTAAGCATAGATCTCGTAGTCCATCCTTTACAACTAGAGACGTTGATAAAATTATTCAATCTGTAAAAAACTGTTTGAAACCCCAACCAACACAGAGTACACAGCCAACCGTTACTAGTAATTTAGATTACAAAAATATTATTCCGGAGTTTAATCCTTCTATGAAAAACCAACGCATAGATATATGGCTAAAAAAGGTAAATGAATGTGCCTCTGTGTACGGTTGGGACGACAAAACTACAATTCATTTTGCTATGCAGAAGCTCCAAGGATTGGCCAAAATCTGGTATGAAAGTTTAAACACTATTGTATACTTGGCAGGAATGGCAAAAGAAATTAATAAATGCTTTCCCGTTTGAACAAAATTATGGCCAATTATTGGAGGAAATGCTTAAGCGTAAAAGTCGATATAATGAACCTATAGAAATATATTATTATGAAAAATTAGCGTTACTTAATCAGTGTGAGATAGATGGTAAAAGAGCTGTTGATTGTATAATTCACGGAATCGGCGATCGTACAATGAAGTCTAGTGCATTGGCGATTCGTTGTTCACAACCGGAACAGTTATTACAATTTTTAATGAGCAACAAAGATACCATGAATTCGCTAAGTTTTTCAAACTCCACGAGAAGGCATAACTTAGAGGGCGCCCATGGAATGAGCCAACAGAATCAGAAGCCATCGGCTTCCTATTCCAAAGCCACTTTAGGTCAAGGAATTTACTGTTACAATTGCAAAGAAAGAGGGCATCCTTTCTTGCAATGTCAAAAACCTTTAATAAAATGCAATAAATGTCATAAAATAGGCCACAAGACGGATGACTGCCTAACGAAGACTAATGTTATAGGGATAGGAAAGGAAGATAATATACAAAGGGCGATGTGTATTTCAAACTTTAATCCTAACTCAAAATTTATTAAAGAAGTTTTATTAAATGGAATCTCCTTTGAATCATTTATCGATTTTGGAAGTGAAGTAACTCTGATTAAAGAATCCACTGCCTTACGTTTGGGGATTATACATGATAATGTGCCCTCCATTATGAAGGGTTTTGGTAATGGACTTGTTACAGCCCTAGGAAGTGTATTGCTGGACCTAACTGCAGACGGAGTAACGGCAACGGTCTCGTGTAAAGTCGTAGAAGACTGCCTACTAGAAAAGCCAATTCTTATAGGTCAATCTTATACGGAACAACCACATATAACGGTATATAAGGATGCCACTAAGTTATCATTTCTAGACATTGGAACTGAATTGCCATTCCAAGACGTAATTAATCAAGATTCACAATTATTACGTGTTAGATTCGCTGAGCACTTCAAGATCTATGGAGCTGTAACTGTTAAGGCTATAACTGAACCACTAATCAATGGAAGCGTTTTTCTGAACAGCAAATTGGTGGGAAAACCATGTGAACAATTTTGGGTTTGGGGAGGTACCCATCAAGTGAAAAATGGCCGTCTTAATATTGCTGTAACACCGTGTTCTATTCCCTGTTTTTTACAGGAAAATGGCATATTTGGCCGTGCAGAAAGAATAGAAATTGTTAGCACTATAGTCACAGAGTCAACTAAATTGAAACCAAACGAATGTTTTGGCCATTCGATCATCAATGAAAAACAGCTGAAGATTGGCGAGTCTGCAACCGAGGATGACAAAAGAAAGCTAATAGAATTGTTACTACGCTTCAGTCATTGTTTTTCGACCACATTAAATCAGTTAAGGTGTACAGGAGTGACCGAAATGAATATTGAATTAAACACTCAGCGGCCTGTAGTTTATCGACCTTACAGATTATCCTACCATGAGCGAGAAAAAATGCGTGAATTGGTAAACGAAATGTTAGATGCGGGTATTATTCGTGAATCCATTTCACAATATGCCAGCCCCATAATCCTAGTGCGGAAAAAAGACTATAAACTCCGAATGTGTGTAGACTACAGAATGCTCAATGCCATCACAGTGAAGGAAAGATACCCAATACCAATCATCGAAGATGAAATCGTAAAATTATCTGGACAGGCTTGGTTCGTCTCATTGGATTTGATGTCAGGATACTATCAAGTTCTTCTTTCGGAAAAAAAATAAAAATTTAACAGCATTCGTAACTCCAGATGGTCATTACGAATTTAATCGGATGCCTTTTGGACTGGCTAATGCACCCGCAGTGTTTCAGCGCATGATGAACAGTGTCCTGGGTTCAGCGCGCTATGATAAGGCGATGGTTTACATTGATGACGTGTTAGTATTTGGAGAAACTTCTGAGCAGTGTCTAGACAGGTTACAAGAGGTGTTACAATTGGTAGATAATGCTAACTTATCGCTCAGTTTGTCAAAGTGCAGTTTTCTACAGAACAAGATCGACTACCTCGGATATGAAATAAGTGCAGCGGGTGTCAGACCAGGTACTTTAAAAATTCAGAGTGTGACAGATTTCCCTCGTCCCGAAAATGTACATGGTGTACGTCAGTTTCTCGGTTTGGCGAGCTATTTTAGAAAGTTCATTAGAGGATTTGCACTAATTGCTCACCCGCTTAATAAGTTGCTTAAGAAAAATGCAGAATGGGAATGGACAGTTGATCAAGAAAGATCCTTTCAGACTCTGAAATCCAGTTTAGTCGAAAGGCCCGTTCTAGCTATCTATAACCCTAAAGCAGAGTTGGAGTTACACACGGATGCAAGCAAAATAGGTATTGGAAGCATTTTATGTCAACGATTACATGGAAGCGATAATTTCCGTCCGGTTGCCTATTATAGCCGTCAGACTTCTTCCGAAGAAAAAAATTTTCACTCCTACGAGTTAGAAACGTTAGCAGTGATTTCGGCATTAAGAAAATTTAGAGTCTACTTAATTGGTATGCAGTTCAAAATCATTACTGTTTGTAGTGCACTCCGGTCTACGTTTCTGAAGCGTGATCTAATTCCACGGATCGCCCGTTGGTGGTTATTACTGCAGGAATTCACTTGTACTGTGGAGTATAGAGCCGGTGCGAAAATGTCGCATGTTGATGCCTTATCGCGAAATCCGACAACTAATAGAGACGACGGACAAAAGGGAGAACAGTACCCTATTGTAATGGCGATAAGTGACGAAGATTGGTTACTTACTCTTCAGTTAGGAGATTCGGAACTGAAAAGGATCCGGAATATTCTTTGCAGTAATTTAGACGAAAAGGGGTTAAAATATATACATGACAACTACGTTATACAGGATAATAAATTATTCAGGTGTTTAGGAGGTGATAAAAACAAAATTAGATGGGTCGTACCTAAAGGCGCAAGATGGCAGCTCTGTAGAATGTATCACGACGATATGGGACATTTGGGGTTTGAGAAGACTTTGGAGAGAATTAAAAGAAGCTATTGGTTTGCCAAAATGAATAGATTCGTAAAGAAATACGTGGCAGCGTGTATTGAGTGCGCATACGCAAAGAAAAGTTGTAATACTCGTGAGGGTTTGCTACATCCTATTACAAAAATAGAGATTCCTTTTCACACTCTGCATATTGATCATCTTGGGCCTTTTATGAAATCAAAAAAAGGGGCACACTCATGTATTGGTCGTTATAGACGCTTTTTCGAAATTCTTGTTTATAAAACCAGTGCGTAATACCAAAACAGAGAGTGTAATAAACGTTTTGAACGATATTTTTTATACATTTAGGACACCTGATCGTATAATTAGTGATAGAGGCAGCTGTTTCACCTCGCACACATTTAAAAGATTTTGCTTGGACAAAGGTATTAAACATATCTTAAATGCAGTGGCAAGCCCCAAATCTAATAGCCAGGTAGAGCGATATAATCGCACTATTCTTGACTCTCTAACTGCTGAAAACATTAAACAGGATGAAAGTAAATGGGACATCAAGTTGGGGAAAATTCAATGGGGACTTAATAATTCGGTACAGAAAACTACAGGCAGGACACCGGCGGAAGTAATGTTCGGCACATCTATCAATAGCGAAATTAACCCAGCTCTGAATATAATTACAAATGAAACGAGAGAAAATATCGATGTGCCCACCATACGTAAAGAAGTTAAGGATAGAATTGATAAAGAACAAGAAAAACAGAAGGAGTATTATGACAGAAATAGACGTCCAGCGCGCGTTTATCACAAGGGTGATTTAGTTAAGGTCACAAAAACTTCCTTTAGTAACGATGGAAAGAGCACAAAACTTATGCCTAATTACGAAGGCCCTTTCAGGGTAATAAAAGTTTTAGGGAATGATCGTTACAGGCTTGCTCCTATTTCCGGCTTCGAAAGCATGAGAAATAAACGCAAAACGACATTAGCAGCAGAACGCATGCAACCCTGGATTCACATTGCTGCGTTAGAATTGAATGAGGATGACGTCGATACTGACTCTGATACAAGCAACGATGCGGATTGAGATTGAAACTTATCACAAGCGGGAGATTGATGGACTCGTTATGTGAACAAAAGGTATTGATTGATGTCAAAAGCGAGAATTGATTGGTTCGCATTTTGACTATGATGAAATACGATTGATTGAATTGAATTAATGCTACTCTAATTGATTGACAAATTGATTGACTTGGTGATTGATTATACGAGATAGAATTAAATTTAAATAATCGAATCGACGTTAGTAATTAAGTTCTTGAAAATTGTTGCTTCAGTTTATTGGACACCCACATAATTAGAAATTCAGTTATGTAATAACAGTACATGAAGTTATATATACCTATTTTATGTACAAAAATTATAAGTTAGCAATTTAAAAAAAAAAAAAAAAACCTGTATGTTTGTAGTTAAATAAGTATGAGGTTATTTATACATTTTTATATATATATTTTTTTTTATTGCAAATATGATGAAGTTTAATAACAAATATTATGAATTAATAAAGTTATTGATTCATACTGGGTAGTGACCAAGTGTAAGGTTATATTATGATTCGTGCCGGAGGACATGCACGTTTTCAGGATGGACGAGTGTAAGGTTATATTATTTTTATAAGGGAAAAGAACAAAACTGTCTTATGTTAACACCTACTTTTATTATTTATTATTGTAATAATTCTTTATTTGGTTATTGTATTACTTTTTATAAGGAAAATAGGCGAAAACGATTTTAATCTTAATTATTGTATGTGTATTGTAATATATTGTTTTATCTGTATTGCAATATTTATGATTTATTATTGTATTAATTATTGTAACTACCCACTCTTCTTGTTACTATCTAACATTTAGTGGGGTTGAAAAGAATAAAAAGGAAAGAATGAAATTAGTGAGGCAATTTTGTATCGGGACGGCAGACCGAATGTTTGTGTCGGAATTTATTGTGATTACGTGTTCTACCTACGTTTGATGAACATTATACGTTACTGTTGAGTAATAAGAAATGAAGTACAATCATAAGTAAATGTAGTGTAACAATAGACCAAGTGTATCTCTATTGAAGTGTAACAACAACCCAAGTGTATGAGTATTGAAGTGAATAATAAAGTGTACTGAAGTGTAGTGGTGAATAATTTATGCCAATAAAGTGTGTGTGTTTTGATCAACTAGTTTCAGTGTATCTCGGCAAGTATTAGCCTACAAGATAGTATGTGTTTTTGAATTTCACGCGAACGAAGTCATGGGCAAGCTGGTGAAGAAATAAATTCTCATCGTTGCTAACTTCTTATTATGTTAGATCACGCGCGCAACTTTTTTTGATAACTTCATTGTGCGTTACATCGATGACGTAATTTCCGTTGCCTGCCGAAATTACACTCTGATCTTTTTTACATAACGCACCAAAAGAAGTACAATTTCAAAATGATGATTGGCTCAAATACTGAAGCATCAGTGCATTGCAAAATAGCTAAGATACACCAGTAGCCTAAATAAGTCTTTGTATTCCAGGTTGATGAATCAGAACTTCAAGATGAACCTCTCCAATTACGGCTGATGGATCACGACACATACTCAGCAAACGATGCCATAGGCAAAGTGGTGATCAGTCTTGCTCCATTGCTAGCAAGGGAGGCCAATAATGCCAAAGGCACAACTGGACCTACTGGTGGTAAATTAGAGAAATACATTAATTATATTTACTATTAAGTAGACAACAAACATGGAAATAATATGAAACATCTGTAATTCCTCGAATTTATTGGCGGAGTCGCAAACTCTCGGCAAGTGAAAGATAGTTAAATATCATAGACTTCTGGCTCCACCAATAAATTTGAGGAATTGCAATTATTTAATCTCGTTTGCAAGTATATTCTAGAAACACAGGTTATATTAGTAGTAGTATCAGTATCTTATTATTTTTGGCTATCTTCCGCCCATTTATACTTGTTATTCGATATATGTTTCGCCACTTAACGGAGCATCTTCAGGGAATTCGAGAAATCAGATTCAGTTACTCAAATTTTGAGATATATTTATAAGTATAATATCTGCAAGTTTTCTGTTAATCCCTTGTCTGGTTTATTACTTTTTGTAATTGTTACTTATATGTAGTTTTTAGTTTTTCGATTAATGTGTGCAGTGTCAGCTCTAGCTCAGAGTAAATAGCCGTCAGTCTAAGATAATTTTGCATATATGTATTATGAACATTGTAAAATATTTTTGAACTCTTAATCCACTTGCAACATCGTTTCTTTAAATTCGTACGGAAAAAAATTTCTAGTATGGTTAAAAAAAATGAGCCGTCACGGGACGCCTGATAGATGTGAAACATCGAAACAAAATAATCAGTTTTTTTTTTAAAGACAAAAACTTTAATTTGCCGTTTTGGATTTCAAAACGAACGTCATTTCCGTAATCAGCACACCGAGGAACCTAAAATATGACACCCATGTCGATTTATCCATAAAAGTAACATTTGCATCTTAGATTTGAAAATGAACGTCATTTTTGTAATCAGCACCCTGAGAAACTTGAAATATGACAGCTTATCATCTATATAAATCAATACTTTTTATCTAAAAAAGTGGTATTCGCAACGTAGTGATTATTTACAGTGGTATTCGCCATTTTAGATTTGATATAATATGACGGTTGCCAAATCGCTACGTCAACAGCCGGTCCGATCCGCCACATAAGATGTTTATATTTCTCTTCCATCTTTGACTAAATTGGTAATTCTATAGCTTTTTTAATAAGTGCGAGTCTGTAATATATGAGATGATATCGTCCCCAGGTGCAGTCATGTCTGGCTGGATACCCGTATTTGACACCATGCACGGTATACGCGGTGAACTCAACGTCATAGTGAAGGTGGAGTTATTCTCTGACTTTAACAAGTACAAAACCTCGTCATGTGGAGTACAGTTCTTTCATTGTGAGTATTTTTCTTGTATTTTAACTTTTTCTCGTGGCTTTGCTCACTTTCAAATAATATCTTGAAGTTTAAAGAGGGAACGTAAATCTTAAAAAGGTGGTAAAATTTAATTGAGAAATATGCCAACTGTTCAATTGGTCTGAATACTATTAAAAAATGCAAGCCGAGGGTCTTAGATAAATTTGACTTGGCTAAATTGATTCAGGAAATCAACTTTTCTAAATTGGCTAAAAGTCCGAGCACTACTGGGTGCCACTCCAGTTTCCTCGAGAGTCCTCGGTTTTGAGAAACAGACGCAAGGGTCTCAGAACGAATAACCGGCAATGTAGATATCCCCATTTTATCTTGGTTCATGATTGTCTTGCAGGTTCAATGATACCCCCAGGCTATAGAGCCACTGCTATCCATGGGTTTGTTGAGGAGTTAGTCGTGAACGACGACCCAGAGTACCAGTGGATAGACAAAATCAGAACACCAAGGGCCTCCAACGAGGCGAGACAGGTGGCTTTCATCAAATTAAGCAATCAGGTAAGAAATCTGCAGGTTTGATAACATCATCATCTGTTGCCTAATAATGAGTATAGACTACTGGGAAAGAAAATATAATATTAGGTCTTGAGGCGCCATTGTTGAAAGTAATGACTTTCACTCATACTTTTACCCTCAATAATAAACAGCCTAAACGTGGATACTATTAATAGTGGGACAGCTTCACCAGCTTAAAGTTCCTCAATTAAACTCGAGCTTTCTTTAAAGGCCAAGGATCGAATCCGAATCGACTGAAATTGGTGTCGCCTATTCTAAAATCTTTAACAAATTATCTTTTTCTTGATGTCATTACATACTTCTTAAATAACTTCATGTATCAGGTACAACGATTGGTTGGTTTAAAAGCGGCTGAATTAGGAGCGAATGCGGTTGTTGGATACCAGCAAGACTTCGATTTGGAAGGAGAGGCTGGAGTTGTAGCTAGAGCAATAGGTATGCACGTAACATTATCTGATAATTTGGATTCGATAGCACTATAAAAACCAGTGTAATCCATTGATCTACAGCAATTTACTCTGTATATACAAGGTGTTACAAAAATACTTTATACTACGTACCCATGACACAGAACAACTTTCTCTAAGTAACATGGGTCGAAATATGAAAAAAATTTTGGTCTTCTCATACAAAATGAACGCTCAGCTGATGAAATTAGTATTAGGTCCAAAATTTTTTTTCATATTTCGACCTATATTCCTTGGGGAAAGTCGTTGCTTCTGGGTACGTCAACCCTCTTTCGGTAGTATAGGATATTTTTGTAATACCTTGTATATTGTCAAACTTTATAACTATATATAATCTCAAATAATGTACAATCATGTAACCACATTGAAATCATTATCATCCTGAAACTGTTTGTGATACACATTGCATTAGTACTAAAATTCGTAAAACAGTTAAATATCCACTTAATTTTACTCTGAAACCGTGACTTCGTGTGGCCGTTAAAAGACAATCTAAGGCTATTTTTAACCGACTTCAAAAAAAGAAGGAGGTTCTCAATTCGTCTGTATATTTTTTTTTTGAATGTTTGTTACCTCATAACTCCGTCATTTATGAACCGATTTAGAAAATTCTTTTTACATTTGGTAGGTAATACTTCAGAGGTGGTCCCATTTAAGTTTCATGCGAGAGATAAATGCGAGTTCCATAGTATTTCCGAAATCGCAGTAATAAAACTATGAATTCAATCTTTTAAAACTATGGCAGAGCTGCATCTGTATATTGAAGATGTTTTTTTTTCTTCGTGGCATATCGTACAGATTAGCGCATTTGCCAATGTCACGTATTGTAGAATCGTTATCGTAAAACTCCTCCAGTAAAGTGATAGTAAGCTTTATTGAAACTATAAAGGACCTCTTGGAAAAGCGCGAGAACTTCAGCTACACATGTTTATTTAGACCTACTCCATTCTTTTTACTTACACAGATCTTTAGAACACAACATACCTACTATCAATTCTGTACTTAAACTCCCAAAAGTGAAAAAATAGAAAATCTAAATAAAATGGCCACCTCACTTTTCCCGTTCCCGCCAAAAAGTCCGTTTTTGAAGTTATACTTCTTTTGGCGCGTTTGGAAAAACAGTTCAGAGTGTATTTTTTAGTGTGAGACGAAGTTGCGCGCACCGATAAAATACATAATTTATTATTTTTTATTTATTTCTTTTCGAGCGGCCAGTTTTATTTTTATTTTTTATTTCAAGCGGCCAGTTTAATTTTTTGTATGTGGTCAGTTTTGTTTTTTTCATATGTGTCCAGATTTGCTTAAAAACGTCAAAGAATTCTATTCTAATTTCAATTTAAATTTTTTTTTTATCTATTCTTATTTCATAGCATCCGGGTGAGAATGTTATAATAAGTACATGTATACTTTTTTTTAAATGTTATAGGCTTCTCTGCAGCTAAAAAGTTCATTACATTATCCATGTTAAACTTGTCAAAAAAAAATCATTGATAATAATTTTTGCTACATTTCCTTATTTGCTCCCTATAAAGTCATAGGGAGATATGAAAAGGTCCAGTGCTTATTTGAGTTTCCGGGACTCTTCAACTCAAGAAGTTATTGAAATGAGTTGTAAATATTTTTCACTACTTAATTAAAATATCTAATGAGGTATGTCTTTTTAGGTACTGCAGTCAGTATCACTCCACTGCCAACTCCAAGTCAACCTTTGAACATGCCACTTTGTAGTCAACAGTAAGTATTAGTTCAAACTAAAAGCTCTTAAAAACTACACTCTTCTTTTAAATCATACAGTATCTGGAAAGTCAAGGTGTCCACTTAAACAAAAGGGTAGTATTGCAGCCCTTGCCTGAAATATTTGGGAAACTACCGCAAATTCTCAATTATTAGATATTATGTCTGTTGTAGCCAGAAAAACCTAAATTTTATTTTTGACTTTATTTGTCATAATTGAATAAAGTGGGGAACAATATTTTTATGACTTGAAAAACATTTACCTATGGCTTTTTTTACCAATTAATTTCTTTCATTTTAACTTGTATAAATAATGGTCGTTAAGAAAAATCGAAACAATGAAATATTTCAATATTTTTTTTGCATACGTGGAGAACATGTACCCGAAAATTCATGACAGTTTTCTCATAAATAGTGGACACCCTAATAATTTGATTAATATCATAACGCTGACTTATTCTTTGACATAAATTTGTAACTAAGGAATCGAAGATTAAGTTTAATGCATTGTTTATCTTTTATCCCTACCCTCCAATCAATTACCTGAAATATATCGTCCAAAATCTATGAAGAATACTTATGAAATAATCTGTTTGCATGGTTTGTCGTGTTTGCTTTCGTTCATTTCTAAAAAAAATAGACAATTAAAAAAATATTTGGATCTTTTGGCGACAGATAATGAAAGTATCACGGATTTGAACCACTATTTTCAAACACATCAAGATGAGTTGCAAAAATTCCTTAACATTTTAAATCCACAAACATCATCACTCTTAGATGAACCTGAAAACATAGATGATGATGACAAGAGTATAGAATTGACAAGACAATCCAGTATTAAGAATTATTCTGGTAACGTCTCCATTTATCAAGACGATTACGTAGCCCAAAAGAGTATGAGGCATTTATCGGAAGACCAAACCGATCTCAACAGACTGTTGAAAGGAAGGGATGACGACGACTCTGACTCATCAGGTGCTATAGCGAAAATAAAAAAAATCAAAACTAATTTTTCGAGAAAACTAGGTAGCTTTCGATCTCGAAAATCTGATAAACAGGACGATCAAGTGTCGTTGAAGTCTAACTCTTCTGATACTTCACGAATCTCCTTCACCGATATTAGAAACGAATTTAAAAAACTGAAACGATTAACGAAACGTAAGGTTTCATCAAATAAAGAAGACGAAGGAATAGGTATGGCGTCTATCCTTGCTAGATCCGTCATACATGCACATACGAGCCTCGCTTGTATAACAGAAAAAGATTCAGAGAATTCTCCAAGTTCTACTATGCGACATACGAGTGAATCAGACCCTAAGGTTTGTTTTTCTGATGAGGATAAAACTAAAATTGTTAACACAAATAATAAATCTCAAAATGACAACAAAAGAAAGCTACCTGAAATACGTTGTACTTCTCTGAATAATATTGTCACAGGGAACATTGATCCGTTTATGTCACACAGAAAATTGTTTGAATCTTGTCCTGCAACTCCAATAGCAGATAGAAACGAAGATCTTCTTAAATTACCGAGAGATTATGAGTACTATGGGTCAATTTCATCAGCTCTATCCGGAGATAGCTCTATATATTCTAGTTCGGAAGAGGACGATGAGAGTTCAGATGTTAAAACTGATACAGAGAAATCATACGAAACTACTAGTTCTGTAGTTCAGTCTATCTTGAACCACGCTGTAGATCCTTCTTTCATAGCTCAAATTGAGAGAAAACTCAGCGTTCTTGAATCTGCTAGCCCAGAACCAAATGAAACAAAAGAGAAAAATGTTTTTGAAAAGGCCATAGAAAGAGAAATCTGTGGTAACAATGAATCCAAATCGTCGGAGTCAATACTTATTTCTGAAATGGAAGGCGATAAAAATATAACGACCGAAAAAGAAACCGAGATGGGTAAAAGTGAAAATTCAATTTCAAAAAATGCAGTGACGTTAGTATCTTCTAAATCACATAACCATCACTTTAAGTTACATAATCCTTTCATTCATAAAAAGTCTCAGAGCATTAGTGCTCCTTCATCTCCAACGGAGAAGAAAAGTTTTGTTTACCGCTCTTCCAGCAGGATAAAGCGTCAGATTTCAAAGCTCTCTAAAAGCAACATGATGAAAAGCATTTCTCATTATTCTTTAATACCTAAGAAAATGCATATGTTACCAAAAACTGCTTTAAGTCAACCGAATTCCGATTCAGATGTCACGTCTAAAGCGCCTAGTCGGGAGACTGTTTTAGGCTCTCCTTTCCTCTCATATACTGACTTATTAAGTTTGGATAAAGATTCACAGGTTCTGGATGCCAGTAAACGGCTTCATAAAAGTGACGATCTTGTTTGTCCTAAAGTATCTATGTATATTGGCTCAGAGCCAGTTTCGAGAGCATCGTTAAGTGGTCCGTCATCACCAAATCATGGCAAAGAAGAATTTCACAATGACCACAAATCTTATAGAAGAGAAAAACCTATTATTAAGCCAACAGGTTTACTTCACACAGCTATGGAAACTATATTAATGGATAAAGTCCATTCTCTTCTTATACCAACTTCCCCTGAACCTCAGAATAAAGAAAAACAGTTTTTTAACGACGTTAACGAAAATCTAGAGAAAGTTGAAGAAAAAGGAAGCAGGGCTCCAGAAATTCCGAATAACCGTGAAATGAAAAACCGATTAACTAAAAGTACTTCAGAAACCTCTTTGCTAGAAAAAGTTCGCAATATATTTCCAATAACCAATGATAAACCCACTAAGGCAGAAGAGCGACGAGGCAGTGATAATGTAAGTGACAGAGAAAAATCTAAACATCACGGATTAAGAAGTAATAAACATTCAGATCATAGTTTAATTCATACAGCTATGGAAACTATACTCTTAGACAAAGTACAAACTCTTCTTACACCAACGTCTCCCGATTCTGCTTCTACTAAAGAGAAACAATTTTTCAAAGACGTTAAGGACAAGTTGGAAGAAGTCGAAAAAGCTAGAGACAAGATACCAGAACTTACGGTTGAAGCCGTAAATTTTAAAGAAAATAATAATGATATGATAATTAAAGACAAGAAAAAACTGATTAGACAACAAAGTATACATTCATTAACAGAAGAGTTGCCAAATCCGTTCATAGAATCTGATTTTAACACTGTCATTCCATGCAAAATAACTCCAGACACACCGGTCTTGCAACACTTTCATCCCATTGTTATTAGTGGTGTGCATAAACCACCTAAGCTAGAAACCATTCCATCCTTACCCGAAAGTGTAGAATATAGTCAAAGCCTGGACAAAGAAGGCGTCACCGAAACGTTCGACACTCATTGTGAATGTTTAGAGTGTGCGTCTAACAGTGTTAGCGTGTGTGATAACTCGCATGCAGCGTGCGATGTTAACAGGAGCGAACGAGACAGAGATAAGCGGGAGAAGGAGAGTGAAAAGGAGAAAGGATCACCGCGACACGCTCGACATGAATCATACGGTGGTCGGGAGCCCGCGGCAAACGTTCCGCATCCGCAAAATATGCCACAGAACACGGCAACAACTCCTGTGGGAATTCATCGAAGATCGTCCGATTCTGATCTTAGTATAACACCTAAAGGTAAGTTGTTTCATTTCTAAATCAATTGATTGTGTTACTAAAATGGGACTTTCAAAGCTGCGTTATTATAATTCTTTTATGAAATTGCTTTAATATTTATATGCGTACATTTGTTCAAATATTTCTAATTTTTACAAAGACTAAATACACTTTTACAACAGTAATAACTTATTACGGAATCATTTAAATTGTATAACTATAGTTGATCAACGTCTTTTGTAACAAGAATTACCTTGATTTCATCATCTGTTGGATAAAGCTTACTTTGAGATCGTGAAAATGGCACTTAAACTTAAGTCCTTCTAGAATAAAAAACCATTTAACCTTATTAAGGAATTAATTTTTCCTACGAATAATTGAATCTAATGACGAATAAGCGAATAAATGAAACCATTGTCATAAAAACAGGTGGATCATTGAACGCATCTATTGGCAATACCGGAAGCGGAGGCGGCGCCATCTTGCGGCCGTCTATGAACAGCAATAACATTGACATGTTGGAATATCCATTCTTAACCATGACAGAGTATCCGTCCGGATTTATCGTACATATAGGTAAGTTTGTACAATAAGTATCGTGAAACATCAAAACTATTTTGTATTGAAAATATACATGAAAGGATATTTATTTCCTGGCATAATCAAAAACAAAATACTTTAAAGAAAAACTATAACGTGCGGCCGTCTTGGATTTGAAAACGAACGTTATTTTCGCAATTAGCACCCCGAGAAACCTAGACTATGACGCCCATGTCAATTTATCTAAAAAAGTAGTATTCGCCATCTTGGATTTGAAATTGAACGTCATTGTCAACAGCACCCCGAGGAACCTAGAATATCGATCTACCTATCGAGCGGATCGATATCTGCCTAGAATATAATGTCGATTTTAATATTCGCCATTTTGGATTTGAAACTGAACGTTATTTTCGTAATGAGCACCTCGAGAAACCTAGAATATGACACCCATGTCAATTTATCTAAAAAAACAAAATGTTCAGATTTTCCGAAGTGAATAACAACACCGCCACGGCAACCCGCCTGTCTGACCCGCCGCATAAGACGTTTCACATCAAAATCCGGATCGGTTTATTGTACGTGTGGTTCATTTTCAGTGTTATAAAATATAATTCGAGTGGTACATGGTATGTGATGGTACAGTAGTAAACTGTCTTTTGTACGCTGATGATGCTGTGCTTATAGCACCATCAGAAGCGGAGTTGCAGACACTAGTTACGTGCATGAAAGAAGACTGAAGTAAAAGGATTGAATATAAATGTGAACAAAACTTAGGGTCTAGTGTTTGAAAGGAAAAATGTACAGATATAGTGAAATATGGGTAAATGGAAATTGTCTAGAACAAGTGAACGAAATTGTATATCTGGGGAGTGCGTTTTCGAGCGATGGAAGATGTGAGTTAGATGTGGAGAGACGGGTAGCAGCTGGCAATAAAGAGAACGGTGTTCTGTCCGCATTAGTAGACAGTGTGAATATATCTAACTCGGACAAAATGTCCATGCATAATGCGGTGTTGGTTCCAACTTTATTGTATGGTAGTGAGGCCTATGTATATGTATTGTATATGCCAGAAATCGAGTGAAAGTAAGATAAGTGCAGTAGAAATGCGATCTCTTGGAAATATGTGCGGCGTTACCCTTGTAAAAATAAAGAAAGGAATGCATAGATGGTTCGGGCACATATAAAGAATGAGTGACGAAAGACTGACGAATAAAATCTACAGAGCGAAAGCGAGTGGTAAAAGAAGCCAAGTCAAGGAAGACCAAGGCTGACTTACGAAGATCAAATTGCTAGTGTTAGCTGACGGAAATGTCAAAAGCACTCATTTACCTAGGCGAAAATGTGTGAGGAGAATGATGAGATTTGAGGAAGCGAAAGTAATATGATAGGATCGCGACGCTTTGCACTCCGTCCTCTGCTACTACCTCGTTAGGGATACACTGTGAAGATATGTATGTATAAAATATAATGAAGTGTGAAAAGGAAAACAGTAATAATTCTCTAGTCGCAATGCTCGCACGATCTTCGTTCTGCTGACATGTATAATTTTTATTATATAACTGGCTGCTGCCAGCTCTATGTCCTTTCTCAGTGTTCAAGCTATCTCCATACCAAATTTCATCGCAATCGAATGAACGGTATGGCAGCCCATAAAATACGAACAACAAATATTGATTTTTGTATGTTAGATATGTTGTACGTATGTTATGTCGCAACAAGCGGTTTAGTCGCGAAAGCCGACTGGGCAGACAGGCTGGTACCTACAATATGATGGTATGGATTGTAGATTGCTGTTAGGGGCGTCCGCCAGGCTGCAGACGGGTCGGCTTCCCTCAGGTGGCGCCATTCAGCCCTGTTCCCTGATTAAAGCTCCAGTTACTGTTGGCCTGGTGGTACTCCTTCCTTCGTTTCCTCAGTGAATCTTCCGGTTTTCCTACAAAACATAGGATATCCTTTAATTTGGTTGTCCTCAGCTCCCTTTCTTCCAGTGTATCTGAACCTAATGTGTTGTATCTAATGCCTGCATATATACTGCATTTTGCTATGAAGTGTATACTAGTTTCCTCCCTATTGCAATGTTTACATAGGGGGTCTAGTGTTAGTCTGAGTAGGTGTCTGTTTAGTGTACAGTGACCCGTTATGATATCTACCATTATTCTTGCATTACCTTTATCCAACCTGAGGATATACTTGGCCTTTGCTTTGTCTTTTCCTTCAAAGTACATCTTGGTTTGTCTGTATATTTTAAATTTCTTCCATTCTTCTTTTGTTTCTTCGTTAATTATTCTGTCTATTACACTGTTTGTTACTTTGTTCGAGATTGGAAGGTATGGTTCTGGTCCTATAATCGGTGTGACCGCGCCATATCTTGCTAACTCATCCGCCTTTTCATAACTTCGTTACCGCTATGTCCAGGGATCCATGCTATCACAAGCTTTCTTTTTTCCCCTAGCTTATTAAGGATAGCTTAACATTCCCCAACCAAGGCCGATGTGGTTGTCGGTTTATCTAATGATTTGAGGGCTGCTTGAGTAATGGTCGCACACGCAGGCGGCACGGTGTGCGCGCGCTCGGTGAAGCTGACGGAGGGCGGCGGCGCGGGCGGCGAGGGCGGCGCGCGCGCCGCGTGGTGGGCCGAGCTGCGCACGGAGCTGCGCGCGCACGCCCGCGCGCTGCGCTGCAACGCCGTACTCGCCTACCGCGACTCCGCCGCCATATGGTAAGTGGCTACTCCCACACTGTCGTGTAGCGCCAATCATTTTTTTTCTTCGTTTTTGGCATGGCGCGCAGATTAGCGCATTTGCCAATGTCACACATTAATAAGTAGATTCTACATGAAGCACGTTCCACGTTAATTCGTTTTTTCTTCTTATCGTAAAATTCTTCCAGTAAAGTAATTGTAGGCTTTACTGAAGTTATAAAGGGCTTCTTGGAGGCGCGACAATTTCAGCTACACGTGCTTATTTATACCTACTCCATTCTTTTACTTATACAGAACTTTAAAACGCAATAAACTATCACTTTTGTACTTTAAAACTTGCAAAAATGTAAAAAATAGAAAATCTGAATAAAATGACAACCTCACTTCTGTTCCCGCCAGAAAGTCCGCGGCAATAATTAAATTTTGAAAAAGAAAATTTGAACAAATTAAATATGTATTTCAAAAATTTTTTGAATACTTATAACTATTATTATTACTAAACAGTGATATCTGAATAGTACCGATTCAAAGACAGCTTAAATTCTAAGGGTATCATGATAACAGGTAGTATTGTCGCTAGACTCTTCACGATGGTTCTTGATTTGCTTTTATTAATATATCTCCAGAGGAGTTCTTCTGTTATATAATATGTCTTCATTATTTCATTTTTTAAACGGAAGCGTAAGAAACTCCACTTTTTTTCATACCATCCTCTGATCTGACATTTGTCATCGCTCTCTTTCTTTTCTCCGCCTTCCCTCTTCAAAATTTCAAATTTCAATCTAATATACTTAGTACTGACTCCGGTTAGTACTAAATAAAGAATTATTATCCAGACTTATATCATAAGTTATTATACAAACTTCTTTTATATCAAGAGAATTTTGGCATAATACTATAAAAAGTAAACATGCATGAATATGTCAAATATAAAAAGTGAAAACACATAATTTAATACACAATAATATAAAAAGTATTACACGAATAATTTGAAATAAAGGTAACATTAATAAACACAATAATAATACGCATTTTAGTATAACACACAGAATAAACTGATGTAAGCCTCTAGTAAAACAATAAGTGATAAGGTAAACGGAAACTTAACACAACATTAGACAATGTAAAGATTATTATACATTAGAATATGTATTATACATTAACAGATAAAAATTAGAGAAATACATATTTACTATAACAGACACACATGCACATATACACGCACACGTGGAACCATACGCACACTTCGCACTTCATATTATAGTTCACTCCGAGACGTAACAGATGTCGCTACTCATAATCCTAACTAAAGGTAGTCGTTATTTCAACAGCAGATAATATAATGCACTATTTTGACGTAATGAATAATGCATTATCGAACACTCTGTTATCCTGTTATCGTTGTTAACTGTTGTCGAGTCTTATACTGTTACCTAATTATAAACTGTTGTGGAGCAGCACGCGATCGTGCTTTGTTACTTGTCAGTTGTCAGTAATGTTGCAGAAGAGCGAAATCCGAGTACGTGAAATATAGTCGGCAATAGGTGTGATAGCGCTACGCACGTTTCGCCTCTTGATTCGTAAACTTTCAGTGAACGAAATAAAGTACACATATCTTGTCGTCTTGTAGATTATTTTATTGTTACAAATCATACATTTCGATTTACGATTTCATACTGTCTACCTTTGAACTAAGTCCATTTTTTAAATTAAAATTAGTCCATTTTTAAAGTCAAAATTAATACTAACTAGAATTATAATGTATTTCATTCATTATCGTTTTGTAACAGCAATATAACAGGATAACAGACAACAGTTTACAATAACAGTTGTTTCAAAATAACACAACACTGTTATTCATTATTGAAAAACAGCCGATAATTCTATCTTTAATCCTAGCTAACCGTATCTATGTCGCAGTGATGCTTTAAGGCACTGGTTCCCAAACTTATTTTGTCTACTGAGTCGAGAGCTCATGCAGTCGTTGTCTAAGATGCCTCCTAGCTAAATGAAATTACAAATCACCCCCAGGCCTCTACACAACGCCCCCATTTTTTTTCTGGGTCTCTTACCGCCCCCCTTTAGGCCTGCAGCGCCCACAAGGGGGCGTTATCGCCCACTTTGGGAATGGCTGCTTTAAGGCAATACCATATTTATCCTGATGTTTCGTTTGACGATTGTGCTAACTAACCACATTTATTCATCGCATTTTTTTCATTTTTATTATTGTCGCCTTCAGTACTATACACCACACTAACGACGTCTACACACTGACGAACCCCGATTTTCCTGCTCCGAACATGATGTAGTTTTTTTTTTAATAAATTTGCAAATAGAAGATTAGATTACATAAAATATATTTTATGTAAATTTATTAAAAGTACATATAACTGGCATTCCTTCTAGTTTGTATTTAAGATTGAATATATTTTAAATAACCCACGTTATATGCGCTAACTCAGTTTTTAAGTAAAAAAAAGTTTTAATAAATTTTGATGATAGCGCCATCGTTACATTTAATGTCATTTCAATACCAGTTTTGTTGCCACTTTAACTGTGATACAATTAATACATATTATGCTATTAACCTCCTGTTACACTAGTAAGTAATGATTACACTGGTAACTAATGATTACGCTAGTAACTAATGGTTACACTAATAATAATTACGCTAGTAACTAATAATTACGCTAATAACTAATGAATCTCTGCACATGCACACTTAGCGCACACATAAACGTCGCACACAAATACACATGTCACACTTACATGCGTGTCACATACACGCGATGGGTGAGTGATCTAGTACCATCCATGTCGAGTGTATTGTATGACCAATTCTATAAAGCGAATTTTGGTTATTGAAGCATCACCTCGTATATGCGCCTTGTGGAAGCCAATAGTTTAGAAAGGGCTTTCTCTTGCAATCACCGATCACTTAATCTCATTAAATCCATCACATCAGTCACTAGCTATCAAACAGTCGCATTAATTCCAATCACATCTGTTAGTAGCATCACATCAATCAGATCAGTCAATAGCAATCAGTCAATAACATTAAATCCAATCAGGATCAGGCAGTAGCAATGAGTCAGTCGCATCAAATCCAGTCAGATCAGTCGGTAACAGTCAGTTAGTCGCATTAAATCGAATCAAATCACTTAATAGCAATCAATCTATCGCATCAATCATTCAATTTAGTCAATAGCAGTCAGACAGTCAATCAAGCAATCAGTCACTCGCATGTTTAAGTATGTCAGTGAAGACATCAGTTCCTTAAGCACATATTTGGGTTGTAATTTGTGCTACAATAAATAAAATGGTGGTTAAAAAAAGTAATTTTTTTTTGGAAAATCTATCAGACCCAGCCTCTTAACAGTACGAAGACACTTGCTTCATATCATTCGATTTATTGGTTCCAGCTATTCCAAACGTAGTATGTATGTGCAATTTAATTTTTCGGGTTCTTCCAAAATATCCGTTGGTTTCAGTAAAGTCTACCATTGCTTTATTGGCAAGGTAATAGAGGTTTATTTGTTTGTGAAGTATAAGACTTTCTTCATGTCTAACAGTTATTGTCGTAATAACACTAAAATATTTCCGAAGAGCGTGTCAGACATGCTTTAAGTATCTTTAGGATTCCATACCAAGACTAGCAAAAACAATAATTTTAATTTAAAAACCCCCGACTCAAAAAATACCTCCAAAAAGTAAAACAATGTGTACCTCATAGCCCTTTAAATTTGTGATAAGTTTCAATATAAATAGTAGTAGTAATATATCCAAGCGTCGTCACGTCGGGGGACCGCTAAGTTTACTTGTATTTAAATTTCATACATACTTTATCATTTTTAGTTGTATTCTCTTTTTATTACTTTATTTACTTAGTGGTTATTTATTTTATGTTATTGTGACATTATTGAAGTCACAGTTTACTAAATTTCGCATCAATTAGATTAATAGAAGATGCTCGCATCCTGTTAAAAACTAAAAAAGGGCTGATATTCATCAAATGGGTAAACCGATTTTGATAGAACATGTCTAAAAAGCACCGCTAGAAAACCTGCTTTTAAACAAAAAAACCGCATCATAATCGGTCCATTCGTTTAGGAGCTACGTTCCCATAGACAGACACGTCAAACTTATAACACCCCCTCTTTTGCGTCGGAGGTTAAAAATAATGTAATCTGGAACACTCATTATTAAATTTTTAGTTTCTTACTTCCGGTTTTGATTTACTAATTGTCTCTGTACTCGGACAGATAGGCACGCAAATATGTACTCATAAGGGTTCAATTTTTGCAAGGTTATTTTTTGCTAGACTTGGTAGATTTTTCATTTAGAAATGCCTTGCAACGCTTTATTTAAATAACTTGCTTTTACTTTGCCATTTTGGCTAAAAAATTATGTCTTTCCAGCGAGGACGTATGCGTGTTGTCGGCGTCGGGAACAGCCGCGGTCATCAACTTGGACTGCGATTTCAACGCCGACCTCGAACCATCTCTCTCTAACTGCACCCAAAAGAGCGCGATAGAAGAAGTGGAGGTGGACTGCTGCTCCGTGGCCCACGTGCCGTACTCGCCGGGCTCGGGCCCGTACCGTGCGGAACTGTCCACGTGTGGAATATGCAGGTATCCCATACGGAATATTCTTACTCAAACGAGGACCCCTTAAACAGTTTAAAGTTCGGACCTAAAATCGTAATGTACGCAGCTTTTGCTTTAAGAGCGTGTCCGTTTTTTGTTGGTGCGAAGTTCTTGACTTGTACTAGTGTGTGTGACTAGGGAACGGTCACAGTACATAGCTGAACATGTCATATTTTTATTTTCGTGATTACTATTAACCAAATACTTAAGATTTACGAGTGTTTCTCGCGAATAATTAGTTCAGTATTTTGTTTTGTACGTTAAACCGGTCACGAGTTGACACGAATTTACTCGTGGTTCACGCTCAATGAGATGGATAAAAATATACCCGAGATATAGACCCTAAAATTCGTTTGACACATAATTCATTATGGCTCCGTCGGTTACGGTTTTTGATTCGAGTTTTTAAAGGGTTTACCTTTGAGACTTATATTCCGTACATTTGATTGACCAGATTGAAAGAGGTAGCACAAAACAGAGAGTAACAGAAGTAAATCTCCATACAAAGTGCGCTCAAGCAACACACACATAGACATCGTTCACGGACACGAAATCTCGGATCGTCTCGGAACAGTCTGAGTGCAATTGCCCGCGTGCTGGAGTCGTACGCTTCGCGAAATTTTTTCTTTAGAAAAACGTATTATAACTGCTCAGTTAGTGGATGTTTGAACCCTACTTTAAACAGTGAATGCACATTTTTTAAACTATCAGTTGTTTCAGAAATATAAGTACCAGTGAATTTTGTAAGACGTCATGATAGGTGCCGCGTATTTCAAAGTCAAAGTCAAATCAATTTATTCAAGTAAACCCAAATGCAAGGTATTTTTGAAAGTCAAATCTACTTTAGTTCGGTTCAAAAAGGAAACCTGAATACTGAGAAGAACCGACAAGAAACTCAGTCAGGTATCATTTTTTTAACATCATTCTACAACAGTTATTTAAAAATACAATATTTATAAAGCCAGTAAATGCATATGCAGAGAGGATCACTTCCAGTCCATTGTTGTGTCTTCAATGAAATCGCTAATTTTGTAGTATGCTTTTCCAATCAGTATTTCTTCTTAGTCATACTCATAAATCTATTTTTAATGAAGTTAGTACTAGTTTTATACCAATAATTAATAAATATGAACGTAGCTAGTTAAACAAAAGCATGTATACATACATATACATACATTCTACTTCTATTTAAAAAATTACATCATATTTATAATATTATACATAGAATTAATAAAAATTTCTGCATTACATTTTTGACAACCCTTACACTACGCCCGAGAGTAGGTATAAAAAATGAAGTATATACATGAGATTTACTTCTGTACTCTCTCTGTTTTGTGGAGGTAGCGAGAAAGTTATGGCAGTTCTTTGTCATATATTTAGGGCGAGGACACGCCCAACTCACATTGTCTATTTACGATACTACGATTTAGTCCAAAATAAACCTGGTTACAAGAGATTAATGTTCAAAATAACCAGTATAAAAATCGCGGTGGCGCTGTTTAGGGTTGACAGTTGTCGAGTACAAAGCAATCCGCTAGACACCGCTGTTTCTTTCTATTGTTTAATTTATACACAATAAAGCGGTGTTATAATTCCGTCCCCTGATGTATTGATGGTACCAAAAGACTTGTGCACACTTTCTGAACTGATCAGAACTATTGTCTCTTCGAAAGACAGAACTGACTTGTCTTGATTGGGTGTTTCAATCTTACAATGGGCATACAATGGTTTTCATTTTGTTCATTTTGGCAAAATGCTATTTTATTTTTATAGTGTGTGTAGGGGGAAGGAGGTACAACATAGTCTTCTGAGTTTTCAGGACTAAAGGTTGCAACGTGGCTTGCTCAGGCCGGTAGAGTGAGGTGTGGGTTGAGTAATTGATGATGTTATTATTACTGACACCTGGAGAGTGGTGTACCTAATTTGTTTAAGGGCGCCTAGTACACCTCTGCAATCGACATCTAATGGGATAATTATAGAAAGTTAATTAAATAGACATCAGAAAAACATCACACAAAGAAAACATTTATTTCTTCTAACTTAATCTCTATGGTGGATACAATCAGTTCACTATGTATTTATTATTAAAAGTTAGTAACAATTTAAAAAGATTAAATGCTATGGTTAAACAACATTATCCTGTTTATTATTATATATGTATTAAATAAAGTCACCTATTATATAACAGCACTTAGATATTAATTAGTTTACAGAATAATTCATTAGTATAAAAGTTTTACAAGTATTGAGCTCAGATATTACTTGTTATAGTTACAACAACATAATTTATTTATGTTATCTTAAATTAAAGAGAAGTATACCTAGTTATAAAGACTTAGACACCCTTTCCTTGTTTATGTACTGCATTTAAATTCTTAGTGTTACAGATACATAAACCCAAGTACATTTTATACCTTATCCAGTATTTTATTTCGCAGAGAAAAATATTTATTAGATACACAATACATTTATGTGGAGCTAATATCTAACAGAGAATCATTTATTAGTTACACGCAGAGTGTTATCAGTTTTATATCTGATCAATCTTAAGAAGGAGGTGGTCATCCACCAACTGCACCTACTCCTCAGTCTTCCCCTTTGTCGAACATCTACTAGCATCACAGCACCCACGTGCCCCGGCCCTCAAAGATTCCCCTTTAATAGGAACTGCGGCCTGGCCACGCGATATAGCACCCAAGTGAAGAAGACTTAGACTTCTTGATAGTCAGAGTAGTGCACCAAACCATTCTAAGAACTATTGTGATTAGTTCATACTGAAGTTTAAATGAATGTTGAATAGATTTACTACTATTCCTAAGTATTCATTACTTATAGGGACAGGAGGTCCACCTGGTTTCTATAGGTGTCCTTTGAACTCTGTAACAAGCACATGTAGACATTAGGATCCTATTCCCTAGTCCTATCATCATTGCTCGCCCTTATCTACAGCTACAGTACTCACCATGGGATCCACCATGAGATTACCTAAACTACTTTAACATATTATTAACTAACTCATTTAATCTAATTGGGGTTGCTACTCCCAAACAAATACAGCTAAGACTATCCTAGGCGACATGTGGCCTAACTTTAAGTTTCTTCATGAGACTTTGTTGAGGCAGCTTGTCCCGCAGCAGAGAGAAAAGAAAAAGGAAGCTATTGGATACGAGACGCTTTTTATACCCCACGACGAAGGTCACCTATGCTCCTACTCCTGGAACAACTAGTGTAGACAGTGGTCGACAAACCCTATCTAAAATTACACCTACCTAGCGAGTCGATAAAATTCATTAATTTTTTTTTAGTGTATGACGTTTATGTCAACTATAGTTTTAGTATTATTCGTTCGTACTAATAAGTTTATTAACTAGAGACCTAATATTTCATCAATTTAGAGCTTATTCTATCTAACAACAAAGGCTACATATTTAGAGTCTATCGATATGTTTATCGAACATATCCTTACATCCATACCTCCCAGTATAGACAATCTAGACCAACGGTACATTTGTTATCGAAGCCGTGTGCGTGTTCTAGAATGTTACAGAAAGTTCTATTTACAAACGAATTATTAACAATAATATTACTAAAGGAGGTCTAGATAATCAGTAGGCTATCACTTTTACATTAATAATACTCAATACTCAAAGATATTATATTTATGACAAAATTATTCCTGCTGAAAGACTTACGGTCAATGCTTCAAACGATATTTAAGAAAGCTCAACGGGTCTACGTTGTCCATGTCCGTCTGTCATAGTGAATGTTGTTTGTAAACAATTAGTTTAACCAAGGAATGCTTTATTTTTCTAGATAACAGAAGTTAGAAGTTAATTTATCTATTAAGTAATTAAGTGCCTCTATAAATATTATAAGTTATTGTTCCCCACGTCGATGGAGACTCAATATGACTGCTACAAGGTATTATCGCTTGGCCGCCATTTTGAATATACTGCAACCGTATGTTTGAGAGAATAATATAATAAAAATATTTTTTATTGTCATTTCGAAATTACGACACTACGAGCAAAAAACCAATGAAAAAGGGGATGAAAAATAAAGTCAAAAAATTAAAATCACCAAATGCGTGATTGACCTTATTTTAATGCTACGTAATAATATAATATTGTATTATCCCACCAATACTTCCACATTACTTGGTTTGAGAAGCTAACCTGAGGATGCTTTGTTGAGACAAAAGACACTTTGTCGTCTTATTATTCTACTGATATTTTAGACTGCTTCTGCATATTTCTTTTTTAAGTCTCGACTTTTTATATAGGAGGGCTCGTGTCCCAGCTGTTCTGCTAGCAACCTGCGCGAAACCTAACAGACTGGCTTCGCATGCTAAAGCTGTCACCGTCACAGCTCTTGGTGAGTGAAATAATGTCTTCCATCACACTACGTGTACGACGCCGAGCTAAATCAACATAGGGGTGTCAAATAATAACTAGGAAAGGATTTATAAAGTTCATTTTCCAAATGGTTTATCTGACAAACCTGGACTATTCTTTCCCTTTCTTCCCCGAAAGTCTTTCCCGCCGGTGACCCATTCAACTACTCGATGTATTCAGTCTTATTATTTTTCATTCAAATAAATATATATGATACTTTGAAAGTTAAGTCCATCACCAATGTGAAATAAATCTGCATTTAAAAACTTGGTAAGAAATTACAAATATTTCTTTTTGTGTGCAATAAAGAGTGGAATGAAATGAAAAAAATTCAGTCTAATATAGTAGAGTCTAAGATAATTTCAAACTATCAACGTACAATTTTGTGCACTTCTATTTTTTGTATGTCTATAATATAAAAGATGTATTTTATTTGATACATATTAATATATTCATATGTGTAGTAACGAATTAATCTTTTTTTACTATTATTATGAAAATACTTTTATTTCATTATCAAAGTTTTAAAATAGCGGGTTGAAGTATAAAGGTTGGGATTTAACAGGGTCAAATGGGATATTATTTAAAAACACTTTGTTTTTCTGTACAGTATTAGTATGACTATTATGTTTGTAGCTGCGCGTGTAAGAAGGGCAGCTCCAACTGCGGAGCCTGGCGCAAGAGATATTTCGGATCAGCTGCCGTTCTTGGAGTATGAGCTTCATAAACTGTTGCTAGCCAAACTGAGGATGCAGGTAGTTTATTTAACTCTCTTGTTACAAATGAGACCAGGAGACGACCTATTCTGCACCACGTGGGTTCGTGGATGGTAGAGATAGGTCCAGTCTTCTGTCAGAGTTGACAAGCTGTTTGTAAGAATCCTAGTCTGACTTGACCACCGCATATAATGCTAGTCAGTAACCAATTGTAGAATGTGTCTTCAGAAATACGTAGGTAGGTATTTTATTGAACAAAAGCACGGACATGTTACGTCATGTAAAACAGAATGATGACACCATAGAAGCCAGGTTAAAATTATAACAAAAGAAGAAACAGTTCATTATATTTTTAATTACGACATGAATATGGTATTAGAAATGGATACATTATAATTGTATGTGTGCTAGATATTGCTCTGACACAGCAAATCATAACCTTGTGCGCGATCTACAAATAAAATGTCCGCATCGCTGCAAGGGAACTTGTCACGTACATCTCCAATATAAATAGCCATAAGAAGTAGTTTAAGACATGAGATGTAAACGACAGCTTTCTGGCGTTAACACGCCGTACAGTACCAATATATCATCTATCACAAAGTCCACAGTATTATTTGCCATCATGAAGTAACCAGAACAAATACGCAACATATGCGTCAGTGTACAGTAGTGAGTGGTATAAGCGCACCTGCCCGCACCCCGCAGGGCGCGAACGCGCTGTTCTCGCTGCAGACGCGCGTGGCGGTGGGCGAGCGGTGCGTCATGGCGCTGGCCAGCGGCGCCGCGCACCGGCTCGCCGCGCTGCCGCCGCCCGCGCCGCCCGCCATCAAGGTGCCGCCGCCACTACCGCCACTATCGCCACTACCGCCACTACCGCCACTACTGCCTCCGACACCACACGCACTACCGCCGCCACCGCCACCGCACCCACCTACCCACCACTACCACCAACGCCGCTAACCCCACCATCACCAGCACTACTACCACCACCAACATCACTACTACCACCACCGCCACCGCACCTACGTACCCACCACTACCACCAACGTTACAAACGCCATTATCACCAGCCCTACTACCACCACCACCACCAACCTACGTACCCGCTACTACCACCAACGTCACAAACGCCATTATCACCAGCCCTACTACCATCACCACCACCACACCTACGTACCCGCTACTACCACCAACGTCACAAACGCCATTATCACCAGCCCTACTACCACTACTAACATCACTACTACCACCACCACCACCACCACACCTTCGCCTCCACTATCACTACTACCATTGCCACTACTACAAACGCCACCATACTACTACCATCGCCAACACCACCACCGCCACCACCACCAGTACTACTACTACTACCAACACCACCAGTACTACTACTACCAACACCACCCGCACTACTACCACCACCAACACCAGCATTTCTAACACCTATTTAATATCTGACTTTGACTGAACAGATCAGTAAAACTAGTTAAGTTTCCTAATATTTATTATTTATCAAATAACGTTTTGAGGATAAATAAAAAAAACAATTAAAAATAAAAACTCTACTGTCACTAATCTAATAACACCTATTATCACCACTACTACTTTTCTCTTTAAACATCTATTAATATTTGCACCAACGCTACCACCCCCACCAACACAATCATTTTTACCATCATTGGCTAAAATTAATTATATTTTATAATTACTAACATTTCAGGCATCAGAAAACGACAAAGACGCATTAGAGATACAGAAAGCGCTATGGGACACGTTCAACGCTAACAAATCTGCAAATGGATACGATATTGGTAAGAAATAATTATTATCTAACATCAACATGTGTTATACTTTCTGCAGTTTATTTTTTACTGTGCGTCTATGTAAATAAAAACTAAATATTCGTTACCAAGCGCAAAATTTAAAAAAGGCTACCTAAGGCTAAGGCTACAGGGTTATTACCTAAAAATTTGCAGACAGCGACAACCACGCGATCACTACGCGACCGGTGACTAATTGTAATAAAAAATTGGTATCATATATGACGATTGCGTATTTATCTATTCTATGACCATAAAATGCACTTTTCGCGGTTGATTTAGCGCCACTGTACAAATCTCGTTTTGACAGCACATATCACGCGATATTGGCTGTCGCATGCTGTCTGCAAATGCTGTAAGCCACGACAGACCATTTCGTATTCACGAATCACTAATGTGCCTCAATCGAGCAATCGGTGAGCTCTAAACTATTGTTAGAGGCGCTACTTCTGCAACAATGAATTATTTTACCGTCATTTGCGCTGTAACAGTACAATCATCTTGGCGACTGAGGCGCAGCTATCGCTGTCTGGAAATGTTTAGAGTAAAGGGGTTTGAAGATTTTTGTTCGGGGCCTGGCATACTCAACGATCGCCATTTTTTTTAAATTACGGCGCACGATAAAATGATTGCTTTACGAATCGATCGAATCGAAATCTATTGGGGACACATAAACAAAAAATTACTAAGTTTGCTACTAAGTCACGTTACAAGTCATTTGCAAGAAAAGATCGATGTACGAGAACTTCAAATCATGAAAATATGACTAATTAAGATTAAACTTTTTACTATAAGTATTAGTGTATTCTAAATTGTACGTAATAGTACGATTCTCCATTAGGAGGCTTGAAGGTAAAGGGATCTTAGCCCATACAACCGACGTCTTTAGTAATAAATAGATAAATTCTTCATATTATTTCATCAAAATGTTGACGTAATTCATTGTAGATGTTTCTTGGAGTTTTTGTTGACAAATATATTGAGGCAGTCTTTCTAATAGGGTCCTCTGATGCAGTCTAAGCCACTAAAACAATCTCAATATTACGCTACTAAATAAACGCTTATTTCAACATTTTCATATAACACAACAGCGTAGATACTTGGAACGCAAAACTACGCCAATTTTACGTCATAATATCCACTAGCAACCATTTGCAAATGATTAACATAAACGCCCAACCCACTCTCCGTAAAATCCCGCCAAAAACTCCTATTCTAAATGGTATTAGCGGGCATATTTTTTTTTTAACCTAATTGTCATTTCGTCCAGTATTACACTGAAGAGATAATGGGTGGTACAAAAAATCTGATAAGTATTGGCAATTTATATTCATCTGGAACGGCAGTACATCATGGTATACTTTTAAATCCAAAAATAACCATTTTAACCATCGATCTTTTCCTGCTAATAACTCTGTAACGTGATAGTTTAGGACATAGCAACGTTAGTAATTTTTCGTTCGTATAAGTGTCCCCAATCGATATACGTTTTGTAGGTTACATCATGCGCCGCCATTTTAGAAAAAAAATTAAATGGCGGCTGATGAGTATGCCAAAATCTTCAAACTCCTTTCTAGGGTATAGTCAATGTTATGTAATCGATATCGTGCGGCAGGTGTGTCGGAGCACAGCACTAACGGAGTTCTGCCAGAAGTGGAGGGTGAGGAAGCACCCGTGCTCGACCTCTGCGCCGATAAGGACGCCTGTGTGCTTGAACTAGATGAAGCGGAAGATGTGAGTCTCATTAATTTTTGATCCAGGCACCGATAACGGTTTTGAGTAATGTTATAATGGAAACAAACATGTCATTGGTTCAACTCGGTGTTCAAATTCAAATTCTTTATTTGTCCGTGATCGCAGGTTGTATATTACATACATACATATCCTCACGCTGTATCCCTAACGGGGTAGTCATAGATACAAAAATAGAAAATAAGTCCTCTGCAATCTGCCAAGAGCGTACAGACAGAAAATAAAATCTAAAGAAACTATTCACAATCGATGTAGAAAAAAATCACAACTATAACAATAAAACTACGCAATCATTCTACCAACAAAGAAAAAGTGAATTCCAATAATGATAATAATATTCCAGAGAATTACACAGATTGTGTGAAGCAGTAAGCTTGTGACTATAGTGTACCACACAACGAACTCTGGGGGAGCTCTCCCAGTAACACCCTTTAACAGACTTTAATCCAATTTAGAAAAGTTCGTTTCCTAAATTTTCCTGACCGGGGATCGAACCCGGGACCTTAGCTTGGAAAGCAGATGCATATGCCACTGCGCCAACGGGCCAGCCAATAAATAGTTAAATGTCAAAATATAAAAATAGATGTCAATATGCAATAAATAGATTCAAATAACCTAAATGTCAGTAATTAATTAAATGTCAAAATATAGAAATTGGTGTCATTATATAAATTTAAATTATAATCTTTAAATTATGTCAAAAATTCTTGTACTGAATAATGTCTTTTCATTTAAAAAATTATACACTTTATTTTTAAACATTAAGATATGGTATTCGCAGGTAGAAACGGCGAAGGTGCTCGCAGCTCGCCATATCCACACGCGAGTGTTCACGAACGACCTCAGGGCTGCCCGCGGGGCGCCGCCGCATGCTTTCGTTCAGGTTGTTCGCGCCGCTAATTAAAAATAAACAAATATTGGGTCCTTACATATGAAATTAGCGTTTTGTCGTACTGACCACTTTGATCTGAAATATCTCCTCTTTGATTAAGAATTCCAAATTCAAATTTATAAGTTCATTTAGCTGGTACATTTGAGTTTTGAAAACAGTCATTCATTTTTTTTTTCCTCACTATTTTTTCTTTGGCGTCGCTTATTATCGCACAATGGAAAACATGAAATATCGGTATATTTACGAGTACGAGTTCTACCGTGGCACCAGTGCTGCAGAAACAGCTCCAAGGATTAATGATGTGTACGGCGCTGGTGTCGCCAAAGAAAGCACGGTACGTTTTTGGTTTCAACGTTTTCGTTCTGGAAATTTCGACCTTCAGAACCAACCTCGTGGACGGTCGGAGACCAAAGTGGAAAATGAAGAATTAAAGGCTATTGTGGAAGTGGATCCATCACAAAGCACTTCAGAGATAGCTGCAGGCTTTGGGGTAAGTGACAAAACTGTATTAATCCACTTGAAGCAAATCGGGAATGTAAAAAAACTTGAACGATGGGTACCTCATGAATTGAGTGAATCGAACTTGCAAACACGCGTCGACTGCTGTGTTACTTTGCTCAACCGACACAATAATGAAGGGATTATAAATCGAATCATTACTTGTCATGAAAAGTGGATACTGTACGATAATCGGAAGCGCTCGTCGCAATGGCTGAACCCTGGAGACCCAGCCAAATCCTGCCCTAAACGAAAATTGACTCAGAAAAAGTTACTTGTGAGTGTTTGGTGGACTAGCGCCGGTGTCGTTCACTACAGCTTTCTAAAATCTGGCCAAACGATTACGGCAGATATCTATTGTCAGCAACTGCAAACCATGAAGGAAGAACTAGCTGCTAAACAACCGAGATTGGTCAATCGCTCTAAGCCACTGCTGCTTCACGACAACGCAAGACCACACACTGCACAACAAACAACCACTAAGTTAGATGAGCTACAATTGGAATGTCTGCGACATCCACCGTACTCCCCGGACCTTGCTCCAACAGATTACCATTTTTTCCGGAATTTGAACAACTTCTTACAAGGAAAAAAATTCAACTCCGATGCGGCAGTACAAACCGCCTTCAAAGAGTTTATTGGTTCTCGCCCCCATGGTTTTTTTAGTAAAGGGATCAATGATCTACCTATGAGATGGCAAAAGTGCATAGATAACAACGGTGCATACTTTGATTAATTAAATATATTTTACAAAAAAAAATTGACTTTATATTCCTCCCGTACAAAACGCCAATTTCATATGTAAGGACCCAATATAACACATTCAATTTAAAATTCCCGCTCGAGGGTGATATCTCTGTTCACTCCTTATTCCGAATCCTGCTATCCTTTTTCTCTACTCACGCACCGCTCTACGCGTAAGCAAGGAAGAAGATAAACTGCTCATTCTTTACTTCGTTCGTTCGCCGACGATTCAATACTCATCTCAAGATCTTAAATTCAACCGTGCGCATGGGAAGTCGTCTTATACTAATTAAATACTTAATTAATTAAACCAAACTAATTAAAACGGTAATTCAATAAAACCATAATATAATAAAGCCCTAGTGAAAGTGAAAACCCAATAACCGTAGCTGTGAAGTATCTGTGAAACTTTGTGTTGAGGAGCGACAAGTGGTTATACCGACTGGACAATACTGGACCCGGACAAGGGAGACTCTGCTGCTGCTGGTGCTCGGTGAGTCCCCCTCTGGTTTCCCTTCTCTCTTATCATTTCCATCGACAGAGATACCCCTCGCAGATACGAGATACACCCGCATATACAGTCCACGTTTATTATTGAACCAACGCAGGTGGGTCTTTCTGACAACACCACAGGTGGTTCTTAAACGTTCGTGGCGTGTGGTGATATTTATAAGAGTTTTATACCTTAAAGGAAAATAAGGAACTTTTAAGATTACTCGTGTTTGTCTGTCTATCCTTTTATCTGATTTTTCAGAAATAACGCGACATCAAACTGAATATTTATTATAGTATTGCATCGTGTTACAAACATAAATACATATCATGACGCTGTAGCCGTAATTAGTTAGAGATAATAGAGAGTTAGGTAAGCATCGCAGTTTTTATATATTTCTCTCGTCTATTGAAAGTATTTTTACTGAGTAAAATTTACTGAAGAGAGGTAAAAATAATTCGATGATAAAATTATTATGCACGTGATTATTAAATGTATTTAGTATCGATTGCATATTTAAAAGTGCAGTGTTTACATGCTGTATTATAGGTATTTTATGGTTATAAAACTCTTGGAGAAAGTGCGGAATTCGAACTGTCGTTAAGTAAGCTAATGCTTTCAATTAGCTAATTCCCGTCGTGTCTCACATTCCACTGTTATTAAATTGTAGATTGTAGGTTGTGTGAGAGTAAATAATATTTTTACGGCGAGGCGCTATTTTGAAATCAGAACGGAGTGAAGAATTGTAGAAGATATGGCATCCGAAGTAAAAAAATAATTTAACTATTGAGTGATACACTACTTTTTATTCTTATCTGTAAAAAAAATGAAAGACGCTATTTGATATATAAAAATATAAAGAAATTATATATTCTTACATTTTCAATTTATTTTTGTTTCTGGCGCGTGGCTACCGTCTTCCAATAAGCCAGTATCAGCCAGGAACATTTTTTCATTTGCGTGCAGAACATTAAGGATCAATTCGTGTTCTTTATTTAAATTTATTTTGCGCTCTGTGGAAGTCTTTAATAGAAAAGAACGGACTTTTTGGCGGGAAAGGGAGAAGTGAGGTTGTCATTTTATTTAGATTTTCTTTTTTTTACATTTTTAGGAGTTTTAAAGTACAACAGTGATAGTATATTGTATATAGTATAGTTTTAAAGTTCTGTGTAAGTGAAAAGAATGGAGGAGATCTAAATTAACATGTATAGCTGAAGTTTTAGCGCTCTTCCAAGAAGTCCTTTTTTAACTTCAGTAAAGCCTACTATCACTTTACTGGAGGAATGTTAGGGACAATTAATTTTTCTTCAGAAGTTTCGTCATTAGGCTGATGGTCTTGTTACCAATGCCTTAAGAAAAAAAAATAGAAAAGAACTATTTTGGTCCTTTTTATCGAAGAACCAATCATCGTTTTTCGAATAGATGGTATGAAAAAGTTATATCTGTACATATGATGGTCAAGGTTCAAGACCACCCTTGAGTGGTTAGACAAGTGACAAGCGTTTTGTACAATCACAACGCTTGCTGGCGTTTATTGCTCGTCAAAAGTGCCATTTGGCTATTTTTTATACGGCGGTTTTCACATGACTTTACTTTTCGTTTGATTTAACACATAGTTAATAACGTTTGACTACCAAATTACAATTCGTTATGCTAGATCATGTAATAATAATAATAATGCGCCAGACGATACACACCAATGATCTGATCTCAAACTAGGGCGTATTCTCTGTGCTATGAGAACCAGACGACCACTATTGGGGGCGTCTCCCAGTAAACCTACACCCGAGACAATCTAGAAAAGTTTATTTCCTAAATTGACCTGACTGATAATCGAACCCAGAACCTTCCGCGCTTGGTACAACGTCTAAACCACTGCGTCATCGAGGTCGTCAAAATGTGGCATTAATCTTTCTATTTTACTAGCGTTTACGACATTTGAGCAAGTTGTCAGGTCCTATAGCAGTTGTGTCACGTGTCAGGTGTGGCGCGCGCGCCTGTCAAGCGCGTTCGGGGGCGTGGCGGCGGGCGCGGGCGGGCCGGGGGCCGGGGCCGGGGCCGGGGGCGGGGCCGGGGGAGTGAGCGTGGCCGGAGGCGCGGCCGGCGGGGGGCAGAGCGCCGGCCTGAGCGCGGCGGGCGAGCGGCACGTGGCGCGCGCGCTCGACGGGCTGGCGTACAAGCTGCGGCGGCTGCGGCCCAGCGCGGTGGCCGCGCCCGCGCTCGCGCTCGACTTACCCGACGTGCGTGCGCCCCCGTGGGGGCCTCACACACACACACACTCCACTGTCACTTGCACACTATGACCACACGTATACACTCAATCCTACACGTACATACTCACGCGCTCGCGTACATACTAACGCGCTTACGTACACACTTACATCCAAACTCCCGTCCAAACTCACGCTATCGTACGTACACACTCAGTCCCACACGTCCACACTTACTCACGCCACACAACGCTTACGCACACTCAAATACACACGCATGCGCAAATATTCATTCCCATACAAACACAAACGCACACACGCTCGCGCATTACTTTCACACCCACGCGACACGTACACACTCATGCCCTTTTACACACACATGAACACACGCACACGTAAACTCATACGTACACATTGAATGTACTAATTTCATTTGTGTGTTTATATAACGTAATAGTTTTAATTTAATTTAAAAAACCACAAATTTTTGTATATCATTTTTTTTAAATTGATTTGAAATTCCATGAGTATGTTTTATTAAGAAGCAAAGTTCATGTTTAATAAATCTATTTATTCAATTTAAATTTAGACGAAATATACTAAAAAATACCTCTATATGAACACTCATACGTCATAATAATTTCTTTGTACAAAATGCATATAGTCGAACATTAATAATATATATATAGGGAAACATCACTATTTAAGGCGACGCATTGATAAACAATAATTTAATCTAAAATAGACCTTCTGTTCTACGCAAACGTGCGCGCGCTAGCTTACGAAAAATACGAAAAAACAGTTTTTTTCGTTTAAATTACAAACTATAATTAATTTTGAAAAATCATATTGTCATTTTGAAGTGTGTGTTTAGATTCATCTACATAAAAAATTTAGAGGCTTTAATCGGTCCCATTTGTCCGTAATAAGTAAATCTCTGTTTTAAAAGAGGTTTCATTAATATTTTTTTTTTATGTTATAAAAGTTTACCAACCGTGTAATACTATTGTCAAAATAAAGTCAGTGAATTGAAGATTATGGTTACCAAATATTACTTTCATATGTTTTGTAATTGCTTAGAAAAATTGAAATCCCCGACATCAAAATTTCCAATGCGTCATGTTAAGAAACCGCAAAGGCCAAAAAAAATTGTCACATAAAATGAAATATATAATTAACGTGTGTGAAAGAGGTGTGTAAGGACCGCGACTCCTGGCGCTCCGTCCTCTCTGACTACCCCGTTGGGGATACAGCGTGAAGTTATGTTATGTTTTTTATATAATTAACGAACTATACATAATATACATACATACATGTCTTCATGCTGTATCCCTAATACACTAAACACTTTACCTAGTTGTAATTACAAAATCTTTTGATTCTCACAACACATATTAAACATTACGACAGAGCATTCATCATTTTAATGCCATGGTAATTTAATTTAATCGTTATAATAAATGTCACTTTAGGACGAAATCCAGTTAGTAATATCTGGTACCGCAATACGGTTACAAGACGGCAACAAACCGGAGCAAAATGGAGTCGAGGGTCACAACGGGCTCGGGCACCGCGGACATGCCACAGGAGACGAAGATGAAATATTTGCGCTGGATGAGGAACAGTTGGTGAAGCAACATGTAGAGCCTCAGGCTGATGATAAGGCTCCAAATGGAAATGCAAATTCACCTGTAAGTTTAACTGTGTACATGTATAACTCATTTGCAACCCACACTCTGGCTATTTCATCTTCGTAAGGTAGCCATGTCTTCCTTAGCTCCTGCTACCACTCAATTTGTCTTTAGATTTTCTTCGTCTATCTTTCATCACTCATTCTTTTTGTGGCTGAACCATCGGCAGTTCTTTCCTCATTTTTACAATAACACTGTCGTCCAACCAGGTCATATTGCGTATCTCTTCACTGCTAATTTTGTCCACAAGGGTGACACAGCACATACACATTTCTAATAGATCCCATTTCTGCTGCGTTATTCTTACTTTCACATGATTTCGGGCATATCCAGGCCTCACTACCGTACAATAAAGTTGGCACCAACACTGCGTTGTGGGGATAACCATTTTGGCTGAATTAGATATATTCATGTTGTCTACTAATGCGGTCAAAGCATCGTTCAGTTTATTGCCAGCTGCTACCCATCTCTCCACATAAGACTCACATGTTCCCTCCCCAGAAAACGCGCCCCCTTGACATACAATCATTCACTTGTTTTTCATTTAGTAATTTCCCATTTATCCACATTTCACACTTCGTCTGTATATCTTCTCTTTCAAATACGAGTACCTTATTTTTGTTCACATTCATATTTAATCCTTTCATTCCACTTTATTTTTTCATGCACGTGACTAGTGTCTGTAATTCTACTTTTGATGGTCCTATAAGTTCAGCATCGTTATGTATTACTTATTAACTTATATATGAATATTTAAGCTTGCAGATTGCAAAGCGGAACTATATAGTATCAGGTTCTTAGCTTACTTTGTGTACCTATTTTTGTAGCAAGTCTTATCCATAAACTGTTGCGACCTTAATAGTGGATAAGACATCTCATATGGAGTTATATTATGAGTCCTTTCGACGCAACACGCACTGCGCCCGCATAGAGTGTGTCTAATCTTATTTTATACGACTTAAATATGTGCTACAAAGTACACAACACCTAATCCAGTTATTGTGAGTGAGGTAATATCAGTGTAGAATGAAGTGAATAAATAGTACGTATGCGCATGCGCAGGCGGCGGGCACCGTGCCCGTGACGTCACTGTGCGCCGTGGGCGGGGCGGGCGCGCGGCGCGTTTGCGCGCTTCGACTGCTGTTTGTGCGCGAAACAACTGCCGTGCGGGAACTAGGGGGCCTTAGCGGGTTCCTACATACATTCACGTGCGAGGTACGATCATTTTTTATACTACTACATCTGTGCGATTCCACTAATTGGTAACCACACGTAACATTACACAGATTGTAACACCCAGACTACAGTGTACTTCTGCAATAACACCCAGTGTGCACTAGGTATTTCTCTTTCCTAGGTACTTCTCCGTTAATACTGGCATACGTACAGCTCTTCTAGTAACACCCAGAGTACATTGGGTACTCCTCCAGTAATATCCAGACTATACTGAGTCCTCCTCCAGTTATACCCGCACTAAACTGAGAATCTTCCAGTAACACCCTCATTGTACTGAGGATTCCTCAGTAACACCCAGACTACAGTAGGTAGTCCTCCAGTAATACCCGCACTACACTATTTTGGGCACTACTCCAGTAATACCCGCAGTCACTGAGGACTCCTCCAACAACACCCAGACTACATTGGATGCTCCTCCAGTAATATCCACACCACGCCGAGGATTCCTCCGGTAACATCCAGATTACACTGGGTACTCTTCCAACAATATCCACACTACACTGAGGATTCCTCCAGTAACACTCAGACTACACTGGATACACTTTAGAGCTTTATATATGTATAAGGTTGTTTGATTTCCGTTCACAAAGATTAACAATTGAAACAGAGTTTATTCTATTTGCCAATTCCTTTTTTAGATATTCGATACAATTTAACAATACATATGATTTTCTAAAACTACAAACACTGTTCGTTATTACGTTTTTCTTAAATACCTTCCACTCCTTTATCTACTTTATCTACATTATGACAATTTTACCGATAGTGCGGAGCGCGGCAAAATTCAAATCAAAAATTGTACAACTTCCTAACCTACACTGTTTTATCCACATCATAACAGTTTTATCGACAGCGCGGAGCGCTGCAAAATTCAAATTAAAGAAACATTTTTCTTTACATATGTACGTTTGGACGTTATTTTTATTAGTATTTATTTACAGGTGTTGGCTATAGTACGAGCTTATACGACTGCTTTAGGCGGGAATGCACTCACTTCGTTCTACATAACACAACTAATGTTGCAAGACAATGCACATAAAAATCAGGTAACACATTTATAGCTTTTTATATCTTTATTTTATTTTTCTATTATTTTTATGTCTTTCTGTTGTTGTCTTGTGAAGGCGTGAAACGATTCTACCAAACATAATTTATCTCTCTGCAGACCTCTCTGCATATATTTTAGAAAATTGTATACACGGTGTACTCGTATAGGCCAGAGGGTTAGGTCGGCAAGAAGCCCGTTTGAACCTTTTTGGGTGAGAAGCAGCAGCGTCGCGTCGATTATAAGACGAAAGTAGGACGATGCACATGCTGAGACAGTTTTCCGTAGACTAAAAAGTTGGTCGCACGCAATGATCGCGCGCTCGCGGCGGCGAAGAGACTCGCCGTGGAGAGAGGGCGCCTACGTGCCAGATTCAAGCAGTGTGCCACACTCCCTAAGGTCCACAGCCCAAGAGACTCTCTGTAGAGAGAGGGCGCCTACGTGCCAGATTCAAGCAGTGTGCCACACTCCCTAAGGGCCACAGCCCAAGAGACTCGCCGTAGAGAGAGGGCACCTACGTGCCAGATTCAAGCAGTGTGCCACACTCCCTAAGGTCCACAGCCCAAGAGACTCGCCGTGGAGAGAGGGCGCCTACGTGCCAGATTCAAGCAGCGTGCCACACTCCCTAAGGTCCACAGCCCAAGAGACTCGCCGTGGAGAGAGGGCGCCTACGTGCCAGATTCAAGCAGCGTGCCACACTCCCTAAGGTCCACAGCCCAAGAGACTCGCCGTGAAGAGAGGGCGCCTACGTGCCAGATTCAAGCAGTGTGCCCCACACTCCCCAAGGTCCACAGCCCAAGAGGCTCGCCATTGAGAGAGAGCGCCTACGTGCCAGATTCAAGCAGTGTGCCACACTTCCCAAGGTCCACAGCCCAAGAGACTCGCCGTAGAGAGAGGGCGCCTACGTGCCAGATTCAAGCAGTGTGCCCCACACTCCCCAAGGTCCACAGCCCAAGAGGCTCGCCGTTGAGAGAGAGCGCCTACGTGCCAGATTCAAGCAGTGTGCCACACTCCCTAAGGTCCACAGCCCAAGAGACTCGCCGTAGAGAGAGGGCGCCTACGTGCCAGATTCAAGCAGTGTGCCACACTCCCTAAGGTCCACAGCCCAAGAGGAGCAAACACACGGGGCTTACTTTAAAAAACTGATGTAAGTAATTGAAACAATTGAAGTGGACTGTATGATGTATAGGTAGGTTCTTTACACAAAATTACAACAGTCTTCACTGTGATTGAGGTTAACTCCTCCAGTAAAGTGGTAGTAGGACTTTGCTGAAGTTATAAAGCACTTTTTGGAAGAGCGAGACAACTTCAGCTACACATGGTTATTTAAACCTACTCCATTCCTTTCATGTACACGGAACTTTAAAACACAATGTGCTATCACTTTTGTACTTTGAAACTCCCAAAAAGGTAAAATAGAAAATCTAAATAAAATGACAACCTCACTTCTCCCGTACCCGCCAAAAAGTCCTACACTATAGTTACTAGAAAGGGGTAAACTAATTTTTCTCGTCACTTGCTGCCTAGTATATAGTATATATAGTAAAATGTGAAAAACATTGGTTAGAAACAAAAAAAAAGAAATAGATTTGAATAAAAATGTATTCTGTTTCAGGGCCAATGTCTGCTGTCAGTGGGCGGTGATGTAGTATACATACCTAATTAGGTAATCGGCCATGACATATCTAAATTGAAAATTGACTGACACTTTTATGCATAAACTTAGTATATACTGGCGTATAGACGTACAAAGGGTGCGAGTGAGAGTGTAGTCTTTTATGATAGTAACGCGAGTAGGAAAGGGACAGCAAACGAGACGCTATTGTAACCCTTTTGAATGACAGGTCGTCACCAGCCGTCACGTTGTGGAGAACAACGTTGACTTGTTGACTTATTTTGATATTTTGCGTTGTTCCTGTTTTATTTCAAAGAAGTACTGTATTTTTCAATAACGGTTCATCCAATCATTTTATAGGTGACATTGACAAATTAAAAATCGTCACGCGTCAACGAGCTCTGTTCGTCTATACGCCAGTATATACTAATTTTATACTTTTATGTATGAGAAGTAATTTTGTACTACCTACGCTTAGTCGTTATAAGGGACTGTTCATTTACTTAGTAAATACCTGTTCTGATTCTGTTTCATAAGGACTTGATTTTCAAGTTGCAATTTCTGTAGCTCTTTAAGTAATAGTAACTGTAATTTTAACTTATGTGCTCCAGAGTAGAAGGTAAAGATGAACACATTAATAATCACAAATAGAACACAACACAATGGACATATATTTGTGAAGATAGTATAGACACTTAAATGGAATATTATAACAATAATAACATTCACTAAACTGTAAAGCGCAATCAGTCACAGTAATAACGTTTGTATCGCAAACACAGTGTCAGACACAGTGTCTACACAGAGTTAACTGTTGACGTTGAACAGTACTCGATGTGAAAATATGTTTTTAATATTTATATATGTATGTGTGTATGTGTGTTTGTTTTTATAATAATATACATAGTAGGTATTTAAAATAGAAATGAAATATATGTATGTATGTTTGCTAGTATACATATATAATGAAACACTCACATCTACACTCTATATGATGAAAGTGAATGACCTACAGTATTTGAGTACAATACATACATACATATCTTCACGTTGTATTCCTAACGGGGGTAGTCAGAGAGGACGGAGCATCAAGCGTCGCGATCCTTTCATATTTCTTAAATATTTCTTTCACTTCCTCAAATCTCATCATTCTCCTCACACATTTGGGTATAATAGGTAATCGAAATCGGATCGGAATCGGATAAATATTTATTTTCCCATTTCTGAACGTAAGATAATTTTTCTTACTCTAATATCCCCTCCATTTAAAACAAAATATTATGTAATATTTAAGATACGAAAACCAGATTCTGTTTTACTCCTAACCATTTAAGTAATAAATGAACAGTCTCTAAGGCTATAGGTGTAACCTATGTCATAAAGAATGAAATTCAAAATGGCGTCTAATGTTGCTCTCTTTCGCTCGTACATTATTGACATTACGATTCTATTATATGATGAATGTTGATCTCACATTTATTCAAATGTAAATTTGATGATGAATTTATTTTGCTCTCGGTATTATACATGAGCTAAGTACATGTTGCAATTTTAAATTTCAATCTGACGTAGGCTATTTTGTTTTAAAAAGTCTGTGGAACGTTTTTCTAGTTACATAAGTTGAGTTCAATTATATAAATGAATTGAGAGACTGTTGTAATTAATAAATTTTTCGATTTAGTATTGTTAGAATGCTTCAAATTTCACATCATGATCATAGATGTAACATATTGCAGCAATAGACTCCCATCAGATTTGAAATTGTTTTCTTTGATGGTGATGATATAGAAGAGTCGAGGAACAAAAGGATACCTGACTTCTTGGACAATCCTCGGGTTATATGGAGCTTTGTCGACTACAACACTGAGCTGCTGTCCTCGGTGTATCAGGAGAGCTCCAAGATCTGAAACTCATTAATACACCCCTTCAGCACTCCTCAGCAAGTCTCAGGGGAAATTTTCTAAAGGACCCCGCTTCTTAATGGTCTGAAGGTCATACATATCAGGTTGCTATCTACTAAAACTACCTGGGTAGAAGCCCTCAATGCGTGATGAGGGCCTAGGATCTACGACGGAACTCTTTTGTCCCCTAAACATTTTCCCTGTGTATATGTGTCAGATAGAGCTTCTATTCCTTCCAGATACTCTCGCAGCACTTTTACATCAGTATAGACTGATCAAGATCACTTGATCGCCGTCAATGCCGAAGCACTCCTAAAGATTATAGTCACCCTCCCAACAAGAAAAGTAAATTATACCCCTATTCTTCTAGTCACATGTTACAGGTACATCCTGTTCTGACAGTTATTTGATACCATTTGTATTAAGTACTCAAATTTTCTCTTGGCGAGTAAAACGTACTTTGGGAGTAGGTGTACTTATACCTTGTTACAATTATGATCATGATATATCGATAAAAATTACAATCGATGTTGTTAGCGTTAACATTAAATTGTTTTTTCATGTTAAATATAGGTAGGTAAATGTTTTGAATTGTTTTTCAGTCATTAATACCTGTTTGTTATTGACGTTTGAAATATATTTTAAATATTGATAATGTAATTGAAATCGAAACGTTTATTGCATGACATTTTAAACACTTGTGACAGTATGTGTATAAATTATATGTCGCGTCTATCGAAAATGTCTGTAGACTTATTCATCACTAGTCTAGTAGTAGTATTCATATGGAAACTGCTTCACTAATGTCTACACATAGTTTCGAACGGTATGTTTTTTCTTTATGTCCTACTTTTAATATTTAATATAATAAGACACCCGATTCTATTTATTATGTATATATATTCAAAGCTCAAAATAGCATTATGTTACCTTAAGTATATTCAAGAAGCTTTGCCATTGTCTCCGGGACCATTTTATTTTTTTTAAATCGTCGACTACGATCAGTCCAATGTTAATCGATACGAGGCACGTATATAAAAATCCCCTAAAATTACAATACTCTAAATCAGCCATTCCCAAAGTGGGCGATAACGCCCCGTTGTGGGCGCTGCAGGCCTAAAGGGGGCCGGTAAGAGACCCAGAAAAAAATGGGGGCGTTGTGTAGAGGCCTGGGGAGTGATTTGTGATTCATTTAGCTAGGAGGCATCTTAGACAACGACTGCATGAGCTCTCGACTCAGTAGACAAAATAAGTTTGGGAACCAGTGCTCTAAATCACCGAGCTTACAAGATATTTGTTAGTAAAAATCGATTTTTAATGCAAATTATATCGACTCAAATAGCATATTTTTATTCTCAAATATCTCATAAACCTGGCACTTTAGGATATTATAATTTTTAGGGATTGTTTGTATATGGGACCGCTAAAACATTGCTCTGATCACGATTCACTGCTTTAATAGAAAGAAATTTTAATGTGTGTAGAACCATTACGCCATTCTCCTAAGTCAAAGATTCGAAATCCTTCGTGAATTTCGTCAAAACAATTTTGGCTTTCATGACAGATTTCTAGAACAAATTCCCGCAAAGTTAATTTAATATTGTATAACTCAATCTCCTCATTCTCAATCATATATTGAGTGAGAATTCGAGATACCCAGTCTGTAAAGATTAAACATAACTTTACGAAGATCGACTAATCGTCCTTGTAGCAGTGCAAGCAAACAGCAGTTCAAGAAATGATTATTTCGGAAACACCTTCAATTTACATCCGTAGCGCCATGACAAACTTTATAGAACCCTTAATTTCATGCAAACGAAAATGACAAATAATGTTTTTAACAAAGAAATTGGAAGCATATGGAAAGGTCCAATTTTGGAAGTTCAACTTGTACAATTGCATTAAAAATCTGGTTCTTTTTTCTAGTTTTAATGCCGTATCGTTATAAAACTGTTTAACATTCACCTGTTCTCATATAATTAAAAATTTCAGATATATTGTCATTTGTGAATTTTGGCGTCCAACCCAGTCGTAATCCTTGGATGGATTCCACCCAAGTTTGGGCCTTCTAATGTTACGTTTTTCGATTTTTATATACTGTTCATACAGTTAGCATATAATGTGGTGCTATGTATATATTATGTAGTTATGTATATACAGGCTGTAATAAAATTGTGCGATAAACAAAATTATTTTGAATTTTTGGTATTTGTTTAGGAATCTGTCTTTCCAGCTATTATTTTACGAATTTTTATAACAACCTTAAACATTACATGTAACGGAATTAACTTGGAAGCTTATACGCCCCGACTAAGTGTACGTCCATACGGTTTATATGCGTGTGTATCAACTCGTGTGAATATAATTTTACTTTAATTCAATGGAATTATTAAAAAACCTAATACACATATACTTGAACTGAATTTAGTTATTTATTCTGAACAGTAGTAATTTCATAATGGGTTTAACCGTTTTAATATGTACTTTAAGGCCTTTTTTGTCCCTAATATATATTGAATACCTCTACATATATACCGAATATATATTATACCTTCTTTATCACGAAGTTTCGGGTTGCACCAATCGTGGTCACGGGCAGACTGATAAAGTGATGAGATTAAGTGTCGTCTTTGCTTCTTCTTTGTCTTTTTGATTTTGGTTTGATGGCAACTACCCTCGCTTAGTAATCACCATATTACTGTTTATTTTTAATATCGTCAGTACATTAGCCTTATTGCAGATATTAATTCGATACAAACCTGGCTTTTATAATTGTAAGCGATTTATACACAAATCGAATTAAAAACACGTATGTTAAATTGAAATATAATTATTTTTCGTGATATTCCATAACTTTATTCCTAGTGTGTAATATTTGACTACAATAAATACGGAATTTTATATGTCCTTATTAGTACTATTATGATAAAAATGACTCGGCTAATTTCGTTATGGAAAATCGACCGCTAATTTTCTCAGCTTGTTACAGCCTGTATATGCTTTAAATAATTATCATAAATGAAAGATAAATGCATGATAGTCGTTAGTACCTACACGATTTGAATGTCTTTTATGTATTTTGTCTATATATTTATGTGTCATAGTGTCATAGAGTAAATAAAATTGTAAAAATCAAAATCACTTGTTTCAATTAAGTCGATGGTTAACATTTCAATTAGCTTATATGGGACGTTCTTTTTTTCTACCGTCAATCTGAGTGTTGAATTTTTAGATTTATTAAAAAAATGCCTGTCTTTACTGAAATACACACATACATACATATCTTCACGCTGTATCCCTAACGAGATAGTCAGAGAGGAGGGAGCGCTAAGCGTTGCGGTCCTTACTTCTTTCCTCAAATGTCAACATTCCCCTCACATATTTTCGCCTAGGTATGCGAGTGCTTTTGACATTTCCGTCGGCTACCACTGGCTATTTGATCTTCATAAGTCAGCCTTGGTTTTCCTTGGCTTCTTTTACCACTCACTTTTGCTCTGTAGATTTTCTTCGTCAGTCTTTCATCATTCATTATTTCCATGTGCCCGAACCATCTTAGCATTCCTTTCTTCAATTTTACAATAACACTGTCGTGCAACCCTGTCACACTGCGTACCTCTTTATTGCTTATTTTCTCCACAACAGTGACACCGCACATATTTCTAAGAGATCGCATTTTTACTGCATTTATTTTACTTTCACTCGATTTCGGGCATGTGCCTGCACATGCTCACTACCGTACAATAAAGTTGGCACCAACACCGCATTGTGTATGGCCGTTTCGGCTGAATTAGATATATTCACACCACTAAAATATGTTTTTATTACCTAATTGTCGTAGATTCCAAAAACGAATTGTGCATCGAAATTTTATTTGTATTTTTTCCAAATGTCAAGTTTTGTCGGAACTGTAACAAAAAATGAACACCTCTGTTACAAAAATGTTATAATAAATTATAATGCGAAATCAAATCTTCATTTTTTTGTTTTTATGCTTAACTAAATAATACAAACACTTATTTTTATTTACCTCATTACGGCGGAATTCTGATTATAAACTTAAAAAAGTAATTTAAAAAATTAAACCGCCTTCAAAAGAAAAACTGAAAAGTACAAAATAACTATTCTTTACTTATCAAAACTCAAGTACAATTAAAATAACTTTATAAATACGATACACATACTTAAATAATTAAATTTGACAGTTACTGAAGTCGGTGCCAAGCCTACCAAACTAATAGACTTTCTGTTGTTGCACATTGATTTGGCACCGACTTCTAGAACCGACTTGAGGATAACTGTCAAATTTAATTACATAGATTTACATTAGTAAAGTAATTAATCTGTGATATAGATATGTGTATCGTATTTAAAAAGCTATTTTAATTGTACTTGAGTTTTACTTAGTAAAGGGATAGTTATTTCGTAATTTTCAGTGGTTTTTTTTTGAAGGCGGTTTAATTTTTTAATTTACTTTTTTATTTCTTAATTTTTTTTGTTTCAGTTAACTTTAACTGCATGCAAATACTAAAAAACTACTGATCCGGTTTTGATGAAACTTGTAGTTATCTCTAAGTTGAATTATATCTAGTCCAAAAAAAAAGAATTTTTGTAATCCGACTTATAGTTTTTGAGATATGCGCGGACAAGCATACAAACATACATACACATGAAATTTGGCACACGTGTTTAGAAGCTGGTATAGACTAACATATATAAAAAATGCAATACATACATATGGATCGAATTGATAACCTCCTTTTTTTGAAGTTGGTAAAATGTGTTACTTATTGTCACTTTGTCGCATAGTTCTTGTCAAGACAACAAACTTCAAAATGTTGTAAAAGTTTCAAACAAATTTCAAAATGTTGTATTAATGAAAATAGGATTAAACATCGGTTAACACCTTCTGTATTTGGTATTTAATAGATGAATAGTTTATTTCATTGAATGTTTCAAATACGTGGAATGGTTACCCGACTTTAACGTTTATTTATATGGGAGACAAATTTCACATAATGATAGATTATAATCGGACGAAACGAAGTTAAAATAAAATGTAAATAAATAAAATGTCTTTTACAATACAAGTTTAGGTATTTTCTGTTTGTAAAACCATTCTTTGGTCGAAATAAAATCAGTCTAATCATCACTTCAGCTGAGCTACTTTTAAATACTTCTATTGGCTGTTCAAATTCGTAAAGTGTACTACGAAGTGTACTTGACTTTTTCCGGGTCCATTTCATGTTTTTTACGACAACGTCGTTGTCTTTCTACCGCAAACAATGGCATTTTTCAGTTCACGTCCTAATGTTTATAGCTTAAATAAATAATATAATTAATGATGTAATGACTAACATACAAAAAAATCAGTTATTGTGAAAATCAATCAAAGCTCAAAATTTCATACAAATATTACAACCCCAAAATTTTGAGTTTTGATTGATTTTCACAATAACTGATTTTTTTTCATCACTCCACACTTTTCGTAACAGAGGTGTAAAACAGCAGCGTTCGATGTGAATAATGATTACTTTTTCATCACTTTTCACTTACTTTTCACTTACAAAAATAATCATTCATCACAGACAAAAGAGACAAGCCATTATCTATAATAATAATAATATACTCAGACATTTCACACAGCGCCATCTAGTCCCAAAGTAAGCAGCGCAGCGCTTGTGTTACTGCAGCCTTTCCCAAAGTGGGCGATAACGCCCCCTTGTGGGCGCTGCAGGCCTAAAGGGGGGCGGTAAGAGACCCAGAAAAAAAATGGGGGCGTTGTGTAGAGGCCTGGGAGGTGATTTGTAATTTCATTTAGCTAGGAGGCATCTTAGACAACGACTGCATGACTCAAAGTGGGCAGTAGACAAAATAAGTTTGGGAACCTAGATGTTATGGGTACTAGACAACTGATATACTACTTATATACTTTTATTTTGTAAATGGTGTTTATGTATAATATGTATTATATTATACATAAACACCCAGATTCGGGGCGGGAATCGAATCCTATGGAAAAGAGGAACGTCCTATAGATGTTGTTGTGGAATCATGGAAGTAGGCAGGTCATGATACATATCGTAAAACGCCAATATTTCAAGAGATAACCTATTGATTATCCAGTTGCCATAATAGAGCAAAAGCCCGTGTATTTTTTCATTTGACTTCTTACTACTGAAACAATTTTCTCCTATAGCCCTAATAAACAATAAAATTTTAATGAAATATCGTGAATTAAATGAAATTTAAAAAACAAGTTCATGAAACCCCAAAACATTGTTTATTAATTTATTAAATTTACTTTTTATTGCTTGACATGAAAATTATACTGAATAATTTTTTGAAAATTTATTTTTAGTCAAATATCTATATAATTTTCCGATAAATCCAAAAAAAAACTATTTCACTTGCATCCTTGTATGTATGTACATTGGCTCGCGCTCGCACCTACGGCAGACTATAAACTTGTCTGGCAAGATGTAAAAACTATAGAAACTGTCTGGCTACTAATAAAACACCTGATAATTCCTCGAGTATATATAAAATTCAGCTTGTATATTATGACATAAGTATAATTACAATTTATTAATGTTTGAGGGTGTCCGGCGGGGGGTTGCCACGATACTAAATGTCTGGCAAAGGAGGACGTGATTTCTAATATTATCTCGAAGGAAATATAAAAAAAATTAAACTTTATACTTATCTTTGACGATTTTGAGGAGTAGATAATTTTATACACCTTTGTTACCTGTTACCTACCAAAGCCACGATGATCCAAACTTCATAGTCGCTGATCGTTCCTATACCTGTAATTTTAAGGCGACGCATGGATAAATAATAATTTAATCTAAAATAGAACTTCTGCTCTATGCAAACGTGCGCGCGCTATAGCTTACGGAATATACGAAAAATCACTTTCGTTTATTTTAAAAACTATAATATTAATTATTTTTGGTATTAATCAAAAATTCCAACTGTAATTTTGAAGAATATGTTTAGATTAAACTGTATAGAAAATTTAGAAATATACATCGGTCCCATTATTTCGAAAAATGTAAAATCTCTGTCTTTTAAAGAGGTTTCTTAGATGTTTTGTTTTGTGTTATAAAAGTTAACCAATCGTGTTTCTCGACTGGCAAAATAAAGTCAATGAAATTAAGAATGAGGTAACCAAATAAATATCACTTTCATACGTTGTGGAGTCGCTTAGAAAAATTGCGATCCCTGCCGTCAACATTTCCAATACGTTGCCTTAAGGCCTAATAATATTTTGCTTGGAAAATTGTACACAAAACAAATGAAGAAAATTGTGAAGAAAAGTAGTAAGTAATGTTACATTCTCTTTGAAGAAAAAGATAATTAGGTCACATCAAGCCTACAAATATAAAATGTAATCTGCACTGTTGTAAACCATGTATTTTTAATACCTAGTTTGTTAATTTTACGTAAAAGATTAAAGTAAATATGTATTTCTTTAAGTTTTGTCTGATATATATTATAACGTATAATAGCAATGATGTTGTAATATGTTATAATTCAAAAGAGGTAGATAGGTTACCTTAGTACTAATCCAAGTAAAATATTGTCCCAGTTACAACGTTACAAACTGAGACGAATATACATTGCACTGCGTCGCTATGCAATGTAAAACTTAATTGCATTTCAAACTAACAAATCACATAGTTCTCTAAATCATTGTGATTGGTCAATTTCAAAGTCTTACTACATTTTAAGCGAATCCGTGACTATTTCATTGAATATTAGTAATTACAACATAATTAATTAATTAATAAAATTAGTAAAGAAATTTATTTAAAAACATCGCCAACATTTCTTAATTATAAATTTCAAAATGATGAAAATGAAACAACTACTTTCATATAAAATGGATATTATTTTTTATTACGCATTTACTGTGAAAGAAAAATGTAGCAATTATTATTTCTAATTACCTTCAAATAAATTTAATTCATTTCTTTTGCCTTTTTGATATTTTTTTTCCATTTTGAGTTATTTTTATGCATAGAACGAAGTCGGACATTTAATTGTACTTTTATATTATTGCTTTTAACAAATGTAAACGATGATTAAAACTGGGTGGCTGCGTCATCACATGATCGTGTATATTATCAAAAACGTTTGGATTATTAAAAGATTTTAGAATTTTGAATGCGCAATAGGCATTGCATGACATTGTTGGTTATGTAGCATTACTTTTCACATTCTTTGACCAAGTCCGGGCTGGCTAATTAGCAAAGTTTTGGGGTGCCACTTTTCGAGTGCATGTAACTCATCTACCTCTTTTTTAAAGTAACAACATTCAATATAACATCATTGTATAATAGTCTTTACCTTATCTTATTATTATTATTCACAAACGTCGGAAACTTTCCGTGGCGGAAAAGCCCGATCGTCGGAAAGCATAAATTCAATCCGACGGCTTGGAATTGTGAATACGACTATATATAATATAATACATGATATCTATATATATAATGAAGTTATGTTTCCTTTGTGCGTCAATCACGTTAAAACTACTGAACGGATCGATATGGGACCACGACCATTCGATGCAGAATCGTTTGTAGATCGTTTAAGCCTATTTATTTTTTCAATATTATAGACCCTTCACCATTTTTCAAACAATATTGTACTATTACGTACAAAATTTTCACTTACGCCCAGCGGAGCGGGCGGGAAACGGCTTGTATATTTATAGTATAAATATTGTTCGATATTAGTAAATTGATATGACAACACCAGAATGACATTTATCATCGATATTGTTGAGTGTGGCTTTGTGCCTATTAATTAAATAAACTCATTTTATATAAATAAACAGTGTCGTTTATTTCCTGCCTGTAACAACTGATATTAATTTAAAAAGTTTTGGTTAAATAAATTAATTGTTTAACCGATAATCCGTGAATTATATAATACTAATATGTGGTTACAATGGTTGTCAAAGAACAAGTTATACTACAAGCACTACGAGGCACACTTATATCTGTTAAAGGAGCGTTGACTATAAGACAATGTAACACAAATTATCGTGAACTTAAAGGCGAATGGATAACTTTAAAAAAAAATTAGGCTATCCATCTCTAGGAGAACCTTTTCTGGATGTTCCTGGTTTTAAGGTAATGTAGCATAGGACTCCTCATTGCTACACAGGAAGCCGGTAGTGGCAGGAGGCCGCTTTAAGCCCCTGCCATCTCAATATGTCATATTTAAGTTGTCATGTATGGGTTTAATGTAAAATGGTAATAATTTTTTTTATAAAACTTAATATGTACTAATGCATAATTACATATGACTACCCCGTTGAGGATACGGCGTGAAGATATGTATGTATATATGTATGTATAATTACATATCTAAATTTCTTCTAAATTCTTTATTTATTGTCGCTACACGACAAGACCAACAAATAATATAGGAACTGTAGGAGTGTAGTTTGTGAACAGTTTTCCAAAAAAAATTATATTTCGCCCTTCTGAAAAGTTACATATAAGATTTAATCCACTAAGGTTTATCGATTTTTCTCAAAATGTATCAAGTCTGGGTTGAATCGATATAATTACCAACTCCTTATGATACATTTGAAGTCCTGCATGCTAACATTCTATGACCAAAGTTATTTACGATCTTGAACTTATACGGTTGTGACGATTTTACGAGTTATCTAATTATTATTGGAACGCGTGCCCACATCTTTGTCAAGGCGTCGTTATCGCATTATGTTACGTACTTACAAAACCCATACGTATTAATATTGTAGCGTTCTTCTAGTACAAGTACCTTATCATCTTTTGTTAAGCAAAAGTTTTTCTGAATGCACGAAAAAGAAATTTAAACCTTTATATTATTGTTTTTATATGTAGGTCTGATTATTTACATTTAAAAAAACGCAATTTCTATCATAGATATAACAGGTTAGAGGATGACTTACTTCAAAATACGTTTGGTCTCCCAAATTGGAGATAGAGAGAAATACTCGTAGAATTAAAGCTGGGACAAAGACAGAGGTACAGACTAAGAAATTTCGAATGACGTCTTCATTACTTAACTCATCATTTCAATATTTTAAGGTAAATATTTAATGTCGATAACACGAATAAAAATCTCTGAGCTGTCATAAATATGTATTTATTTATTTAAAACATCGTAATAATTAATATTAAATAATCTTACCCACCAAATGAAATGCGACAAAATGACAACAATATTATTTAATTACAGCACTTACGAACTATAATACTTTAGCATTAAGTACATTTCATTATTAAGACTAACATTTATTTATTAATTAAATTTGGAGAGAGAGGTTCAAGACGTCCGTTCTTCATGACATCACGCATTACATATTATTGACATTTGACACTTTTTTTTATAATTTTCGCAGCGTTCGGATACCTTAAACAGATTATATCTAACAATAAAACGTATCTTACATTGAAGGAACTTTATTATTTTATAATGTTTTGGACGAACTAAATATACATTGAATACGAGATAGGAACAAAATAATTTGTGTAAAAGGTAAAAAATTATGTTAAATTTCAATCCTTGTTGGCGCGTTTGCGGTGCTGGTCAGTTGCGTTTACGCTGCGTGGGCGGCGGTCGCGTCAGCGTCGGCGGCCGAAGCGGAGGAACGAGTGTACGACGTCTTGTCGTTTCATGCCAGTGTCTAACAGTTGAGGGTAGTCGCGAACCAATGCTGTCAACAAAAATTATAGATAAATTCGAATAAAGTAGGTATCTTTTAAAGATCACTTTTTAAATCACTTCTAACCTTTCTCGATTCTCTCGCAATGTTAATCATCGCGAATTCTGCGCAGAAGTTGTTGGTGCGAAAATATTTTCATAGTTGCGTAAGTGCTATACAGTCTACAAACGTTATGAGAGAGATGGCATGAGTTATTGTTGGTAGGTATGTAATATACAAATTTTAGTACACAATTTGCACCTGTTTTATTTCTGGTATGAATATTATTAAATGTTAAGTAACATTAAGTTTGTTAACTCTCAATATCGAGAAAACGAAAATAATTCGTTTTTCTCCTACCAAACATCCAAAACCGCCCCTACAATCTAATATCCTGAGGGCACACACCTGTTCTGCGTATGATGACACATGTGACTGTCTGACGTTGACTATGGTTCCTTTCGTAAAGTACCTAGGAGTGTATTTGGATGAGAGCCTAGACTGGCATAAGCAAATAGAAATGCTTTGTGTACGGATCAGAAAACTTATATACATATTCAAAAATCTAAGGAATTCTGCTGACTTCGCGACAATTCGTCTGGTGTATCTGGCGTTGTGCGAGTCGGTTTTAGCTTATTGTATACCCATATGGGGTGGAACCCATAAGACCACATTCATTCGTCTTGAAAGAGCTCAGAGGACGATTCTTAAGGTCATGTTGCTAAAACCTAGACTATCCTACTACCGAATTATACAATGAATCTGGTTTACTGACTGTTCGCCAATTGTATATTTTACGTGCAATATCACGACGTCATTCCTTGTTACCTTTTGACTCACAAAAACTTAACAAACGAAAAAATCATCTCATTTGTCCCCCCTTCTCATGTAGAACAGAGCTCGCAAAAAGACAGTTTATGAATAAAAGTAGGACATTATATAATAGAATAAATAAAATCCTATCTATTTATGAACTAAATAAATATAAACTCAAACGTGAATTGCAAGGCTGGTTACGGACCTTAGACTATAATAAAACTGAAAGTCTTCTTGTTGATGCTGTCTAGTTATTGGACAATATCGTTAGAGGGATTGCGCGATGTCGAGATCATCTATTATATTCTAGTTGGTGAATACGATACTGTCTGCTTCTAGTTTTACTTTGACGTGCATAGCTTGCGTAAATAATACCATATTGAAATTGTAGTTCACAGTAAATAATGTAAAGACACTTGTAACTGTATTGTGTTTATGACATCTAGACAGAACGACAATTTCCCAAGACACAGGGAATTACCCTAGTTTGGGAAAGAGGAGTTCGTCCCTTGTTCAAAATTGCATTAAACTGCAAATTTACTATGTGACTGATATATACATACATATCCTCACGCTGTATCCCTTATGTACCTAAATTGTAATGTGTGCCTATTATACATAAATAAATTTATTATTATTATTATTATATTTATTATTATTATTATACACAAGTACTTACATTTGTAAGATATATAGAGAATTTCAATAAGAAAGTTTCGCTTTATGAAATCTTTTCCGCCCAAAAACGACTTCTGGCGGTTAGGTTAGAAGTTTATGGCGATCTCTTCGCTACGCTTAACTATCTCCTTAAACTTCGATGTTAAGATTTTTTTTACAATTCTGGCTACATAAAGAAATTCCTTGTCTAGTCAAAAACTTCCGCAAATTCTTAGATATTCCTTATTCGACCATTAAACATCGTGTTCACCCTTTATTTAATAGTTCATTTGATCCTTTGATCTATTTTCCTAGAATTTTATTAAATTTTGGTATTGAGAAAAATTTTCCAGGTGCCGATAAAATTTTTAATAGCATTATTTCTCAAAAATGGAATAATTGGACTACTATATTTACTGACACTTCTAAAATATCAGAAAGTAGTAACGTAGGAGCTGCGGTTTGGATACCAAAATACAAAATTATCCTGAGTTATAAATGCCCTCCAATTTCTTCCATATATACTGGAGAATCAATCGCTCTTCTAGAGGCCGTATCCTTTGTACTATCTCATAATTTAAATAATTCATTAATATTTCCAGACTCTTTCAGCTGTTTACAAGACATTCTTAAACCCCCCTTTCGTTCTAAATCTAACTTTACACTAATTCTAAAAATAAAAGAACTATTATACCGTTGCCATGTACAAAAAATTGAAGTAATAATAGCATGGATCCCTAGCCACACCAATATTAAAGGTAATGAAGCTGCGGATACATACGCTAAACAAGCTATTATATATTGGTTGCACTGACAACTTTAAATATGTTGCTCAAGATTTACATGCTTTAGCTAAATCATATTTAAACAAAAATTGGTCTGATATTTGGGAAAAATCCAGACAAATCAAAGGAAAACATTATGGTTCGATTCAACCAACTATTCCGATAAAGCCTTGGTTTTTTAACTTTAAAAATTATGATAAATATGTCACCACAACAATAATCCGTTTACGATTAGGTCATACATGTTCTCCAGTTTTCTATCCTCAACGGATAGAAGCCAAAAAAAAAATAATAAATGAAAAAATAAATGAATAGTTAAAAAAAAAAAGATTGTTTTAACTATTCAAAAGTCTTCTATCAAATGACGAATTCCATAACTGATACCTCAGTCAGTAAGTCATTAAGTATAAATACACGTAAGCAGTAGTTCTTGTAAAGTCCTTCCAATAACATTATATACATTCAGGTGATTTTCTATGAAATTTCACTTCTGTCGAGGGACCTGCGACCATTGAATTATACGTTACACTAGAATAGTATAATAAGGGTAGCTTGTACGAAACATTTAAACTCGATTTAAGGAACTGACATTTCGCTTGCACCAAGTATTAAATAACTGGTGCAAACGAGATGTCAAATCTTTAAATCTAGTTTAAATACTTGGTGCAAGTCACCCTACAACAACCATGGCGCTACGCGCTGGCAGAGCGGGACGCGGGAATTGCTGCTTCGCCGTTAGTAAGGTGAGACAGTACTATCGTGTCGTCGCTCCGAATGGACAAGACCTGCTCACGACTTTTTAATATTATGTGTAATAAAATAAATTTAATTCATTAAACATCCATTTTAAATGTATATTTTACAGTCTAAAATAAAAGCGAGCGTCAATTTTTTAACTACTTATGATAAAAGTAATACACAAATATTTTAAATATGAAATGAAGTAAACTGTCCTACGTTGTTCGCTGCATAAATGTCGAATTGTAAGTGAGCCAGGTGTGGGCCCTCAGCCTCAGTTGAGTGGTACATAGCGATTGTTTCGAACACTCCATCTAGTACTACATAGACATCGTCGCCTGCGATCAATACTCTCTTTTTAATCGGTCGGTTAATAGAACAATATTTAACTACCTTGATACTCAGGCACTTGTTCGCCGGCTGCCTCCGCGTATAATTCCAAGAATGTATTGAGCGCCTGACAGAAGCGCGCGGCGCGCGGGTCGTCCTCCGCAGCGCCCGCGCACAGCTGCGCCGGCGCACACATGGCGCTAGTCACGCACCACGCCACCACAACACACAGCAACACCACACGACACGACTCGATACTGGAAAACAGTCCATGGTTTGAGTCACAGATTAAATATTTGTAGCAAGCTACAGATGCGAAAGTCACTTTGCTGTAATTGCTACGTATTTCGTTTTGGCGCTACTATCGCCTTTTTTTGACAACCGATACATGGGTGCCAATACTTTTTGTGTCTTTATGTATCCTAGTCCTAGCGATGTCCTAGTGATTCCTAAAAACTACCAACACAACGCTTTAGGGGATTATTTACATCAAATAACTGAAGAGAATACGCGTTTCAAGATACTCAACTCAAGCATGAAAGCAAAGAAAACACAAGGTAAACTAAAACAACACAAAAGCAGCCAGAATCAGAGTATGAGTCAGACTGACAGCACACTGACGAGTAATTGACTTTTAGGGCGGATAGTCAAGACGGCAGAAGCGATTTCAGCGCCAATTCAACTCGTTCGGAACTAAAATAACTGTCACAGACCTGAGGCTGCAGTCCTGACATAGCGATTATTTTCGTAAACTACCGATCGATAACAATAACGAAAAAAATCGCTTGCCGTAACGATAAGCTCGTGCTTACCGTTACGGCAAAGAACACTCGCACTTTGACAGCTCGCAAAGAACACTTTGTGAACTGTCAAATTTGATCGTAAAAACATTATCAGCAATCGTAAAGTTGACAGATTCGATATGATTCCAATCACAATCGATAATTTTAATGTAGAGACTTTCAAAAATCGTTAAAAATTAATCGTTATGACTTATCAACCGAAATCGGTCGTAAAGTGATCGCTTTCTATGTCGAGACTGCAGGTTATTCACAAACGTCGGAAACCTTCCGTGGCGGAAAGACTCGGTCGGCGGAAAGCATAAATTCAATCCGACGGCTTGGATTTATGAATACGACTATATATAATATAATAATAATATTCACAAATCCGAAATCGTATTACATTTATATATAAATGTAATACGATTTCGGATTTGTGAATAGCGTATAGACATAATAATCGAAATGTTTCCTGTCGGATACGGAAAGTTGAGTTTCTGACGTTTGTGAATAACCCGCTGGTTTGAATTATAAGAAAATCGCATATTATGTTGGCATGGAGGTTAGTCCTTCTGCCGATCAAGCCAAACATCTTGGGATCGATTGCCGGCCAAGTTGATTTAGGAAACAAATTTTTCCAAATTGTTTTGAAGTTTTGGTGCCAAAGGATTATATCCCTGGACTCTGTGTACCCCATAGTAGAGATTAATTTGGGGACATAGAGCCGGTACATTTGTCTAAGGATTTTTTTATTAAATTAATTTTGTACAAATATCTCATTTCGTAAAGTTTCTACATCGATAAACAGGGTACATAAGCATAAAACTATAAAATTTTATCTAATCTCATAACTCATAACGTATAGGCACGTATTTTCCACGTGAGTTCAAACTAACTCCGACATTTTATTCCGTACTGACTAAACTAAAAGTTCATCTATGCGGAAGAAGGGACCAAAATACATAAGAATACAATTAGCAATTTATGGACTTCCAAGCAAAAACGGGTCCAAGTTGTGGCAAGGCAAGAGCGGTTGCGAAATTACAACAAAAACTGTTTCGAGTTGACCAACTATGTCGGAAGAAAAGGAGAATGATGTACTTCTTTGCTCCATTACTTATAGCATAATGGATTTGTGATAAATTCCTAAAATCTTACTAAGTAGCACCGAATCATTCGATTCGGTGCTGATTAGCTGACCGAATCCTATATCTGATATATCCTGAGGATGTTTCGTTGAAAAGCGAAACACGTGTCGATTGGTGATTTTTGGAGTTTGAGCGGAAAATATCTAAAGATTTTAGGAATTTATCACATGAAATGGATTTCCGCAAAGTAACACCTGAGTCTATATAATATAATAATGGATTTGTTTGATAAATGACGTCAAGCAACACAAGATGGGTGATCCAGAATTAATACACTTCTTCCAGTATGTTTTTTAAATTAGCAAACAAATCTGTTTGCTTGAGACCACGGCCGATGCAACTCGGTCGAAACGTTAAGCCAAAATAAAGGTAATCGCGTAATTTTCCGTTTATAAGATATTTTAACTGTAACGCTACAGTTTAAATGCTTATGAAACGTATTTTATAGTTAGTTTTATACAAATGAAGTGAATATTCTTTCACAAATAGAAATTACGTCGATGTGCGAAATCAATGTTTTTAAACTAATTTCATTATTTACAGATAGTTATTTACAACATGTAACAATATGTTTAAAATTTTTACAAACTTAATTTAATTGAATAAAAAAGTTAATATGCTCACGAATTTTGGCATTTTGGGGCCCCGGTCTCGTGCCCCATGGAATTAAAGATGGAACAACATATCGGTATAATTTATTTCAAAGTACAATTTATTGTATTTTAAATATACAGTTTTCGTTGCAATTTACTATTTCTGATTTTCTTATCCTTTCCTATCCTATTCTATCTACGTTATTATGTGAGTAATATTTGTATATTTATTCTCGCGTTCTCGAAAACTGCTCCAACGATTTCGATGAAGTTTACGATGTAAGGGTGTACGGAAGCGAAAAATCGATCTAGCTAGATCGCAATTCTGGGAAAATTTTCACTCCGTCTTTTCACACATTAAAACTTGGCCGCGAAATATGATTGACAATTTCGCAATAGAGTGTACCTTCTCAATAGCACAGCGGCTAGAGTGTGGGTATACCATGCCGAAGTGCGCAGGTTTGAATCTTACGATGTAGTCATACTTTCTTTTTGTTTTGTGTTACTTTTAATTAAGTACTATACTACTTTCAACCATTAATCATTGTAATCCTCAAAATTAATACTTTTCACAATATTTGTATTTACTTAAATCGTTTAAACAAAATAAAGAACAAGGATTAGTGATGAAAGATTGATGAAGAAAATCTACAGAACTTAATTCAGTGGTAGTAGAAGCCAAGGAAGACCAAGGCTGACTTACGAAGATCAAATGGCGTGTTAGCTGACGGAAATGTCAAAAGCACCCACACACCTATGCGAAAATGCGTGAGGAGAATGATGAAATTCGAGGAGGCGAAAGAAGTATGTAAGGACAGCGAAGCTTGGCGCTGCGTCCTCTCTGACTACACGCTAGGGATACAGCGTGAAGATATGTATCTATGTGTGTATGCGTTTAAACAAAAAACGAAAAAATTAATATCTAATTGTATTTTTAGGTTATATCAAATATTACGTTATACCGTTTCAATTTTTTTGTAGATTATAATTATATTGTAGCGTCATTAGATTGTTTTTCAAATTAGTACATTTATAAAGTTCTATTGCCAAATGCCAAAAACTAGATATAACTTTGTTATTTGGTGTCTTCGAGAAATGCAATGAAAAATCTTTTTTTACCGACGATAGAATGAATATTTTGCATACGTTATTTTATTCTACTCTAAACCCAACAAAGTACATAAGCAGATAAATTGAATTTTCTCCGTGAAACTTCATTGCGACTACGGAGCCCTTCTCTGTGCGTGATCTGACACGCACTTTTTGTGGAAGTGTGGAAATGGAAACATTTTAATTTTCAGCATTATATAATTTTTTTAATTTCCCATATTACCACACATACGTATCTTCAAGCTATATCCCTAACGGAGTAGTCAGAGAAGACGGAGCGCCAAGCGTCGCGGTCCTTACATACTTCTTTCGCTTCCTCAAATCTCATCATTCTCCTCACACATTTTCGCCTATATATGTGGGTGCTGGCCACTTGATATTCATAAGTCAGCCTCGGTTCTTTGGCTTTATTACCAATTTACCTATTATAAAGTGCTCCTAAACTTTTAACCTAATTTTACAAATTTTATAGTGCTTTCAAATTCATCAAATATATTTTTCTGATTATATTATTTCATAGGTACTTAGAGATGTTGCATGGTTGAAGCTAAATATATAACGTCGCCTCGCCTTTTAAATTCACTCAGCTTTCAACGTCACACGAGAAAGACAACTAACGAGCTTTGAAAATCACATTTCCTTTGTTGAAATCGACGTAATCGTTCTTTGATGTTTTAGTTCGGAAGTACAAAAATCGAAAGTAGAAACAAATCGGAAGTACTTTGACTAAATTATTTATTAGCAAAACTGGTCAAGTGCTAATTCGCTTTAGATAAGATATTATAATTTGGGTAGACCTTCATAATTTAGGTACGGCTTTACAATTTAGGTACCGCTTCATACTTGTTTTTATATAAAAAAAAAGTATGAAGCTGTACCGACCTTTTGGGAAATTTGGAAAGGAGGGGGAGGGGTGATGGGCCACCGGCACTCTCACTCACCGAACGAAACACAACAGCAATAGATGCTGTTATTTCACGCCGATATCTGTAAGAGGGTGGTATTTCACCGGCCGAGCCTATTCGTGCTGCAATGCAGCATGGCTCTACCACCTTTAATCTTTATACTTTATACTTACGCCTTTAAGCTTCATACTTTGGTAAGGTTTCATAATTTAGCAAGAATTAATGGAAGAGGAAATCAGGTGAAAGTAAGATAAATGCAGTGGAAATACGATTTCTTTGAAATATGTGAAATATTGTGGACAAAACAGGCAATGAAGAGATACGCAGTATGACAGGGTTGCACGCCAGTGTTATTGTAAAAATGAAGAAAAGAATGCTTAGATGGTTCGGCCACATAGAAAGAATGTGTGATGAAAGAAAATCTACAGAGCGACAGTGAGTGGTAGCAAAAACCAAGAAAACGAAAACATTTTTGGAAAATAAACAAATCCTGAAAGACTGTATTAGCAACCTTATAAAAAACTTTGTAATAATAGGTAATAGGTTAAACTTTATGTAGCTTCGATTAACATAATTAGAAAAAATAAGCCTAAAGGCCATCGCGTAACTTCTATTCACTGACAATGAATACCGATTTGACAATGTCAATCAGACACATTTTTAGTAGACCGTTTCCAGTAAAATTTCCGGTCAATGAATGCAGTGTGGGTTTCAGTAACGCTGAAGCCTTGGGCGAAATTTCTCTGGAACCTCTTTCGATCATATAAACTTTCTAGAACAGAAGGAAAAAAATTCTGCAGATGTACACAAAAAAAACATACCACAATTTTTAAAATGAAGGTTTAGCGCCCCTTATCTACCCTAACGCCACTATAAATTGAATGAATACATGTACTTTGGCTTCAAGCGAGAATTGAACTCAAAAAACTTAAACCGCCTACAAAAAAAAACTGTAAAGTACAAAATAACTATCCTTTCCTAATCAATACTTAAGTACAATAAAAATAACTTTATAAATACAATACAAATACTTATATAATTAAATTGGATAGTTACCTGAAGTCGGTATATACAAAGTCTACCAAAGTAATAAAATCTTTCTGTTGTTGCACATTGATTTGGCACCGACTTCAATATAACTGTCAAATTTAATTATATAGGTATGTGTATCGCATTTATAAAGTTATTTTTATGGTATTTTATTGACGCTTAGCGCACCGTCCTCTCTGACTACCCCGTAAGGGATACGGCGTGAAGATATGCATATGTATTTTTATTGTACTTGAGTTTTGATTAGTAAAATATAGTTATTTTCTACTTTTTAGTAAAAATACATACAGACGAACATAATAATAATAATAATGCGCCAGATAATACACACCAATCATCTGATCTCAAACTAGGGTATTCCCTGTACTATGAGAACCAGACGACGACTACTGGGGGCGTCTCCCAGTACACCCAGACCCGAGACAATCTAGAAAAGTTCGTTTACTAAATTGAACCGATCGGGAATCGAACCCGGAACCTTCCGCGCTTGGGTGCAACATATAAACCACTGCGTCATCGACGTCGTCATAGAACATGGAACCTCCACCTTTTTTTGAAGACGGAATTGAACTAAACGAAAAATAAGCCTCAAAACGTCGAAAACGAGTTAAAATTTGGAAAAATAATGAAAATGCATTTTATAACTCACAAGCCGTTTCCCGCCCGCTTCGCTGGGCGTAAGTGAAAATTTTGTACATAATAGTACATTTTTGTTTGAAAAATGGCGAAGGGTCTATGGAGTTCAAATATAAGTAGCCTATAACCATCTACAACTAATTCCGCGTCGAATGGTCATGGTCCCATGCCGATCGGTCCAGTAATTTTCAAGTTTATCACGGTCAAAGAAAAAAAACTTTCATTATATATAGATATAGTGTGTAAATTTTAATCATGAAAACATTACGCCGATTTTGATAAATTAAATATATTATAAATAATAGTAACGTAAAAGTTAGTACAAAAAAATCAGGTTCCTTACAGACGAATTCGCGTTCAAATACCAGTAGTATAATTTTATGAAAACCTATTCTGATCATTTTTATACCATCGTTTCGTACCCATCGTACCAAAAAAACTTGCTAAATTAACAAATAATAATTAAGAATTAGGTTCAAAATCTTTTTATTTTTCTGTTCCACGGAGTTATAACAGACGAACTTTATTACCCGTCTCTCCACGTCCAACTCACATCTTCCGTTCGTCAAAAACGCACTTCCCAGAATATTAATTCTTACTAGATGTTGTACGAGGGCTACTGTTTATGTATCCGGAACTGGCCAGTTACAGAACAATATTAAAAAAGTAATTATAACATTTAAAAATGGAAGTCTTTGGCTGAAGAATACAATTTGTTTCATGTAGCTGTCATTTGTTTATCCTTTGTGGCGTCATTTTGAAAATTGCGAGTCTTTAGTCGCTTGTTTTTTTGGTATAAATGGACATGTAGCTACAGTGCCACTAGAGGATCGTAAAACGGTTAATTCTGAATGGTACACGACCATTTGTTTGCCAGAAGTCTTTGAAGAAATAAGAAAGAACAACCGACAACGCAGAAGACTTCTTCATCATGACAATGCTAGCCACACATCGGCCGAAACAACTCGGTATTTGGAAGATCCAAAGATCGAATTAACGGGTCATCCGCCGTACAGCCCCGACTTGGCCCCCAACGACTTCTATTTATTCCCAACCGTGAAGAATAAATTACGTGGTCAACGTTTTCCGAGTCGTGAAGAGGCTGTTGATGGGTTCAAAATGCACGTTTTAAAGTTTGATGCACGTTTGAAAAAGTGCTACGAAAATTGGGTCCAACGCATGCAAAAGTGCATCGATCATCATGGTGAATATTTTGAAAAGCAACAAAACTATAATAAATGATATATGTTCTTTTCACTTTGTTATTCCGGATACATAAATAGCAGCCCTCGTATTAAGTGTTGAGTCCATACAAAAATCCCATAGTAGAAAAAAGTACTTTAAATTTTACCCCAACTTTCTAATTTTCCGGGCAGTTATTCCAATTTCTCTTTTATAAAAATTATACTCGGATTATTAAGACTGTGTAAAAAAAAAATCCAAATCGGTACAACCTCATCAAGGTTTGCGTTTACTAATAAACTACATTTAATTTTTATTCATACAGAAATTGATATTAATAAACGCTACTGAGAACTTGAAGCTACATAAGTACGCGACTCTCTCCGAGAGTTTCATATTTCCGCCGTTTTGCAGTCGATAGTTTGGGACCCTGGGGCCCTGAAGCTCATCGACTGATTTCTCATATTTGTAAGCGACTGATAGAGGCTTCGGGAGACTGTTAGGCTGGCAGCTTCTTCCGGCTACGAATCAGTTTGGCTATTCGAAGAGGTAATGCTACCAGTCTACTTAGTACCCTAAGCAATGACAGGTTTTTAAGCGACGACTGAGAAAGTTTATTATTTAAGATAATATTTAATTTTAAGATTGTAAATAATAACGTTTAGATATGTATGCATTGCTTTATATAATTAATTGTTGTATGTACTTAATATTAATTTGGAATATTTGGTACGTACTTCTATTATCGTCGGGCCTGGGAAGCTTACGTCAATATTTATGGGTTAGGGATAAAAATCCGATACCACGAAATACATAAGTGCCTAAACCAGGCGAAACGTGAAACTTATTGCTTTTTAGGAATCACAATAACAATTTGATACCCAAACATATGGATTGTTGTTTTTATTGTAGTTTCTTTTCTAAATATAAGTAGGTAACTGTAGGCGGATTCGTGCCCGGTGGCAAGTGCCACTGAGACCAAGCAGGTATTCATTTCAATAAAAGATACGTGATATAACGTATCATTGTAACAATAGAATAATAGTAGGATCATTACACAGAATGTTATAATTGAACGATCAAATCTTTGAAAATGAACGATTAACACAGAAATCTGACGCTGTTCCCAGACATGAAGATCTTTGCGAAGATACGAATAACTATGTTCGTAAAATATTTTCACAAATATTTAGTATACGATAACTGGCGTAGGTTTTTTAAAATATATTTAAAGCTTCAAACCGCAACATACTTGTAAAGATTTTTAATGAATTTTTAGTAAATATGATTTTGTTAAGGGGAATGATGAGATTTGAGGAAACGAAAGAAGTATGTAAGGACCGCGATACTTGGTGCTTCGTCCTCACTGACTAATCCCGTCAGGGATATAGCGTGAAGATATGTATGTATGGTACGTATGTACAATACAATACTCTTCATTGCACCAGTAAAATCTTATAATAAATAATCTACTAAGGATATAATAATAAACTAAGGATAACTAAGGATATAAGAATAAACTAAGGATAGTATAATCTGGGCGACGTTATCACAAAAGCGATCTCTTCCAGGCAAAACCTTTGAATAAAGGAATGCTAAACATCGGGAGTACATTTACGGTAGGCGGTGTAAAACTGGTATTGACATGAACATGTGCATTAAAAATAAATAATAATAAAAATGAATAAATAAATAAATAATATTAAATACATGATACTACGCACATATATATAAATACACTTCCCTACCAATGATGTTATAATACAAAAGAGGTAGATAGGTTACATGCACTCGAAAAGTGGCACCCCAAAACTTTGCTAATTAGCCAACCCGGACTTGGTCAAAGAATAAGAAAAGTAATGTTACAGAACCAACAATGTCATGCAATGCCTATTGCGCATTCAAAATTCTAAAATCTTTTAATAATCCAAACATTTTTGTAATATACACGAGCATGTGATGATGCAGTCACCCAGTTTTAATCATCGTTTACATTTATTAAAAGCAATAATATATAATTCATCATTTTCAAATTTATAATTGAAAAATGTTGGCGATCTTTTTAAATAAATATGTCCTTATGTACATGATTTAAGAAAAACGAAATTCGAAAAAAGCAAACATTATTTTTTACTATCTAACCCCATTAGGTATCAATCATATTTTTTTTTAATGTCTTTTCTGTGGCATTAACTACTAATATTCTATGAATTAGTCACGGATTCGCTTAAAATGTAGTAAGAAATTGAAATTGACCAATCACAATGATTTAGAGAGCTATGTGATTTGTTAGTTTGAAATGCAATTATGTTTTACATTGCATAGCGACGCAGTGCAATGTATATTTGTCTCGCTTTGTAACGTTGTAACTGGGACAATATTTTACTTTTTAATTACGATTAGTACTAAGGTAACCTATCTACCTCTTTTATAATATAATATAATTGCTCTCTACATGTATATACATGTTACACATAACAAATATATGTAATACACATTCATAGATAAATGAAAAAAAATGTATAAAATAATACTACTACCATGTATCTAATGATAGTTTTGATGCTAAATGAATGTATCCAAAATACATATAAACATCTGTATACGTGTCACAGAATTGGTTTAATTATTAATTGGAGTTAAAAAAACTCCTAAAATCTATTTCAATCACAATTTACTTGCTTCAAAGTTTCTCGACACTTAATAAACTGCGAAGTAAAATTATAGTACTAATTCCATGTTTCAAGGCCTCACGAGTTCAAATACCTACCTCAAATTACGGAGTCATTAATGGCTTTGATTCGCTGCAGACAGGTTGTATGAGAATGGCAAAAAAAGAACTGGACCCGTCCGAGCCAGCTTTCTTTACGATTTAGAAATGAAATACAGAGAACGTTGTTAATGTCTCTCCTTTAGGCGAGGTTCTTTGGTCCGCCAAAAAGTTATATTTTAATGGCAATAATCTTTAGAAAAAAAACTACAGATTGCATATAACTAACCTAATTATCATTGCATTATTTAATTGATTGTTTGTATAAAAAACTTTTTTGAGTTTCTTTTTAAGAAATGAGAATAAATAAATAAATACGCCAGAAAATACACACCGATTACCTGGTCTCAAACTGGGGCATTCCCTGTGCTACGAGAACCAGACGACCACTACTGGGGGCATCTCCCAGTACACCTAGATCCGAGACAATTTAGACAATTTGTTTCCGAAATTAACCCAACCGGGAAGAAAACCCGGAACCTTCCGCGTTTAGATGGAAGACCTAAACCACTGCACCATCGAGGTCGCCATTTAACAATGTTTACAATGTTAAAAGGGAACCATCGTCTGTTTATTAGGTACAGCCGATCATTTTAATTATCTTTACACCTACTGAGCTGTTTGGTAGAAAGATGTAAATTGGAAACTCAATCACAAAAATAAAAACTATATAACACACATTTTGGACCTATTTTTTTCGCTTTCACCTACTTAGGCCTAAAATTCTGAAAACCTCAAAGAATTGGAAACCTTTCAGGAGAAATGTAACGATATTCTTAATCTTATAAATATTCATATTTCAAGTTTCTGTAATTTATAATTTTACAATCTCTGGAAAGAATAATGTCGTCGCCGACACTCTGTCTCGAGTAGATGCTGTGTCGCAGCCTATCGAGCTCGAAAAATTAGCTACTGCTCAAGAGACAGACAGTGAACTACAACTCCTTTTACGAAGTAATACTTCACTGAATCTTAAGCAGGTGAAAATACCTGGCTCTCAAGTGCAATTGTACTGTGACACAAGTACTAACACTATGAGACCCTTTGTCACGAAAGATATGCGTCGTCAAGTTTTTGAGAGTTTGCATTCTTTATCTCATCCTGGTGCAACCACTACAGCTACTATTTTACAAACTAGTTTACTATTTTCCAAATACAATATTGAAACCTCTGTGCGCTAGTTCAATTTGCACATTACTGATTTTTAAAATATAAAAAGATATCTTGGAAACTAATACGGAGACGGATAAAACCGAGCTATGTAACAAGAGTTTGAGTTTCAGCTTCGTTTGATACAAGGAGATTATCAGTTATTTGTGGACGAGCTATTGTCCGCGCGCTTCAGACGTTATCCAATATAATACATTATTATACTTCGGCTTATTGTGTTAGAAACTCTCATAGCGTGCTGCTTCTGTTTGGTAAGATCACAGAGAGTGAACAACTGTACATCGCAGTCTTCTCAACTTCAATTTTTTCCCCCTAATAGTGGTCCAAAACTCCCAATAAACGAACGAAAACGTTCAGAAAAACTGTGTTCAAAAGATGAAAAATTTCTATACTTGATTTCGGGAGTATATAAAACCAATGACTCCTTAAAGTTTTTAGAGTTCCATACCTCAAAAAGAAAAAAACAAAACCCTTATAGAATCACTTGTCCGTTGTCCGTGGGTTCGTCTGTCCGATCAGTTGATACACTTTATTTCAAGAATGGGTAGAGATATCAAGTTAAAATATGTAATATCAAACACTGAGGTCTATAGCCCGTTAGAGGTGTAAAAAATTCAAGCTTCTAAGCCAAAAAATTAAAAGATAGTTTTATGTAAACAAAGCGAGTTTTCTCAAGGAAAACACGTCTATTCTAGATAAACTTAAAAATAAAACAGTAAAAAAATTAAACAATAGGCCAGTGATGAACATGTAGAGACTGAAAGCATGATAGAAAATACAGATCGGCAGATTTGTTTGCAAGCGAGAAGTATGCGGACGTCGACGGCAGTTACTGCACACTGACCGGTCAGTATGAACGTTACTAGGGTTCATTCTTGAAAATAAAAAAAAAACAGAAATCAAGAAATTCTGATCTTTCTTTACTTCTGCCAAAAATTCTCAGTGCAACTCACACGAACCTAATAATAACCTAAAAACACACGTGCAGAGAGCATTGCTGGGCAAAATATAATTGTAAAAACATACCTATACAAATAAAAATTGTAATTGCAAAAACATTTAGCTATGTTAGGTAGTAATTACAATTACGAATTGTAATTGTAATTGTTTTTATGATTACATTTTGCTCAATACTAGCAGAGAAGGTCATGCCCTGATTGTATTTCTTCTTCGATGAAATTGAAGAATGAAATAGTTACATTATGCACTAGATATTTACAGTACCTATGCTTGTTGTAGAAATGTCAGATCAATGTTTGTTTATTGACAAGACTAAATTAGATATTTAATTGGGCCACCGAGGCACCTTATTATAAAAACGAATGCAGCAGAATGCATATTTTACTTTTATACTTTTAATCTTGGAATAGCCAGTTTACCACGACTTCTTTTATTGTGTACAATTGAATTCATTTCAAATATATTGGGTTTATGTCAAATAAATATCCTTTCGCCTTTTCAGTATTCACGAGTGATGCCGCTATATTATAGTTCATTTGTAGATTACGACATCGTGTTCAGAATATGTTGCTTAATATGGTCGTGACTGCAGTCGTTGACATTCTAGTACAAGTTTTATTAAAGACCCTGGACTTACCATAACTTTTCCAAAAACTCCTTTCATATACTCGCGGAAACTCAATGTTTTTAGGAGCTATTGTGTATATTATGTGTTTGTGTCTGTCAGTTGCAAGCATTGTTAGAATTCCGATACCAAAATAGTAAAAATAGAATTTTTATTGTTTGGTCATGTCTGTTTTAATTGTCGATTTTAATGTCATCTTTACACTTACTAAGCTGAAATTTGGTACAGAGACATACAGCAGCTCCATAATATCCCTGTTGTTAATGAAATGTCAATGAACTCTTTGAACATAAGGTCGATTTTCGTATTTGTATATTTATTCCATTTATGTAAATGAAGTTTGGAGAGTTTAGTTGTGTTTATAAACTTCGAAACGCCTAAACAGCGATAGTATATTTCGACAAATACCCTCAAGAAACGGGTCGTGGATATCTTGGATTATTCAAATTAAGGCCGACATACTCGGGAGGAAATATTCCTTCTAATAGAGGGAAGTCGAGGGGAAAAGCGGCGAAAAACGTCACAAAGAAATTTATTTTTCCGTGTTTATTGCAGAAAAGAAAACATTTGGACGTATGAAACTTACTTAAACATAGTAGTTCTAAGATTTAATTCCACAAAGACATTATTATTGTTAATTATTATAAGTATAATATAATAATGCCATAATAAATTAACAGCAAAATTACTAATTCAAATTACAACTTATCACATTTAAAATTAATAGTTTTTAATATAAATTTACTATTTTTAATTGAAATTAAATGTGCTTTAACATTAAGTGTGTTTATAAATTTATTACTTTTATCTACTAATTTTTTTTTAAGTAACCGTTTTTGTAATAAATTTTAGTTTTGACGAGCGTCCCGTGACAATTCGAACTTGGTTGCCGCAATTGTAGAAGCTATCGAAAAGCGACGTTAGGCTTAAACGCTTCATCGTTAGGTATTTTTAATTGTTAGAAAGTAAAATGTTATCAAAATAAAATTTTATCAACGCCAGTTAAATTCGATCTGTCGCGAGACGTTCGCAAACCTTACGACAGATATCATTGTCAGGAGGATAGCTTGACAGTTTGTTAACTTTATTCATTTTGTCACATTAAAAGCCATCACTGAAAAGTTGAAGTTGATTTTATAGAGAATTAGTACAACCTTATATTTTAAGTTATTCCCATTTTTTCCTCGTTCTTTTGTCCGTATAGCTTTTAGCCGTTTTGTGAATTATTTTTATAACCTTACTTATTTCAAATGAGTATTTAATAACGTGGTTACATTTTAAGAAGACAGCAAGTCTTAATTTATGTTAACACAAGACCCTAAGTGTAAAACTACTTTAACTAAACTTTACTACTTGTAAGTTATTGAGTGTAAGGACAGGACTTATTCTGTTATATTTAAGAATGTAACATACAAACAAGCAACAGATTTCATAAATCGAACTATTACTTTTTATATTTAAGATAAGATATGCCCGTTATTTCATACGCGAAAACACGTATTATCTATGCATCCTACTAATATACAATTTTAAGTTTAGTTTGCGAATTTTAGTTCTTTACTGATTCTTTTAATGACAAAAATATTTTCCTTTGTTCTATTATGAATTTCAATGGTTTCTGCATATCAGATTGCAGGCGAAAGAAGTATACATTTCGGTTTAAAACTTCTGCGTAATTTCCCTAGTTCGACCGTGTGAAGTCTTCGAAAATCAGCTAATTCGCGAAAATATTTGTTCGCCGTACTTTGCTAAGAATTTTGAAAGTAGGTATTTTTCTGTCTATATGTTTTTATAATAATGCACCTAGCCGCCTACATATTGTAGGAATATTTATTGCACGCTACAGCATATAGGGTCGATAGATATCAAAGTCACGCGAGATCGCCCGCAAGGCCACAACGCAGGAAACTGTAGTGGCGTATTTACCCTAGGGCCATAAGGGCTAAGGCTTAGGTTAGCGGACTGCGATGGGTGACGCACGCCCAATGGTCATCCTTAAATATAAAAGCTGACTTAACAACATCCGATAATTATAACAGTGCCATTGACGAACGTGTCAACTAATTTGTACATTGCAAAAAAATTAAAAGATGTTTTTATTTCAAATCTTAAAAATCCAAACGCCAAATTTTAAAATACGCCACTGGGAATCTGTGATATGAATTGTTTCTTCTTCTGTTGTTATAGAAGAGCAATGAATGGCCATAGCGTAGCGTAGTTGCTAGTGTATGCGTCATAATGTCGCATCGCGTAGTACAGCTTTGATGTGTGTTGGCCTTTATTGTCGACGTCTGCTCTTTATTTATCTAACAATACAAGCACATATTTTACATATGTGAGAAATTAAATTATGTAGTTGTTAATTAGTTCTAGTGTTTATTGTTTGATGTATTTTAATAGAGCATTTATTTCAATAATAATGATATCAGATCGAATAAAATCGAACGTTTTATGAGGTTGATAGGAAATTGTTGTCCAGTAATTGAAGTACATAGGGACAATGAGTAGTATCTTATATGTACTTATGTAATGACCTACATCAGAGATGGTGACACTTTTCAATTTTCCAAATAAGTGAATCAATTTCGAATTTAAGGCCATCGACTGGTTTCTGATATTTGTAAGAGACTAGACTAAGAGAAGGTCGAAGCTTCGAGAGACCGCCGAGCTGGCAGCTTCTTCCGCCAACGAATCAGTTTGGCTATTCAAAGAGGCAATGCTGCCAGTCTGCTGGGTACCTTAAGCAATGACAGCTTTCTAAGCGGCAACTTTGAGGAAGTCTATTATTTAAGATAATACGTAATAGTTTTAAGTTTAATAAAGTATTGTTATTTCTTTTTGTTTTATAATATTTTCTGGCAAAACTTTTACCGTTTACGAGGTTGATTTTTCATAATCAGCCTAATATGTGTTTATTATTATTATTATATTAGATTAGATTAATATATTATATATTTGTTAGATTACTTGGGTTCATCAACTATCTTTTGTTCCGATCGGTTAGTTGGGTAAATTATGATTGATTTATTTTATACCGAATAATTGGAAAGGATAGATTATAATACACGCACATTTATGTCTGTGCCAAGCAACGTATTTTTATTAGCAGGAATGAATAAAACCTCAATGAATAGTAAATTGATCTCTTGGATAACTAAAAGTGCTTTGTCTCCTGGACAACCACGAAAGTGGAGAAATATAGAAATATTGTTAGAAGCTAATTTAATATATTAACAGGATAATGGGTAAAGCTTTCGGATAAATGCAATATTTATGAATGAAATGAATATGTATCAATATCTTCCCGAATACTTTTTGTCAGGAATTCAGAGACAACAGTGAGACAAAAAATAGTTCATCTACCCACTACACGAAACGTTATCTTATTAATACCCGTTATATACCCTTAAATCAATCTCCTAAATTTCCAGAAATCGCTTCTTAGAAATATGAAATTTTTTTGTTCTTTTGGTTATCTCAATAAGTTGATTGAAAAAAATATAGCGTTCAAATTTTTTTATTCAGTATTCGTTTTTTTTACATCATTTTTTTATATACATCATTGGTTTTGAATTACATCTAATTATCCAAATTTCACCTTAGTAGGTGTAAAGATGACAGAATAAAACAGTTGTGACTTATGGACAAACAGACTAACTGACGGATTCGGGTTGCCACCTATAACTATATAATAAAATATTTTACGTTATTTCAGACAAACGTATTTAAATTTTTGAGAGTAATAATATGGAAGTTACTTTACTTATTTTAACTTGTTAGTTAAATTTTATTTGGCTAAAAGAAACAAAAGTTCTAAGCGATTTTCGCATGTAACGGTATAGATCGCATCGATAAATAATAATGAGCACTAATTTCCTTTTTGAACGCTACTTAAACGTCAGTGCTCATCAAAGCGGCAACCATTTTTTTTAAGTAGCAATTTAAAAATACATATTTATGGGAAAAGTAGCGCGTCCAATAAAAGGAAATACTTCATTTTTACAAGTTGTACTTCATTTTTTTAACTTAGAAAAATATACTTTACTCAACAAAAAAGGTGGCAACCCTAAAACAGACTAAAATACAAACAGATAGAACAGACAGACGGATAGTTAGGATACGGATACGGGGATACGGATTTGCTACTGGCTACGGAACGCAAAACTTAACTAAATTAATTTGTAGTCCGAATCCATTTCGTTCTTTAGAATTCATAGATGTCATTGGCTATGTGCGTGAATTGGATTCGCCCACTGAGGGTTTACACCATATACAGAGGCGAATTATCCATAAGGCCGACTAGGCCCGAGCCTAGGGCGGCCAGATATTAGAGGCGGCTAATCATGGCAAAAATTGTAGCAAAGTAAATTCATATCAAATGTCTCAGTAAATAATGGAGCTGAGAAGGGTGGTACTATACCATCTAGGGCAGCCAAGACTACTAATCTGCCTTTGACCATGTATCATAATATCTAATAGTAGACTTTAAACGCCACTTTTTAAACGCAATTTTAAAATACTTACTTTAAAATACTTAACTTTAAAATACGTCATAAAGTAATCTAAAGGAATAAAAATGATTTGTCTTTGAAGACCGAATTATTCCGTATAAAATTAAGAATTAATATTTGCGGATTTATTCCTATGAACAGGTACTCATGATGTGAGACGGGAAGTACCTACTAAATTATGATATTCACCATTTTTTGGTATCAAAATAATTATTTCAAAAGTCGTATATCAGTTAAAAACTTTTTTTTCTCAAAACTATGAAAGACCTAATTATTTTTTTCTCAAATTACTTTTGCACTCATGAGCAAAAGGTCTTGATGTACAAAATACAGAATAATTGTCTCTATGTCCTATTTTCTAATTTCTAAAATTAACTACGCTGCAAAACTTACATAGAATAAATATGTGTCATTCCTGTAGTTTGTAAACTAAATTAAAATTTCACAGAACACTCCGATTTTATCATTTTCGCAACATCGAGTAATATAATTTTACTAGGCAAGTAGAAGAATCTAAATATAGCGGCGTACGCATATAAATTTGTCGTTATCGACGGTTGAATGACATAGTCGATTAATAAGTTACGTATTATCGTCATTTAAAGATACGATGCGCGCGCGCATTGAATGTGCACTGGAGGCTGGGTCGGAATCTGCATCAATTTATCTCGTGGTCGCCGACACTAAGGTATTAGGGATGTACTTTCTCCCAAAAACATCGATTTAATTTTTGAATTTCGAATTCAGTTCTAAGAAAAAATTACTTCCTTTCGTTTTGTTCAGAAACGGAAGTTCGTTTTATTTTTTAAAGAAATTGACTGTCAAATTATAAATTGTTTCGCATGTAAATTATAAATATCGAATAGGAACGTCAATTTTATCGATGAGAGAGACCATCAAGTACATCATCATGTTGCATCCCTAAATCTTGCGTACGTGCAAATTCGCACGCAAATGATCTATAAAAGCACTTTATTCTCTTGAATACTATTGTTACGCAATTAAATACAAATACTACATAACTCCCAAGGAAACTTAATGAAAGCGAATTTAAACTTTATTGCTTGACATTAGGTCTAACCGTTGTATAAACAATTGCAAAGGTTTCTTTGCAGAAATGCAGCATGCATGAAACAATTTCATTCTTACACATATCACAATCAATTTTCGTACTTATTCACACGGACTTAAAGTTAAAATTTCTCTAAAGATGCGTTGAAATCAAGGTCTTTTAGAAGTGTCTTCGAAGCTCATCGTAAAATTAGAAAACTAGAAATTATAGTCCAAAACCGACTTAATGTCAAACACATAACGTTCATTACTCATTGATTAGAGTTTGTAATAATATATCAAGATTTTCCCTATGCAAGTTACAAGCAGCAGTTAGATTTCCATGGTCGATATCCTATGATTTAAAATAAGCGTTTCGTTTGTCATTACTAGGACCTTCCCGCGAACCCATCTGCGTATTTTCGATAAATTACATTTACTTTGGTTTTTAGAGTTCAACGCCACTATCCCTCCTCATAATTATGTTGGCGTAATTAATTATTATACAATAAAGTATATTTTAGACATAGATAAACAGAGAATATGAAAAAATAAAAAAGGCATATTTAGTCATGTACGCACATAAGAACTTTACTTCTTTGAATGGAATAAAAATAAAAAACAAAACTGGCCACATATAAAAAACAAAATTGGCAATATTAAAAAAAATGAAACTGGCCGCTTAATATGAATGAAATAAAAAGTAATAAGTTATGTGTTACATCGGCGTGCGCAATTTCGTTACACGTACTCGCCAAAAGTAGTATAACTTCAATAAATATTACCATAAAAGATTACAGTAAAAATTAATAACTATATTTTATTACACTTTTCTAAATTGGTATTTATATTTATCAATACTTAGGTAAGAATTTCATTAGATATTAAACAGAACTGAAATAATGGGTAATACCAATTCAATTTTTTTTTAAGTTATGAAGTTATGCATATCCATGGTATTACATCACCTTCGCCCTATCGATAGACTAGTTAATGCAACTATTTATTAATGGTTACTTTTTTTAAAGACTAATGAAAAAAAATATTCCACTGAGCAAATTAAGCTTCATTCTTCACCTTAGGATTTTGTACTGTTCTTAATAAGTTTAATTTAGACTTAAAACAACAGCAAATTCCTACAAATGGAATTCGTGTTGGTCTCGTTGTTCTCGTTGTTCAGACAGCGTTAATTGACATGCGACACTTGCAATTAACGACAAAACGCATTTTAGTTTTATTTTCTCATTAGAAAAGGCTAAACATATTTTATAGGGTTCGATTCCCGGTCGGGTCAAATTAGAAAATGAATATTTCTAGACTGTCTCGGGTCTGGGTGTACTGGGAGACACCCCCAGTAGTCGTCGTCTGGTTCTCATAGTACAGGGAATACCCTAGTTTGAGATCAGATGGTTGGTGTGTATTGTTTGGCGCATTATTATATATTTGTAAAATTTGTAAAATTGTAAATTTGTAAAATTTAAGTTTTTTCAAAATGTTTTTAAATATTTTTTATAAAACCTTGTGTAGACTTCGTCGTGATTGTTTGCTATCAACATCTTTTACTGGCTAATGCTACCGCCACACAACATTGCTTGTACTACTATTATTTCGGCGTGGAAGACAGTCGGTGAAATGTATGTTTCAGGGTTGCCAACGCATTTGCAATATGATATGGTATATATTATTTTATATTAAATATTTTATAGTATACTATATATTATAAATGTCTATGATCTCAATCCATACACGGGTGGGTTATTTGTTCACATGACTTCTCTGAGCATAAAAGTTATAAAAACAGCCATTTGACAGATGCGCGACAGCGCTCTGGGGCCAAGAATCAAAATGGCCGCAGCATTTACTCTAAGAATGTGTCCGTTTTTTGTTGACCTACTTTCAACACTTTTACTAATGGGCGGTGACTAGGGAAGGTCACAGTACACCGATACACAGCTAAACATGACATATTTTTATTTTTGTGAGCAGTAGTAGCCAAACCATTTAGATTTACGAATGTTCTGCGAATAAAATTATTATGTAGGTACGTCAAAACGGTCATGAGCCAACAAGAATTACGCCCACAATGCGAGGTTGCCATAATTACTATAGCTGTTTTACTCGTGGTTACGCCAATAAGATAGAAAGAGAGAGACACGAAAATTCGTTCGACACACGGCGATAAAAGCGACAAGTTATCATGACTTCGTCCATTATGTGTCTCGTCCGAGAGGGCGCTGGCAGAACAACTAGGGCGGACACTGACATTGCTGACACAAAGAGAAGAAGAAAATTAACGAATAATTTAATTCTTTTTTTATTTTTATTGTAGAAATCTTTAATTGGCCTGTACCTTTGTGCTACACAATATTGGAAAATGTTTTACTATATATGGCTGTGAAATAAATAAATTATTAGTACATATTATAGATGATTAATTATAACTGTAACGTGATTTGAATATTTTTGTACTTTACATTCTATGTGATATGATGTTAAAAATGTTACCATAAAGTTTTATAAGTCTGGTAGGAATTAAAAAAATTTAAACAAATATATTTATGAAATTATTGATTACGCTTGTATTTTCTATATTAGAAAAAAAACGAGTTTATTAGTTTTTAAAAGTACCTTTAATTCAGACTGTTAGTTGACGGTAATGTGTAAACATTTAAGCAAAAGTGTGGAGAATGATGAGATTTAAATCAATAAGTACGTCTGAGGACTGCGATACTTGGTACTCCATCTTTTCTGACTACCCCGTTAGGGATACCAAGCGAGTTTATTTACGTATGTACATATTTAAGCATGTTAGACTAGACCAGATTAGACTGCAAAAATTAGGTTATAGAGGTTATAACAGTTATTTTTGCAATTTAACATGCAGCAGGTTTTGTTACCTGTTTTATTTTAATTTCATTACAAAGTATTATACATATTTCTCTGATTGACCAAGACAGTTCCGCCGACTCATATTCTCTTTGACCGCGTCGTATGGTCACAGTTAGTTCCATGAAGCAAAAAGTTTGTTCCGTTCTCTCCACCACATCCTTCGCACCCAGCGAATATTGAACGTGACCGCCAGATTGGGCGATAAGTAGCCAATTTAGAAAACGATTTTGTTTGAACTGTTTTGTAGCTTATTGGTGTGTGCTCTCCCAGTTCATTACGCCTCATAATACACACCTAATTGTTATTATTACGTGTCCATACTATTAGTGTGATTATCAGGAATATTAGTAATACTCCAGTTAATACACCAACCGTTTGACAACAATTTATTATGAACACTGGATAGTTCCTAGAAACCTAGTGCTAAGTTTGGGACACATAGTATTGACTGGAATAGTATTGTATTATTTTAATTTATACATAGATATATTCACGCCGTATCCCTAACGGGGTAACAGTGGCTATCAATTTTGGTCGCAGTGATACAGGTTTGGTAGGACCTGCATAGCCACTTACATAAAATTAAAACAAAAACCCTTACGGGGTAGTCAGAGAGGTCGCGGTCCTTACATACTTCTTTCGCTTCCTCAAATCTCATCTTTCTCTTCGCACATTTTCGCCTAGGTATGCGAGTGCTTTTGACATTTCCGTCGGCATTTTAATTTATGTCTGCATTAATTCATTTTGCATGCCCAAACCAATTTAATTTCATTTATTATGATTATTACCGTTACACAAAAATCCTTCAAATAATATTTACCGTGAAATAAATTGCCTATTCTCAATTTGTCTCAACTCTGTGATTGAATTTTTAATGGCATTCTGGCCTTTTTTTAACCACGACGTCCCAACGTTTCCGTTGACTGTGAGAGTAATTGCCACTTGTAATTAACAGGCTAACGGCGCTCGTGTCGCGGCATAATGCGTACACTCGCTAATCCATCACAGCAGCCCGTCTACGCACGCTGACTTGTAATCAGATTGCTGAGCGCATCAAGCGGTCGCACTGGAAAGTTGTGTAATGCAAATTATTACGGACAGCGAACACAATTATAGCCCTGATACATATGCCTACATTTGATAGACTGTACACCGACAATAAATATTGAATTTCAGTGTTTTCAGTATAAAATCGGTAACAATGTAGTTTCGATTAATATTTCAAAGTCAAACCGAATTATACGAGTTAATCCAATTGCGATGTGTTTTCATGATCAAATCTACCCTCGGTTGGATAAGAAAACCTGCACATTGAGAAAAACTGACAAGAAACTTAGTAAAGACAAGAAAATACAATATTCAGAAAGCCAGTAAATGGGTGTCCGGAAAAGATTATTTCCAAACTATTTTTTGTCTGAAAAATCTGAACCTAATTTTCGTTAATTAAATAACTTCCTGAGAAAACTTATTGTAAAAACGAATGCAGTTACCCAAAAATGAGAGATTTGACTTGTGTTATTTAAATTTTGGAATAACCAATTTATCATGACGTCGACTTTCCACACCATTAGCCTTTCTTTTTTAACTGGTAATAATAATACTTTATTCGTTCCACAAAGTATATTATTCAATGTATTACCAGACATTCTTTTATTTTTATAAAATAAAATAAAAGCTAAGAAAAAAAGTTCTGTGACTCATCTAAAATATAACTGCTAGTGAGCCTGCAACCGCTGATTTACAGTCACAGCCCGAGATCGAAGGATGATGCCCCGCGAACGCAATATCTACTTTATGTTCATTATAAAGTAGAAATATGTGCCTGGCGGTTATGTTCGCGTCAAATTTGATATTTCTTTGATATAAAAAGTAGCCTAGGTCATTCTCTGAAAAGTCCTCTACCTACCAATGAAAATCCCATCAAAATCGGTTCCGCCGTTTCGGAGATAAGCCCGGACAAACAGATATAGAGACAAACATTTCAAAAATGTGTGTTTGGGTCTTAGTTACGTTATAACCATTATATAAGTTTGAGAAAAGATTTTGAAATCACAAACATACACTTCAATTTTACTTATATATACTTATAGAGTTTTATTTATATGTAATTATATAATGGATGTATGTATAGATTTGGCAAATATAATAGATATACCTAATTGTCACGATATCTTCCTATGTTTTTCCTAGTATACAATATTATGTTTTCAAGGTGTTTATGGACGGCATAGTGAGTACATTAAATGTCTTTAAACTATGTATTTAAGTTGATTTTTAGGTTTTTATACCTTTTTTTTTATTACTTCCCCTAACTAAGATGTAAGAGACATTTTAAAACTTTTGCTCTTTTAGATCCTTCTTCTTTTAGCCATATTTCCATTCTTTTCTTTTTCACTCATCCTTCCTAATGTACTTTGCTAAAATGTTCCATAAGCTCGCCACACACGATCAAATATGCATGTTCAAGCCCGTCCAATTTGAAGCGGAGATGAAGCGGAGGTCGCATCAAGTAAATTTGATCATGTGTGGCATTGTAGGGGCGTCATGCCGAAGAACGCTTCATGCCAATTAGACAGTCTTCATCAAGCATACTTGAACGTGTGTGGCGGGGATCACTTTTATTTTAGAGTATAAACGTAATCTACATACTAATTACGCGAAGAGAAAATTTCGTACCCCCTTTATTCACATTGCACGCACGGTGAAATGTGAGATTTGACATAGTTATAGTTTATATGGAGAAGGAGTGCAGAAAGCTATTTATTTATAATACGTGTTACAACTACATTGTAACTTATATAAAATAAAACTTTCATTGTTTATTATCATACTGCCAATGTCAAATACAAAAAAAAATATCAAATACATAATTGTTTGTGGTCAAACCTCAGGGCTCAGACCACGACTTGGTCTGAGCCGCAGGCTCAAACCTACAGTCACACATAAAATTGATTGTCACCAAAGGATTTTTAAATGTTGCCGACAAATATTTACTGACAGATTAACTAAATGAGTTCCGAGCTGTAAATCTTGAGTAATTTGAGAGTTGTGAGCTGTTCGAGTTTGCAAAGTGTATGTCAAGGAAAAAAGCTTTTATTTTATATTTACGGTCGAATTTGGACCACCCGGCGACCACCGTCCAAATAAAATCACTCGCGTCTTCCATCTGTCTCTTTGTCATAGAGGATTTTCTTATAAACTGTATATTATATTTATAATATACAAATTTAAAAGACATAGTATTACATATTGCTTACTCACATATATCCCATTAGTTAACGGTATCTGGGTGAAAGAGCTTTGTTCTGCGTCTCATAGGTTTGATTGTATATAAAAAAAAATACAAAAAAATCTGACCACATCGCAGGATTCAAACCTGCGCACTTCAGCGTTGTGCTAGAGCTATTGAAAAGATAAATATTGTTTGCTCTGTCGCGAAATTACCAATCATAATTCGCTTACCAATCATATTTCTCAGAGAAAATTAATTTTCCCAGAATCGAGATCTAGCTAGATCGACTTTTCGCCCTCATAAACCATTGTAAATTTTACCGAAATCGTTAGAGCCGTTTTCGAAAACACGATTACAAATATACAGGGTTAATTTAAAAATACTAATAACCTCTTAGTATTTTGTTCTTAACATAATTCCCAAAGGGTTTTGTTCTACGACTTTTAAAATTCATAACTTTTGCTTTCATACAAAAATAAAAATACATTAAATGTTTCTGAAAATGGCAACTACTCTAACCGGTCGCTAAAGTGGCGCACGCACAGCGGGGCGCGGGGGGGCGGTGCGGCGTGAGGCCCGGTGTGCTTACACTGTACCACCATTGGAACTACGTACAGAGTAATTACGTTTCAGACAGTACAACGAAACTTAACAAATATTTTTTGAGAAACGTATTAAGTTTTGAAAAAAATCGTTAACGAAAGTTTTAGGTATGATGCCAGGAATTTTGCACTAAGAAGTTATTAGTATTTTTAAATTAACCCTGTGTGTATACACATACATGTATAAATATTGCTAATAAAATAGTAAAGGATTTTTAAATATTCATAGAAGGAGCAAATTGCGTACAAACTACGAACATGTATCTTCGTACATGTTCATGTATCTTCACGCTATATCCCTAACGGGATAGTCTGAGAGGACAAAGAGCCAAGTAACGCGGTCCTTGCGTACTTTTTTGCTTCTTCGAATCTCATTATTCTCCTCACGCATTTTTGCCTAGGTACGCGGGTGCTTTTAACATTTCCGTCAGTTAACACTCTGGCTATTTGATCTTCGTAAGTCAGCCTTGGTCTTCCTTGGCTTCTATAGTACTATTCGCTTTCGCTCTGCAGATTTTCTTCGTCAGTCTTCCATCACTCATTCTTTCCATATGCCCGAACTATCTAGGCATTCCTTTCTTCTTTTCACAAACTACTGGACTGAATTTAAAAAAAGTTAGAAAATATGAAGCATTAAGACAAGATATTTCCAGGTAATAAAAGAGTTGAAAGGAAATAAGATTGAGACTTGTGAAGTAAATAAGTGCATTTGACATTTAAGGCGAATAATTTGTTTTATTTGGTTAATTCCTAAAATCTTTAACTATTTTCCGCTCAAACTCCAAAAACCACCAATCGACACGTGCTTCGCCTCTCAACGAAGCATCCTCAGGATATACCAGAGATCGGACTCGGCCAGCTAACCAGCACCGAATCCAAATCCAATCCAATTGCTGGTTAGCTGGCCGAGTCCGATCTTCAGTATATCCTGAGGATGCTTCGTTGAGAGACGAACACGTGTCGATTGGTGGTTTTTGGAGTTTGAGCGCAAAATAGCTAAAGATTTTAAGATTTCATCACATGAAATGAATTTTCGCAAATTAACACATAAGTCTATACAATATTTATTTTATTGTTTGTACTGAGGACTGGATATGCCTAAATCGAATGAAAGTAAGATAAATACAGTAGAAACGGGATCTCTTTGAAATATGTGCGGTGTCACCCTTGCAGACAAAATAAACAGTGATGACAACGCAGTATGACAGGGTTGAACGGCATTGTTATCTTAAAAATCAAGAAAGGAATGCTTAAATGGTTCGGTCACATAGAAAGGAGTGATGACAGTTTAATGAAGAAAATATATAAAGCAAAAGTGAGTGGTGGCAGAAGCCAAAGAAGACCTGGGCTGACTTATGACGATCTAATAACCACAGTGCTAGTTGACGGAAATCTCAAAAGCACTCGCATACTTAGGCGAAAGTGTGCAAAGAGAATGAAGGCGAAAGAAGTATATAAAGATCGCGATATTTGGCGTGCCTTCCTCCCTGACTACTCCGTTAGGGATACAGCAAGAAAATGTATGTAGGTATGTATTACCCAACGTTTATAAGATTAATATAACAAAACTACAAAATTTTAATGAACCTCAAAAATTAGACAAATTATTAAAACCGTGATGTTACTAGGATTGCCAACTGTCCCGATTTAATTGCGATATCCCGTTTCGGACACCTGTGTGCTGATTCCGAGGGTGATGGGAAGCTTATTGTCCCGATTTTCTACTAATTTTCTATGTAATTTTCTGATTACATTAATAGCTACAAACATAAAGAATTTATTTATTTAATGTTATAACATTTGAGAAAGCGAAATAAATATGTAAGGACCGTGATGCTTGGCACTCCGTTCTCTCTGATTACCCCGTTAGGGATACAGCGTGAAGATATGTATGTATGTATAAAAAAATAACGAATTCAAAGTTTTTCCGATTTTACTTCGACTGTTGTTCGTTAAATGAAAAATTCTTTATTTGAGTTGACCAGCTTAAATGTTAGCTTTTTTACTTTTTGGGTTCGTCATTTATGTATGTATAATAGAATCCACAGCAATTGTAATCTATAAAAGAAATTTCAAGTTTTCATAATGAATCCATAACCTTTGTGTAAGCGTCCTGGATATTTTTATTTAGCACAACTTCCTTGTAATGTAAAAAAAGTTGTATAATTAAAAAATCTCATGCTAATCTTTACATTAGCAATTTAAACCATGGCGTTTGAGATGCAAATCGTAATTATAAGTTCATACCAAAAGTGTTACATGAAGTAATATCAAAACATAATGCATAATAATTAGGGTCATGCATATATAGCTATGTATAAACGATATTTACATAATAACGACTTTACATAATAAGAAAGAGTGATAACTAACACTTAAAACCAGCCAAAAGCGTGTTGAACTCACGTTAATTTCAGCTTTCGTAGCAAGTTCTTACAAAGTGTAAGTTTATTATAATAAAACAATGTTAATTAAAAAAAATGAGACGGGTTCGAAATATGAGTCTACGATTTTTTCTCCATTGCAGTTTTGGGTAACCGCAGTGCTTCTATATTAAAATTGAAACCACTCAGGCTTCAAACTTCACAAAAACGAACCAACCAACCAACCAACCGTTTTTGTTGACTTTTACTAATATGCGTGACTAGGGAGAAGTCACAGGACAACAATAGACAGCTGAACATGACATTTTTATTATCGTGAATACTAGTAGCTAAAACGCTCACGATTTAAGAATAATAAATAATTATTTCAGTAATATACGTGAAGTCGGTCATAAGCTGACACGAATTACGTTGGCAGTGAGAGTTTGCCATAGTTACTGTAGCTCTTTTACTCGTGGTTACGCTCACTGAGATAGAAAGAGAGACACGAAAATTCGTTGGACACAAGGTGATAAAAGCAGCAACTTATTATGGCTCCATCCATTACGTTTTTTGGTCCGAGAGGGCGCTGGCAGAACAACTAATACTAAATAGAAAGAGAGGCACGAAAATAAGAGCGGCAGGTTATTATGGCTCTCTCCAAATGGACAAGAAACGAAATCTTTTCTTGATCCGAGATGAAAACTGTAATTGTAGTAAAATTATTGTTCAACCCATTAATTTTAAATTGTATAACATTTAAATCATTGATAGTGGTAACTATTGATATTTATTATTTAATTACATAACCCTACGAGGGCTGCTATTTATGTATCCGGAACTGGCCAGTTACAGAACAATATTAAAAAAGTAATTATAACATTTAAACATGGAACTCTTTGGCTGAAGAATAAAATTTGTTTCATGTAGCTGTCATTTGTTTATCCTTTGTGGCGTCATTTTGAAAATTGCGAGTCTTTATCACCATGGAATTAAGTCGTGAAAATTTTCGTGCTATGATTTATTACGATTTTCGGCGAGGGCTAACTCAAAAACAGTGCATCAATCAACTCACTTCGACTTTTGGGGACGAAGCACCATCGAAAACTACTGTGTATCACTGGTTTAGTGAGTTTAATCGTGGGCGGTCTGTGCTCACGGACGAAGTTAAAGAAGGTCGCCCTAAATCGGTTGTTGTACCTCAAAATATTGATGCTGTGCGGGAACTAATAATGCAAGATCGTCATGTTACATATCGCGAGATAGAGGCGTCTCTGGGCATAAGTATGATGAGTATATATAAAATATTACACGAACATTTAGCTGTAAAAAAAATTTATTCAAATTGGATTCCGCACAACTTGAGAATTGACCAAAAACGGGCTCGTGTCGATTGGTGTGAAAAAATGTTACAAAAGTACAATCAGGGTGCGTCAAAGGCAATCTATAATATCTACACAGGTGATGAACCTTGGATATATGGGTATGATACTGAAACTAAACAACAATCAACGGTTTGGATGTTACAAGATGAGCCGAACCCAACAAAAGTCATTCGTTCAAAAAGCTCTTTGAAGCAAATGGTCGCTTGTTTTTTTGGTATATATGGACATGTAGCTACAGTGCCACTAGGGGATCGTAAAACAGTTAATTCTGAATGGTACATGACCATTTGTATGCCAGAAGTCTTTGAAGAAATAAGAAAGAACAACCGACAACGCAAAATCCTTCTTCATCATGACAATGCTAGCTGCCACACATCGGCTGAAACAACTCGGTATTTGGAGATGAAAAGATCGAATTAACGGGTCATCCGACATACAGCCCCGACTTGGCCCCCAACGACTTCTATTTATTCCCAACAGTGAAGAATAAATTACGTGGTCAACGTTTTTCGAGCCGTGAAGAGGCTGTTGATGCGTTCAAAATGCACATTTTGGAGATACCTCAATCCGAATGGAAAAAGTGCTACGAAAATTGGTTCCAACGCATGCAAAAGTGCATCGATCATCGTGGTGAATATTTTGAAAAGCAATAAAACTATAATCAATGCTATATGTTTGTTTCACTTTGTTATTCCGGATACATAAATAGCAGCCCTCGTATTACTTATTCATTTATATCTCCAATGGAAACATTGTGTGTTTCCATTGGCGTGTGTGTTTTTCTTTCTCTCTCAAATCAACTATATCAACAAAACATGTTTCGTTTTATGTAATATATTAATTTATACTTTAAACCGCAAAATTACTATACCATTTTATAAAATAAAGTTTCAGTCTGCGTCTGTTTATTTAGGATAAACTCAGATACCACTGGTATATTTGATTACGGTTTTGATCATTATTAATATTTTCTAGGTATGTGTATTTTTAGTACTTGCATATGGAATTACTAAAAATATACATTTGTAGATACTGTATTCGTTTAAGTAGCCTAGACACAGTATACATATATCAATATGATGTCGTCATAGAAATCTAGCGTACGCGGTTGCGGGCGCGCATAAACGCACGCGCCGTGGCACGCAAACAACGGCTATGTTTTGTGTGAATATGGGTAGTTGTTATAGGGCCAGTTGGGGTCGCACGCGACGCAAATATACCACTTCCGTTTGTCTTTAATTCGTCCTTCACATCGCATCAGCACCAGTCGGTGCCAAGCCCTACCAAACTAATAGACTTTCTGTTGCTGCACATTGATTTGGCACCGACTTCAATAACTGTCAAATTTAATTACATAGGTATGTGTATCGTATTTATAAAGTTAAGTTTAAATTGTACTTAACTTTTGATTAGTAAAGGATAGTTACTTGGCAAGCCCTGTCTAAGGCTACCAACACCCACAAAATACATTATTTATAAATATTTTTGTCCTGTCTTTAAAGCTACAAAACGGTAATAACAAGCAAAATATTCGACTTTGTTCTTTTAAAATCTAAAAAAAAATAAAGAGTAATAAATATTGCACAAGTTTTTATTTTACTTTTGTTTATTTTTCGTATTCCTACATACACGCTGCATCCCTAATAAGGTAGACAGGGCTCGGAGCGTCAAGCATCGCGGTCTTTACATACTTCTTTCGTCTCTTCAAATCTCATGAATTTCATTCTCGAAATATGCGAGTACGTTTGATATTTCCGCTAGCTAACACTGCTTGTTAATTTTAATTTTTAAGAATTAGCCGTTTTAAAATCTACCTATGAAATAAATACCTAGTGAGTATAATATAATAAAATTTTGCTAATATTTTTGGCAATTGTAGACTCGAATCAATATATTTTTTCTATATGCTGTAAATTATCATTTTCTAAATATTTATCATTATTTTAAACCAGCCCATCACTGACCACTCTTTCAGGGACTCTATTGTCTTAGTGTTATATATTATACTAGCGGCCCTCTCGACTTCGCCCGGATTAAATACAATAGTATATATCCTATATCCATCTGGACTAATGTACCTATCACATGGTGAAATAATTATTCAAATAGGTAGAGTAGTTCCAGAGGTTACCCTCCACATATTATTATAAACAACTTTACGATATCCGCTTTCTCTCTCTCTTTATAATATTACTATATATATACATACATATAAATAATAGACGTCAACCTGTCTTTTGGAATTGAAACAAATAGTATTCAAGCGCGATCAGAATGTGAGTAAAAGTAGAGTTTCAATCAAGATGGGTCCTTCGAGCCGACACATGATCCCAATAAAATTAAATCGAACGAGTCAATAAGTGAATATACCTAGTACAGTCGCTTACAGTAGCCTGGGTAAGGAATAATCAACTTTTTTTATGGTTCTTTTCCTTGAATGTAAAAGTTAAACCCTTATTTGTGTCTGTCTGTCACAGATATTTACATTAGAAACTGTTTGACGTAGGTGAATGTAGTAAGCACGGTATGTACGGCAAGAGCACTGAGGCCCAAGGGTTTATAATATCAAGTCTAAATATTAGTAGCGTTGTACCACAAAGAGATCAATGTTAATTGCGAAGAACTTATATGGAACTGATGTATTGTAGAAACAAACGGTAGTATGCCAGGCACACGTCTGGCATACTCCCGTCGCATTTCTCTTTTGTTTAATTTTTGAAGTTATACTGTTTAGGGCGCGTTTGGAAAAATAAATCAGTGTAATTTCAGCATGTAGCGGAGTTTACGTCATCGATGTAACAGGTGAAGTTTGCAAAGAAAGTTGCGCGCGTCTACGTCTATCTAACACAACATGAAGTTAGCAACGAAGAGAGTTTATTTTCTTTTTAAGGAACCAGTTTTAACTTTTTCATATGTGGCCAATCTTGTTTTTTTTTATATTTGATTTCATATGTGGCAATTTTGCTTTTTATTTGCGTCACAGAAGTATAAATTTTCGCTGCGTACATGAGTATATGCACACTTTTTTATTTATTATTATACTACGAAGCTTCGATTTAAAATATATAAATAGATGATAATAGAGGTCATCGTTTGAAGTATTCCATTAAATCGCTCTATAAACCTCGAATTCAAAATTGCTGTCTCCTTGCCTTATTTCCAAATGAACCTATCGTTCAGAAAAATGAAAAAAGTCATTAACATTGAGAATAAGCTATTATATTGGATGGAAATACAAAGAGTGAATTATTTTATATGTCGTTTTACAGAAAACTTAAGTCATTAAAATTAATTTCGGGGTTGGTAACAAACGACAACAACGCAGTACGAGTCACTGTGTGAGTACATCGGTTTTTTTTATAAATTTGTAGTTAGATTTTTATTACTGTAATTATTATTTTTAAATCAGTTCATTTTTAAGACACTTTTAGTGTTCGTTGTACTAATTTGTTTACCGAACAATTAATGCTGACCACGCAACGCTTGTTTATGAAAAGAACGGTTAAGGGCTGTAACATATTCAAATAATCATGGCTCGTTTCAATTCAGATGTTATCAACATTTTGCCAATTTCCCGCGGGGATTTGACCTTTCCTAACGAATATTATTATTGACGTAATTATGTTATATAAAACCGAAACAATTTTGGTTCGCTTGTCACAAATTACTGTTTGTATTAAGTTGGTACCTACTACACACATAACGTTAATTACTTTTTAAAATAATTTAACTACTATTTTTTAAATACGTACGTACGTACTATTTTTTATGATAAGAATTATAGATTTATTTCATTATGTAAAAACAATTTATTCAAATCAGTCTCTTTACAAGGTATCGAGAAGAACTGGCAAGAAACTCATTCAGCAATTACATAGTATGCGTTCCAAAATTGGATTAAAAAAGATACACACATTATATCATCAAATATTGTTAATATTTGTAATTTAAATGTTACAATCATATTTAATAATTAATGATAACACCGTTATTCGAAGGTGTAGCTCAACGGTAATTAGTTTGTGATGTTTCCAATTGATTTTTTCGAATGTCTTTTTTATAAACGAGTTACTCAAGAATTAGGTATATGAGCTATCGACATCAGACTTTTCATCTCTTTACATTCTATATTTCTATCCGCGACGATATCCTAGAATAAGGAAAAGTTTATATCTTGCACTTGAGATTTCCTTACATATGGGACCTTAGTGTCTGTCTGTCGCAGTTGTTTTCCTTGAAGATTGTGAACTTTGAAAGTAAAATTTTGACTAAATTCAGTTGAATTTAGGCTTAATTAAAAAGTTAATTTTTTCAAGATCACCCTGTGGGGTATTAAACGAGTTATCTACATCACTAAAAATATTAACGTTATAAAATATAACGCGTTACTTTTCGTTACTTTACTTGAAAGTTATAAAAGATACTTTTTATGTAACATAATAAGTTCGATTTTTAAAAATATTATTGTAACAAAGCTTGACACGGACAGAACTATAATTTTTATCATTATAAAATGAAACTCGCTTAATATGATATATTTTACCTACAGAACTTTGAACAACAACACATGAACCGTTCATATTACACTTATACTGCAATTTAGTCGAAGTCAAAGTCAAAACAATTTATTCAAAAATATCCAATTGCAAGGCATTTTTTAACGTCGAATCAGAATCAAAAAAAAAACCAGCACACTGAGAACCGACAAGAAATTCGATCACGTAATAACGTTATAATCATCGTGTGTCAGCATAAAATATATTAACTGATATTATAGCTGCATCTGTGATGCGCTTAATTAGTATATCAATATTTTAAATTTAGAAGATCTTATTATCTCTCTATACGAGATATACCTTGGCTTCTAAGCATCTGGCATGGCGTCTTTATTGCTCGCTCCAACTAGCGACGCTATAAAATGCAATAGAACTAAGAGCAAAGGGTAGGGTTTTTTAATTGGTCGGAGTCCAACACTACTCATCGTTCAGTTTAAGCGGCATTTTTCCCCTCTCAGAAAAAACATTTTCGTTCTAAGGGCCTGCGCACATTACAGTCAAGACTGTCGTTAGACTATCGCTCTATGAAAATACGAGACACAATAAAGCATAGACAAAGTTGTCTAATATCTACGTGAATAACTGTGCGACAAATCTGGCTAACAACTGTCGACTTCTCTTTTAAAATGTGCATGACCGCGCATATTAGAGACAAAACTGTCTAGTTCTCCTTCAGTGTCGTTGGAGTCAAAGTCGGGGCATTCGAGTGATAATTACGTGGGTACGTATTTCGTCATGTTAACGGACGAAGAACAAGTTGAAAAGTTAATCGACGAGATCGAAAAGCGAACGGCTTTTTACAATAAATTAGTCAGAGAACATTCTGTCACTAATTTAAAAAGGAACAATTGTGAAGAAATCTCACAAATAATCGTAGGTTTCGAAAGACCCATTTTTCGAATGTCGAATGAAGACGAAATGTTGACGGAGTGTTGTTGTGTTATGATATGTAATATAAGGCTTAATTATTTTTGTAAACTATCGAAGCTCAACCTAGCCATCCTAAGTTGTCCAAAATATTTTCGTGGGTGGTTTCGTAGTTCATTTTCTTTAATTTTTTTTTATAAAAGTGGGGGCAAACGAGCAGTCGGGTCACCTGATGGAGAGTAACCAACTGCCGCTCATAGACACCTGCAACATCCGGAGAATCACGGGTGCGTTGCCGGTGTTTAGGGACATAGGGAAAGGAGCGGGAGAGGGTGATGGGCCACCGGCCCATATATGCATAGATGCTGCTATTTCACGCCGATATTCTGTGAGAGGGTGGTATTTCACCGGGCGAGCCGGCCCTATTCGTACTGTAATGTAGCTTGGCTCTACCACCTTTAGAATTATATTATTATACAGTATATACAATTTTCTTTTTTTTTACTGTGAATGGGATGCATCCATTATTTGTGCACGTGCTCGTATACGTGACACCAGAATGCTCAGTGCAGCGGGCTCGGTGAGTGATATTAGGTTAAAAATTCGTTTCGAACTAGACGTCGCGACTTATATGTACGCCATGTGATAGACACAGTGGCGTGCATCCCATATAGGCACAGAGACACTGCCTACCCTGATATTTGAAACGAAAGTTATTTCGATATCTACCATTTATATTTTATAGACAATATAAAATTAAACAATTGATTAAAAACAGCGCCATCTAACATCCCCATTCTTCCGTCCTTCATCTGTTCGTAATCGTATTTCGTATTTTTTCATTGCTGTATTTTATTTTTAATAATTATGCCATCTATCGATATAAAAACCCGCGATGTAAAACTTCCATGGAGGCACGTCGGTCCGGTGCCTAAAATTCACGCACACATGTTTACATTTCACCTATCAGTACACGAAATAATCTTTCAAATGTGTGCTATTTTATACACGAAAACTAAGTTTGTATGCGTGTTTTGGAGACATTGACTACATCAACGACTTTATAGAGTTAAATGCATTTGATAAATTCAAATTACTCGTTTTTGCTTTCTTTATGGTTGATTTACGAGTATACTTGAATCAAAATAAAACTCCATATTTATTTTCTTCGTGCAAGTGATTTATTATTCTATGAGTTAGAAAAAAAATTCTATTCTTCTTACAGCTGTGATAATTGTATTGGCAGTGTGTATTTACAAAAACTAAATCAAGCGGCGTTTTCAAAATTGTCATATAGTGAAAAATTACAAACTATAGCTAAAGGCAGATGTCTTCTAGAGTTGCATTTATGTATATCAAAAGTCAGATAATGTGACTCGAAATTTTAATTCTAAATATTATGAAACATTTAACTAGCTGACGGGTTGTGCACATAATAATAGTTTATTTTATTAACTAACCACTACGAAAAGTGAAAGTAATGGTACCGTTCTCGCTCGTCACTGTTGCTGTATTAGTAAGTATAATTATGTAATAAAATTGTTTTTTTTTTTATATATATTTATTATTTTGACTGCCTACCCTATTGAAAAACCCTGTGCACGCTACTGGATAGACATAACAATCTTGTTTTAGTTTTAGGACAAATTTGTCGTGGTTAGATACGATTGACCAAAGACAGTCTTCACTTAATGAATTCTAATGTGCGCAGGCCCTAAGGGCGCCATTTTTGTGCAATTACTTTGTTTTAAATTTAGAACACTTATAGCTTTTTACAAAATCTACTATTGTTGAGTTATTCGAGGTTCTTTCTTTCTTGCCATGTTTGGTACACAGTTACTTCGAATTTAAAAGTTTCAACTTCACAACGAACATTGCTTGATAACATCTTTATTCGAGAGCAAAATAATATTATTTTATTTAGTCGTTTCTCAATGGGTTTATTATCTAATAACCGCTGAAGGATTCCACCTACAACGTCTGACGCTCAATTAGCTAGAACATTAAAAATAGAAGCCAAGCAACAACATCAGATACTCATCCCCATCTACGAATAAATAAAATTGAATTGTGTCTGTGATTTCAAACAAAACCCAAACGCGCTTTTTTCAAATTTTCATCCGTCTGTCTGTCTGTTAGTTTGACCGGGATAATCTCTTGAGAATGAAGAGAACTTTTCAGAGTTATTTAGTGGTTTAAAATTTTTCGAACGAAAATAAAAATAAAACAAATATGTTTTAAACAAAATTTTCTCATGTAAAGTAATGATAATCCTCGTGTAAAGTCTGCTCGAATCTCGATACTCGCACGTACGCACACACACTTATGTAATAGAAAGAGACAGAAAGATCACTGTGACTCTATGTATAGAACTAACAAACCTAGCACCACGTGGCGCGCGGGTCCCGTCACGTTACTCAACTAACTAGCATGTGCTATGAAAAGACAGAGAAAGAGTCGCTGAGAGTCGAATTTAGCGGGCATAAGTCTTTTTCGTTACGTTACCATTTCTATCAACTCACATCTCCCGCAACAGACATTTCACACAGCGCCGTCTAGTCCCAAAGTAAGCAGCACAGCGCTTGTGTTATTGGTATTAGAGAATTGATATACTACTTATATACTTTTCTTTTGTAAATAAATACATATTATACATAAACACCCAGACTCGGGGCAGGAATCAAACCCGCAACCTCCATTTACTTTACAACGCGCTTAGCCGTTGCGCCACGGAGGTCGTCAATAATATCCGGTGACCAAAAAAAATGTTCATGCGGTTGTAGTCATCGATCGTTACAGACATGTTTGGACCTATTTTGATTTGAAGTGTCCAATATTTGTAATTCAATGTAACGTCTTCACGATGAGTCTCTTCAGAGTCATCAGTTGATTAAAGGATTCTACCTTTTTACCAATATTTTATAAGTGAAAACATATTTTCCTAAAATATTTAGTTAAAATGCTGTCGTGATTAAGACATGTTTGCTTTATGAATCCAAACTCAGCACGAGAGCCGCTGAGGCGTATAGTAGAATATTTACGAAATTAACGAAAGATGTGCACTGCTCAAAAGTGGCATTAAAGTTGCTTGGTAAGTTGTATGAGTCATTGAAAGTTGCCTCTGCCTTTTTCAGGAAGATAAACTGTAACGAAAAATTACGGGATGTCATTGAAAACAACTATAGATTAACGTATCAAGAGCTCTCACGAATGTTTGGTGTGAGCGATGGAACAATCCGTTTGCACTTCCATCTGTTCGCCAAGTTGTAGAAGTTAAGTAATTGGGTCCCTTGTAAACTATCCCGAGAAAACAGGACTTATCGTTTATTAGTTTTGTTAAATACTCTAATGATGCGAAAAGTTAAGAATAATATTTGCGTGCTGCTGATTTTCGAACGATTTGAAATGTGAACATTGAGAAAGCAAGTGGCACGTCCTGTGAAAAGGTTTACATTAATTTATATTTACTGACATTTCTAAAAAAAGCAAATTACAATCAAATACAGAAACAACGTAAACAATAAGCGCCTAATTTAGAACTGTGGGTATGTTTGAATTTGCCGATAAACAAACACGGCGGTGTCTCAGACGAAATGAGAAAGCATTGTACAATATCCTGTTGTCGGGGACACAACAAATAAAGTTCGTAGGTGACAGATGAAAAGATTTAGTGCGAATTAGACGAGCTTCAATTACATCGATACTGCAAAAACAACTCAAATGTTATCGGTTGGAACTTTTGGCGGGAATGGAATGTTAAATACGAAAATGAATGTTAATTGCCATTACAAAAAATTACAGTAATTACCAATGAGTCTAAGGGTGGTGCTTTATTTTTTTTTATAAAAATTTTTATTAAAAAAAATTAAACCGCCTTCAAAAAAACACTGAAAAGTATAAAATAACTATCTTTTACTAATCACAACTCAAGTACAATTAAAATATCTTATAAATACGATACACATACCTAATTAATTAAATTTTACAGTTACTGAAGTCGGTGCCAAGCCCACCAAACTAATAGACTTTCTGTTGTTGCACATTGATTTGGCACCTACTTCAATAACTATGAAATTAGTAAAGGATAGTTATTTTATACTTCCACTTACACCTATACTTTTCAGTGTTTTTTTTGAAGGCGGTTTAATTTTTTTTAATAAAAATTTTTTATTTCACCTTTTTGAGTGATCTTGACGTAAATAAATATCTAGGGCAGGTCTGCAATTACCTTCATTCTAATTCCAGAGCGCAACGATATACAAGAGAATCATCAATATAAATAGAGGTTATAACCAGGTCGTGTTATCTAGTGTATCTTCGAAGTCCAAGCTCCAATATCGGTGAAATTAAAATGGGACCACCTCTGAAGTATTACCTACCAAACGTAAAAAGAATTTTCGCAATCGGTTCATAAATGACGCAGTTATGAGGTAACAAACATACAAAAAAAAACAACAACATACAGACCAATTGAGAACCTCCTCCTTTTTTTGACTAACTAAAAGTCATACATAGTCTGTGATATAACTTCGCTGTTGTTCGTTGTTTATTTTTGTTATTGGTGGCGAAAAGAGTAATCCGTGAATCCTTAAAAAAAAATTAAGTAAAAAGCATTTTATTTATCTGTGGACGGCCACGCATTGCCGTGGCTCAGTAAGAATTTTATTCTTCTTCGTGAGTTACGGTCTTAAGTTCATACAAAAATGTAATCGAAAAAACTTTCAACTTTCACTTTTTCCCGAATTTGCCAGTTATTTGGGAAACTTTTCCAATTTTTTTTTAGAGATTTACATTTTTCCGAGTAACAGAACCAATTTATGTTTCTACATTTTTTGTATAGTTTAATCTAAACATATTATTAAAAATGTCAGTTGGATTTTATAAAATTGGTTATAGTTTTTAAAATATACGAAATCAACTATTTTTGCGTACTTTTCGTAATCTAGCGCACGCACGTTTGCATAGAGCAGTGTCTATTTTAGATTAAATTATTGTTTATCAATGCGTCGCCTTAATATGCATATTTTATTCCAAATTTCAATTTTCTACATCGCATGGTTTCTGGAAAAAAATTTACTATGATGGACGGACAGATGAACGGCGCGAGTGATCCCATAAGGGTTCCGTATTTCCTCTTGATTCTGGTATTTCTTTTGAATTTTCTGGCAGAGTCCTGGCAGTCTGGGCGTTAGTAATTACTCCAAGTTATTGTTTTATACCACAAAGGTTCAACCAAGATGCCGCAATATCAGCGGTTTTACTCAAGCGTTGTCGATCCTATGAAATAGTTTTCGTATCCTTTTTAGTGACCCCGTGCTGTTGTTTTTTGGGAAAACATCGACAGGAAGCTCATTTCACACCTCTGTATTCGAGGGAGAAACCCTTTGAAAGCATATAATGCGTGAGCATTTCGGTTCCGAAGTGTGAGGATGAACTCCTTGACAGCGATGAGTGATGCGATGGTAGGTGGCTGTGGTGGATGTCAAACAACTCCTTAGAACAGAGACTATTACACAAGCGGTATAGAACACGCACAGGGAGGCAAAGTCTCTTTATGTTTCAGTCTGCTTGTAAGCTTGGTGTCGTCGACAATTCTCAAAGCTAATTTTTGAAATGAACCAAAAGGTGCAAGCTGGTATGCACGTACTCCCGTCCATAGATGACAGCAGTATACTCCTCAGGGAGTCAGACTCATGACTTTATTCTGTGGTACGGACCGTAGAAGCCTCATACTTACTTTAGTATTTTACAGTTGGTCTAATTTACTTTTATTGTCTGGGTTTATTATAGTTATAAAACGACGGACTTCGCCCACTACAAGTGCTGCTTCGTTTGAAACGATTTTTAATATGATCGAGAAAAATAATAGAGTCGTATGAAATTTCCTAAGGGAGATCTTTATCGATTACCTCGGAGCAAATATTTAACAATTTCTCTGTATTAATATTTAAGGTTACGTGTACACTAAAACAATTCATATCGTTAAAAAATAGTTGATTAAGAACAATTTGTTTCGTCCTCAAATGGTTCCGTACCGTACTCACAAAACAGTGTTGGGAAAATGTTATTGTAAAAACAATTACAATTAAAAATTGTAATTGCAAAACATTTTGTTAGGCAAACAACAATTACATTTTGCCCAACACTGACACAAAATAATGTTTGTGAAACAATTTCCAAACATTGATAAAACAGAATTTTCGAATGGATTCTCGTTATATTTTCATTGTAAATTTTAAGTAAGAATTTATATTTTCTGAACTTATAAAACTAATGATCGTCTAAATAAAGAGTCGAAACAGCTCACAGCTCAAAATTCACACAAAATTCACACCTCGAAACTTATTCATTTATTCTCAGTAATTATTTATTGACGTTTTGAAATTCTTTGTTGACAATCCCTACTCTGTTCAACTGTTTGACTACAAACAAGTATGTGGACTTTTTGGCGGGAACGGGAGAAGTGAACTTGTCATTTTATTTAGATATACTATTTTTTACATTTTTGGGAGTTTTTAAGTACAAAAGTGATAGTATATTGTTTTAAAGTTCTGTGCAAGTGAAAATAATGGAGTAGGTTTAAATAAACATGTGTAGTTAAAGTTCTCGCGCTCTTCCAAGAAGTTCTATAAAACTTCAGTAAAGTATACCATCACTTTACTGGAGGAGTTTTACGATAACGATTAATAAATACAATACGTGATATTGGCAAATGCGCTAATCTGTGCACCATGCCATAAGAAAAAAAAAACAACTATGTATTTGACATTGACAGTATAACTAATATAATATGTGTTTGACATCGTCAACATGAATGTAAACAATGAATGTTTTATTTTATTTAATTTGATGTAGTTGTAACACATATTATATATAAATGTTATCTTTCTGCACTTCCTCTCCATATAAAATTTAACTATGCCAAATCTCAAACTTCTCAAAAAGGGATACAAAGTTTTCTCTTCAGGTATTAATATATAGGATTCTAGGTTAAATAATTTATTTATGGAATATGCTCACTCATTAATTCTCCTATAAAAAGATGAAAACGTTAACTGACGTGAAAGATATGGGTTAAGAAGATGTAGGTAGCTATTTCTATGCAACATTCGTTAAAAAATTTTTGATTCAGATTGACTTCCGGTCCCTGTTTCTGCTCGATTACATTCTGTAATTTAAAACGATTCTAAATTTGAATTAATTCGTTTCATTTGGCAGATACTTTTTCCGTTACGTTAGAACATTCCGTTTAACGTAAAATAAACATAACACGAAAAATGGTACATTGGAATTTATTACAACCCAATTAGCGGAGTTTCGTTAAAAATATAATTTTTGTCTATTTAATTAGGAGAGTCTGTGCGTAAATGTGTTATTGTTTTTCCAAAAGTTTTAATTAAGAAGGAGTAAAGAAGTTTTGATGTTTTGTAAAAAAAATAGTACAGCTATGAACTTTAGACTGGTCGAACCAAATCGGATTATTTAGTACTTCAATAATTGAACTACTATTTTATTATGTCGCACTAGCAAAACAGAACTCGAATTTAAAATATTTTTATTCATGTAAACTGTATTAGAAAGTCAAATAGAAAAACAACCTTTAACTCACTTTTTCAACCGACTTCCAAAAAAGGAGGAGGTTCTCAATTCGGTTGTATGTTTTTTTTTTTATGTTTGTTACCTCATAACTCCGTCATTTATGAACCGATTTGGAAAATTATTTTTTTGTTTGAAAGTATATACTTCCAGATTGGTCCCATTGAAATTTTATTCACATTGAAGCTTTGGTTTCGAAGATACATCAAATAACGCGATTTGGTTATAACCTTTATTCATTTATGTTGATGATTCTCTTGTGTGACAACTATCGTTGTCCCTACATGGTATAATGGTAGTAGGGAGAAGATATAAATTGCCTGTGATATAATAAATTCAGTCAGTAGAGGCAGTCTTGTGGCGGACGGAGAATATGACTGGTAGCTGTCGTCTTCGGATTGTAAGAATACTGCTAAGGTGTCTTTATGATGCAACCTTTACACTGTTTTTTACAACTGATTGATATTGACATGATATTGATAATGGCCACAATGGGCAATAATATCCCATGTTCGATCTGTTCGCATCTTTATTGTGAAATCCCACGGTTTATGCTCTTCAATAGAATGGAAGTTAACACATTGCGCTCCAAAATTAGAAAATAAACAAATTGTAGATCTGCCCTAGATATTTTTTTAGACCTAGGTCACTCAAAAGGTCAAAATAAAATTTTTTTATAAAAAAATTAAACCGACTATTTATAAAGTTGTTTTTGTACTTAAGTTTTGATTAGTAAAGGATAGTTATTTCATACGTTTCAGTGTTCTTTTTGAAGTCGGTTTAATTTTTTTATTGACTTGATTAATCGATCATTTCTTTTTTTTCCCTTATTACATCACTTTTAATGGATCTATCCGTTTGTCCATCTATTACGGTCGATTTTTTTAAAGGTATGTGACATATTAACTAAATCGAAAGTTGGTATATTGATACATGTTGTAAACACATATTTTGCACTAATTATTACTTTAAATATTCAAATAAGAATTAAGATTGACGAAGAAAATCTACAGAGCGGAAGTGAATGGTAGCAGAAGCCAAGGAAGTCCAAGGGTGACTGACTTATGGAAACTAAAGGCCATAGTTTTAGCTAATGGCAATGTCAAAAGCACTCGCATTCCTAAGCAATGCTGAGATTAGAGGAACGAATAGGGTATTCGAATTCAACGTGACTGTTCCCACTTGTTAGCTATTGTCAATATTCTAGATTAAATGTTACAATTACAGTTGTAACATTTAATTAATTAACAGTTGACACGGTTCCTCCTTTGTCCCCTCTGATACAAAAAAAAAATTGTTGAGAGATGGCAACACCGTCATATTGAAGATGTCCTTACTTAATAATAAATAATTTATTTGTAAATTAGTCAGTTGGAATTTTTTAATGCCAAAAAATGAGTCAATCGAGAATTATATGAGCAAAAGAAAGCAAGTCATTTCATTATATCTCTATAACCTACATTTTCACAGATGTTGATATCCTAGAACAAAAAGTATATCTAGAATCCGAGATTGCTTACAGATTTATCTCTAAAAGTCAAAGCTTACATAAAATTATAAGAATTCAAGAACATAAGTTTACAGGAAAATTTAACGCGATTTATAGGTCTTATACATGTCTACCTCGTTGGGGATACGGCGTGAAGATATGTATGTATGTATGTATACATGTCTAATTAAAATAAGAAAAATAATTTTACCAAGTTATCTATTTTATAAATATAACCAGGCGGAACTTACTCATCCTAACCCAAATTCACAATTGATCATAGTTACAAAAACACATTTGTGGCTTAATGTAATTTTTTCAAGTCGTTACTACAAAGTGTATAATTAAAAGCCATAACATTCGACTAATTAGCGAGGCCGTGTCAGCACTAACAGATTTTAACTGTTCAATTATTAGTAACTACCTAATTATCGAATCATTTGACCGTGTACATGAGATACTGTCCATTTCAATGAATATCCATTAAATCTAAAGCTCACTGTCCATTAAAGCAGACAAGCAGATAAGAATTACATGATGAATATAAGTAATACGTTTAAATCTATGATAAAACAGTAGGATAGCAAGAGTTATCTAAATTGAAAAATATTTAAGCTGCGTCCAAAAAGAAAGAAGTTATATGTTTGACGCTGTTGAATATGCGCCTGTCTGTCTGTATGTTTGTATGTATGTATGTCTCGAAAGATCGAACCAAAAAACCATGCAGTTTTTAGGGTTAGGGTTAACCGTGAAAGAAAAAACAGAACTCTAAGATTACTTACATAGATCTATTTCTGAACTATCTTTGTACTGGACACTTATAGTCAGGTAAAATATTTTTTATTTGTTTATTGCCCTAACAATCAAAAAGGATATATTATAATTTATATACTTAGTTATAAAACCGTGCTGACCAACATACCTCTAAGGACAGGAATTAACATAAAATCGAAAGACAACCTCAAAAAATAGTGAAATTGTCCATCGGACAACTGAGTTTCTTGATGAAATAAAAAGTTTTACGTAAAATTGCTTGTATGTCTTTTTGTCGTAAATGTCATATTAACCGAGTTAAGGCGGTTTGAAGCATAAGAATTTAGAAATTTCTTGAAGACGTCAAAAATTGAACTGTTATTTTTTAACTTAATTTTTTTGTAATCGGTTCGATTGTTTGTTGTGTGTTGTTTTCGATTACATATCGTTTTTGAGGCACCTACTTAAAAATGTAATTTTTTCATTTCTCTTTCTTTTTGCTCAAGGAAACCCGGGAAATTAGGACGTTAAAATTTCACATCTATGGTTAGAACATACATATCTATAAACATTACCTAAAAATTTCAGACGTCTGCGTCTGTTCGAAATTTCGATTTTAATTCTTATTTTACTGCTGGACTACAAGAGAATAAAATTGATTTTATTTGCTGAACTACATTAGTAAGGAAAATACGATCTAGGGACTTTTTAACGAAAATTATAAAGAATTAAATGAAAATAAAAAATATAAACAAATAAATAATCTATTTAAATATTAAAATCCTAGATTAAAAAATAAAAATATGGAAAATTTTTTTTTGAAAAATAATATGAAAATTGTAATTAATTATCTGAAAATAATTTACAACTTTTCGTGAACCGATTACAAAAAATAAGCTAAAAAAACTACTAAACCGATTTCAAAAATTCTTTCATCTATAGAAAGCTACATTTATCAGCGGGTAATGTGAGTCGTATTTTCATATCAAAAAATTTCTAACGGAGCGAAGCCAGTACGGGTCGCTATGTATAAATTAATATAAATTGTGAATAATAATTACTTAAGAATGTCTCAAAATCACCACAAAACAAACCCTAATTGAAGCACTGTATTTACTAGGTTTGGGGTAATTTGGACATTATACAGGATAGTTGTTAGTCGCGAACATCTCAAGATTACGTCGTCCTAACATGTCCTTAACAAACATGTCAATTAGCTCTGGAGGGTAAACATAAAATATAATATCAGATCTCGCAAATTACCGACAACGTACGACTTAAAACAACATAGCTAACGCCAACCATTTGGAAGTTATATTAGCGTAACGACCAATTTGCGAGTCAAAGGCAGTCACTACTAACTCGAATTTCGGCACACCTTTGATACTAAATTGTTGCCAGCAGATAATAATAGGGTAATTTCCCTGTTTTTATGGGAAAACCATTAGGTTTAGTTAATATTATAAGAATACGTTAGAAAAACCTTATTATTAAATATGTTAAAGTCTTCCTGGTTCATACATTTATTTAAATATAGCAACCTGCCCCGGCTTCCCACGGTTAGAAATATTTTAACAATAAAATACAGCCCATATCGCTGATAATATAGCTTTCTATAGGCGAAAGAGTTATTGAAATCGGTTGAGTAGTTTTGGAATTTATCCAATACATACAAACAAATAAAGTTTACCTCTTCATAATATTAGTATAGATATAGATGTATGTGACTTTATCTGCTTCGTTCACGTTTAGGTTTTCATTTCTTTAAAGAATAAATCGGCTAAGCGCGAGTCAAATTCGCGACCGAGGGTACTGTACCGTATAATTTTAGATTTCAGACAATATAATGGCCTACCTAATGAAACGAAAGCTCTAGGTCTTACAAATCTTCAGAAATTAGGCTTATGAGCTTACTATTTGATAAATAACGTACGAAACGTGAGTTACGTCACCGTAACAACAAGCGGGCCTTATTCTGACACCTAAAGAACGGACGCGTGTAACCATTGGCCGTCAGGCGGTGTTATTACCTAAAAATTTGCAGAAAGCGACAGCCACGCGATCATTGCGCGACCAGTGACTAATTGTAATATAGAAAAAAAAGTTTTTTTTTATTATTAATTTTATTTTAACTTTTTAGTTTTGTCTTAATCTGTGCATATCTAGCAATGCATCATTATTGCAAGGTATTTTTCCTGTTAATTTTAAACTGTTTCATTTTTCGATGAGGAGTCCTTCTAAAGATTTTACCCGACTAAGGGCAACATAACCTTGCCCAGCGGGGAAAAGTTTAGGGCCCGAACACACGACGGCATGCTTCACTAGATATTATATAGAACTTAGATATTATATAGGACCAGAGTGTTTGTTAAGACAAAATAAATGACCCCAAACTCGATAGAGATGCGTGGTTTTATTACTGAGTTCTTTTGGCCACCTGCTGGCTCCATCTTAAGGCTCTGGATATCATGTAGCACAAGAGCGCTAGCCGAGACAAATCGAACGAGCGCAAACACGACGGGTCTATCTTGTTTAGTTCAGAAGTTCCAATGACCACCTACCGTCTCCATTTTCAGACCCTGGATATCATTAGATAGTACCAGAGCGTTTGAAAAGACAAAACAAATGAGCCCAAACTCGATGGGTTTATCTTGTTCAGTTTAGCAGTTCCCATGGCCACCTTCTAACTCCATCATCAGACCAGCTCCGTGGTACTATATTATTATACATATATTATTATATTAGGCATTGTCACCGAAGATACGTAAGTATGCCAAATTTGAGCCCAATCGAACGTTAGGAACTGGTAGCTTCCAAGATTTGACCCATACGAACATACATACTAACACCGCAAGTTAAAGAAAAGCTTGTAAATAATAATGAAAATTTATATCACGTATGACGGTTGCGTGTCTATTGCGCCATGACCGTAAAGTGCACCTTTTGCGGTAGATATTGCGCCACTATACAAATTACATTATACAAATTCTCGTTTTGACAGCAGATATCGCGCGATATTTGACTGTCGCATGCTGACTGCAAGTTACCTAATAAGCGCGAATTCGAAATGTGTTGTTATTAAGATAAGATAAGCCGTGCGATTCTCTAAAGCGAATTAGTCGAATTCACTTCTGAATTCGGATACTAGCGCCGCCTTGATGAGTGCGGCAGCGAGTCATACTATCGTTAATGAATTTTTTGACGTTTTTCTAAATACGATAATCTAATCTAAAAAAACAAGTTTTATTTAACGTAACTATCTCAGAGAAGTTAAAATACACTAAGACGAAAAATCGACTGTGATGTTTCCTCTTAAATTTAAAGCAATCCCCGGTAAACTCGCATCTAAGATCACTACACTTCGCTAGAATATTTGGTTTAGAGAATTCCATTTGAAGGTCAAGTGAGTTCGAATGCGAAGTGCGGCGAATTGTCGAGCGAGTCTCGCTTGGGTGATTCGAGTTTTTACAGAATTGCATGGAAAGTGTTAGTCTAAGAAGGAACTTTAATTTAGAATAAGACCTTTGTCAAATGTGTACAATTTATCAAATGATTTGAACAACAAGAAAATGATTTGAACAATTTATCATTGTAACAAAAAAAACTTTGATATAAAGATATAAAGAAAGAAAATAAATCGGTTCATCTCGAGCTTCGCATCAACAAAATAGTCTTTTTAAAAACCTCCTCATCTGTACCGCTGACGTAACTCATGACGAAATTTTATAATTTTAAGATATTTTTCGTCCAAAATCTCAAATTGCTAATCGATACGTGTTTTGCCTCCCAACGAAGCATCCTCAGGGATTCCGAGAGATCAGTTTGCATTCCACATTTGCATCGATCAGCTGGCTAACCAAATCTGATCTCTGGAATTTCCTGACGATGTTTCGTTGAGAAGCGAAACAAAACACACTCTAGGTGTTTTACGAAATGAATTTTAGCAAAGTAACAAGTGGATCTGTATAATATATCGTACTTACATATATATAATAACTACGCATGAATAGAGTTCCCACTTGACCAATTTGTAGTATATATATTTTCTTTTCGATGTTCCTTCGAAATATTGTTATTACAAGACACGTTACACATATAACGTCATCCACTATTTTCATTCGGGATCAATGACATCGTATATTCACTGCAGGTACTCGTTTGGGCCCCGACTTTGATTTTTCAAAGAAAATATCCCTTCAAATCCCTTGAGCTTACAGTTAATTTAGTTGGAACTCCTACACAAGCATGTGTACAAGTTAAAAGGAAACAAAGTGTATAGAAACTTTGCACTACGTTTAATAAGGTAAGGCATTAAGCAAAAGATATCGTAGTCAATAATTAGTGGGATCGTCAAAAAATATACGTAATTAGCTTAAAACTTAGATATGTACTAAGTTGGTAATAAGCTAACAATCGATGTCAATTTATTAAAGTAAATTCAGTTATAATATATTTTTGGACGCAAAATTACTATTGTTTCCTCGGATCAAGGAAATAATGGATGGAGACATAATACGTTGCTACACTTATCACCGTGTGTCAAAGGAATTTTCGTCTCTTACTATCTCATTGAACGTAATCACGAGTCAAATAGATAGCTATAGGTATGACAACCTCGCACTGTGGGTTTAATTCATGTCACCTCGTGACCTACTTCACGTACATTACTGAAATAATAAGTTAAAGTTAAGGTTAAAGCAAGTTAAAGTGTTTTGGCTATTAATATTCACAAAAATAAAAATGTGTCATTTTTATCTATGTATTATTGTACCATGATCCTTACATAGTCACATACATTAGTAACAGTCTAGAAACTAGGTCAACAAAAACGGACACACTCTTAGAGCAACTGCTTCGTCCATTTTATTTTTGGTCCGAGATTGTTTCGGTAAAACCTGCACTGAAAACAGTCGTCAAGAAACTCAGGTATCATTTTCTCAACATCGATATACAGCATAAAATATTTAAAAAAAAAATTTAGATAGCCAGTAAACGCAGGCGAAGAGAAGACTATTTCCAGACCTTAAATCTTTAATGAAACCATTTATTTTATTTCATAGAACATAGATATTGCAATCAGTATACATTTTGCAACTACTTTAAACTCTTTTCTTTTAATCGAGTGACTTCTTGAGCAACCATATTATGAAAACGGACATAGTTCTGTACCGATAAATGACCGAAATTTTAAAAACGACGAATACAAGAATTGTTAATTTGCACCTGGCACGTAAAAAAAAATAACAGTTTAAAATAATTCAAGCATATTATCTTCAGTACAAATCTACATTTTCATTTCGAGATTTTTGTTATTTACGAGAAAAAATTAGAAGCGCGAAAAAGGTCACATCCGTTTAATCGAGACAAAGTGGCGGTCAAAGGGTTGAAAGATAAAAGCTTTAATTTAACAGCAATGAAACACCATTTTTGAGGTTTACCATCTGCGTGTGAAATGATAAACATACTATAGGTATACTAACTTTATGTGTGAAACTTCATATAGGTATGTACGTAAATTCTAATTTTTAATTCGGCTAAGTGATTTAACGTTTCAATGTGTCAAAATTCTAAATAATGTGGTCAGCTCGAATAGTGTTGTCAAATGAAAGAACTGAGTCGATATCGATTCAATTAAATCAATCGACTAGCCTAATCAATGAATTAATCTCAAAAACTTCAAATATTATTAATTTGAAAAATTGTGTTCGGGCGAAACCGGATTTATACAGCTATTAGTTAATACCATTTTTACCAAACGATCATTCTGATACAATACCGTTCTATATTTGAAAAACATGAACTAAATTAAAGTACATACCACCTAACCGTGACAGACTGACAGACAAATGGACGCAGGGCGCCCATTACGCCTTTTGAAGGCATTTTAAAATTCCTTCTACGAACCGTAGTAGGTGGGTGGAAATAGTTATTTCGCGCCGATTAGAATAAAAATAAAATGAAAATATATGTAGGTACTTTTATAAAATAGCAACAAAGACTTGGTCGACTTGGTTGATTCAGGTGACGCATTGATAAACAATAATTTAATCTAAAAAAACCTCCGACTCAAAAAAAAACCTCCAAAAAGTAAAAAAAAATAACATGTACCTTATAGCCCTTTAAATTTGTGATAAGTTTCAATACTTGTACAAGTTTACTTGTATTTAAATTTCATACATATTTTATCATTTTTAGTTGTATTTTTATTACTTTATTTACTTAGCGGTCCCCCGACGTGACAACGCTTGGATATATTACTACTACTATTTATATTCAAACTTATCACAAATTTAAACGGCTATGAGGCACATATTATTTTTTTACTTTTTGGAGGTTTTTTTTGAGTCGGAGGTTTTAAACGGCTATGAGGCACATATTATTTTTTTACTTTTTGGAGGTTTTTTTTGAGTCGGAGGTTTTTAAAATTTTTAATTTAAGTTTTATTTCATGCTTTTTAAACACTACGATCTACACTCTATACCCACATTCACGCAAATACTTCCCGGGACGATACACGAAATTCCGACACGAGATCGTGCTTCCCCGAAATCTGAGTATTCTGACAATAGTTGTCTGATCCATCATCAGACCCTGATCATCATCTATCTATCTATCTATAACTTATTCATAGAGACCATTTCAATGAGCCTAAACATGAGACCTCTACTGTAAGTGGTGAGGAGTTGTATATCCTGCTGACTTCAGATGATGCTGCAGCATCTGGTCAAGGTTACTATGTAATTGTGACATTTTTGAAGTCACAGTATACTAAATTTCGCATCAATTACACTAATAGAAGATGCTCACGTCTCTTTAAAAACTAAAAAAGAGCTGATATTCTTCAAACAGCTGAACCGATTTTGACATGTTTAAGTACATACCCATACATAGAAACCCTGCTTTCAAACAAAAAAAAACCGCATCATAATCGGTCCATTCGTTTAGGAGCTACGACGCCATAGACAGACACACAGACACGTCATACTTATAACACCCATTCTTTTGCGTCGGGAACTAAAAATACACCTTCTGTGCTATGTAAACGTGCGCGCGCTAGCTTTTACTAAAAACAGTTTTTTCGTTTATTTTAAAAACTTTAATTAATAAAATATCTAAAAACACGGGAAATTAACGCGATTACCTTTTATTTTCCCTTGACGTTTCGGCCGAGTTTCATCGGCTCGGCCGTGGTCTCAAGTAAACTGTCGCAGCAAGCTTTACTCCGTGTCAGCAGACTTTATTTCATCTACCCCCGATATTTGTAAATAATTATTAGGGTTCCTACACACAACACTCACGGTGTCCACACACTTAACCGGAGTGAAAAACGAGATTTTGTAATTTGAGTCACAGGATTCCACGCTGTTGATAAATTGTGTCCGCTTTCCCGATTGAAATTATTGTGTCTCTTGATTTCAATTGCTTCACGCACGACTCTTGGATAAAAGTGGCGATCGGTGGAAAGGACTTGTGGGCGATAAAATTCTATCTAATGATTCGTATCCGATTGGAGAAGATGTTCCGCTATCGCTGATTAGTTTGCTGGTTTTTTACAGTTGCAATGTGTTCCTTAATCCTTTCAGCAATAGTCCACTTCGTTTGGCCAATGTATGAGCTACCGCAACTACAATCTATTTTGTAGACTCCTGGTATCTGCAACGGCAAGACATCCTTCGGTGTGCCCACTATTTTGTTTACCTTAGTTCCCGGTGTGTACCTACGGATGGAATACTTTTTTAAAATAGATCCTATTTTGTCCGTCACTCCTTTCACATAAGGCATATAGGCGGGTTGTCTGCTCACGTCCGGATGTCTGTCCTTCTTTTTAGACCGCCTCATTCGTCGGTTAATCTGATATCCGTTCTTTATCAGTACCTCCTGAACATAATCGAGCTCTTGCTCCAGATGTTCGGGGTCACACAGATCGTACGCTCTGTTCTTCAGTGAAGTTATAACAGATTGCAGATGACTGGGATGGTGATGCGACGTGGCGTGCAGGTATCTGTCTGTGTGTGTAGCCTACACACACTTACAACTTACTTATAACCTAATATATAAATGTAATACTTATAAACACAGTATGATAAAGTACCTTCTTGTCTCGCGGTTATTTTTACGTCTAAAAATGACAGTGATCTACCATTCTCCATTTCATACGTAAACTTTATACTTGGGTGAATGGAGTTTAGGTGTTTCATATACTGATCTACTTCTTGCGTGCTTCCCTTAATGATGCAGAAGATATCATCCCTTAATGATGCAGTGGATCATTAAGGGATCGGCCGAAACGTCAAGGGAAAATAAAAGGTAATCGCGTTAATTTCCCGTGTTTTTAGATATTTTATAATGCAGCGCGAAAGTTTAAAAGTGTATAACTTTAATTAATTTTAAAAAATCCAACTGTCATTTTGAGGAATATGTTTAAAGTAAACTATACAGGAAATTTAAAAATATAAATCGGTCCTTTTGCTGCGAAAAATGTAAATCTCTGTTTTAAAAGAGGTATTTGTGTTATAAAAGTTAACCAACCGCGTATCGCAACTGTCAAAATGAAATCAATGAAATGAAGAATACCAAATATCACGTCTCATACGTTTTGTAGTCACTTAGAGAAATTGAGATCCCTGGCGTCAAAATTTCCAATGCGTCGGCTTAAACTTTCAGTTACGATTCACAATTTCTGTTTTTTTTTATAATTCTAGGTCTCATAGTTTTGTAACGTTGTTATTAAAAAACTTAAAATAATAATTTAAACAACTGTACTGACCTGACTCAAAAAAAAAACCTCTATAAACTGAGAAAGTAATATGTATATTGGCCCTTTTGATAAGTTGTAATATAATTGATAGTAGTAATACATCGTCGCGTCGAGGAGCCGCACGCATCCAGATGGTCTAAATTAAATTTAAAAAATCAGATCTAGCCACCAATGACTCGAACAAGTGAAATGATAAATCGTAATAGATTTACTTTCTTTATGAACATTACTGACAGATTTGACTCATCAGCATGTCAGTACATCTACCTGCTAAGACGAGGCTCTCGAGTTCGATTCCTAAAAAGAACTTCAAGTAATGAATTCGTATATTTTTTTATCTACCTTTCAACCAAAGTTTCTTTGTTGATCAACATGTTTAACTTCTTAATGAAGCTTCCTCAGGAAATATCTGATACCAGATTCGGTCAGCTAATTAGCATCGAAGTCTGGCCGTATCTGGAGTTTCCTGTTTCCTGTCGTTGCGAAAAAGAAGCGAAACAAGTGTCGAAAAACAAGTCTAAAACTTTTGTTGAAAGATAGGCAAAAAAAATAAACGAACTCGTTACTTGAGATAGATCTCCGCAAAGTAACGTTTAGATCTAATAATATAAAAACAAACTTTTCTATGTTACTGGGAAGTGCTCCAGTTGATCACACATTCAGTATAATTGTTTAAAGTATTATTTATTACTTTTAATCAAACTGGTCCGTTGGCTCTGTGGCAGAATATCCAAGGCGGTATGACCAAATCATATATGACGATTGCGTATCTATTATTCTATGACCGTAAAATGCACTTTTCGCGGTAGATTTAGCGCCACTATACAAATTACATTACTCAAATTTTGTTTTGACAGCAGATATCGCACGATATTGGCTGTCGCATGCTGTCTGCAAGATACGTAATAAGCGTACCGGTCAAGTCAATTTAGAAAACTAACTTATCTATATTAGCTTGGAGTCTAAGTGTTGCTGGGACATCCCTCAGTTCTTTCTGTCGTACCTATAATATAATTCTATTGGTTAGCTTGTGTTTACACAATTTGTGTAGTTTTCTGGAGCATTATTGCATACATACTTATCTTCAAGCTGTATCCCTAACGGGGTAGTCAGAGAGGACGAAGCGCCAAGCGTCGCGGCCCTTACACACTCTTTTCGCTTCCTCAAATCTCATCATCTCCTCACACATTTTCACCGAGGTATGCGAGTGCTTTTGACTTTTCCGTCAACTAACACCCTGGCTATTTGATCTTTATAAGTCATCCTTTGTCTTCGATGGTTTTATTACCACTCGCTTTCGCTTTGTAGATATTCTTCGTCAGTCTTTCGTCACTCATTTCTTTTATATACCCGAACCATCTAAGCATTCCTTTTTCATTTTTACAATAACCTGTTGTGCAACCCTGTCATACTGCGTATCTCTTCGTTGCTTATTTTGTCCGCAAGGGTGACACCGCACATATTTCTAAGAGAACGCATATCTACTGTATTCATCTTCCTTTCAACACTATCACGCAACTCCTTCATACTGCGTATCTTTACATTGCTTATTTTGTCTGAAGTATTATTATTGTTTGTCTCTATTCTATTTCAAAAGAGAGACTTGAATCAATACATCATGCTCGAGGTTTTTGAATGTGCAGTGAAATGTTACCTAACCCATCACGTATATAGATCTTATTTAAAAACTCCCTTTAGACAGTTATCGAAAAGCGAAATGGTTTATATAACTTTTCACAAGTTTTTAGAAAAGGAATTATCGAAATTCCAGCCTACATTAAACAAAAAAGTCCCTTCCGTACTTGGTACTTTGGAAATGTAAATCCGCAACGTCTGGTAATAATTCCAAGCGCAAACTTTCCTTTTCACACGAAATAATGGAGTGTACCGATAAATCTTGGGGTACTGTGTGATATAGTAGCAAGCAACAAGTGTTAAATGGACGTTTAGTATTTTCAAATGAAAAATTATTAGACCGAGAGCCGACTCGAAAAACGTCGAAACGTAATCTTCATGAAACTTCGTTCCCTACCATACATTATTACTCTTTACCGGTTTTATTGTATTACTAGTTGTACGCGCAACTTTCCACGATACCCTTTTTAAGGTTCCGTAGTGAATGTGTCTGTTAAATCCGATTTATTTCGTCTTATCTACACCTATTGAACTGAAATTTTGCTATGGACACGCAATTGGTAACAAACTCAGCAATGAAGAATAAATAGTTAATTGAAGAGCATTTGTACCCTATTATAAATTTTACTTCCACTTAATTGAAATTGCTGAGGAAACGTAAATGATGTCTGTTCGATGCGCATTTATACATATAATTTTTTCTGTATTAGCCGTACGCATCACTATCTAATTTTTAGGACACGATTACAAAAATTATTTTTTAGTAAAAGTGCCTATTGCCTACGCTACAAAAGAAACCAAGTGTTCAAACATACTTTTAGTTTTAGCGATGACGAATCATCGCTGGTCCGAGAAGAATATGGGGCCTAGACAAGTAACGAATTTTAAATTGGTGGTCAAACGCTATTAACTTGCTATTAAATCAAACGCAAAATAAAGTCATGTGAAAACCGGCGTATGAAACGAGCCAAATGGCATTTTTGACGAACAATAATAAGCGTTAGCTACTTCTCTATACCTTAGAACATGTTATAAAGTTATTGTTAGACAAAATATAATATAGTAGAAGAACTATCATCTATAAAAATATTATATAGATAATCGAGAAATTATGTTACACTTTAGTTGACGAAATAGCATTCTTAATAAAACAAATTAAAACAAAGCCACGATGAAAATATAACTTACGCTATTTCAGTGTTAAAGTTACTTACGTAAATATGAATAAGGAAAGTAGATGGAGATTGTGTCGTAACATTTTATTATACTCACACAAGTAAATAAACGTGTAATAAAAAAATCTACTTTTTATGCTCATCATTTGCTAATGTTGGTAAACTAATAAAAAAAGCTTCTTTAGCTGATTTAGCAATTTATAAAAATATAAAGAATTAAGAAAATAATCATACTTAATATATTAATAATTATACTTTAAACATTGTTTTATTAGGTGCATAAAGTTTTTAATCCGTTTATTTTAAATATTATACTTATAATGATAACGACATAAAAAATAAGAAAGAAATGTGAACTTCATTACTTTAAAAACCGTTTGAATAACAATTAAAAAATATGACAAAAAATATTGTATTAACTATTTACATTTTTTTTAATTTTGCATCTACTAAAAACCAATACCGTAAAAAGTTTATATTAAAGAGTTATGTAACAGGCAAAAAACAAATTATTTCGACAATATTTAAGATGTATTTGTATTTACATTGATTATTTGTATTTACTAAACATAATTTGAATAGCTTTGAACAACTTCTTTCTGATTTTCGATTAAATATAAGACTCGAACCTTAATAAAATTTATCCAACGAAATATTTTTTTACTTTGTAAACGTTAATATAAACATCAATGAAGTCTAAAAATATATTAATTATTTTACCGTAATCATATTAAATAAATAATAAATAATATTAAATAAAATCGTCAAAATATAAATACGACTCACCCCATTGCAACTGCTACGTGGTCTACGGACTGCTACGACGGTCTACGCTTGCCTCTACGAGTGCTCCTCGCTAGCAGGAGACAGCCTTTATATGATGAGGGCGTCGCCCACAGCTCCGCCCCCGCCCACAGTTGCAGCAGCCTCCGAGACAAGCTTGATTGAAATTAATTGATACCACAACGGCTTGCAATTTTGTGAACGATGTGACCGAGGTAAGAATTTAGTTTGTATAGTATGTACCGATTTTTAATTAAACATATTTTAAATAAGCTTTTTTAAATCGTTAAATTACAGTAATGTACAGTATGTTATTACAGTGTATATACCAATTATGGATGGGCGACAGATAGAAATGGAAGGGCTAACCTGGTTCGCTGTCGCCCTCGCATGCTGGGTGTTACACACGAGTACACGAGTTGATATGCTGATTTTCTTGCGATAATGTTCAAAAATTGACAGGACGATTTCGATGGAGTGGATTTTAATTACGATGATAATGATTTTCCGAGAGATTGTGTGCTGTATAGTTGAGTAAAGTACATACACAGATATATTCACGCTGTATCCCTAACAGGGTAGTCAGAAAGGTCGGAGGGCCAAGCGTAGTGGTGATTACATCTTCCGCCTCCTCAAATCGAATCATTCTCCCCAGACATTTCTGCCTACGTACGCGATTACTTTCGGCATTTCCGTCAGCTAACACTTTGGCTTTTTGATTTTCATAATTCAGCCTGATCTTCCTTGATTCCTGCTTTCATTCACTTTCGCTCTGTAGATTTTCTTCGTCAGTCTTTCATCACTCATTCTTTCTATATGCCCGAACCATCTAAGCATTCCTTTCTTCATTTTTACAATAACACTGTCATGCAACCCCGTCATACCGCGTATCTCTTCATTGCTTATTTTTTAACACTGTCGTGCGTAGTCGTGCAACTCTGTCATACTACATATCTCTTCATTGCTTATTTTTTAACACTGTCGTGCGTAGTCGTGCAACTCTGTCATACTACATATCTCTTCATTGCTTATTTTTTAACACTGTCGTGCGTAGTCGTGCAACTCTGTCATACTACATATCTCTTCATTGCTTATTTTTTAACACTGTCGTGCGTAGTCGTCCAACTCTGTCATACTACATATCTCTTCATTGCTTATTTTCTTTTTGTTTTATATGATATTGTTTGGTTATTAGTAAAGTAGTATATTACTAACACACCTGGACGACCGGGTCTTGTTCGATGTCTTTTAGGGTCCGATTGTGTATAAAAAAAAGTTTGACCACATTGCAGGATTCGAACCCGCACACTTTGGCGTGCTAGACTTCTAGCCACTGTGCTGTTGAAAAGCTAAATTCCGTTGCGAAGTTGCCAATTGTATTTCGCGGACAAGTTTACAAGTTTTAAGAATGAAAATACTGAAAAAACGAATTTTTACAGAATCGAGACCTAGTTAGATCGATTTTTCGGCCCTGCAAACTCTTATAGTGTTAATTTCATCGAAATCGTTAGAGCCGTTTTCGAAAACGCGATTAAAAATATACAAATATTTTCGTATTATAGTATAATAGTAATATAATGTATTAAAATAATACAATAATAATAGGATATAGTAGCCAATTGCGTAACGCAAATTCCGAAACCATTAAGATTCGGAACCGTAAAAGAAGAACCGTAGCCCATATTATAAGATAATGCGTCCGTCCATGCGATAATAATTTATCGCAGTCGATTTTGTTAGAAACTATGTAACTTTATAAACATATTTATACAACTTGTAAAAACATGAAATTTAATAACGTAACTCACATAACTCACATAACGTAACTCTCGTTAACGCACATATGTAAATTGCACTAGTTAATACTGTAAAATATTCATAAGAGAATTAATGAAAGTGTAAATTGAGAACTGAAACTGGACATAACCGTTCCCCCTGCGCAGAAAAGCACCTCTTTTTAATATATGTTTGAAGTTATACTTCTTTTGGCGCGTTTGGAAAAATAGGCCACAGCATAGGATCAGTGTATTTTTTAACTTGTAATGAAATTGCGCTCGCCGATGTAAGAACATAAATTATTATTTTTAATTTCATTCATTTCAAGATTGCAAGCGGCCAGTTTTGTTTTTTTTATATGTTGCCGATGTTGTTTTTTTATATGTGGCCAGTTTGTTTTTTATTTTTATTCACTTCAAAGAAGTGGTACTTCTTACATACATGCGTACCTGAGTACACACCAGTATACTCATGTTTTTTTTTTGTTTTTTCTATAATATTATGTTAAATATTGTATTCCTTTTTTAAAAAATTGACAATTATATTATAAAGAATGCCAATTACGTGGTATTGACCTAGAAACCAGCAGATTTTTCATTTATGTTAAATAAATAATGCAGTAAAAGCATATCCCTCATCCTCTCCCCTCTTTTCCGAAACTTTAAATAAAGATATTATGAAGATCTAACGTTTATAAAAGAAACATGACGAAAGTATGAAAGTTCTACGCGTTTTATGTACTTAAAAACACCCAGAAATGAATTTTAGAAAACCATTTCATGGTTATCGTACCCTCTTTGCATGAGTCAAACTTGCATTTGGCCTATTCTTTGACCCCTTTCTCTGCTATGACGTCACATCTTCCATTTTTAATTTAAAAACATAGAATAAGTTTTTAGTTGGAAACACCTAATCACCTGAGTTTAGTTAGGAAAATGAAACATCTAATTGATTCAATATCTTTCTCTGTCTGTCTGTTAGAGACAGTTTGTACAGAGACTATTTGAAGTAAGTAGCTGAAAGAAACTTTTAATAAGCAGTAAGCCAAAGACCGGTGTTACCAAGCGTATACCGATTTGTGCGAGACGTTCCGATTTTCAAGGGTTTGTGAACATATCCTGATTCACTTTTAATTAAAACGATATACGTATGTTCCGATTTTACATTGAGGCGGTCATCATAAAAGCTTATAAAAGTGGATGAGTATGCCAAAAAAATATAATATTAATAAAAATAATTATTACCCTATACGCACCAATTAGAGAATAAAACATTATCGGTGTTGACATCTGCAGTGCGATTCTCTAACGCAAATTAGTCGATTTCACTTCTGTATCCGCGGTGAGATTGTTTATTGTGAAGTAGTATTGTCTAAAGTCGACAGAGATACTAGCGCCATCTCGATGAGTGCGGCGGGGGTTTCGTACTATCGTAAATGAATTTTTTGACGCTTTGCTAAATATAACAATGTTTTATGTACTTATCTCAGAAGAAGTTAAAATACACTAAGACGAACTATCAACTGAGGTGTTTACTCTAACTCTAAAGCAATCATTGACAAACTCGCATCCAAGATCGCTTCACTCCGCTCCTAGTATGTTTGGTTTAGAGAATTCCTTTTGAAGGCCAAGTGAGTTCGAAGGCGAAGTGGGGTGAATTGTTGAACGAGTCTCGTCTGGACGATTCGAGTTTTTACAGAATTGCATGGCTTTTCTGTAAACGGCTACATGTTTGAAATATCTAACGAGATTTATATCTAGCGAGTGCGTACCATCGGTTATGATTGTCATTAGATATCTCTATATAATTTTTTCATTCTTTATTACTGCTAGTGGTCGCCCAGTGGTCGAAATTCGACCGTAAATATGAAATAAACGCCATTTTCCCTTGACGTACACTCCACAGATCGAAACAGCTTATACAGCGAAACTCATTCGGTTAATCTGTCAGTAATTATTTGTAGGCAATATTCTAATATTGTTTAGTGATAATCTCTACTTTGTGTGACTGTTTGACCCATACACGGACCCATATTTGACCACAAACTATTATGTGTTTGGCATTGGTGGTGTAAATGTAAACAATTAATGTTCTTTTTTTAATTTTATTTAATTTATTGTATTTGCGACTCGTATTTTACTGCTTCTCCGTATAAACTTTATCTTAAATCTCACACTCCTCCGAGCACGCAATAAGCATAAAAAAGGGTACAAAGTTTTCTCTACATGTATTGTTATATTATTTATAAATTTAAACGGTGCAAAACAAAATCGCTATTTCTTTCTGTCTCTTTGTGCGTATATATATATAGTTCTTTGAAACTACGCAATATATTTTGATGCGGTTTTTGCCATGTTTTAGATAATTTCTATCGAAAATCATAACAGAAAAACAAGTCGTAAAAGACACTTAGGGCGCTTACATTACACTGACTAATCCATAAGAGATTAATGTACTAAAGGTTAAAAAAGCCTACGATAGTATTTGTATATCTCCTAAGGATGAAAAACGGTAACTCGGAAACTTTATCGCTCTTTCAAAATGTGTTAAAAAATATTGAGTTCTTTGTGAAGCTATTTTGGCCATAGCCATGTAATCCTCATTTAATTAAACTGTAGTTACATTAAGCAATATATGTAAGTAAAAATTTTCCTTGCGCCGTGTAATTCAAATGAATATCCTAAAAGGTATCACAAATCGAAAAATCACTTGTTGCAAATATTATGTTGCCCCTTCACGTGTGACTATTAACTAAATCTTGTTGTATAATGAAAAAAAACTATCAACATTGCATACAAAAAACATCTTGCGTTTTAAACAGTAAATGCTATTAGGTAGATACATTTTTTTTTTAATAATACTTGATATTTATGAGAACCTACCTATTAAAATTAAACGCACCCAGGCGAAGCCGGTATGGGTATAGTGATCCGTGACTTTTATTAACAATACCCGTCTAACTTATCAACTCACTAGCTGCCTATAAGCATCCTATACTACTATATGAGCAATATTTTTGTATACGCCCTCTATACTATTATATGAGCAACATGTGTGTATACATCTCTATATTATTATATGAGCAACATGTGTGTATACATCTCTATATTATTATATGAGCAACATTTGTGTATACATCTCTATATTATTATATGAGCAACATTTGTGTATACATCTCTGTATTATTATATGAGCAACATTTGTGTATACATCTCTATATTATTATATGAGCAATATTTGTGTATACATCTCTATATTATTATATGACCAATATTTGTGTATACATCTCTATATTATTATGCGAGCAATATTTGTGTATACATCTCTATATTATTATATAGACAAATAGACAAACTTTATTCGACACACACAGATAATATACACTTATGATATACAATACGATCAACATACAATATTAGGGAAAAAACAAGTTTTATACATTCAAAAATTAAGGTGTGATGCCGAACAGGACTTCCAACCCAGCATAGTGCTACGGTTCTGCCCAAACGTCACCGAAGCGCTGATTTTCAGTTGGGCCCTAAAGTGTGTGCAATATGAGCAACATTTGTTTCTCTCTATATTATTATATAAGCAATATTTGTGCACGCTTTCTCGAAAATGGCTCTAACGATTTCGATTAAATTTGCAATTTGAGGGCTTATGGGGGTGAAAAATCGATTTAGTTAGTTCTCAATTGTGGAAAAAATCGTTTTCTCCGTGTGTTCACACACTTAAAACTTCTAAGCTCTAAACTACAAAATTCTTTTAATTTCGCAACAAGTTTACCTTCTCAATAGCACAGCGCTTAGACCGTATGTTTACCACGCCGAAGGCGCGGTTTCGAATCCTGCGATGTGGTCAGACTTTTTTTCAAACTTTATACTGTTCACTCATTCATTCATTCAAATTACACTTATTCTCTCAGTCTGCCACAAATCTGCCCCTGTCAGGCCATAATTAAATCTTTCTTTGTTTTGATATTCTTTCTGACATTTAAACTGAAGTACACATAAGATTCCAGTTGTAATATAATATTCATAACATGTTGACTACAATGAATTGGAAACACGGTATCTTACAAACATTTTTAGGGCTTATTTTCTCGAAGGGATTTCATAATGGTAGTACAATACCAATGAATTTTGATAAATTGTTCATAGCAATGACACAGATTAATTAGTTACAAGTACAATGATATTTATTGTAGAATGTAATACTCTGAATAGTTAGAAACAAATTGACACGCCTTAACCTCGAAAAAATTTATACTCGTAGCTATGTGTTTTAGATTAGAACCATACAGAGATAACGACGTTTGAAACAATTTAGTATAATATTGTCGGATTTGTTAGTTACGTAAAACATAACATGACAATAAAAAATATTTTCATATTACGGGTATTGGTGATTTGCTTTGTTTTCTACCGTGAATACGATTTAAAAGCGGTTTTTTAAGTTTCCACGATATCCATTTGGAAACCTAAAACTACCTCACGGAAATTGCTATCCCTAAGTCGAATTCTTTAATGTTTCAGTCTGTCTGTCCGTCTCTCTATGCCTGTAACACAGGCATAGAGAGAGGCATATTTTGTAATGTATTTTCTAGCTTTTACCTGCGACTTCCTCCACGGTCAATTAAAAAAGTATCTTATGACCTTCCCCATGGTTTAATCAATCTACATTCTAAATTTCATTAAAATCGGTCTAGCGGTTTACCAATCACACTAAACAGACAGACTTTCGTATTTAAAATATTTTCAATTATTTATAGTGAAATGGTGTTTTAAACTCATATAAAATTTTTAAAATTATACATAAATTAAATTAAAGTTTTAGTTTGATCAAAATTGCTTACAGATCCTTAAATCAATGCATGTGCAACAGGTTTTTGACGCGTTTTATTTGCGTCTAATCTAAGCTATTGTAATACTATTTTTTTATAATTCAGTTTAAAAACACACTTCATGCATAACGTGACCATACGTCCCATTTTAAAAGAGGAGTCCCTTTTTCTCTCCGTACAACAGGTTTTTGACGCGTTTTGCATCTAATCTAAGCTATTGTAATACTATTTTTTTATAATTCAGTTTAAAAACACACTTCATACATAACGTGACCATACGTCCCATTTTAAAAGAGGAGTCCCTTTTTCTCTCCGTGCAACAGGTTTTTGACGCGTTTTGCATCTAATCTAAGCTATTGTAATACTATTTTTTTATAATTCAGTTTAAAAACACACTTCATACATAACGTGACCATACGTCCCATTTTAAAAGAGGAGTCCCTTTTTCTCTCCGTACAACAGGTTTTTGACGCGTTTTGCATCTAATCTAAGCTATTGTAATACTATTTTTTTATAATTCAGTTTAAAAACACACTTCATACATAACGTGACCATACGTCCCATTTTAAAAGAGGCAGTCCCTTTTTCGTTACTCCGTCCCACTGTCCCCGAGGAAACTTTTGGAATGGAGAATTATCCCGTTTTGAGAAAGTTACACAAAAATTGCGACGTAAAAAGCGCGAGAAATTCACATTTGCTGCGCTGTACTGTATCTACTTATGAAAACTTTGGGAGTTGAAGAACACCTGTTTCGTCGAAAATTGAAGGTTTCGTCGTCTTGTACAAATAACGGCAATAAGAAGTGTACCTATTAATGAATACAGTAGTACCTAATATTAATACTAAATCGAGTATACAGGTTAATCTAAAAATACTAATAACTTCTTAGCATTTTATTCATAACATTATACCTAATAGCTTTTCTTCTACGACTTTTAAAAATTCATAACTTTTTCTTTCATACAAAAATAAAAATACATTAAATGTTTCTGAAAATCGCACCTACTCTACCCGGTCGCTAAAGCAGCACACGCACAGCGGGGCGCGGGGGCTTGGGGGAGCGCCCTCCGCGCTTCCCCACTACGCGTCCGGCTCGCTACGACGGCCTGTAGGGTCAAGTGGCGGTGGAAGGTAGTTTTAGCCGGTTCGAGCCCGACACTACCCGGTCGCGCCCGACGTTCTCTCGTGAGGCGTCGGAGGCGATTGGGTGCTCGTGCGAAGTTTCTTCCCTTCAGATCAACAAAAAAAAAAAAGAGACGCGGGGGACGGTGCGGCAATGAGGCCCAATGCGCTTGCACTAGAATACTGTACCATTGGAAATACGTACAGCATAGTTACGTTTCAGACAGTACAATAAAACTTAAGATATATTTTTTGAGGAATGTATTAAGTTTTGAAAAAGTTGTTAGGTATGATGACAGGAATTTTGCACTAAGAGGTTATTAGTATTTTTCAATTAACACTGTAAACGTCTCTTTTGACTCACGATTTTTTATTATAATTATATTTGACAAATAGAGAAACCATTGATCTGCGGATAAGTAGAAAATTAAACCGACTTCAAAAAAGAACACTGAAAAGTAAAGTTTTGTACTTAAGTTTTGATTAGTAAAGGATAGTTATTTCATACTTTTCAGTGTTCGTGTTTGAAGTCGGTTTAATTTTTTTATAAAAAAAATTATTTTGCCCTTTTGAGTGACCTTGGCCTAAATAAATATCTAGGGCAGGTCTACATTTAGTTTATTTTTTAATCCTGGAGCGTAATGTGGTAACTTCCATTCTATTGAAGAGCATAAACCGTGGGCTTTCACAATAAAAGATGCGACCAGATCGAACATGGGATATTATTGACCGTTATGGTCATTAACAATATCATCAATATCATATCGTATCATATCATATCAATATCAATCAGTTATAAAAGAACAGTGTAAAGGTTGCATCACAATTACAGCTTAGCAGTATAGCAATCCGAAGACGGCAGCCACCAGCCATATTCTCTGTCCGCCACAAGACTGACTCTACTGACTGGATTTATTATATCATTACACCATGTGGCGACAACGATAGTTAATAAATGACACACGAGAGAATCATCTATATAAATGAATAAAGGATGTAACCAGGTCGCGTTATTTGGTGTATCTTCGAAACCAAAGCTTCAAAATCAATAAAATTTCAATGGGACCAATCAGGAAGTGTATCCTTTCTAACAAAAAAAGAATTTTCCTAATCGGTTCATAAATGACGAAGTTATGAGGTAACAAACATAAAAAAAAAACAACTGAATTGAGAACCTCCTCCTTTTTAGGAAGTCGGTTGAAAACCAACGAATTCAGAAAGCAAAACTTATACTTAAATTGAATTATAGCAAGTTTAAACTTAGGTACAAATTTTTATACCTTTCCATCATTATCTTTTGTTCATAAGCTTGACTATGACAGAAGACTATCAGAACTATTCTAAGTTTACCCCACGTTTATTGATAGGACGCATAAAGTAAATAAAAATCATAATTTTGTTGTGCTCTTCTCTAACTGTAATTATTAATATGTCCTTTTGAATAAAAATAGAAATGGTCACATTAGCCATGCATTACTCATTATTATAAGTATGCTACGAAACTTTCTGATGGATGGTCCGAGAGTTAAATTTTATCTTTACAAACTAAAAACGAGTTACGTAACTCTTGTATAAATATGCATAAACTTGCCAAGAGTGTATCTAACTTATTTAGTTAATATTTATAATACCACAGTTGGAGGTAACGATCGTATTAATTACTGGCAACTTTGGCGGCATGATAAAAACATGTATGAACTTTATACATATAGTGTCTATATGCGCGAATTTCCATACAATTTCAATAGGAAAACCATAAACTTAGTATATACTGGCGTATAGACATACAGTGTGCGTACGAGAATGTAATCTTTTATGATAGTGGCACGAGTAGGAAAGGGACAGCAAACGAGACGCTATTGTCCCTCACGCTTATTAGGTACCTTGAAGACAGCATGCGATAGCCAATATCGCGCGATATCTGCTGTCAAAATGGGAATTTGTGTAATCTAATTTGTATAGTGGCGCTAATCTACCGCGAAAAGTGCATTTTACGGTCTTAGAATAATAAATACGCAGTCGTCATACATGATATTATTTTTTTATTACAATTAGTCACCGGTCGCGCAGTGATCGCGTGGCTGTCGCTGTCTGCAAATTTTTAGATAATAACCCCGCCTATTTGAAAACAGGTCGTCACAAGTCGTTACGCTGTGGAGAACGCTGTTGGATAATTTTATTATTTTGTGTTATCCCTGTTTCATTTCAGAGAAGTACTGTATTTTTTAATAATGGTTACGTGTTCTGCATATGATTGTGAAATTACATATTGCTATAATTAAGGGAATCCCTCTTTTCATTGGTGACATTGAAAAATTAAAAATCATCACACGTCAATGAGCTCTATGTTCATCTATACGCCAGTACTAAGTTTATGAGGTAATTCAGTCAGCCGCAAGTGTCGCTCATATAATGAGTTCTCTGATTAGCCGTCTGCTGAGTGCTGACTATGATATTTTTAATAATGTATAATATATAATATAATATAATATAAAAAAGAATGAGTGATGAAAGACTGACGAAGAAAATATACAGAGCGAAAGTGAGTGGTAAAAGAAGCCAAGGAAGACCAAGGCTGACTTATGAAGATCAAATAGCCAGAGTGTTAGCAGACGGAAATGTCAAAAGCACTCGCATACCTAGGCGAAAATGTGTGAGGAGAATGATGAGATTTGAGGAAGCGAAAGAGGTGTGTAAGGACCGCGACTCCTGGCGCTCCGTCCTCTCTGACTACCCCGTTGGGGATACAGCGTGAAGTTATGTTATGTTATAATATAATATAATATAATATAATATAATATAATATAATATAATATAATATAATATAATATAATATAATATAATATAATATAATATAATATAATATAATATAATATAATATAATATAATATAATATAATATAATATACTCAGACATTTCACACAGCGCCATCTAGTCCCCAAGTAAGCAGCACAGCGCTTGTGTTATGGGTACTAGACTACTGATATACTACTTATATACTTTTCTTTTGTAAATAAGTACATATTATACATAAACACCCAGACTCGGGGCGGGAATCGAACCCGCAACCCCCGTTTACTTTCCGACGCGCTTAGCCGTTGCGTCATGGAGGTCGTCGTCGTCGTCGTCGGAGGTATCAAGAACTTCTGCGTTTAAATGAAAGTCTTATTATTTTCAAATGAATATTTAAGGCTTGTGTAATTGAATAGGCTGACTTACGAAGATCAAATAGCCAGAGTGCTAGCTGACGGCAATGTCAAAAGCACCCGCATACCTAGGCGAAAATGTGTGAGGAGAATGATGAGATTCGGGGAGGCAAAAGAAGTATGTAAGAACCGCGGAGCTTGGTGCTCCGTCCTCTAATTACCCCGCTAGGGATACAGCGTGAAGGTGTATGAATGTATAATGGAATAGTCTCATGTTATTTTTATTCGTGATATTCATTTTCTGTTTTATTTCTTTTATTGTCTTTTTTATTTATATACTACATATATGTTTAGTGTCATGACGTTCACTTACATCAGCCATTCCCAAAGTGGGCGATAACGCCCCCTTGTGGGCGCTGCAGGCCTAAAGGGAGGCGGTAAGAGACCCAGAAAAAAATGGGGGCGTTGTGTAGAGGCCTGGGGGGTGATTTGTAATTTCATTTAGCTAGGAGGCATCTTAGACAACGACTGCATGAGCTCTCGACTCAGTAGACAAAATAAGTTTGGGAACCAGTGACTTACTTAATTGTTTTTATCTGTTTGTACATTTGAAGTGGAACGCAGTTTGTTCGATGGTATAGAGGTACCAACGGTAGCAATTTAATTTGTATGAGGCATTGTGTCTGTGTTCTGTGTTTAATAATCATATAAAGTAAACACATGTTGTTATGATTAACTTATGATAGTAATTCATAGTTCCTACTTTATAATTAATATGTCTGATTTAAATCATTGCTATTTGAAAACAATCAATACGTATTTTTTATAAAATGATACAATTAAAATCATCTAAGAAAGGAATGCTTAAACGGTTCAGGCATTTAGAAAGAATGATTGAATGGGAAACAAACCCCGGCTTATGAAGATCAATTAGCTTGAATTAGCTGATAGAATTGTCAAAAGCAATTGTATATCTCGGCGAAAATGTGAGAAGAGAATGATGAGGTTACAAAATATAACTGCCTCAATTGTACTTTTTTCATTGTATTTTCTTACCTCTGTATATTTGTTACTAGTTTCAAAAAAATGTATCAATTGTGTTGCCTACCATTATATTTTCTTGTCTCTGTATATTTTTTACTGGTGCAGGTTAATTTATGAAATCCTATAGCAAACTATAATAATGAAAAATACCTACCGCAATTTCAAATAAGAGTAAAAATCATTTATTACAAATATTTGGAATAAAAATTAATGAAATTAATGAAATTATTTCACTGCCTCCTATAAAAACTATTAATAGGTCTAACATCGAGCATTTTTGTGTAGGACCTCCTATAGAATAAAAATGGTTCAATGTTTGTTCAGTGCATGCTTAGACCAAGTTTCGCGCAAAAAATAATGTCGCCACAAATGGCGGTAACCAAAAAATTTCAACGATTGAACGACCAATGTAACATTCGCGGAACCTTAGTTTCTTACATACGGAACCCTTGGGTTCCGCAGAACCCACTTTAGGAATCTCTACAATAGTGTATTGTATTATGTTGCATCGCGTTGTATTATATGTAATCCTAAAATAAAAAAACAGTCAGTAACGACCTATATAACGTAATATAATCACTTAACTCTTTTGGTTATAATCTTATCAATGTTTAAGCACTAACGCGTAGTCAGTTTATTGATAATAATAATATGCATTAACCTTTAATGGAAATTTGACAAGTTTCAAGAGTAGCAATTATTTATAAAAGATCTACACAAATGACAGGTAGTAACATGATTAGGTTAATACGTAATGAAAATGCGTAACGAGATTTTATCTTCCATGGTGCTATAGTTCACGCATCCATTAAAGTCCAGGTATAGGCTGCTTGTATAATATATCGTAGAACGTTTTTATCGCCGCATTTATGCCGTCGACGGTACAATAGGGAAGCAAAGTGTATGCAGTTGTATGAAGACCTTCGACCACAAATAAAAAACTAAATACCTACACAATCAACGCTCCTAAAATGTCCGAACCAAATGTGCACTGTACGATTGAAGATATTTGTTTTCTTTCTAAACTTACACTAAGTAACATTGTGCATTGCTACTTATTATTCACTACAAAGTTTGCTAGTAATTATAATAAGTAAATAGTTTTAAAATATTGAAGTCTATGAACAGTATTTATTACATCAACAATGATGGAGGATATTCTTATAGTAATTTTATGAATAATTTTTTAATCCATTTTTTTGTAAAGTACATAGGTACGTTAGATTTTTATAATATCATGTTATTTTTAAAAATCTACTGCTGCTTTAGAATAGCTTAAAAATATCGATAGGTCGATATTTGAAACCAAGGAATACATTACTTTCTACCGAGAAAAGAAAGCTAACCGACGACCTAGATCACATATAGAAACAAGATACACAATCAACGCTCCAAAAATGTCGGAACCAAATGTGCACTCAAACGAGTATTTGAGTGAACTTTTGTGTAAGTAGTATTTTAAAACGCTAACAGCAAACATGTCGAAGTGCTCCTTCGAAAATTGTAAAAACAACACATCTAGAAAGCTAAAAAAACGGAGATTATTATTTTCAGTTAATAAATTAAAGAATATTATTTACGTGTTCATTATTTCGTTGTATTTAAAGCTGCATTAGCAGGTTCATACCAGATTTGGCTGGACAGGGAGAGAAGCACGAGTAATGAAGGTGAGTGTTGATGTACGTCAGAAAGGGGCCCCTTAAACCTACACCCGTGTCACAAGTCTCGGGATCTGCTCGGAGTTTCTCTCTGCCACACGATGGACCCGGCACCCGCACGGTGAATCCATGGAATGCTAAGAAGTTCGTCTCATAACGTTACATAGCTATTTTTTAATTAAATTCGCGAACATATTTTTAAATATTGCGTGACGACATACGTCTTATCCTTGTCACGTAACAAATCAAATGACGTAAATAACAATGCAAATAGATTATGTGAATTATACTTTACGTACGAGACGTAAGATTGAATTTTAAATATTTTTTTTAACAAACTTCGCTTCAATGTAATGCAAAAATCGTTTACGAGCTTTTATAACCGAACTCGAAAGTAAAGCTACTTTAGATTAATACAACATACATACGTACATATACATATCTTGACGCTGTATCCCTAACGGGGTAGTCAGAAAGCACGGAGCTCCAAACGTCGTGGTCCTTACATACCTTTTTCGCTCACTCAAATCTCATCATTCAGGTATGCGAGTGCTTTTGACATTTCTGTCTGCTAACGCTCTGGCTATTTGATCTTCATAAGTCAGTTGGTCTTCCTTGGTTTCTTTTACCACTCACTTTCGCTCTATATATTTTCTCCGTCAGACTTTCATCACTCATTCTTTCTAAGTGCCCGAAGCATCTAAGCATTCCTTTCATCATTTTACAATAAAACTATCGTACAACCCTGTCATATCATGCGTATCACTTCATTGCTTACCCTGTCCGTCAGGGTGACACCACACATATTTCTAAGAGATCGCGAACGCGATCTCTTAGAAATATGTGTGATAGTATGACAAATGCAGTAGAAATCTACTGCATTTATCATACTTTCACTCGATTTCGGGGATATCCAGGCCTCACTACCGTACAATAAAGTTTCAAATAGATTATGCGAGTTATACTTTACGCACGAGACGAAAGATTGCATTTTAAATATTTTTTTTAACAAACTTCGCTTCGATGTCATGCAAAAATCGTTTACGAGCTTTTATAACCTTTTTGACAGTAAGGTCTACTTTAGATTAACACAATATTAGCAATATTGTGTTAATCTATAGATATTAAAAATATATACGTCAATTCGGACAATTATTTGTTTGATTTTACAGTAGATTGTGAATCTAGTTCTTTATTTGTGATCGAAGAAGAAGACGCTTTTAAATTTCCGTCCACGGTTAACGTCATGCCGTGGACGATGACAAAGCCTCTTTTTGCGCGACACCAAAAGTAGGAATCTTTCCAGTATTCATTCATCATTCAGATTCATATGGTCCCAGATTTGATTACTGGGCAGAAAACGATTCTAAATTGTCTACAAGTTACGAATGACACGATCCGTGGGGTTATTACCTTAAAATTTGCGGACAGAGACACGCGATCACTTCGCATTCGGTGACTAATCGTAATAAAAAATTGGTGTTATATATGACGACAACAGACACACTGTTACACCATGACTGTAAAATGTAATTTTCGTGGTAATAGCGCCACTATACAAATTCTAGTTTTAACAGCAGATATCGCGCGATATTTGGCTGACGAATGCTGACTCCAAGTTAGGTAATAAACGTGCCAGACGACGTGTCTGAGTAGCAACGGCGAGGCAAATCAGATAAGCTGACTCACGTGTACATACGCCACAAATTTATTATCAGATAATCTGCCGTTTCGTTAGAAAATAACACCCACAAATCTACACTTCATTTCATTTACCTCACTTCGTAGACATGCTGTCTGGAGTTATAAAGTTTGTGACTAAAGTCTATTAAATATCGAAATTATATATTAAACCGTAATAAGCCGTATATAATAAGCTGTATATTATGCTGAATTACTAGATAGTTTTGATTCCTATACGAGTGTGTAATCAATAACAATCGTATTTAACAACCTATTTAAACATTTCCTCAACAAATTTAAAGTAGTTTAATTATTTTAATACAATGCGCTTATAAAATATTGTAGTTCTAAAAGGAGCTAACTAACTTATTATTTAAACTCGTAATGAAATATTCTAAATTAATTACAAACCAAATCATATTCCTTCACAAAAGTTCTGTTCTGTGTACGGAGCTCTTTGCGAATCAATCACCATGTACTGTATTTGCTCTTAGGGAGGTGCTGTCAAATCATTATTAATAGAAGCAGAAAGAGCGCAGAGAGCTGGCTGTTTTTAAGGTTTTGCTAAAGCTACACCCTATAAATTTCCAACTAATGAACTGTACAAAATTTCCAACACTCTTAGTGTAAGAAAGTTATTTACCAGTGCCTACGTCGATTTTACAAACATACTATACCTAAATTTGAGATAACTAATAAAAGACGTAATTTTTGTCCAGTTCCATTCGCTAAGAATGCCTTTGCACGAAGACTACAACTTTGTAACACCACGTATCTATAATACATTAAATAAAAAGATAAAAAACCTAAGTACCTATCCTCATCAATTTACAGAAAAAATTAAGATTACTTTAAGTTCGTACGAACTTTGAAGGCACGGAAAACTTATTGCAAGTTATAAGATAAACAAAAAAATTAAACTTAAACATACGTATTATATAATAGCTTACTACAAAATTAAATATTATCGTGCTCTACACACTTAATTATAACATTGCAATACCCATCCTACCCACACATATACACACACATACACACATACACACCCACACACAAACTATTTATTTTACTTATTTTATTAAACTACCTTTCTCTCACATCACTTAACAAAATATAATCTACACAATGTTAACGGGGTGGGAGCCTGGTGCTCTGTAATACAGGTTATGCCTAGTATAGACACCAGTCTCTCACAAAGGAAACATGTTAAAACCATTGAAACTAAATTTATTAAATGATCATTGTTTAATATGTGAGAGAATTAAAGTAAATTTTTATTATTTATGCGTTGCATTTGTATTATTGTAAATATGTGTATTACTTTCATTTCGTGCATTCATATTTCAGTTTAGCTTTTCTGGAAACATTTCAAACGCGCTTTATGTGTTCGTATCTTCGATCACAAATAAAATTATAGATACACAATCAACGCCCCAAAAATGTCCGAACCAAATGTGCACTTAAATGAGTTTTGAGCGCACTTCTGTTTTAGTAGTATTCAGCATAGATAAACTTCAGCGTTTCAGTTTGCCAGCTGCTATCCGTCTCACCACATCCAACTCACATCTTCCATCCCTCGAAAACGCGCTCCCTTCAGATACGCAATTTTATTCACTTGTTCTAGACATTTTCCATTTACCCAAATCTCACATTTCGTCTGTACCGCTTCCCTTTCAAATACCAGAACCTTAGTTTTGTTCACATTCATATTCAATCCTTTCACTTCACATTCTCCTTTCATGCACGTGACTAGTGTCTGAAACTCTGTTTCTGATGGTGCTATAAGCACAGCATCGTCAACAGTTACCACTGTGTTTTCACGTATCATACCACTCATACTACCGTTCAATCTCTGGAGGCAACTGTCCAAATACAGCACGAACAACCAGGCAGACATCATGCAGCCCTGTCTAATGCCTGATCAGTCTTCGAACTAGGGCGACATGTCACCTTCTATCCTTACACAAGCTCTGTGGTCTGGATGTAATAACCTCACAGCCTTTAGTAAGGGGTCCCCCACGCCATATCCACGACAGCGCAGAAAACTTTCTGACCTATGGCCAAAAACTTCTACACGATAACGCGAAGCAAGAAAATCTGATCTATACAACCCCACCTTTCCTAAATTAATTAAATCCTAGATTTATACAATATTACCGATAATACTATACGATATTCAAAATAAATACGTCAATTCGGACATGATTTCTTTAGATTTTACAGGAGATTGTGAATCTATGTAGGTAGTTCTTTATTTGTGATCGAAGGGTCGTATTGAAAGTTTGTGCAGTATGTCTGATATTAGATTTTAAACTCTTCCTCTTCATAACCATAAAAATCATAAATCGTACTGGAAAAATATAAAGTTGAAGAAAAGGAAATTTAAAAAGTCAACAGGATTTTCAAAATATGCAATTAAAGAAAAAACGCATAGGAAGGCTCCCTGCGGCGTTAATATGAAAAGTCTCTGATGAAAAATGTAGGAATATGAGCAAAAAAATAATGATATTCAAAAAGCATAGTCTCGACCTTCCGCCACATTAATATGTAATCTCATGTATTCGCTCCAGTATTCATGGTTTAATAAAAATGTTAACGCATCCCCTTGCCACTTCCCTATACGCACCATGAAGTAGGGATGTCCAGTATCAAGATTATCGATAATAAAAATAAACCGAATTTTGTACTGCTGAGTTTCTTGCTGATACTGCTATCTCTTTTGTCAATTTTTCTCAGTAAAAGTTTTCCGAATTGGTTGTAGATTTGATTTTAATTTGGGTTTATTTGAATAAATCGCTCTGATTCTGAACTTCATACAAATGCGCTATTTTTATAGCCAACACTGATCAAACGGGGATGTGAAAAAAGGACATCGTAGCAGCCGAAGTAAGTAGCGCGTTTACACCACACACACACACACACTCACACACTCACACACACACACACACATTTACACCACAACACACAGATGAACGACATTTCTTTAGAACAGAAAGTCACTTGCACTTGATTCTTTTATTTAAAAAAGTTTTCATCTCTATTCTTTATCTTTAATATTTATTTATTTTATTAAAAAATGTGGTTTTTGATTCACAAATATTCATCAATATTTTAGGCGATTGCTTATACATGATTGTGTCCCGTAAAAATTAACGTTGGTTTTATTGCGACCCTTCGTTTTAATTAAAAAATAAACCGTGTTGGAACGCCTGGCAGATGTGAAACATGGAAACTATTTTGTATAGAAAATATGCATGAAAGAACGGTTTATTAAAGGAAATAAATATGGCATAACCAAAAACAAAACATTCAAATTTTTTAAACAAAAATAATTGTTTAAAAAACTCAGGCAACATGTTCCAAAGTGAATAACAACACTGCATACGCTACAGGTATACGAGCTCAGTATTCTAAAGTCGAACTCAAAATATGTCGTAATAAAATGGCGGATGTCGAGTAAAACTAATTTACCGTGTTCTCAATGTCGTATTAGAGATAATTATATCGAGCCGAGGCCCAGCCGAGAATAGCCGAGAACCGAGAATTGCCTCCCTAGCAGCCACATAAGATGTTTCACATGAAAAATAAAATAAGTGCCGGCCACCATGCTAAAAGATTGGCAAGTCTGAGAAAAAAAATCTTAAACCAAGCACAAACATTGTATTTTGTTTGCTATTACATTGAAACCTTTTATAGCTACATTTAGTTACAAGAATCACTTTTCATCGTATAAAAAGTTGATAAATGTTACACATCCCTAATATTACGAATCTGTGAACCGCCACCTGCCTTAATACTTTGTCTTACGTCACCTGACAGAAGGATTAGGAAGTTGGAAAAGTATAAGAATATGTTATACAATTATTTACATGGGCCAACAAACAGGACAAGAAAGTAATGATAGACACTAACTTCACACCATTTTCAATTAAGTATGGACAGAGAATGAAGATTCGATAAAACACTAAATCGGACCAAAAGCTTCATCCATTATGATTTTCGGTCCGAGTAAATAATGTACCTCACCGTGACATCCGATATGATTTTGTTATATCTTAATGCTCGTCCACCCCGGATGAGAAGTGACGTGATGTTATGACACGTATATAATTAAATTGTAAAATTTACGTAGGTAGAACATTTATAGCAACAATCAAACCGCCTTCAAAAAAAACACTGAAAAGTATAAAATAACTATCCTTTACTAATCAAAACTCAAGTACAATTAAAATAACTTTATAAATACGATGCACATACCTATACAATTAATTTGACAGTTACTGAAGTCGGTGCCAAGCCCACCAAACTAATAGACTTTATGTTGTTGTACATTGATTTGGCACCGACTTCAATAACTGTTAAATTTAATTATATAGGTAGGTGTATCGTATTTATAAAGTTACTTAATTGTACTTGAGTTTTGATTAGTAAAGGATAGTTATTTTATACTTTTCAGTGTTCTTTTTTAAGGCCGTTTAATTTTTTTTAATAAATTTTTTTTATTTCCCCCTTTTGAGTGGTCTTGACCTAAATAAATATCTAGGGCAGGTCTGCAATTAACTTCATTCTAATTCCGGAGCGCAACGAAATACAAGAGAATCGTCAATATAAATAAAGGTTATAACCAGGTCTGGTTATCTAGTGTATCTTCGAAGTCCAAGCTCCAATATCGGTAAAATTTAAATGGGACCACCTCTGAAGTATTACCTACCAAATGAACATTTTCGAAATCGGTTCATAAATGACGGAATTATGAGGAAACAAAAAACCAAAAAAATAAAAAAAAAAACAACAGACGAATTGAGAACCTCCTTCTTTTTTTGAAGTCGGTGAAAAACTCACTAGCAGATAAAGCTATCTATGAATATTGACTACACGACAGAGAGTAATCACACCATTAAAACACCACACCATTAAATAAAAGAAACTGAAAAAAAGGATATATTAAAATGAAGGATATAATCAAAAGCAACAAGTTTATAGTCAATTTACAGGATACATTATGGTCAATCCATTGGCGATACTCGGAAACTCGCGTGTATAAAGTTGTCTTATCAAAATTCTTACCACTTACCACGCCTACAAGCAAAGCTTTGCCGGGCACCTCCTCATAATCTCTTGTGCCCTGACAAACCAGTGGTCCCCCAGAATCACCTCTGCTGACGTCTGTAACCGCTGAATCCGTGCAGATGAACGAGTCCATATTCATCTCCCACATCAGAGTACACTGCCATCGCGTTAACAATGTCATTGGGGCAAGAAGAAGAGTTGGGGCAATTGAGTCGTTTAATTCGTGACCCAGTCTGCCAAAGCCAGCTGATTGGCACTTAAATAAATAGTCTACAGACTTACTTGCTAGCACGGCGTAATCAACATTTTCATTGAATTCCCATTTAACATCAACAAATACTAAAGCAATGTCGTTAGATGGAAAATTGAAATGCCTGTGAAGAGTAACGCTCTTAATCTTCCTCCACTGTCCAAATGGGGTTGTCTCAGTGTCCCCGCTGTGCACGATTTCATTCTTATCATTACCAGCAACGACACGAAGTGGATCTGGATTCCTTTTGTAGTAAAATTCGTTCCCTTCGAAGCAATGAGCTGCTGTTAGCACTTTGTACATATCTATAATGGTTCCACCACATAAATTCTTCCATACAATAATTTTGGGAGCCATATGTCCTCCTTGTTCTTTTATAGATACCATATATGGTATCTGCCCTTTCTTGGCTGGTTCTCCATTAACGATAGTCGGTTTTACGTAAGATCTAGAATATTTTAATGTAGTTATTATACGGTTGTCATATTCAGAAGTACTCATTTGCACTATCGTGAAGAAAGTCAATATAAATTTTGAAAACATAAGTAGACATCGGAATTTAGATTGCGAGCATTTTGTGCGAAATCAATGACAATAAAATGACAGTGTCTCAATGTTTTAAAAAGGATCTACGAAGGCTGGCGCTCCGTTCTCTCTGACGGGTAGTCAGAGAGAACGGACCGTAGAGATACACCATGAAGTATATATGTATGTTAAAAAGGTTATGGTACAGATGGAACTTTTATTCTCAGTATATAAATAATCAAAGTCGGAGTTGAACCGGTTCCGAAATAATTTGCTACGGCATCTCCACTAAAATTACCACAAAATCTTACACAAACGTGTAAGATTTATTTTTCTAATACCAGTAGTTATAGTAAAATAATTTTACTTGCGATTTACATAAATTACTACGTACCGACACTGACATCGAATCTTCTTACCCTCTTCTTCTCAGCTACCAAGAAAGTGAACGATGCTCTGGCCCCGTTAAAAGGCTGTGTGAATATATTCTAACTATGCTGAAATGGCCATCCACAATATGGTGTTGGTGCCGACTTTATTGTATAGTAGTGAGACCGATGTGCCTGATATCGAGTGAAAGATAAATGCAGTTGTAATGCGATCTCTTAGAAATATGTGTGGTCATCCGACGACGGCCTCAAAAAACTTTTTCAAGTTGTTAAAAATGTTTAATTTAATTATTCGTATTTATTTCCGTACAAGTGTAGTAGCATACCCAACATTTATGTATAATTATTATTATTATTCAGATCAAATAGCTCGAGCCTTAGCCGACGGAAATGTTAAAAGCACTCGCGTACCTAGGCGAAAATGTGTGAGGAGAATGATGAGGTTTGAGGAAGTGAAAGATATGTAACGACCGCGATGCTTAGCGTTACATCCTCTCTGACTACCCCGTTAAGGATACAGCGTTAAGATTTGCATGTATATATCTTCTTTTGTCTCTTCCTTTATTTACCACTGACGTAAGAAAGTATAAACGAATGATTTATATGTGTGTTTTTAAAGTTGTACGAGCTTCATCCTTCGAGCCGGATCTGAACCAGCGTCAAAAATGTGGGGTCTCTTTCCCTCACATTTATTGTTTGTTTGCAGTGTTCCTAATTCTTAGTATGTTCCGGAAGTCACATTGAAACGACCGCAGCCAATGAGCGTCTTTATTGCTCTAAAATGATATTTAAATCGCAGGTTAATCGCGGCGTGAACCACATACTTACATCTATGTGAGTATATATGTATATTTTATGTATATAGAATGGACGTACAGTAGCTCGTACAAAAATATTAAGTTGATTTCGATTTTATTTTGTTTTCGTAAATATAATCGATGTACTGACCATTACATTTACAAATACTATGATATAGGTAAGTAATATTCGTAGCTCTTGACCTAGAAATGAAAATGAAAATATACCCAATCACCTTGAAATGAGACAATTTAAGATTGGCGGTCTATATTTTAGAATAATTGTACAAGACAGGAAATATGTAATTAGGATGACAAATTACAGAGCTCAGTGTCCAGAAAGCTACAAATTGAGTGTTAATCAAGGAAATTAAGAGTAACGACAGACAAAGATGATTATAATGAAAAAGGGGAAGACATTGGTTATTATACGGAAATGTTTCCAGTTAATTAACAATTCATAGTGCGCTTTATTTCAGAATATTATATTTTTAGCATGAAAAACCTACAGAATGTGATCACAAATGATAGATTACCTACATAAATAAATATAGGGAAAGGGAGCCCAAAGCGGGTAGCCCGTCCAAAGCGGGTAGGCACCGTCGTCTACGTATGCAATTCGTTAGTGCAAATGTGTGAGTGTGGCGGAAACACCCGAACACTTGCCGACACGAATCAGTTAGACCGCGGCGTCGGAGTCGCGTGGTTTTACTGATTGAGTGAAATGTTTTATTTCGGTGATTCTGCTAAAAAATATCAAGGTATGTGAATATAAATTATTTCAATCTGTTTAAAGTTATGTTCGTATAAGTATTTGTGTATTATTGTGCATAAAAATGGCTTAAAATTTTCAATACGGAGCAACATTTCTAATTAAGGTTTTGAGGTTATTTTATAAAACATGGAAAAGTAGCTTTTGGGCAAAGCCGGTAAGGATAAAACAGGTAGCCGCTTTGCCCCTACCCGCTTTACCCTATGGATGGTGAAATAGTAAATAATTTATGTTTTCGCAGATGGTTCAGAAATACCAGCGAAAAACCGAACAAGCTTCATGGGACATCACTACTATGAAGCGGGCAATGGAAGAGGCCAGAAAAACATCAGTCAACAGTGCTGCAAAAAAGTATGGTATAAATTTATCAACTTTGCAAAGGCATTCAAAAAAGGGATCGGCAGATAAAAAACTTGGCAGGTTTATTACTGTTTTCACATCTGAACAAGAAACTGAATTACTAGAATATTTATTTCATATGGATAACCTCTTTTTTGGTTTAACAAAATCTGAATTTTTAGCTCTAGTGTATCAATATGCAGAAGCCAATAAAATTTCTCATCCATTTAAACACAACGCTGCGGGAGAAGACTGGTATAAAGCCTTTAAAAAGAGACATCCTGATCTTACCTTAAGACAGCCAGAGCCCACCTCAGTAGCTCGCGCTCGAGGTTTTAATAAGCCGCAAGTTGATCGATTCTTCGATCTTTTAGAAGAACAGATTGACAAACATCAAGTAGATGTCACAAGAATTTATAACGTTGACGAGACGGGTATCCAAACGACCAGCAACAGGCCTCCAAAAGTTTTAACAAAAACAGGTAAAAAACAAGTTGGGGTTATATCCAGTGTCGAAAGAGGCAAATTGACAACAGTCATATGTTGCTGCAATGCAGCTGGCTCCTTCGTACCACCGTTCATGATATTCGGCCGTAAACGTATGAATGGCCGACTACTCGATGGATCGCCACCAGGTACAGTAGCTGCTTGCACGGACAATGGGTGGATTTCCGGTCCAACGTTTTTGGAGTGGTTGCGCCATTTCGTGGCAATGACAAGACCAACCCAAGACAAGAAAGTAATTCTTGTCATGGACAACCACGTGTCTCACAAGTATCTACCAGCACTGGAATACGCCTCACAAAACAACGTGATTTTTATTTCATTGGCTCCACACACCACTCACTGAACCCAACCTTTAGACAGATGCGTCTACGGTCCACTGAAAACATATTTCGAACAGCCAGTTTTAGTTTTTCAACGAGCCCATGTGGGACGAATCATTTCGCAATTTGAAATTGCTAAGTTATTTGGCGAAGCTTACTTGAAAGCAGCTAGTCCTCAAAATGCTGTAAAAGGATTTCAGTCAACTGGTATATGGCCAACAAACCGCCATATATTTAGTGATGATGAATATCTTCCTTCAATGTTGACTCATAGACCGCAAGCATCAAACACATGTGACGTTCAAACATCTATCGCGACAGTCGCTGAAGATTTCCCAAACACCTCTAGCAACGCCCGTCCTCAACAAAACGACCTCTACGTCCCAAGCACCGCTGAATCTGACATTCCTCACGAAGACTCTGAACATGAAATACCCATAGATTATCCGAAAAGGATTGGTGTTGACTTCCCAAAAATTCCATCTCATTATACTCCTCTTCGCCGTTCGGTAGACTCCGATCGCACAATTTCGCCTTCAATATTAGACCGAATAATTGAAGATGATAAGAACAAGTCCAGACCTGATGAAGAAGTTTTGTTATTGGCTAAAACAGTGACACCTGAACGCGTCACTTCAACCAAGGTGACACCAATGGATATTCGTCCTACACCTAAACAAACCGCATCTAAAACATCACGCAAACGAAAAATACAAAAGGCTGAAATTTTAACCAGTACTCCCATTAAAGAGCAGCAAAGGGTAATTGAATCGAAGAAACGAAAAGTACCCATCAAGAAATTAAAAGAAAAAGACTAAAAAGTTACACGTTCGACCAAAAGAGTGGCCAAAAAGGATTCCAAAACCTCAACTTCAAGTAAAAGAGACCCACCTTTGACTGGGAGAGTAATCAGTAAACATCCGAAAGCCTCGGCCTCGAGCATAAACATAAAAGTTTCTAGTAGCAAGAAAAATACTGCAGAAAATGTAATATGCTTTGTATGCCATGAAATTTATGAAGAACCACCAAGGGAAGACTGGATAAGATGCGATGACTGCCAGCGTTGGGCTCATGAAGAATGTACTGCCTATTCAGGCATTGAAGCCTACTTTTGTGATCTTTGCCAAGAATAACTTTAAATTTAATGTTCCTATTATGATAAGGCAGAACTTACTCTTTGTTGTTTTATCTTTTTGTTATTTGATACTGCCATTATTGATCGGGAAAGGTCAGAAAAACATTGCTATTTGTTTAGTCAGTGTTGGAGACGTCTATTGTACATTGTCTGATGTGATTAGGAAGACTAACTTTTTATAATTTTGTTAAAGACTATCAGTGTTGATTAGGTATAAGATACAATTTGTTTAGTGGGTGTTGGAGAAGACAAATTTAAATTTTAGATACGTAAGGTGATTAAATAGACTGACTGTCTTTTTGAAATTTTGTACGAAAATTTTGCATTTTTAGTTGCCCGTGTTTAATAGTTAAGTAAAAGATCTCATGATTACCCGCCTTGCCCAGTTTTTACCCTTTTTGCCCCAACGGCATATCCGCTTTGGGCACTCCTTCTGGGCAAAGCGGGTAAAATGACAGACTGAATTGTTATTGTTTTTTCTAAGTGATTTTTTAAAAGGTACCTGTTTTTTGTTTTTAATTACAAAGTTTAATTAATACTTCTACCAAATATTAAAATAAAACCTATTTCAAATATAAATATGACATATTTTTGTTAAAATAAGCCTTAAGTTACCCGTTTTGGGCTCCCTTCCCCTACGTAATACATCAATAAAATCAGAAGCCCCATTATTGAAATATAATGCCACAAGCAGTCAAGCTTATGGGTATATGCAGTGTTAGCGTAGAGTACGGTTGGTTCAGCCCTGTAGCCGGAATGGGGGCTTCGATCGTCTTTCCATGCGAACTTGAGGCGCCGTACTACGACAGCGCGTAGGGTCCGCCCTGTCGCAGCCCTAAGAGTATGCAGGGGGCTCTGAAACTGCCTTCAACGGTACAACGTGCAAAAAATTATTTGCGCTGCGGTATTCCTGATTAATTTGTATTTGTTTCAACGTATTAAGTGTGGTACATCAAAGGTTGCGTGGTGCTGCGGGCTATCTAACGGTGTCAAGGTCGCTGAAATCGGTCTAGCAGTGCCCAAACTACAGGCGAAACCCCGATTTTTTTTGGTTGTGACACGTGCGTTGCAAAATCTAGATCGACGACCCCTGTTTTCATTTATGCCGTGTGTGAACTTTTAGTCTACCCCTGGTGAAAAAATCAGGTTTTTTCGTTAGTTATGAGGGGTAAAGTTGAAACTATGTGTTTTCAAAAGTGACGGAGTGTGAGTGAAGCTAAATTTAGTGTAACGATCCCGTGGGATACAGCCATAGAAACACGAAACCTCAAGCTGGTGTGAAAACCATCTGCGGTTTGATGACTGACAGATATTACAGATATGCCCTCCCCGCGGAACGATCGAGCATAAAGTTCTTGTGCCTGACGGACTGTGAAGCAATGGAAAATGATAAAAACTGTCTAAAAATTTTTACAGATGGCAGTAAAGTAGAAGACGGCGCTACCCGGAAACTTAAGTTGGACCATTGCTGCACTGTTTTTCAGGCGGAACTTTTGGCTCTATCCACTGAGGTGGAAATGGTCCTCCGCCGTGCCGCACCGATCTGCAGAATATACAGCGACTCAAGGTCTGCGTTAAACTCGGTCGTTAATAATGATTTCCTTCATCTCCTGGCAGTGAAGACCCGTACAGGTATCGTAAACGCTACAAAACAAGGGTTGGCGATATACCTGTATTGGGCAAAGGCTCACGCAGGGCTTGAAGAGAACGAAAGAGTAGATGAGCTTGCTAAAGAAGCAGCGCTCTACAAGAAGACTAGGTCCGATTACAGCATGTGCCCGGTTGCATTCGTAAAGCATCGGATTCGATTGGGGACGATTGACGAATGGGACCAGCGCTATATGGAAGGACATACGGCCTACGTAACAAAGGTATTCTTCCCAGATGCCTCGGAGGCGCACCGGCTACTTTGAAAGATCAAACTCGACCCCGTTCTAGTGCAGGAGATCCAAAAGCCTCTCGACAACGCGCTGATAACAACAACCGTCAGTTTTTAGTGGGTATACTCAGTCTAGAGAAATCCCACAAACCCTCGTGGCTACCCCGAAAATTTTCAGTTATAAAAGTTTACGAAATTAATATCTTAAAATATTAGATTCTGTAATGTAAAACTTTAAATTCTTAAATATTTGTATTGAATGTCGTCCCCGTTCCTCATAATATGAAAACAATTAACAATATGTGTATGCAAGTGATAAAACACGTAGTACCTATAGTTGCAACTTGATATAGAAATTATAAAATTAATATCTTAAAAAACATTATCGTGTAAAGTGACGTCCCTTGTATTGAATATAGGTTTGACGAAAATTAGAGATACTTGTATGTATATGTCCTTTTAAAAGCAATCAATCCAGTCAATGTTTGTCTTTTTATGTCATGCATGTTAGTTATTAATTTTCATCCAATCCGATAACCGGACGATTAATATATTTTATTAATCCGATAACCGGACGATTAATTAATTTTATTCGTCCGATTACCGGACGACTAGACAAGTCGGCTAAAATATAGCTATATGAAGTGAGGGATGTAAATGAGCTAGTTATTTACTTCTCTAGCTTGCGAGCTACTCGTGTTTCAACACTATACAACTCATAATTTTTCTGACCACAGACTACATTCCTGACAGTTAGACTTCATATTGCTTTAGATAATACTATGAGTAGAGATGAAATATTATGGAGTATTACATCATTTTGTTAACGACAGTACAAGCAATATCCTGTTACAACGAACAACGATTGATAACAACGTTAAAATACTCCAAATCATACCCAACAGTTAAACTGACGATTGTCAATGGAAGACCAGCAAAGAAAGGCGAAATGCCGTACTTCGTGTCGCTTAAATACCACGCAAAATTTATGAACAAAGGACAATTATGGATTAGTTTTTGTGGTGGAAGCATTATCGGGAATAATAAGGTATTAACAGCCGCTCATTGTTTCGAAAACAATAATTTTCGCTTCTACAAACATTTCGATCAATTGAGAATTGTAGCGGGTAATATTCACAATAAATGGAAACATTCTGGGCTGACGAAAACAGATAACATAGCTCAATGGAGGAGTATAAGGAAATTAGTTCTTCATCACGAATTTCTTTTTCCAGTCAATGATGTAGCTTTAGCCTTCGTCAACTCAAATTGGACGTTTAACAACTACGTGAATTTAGTACCAATTGCAAGAAGGAACATAGATTATATCAATTGCCAATCTACAGGATTCGGACAAACCTCGCATATTAATCCTAGCATGGCACAAAGTCTATTATGCGCAGACATCGAGGTTATGTCGCGATCCAATTGTTCCTTTATTTGGGAAATGAATATGGATAACTATGTTTGCTCGGCTTCGCTTGTAACTGATGTGAGCATTGGAGATTCTGGTGGTCCATTAACCTGCAGCGATACCCTGGATGCTAATGAGAAAAAAAATGGCAACACCAAAGGTTTGTTAGCAGGGGTTGTCAGTGGGAAAAATTTTGATATGACAACACTTTACACGCGAGTCTCGGCGTATCATGATTGGATAGAACGAAATTCAGGTTTTAAATCAATTGTAAACAATTTATACGTACTGATTACATTATTTAATTCAATTTAAATTCACTTTCGCTTAAATTAGATCTAATTTCATAACCACTATGAAATGTTTGACATTGGCTAAAAATATTATACTTTATAACAAATTCCACCTAAAACTACCCTCATATGGCTTTTGAATTAGGAATATTATAAAATATAAATCAAAAATGGCCATACGCAATGCGGTGTTGGTGCCAACTTTATTGTATGGTAGTGAGTCCTGGATATGCCCGAAATCGAGTGAAAGTAAGATAAATGCAGTAGAAATGCGATCTCTTAGAAATATGTGCGGTGTCAGCCTTGCGGACAAAATAAGCAATAAAGAGATACGCAGTATGACAGGGTTGCACGACAGTGTTATTGAAAAAATGAAGAAAGGAATGCTAACATAGTTCGGGCACATAGAAAGAATGAGTGACGAAAGACTGACGAAGAAAATCTATAGAGCGAAAGTGAGTGGTAAAAGAAGCCAAGGAAGACCAAGACTGACTTATGAAGATCAGTGTTAGCCGACGAAAATGTCAAAAGCACACTCATACCTAGGCGAAAATGTGTGAGGAGAATGGTGAGATTTGAGGAAGTGAAAGATGTAAGGATCGCGACGCTTGGCGCTCCGTCATCTCTGACTACCCCGTTAGGGATACGGCGTGAAGATATGTATGTATGTATAAATCAAAAACATGGTTACAAAATAATAGTTTAATATATTTATCTGTATACACAATAAAATGTCTTTTATAAAAGATTGGCATCACATACCAAGGATATAATGTTTATATGATATTATGAAAAATATACATCAGTTTTATTTTACAGTTCGATTACACTATGTTGACTTTGTTACTCGAACAGAAAAGTTGAGCATTACCAGAGAAAATAAAAGCCAGGAAGGGAAACTTAATACATGTTGCCACGGCGCGTGTTGCGTGCGTGGCGCTCACACATACAAACCGCGTTCGCTAGTTTTCTATGAAGAATAAAGTCATCATACTATTTTTTTTTCTTTCTTCATGGCATGGCGCACAGATTAGCACATTTGCCACTGTCACATATTGTATTCATAAGTAGAATCGTTATCGTAAAACTTCTCCAGTAAAGTGATAATAGACTTTACTGAAGTTTTATAGGACTTTTTGGAGGAGCGCGAGAACTTCAGCTACACATGTTTATTTAGACCTACTCCATTGTTTTTACTTACACAGAACTTTAAAACATAATATACTATCACTTTTGTACTTTAAAACTCCCAAAAATGTAAAAAATAGAAAATCTAAATACAATGACAACCTCACTTCTCCCGTTCCCGCCAAAGTCTGTTATATTTATACTGTGCCTAGTAGAGCGTATAATCCTCGGACCAAGAATCAAAATGGACTAAGTATGTATTTGCTTTAAGAGCGTGTCCGTTTTTGTTTTGACCTAGTTTTTTAGACTTTTACTAATATGCGTGGCTAGGAGAAGTCACAGGACAACAATACACAGCTGAACATGACACATTACTTTTTGAATACTACTAGAAGCCAAAACACTTAATTTTCGAGTATTTTGCATATAATTATTTCAATAATGTACGTGAAGTCTCTCATGACCCGAGTGTGAGCTGATACGAAATACATCGACAGTGCGACGTTGCCATACTTGCCATAAAAGGAAACGAGAATTCGTTTGATAGACGGTGATAAGAGCGGCAACTTATTATGGCTTCGTCAAATTAGTTTTCTTAGTCCGAGGTCGGCTCTGTGCCATTAACTTCACATCAGGCAGTCATTTAGGATTTCTTACGGTAACTTGCCATTTATGAACGCAATTTTCATATTAAGACAAAATAAAAAATAGTTTTTACGTTTCATTTCCAGGGCCCTTGTGGAATTGATGTTTTTTCACATGGCTTTTCGATAGTGTGTTTTGCGAAAAATCCAGTGTTACCTGTACGTGATACAAAAAAAAGATTTTCGACACATTTCATTAATTCATTATTTTTAATTGAATTTCATATTTATTTTTAGATTTCTTTGATTATTTCATGTTATGCGCAATAATGAAAACTGTTGATAACTTAAAATTATATTTTAAAACTAGCAACACTGAGCGAACATCAACGTTAATTAACAACACACAGGTTCATTTAACACTATCTAATTTGAACATTTACAAGTTGATAATGACGATTAACACTGATTAACACTAAAGCTAAAGATTTATGGGAAACTCGCACTCCTAAATATCTAACTGATGACAAAACTGGCGATCTTAAGTTGCCTTTTTAAAATCAGGTATTGCGTGCCCCATATATCTCTAACTGTCATCTATTCTGTAACAAGAAACAAATGTTTGAATTTCTCGCTTTTAAGTTTTTGTTCACTGCGGAAATACGGTGGCGGTGACAACACATGTCGCTTTTGATGGGACGTCGGCTTCGATCACAAAAAACAAACTAGATGCACAATCTTCTGCAAAATCTAAACAAATTATTGTCCGAATTGACATATACATTTCTAATATCGTATAGTAATCCGTAATATTGTGCTAATTTAATGTCGACCTTACTGTCAAAGCATAAGGTTTTAAAAGCTGGTAAAAGATCCTTAATGAGTTTGAAACGAAGTTTGTTAATAAAAATATTTCAAAGCAATCTTACGTTTCGTGCTTAAAGTACAATTCACCTAATACATTCTCATCACTATTTATGTCATTTTTGTTACGTGAAAGTAACAAGAATAAGACATATATTGTCAGGCCATTTTTGAAAAATATGATTATAAATTTAATAAAAAGAGCTGTCAATACTATTATAACGAAATGAACACGTAAATAAAATTATTTAATTTATTTACCGAAAATAGGAATCGCCGTCTTTTTTAGCGTTCTAGACGAGTCATTTTACAATTTTTAAAGGTGCACTTTGTCATGTTTGCTGTTAGCGTCTTCGAATACTACTTAAACAAAAGTGCACTCAAATACTCGTTTGAGTGCACATTTGGTTCCGACATTTTTGGAGCGTTGATTGTGTATCTTGTTTCTATATGTGATCCAGGTCGTCGGTTAGCTTTCTTTTCTCGGTAGAAAGTAATGTATTCCTTGGTTTCAAATATCGACCTATCGATATTTTTAAGCTATTCTAAAGCAGCAGTAGATTTTTAAAAATAACATGATATTATAAAAATCTAACGTATGTACTTTACAAAAAAATGGATTAAAAAATTGTTCATAAATTTACTATAAGAATATCCTCCATCATTGTTTATGTAATAAATACTGTTCATAGACTTCAATATTTTAAAACTATTTACTTATTATAATTACTAGCAAACTTTGTAGTCAATAATAAGTAGCAATGCATAATGTTACTTAGTGTAAGTTTAGAAAGAAAACAAATATATTCAATCGTACAAACTTCGCGACCCCAAACAAAGCCCTATGAAGCTTCTAGCAAGGTGCCACTCTTTAGACTGTATAGCGCTCAACCTACGAGACGATTTAGACAATAACATTGCCTAAATTCTACTTCAATACATATAAATTCAGTGTAATAATTTAGAATTTTATTAAATTATTTAGTTCTTATAAAATCATAGGCAATGCATAAATATTACATCCTATTTAGTTAAAGATGTAACAAAAAATCAGAAAGAATTTTTTTTAAACTTTAGGTTATTTATCAAAAATGTTGTCATACTAAAATGTAAAATACCATTAAACCAATATTTGGGCAAGTGAAAGTTCAGCTCACGCGTAAAGTTCATATTGTAAGAATATAAAATAAATTTACTTATTGAGAAAAACAAATTATATTAAAGGTGAACGCACACTTATCCGAGTCGAACAGATAGAACGAGTCGAACGAAACGAATTTTAAAATTCTTTACATGAAATCCTATGAAACCTCGCACACTTGCCCGCATCGAATCCTTGCCTTCTGGCCTCATTGACTTCGGTTCGTTCGACGCGTTCGGCTCGGATAAATGTGCGTTCACCTTAAACATTTCTTGACTTTTTTGAAGGGTAGATCCAACGAATTTGGACATAAGTGGGAGGGAAGACTCTATGAGTAGTTTAATAGTATTAAATTTGTCGCCTCTTTAATTCTTGTAAGAATAATTAAACAAGTGAAAAGCACACCCGTTAATAAATTCAAACTTTCAAAGTCAAATAAATTATTCAAGTAAACTCGTCTACGTAAATGTCAAATCTGACATCGGTTCAGAAATGCGTGCCTTAAAGCACAATACAATCAAAACACCTACAAACATATCTTCACGCTGTATCACTAACGAAGTAATCAAAAATAATAAAAACAAAAAATATAATATTCAGAGTCAGTAATTTCATGTGCAAAAAAGATGAATCTCTGATTATAATTTTATCCTCGATGAAATATGTGAAGACGCTTTCAAATTTCCGTTCACCATAACGTCACGCCATGGACGTTGAAAAAGCGTCTTTTTCCATGACACGACAAGCATTTTGCTTACCTGTTGTAGCGTGGACGGTAAAATCGTGGCGATAATAATGTGGAATGGTAAAGCTTACAATACAGATAAGAGTGAAGACATGTATGTAATATGTTAGGTATTCCCATGGAGCACTCAACCTATAGAGACGAAATATCGGGCCGTCTTGTTCACCACTGCTCGGTTTAATTACACTAACAAAAATCAATTCTCGCTCGCATTAGCAGTACATAACCAAAACTGGACCTGTGTGTACATCTCTGTAAATTCCGACAGATATTTAAATATTTATGTAATGGCTTATTATTCTATTCGGTGGTGTGGCAAAAACAACAAAAAACAAACTATAAAACAGAAGGCAGTAAGTCTTTAGACGAAAATTGTTTTCATACAAAATAAATGACATAGCCACTCTATAGACTGAGTGCTCTATGATTCTACATCATGATTTTTCAATTAGTGTACGATAAATAACAGCAAATATCACTTTTTCTTTGAGTGATTTTTAAGTCGTCAGGTTTCTACGTCGCATTATTATAACAAAAGCGGTTGTGACCAACATATACACTAGTAACAAATTAATCTCTGATATGGATAAGTTAGTTATAACTAAACGAGAACGGAGGACTTATAACTTACAAGGCCTCCATTTTCTTTTGAGTACGAAATCCTAAGTTCCTAAAATCTCTTAAGAATCTCAATGTTTTATCGGGTTTTCTTACGATACCTTTACGAGTCCATAGAGTTATTTGAAATCATTAAAACTTGCGATTAGGCAAATTTCATATAAGTACCTATATATGTATTAATAAGCAATCTACCTAAAATATTCTCATTTTGAGACTATTTTCTTTTAGAAATTAATACACTTTACACTCCATCTGAAATGTGAATGGACCTGCTGACGTCACAACACAGAATGTATTGGCGACACGAGTAAAAAAATCTACTAAATACGTGTCGGAGACATTAAATTAGGCTATGTAGGAATTTTGATTAAAATTGAAGTTTAATTAATACTAAATTAAAAAAATAAGAAATGGCTGTAAAATCTGATCATTTACATTTTTCCTCTAATTTCTGGTTTCGTGTTACCAGTTTGCGCCAAATATCCGGTAAGTGTAAAAATGATCAAATAAATTGACTGTGTCATAAGGAGACAGACAGAGAGGCTGGATGAAACAATATGGGTTTTTTTTGCTTTTGACTACAAACCTTAAAAGACGTAGCTCCATGAAATCAAACATTCTTGTTTCGGATTGTCTACATCAGGACTTCTCAACCAATGGGGTGCGCCTGTCTAATGGGACGTTGAGTGATCGTAGGGAGGCCCAATGTGTTTGTATTATCAAAATAAAATTACATTTAACGTTGTAAATATCGTTCACTAATTCAAGTTATTATATCATTCATTCATTCAGTCATTCAATTGTTATTCCAGCTCGACAAGTCCAGACAAGACTTAATTTGTTCCAGAAAATCAGTGTCTTTAATAAGTGGGTTTTAATTTTTTATAATGACAATGGGAATAAGGAAACGGTGGATGAAATTAATACTTGAAATCTGAGGAGGGTAGACGCAAAAAGCATTTGGTTTTTAGTCCAAAACGGCAAAAAGAATGGTTTCATTATATGTGTCTGTTTCATGTATCTGTCTATATCTCACAGTCGATTTACCCAATCCTCGAACCGCTCACTTTTTGACACTATTGTACTGTCAGCAAAAGAAATTTAATGAAGAGAATCAAAAATCATAATTTTTTTTAAATTTTTTAAAACATTAAATACACTATAAATACAACGTTGTACTACATTTATGTGGGAGTGGAACTTCCAAAATGTCATTTTTATTCATTATAAACATGTGGTAATTACAACGAATTAAGTCCACATGTATCAATAACAATTATTAAAATAAAAAAATATGTTTTAATTAATATGAAAAGAGAGTAATAGCGTTGATATCCTTTTTTGTTAACTTTACGCAATGATCTGACATTGCACGTGAAATACGAAACAAAATGGCGTCTTGGTAGTCCTATTCTTATTTCAAATGCATATTACAGCTTTGATTTCAGGATTATTTACCAAGAGACAGTAAATATTTACACGGTGTTTAGAAATACTGACCAGAAATATATGAGGATTGTGAAGAGGACACCACTTATTTGGGTTCATCAAAAAATATTGGAACTACAACTGTGTGTGTAGCTTTCACTGATTACAATTGATTGACAAATTAAAGCCTGTTCGAAAGAGAAATAAAAGGAAGCTCTCTTTCTTCTATTTCTCATTAGAGTGGTTGTTTTCTAGTCACTAAAGACAATAGCTAGTAAAGCTTTCACCCAGTCACGACTCGAGTCTTACAATTATAAGTCACCGGTTTTAACGCTATCATACGAAAGATGGCGCAACAGATGACGTCACGTGACGCGTGGATGAAACGTCGCTAGGGAGAGAGGGAGAGAGCACGTACGCCGTGTCACAAACTTTTGATTTGTAATTAATCTTGTTGAGAACTAACAATCAATCTTTCTGTTTGCATTCATAACCGGATCTATTATATATCGTGTTAATATTTACTTTTGGGCTTTTTTTGTTCCGACGATTCGACCGGATTGCACTGATCGTGATCACAGGCAGGTGATGAGCTTCAGTGTCTCTTTCATATATGAGTTTACGTTAGTAACTAATTAATCTGTGGTATGAGGTTCTTGGCAAATGTCCTCAATTAGTCAACCAACCTTCATTTATATTTTCATTATTCTCAGTACTTCCACATAAAATACTAACGACGTCTACAAACCGGAGGTCGCCAATAAGTAAGGGTAGTTTCTGAGAACCTTTCATCACTCATCAGTCTACCCGCGTCCACGACTGGTGGACATGAACAAATGACCAGACAGCATGACCCAGTTATTTATTATAATTGCAAGATTCAATTCGTGATTGAGTTTAATAACAATATAGCCGGAATTCATATATTTCTGGTGAGGTTATATAATTATGATACCTATATGTATAGGAATGTTTCTTCGCATTATTTTATTTATCTTGCAATTGTACGTAATTTGCCGGGAACAAGCCATAGGCACCTTTACACAGCCCTTGCCACCAACCCTCGTCGATCTGAAAGTGATGGTAATATTTTTATGTTAGGCAAATTAAGAAACAAGACCTTGTTCGAGTAAAAATGCTAGTAAGAAAAATGCACACGACGTAACAGACACCCAATCATCACACATTAATTTTTTATTATAGTCACCGGTCGCGCAATGATCGCGTCGCTGTCGCTTTCTGCGAATGAAGTAATAACCTTGTGGTTACATTATATCCTATGTTTTCAATTTTTGATTTTAATGTAAATAAACAAGAAAATAACCAAAGTCTCGCTAAGTTTCCACCGTTCGCTGGTACGACGTATTGTACCACACTGTACTTGGCACTCTAATAACATCGCTTTTTTTTATATACACGAAACTGTGAAATATTCACAAGTTACAGTGATATTATCCAATAAAGTACAGCATTGAAAAGATTGAGGTTATCTGTCAAGCATTTTGTTTGTAATTTATAATGTTACCTAAAGGTTCGTATGTTCCTGGATTAAATTAGTATCATAAATCAGGTCACCCTAATATGTGAGTGACACGATTCATTCCAAATATAAATAGAAGAACATTATTGTTTCCGATGTGTAAACAATATTAATCTTCTATTTTTTATTTTCAAGTGTTTTTTAAAAATACAAATTATAATGACATTTATTATTTTTTTAATTTTTGGTGGTTTTTATTAAAGCACAAATAAACAAACGGACAAAAGTTCTAAAAATGTTTGTGTTACTAATAAATATTAAGTGTGACAACCGAATGAATCGTTTGCGAACTAGTTCATCTCTAGTTTTGCTATGAATGTCATGGTCACCACATTTGTTTACATTAAGGACAATAATGAAAAAATAGGATATAGACGACAGGTGGTGCGATTCTCCACTACAGGTGGTTCGAGACCGTAGCAGAGAATATGTCAAAAAGAAGGTTGAATTGCATGCTCTCGGCCGGACACGTAGGGTTGTGTCGGGAATATGATGCGGAGAGCATCTAGTTTAGTTATACATTTAGTATATAATAATAAAAAAAATTAAAAAAACACACGCGGATAAATTTTTTGTTTGTTAAATTTTATTTCTTGTATTGAGGAAAAAACTGGATTCGTATAATTACAATTATATAGGCATTTAAGGGTATTATAATGCGTTCGTTGACGTGATTTAGACATTTTTGTATTTGCAACGATGTGAAGAAAGAATTAAAGACAAATGAAAGTAGTTGCATGTTCGTGTGCATGTTCGCGTCGCGTGCGACCCCGTAATAATTACCCATATTCACCCAAGATATTGCTGTTGTGTGCGTGCCACGACATATGCGTATTAGTGCGTACACATTTTTTTTTATATCAGAGGGGGCAAACGAGCAAGTGTGTCACCTGATAAAAAGTGATCACCGCCGCCCATGGACACCCGCAACGTCCGGGGAATCACGGGTGCGTTGCCGGCCTTTAAGGAAAGAGTTGGCTCGTTTCTTGAAGGTACTTAAGTCGTAACGGTCCGGAATGCCGCCGCTATAAGTTGATTCCACAAAATTGTCGTACGTGGTAGAAAATGTCGTAAAAAACGCACAGTTGTAGAGCGCCATCCATCAAGAATAGATTGCCATCCTCAAGGATGGCGATCTATCCTTACACATACAAGCCGTGTACGCTAATTTTCTATGAAAACATTCTACTGTTATGCTTATACTGTGACCGAGGTCTTCCCGAGCAGTAGCGGAGCGCTCACCATGACGATGCCTGTGATGACGTCATCGGGGTCGAAGGAGATCTCGTCCGGCGCAGCGGCTTGGTAGTCGTAGAGCGCGCGCGCCGTATACCCGCCGTCGTCGTCGGCCGCGCCGCCCTCCCCCTCCCCCTCCCCCTCGCCCTCGCCCTCCCCCTCCCACCCCACCGGAGACACCACGATCGTCGGTTGACGCACCATCTGCGCACGCGCACGCGCAAACACACCGTACGATTGAGTTATACCTTACACTAGAATAGTACATCGAAAGTATAATCGTAGCCCTACGCGCTGGCAGAGCAGGGTACGGGGACTTTTTTTTATAAAACTAATTCTAATGCCATCTCGTTGAATACTGAGGTATTCATCTGCAGTAAATAATCTGAAAGACACCAAGCACAGCTTTGCGCAGATACCATATTTCAAATGATACTTTCAGATACTGTAACAAGTTTATAAGAAAATGGTTGACTCATGATGTAACACAACCTCAAATTTACCGCAAAACCAACGTCTTCTCACTTTTAGTTTTTTCTCGAAAACATAAATTGCGCCTTAAAATTTCGAGGTCTAATTCAGGATACAACACAAGTAAGCTCATAGAGGACGCTTTAAGTAATTTGATAATAAAATAAATGTATCAAAATCTTGGGCGTGAGACAATGTGCTTTGATCTAAATAATCACATCAAAGCAGATAAAAAGAATCAAAGTCACATCAATTTATTCAAGTAAACCCAATTACGAGGTGTTTTTGAAAACAAATCAAACCTCTTCAGATCGAAAAGATCCTGCACGCTGGGAAGAAACAACAAGAAACTTGGGTATCATTTTTTCGACATCAATTTACAATAGCCCTAGACTACTGTCGGCTATATTGCTATGGTTTTGTCTGCCGTGAAATATTTTTTTTAATATACTTTCCAATTAATTTACATTTAAAAATAAGTTTAGATCGCTTTTTTTAAATTCAGTGATTTCTTATGCAACCTCATTATAAAAAGAACACAGTTAAAGGGAATAATCAGTTGATCATGACCTCAGGTTTCCATACCATTACCAGAGCTGTGGGCGTGCTCACCATTTAAGTAATATATTACTAAACTATGAGCAGTCGCAGGTACCTTCGTAAACGTTGTCTAAAGCTTTTTGGTCTGTGAACGAAGCAAAAACCTTCGAAGTAGGTTAACCTAAAAGTATACTATAGTTTCTGTATTTCAAAATCAGTTAAATTTTGTCGGGCTGTGATTATTTGTAACAGTTAACAGCGCCGTATTTGTCGATTCAAGACATTTAAAAACATAATAATAAATAAATACATACATACATACATACTTCTTCCAACAGGCGGGCTGTATACTTATTGCCACTTATGTGTTATAAAAAAAATATGAATATTATAGCTTTAATAAGCACTACGCTTGTATAATCGGGCCCATACAAAAATTCAGTTCCCAAGTTAACCAGAAGGGATCAGGAATCGAACCTTGAACCACCAGAATGGGGCAGTATGTCTTATGCTTTTTGTTCACAAAAAAAATTGTTCCTTTCATACCTCTTGCTTCTCTTCTTTAGTTTCCTTAACTTCCCCAACGAGCGTAACATCAGGTAAGTTGGGCTGTTTGTTTTCTTGCGTAGGTTCGAGTAGTGGCGCAGGTACATTTGAAGATACAGGCGTAATTATAGGCGCAGGTGCAGGTGTAGTTATGGGCGCAAATGCAGGCGTAGTTATAGGTGCAGGTCCAGGCGTAATTATAGGCGCAGGTGCAGGCGTAGTTATAGGCGCTGGTGCAGGTGTGAATTCCTCCTTCACTTCAGCTGCTCTTGTCTCCACTTCTGCAGGTTTGTTGGTCTGCTTGTGTTGGTGGGGTTCTTCTAATTCCTGTTTTTCTTTTGCTATACGTTCTTTTTCCTGACAAAGAATACGGAATTTAAAATGTACTAGGTAAATTGAAAATAGCAATCAAATACAAAATATTTGTAGTCTTTTACTTTAAAATATAACATCATTTTTAATCAAGATAAAGAAATAAATAAAGAACATTTTTTTTAATATGAAAATACAGTAAGACACAAAAGATATGGCGCATCGTTTTTCTTCGTTCGCGCACAGACGAATGGACGATTGACGAAAATACCCGAAACTCTAAATCCATTTTATGATCGATCTTATGCAACATCCATAAGTTGGAAAAATTATTTCAGTGCATTCACTTTCTATTTCGCTCACGCGATATTGAACACTACGTGCCATTGAAATGGGTCACTTTTATTAAAGTTTCCTTTATTAACAAATTTGAATTGATATTTTTAACGCAAAAGACACAACTAGGTACGTTTTTGAATCAAAATAATGACTGCAAGTTCTATCTAGTCAGTAACGGACTGCAAATGTTTATAAAATCAAAAGTTCAAATTAAGACAATGTTTATTTTGATGTATGACGTTTACATGCAGACAAAAACAAGAAATTATTTAAAAATAAATCATTCTATTTTCCTCGGCTTCCTTTTTAAAGGACGTCCTCTTATATTAAACAGTATTAATTTGCAACTAAGTGTAACCTTAAAAAAACATGTGCAGTCACAATGACATCTGACGGCAGTGCACAAGGTGCCAAATCAATCAACCAATGACAGCATAGATTTTAATGCGCATTGGTGTCGCCGCGGATGTAGCTAACTGATCGGTCCATCCATTTCCCGCGCCTTTACAATTATGTCCACTGCGCAGGTACGTCGGTAACCCATATAAGTTGTGTACTACTGTGTCAAATATATTATTTTTAAATTGTTATTACGAAAACAATTCACCAAATTATATATAGCTGTAAAGAGTATATAGTTCTATGTCACGTAATTCACTTGTGATTGGAATATGTCGTAGTCCCTCCCAAATAAACGACTGGGTATGGTCATACCTATTACTTGACTATGACAAATTCGTAGTATATAATGTTTTGGACCTAAAAACTCAAAAAGAAAAACGCGAACATTTTGATTTTTAACGCATTATTTGCATGTAGCATTACAACACCAATTTCACCTTTGGAAAAAATCCAAAATCTGTGGTTCTTTTATTATTTTATTAATTAGATAATGTTATATTACCTTTTGCTCCTTATCTAATAGCTCTCTCTGCTGTCTTATCTTCTGTACTGATTGTAACGCCTCCTGTGAAAATAAAAAGCGATAATTAGTTTTAAAAATGGCGACTGTCAAAATCGCGATAGCAACACCTAAACAACAGTGCTGCCATCTATTAATGATTATGATTGTAACACTTAATCATAAATAATGACAGTAGCTAACGTGTGGGTGATACGACATTGTTCGGGGTCCATCTGAACCGCTACCAGCATCTTGTTTGCTAATCCTGCCGCCGAAAAGCAGTGCTTACACTGTTATGTTCGGGTGAAAAGGGTAAATGTAAAAGGATAATAGTTAGCGGAATATCTGTCATAGATGGTGCACATCTCAGGGTTACCAACGCATTTGCAATGTGAAGTCCTCTGTTCAGTCTTATCTTAGGCAACAATCTTGAGAAAAAAATTGTGAATGTAGTTTTTGGCAAATACTTTCAAGATTATTACAATGAGGAATAGCAAAAGTAATTCGCAAAAATTTTAAAATAAATTATTGTAATTTAAATTATTTTGATGAAATTAAGTTAAATATCTCCGTGGTGTCTACTGATTAATTTCTGAGAATAAAAGCATAGAGAATCCACTTATTAGCAGATACTGTTTTCAAATTTTTTGTCGTGTTTATTTGGTACAAGGGCAAGACAGTTTTATCTTAATATCCACATAGATTACAAAAGCAATGTACCTGTAGACAGCGATCTTTTAACTACGGGAAACTGGGGGTGTCCAACGCAATCTGTAGCTAGAGAATTGAATACCTGCTCCTTTTCCTTTGCCATATTCTCAAATTTGGCCCGTATCGAAGACGGCTTAGCCCCTCCGATGTCTGGCTTCTGTTTCGTGTAGTTCGTGCCCACTTTGTCCACTTCGTCGAAACGATGAGCTGATTTGTCCACCCTGTCTGTCTCTACACCAAACTTGCCGCCGAAGCCCTAAAATGGAATTTATTCTTCATTGTTTTGTAACACCGTCAGTATAAATTCTTTATAAGATTTTAACTCCAGTTTGTTTTAAGTATTTAGTATTATTATTTATCAATGGTTATACATTGATGATAATCTACAGTTGGTTGCAATAAGGTAGAAAATGAGCAGTTGGTGGTTCATATTTTATTTCTTTCTACACCAGCCTGAGATGAGTTTTTATAGCAATGTATATTGTTGTCGAGTGAGTCAATCGTAAGGGGTGATGGGATGAGAGTGAGTACTGAAGGTAGGTAGCGTAGGATGATGGGTGAGGAGTGATCGGTGAAGCTAAGGGTTGATAAATGAGGGGTGAAAGATGAGCGGCGAAGGATGAGTGGTGAGGTATGATAGACGAGGGATGATCGGTGGAGGGAGAGAGGAACGATGAGGAGTGAGCGGCGAGGGGTGAGCTTTTAACGCGAGAGGTGAGCGGCGAGGAGGTGAGCGTTGAGCGCGAGAAGTGAGCGGTGAGGGGTAAGAGTGGCAACAGTGATGGTTGAGCATGAGAGGAGGACGGCGACGGCTGAGCGGTGAAGGTGATTGTTGAATGCGGGGTGTGAGCGATGAGAGTGATTGTTGAGCGTAAGAGGTGAGCAGTGCAGGTGATCGAACCTGAGAGGTGAGCGCTGTGGGATAAGTGGTAAGGGTGACCGTTGAGCATGAGAGGAGAGTGGTGATGGTGATCGTTGAACGCGAGTGGTAAGAGGTGAGCGGTGATTGTTGTGCCTAAGAGGTGAGCGGTGATTATTGAGCGTAAGAGGTGAGCGGCGACGGGTGAGCGGTGAGGATGATGGTTGAGCGTGAGCGGTGGGCGGCGAGGGGTGAGCGGTGAGGGTGATGGTTGATGCGAGAGGGAAGAGGTGAGCGCGAGGGTGGGGGAGCGCGAGAGAAGGCGGTAGGTGGCGGTAGGCAGCGGTAGGTGGTGGTAGGCGGCGGTAGGTGACGGTGGGCGGAGGTAGGTGACGGTGGGCGGAGGTAGGTGACGGTGGGCGGAGGTAGGTGACGGTGGGCGGAGGTAGGTGACGGTGGGCGGAGGTAGGTGACGGTGGGCGGAGGTAGGTGACGGTGGGCGGAGGTAGGTGACGGTGGGCGGAGGTAGGTGACGGTGGGCGGAGGTAGGTGACGGTGGGCGGAGGTAGGTGACGGTGGGCGGAGGTAGGTGACGGTGGGCGGAGGTAGGTGACGGTGGGCGGAGGTAGGTGACGGTGGGCGGAGGTAGGTGACGGTGGGCGGAGGTAGGTGACGGTGGGCGGAGGTAGGTGACGGTGGGCGGAGGTAGGTGGCGGTGGGCGGAGGTAGGTGACGGTGTGCGCAGGTAGGTGACGGTGGGCGGAGGTAGGTGACGGTGGGCGGAGGTAGGTGACGGTGGGCGGAGGTAGGTGACGGTGGGCGGAGGTAGGTGACGGTGGGCGGAGGTAGGTGACGGTGGGCGGAGGTAGGTGACGGTGGGCGGAGGTAGGTGACGGTGGGCGGAGGTAGGTGACGGTGGGCGGAGGTAGGTGACGGTGGGCGGAGGTAGGTGACGGTGGGCGGAGGTAGGTGACGGTGGGCGGAGGTAGGTGACGGTGGGCGGAGGTAGGTGACGGTGGGTGGAGGTAGGTGACGGTGGGCGGAGGTAGGTGACGGTGGGCGGAGGTAGGTGACGGTGGGTGGAGGTAGGTGACGGTGGGCGGAGGTAGGTGACGGTGCGCGGAGGTAGGTGACGGTGGGCGGAGGTAGGTGACGGTGGGCGGAGGTAGGTGACGGTGGGCGGAGGTAGGTGACGGTGGGCGGAGGTAGGTGACGGTGGGCGGAGGTAGGTGACGGTGGGCGGAGGTAGGTGACGGTGGGCGGAGGTAGGTGACGGTGGGCGGAGGTAGGTGACGGTGGGCGGAGGTAAGTGACGGTGGGCGGAGGTAGGTGACGGTGGGCGGAGGTAGGTGACGGTGGGCGGAGGTAGGTGACGGTGGGCGGAGGTAGGTGACGGTGGGCGGAGGTAGGTGACGGTGGGCGGAGGTAGGTGACGGTGGGCGGAGGTAGGTGACGGTGGGCGGAGGTAGGTGACGGTGGGCGGAGGTAGGTGACGGTGGGCGGAGGTAGGTGACGGTGGGCGGAGGTAGGTGACGGTGGGCGGAGGTAGGTGACGGTGGGCGGAGGTAGGTGACGGTGGGCGGAGGTAGGTGGCGGTGGGCGGAGGTAGGTGACGGTGGGCGGAGGTAGGTGACGGTGGGCGGAGGTAGGTGACGGTGGGCGGAGGTAGGTGACGGTGGGTGGAGGTAGGTGACGGTGGGCGGAGGTAGGTGACGGTGGGCGGAGGTAGGTGACGGTGGGTGGAGGTAGGTGACGGTGGGCGGAGGTAGGTGACGGTGGGTGGAGGTAGGTGACGGTGGGCGGAGGTAGGTTGGAGGAGGTAGGAGGACGGTACCCGGCTGTGGTCGCGCTGGCTGGCGTGTGCGAGCGGCGGCTCGCGGTGCGCCCAGCCCAGCGCGCTGGCGTCCTGGCGGTCGGCCTGCACGCCGAACTTGCCGCCGAACCCCACCGCGCAGTCTGCGAGTGCAACGACACACTGGTCATTCTTCTTTGTTACACTTTTTCAGATTCACACTTTGTATCCATTACAACAATAAAATGAACGAATCCAAATATCGCACGATATCTGCTGTCAAAACAAGAATTTGTGTAATATAATTTATACAGTAGCGCTAAATATACTACGAAAATATCATTTTACAGTCATGACGCAATAGACACGCAATCGTCATACATGATACCAACTTTTTAATACAATTAGTCGACAAACGCTGTCTAATCGCGTGGCTGTCGCTGTCTACAAATTTTTAAATAATAACCCCGCCGGTTCTTATAACGATATTTTGAAATACTTCGAGTTACATCCGCGAAGAAATACACGAACAGCGGCGGAACATTTCAATGTTTCTCATTTTTATGTATTAAAGGTACTAAACAGGGAAGGATTACATCCATTCCATTACCGTCGTTGTCAAATGTTATACCATAAGGACCCTAGACCACACATAGCTCTGTGAAGATTGTTCATTGAACATGCTGCTCACAACATTTTGTGGATAAACGAATCAACATTCGTTGATTCCCCACATGGACTTGTTCAAAATCCACAATGAGCACCGGTGGTCTCTGAAGAACGCTCATGTAATTAAAGATCATTCCCATCAAGTTTGTTTTAGTGTAAACGTATGGGCTAGGATAATTAACGATGGCATTATCGGACCTGTGTTCGTTGAGGGGTCACCTCACAGGTGAGGGACATACACGAACGTTCCGATGAATAGAGTCGAACGCCGAGTGCGAAGCCGGCCGGTATAGGTGCACGCGCTATCTGAAACTATAACCTATCTACAGGTTGTTTCCCAAACGATTTTTTTATTTGTAGGTATTTTATTTTTATTTTCATTAAAGTTTTATTTAAGGTGTGGATAATATTCATCGAGTACATTAACTTCGACGCTTTTGCTAGACCATTAAAACTGCAGTGTGTATAAATACAATTAGTCTGTAATTTCGAAACAAATCGAATCTTCTTCTTAAGCTTACATGGTTATTTACACGTAACTAAAACCCGAAGACGCTTTTTTAAATGTTTTTCTATGTCAGTTTGTCTGAGCTAATCACAGAAACAGCTGATCCGATTTTGACGCGGCTTTCATTGGCAGGTAGAGAACTTTTCAGAGTAATCTAGGACACTTTTTATACTGGAGAAATACCAGATGTAAACGGGTGAAACTGCGAAACACGGTTATTTAAAAAATAAAACATATTTTTAACTACAATAAATAACGCGTAAAGAAATAAATAACTAAATATAACGGTCTTGCTATAAAATTTAAAAATTTCTTTCTTCATACTTTTACACCATCATCATCATCTCAAGCCATTCTCAACCATATTAGTGTAGGCCTCCAACAATCTCCATTCCTTTCTATTTTGAGCAGCTATCGTTTAGTTGCTGCCCGCTATCCTTACAATGTCGTTCTTCCATCTCATTTCTAATTTTAGTCTTATGCTTTTACTCCAACAGGTACAAATTCTATTGACATTTTTAGCAGCCTACACGTGCACAATTCTCATACACGCCGCATGTACATTTGCACCAACAAACCATTCATCAAACAGCAGATCATGATCTATGTTATTAACATCCATCAGTCTATTTATCCCTCTGTCTGTTCCTGTTTCCTACTCTGTTCCTTTTTATAATCATACGAACAATCGTATAATAGTACCGCCCTCGCGCGTATCTTGGAAAATCATCTTCGAACAATCATTTTATCAAAACTTATCGTAAACCATTTTAACAATATCACGGAAGATCAGTGCAATCAGCTAATCGAAGATGGCAACTGACAAGACACGACGCGGCTACAATAACTACTTTAGCCTTTTCAAACACTTTCTGATCTCCGTCCAGTACTAAAGTCTGTATGCCCGTTCGCACAGTATAGACATAACAGTATGGTGTCTTCATAGGAAACTGGCGTACGCGGGTTGCATGTGTGCGCGCTAATACGTGTGCGTCGTGGCACGCACACAACGTTAACATTATGGGCAAATATGGGTAATTATTGTAGCGCCAGACAAATTAGCACGCGACGCACACATGCGACCGCTTCCGTTTGTCTTTAATTCGTTCTTCACATCGTAGCAAATATGAAAATGTCTAAATTGTATAAATACACGTATTTTAATGTCCTTAGATGCCTAAATAATTTTAGTCATTGGAATGCAGTTATCATTCTTCAACATAACTACAAGAAATTAACTTTAACACAAAAAACTTATCCGTGTGTATCATTTTATTTATTTATTTATTTTTTTGGAAGACCAACAGCATAATATGTCACAATATAAGTAACAATATGTTTGAATATGATACACACTGCTAATAACAAGTCTCCACAGATTTTAATAGTTAAAAAATTGCTTGGTTAGATTCCTCCCGCCGATGGTACGCTAGTTGCAAAGAGGTCAATATTGAGTTCCCTACTCAATACATTAAAGCAACATGAAACTATTTTGCCTATAGTTTGACGACACTACAGATATGTGCAGAAGCGGGTTAAATCTTTTTACTTTTGGGGGAACCTCAAGTTTAATTTTACTCAGAAGATAAGGCCAATATTTGTTGTTATTTTTAGTAAATATTATATGTCTGTGATCTCCCTATGTTTTTCTAAGGTTACAAAATTGAATTTTTTAAATAATTCAAGGCAGTTTTCAGATTTGTAAGGAAGTCTTAAGCGGTAGCAAATGTATTTAATAAACCTTTTTTGAATATTTTCGATTCGCACTATATATTTACTGTAGAATGTGTTCCAGACTTGTGATACATACTCCAAATGACTACGAATCAACGAACAGTACAAAATTTTGAATGTTTTAGCACAAGCAAAGCTTGTAGAACTACGCATCACAAAGCCTAAAGCCTTTGAGGCTTTGGTAACAATACTATCGATATGACAATTAACAACAGTTTCTAATCATGAGTTACTCCTAAGTCACGCACTAAAGTTGATCTATTTAGTAGTAGGGTACAATCACGAGCTTCCTAGTAAATTCAACATTATAAGGATTTAAATCTAACTTATTCAAGGAGCAGTTGCTATCGAGATTGCACATATCAGATTGCAAAGTTTGGACGTCAGCTTGAAAGGTTATCTTAGAGAATATCTTCATGTCATCCGCAAAACAAAGCAACCTGGAATGCTTAAAGCAAGTATTGATGTCAATAATAAAAATTATAAAGAGAAGAGGCCCGATCAAGGAACCCTGAGGTACACCACCAGCAAGCCTAACCCAGCTTGAAACATAGTTATTTCTAACCGCAGCTTGTGTTCTGTTGTCTATATATTACTCGAACCATCTGAGCAGGTCACCTATAATTCCTGCATTTTCTAATTTTATAATTAATAAAATATGATCTATTCGGTCAAAAGCCTTGCTGTAGTCCGTGTAAACCACGTCAACCTGGCTACCTGTGTCCATGGCCTCCGTTAAGTACTCATTAAACAAGACTAGATTGGAAACAGTAGAGCGGCCTTTAAGTAAACCATGTTGAAAAGGATTAAAAGAGTTTTTAATTACAGCATAAACCTGATCATAAATCACATGTACAAAAATGTTTGCTATTATGCAAAGTTTAGAAATGGATCTGCAATTGGTCACTTTATTCCTACATCCCTTTTTATGAATGGGCGTTACATGAGCAGAGTTATGGTTACCGCCTTACCATTGTGAATACAATGCAATTGAGTTGGTGTGGGTTCAAATTAAGGGATATGCTGCAAGACGCAATACAGAACCCCCCATTTACCACAACAAAAATGATAAAAATAATAGAAGAAGCTCGTGAACATGTGACTATAGGAGACTGGGAAAATGTTGTGAATAGAACTGTTAAATTAATAAAGGAACATTGTGAAAGAGACGTGTAAATAGACAAGATTTTAGAAAATGAACTTATAATTAATGTAGGTGATGCTAGCAGCAACGACAGTGAAAATAGCAGTATGGACGAATCTGATTAAATATCGCCTTTTGAGGCACATTTTTTCTGTCTCTTTCTGTATGAATTTGTTTCTTGTGTGCAAATAAAGTATGTATATTCATTTTCATCCCAATATTCAGTCCATTAAAATATAATATTAAGTAAACATTTATATTTTCGTTTTATTAAAACTTTTTAATCAGTTACTACTTGCAATACTAGTTATAAATCCAAAAACTTATAGATGCGACTCGCATTTGATTATATTTTTTTCGATAATAAATTGACATTTCACGTCGCTATTGTAATGTGTCAAAACGGCCATCATATCACACCCAACGCAACAAACAACCCTACGTATCCCGCCGAGAGTAGTTCACGCGTAATTCCGTTACGCGTGAAGCGGGAGTCGGCCTTTTTTTCAACATATTCTGTGTCGTTTGTCTATCCGTCAGTACGCCGTATGCACTCACCAGTCTGACTGTGGTGCTTCGCGGCAGCCTCGTGGTAGTCCCAGCCCATGGCAGTCGCGTCCTTCCTGTCGCTCTGCACTCCGAATTTTCCTCCGAACCCGACAGCATAATCTTTCTGCGACGGATGCTTCTCTATTTGTTCCCGATGCTCCCAACCGGCGGCACTCTGGAAATATGAATACTAACGATAGCGGCGCTCGTAGAATGCTTTGGTAATGTTTCGCGCACTCGTCTAGTGGGTAGGTGAATATTGGCATCCATATTGAGCATCTTCGTGCTTTAAAAGTCAAGTTAAGTTTAATCCATATTAGAGGTTTATAGGCTTTAAAAATTTGTCTCCTCTAAACATTCTAAGAAGATTTACTAGTCAGAATAAAGATTGGTATTTCTTCCATACAAAATTGTATAAGACCAGTACTACAGTACTGTGGAGCAGACTGCTATTGATAACACAGTAGTTGTCGATAGTAATGAAGAATTTGTAGCTGCAAAATAAGTTCTTAAGAAAAAATTAAACTGACTTCAGAATAGAAGTACAAAATAAAAATCCTATACCAAAACTCAAGTACAATTTCATATAATATACAGTACAAATATACCCATATAATCGAACACGACAGTTTCAAAAAGTCGGTACTTTTGCTTAGTGGAGATGGTGAAAATCCTCATGGACACTTGGCTAACTTCATTAACCACAGAGTGGTAGAGCCATGCTGCATTGCAGCATAAATTAGGCCAGCTCGCCCAGTCAAATACCACCCCCTCACAGAGTATGGGCATGAAATAACAGCATCTATTGCTGTTGTGTTTCATTCGGTGAGTGAGAGTGCCGGTGGCCCATCACCTCTTCCCCCTCCTTTCCCTCCTTTCACTATTTCTGTAAGGCCGGCAACGCAGCCGTGATTCCCCGGACGTTGCGGATGTCCATGGGCGGCAGTGGTTACTCTTCATCAGGTAACCCCCTTGCTTGTTTGCTCTTTTATAAAAAAAAACAAGTAGTGTCAGACTCCTGCCGGTTACAGACCTACTGATTAAAAAGAACCCCTTTCCTCTCTGCAATCACAGCAGGACCGCCTCTCGGAGTTTCTTCACTATAATTTTTGGCATTGTTTCACTGTAGTGTGCTGTGTGCTGCTGTGTGTGTGCTGAGTGCTAAACTTACTCAACTAGTAGACCTGTTGTTGTTTATTGGTGAAATCGGTTCAATTTTTTTCTTAAAAATTAAGTGTACATAGATGCGGATTCTATTCTCGCGGATATCCGCGAATATTAATAGTGGTTTCTAATATCACCTTGTCAACCCTGTCCGTTTGCACGCCAAATTTCCCGCCGAAGCCTTGCGCGTAATCGGTCTGCGAGACGTGTTTCTCCACTTTACCGACATAGTCGTGGCCCACAGCTGATTTATCCATGCGATCTGTTTGCACGCCGAATTTGCCGCCAAAACCTGAAAACGTTAAGAAATTAATACACTGAAGCGTAAAATTTAAAAAATCAGCCAAGGGCGAATTAAACCAGCGCACAGAGAATTCTTTACAATATTTTTTATAAAATGATACATTTCTAAGCCTAAGATTCCGCCTACGCAGAATTTGGTATTTAGTGACGTGGATCTCGATATCTAATATGAGTCAGAGTTAAATATTTGGATATACATACAACTTCAACTCTTTATCTTAAAGGCCTCAAACGTGGATACATAATTGGAGAAAAAATGTCGACAAAAAATATCTAGTAAAAAAAAGCTATTTTGCATAAAAATTCCATTGGATCTCCGAAATTCTACAGAACATCAAAATGATTTTTACTACAGCGATAGGTAACTAGCGGACCCAACAGACGTCCTGCCTGAAATAAAATAAAAATTCTTAGAACCCGATTGCAACGCCACCTACCGGGTCCAATTGTGTATCTAAAGCATCCAGGGACTTACTAAAACACAAAAAATTTCATCAATATCGGTCAAGCTGTTTAGGAAGAGTTCAGTGACAAACATACATACAAAAGAATGATTAATAATAAAGATTATAAATGTCTCAAATCCCCCAAACCCGTTTTTAATTGATAATGTAGTTTTTTTGCATTACATTTAATCTACAAGAATAAATTTCGAGACTTCTCTGCAATTAAATGTGATCAAACTGTGAAAATCAACCTTATTACTAAAGAGGGTAAAGAAGGATTTCACTTGAGCTGCGGCGCATAAGCAAGCAGACATTAGTCTGGAATCTCATAACGCTTATGACTTCAATAAAATTTTTCCATTGAATTAAAGGGTGGGGGACGAAATATTAAGTTAAAGTACCCCGCTTACCTCTTTCTTTAAATTTCTTATGATAAATGCTAATTAATGTTAAATATGCGGGTGAACAACACATCACTTACCCATTACCAAAGTTTGTATGTCACATATTTCCTATAATTTGTGTATATAAATCCTACTATATAAACAAATAAAGCCTACTATCACTTTACTGGAGGAGTTTTACGATAAGAAAAAAACTAATTTACTTGTGGTTCCTTATTAATACGTGAAATTGGCAAATGCGCTTATCTGTGCGCCATGCCATAGAGAAAAAAAAACTATAGAATCGGGTATATCAGGCAAAACTAAAGTAAAAAACATGTCTGATATCATATTAAAATCATTTTGAATTCCAATATTTTACCTACCTTGGGCATAGTCTTTTTGAGAGACATGTTTCTCTGTCTTCCCGACATAATCATGTCCGACCGCAGATTTATCCATACGGTCAGTTTGGACTCCAAATTTACCACCATATCTGAAGAAATGTCATTGTACACTTAAATAAATACTTTGATACTATGCTAAGCCACACCAAATATGGAATAAGTATGTTATGTGTATGGTCTACATCACATTCGGTGTAGGCCAGTGGCGGGTTGAAAGTTTTGGAGGCTCCAAGCGAAGAATTCATGGAGGCCCTTTGTTGCTTGGGTTATTGTTTGTTTGTTGTGTTAGGGTTGTTGTAAGACATATATTCCTTCATTTGCTAAGCTATGAAGCTACACTTAATTGTGCAGTTTGAACTAGTAAAAAGTTCTGCAAGTTGAACAAATCAACAATTTCCTCGTTCTCTCACAAGAAGTAATAAAGCTGCTTAACTACATTATATGTACATCTCAAAAAATATGCACATCATTCTTTTTCATTTCATCTCTACTTTGCCCATTCTTTCTCGTTCAACTTCAACCAAAAAGCGAGACCAGAAATTAATTAGTTACTAGGCAAGACTAACTCCTCTTGCTTGCAGTGTAAAATATTTTAATATTGACATCAGACTCGAAGTCCAAATTGTTGAAGTTTATGTGTGTGTATATATGTTAGAAGTTGTTCTTCATTCTTTAGTCTTAAGTTATAATAATCTTTCTATAACTCACCCATATGATGGCTTTGGTCCTTCTTCATACTGTTTCTGTTTTGCTAATTTATCTGCTTCTAGTACTTCGTCCCTAAATTTTGCCATACTGGAAAATTAAAACGAAATAAAAATACAATATTACGAGGACTTCATTGATAGCTAGCGAACGGGATTTGTATGTGTGCAAGCTGTATTAGCTTGCACACATTCGCGTCCTGCCGTGCTGCGGTTCTGTGCGTACGCATCATGGCACGCACAGAACGGCAATATTTAGCATGATTAAGAGCCGTATGATCAAGTGCAGTTTGAACTATGGATTTCGTAATCTACGATAAAATTGATAACATTTGATGGACAGTTTAATCTACTGTTCTAATATTAATGGAAATGGTGAATGGATTAGTAAAACCTACATTCATGTCTTTCACATGGTAATATTGGTTTCGTTCACAGTTCATTTGTTCTTTTTAAGATTCTTTGTTAATATTCGATAATTTAATCTGCTCAATTGATCTTACGAAATAATCAAAGACAGAAGATTAAACTTTCTTCCATCATTAAAACTACCATTGATCATAGCCATCATTAATAAATCATCATAAACATGTATCCACGTGCATTACTTTTAAATTATTATATACTAGCCATCCATTCCGGCTTTGCACGGATAGAAATTTTTTTTTAAATAAAATACAGCCCATGTTACTCGCTGATAATATAGTTTTCTAAAGTGAAAGAATTTTTGAAATCGGTTGAATAGTTTTCGAGTTTATCCATTACATACAAACGAACAAAGTTTACCTCTTTATAATATTATATATATATATATAATAGTATAGAAGAATAGATTTACATATGTACAAAATCAAATAAGATGCGGCCAGGGACAACTCTAGCGAGTAGGGACGCACATAGGAGTCAACCTTCTTTTTTCATACACATTCTGTCTCAGGTCCAAGGTAGGTCCTCAAACAGAGTCAAGTTAATCAACACGTGTTTTGCTTCTCAAGAAACCATTCCTCCAACATAACATAACTTAGTACGTAATCATAGTTCAGGCAGGCTGCCAAAGCAGAACTGAACCAACCTCCAACTTCGCGAATTTTGCCTAATTTGTAAGTTTAGTTGGACATATTCATTGAGATATAAAGATTTTATTTTTAAAAAAGCAAGATTTATTTAAAAAGCAAAATTATTGGTACCATGAAACTTGCATAGTAAGTCTGAGTAATTGTTGGCCAGTTAAATACACTGCACTCCATAGTTGTCAGCTTCCTCCACATACTGCACCCAATTCTTGTGTGTAACAAGGCTAAATGATCAACTTTTGAAGATTCCAATGGTTCAACAAACTCCCTCATATAACACCTCTATTAATCACTTACTCAATGGCTTCAACATTCCTGCCTCCTGGCCCCCATCTTTGCTCATGCTCTGTAACATCATTGACGAAGTCAGGGTCTGTCTCCCAGTCATCGGCTTCCTCTGGCTGTGGTGCAGGAACATTTGTTGCTGCTTTCCACATCTAGAGAAATATTTGTTTGAATCACTGCTTCGTCTTGGTTTTACTTAAAGAATATTGTTGTACAAAAATATTTTTCATTTCAATAAGTATGCAATTTATTGTGAAACTATTGACATTGTCAAACTGAAGATAATAAAGCAGTACATATAACAAGTCCAAGAAAACTTTGTCAAACTGTATTTTATTGTACCTTAGTTCATATCATTCATACTCTTTATTTCCACGTTTCATAAAAAAAACTGGCTAACATAATGTTACATACTGTACACTAGGAAACAAAGTTTTGTTGTGGAAGATTCTTTTTATGAAAAAAAAAAGATATCTATACTTAATGCGATCCTGAAAATTTTTCTTCACCTTACACACCTTATTCTCAATGTTCATGGTTTTCCATATTATTGTTTTACACAGGTTGGGGACAATTATTTTTGCACACATTTTTAGAAATGGTAAAAAAATTATGCACTATCAGAGGATGTTGTTTCAGTCAAAATGACAAGCATCTACAAACATATAATTAATTGAATGTTGATTAACTGGATACAGGCATTATCAGTTGTTGCAATTGTCAGCCTGGTAAATAAATAATAATAATACAGTTGAACAGTCTTTTTTCAAACATCGCATAACACTTCCAATAAGAACTTACAAAAATAAAATATGTTTAGGAATCAAGACAATATTTATGAAATGTTTTTGCACTAATTCTAATTATACATATACATAATACATACAAGGCAAACTCACTAAAATAGTTTATAACTAGGAATTTGTTCAAGTAATGACTTCATAACCTGTAAACGTTTTAGATATTTTATAATGCAATGCGAAAGTTTAAAAGTTTAGACTAGTTTAAATTTAAATTATGACTATAATTTATTGTAGGGACAAATTGTTCTAAAAATTTGCACACCCATTAAAGGTAGACATATGTACTATGCATAATATCAGTCTGTGTAACATGTATTATGGATGACATCTGTAATGTGTAATGACAGTCTGTAAACGATGTACTCATGTCAGCAAATAAGTAACTGAATAAATGAATAAAACATGATTGTTTTTTGCCACCTGTAAGTGCAAAGATTTAATTCTGATGTGAGATATCAAGATGTGCTTTTAATATGACTTAATGGGCTGTCCACCAAATAGTAAAAGACGGAAAGATATCTATGTGCATTTATGTATGTAGCTGTAGCTTTGGCAAGAGAATAGTTTTTGCTCATAATTTCACATATAAAAAGGGAGTCCTAAACAGCAATAAAATCAATCAAGTGGAAATTACATAATGCATTATCTTGCAATCATGCAATTACTATTTTGTAGCATGGATACAAAAGGTATGTAGGGGTGGGGGCTCCAGACCATTAAAAATCCCCCGTATATACATGTGTATTCAGTACAAATGAAATAAATACTAAATAATGATAGAAATTACTAGAATGGAACTCTAAAGGATTCCTTTTAATCTGAAACATTATTTGATATTTTAATTGGCTAAGCATTACATTAACCGCTACTTTCCATTTTAACACTTGATAATACTGTTGTATCCCTAAGAGGGTAGAGGACGGAGCACCAAGCGTAGCAGTCCTTACATACATCTTTCGCTTCCTCAAATCTCGGTCATTCCCCTCATACATTTTTACCTAGGTATTCAAGTACTTTTGACATTTCTGCCAGCTAACGCTGGCTTTTTGATCTTTGTAAGTCAGTCTTGGTCTTCCTTCGCTTCTGCTGCTACTCACTTTCGCTCTTACACCTCTCAATAATACACTTCATTAAGTATAAAAGAAGTAAGCAGTATATAGGTACTGTAACGTGCTTCTACATACCATTTTGATGACTAGAAAACTTAGGAGTAATGATATTTCCTTTATCAATAAAATAACAAGTAAGTTTGCAGTGTCTAATAATATCTCCAATACAACCGATCCTACCGATAGTTGTGTACTAACGGCGCGACCACCCACGCAGTGTTTGATTTCAAAACACTGAAAATTCTAGCAAACCTACTTAACCAGCCATCCGTATAAAAACAATTATTGTCAATATGCTGTAATTACAAACTTTAAGTGGGGTAAAATGACAGTAAAATTTATTGAATCATGAGAAATACCTTATTAGAAAGCCGGATTACTTTTCTGTGACACAAATAGACGTTTCACATATACATGAAAGGGCACATAAGCTAAATTAAATATTGTTTTATTTTATTGTTTAACACTTTATTATTAACGAAAAACTAATGTGTTTGCATTTAAACCTAGAAAGGGCAGGGCGTTGATACTGATAATACAATGATAACAATTCGATTCTGATTCATGTCTTCATGTCGTAATAGTAAAATGACAGTGTTGACATTGGCATGTGCATTGGCACGACGTTGACAAACGACAAATGGCAGATGACAGACAGCTTAACACAGATCTATTGCAGATCTACCACTAGCAGCCTAAAGGAACTTTTTAACGGGAACGGGAGAAGTGAGGTTGTCATTTTATTTAGATATTCTATTTTTACATTTTTGGGAGTTTTAAAGTACAACAGTGATAGTATATTGAGTTTTAAAGTTTTGTATAAGTGAAAAGAATGGAGGAGATTTAAATAAACATGTGTAGCTGAAGTTTTCGCGCTCTTCAAAGAAGTTTTTTATAACTTCAGTAAAGCCTACTATCACTACTGGAGGAGTGTTATGGGCAGTTAATGTTTCTCTAAAAGTTACGTCATTAGGCTGGTGGTCTTGTTACCAATGCCTTAAGAACAATAAATAAATAATAAATAGCAGCTTATATAATGACTCAGGAAACTAAAGGACATGAAACAAGTACAAAATAATCGTGCCTCCTAAATTTAGTGTCCCAAACAATGGCTGCCGATTAGTGATGTCCCAAAGTTCTACTATGTAGATGTCGTTAGTCAGTTGTTGAAATAAGTTTTGTTTCAGCATCAGTATTGAAATAAAAATCATTTTGCATGATATCTTCAGAAAAAGGGAGTGCTATTTTTTATATGTCATATATTTATACAAAAGTACTGAAATATTGTTCAAGCTGAAAATACCAGTCAGCGTAGTTCGAAGGCGATTTTAAGGTGTTATTAGTAACAATAGCAACAGTCGCCTTCAAGGATAGCCCCTTTCTGTCCTTCGATCATTTTTGTATGGAACTTTAAATGAACCCTACATACAAACAAATTACTTAGGTACCTCTTTTTGTAATATTTAATAGTACGTCCATGATTATTGCAGATATAAAATTGCTTTTTAAAAGAAACCCATATTTTTATGAAGCGCTTTCATAAATGTTAAAGATCAATCATAGGTCAAAGTAGTTAGAGAACAGTACAGTCCTTTTAATGCTTTTTTTTTCTTTACATGCATAATGTTACTTCTTCTAGAGTTGATGGTGAAATTAAAATAAGTGCTATGAGAAATATACATACGGACCAACCAAATCTATAGCCATGGCGTACTGTAGCACTTTGATAAACTAAATACTAGAATAATTAATTTTACTAAAAATTAGTGGCCTTATCACACAGTAATTGGGAATAATATTTCAATTAGGAATAGAACACTGTGGACTTCTATTAGTCGAAGAATTCTCAAATTCAGTTAAGTACTTCCAGAGGTTACCCCGTACATACAAACAAACAAATTTTATTTCTTTTCATTGTAAAGAATTAAGTAATATTATAGTTTATAGTATTATTTAGCGTAGAAAATTCACAATATACCGGCCTTTTAAATAAATATTTTAAAAATTAAGGTAGTAAATTGCTAGGCACTACAAGGGTGATCAATGTCTGACTAGTCATAACTAATGTACCTTTTTTTTTTTTGCGTCAGGAAATGCTTTATGCATCTCGTCCCGCCGTAGGGGGGGTGGCAAGGGGGTATGTGGGACTCCTCGACATTAGGGTGCTAGGCCGAGTCTACCCACTAAAACCTGACGGTGTTCCTCGAGAGCCTTGATGCCGGAGCAACGGGAGCGCGTTGGCATTCTGCCGCGACCCCGGCGGCTATGCCCAGCCTGAGCCGAGCCCTCCTCCGTTTGCGGGCAGTTTGACCTGCCCGCTCTCCTGGGAGGCGCGCGGGAACACCGCGCGCACCATCCCGAGGCCATTGATGAGGCGCCTTCCCCCGAAGGGCACCCCAGGCTTCCGAAGTGGCGGCTTCCGCACCCCGCCTACACCACGGCAGGGGCGTCAGCACGCCCACCTGATTTTACGTGTTTACTCACGGATTTTTACAAGTTTTCCTTGTTTCCACCTCTGATTTTAACATGTTGTCTCACGGGTTTCGTTTCGAGTTTTCCTTCTCTCCACCTTTGATTTTAACGTGTTTTCTCACGGGTTTCATTTCGAGTTTTCCTTCTCTCCACCTCTGATTTTTACGTGTTTCCTCACGGGTTTTTAAAAGTTTTCCTTCTTTCCACCTCTTGACCCGCGTCCTCCGCGAAGGACGCCGGAGCCAACACTTAACCAACAATACCCCTCTCAAAGGAGAGGAGCAAGTGGAAAGACGACCCACACGACAGACCCCACCCTCACGCAGAGGACGGGGAACACAAACTTATCCCCCCCCCCCCCCCCCCGGGTCCAGGCCGCGTCCTTTAGGCTCCACCTCCTCCTCGGTCCCAGCCCGGTCCTACCCCTGATTTTAACGTGTTTACTCACGGGTTTTAATAAGTTTTCCATCTTACCACCTCGGGGTTGAAGGCCCTACACGCCGGACCCTCATTATGAGGACGGAAAACACGACCCCCTCCCCCCCGGTCCGGGCCAGGTCCTTTCGGCTCCACTACCTACTCGGTCCCAACCCGGTACTGAGGGCATCGCCGAAGCGACATCCTCAGGAGTGTTTATCGACTCTCCAGTCTAGATCCGCAGTGTTCAGTGGAAACAGGGTCACCTCGAGAAGGATGTAGACCTGAAGTCTACGCACTGCGGTCTTGGGATGGCAGGCTAAGGCTCCACTTAATGGGAGATATAATCGCCTGTTGGTCCACCCCCTGTGGCGGGTCACCCAAACCACTCGGCCCCATAACTAATGTACCTATAGTAACATATTTTTACTGGGTTTGAAAAATAGAACTGTTTGTTAACATTTTTGTTTGTAAAATAATATTTATATTAAGTACATAAAATTTTTAATACATAACATATTCACAAAATAAATAAATATAGATAACTAAATAGCACAATTTTTATTAAATAATTTCTGAATGAAACTTTTGAATATTGAGATTTGAATTTAAGCAGTCATCGTACTCATCATGTCGCTGTCGTTTTTTTGTACGTCAAGAAAAGAATGAAATAGTTTCCGACACCTTCGTCTCTTATTTCTGCTCTTATAGTTTTTTAAAAGATTCTTTAAATTGTACCGCATCTGGATTATTAGTAAAACTACTACAAGCTCTTATTGGTCGCAAAAATAACTCGGTGTGGTCTTGATTCACATCATTCAGAAGCAGATATTTAGAACTATGAGCAGATTTTTCTCTTCCGGAAACATCACATCAAATTTCAGCCACATTCTGTAAATAATTAATATTTTCCTGTTACTTTTTCACAATAGAGGATTAAATGGTCAAGAAATTAAAAAGTAATTAATTACCACTAAATATTTTCTCTGATTCCTAATAATCTTTGCGAGGGTAATGGTTCATACGTAAAATTATTTTCTTATTGTTCTATTGGAAGAAGTTGTTTCTGCGAAATGCAAATAACATAATATACAGGGTGGTCAAAAAGTCGTGGATCAAACGCAACTAGAGATTAGATAGTGTCATCAGCTGCAAAAAATTGCTGCACGAAAGGTCCTTAAGGTCAACCCCTAAAGAGTTATGATTTTTTTTGTGTTTTTATGAGAAAATTCTCTTTTTTTTTTAATAATTCTTACAGAAATTCGAAAAAATCTACAGCCTGTATCTTTTTTATGATTTTCACTAGATTGGTACTGATGAGTCACTGCGTTAGACATGCTTTTTATCTTTGTTTATAGGGTGTGTTGAAGAAAATATTATGTTTAACTTATCTTTTTTTTCCGAACCATAACTTTTTCTTTACTTCGGACCCCACTGTGAAAAAAAAATACTCTACCGAAAAGTGACCCTGTATCACAAGTTTTGGTGCATTTAATGGGGATTCTGGAAAGGTATAACACATGGCTATGAGTGGCTCTGATATCTTTCTAGGATGAACAAACTAAACAACAATTGTAAAATTTTTTTTTAATAAAATAATCATTTTACAATAAATGTTCAAAATTCCTGCCTCTGACCATAATACACAATCTGCACCGTCTAATAAAATTCCTGAGTAACCTGCGGAATGCATCTCTGTTGTTGATAACTTGTACCCTAGCAAATTCGAGCTTTTGTCGTAATTCTTGTTCGCTATTGTTCTCTGCTTGATACACTATTTCTTTAAAATAGCCCCAAAGAATAAAGTCTATCGGATTTAGATCGGGCGACTGGGGTGGCCACGCAATAGGTCCGCCTCGACCAATCCACCGGTTAGGGAAGCGCACGTTCAAATGTTCTCGAACTGCTCGAGCATAATGAGGCAGGGCGCCGTCGTGTTGCAGCCACATTTCTGCTATTCTTACTTCTGGAACCTCAGCTTCGTTAAGTATTTGGTTTAAATTATTTTGTAAAAAATTTAAATACAGAGCACCATTCAACCTTGCTGGCATTTCATGTATCACCAACTTTTTATAACCATACTTAACATATTATAACGTTTATAACCATATTATCTTTATGGGTGATTTTAACACTTGCTTAATTAAAAATGACTCTCGAACTCAAAAACTTCAGTCCTTATTATCGTCCTTTGATCTATATATCTTACCACTTTCAGCTACTCATCATTTTCCTAATTGTGTTCCTTCTCTACTAGATTTGATTATAGTTTCATCTCCGGATCATGTTTCCACTCATGGACAAACTACGGCTTCTTTTTCCTATTACGATCTTATTTACCTGTCTTATCGTGTTCGTCCCCCTAAACGTAATAAATCTCAATTTCTCCTTTGCCGTAGTTACAGGAACTTGGATTTGGAGGCGTTACAGCGTGATACTGGCGATATTGATTGGGCATCAGTGATCCGTGGCACTAACCTTGATATTAAAGTGACTAAAATCATTAAACTTTATGACCGACATGCCCCACTTAAACGTATTCAGTTTAAACATAAACCAGCGCCTTGGATAACTTCTAATATCAGGGAAGCTATGGCTCATAGGGACAGGGCTAAGAGAAGATATAAGTGGTGTCCTCCCGAGTATAATTTATTAATATGTAAAGATCTGCGTAATCGCTGCAATCGTCTGTGTAGGGATTCAAAAAGGCGCTACTTTCACGATTCTTTGGTAGACCGTAACTCCAGTGAGGTTTGGAAATTCCTTAAATCTATCGGCATCGGTAAGTCTCCAGTCACTGCTGGCAATGATTTCAATCTTAATGAACTGAACAAGTATTTCTCTTTACCTCCGGTATGTTTAGATTTAGATTCTTCTGTCAAAGCTAACACTTTATCGGAGTTATCGAGTTTGCCAAAACTGCAGTGTCCTTCTTTTGATCTTGTTCCTGTGTCGGAAGATGATATTAAAAAATCAGTGCTTGCTATCTCGTCTACTGCCGTCGGTAACGATAATTTATGCTCGAGAATGATTAGTCCAATTCTTCCCTTACTTCTTCCCATTCTTACACACATCTTTAACTATTCTTTGACGTCTCACTATTTCCCATTAGCTTGGAAATTAGCTCATGTAATTCCTTTACCTAAAGTCTCTAATCCGGCCTCTTTATCTCATTTTCGACCGATTTCTATTTTACTATTTCTTGCAAAGGTCCTTGAACACATTGTTCATAAGTAACTATCCAACTTCTTATCTTCCTATAACCTCCTTAGCCCTTTCCAGTCCGGTTTTCGTGTTGGTCACAGTACTGTCACTGCTCTCGTCAATGTGACTGATGATATTCGTTGGACCATGGAGAATAAATATCTTACTCTACTAGTCTTACTTGATTTTAGCAGTGCTTTTAATTCAGTAAATTTCGACATTCTTCTTGGTATCCTCGAATCTATCAATTTCTCTTCATCTGCCATGTCTTGATTTAACTTCTATCTTCGAGGCCGCTCACAGTGTGTTCGCCTCAACGAGAACTTGTCTGATTGGTTTGACCTCAGTGCGGGTGTGCCTCAGGGTGGCGTCCTTTCTCCATTACTTTTTTCTATCTTTATTAATTCTATCACTAATATAATCTCTTCCAAATACCATCTTTATGCAGACGATTTGCAGCTTTATCGTCATTTTATAGCGTCTGATGTCGATGTAGCTATGGCTGCTATGAACAAGGATTTAAAAAAGTTGACCCAATGGGCTGAATCTTTTGGTCTCCTTTTGAATCCTAGTAAGTCTCAGGCCACGATTTGTAACTCTATCTATATAAACATAAGATTCAAATTGTTTTGTCGGCCACTCGCTCTACTATGCGCTACGCGGCACGCACCGACGACCTTAGGTCGGCATTTATCAAAGGGCGCTAGTAGCGCCCTTTGATAAATGCCGCCAAACACGCCACGCCTGCGCCGAGCGGTGATTTCCTTGTTTCTATTTCATTAGACAATTGACTTTCGCGGATAAACTACGATTTTTAGAAGATTCTGGTATTTTATGTTTTTAACTTTAGAAACAAATTTAAAATGAATCAAAAGAGTGATTTAAGTAATCTGTATCGTAAACTATATGAAGCTTACAGTGCAGCCTATGCTGATAAAAAAAAACAAAATGTACAAGAAGAAGTTAATAACTGATGGAAAAGTTTGAAAAGTGGTGACAATATTGAAGGTAAAGTGGAATCTAAGATCAAAGAATTGCAAATAAAAATTACGAAAAAGAAAACGATACTCATGAATTTTTTTTCGAAAATTCCTTCGTCGTTAACATCAAGAATACAACTGGAGTCCGAGGACGTAAAAGTAAGTTCGAATTTTGTTATAATTACCAAACTAATAACTGGCTAAGTATTGCTAGGTCGTTCCGTAGAACACTAAATATTAGTATATGTGCACTGGGTGGAAAAGATAAGTGATCTCATTCGATTATTTTTTAAGTGCAAAAAATAATTGTTATTGACTTTAAATAAACTAAAGATATACCTACTTAAGCATCTTAATTTGCTATTATTATCTTAACTCGATAAGTTTATAAATTTTAATATTCTGCTAATGACACACAACAATAGATACTTTGGAAATCTGATATGACAGCCTTATTCGTTGAATCAAGCTGCTATACAGTTTAATTAAGTAGTTTAATTAAAATTATTATATAAAAGACGACCGCCACTTTGAATTTGTATTTCTTTTTCTGTTGGGGTAATCCCGAAAGATACTTTTTTCTTAATATAGTAGGTGATTTCAGAAAATTTAGCACATGAAATGTCCTTATTCAACATTTTTATTTTTAATTGCAGGGAAATACTAAGCAATCCATGCCAAAAGACACTAAAGATATCGTTATACAATCAAGTGAAAGCCAGCTTCAAAGAATACCTAAACCAAAGCCTAGTCAAAGTGCTTCTAGGAATAAAGCAGCTTCCGATGAAGCAATAAAAAGAATAGCAACTTTGAGGAAAGATATTCAACAAGAAAAAAACATATTGAAGCGAAAGATTAGCGCAGCGGAACGACAAAAAAAGTCGTGACTCGAAAAAACAAAAAATTTTAGAGCTTTGTGAAAGTAATACCGACATTGCAGCAGTTCTAAAAATTCGCGATTCTGTTGGTCGGCCTAGAGTAGAAGATAAGCAGTCCGGTATACTTGAAGTTATAAAAGAGATTGCAATTTTCGGTGATGCAGCTGATGATCGACGTCGCACTGAAACTATAAGGTGCTGCAAAACATTGGACGATTTACAAGCCGAACTTTGTAAACAAGGATATACTATCAGTCGATCAGGGTTATACTTGAGACTTCTTCCCAGACGAGCCAATACAGAGGAAGGAAAAAGACACGTAACTGTTCCTGTTAAACTATGCGAACCAGATTCTACGTTACATTGTAAACATAAAGATGGCACATTCTGTACAGCTACGATAAGAAACCTGAAATCTTTAGCTTCAATTTTGGGTCCTGATCAAGTTTTCTTTTTATCAATGGATGACAAAGCACGCGTGCCGTTGGGCATTACAGCAGCGAACGCTCAAGCTCCAATATTAATGCACCTCGATTATCGTGTAAAATTACCGGATCATGATTTCGTGGTCGCGGAAAAACATAAACTTATTCCTTCTGTTTATGCAGGTATTGTAATAAAGAAAGATGGTGAAGGGAAACCTAAAGCTGTGACACACTCTGGACCTACATACATAGCAATTCGTAGTAGAAAGCATTGTTGTTCTAATGCAGAGACTCATGCTACAGACTTTCATAGACTTTCTGAAATGCCTGCTTTCGAAGAGTTTATGAGAACTCGTGAAGGTTTTGTAAAACCCGTATTTATTATTACTTGCGATGGTGGTCCCGATGAAAATCCACGATACGAGCGAGTTATAATTTCAGCTATACGCCATTTTGAAGATTTTGACTTGGATGCTATTTACATTGCTACAAATGCTCCAGGTAGAAGTGTTTTCAATAGAGTGGAACGACGAATGGCGTCTCTTAGTCGCGAACTTACTGGTGTTGTATTAAAACATGACAGTTTTGGTTCACATCTTGATTCCAGTAATCGAACAACGGATTTGGAATTAGAAAAACGAAACTTTGAGAGTGCAGGCATTGTGCTGGCTAATATTTGGAGCCAATTGGTCATTGATGGTTTTCCTGTGGTTGCCGAATATATTGTGTCAACAGATACTAGACTGAATATTGAACAGGCTAAGGAATTGAAAAATGATGCCACTTGGTACGCAAATCATGTGCGTGAATCGCAATATTTATTACAAATAGTGAAATGCGAGGTTGTCGCATGTTGTAATGTACGACGATCTAGCCTTTGGCGACTATTACGAGAGGGGTTTTTACCACCGCCTGTTTTAATTAGTCAGACGTCAAGCGGGTATCTAACCGTAGAAAAAGGTGACGCCAAAGGTAAGTTCGCTCCACTGTTACTTCAGCTAGCTTTGGATCTCCAAGCATCCTCACATTTGAAGCAAGTTCCATATGATAGCTATTGCCCCAGTGTCGAGGCATACTTGTTTAAACGATCATGTGGCATCTGTGGTCTATATTTTGCACCATACAAGGCCACGAATCAACACAAGCAATCACATAAGAGTCAACAAGAAGTTTTGCCTATCGCGAAGATACGTCCTCAAAGAATTGCTGCTAGACGTGCCAGAAAAATTCCTTGTTTGGGTGATCACGGTGATGCTGTATGGTTGGATGAAATAGATGTTGACACAACGAATGTTCCCGATATAAACAATCCAAACGAGAACGAAATGATTGCTATGCCAGTTATAAATAATTTAATAGTGTGGGTTCAAAGTCCATGGACGCAAGATGATTAAGTTTTCTTTATTTAATAAAGTAATCGTTTTTTGTTTTGTTAATTTCTTGAAAAGTTTGACTTGATGTTCATGTTTATTAAAAAATAATTTAAATGGATATAAAACTAATTTCAGAACTGTTGTTTGAATTCAATAATTTCTAAATGTAAAATTGCAAAATATGTGACGTCACACTAAGGAGGGGGGGAGTCTCACAAACGTGACCAGCTGTGACAAGGACGGGGGTGGGGTCAAAAAATTACTAAATTCGTGTGACGTAATTTATGGATGGCCCCTTAGAAATTATTGTGGCATTATGCTAGCTTCTCCTTTAACAACAGTTCCAATATCCAGCACAAAATCACAGAAACATTAAAAAATATTAAATCCATTGATATGTTTTGACACTTCGTGTACTTGTCAGCGTGTTGCATGGCAAACCGGCACGTTTTGACATTACATAAAAAAATTACTTCTTGAGAAAAGTACTGTTGTTTTCTCTTACACACACAAGAAGCCATAAGTCAAAAAGAGACAACGCTACGTTTGAATGTTATGCGCTAGAATATATACAACTAAATGTTGCTATAGATCAACATGCCATGTCCTTTAGTTTCCTTAGTCATTGAACTTTATAGTATTTATTTATTTATTTATATTTCTTAAAGGCTTTAGTAATAAGACCATCACCCTAATGTCATAAATTCTGGTAGAAACACTAAGTCTCTAACACTATCAGACTTGTTTTTCACTTTAGTTTTGCCTGACATGCCTTGGACATACCCGACTCCATAGTTATTATTATTTTATTTCTTTGTGGCATGGCGCACAGATTAGCGCCAATATTTGCCAATGTCACGTATTAATAAGTGGAATCACAAGTAAATTAGTATTTTTCTTATCGTAAATCTCCTCCAGTAAAGTGATAATGGGCTTCACTGAAGTAAAAAAGGACTTCTTGGAAGGGTGTGAAAACTTCAGCTACACATATTTATTTAGATCTCCTCCATTCTTTTCACTTACACAGAACATTAAAATACAATAGATTATCACTGTTGAACTTTAAAACTCCCAAAAATGAAAAAATAAGAAATCTAAATAAAATGACAACCTCACTTCTCTCGTTCCCGCCAAAAAGTGTAACAGCTCTTAATAGTAGTTTACGTTAGTATCTAATTAATCTGTGGTAGAAGTATGATTGCTTAGGAGGGAAGATAAAGGGATCTTATTCCATACAACCTACGTCTTCAGTAATAAATAGATAAATTCTTCATATTATTTCATCAAAATGTCGACATAATATATTATAGATATTTCTTACAGTTTCTGGTGACAAATATATTGAGGTAGTCTTTCTAATAGGATCCGCTGAGGCAGACAAAGCAACTAAAAAAATCTTAACATCGGTATACTAAATAAGCACTTATTTCAACAATTTCACACAACAGAACAACAGTGTAAATACTTGGAACGCAAAATTACACCAATTTTACATTACAATATCTACTAAAAACCATTTACAAATAATTGAAATAAACGCCCGAGTGCTCCACATAAAATCCCGCCAAAAACTCCTGATGGCTTAATGTATGTATATTTCTTAAAGGATTGGCAACTGGACTATCAGTCTAACACGTAACTGGTTAAACCTAGGACCATAAATCACAATCAAAATGGACGGAGCCATAATGAGTTGCCGCTCTTATCACCATGTGTCAAACGAATTTTCATGTCTTGCTTTTTATGTAATTAAGCGTAACCACGAGTAAAACAGTTAGCTATAGTAAGTATAGCAACCTCGCAATGTCGATGTAATCCGTTCCATTTAATGACCAACTTTATACACAAAACTAAAATCATTATTTTCAAAATCTCGTGAATCTTAAGTGTTTTGGCTATTCACAAAAATAAAAATATGTCATGTTCATCTGTGTGTTGTTGTACTGTAATTCTTCCCTGGACACACATTAATAAAAGTCTAGAAACTAGGTCGATAAAAAACGGACACGCATTTTGGTTCTTGGTCCGACGATTAATCACTAGGTATTGTTATTACTGCAATCACGCCACGATATTGTTATAATTCATAACGAAAACATGAAGCACATGTCTGATGTAAATTCATTCTTTCTTGTTATTACTAAATCATTAAAACTATTCCAGTTTGGTGACGGTAGGCTTTACTGTAGCAAAAGTACTTTAGGAAGAAAGCAAAACTTCAGTTCACACAATATTTATTTCGATCTCCTCTATTCTTTTCACTTACAGAAAACTGTAACGCACAATATACTATCACTTTTGTACTTTAAAACTCCCAAAATGTAAAAATAGAAAATCTAAACAAAATGACGACGTCGTTTCTCTCGTTCCCGCCAAAAGCGCGACGGCTTGTTGTTCTATTCTTTTTTGAAGTGGCAACTAGTTTCATAATTTTTATAATGAACTTTATTAGAAACAATTTTGCCATTTAACTATAGAAATAAATGGTATAATAATGAACTTTATTATTATTATTAATACTTTTTTAGTACCTCTGATATAAAATGTATATCCGCTAACATTCTCCAGTAAAGTATTTATTCAAACTACATTTCTTCAACACTTGCACAGAACTTAACGTACGAATATACCTATACTATCACTCGTGCACTTTAAAATTCTCGAAATGCAAAAATATAGAAAATCTAAACTTTACTTCTCCCGTTCCCGTAATAAGGTTCTCTTCTCTACAAATTATTTTACGGCAGTTCCAATTAAATACAGGAATAGGTATTTTATGCGTTTCCCGTAGTGAATTTTCTATTTTCATATTCCGATTGTTGGAATCTCAATAAAACGGTCATAATCGTTAAAACCAAGGTTAAAATATTACTCCATGAAGAAAACAATTCTTATTTCGTAGTTGTACAAAGGCTCTATATTACGGTGATGTTACATTTTGTTTCATCGCAACATTTTCATCACAGCAGTGTTGCCAACTGTACGATTTAAATCGTATTTAAATGATCTTTTTGGCCCTGATGCGATGTACGATCATGTATTCGAAATCGTAAGTAAAATATACGATCTTTTCGAATCTTATAATCGTCATAACAAAATAATATAATAATATTATATAAGTTCATTTTGTCGATATAAAAACCAATATTACTCACACAAAATTGAACAAGCCATATATTCTTTGTATTTTTTAAGAACTCGTCCAACGATTTTCGTTTCACACATTATTATTTTTGTAGTTATTACAGGTTTTTAGTTATATTATTATAAGTTACACAGAAGTAGCTTTAGCTTTCATATGGGGAGCAAATGGTGGGGTCCTATAATGCACGAAGAAAAACTAGTCTTTACCTGTAAATTCACGACACAAAAAGACAGTTCTAAACGTCAACGAAATCAATGAAATCAAATTACATAAACATGTCATTACATCATGCAATATTTTGTTTGTACGGATACAAAAGGCCGCAAAGGATTCGGGGAACATAAACATAAGCTAAGGGGGGTCGTGACCCGCTAAACACCCCCTCATGTACGCCCATGATAAGTTATATTATTATAAGTTACTCTTATAATAGTTTATAATATTATTGTGTCAAATAGGTACGGATTTTAAATTAAAATTTAAATGCATGCTATTTTTATTCTAAAATTCCGAGCAAAGTATGATTTTTTCTAGTCTATGGTACGATCCCCTCAAAAATAAAGTTGGCAGCTAATAGACGAAAAATCACGTGATCCGGGTTGCCGTCGTACACCGTGTGTCGGCTTGTTATTTTTCATTCAACCAAAAAGTCCATGGGCTCTTCGTCTATAAGAACAAGCGGTAGATCTGTAGTTGCCAGTTTTGAATCACAGATTCAATCATGACGGTACAGACATGGCGCTCTGCTGTGGCGCATGCTTTTGGGAGCAAGCATGCGCTGGTGCGGATAAATACTTAATCTGTGGTGCGGACAGGGGCACGGCCACGCAGACGGAATCGGATGGTGCTAAGTAACTTTACATAGTAGTCTGTGCTTTACATACTCTTTGGGTCGTAGTATCTTCCACAGACTTTTAGTATCTTCTAGGTAGTCTGTGCTTTGGGTGCTACCAACAAAACTGGCGCCAACTGGCGCTACTGTGATACTGCTGGTGGTAAGCTAATTTCTGACCATTTTGAAATAAATCGAAACAAAAATTTGTTGAAAAAAAACAACCACAAGGTTTATACTACTTTAAATTAAAAGCATCTGAGTACATTAAAACAGAACAATCGATCTATGATTATTAATTAACTATATCTGTTAAGTTCATTACCTTAAAAAAATAATTAGGTAGTTTTGTAATCTTAAAAAAAAATAACGAGCGAGCCTTACAGTACTCGCATAGATGTGTAACATCTGACATCTCACTCACCTTGGTAATAAGCAACATTAACATTATATCCTAAAAAAATGATACAAGTATTATTTGAAATGATTTCTCGTAACGAAGAATAATTATTTTTAATGAATATTTTATTTTATTTCATTAACAATCGGGGGAATGCAAATTTTTATTGAAGGCAGTTATTTTTGTTCAATTTGGGGGAGAGCGGACTTATGATAACTATAATATGAGACATATTTGTGATTTCAAAGTATTTAAAAGCCCTTGAAAAACTGCGTCAATAACAATATCACTGTTAGCTGTCGGAACATTTCGATCTGTGTTTATTTCGAGCTTGAATTTTACGCATTAAATTTACATTCTCTGCTTGAATTTATCACACTTATGGAGGGTAGAAATAAAGAGTCCAGCTGTAAGCAGAAAATAACAGTTCAAAAACTGTCCAGAATAGCGCTAGAGTAGCTAGAGAGCATGAACAAAAAATCGCTTTGAAACACGTTTAGAGTGGTCTATAATAATAGCACAGATTAATTAATTTACTACCGTAAAATAATAGTGAGCTTTTAACATCTTTTAGTGATTTTGTTGTGTTGACTGTTATAAAACTTTTGAAAATAATAGAACAATAATGGTGAAAATATACCCTCTAGCTGTAGTAGCGCCACTCTAATTTAACGTCTTTCTACGGACACTTTTTAACCGACTTCAAAAAAAGGAGGATGTTCTCAATTCGTCTGTATGTTGTTGTTTTTTTTGTATTTTTTTTTGTATGTTTGTTACCTCATAACTCCGTTATTTGTGAACCGATTTCGAAAATTTTTTACGTTTGGTAGGTAATACTTCAGAGGTGGTCCCATTTAAATTTCAAAGATATTGGAGCTTGGACTTCGAAGATACACTAGATAACGCGACCTGGTTATAACCTTTATTTATATTGATGATTCTCTTGTATATCGTTGCGCTCCGGAATTAGAATGAAGTTAATTGCAGATCTGCTCTAGATATTTATTTAGGTCAAGATCACTCAAAAGCGAGAAATAAAAAAAAAATATTAAAAAAATTTAAACCGCCTTTAAAAAAAACACTGAAAAGTATAAAATAACTATTCTTTACTAATTAAAACTCAAGTACAATTAAAATAACTTTATAAATACAATACACATACCTATATAATTAAATTTGACAGTTATTGAAGTCGGTGCCAAATCAATGTGCAACAACAGAGTCTATTAGTTTAGTGAGCTTGGCATCGACTTCAGTAACTGTAAAATTTAATTATATAGGTATGTGTATCGTATTTATAAAGTTATTTTAATTGTACTTGAGTCTTGATTAGTAAAGAATAGTTATTTTATACTTTTCAGTATTTTTTTTGAAGGCAGTTTAATTTTTTTTAATAAATTTTTTTCTTGATACACAGAGACGGCACGCCATACCTCCTACCCTCCATAATCACACTGTTGGCTGACAGTACCAACCTCTCGGAAAATGGGTTGGTACCATCTGACGACCAACTATACCACCGTGTGCGCTCGTTGGTCAAATCAAATAGCGCGCGCTTCCTCAGCTTCCTGTTACATACTTCCGTCCCTTTTCACGAAATCACTCTTACAAATTGCAGGAAAGCGAGAGGAAAGATGTTACATATCCAATATAATAACAATTAATCTAACATTATTAGGTAACTTTAAATCATTTTAAAAACAATAAGTAGTAGACAGTAAGTAACACATTTTGACATGTTTTTTCTAAGTCGTAACAATTAAAGGTATGTATAAAATATAAATGTATAGATACATACATACATATCTTCACGCTGTGTCCCTAACGGGGTAGTCAGAGAGGACGGAGCGCCAAGCATTGCGGTCCTTACACACTCCTTCGTATAGATATTTCACAAAGCCATGTTATTAAACTACTCAAAGTTATAAGAAAATATACAAATATATTTATAATTGGGACAGTAAGGGGAAATCCGAATCTATAAGATATAAGTGGATTTGTCTTAGAAACCCGGTCCTTTTTGTGAAATAAATTTTGGCATTGTCAATTATTTAGTCAAGCGTGAGTTGCCCTTATAAATGAGTACAATTAGCAAAATTTTTTTTTATATCTGATCGATTTATGTAAGGTAAGTATCATTTCATTGTATCGGAAGAAAAAATCTGGACAGCAGAAGTTGGTCAAATTTAATAAAATATTTTTCATGCTGTGGAAGAATTTAATGTACTAAATCATATTCGGGTTACTCGGGCATAATTCATTCAATTTCGTGTTGACATGTCTTACACGAAATTCAAATATGAAACACTTATTCATCAGCGTACAAAAGTTTTCACAAAAGCAACAAGTGCTTTTGAATCAGCACACAAAAGTTGTTGTCACTATGAATTAATTGTTGTGAAATAATATTTCATTACTTTTGATCAACTTCTACTGTTCAGATTTATTTCCTCCGATGTAATAAAATGACGCTTACGTAAAACAGAGTCTATCTTCATTAAAAAAAAAGAAATAGTCAAATCTTACTATATTTAATGAACAACTCACGCAAAAATGTATAATGCCAAAATTGTTTTCATAAAAAGACCGAATGGTCCTTAAAACGGTTCCTCTGTATCTCCTATAGATTCGAATTTTCTCATACAGTATTGCATGAAAAAATATTTTATTAAATTTGGTCAATTTTAGCTTTGCAGATTTTTTACTTCCTGTACAATGAAATGATGCTAACATTAAACTAAGTCGATCCGATTTAAAAAAATTTTTTTGCTAATTTTACTAATTTATTTTACCAAAATTGTTGTCACGAAAAAGTCTGAATTGTTTCTAAGACACTTCCCCTGTATTTGTTATCGATTCGGATTTCCCCATATTGTCCCAGTTAAAAAAACACTCTATTGATGTTTGTAACCTTAAGATTATTAGTTAGCAGACGGTTAAATCTATACCATCCTGGTTAAGTGCTATCGTATACGACAAAAAACTAGAAACATGTACCTATTAAGCAAAAACAACTTAATTAAACCTAATACTTTAGTAGTAATAGTTCTTCTTTTATTAACTTTTAAAAATTATTATGTATGACGTATTCGCATACTCGTATACGCATAATATAATTAAAAAATACCTTTCGCATACTTTTATTAAACTTACAAAGAATAATAATCTATTCGTACATAATAAACTAAGTATTAGGTACTATTTTACCTACATTACTATACACACAAGAACTTTGAATCGTATAAACAAAATATAAACAGAAAAGATCTAGCTGAAAAGTACTAGATACTTTTTCTTTCGTTTTCACCAAAAAGTTTAAAAATTTATTCATCGCTTAATTTCTATAACCTTTCGTTAGAAATTATTTACATTACTGGATCTGGAGCATCAATAGCATATCCAAATTTTTGTAAAGCTGTCTTTATTTCGCAGAAGACAGAAGCGTCTTCAATGGTTGAGGGTAACTTTACTAGTTGCGATCTCGCTAGTTTTGCTATAGCTCCTCGAAGAGCTTTTCCGGACCTAGTACGAGGTAGTGCAGGAACAGCAACGGCTTTTCTGAAGGCAGCGATTGGTCCAATCAAATGGCGAACAAGCGCGATTAGTTCTTGTGTAACAGTGCTCTCCGGTACTATTTCTTCGTCTGTGAAAAATTTAGCTAGTTCAACTTAATCTACATAAATACATACCTAATACTCATTAAATATAATATTATTACTTATTATTGCCTAGTTAGTTATTATCCAACTTTTATAGTAGCGTACAATTGAACATACATACATATCTTCACGTTGTATCCCTAACGGGGTAATTAGAGTGGACGGAACGCCAAGTGTCGCGGTTCTTACATATTTATTTCGCTTCCTCAAATATCATCATTCTCCTCACACATTTTTGCCTAGGTATGCGAGTGCTTTTGACATTTCCGTCGGCTAACACTCTGGCTAATTGATCTTCATAAGTCAGCCTTGGTCTTCCTTGGCTACTTTTACCACTCATTTTTTCTCTGTAGATTTTATTCGTCAGTCTTTCATCACTCAATCTATCTATGTGCCTCTTATCTTATCTTACTTTAACTCGATTTCGGGCATATCAAGGCTTCACTACCGTACAATAAAGTTGGAACAAACTCCGCATTGTGTATGGCCATTTTGGCTGAGTTTGATATATTCACACTGCATACTAATACTAATGCGGACAGAGCACCGTTCATTTTATTGCCAGCTGCTACCCGTCTTTCCACATCCAATTCACATCTTTCATCCCTCAAAAACGCACTCCCCAGATATACAATTTCATCCACTTATACTAGACATTTTCCATTTACCCATATTTACACTTTATCTGTACATCTTCCCTTTCAAACACGAGAACCTAAGTTTTGTTCACATTCGTATTCACCATCATCTGCTAACAGAATAAAAAGATGTACTGCAGCGATGGAGTGATTGTTATAGAGAACTGTATGAGAGTGACGAATCTGTCTCTGACACTGAGAGCGATCCTAGCGAATCGCCATACTCGGGTCAGGAATTAGAGGAAGTCATTAGTATGAAAGAGAGCGAGAAAGCGATAAGAAGTCCGAAATATGGAAAGGCTGCGAGAAATGATGAGGTGATTGCTGAGATGATCAAGTATGGTGGTCCTACGGATACATTCCATAAACTGTAAAATCTTTGCTGGCAGAAGAGAGAGGTTCCGTAGAACTGACGCACCGCAGTCATAGTGCCTCTCTATAAAGGGAAAGGTTCCCATTTAGACTGCGCGTTCTATAGGGTCATCAGCTTGGTCAGCTTAGCAAGTAAAGTCTATACCAAGGTATTGATTGAACGTATGAAAGGCATTTCTGAAAGACATTTGTGGGAGGCACAAGGTAGTTTAACGGACAGTACAGGTTGTATGGAGTTTAAGGAACAGACAGGTTGTAAGAAAGAAGTATGTAAGGACGGCGACGCTTGGCGCTAAGTTCTCTTTGACTACCCCGTTGGGAATACAGCGTGAAGATGTGTATGTATGTATGTAGAAATACAATAGCAGCATATTTTACACAAATTATGCCAGAAATGCAATATTTACCTACTCGTCGTTAACTAAAATTTGAAATCATGGAGCTTCGACATAAATTACCTTTAAAAAAACTTTGTATTGTCACCAATCTCATAAGTTTGTCATGTCAGTTCAATCAGATAAGTAGAACTGGTATAAAATTCAGTTGCATTGAACTCACATATAAATTGTATATAAATAACAAGTCGAGATAAATAAAAATTTATAACAATAAAGTGACAGTGAATATATTTTTAAAACAAATGCAAAATTTGTTTGTATAAAGATTTGATCTGAATATGTTTATATGTCCTCTTATTCTTATTAAGTTTATTAATGGAATCCTACACTCTCTTTAATTATGCATCAGGCATTTAATTTATGCTGTGACTTTACGTTCCCATTTCATTCTATCGGACACATGTTCAACCAAAGATACGTGTCCAATGAACAATTACATTTAGTTAAGCATTTACATCCATCAGTGCCGCAATCATATCGAACATGTTGATTGAATCATTATTGGGACTCGCTCATTTTCATCGTCTAATATTTTGTTTTCCGTCTCTCACACGAATCCACTCACCATCCTGCGGTGGTCTCATAACATAAAGACATAACGGCACATCGCCTTTCGTCGCGTCTGGCACTCCGACCACTACAGCATCAGCAACCCTCGCGTGTCTCAGCACCACGTCTTCAATGGCCGCTGTGGACAGCCGGTGACCCGCCACATTGATAACGTCATCGGCGCGGGCGCACACCCACACTGCACCGTTCGACATCCAACCAACGTCTTGAGTATCGTAGTATCCCTGTTATAATTTTTTAATTAATCATTTTGCAGAATTCATTACATTATCTAAATCTATAATATGACTAAATAAAAAACATACAGACATAACAATGAACCATTTATTTTACGTACCTACATAATATGTTAAAACAAACTATAATCATCTACCTACTTATTAAAAAATTCTCTGCCAGACCAGCATGAAAGCTGTCATTAAATTCTATATGCAAAAAGCTTATTTTTTGGCGCCTTCGAAAAAAAGGAGGTAATCATTTCGACCCGTATGTATGTAATATTGTCAGAATTGCACAGATTTTGTATTATGTTAGTCTATACCAGCTTCTAAACACATGTGCCAAATTTCATTAGTGTATGTATGTATATTTGTATGTACGTATGTATGTACATTTGTATGTATGTTTATATGTATGTCCGCGCATATCTCAAAAAAAAGTCGGATTGCAAAAATTCTTTTTTAGTTGAACTGGGTATAGATCAATTTAGGGAAAACTGCAAGTTTTACCAAAGTCGGTTCAGTAGTTTTTGAGACAGAGAGTTAAGTGTGTATCGGTCACTAGGAAAACATGTCGTTGGCTTAACAGCGTAATTCTAAAACATGTTATTATGCAAGTTGTTTTTTTTTAACGTTTACGTGCAGTTAGGCTCTAGCTAAATAATCACGATGAAAATTTCAAAAAGTAACTTAGCAATTTAAAAAGTAATCGCGTAATCGTTAGATGGAAACATAAAAAACATGATTAATTGGTTTCAATTACAACTGAAATAAAAAATTTAAAAAATAAAAAAGTAATTTAAAAAATTAAACCGCCTTCAAAAAAAAACCCTGAAAAGTACAAAATGACCTTTACTAATCAAAACTCAAGTACAATTGTACTTAACTTTTTAAATACGATGCACATACCTATATAATTAAGTTTGACAGTTATTGAAGTCGGTGCCAAATCAATGTGCAACAACAGAAAGTCTATTAATTTGGTAGGCTTGGCACCGACCATGAAGGAACAACAAGACAATACGTCCAGCGAGGTTCACAATCCTCGTCCACGCATGGCGTGATGCAAGAAGCGAGACGTGATGTAACAGATTGTCATATCACGTCGCATCGCGTCGCATCACTTTGATGTGTGTCAGCTCTAATAGAAGCTAATGAATCGTCCATATCATGATCACAACCCTGTTATTCTAAAGTATGCATAAACATTATTCTGTTACGACATGAATATTTTTAAATAAATTTCTACTTATTATAGGGTCATTGCGCTAGTATTCGACCGATTAGTGGAGTTGCTAAGTTTGAGCAATAAAAAAAAATAGTTTCACATATTAAAAGTGTATTTAAAATATGCAGTATGGTTGTAAATATAGTCTAGATGGTTTTTAATCAAGAACGGAGTAAAACTGTTTTCACGTTATTTTAATAAAAAATTAAAACCAAAAATTGAGCTATTTCGCCAGTTTTCGACTACAAAATTTAGTTTTCGACCAGCATTAAATTAGTTTTCGGCCATACCACTTCTCAATCTAAGTTGACGGAATTGGAGTTTTATAAATAAAATCACGCTTCATATATTGTTTTATATGAAATATATCAGTCTTACTGTAGATATCTTCTATAAACAAATTCGGTTTTATTCTCATATGTATAAATAAATCTTCTTCAATTTTATCAGTTTCACAATCAGCACGGATTACTTTTCCCCTGTTGTCACTACTAAAGTTCATCCTTAACTTAATTATCTTGCCCATGATTTTTCAATGTATGGTTTTCAATATCTCGATCATTCTTTGCATCACCAGCTTTTTCAACTTGTTAATCCCCTTAGTCATGTCATAATATGTTTTCATGTTGTAGTCCTCATGTTCAACATTAGAGATTTCGCTTGAAACTTGAACTTTTCTCTTAACACTTCCTTTCGTCATCTTTTTCGGATTTTGATCAATTTCTATTTGTGATTCTCACTTCTTTCCAGACCTTTCTTTCTTTTTAGACACGTCTTTCTTTTCTACATTGATTTTTATTTATCTTCTTGGAACTTCCTTTATGTTGAAGATGAAATTGCAGCTAGAAAGATTACAGCCGCAATTTCATCTTCAGCTTAGAGGAAACAAGTATATCTATTTAAAATTTGTTTTTACTTTTCCATTAGCGTTAGGACAAATAAATGTTTACTAAAAAGATCGTTATTTTCACGCGGCGAGAAGTGGAGAGAGGAATCATTGTTTTCTAATGTTAGTGTACTAGTTTGGGTTTGTATAATTAGGATGTCGTCTAGTGAAACTAGGACACAGACTTCCAAATAACTATCAGATAGACAAAGAATTGAAATGCTTGATCATCTATTAGGGATTCATTGGCTTTTACTGGCTCGAACGGTGTAAACCCTTTCTGAGGACTCTGGTTTGGATTCTTGTAATAATATTGGTTTTGTCAATAAAATATGTCTTGGGGGCTTTTAGAAGTAAGAAGTTGCCCATGTTGCTCCTGGCCGTATAACTATCTCGGTGCAAAATATCACAGTGAACCGTTACTCTGCTGTGACTTGTGACGTGATAAAAGGACAAATAAACAAACTAGCTAGGATCACAGACCTAGAGCAGTTTATTTTCAATTTCGCAGTTAGAGTATATGTTTATTTTTACGACCGATTTTAAAAATAACAAGTGAAATTCACTGGGCACAGTATTTCAACACTTTTATTTTATTTTATTAACACAGTATGACTCGTAATCCTTCATGCGAAGGTAGGCCTGTGTCCCAGCAGTGGTAACTTGTATAGGATAACAATAGTGGAAAAAACGCGAATTTTATTAATTTAAAATGGAAATAGACAATTTCAAAGCAATGGCGGCCGGTAACTCAGACATAATAAATTGCACATTTAGTTTTCGGCCGTTATGTTTTCCATATAAATGATAGACGGCCGAATACTCAACTAAAAGCGGAACACATTTGATTTTCGGCCAGTGATATTTGAATCTTATATTTTACGTAAAATATGTATCATTGTCGTAGTCGAAAACTAACTAGCTAATTCAGTTGATTTAAAGCAATTCACACCTCTTAAAGAAAATAAATTACTCTAAGCTTTAGTAATATAGAATCAAAAGTTACTTTCTGTTGCTTATGCTAATAATCCGACCACCCGGCCGAAAACCAGAATTACCAAAGAAATATTATTTCAATAATTAAGCTTGGCGCTCCGTCCTCTCTGACTACCCCGTTAAGAATACAGTGTGAGGATATGTATGTATGTACCAAATAATTAATAAAAAATTAAGTGTATAAATGTTTTTTAGGGTTTTAAGAAAGTAACAAACTTACTTTTGTGTAAGTACGACTCACGATACAACATGAAACTTGCCGTGCAATTTCGATCTCGTCACTAATTTTTATGCACTTTCAAATACAATTTGTGTGCGCGTATGCGGGCTCTAAACTAAACTTAGAATAGTTATTATTGTCTATTCTATCCACCTTTAGTATTCTATTATAATAGGGCTAGAAGATTAAAGTTTGTCCACGTATAAATTTGACAATATAAAAAGAACTACAACCACTATTATTTCATTTTGAAATGATAGAGGCAGTCTATTGGTCGAAAGCTAGAGCCGGCCGAGAAACCGGCGCAACGACCCTACGTAGTACATATTTATCACGATTGCCTATTGTTTTATGTTCAAGTACGAGTATGTGAAAAAAAAACGTAAGAAAAACGTACAATTTTTTTTATTTTTTATTTTTTGTTTTTAATGAACGCAAAACGTATTCATTCCAAACAAAGAAATTATTTTTTTTGGATACTTCCATTACATGCAAAGCGGTAATAATGACTTTTGAATTTTTTGATGTCGTTGGATAGATAGATAGATAGGTATATATATATATAGATAGTAAAGATAGGTAAGGATAGGTAAGTCTTTCAAAAATATAGGGGTGTGTGATGAACATTTTCAATTTAGGGACACGAGACACGAAATTTAGTTATGGAACACTTCCAATAAATTATTTCCGAGTACATCGATTATAATTTAGTCCCTACATTGGATTCTTCTATCGCATTTTTTCTTCTGAGAAATTATGCTTACATGAAACTAAGTCGATTTGCATTAAATTTTACTAATTTTCGTGAAAAACTCACGCTTGACCAAAAAAATTATAATGCCAAAATTATTTTCACAAGGAAGACTGAATGGTTTCTAAGACTGTTCCACCGTATCGTCTATGAATTCTGATTTCCCCATACAATGCAGCATGAATATTCATATATTTTATTAAATTTGACTGACTTTGCTGCCTAGATTTCATTTTTCCGATACAATGAAATGCTTACATGAAACTGAGTCTGCATAAAAAAAAAATGCCGATTTTACGCATTTTTATGGTCATTTCACGCTTGACCAAAAAATGTATAATAAAATTTATAATTTTCACAAAAAAAGACCGAATGTTTCCTGAGACAGTTCCCGTGTATCTCTCATGAATTCGGATTTCCCCGCACTGTCCCAGTTCCATTATTTTTATACCCGTGAGCGTTTTTTAATTGGGACAGTATGGGACTGTCAAGTACCTAGTTTACGTTTCGTAAATCCACTGTTATATTAAACGAGCAATATTTATGATACGATATTATATATCGCTTTCTCGATTGCTCCATGGCCCTAGCGATTTTGATAAAATTTACAATAAGGGGGCCAAAAATCGATTTAGCTAGTTCTTAATTCAGGAAAATATCGTTTTCTCCGTCTTTCACACATTTAAAATTTCTATAATCTAAACTTTTTGAATTTCGCAGCAGAGTTTACCTTCTCAATAGCACAATGGCTGAGCGTAGGTCTACCACACCGATGTGCGCAGGATCGAATCCTGCAATGCACTGGTCAGTCTTTATTTTGATTTTTTTTTTGTTTGGAGGTGAGAAATTGATCTAGCTAGGTCTCAATTCTGGGAAAATTAGTTTATTTATTCTAAACTCTAAACTCTTCTTATTTCGCAACAGAATTTACTTTCTCGATAGAACAGTGGCCAAAGCGTATGTCTACCACGCTGAAATGCGTGGATTCGAATCCTGCAATGTGGTCAGACTTTTTTGTTTTTTTTTTATAAGACACCGAGTAAAGTTCGGTCTCCCAGGTACTAATAATGTAATATGTGGTAACGAATTTTCGCTAAAGATTCGCTAACATCCATCGAGGAAAGGAAAATAATATAGAATATGCTTCCAGAGTACTGTAGGCCATAAAACTCGGCCAAGGGTTAGAGTTTGCAATTTATGCGATATGCTGGCACCTAGCACCTAGTAAAGGTGTGAGTAGGTATGTTATACTTTGAAGTTCTGTCCACCGCCAAACGGCCAAAGAATTAAAGATGCGACGTTATGCATGTAAATAAAATGTATATATACATGAATGTACAATATATAGTATGTATGTATATATACAAGGTTATTTCGAAAGGATGGGTAAATATGGAAGGGTATAAAAGTACCCATGTCAACGGAAAACGCGTTCTACAACTTCGCTCAAAGTTAATGGTTCTAGTGGAAAACCTCAGTTTACACAAAAATAAAGGTGAGGCAACCCTAATATCAGCGTTTTCCCGTCACTAGCAAACATTTGGAATATAAGGCATAATGGTAGGGTTGTACATTTTTCTCCCATTAAATGGATTTTTTTTTTTGTATCGAAATCAAAATAAACGTATCCCATAATTATTACATTAGTCAACAATGACACATTGGCACCTGGCGGATTTATACTCCCTTTTACAATAACTTTGTATATCTTCACGCTGTATACATACAGGGATAGCCTAAGAAGACAGAACACGAAGCGTCATGTGCCTTCCTCAAATCTCTTCCATCGAGGTGTGCTAGTGCTTATGACGTTTCCGTCAGTTATGATTAGTCGAATCATCTGATCTTCATTAGTTAGTCTTGGCCCTTGATCTTTTTTCGTTCTGTAGATTTTATTCGTTAATTGTTTTTCACCCATTCTTTCTACCGATCTAATATGTAAATATTACTAGATATCACTAAATATTACGAACCGGATAAGATTCGAAGTAAGTGGACTTGAATCTGTCGTCAGCTCGCCACAGAGTGGAGGCGAAGCCTGGTGGTAACGGTAGTTTCGCGACCAGTCTACCGACTTCCCCTTGCTCACATTCTGAACCATCTTCTCTTAGAACATGCACTAGAAAAAAAAAGTAGATTATCCATAGACATAATAATAAGATAGACAACACGTCAGACGTCACGACTTATATAATTGAAAAGTAAGGCAACCAAAATAATCTATGTGTTCGCCTGTAATTTTGACATAAGTACATTTACATCGAATAAACCGATTTACCACTACCTCCCTAAAAAACGGCGCACTGTTTAGTTACAATTACAAAATTACAATTTATAATTGTAATTGCTTTCTAATTGTAATTATTTGCCTAATAAAATGTCTTTACAATTACATTTTACAATTACAATGGTTAATTGTAATTGTTTTTACAATTAAATTATATCTGGCGCCCGCTTCGCTGGGCGTACACGTAAATTCTGTACCTAGCAGTAAATTTTTGTTTGAAAAATGGTGAAGGGTCTATAAAATTCAAAAAATAAATAGCCTAAAACCATCTACAAACGATTCCGCGACTAATGGTCAGTAGTTCAGTAGTTTTCACGTGATAGAAGGACAAAGAAAACCATTTTCATTTCATATATATAGAAGATAATGATAACAATTCTAGGAGCTTCCGTTTGTTTTTTTTTTGTACAATAGTCCCTTGAGAGGGAAGGTAAAGGGATCTATGCCCATAACAGCCGATGTCTTAATGTTTCTGGGAGTTTCTGGCGACAAATATATAGAAGGATCCACTGAGTAGACTAAGCCACTAAAAAAATCTCAACATCACATTGCTAAATAAGCACTCGTTTCAACATTTTTCACAGAATGCACAACAGCGTAGATACTTAAGACGCAATACTACGGGAATTTTACATCACAATATGTACTAGAAACAATTTCTAAATAGTTAAAATAAACGGGCCAACCGCTCCACATAAGATCCCGCCAAAAACTCCTTCGTTTTGTTTGTTATTTGATTTGTTTTTTTTTACCATGACAACCATTTTTCTTTTCTTTTCTTTTCTTTGGCCAGTATGAACATTAAATATAGTATCTTTACTTCTGAAACACCCCTTACATAGTGTATAATACGTATAAACTACTTAATAAATTACTGCAATTTTTTATACGAGGGCTGCTATTATTAACAAAGTGAAACAAACATATAGCATTTATTATAGTTTTATTGCTTTTCAAAATATTCACCATGATGATCGATGCACTTTTGCATGCGTTGGAACCAATTTTCGTAGCACTTTTTCCATTCGAATTGAGGTATCTCCAAAACGTATATTTTGAACGCATCAACAGCCTCTTCACGGCTCGAAAAACGTTGACCACGTAATTTATTCTTCACGGTTGGGAATAAATAGAAGTCGTTGGGAGCCAAGTCGGGGCTATACGGCAGATGACCCGTTAATTCGATCTTTTGATCTTCTAAATAGCGAGTTATTTCGGCCGATGTGTGGCAGCTAGCATTGTCATGATGAAGAAGGATTCTGCGTTGACGGTTGTTCTTTCTTATTTCTTCAAAAACATCTGGCAAACAAATGGTCGTGTACCATTCAGAATTAACCGTTTTACGATCCTCTAGTGGCACTGAAGCTACATGTCCATTTATACCAAAAAAACAAGCGACCATTTGCTTCAAAGTGCTTTTTCAACGAATGACTTTTGTTGGGTTCGGCTCATCTTGGAACACCCAAACCGTTGATTGTTGTTTAGTTTCAGGATCATACGCATATATCCAAGATTCTTCACCTGTGTAGATATTATAGACAGCTTTTGACGCACCCTGATTGTACTTTTGTAACATTTTTTCACACCAATCGACACGAGCCCGTTTTTGGTCAATTCTCAAGTTGTGCGGAATCCAACGTGAACAAATTTTTTTTACAGCTAAATGTTCGTGTAATATTTTATATATACTCGTCATACTTATGCCCAGAGACGCCTCTATCTCGCGATATGTAACATGACGATCTTGCATTATTAGTTCCCGCACAGCATCAATATTTTGAGGTACAACAACCGATTTAGGGCGACCTTCTTTAACTTCGTCCGTGAGCACAGACCGTCCACGATTAAACTCACTAAACCAGTGATACACAGTACTTTTCGATGGTGCTTCGTCCCCAATAGTCGAACTGAGTTGATCGATGCACTGTTTTTGAGTAAGCCCTCGTCGAAAATCGTAATAAATCATAGCACGAAAATTTTCACGACTTAAATCCATGGTGACAAAGACTTGCAATTTTCAAAATGACGCCACCATGGATATACAAATGACAGCTACATGAAACAAATTGTATTCTTCAGCCAAAGAGTTCCATTTTTAAATATTGTAATTACTATTTTAATATTGTTCTGTAACTGGCCAGTTCCGGATACATAAATAGCAGCCCTTGTATATGGTTTTCATATTAATAATCCCTCCCGCGGATGATGAAACCATAAAGTTAGTATATCTAAGTATACTATGTTCATAGATGAAACGTTCTTCTTTCACGTTTAACGCGAAGCCTATTTTTATTATATCTATGAAATTATCATGCATGGTCTCTATTCATCTATTCTAGTCGAATTTGCCAAAAAGTAAAAGATTGTTCTAAGTGTTTCGCCTGGATATGCAAGTGCTTTTGACATTTCCGTCAGCTAACACTCTGTAGTGTGTGTGTCGAACCTAACATATATGTAACACTAACACGATTTTATAACGAATATAGTCAGTCATAAGTCAACAGTTGTCTCATTGATCCCCTCCCAAGTATCATCCTTATAACTCTGACTCTGGCTATTTGATCTTCGTAAGTCAGCCTTTGCTTCCTTGGCTTCCACAACCACTCACTGTCGTTCTGTATATTTTCTTTGTCACTCTTTCATCACTCATTCTTTCTTTGTCTCTGAACCATCTAAGCATTCCTTTCTTTTTTTTTACAATAACACTGTCATATAATCCTGTCGTACATAATAACATGCAATTTTTAAATAAAATACTATGCCTTATATGCCTTCTTTTCGGCAAATTGTATTAAAAGAAGACTATAAGTACCTAATAGATTTCCAATGCAAATTAACCAAAGTATTATGAAGTTCGTTAAATTGGATTTAAAATCGGAATGTTTTTTTAATGAGGACATCTTTAAACAATCAAGGTTAAAGGTGCCGGTCCACTAGTCCTAGTCAATAAACGTCTGAACAATTTGATGTTTCACCTGATTAAGGTTCATTACCTTGGTGGAAGACACTGGTTCGAAATTAGAATTTGAGGTATGAACTGTTGTTTGATCTGTTACACAATATTATTACAAACTTATTACATTGTGGGTAGAGATGAATAGCTACAGATGGATACGCATTCACGGAATTGTATCTAGAGATGCCACTGATGTACATATTATCCATGGCTGCCACAGGCTGGCACATTTTATAAATGACAGATCCACAAGAAATGTCAGTTTTAAGACGCTTTTATTAGCTTCACCTGTAACGATGTAAGGAAAGAAATCTTGGAAGTTGAATTTAACCAACGACCTCCTTGGCGCGGTGTTTTAGGTCTTGTATCTAAGCGCGGAAGGTTCAGAGTTCGATTTCCAGTCAGATTACTTTAAGAAACAAACTTTTGCCGCAGCGCTAGTAGACGTCATTTGGTTCTCATAGCACAACGGATGGCCTTTTTGAGATCAGATGATTGGTATGTATTGTCGGAAGCATTTATTTATTTAACCAACTTCTAATTGTTGTATCGATTCAAAACTCTGCAAATGTCTGTAATACCGTTGGCAATACAATAATTTGGTTCCATTGAGCTGATATGATGGAACCAGGCGGTGGATAGTGGAACTCTTCAATGGCCATCTATCTAAACTCCTCGAGTTTGGGCTCATTAGGTTTGTTTTAACGAAACACTTGGTGCCGAGGGTCTTATGTTGCATCCTGGAAGGGTTTTTTTTTATAAAAGGAAGAGGCAAGCGAGTCACCTCATGGAAAGTGATCACCGCCACCCATGGACACCCGCAACGTCCGGGGAATCACGGGTGCATTACCGGCCTTTAAGGAAAAGAGAGGGAGCGGGCGATGGGCCACCAGCACTCTCACTCACCGAACGAAACAACAGCAATAGATGCTGTTATTTCACGCCGATATACTGTGAGAGAGTGGTATTTCACCAGGCCCAATACGTACTGCAAAGCAACATGGCTCTGCAACATGGCTCTACCAGAAAAGAAAGGTCTACCACACAAGATAGTGGAATTCTGCAATGGTTACTAGTAAACCCATCGAAGCATTAATTTAAATATGTATGTACAACACGATATTACAAATTAAGCACTCTTTTAAATACTTTTCTATTGAAACAGACTACTGAGCCTATAATTGATGGTTTGAGTAGTTTTATTATATTGAAAATACGTATATTATTGTGAGGCCATTGCCACTGTTATATTTGCTCTGTGTAGCGTAATGGTGTAACCGAATCAATGTAGCCAGACTTACTGTCGTATCCAGGAACGGGGTACCCTGCTGAATGCGATGGAATGCTTTTCACTCCATATCCAAGACATGCAGCAGTGATGGAAGAACCGGTTTCTGTTTGCCACCAGTGGTTCAATACGGGAACCTCGAGTATGCGTTCGACCCATTGCTATAAAATAATAATTATAATTATGTCAAAATCATGGTCATAAGTTCAAGCCGCCGATTTAAATTCCATTTTCTTATCTTTACATCCTGAGCTATTTGGCATAGAGACGTACAATTAGAAATGACAAAAGTAATTAAATAATGGATATTTTAAACACATGGTCTTCTCAATTTAACCTAAAAATAAATTTTATACTTTGTTCGAAATTACTACCGAACCCTAAGTTAATAACTTTTCAACATGCTCTTAGCCCCTTTTTTATTTATTCAGTTATTTACTTTCATAATTTTCGAAAGTTTAACTAATTAATGTTTGTTGTAATGTAATTAATTTGTATGTATATAATAATAACAATGTATGCTTTTATAGGTCAATTACTGAAGACATCAGTTGTATGAGCATCGATCCCTTTGCTTTCCCTTAGCAGAAAGAAACGTTTCATACGTTTCTTCCTGCTGAAAAAAAAATGTAGGTACCTATACGTGCACATAATTTTCTGTATTGAAAACAATAACTCGTTTGTACTGGAGTATACCGTCCAAACTAGGGATGTTACGGAGGTTCAATCCCGATTCCGAAAAGTCGGAACTTCCGATTGATATTACAGTTCCGATTTCGACTTCAGCTCCGATAATTTTAAATCGGAGCATATAATCGGAGGTCGAAGCACAGCGGCGGCGGCGGGCATGGTCTGAACAAGTGAATCTCTTGAAGGGAAGCCTTCTCCTTACGAGCTTTCTGTTCGCGCTTTAATGAAACTTATCCGAATTTCGATAAGTGTTAGTGTGTTTCATTTGATATGTGACAAATTTATTTGAATTAAACAATGAGGCCAAACACAAGTATGATTTGGAACTGCTTCAATGAAGTTTGTGCGATATCATCAAAGTGTAACCTTTGTACGAAGCGAAACTTTTGTTCAATGAATACAATATGTTTTTTTTGGAGTCACTCCATTTGATTTGATTTACTACTACTACTGTTTAGGATTTAAGAAAATTCGATTTCTTTATTTTCAATGCTTAGGCCTAAGCAGGTGTATTATTTATTGAACTAAAATTAAAGAGGCTGAATAATGTTCGTATTATTTTATTTTGTTGGACTTGCTCTTCATCTCTCTTCTGCTTCCACCTCCGACTCCGATTCTGAATTCGGTTCCGATAAAACCACTTCCGTAACATCCCTAGTCCAAACATTTAACTTCTTGTATAGTTAGTATAGTAACGAAAAGAATTTACCATAACTGTCTTGTCAAACTGATCTGGCAGGAAATAAAATTCAGAAAGAAGGAAGGTGAATGCTCTACTACTGAAATGTGTGATTGTTATTTAAATAATATATATATATATATATGATAATGTATGTATATGTATTAAAAAATGTATGTATATATGTATAGACTGGGTAGTCACGCTGTAGCGTGAAGATATGTATGTATGTATGAAATGTTTATGCAAATATTTGCAAATGGTCGTAGCGTTTGTCCATCTTTGCAAAGATCGTTACACATAATATTATCAATGAATTTGTCAACTTGTAAAAACCAAACCAAAGTCCCCTAATACTTAACGAACCCCTAAAAAGGATAGGGGATTGCTTACGATGATTTCGCGTTTCACGAAACATTATGAGCTCCTATGTAGGTTAAAAGATCCCCTAAATTTAGAAACTCGATTTTCGAACCCATAACACTATGTGACAGTTTTTGTGTTAGTTTTTGACAATTTGGAGAATAATACAATTTTTAATATTACTAGCTGATAACCGCGGCTTCGTCTGCGATTTATATTTTTTAAATGGCTAGTCCTTCCTTAGGATTCAAGCTACTTCTATACGAAATTTCTTCGTAATCGGATGGCAGCCTATAAAATACGAACAAACAAACAAACATTTATTTTAATGTATTAGGTGTAGAAGCTTAGAAGTAAAAGAATAATATATGTTACATTGATAAACTTTTGGAAACGAATAGTTGCTATGGAAACAATAAAACGTCACAAAAATATTGGCTACATTATTAGGGAACCGTTAGACTGGTGACAACGAATATTATCTAAGAACCGGTTTAGGGGTCCTTTTAATCTAGGGGTACATAGTTATGACGAATTAGATAGCGTTGGTGAAATCGGGCATTACTCGCGAATCAAGGGTTTTTTTTATAAGAGAGTAGGTAACGTAGTATAGACAGAATTAATAATTCAAATTACAATTTAATATTTTTAACTTAATAGTTTCCGCTAGTATCAGTAACATATAAATTTAAATCGGAAATGATTAAAATTAACTGTAATCCTGATTTTAACCATTTACGTTAAAAATAATGGCTTCCGCAATTAAGGATAATGAACACTGGGTGTAGAAACATCTGAATTGAAATTAGTGTCAATAAACAGGTATGTATGGGCACATACATAGTTATTCTATTCTGTTATCAGAAATCAGACTAAAAAAACCTAAAAAATCGTGTAACTAGGTAACATAATAATGAAATAAAAGAAATTTTTCGAAGTTTATTAACCTTTGAAAATTAATTAAACTTATTTGAAAGTAATAGTGGAGTCTAAAACAAGTACAGGTCAAAAGGTCGTGATTTCACCGATCATCTGAAAACTATCTGAAAGCATCGCGATCGAGCAATGAACAATTAACAACTGAAGTTTGAAAGTATCAAAAGTCAAGATTTTCACTGTAACTTGTCGTAGGATTCAGGTGGAATTTCAGGTGGATTACTAAAAGTCGTTGGACCTTATAAATAACGCCTATTGATAATGACCGTAAAGATCTCACATAATAAGGTCCGTTCATTAAATTCTTTGATCAGACCCGTCAAAAAATCATGATCAAAGATTGTTAAAAGATCAACTTTTAAAAGATCATGCTTAGAAAAATGCATAATTTGTCCTAGCAGTCTAAGATGACCCTGCATAGAACTATATCACAATCAGAAAGCTCGTATCAAATTGTGAGCTTCTCGTTACTATGCTAGCAACATATGAGGAAGAAAAACACAGAAGCAGATAACAAAGTCACATGCTCACATGAGGCGTTAAGGGTACCTTTTCAGTTTTTATGTTTTGAAATAATTTTAATGTTTTGTGTGGATAATTTGGAACGTGTCTCATATCAGTGTATTCGGAATACTAAGTACTAATTAGTTAAAAAATAAATGTTAAGATACTTTGTGCAATAATAGTGTATTTCAATAGAACTACATTTGGAAGTATGATTATTTGAAGAAAACAGGGGACAATTTTTTATTATTTCGTCAATATAATTGAAACATTTCCTATATTGACCAGCTATTCATGTCATGTTCACGAGAGAGGTGTGTGAATCAGATAACATTCTCGGATTAACGTTGAAAATTATTATTTATCTGCCTTAATGAAAAGTATCTTTTCATAAGCGCCTCACAATAATAGCTAGCAACCAATAACAACATTGATTGCTGTGACATGTCTCAAGGGGGAGATATGGTACGCAAATCAATTGATTTGGGCTGTTGCAAGCAGATATCATTACGTTGCAGAACCGTGAAGTGCAATTATTGTAAAAAATCATTTCACTGTGAATGTTTGCAACTTAATGATCGTGACCTCAGTAATACTGATTGGAAATGTCCACTATGTAAAACTTTAAAACCGAAAACATTTAAAAACGACAACACCCCGCTACCACAGAATGAAGATGTGGAACGGGAAAACTCTGCAACGGCAGTAACAGCATCGTTTGTAACAAAAACAATTAAAAAAAGGTTACCACTAACGTCACCCCCTGACGATGCTTCATGTACTACACTGACTCGTCAAAGCATACGAGAGATAGTGGAGAATGTAATTGATGATAAAATGAATGATTTTCTACAACAAATTAAACATTCTTTCTCAGAGATGTTAAATAACGAATTAACAACAATCAAGGACGAATTAAATGAAGTTAAAGATTCAATTAGCTTTATGAGTAAACGGCCACGGTCGATAATTATGCAACTTGCCTCACCAAAACTTCGGGATAAGTTTTTGGCATCCACTCTTCAGTATAATAAAACTAATTCAAAGAATAAATTAAATAGCACTCATCTGGGATTAGCTGGAGAGATAACACCCATATATGTAGTAGAGCACTTATCTCCCTATAACAGGGAACTGCATGCATCCGCCAGAAGAGAGGCTAAAACTAAACGGTATAAATACGTATGGGTAAGAGGCGGTAAAATTTTTGTTAGAAAAAGTGAGGAGACTGAAGTTATTTACATAAATAGTATGGACAATGTGAAAACGAAAATAATATAGGTTAAATAATTATTTAGGGTCTATTTTAAGATTGGTAAGCATGCGTGTTATTCTTAAATTTTAGTAAAATTCAGTTCTTTAAAATTGTATTATCAAAATTGCAGAGGATTGCGAACTAAAACTAATAACTTTTATGTCAATATGTCTTGTAGCAATTATGACATCATCATACTGACGGAAACCTGGCTTAATGAGTCAATACTATCTAGTGAGCTGTTTGACAATAGGTATGTTGTTTATAGAAGGGATAGGAATAGTGGAAAAGATGGAGGTGGAGTTGCGGTGGCGGTGAAGAGGCATTTGGAACCAAAGCGGATGAAAACTTTCGAAAGTGATTGCGAGGACCTCTGGGTTATTATCAATACACAAAAAATACATACTGCCCGTCGAGTAGCTCTATGCACAGTTTACCTCCCACCACCTGTTACACGTTCTGTGCTTAAGCGATTTGTTGATAACTATAATGCCACTTTTGAAAATTTGGATATGGATGTTTGTATTGTGGGTGACTTCAATTTGGGTATTATAGATTGGACTTTGTTGTGCAACTCTGATAAAAATTACACGATTCCTAGCATATGCGAGACCTTAGTAGATTTTACGTATGTTAACAAACTTGAACAATTTAATAATGTCGTTAACAAATTCGATCGTATCCTGGATCTTGTTCTTACAACACTTCACTCTGTAACGGTAACTGAATGCTTGGCCCCTCTTACTGTAGTTGATAATTTTCATCCGCCTTTAGACATAGTAATTCTATTATCTGATACACATAAGTTGCCTTATAACTCTCCTATTAGCAGACCTAATTTTAATAAGGCAGACTATGAAGCTATTTGTAAACATTTAAATGAAAAGGACTGGAGTTGCTTGTTTGAAGGTCTAGAAAGTGTAAATGACATGCTTGTTGTGTTTTATAAAATACTGAACGGGGCTATTCGGGAGTTTGTCCCATACAGAAAGCCAAGGAAAAATAAATTTCCACCCTGGTTTGACCGCATTTTAATAAGATTGCTGAACAATAAAAATAGGTTAAGAAAACGTTTCAAAACGTACAAAAATCCTTTAGATAAAATAGAATTCCGACTTATAGCGTCACGATGTAGAGAACTAGCAATAAAACGATATAATGACTACGTGCGTAATTTAGAGGAGAGTCTAGCAAAAAATCCAAAGCTATTTTGGGCTCACATGAAGACTAAACGTGGTGGCTCTAGTACATACCCTCTCACTATGGGCAATAGCTCTGACACTTCCTCTGACGCTACTGAAATATGTGAGATGTTTGCGACTTACTTTTTCTCCGTATATGGGACTGATGTACCAATTGGCAACGGATATACTTCGAATTCACCATTCTTGGACTCGTTAAAAATTAATGGACAGTCATTGACCACATCAATGCTATCCCGCGAATCGTTGCTATTTAAATTAAGGCATATTGACACCACTAAGGGCGCAGGCCCAGACGGCATACCACCTGTTTGCATTTCTTCTTGTGCGTCGTCGCTGGTTGTACCGTTGCTGGCTATCTTTAATAAATCTTTACAGTCAGGCATCTTCCCGACTATTTGGAAAACTGCTAAAGTTATTCCTATACACAAGTCTGATAATGATCATTTAGTATCCAATTATAGACCGATTTCTATTCTGTCTCATTTTGCAAAAATATTTGAATCTTTAATATGTCCAATTTTTCAAAAGCACTTAAGACTATATCTAAATGACTCTCAGCATGGCTTTGTTGCATGTAGGTCGACAGCTACAAATTTAGTAACATTTACTGAGCATTTAATAGCAGCAGTTGATTCAGGTAAGCAAATAGATGCCGTCTACACTGACTTCAGCAAAGCGTTTGATAAAGTATCACATAAAGTTCTGATTCGCAAACTGTCGTCATATGGCATCTCGGGAACATTGCTTACATGGGTGAACTCTTATTTGAAAGAAAGATCTTTTTATGTAGTTCTCAACGGTTTTCAGTCCACCACTCGACCAATTTCGTCAGGAGTCCCCCAAGGGTCTCATTTGGGCCCAATTTTATTTAATTATTTCATAAATGATATTTCAGAGTGTTTTCAGTCTTCAGAAGCGTACATATATGCTGACGATCTAAAATTTACAAGAAAAATCGAAAGCGAAGAAGACTGCCTACTACTTCAAAGAGACCTAAACAGGCTTATTAGATGGTGTGACATTAACAATATGATATTGAATTCGGATAAATGTTATTTCGTAAAATTTTCAAGAAAACAAAATTTAGTAAATTTTGATTATTCTATAAATAATGCTAGGTTAAAAGAAGTTCAGACTATAAGAGACTTAGGTGTCATCTATGATGCAAAATTGACATTTAAACCACATATAGAAAACATAACAAAGAGAGCTTCAAGATCACTGGGTTTCGTGATACGAAATACAAAAGAATTTAAAATAAAAACTAAAAAAATGCTGTATAACACGCTGGTGAGAAGTTTATTGGAGTATTGCTGCGTTGTTTGGAGACCTCATTATGCAGTGCAGTCGCTTCGTTTAGAACGCATACAAAAAAGATTTTTATGGCATCTTTCTTTTTCTATCTATAGGGCTAAAAAAGAAAGATCTTATCAGTCGCGGCTAAATCATTTTAATATGGAGTCACTGGAGGGACGCAGAGAATTATTGGACGCTTTATTTATGTATAAAATAATTAGAAATAAGATCGACTGTCCAACCTTACTAAGCCGTATACGTTTTCGCGCGCCAGCTCGTTGTCCTCGTTCCGCAATAACACCACTTTGCCCACCCCTTAGCACCACCGTTTTGGGTTCCAACTCGCCTATTTCACGTATGTGTAAAATTATAAATATGTGCAGTGGTTCAATTGATATACACAACGACTCTAAAGGCAGGTTCTACAGATGTGTTCAAAAATGTTTAAAAACTAAAAAACAATAATTAAGTTAATATATATATGTTTAGTATGTGTAAATGAAAAATGAGTATTGTTACTGTTAAATCAGTTATATGAAATCTAAAATCACCGTTTATATATTATAATGCATGCGGAATTTACCTATAAGTAGTTGTTACATTTGACGTAGTTTATTTAGCATGTATTGTATTACCTAAGTATTAGTGTAAACAACTGTTGGTAAATCTAATTAAAAAAAAATACGAGGATATTACACAGGATTACAAGATGGTTAAGCATTCTGTTAATGATTTGAAGCAGCAAAACGACAATATGCAGGAAACTATGAACACACTCAATTTTAAAGTTAATCAGTTAGAACACTGGTTCCCAAACTTATTTTGTCTACTGAGTCGAGAGCTCATGCAGTCGTTGTCTAAGATGCCTCCTAGCTAAATGAAATTACAAATCACCCCCCAGGCCTCTACACAACGCCCCCATTTTTTTCTGGGTCTCTTACCGCCCCCCTTTGGGCCTGCAGCGCCTACAAGGGGGCGTTATCGCCCACTTTGGAAATGGCTGAGTTAGAACAACAAGCCCGAGCCAACAATGTTGAGATTCAATGTATTCCGGAAGGAAAAAGCGAAAATATTATTGCTATCGTAACGCAATTAAGTAACGTAATAGATAATCTGTTAAAAGAAAGTGATATATTATACTGTCCAAGAATTGCAAAAAAAGATCGCAATAACAAACGTCCTCGATCCATTGTGGTAAAACTTACTTCTACTATAGCGCGCGATCGTTTTTTAGCCGCAACCATTAAATATAACAAGGCTCACCCAGAAAATAAGCTAAATACTTCGCATGTTGGCTTTGCAGGTGATAAAAACCCTATTTTTGTTTTAGAACACCTGTCCCCTATTAATAAGTCACTTCACGCAGCGGCTAGAATGAGATCAAAAGAACTGAATTACAAGCATGTTTGAATAAGAAACGGGATTATTTTTATGCGGAAAACTGATGACTCGCCATATATTGTTGTTAAAAATATGGATATTCTAGAAAAACTCACCTAATTTCATTTTATTGTTCGTTTTTAGTTTATTTTATTTGTGTACTTACTTATGTAACATTATTGATCTCGTACTAATTTACAATGCTCTCTAACATTAGTATATACTACCAAAATGTACGCGGCTTACGCACAAAAACAAACATTTTTTACATAAATTTGTGTATTTGTAATTGGGATGTTATAGTTCTTACCGAAACCTGGCTTAATGATAGAATATTTGATCATGAACTGTTTAATCAGAATTATACTGTATACAGACGAGATAGAGAGACTTCACGAATAAATGTAAAGAAGGATGGTGGTGGTGTATTAGTTGCTATCACCAAGAAATTTCAGTCTGTGAGACTTAGAAAATTTTAAGGTTCACATGAAGATTTATGGGTTACTATAGATATATTGATTCCACCAACATCTAAAAAGCTTACCATTTGTGCTGTGTATCTACCACCTCCTATAACTAATTGTTTGTTAAGGGACGTTTTGGATGGTTGCAATTCTGTATTGGAACAAATTGATTCTTGTTTTTGTATGATAGGAGATTTTAATCTGGGTCGCATTGACTGGAGTCAGTTGGGATCATCTACCATGATCAGAAGTAATTTATCAATCACAGAGCAAATGCTAATAGATTTTTGTCACCTTAACAATCTTACACAAAGTAATGGTGTTACTAATATTAGTGGTAGATTGCTTGACCTGGTATTTACTGATAAACCCAACTGTAAAACTGTACAATCTAAAGACAGTCTGTGTAATATTGACTCACTGCATCCGCCACTTGAGATATATATATCAATTATTCAAACAAGGACATTACATTATAATGGAGCACTTCGACATAATTTTAGCAAAGCTGATTATAATACTATTAACGCGTATTTAAATAAGATAGACTGGTAGGATAAGTTTGCACCTCCGATGAATGTTAATGAAATGGTAACTGCATTCTACGAAATATTAAACGACGTAATATGTAAATATGTGCCTCTTACTAATCCCCGTAACAACAGATTTCCGCCGTCGTTCAATAAAAATCTTATAAGAATGTTAAACGAAAAATTTAAGACCAGAAACCGTTTTAAAAGACTTAAAAATCCGTTAGATGAAATTGCTCTACAAATAATAAATAAGAGATGTAAAAAACTTATGGTGGAGTGTTACAATAATTATCTTAAAAATGTAGAAAGTCAAATTCAAAAACATCCTAAACGCTTTTGGTCATACATAAAATCTAAGCGAAACGGTAGCAGTATTTATCCTGCAGAAGTAACCGACAGAATCAGAACAGCTTCAGATGGACCAGGAATATGTGATTTATATGCTTCTTACTTTGCATCGGTTTACAATTTTGATAACGATATGTTAGGTGATTCTGACAACAATATTGAGAATAGTGTAACTACATTATTAAACTATCAAAATGACTGTTTCTCTTCCATGATTATAGATTGCGAAACTATTCTGGAAAAAATAAAGCAGCTGGATTTGTCCAAGGGTTCTGGACCGGACGGTATTCCCCCTGTTTTTATAGCAAATTGTGCAAAGACGCTTGTCATTCCTCTCCAAAACATTTTTTCAAAATCATTAACTTCAGGAGTTTATCCCGAACCTTGGAAAAATGCAAGGGCGGTACCAATTTTAAAATGTGGAGATATCAATCAGGTTCAGAATTACAGGCCAATTTCAATTTTGTCAACTATGGCTAAAATATTTGAAACAATAGTCTGTTCCAATATTCAGTGGTATTTCAGCCGTTTTCTTACCGAACATCAGCATGGATTCGTACGTCGAAGATCTATTACCACTAATCTAACTACCTATGTTGACACCTTAGCAGAGGCTATAGATTCTCATAAACAAGTTGATGTGATATACACAGGCTTCTCTAAAGCGTTCGATAGAGTTCCTCACTCCCTGTTAATTAAAAAACTATCATGTTATGGATTTCATGGGCATATGTTAAACTGGCTAAATACTTATCTAATAAACAGAACCTATCATGTGGTAGTAAATGGCTACAAATCGATCAATTATCGGGTCGCGTCTGGTGTGCCTCAAGGGTCAAATCTGGGGCCTATTCTTTTCAATATTTTTGTAAATGACCTACCTCAGTGTCTGAAATTCTCTTCTCCTTTCATGTTTGCTGACGATCTAAAAGTTTTAAAAATTATAAACAATACAGACGATGTTAAATTATTGCAATTAGACCTAGATTCAATAATAGATTGGTGTAAAACAAACTTGATTGAACTTAACACTAATAAATGTATCCATATAAAATTTTCAAGAAAACAAAATGTAATAAAATCAGCCTATAAAATTAATAATAAGATATTGAAAGAAGTAACATCAGTAAAAGATTTAGGAATAATTATCGATAGTAAATTGACTTTTTTAGCACAGATTGATCACGTGGTTAGTAAAGCCTCTCGTATGTTGGGATTTATAATATGTAATGGAAAATCGTTTCGTCAATTTCAAACTAAAATAAGTTTGTACAATGCATTGGTTAGAAGTGTTTTAGAATACTATAGCGTAGTTTGGCGACCTCATTATGCAACCCATACTTTGAGACTCGAACGGGTCCAAAAAAGATTTCTTTGGCACCTTGCCAATTCAACAGGGATATCCAAAGCAATTCCATCATACAGAGAGAGACTTGAAAAATTCGGAATACTACCCTTATCACAACGTAGTTGTGGAAATTTCAAAATTCCGATGAGACTTCCGCGCGCTCCCCTAAAGCCTATGGCACCTCCAATACGCGCTACTGTGCTAGGCAGCAACTCTGCTATTCCTCGATTGTGCAGGCTTGTGAATGGATGCAGTGAGTCAGTAGATATAAACACGGTATCTATATCATATTTACGTCAATTGTTCCTATAAAACATGTCATCATACCTACTACGGAGTAGTGATCACTAGTTGTCTTATGGAGTGGATATGTATACCTATAATCTATCTGCCTACATTTTCTTTTGTTTATGGTTGTTAAAACACTGCATGCTGTGTTTGCTTATAAGTGGTTATACAATTAATTCAAAACAGATTCTTATTGTTTGAAATGTATGTGTACTGTAATAACTGTTAGCAAACCAAAATAAATAAATAAATAAATTTTGAACACTAAAATGCATTGATTAATGTGGTCCTGCAACAATTGATTATAGTTTATGGTAATCAATTGAATATTGATTACCATAAATTCAATCATTTGAATTCTATTCAAGCTGACCTCCTTTCACTGTATCCCTATCAAGGTACTCAGGGAATATACCTACTTACTACGCTTCCTCAACTCGCATAATTTTCCTCGCACAATTTTCTCGAGTATGAGGTGCTTTTAACATATTTTTTGCCTCTTAAATAGTTCTTTAAGGTTAACTTACTTCGAAATTACATGAATGTCACCCTTACCATAGTGTCCTGATCACAATGTTCTCCAGCAATGAAAATATTCTTTAAAGATTTGCTGCAATATCTCCTTGCGTATTTAGCAGAAGGATCGACTCGTTTTAAAACTCTGTACGCAGTTGGTATACAGAAGAATGCATTCACACGGTGTTGGTCTATAATTCTGAAAGAAGATTTAATTTTTTAGTTGTATATTTATTCAAACTAGTGACCTGCTCTGACCTTGCACGGGGACACGTCGATATTTATCTACTTGTATATATTAATGTGAACGTCTTAATATATAAATCTTCCATAGTTAAATTTTCTAAATTATGATAAAAACGCCATTGAAATCCACTTAGAAGTATATTTTTAAGCGAATACGCGGACAAAGACGGATCGTGCCTTCGTTTTATATTATTGAAAGATGTAGGTAATGATTGTTTGTAGTTCAATATGTATTAAATCATGAAAAATATCTAGTTGAATTACGTAAAGCTCGTAAAATTTGCTAAGAAAGTGTCCGACATATTTCTTGGGCAAAATACAAAAATGTGTCCAAAGTATCCATTATTTGATTTTTTCTTAAACGCATACAAAATATTCATTATTTCATTTTTTGCTTTTCATTTTTGGGTTCGAATTACAGATTATATATCTGTACAAAATTTGAAGTCAGTAAATGTAAAGATGACGGAATAATTTGGAATAACTCGGCAGCGATATGTGAAACTAAAGGGTTTCGTTTTTGCATTTTAACCCCTCGAAACCCGTGCGTTTCTAGCGTCATGGGAGCTGGCTCCCTAGAGAGCCGGCGGGTATTCTATGACACTGAACTACAGGTGGTTTCTTTTTTGTTTGTATATTTATTTATATTATAGAGTTATACTGTTGTTTTTATACTCTACATAATATGTTTAACTATTTTACGGTAGTGTAATAATAACGTAAAATAATGAATGAGAATGATAATGCGTGATTTTTTTATTTTATTTAGAAAAACGGATTTTAGTTTAATGAAATAATTAACACTATGAAAGATCAAAATAAGTGCAAAAAACAATCAAAAAGTTTGAAGTGTAAACTTTTTGATTTTTTTGCACATCTTTTTATCTTTTAAAGGCTCATACCATAGTATTCTGTAATATGAGCCTGAAACTTCGTTAGTATGGAATTTTAAAAAAAAGGCTACATCCTTCGCCAGGATTCAATCTATCTCTGTATTAAATTTCATGGTTTTGATGAAATTTAATATAGATATCAATTTCATCAAAACCAGTCCAACGCTTTAGCTGCAATAACGTAACAGACGGATAAACAGGCAGAAAAACACACTCACATTTATAATATCTAAATAATAAATGTACAATAATATTTCAATAGTTTTCTAAACTTTACATAGGGAATTTACAAAATGAGAAAAAAAAAGTTTTTACTTCGACAATTTACTATACAAATAACTATTGATTTTACTTTGACAATTTATATAATATACAAAGGACGTAATTACACCAGAATACACCAATACGAACAAAAAAAAACACACAAACACATTTTGAAACAATTTTGTAAAATCGTATTATACATACCGGCTACCTGGGGAGCCGGCGGGTATCCTTACGAAATTCGAAAAGTGAACATGATGTATATGAATTTTCTGTCAAAAATGGTGGCGTAATTCAAGTCGCGATTACTTTGAAAGCAAATATAATAATTTTCTTTAATACAAATTGTTAAAAACGAGTTACCAATAGAATCCTGGTAAAATTTCCAGTATAATAAATTAAAAATTCTGCTATGTGTTAATTGCAAATATTTAATGAATCACATTTCAAATATGACTTTCACGCAAGCCACATACTAAAGTCTCTTTTATATCCTTATTTTCTTGAATGTATGATGACCATTTACTGATTTTATTGCATATTCACATTATGAATAGTCTACGATGTCAACATAATAACAGATACTTGCGTTTTCCAAATAATAAACACCAAAATAACAATTTTAATGACACACGAAACTTATCCGTATGCCGCGCGAAAAAACGTCATTTTCAACCGCTTTTTTTCGAATGTATTTGACATAAAACCGTAGAGTTTTGGGAACGAACAGATAGCTCATTTCATTCTCTTACTATTCCTTTAATTTCATGCTAATTTCTACATTATTTTTGTAGAAATACGAGATAAAATTGAACTCAGAAATGCCGGCTCCCCAGGGAGTCGGCGGTTACCAAATGTATTCTGTCGTTGGCTCCTTCAAGAGCCACCGGGTTTCGAGGGGTTAAGCTATGGAGTTAAAAAAAAAATTATGGTTAACGTAATTTACATTATCTTTTCTTTGAATTCTATCTTAGGCTGTCACAAGCGTACTAATGTCATAATTCGATTGCAAAATTTGGTAGTTCAAGATCCGGTACTCAGTTTCTTCTTGAGTCACCCACTCAGCCTGACTTTACGCCGACTGAGCAGCGTTGCACTTGAACCGTCTGAAAAAACCCTCCTCTTTGCCGTTAGCTCTAGTGACTTCCATCGCCTTACCGCACGCGTTTGGACAAGCGCTGAAGATGCCCTGCCAGATGCTAGACAACCCGAGGATTTCTCCAACTGAGCGATACATCGTATGGAGGATAAACTTAAGCTCATGGCGTCAACGATGAAATTCGCACCACATATTAGTGGCTTCATAAATGGGGGTAAGAGCTGGGCCTTGATTGGTCCGGGCTAGCAAAGTGGTTTTTCGGAAAACTCAATTTAAAAGTTACGAAAGGAATGCTTATAGTTAGTTCTGACTCTTCAGACACATGGAAATAATGAGCAATGAACATTTGAAAAGAAAATATGTAAGCAAAGGCCTAGAAAAAGCGAGGCCTATTTACGAAAATCAAATAGCTAGAATACTAGCTGACGTAAAGGTCAAAAGCACTTGCATACGTCGGTGAAAATGTGTGAGGAAATTGAAGAGATTTAACGTGGCGAAAAAAAGATGTAAGGACCGTGACGCTTAGCATTTGATCTTTCCTGACTTCCCCTTTAGAGACACAGCGTGCGAAATGTCCATGTAATCATTAATGTCACCATTTGATAAATATTTATAAATTGATCAATCTAGGAAGCCAACTTTGCAAAATTGTCTTAAAGTCTTCATGTTACTTATACTCCCACAGTTTGTTGTGTGGTATCCATAGTACGACCCTAGCGCTTCGTTTGCGTGAAACCATTAGTTTGATATTCCCGAAAGTATTTATTTACAAGTACAAGAAGTACATACATACGTTAATATTTACAAACTTAAAACTAAACATTATCTTAAATAATAGACTTCCTCAAACTTGCCGCTTAGAAAGCTGTCATTGCTTAAGGTACCTAGCAGACTGGCAGCATTGCCTCTTTGAATAGCCAAACTGATTCGTTGGCGGAAGAAGCTGCCAGCCCGGCGGTCTCCCGAAGCCTCGACCAGTCTCTTACAAATATCAGAAACCAGTCGATGGGCTTCGGGGCCCCAGGGACCCAAAGTTTCGACTGCAAAGGGCGTAAATATGAAACTCTCAAAGAGAGTCGCATACTTTCAAGTACAAGACATAATAGACCACCGTATTTAGTAGACATCAACATACCTAAAATATTGGCCAGGATCTGGGGTCCTATCAGGTTTCCCTTCGTACAGCACTGACGTCAGTCCAGCTAGAAGCGGTCCGTAGCATATGTACGAGTGGCCCACAACCCAGCCGAGGTCGGAGGCCGTCCACCAAACACCTTTTCTCAAACCGTATATCGCGTGCATGGACCAACAGAGAGTGGCCGCGTGGCCACAAGGACGCTGAATGCCTTTAGGATTGCTCGTTGTGCCTGATGTAAGTAAGTAATACTTAATAAAAAGCAGCAGCAAAAAAATCAAAGTACAACTTTTACAAGTATATTGTTATTATAAGTTAAGCTTGTTGGCAGATCAAGAAGAATTATAACTGAACGTCAACGGGCGGGCGATGTCATAATGGTTGCAGGTGGTATGCAGGTGGTAAACTAAGAAAGAATCACATCAAATCAAGCGGTTTTTCAAGCGGTTAGGTAAGAATCGTAAGAAACAACAGTAACGAATTTTAAAATATCTAAAACGGCAAATTTCACGCGATTTCCTTTTTATTTTGGCTTGACGTTTCGACATGAGTTGAGCGACATGAGCAAACATGAGTTTGCTTGAGACTACGGCCGATGTAACTCGGTCGAAACGTCAAGCAAAAATGAAAAGGTAATCGCGTTAAATTTCCTGCTTCAGATATTTTATAATGCAACGCAAAGTTGAAAAGTTTATAGTAACACATTTTGTTTGTCGTGATTATTTATCAGTTTCGCGTCTATTGTAACATTTGCAACAATAATTCCCGATTTCACCAAAGTGTCCTAACACTTAGCGAACCCCTAAAAAGGATAGGGGTGCGATAACGATGAAAAATCATGAACGATGAAAAATTGTCATTAGCGTATCTCTATTTTTTAGGGGTACCTACGTTTGGGTCTTTCTTCATACTTTTGAAGAATCGAGGTCAACGAGAAATAGTCTGTAGGTTTGGATGTCAGTATTAAAATACACTTTGGGAAATCATAATCTCTCGTTTAGTTAGATAATTCAATTTTAGATCGCAGGTTGTAGATCTTGGCATTGGACACTAATTACAATTGGATACCATATGATCGCTATCCATATCGAACAAAAAAATCTTTACATAACACATGGTACACGTAATGTGATTTTAATAAGGGTCCACTATATTCAGTCAGTATACGAAACCATGTAAATGGTACACGCAGTTTATCTTGCAGTTACAGTTACAGCAAAATATAATTCTATAATGGTTACATGTTACGTTAGGCGTCAGCTCAAATAAACAGTCTATTCATATTGATGGCATAGTGATACCTTATTAAGTTGACTGACATACTGATGATCTGAATAACTGGATTATACTGGAAGATGGATTTAAAGATCATATTGATCATTAATAGCCGTTGGTACTGATCGTTAATCTAAGGTCAGTCAAGATCACGGGTTGAACTGAGACCAAAATGAAAAAGCGAGCTTCGTCTATGAAAATAAGAATAAGATTGCGCATGTGCGGATGTTTTCAATGTTTAAATTAAATATGACGCATATTTACCGGAAGTGTACAATATGTAAAGTGGTTCGTTCGCTTCTACTGACACGCACGGCGACGGTTCCGCTTCGACGGCCTCTTCCCAGGAAATATCTCTGCCTGCTTCCAAAGTGCATTCTAGCACTCGTCGTCGTTGGTAGATGATGCATTTGAGAGGTTGATGAGAACTCTGGCACAGAGCCTCGTCTAGGATCTCTTTATATCTAGGTAAAAAGAACAACAAACGAATTGGAAATAATATGATAGTTAAAGTCATTGCTCTTTAGGATATATCTATTTGTGTGAGTTGTACTGGGAGTCACTGGCAGAAATAAAGATGTAAATTTAGACAGTTCCGTATAATTTTATTGTCCCAACTGAACCCCAATTTAGGTCCCGTTCGTTCCGATCTGGCAATGCGCAGTAACTGCCGTCGACGGTCGCATACATCACGCTTCCACACAAAACCGCTGATTCGTCTTTTCTAACACACTTACAATGTCCCTACAGCTCCCACGCCGAGGCTAATAGGGACTCAAAACGAATATACATTGATGAAAGCCACTGTGGTACTCCATGCCAGATAATGAAAGGGTCTCTGGCGAAAAAGCCTGTGGCGGTATAACGAGACAGCACTATGCTCACCAGAGTAAAATAGCCTGTACAGGATATTATGAAACTTTTTCTCGGGATTTTCCTGTTCTAAATAAACAGGTTTTTATGCATCAGACAGCAATCTTAAATAGACTCCTAGACCATCATCAATCATTTATTTGTAATAAAGCAGAAAAAATATACGTAATTAATTTTTAGAATAACCAGAAAGGCATTTTCTTTAATCAGATAGGATTAATACAAGGAGAAAGAGATATTCTAGACTCATCAATGAACGTCAATAAAGATATTTTTTAGAATGAATGCGGCTGTCGGATTTAATCTTCCAAGGATTTAATGAAGTATTGGGTACGTTAACTTCCAGTCAATGGAAATTAGGCGATTAGATCTCTGGTCTGTGAGGCTAACAAAACTGTGATGTGAGCAACGAACTCTAAACAAACTAGCAACCTATTATATTACTATATCTAGTTTCACTTTGTCATTTAAAACCTTCGTTAAAAAGAGTCACGGTATATTTTAATTCCGCTCTGTTCACATCGAATAGGAAATAGAGTGACGTTATACACTTAGATATATTTATTAATAACAAAAAAGTACATACATATGTTAACATTTACAAACTTAAAACTACACATTATCTTAATCAATAAACTTCCTCAAAGTTGCCGCTTAGAAAGCTGTCATTGCTTAGATATACCTATGTATTTAGGGTTCTCAAATGTTTAATTTAGTTACAGATTTGTCCGGTCAATATTTTATATGTACCTCCGACCGACTGTCTAGCGCGGCACAAGAAATTTTTTTTTCGAACTAATTATCACTGATATATGTTTAACTTATGTCGACTTCGCACGAAGAGTTTCTTTCCATTTCTTCTCGACGAAGGATCTCTTCGAACGGATGGTAGGTTTCATTTTCTAAAATAAATTGTAATACGTTTGCTTCATCAAAAATAATAATCTAAATTTACAATTTACCAACTCACCTAACTATTTTGTTCGGCTCCACTCCACAACTAGCCGCAATTATCACTGTTGGCTCAGCATGTTCGATTCTTGTTCTAAGTTCTCTCGCTGCAAAACCTGTTAAATACCCCAAAATATAGGTAATGTGTAGAACGACTACAAAAAATATGTGACGTAGGAGTATAGAGCCGAGTGTATAAGTATACCCATCAGTTGGAGTCAAAAATGAGCAAATATTTTATTGAAGCAAAGCTTCTATAGCATCGGCCGCAATCAAAGAATACGTATGAAAAAGGCCGACTCCCGCTTCGTGCGTAACCGGAATGGTCTACTCGGTCGGATACGTAGGGTTGTTGCATTGGGTTTGAGAGGCGGACAACATCTTGTTTAGTTATACATAATAATAAAAACCATTAATAAGATTTCATGCTTATTAAATTGAATTTCTTGTAGTTATGTTGAAGAATGATAACTCTGGATTCGAATAACTAAAATTATTTTGGCATCTACGGGCATTATAATACGTTCGTTTATGCGATTTAGAGATTTTTGTATTTGCTACGTTGTGAAGAACGATTAAAGACAAACGGAAGCGGTCACAAGTTTGCGTCGCGTGCGACCCCCACTGGCGCTACAATAATTACCCACCCATATTCACCCAAAATATTGCCGTCGAGTGTAGAGCGCGCACACATATAAACCGCATACGCTAGCTTTCTATGAAGATATCGTACTGTTATGTGTATACTGGGCCGTAATGGAGTAAACCAAGATAAAACGTCACTGTCACCGTTAACCGACCCCTCCATAAGCGTCTACACTACTGTCTCGAACACACACAGTTCTGCGCGCGCTATCATGTACAGTTCCTTCGAGAATTACTTTCACGGAAACAGATTAATTAGTTACTAGCTTAAACAGATGGTCATTAGTACAGAGACAAACTGTCCCACATTAAAATTGGCAACGCAACTGGCAACCAGTTTACATTTAAATCTAACTAGACGGCAGCATACTTTTAATGCAATTGATACTGGCCACAACTATTAATTTTTTTGTCCTCTTCGAAGTATGCGTAGAAGCTTCGCTTTTATTTGGCCCACCCTGATATCAACTTTAGTATTTTATTAGAGACGAATAAAATTTGCTCATTTTAAATTTTTTTATTTTACGTGTAAGCGTAAAATATTTGCTCATTTCAGACCTATGTACTATATTTTATATACTAATATGTGTCGGTAGGTATACCTATACCATTAGACCTTTCCCAAATGAGAGAGCTGGGTCAAATTTCACTATGCGAATGAAGCACGGATCGAAAGAGATATTATACCCATCCATTGATAATAATAATCATTATTAAATACCACTGATATAAATAAAAGAAGAAACGCGACACGGTAGAAAATTGTGAATTGAACAGATGAATCAGGTAAAATTCAGATATAATATTTAGTTCTCCAGTCCTTAATCAAGAAGTTCAATATTAACGGAATATAGTTCAAGTGGGTAAATCTATTTAACAATACAAACCTCCAAATACAACAGAATGTATAGCGCCAACGCGATTGGTAGCCAACATTGCGATAACTGCTTCAGGTATTAAAGGCATGTAGATGAGCACTCGGGAGCCTCGTGTGACACCTAACGATGATAGCTTACCAGCAATACGAGCCACCTACGCATTACACAGAAGCAGATATTAACTGGATAACATTTTTTAAAATTAAAACGCTGTCACCTTGTAGATTGTGATAAATTCCCAAATTTTTAGCTATTTTCTGCGCGAACTCCAAAAACCACTGATCGACACGTGTTTCGCCTCTCAACGAAACATCCTCAGGATATACCAGAGATCAGGTTCGGTCAACCAGCACCGAATTCGAAAGGGCGAAACACGTGTCGATTGGTGGTTTTTGGAGTTTGAGTGTAAAATTGCTGAAAATTTAGGAATTTATCACATGAAATGGATTTCCCCAAGGTAACACCTGAGTTTATACCATACCTTATAGATTACTAATATCTTATAATTTATCGATTTAATTTATCTATGATTTAACAATATTATATCTGCGTTTAATAAATAACATAAAAATACGATGGATAATAATAAATTCCTCAAAATATTTGTTCTACTGATAAGAACATGCCTCTTCTAAAAACAAGGTGCGAGGATTGCAGTGTAGATGAAGGCTGTACCTATAGTAACCATCTTACTGTTTTCGGCCACGCATAAAGCCTTTAACCGTTTTTTAGTATCACAAAAGAAATTTTCAAAATCCTGACCAAAATCGATGCAATTCGGTCAAAAGTGTATTTTTTTAACTGGGACAGCTTAGGGAAATCCGAATCGATAACAAACACAAGGGAAGTCTTAGAAACAATTCCCATACTTATTACTTGCAGACAGCATGCGAAATCCAATATCGCGCGATATCTGCTGTCAAAACGAGAATTAGTGTAATGTAATTTGTATAGTGGCGCTAAATCAACCGCGAAAAGTGCATTTTACGGTCATACATCGTCGTACATAATATCAATTTTTTATTACAATTAGTCACCGGTGGCGTAGTGATCGCGTGGCTGTCGCTGTCTGCAAATTTTTGGGTAATAACCCCGCGGCTTTTACCACAGGGGGAAATGTAGCCCCATTCTTCCGGCTACAGATAATATTATACGGCATTCGCTATAAATATTCAAAATTTAATGTGTCACTAAATTGTTTAAGATATTAATTTTGTAATTTTTATATGAACATTTTTGGGTTAGGTCAGGTTAGTATTTTTACCACAATGATCAGAATCCTCTCTATTAAGATCGCTTATATAAACTTACTAACATTTACATATACATATAAACTTTCGCAATTTGCCCCCTTACCAGAATATTATTTACTTCTTTTCCTATCTCCCTACACTTTCTTGATCCTCTCTTACAAAGAAGTAAACTATAGCACTTCCCTCTTAGAGGCAGTTTAGATTGGAGATGTTACTGGAAGATTTTTTTTCTACTAACTTGATCTCTCATTTGCGTGTATGTGAGTTTGCGGACAGTGTCAGTCAAGGGCGAGTCGTGTATCAGTGCTACGTTGTCGCCACGTCCGGCTAAGACGTGACGGTCCACCGCATTGTGGCAAACTGACATCTCGCCACCTACCCACCTGAAATCCAAAAATGTCTAAATAACGAAAATGTGAAAATCTTTTATATGTCGTCACAGGCGAAATACCACAAAGTATTAATACCCGCTGTAGTTAATTGGTATATTACATTATATGCGATTCAGGATTATTTAAACTCTAAAATTAATAGCTTCTACTCTAAAATTATCTAAACCACAATTACAGAATAATAGTAGAAAGAATGAATAATAGAAAAAATAGAATGTAGTGGAAAAAATTTATTATTAATTTCTCATTATTTTTACCGATTTTAAGTACTTATAAATGCATTTTTCATCAATCATCAGTTACAGATGTGTTATACATATTATATCTACCGTCCGAACCGACCCACCCAGTGACTTTTTTTGAACCGTATGCTTATTACGTAACTTGCAATCAGCATGTGACAGTCTATACCGCGCGATATCTGCTGTCAAAACGAGAATTTGTGTAATGTAATTTGTACAATGGCGCTAAATCTATCGCGAAAAGTGCATTTTACGGTCATACAATAATAAATACGCAATCGCCATACAAGATACCAATTTTTTATTACAATTAGACACCGTTCGCGCATTGATCGCGTGGCTGTCGCTGTCTGCAAATTTTTAGGTAATAACCCCGCGGGAAAGGACTTGTCTAATGAAGAAAATGGATAAAGTGTGAGCTGAGCTCACACACAAGTGTTCCCTAAGATTTTATGTAAAACGGAAAATAAGGGGCTACAAGACCAAAAAAGCAAGATCTATTCATTAGTCGTATGACAATTGTAGTTATGTCAGAAATTAAATTATTAAATATAATTAAATATCGAATTCGGTCATCAAATTTTTTCGATAGAATTCTTTACCGAAGTAGATTCCGTTTTTACTAACTTTGGTTTAGTACTTCGAAATGGGAATGGTTTATGTATAAGTTTTTTCTTATTGAAACATAATGACCATTGGAATAACCTTGTAAAACAAAATATTGTTTAGTTTATTCGCTTTTATTTTCTAGCAATTTTTAATTTGACGTTGCTTAATTCGCGGCCTCTAATGCTTTCTCTCTTTTTCACGTACGAGTGTAAATACTATCAATGTCACGTCCTTTGCCGTTGATGCAGGTTAATTTAATTTCTGGAGATCTATGTATAAGTTCTAAAGCCTTCGTTATTTACCTGCAAGAGTCCGCCTATGCAGACTTTCGGTGTGTTTGGCGACCTCTGGATCTCAATATCTAAGAAAACTGAGAGTTCAATATTTGGCTACATACAACTGCCACTAAATGTGGAAACATGATTGGATAAAAAGATCGGGTAAAAAAATTACAGAAACAACCTGTTTTGCACAAAGATTTAGTTGCATCTCTGAAATTCTACAGAATTTGGAAATGATTTTTACTAAAATGGTTAGGTAATTATAATATCTCTAATCGCTAAATTCAGTTTTTTAATTGGTAATGCAGTTTTCTTGGTTTTCTTGCAATTACAATTATGTGCCAAAACGAATGCTGAGATTTCTCCGAGCTAAAATATGATCAAACCGCAACTGTGATCTGCCTTAATGCTATTCGCATAGGTCGCGGGGGTAATACACGAATTCGGTTGCACAGGACTGCATAGTCGGACTCCAGAGACAATTCATTCCCTAAAAATTTAAGTATTGTGAGAAGAAATAAGTGGTCGGAGGAAAGGCGAGTAGTTAAATTAATTTCCAGTACCTATTTTGCCCTTTCTTAAATGATATTAATATTTTAAAATTTTAACCAATGACAAATGTATTGGGTAATAAAATGTATTGCTTTGCGAAATTTCAATTTTTTTCGTTACATAGTTCCTGATAAAATCTATTGCAACAGCCAGACAGATAAATAGACGCATGGGTTATCTTGTATGGGTTCCGTTTCTCCTCTTACAATACGGAACCCTAAAAATTACATTTTTTCATTTACTATTTTATAATATTATAATCTGTGTAACCGATTGTCTTTTCTGTTTTCCTGTATGTTACTATAGTACTAATAAAGTAGTTAGAAAAGATTTCTTTTTGTAATGATGAATTCATATCTTTATTTTTATTTCTTACTAGCAAACCCGGCCCGTTTCACTGGGCGTTAGTCGAAGTTAAAATAAGTTAAACAGTTTTTATAATTATTTTGTTACTGCAAAAAAAACAAAAAAAAAAATTCTACTGATCCGATCGCTACCAAACTTTACAGGAACACCCGCTAGGCCAATCTGAAGATTCCCTGAAAATTTCATCGAAATCGGTCCAGCCGTTTCGGAGTCCATAAGGAACATACATACATACATACATCGCCTTTTATATATATAGATAGATAGATACCAATTTTTTCCTTCAAAATATAAAAGCCCACTAACTGCGTGTCGGATCACACACGATTACGGGTTCCGTAGTCGGAATGTACAATATTCATTTAATCGGCAGTAAGAATAAGTTTGTATTTCATAGCGTTTCTCAAAGACACCGTGAAAAACAAATTTGTTTCTGCGGTTGCTGAGCGTGTAACCAAAAATATCCCATATCTCAAAAACTAGACAATACGTGTTATTCATACTAATTTCCGTTGAAAGTGCTTTTTAAGTTCTACTTAAATTTTATTTAGAATTCTCCACCCCGTACTTGTAAGTTAGTAGAGAGTAGAGACGCACTTTTCAGACTAGAATTGCACATCTCAGCAACCATCGACTTAAAAAGTTACTTTGAAACCTTAAGGGTGGCTTGCACCAATTGGTGTAACCGAGATGTCAAATCCTTAAATCGAGTTTAATAGTTGGTGAGAGCCATCCTCATTGTATCATTTATGAATAACATCTGTCTAAATCTATCACAAATAGGTACACATTCACTATGAACACATGCACAACCATGTAATAACACATGCACTCACATACACATACAGACTCACCGACGCACTTAAGCATGGACTATATTAAAACGAGCATGTATTATCCCAGAAAGTGAATGTTTAGCAGTTTAAAAAACCTTTGAATTTTCTGGGTAATAGACTCGACAAAGTCAATGACTGTTAGTCATTGGACAAAGTCAGCAAATTGAAGTTTCTATTGGTGTCTTTGTCATTTCTAAATTCAAAATTGAAAGATAAACGTACGGGATACCAATCGGTGATCTTCGTATTCAGATCTAACACGAATGACGAGAATCGAAGAGCGACATGTGCCCTAAGAACAGTAAATAAAAATTAACCGCAATTTATGGATGCGTAGTCAAACTTGGAACCCTTATGATTTGGTCTTAGGTCGCGAATAAAAATTTTTAAATCACTTTTCATAATTTGTGGTAATTATTTTAAGTTAATTCGATGGAATAGACAAATAATAAGAAAAATTTACTAGATGGTCGGAATGCCGATAGCCAACTGAGATATTTCAAACAAACACAAATAACCAACCAATATTTCAAAACAAATTAACGTTGGCAAATTAATGCAAGATTGCAGTTTGATTATTTGGGACGAGGCTTCTATGTCTCATAAAGCCTCCGTGGAAGCATTAGACAGGACAATGCGAGATTTGCGTAATAGAAACTGCCCAATGGGTGGCTGCACCATTTTGTTCTCTGGAGATTTCCGTCAAATTTTGCCTGTTATAGCTAGGGGAACTAGAGCAGATGAAGTCAATGCATCTCTTAAAAGATCGTATCTTTAGCCAGATATAACTAAATGTGAACTCAAAACCAACATGAGAATTTTATCATCCAGCGAAGATAATAGGCAATTTTCTAACGACTTGCTCCAAGTAGGTAATGGTGAATTTCAAGCTGGAAATGTCATGATCAATCTTAAGGATCTTTGTGTTTTGGTGCAAAATATGGAGGAATTGGTTGAAAAAGTATATCCCGATATTAGTAACATAACCACTAAGACACTAAATTGGTTTCAAGAAAGGGCTATACTATCACCCACTAATGAGCAAGTTAATAAAATAAATGATTTAATTATTTCAAAATTTGAAGCATCATCACAAACCTACTACTCAGTTGATACAGTCGTGGAAAGGGAAGAGGCAGTACATTATCCAACTGAATTTTTGAATTCTTTGACGCCTCCCGGAATTCCGCCGCACAAATTAGTATTAAAAGTAGGTTCTCCTATTATATTATTAAGAAATTTAAACCCACCTAAACTGTGCAACGGTACAAGACTTAAAATAGTCCATTTAAAAAACTTTTTGATCGAATCTACCATATTAAGTGGTTGTGGAACTGGTGAAACTGTTTTTATACCAAGAATTCCAATGATACCCTCAGAATTGCCTTTTCAATTCAAACGGGTCCAATTTCCAATTAAATTAGCGTTTGGAATGACTATTAATAAAGCACAAGGTCAAACTTTAAACGTTGCTGGAATTGACTTAACCACTCAATGCTTCTCACACGGACAATTATATGTTGCCCTGTCACGTGTAACGTCTAAACAAATATGTTCGTTTTTACACGTAATCAGGAAGAAGTTATAAATGTTGTATACAAAGAAATATTTTAGATTATTAACTCTGCTCCCCGTGCGAAGCCGGGGCGGGTCGCTAGTAAATAATAATAATAAAAATAACAATATTAATAAAGGCACCCCACACGCTGGGGGCTTTTTTCATCCCTTAATTACATATATGGACCCCTAAATACTTTACATAATTCACTACAGACTATACCATTGTATAGATAGCGGTTTATCGAATACACCTTTTTTTCTTTTGTTTACGCAAGATAAATCAAAGACATACAGATATCAGCCCCCTGGGGGAAAGACTGGGTTACATGTGGGTTTTACCCACCAAAACTCCTGCGGGGGTCGTTCTCAACGCTTTATCGAAGGGCTCCGGGATCTACAGAACGCGCCGGTACCATCGTATACACTTACCTTCCAAATTTCATATATGGCATGCCCATAGATGGCTGTGACATACGGACAGATAAACGATGAGGATGAAATTATAAGGGTTCCGTTTTTTCCATTTGACTACGGAACCCTAATGATGTGCGTAAAGTTAAGAACAATTCATGTTTTTAGTTTTGTTACCTATACGAAATATTCTTTGCCTCAAAAAAAAATTTACTACAACAGTTGGTTCTTGTTTTCAAAATAAATAATCCAGTATTTAGATATACCTATCAGTTAAAGTGTAAATAGTTATGAGTGGATTACAAAGGTAGTAAAGTTTTAATTACTTATCTATTTATTATTCATACATCGCTTTTTAGCGACGGTTTTGTTTGTAACGTTGTCGTTGAATAAAAATATAAATTAAGGTGAATAAAGTGGAAACGCCATGTCGCAGAATATTTTTTCATTTATTTTTGGCTTTTGGCTTAAGACGTAACGCCGCAAACAACGCAGCGAGGCCAGGTTTTGGTGTGGTATGTAGCCCAGTGTGACCATTTTCGTCCCTATTACTTCGGTTATTATAAAAATAACGTTATTTTACTGATAATGTTATTTATTAATGACGTATTTTAATATTATTATTTTATAATATCGTAGGCGAAAATGTGTGAGAAGAATGATGAGATTTGAAGAAGCGAAAGAGGTATGTAAGGACCGCAACGCTTGGCGCTCCGTCTTCTCTGATTACCCCGTCGGGGGTACAGCGTGAAGATATATATGTATGTATCTATGTATAATATCGTAAGGACCGCGACGGTTGGCGCTCACTCCTCCCTGACTTCACGCTGTATCCCTGACGGGGCGTCAGGGATACAGCGTGAAGATATGTATGTAGGTTCAATTGTATGCTACTATTCAAGTTGGTTAATATCTAACTAGGCAATAATAAGTAATAATATTATACCTAATGAGTATTAGGTATATATTTCTCGTGAAGATGTGTGTGTGTGTGTGTGTTTATATTATAATACTACGTAGCATATTGTACATTGTACAGATACGTCTCTGTTCAGTTTCATAGTAGTATAAGAATTTGCCTGCTGCTTACGTTACTTTGTATGCAACCTTGCCCAAAAATCAAAATAATAATTTAACACTCACTATTGGCAAGACTTGTAGAGGTTTTATGTTCCAAGCAGTTTTTATTTTGATTTATTAGAGATATGGATTTTTAAGTATATCTATGTGTGAAACGTGATTCCATCCTGCTTTATATTTTTCGACAGACTGCTCAATTATGGACTGCTAACTGATTAATTAAATATAAAAATGCGTGGCGTAGTTTTATTACATGTGTGCGTGTTTCTTTGTATGTGTCTACATGGTGAGGCGCAGTTTTACCGGCCTCACTGTGTCGTTCGCGGTGGCGTGGTCTTTCTTTTTTGTTTGGTCTGAGTGAACGATATAAAACGACTTTCATAAAATAATGGCGTTTCGCTAAATACCTAAGCACATCATTAACTTCCAATTCTAAAATTGTACGACGACACATCAAGGATTGGCATATTCTTTATTTTTCTGTCAGCAGCTTTGAAGACTTACCATTTAGTGAATGGAGGATTACTGTTATCGAGAACATGATCCCAGGGTTTTGTCCACTCCAGTTCTCGAGCAACCTCCGCCCAGAAGCCGTCCGGATCTTCCAGGGATCGTTGATAAGCTTCTTTAAACTCTTCTGTTACGCCAGTCTCGCCTTAAAATTGAACAAAAATAATGAGTGGGTCGATCAATTGCTTTGCGTCACACTGATGTCCTTGAATTCCCGAGAAAAATTATTCGAAAAAGTTAGTTAGATACGTATCGATTTGGTACATAAATTATATTACATATATATTTATCATAAAGCTAATATCTATCCTATCAATATACAATATTTCGTTATTTTTTCTTAATTTAGTGATTGTTTAGAGAGATAAAACATTTTCAATCGTCCAAGGAAATTTACTATTCCTAGGTATTACTTAATTAAATTCATAAAAGTACGTGGCTCAGCACGGATTATAAGTATATAAATTATTATTTATCCTTTTTAGTTACTGTTACAATAAATCAAAAGAAATGTTATAGATAAAGAAACTATGACAAATACCTAAAATAAAAAGTATGTGTGTACTCCATGTAACCTCTTTGTTATACTAATATACACACGTAAGAAGATATACTTCTTTGACGGTTTTAAAGCAAAACTGGCCACAAATTAAAAAAAAACTCTCCACATATAACAATATAAAACTGGCCGCTTGAAATTAATGAAATAAAAAAAAAGTGTGCGATCGGGTGACCTCGTCAGGAACGAAGTTCCTTAGCTGCAATTTCAATACCTCAAAACTTAATTGCATTAATAAGACAATAAAACTCACGTATGATTTAAAAGAAAAAAAAAACCTAGCGCCACGCGACGTGCGGGTCCTGCCTCACGCAACGCTTTTTCCTTACGTCACGATTTCTACCAACTCAAACCTCCCGCAAGCCGCGTTTCGTTCCAATTATGTGTTACATCCAAAAAATACACTGATCTATTTTTACAAACGCGCCAAAAGAAGTATAACTTCGTAAATAGTTGATTAGCCTATTTTTTATATATATTATTTGATCAAAGTATTCATGTAAAAACCGACCAGAAGCGTGTCGGACACGTCACATTCGAACCAATGCTCTAAATTAAAAAAGTAAAAATAAAAATAAAAAAACCCCTGACGCAAAAAGAACTTTCACTGCTTCTTTATTTTTAGTACATATGCCTAAAGGCTACTATCACTTTTTATGGGAAAAATAAGCGCTTTTAAATTGCTTACAAAACAAATCGTTCACGAGAATTTATAACCAAAAATAGTTTTGACTTTTTTTATATATAAGAAAAAAATAATATGTATCGATTGGGTTTTTAAGTTTATGAGATAAGTTATAACATACATAGTAGTAGTAATATATCCAAGCGCCGCTCGTCGCGTCGGGGTACTGCTAAGTTTTCCTATTTTATCATTTATAGTTGGATTCTGTTTTACTTTATTACAATTCATCATAAACTTAAAGGACCAATAGGTACATATTATTTTTTTTTCTTACAAGAAGGTTTTTTTTCAGTCAAGGCCTCCGGGGTTTTTTAAATTTTTAATTAAAGTTTTATTTCACGCTTTTTGAACACGTTACGATCGACACTATGTCCCCACACCCACACAAATACTTTACGGAACGATACAGAGTTGGGTAAATGGTATTCTGTTGATTTCAAACGATGCTGCAGCATAAGGTCAAGATTACCATGTTATTGTAATATCATTGAAGTCAGAGGATACTTTTTGAATCAATCAGACCAGTAGAAGTTGTTCATATTCATTCAACAACTAGAAAAGAACTAGTAATCTTCAAACGACAGAACGGATTTTCTTAAATCATACCATATTTAAGAACACTCTTGATCAAGTCAATTTTCAAACAAATTAAAACTAAATCAAAATCAGTTCATCCGTTTAGGAACTACGATGCCACAGACACACAGATACACAGATACGTTAAACTTCTAACACCCCTCTTTGCATCGGGGGTTACAAAATAGGCCTTATAAATAATCAATATTTAATTTCATGTGACGAATTCCTAAAATCTTTAGCTATTTACCGCCCAAACTCCAAAAACCACTAATCGACACGTGTCTCGATGAAGCATCCTCAGGATATTCCAGAGATCAGCCATGCAATTCTGTAAAAACTCGAATCACCCAAAGCGAGACTCACTCGACAATTCACCCCACTTCGCATTCGAACTCACTTGACCTTCAAATGGAATTCTCTCAACCAAACATTCTAGGAGCGAAGTGAAGTGATCTTAGATGCGAGCTGGTCGGGGATTGCTTTAAGAGTAAACATCTCAGTCGATATTTCGTCTTAGAGTATTTTAACTTCTTCTGAGATAATTACGTTAAATAAAACTCGTTTATTTAGATTGAATTGTTATATTTAGCGAAACCATAAAATTCATTTACGTTAGTACAACTCGCCGCCGCCACTCATCGAGGCGGCGCTAGTATCTCTGTCGACTATAGAGAATACCAAATCACAGTTGACAATCTCACCGCGGATTCAGAAGTGAATTTGACTAATTTGCGTTAGAGAATCGCACTACAGATTCGATCAACTAACCTGTACCGCATCTGTATACAGCTGATCGAGTCTGATCTTATATATACAGATATATTACGTATATACCGAATATATTGATACCGAACACCGAGTCTGATCTCTGGAATATCCTGAGGATGCGTTGAGAAGCGTAACACGTGTCGCTTGGTGGTTTTTATAGTTTGAGCGGAAAATAGCTAAAAATTTTAGGAATCATCACGTGATATGGATTTACGCATGGCAACATCTGAGTCTATACAATAATAGTTAGTAACTCTGTACCGACTTTCTACTGAGTAGAAGTAGCAGAAGAAGTGTAAATATGACGGAATAAATCGACTGTAAAATAGAGACTGACAGACTGAACAAACAATAGTTTTCATTTCAGCCATTTCGGTTAAGCCTTAAAAACGAACTACCATTTGAATTCTGAACTCGTACTTCTATGCCTATTTCAATCTGAATCGGCAGATTTTTTTAAATTGATCTATTGATCTATTATTAATTATCCAGAAATTTATTTATTTATTAATTGCGACTCATTAATTACTGCCAAGTAGTTTTTTGTTTCTTGACTTATTGATATTGCGATTTCTACGTTGATTAGTTTTTTAAATATTTTTTTATTTTCTAAATTGCAATCTTATCCTATTGTTATGTTAGCGAATTAATTAATTAGCACTTTGTTATTTCTTGTCTTTATTTTATAATTTTTTTTTCGTTCCAAAATCGGGAAATATACAGTTATCTATAAATAGTATTTTTATACTATATGTACGATGGCGATGTATGTATGTACGTTCCTTATGGACTTGGAAACGGAAATGGAAGAAATGGACCGACTTCGATGAAATTTTCAGGGAATCTTCAGATTGGCCTAGCGGGTGATCCTGTAAAGTTTGGTAGCGATCGGATCAGTAGAATTTTTTTTTTGTTTTTTACGCCCAGTGAAACTAACGCCCAGTGAAACGGGCCGGGTTTGCTAGTAGCTTATAGCTGTTCTCGAGATCATTTGGCGTAAACAGCAGAGATGGTTATGTAGTTATTTTTTCACGCACGCACGCATTTATGCAACATGTTACATGGTAACGTGACCATACGGCCCGCTTTCGGGGGGACGGTCCCGCTTTAAGACTGTCTGTCCTGTTGTCCCCAGCCCGAGCAAAAATGACCCGCTTTTGGAAACAGACCAAACGGTAATTAATACATACCGTACGAGTACCCCTATCTACCATATTCAAATCAGGTGTTAAGCTCTATTCCCATTTAAAAACTTAGATCCGACATTTCGAAACTGATTTCTTTCGCTGACAAATGTAAAGTAAATGCGTCTCTCACTGAATTTAGTTCATTAATTCAAATTATATATTATTAATACATATTATGTTCTCATTTTCTCATCTTTAAATAAGCCGCTTTTTACTCAGTTTCGCAAGCGTCCCGTTCTGACAAAAAAGAAATGGTCACTAACCATTTAGTACCTATTTTTTCTACATTACACAAATATACGTTTCAAAAAGTGTAACAAAGTTTTGTCTGTTTGTTCGTTTGTTGTTTGAACTTCCGTTCGAGCAAACTTTCCGTGATGATCCGCGACGTAGACGACGAATATCAGTTCAAGCATTGATGGCTATCACACGGATATACCAAAGAATATGGCGTGGGGGGCTCCTTACTGCAGGCTGTGGAGTCATTATATCGAGGCCACAGAGCCTGTGTAAGGATAGAAGGTGACATGTCGCCCTGGTTCGAAGTCTGTTCTGGTGTCTGACAGAGCTGCGTGATGTCTGCCTGGATGTTCGTGCTGTATTTGGACAGTTGCCTCCAGAGATTGAAAGGTAGTATGAGTTGTATGATATGTGATGAGTTGATGACACAGTGGTAAATTGTATGCTGACGATGCTGTGCTTATAGCACCATCAGAAGCAGAGTTGTAGACACTAGTCACGTGATTGAAAGAAGAATGTGGAGTGTAACGATTGAATATGAATGTGAACAAAACTAAGGTTCTGGTGTTTGAAAGGGAAGCGGTACAGACAAAATGTGAGATTTGTGTAAATGGAAAATGTCTAGAACAACTGAATGAAATTGTGTATCTGGGGAGGGCGTTTTCGAGGGATGGAAGATGTGAGTTGGGAGTTGAGAAAGACGGGTAGCAGCTGGCAATAAAGTAAACGGTGCCCTGTCCGCATTAGTAGGCAATGTGAATATATCTAACACTGCTAAAATGGCCATCCACAATGCGGTGTTGGTGCCAACATTATTGTACGGTAGTGAGGCCTGGATATGCCCGAAATCGAGTGAAATAATGATAAATGCAGTAGAAATGCGATCTCTCAGAAATAAGTGCGGTGTCACTCTTGCGGACAGGATAAAAAATGAAGAGATACGCAATATGACAGAGTTGCACGGCAGTGTTATTGTAAAAATGAAGAAAGGAATGCTTAGATGGTTCGGACACTTAGAAAGAATGAGTGATGAAAGACTGACGAAGAAAATCTACAGAGCGAAAGTGAGAGGTAGAAGAAGCCAATGAAGACCAAGGCTAACTTATGAAGATCAAATAGCCAGAGTGTTAGCTGACACAAATGTCAAAAGCACTCGTATACCTAGGCGAAAATATAAGGTAAGAACCGCGACGCTTGGCGCTCCGTCATCTCTGACTACCCCGTTAGGGATACAGCCGAAAGATATGTATGTATGTATATCAAAAACAGTTTACGACATTTTAGTCTCAACAAGTGAGCCCAGCTTTTAGATATGTGTTGTCAAAGTAAAGTCACGGAAAGGAAGTAAATAGTAATAACAAATCATGTTTTCCTTTACGTATTAAGTACTGGACTGTATTTGTTTTGAGTGTGAGAAATAGGTCGATCCGTTGCCAAAAGTCGGTGAGCAAGAATCTCCAATAACCTTAAGCTCCACGTTATCTCCAACGGGAAACCAGCCTCATAGACTAACTTATTATATTACCAGCCTTCTGATTGTGCACGGCACAATACGGAGATAAGCTCGATGTGATATATACTCTCGCACTCCAAATTGACGACATTTGTTTTAAAATATTTGTAGCGTAAAGCAAGGCGGAACGTCAGAGCTCGCATAAGGCGCGTTGCGTAGAGTAAGCCGTCGTTGACAGACATGTCACTCAAAGTTAATGAAGATATTTCGACTTACCCACCAAACTTTGTTATGGCAAAGATCGGACAAATACCATATCGATGGTAAATAGCTCCTTTACTAATATTTACTTTGACCTAAGAAATACATATCTAAATATATTGTGGAAATCCTTATAAACACTTGAATAATGAAAGTAGTTTTCTTTACGAAAAGACATAAACACAGACTAACGAGAAGATACTACGTATGACATAAAGAATCTTCAAAATTTTGACAGATCGTAACCTGTCACGCGTGGAAAACAGATTTTTTTGCCCAACACTCGGCCGCCGAAAACTCGACGCTTTGGCCAGAGAATATGTTGTACAAAAGAAGGCAGACTCCCATCTTGTGTGTAAACTTGCCTACTCTCAGCCGGATACGTAGCGTTGTTGCGTTGAGTGTGAGATGCGGAAAGCATCTGGTTAAGTTATACATTTAATATATAATAATAAAAACAATGCACACGAATAATTTGTACCATGTTTATTAATAAAAAGTACATACATATGTTAATATTTACAAACTTAAAACTACACATTATCCTAAATAATAAACTTCCTCAAAGTTGCCGCTTAGAAAGCTGTCATTGCTCAAGGTACCTAGCAGACTGGCAGCATTGCCTCTTTGAATAGCCAAACTGATTCGTTGGCGGAAGAAGCTGCCAGCCCGGCGGTCTGCCGAAGCCTCGACCAGTCTCTTACAAATTAAATACGAATACTTATTTTATGTTTGTTAAATTTAATTTCATGTAGTTTTAACTGGATTCGAATAACTAAAATTATTTAGGGTTAAAAGAACATATAATACATTCATTTATGCGATTTATACATTTTTGTATATGCGTCGATGTGAAGAACGAATTAAAGACAAACTGAAACAGTCGTATATTATCGTCGCGTGCGACCCCGACTGGCGCCACAATAATTATCCATATTCACCCTAAATATTCATGTTGTACACGTGCCATGGCGCGTGTGTATTAGCGCGCACACATACAAACCGCGTACAATAGCTTTGTATGAAGACATATCTGTATACTGTGCTTCGGCCGAGTGTGGCTGAATATTTGGTGTTCGGCCCGTTATACGGTTTAACCCGTATTGTGTTTTAAAAATAGTAAAAATGACCAATGTGTAAGAAATCACTTATATTAAAATTAAAATAACAAGAAATTAGAAGAACTGGCAATAATTATTCTCGCGAACAATCGCGACAGGAAGCAGAAAAGGATTGAAGAGTCGAGGAGCGAATCGAAAATAATAGGATTGCTGATCTGGGAGTTTTGGGATGATGGGTGTTCATATACATACAGGGTGTGCTTATAACAGGACGAATCTCTATTGTGGCATCTCTAATAAAAATGTAAATACTTTTTAACCCCGACACAAATGAAGGGTATTTATTACCTTTGTCCATCTGTCTGTGAATGTTTGTGGCATGATACCTTTTGAAATATGAATGCGGTTTTTTTGTTTTAAAGGTGTAGTTTTCGAAAATGTTTTTAGCAATTTTTGATGAGAATTGGTCCAGTTTATTTTTGTGTCGAATGTTTTTGGTTACTATTTCATTTAATTTTTATTTTGATTAATAACCTTGTTGGTTATTGTAGTTAGTTTTAGCAATATTTTAAGTAATATGATTTCCCTTTCCTCGACGAGCGAAAGCAATATTTTTAATTCCTTGGAAACTTGGAAGATCGCTGGTGTGGGACGCCACTTGTGTTGATACATTTGCTGTTTCCCACGTACCGGCGACTTCCAAGTCAGCAGGTGCTGCGGCCAGCACTGCCGAGAATTGGAAGCGGTAAAGTATGCGACTCTCTGAGGGTTTTATATTTACGCCCTTTGCAATCGAAACTTTGAACCCCTGGGGCCCCGAAGCTCATCGACTGGTTACTGATACTTGTAAGCGACTGGTCGAGGCTTCGGGAGAAAGCTGGGCTGGCAGCTTCTTCTGCCAAGTAATCAGTTTCGCTATTCAAAGAGGTAATGCTGCCAGTCTGCTGGGCACCCTAAGCAGTAATAGCTTTCTAAGCGGCAAGATTGAGAAAGTCTATTATTTAAGATAATCTTAAGTTTTAAGTTTGTAAATATTAACGTTAGTATCCTTGATTATTTGCTATACATTTTTTTGTTATTGATAAATGAATGTAAATCAACTGATTAATTTAATTTTATAAAAAATATACGAGCATGGATTTCGGCACTTCGGGTCCCCCAACAGGTCGAAGGGCCTGACTTCTGCACTATGTGCTCTTAGAGTAAACACGAAACTGCATTAGCAATGTTAATGACTATCGATTTTAAGTAAATTAGAATTCAAATTTGAATGCATGTAGGTATTAGTTCTGTAATAAGTTTCTGTAATAAGTTTAAAATAACTCGAGTTCAACCTGTGCTACACGGTGAGAAACCAGCCTAGGAAACAAGCCTCGCCACCAACGTGACCTTATTAGTTTCTAGGTTTCTACTAGGTTTCCAACTACGTAGATAGTGGGTTTTTCCACCAAATTTCGTTTGACATTATATGCATATTTTTCTCTTTCTTCATGGCATGGCGCACAGATTAGCGCATTTGCCAATGTCACGTATTATATTTTAATAAGTAGAATCGTTATCTATAAACTCTGTAAAAGTCCTCCAGTAAAGTAATAGTAAGCTTTACTGAAGTTATAAAGGACTTCTTGGAAGAGCGCGAGAATTTCAGCTATACATGTTTATTTAGATCTACTCTATTATTTTCACTTACACAGAACTTTAAAACACAATATAGAACGTAAAAAATAGAAAATCTAAATAAAATGACAACATCACTTCTCCCGTTCCCGCCAAAAAGTCCTGATAATCCTTCTTCCAAGCGTATGACACGTATGATACAAAGCATATGCAATACGTTATATTTTTTTTTTTAGTATTACTGAAATTGATTCATAACAAAAAAAATACGTACATATCCTAACGATAATATTTACAAACTTAAAACTAAACATTATCTTAAATAATAGACTTCCTCTAAGTTGTCGCTTAGAAAGCTGTAATCATTGCTTAGGGTGCCCAGCAGACTCGCAGCATTACCTCATTAAGTCAGATTATGTTTTACTTTATTTTAAGTTTTAAGTCATAATACCTAGAGCCTACAATCAGTTTGGCTATTCAAAGAGGTAATGCTGCCAGTCTACTGGGCACTCTGAGCAATGACAGCTTTTTCAGCGGCAACTTAGAGGAAGTCTATTATTTAAGATAATGTTAAGTTTTAAGTTTGTAAATATTATCGTTAGGATATGCATGTACTTTTTTGTTACAGACAATCAAAATAATAATTAAGGTTAATTATGCTAAATAGTGTTAGCTATTATCAATATTCTCGATTAATCGTTCTAATTATAATCGTTAAGAAATGGCAACACTGTTTTTTTGAAAGTGTTGCTACTTTCATAATAACATGGTATTTTTGAATGTCAGAAAATAAGTCAGTTGAGAAATTCACGAGTTAGCGAAAGTACGTCTTTCAATTATATCTCCTCATCTTATGTTTCCATCCAAGTCAACATTCAAGAAGACCGAATAGTTTTCATCTCAGAAGTGGGATATATATATATATATATATATGTATAGTTATATAGTATAGTTTTCAATAGGCAAAGATGGTAAACTACCTCTCCTGAAATCTATCTTCTGTTTCGGTTTGCCACATATTATATTTAAATAACGTTAGGGACTAATGTAAGTTGATTTTGACTTAACTATTCAGAAGTTAGTACTACATTAATCTGTTGTTTTATTTACAGTGTATATGCCCTAAATCCATTGTCGAAGCAAAACTTTTGACGTCGTATATCAACGAAGTAAATCTACGTCAGAAATGGCGGAAGCGACTTTGGAAGCTGAGGTTCCCTAATGGTGTGCCAACAAAGGTTGTGCCGATATGTATTTAGAGTATCACCATACGAGACATTTTTCTAGAATTTCATAATTTCACATTCATTATTTACAAAATATTCACGTGATGAAAAATAAACTTAATAAGTATACAAAAATCAATGTTTGTTTGTTTGTTTGGTCGTATTTTATGGGCTGCCATACTGTTCGTCCGATCGCGATGTTTGGTATGGAATTAGCTTGAATCCTGAAGAAGGACATAGGCAATTTTAAAAATAAAAAACGCGGCCGAAGTCGCGGGCTTCAGCTAGTAGGTTATAAAAAAATTTTTTCGAAATATTTGTATGGATCCCATTTAAATTTTAAATTATTAGTAAATATAGAAATATTTCGCATTGAAACGAAAGCACGATTTAGCTAGAAACATTAAAAATTTGATCATTAAAAAATCTTCATAAGTATTGGGTCCTTACATATGAAATTGGCGTTTTGTACGGGAGGAATATAAAGTCAATTTTTTTTTGTAAAATATATTTAATTAATCAAAGTATGCACCGTTGTTATCTATGCACTTTTGCCATCTCATAGGTAGTTCATTGATCCCTTTACTAAAAAAACCATGGGGGCGAGAATCAATAAACACTTTGAAGGCGGTTTGGACTGCCGCATCGGAGTTGAATTTTTTTCCTTGTAAGAAGTTGTCCAAATTCCGGAAAAAATGGTAATCTGTTGGAGCAAGGTCCGGGGAGTATGGTGGATGTCGCAGACATTCCAATAGTAGCTCATCTAACTTAGTGGTTGTTTGTTGTGCAGTGTGTGGTCTTGCGTTGTCGTGAAGCAGCAGTGGCCTAGAGCGATTGACCAATCTCGGTTGTTTAGCAGCTAGTTCTTCCTTCATGGTTTGCAGTTGCTGACAATAGATATCTGTCGTAATCGTTTGGCCAGATTTTAGAAAGCTGTAGTGAACGACACCGGCGCTAGTCCACCAAACACTCACAAGTAACTTTTTCTGAGTCAATTTTTGTTTAGGGCAGGATTTGGCTGGGTCTTCAGGGTTCAGCTATTGCGACGAGCGCTTCTGATTATCGTACAGTATCCACTTTTCATCACAAGTAATGATTCGATTTAAAATCCCTTCATTATTGTGTCGGTTGAGCAAAGTAACACAGCAGTCGACGCGTGTTTGCAAGTTCGATTCACTCAATTCATGAGGTACCCATCGTTTAAGTTTTTTTACTTTCCCTATTTGCTTCAAGTGGATTAATACAGTTTTGTCACTTACCCTGAAGCCTGCAGCTATCTCTGAAGTGCTTTGTGATGGATCTGCTTCCACAATAGCCTTTAATTCTTCATTTTCCACTTTGGTCTCCGGCCGTTCACGGGGTTGGTTCTGAAGGTCCAAATTTCCAGAACGAAAACGTTGAAACCAAAAACGTACCGTGCTTTCTTTTGCGACATCAGCGCCGTACACATCATTAATCCTTCGAGCTGTTTCTGTAGCACTGGTGCCACGGTAGAACTCGTACTCGTAAATATACCGATATTTCATGTTTTCCATTGTGCGGTAATAAGCGACGCCAAAAAAAAAAAAATAAGGAAAAAAACAAATGAATGACTGTTTTTAAAACTCAAATGTACCAGCTAAATGAATTTGTAAATTTGAATTTGGAATTCTTAACCAAAGAGGAGATATTTCAGATCAAAGTGATCAGTACGACAAAACGCTAATTTCATATGTAAGGACCCAATATATTCAATCAACGAAGGCATTTCTCATCTAATAAAAGTATTCTGTAAACCATTTATGATTTTTCTAAACTGTAAATAAAATAGTCTGTTTTTATTAGTCTTTGTTCGTGTATTTCGTAGTCATACACAAAAGTAAACTTTTGAATATTCGTGAAAGATATTTTAACCGCTACAATTAAACTGATTTTAATATAAAACTCATAAAAAAGTTTTAAAAAATCGTATATAGCTTAGAGTAGTTAGACAATTGGCAAACGCTATGTACTTTGAATTGATTGAATAGAAAGTTAATAACGTAAATTAATAAGTTAATAACGTAAATTCGTTACGCTAAATAACGTGGTATTTGTCATTCTATTCTATTACTAGCGTTTGCTATTGAGCCACTTGTCTAGGCCCCTAGTTAAGATAACGAAAATGCAAAAATTCTATAATACCTCACTACTTCATTGACTCAATTGAAAGATCAAATTAGTTGTAATTAAATGCTTACTGAATCCACCTTCAAAATTATATGGAACTATTTTAAATTAGATAAATAAAAAGACTTTAATTTTTAAAATTTATACAAAAAAATAGTACTTAATAATATGTAAAAGTAGAACTACCAACTACTAATAAATTTTTTATTTCGAAATGTAGCTTTAAAAACTTACCGTGTAATAACAAACAATAGTAATTGCTTAGGCTGTAATATAATATAAGTAATACAAAAATATTCATTATTATTGTGAATACACCAAATAAATCGTTGAAATTTCATAAATAGAACTTTTTTCAACAGTGCCTTAAAATTACATATACTTATTTAAGGATTACCAAATAAATCGTTGAAATTGCATAAATAGAACTTTTTTCAACAGTGCCTTAAAATTACATATACTTGTTTAAGGATTATAAGAAATGTCTTAATAAAAGAAATGTCTCTTAATACGAATTTTTTTTTTTTTTCAAATCGTATTTTATACTGAGCTTATTATTATTTTCTTTCATTTGTACCATCACCATTTAATATTTATAATAACTTTAATAAAATTACAATTCAAATTTTTCAATTTACCGTAACTTTCAATGTTAGCCAGAGACGCATATCCTGTCTTCTTCAATTCACTTATTGAAGATTCAAAGGTTTTTTCTAATTTAGAATTATGGACCACCTCTTTATTCCGATACATTATTACTTTTTGGTTCACAATAAATTAACCCAAGTACACAGTTCGGAAATTCTAAATTCAGATAATTGTCACTCGTCGATCCCGTAAAAAATACGGGAAGAGACTGATTCTGAAATGGTATTACATTCTGTATATTTATATTCTTGAAGTAGACCTATAACCTCATTGAATTATTAAACGAGCAAGTAGGTAGGTACTATGTGGAAACCGACGTAGTGAATTTTAACTATAATTTGTTTAGCCGCAGTCCTGAAAATTGTATTTAGAGGAATGTCGGAAAATAGTTATATCTTAGCAAATTTTTTTTCGTTTATTTTATTTATTTATTTTTAAAATATTGAGCATGCACTAAAGATTGTTTTATTAGTTATTTTGATTATAAGTTTGATTATTATTTCGATTATTATTTTGATTATTATTTTGATTGTTATTTTGATTATTATTTAGATTATTATTATGATTTTTATTTTTGATTTCATAAATTATTGTCATTTTTATTTAGGGTGAGTGGGGGGAAGATGAAAAACGGGGTAACACAAAAAGGCATCAATAAAGACAGATTTTGTGTAATTTATTCAATGCAGGCAACATTCATAAGACCGCCATTTTGTTACGTCCCACACCTCAGTCGGCACTTGTCGTTTTGAGGGATCGGTTGTGTGTTATAAGGGAATATCTACGCTGTAAATTTTACGCGAGCAAGTCGGGTGTTTTAATCTTACCCCGTGTCGTGTAACTTAATTTACGAGGTAGGTACGAGTTTTTTATTTGTATACATACTTATTATTTTTAATTGGTAGTTATGTTGCTATGCCTAAATATTGCTACTTTTTGTATTTTAGGATTTATTGTAACATTCCGTCTTTACCCGTCAATATTTGACGGGGTAAGATAAACATATAAAAGTTTCCATCTTGCCCCGTTTTCAAAAGTCATACTAATGGTCTCATGTTCTCAAATGTTTTGTTTTGTTACGGCCATTATATAAATTGTCAGCGGCACAATTTCAGCTAATATTATCTAAAGGTATTTATTTTTAACCGACTTCAAAAAAAGAAGGAGGTTCTTAATTCGTCTGTATGTTGTTTTTTTTTTTTGTATGTTTGTTACCTCATAACTCGGTGCCAAATCAATGTGCAACAACATAAAGTCTATATTAGTTTGGTGGGCTTGGCACCGACTTCAGTAACTGTCAGATTCAACTATATAGGTATGTGTATCCTATTTATAAAGTTATTTTAATTGTACTTGAGTTTTGATTAGTAAAGAATAGTTGTTTTATACTTTTCAGTTTTTTTTTGAAGGCGGTTTAATTTTTTTTAATAAACATTTTTATTTTTGTATATTATAAGAGAGGCAAAAAGAGCAAGCGGGTCACCTGATGGCTAAGTGATTTCACCGCTGCCCATAGACACAAGAAACAACAGGAGTGTTACTTGTGCGTTGCCTTCTCATAAGGTATAGGAACAGGATTCGTAGGAATGGGAGTAGGAACTTAAAGAAAGAGGAAAGACCACCAGACACTCGCTAGTAAATGCAACATCACAGCTCCTAGAACAATGCAACGTCACATCGGTTTATCTAGCAAACGTCAACATTCGGGTGGCCTTAAGGAAAGGGGAAAAGGAACGAGCATCCGGAACTCTCACTCACCAAACGAAACATGGCAGCCACTAAGAAGCTAACCACTTCACTCTGATTTTCTGTGAGAGGGTAGTATCGCACCGGTCGACCCTGCTCATTTATGTGTTACAGTGAACTGTAGACGTGGATCTACTACCAATTTTTTTTTATTAATGTAGGTATATATATTAAGGCGCCCCAAAAAAAACGATTTTTTTTTCGTCTCCTATAAAAATATGTTACTTTATCATGTTTTATGAGCCTCCTCCAAAAAACAGCTCGAGAAAAAAAATTTTAAAGGGTCGCTCAGAACTTTTGAAAATCGATTTTTGATGATTTCAGAAATTTTCAAAAATTTTGAGCGACCCTTTAAACATTTTTTTTTTCGAATTGTTTTTTGGAGGGGGCTCATGAAACATGATAAACAATATATTTTTATAAGGAACTTGAAAAAAAAAATAGTTTTTTTGGGGCGCCCTAATATATATACATGTATAATGTATATATGTGTATATAGTATGTTATTACGTATCTAGTACCGAATAAATAAAAATTAAATGCATTTTGTCAATTCAGAAACACCATCATGCCACGTAACTACGTCCGAAAATCTCTACGTGCAACCTCCTATACTCATGAAGATGTGGCTAAAGCCGTTGAGAAAGTGAAAAGGAAGGAACTGACATTATACGGCGCGGCTAAATTTTATAAAATACCCATTGCTACTCTTCACAATCGTTTAAATAAAAAAACCGGTGTTAAAAGTGATACACTTGGTCGCCCTCCTGTATTTGATGATGAAACCGAAACGAGATTAGCAAATGGTCTAAAAGTTTTAGAAAAATGGGGTTTCGGTCTATCTAGAAAAGAAGTCATTTTATTAGTGGAACGCTATGTTCGATTGAATAAAATACATACCCCATTTAAAGATAACATTCCAGGACCAGATTGGTTCACAAACTTCCGTAAACGACACAGGCTTTCGCTTAAAAAAGCTCAGTCTCTAGAACATTCAAGAAAAAACAACACTAATCCTTTTATTATAGATGAATACTTCACAATGTTGGAGTCAACGTTAAAGGAATTAAATTTGGAACAACGGCCACATTTAATATGGAACTTGGATGAAACATCAGTGTGTTTAGACCCTTCAAAGACAAAAGTAGTTGGAAAGAAGGGGGCCCCATCTTTTCGAACTACACATGGTACTGGCAGAGAAAATATCACTGTTTTAACGGCTGTTAGTGCGAATGCCAAGAAAATAAGTCCTTTAATTATATTTAAAGGGAAATTTGTGTGGGATTCATGGGTAGCTGAAACTAAGAGCAAATATGATTTTGAGCTGTCTTATGCCGCGAGTCAAAGAGGATGGATGGATACACAAATATTTTATAATTACATAGAAAAAGTGTTTATCCCTGCCCTTGGAAAAGAAAGACCAGTCCTCCTAGTTTACGACGGACATGGCAGTCACGTTGATCTCAATGTAGTCGAATTAGCTATTCGAAACAATATAACGATATTAAAATTACCGCCTCACACATCCCATATCCTACAACCGTTAGACATGGCTGTGTTCAAGTCTTTTAAAAGTAGATGGGACGCTAAATTAGTTGAATGGCAAAGACAAAATACAGGTGTTAAAGTGCCTAAAAGGGTATTTTCTGAGCTTTTTGCTAAAATTTGGAACGATACCAAAGACGAAATAATATTGAACGGCTTTAAAAAAGCAGGAATATACCCTTTTAACTCTAAGGTGGTTCCAATTGATAAATACGACCCAAGAGCATACAAGCGTTGGGAAGAAGCGCAAAAAAACAATCCCCACTCTTCACATCGACAGTCTCAATATCCGTCAGTAAATGATACACAATACTCCCTACCACCACATGTAGATTCACAGTTTTCACACCAAGATTCGCGGTTACATATTTTATCAACGTTAAGCCCAGTATCTTTAAAAGAACTTTGCATTAATGCTATCAATGTGCTGATGAAAACTGACATGTTATTATATTATGAAAATACTTCTTTTGCTATAGAGTTAGAAAGTGTTCATCTGTTGGCGGATGTGTCAAAGAATCACGAATACGCACGAAAATTCGTAGCGTACCACAAAGAAAAATTACCTAAATGTTTGACATCAGATAATGTTGAAATTGAAAATGTATCAACATCCGCAAGTAATTTGCAGAGACAAAATTCAAAAATTAATATAATTTCTAACGAGTTAGTCAGTTTTGAAGAACTACTTCTCGAAACAGTCAAACAAACCCCTCGACTCGACACGAAGATCAAAAGAAGGCGTATAGCGTTAGGAGCGGAAGTAATCACAGAGACTATGAAAAAAAACTTAAATGAAAAATCAACACAAAATATACTTGAGACAACGATAGAAATTCCAAAGAAGAAAACTCCAAAAAAAAGTCAAGTCGCAAAAGAAGAACTGGGAAATATTAAAAAAAGTAGTAAAATAAAAAAAGAACTTAATTTAAAAAAATACCAAATAAAAAAAGAAGACCAACGGGGAAAGAAAACATCTAAAAATATACAGAGAAGAAGGAAACAAGTATTGTATAGCGAGACGGAAAGCTCCGAAAGTGAGATAGAAGCTAAAACTCTTGAATCTGATGATTCTGAGTATAATAATATGGAAGAATTTATTGACAAATGCTTAAAAGAACAAGACGAAGATCAGGAAAATATAAATCCCTGGCCAAATACACCATTGGGGCTAAGTGAAATTACATTTTTTGACGATAAATCTAATGAGTTAAAGAAAGATGATTGGGTTGTAGTACAATTTACTACAAGAAAAAAGAACGTCAAACATTTCGTTGGAACGATTTTGTCATATGAAAACCACATGCCTGTAATAAAATTTGTACGAAAAGTCAAAGAGACGAGGTCGGATACAATTATATCTTTCACCTATCCAGTTGTGGAAGATACAAGCGTCCTAAAACACACGGAAGATATTGTTTGTATTCTTCCACAACCGGAAATTTCTCGTCGCGGCCAAATAAGATTTGAGGTCGATTTAAAAAAATTCAACATTCAATAAGTTGTTTCTTGTTATTTATTTTTGTATTTTGTTTTGTTGATTTTAAAAAATGTTTATGTTTAGTTTTAACAATTGTTTAGAGTATCTTATATTTTATATTACTTTTTTTCCACTTCTGTTTTTGTGTTGGTTTTTACGCGCATAGCTGTAGTAGTTAATTTTTTTCTTATCTTCACCCCCGTGTACCCCGAAGGGGTGGGCAGAGGTGCAATCGCATCCACCACTGGCCGAACAAATTTCTAGGTCCCAATGTAATAGGTAGCCGCCTATTGACATCGCTCAGGACTTCCAAACTCCGGGGTTGTGCTAATAGCACTTAGAAAATTCAGAAAAAGCACAACACCCGACCCGGGAATCGAGGAGTAGTGGACGCCACGAGTGCAGTCAAGTCAGTAGTAGTTAAATCATACTCAATAACTTGATTTCTGTACACATCTACATCATAGTGCAGAAGAATGAAACTTTCTGGAAAATCCACGTCATAGTTGAGTTTTTAAGTTAAGTATTAGGTAGAATAAAGATTTGGTATCAGTATTTTTGCCATAAAGTGCTCTTTATGGCCAATTTGCTGTATTATTGATTTGATTTTAACTTAAAGACTACAGAATATAAAGTTCCTAAATATGCCAAATTTAAGATAAGTTATTTATTGTTTATATATTGTACTAGCTGTGCCTGCGACTTGGCCCGTGCAGAATAATTATTTTTTTAAAGTAAATAATATTTCTAAAATAAAAGTAGCCTAGGTAACTCCCTACTACATCAGCTATCTACCAATTAAAAACCCGTCAAAATTGGTCGAGCCGTTTCAGATATTAGCCGGAACAAACAGACAGACATTAATTGTAAAAAATGTTATTTTGGTACATGTACCGTGTATACATCCATACGCATTTAGTAAGAATCTGTTTTTTAATATTACAAACAGACATTCCCATTTCTTTTATTTGTATAGATTGAAGATAAATAATATTTTTTTAGAAGTTTTTCTGTTTTTAGTTATGGCATTTTTCTAAGATCTTATTAATTGGTTAGCTGTTTAATTCTGAAATATTTAATTTTTTACGTTTTGTGCTACATATTTTGTTGACGAAAATGGTAAAAGGTACATGTACGTAATTGTGTTTAAAAGTATCTTGACATTAACAATAAAAGATTTTATATGAATGATATCTTTCATTTTCTGTATAATCTTATCCAAGTAAAGTGAAAAGTTTGAGAACCTCTAGTTCAATCTTTCCCCGGCGGGGCAAGAATGAAATATAAAAAACAAATAATTTGTGTTATCTGTGTTATTTGAAGGTATTTTGATATTATAGACAGTTCTGAAGTGTCAGGACAATTAAAATTGTAGCCTACTGACCGTCAATATCGTCTGACATCAATTTGAACGATTTTAGAAACTACTTCGATCTTTCCCCACCACCCTTTCATCTTTCCCCCTGTTTTTTTCTTTCGATAAAACCATTGTAATTAACTTTTTTTGGCTTTCGAATAAATATAACAGGGATTTAACGATATGACATAAAAATATGCTCTTTGTACTTTATTCACTATAGATATAACTTTAGCTTAAGTTAATATGTACTGTTCTACAAGGCGTCAAACACAACACTACTCATCTCATCAAAAAACCGTTCGATCTTCCCCCCACTCACCCTAATTATGATATTTGATAAGATTATTTAATGATGTTTTGGATTTTGTTGATGTAATGATTGTTAGTATTGTGCACAAATCTGAGTAACGTATACGGATCCTCACGACACAGGCTGTGCCTAGTGTGGGGGTCGCTGTATTTAATCTACATGAATAGTCTGTTTTTGGTAAATAAATTATTATTATTATAGTTATTTCAACTCAATATCAGTCTTCTTCTTCGAAACGAGAGATAACGCAACATTATTAATTGTTTTGTTTTATTGCCCAATTAGCGACCCGCGCCGGCTTCGCCTCGGTGGGATGTTGAATGTTTGCAACATAACCATTTTTTAATTGAGATTTTCGTACAAAAATACCTACGTACCTAGATTTTCTAAAAATTTTCTTTCGTAAGACCTTGTCCTGACAATTACAAACACAACAAAACAGAAATCGGCCAAATCGGTCGAGCCGTACACGTGGCGATTGATTTTTATTTATATAGATATAAGGTTGTTTGATTTCCGTTCACAAGGATTGACAATTGAAACAAACTAGGCTTTGTTGCTTTGTAAATAAAGAAACGACATTCAAAGTTTATTCTATATGCCAATTCCTTTTTTAGATATTTGATACAATTTAACAATACATGTGATTTACTTAGAACTACAAACACTGTTCGTTATTACGTTTTTCTTAAATACCTTCCACTCCTTTGTCTACATTATAACAATTTTACCGATAGTGCCGAACGCGGCAAAATTCAAATCAAAAATTGTACAACTTCCTAACCTACACTGTTTTATTCACATCATAAAAATCTTATCGACAGCGCGGAGCGCTGCAAAATTCAGATTAAAGAAACATTTTTCTTTACATCTCCCCCCTAGGGTCAGAAAATTTTCAGTATAGTTTTCACTGTATTTACCCTTCCTCTTCTGTTTTATATGTAAATTTATCTTCAAATGTAGGGACTGGAATAAGTTTTGTATAATGAAAAAGGTTTGATTCTGTTTTTTTGTGTCCAGTATCTATCCTGTATATTATGTTTGAAATTTTTTCAATAATCTCGTATGGTCCAATTCTTAGTTCATCAAGTTTCTTTCTATTTAGCTTGTTTCCATTTTCCACATACACCATATCTCCCACTTTAAATTCCCAATACTTTAATTTTTTGTCGATCAGTGTCTCGTTGTAATTGTGTGATTTTATAGTATTCTCAAGTGCCGTTTTTCTGTCCGCGATCCAGTCGCTATGTGATTTTTCTTGCTTTAATTCATTCGGTGAAATGGTGACATCTGTACCGTACAAGAGATAACTTGGTGAATAGCCAGTAACTGTGTGATTCGTTGCATTATATTTATTTACGCATTCTTGAGCAATTGTTGTCCAGGCTTTCTTTTTCTCTTTTTCATTTATTTTGCATCTGATTTTATTCACTAATGTTTGATTCAGCCTTTCATTTAGGCCATTAGAGAATGGTGCATTCACTGCTGTAAATACCATAGGTATCTGCTTGTCATTTAAGAATTTCTTAAATTCTTTCGAATTTATTCCAGGATATTGGTCGGTGAGAAGCATACCAATGTCCTCCGTTTCAATTATGTTCATGAGTAGTTTTACAAAATCATCTGCGCTCTGAGTTTTTGATGTTAGAATAAATGCGTATCTAGTAAAGTGATCTACTAACAGATGTAGATATTTTTTTGTTGATCTCGAACCTCCAAAACCTCCAATTGTGTCTATAGAATTTATTTCGAAAGGCTTTGTGGCCGGACCCAGATGAGACATAAACCCATATTTGTCGTGTCCTCTTGATTTATTTTTTATACAAATTTCGCAGCTTCTGCAAACTTTTTTGATACTTTTGTCAAATTTTTGGCTGTATAGTGTGGATTAATCGTCCTCTGCATTTGTCCAATTCCAATATGACACAGGTTCTCATGTATTTTTCTTAAAAGTTTGATGCTAAATTCTTCTGATAATATTATTTTCTCTTTTTTTCTGACTCTTTTTAAGAATAATCTGTGTTTTTCAATAAATTTATTTTTTTACTTCGTATTTCTTTATTTTTATTTTGATCTGTTAAAATATCTTCTAATTTAACCAAGTTCACAACTTTTAATTGTTCATCCGAGTTTTCATCCGATTCCAATACTGGATTTCTGCTTAGGCAGTCTGCTTCCAAATTCTGTTTTCCTGGAGCATATTTTATTTTAAATTCATTTTGTGACAGATAATATGTCAAATTACCCAGTTCTTCATCAGTTCTACATTTCAGGTTCATATTTTCTAGTGGTTTGTGGTCTGAATAAACCGTAAATGATTTACCTATCAACCAGTATTGCCAGTATTTCACAGCTTCTTTAATAGCTAAACATTCTAAGTATATTGCTTTTTTTTTCTTTTGCACTTCATTTAGTTTTTTTGAAAAATAAGCCACTGGTTTCTCTTTTCCATCAGGCTGTGTCTGTTTCAAAATGGCTCCAACACCTTCTAAGGAAGCATCTGTATAAATATTAATTGGTAAATCTTGATCAAAAATTTCTAGAACTGGTTGTGAGCATAGGAGGCTTTTTATGACCTCAAATGCCTTTTGACACTCATCACAGCAAACAAATTTTTGATTTTTTCTAAGTAAATTATGCAACGGGTCAAGTATTATTGCACTCTTTGGTATGTACTCATGGTAAAAATTGATTTTTCCTAGAAATTGTCTTACATTCTTCTGTGTTTTTAGAACCGGAAAATTTCTTATTAAAATCAAGTTATCTTATACCGGTTTAATAGAATTATTTTGTATTATGTGACCCAGATATTTTACTAAGTCCGATGCAAATGAGCATTTGATAAATTTTAATCTAAAGCCTTCTATTTTTATTGCTTCTAGCAATTGCGTCAGATGTTTTATATGTTCAGCAAAAGTTTTAGAAAATATAAGAATATCATCAATATAATTAACGGCAAATTCGGTAAGTTTATACTTCCTCATTATATTACTCAAAATTCTTTGAAAAATTGCTGGAGAGGTCTGTAATCCAAAAGGTAGGCAAGTCCATTGGAAATGTTCTTCCTGTGTCACGAATCCCGTCTTTTTCCTGTCCTCGATTCGTAAAGGAATAGACCAAAAAGCAGAATTTATATCTAGAGTTGAAAAATATTTGCAATTCCTGGTTTTTGTCATTAGGTCTTCAATTAACGGAAATGGTTGAGCTTGAGGTGTCACTATTTTATTCAAGTCTCTGAAGTCAATACATAATCTCGATTTTTTGTTTTCTTCTTTTTTTAAATGCCAAAGTAACAGGTGCAGCAAATGGACTGTAGGACTCTTCTATCAGTTTATTATCTAGTAATTTTGCTACTTGTTCTTCTATTTCTTTTTTATCTTGTACAGTGCATTTGTAAGGCCTCTTGCTACAGTATTTGTCTGCCAATAAGTCTATCCTCGCTTCATAGCCATTAACTGTGCCGACATCGTATTTATTTTTTGCAAATACTGAATTATATTTGTTAATCAGTTTATTTATTTCAGATTTTTCATACTCATTTAAATGATTTATTTTCATTTCAAAATCTTTTTCTTTCACATGTTCATTAAAATTTATTTTGTATTTTTCTGTGATGTTAGTGTTATTTTCTTTTAATTCTATATATGTTCTTATATTTGAAGAAATTTCTTCCGCCTATTTTCTATTATTATTATTTAGGTATTGTTTCCGACTTATTTTGAAATCTTCATTTTGAATTAGTCTGAATGTTTTTATCAAGTCTAATCTTATTAAAAAGTCATATTTGAAATGTTGTTCATCAATAATGTACACATCAACGCTTTTTTCTAATTCAAAGATTTTTATTTTTAAATTCGTCAAACCATTTGTTTTTTTAACACCATTAATTGTTAATAAATCTTCTTCATTCGAATTGTTTCTATCTCCTTTTAGTTTCAGTAACTTGGAATTTATCAGAGAAACGTTTGAACCCGAATCATACACTCCATATACTTCTAATTTATTGTTTAATAACAGTTTGACATTTATTAATGGTGTCACTATTCGTTTTTTTGATTAGTTTCATTTAACTCAGCTTCTATCATTGTATTGTTTACATGTTTAAAAAAATTTTTCTTTATCTTATCGTCCTCTTTTGTTCTGAACCAGCACGTAGCCTCGGAGTGGTAACGACTGCCTTTATTTAATTTCTCACAAATTTTACATGGAGTTTGCTCTTCGTTTTTACTATTAATTTTTAACTTTATATATTTTCTTTTAGACAAAAAGCTTTTTTATTTACCATGTGTTCGTACTTGCTTACCTCATTAAACAAATCCACTGTATCTTTTAATACTTCTCTATCAATCTTATTAAGTACAAATTCTGGTAAACCAGCTGCAATAAGATCCACCAAAGTGCCTGTATCAATTGATCTTCTCATTTCCAGAATAAGTTTTTCTTTCCTCATCGCATAGTCTAACAAAGAACCTTCTTTATATTTAAATAACAGTGCATAAGTCACTGGGTTCCACCCCTTGTTTGCGAATGATTCACAGAATTTTTTTTTTCACATTGTCCACTGAGTTAATTGTTAATTTTATAATCATGGAACTGTACCAGTCTGCACAACTCTTATCCATAAACCACCTAAGTACCTTGATTTTCTTTTCATCGGTTGTGACATCAAAGCGTATGCATTCTTTTTCGAAAATATCAATCCACTGGGTCGCATTTGTATTTTTGCTTGTAAATTTTTCAATCACAAACCTCTCTGCTATATGTTTTAAGCTCTGCGGTCTATATTCATGTGTATTTTCTATGAATTTCTCAAGTAGTTTTTCCAATGTACCTGTTTCTCTTTGCTGTGCATTAGCAAATTCTTCTTGATTTAATTCTTCTAAAAAATGACCACCAAACTGTAAATTGCCATCTTCATCTATGTAAGTTTTTTTAAGTTCATCTGTCATTGTTATCCAAACTTCTTATCTGGTACCTTTTTACTAAACTGTTTTTTACTTTACTGTAAGTACTTGTTTTCAATATGTCTTTATGATGACTCGCTGATTGTAGTTCTTCTGGCATTAGATACACTTTATTATCACTTGTGATTATTGAGGTGATACTTAAAATGTTTGATTTTCCATCACTTCCAGGTAATAATTTAAATTCGAAACGAAGCTTCTCCATTTTTAATTATCTTTTATGAACAAAAATGTCGTTTTATAAGGTTGTTTGATTTCCGTTCACAAGGATTGACAATTGAAACAAACTAGGCTTTGTTGCTTTGTAAATAAAGAAACGACATTCAAAGTTTATTCTATATGCCAATTCCTTTTTTAGATATTTGATACAATTTAACAATACATATGATTTACTTAGAACTACAAACACTGTTCGTTATTACGTTTTTCTTAAATACCTTCCACTCCTTATCTACATTATAACAATTTTACCGATAGTGCCGAACGCGGCAAAATTCAAATCAAAAATTGTACAACTTCCTAACCTACACTGTTTTATCCACATCATAAAAATTTTATCGACAGCGCGGAGCGCTGCAAAATTCAGATTAAAGAAACATTTTTCTTTACATAGATTGTTACTAGTAACGTTATGACTTGTGATCAGTGATAACTTGCAGTTTTCACTTCGTAGTAATAAAACTATTCATGATTTTCATTTCATTTTCATTAATTCGCGACAGAAAAGAGAAGTGTTTAAAGTTCGATGCCGTTGTCTGTCTGTCTTTCTGTGTCCATGGCATCAACATCGAAAATTACAATACGAAACTAGAATAGCATTATGAAATGGTATCTCGATTACGTTAGAATAATTCAGGTACACTCACGTGTGTAAATTGTACAAATTAAGTATATTGTAAGTTAAATCTCCATTGCAAGGTTATGAATAATTCAACAAACTAAAAAATTGAAATTTTAAAATAATACTTTATGCTGTTTTTTTACGAAACTTATGTAAGTATTAGTGATGTCCGGATATCCGTATCTGTGTCCGCGGATATCAGAGGGCATAAAGATGTATTCGTATCCGTATCTGTTATTGCAAAAATCAAACAAATAATTATAATAAACATTACAATAGTAAGTTATCTCACTATGTTAACAAACGAAGTACGAAATTTGAGATCTTTGAGAGTTGCTACTGCTACTCTGCTCTCCTCTCTCCACTTCTCGTCGCGAGATGCACAGCGTGTTGGGTGGCGGTCCCCAACGCCAAACTGCACTCTGCACACACTAGCGGCAACGAACAGAACTGTTGTGCGTCGCTTTCGTGGCACACCCTAACTGCGTTGGCTCCGTCTCGCATGGTGCGCATAAAGGAGGAATTGCAGCCCGCTGGTCTAGAACAAGTTAATGAAATTGTTTATTTGAAGAGTGTGTTTTCGAGGGATGGAAGGTGTGATTTGGATGTAGAGGCAGGTAATAAAATTAATGGGGCTCTGTACGCAATAGTGAGCAGCGTCGATATATCTAAAGTTGCCGAAATGGCGATCTGCAGTGCCGTGTTGATACCGACTTTATTGTATGGTAGTGAGGGCTGGATATGCCCGAAATCGAATAAAAGTAAGATAAATGAAGTAGAAACGTGAGCTCTTAGAAATGTGTGCGGTATCACCCTCGCGGATAAAATAAGCGGTGAACAAAACGCAGTATGACAGAGTTGGACGACAGTGTTATCGTAAAAATAAAGAAAGGTATGCTTAGATGGTTCTGGCACATATGAGTTGAATGAGTTAATGAGTGATGAAAGATTGACTAAGAAAATCTATAGAACTAGAAATATAGTGGTATGAGAAGCCAGAGAACACTGAAGCTGACTTATATATAAACATCTTATAATATTTAATTGCGGGTCTATGTCGCGTTTATATTTTAAGGTTAATTACCTATTTTATCCCGACGTTTCGACCGGATTGCACCGATCGTGGTCACGGGGAGACTGATGAGGTTGAAATGTCATCTTCGCGGTGTGCGATTTCTTGCAACTACCCACACTAATTCATCGCATTTTTAATTTTTGTTATTGTCACTGTCGGTACTTCGACACACTACACTAACGACATCTACACACTGGCGACATCCGGTTTTACAACTCCGGACACACTCACTGATGACAGGATTCCATGATGTTGATACGCGGTATCCATCTTCCCTGTTGAAATTTTGGTATTTCTTGATTTCAACAGGGACAAGGGACAAGGTGTACAAGCCGTGAATGTTTAAAAACATATATATATGTCGGCGCGAGTAATAAAAGAAGCTGATTTGAATTTCACAAGGCAAAGCACGCCTTCCGCTTTGAAGCGAACGCGTGCTAACGAAACGTCGGGGCCGCGCCGGACAGCATTCGAGCTACAGCGTGCGGTGCATGAGCATCTCCGACGGATCGTTTGCCTTAGCCAATTGTTGTTAATGATTTAAAATCACATTTAAAATTAAACATTAAGATTGTCTATCCATTGTAACTAAAGTGTTCAGCTTTTCTGTTATTGTCTACTAAGTGTTCGATTTGATAGTTTGTAATAAACTTGTCCGCCACGTGGTTAGTTCTTTTAGTTGCCCACCTCCTGCAGACCTAGTAACCTATTTCTCATGGCTGAGTCGGGGGATCGCGGGAGCTCCGTGATACTTCCGATATCAGAAGTGGGATCCGGGACCCCTGAGTCTGAGGAAGGTGGAATGGCGAATGGACAAGGGACGAATAAACCCGACCACGTGGATGGTAGTAATAGTACGGGTGCAAGTGAAGTCTCTGCGGTGGTGGAAGGCGGCGGGTGGTTCAAGCGATTCCGCTACGTTGCTGCAACTGCTGCATCGATGGGCCACTGTGCTGCCTGCCGCTGCGCTGCCTGCAGCTGCGCTGCCTGCCGCTGCGCTGCCTGCCGCTGCGCCCGTACCCTCTGCGCCTACGGCCATCGCCCTTATACGGTTTGACCCCGATGACCCGGACGCTGATATCGAGGGATGGTAAGATCACTGAACTTGTTGTACATCACAAGGATATCAAAGTTACCGACTTGTTACTATATCTAATGAAAGCATTACGTGGGCGTGCTGCTACTTGTTTGATTAAAATAAAATCAGATTCGATATCATGGGAAAATATCAAGAACGTTTTGATCGCCAAATTTGCAAAATCAATGTTAATGCAGGACTATTTTGACCGTATATTGAAATTTAAAATGAACGACAAGGAAACCGCCGCGGATGCCGCAATGCGTCTTTGACATTTAGTAGATTCCATTCCTAAGTTGGAATTCAGTGATGAAGTAATAGCTGGCTTCGTAGTATCGGTTCTATCGAATTATGATGGACATCCGAGACGCGAATTTGGTGCTTACAATATAACCTCTAAAACCCATTTTTGCCGCATGTTACGTGGAGTGACTATGAAACGTCTGAATGAAGACTCGTCTATTTATGTAGAAAGTAAACGTCCACGTTTCATTAATCAGCTAGCGTTGACGGCTGCATTTATCGGCAATTGCCATCGTTGTGGCGAGTCAGGGCACAAAATGTTCAGTTGTCCTCAATCTCGTGGTATAAGTTCCCAGATAAATAGACCATCAACGGCGTTAACATCTCGTCTTGAAGAGCGGCGCTCGGTAACGTGCTACGCGTGCGGCAAGCTGGGACATGTGGCCAGCGCCTGTGCTGCCGCCGCCGCCCTACGCGAGACTGACCGTGCTCTTAAGAAAGAAGTCAAACTGTGTGGCAAGCAGGCGGTCACTGGTGAGCTACATGTTGCAGGTGGGTTGTCATTTTCTTTTTGACTCCGGTTCTGAGTGTTCGCTTATAAAGCAATCTCTTGCTGAAAAATTAAATGGCGTGTATTTCTATGATACAGTAGTACTAGTAGGAATTGGGAATTCGGATTTTGTAATAAGCAAATAAGGTGTACGGTGAATGTTCAGGGATTAATTTTAAAAATTTTATTTCACGTTGTTAATGATTCCTATTTAAACGAACCCATCCTACTTTGCCGTGATATCATAGATATGGGGGTACATGTAAAATTAGGTACGAATGGTGTCAATTTGTTTAAGTCCAAATTCTGTCAATTCGTTTCTTGCGAAACGATTACACGTTTTGGGTCGTTAGTAGATACTGACTTGGAAGGCGACACTAAAAAGGCCTTATTTGAGCTACTTGACTCCTATTCCGATCATTTTGTCGAAGGCGTGTTACGACAGGAAAAATGAAAATAGAATTAATTGATCCTTATAGGTTATCTGCTTCTGAAAGGCAAATAGTGAAGGAAAAAATATCGGAACTTTTAGGAGCTGGTGTTATTCGCGAGAGCAACTCTCCTTTTGCTAGCCCTATCTTGCTCGTTAGTAAAAGTGACTGCAGCCAACGCATGGTAGTGGACTACAGAGAACTAAATACAAATACTTGGAGCGATAACTACCCTCTTCCACGAATAGGTGATCAAATTGATAGATTACACGGCACTAATTATTTTACTTCTCTAGACATGACATACGGCTTTCACTGTATTGCTGTAGAGTCTGACTCTATCGAGCGTACTGCTTTCGTTACCCCCGATGGACAATATGAATACGTTGCCACGCCGTTTGGCCCTAAGAATGCACCTTCTGTGTTTCAAAGATGCATCCAAAAAGCGATTTGAAAAGTGATTTGAAAACGATTGTGATTTTGCCTCAGTCTATATAGATGATATTCTGATCCCATCCGTATCAATAGAGCAAGGGTTAGAACGATTAGAGTCTGTTCTTGCAGCGCTTACAAAAGCAGGATTCTCATTAAACATGAAAAAGTGCAAGTTTCTTAAGCATCAAATGTTGTACCTAGGATACGTCATTAATTCCGGAGAAATTAGACCAAACCCTAACAAAGTACAGGCATTAATAGGAATACCTACTCCTCGTACAGGCACTCGAGTACGCCAGTTTATAGGGCTCGCCTCATATTTTAGACAATACATACCAAACTTTTCTTTACTTATGGCTCCTATTGCGCAACACAACGGTAATATCAAATGGACTGAAGAGCACACAGCCATACATAAACGCATAATACATGTTTTGACGTCAGAACCGGTACTGACAATTTTCGATCCAGACAAAGAAATAGAACTTCACACGGATGCAAGTGCTCTGGGTTACGGAGCAATCTTGATACAGCGATCCGGACGCGCGCAGCACGTGGTGGCGTACTACAGTCGACGCACTTCGGCCACCGAGTCGCGCTATCACTCCTACGAGCTGGAAACGCTGGCTGTAGTACGGGCTGTGGAGCACTTTAGGCACTATATATATGGTCGTCACTTCACAGTTCGTACCGATTGCAACGCACTAAAATCATCTAGTACAAAAAAAGATCTAACACCGCGTGTGCATAGATGGTGGTCAATATTGCAAAGCTAGAGTATAGGGAAGGACGGTATATGGCTCATGTGGATTTTCTATCCCGAAATCCACTGCCTTGCTCAGATTCTAAGTGTGACGACAATTTAGCCCACGATAATAAAAGTGTTCAAATCCTCGAATTACAACAAGAATGGTTAGCAGTTGAGCAGCAGCGAGATAGTGATATAGTAAATATTATAGATAAATGGAGAGTCTGGGATCTATCTCCTGATATTGCACAGTCTTATGATGTTAGAAAGGGTATGTTATATCGAAAAGTTCAACGTAAAAAACGGAACATATGGTTACCTATAGTTCCCCGGTCTCTAGTGTGGTCCCTCATAAGTCACGTCCATGCAGAGGTAAAGCATCTCGGATACGATTAAACGCTTGATAAGTTGTACGACTTATACTGGTTCCAGGGTATGGCAAAAGCCGTTAAAAAGTTTGTAGATGCCTGTTTAGTGTGTAGGGCATGTAAAGGAACTTCCGGCGCTCAACAAATCCAAATGCACCCTATTCCGAAGGTAGCTGTTCCTTGGCATACAATTCATATCGATAATTGAGTGGTAAACTAAGCGGCAAGAGTTCAAAAAAGGAATACGTATGCGTTATAGTTGATACCTTTACTAAATTTGTTTTACTTAGATTAACAACTAGTATAGACTCTAATTGTGCAGTAGAATCCCTAAAAGAAGGAATTAATTTGTTCGGTACACCTAAACGTATCATTGCTGACCAAGGCCGGCAAGCTGTAGTGAACGACACCGGCGCTAGTCCACCAAACACTCACAAGTAACTTTCTGAGTCAATTTTCGTTTAGGGCAGGATTCGGCTGGGTCTCTAGGGTTCAGCCATTGCGACGAGCGCTTCCGATTATCGTACAGTATCCACTTTTCATCACAAGTAATGATTTGATTAAAAATTCCTTCATTATTGTGTCGGTTGAGCAAAGTAACACAGCAGTCGACGCGTGTTTGCAAGTTCGATTCACTCAATTCATGAGGTACCCATCGTTCAAGTTTTTTTACTTTCCCGATTTGCTTCAAGTGGATTAATGCAGTTTTGTCACTTACTCCGAAGACTGCAGCTATCTCTGAAGTGCTTTGTGATGGATCCGCTTCCACAATAGCCTTTAATTCTTCATTTTCCACTTTGGTCTCCGGCCGTCCACAGGGTTGGTTCTGAAGGTCGAAATTTCCAGAACGAAAACGTTGAAACCAAAAACGTACCGTACTTTCTTTTGCGACACCAGCGCCGTACACATCATGAATCCTTCGAGCTGTTTCTGCAGCACTGGTGCCACGGTAGAACTCGTACTCATAAATATACCGATATTTCATGTTTTCCATTGTGTGGTAATAAGCGACGCCAAAGAAAAAAATAATGAGGAAAAAACAAATGAATGACTGTTTTCAAAACTCACATGTACCAGCTAAATGAATTTATAAATTTGAATTTGGAATTCTTAACCAAAGAGGAGATATTTCAGATCAAAGTGGTCAGTACGACAAAACGCTAATTTCATATGTAAGGACCCAATATATACAAATAGCCAGAGCGTTAGTTAACGGAAACAGAAGCACTCGCAAACCTAGGCGAAAGTGTGTAAGAAGAATGATGAGACTTGAGAAGGCGGAAGAAAAAAAGGATCGTGATACTTGGCGCTGCGTCCTCTCTGACTACCCCGTTAGGGATACGGCGTGGGCATGTATGCATGTAGTGGTAGTGTTACAGTCGCGGCTACAGATTTCAGTTTCATTGCGGTCGTATTGTAGTCGCAGTTGCGGAAACTGGGGAACAGCCCTATATACAGAGTTGCGATTTATTTGAAATACTTGAATTTGAAATGCAAATAATGCAAAATACCTAGGTATATTATATTTTTATTTAAATTTACATTTAAATACCATTAAAAAAAGTATTTTGTATTTTATTTGAAATACTTTTCGCGACGTATTTTCTATTCGTAAAATGCAAAATACTTTACTGCTAAGTTTCGCCAACATTTTTTTTTTATAATAATGCGCCAGACGATATACACTAATCATTTGATCTCAAATTAGGGTATTCCCTGTGCTATGAGAACTAGACTACGACTACTGGGGGTGTCTCCCAGTACACCCAGACCCACTAAAATTGTCATGTAATGGGTCGGCGACTCGACAAATAGCCACTAGAAGCGCTGCAAGCCTTGCGAGTTTACCTAGTGAAGTGACAAAACGAACACCATCTGTGGAACATGACGCCATATTTAACGAGAGGAGTTTTTGGCGGGATTTTATGGGGAGCGGTTGGGCGTTTATTTTAATTATTTACAAATTGTTACTAGCGGATATTGGCATCCTGCCAAGTTCTGCATCAGTGGAAAGAGTCTTTTCATATGGTGGTATGATTATGTATCCACACAGAGGCAACATGTCTAATGGTCTTTTTGAACAACTTGTAATGTCGAACAATAATTTCATCTAAAAGTATTTTATTTCAATAAAGTATTTTGAAAATAACTATTTTGCATTTAGTATTTAAAATACAATAAGCAAAAGTATTTTGTATTTGCATTTTGTATTTAAATATTTTTTGTAAACTATTTTGTACATCTCTGCCTGTAGTATATAACAGTTAACAAGGTTGTATAAATTTTCCGACGTAAACATTTCACGTTGGGTGGTTTGTATACCGGAGAAATAAACGAAAATAATATTTTATATATAAAATGGACTTATACCATTGCTGAGGGAAAATGTGAAATGTTTTGGTTAGATGTTTACCCATTTTGAAGAGTTACGATTATTGGCATTATTTCCATAATAAATGTAAATTTTTAGTCATTTTTGAGGTTAATAATTTTTGATATAGCGTCGAGATAAGTATGTATGTTATATGTACGTACAGAATAAATTTCTTTTGTAACACTGTAAACATGTATTTATGTAAGTATGCAACCCGAACACGGGTTCCTATACCTTAGGAATAAATTTCTATATTTTATTTATTTAATTTCAATTGTTTTGTACCTTATATCATATTTTAATTTTTCAAATAACCTAATTCTTAATATGTTTTTTTAATTAAATAAAAAAGAACAGTAATAATAAATAAATCTTTGCTAGCAAAAGAGAGAGGTTCCGTAGGACTGGCGCACCGCAGTCGTAGAGCGAATGCGCGTGCTATAGGGCCATCAGCTTGGTCAGCTTAGCGAGTAAAGTCTATACCAAGGTATTGACTGCACGTATGAAAGGCAGTTCTGAAAGATATTTGTGGGAGGCACAAGGTGGTTTTAGGAACGGTAGGGGTTGTATGGATCAGATTTTCTCGCTATGCGGTTTCGTGGGAAAGATATTTGTGGGAGGCACAAGGTGGTTTTAGGAACGGTAGGGGTTGTATGGATCAGATTTACTCGCTATGCGGTTTCGTGGGAAAGATATTTGTGGGAGGCACAAGGTGGTTTTAGGAACGGTAGGGGTTGTATGGATCAGATTTTCTCGCTATGCGGTTTCGTGGGAAAGATATTGTGGGAGGCACAAGGTGGTTTTAGGAACGGTAGGGGTTGTATGGATCAGATTTTCTCGCTATGCGGTTTCGTGGGAAAGATATTTGTGGGAGGCACAATAAGGTGGTTTTAGGAACGGTAGGGGTTGTATGGATCAGATTTTCTCGCTATGCGGTTTCGTGGGGAAGTTTCTGGCCATAAATAAATAAATAGGTCGGAATGTTTCTGCGCTTTCATGAATCTTGAAAAAGCATTCGATAGAGTACTGCGAGAGAAATTATGGAGTCTTCTGCCTGAGTATAGCGTGGAGTCTGTTCAGTCGTCAGACAGGGCTGCGTGATGTCTGTTGGCTGTTCGTGCTGTATTTGGACAGTTGCCTCCAGACATAAGGTAGTATGCGTGGTATGATATTTGATGGTAAATCTTAAATTCATAATTACTTTACTTAAGAACGTACCCATCCTAAATGTTGTCAACAATAATGCCAACATTGCAACTCAAACTGTTTCTGTGCCAATGCCAATAATGCCAATACTACAATAGATCTGGAAACACTTCCAGTTCTATTTTTGTTTGGTGGAATGATTTTGAGGCCAGAACATGAAAGATGAACTTTTCGAACAAAACTAGTGTTAAAATCAGTTAAATAAGTATTTTATTTGAAGAGAGTATTTTGAAAATACCTATTTTGTATTTTGTTTTTAAATACTTTTATTCAAAACCAGTTTGTATTTGTATTTAAAATAAAAAAAATAAGTGAGCATTTTTGTGTTTAAATACATACTTTTAATAAACTATTTTGCACATCTCTGTCTAGTAGATACTAGATATCGTTGGCTGGGATTTAAGTTATATACGAAAAACATATTCACGAGGATAGAGTCGCGAGTAAAGATTAGTTTATTTTATATTTTTTAAGTGAGTATGTACTTATTAATTCATGTTTAATGTATGTAAGTATATATAATTAATAACTGTTTTTATTGCTAGTGCTATGAAATTGTGTAACGTAAGTACATACATTTCATTTTGCGTAAATTGTTTTGTGAATAAAATTATAGGTAACTATTTTTTTATTTTCTATTTTAGCGTTTAATGCAAGTATGAAATATTATGTAATTTACTTACTGAGACTTCACTGTACTGAAATCTATACGCTATTTTGAATTTAATATCTCAATAAAGGTCCTTTAACAATAAATCGGCAGCAAATTAGCGTAAAACCATTACCTACCTATATACTAACTTATTTTGAGCTCCGTTTTTGTAGACCGCCACACAGGTAGGTACCTACTCATGCCGGGGCCGCGGAAAAACACGAAAGCGCTCCTGCCCCGGTACTACGGCTCTCGAGGAAAACCGTCAGGTTTGAGTGGGTAGCCTTGGTCTTGAACCCTTCAGCGGAGGAGGATTCGGTTCTATTCAACATGCAAGTTTTCTTTACGACCCAGAGGTAGATGTGCCGTTCAAAACGCCTTCCAATTGGGTCCATAAACTTTATTGATCGTGGTTATGAACAGATCGACTACGAGTCTGTTCGTGACCACGATCGGTGCAATCTCGAAGCGTAGATATAAGAAAGTTTTAAGTGAACAGTAACAAATAAAATAGTGCGTCTGATGCCCGATTTCACCAGTGCTAATACTTAGCGAACCATAAAAAGGGACATACGACTACTAACGATGACTTTGCGTTTCATAAAACGTTAGTAGCCCCTATGTAGTTAAAAGATCTCCTTTTAGAAACTTGAATTTCGAACCGATAATACTATGTGACAGTTTCATGTATTAGTTTTTGACAATATATAGAATAATTTATTATATAATTTATAGAAACTTAGAAGTAAAACAATAATATCTGTTTTATCGATAAACTTTTGGAAATGAATAGTCACTATGGAAACAACAAAACGTCACATAACTATGTCTGTTACTGGGGAACCGTTAGATTGGTGAAAACGAATATTATATATAAGAAACCGTTTAGGGGTCCTTTTAATCTAGGGAGTACATAGTTAAGTGACCACTTAAAGAGCGTTGGTGAAATCGGGCATTAGTCTGGGCTATATATCACCCCGGTTCCGAATAAGCCGCCTTCCAGATGTGCTTAGAGTAAAGTGTTAGGGGACTCTCGTGTTCCGTAGATCTCAGAATCTTAGACTGGTTCCCCGAGAGACAGAGTTCTTCTTGGAGATTTAAAAAAAAAATTAAAACGCCTTCAAAAAAAAACACTGAAAAGTTCAAATACTGTCCTTTACTAATCAAAACTTTAGTACAATAAAAATAACTTTATAAGTACGATACACATACCTATATAATTAAATTTCACAGTTACTGAAGTCGTGCCAAGCCTACCAAACTAATAAATTTTCTGTTGTTGCACATTAATTTGGCACCGACTTCAAAACTGTCAAAAATTATATAGGTATGTGTATCGTACTTAAAAAGTTATTTTTATTGTACTTGAATTTTCATTAGTGAAGGATAGTTATTTTGTACTTTTCAGTGTTTTTAATTTTTTTTTCTTAAAATTTTATTATATCTCTCTTTTGAGTGATCTTGGTTTAAATAAATATCTACAATTAACGTCTTTCTAATTTCAGAGCGTAACGACATACTAGAGAGCAATATAAATGAAGGTTACAACCGGGTCGCGTTATTTGGTGTATCTTCGAAGTCGAAGCTCCAATACCGGTGATATTTAAATGGGACCACCTCGGAAGTATACCCTTTCAAACAAAAAAAAATTGAAATCGGTCCACAATCGACGAAGTTATCGGTGAACACACACAAAAAAAAATACATACAGACGAAAATAGAACCTCCTCCTTTCTTTGAAGTCGGTTAAAAAGGGCTACCTGATCTGCCTCTCTCATTATTAACTTAATCCCTTATTCTGCACTAGTTTTTCTCAACGTGAATACATTTTATTTCATAAAAGAAAATAACAAGTAATAGTAAATTTTAAATTTTAGGCACCGCGCAATTTTATATATACCTACACTATGGATAAAACCCGTAATATCGGAACATCTCTTTTACTATGTCTACGTAAGTAAATACTTTTTTTAACTTAAAGCTTAACGAAAATACATTATTAAGTTTTTTTTTAACGTGACATTTACTCGAACCTCTATTACTTTAACTAAATATGAAACTACAAAAAGATTTTTTACTATACTTTTTTGTAAATCATTTTCAGTCTGCAGGTACAGGTATTCTAATTCATTGATTAGTGATTACCTACTAGCTGCGCCACGCGGTTTTAGTTTTGATATTTTTCTTGTATAAGTAGCCTATATTACTCTCTGAAAAGTTCCAATGAAAGTGCCACTGAATGTTGCGTCTAAATTGGTTCAACCGTTTCGGAGATTAGCCCAGACGAACTAACAGACAGACAAAAATGTTAAAAAGCGTATTTGGGATTTGGGTAAAAGTCTTCATTTCGAAATCACTGACAAATGCTTCAATTTTATTTACCTATATGTACTTATGTACTTGTAGAATATTTATTATTGATACATTTTTATTATTGAAAAGGACTAAGTGAATTAATCGGAAGGGACGTTCTAATTCGACTAATTTTGATATTGGTTTCTGTTCAATCCTTTTCTAATTTTATTAAAGGAAACACGAAAAATATTTATACACATATGAAGATTAAATTTTTTTTCAGTTCTACCAATAATAACAGAGCAGAACAGAGTAAACGTAAAGGGAAAAGTTATTGTTGGAGATCATATAAGAAGAGTTTTTAATGATGTATGGGATCGTGTATTAACACAACATGACTTTAAAGCAAGCAGCGTCGATAATGATCTACGATACAACAACAACACCGATACTATAAATGGAATGAAGTCTTTCGAAGAAATGTCAGGTGACGAAATCAGTGTAACAAACAACATGGAGAATAATAAACAGTTTTCCAATAGAGGCAAAGTAAAAAGCGACCCTTTATACATCGATTTTAATTCAATTTTGAATGCACTTTATGGGTTTTTCGAACATAAAACTGCAGAGAGAAAGGGTGACGAAATTTTACCAGTCAAGAATCATCAACCGACAATTTTAGTCAAAGGTCATCCAAATAAAGAAAGAGAAAATAAAGATTTAAAATTAATAGACAGAGCTGATAAAACGAGTAAAGCAGATGATGACCATGACAATCTGAAATCTTTTGATGACGAAATCATTATCAAAGATATAGGCAGAATTAAATTTAATATTGACATAGATGCAAGCGATGAAGATTCAGCAAATTTGAAAGCCATTACGGATGAACTTAGAGCTAAGAATGACGTTTCAAGTAACGAGACTAACAGTGACAGTTATGAAATAAAGCAGCCTGAAAAAGATAACAAAAGCCAGGACAAAATATTTATTTCACCTTTAAGCATAAATAAAAAAACACTTAGCGTTCATAACAAAGGTCAGAGAAAAAAAAAGATATCAACAAGTACAATGCGAAACTGGAATAACATTAAGATTTGAAATGGCATCTCATAATGTTATGTATATTTTAACAAATTAAAGACTTGTTCAATACTTTGAAACAATACTATGTTCTTTTAGCTATTGAAAAATTATAAATAAGTAAACAAAACTTATACCTACGTATCTCACAAAAATGTGTTGTTTGTTTCCATACCATTCCTGCCTATAACAAATTATTCGACATTCTTGAATGATGATATCGATGACATCAATCGTATAGTTACGAACTTAGTGATCAGGATCCAAGGAAATTAAAAAAATTCATTCCCAAATTGACTGAATACAGGACCCTTGGCTATTAATCAGTCAGATTGATGTATTTCTTTAACCACAAGAAATTCTTTAAATTAGAAAAAAAAGAATAAATTATTCAGTCAGTCATTTAAAAGTTACATCATTAAAAAATAATAGCTCTATACAGCACGCAAATATTTATTCAAATTAATGAGTGTTAGAAATAGGGAAACATAGAGTTATAAAAATAATATAAAATATAGGCAATTACTCAAAAATAATTAAATATTAATAGGAATAGAAATATGAATAATAATGGATAAATAGAAGGAAACACATCATTAAGCTTGAATCCAATCATTTTTATTCAAGCAAAATCAACCACGATTCAGAATGAATCTGCACTGAGAAGAACCGGCAAGAAACTCAGTCAGGTATTATTGTTTAATAAAGTATTGAAATATAAGCAATTACACTTCACTAGTTTTTATTACAATGATTGTCTCTCTAAAACATTATATTCTAATATCATAGTATACATAATTGCTAATATTACAATACTAGGTACACACTATAACATCATATTATATAACAAAATGAATAACTTAATATTCTATTTGGATACTTATCTGCTTAGCTCTAGTGTCCCGACAGCAATGTGTTATTCTGTAGTTACAATCACTATTAGAAACTACCTTCCCACCACTTTAATCATAACTCGTATCAGTATAAGTTATATTTCTTTTGAACTTTACAAATATATCCATACTAGGTATATGTGATCTATAATTAATAGCTATGTATTAATATATAAATATAATTTATACTGGTTTTTATAGGCAACACATAGTTTCAAAGAGTTACGAAAAAAGGGAGCTATTATGACTTTCAATGATCACAATGACTCTTTATGATTTCATAAATAATTATTCGAATATTAAATCGATATATCAAGGTAAGAATATTAAAATAACAATTTATAGTTCATTATTATCAATCAAATATACATTTCAATGAAGTAATATATTATATCTATGTAATAATATATATCTATATAATACATCATCATCTAGCAAGCGCATACCGTATGCACCTATTTCGGTCCAAGCATTTATTGAACGGAGCATTTGCTTTATTTGGCGGTAAAATGGACTGAGTGACCCTTGGACATTTCCAATGTCAAAGCTAAGGAAGCACTTCGGATTGCAAATGCTTAATTATATAGGTATTTGTATCGTATTTATGAAGGTATTTTTGTACTCGAGTTTTGATTAATAATGCATATTTATTTTATACTTTTTAGTGTTGTCTTTGAAGTCGATTTAATTTTTTTCTTAAATTTAGTTAATTTTTCCCTTTTGAGTGATCTTGGCCTAAATAAATATCTAGGATAAGTTTATATTATTTCTTTTCTAATTCTATAGCGCAATGACATACAAGAGAAAAATCTTATAAGCAGTTCGTGTTACTTGGTGTTATTTTTTGTACTTCGAAGTCTAAGTCCAATACCTGTGAAATTTAAATGGGAGCAATCTGGAAGTATATCCTTTCAAATAAAAAACGAATTGAGAACCTCCTCCTTTTATTGAAATCGGTTAATAAGATAAATTAGGAATAATTTTTAGATATAGTTCAGTGGCTTAGATATAACTTTAATTATTATTCGATTTCATTATATTATATTATTTATATAAAAAAAATCTGTTTTAGTTTCTTTGTGCGACGTATCTTCAGTATTCGAATGTAAATATATGAATTAATAATCAAAAATAATTGAAATCAATTCGAACTTGGCTGTTGAAATTGCAGATAGGGAAAATGTAGTGAAAATATTCTACCTGTCGACTTCTGGCGGCTAGGTTAGAAGTCTTCGTTGTTAGGCTTTTTTTAATTGTTCTAAAGTATTCAATTAAAAAACGAATTCTATTTTTTTTTCTTTGTTTATGGCATGGCGCACAGATTAGCGCATTTGCCAATGTCAAGTATTAATAAGTAGAATCCATGTAGAATCACAAGTAAATTAGTTTTTTCTTGTCGTAAAACTCCTCCAGTAAAGTGATAGTAGGCTTAACTGAAGTTTTAAAAGACTTCTTGGAAGAGCGCGAGAATTTCAGCTACACATGTTTATTGAGATCTCCTCCATTCTTTTCACTTACACACAACTTTAAAACACAATATACTATCACTTGTACTTTAAAACTCCTAAAAATGTAAAAAATAGAAAATCTAAATAAAATAACAACCTCACTTCTCCCGTTCCCGCCAAAAAGTCAAACGAATTCTATCAGCGGCAGCCGGCAGCTAAATTCCAACTGCTATGAGATGCTAGTAAACCTTATGGCAGATGTCATTGTCAGGATGAAAGCTTGACATTTTGAGAAGTTTATTAATTTATTTTATAGAGAACTTTGCTAATTTTGTAGCACAATCCAATGCTTTAATTGTACTCATTTTTAGGGTTTCGTATTCTATGGTTTCGTGCTTCAAAGGAAAAAAGGAGCTTCGGAACACGTCGTTGTCCGTCTGTCTGTCAAGACCATTTTTCTCAAAAACACGTGAAGATATTAAGTTGAAATCAATATCGAATACTCACGTCTGCAATCAAAAAATACGGTCGGTTATGCCGCATATTATGACACTCTCAAGGGAATTAAAACCTATAGGGTACTTCCCGTTGACCCATAATCATGAAATTTGCCAAGAACCAATTTCTTATAGCACAAGTAAAGGGAAAAATCTGAAAACCGTAAATTTGTAGTTATTTGCCATTACAAACTTACATTTGCAGTTGGTGTGTATGTAAGAACGAGTCTTTCAACTGCAAAGTTAAGTTTATTTTTGAATTCAACTTATATTTTATCAGTAAATAGTAAATATACAATACAGATACATTGTAAGGTGATACTCGCACTTGGCCAACTTTTTTTTAATCGACCATGATTATTTTGTAGCGTCTTAAAGCTATCGTTCTTCTAGGATGTTGACTTGGATGGAAACGTAGGATGAGATATAATTAAAAGACGTGCTTTCGCTAGCTCGTGTATTTCTTAATTGACTTATTTTCTGACATTCAAAAATACCATGTTATTATGAAAGTAGCAACACCTACATAAAAACAGTGCTGCCATTTGTTAACGATTATGATTAGAACAATTAATCGAGAATATTGATAATAGCTAGCACGTCTATAAATTTAAAAATTATTTTTAAAGAGTAACATTTAATTGTATGGTATTCTATTTTTTTAAAGTAATAGATAGCAATTTTGCCGATATTTTTACCAATTTTGAAGTGCTTTTAGATATATCCATAATCATTCTACAACTTCATTACATTATTTCAAATTAGTATATGCATTTTATTGGAGGTAAAATCAATGTGTCCCATTGGAAAAATAGTGGAACAACTTTGCGCTCTATCCCATGCTACAGATACACTCATAATCATGACATATGATAGCTATACCTTACTTAGCACGCTGTTACAGAACCCTCGGAATAAAACCCAACTCTCGCTTTACCGTTTAAAAATAAAGTTATACCAATTTTGCATATAAAATTTAATGCAGATGTATAATTCAAAACGGTTTCAAATTTATCATTTACACTATTGTGAAAATCTTTTACCTACCAAATTTTCACTTTTTATCTTTAACAAAGGCAGTCAATCGCAGGTTAAATGTCTGCACCTTTCGACTGTTTGCCATAAAGAGTCATATATCGCACCTACACAACTCTAATACAGTTATTGTACAGGTTCTTACTTTACCTCACAAAGGTGTTGCCCTGACGTGATTGTGGCGCGTTGGAACGCACCGAGACCCCTCGCACTTTATGTCGTAGTTCGAAGAACGTCTCTGTGGAGACAAGACTCTCTGACCTGGGCTACAGGACTATTATAGAAACGAAGAAATTAAGAAAGAAACAGATTTATTGTCACACTAACAATAGTAGGAATCTTTATATATTAGTACCTGGGCAACCGAACTTAACTCGGTGTCTTACAAAAAAAATTATAAAGAAAAGTCTGACCACATTACAGGATTCGAATCCGCGTATTTCAGCTTGGCAGATCTACGCTCTTGCCACTGTACTCCTGAGAAGGTAAACTATGTTGTGAAATCAGAAGAGTTTAGAGTTCAGAAGGTTTAAGTGTTTCTCTATGTTCAGAAAACAGAGAAAATGAATTTTCCCAAAATTGAGACCTAGTTAGATCGATTTCTCGCCTTCATAAATCCTTATGTTATAAATTTCATTGAAATCGTTAGAGCCGTTTTGTAAAATGCAACTACAAATAGTATCTTAACATAAAGGAAGTCCATGAAATTTAACATTAAATTCATTGTTGAGGAAAACAAATAATTGATTTTTTTCCATGGCCTTTAGCAATTAGATATTATAAATAACTCCAAATTCAGACTCCGTGTCCGAGCAGCAACGGTGAGCTAAATCAGATAACCTGACTCATCTGTACATACGACTTACATTTATTATGTCAGATAAGCTGATCCATTTCGTTATAAAACAGCACCCACACATGATGAGCCATTTCGTTAGAAAACAGCACCCACACATCTATATTTCATCTCATATTATTTGCCTCACTTCATAGTACGTGACAGGCTGTCTGAAGTTATCAAGTTTATGCTTTTATCATTATTTTACATTTTATTTCCTTATTATAAGTACATTATTAAAGTGATATGTGTTTTTAATAGGTACTTGTTGCAAACTAACTTATTTCTACATATTAAAATAGGTAGATCTACACTCAGCCACCGTGCTATTGAAACGGTAAACTCTGCTGCGAAATTTAGTTTAAAAGTTTAGAGTTTAGAAGTTTTAAGTGTGTAAAAGACGGAGTAAACGATTTTTCCCAGAATTGAGACCTAGCTAGATGGATTTATCGCTCCCCTCAACCACTATGTTGTGCATTTCATCGAAATCGCTAGAGCCCTTTTCGAGAAAGCAATATCAAATATAGTATATATGTATTTCACCGCCGCGCTGGCAGCTTCTTCCGCCAACGAATCAGTTTGGCTATTCAAAGAGGCAATGCTGTCAGTCTGCTGGGTACCTTAAGCAATGACAGCTTTCTAAGAGGCAACTTTGAGGAAGTCTATTATTATTTAAGATAATGTGTAGTTTTAAGTTAAACTATATTAAAATTAACGTATGTATGTACTTTTTTGTTATTAATGAAGCATTTATGTACAAATATTACTCGTTTAGTATAATAGTGGATGTATCCATCCACTATCATGTATCATGTATCCAACATGTAGGTAATTCTTCTCTACGTTTGTCACTAAACTCCTCCTAAACGGCTGGACCGATTTCGATGAAATTTTTTGTGTGTGTCGGGTGATTTGTGTTTGAGTGAGTCTCTAGATGTTTTACATTCATAATTGGACCCGGTAAGTGGCGCCGCAATCGGGTCCTAGGATTTTTTTCATTTCAGGCAAGAGAACGTCTATCGCGTCCGCTAGTTACATATAAAGAAATAAGAAATTAATACACGTATAATCTATTTAAAAAAAATTACACAAGGAAAAAATAAACAAATAAAAAACTTATCAAAAGAAGCGAACTCAGCAATGCTGTGAGTGGCCAGCTTTACTGCACGCCTTAGGAGGGTAGCAGTTCACCCACACAACCTTGGTTTTCAGTTCGACCTCAAATACCGATTACGAGTAATCTACTCGTACTAATATGTTAGTAACTAATTAATCTGTGCTAATATTACTGGTTTCTGATATTTGTAAGACTGGTTGAGGCTTCGGGAGACCGCCGGGCTGGCAGCTTCTTCCGCTAACGAATCAGTTTGGCTATTCAAAGAGTCAATGCTGCCAGTCTGCTGGGCACCCTGAGCAATGACAGCTTTCTAAGCGGCAACTTTGAAGAAGTATATTAATAAGATAATGTAAAAAAAGTAACCTTCCCTAGTCACGCACATTGGTATAAATCTAGACACTCGGTCAACAAAAAATACACTCGCTCGTAGAGCAAATGCTCCGTCAACTGGGCCGAGGATGACCGCAGCAAGAGTTTTCCTGGGTCAAAGCTCAGAGTCACACTTAACCCAGTTGTTACTAGCGTCTAATATACGGATCATTACGTAATTAAAAATATTATGAACGAAGTAAGTTTTTGCTAATTTTTATTATGAATATTTCGAGGTACCTAACTACATGTATATACTTATTGCATTTATTTAAAACATTTCTTGTGAGAATTTAAAAGTTTGTAGAATGTATTCTTTTTATGGAATAACTAGCGACCCGCCCCGGCTTGGCACCGGCTTTTTTGAAAATAAAATACAACCTATGTTACTCGCTGATAATGAATGTCATCAGTAGTACCGGAGATTACCCCGAACATTCAAACTCACAAACTTTACCTCTTTATAATATTAGTATAGATTAGTATAGATAATATATTTATCAATTTTTAAAAAATAACATTGCTAGTAAAAAAAGTATTTTTAAAAACAAGCTTTTAATAACATTCACAAAAAAGAAAAAATAGACGGCTGCAGCATCAACTCTTAATGCAGCATCAATTCTTTTTAACACAATTTTTAAAGTTTACAAAATGAAATTAGAAACAAGAACATGAGTATATCCGATTCCAAACGAGTATTGTTTGGGGTTTTTTGAAAACTTATGGCAGTACCTACATAATATATCTCGAAAGCCAGGCTAGATATCACATCATAGTTTTTGAGAAATCGCACGCTACGACAGTAAAAAACAAAGAATTGAATTACGTTGTACGTCATAAAAATACAAAATTTCTCTGTAAAAATATAACACACAAAAATATTACTTTTTTTACGTCCAAAAATTTGCTTCGAATCTTATAATACATTTTTGGCTGCAGTTTTTTTGGCCGTAATATGTGCCTATGTTATGTACCTATACATTATGTACCTACTTTTGTTTATTTTTCCTATAACTATGGTTTATCGCTACCTATATACGTAAATTAGTTGAATTTATACAGAGTTTTGTAAGATTTACTAGAAACGTAACACAGCTGTAAGTATATATTATTAGCCTTCCGCGGAGTTATTACCTAAAAATTTGCAGACAGCAACAGCCACGCGATCACTGCGCGACCGGTGATTAATTATAATAAAAGATTGGTATCATGTACGACGATTGCGTGTCTATTATTGTATGACCGTAAAATGCACTTTTTGCAGTTGAATTAGCACCAATATACAAATTACATTACACAAATTCTCGTTTTGGCAGTAGATATCGCGCGATATTGGCTGTCGTATGCTGACTGTAAGTTATGTAATAAGCACAGAAGTTAGTCTTCAATTACCACAAATATGAAAAACCACAAGGAACTGACGAAAAATAGAAATTCAGTAACAACTGAGTTAACACAGTCCACCCCCAAGAGGCTGTATATGCAGGTTTCTTCAGCGTTTTTAAAAAAAAGTCGACCCTGTATTACTTCCATTTTTGCTTTTTACAATATAATGTTCACTATAACTGTGGCCGATCTGAACAATAAAAAGATCATAATTACATAAAAGCAATCAATCGCTTGAATGCTAGATTACATTTTATTTTGCTATCAAATATAAGGGCACACGCAAACTGTAGAATTGTCTATCTACCTATAATAACTTTTTTTTTTTACCTTTTATAACTTATATAGTACCATAGTGATTTCAGATAATACAGAAGTCGAAAAAAAAACTGGGTTCATAGTTGCCATTAATAAATACAGTTTTGCCTTTCGGAGTTTATTACCAATTTACGTATTTGTATCTTTCAATTCCATGGGAGCATAGTAAGTGTAAAGAGAACATAATAAACGGGCTCTGCGCTTTAACATGTAGACAGACAGACAGAGCTATTACATGGGTTCCGTTTTTGTCAGCTACAGAATCCTAAAAATAGTAAGGCAGTTAAATCACAGGTTAAGTTGTAACTATGTACACTCAGACTAAATAAAAAAAAGAACATAACGTCACGATCAACACAGAACTGCGCACTTGCGGCTGAATTGCGAGCCGAGAAAGATGTTCACCACGGATGCCTTTCATCACTGTTTAATAAGGTGACCATAAAACATTTTTATTATATTGAACAACTTTGAAACGTCCACAAAACTAACAGGTATCGCCTTTCACACGTCACGAATTGTTTGATTGAAAGAAATATTATATGATGTAAGCCTATAGTAGAAAGGAATAGGAATACACATATTTCGTCTCTATCTGTATGCTCAATGTTTGAATACTATTAAGCTGTTTATTTGACAGACATAAGAACCAAGCAAATCTTTGGCCGTTAGTACCTTTCAGTTTTAAATATTTTTTGAACTTTACAAGTATAAAATTAATATACATTTTTTGTGAGAAAAAGAGCAAATGCCGGTTTGAGCGAGAAGGACTAGATTGAACACATCAACACAACATCTATTAGTAATAGATCTGTGGAAATATGAAATATTTTTATTTAAAACAAGGAACAACATTGTAAATGAAATGATCTTTTTAACTTCTTGGTTAGTCTGTTTGTTTTTCTTTTTCTTTCGTTTCGTTTTGTTCATTTTTTTTCTATTCGTATGTTTTTATACATGTAAGTAAATGAATGAACTACATATGCAAATTGTGAACTATAACACCTATAGCTTGTTTTTCCTGATATTTTATCTGCTGTCATGTAAACAACCAACTAATTTTTTTTTTGTTTTATGGCATGGCGCACAGTTTAGCGCATTTGCCAATGCCACGTAACAATAAGTAGAATCACAGGTAAATTAGTTTTTTCTTATCGTAAAACTCCTCCAGTAAAGTGATAGTAGGATTTACTGAAGTTATAAAGGACTTCTTGGAAGAGCGCGAGAATTTCAGCTACACATGTTTATTTAGACCTACTCCATTCTTTTCACCTATACGAAACTTTAAAACACAATATACTATCACTATTGTACCTTAAAACTCCCAAAAATGTAAAAAATAGAAAATCAAATTAAATGACAACCTGACTTCTCCCGTTCTCGCCAAAAATTCCAACCAACTAATTCATTATAATCAATGACTAAGGAATCTAAAGGACATGAAACAAGTACAAAATAATCGTGCCACCTAAACTTCGAGTGTCGCAAACAATGGCTGCCAATTAGTGATATCCCAAATATCTACTATGTAGATGTCGTTTAGTCAGTTGTTGAAATGAGTCTCGTTACAGCATCAGTATTGAAATAAAAATCATTTTGTATAATATGATGATAAAAGAGAGGGCTTTTTTTGTGTCATATATTTATACAAAAGTACTGAAATATTGTTCAAACTGAAAATAGCAGTCAGCGTACTTCGATGCTGTCGGCATATAATTAGAATCTGCGCTTATGGCGATTTTAAGGTGTTATTAGTAACAATAGCAACAGTCGCCTTCAAGGATAGCACCTATCTGTCCTTCGATCATTTTTGTATGGAACTTTAAATGAACCCTACATACAAACAAATTACTTAGGTACCTCTTTTTGTAATACTTAATAGCACGTCCATGATTATTGCAGATATAAAATTGCTTTTTAAAAGAAACCCATATTTTTATGAAGCGCTTTCATAAATGTTAAAGATCAATCATAGGTCAAAGTAGTTAATGAACAGCACAGTCCTTTTAATGCTTTTCTTTTCTTTACATGCATAATGTTACTTCTTCTAGAGGTGATGGTGAAATTAAAATAAGTGCTATGAGAAACATACATACGGACCGACTAAGTCTATAGCCATGGCGTACTGTAGCACTTTGATAAACTAAATACTAGAATAATTAATTTTACTAAAAATTAGTGGCCTTATCACACAGTAATTGGGAATAACATTTCCATTAGAAATTGAACACTGTGGACTTCTATTAGTCGAAGAATTCTCAAATTCAGTTAAGTACTTCCAGAGGTTACCCCGTACATACAAACAAGCGAATTTTATTTCTTTACATTGTGAAGAAATAAGTATATAATATTATAGTTTATAATATTATCTAGCGTAGAAAATCCACAACATACCGGCCTTTGGAATAAATCTTTTAAAAGTTAAGATAGTAAATTCTACCTCTATCTATGTCGGTAGCCTAAATTGAGTCTTAAATGTAACGTCGTAAGTTCTATTTTTGCATTTATCATTTTTGATAGTCCGCAATCTTGTTAGAGTGATACGTCTGTGCCATCAATACACTGAGGTAGCCAGACATAAGTCTATCTATTATGTGGTAAGGCAGGGTTTTTGGCATAATATGATTTACACGTGGTATATACTCGAACCAAAAAACATAATGCACGGAGCCATAATAATTGCCACTCTTTTCGCTATGTGTCAAACGAATTATCGTGCCTCTTTCTATCTCATTGAGCGTAACCATGAGTAAAACAGTTAGCTATAGTAAGACAACCTCGTACTGTCAGTGTAATTCGTGTCAGCTCATGACCGACTTCAATTCCTGAAGTAATTATCTGCAAAATACTCGTAAATCTTAAGTGTTTTAGCTACTAGTATTCAGAAAAATAAAAATATGTCATGTTCAGCTGTGTATTATTTTACTATGACTTCCCTTGTCACGCACATTAGTCCAGAAAGTCGGTCAACAAAAAACGGACACGCTCTTAGAGCAAATGCTCCGTTCAAATGGATTCGATCCGAGGTTACGTAGGACAGTGTTGCCATGTTGATTTCTAGACCGAAATATTATGGAAACAAGTTATCGTTTTCTTGTTATTATGTTAATAATGTATTTCTATAATGCGATCTTACCTTTGGGGAACGGGAGAAGTATTGTTGTCATTTTATTTAGATTTTCTATTTTTTACATTTTTGGGAGTTTTAAAGTACAAAAGTGATAGTATATTGTGTTTTAAAGGTCTGTGCAAGTGAAAAGAATGGAGTAGGTCTAAATAAACATGCGTACCTGAAGTTTTCGCGCTCTTCCAAGAAGTCCTGTAAAACTTCACTAAAGTCTACTATCACTTTACTGGAGAAGTTTTAACGTTTTATATAACGATTCTACTTAAACTATTAAAATACGTGACATTGGCAAATGCGCTAATCGCCATGCCATGAAGAAAGAAAGAAGAAAGAAGATCTTACCTTTACTAATAAAATTTATAAGAGCTTATCATAAATTAAGATGGTAACGCAGTGTTGAACACAAAAACAGTTTTTCATAAAAAAAATCGGTTCTTTTATCTAGACCTTTTAGTTCTTACGCTTCTCTAAACCTAATAGTATTTGTTATGAAATCATAAGGGCTTGAAAATACCCTAATCATATGTTTATAGATATCTTCAATACACATGTACGGATATGTTACAATTTTATAATAGTTGGAAATTTAAAGACTATAAGACCAGGAAGGCTTAGACGACGCTTGTGAGGGTACCATCAACTGCCTATAGTTGAGTCAAAGTTAAAGTCAAATCAATTTATTCATGTCAATCCAAACAAGGTGTTTAGCGTTAATCAACAAATCTACTTGATTTCGGTTCGAAAAGAAAACCGAACGAGTGAAGTTAGACAATTAGGGCTGCTGGACAATGAAAAGAACTGATAAGAAACTCAGTTGGGTCTAATTTTTTCAACATCTTAATATTACTTACTTTTTACTTAATTACTTAAGTCACTTATTACTTATTAGGGCCACCACGCCCATAAAGCAAAACGCTCTGCGACTATCCACTCTCAAATAATTAACGTCGGTCTTGATATGACCATAATCACATCACAAGTCGCGCGCTGCAAATTCTCACGTTTCTTTTAATTATAAAATAACTTGGGTCTGGTCTATGACCGTGATAGACAAACTATGAATACGTACAGAGAATCGAAGTGTAGGTATAAAGGAAATTGAATTTTGTCGTTTTTCCCTGATGCAAAGTATAATTTACAAGTATTTTTAAAGGATCACGAGTATTCATATATTGCGACATTATAGTTCATATTATACCTATATTACTCGTACATGACTATGTTCGAGTATATAAGTAAAAATTCGACTTAAATTTCGACTGAACTTTAAATATTTTATGAAACAAAAACCACCAAAATTGTAAAAATAGAATTTAATATACTTGTGGGGGTGTAGATATGGTTAACTAATTACACCACACACATAAAAAGAAAAGGACACTTAGTTGACGATCACAAATAACTGACACGAACACTTCACAAAGGTAACAATATATTTTTGAAACACACGATTTACAGTCACAGTTATTATAATATACAACGATATGCAGATAGGACAATAATTATGAAATAACAACAGATATGAAGGATTATAAACAAGGCAAATATATCAGCACAATTGTTACATGTAATAATCGTTGAGAACGAACGCGGAATGAATTTTTTTGTGTCGTACACTGTGTCGGCGTGACCGTTATATTTTGTTCGCACGGGCGTGCACAGTGTCGTGTAAAATGTTGAAAAGTGTCGGTAGGTGTAAAATAAAATACGTATATAAAATGTTTGCATGTGCAAATTATATTTAATTATTTTAATATATAAAATTTATATTTGCGTGAGTTTGTGTGTATGTACAATAATGAATATTCTTATAATATAAATAGTTACATAAAATATAAATAAAGTGTAAGTATATATTATGTATGTAGTGTAGTGTGGTATGTGTCCTACATCACTCCCCCGCTGAGACCATGGCTATGGTCGGTAATAATCAGGGAAGCGAACTCTTCTACCGCTGCGTGTGCGTTTCTCCTGAGGGTGATGAACGTCTTTGCCATCTCTGGTTCCTTCAGGAGATTTCAGAACTGCCGGTGGTAGTAATGAAATGCCAGTAGGTCGAGCATTTAGCACCTCTTTAGTTAGGTAGGCCGGCTTCAGTCTGTCGATACTGACAGTTGCGCTTTTACCCTGGACTTCTATTCTGAAGTACTTTGGTGTTCTCTCCAGTACTTTATATGGACCAGCGTAAGGTGGTTCAAGAGGTCTTCTCACGTGATCCTGGCGGAGAAATACGTGAGATGTTGTGTGAAGATCACGTGGTATGTAAAATGGCGAAGCAGAAGTATGCCATGAAGTTGGTCTTGGTGTGAGCTTGGCCATAGAAGAGCGTAGGCGCGTCGTGTATTCTGTGACGTCAGCTGTTTTGTAGTCATCTTCGGGAGACAGGAATTGACCAGGTAAGCGTAGTGGTTCGCCGTACACAAGCTCAGCTGGAGATGCATGGAGGTCTTCTTTCCAAGCGCTGCGCATGCCTAGAAGTACCAGTGGAAGAACTTCGGTCCACTGTGACGAGGAGGCATGACACATGATGGCTGCCTTGAGCTGGCGATGAAGACGCTCGATGATGCCGTTTGCAGCAGGATGGTAAGCTGTGGTGCGGAAGTGGCGGGCACCAATCAAGGTAGTAAGAGCCTTGAAGAGGTGGCACTCGAACTGGCGACCACGGTCTGTAGTCACCCTCGCAGGACAGCCGAATCTGGCAAACCAACCAGACACGAGAGCAGCTGCACAGGTCTCCGCAGTGATATCTTTGATGGGGATTACTTCTGGCCATCGCGTGAACCTGTCGATGATCGTAAGGCAGTATCTGTAATCAGAAGATGGTGGTAGTGGCCCTACGATATCGAGGAGTATGTGAGAAAACCTCGAGGAAGGTGTCAGGAAAGTGGATAGAGGAGAGGTGGTATGTCGGGATATTTTACTTTTTTGGCATGACAAGCATTGCCTAGCCCACTCTCTACAATCTTTTCGAATCCCTGGCCACACAAATCTTTGCGTAACCAGTCGAACTGTAGCTGAACTTCCAGGATGATGAAGATTATGCACCATGTCGAAAACTTGTCTTCTGAACGCTGGAGTGATGAACGGACGTGGTGACTGCATGGAAGTGTCGCAGTACACCGGTAAGTCGCTACTAAGGGATGGTATTTTCTTCAGTTTCAGAGACGAGCCATGGAGAAGCAGTTCTTGCAGTTCTGGATCCTTGTCCTGAGATCGTGCAAGAATCTGGTAGTCGAGAGTTGATGCGACTTCTTCGACACGAGACAAGGCATCAGCGACTACGTTTTCTTTTCCAGGTATGAACCTCAGATCGGTAGTAAACTGTGCGATGAAGTCTAGGTATCGGAACTGTCTAGGCGAGCACTTTTCTCTGTTGGTTGAGAAGGCAAACGTGAGTGGTTTGTGGTCTGTAAATACAGCAAAGGTTTTGGCTTCAACCATATGACGAAAGTATTTTATCGCTTCGTACACAGCCAGAAGCTCTCTGTCATAAGGGCTATACTTTTTCTGAGAACCACTCAACTTGTGCGAGAAGAATGCCAGTGGTTGCCAATCTTTCCCACTACGTTGCTGTAATACAGCTCCGATAGCAGAGTCTGAAGCGTCAGTGACTATCGCTAGTTCGGCCGATGGATCCGGATGAGCGAGTAGTGTTGCTTGAGACAACGAGGTTTTGCAATTTTCGAAAGCCTGTAGTAGTGCTGGGGTCATTTCAACTGGGTGTGAGCCTTTGATTTTAGGACCTGCTAGAACTTCGTTCAATGGTGCTTGAAGTTTCGCCGCATTAGGAATAAACCGACGATAATAATTGAGCATGCCCAAAAAACGTCTAACTTCTTTAACCGTTTTTGGGGTGGTGAAGTCCTGTAGTGCCTGCACTTTCGTTTCTAGAGGCTTAGTACCAGCAGCAGATACACGGTAACCTAAAAATGTGACCTCTGGTTGACCGAGTATACACTTCGTCGTATTGACAAGAATGCCGTATTTTTTTAGGCGATCGAACAGTTGCCTGAGATGTGCCTTATGCTCTTCGATTGACGATGAGGATACCAAAATGTCGTCGATGTATCCGAAGCAAAAGTCGAGACCCAGAAGTACTTCGTCGATGAACCTTTGGAATGTTTGCGCAGCATTTCTCAATCCGAAGGTCATATATTGGAATTCGAATAATCCGAAAGGTGTTGTGATGGCGGTCTTGGGTATATCCTCTGGATTGACGGGTATTTGGTTATATGCCTTCACTAGATCAGTCGTAGAGAAGACAGAGCATCCTGACAACTGGTGCGAAAAATCGTGGATGTGGCGTATGGGGTACCTGTCTGGCACGGTTCTTGCGTTTAGGGCTCTGTAGTCTCCACACGGTCTCCAACCGTCATCTTTCTTTTTGACCAGGTGTAGCGCCGAAGACCAGGGACTCTCTGAACGCCTGGCTGTTCCACTTGCGAGCATGTCCTCGAACTCTTTCTTCGCTGCTTGCAATCGGACTGGATCGAGACGACGAGGCTTGCAGGAGACAGGAGGACCCGGTGTGGTCTTGATGTAATGTAGCGTATTGTGCTTGGATGGAAGATGAACGCCTGCAGGTCGGGTTATCTCCGGGAACTCACGCAACAGCTGGTGAAATTCAGTTTCTCCGGTGACAGCTTTGACAGACGCGATGTCTTCAGGAACCTTTAATGTAGTTGCTGCCACTGACAGCGTAGTCGTCCCGTCAACTAGGCGTTGGTTCCTGCAATCTACAAGCAAGTTGTAATAGCTTAGAAAGTCCACACCAATTATAGGCTTCGATACATCAGCTATCAGCAGCTCCAAGTGAAAGCACGCCTAAGTCCCAAGTTCAGATGAATTTGAACTGGTCCGTAAGTATGAATGATGGTGTTATTGGCTGCTATTAAGTCATACTTGGACTTCACACAGGGCGTTCTGACAGCTGACCGCGGAAAAACACACAAGTCTGAGCCAGTGTCCACTAGGAACTGCATTTTTGATGTGCGGTCAGTGACGAATAGACGGCCTGTTGATGAAGGGCAGTCGTTGGCCGCTACTTGCGACTGCCCTGTGAGTTTTCCGACTGAAAACTACAGGGTTGCTTGTACTTCTTCGCTTTTGACCCGAACGTGTAGTGGTAGAAGCAATACGGGTGGTTCGACGGTGGTTGTCTATGTCTAGAGCAACTGCGCGAGCGGCTAAACCGGCGAGATCGAGAGCGCGAGCGTTCGTTCTGACTAATTCTAGTAGTTAGTGCAGCTACTTGCCTTGTCAGTTCGCTTATCTGTCTAGCCATGTCGTCGTAAGCTGATGATGGAGCAGCGGATGTGCTTGTACTTGCCACTTGAGCCGTGGATGGAGCAATCTCGTGTACCCTGTCTGCCAATTCGCCTAGTTTGTCCAGAGGTAAGTCCATCTGTGAAGCAATCACTGTTTGTATGTTTTGTGGCAAACGACTAGACCAGAGGGTAGCCAAAAAATCTTTAGGCACAGCTGGACCTGCCAGTCCTGCAAGATGTCGCAGAAACTGGGAAGGTTTGCGGTCTCCGAGCTCCTCATGCATCAGCAGTTGCTTCACTCGCTTTTCCTGTGAGGCTGAAAGGCGTTTTATCAGCTCGGTTTTTAATTTGTCATATTTGTTGGTAGCTGGAGGATTCGTAATAATGTCTTTTACCTCTAGAGCAAACTGGTGGTCTAATTGTGAAATTACGTAATAAAATTTAGTGTCATCGTTAATAATTTTAGATAACACAAACTGACCTTCAACCTGAGCAAACCATAAAGCAGGTTCTTCCGGCCAAAATGGAGGAACACGTACTCCTACTCGTAGTACCTCGTCCTTGCTGTCCACTCCATCCAGGTCATGTACTCTGCTAGGTTGACTCATGTTCGAAATCGCTCACAATTGTGTTCGGTCACAGTTCAAAAATTGTGTCGGTACTTCCGAATAATTTGTGATAACGAATTCTGATTTTCCGAAAATCCAAATTTTCTTCGTCGGGGTCACCAATATGTGGGGGTGTAGATATGGTTAACTAATTACACCACACACATAAAAAGAAAAGGACACTTAGTTGACGATCACAAATAACTGACACGAACACTTCACAAAGGTAACAATATATTTTTGAAACACACGATTTACAGTCACAGTTATTATAATATACAACGATATGCAGATAGGACAATAATTATGAAATAACAACAGATATGAAGGATTATAAACAAGGCAAATATATCAGCACAATTGTTACATGTAATAATCGTTGAGAACGAACGCGGAATGAATTTTTTTTGTGTCGTACACTGTGTCGGCGTGACCGTTATATTTTGTTCGCACGGGCGTGCACAGTGTCGTGTAAAATGTTGAAAAGTGTCGGTAGGTGTAAAATAAAATACGTATATAAAATGTTTGCATGTCCAAATTATATTTAATTATTTTAATATATAAAATTTATATTTGCGTGAGTTTGTGTGTATGTACAATAATGAATATTCTTATAATATAAATAGTTACATAAAATATAAATAAAGTGTAAGTATATATGTATGTAGTGTAGTGTGGTATGTGTCCTACATACTGATTGTCCTGTACATCTATCACAGATTTATTATGTTGGATGTTTGTAATAGATATACGGTGTAGTGATGTAAAGCAGGGAAACTGTCAAATGGTTGAAATAAAAATCTATCCGAAACCGTAACCGTAGCGGCTAGACAAGTGAAACGTTCCGTAAAATCGAAACGGTCGAACGTTATTGTTCGTCAAAAGTGCCATATAGCTTTTATACAGCAGTTTTTAGACAACTTGACTTTTCATTTGATTTAATAGAAAGTTAATAACTTTTGACTACCAATTTAAAATTCGTTACGCTTTATTACGTCATATTTGTCATTATATTCTACTAGCGTTTACGATAATTGAGCCACTTGTCTAGGCCCCCAGACCTGGGGGTTATTCACAAACGTCGGATACTTTCCGTGGCGGAAAGGCCGGTCGTCGAAAAGCATAAATTCAATCCGACAGCTTGGATTTGTGAATACGACTATATATAATATGATATATATATAATATAAATATAATATGATTTCGGATTTGTGAATCGCGTATAGACAAAATCATCGAAAAGTTTCCTGTCGGATACGGAAAGTTGAGTTTCCGACGTTTGTGAATAACCCGCCTGTTATAAAAGATTCGAATAACTTCGGATAGGAGCGCAGAGGTTGTTTTATACCTATTCAAATTTTGGAAAGCAGGACATAAAGGTGAAAAAACCAGGACAATTGAGTATAAAATTAATGAGCAATAAGTATTTAATATGTATGTTATGTGAAGTAAAATATTTAAACAGGGTCAATGAAAGTCAGTCTATATTCTAATTACAACTTCTGAGTCAGATTTGCCACGTTTAATCGAGGGGTATTTATATTCTAAGCCTTCGCTAAAGTACAGTTTCATTTAAATAAATTATAAAGATGGGAAGGACCTTTTAAATACCTACATATATTGTGAATGTGATAGTATAATGAGCCATCTATGTATTTTGTATTTACTTATTTACCCTTAGGGCCGGAACACATTCAACAATACTGATCAATATAAGCGATCCACACGTTAAGTAAATAAATATATAATGAATTCTATATATTAGCTATTTTCCTTAAAAATTTCAAACTTGTTAATCGTACATTTTTCTCCTCTACTAAGTATCTCGGGATATTCTAGATATGAGATTTGGTTAGCTAACTAGCATCGAATGTCTGACTGAATCTGATTTCTGAATTTTTTTTAAAGTCGCCAATCGCATGCAGTTCTCCATAGTATTCACTCCATCGCTGCAGAACCTCTTTTTTATTCGTTAGCAGGTTCTTTCGCAAGCACTTTATTCATTCTGCAAGGTCCGGACCACTTCTCAATCAATTCAATTTGGGTAATTACAGGTCAATTTTGGAAATGAACTTTTCTAGATTGCCTCGGGTTTGGGTGTACTGGGAGACACCCCCAGTAGTCGTCGTCTGGTTCTCATAGCACAGGGAATACCCTAGTTTGAGATCAGATGATTGGTGTTTATCGTCTGGCGATTATTATTATTATTGTCCTTATGATTACTTCTGTACTTACGTACTTCTTTCCAAAATAATTTATCAAAAGAATCAAATCCACAAAAATCCAATTTGGTCATAATTTTAGAATAAAATTATAATTTTACTAGGTTAATATATAGTGTAGACAGAGCCTAAGCATTAGTCACACATTCAAGTAACATGCTACAGACAATTCATTCGATAATCTTGATAGGTAGATATAAGACGTGAAGAATGCTTTATACTCTGCTATTTTTGTGTGGTAATTATTTCTATTATTATGCAATACGCTTTTAGCATATGTACATACAAATCCTGTGTGTAATTCTCATTGTCGTGCAGTGCTATAAATAGAACGGATACAAATCAAATATTTTCTTCCGGTTTGTTATTTTTCAACCGCCAAAAATAACTTATCTGTCTAGTGAAATAAAGATGGTAATGCGATGTACCTGCAATGTATAGTACCTACCTATGTAATATGAATAATTTAAAAATTTGCCTTGTATTGAGTACAGTTTATCACATATAGGACGTAAGGTTGCTCACATGTTTGATTTATCTTTGATCGTACATTGCCAAGTGAAATATATAGGTAAAAGGCAAGTTTCAGAGATTTAAAGATTAAAAACTGCCATCTCAAATATGAGTCGACTAGTTTCAAAGATGGCAATCTGACTTTTTGGGAATTGTTGGTAAATTAAAAAATTAAGATCACTAGTTTGATATTTCCCTAACGGTTACAAAACTAATTCAAGTATGTTCTTAAATTAGTAAAAGTTCTTTTGAATGTTCTTATATTTGTATAATTATTAAGTACCACTCATATATTTTGTTTTAACTTTGTAGATTGCTGGCTTTGAAACTAAATTTTTAAGAATGCCGGTTTTGAAACTTACTGTAGTTTAGATAGCCGTTTTTGATTCCAAATATCTACTTCTGGAATCAGGGTTGTCACAAAAGTATGAATCAATTTCTTCTGTACATTATTTTACAATCGCAAACAAAAATGAAAGCATTAATTAAAAAGGCGATTTATTTCTAAAACTTTATTAAAATTATAAATAGATACATAATATCATTATATTCGCAGGTCTTGGACCTCGTCTATAGATTGATTACAGTAATTATTATCTTCAGTTTCAGGCACAGTAAGAGACTCCTGCTCATTAAATATATTATCATAAAAAGAGAGAACTCTAATATCCTTCCACTCCGGTCCGAAGTGTTTTTGAAGCAATTTTTTAACATCCGCCAGTTTATGTTTATTAACAGGAACTACATTGGGTAGCTGTTGTGGCATTATATTATGTATGATTTTATTACGTTGACATATATTTTGAGCTTTTGCAATATTAGTTTTGTAGTAAAGTTCACCTTTTACCAAAACATTACCTGGTATTTTTGAACGTCTCAGAATGAAACGTTTGCATTCTTTAAATGCCATATTCCACGAAGTAGTTGGCTTTAAAATTGTTTTGACACCATCTCTCCAGTTAAAAACTGGACAGTCACTGCCGAGTCTTACCAGTGTCGAAGTTTCTCCTAAAACGTCTTTTATTGTGTCTGGATGTAATATTACATCCATTTTGTCAAATTATTTGTCACAACGCGGGGTTGGGTATAGTGATATTTATACGTAATGAATTTAGTTTAATAGGTTAATTAACTTAAAATGCAATTAAATATGCAGCGAGAAATGTTCCGTGTGCCGTTAAACCACGCGTATGAATGCTTGCTTGTGATTGGTCGATCGCGCAAGATGGCCGGATTTGAATTTAAAGTTTGAAATATTGCCGCATTTGATCCTAACCTCATAATTTGAGAAGCATTTTCTATGGCATACTCCCATTTTTGATATTTAAAGCCAAAGTAAAATGTTTTTATTCAAAATTGTCTGTGTCGCCACAAATGACAGATTTCCGCCTTTAAAACTAGTCGACTCATATGACAACAATTTTTGTATATATTCTGGTATCTACTTTTTGTATTACCACATAATTACTTTCTGGTGCAACGATATAATGTCGTACTTGAATAAGTCCAGCACATAGCACTTTTTGTTATGTCGACATTGTATCTTTGTTGTGCAGTAACCAAGTCCAATTTAATCTTGCCTCAAGTGTAAGTGTGCTAAACCAACTTGGCGCATGCCTGGGTAATATTAATTTTACATATTTTGGAACATATTTACATATTTTAGAGCAGCAGAATTTCTGTACCTTTCATCATAATCGGTTCATCGATTTAGCATTTCTCATACAAAGTTTCATCTCCTTTTTCACTCGACTTTAAGAGTAAATTTTCTATATAAAGAGTAGCCTGTGTCCATATCCTGGTGCCAAGTTATTTCCGTGCCCAAATTCATCAAAATCGGTACAACCGTTTCGGCGTGAAAGCCGACCAGACAGACAGACTTTCTCATTTATAATATTGATGATATATGTGTATAGTATGGATTTTTATAGTGATAAAAGCATTTTATCATTAGTTTAACAATTTTAATGTGCTTATAAATTCATTCCTTTTATATGACTTTTATATGACGCTGGGGGGTCGCTAGTCCAACTCGCACGTAATCGATGTTGTATAATATAACTAACGCTTTTAACACATGGCCGTTAAAATGGACTTGCTCTTTTTCAGTATTAACTTTAGTTAATACGACAAAAATTAAAATTAGGGGAAACATCGCACTCCAAGACCAAGCAATCAACAAGTTTTTGAAAAGCCTGCAAGACAACAACCTACTGGACAACTTTGTTAAAACGTCGTCGGAAATCTCAAACGATTTCAAAGGACTCAGAGGGTCTTCTGTGACAGAAGAAGAAACTTTAATAAACGCATTAAAGAGGGCTGGGAAACACGGCAATGTACACATTTACGGGAACCATAAGATTAATAGCCAGAACCGGTTTGTGCTGAATAATATTAATGTGTGATTGACCCTGTTTTTTCATTAAAATACGCCTACACCTCGCGGTTTCACACGCGTGGACTATTCTTATTCTACCATACATTAAGTTTTTCAAACCATTTGTTTAGCGTACGCCACTACAGGAACCAAACAACGCGTTTTCTTCTGGTTTTATGTACGAAAAATATTCGATCTGATATTTCGATCTGGAAACTTAATTAAAATTCGCACGATATGAGTTACAAACATTTGCTTGGAAATCGTGGAAATCACACCCACAACTCGAAATCTGGCTTACGATTTTTTCTGGACCCTTACAAACAACCTATCTTCTGTTGCCAGTTTCACGTTGAGTTTTAGTACACCCATAGTTGTTTCTTTGGATCTTATTATTTAAATGAATTTATTTGCTACATAGACTTATTTTCATTAGATATTGTATAGACTCAGGTGTTACTTTGCGGAAATCCATTTCATGTGATAAATTCCTAAAATCTTTAGCTTTTTTAGAGTTTGAGCGGAAAATAATTAGAGATTTTAGGAATTTATCAGATTATTTTCATTATCACATAGCCAAAAATATTATCGAAAAATCATTTATCCTTCATCCGTTTGAGAGCTACGATGCCAGAGCAGAGACAAACACAGATTAGTCATGCAAACAGTTTTATTAGTAATTTTGTTTACAAAATTTTTTAGAATAATTTGTAGTTGTAGGTACATGGTAAGTATCAATAGTAGGGATACTATATGATACAACAAAAATGGCAACCCTATGTGGTAATTGGTAAGTGGTAACCCTATGACGACCTATCGTAAGCGATATAAAGCAGATAGAAATTTAAACTTGAACCAGGCTTGCATGAAGTTTGCTGTGCAACTGCAACAACAACTTTGCTCTATCTTCACTTAAGGGTAGTTTGAATTAAACTGTATAGTTACCACGCGACAAAAATGAAATGTTAATGTAATAATCAAATTGCGCTGGAGTTATTCAGATATGACACGCCATCTTCGTATCAGAAGGTAATTGATAAGATTCCAGCAATATTGTACAAGCTTTGTCATATTTGACACAGCAAGTTTAATCATTAATTGTTGCAAGCTTGACTCGTCACATTTTGACTTGGCAATATATAACCAAAGAAAAATCAAGCATGCAGTAACCTTCTACGCTAACTGGGAAATGCGATAGTAACTGTAATTTTATATCAACATGTTCTTGTTGTCATTCACATTATATCCAAACAAGCTTTCTAATAGCGTAAAGGTATATTAACGTATGGTCTCAATCACGAGATAAAGAAAAGAACAAAAAATGTTCTATTTGTTATAGGTGAATCATCGCATCGTATCGTATACCCCCTGAAACAAATGCCGATGCCTTTAAATCATATTAAACTTACAATTAAGATATATATATATATAAACATATGTATGGTACTTGGTACATAGATATACATAAATATTGTCATTAGTTCAAAATGATGTGGATAATCAAACTGAAATATTTTGTTCATCGTATCATTACCATAAATTACCATAAATAGTAAACTTTCCCAAAGTGGGCGATAACGCCCCCTTGTGGGCGCTGCAGGCCTAAAGGGCTGTAAGAGACCCAGAAAGAAAATGGGGGCGTTGTGTAGAGGCCTGGGGGGTGATTTGTAATTTCATTTAGCTAGGAGGCATCTTAGACAACGACTGCATGAGCTCTCGACTCTCAACTACAACTCGTGAACATCAACTAATATTAATTAAAAGATTGCTCAAACTCGGTTCGATATTTCTCTGCTGCTGCTTCCGCGTAGTTCATATATCTGTCCTGTTTTATTGAATATACAAAATAAAAATCATGTCAATCGGTCGTTCCGTTTCGAAATGAAAGTAGACACAAACAAACAAGTAAAAAGGCAATAGACACACTTTCGCATTTTAATAGTTATTAGTACTCCCAGATAGGTAATTTTCGTAGATAATAGACCGCGGGCAATCATGTTTTAACAAGTTTTTGTTAAATAACCCGAATTGTGCATTCCTGTATCAATCGGCTGGTTCATAGAATACTTGTTCTGACTTGTTGAGTACGATTGAGCGTCGAATGAGATAAACGAGTTTATGCATGTTTGTTTTATTCCTGTCGGTGCGTGCTGCTTATGCAATCCTATATAAACAACGTAATATTTATTTTATTTTCATTTGCGGTTTCGCGCGCAATAGATGAGAAGTACTTAAGTTTAACACTTACTTACGTATTTCTCAAAACAAAACAATGTCGGAAGTAAAAAAGAAGAGACGGAAATACTGTGCGGAATATATTAAATTCGGATTCATTGAAAATCCGACAAACCCATCGTCGCCTTCGTGTCTTCTATGTCTAAAACCATTTTCGAATGAAGCAATGAAGCCTTCAAGACTGCAAGATCATTTGAATAAAATGCATCCAGATAAGAAAGACAAGAATGTAGCATATTTTCAAGACCTAGAGAAGAAGCATAATACTCAGCCAAGTGTAGCAAAACTATTTCGGCGGCTGCTAAGCAAGATGACGACGGACTTCGAGCTTCGTACAATATCTCTTTGTTAATTGCTCAAAAAGGCAAACCACATAACATCGGAGAAGAGTTAATTTTGCCAGCAATAAAGGAAGTAATAACTACTGTGCTTCGTAAACCAGCCGCAGATATTATCCGAAAAATTCCTTTGAGTAATAATTCTGTGCAAAGACGAATTGATGAAATGGCTGAAAACATTGAAGGATCATTGTGTGATCACCTGAGGACAAGTCAATTCTCAATTCAGCTCGATAAGTCCAGTTTACCAAGTAATGAAGCATTGTTGGTGTCTTACGTGAGGTTTATTAAAGATGAGAAAATATGTGAAGAACTATTCTTTGCTAGAAATTTAGAGACCGATACAAAAGGCGAAACCATATTCAATACATTGGAAAAGTTTTGTGATGAGAAAGAGATTCCCTTGAAAAATATTATATCAGTTGCTACGGATGGCGCTCCGGCTAATACAGGGTGCCATAAAGGCTTCATAGCGTACTTAAAAAATAAAATTCCAGATGTCCTTGCTGTACATTGCGTTATTCATAGACAACATGTGGTTGCTAGAAACTTAAGTGAACGACTATTTCAATCACTGCAATATGTCATCAAAGCAGTCAATAAAATCCGCAACAGCTCTTTGAATGATAGATTATTTCATCAACTTTGTGTTACTAATGACGAGGATTTCAACCGTTTGTTGTTTCATACTGAAGTTCGTTGGCTATCAAGAGGCAGAAATACCAGACTGGGTGTTGGATCCGTTTTCAAATGTCAACACAGCAATGTCACCTCAGTTGGAAGAAGAACTTATAGAATTGACAACAAACGAGGAAATAAAAATCAAGTTCAAAAATGGTTACCAAGAATTTTGGCTACAAAAACCGATCCCGCAATTGTACCCTGGATTGTGGTCAATCGTTCAGCGATTCTTGATAGCATTCCCATCGTCATATTTGTGTGAACGTAGATTTAGTGCTGTGGCAACACTGCTTACTAAAAAGAGAAATCGTTTGCATGTTACCAAACGTGGCGACTTGCGACTGTTCTTGAGTAAATTGGAACCTGATATCAACAAACTTATTAAACAGCATCAGATTCATCCTTCACATTAGTTTTTATATAAGGATCGATTATATTTGTTTTATTTTGAATAAAAGATACTCTGTTTGAATACTGTAAAGTTGCGTTTCAATAATCATTCTCATTGGCAGGTGTAGCCCGTAAGAGTTAACTTGAGACCTGAACGCCGTTGTGTATTACCTACTGCGCTCAGGTTTCAAGTTAACTCTTGCGGGTTATAGTAAAAGTCTCGTTTGGAATTAATGTTTAATCTCCGCTAATATAGCTCACAATAATTAATTGATTTAATTTGAAGTTATAGTGGTTTTTCAGTAGGTGAAAAAATGGGAGCGCTAAAAAATAATTTATTCTCAAAGTGGGCAGTAGACAAAATAAGTTTGGGAACGCCTGAGTTAGATAATGAATGAAGACATTGTTTTATATGTCGGCGCGACCGTGGGCGATACGACAGGTGGCTCATAGTCGCAGTCTCGTAGTACGGACTCCATCAATTTGGGTACTCGGGCAAACCAATCAAACGAAGCTGATTATGATGAACAATGTTATTAATTCAAATTACAAACAGCACTCACTTCTAGATAAAAGTAATTGTAACTTTTTAAGTAACGGTGAACATGACAGGTTCGATGAGATATATCCAGTCAGGCGTTCGGATTACACCTCCCGCACGGTTATTACGTAACTTGCAGACAGCATGTGACAGCCAATATCGCGCGATATCTGCTGTCAAACCGAAAATTTGTGTAATGTAATTTGTAGTGGCGGTAAATCTACCGCGAGATGTGCATTCTACGGTCATAGAATAATAGATACGCAATCGTCATACATGATACTAATTTTTTATTACAATTAATCACCGGTCGCGCAGTGATCGCGTGGTCGTCGCTGTCTGCAAATTTTTAGGTAATTACCCCGCCGTTCTGTCCGCTCGACTCTGTCCACGTGTGGTGGCAAAAAGGCGCCAACACACGGCGTTCACAGACTATTAAAATCAACCCACACGAATAAGCCACGTAGACAACTCGCTACCGCGATATCAGTTGACGTCCTCTTTTCGTTCGGTTACCGCTCGCGACGACATATATTATAAGGAAGTCATGGCTACATTTCGTTGCATCTAAATATTAAATTATGTCTTCTGTGCTGTTCGTTCTGCTTAACAGCTAAGAGATATACACATACTCTTGTTTTGAAAGAAATCAATAAGCAATTTTGCGAACTAAACATCAATATTCTCTCCGAAATTTGTACTGAACCAATCAAGCTTTTTTTTATAAAATAGGGGGCAAACGAGCAAGCGGGTCACCTGATGAAGAGTATCCAACCGTCGCCCATGGACACCCGCAACATCCGGTAAATCACGGGCGCGTTGCCGGCCTTTAGGAAAATAGGGAAAGGAGGGAAAGGAGAGGCCCATGCCCACCGGCACTCTCACTCACCGCACGAAACACAACAGCAATAGATGCTGTTATTTCACGCCTATATTCTGTGATAGGGTGGTATTTCACCGGGCGAGCCGGGCCCATTGGTGCTGCAATGCAACATGGCTCTACCACCTTTAAAAAAGGCATGAGCAAACGTGGATATTATTATATCATTATTCGAAAAACATTAAAATACATACATACGAGTACATACATATTATCATATGTATGTTACATACATACAGTATGTATGTACTCATGTAATATTGTATCCCTAACAGGGTAGTAAGAGAGGACGGAGCGCCAAGTATCGCGGTCCTTACATACTTCTTCCGCCTTCTCAAATCTCATCATTCTCCGTACACACTTTCGCCTTAGGTTTGCGAGTGCGTTTGACATTACCGTCAACTTAACACTGGCTATTTGATCTTCGCAAGTCAGCCTTGATCTTCCTTGGCTTCTGGTAGCACTTACTTTCGCTGTATAGATTTTCTTCGTCAATCTTTCATCACTCATTCTTATAACATAAAATAAATTAATTAAAATGAGTATATCTGTGAAAAATACTTGTAATTTTTTGATAATTAACTAGCTGTTTCTTGCGACTTCGTGGACGTGGAATTAAAAAAAAGTAGCCTATGTGCTTTCCCAGTGCTTTTAATCTATCTCCATTCTAAATTTTATCAAAATCGGTCTAGCGGTTTAGCCATGAAAACATAACAGACAGAGATACTCGCATCTATATTAGTATGAAGTATCGATGTAGAAGTATGAATAGAGTTGTCTATTAAATATTACAATCGAGTAGTAGGGACGAAGTGGAGACAAACTTTAGTTTGTACGTCAATGCACTTTTTCTGACGTCGTGTAGCCGTACGTAGAGTGCCATTGCTCAGCGGTAGGAGCGAGAGAGATAGAACTTATTAAGTCAATTACAATTTTTAATTTACGAAGGTAAGGTACATACCAATTTCGAATATTTTTCCACAGTATTATGGCCGCCACACACGATCAAGTATGCATAATCAAGTCCATCCAAAATGCATGAAGCGGAGTTGCATCAAGTAAATTTGATCGTGTGTGGCATTGTAGGGGCGTCATGCCAAACAACGCTTCATGACAATTGGACGGGTTGATCAAGCATCAGGCCTGTGACAGTTTTAATTACGGATGAGTTGTATTGGCGCTGTAATCGCTTCTGCCGTCTTCACTATCCGCCTTAAAAGCTAATTACTTGTCAGTGTGTTGTCAGTCTGACTCAGTCTGGCTACAATGCCTATTCTCCTCTGTTGTTTGATGTAAATAATCCCCTAAACCGCTGCGTTGGTGACTCTTGGGAATCACTAGGATATAGCTACATACATGTAAAAAGTATTGGTACGTATGTATACTACAGCTGTCAAAAGTCGGCGATAGTAGCGCCAAAACGCAATACATAACAATTACGCCAAAATGACTGTAGCATCTGTAGCTTGCTACAAATACTTAATCTGTGATCAAGTATACTTGATAGTGTGTGGCGAGCATTAGATTATTAAAGTTACCTTCCTGTTAGACCGTGAACATATTTAAGAATAGTTTAAACAGTTTAAAAAAAAACAAACTATTGTATTTGCAGTCTTACAATAATACAATTTGCTCATGTCTAGTACAATAGTTGAGCTTGAACTTTGCAGAGGTACTGTCGCGCTCAATGCATCTTTGATGTTCGTAAGAGGTCGCCATAGAGGTAGAATTAATACACAATAAATTTTGTATTAACATTTTATTTTACATTAAACGAATATCAGTGTGCCATACAATGTGAGACTTAACTGCCATGCTATGGTTATGTTCAATACGAAATTTTAATTCTAGACTGACTATAGCATGCCATACCTTTGCTACGTCATTCCGAGTGTTGCCAGTGACAATATACCTAAACCATTTAGAATAATTTATATCCAAACATACCATTATAAAAATCAGAACAAACAAAAACGATATCGATGTCTTATACTTTATCCTGTGACCATCGCGTGAACTTAAATTTTAAAGAAATTTGAAACGTATTGATATTATTTATTTAGATCTCGTAGTTTGACAGGTCCCTAAATATTTGACAGTTGCACAACGAAAATAACTGTCAAATATATAGGTCTGTTAGATACAGAACTTCCTCTAATCATAAAGACCTTACTCACGGTGCAATCCGATTAGCAATTTGTTGCTGTTTGCATTGTAAGATATTGCAGTGTAACAAATTGCATTGTAAGATAACTTGCATGCAACCTGCCTATTTACGATACAATTAGTTGCCTTGCAACAGATTGCAGTAACAAATTGCTAGTCAGACTGCACCGTGAGTAAGGCCTTATAGCTAACATCCATACCTTAATACGACAGAATATTGTATCAAACAAACTACCTTCGAACCATTGTACTGGTAATTTTAAAACCTTAATCTTCTACGATATGGCATGCTACACTAATACTGATCACAAAAAATGTAAGCCTAATGATTAAGGCGATTTATCTTAGATAATAATACCAAATTCCCTCAATGCATTTACCACGACGTGTATTATGGAGTCAAATCACATGTTTCCTTCTTGATATTAGCAAAGGAAGCTGCTAGTATAATACAACAATAATTATCAATAAAACAGTGGGTAAAATATTAAAATAAGCTACACATGAAAAGTTTAAATTGACAGTGTCGTTTCATAACACGATATTTGACAAAATTTTAGAAACCGTTGTAGACTTAAAATCTCGGACCAAGGAACAATGGGCGGAGTAATAAAAAGTTGCTGCTCTTATCGCGATGTGTCAAACTTTTGTCTCTTTATATCTCATTGAGTGTAACCACGAGTAAAACAGTTAACTATAGTACTCGCACTGTCAGTGTAATTAGTGTCAGATCATGGACCAACTTCACGTACATTACTGAAATAATTATTTGCAAAATACTCGTATAACTTTAATGGTTTTGGCTATTAGTATTTACAAGAATAAAAATATGTCATGGTCAGCTGTGTATTGTTGTACTGTGACTCTTCCCTAGTCACGCACATTAGTGAAAGTTCAGAAAGTACGTCAACGAAAAACGGACACACTCTTTAAAGTAAATGCTCCATCCATTTTATTCTTGGTCCGAGCTTAAAAATACAAAATTCAGATTCAAAGGCGTAACCAGACCGATTTATGTGGGGAGGTGGGTTGATTGGGATTTACATGTAGGGGGCAAATCATTTAGCAAAAATAAAACTACATGTAATTCATTGCTCATAACAAATATCTTCATTTACAAAAGTATAATTTTCTAAAATCTTTGTTGAATATATTAATAGTGCTCTTTGTACAAGAATCACCAAGTTTTCAACTAATCTAGAAGCTAGAAGGAGGAAACCCTCTCTAGACTACGCCCATGTTGAAATTTCGAATAAAACGCTAATCATTTGCATGGGGATTAAGAATGTAGTAACGTCACGTAAGTTATAATAACTGAAATTAGGATTATTTTATTACTTTTACGTGCTTTGGAAGACATATTCGTACGCTGAAGAACTGTACGGTATAAGTTTTTCATTTCACTTGAAAAAATAAAGTGTCGCGACTCATGATGTCACTTATTTTAATTAAGTTCTTGTTATAAGTTGTTAACAAGAACTTGATAAGCGAACAATAATTTAAAAACGAAATTTTAAGTGCATAACGATTAAAAATCTGTTAGTTATAGTATAAGGTGCTGTATCCACCGATGTAACAACCCGCAGGGTTATTACCTAAGAACTTGCGGACAGCGACAGTCACGCGACAACAGCGCGACCGGTGACTAATTGTAATAAAAAATTGGTATCATGTAAGACAATTGCGTGTCTTTTGCACCATGACCGTAAAATGTTTTTTTCGCGGTAGATTTAGCGCCACTATACAAATTACATTATACAAATTCTCGTTTGGACAGCAGAAATGGCGCGATATTTGGCTGTCGCATGCTGACTGCAAGATACGTAACAAGCGTGTCGAGCAGCACCAGCTCTCCTCGATTAGTTGGATGTAATATATGGATTTTCCATACATATACGCTCACAACTCCGCATCGTCACTGGAACGCCTCGTTAGCATGCTACTCATACGCGGATGGCAAGTGAATCACTCAGTGAAAACACACCCTCACGAGTAGTTCACGTGAGGTATGGTAACCAATTCTTGACAGTTCGACACACCCGTTGACAAAGGGTTGACGCCTATCGACAAGGGGGTGCTTAATCCAGTGCGGCGGCGAAATATAAGCGTTGTTAGGGTCCGAAGACTAAGTAAATAAGAGTGGACTTGAGGTTACCAGGTGATCGGCTTTAACAGGACATGTCCGGTTTTTATCGATCGTGTTCTGCCAAATATTTACAAGTCTGACCCGCAGGGTTATTACCTAAAAATTTGCAACCAGCAACAGCCACGCGATCACTACGCGACAGGTGGCTAATTGTAATAAAAAATTGATATCAGGTACGATGATTGCGTATCTATTATTTTATGACTGTATAATGCACTTTTCGCGGTTAGTTTAGCGCAACTATACAAATTACATTACACAATTTCTCGTTTTGACAGCAGATATCGCGCAATATTGGCTGGCGCATGCTGTCTGCAAGTTACGTAATAAGCGTGCCGGCTTTTGTTAGACTTTTTGTTTGGTTTCGTGAAGAACTTTTAGTTTAATTTGATATCTAACATTATCTTAGGAAGAAGACTAGAGCAATTATCAACACGATCTTGAAAAAAAACTGTCTATCATTGATTACGACATAAATGATTGCAAATATCCAACTGTCTTCATGTCTACTTTTAATAGGTAGTCTTGGTTTTTAATGTCCGGCTAAATATAAGGCTGAGTCTCGCTTTTCTATTTTTGCCTGGCAACACTATAGTGTCGCCTGACCTATACTGTCTAGGGTTGCCGAAATTACAGTAAACAGGAAAGCAACGTAATGCGCGTGAGCCCGGTAGCCCACATCGGAAGACTAATAGATAATTGCACTAATAGCGCGGTCCCGCTTCTCGTTGTGGTCCGAGCTTTGCCGAGCATTCGCGAGTCGCGACAAGCGTTAGCCATAAAATGCCTTACTCACGATGCAATCTGACTAGCAATTTGTTGCTGCAATCTGTTGCAAGGCAACAAATTGCATTGTAAGACAAGTTGCATGCGACCTGCAACCAGCCTATTTACGATGCAATTAGTTGCCTTGCAACAGATTGCAGCAACAAATTACTAGCCAGATTGCACCGTGAGTAAGACTTTTAATTCGTAAACATTAAGTTATACAATACGATTTGTCACTCACAACTGTCAGTTGTAACTAATCATGTGTAGTCTTTAAACACAGTAACAAAACATAATTTGTCCTATACCAAAATGGTTCCATACAAAAAACTTTTCGTGTTACTTTTTTTAAAATGTGTTACACGTATTTCGCAGTACTTATAATAAGATCATACGTTAATCTTTTCGTGTGTGTTATTGACTGAAGATTTCAAAGTTATATTCATCACTGAGGTAAGACTTCTTGTAGCCATCTGCTACCGGAGCCACAGGAATAAAATCATCAGACGTTTTATTTAAAAATAGCCTTTAAAAACAAATATTTATAGTTGACTGACCCGTTGGCGCAGTGGCATATGCATCTGCTTTCCAAGATAGGGTCCCAGGTTCGATCCCCGTTCAGGTCAATTTAGGAAACGAACTCTTCCAAATTGGCTTGGAGTCTGGGTGTTACTGGGAACTCCCCCAGAGTTCGTTGTGTGGTACCCATAGTACAAGCTTACTGCTTGGTTTGGGGTCACACACTCTGTGTAATTGTATGGAGTATTATTATTACTGCCAGTCAACGTGTTAAGATTATATTGGATTTACACCAGATGTGTATAATATACATATGCATATTAGTCAAGGGTTATTCTTGCCTATTTTTCTTAACATAAACTCCATGAAATCACGCCATTTGTGTGATACCAAAGTAAATAGATTTGTACTATGGGGACCATCGAACGAAGTGGTATAGCTAACAGTAACACTCCAACTCCAAAGCTATTTAGAAAAGTTTATTTCTCACATTGATCTGAACGGTAAACGAACCAGGGACCCCGGCTTGGAATTCTGGCTTCGCAAAGTACTAAAAGAACACCAAAAGTTGTTTGTCTTATGCATAACCGCATATATAAGACTAAAAGTTTAAAAACAAGAACAAATAAAAACCAAAAATTAAAATAAAAAATTTATTAAATAACGAAAATATAGACCATATTTACAACAACAAATTAATTATAAAATTTACTTTTATACTAAATGAGAATAGGCCCCGATCCACAAAATTGTTAGAAAAAAAAAATTTGCTGTAAAATATATATAGTCTAGTAAATCCGGTATTAAAAAGGCATTAAATCTTGCATTTTGTTTAGCCACAAAAAGTTGCTTTACTTTTTGGAAACCAAGCCTCTACTGATTTTTGATGGTCAGTAATTAAACATTCTGATATTTTTAATTCATTTTGAATATTCTTATTTACTTACTAGTTGTGTGTGACAACATATAAGGAAGCAAATATTAGTTTTTAGGTAGCCTCTCCACCCATGCTCTCTTTTTTACTATTTGATCAGAAACGAAAGCTAAACACAGATTTCCATATTTCTAACCTAAAAAACGATGAAGTTATACACACACATTGATCCCCTATTTATTCCCTTAGGGGATGGATTTTCAAAAATTATTTCATAATGTTTACTTTCGGTACTTATGAATTGCTATACAAAATTTCATTCTTCTGACCCACTGAATTAGGCCCTGGATTGTCTATCAGTCAAGTCTTATTTGAAATAGATCCATTAAAATAGATCCAATTTGTTTTCATAAAAAATATTTCTGTGCAATATTTGGGCGCATTGATTAAAATTCCAAGAAGAATTGAAGGAGATTTTTTAATACAAAATTTACGGAAATAAACACATACATACATATCTTCACGCCGTATCCCTAACAGGGTAGTCAGAGAGGACGGAGCGCCAAGCGTCACGGTCCTTACATACTTCTTTCGCTTCCTCAAATCACATTTTCTCCTAGGTATGCGAGTGCTTTTGACATTTCCGTCGGCTAACACATCTACTTAAATGAGTCTTAACGAATCTTATTCACTTTATCTAATAACGAGGACCTTATGTTGAATCTGAAAGGTGAATAATGGATGCGTTGAACGTTGAAAATTCTCGAGTATGGGCTTACTAGAATTATCTTATCCTAACCACTTCGCCTGATAACGCGAACCTCGTGATAGAAGACTTCCTGATGAAAACATATTTAAAACATGCGTCAATCTGCTCTTTGAAGTATAATATAATTCCTAATTCTACATAACAAAAATCATATCACAAATACAGTCTGAAAATGCCTTTTTTGCGCCAGATTTACTAAGACTATCAAAAAACATTGGATAACAAAGTATAATGCATACATTTGTTTTATGGAAAAAAATCATTAGGCATGTGGTCGAGGATGTTTCGTTTCATTTGACTAAATACTAAAATAAATATATACAAAAAACAGGGCTGTGAGATAGTACTTTTATAACAAGAGAATGAAACAGTTAACTAAAAGTGTACTTAGCATATATGGAACGTCTGTGGTACACCTATAAGTATAATTAGAAAACCCCGCTTATAACTAATTAGTTATTTCTAAATGAATACTAGAACTCTACATTACATTATGCTCGACGTCAAGATTATACGTAGAAATTACGTAAATACTACACTGGTATACACTCCTGTAAACTAAAAGGGAAAATATGGAACAATCGTCTTGTACATACTACATAGTCCTCATAAATGATTCTAAAATACTAAATGTGGTATCCGGTATCTGGAATCCAGCCATGATTATCCGTTGCATTTTTGTTTTATTTATTTAATTAACCATTTACATACATACACTTGTAAAAGAGACATCAAATGTAACTTATGCACAAAGGTACTACTTATTTCAAAATTAAATTTCTTCCAGAAAGCTGTTAAAGTAGCAAAATTGAATGTGTAAGGAGCAGAGAAAATAAAGACATATTATATACTAATAAATACCTTCATATAAATATATAATATAATGTACATATATATATATTTATAAGATAAGATAACATATCTTCACGCTGTATCCCCAACGGGGTAGTCAGAGAGGACGGAGCGCCAGGAGTCGCGGTCCTTACACACCTCTTTTGCTTTCTCAAATCTCATCATTCTCCTCACACATTTTCGCCTAGGATATATATAGGATAGAAATATATATATATATTTACAACATATTACGTACACATATCAGTTTAGATGCGGAGGATTAGGAGATAAGGAAAGGTAGTAATTTTTGGCTTGTCTTTTAAAATTTAATTTTAAAAATTAATCAAATGACAAAAAATACATCTCTATGGTTTCATTGAAATAACTCAATTATGATTCGATCATTTTTGATGAACTCAATTCTATTGATTGTTGAAATATCTCAGCATTGCCCGTTACTAGTTGCATCTGATCCATAAGTAGGCAACACAATGTTCTAGCATTACCGTATCTTCACTTTTGTTTACAACAATACATTTGTTATTACAACAATGTTATATTTGTCGCCAGTGTGCGCCAGCCTTTGCGAGACCATAATGTAATGTAGAGTGTATCGCGCCTAGCCGTTACATTGAAATAGGCTTGATGAATATGCTACAAAGTTTAGGTAAGGAAAAAAATAGCCAACGCCGCCTTGTCGTTCAAACAAATCTTGAGCAACCAATTGCTTTATTACCCACACTTAACAAAAGTCAGAAAAATTCAACCATCACGTTATTCAAAAACCAATGAGTTTTTTTTAATTATTCACAATATCATTATAACCTAGGGAATTAAACGAGTTTACCATAAATTAGTCAAGGACAAACTTAATAGTTTGTACAATAAGAAAATTTATTAAGAAATTCCAATTTTAACTAACAATACATAAACCATAGACAAACATTTGTATAGTTTGTATAGAAGTTTCAATCTTTCATAATAAACAATAATTCCAACAATTTACTCGAATATTTGGATTAGTATATTTATTGCTACATATGAATTTGAACTGAGTATAACCAACCATAGACAAACCGACTATAAACAACCCATAGACACTCACGCGAGACAGGCGGCGGCGGCGACGCGGCGTACAGCCAGCAGCTTCAACGCAGGTCGGGGTTATCATTGATCTGTTTCTTGATGCGTACCAACATTGTCGTGTACCACTGGTCCAGTCTCGATATGCTGTCGTATGTCTTGACCGCTTCGGTGAAAGAGTCTACATTTTGTTCCTCTAGGTGTTCGATGAGCTCCTGTGAATGTACGTATAAGTTAGAGATGAGAGTTGAATTAATCATCGGCGAGGTTATTACCTAAATATTTGCAGACAGCGACAGCCACGGGTGATTAATTGTAATAAAAAAATAGTATCATGTATGACGATTGCGTATCTATTATTCTATGACCGTAAAATGCACTCGCGGTAGATTGAGTGCCATTATACAAATTACATAACACAAATTCTCCGGCACCAACACCGCATTGTGGATGGCCATTTTAACACTGCTAAAATGGCCATCCACAATGCGGTGTTGGTGCCAACTTTGTTGTACGGTAGTGAGGCCTGGATATGCCCAAAATCGAGTGAAAGTATGTTAAATGCCGTGGAGATGCGGTCTCTCAGAAATATGTGCGGTGTCACGCTTGCTGACAAGATAAGCAATGATGAGATACGCAGTATGACAGGGTTGCACAACAGTGTTATTGTAAAAATGAAGAAAGGAATGCTTAGATGGTTCGGGCACATGGAAAGAATGAGTGATGAAAGACTGACGAAAAAATATACAGAGCGAAAGTGAGTGGTAAAAGAAGCCAAGAAAGACCAAGGCTGACTTATGAAGATCAAATAGCTAGAGTGTTAGCCAATGGAAATGTCAAAAGCACTCGCATATCTAGGCGAAAATGTGTGAGGAGAATGATGAGTTTTGAGGAAGCGAAAGAGGTGTGTAAGGACCGCGACTCCTGGCGCTCCGTCCTCTCTGACTACCCCGTTGGGGATACAGCGTGAAGTTATGTTATGTTATGAAATTCTCGTTTTGACAGCAGATATCGCGCGATATTGGCTGTCGCATGCTGTCTGCAAGTTACGTAATAAGTGTGCCGTTATAATATCACTTAAACAATGGAGCAAATGAACTAATGCTTCATTCTCTAATTAAATTAGATGTATTTAAAGAATTAAACCTTAACCTTTTTTTAATGAAACAAAACAAACACTCGTAGTTAATTAATTAGTAATCAATTCATCCTCGATACTTCGTTTTAGGTGACAAAACTATAATAATAGAATCTACAGAGATAAAAAGTGGGAGACGCTAATGAAGGCAAGGTTTCCTTATGAAAATGTAATAATCTGAGTGTTAACAGATGGAAATGTCAATAGCACTCGCATATCTTAGTGAAAATTTGTCAAAGAACGTTTAAGTGAAAAGAATCTATGTAAATGATGCCTCCTTCTCTGTCTAACACTTTAGGGATATTGGATAAAAAATGAAAATACATACTTAACGATTATTACAGTTAATAATACTAATAATTTTATACTAGGAGCAACAATTTAGTTGCCCTTTAATTAAAAAAACTTAGTTGAGAGAAAATAATAATTCTAGAAAAGAAAAAAAACAAACTGGGGCTGAATCCCATTTATAGTTTTGGTTCTGGAAGTCCAAATTACAATCGCAAGCAAAGCTGTCTCATAAAAGAGTGGATATAGAAACACTCAGTATTTAACCTCATTTACTATTTCAGTTTTTTTATATATTTAATAACAAATTTTCATATTAAACATTATAATTAGCCAGAATTATAGTTAGCCAGTGGCATTTAACTTATTGTTTTATATAACAAGTTTAAGAAAAAAGAGACGGTCGCCCATTTGGTAGATAACGAGTACAAATATGAAATTAAGTACCAATAAATTCACATGAAGTATACGGTGAAAAAAATTAATAAAATGGATATGCCCAAAAGGAGTTATAGCCCCAAAAAAAAGTGTTCTAGTATTGAAACAAGCTTCTTGGCATCAACGAGCTTCTTGGCATCAACACCGGTGCTGGTCCTGCGAAACTCGTCCCCTTGTTGGTAGTGATGGTCACAAATATGAAAAGGTATATTACCTTAAATCGCCACAGTTTATATAGACCTGGGCCGTAGGTCATGTCCAGCAAATTTTAACAAAACCAGACGAGATGCCAGCCCGTGAAATGAAGACAGGTAACGATAATAAACGAGGAAGGGCATAAAAGAAAAAAGACGTCCTTTAGGTGGTAACCTGGTGACAGTTTAAGATAGAAAGTACGCGGCCCTTTTTCACCTTTCGTGATAATACATAAAATTAAGGTAAATAACTTTGAATTAACAAAAACAGTGTTCGTTCGAAGGGTAAAAAGAAGTGAAAGAAGCCTTCGAAAGAATCCGTAAAGCAAATGTCACTTTGTTAGCGTTTTTCTGTGACCAAGGAAAACAACACAGACAGCCTAATCCATGTAATCATTAAAAAAAACAACGTTATAATACATACTATGTATAGTTTTGTATAGTGATGGTAGGTACCTTGAGAAGTTTGTATTCCCTTGTGTCCCCGAAGGCTGGGTACAGGGCGACGTATTTTTCAACGGCATGTTGCGCGTTCAATATATCGACGCAAAGATGGCATAGAGCAGCGCGGAACATATATTCTTTAGCGCTGTATTTAAGCAGGCTATTGTCCAGAGACGATTTCGCGATCTGTAAAAGAATATAGCATTAATTTTTAGAGAAGAAAATGATATAATCTGTTTGTCAGCTACAGACGATTTTCACAAAAACCATGCGACGAAAAAAGTTTTTTAACACAATAATATATCATATAGACTCAGGTGTAACTTTGCAAAAATCCATTTCATGTGATAAATTCAGGTCAGCACCGAATTGGATTCGTTGCTAGTTAGCTGACCGAATCCTATCTCTGATATATCCTGAGGATGCTTCGTTGAGAGGCGATACACGTGTCGATTAGTGGTTTGAGCAGAAAATAGCTAAAGATTTTAGGAATTTATCACATAATAATGTATCGTTTTTATTTTTAATATTTTTCTGAACGATGCTTTTGGAGAAAGATCTGAGAGAATCAAGTATGACAGAAGGAAAGATGTGTGACTGATCTTATGTTCTCTGATTTGAATACTAAAAACAACAGACACTGTACATGACACAACTGACCTCTTCATATATCTGTATCGCCTTATCGTAGTGTTCCAGCTGAGCAGCGTACTGCGCCAACTTCAGCATACACTTGTTGGCAGCCGAAGTAGACTCTTCCCCGCGAAAATAGTCAGCGGCTTGCTCATAATGCTGCATAGCACGGGCGAGGTCGACACACTCCGTCTCGTATAACTCCGCTATGTTCTGTAAACATAATCATGATTATATTGAGTACTACGAATTATGTGTGTTTTAGGGATGGCAATCTGAGATCAATTAATCGAAGAATTGACCCTTTGGGGTAACAAAATCGAGCTTTTTAATCGATCTTGAGCAGTCAATCAATCCAGCAAATCGCGTCGATGTCAGACATGCAAAAATTGACTTTCAATTGTTTTTCTATATTCGTAACAACACAACTATAATAAAACCTGCTTTCAAACAAAAAAAACCGCATCAGAATCGGTCCATTCGTTTAGGAGCTGGTATAAATTATCTTTTGTTTACCATCCTAATTCTTTTGGTAAACTTGGTAAACCATCCACAACTGTACTTTTAAATTCACCTTCTTTACCTATCAATGAAGCCAAGTTGGTACAAATATTTATACTTGTAGTTGTAAGAAAAGATCGATATCGATAATTATTTATGTTATGTTCGCTTTTAGGAGCACCATTTAATGCCAAAAATGCATAAAATACCCAATTACAAAATATCAGAGACGACAGCATTTTCATCAATCAAGATGATGGCAGCATCTTGTAAATCTGTGCTATTTTCCAATAATTTAGCAAATTTAATTTTACAAATTTGCAGTCAATTTTGACAAATATGGTAACAAACAATTAAAATAACCTTCCACATAGACACAAGCACGGTACTAAACTGTATTTGGAATAGAGAAACATCTGTCCTTCGAACTCTCCTGCTTCCCCACTCAATCCCTTTTCTATCTGCAATACCTACTTTTCGAGGACGTTTACTCTCCCTTTTTATACTTTATATAGAAATTAAATAATTCTCAAGAGAAAAGATAGTATAGCTGTAAAAAGACTATACTAAAAATAACGTAATTTTCAGAAAACTACCCTTAAAAAAAACGGAAGATTTCAAGCAGTAAACTTTTTACTTTCAAGCATAAGAAAATCGAGAAATCCGGGACCATTCAAATCCATCCATTATAACTGGATGTCGAGGTATTAACCTAATTGCACTGGACTATATGTTCAGTAGTCGTCTGGTTTTCATAGCACCTTAGTTTGAGATCAGATGATTGGTGTGTATCGTCTGGTGCATTATAAATAAATTATAAATATGTATGTTGTAGAATAACTAGATTCGGATAATTGTTATTTAGGCACCCAAAGACATTACACTTCAATTTTATTTATTTGTATAGATATATACTTTTATAGATATATACATATATACTTCTATAGATGTACGGACACAAGAGATTGTTTTGATTCTTACCTGGTGTTGTTTCGCGGCTACAGTGAATCGTCCCATGTCAGTGTAAATTTCAATGGCCTTCAGAAGGCAGGATACAGCCTCTGAAACAGATTTTTAATATTAGTTCATTAATTAATAGCTAATTATTCAGAATAACATGCTTTTTTTAACCGACTTCAAAAAAAGGAGGACGTTCTCAATTCGTCTGTATGTTGTTTTTTTTTTTTGTATGTTTGTTACCTCAAACTCCGTCATTTATGAACCGATTTCGAAAATTCTTTTTACGTTTGGTAGGTAATACTTCAGAGGTGGTCCCATTTAAATTTCACCGAAGCTCCAATGAGCCTGGACTTCGAAGATACACCAGATAACACGACCTGGTTATAACCTTTATTTATATTGATGATTCTCTAGTATATCGTTGCGCTCCGGAATTAGAATGAAGTTAATTGCAGACCTGCCCTAGATATTTATTTAGGTCAAGATCACTCAAAAGGGAGAAATAAAAAAAATGTATTAATAAAAATTCAACCGCCTTCAAAAAAACACTGAAGTTTAAAATAACTCCTTTATTAATCAAAACTCAAGTACAATTAAAATAACTTTATAAATACTATACACATACCTATATAATTAAATTTGACAGTTATTGAAGTATTAGTAAACAGTAGTTTTCGTTAATATACTTAGAAGTTTGGTGGAAAGCGGTCTGTATTATTTTTTTTGTAGAGAATTTTATTTTAATGACCTTACTGGTCATTTGCTCATTATGACCTCATTGATTATTATGCAGCGATGGAGTGACTACTATGGAGAACTGTATGAGAGTGGCGACTCCGTCTCTGATACTGAGAGCGATTCTAATGAATTGCCACACTCGGGCCAGGGACTGGAGGATGCCATTAGTATGAAAGAGATTGAGAAAGTGATAAGAAGTTTGAAATGTGGAAAGGCTGCGGGAATTGATGAGGTGACTGCTGAGATGATCAAGTATGGTGATCCTAGGGTCTGGGATGCCTTCTGTGCACTCTGCAACCTTTGTTGGCAGAAGGGGGAGGTTCCAGAGGCCTGGCGCACGGCAGTCATAGTACCTCTATATAAAGAGAAAAGTTCCTACCTAGACTGTGCGTGCTATAGGGCTATCAGCTTGGTCAGCTTAGCGAGTAAAGTCTATACTAAAGTATTGACTGAACGTATGAAAGGCGTTTCAGAAAGATATTTGTGGGAGGCGCAAGGTGGATTCAGGAACGGTAGGGGTTGTATGGATCAGATTTTCTCGCTTCGCGTTATCGTGGGGAGGTTTCTGGCTTTAGGTCGGAAAGTTTTCTGCGCTTTCGTGGATCTAGAAAAAGCATTAGATAGAGTAGTGCGGAAGAAATTGTGGAGTCTTCTGCCTGAATATGGCGTGGAGGGCTCCTTACTGCAGGCTGTGAGGTCATTATATCGAGACCACAGAGCCTGTGTAAGGATAGACGGGGACATGTCGCCCTGGTTTGAAGTCTGTTCTGGTGTCAGACAGGGCTGCGTGATGTCTGCCTGGCTATTCGTGCTGTATTTGGACAGTTGCCTCCAGAGATTGAAAGGTAATATGAGTGGTATGGGATGTGGTGACACAGTGGTAAACTGCCTATTGTACGCTGACGATGCTGTGCTAATAGCACCATCAGAAGCAGAGTTGCAGACACTAGTCACATGCATGAAAGAAGATTGTGAAGTAAAAGGATTGAAAATGAATGTGAACAAAACTAAGGTTCTGGTGTTTGAAAGAGAAGCGGTACAAACGAAATGTGTGATTTGTGTAAATGGAAAATGTCTAGAACAGGTGAATGAAATTGTGTACCTGGGGAGTGCGTTTTCGAGGGATGGAAGATGTGAGTTGGATGTGGAGAGACGGGTAGCAGCTGGCAATAAAGTGAACGGTGCTCTGTCCGTATTAGTGGGTAGTGTGAATATATCTAACACTGCTAAAATGGCCATCCACAATGCGGTGTTGGTGCCAACTTTGTTGTACGGTAGTGAGGCCTGGATATGCCCAAAATCGAGTGAAAGTATGTTAAATGCTGTGGAGATGCGGTCTCTCAGAAATATGTGCGGTGTCACGCTTGCTGACAGGATAAGCAATGATGAGATACGCAGTATGACAGGGTTGCACAACAGTGTTATTGTAAAAATGAAGAAAGGAATGCTTAGATGGTTCGGGCACATGGAAAGAATAAGTGATGAAAGACTGACGAAGAAAATATACAGAGCGAAAGTGAGTGGTAAAAGAAGCCAAGGAAGACCAAGGCTGACTTATGAAGATCAAATAGCTAGAGTGTTAGCAGACGGAAATGTCAAAAGCACTCGCATACCTAGGCGAAAATGTTTGAGGAGAATGATGAGATTTGAGGAAGCGAAAGAGGTGTGTAAGGACCGCGACTCCTGGCGCTCCGTCCTCTCTGACTACCCCGTTGGGGATATAGCGTGAAGTTATGTTATGTTATGATTATTATGATTAATTTTATACAAACGAAAGTGGTGTAGACCTGTGCCAATCGTTCATTTTCAATGATTCTATCCTTCAAGTATTGATATGATATGAAATATGAAATAATTGATATGAAATAAAATTGGTTTGTTGACGTGAAAACTAGCGAATTGTAAATTAAAAATGACCTCCTGTGTGGTTAAGTGGTGTAGAAGACAGAAATAAGTCATTCATATCTACATAAAATAATTTTGCGTTTACAAGAAATTAAACAAAAATATTGCTATCTGTATTATGCAACTAGTAGCCAGCCAGTTTTTAGATCGTAAGCTATTTTCTATTGTATTTTAATGCTAAGTATGGGAATTCTCTTTACTGAATTGGATCTTATTTGTTTAATAATTATATGGGCATTTGTTTCGGCATTCGGGGCCCCCATTAGGCCGAATGCCCTGGGCTCGTGCTCCAAGTGCCCTTAGGATAAAGACGGAACAGCGTATGACCAAACAAACTTAAAATATCGCTAGCATTTTTTATTAATCTAATGTATAGCAGCTTGTATCCATGGAGAGCTTAACTAGAGCAGCAGTTTCGTCACTTTTGAGTTATGTTCTTGTGTCGTGTGTTCTGGACCATAGCGTGGCCATAGGGGATACAATTCCCTTTATCTTAAAAGACAATTTCAGTTCCTAAGTGGCTTTCATTCTTTCAAGCTTCGTTCTGTAAATGATGTCTGACTAGCCATTCCTTCTCACTATACTAATTTTACCTCTAATTTAACCTCCTTCATTGTCACACTTATTCGACTCTGGAACAACTTGCCTCTGTACATTCGGAAGTGTACTTCCAAATTTGTTTTTAAGAAAACGTTACAGAAATTCTATTTAAATGAAGATAATTAAGTAGCATTAATGCCTCATTAGTATTCATATTTATTTAAATATTATGTATTATTTTGTATATCGTTTGTATTTGTGTATTATTTGTATATTATTATTGTGTGTATAGTACATATATACCATATACCTACGTATGAATATGTAATTATATTTTTAGTAGTAGTTTTTCTGCCCGAATATTTTCTCATGTCACCCAATGGTTGACTGGTAGAGAATGCCACTTGGCATTAAGTCCGCCATGTGTAGTAAATCTTTAGTGCAGAAAGAATAAATACAATAAGACAAAAAAATAGCGCGTCGTTAAACTTTGTTCGCGCAAACAACAACGAACGAAGAAAATACCCGAAACTCAAATCCATCATATAACCAATTTTTTGCAACAGTCAGTAAGGTGGAAAAATTATTGCAGTGTATTCGTTTTCTATTTACCTCACGCAATATTATGCACTACGTGTCATTGAAATGGGTCACTTTTATTAGTTTACTTTGTTCAATAATTTTGAATTGGAAAATGTTATTTTTATGCCAAAAGATAATTATGGTTTTACAATAAAAATTATGACTTGAAGTTATATGTACCTCTAGTCAGTAACGATAACAACAGTAAAGAATTATAAAATCAAAATTTCAAATTAAAAAAAAAATTTTAATATGCAACACCTTCATGAAGACGAAAGACAAGAAATGATTTACATGTAAATCGTTCAATTTCCCTCGATTGTCTTTTTAAAGGACGTCCTCTCTTTAATGGGGACATTTACAGTTATAAAAAAGTAACGCTTATTTTGCCACTATGTGTAACTCCAAAAAAAAACACGTGTAGTCATAATGACGTCTAACGGCGGACTGAAAGACGCGTCATCAACGCTCAAGGTGCCAAATCAATCAACCAATGGAGCATAAATTTTAACGCGCATTCATGTAGCCTTAGGATGGAAGCTAACTGATTAACCTATTCACCCATGCCTTTAAAATTGTGCCAATTCCGCATCAGGTAAGCTATCTAAGATGAGTACTCGGCTTACTGTACAATGTTTGAAAACGAGCCTACGTTTGATTTCATCCATACTTTTCTACATTGTTTACAAATTGTAAATAGTTACAAATCATATTCATCATCAGCCAATAGTTATTGTCTCTCTGACAGTCATCAATATCATTTGAACAGTCATAAACAAAGTTGTAAGCTTATATTTTTTTAAACTGTTTTTTTTAATGTACCAGTTTTCTAATCTGGGATAAGATATAAAGAGATGGTTTTGTTAAGATAAGGCATTCCCTGCCCATGACCTTGATGTTTTATCTATGTCTTGTATTCAGTATGATGTCAGAGTGATGGAAAAATAATCTTGGCTATTTAATAACAGGCATATTTAACAGCAGTTGCAGTTGATTTATGCTGTTGTCTTCTCAGTTATGGAGTTGAAATTTGACACGGAGATAAATTGGTAACCTAAAGCTGTATAGTTCCAGTTTTATCCTTTGAGATGTGCATTGAGCTAGTATTTTTCCTAAGCTTGCGACCGGCGGCGTTATTCACAAACGTCGGAAACTTAACTTTCCGTATCTGACAGGAAACCTTTCAATGATTTTGTCTATACGCGATTCACAAATCCGAAATCGTATTATATTTATATTATATATATGTCATGTATATAGTGGTATTCACAAATGCAAGCCGTCGGATTGAATTTATGCTTTTCGACGATCGGCCTTTCCGCCACGGAAAGTTTCCGACGTTTGTGAATAATCCCCTGGAGTTCTTTAAAGGGACATGTAAATATTTTTACAGAGCTGACAAAGTGCAAGTGATACTTAAGTATTGCTGGCGTCCATAGGTTGTGGTAACTTCTTACCATAAGCTGGGCCATATATTGTGGGCCTCATTTAACATCTATCATAATATTTGCTTTCAATCTTATATGTATTGCATTAAAATAGTAGACCTTTCAGTATTTCTTCATGTATAGCCAATACCATAAAATTAAAATCATACCATTGGGATCAGATTTCTTATAACAGTTGGAGGCGTCTACAAAATTGGTGGCTGCATCGTGACGAACGCCAGCCTTGAGGTGGAGTTGAGCAGCCTGGCAGAATGCGTGTCCTGCCTGTGCCCATTTCTTCGCCATTTTGAAGAGATTTGCAGCTCGAAGGTAGCAGTCGACAGCCTCTTCCACTTTTGATGAACCACTGAACAACAATAGTTTTACATAGATAAATTACTCAAGTTAGTTTTCTAAAAATGTATGTATCTACATAATGAATTTAAATAGAACAAATTATTATTGCAATTGGGTTTAAGAAAAATTAATGAGTAAATACTTATTGTTACGCCAATAGTGTGAACCCCAAACTAAGCATGAGGCTTTCGCCACTGCTAATAAAATAGGAAATTTTGAATTGCCATAACTAAAAATTCGCATTACAATATTTCTAAATAAAACTTCATACAATTGAGTATTTTTAATAATTCAAGTAAGTGCTAATAAAATAAATCCATTTGCATGGATATAATAAAAAGGTAAATTGTGACATTCATTTATACAAATAAGCTGATCAGTTACATATCGCTGAAAAGCGGAGCAGTATGTAATGATTTGAATACTTGTTAGCCCAGTTTTTGGCTGTTTATAAAGCTCATAATAATTATACTGTATTGTCGGAAAAGCCATATATGTCATAATTGTGTATCAATAACATAGCTTGTACTGTGATTGCTGATGCACGGTATAATGATGCATTGGGTGGCAAGTATAACAATGCATTGGGTGGCGGGTATTATGATGCAATGGGTGGCAGGTATAATGATGCATTGGGTGGCAGGTACAATGATGCATTGGGGGGCAGATATAATGATGCATTGGGTGACAGGTATAATGATGCATTGGGGGGCACCCGGTATCACTCATGCACCAAGACGATTCAGAAAAATTTGTTGCGATGAATTCTTCAACATGTTTCTCCTTTTAATGAAGCATCTTCAGAATATTCTAGAGATCAGACTCAATTAGCCAATTAGCATAGAAGCCCGGAAATACTTTCATCACACGAAATGGGTTTACACAAAGTAATCCTGAGTCTATTCAGAAAATTTTCTTACCTAAATTGACCTGACTGGAAATTAAACTATATATTAATGTATTCATATACTATGGTCATAACTTTTAATTCAATAGTTTTTGATGTTTCAATATGTCAATGTTCTAAATAATGTGGCCAGCTAAAATAGTGTTGTCATGTGATAGAACGCAGTTGATACCGATTCAATTAAATCGATCAAATAGTCTAGCATTTAATTCATTTCATTTGGTGCTGACATGTCCCTGTAGTGTTGCTATTTCATAATGTATCAGGATCTTGAATGTTTTCTTCATGCAATTGTGTTAAATGTTCATCTTGAATGATGTTGTTTTTCTCGCTGTTATTTATTATTGCATTTAAAATATAAGATAAAAAAACATTTCACTCAAAGTGTTGCCCATCACTAAAGACCACTCTCTCCCATCTTACTGGTAGCAATGAGATTGATATCGGAAAAACGACACGTCTTTTGAGGCTATCCAAGAATCGACCCATTTCTTTGGTATCTTCATAAGAATGGAAGCGCTGCTCAGCCAGTCCATGTGCCATCGAACGGAACAAGTGATAATCGGAAGGCACTATGCCCGGTGAATACGGCAGGTGAGATAGAACTTCTCATTTAAGCGTTTCAGAACCAAATAAAAAAAACGTTGTTCCACTACGGCGAACTAACATACACTGAAATTCAAGGTTACAGACAGTACTTTCCTCCAGATGCGTTACTATCTGAAATTACATGCACATAGTCCTGGTAATGCCATCTTTTAGGAAACAGCGAGAACTTATTCAAAATCCTAATATTATATAATTCGAATAAATAAACGTCATATTTATTTTTCCTTTTTATGCTGTTTTACCCACTGTCTTTATTGGTACAAATATTCGAACATTCTTGACGCTACCTCTCTCTCATGAAAGGAATGATCCAATCGCGGATAGCGCCCCTATGCAAGCGCTACAGACTAATAACAATGAAATCGACATAGTAGGATATAACTATTTAAAAAATTTGCAAAAATTGGTTACCCTGGAAACATCAAATCACTATACTCAATTAAAAGTTTGACTATAGACTTTGTTCACAAATAGAGAACTAGATTTACAATCTTCTGTAAAATCTAAACAAATTATTGTACGAATTGATATATATATATATATTTTTAATATCGTAAAGTACTATCGGTAATATTGTGTTAATCTAAAGTCGACCTTACCCCCAAAGCATGAGGTTGTAAAAGCTCTTAAAAGATACTTGTATGGTATAGTAACAGTTTGTTAAAAATAAAATATTGAAAATTCAATCTCACGCTTCGTGTTTAAAGTATAAATCACGTAATACATTTGAATCGCTATTTACGTCATTATGATTTGTTACGTGAACTTGACAAGGATAAGACTTATTATACAGATTATAATGCTAGACAAAGAGCTAAACGTTGCACGTCAGGCAATGGACGTATTCAGACATATTTTAGGAATACAGAAAACTTGGGAGTTTCATTATATGCAATTATTAATATATTTTTTTTAAAGTGGGAAATTATAACCGACTTGTTATTGAAGATATCATGATTGTCTAGAAATTATAAATTTAACTCTAACTAAAATGATTATTCGAAATGATTTTGGTTTTAGTTTATTAATTATCAAATGTAATAGACAGACACAGACAAAAGGGGTACAACCGTTTCGTGTACGTTTGGTATGTATAAAAATCCTTAACTGAAAAGTTAAACAAATAAATATATACATATAACAAAACAAACAAATAAACAATAATGAAGAATATACTTGAATCGTATTGTACGATATTCACATTTCATTCTTACATACTGTGTGCATTTTACTATGAATCTCTACAAAGTGCAGTAGGAAATCTGGATATTTAAACGAGCTTACAAAGCTTGGCAGCAAGCCAGCATGTGAGAGTGAGACAACTGATTACTTTAATTATGTCTAGACCTCTCAAGACATAATCAGAGTAATCAGTTGTCTCGTTAGTGTTTGTTGTAGGCAAGCACACACACACACAACACAACACACAGCTACACACAATAGCCAACGCTGTTGTCGCGACTTGGGGTTCAGAACATGTTTTTTCTGCTATGTTCGTTTACTTTAAAGTTGATGTTTATGCATCATTTATTCTTCACTGAGCATTTCAGTAAGGCGAACCGGGCTTATGGGCTGTATGGAGGTACACAGCCAGTGGAAGAAAGCTATATTTTCTTTAATAATGAGAAAAATGTTACAATGGTCAATTTACAATGTTCATAAGTTCATAATTAGGTACAGCAAATCCTTTTTACAATCTTTAATTTTTAGTACCGAAAATAAAAAAAGAATAATGTTTAATGAAGATAACGCACACCCACACACCTCGTTTCAGACCCAGCAAAAATTAAGAGGCCTGAATTAGGAAATTCTTTTACATCCCCCTTACTCTCCGGACATTGCCCCATCAGCTTATTATTTATTTTCTTCTCTACAAAATAGTTTGATGGTTTTTTCGCCAGCAAGCTCACCTCATTCTTTTTAAAAAGGTATTGTGTGCTGCCAGATTCTTGGAGAATTGTCACAGAGAAAAAAGGCAATTATATTATTGATTGTATAAATAAATATGTAGTACCAACATTTTTTAATTTATTTTTTTAATTGTATCATTACTTCTGCAACGACCAATATATTTAAAAAATCAAGTACTTATAAGATTAAAAATTCGACTCTATTATGCAGAACGGAAATAAAAGTATAACCCAAGTAAATTAGATGTGAATGTAATAAAGGTAGTATGGCTTTAAACTTTTTATTCATTATTTTATACTTAATGATGTCAAGGTCATTTCGTTTGGAAAATATAATTACGAATTTAATAAAAAGAACTATTTAACGTATTTTATTGCGAAATAATGAACACGATATTAATTATTTGCCAAAAATTTCCGCCTTTTTTTGGCATTCTAGATGTTTGTATTTACAAATTTTGAAGGATCAATTTGACATGTTTGCTGTTAGCTTTTTCAAATACTAAACAAATGTCCACTCAAATACTCATTTGAGTGCAAATTTGGACCAGACATTTTTAGAGCGTTAATTGTGCATCTTGTTCTTTATTTGTGATCGAAGACTATAGATATATTGATGGCAATTTAGTGGTGACGCGAGTGTGAAATTTTTAAAAGATATCAAAGATATGCCCACACACAACAACTTTTTATAGATAATGATACCAAAATAGCTAGCTTTTTGTAAAGTATTATATATTGTAAAGTATTATATACTTTACAAAAAGCTAGACATTTTGGTGGAAAACTTTTTTAACTGGGAATCTTACTCAAGACTGAGATACAATGAGATCCATATTTTGGTGTTATTCATGTATTATATGTATGTATGTAACGACTTTTTATTACATTTATATATAATAAACTGTAAGTGTTTGTACCAAACTACACACCCATCTTTCTCAAGAGCTATAAAATTGTAGGCCTGTAAAGTTACAACATTGTCATACAAGTGAAATGCAAAAATTCTATAACTACTTAATTGCTTTAATTGAAAAATAAAATATTACTAAATATTTACTGAATCCAAAAATGTATATGGAAATATTTTAAATTAAATAAATAAAAAAACTTTAATTATAAAAACAAAAAAAAAAGGCTTATGTTTAATTTATCACCAGATATAGTAAAATATAGCAGTAAAAAAACACTATACTGCCAAAAATAGTAAATAATTACCAAAATCAAATCCTCATTTTAGTGTGAAATTAAATCCAAAAATTTTTCAACTTGCTATGCTATTTAAAGCAAATAACTCCAAACTAAACATTGTTGAACCCAAAATTAGTAAATGACCACCAAAAATTGAACCACATTTTATTATAAAATGCCACCCAAATTTATATTTTGTTATCCTATAAAAGTAAATTACTCTAAATAAATAATTGTTTGGCCAAAAATAGTAAATGAACTCCTTCAAGATTAAATTTCTCAATTTCAACTACCTCCTCAAAGTGCAGCCGCCTATATAAATATCACCTATGTATAAAACATATTCAGATCTGGCACTTTGCCGGCCGCTGTCGCGGCACACTTTATTCACTCGCTTGGCTCGCACGTTGTAGTAAAAGTTCTAACCTAACGTACATTACCTAACCAATAACAGTGTTTATATAGAAATTTGTTCATTACAATTTGGTGACAATTTACTGTATTTGGTTTTTAAATACAATTTGAAGTGCAGTTATGACTAAAAGAGCAAAAACAAATTTTAAGTTTTCGTTTTTGGCTACAGGTTTCAGTTTTTTTGCGTTTAGTATATTTGTTTAGGTAAAACAGCTTAGGGTCTCATAGTTTTTTGATGGTCATTATATTTAATCCTATAAAAAAATATTAAATCAATTGAATATTGTTTAGTTTATAAAATAGTATTTCTTTTTACACACCAAATTAACAAATATTTCTAAACATTGTGTATTAAAAAACCTGTTTAACCTTGATATTTTCAAAAACTTGAAAAATTGACAGTGCTTAAACAAAGAACGGCAATCTCTTAGTTATTATCAGTTGTTTATAGTTCTCTTTCTTATGAAATTGAACTGTGAATACACCAAATAATCATTGTAAAAAGAAGTGAAGAAGTATTAAGTATGAATAATTTTTTTTTAAATCATATTTTTAATAGGCTATAGGGCAGCTATACTCAACCTACGGCACATGGGCCGTATGTGGCCCCGTCGAGTTTTATCAAATGGCCCAGTAAAGTTAAAACAATTTGTGCAGGCATAGGCATACAAATTTTATTTACATTATTAGCACTAACCTATCTTTATGAATGGTCGTACTCAGAAATTAAGTATGTATACAATAATTGAAAAAATTGTTAAAAAGTGCTCACAATTACCTATAATGATCTTTGTTTAAGAAATATTGCCAAAATTCATTGAAATTTTTTTACACCTATTTTAATCGTAATAAATAAAAACTCCAGACAATTACACAAATTGTGTGACCCCAAACTTAGCTGTAAGCTTGTACTATTGGTACCACACAACGCACTCTGGGGGAGCTCCCTCTAATACCCAGACTCCAAGCCAATTTAGAAAAGTTCGTTTCCCAAATTGACCTGATTGGGGATCGAACCGGGGACCCCGGCGTGGAAAGCAGATGCTCTGCTACCGAGCCAAATGGTCAGTCAGTTGTGGCCCTCTTGAAATAATAATTATAAATATGTGGCATGAAAAAAAATAGAGGCTGAGTATGGCTGCTATAGGGCCTCAACATAACCACAACAATGCTATATAACAGGGGCAGCCAAGCTCCTTGATAGTCCGAACCATTTTTCAAAATTTGAAATTTTTCATGAGCCACAATTAAATACATATTTAAAAGATATGCAAAAAAGTTATTAAAAAAACACTATGTTCATTCCCATATTTTCAACGAGTCACATCATTCTTAACTTGGACGGTAATGAAATTAATTACAATGTTGCACTTAGTCTTTCATATTTGTTGTCAGTAATTTAAAAGACATTTTTAAACACATACAGAACGATAAAAATTTTTTAAAATATAATAGCACAAAAATGAAAAGGGAACTCGGGTACATTTATCAAGAGCCACTAATAATCCTTCAGAGCCGCATGTGGCTCGCGAGCGGCAGGTTTGCCGCCCCTGTTATATACTAAACATTGGTACTATGAATAATCTATCTTTCAAATACAAGAATCAATACAACAATGAATCAAAAGTGAAAGTTTAATATTTGAGAAAATATTATGAGCTACATTTCTTATATAACATAAAGGAACGAAAAATATCTTTGAAAACAGGCTATTTTACACTTAATAAGTAGCTGATGTAATAGAGTATCTACTTTAGCTTTTTGTCTACTATTTATATTTGTTTTTCGTGTCCAATAAGAAGGTATAGTCACTTAGTTCATTATAACATGTATTTTACAAGACAAAAAAATAGCTGTGTCAGAAATAAGTTTTCAAACGTGAAGACTGAAATGATATCATAAAAAAAGGAAATGTTATTACTTAAGGTAGTGACTAATCATTTCAATTTACCTTAGAACATTAGAACACAATGTCATCGAATTATATGTTTTTGTCTCAAAACCATATTAAAGCGAATGTAAAGTAAAAGATAAATCAGTAGAGAATGATTCTAAGATTATAGTATCCATGATTAAGTGTTAATTGCATTAATATAAACATAATAATTAATAAGTCATTGTCCTCACCCAAAAAGTGAACCGAGAAAGCTTTTCGATGAATTAATCTTCTTTTCGGCTTCCGCCATTAATTGCATGGCTTTCTGTTCATTGTCTGACATTTTAGTTGCTTAATTAAAACTAAACACTAAGAAGAAATTAAAAATTTTGTCGATTTTTACAATTTATTGACAAAATGTCGTCACACCACTAACGTAAAAATTAGTGGCTGCAGTCTGTGCCTCTGTGGTGGCTGTCATCGATTGATTCAGAGTTGCCAGCGATAAAAATAATTTTTCAAGTCGTTCCGTTCTTGATAATTCAAAGGATGCAATTTTATTATATGAAGATAAGCGTGTAATGTTATATGCATACAATGAATTTTCTAAATTTGTTACAGCAGGTACATTAGTTAAAGAGTTATTAGTGTAATCTGCCATACAATCTGTAAAAACTCGAATCAACCTAGCGAGACTCGTTTGCAAATTATTATATTCACCTCACTTAGCATTCGAACTCACTTGGCTTTCAAATGCAATTCTCTAAACCAAACGTACTAGCTAGGAGCAAAGCGGAGAAATCTTAGATACGAGTTTGTTAGGTATTGCTTTAAAGAATAAGGGCGCGTGTGTTCGACACGAATTTCTTCGCGCCGAAACAACGCGGTCGGCGCGCGGTCGCTAGGCGGACGCCGCAAAATAGAGCAGAATACACTATACAGTGTTTTTTTAACTGGGACAGCATGGAGAAATCCGAATTTATAAGAGATACAAGAAAATAGAACTGTCTTAGGAACCATTTGGTCTTTTTTGTGATAACAATTTTGGCATTTTTCAATTTTTTGGTCAAGTGTGAGATTTCCATAAAAATCAATAGAATTTGCAAAAGTTTTTTTAACGCGGATCGACTCAGTTTTATGTAAGCAAAAGCATCATTTCATTTTATCGGAGGAAACAAAATCTGGACAGCAGAGATGGTCAAATTTAATAAAATATTTCTTCATACAATACAGTATGGGGAAATCAGAATCTATAGAAGATACAAAGAAACCGTCATAAGGACCATTCGCTCCCTTTTGTGAAAACAATTTCGGCAGTACAATTTTTTTGGTCAAGCGTGAGTATTCCGTAAAAATTAGTAAAATTGACTATTTCTTTTCCTAATGCCGATTGATTCAGTTTCACGTATGCGTCATTACATTGTATTTAACGAAAAAAATATAGACAGCAGAAGTTGGTCAAATTTAATAAAAAATTTTTCATGCAATAGATGAATTCAATGTACTAAATTATAGTCAATTTACTCGGAAACAATTCATTCAAGGCAAGAAACTTTTCGCGTCGTCTGTCTGCGCTGTAAACATCTTTAAACACGTTTTAGTGTATTGTAATTTCTTCTGAGGTTTTTACGTTAAATAAAACTTATTTTATTTAGATTAGATTGTTATACTTATTTAGCGAACCGTCAAAAAATGTATTTACGATAGTAAGATCGAGGCAGGGATAGTATTTATGTCGACTTTATTCACAGTTGACAATCTCAACGTGGATTTAGAAATGAATTCGACATATTATTTTATATATAGATTATATTATGTTGTATGTCTTCATCTGTATATATTATGTACAGCGTGAGGATATGTATTTACATACCTATTATTATTTTGTTTTTTTTTTGGACATTGCTTTTATATTTTATATTATTAATTTTGTTGACATTGTTATTTTTAAATTTCAATTTATTGTATTACGTAATAAGATACAATGATAATTTATGACTATTTAAAAGTGCTCTTACGAGCCTAATAAAAAGAAAAAATGACTAAAATGCGTTAGAGATTCGCACTACTGAAGTATAGCGTTGGTCACCTCTAAAAATAATATTTCCAACGATTTTGATTAGGTAAATATTATTATTATTATTGTTCTGCTTCTTTTGTGGCGGTCCTGTTGTTTTCGCCAATAACAAAGTGAGAAATGTAAATAAGTTTATAACGCTTAGCAGATATTTGAGTACCTATTATAGACTGCAATGAAACTGTACTGAAAACACAAGAGAAGATTTCACTGGAAATTTTTCACAATAATTATCTGTTGAATTACTTAAAACAAACGATAAACACAATGTTAAAATGCATGTTAGTGAGTTAGATTAGACAGAAAATCTAAAGATTAATATTGTTAGAGTTAATAAAGTCACACTGAATAAGTATACACAATAGGGGAGTTCATATAAGTCAACAGGGAGTTTAAGTTAATAGGCCTAGGAATAGTGGGGGAAGGAGATCATAAAGGGACGATGATATTTTAGGGCAGTTAAAGAAAATGTGATCAGGAGTTTCTTCATCTATACCACATTCACAAAGAGAACTGTCTCTGATCCTTATCTTAGCTAAATGTACATGGGTGCAAGCATGTCCCAATCTAAGACGGCAGATAATGGAAGTTGCTCTTTTATTGATGTCACGGTACTTAAAATACCAAGGGTTATGTTATATACCATTTGAAAGAAAATGATGTGAAAAATGTTAAAGAAAATGGTTGCCAGCTCTCAGTTAGCCGCAACCTGTTGGTTGCCAGGTATGAACAGATATGCTTTTATTAAATATTTACACTCATCGTGTTTTTCAAGAAAATTATGTATTAAATTGAAGTTTAGTTTTTGCTGAACACGATAGTATATTGTTGCCTCTAAAAATATGGCCGCAAGTAGTAGTTGCCATTTTTTGAATTACTCTCTCATCTCATCTTAGCTGCAAACATCCAAAAAAATTATTTATAGGTACATATTGGTCAATCAGGACAATGAAATATATAATCTCACAAAAATTACATAAAAAAACGATTAGGATTTTCATCATACATTACAATCATACTTTTTTAAAAATACTTTTCATTAAAAAAATATTATTATAAAAAAATATTATATTTATTAACTTAATTTGATGAATTAATTAATTTTTTGTAATTAAATTGGTTTTTGTTTATTATTATCATCGTTATATTCTTCTTTTGAACTTGAATTAACTTCATCCAAATCTTCAGAGCTTTCATCGGTGTCGAAAGTTCCATTCGTATCTTCTTTGTCTTTCTTTGACGTGGATAAAATGTTGTCGATTGTTATCGGTGACGGGTCGCTAATAAACCCTGTCGGTTTCAATTTACCATCAATTAATGACCAACCGCAGTCCTTTGCGTTGAATTTTACACAGCATGGATCTGTTGCATTTAGCCACATTAAATTGGTTAAAACAGTTCGCAAGAGTTTTTGCTTTAAAGACATCCAAGAAGGTGAAATCAGTTTAGAGTCAAAGTTAGTTACTTTTGTAAAAAAGGATGATTTATATTTTTTTAATAAAAGACGTTACTAAAATCGTAACATTTTTTTTATTTTATCACATTAAATAATATATTCAATTAGTTTTTTCAATGTTTGTAGCTAAGATGCGATAAGAGAGTAGTTAATTCAAATAATCGCAACCACTATTAGCGGCCATTTTTTTACAGGCAATCATACACTATTGTGTTCAGCAAACATTCAATTTCAATTTAATACAATTTTCTTGACAAAGACGATGAGTGTAAATAGTTAACAAAAACATATCTGTTCACACCTGGCAACCAATAGGTTGCGGCTAATTGAGAGCTGGCAACCATTGTCTTTAACATTTTTTACATTAAAACTAAGGCTCTGGTGTTTGAAAGGTAACATGTACAGAAAAAGTGTGAAATATGGGTAAATGGAAAATGTCTAGAACAAGTGAATGAAATTGTGTATCTGGGAGTGCGTTTTCGACGGATGGAAAATGTGAGTTGGATGTGGAGAAACGGGTAGCAGCTGGCGATAAAGTGAACGGTGCTCTGTCCGCATTAGTAGGCAGTGTGAATATATGTAACAGTGCTAAAATGGCAATGCAGTGTTGGTGCCAACTTTATTGTACGGTAGTGAGGCCTGGATATGCCCGAAATCGAGTGAAAGTATGATAAATGCAGTAGAAATGCGATCTCTCAGAAATATGTGCGGTGTCACTCTTGCGGACAGGATAAACAATGAAGAGATACGCAGTATGACAGGGTTGCCCGACAGTGTTATTGTAAAAATGAAGAAAGCAATGCACTTAGAAAGAATGAGGGATGAAAGACTGACGAAGAAAATCTACAGAACTAAAGTAAGAGGTAAAAGACGCCAAGGAAGACCAAGGCTGACTTATGAAGATCAAATAGCCAGAGTGTTAGCAAACGGAAATGTCAAAAGCACTCGCATACCTAGGTGAAAATGTTTGATAAGAATGATGATTGGAGGAAGCGAAAGAGGTATGTAAGAACCGCGACGCTTGTTGCTCCGTCCTCTCTGACTAGGCCCTTAGGGATACAGCGTGATGATATGTATATAACAGCACTCTCACATCTATATTTTTAACCGACTTCAAAAAAAAGGAGATTCTATATTCGTCTGTATGTTTTTTTTGTGATGTATGTTCACGGATAACTTCGTCAGATGTGGATCGATTTCGAATTTTTTTTTTTTGAAAGGGTATAGGTACTTCCGTGGTAGTCCCATTTAAATTTCACCGGTATTGGAGCTTAGACTTCGAAGATATACCAAATAACACTGAACAACAAGACCTGCGGGGTTATTCACAAACGTCAGAAACTCGACTTTTCGTATCCGACAGGAAACTTTCCGATGATTTTGTCGACGCAATTCACAAATCCGAAACGAAATGATTTGACAGCTCATTTCGAGACGAAACGTTCGGATGCTTCCGACGACTTTTTAGTGTCGAAAACGTTTCCGAGACAACTAAATTAATAATTTTGGCAAACAATTACTGTTGATTACTACTTAGATTGCGTTTAAATTATAAGGAAAGGACAACGCTAATAATTTGTACCATGTTGGGGCACTTGCATCACCAAGACGTTGGTTCTCATATTCTATTTATATACCTAGTGTATAATCGATGACGTCTGTCGTCAAAAATCTAAACAAATTGCGTGCACGTATGTAATCTAGACTTCTAGACAAATTTCGTGCCCTTTTTAAATACGTGCCTAAGGATTAATTTGCCTTATATTTTTATAACATATTTTATTATTATAATAGAGTTTGTGAATAGCATTTTCCAATCCGTCGGATTGAATTAATGCTTTGCGACGATCGGCCCTTTTCGCCACGGAAAGTTTTCGAAGCGTTGTGAATAAGGGGGCTGGTCATAACCTTTATTTGAATCGGTCATTTCGAAAACCGCATAAGTAAGTCAAGCAATTACAATTTTTCAGAAGTAAAAAAACTGTCATTTACAAGTAAATGAATTTATATAAGGCATTTTATTGGGCTGAATATAGTGTTTGGGTTTAAAGTTTAAAATATCGAAATTTTTATACAATTCGTTAATATATAAGTAGAAAAACCGGAAAAACATTTCTGGACTTATGTAAACAGGGTAAAGTGGATTTCATTTTAACAAAACAGTCATGTTGACCATAATTTCAATCAAAATTGAAGATAATAACACTCTAACCCACTGGTTCCCAAACTTATTTTGTCTACTGAGTCGAGAGCTCATGCAGTCGTTGTCTAAGATGCCTCCTAGCTAAATGAAATTACAAATCACCCCCCAGGCCTCTACACAACGCCCCCATTTTTTTTCTGGGTCTCTTACCGCCCCCCTTTAGGCCTGCAGCGCCCACAAGGGGGCGTTATCGCCCACTTTGGGAATGGCTGCTCTAACCTAACGATTTCATGTTTTTCTATCATTGTGGTAAATAATCATGTTCTCCATTATTCTCATCTGAACTATCTTCAACATTTTGCAGTTGGCCAGGTAAATATGTTTTGATAAAATAGCACATGCTCTTCAGGATGTCTTGTCCCGAATTTGTTTTAAATAATCTCTTTTTTTTCTTTTTTAAATGTATTTTTCTTTCATTCGGCACACTTCTCCCAAATGATTCTGTTGATGAACGTGTTTTTTAAATATTGGCCACTTTTTCTTAAAGTCCAAAACATTTTCAGTTTTTAGTTCTACGACTGTAAATTGTCCACAACATGAAACCGAATTGCGCCTGTGTGTACCATTGTCTTTTATTTGACGTCTCTGTTTCGTTTGTAACTTTTTAAAGATATTTTTCACAAGCAAAGTAACTAAATTTCAAATCCTGAAGAATGTAACGACTCCAGAACATTGTCACCAAATTACTCTTTAAATTCAAATATTTCAAGTACCTTAATCAAATCATTGCATTAACTGTTATATCTGCTATCGTCAACTGGTATTGCATGCAAGATCCACTTAAGTCAGCTGACTTACGTTGTTTGAGCAATCAATGACGATTACGCGGTGTTGTTTGATGAAGAAGGTAGGGGAAGGGGGGGCATGACGGGGGCACGAGGTAAGATGGGGTCTCGCACACATATAAGAAATTAGACGTTTGTGGATAAAAAGCATTGATTCAATAGGAAGCCGCACTCGGTAAACGGTCAGTGCGAAAGTAAAAACAAGTGGGAGTGTACGCGCTTTTTGTTTACAAACGAGAAACCAGTTGAGCGTCTTCGCGATCTAATTTTATCTAATTAAATACGTGTTTATTGTAAGGTAATTATTACTAAACAATTTACGTTTCTTTTTATATATAGTTGCTTATTTTTGTTTACTTTGATGTGATATACTTAAATAAAAGTTCAATGAATCTTTTTGTTTTTGAAGAATACTCTTTTGCTAAGTCCGGCTTTGGGGCAAGATGGGGTAACAAGGGAGGGGCATGATGGGGTATAGGGGCAAAACGGGGAAGTGGGTATGGGTTCATTTGTGTTTGTGGATACGTAACACTGTTATTACTTTTCAGGTATAAACATGGTACGTAATTATAAGAAAAAAACCAAAAGAGGAGAGTGGTCGATAAAGGCTATGAAAACAGCTATAGATAAAGTAGTAAGTAAAGAAATGGGATATAGGACAGCTGCTACTGCATTCGCAGTGCCACAGACTACTTTAGAACGATATGTTAAGAAAATGAAAGAAGGCGGCGAAGTTACAATTGGCTTACCTTTGGGTCCTAAAAAAACTATATTTACAAAAATAGAAGAAGACGAAATGGTCGCATATCTGAAACATATGGAGGAACGACTTTTTGGCCTAACAACTGTCGATTTGAGACGTCTAGCATATCAACTAGCAGTAAAAAATGGTAAGACGCACACTTTTAATACTAATAAGGAAATAGCAGGGGTTGATTGGCTCAAAGGTTTCTTAAGGCGTCATCAAGATCTATCCATTCGTAAGCCCGAAGCCACGTCAGCAGCTCGGGCAATGGGATTCAATAAAATAGCCGTAGGTAAATTCTACCAGTTGCTTGGAGATTTTTACGATAAATATAAATTCACCCCTGACAAAATATATAATTGTGATGAAACTGGTATCTCAATTGTGTCTAAAACCAAGAGCAAAATACTAGCTATGAAAGGTCGGAAACAGGTAAGCTCATTATCGTCTGCAGAACGAGGCCAGACTATTACGATAGAAATATGTTTTAATGCCTCTGGAACCTACACGCCTCCCCTGATGATATTTCCGAGGCAGCGAATGAAAGCAGAATTGCTAGATCACGCTCCACCAGGTACTACAGCAGTATGCAATCCTCGAGGCTGGATAATAACTGAAATATTTTCGACATGGTTCAAACAGTTTATCCAATTTTCAGGAGCTACTCCTAATAATCATGTGTTGCTGCTTCTGGATGGACATGTGAGCCATACCCAAAATTTGGAAGTAATCGATCTAGCACGTAAAAATGGAGTTATTATACTTTGCTTTCCTCCTCACTGCACACACAAGATGCAGCCAGCTGACGTCGCTTTTATGAGACCACTCAATACTTATTACGATCATGCTGTTTCGGGTTGGTTGAGATCACACCCAGGGCGTGTAGTAACTGTATTTCAAATAAGTGAAATATTTGGAAACGCATACGTTCAAGCAGCTACAATGTCTACAGCTATTAACGCATTTAGAAAGTGTGGTATATGGCCGTACAATCAAAATAATTTTACGGATGCTGATTTCATTTCTGCTGAAACTACTGATATAAAATATATTGAAAAGTCATCAGATGTAGAAGAACGAAGGGCTACAGAGGCCGAAGAGTCTCAATCTTTGGCAGTTACCATTGCGTCTTAATCTATAGCAGTCACAACTGTAACTGAAACAGTTGCAACAACGTCTGAAACAGGAACAGTTGCAACTGAGTCTGAAGCTACAACAAAATCGCGATCTCCTACAGCTAGAATAGAGTTGATTACAGAATGTTCCGAGCAAGTCACACCTACTGTAGACGAAGCTCCTGCCATAGATCCTGCCCCCGGATATTCTTTTGCTTTTAAATATCAATCTCCCATCCATGCAGTATGCCGCGATTTGACGTCTAGCTTTAATAATGTATCCCCTAATGATATTTTGCCAATTCCCTCAGTTTTCAGCGGATTGAAAAGAGGAAGCAATACCGAAGAGGAAAAACGGCCGTAATTACTTCAACTCCTTACAAAAACGAACTGGAAAATATAAAAAGGCCGAGAAAATTGTCCAATCCTGATGATCCTCGTCTGAAAAAAAATGCTAAGAATAAACAAAAGAATAAAAAAGAAAATGAGGCCAAAACTCAAAATAACGATGATGAAGATACCATATGTCTTTATTGTAATGATATAAATCATACTTTTCTGAAATCGTCAGAAGGTTGGGTACGCTGCCAGCTTTGTGGACGTTGGGCTCACAATGCTTGTGCCGGTGTGGATCATGGAGACACAGAAGAAATCCACATTTATGTTCATTGTGACAATAATTAGCTTGTCCTATCTCTCACCTGATTTTCATGACTCTGTCTTACCCCATAGTACGGGGCAAGATGGTTTTTCGCATGTTCCTTTTTTATTTTTAATTATAAAAAAGATTGATTCGTTATTCTCCCAAAAACTATACCAATTCGAAGTAAGATTAGTAACGCATGTGCAATAAATAAATAAATAAGAATAATAAACATAATAATTTTGCTGTATTGTTGTTATTTCCCTTAGCTACCCCATCATGCCCCCTCATCCCCTATGTAGGTACTGAATTGCGTGGTTTGTACCCAGATTGTGGGTCGACCTTTATGGAAGCATTCGCAATAAAAAAAGCGAGTTCGGAAAAAACTTGACTTATGTGGTTTTTGAAATGACCGATTCATTTGTATTGATGATTCTCTTATATTATATCTTGTATGTAAAGTACAAAATAACTATCCTTTACTAATCAAAACTCAAATACAATAAAAATAAATTTATAAGTAAGTATACCACTTACCCAGATAATTAATTTGTCTGAAGTTATGAAGTCTATGCTTTTATCATTATTTTTCATTTTATTTTCTTAGTATAAGTACATTATTAGTGATATGTGCTTTTAAAAGGTAAGTACTTGTTGCAAACTGAACTTAGACATATTATATCAAATTATTAAAAAATTACCTTGCAATCACATTGCAGGATTCGAACCCGTGCACTTCGGCGCGGTAGACCTACGCTCTAACCAGTTCTATTGAGAAGGTAAACTCTGCTGCAAAATAAAACAAAGTTAAGAGTTTAGAAGTTTAAGCGTGTGAAAGACGGAGAAAACGATTTTTCCCAGAATTGAGACCTATTACAGCTAGTTACATCGATATTTTTCGATCGAGCTCTCGAGCCGAGAAAGCGATATCAAATATATACTATATTTATATACAGTATATATATTGTATATACTATAAATATTTGATATTGATGATATTTGAGGAAGCTGAAAAAGTATGTAAGGACCACGACACTTGGCGCTCCATACTCTCTGACTAGCCCGTTAGAGATACAGCGTGAAGTTAGGCATGTATATTTATGTATGTATAATGTATACCTCTAAGATAAATAAATAGGTATACTTTCTATTCCTCTTAATTCCTTACGACCGATTTCTATAATTACATTTTCTTACCTGGGGCCTCAATCATTTGTATCTGGAAACAAAATAAAGACTTTTTGGATAGTTTAATGAACGTATAATTGTCAGAATGATCAAATTCATTACAGGTACTTGGTCTTACGCAATATTAGATCTTTACCTATGAAATTGCAGTGTAGTGTGTAAAAAGTTAAAGTTTTTTTATATATTCTATTTCTTTAATTTCTATTAATCAAAGTATGCACCCATGTTAACAATGCATCTCTGCCAGCGCAGTGGTAATTTTTCAATACCCTTCTTGAAGAAGTCAGGTGTACGGGAGGCAACAAACTCTTCAAAGGCATTTTGTACTGCCTCTCGGGTATAGAACTTTTTGGCTGCCAAGAAGTTGTCCAAATTTTGGAAAAAGTACAAGTTTGTCGGCGCAAGGTCCTGTGAGTACGGTGGATGACGCAGAACTTCCAACCCTAGCTTTTGTAGGTCAGAGATCTTCTGTGGTGCCGTGTGAGGTCGAGCGTTGTCGTACAGGAGCAGCGGGGATGAGCGATTAACCAAGGCTAGTCGGAGATTTGCGAGTTTTTCCATCGTTGTGTCAAATTCCTCACAGTACACATCCGTAGTAATGCTCGTGACTTTTGGTAAGAAGCTGTGATGAATTACAACGGCACTAGACCACCAAACACTAACCATCATTTTCTAGGAGTAAGTTTTCGTTTGGGGCATTGCCTAGGTGCTGAACCAGGGTCAACCAATGTGATTACCCTTACGATTGTCAAAAAGAATCCATTTTTCATCGCAAGTGACAATGCGGTTCAAAATCCCTACGTTTCTGTGTCTATTAAGCAACGCAAAGCACACATCAACGCGTTCGTCGCTCTGGCGATCGTTCATTTCATGCGGCACCCACTTATCAAGCTTTTTTACCTTGCCAATTTGACGCAAATGGACCAATATTGTTTTGATACTAACATCGAAAGCTGCTGCTAACTCAGCAGTAGATAGAGTATCGTCAGCTTCCAAAATTCGCCTTTAATTCGTCGTTGTTGACTTTACTGGCTTAATGAAAATATTGTATTTTAATAAATCTTTTTTAAAACGAAGTTGAAAAAATGATATCTGACTGAGTTTCTTGTTGATTCTTCTGTGTCCAGGATTTGAACAGAACTAAAGCAGATTTGAAGTTCAATAAAACCTTGTAATTGGGTTTACTTGAATAAATTTATTTGAGTTTTGACTAGTTTTCGGGCGGCAAAACAGCAACTTCATACCTACGTAAAGACCAGATTATAAGGACCTATATAAACCTGTGATTATATTACATGTTGTTTGATAAATCGGCTTAAAATATCGAAGTATGAAATGATTTATATTTAAAAAGTACTCATTTTTAAGTTTGAACCATTTTAATTTAGAAAGAACTGTATGATATGAGACCGATTTTGTGCAAGGAAGATTCATCTGGATTATGTAAGAGAATCAAGAGTAGGTATGAATAAAACACAAATCATAATTTATTAATTTTATTTATATAGATAATCAACCGCAACTATCCGTAAGCTTATTGGACTGTTTTCTGATCACATTTTATTATACCACGGACAGAAAACAGCCCACTTCTAATAAAAATATACTTCCCAATATATACCTTTCAAGCTAATTTAACGGCTATACAATAACGTCCTCGTCATACGTATTAATAAATTCTGCTATAATACTGTGAATTGAATAAATAATTTTGTTTTGTTATCGTATGTCTGTCTCAAGCAGTTAGATAATCGATTAAAATCGTATAGTATAATTTGAAAGCATATCGTAAAATAACTGGCAACATTCGTTTCCGGAAATGTAGCAGATTTAAAAACGTTAAGATACTGAAAATGTTTTTTGTAGTGCTTAAGACAGAACAAGACAATTATTACTAATATTTCATTATTTGACCATTTTTCATATACATACAGGGCGATATTTTTAGATTAGGTATTGTCAAGGAATAAGAGGTATGTAAATGGACATACATTACACGCGGTGGCGGAACATTGAGATAACGGTTATAAATACTCGTAGATACATAGTTAATTTTTTCTGTAACTTTAATTATGCAAATTCAATATTCTAGTAATTTGAACGTTTGTGATTGTTTTAATCTATCTCCAAGCAAAATAAAATAAACAAGGGACACAAAAATAAAAACCAAAAACAATAATTAATTTTTGATTTATTGTTTTATAAATAGACTAAATTGGATATCTAAAGGCGTGGTAATAGATAGTAAATAACATAAAGGGTATTTACATAAACAGAATCGTTATATAGATAGAAAAACAATAAAATTTACAACTTAAAAATTTTATAGGCCATCGGATCATTAAAAATGTTTTCATAAAAGTAATCCTATCTTAAAAAGCAAAACTTACAAATATACTAATAGACAATCCAACTATTTCAAATAAAAGTCAGTCGTATCCATGAATCACAGCAACTAACGAAATAAGAACAGTGTGGCCAGGGAAAATAAATCACACGAGCAGACATACTGGGCACATTGTCTGGCAAGTGTAATGCATAAGACCTCGATATTTGTAACACTTGAAAATAAATTTAAAAACATAATACATACATATTGCACAGAAAATACTAGCAATGACTTTCTCACGAAAACTATAGCAATCTCAAAAATTCTAACAGATCTTACACATAAATTGCAGATGATATTATATACCATTGATCTGTATTTAAAACATCTAAATCTATTTAATACATAAAAAGCACTATTAATCGACTAATCCTATTAGACACCTCGAGCACTGAATTATATCAGTTCAGGTGTTTATTTAGGATAAGTCTAATTATAGGATATCAGCACTATGTACTAACACATTAATTTTATTTACATTTTAAACTGCAGAACCAAATTACGAATTCTATATACTAATAGTAAGATAATCGTGTTTTTATATAAACAGCTACATACATATTATTGTGGTTTTTTGTCTAAATAACGTTTTTAATAATAAAGTAACATTGAACAGTGTTGCCATCTAAGAATCACATTTTCTTCTAAAATATTAATTATAAGTACCGCAGCACTTTATAAGCGTTTCAGATCAAAAGAAAACGAGATATAAGATGGCGTTAAATACTGCACAATACTTTGTTCAAACGAATAGAGTATAAAGTATTTAAAATAAAGCGTTACAGTGATAATACTTTGAAATTTATTCACAGTCTTGAAATTAATATCACACGAAATAAATTGTATTTTAAATTATGTATATTTAAAGTTTAAACTTAGCACATTTATTTGCACAAAGTATTGTCGCACTGTTAAGAGTTAATATATAGATTTAAGACGCTGACCTATTGAGTTCTGATAATATTTGGCATTTTTCTATCTTTCATAAATTCCATCTTTTTTTTGTGGAATATTACCACGGGCAACACCTAATTATCGTGTCTAAAACTTGGAGTTTTGTAAAATTTCTTTTAGAAAAGTCAGCCTATATTCTATTTCGGTATTATATATGCCTTAAAAGAAAATATATGAGGAGATTAGCTAGGAGAATGACAACATCGAGAGTTGACACCGCAGTTCCAATGCCCGAGGTAAGCACCTAGTCCGTATATAACCGCAACAGCCATACAATAAAATTTACACCCGTAACATCTAATTTTACAACGATCTAATGTATTAACTCCTATACATAATAATATTATATTGATTTACCATAAATACAATTACATAAGAATACGTGAGGATATGGAAATAACAAGTTATTAAATTTAAAAGGACTTTTGATATAGTTGAGCTCAAAAGTGCTTTAAACAGGACTTATTTACTATGACTAATCAATACCAAAATTTATATACATTTATAATTTGAAATATGTGCCACATTATCATATTATAATATGGGGACATCTTTACTATACTATAGCATGCAGGTAGACATATACATGGCCAGAAAAACGCAATAAATCAAGCATTATAACGCAGCGGATAACCGCTTAAGTCCATAGGTGTTTAAAATTCCTCATAACATAATATCACTTCATTTATGCTGAACAGAAATTAACATATGCCATGAAACATTACTATGAACTTAATGAAAACGTCTAAGTGACTTCTTATAAATGCTAAGTTTGAGATTTGGAAGCGTTAAGAATAATAGAAATTGAATGTCTCTGGATGTATAACTATGGAATGTGATTGTCAAATTTTGCAAATCATACGCACCGCTTCAGAAGAAAAATATGAAAATTTATAATAACTACAACATGATTGAACTAACAAAATTTTGCTAATAATACACTTAATAGTAAAAACATATCTTCTCGAATTTTCAAGAAAATATTCTTACTTCACTTCAATGACTCATAGTTCATAATTTTCCAAATCCATTGATATTATTTTATTTAAGAATTAATAAATAATATTTTTCTATACGACACATCTACACATTTTCCATTATAACTTTAGGATCAAAGAATGCGTTTTCTACAATGATGTTATAATACAAAAGATATTATAATATCATTGGTTTTCTATGACACAAAACACTTTCCTTGCGCTAAAATAAAAAAAATAACTCGTAACATTGGACGTCAAATGGATTTGGAATACTGCATTTTTTCAATCCAATATTTCATTTCATTAAAACACATTAGATAATTCAAAATAATGCCAACAGTATTACGGTAACTCGTAATAGGACTGTAATTGTCGCTATAGCGCAAATCAACAGTTATAACAACTCAAGTGACAAGCTAGCGTTGACAAAATATAATGACATATAATATATGACACATTTCATACTCGTTTATAAATCTACGACCCGACTGCTACGATAGATATTCTCTATTATAAACCATTAATTGTATATGGGTAAGGCCGTAAACATTGTAACATTGTAACATTGAGTAACATAGAAACTTCTATGTTACGATAACGTAGAAGTAACGCAAAATTTGACACTTTTTTTTCAAAAAGTGGCAAAATATACGGCCTCACTCATAAATATGGGATGTCGTATTAGGTTTATTTTAGACAAAGTTTATATTTACCAAAAACCATGTCCTTAATAACGGTAATTTATGAGTTTAATTACATTTATAAACATACATGATGTTTAAAAACTGTATGAAACCTAATTTAATTGTAGTCTGACAACGAAACATACGATAATGTCTTTTCTTCTTTGGCATGGCGCACATATTAGGGCATTTGCCAATGTCACGTATTAATAATGCTTGATGAGAAACAGTTCGGCGATGCAATGTACGTCACAGTATTGTTATAATTCATGACGAACACATGAAGCACGTTCGAAGCAAATTAGTTTTTTCTTCTCATCGTAAAAGTCTTCCAGTAGTGATAGCAGACTTTAGTGAAGTTATGAAGGACCTCTTAGAAGAACAGGAGAACTTCAGCTTCACATGTTTATTAAGAACTACTCATTCTTTTCACTTATACAGAACTTTAAAACACAATATACTATCACTTTTGTACTTTAAAACTCTCAAAAATATAAAAAATAGAAAAGCTAAATAAAATGACAAACTCATTTCTCCCGTTGCCGCCAAAAAGTCCATTACGACAATGTTATCGAACGTGGAAATGTTTTTATCAAGAACATTTATGACTGGCCACTCTCGAGTGACAGTTATAAGAAGCAATATCAGACTAGCGACGTCTGTTGCATTGCCAGACTACAGTATAAGAAATATGTGATGTGAGCCTAGTTATTGAAGGTTAAGTTATTGGTTCAATATGTTCAATATCCTCTCATAAAATTACAAGGTAGCCAATCAGGTCGTGTTCAATGCCCTTATAACTACCCTCGTGTTTAACTGAATTGGTTGGCGGGGGGCGGGGGGCGCGTGGGGGGCGCCCCCATGGGCATCAGCGGGGCCCCGGGCATGCCCATTACCATGGCCGGCTGTTGCTGGAATAACCAAAATGACCGTTGTAAGCACGTTTGACTGACTAAAAATGTGTTTACGATTATATGTACAAATTGATATGAAGATAAGCGTATCTTACTTTAGTTTGAGAGGTCAATGTACATGTTACATATATAGGTTTTTTTTTTAAGATGAGGGTAGAATCTAGTTGTGTGGTAGAGCTGCATTGCTGCATGAATTGTGCCGGCTCGCCCGGTGAAATACCACCCTCTCACAGAATATTGGGGTGAAATAACAGCATTTATTGCTGTTTCGTTCGGCGAGTGAAAGTACCGGTACACCATTTCCCCCTCCCCCTCCTTTCCCTAAAGGCCGGCAAAGCACTCGTGACTCCCCAGACGTGGCGGGTGTCCATGGGTGGCGGTGATCACTTTCCATCGGGTGACTCGCTTGGTCGTTTACCCCCTTTTATATTAAAAAAAATCTAGTTCTAAAATGGTTTCAAACCATGTTTTAACATCAAAAGTTTTAACCTTATAGTTGAACCTTTAAATACCAGCCGCAACTGACAATATCAATATCTCATTTCATAGCTAACTGTTGCCGGCGACTTCGTTCGCGTAGTCTTATTTGCTAAATTAAATAATTAAGAAACCTTCACAGGCATACGCAGAACAACTCACCAGTTTCATCACAATCGGATGAATGGTTCAGAAACGCATAGAGGACAAATATACAAAAAAACATTCAATTTTATTTATATAGATAGTTCAAATGAGGATAATCAATGAGAATACTGTTAAATATTGTCTATTATAATGATGTGACATATACATAGTTATTCCTATACGTCAAAATATGGTACTTTACAAAATACGGTAATTTAAAAAAAATGACATTGAATTGAATGATTTGACGTAACACTTTTCTTTTTTTATAATATATTTTTAAATGCTATGTATACCCTTAGGGGTGGAACACAGTGAACGGAAATATGTATTTATAACACCATTAATACCTGTGATTCAAATGTTAAATAAATAATTAAAAATTGCAATATTTAGAATAAACCGGTTTGAAATTATTTTTAACAACCTCTAATACAGTGTCCTCTGCAATACATGACATTGGCAGAATTATGTGATTGACACATTAGAAGCCATTAATTATTTATAAGTCGAAGTTAAATAGTTAAGATAATGTTCCTAGAATTTTCAATACATAGATATTTATTTTCTACTACACAGGAAAGAAAGTGCGTTAGAAAGACAGATAAGAAAATCGCTAAATTGTAATGATATTTATATAAATTAGAAAAGAGAATAAAACAAATAAAGAATGCAAAGATTTAAGAGTTACAGAAAAATTATCCCCAAATAAAATTATGAGACGGGATATCAAGAGTATAAATAAAATGCAATAAATGCAATACGAACCATGCACATAGTACAATCAACAACAGATAAAACAGAAAAATGATACATTACCTTTCAAAGAAGTCTTCAATACCATCCATAGACAATTACTCAATATGGTATCTTCTACACCCTTGAGAAAACTGCACTGATTTTGATGAATTTCACTGATACAAATAGGTAGTATTGCTAATAATATGGTACTTAGATTGCGTGTTCCCTGACTAAAGCATAAGCCGTGGGAGTGTAAAAAACACTAAAGCAAATAAAAAACACAGCATTACTTACCATAACAAAATGTGGGGAGTGATATGTATGGGGCAAAGTGGGTATTGCTGGGAGGGGCATACCGGGACCCTGAAAAACGCAAATTAAAACGGGATGCTGGCATGCTAAAAGGAAACAAAGTAGAAAATAAATAAATGCGCAAAGAAAACATTGAATCTTACACAAAAAAATCTTAGCTCTGTATTATAGTCATAGCAAAAGAACACGATTTGCTTAAGATATAGTTGGTAGCGTAAATATAGCTCAATGCGGTTTGAAGCATAGGTTCAGAGATCATAGTTTGTTTGACAAGTTTTAACGATTAATCCGTTATTTATTAGTCAATATCCATTAGTGGCTGCCGATTGATGTTATTTGTTTGATAACTAAGAGCGTCTATAATAATTCATAAATATTTTCAACAGTACCTAAAATTTGTACATTACATATAAACTAAAAATTATGAATACTGTGAAAGATTATTTCAAAATCATTGCAAAATGTAGGAAACACTGACTTCTTCTATTTAATATACTGGCAAATCGTTTCACATTTATTAATAGTATATTGTGCAACAAGTGCGGTAAGTTGTCGATTGCCCATTCGAACGAAGTTGAGTGCACAAGCAAAGCGAGTGCGCTCATTCGCTCGAGTGGGCAATCAACAACACCGCACGAGTTGCAGATACTATTTTTTATTATTAATGCGGAGATAATTTGGGTACAAAGAAAAATTATAGAAAGTAATAACTTTATAGCAAACAATGGACATGTTGTTTAACAAGAGCAACTAATTATTTTTTTCCTTTAAATAAACAGTTATATTTATACAATTTGAAAACGTAATGTTGATATTATTTGAGTTTTTAGCAGAAATTGAATCTAAAACTTCGAAATCAAGATTTTCTTTATCTTTCACACTGATGTCAATGCGTACAAAAATCGATTATGTTTTTTTTAGATATTCATTTTACATTCTTTTTTTAAATCGTGAATTTGCGTGTGCCAAGCATTTGCGTGCGACAAGTGAACTCGTCGCGCTCAAATTGTTAAATGAGAAAATAGCTTCTTATCAACCGCAAAAATGTGCGTTTAGATACTGTTTATCCCGCATGAGTAATAAAAAAAACCATTTCGGACATTCTCATGTAAAATTGGGTGTATCTCTAAAGCAAAATGTCTGCTTCTCATTACTAAGTCCCTGACACTACCCAGTAAAGTGATAGTAGGCTTTACTGGAGTTGGAAAAGACTTTTTGGAAAAACTTCGCGTTTTCCAAAGTTCTCAACTCTAGTATTTATATTGCGTGATATCAATATATGACACCCGTCGCGCGGCTATCACTATCGCTGCATTACGTGATAACAAAGCCGGATGGACTCCGTACAAGGTTCTATCCACCCGCGAAAATCCCCACTTTGTACCCACTATGAAGGCAATAACGCTTATGATTTTCAATGTATTTGGAATATTTTTCCACAGTGGTGTTGATGCTGAAATGGTGTGAAAAGTGACGTTATTTTTGGATTTTATCTTTTAGTTTATACTTTGATATGTGAGCCGATCGACTATTTTTTTTGTCTACTGTACCTGAATTACTGGCAAAAATTACTCGGAAAATATAGTTAAGTACATAACAATACATATACATTATATATACATAAATATTACATCTATATAAATAAAAATGAAATGTGTCAAACGCAAAATTTGAGAACGGCTGGACCGATTTGGCAAACCATTTTTTTTAAATGTTAGTAATAGTCCGAATAAGGTTTTCATGGAAAGAGAAATTGGAAACGTTTCCCGAAAAATTGGAAAATTTGAAAAAACTGAAAGTGATTTTTTCTATGGGATTTTTGTATAATTATATATATATATATATATAATATTATATAATTTGTAATATACTTTTACCGGTGCAATAAAGAGTATTGTATTCTATGTTAATGTTTAACAAAATTTAAGATCTTTTTTACTACTTTTGAGCTTGTCTAGGAGATAAGATACTATCAGATGTTCGAGGGACAGTTTTACTATTCTTTTGAAGTTTGTCGGTTTTATAAGAAATCCTGTTCATAAAAGTGTATAGCTCAGCACGAATTTATAAATGTAAATTATTATCTATTCTTTTTAGTTATTAAAATAATAAATAAATAGTTTAAAAAAAATTTAGCAAATTAACCCACCAGTACAAAAAATAGTTGTCCGACTCATGTACAGTACGACACAAATGATATGGCACGTCGTTAATCTTCGTTCGCGCAGACACGAGACGACGATCGACAATAAATACCCGAAATGTTAAATCCATTATATATAATCAATCTTATGCAATAGTCATAAGGTGGAAAAATTATTGCAGCGCATTGATTTCTGTTTCGCTCGCGCGATATTATTGCACTACGATCCATTGAAATGGGTAATTTTTATTAAAGTTTAACAATAAAAAATTTGAATTGATAATTTTCATTGGAAAAGGCACAACTATTTTTTTGAATCAAAATAATGAACTAATAGCTATCTAGTCAGTAACCGACTGTAAAAGCTTATAAAATCAAAAATTCTAATTAAAACAATTGTTAATTTCAATATACGACGATTACGTGAAGACAAAAACAACGAATTATTAAATCATTCGATTTTCCTCTATTGTATTTTTAAAGGACGTCCTCTTTTTAATGAGGACATCATTATTTTTATGAAATAGTACGTAAAAACCACGTGCAGTTACAAAGACGTCTGAAGGCACTAAATCAATCAACTAATGACGGCATAGATTTTAACGCCCATTGATGTCGCCTCAGGATGTAGCTGATAGGTCCATCCATTTCCCGCGCCGTTAAAATTGTGTCTACTGCGTAGGTATATCGGCAAGCCATATGAGATGTGTACTACTGTACCATTAGACTACATAATATCAGGCGATATTAATCTAACAACGGCTTTACACGTTCAGATTTCGTTATGTGTACTAAGCTAAAAGCGCTCTAATCGATCGACAACCACCGTTACTTGCATCTCTTTCGCTCTATATCGCCATCTCTTACCATGGGCCTGTATCCTGCGCCGGTGGTGGCCTGCATGGGCTGCGGACTCCACGCCCCGCCCGCCTTCGACGTGCTCTTGGGCGAGTTCCACTGCATCGGTCTATGTAGACCACGACCACGTCAGTTGCCGACTAAATATTTACTACACGTGACACGGGGGTGGGAAAGGACGGTCCAGATTACATCGGGAAGTCGTCGAAATTAGTTTGTCATAGAAAATTTGGTAAATCATGCGGTTTTCATGAAACGATGAGTTTGCAAAATTTTTTTTTTAAAGTTTTATTCCCTGAAATTTTTAAATTTGTGGGTCCGATATTTTCGGAGTTGAGGAGGAGCATGGTTAAACCAAATTCGAGCAACCATTACCCCCTCTTTAATTTACCCAATGAATATTTTAGTGTTATAGTAGAGTATATAGTAATGATAGTATAGAAATAGTGGACAATATGTGTGTTAATAAGATTCCAAATTCCAAAGCGATTTTGATAACCGAACGGAAGCATAATCTCATGAATTCCGTTTTTTTTTTGAGGTATAGATCTGAGGTAACTACAGAGTGGAGATAAGTAACACATTCATATGTTTGTCTGTAATGTATCTGTATACATACATGCGACACAGCGAGATTGTCGTGCAGTGTAACTGAGAAACTCTTGCCGTCTCGTTTGCGCGCACACGTTTTGTTATGTGAGCAGAAGTTATTAATGTTCAAATTTTGTATAACATGTTTTTTGTTTTCTAAAACTTAAATTGTATATGGTTCTTTCAAAAACATGCACACATCATCACAAGGTTATTCAATGTCATTGTGCATTGAAGCATCTTATATCCTTAAAATGTCTCTGCGTGAGTATTATGCTTGCCTCAACTGACGTCTCGAAATGTACACCGCTACCTACATACCCATTCTACCCCTCTGTATACCCATTCCCTTGTGCAATCTCTTTAATGAAAAACGTAAAGATAACAAAAGAACAACTGTTTCAAAATATTTGTCTGCCGTCAAATGAAACTATGTAGTTTTCAAAGCAACTTTTTTCAAAATATTTCCAAAGCGTCTCGGATACGTATTAACTCAAAATTGTATAGCAATTTTAGGCAAACTAAAACTTATAAAGACCAAATTATTTATTGCTTTTCATCGTTAACTTTAGCCACATGACAGAAAAAACTTATGGACAGATAGACAGATGGTGAAATTAAAAGGTTTCGTCCGGTTTCAAAACCAGAAAAAGTAATTTAAAAAAATATAGTTTTCCAGCAGTAATTAGGTTTAGGAAGTTGTGTCACATGTAATGTCACTATTTAGTCGGATATTGTAACATGCGGGCACGTAATTTGTCAGTGTCAACATCTTTTCAATAATTTCAGACAATCTATTTGATTTACTCTTAATTAAACTAAATTTTGGGCGTAGAACTCTGGATTTGAAGTATATATAATTAAGGTTAGAATTTTGTGTGTCAAAATCAGATGCTTTTACTGACAAATGTTTGAGTTGCCTTATTTTTTGGATTTGATATTTGTAAAAATATCAGTAGTTGTGTAATGGTAATTCTCACTGCGAGATTAAAAAAAAAATAAGACGACTCATTGATAATTTCACTTAAGCTAACTGAATCTCACATACACACTCCACTTGACAAGTTAAATTCACGCAATTCATAAAAACACGGAATAGTATAAAAACCAACCCTCCGAGTATTAGCATTTTGAGTCAACGACTCTATTATTCAACAACTTTGGTATTGGCATTTTGAGTATGGCTTCTAAAGAAAATATTGCTTTATTCCTCGAGTCGATTTTTCACCATCAGTGTGAACTATCAAAATCTTATCTACCAAATGTCTAAATGAAAGTTCAATAACTAAATTTTGGGTGCTCTGTTGATTTCTACGCTACTGTTGGTATTCGATTTTCAACTCTGTGTTAAGTTAAAAATCGGTAAATTCACAAGCGGTGTAAGTTGCCAGGTTTTCTAATAAAAAAAAATTCAATAGAGCACCTAATTTTTTCACTTACTTTTGGGCGGAGGCGCTCTTGTTTATGGTCAAGTTATTGGCCAGCTGAGCGAGTGACGAATCTAAATCACCAGTGAGAACTTTTCCAGGCTGTTGCTGTTGTTGCTGACCTGTTAAAAATTGACTTTATTCACGTTTGAATAAGGTTCATTATAAATTGCTCTCACGATGAATGAATAAAACAAAAAAAAAAATTCTTATCTAATGGCGTTTAAAAATAAACAAAACACAAAATGTACACAGATGCTATTATATACAAAACACAAAAATAAGTATTATACAATGGTACAAAATTATTGACAAGTGACTATATATAGATTAATTGCAACTAAAACAGTGCCATGGACTAAAATCCATTAGTCCTAAAAATCTGCATAAGCCTGTGCTGTTTTAAAAAAGCACATGACGTCATTACTGGCCACTCAGCAAGCTTTAAAAAAAGAATACTAAAAAAACAATCCATCTAATACACAAAAAAAAAGATCAAAGTTGGTGATCTGCAGTTTGAACAATATTCAAAAATCACTCACGATTTTGCGACGTCACATACACAATATGAAATTAGATTGACATTACAGGTATGGAAAAATCGACAATGTCGTTTTACTGAAAGAGAGTGAAGGTAAAAGATTACGATAAAGGTATTAAATTGAGTCATTTACACATTGCGTTAATTATCTGTAAATTTCATTATCTGTAAATTAACAGTTGTAAAATATGTGTCGTCACAATATCAAAGGTTGAAGCTCAAAATGTGACAATGTATATGACGTAGTACTTTATTACACTATCATATTTTTATTATTTATAATACGATGTCACATCAGTAAATTCTTACGATGATAGTTCTATGATTTTTCTCTTAGTTTACTCACTTTTATTTAATTTACACTGATCGTATATCAGATCACTGATTCACAGCTCGAAAGTCATCCTGTCAATCTATCAGTAATTATTTGTTGGCGATGTTTTAAAATTCTTCGACGACAATCTCTACTCTGTTGCTCTGTGATATCTACTCTGTGTACTCTTGACAGTACATACTACTATTTATGACTTTTTGGCGAGATTTTATGGGGAGCAGTTGGTCGTTTATTTTAATTATTTGCAAATTGTTACTAACGGATATTGTGATGTAAAAATGTCGTAGTTTTGCGTCCCACTGTCTACACTGATGTGCATTATCGTGGAATTGTTGAAATAAGGGCTAATTTAGTAGTGTGACGTTGAGACTTTTATAGTGGCCTAGTCCGCCTGAGTGGAACCTACTAGTCTGCTTTAATATATTTGTCGCCAGAAACTACAAGAGACATTAAAATGTATTACGTCGACGTTTTAGTGAAATAATATGAAGAATTTATCTATTTATTACTGAAGACATGGTTGTATGAGCTAAGATGCTATTTACCTTCCCTCCTAAGGGAGAATCGTACTCATACAACTATTTATGTGTTTGACATTGACAGTATGAACATAAACAATAAGTGTTTTATTTCATTTATATGTGCCCATCTGCAGTTCACCAACTCCGACCGTACGGGTCATATGAGCCGTAGATATCGAACCCATGGAGGCCATCGGCTGGCGGGCGGGCGAGCCGAACGCCATGGGCTGGCCCATCGGCATGGCCATGACGTCACCGAAAGGCTGCGCCGCCATCGGCTGCGGTTGTTGCGTAATCGGTTGCTGGCTCTGTTTGGCCGGCGACCCGCCTAGTTGCATGCGCAACACATCCTCGAGATCGTCGAAGGCCGACTTAGGCTGGGGGGGGTTAGCGGGAGGAGGCGGGCGGGCGGGGGACGCGGTAATGGGCTGTGTGGGGTCTCCCATACCCATGAACGGGTTGGCTGCGGCAGCTTGCACAATAAACGTTGCATTTTAATTCGGTTGTAAATATACAATATCGCTGTAGTTTCATTAATGTCAATGAAATCTGTAATGTGTCAATAAAAATATACAAAAATTACCCAACACCAATGTGATTGAAGTGAAGAGTTGCCATGCGAAAATGTAACTCAGTGACTTATTACTATGTGGTATTTTTTGCTAAAAACAATTTGATTAATTCAGTAATAAAAATCGAATAATTACGATGTTAGGGGATGGTAGGAATTGATAACATAGTACTTGGAAGTATAAAAACGCTGTTCGTAGATCGCATAAAAACAAAATCCGTGATCATCATCGAATAAAGTAAATAACCTTCAACAGAGCCACAATGGTTCGCTTAATAATGTGGGATATATTTATACCTCTGTAAATATATGAAAGTTAATAATATAATTTAAAGCAATTTTTTGAAAATTAGTAGAAATATACTTTATTCCATAGATTTAACAGTGATTTTCCTTTATAGAAAACTGGATAGAATTCCGTAGATTTTTGACATGATATTGTTATAAAAACCAGTGATACTCAATCGGTAGTCCACGAACGGGCTTAAATTTTCATGTTGCTTTTAATTTTTTTTTAATTCTACTATTTTGGTGATGTGGAGAGGGATGATCAAATCGACATTATTGTACGGTAGTAAGGACGGGTCATCTAGTCTTCACTACCGGACAATAAAGGCGAAGAAGTAAGATAAATGCAGTAAAAATACGATTTCTCAGAAATATGTGCAGTGCCACTTTCACGGATAAAATATACAATGAAGAGATACGCAGTGTGACAAGGTTGAACGACAGTGTTATTGTAAAAAGGAAGAAAGGAATGCTTAGGTGTTTCGAGCACATAGTAAGAATGAGTGATGAAAGATTGACGAATAAAATAGAGTGAATACACGCAATAGAGTGGCAGCAGAAATCAAGGAAGAACAAGGCGTAACTAATGAAGATCAAATAGTCAGTGTTAGGCGACGGAAATGTCAAAATCTAGGTGAAAGTATGTGAGAAAAATGATGAATTAGAGGAAGCGAAAAAAAATATGAAGACCGCGATACTTGGCACTCCGTTTTCTCTGACAACCCCGTTAGGAATGAATATATGTATGTATATTTTGAAGTATTTGCACAGCCAAATACGGAATCCTAAAACACTGCGTCGCTACTTATCCCTACGTTTCACGCGTGTGAACATAAGTTTATGTATTTCCGACGCAACACAATTGTAAACAGTGACTGGACGTTTTCGCATGACAACCCACCCATCGACAAGTAGAAGCGCCTCACCTGTGGTGTCAGTGTTATTGAAAACGTTAGAGAAGCTAGCCTCGGAGACGAACGTGGTGTTCGCGGCTTGCGGCGCGAAGGTGGCCGCGAAGCCGTTGGTGGGCGTGGCCTGGGGCCAGCCCGCGGGGGCGGCGCCGGGGGCGGGGCCGGGGCCGGGGGCGGGGGCGGGGGCGGCTAGAAACCGACACCGACTTAGGACCGTCCCTTACGTCTAATGTTCGACCGAACTTTCGCTTTCGGCAAGTTTCGGAGAGAAATTCGAGTTCCGGTTAGCCTTTAAGTACTGACACATGGTCTAATAGATATCTATACCATCCACTATTTCACCCTATCTACGTTGTAGTAGTCGCATGGATCCGCCTCTCTTTCTACCTCTTGAGAAGTCGCCCGGGAGCATTTGTGCTGAGTGCTAATCCCAGCGCGTGGGTTTGTATGGTAGCAAGTTATGATCTATCGAAGATCGTTGTTAGACCACTCGTCGGTACTTATGTTATTTATTATATTTACTATTTATCAACGAAACAGTGCGGATAGACAAGTCGCAAACGTTTCGAAAAATGGAAACGCTTGCTGGCGCAAGCCACGCTAAATGGAACGACTAATTAATTAATTTTCTTTATTATTTACCCGACAGTATTAAATAAGTGTAAAATCATTAAATTGTTTAATAATTAGTCGTTACAGTACAAAATTCAGTGAAATAAGCTACGTTGCTTACTGATTATCTTATATACTGTATAATATAAGCGTCAAAGTGCATGAGAACTTGGTGTGGTACCAGAGTGGCTAGAGAAGTAGCAAATGCTGAAACGCTCGCTGGCGTTATTGCTTGTCAAAAGTGAAATTTGACTACGTTTTATACGGCGGTTTTCACACTTCACTTTTCGTTTGAGTTAATGGAAAGTTAATAACATTTGACGACCAATTTAAAATTCGTTAAGCTAGATTACGTGGTATGTGTCATTCTATTCTACTAGCGTTTACGACAATTGACCCACTTGTCTAGGCCCCCAGTTCAGGTAAGAAACAAAGTAAATCCGATATTTCTACCATGATATTAACGAACAAAAAGAATAAAACTGGAGTTTTAGATAGCAAGCATGAGGAGAAATTGACCGGATATTTGGATGAAGTCGACTGTAATTTTGATAAATAAACATTATTAAAAACTTCACATTTAGTTTTCTGTTATGATTATCAAATAGACAGATTAGATAGTAGAAAAATCCAGAAGAAAATTAGTAGAAAAATAACTACGTTTTCGGTTATTACATATTACTTGGGTGGTCTGTTAGACCACAGGTCAGTACTTATATAAGCAAAGCGGCACGTCGGTACTAGAAGGTTAAGTTTCGGCGGCAAAACGACCGAAGCCGTAACTACGGGAGCTTTCACGCTCTCTTCGGTAATGTTCGGCTTAATAAGAAGTCACTTCACTTCATACCATGCAGAGTAGAGTATTATATTTTCGAGCAATAAGAAAAAAATTAAACCAACTTCAAAATAAAAAAAATAATTATTCTTTACTAATCAAAACTAAAGCAAAAAATAACTTCATAAATAATTATTGGTTTGGCACCGACTTCGATAAATAATTATAAAATTTTATTACATATGTATTTTTATCGTTTTTATGAAGTAATTTTTTATTTGAATTCTGATTAGTAAATGATAATTATTCTGTTCTTGTATTGTTTTTATTTTGAAAAAAGTTTAATTTCTTTCTTAAAAAAATATTTATTTTCCATTTTCAGTGGTGTTGTCCAAAATAAATATCTAGGGTAGGGGTACAAATGACTTTTTCCAATTCCGTAACGAAGCATTAAATAAAAGGGTCATCAAAATAATAAACTATTGAGTTCTTTTCCATCGAATCTTAACTGAACTTTTATTGCATCATTTTGGACATATATACTTTCAAGAAAGAGAAATAATTACGAATCATCGTCATCGAAATCGGAATCGTCTAAATCGGTGCACGAATCGCGGAAAAATCGGTAAACATAAAAAAGAAAAGATTCTGACGAATTGAAGTCGGTTAAAAATGGAATAGACGTTCGGCCATTATCGGGTAGTTTCAGTTTTTCAGAGCACTATCTCTTTTAATTAAAGATCTGTCACCTAAATATACAAAGTGTAACAGAATGAAACAATTATAAGCATAGAATTAATAAATTATGTAAGGTTTTATAATATCAGTCTATTGGTGCAAAACTGTGTTTTATCGAGACTACGTAAGGTTGTTTTTCATATATATAAATTTGTGAGCGTAGGATTATATTTTTAACGCATTATTAAAAATATTGCATGATAAAAGTAGTGGGAATGGATTCAGTTAATGATTCTGAGAAAATTAATGTTTGCTTTCTGTTTCATTGTGTTACATATTGCATATCCCAAAGTATAATTTTATATCGGGTGTAACATTGAGAAGAGTTAGTGTGGGGAACTCTAAAACTGTAACAGATAAAGAAATATGATCTTAGGACCTATATAGGCGATTCTAGATAAGAAAAACAACATTCAAAGGTTTAAAAAAAACTCACGCATAATTCGTGAATTTAAAATCGACGACATAGTTCCTAAGAGAACATATGCTAATTTTTTTCTGTTTTGTTTAATATTTTTCTACATGACTTCACTTTTATGCTACATTAATCCTCAATATGCAAAGGTGTGCTGGTATTATACAATGTGTACAGGAATTTGTGGTAATTCTTATCAACCTGCAACCAATTTATACAGCGTGAGGGTAGTTTGTTAATTTACAATTATTCACTTAGAAGTCTTACTACGAATTATAAAGAAAATTGCAAGACTGATAACCTCTTACTAAACCAGTTAGATAAATTATGAAAATCAGTATAAACTGCATTTTTTGTTTGTAAATATTAGGAGTTCTATGTGTTACCAAGCGAGTAAAAATTAATAATGTGTCAATATTAAAAATCTTTTTAGAATTTCATATAATCTATTTATTATAAAGCGTTGTTTAATATTTAGTTATTCGTTTAAGGCTGGATGTCTCACAGCTATGATTTTAAAATAAAATAAAATAAAAAAATTTACATACTCCGTTTTCTAAGGTGTTATTCTTCTTGAATTAAAATAGTACCACTGTATAACATCCATCTCGCTTACTCATCACTATACGGTACTCACCGTTGAACATGTCAGCAAAGGGGTTTCCTAGCGACAGTAAATCGTCGGATGCCTTGGTGGTACCACTGGCTGTACTAGTAGTGTCCGCTGGGACAGGCCCAAACAGGTCCACTATGGACTGCGATTGGGACTGCTGTTGTGGGCCGGGGCCTGCAGCTGGGCCAGTCGACAGGAAAGGATTGTTGGCCGCTGCGTTTGTTGGAGATTGTACTTTATTCTGTAACGCATTAGATTTAATTTTCAACTGTTTTGCATCAGTAGTTGATTTACCCTTCACCCGTGATGCGGAGGAAGCGTGAATGTTCAATACTTACAAGACTAGTTTCTGTTAACTTTATAAAGTTACAGCTTACTGCAAAGATTTTTTTAAATAAGAGTTAAATAGGAGGTAGACTTATGTCTATATTATACAGATATGTGTGTGTGTATTGTACAAATTAAAGTGTTACTTTGCGGAATTAGTATCATTGTATCTTGAATAGCTACTAAATATCAAAGATAACTATGTCGTACTAGATTGAATGTTCGCAACAATCGCCATGTCCCATTCAACTGAGGCTCCGGGACCACACCTGGCTAGCAGTGAACAACGTAGTTCACATTTCATTTCATATTTGAAGCACTTGTATAATACTTTTATTAAGGAATTCGGAAATACTATGGAAGTGTAATTCAGAACAATTGTGGCCGAAAAAACGGTACCACGCGTCCGATTCAAATATTCCGAAACATGAAAGGCCGCAAACTCAACAGTCAACTTTTAAAATGAACTCTAATTTAAACCCGCACGATCGTTATTCAACTGTAGCCTGGCGTTTAAAACATTTCGTATTACATTCCAAAGTAAACGGCGACTGTATGCCCGGCACACGTGATCACTGATCACGCGATAATACGGGAAAGTGTTAGCAAGCGAGAATAGTTTTATGCATTACTACGCATCGCAACGCAAATTATTGGTAATATTTATTTACCTTATTGACGTAAAGTTAAACAGTTTCTTATTTCGATTCTCTCATATGAGAAAATATTTAAAAATTATTTTAAAAGGTAAAAAAAGCATATTTACGAGTTCATCTGCATTTTATTTACAAGATTTTGATAGGTTATGTTACCTTAGAGTGTAATTAATTAATTTAGTCTGTCTTGTAGAATTTTAAAAAAAATCTTTTTTTTTATCAAACGGTATACTCCCGTATACTGTTTGATTAGCTCGTAATTATTACTTTCAAAATATTATTTATTAAAATAGTATCGCGATGTGGTTTATCTGCTTTTTTGTTTTTAATAACTATAATTACGTCTATTCATTCTACAGTTTTTGAGAAATATCGATTTAGAATCAATGCAAGATTTCATTATTCAATTATATAACATGCGTTGCCTATACGAGGGCTGCTATTTATGTATCAGGAACTGGCCAGTTACAGAACAATATTAAAAAAGCAATTATAACATTTAAAAATGGAACCCTTTGGCTGAAGAATACAATTTGTTTCATGTAGCTGTCATTTGTCTATCCTTTGTGGCGTCATTTTGAAAATTGCGAGTTTTTGTCACTATGGATTTAAGTCGTGAAAATTTTCGTGCTATGATTTATTACGATTTTCAGCGAGGGCTAACTCAAAAACAGTGCATCGATCAACTCACTTCGACTTTTGGGGACGAAGCACCATCGAAAACTAATGTGTATCACTGGTTTAGTGAGTTTAATCGTGGGCGGTCTGTGCTCACGGACGAAGTTAAAGAAGATCGCCCTAAATCGGTTGTTGTACCTCAAAATATTGATGCTGTGCGGGAACTAATAATGCAAGATCGTCATGTTACATATCGCGAGATAGGGGCGTCTCTGGGCATAAGTATGACGAGTATATTTAAAATATTACACGAACATTTAGCTGTAAAAAAAATTTGTTCACGTTGGTTTCCGCACAACTTGAGAATTGACCAAAAACGGGCTCGTGTCGATTGGTGTGAAAAAATGTTACAAAAGTACAATCAGGGTGCTTCAAAAGCTGTCTATAATATCTACACAGGTGATGAATCTTATGATCCTGAAACTAAACAACAATCAACGGTTTGGGTGTTCCAAGATGAACCGAACCCAACAAAAGTCATTCGTTTAAAAAGCACTTTGAAGCAAATGGTCGCTTGTTTTTTTGGTATAAATGGACATGTAGCTACAGTGCCACTAGAGGATCGTAAAACGGTTAATTCTGAATGGTACACGACCATTTGTTTGCCAGAAGTCTTTGAAGAAATAAGAAAGAACAACCGACAACGCAGAATCTTTCATCATGACAATGCTAGCTGCCACACATCGGCTGAAACAACTCGGTATTTGGAAGATCAAAAGATCGAATTAACGGGTCATCCGCCGTACAGCCCCGACTTGGCCCCCAACGACTTCTACTTATTCCCAACTGTGAAGAATAAATTACGTGGTCAACGTTTTTCGAGCCGTGAAGAGACTGTTGATGCGTTAAAAATGCACGTTTTGGAGATACCTCAATCCGAATGGAAAAAGTGCTACGAAAATTGGTTGCAACGCATGCAAAAGTGCATCGATCATCATGGTGAATATTTTGAAAAGCGATAAAACTATAATAAATGCTATATGTTTGTTTCACTTTGTTATTCCGGATACATAAATAGCAGGCCTCGTACAACAAGAATAGGTTTCTTCATTTTCAAAATGTATAGTCATCTTCTTTTCTTTCTAAGCGAACTACTTTAATCCACCGTAATCGCCGAAGCTCATTTTTAGTGAAATTAAAGCAATAAATTATTAAGATACAATTCAATAAAGACAATTCCCATACTTAGCATAAAAATACAACTAAAATAGCTTACGTACTAAAAACTGGCTGGCTACTAGTTGCATAATACAGAACACAATATTTTTTTATTTAATTTCTTGTAAACGTAAAATGATTTTATATACATGTGATACGTTATTATATCATGACTTTTTTCTGTCTTCAACACCACTTAACCACACAGGAGGGCATTTTTAAATTACATTTCGCCAGTTTTCACGTCAGAGAACCAATTTTATTTACGACGGCTAATTGTCACTGAGCACACGGTAGACTAAGTAGCGCGTAAATTGTGGTTTTTTAGTCCCGCCCACTTAATTGGGGTTTGCGTTGAGTCATATTTTTAAATGAATAAGAGTTCCATAGTATTTCCGAATCCGTTGACTTTTATACAAATAATAAGTTATTAAAAAATTGAAGCATAGTTTAATAATAGACTGCAAAATATACATTTTAAATCGATTTTTAATGAATTAAACTTATTTTATTATATATAAAATGAAAACGTCATGAGGAGGTGTTGCCCATTCGGAGCGACGATACACTGTCTCGCTTTTACTTACGGTGAAACGGCAGTTCCTGCGCATAGGGACATGACTATCGTTTTGATGTATTCAAACTATTCTAGTGTAATTCAATGCTTAATATAGATATCATTTTAATAATAAAGGCATTTTTTATATAGTGATTACCTATATACGCTTTCGTACTAGTCTAAAAGCCTATATTCCAGAATGATACACAAGTGTGAATCTTTGCTTGGGAATACTTAGAAAAAGATGCCGTTACTTATCATGTGTAGCGGTATCCTTTTCCAAATGTACTCAATCAAATATTCGCGCTTGATTTTTGTTTTGCAATATGGACCTGAGACTTTAAAAATCTAGTGTGCCAGCTACTTTTCTTTTCATACAGGTCGTATGTGATATATAAGGAATAGAGCTTATTATACGGAACTTGTATAGATCATGGGTTTAGGAACCTGTTAATCTGGTTCCGATTTGACAACTATAACTCTATTATAAATATTACTGTAAGTGTCAATATATGATTTTGATGCAACTTTGATGGCGTGATGTACATTTTCCTTCACATTTATAAAACTTATCTACATATAATACTTACTGTTGTTAGTTTTATATAAATACTTTAAAGGTACAATATATTCGCAAAAGTTATTTCAGATTTTTATCTAGAAATAGTTCCAAATTACGAAATATTTTGATACCAGACATATTGCACTTTACATTCAAATCTTATTCGATGGTTTGGGTACATGGTAAGAATAAGTGATGAAAGACTGACCAAGAAAATCTACAGAGCGAGAGTGAGTGGTAGCAGAAGACAAGGAAAACCAAGGATGACTTATAAAGATCAAATAGTAAATGTTAGCTGACGGAAATGTCAGAAGCACCCGCATATCTAGGCAAAAATGCGTGAGGAAAATGATGAGCTCCGAAGAGGCGAAAAAAATGCGTAAGAGCCGCGAAACTTGGCGCTCCGTCCTCTCTGCCTATACCGTTAGGGACACAGTGTGAAGATATGTAATAATATTTATTCTAGACATTTACACCAATTATGTGATCTAAACTATGCACTAGGTTTGTATTTTATGGGTGAGCCCTGCAGCTCGGGTCAAAGAAATAGCCCGCCTGTCGACTAAAGGGGCATTCAGGGTCGCGGCCGATCGGAATGGCCCCGATTGTCCATTCATGCAACCCGGAGGACGACGACGTGTGTGGTCCGCGTTGTCGTGGCACTGCGAGGGTTCCGGGAGGCCCCATAGTTGCCCCCTTAGAGGTGCTTCGGCACAGCACAAGAGGGACTCCGGTATGTTTCGTAGGAGACCACGGAACCCTTCGACAACGCACCGAGTATGACCACAGTTTTGGCAGATAAAAGCAAAAAAAGAAGTTCGTATCATGGGTACTAGGCAGCTGAGTGAGTTTCCAGCAGCACACAGATTCCAAGACAATTTTGAAAAGTTTCTATCCTAAATTGAATTTTCCGCGAACAAAAACCCAGGGCTTGGACATAAAATTCACAACCATCCCCAACAATGCCAGTTACAATATTACAAGATATGACTGTCATATCTATTACTGGTTTGAAAAGAACCGGTACTGAGGACCTCAAAGAAACTACGGTGTTATTTGACAAGAACAGCCGGTTAAGTGCGTCTTACTTATGAATCTGTTTTGTGTTTCGTACTGTTGCCGCTCGCAAAGCAAAGTAACTAGAGCTTCTTTCTTTTTATGTAAAAACAGTGTCCAAATTAATGCAGATCCGAAAATTGTCTCTCAATTTCACATTTTTTTTTTGTTATTCTCCATTTTTATAATTTTTTTCATATTTTTTTGAGCCACATTCTGGAAGATAATATGTCAGACAATACACATAAATCATCTGGTCTCAAATTAGAGCATTCCCTTTGCTACCCTGTGAACCAGACGACGATTACTAGGGGCGTTCCCAGTACACCCAGACAATCTAGAAAAGTTTGTTTCCTAAATTGACCCGACCGGGAATCAAACACGGAACCTTCCGCGCTTGGGTGCAACACCTAAACCACTGCGCCAACGAAGTCGTCAATATCAAGATAGGATGATGAATAACAATTTTTCTTGAAAAAGTATATGAAAATAAGGTTCATTTTCATGTAACACCACACACGATCAGAACAAAATTTTTTTTACATTACGTACGAGTGCATATCCTCACGCTGCATCCCTAACGAGGTAATCAGAGTGGATGAGGCGCCGAGTATGGCGTTATATACTTCTTTCGCCTCCTAAAATCTAATCATTCTCCTTACACACTTTCCCCAAAGTATGAAAAGAACCGGTAAAAGACATTTGACATTTCCGTCTATTAGCATTCTGGCTTTTTAATCTTCATAAGTCAGCTTTGGTCTTTCTTGGCTTCTGCTACCACTCGCTTTCGCTGTGTAGATTTTCTTCGTCGATCTTTCATCACTTATTATTTCTATGCCTGAACCATCTAAGCATTCTTTTTTTCGTTTTTATAATAACACTGTCATGCAACCTTATCATATTGCATATATCTTCACTTATCTTGTCCGCGAGAGAGAAACCGCACACATTCCTAAAAGATCGCATTTCTACTGCATTTGTGTAACTTACACTCGATTTTCGGCATGTCCAGAGCTGATTATTGTTCAAGATTTTTTTTAAATTTATTTAAACCCTATAAAAGTCAAATTCTAATTGTAAAGTTAACATTTACTTGTGGGGCACTACTTTCAGCTGTTCTTGTCCAACAGTTTCTGAGAAGAATGGCTGTGACAAACAGGTAGACAGATTACTGAGTTCTATATTCTATTCTATAAGTGTTCCTTTTTACAATTTTGGAATAGAATGGTAATAACTCACTCCCATTGAATTAGTTTTGAACAGTTTCTAGATGTTTATTAATTTGTTTAATAAATAATATTATTCGCTACAATTTATTTAAAGCAAGATTCACAAAACCTATCAAAGTGCAATTTGAAAGTGCTTCAATTAGGTGTTGTGTATAGTATCACTGCAATAGTCTAAAATAAAATATTAGCCAGAAATATATATTAATACTGTAATATTAAATATACTGTACATTTAAAGTATTTTTTCGAAAGAAATGTTAAATTCATCGACTACAGACGTGGACATATTTTTAATACGACAGTGCAAATTAATGTAATGACGTGTTCCCATAATTATAAGCCACTCTCATAATATATATATAGTTTTAGACAAGCACTATACGCACACAAATACATTTTCCCAGTCTTTACAAATACGATCTATATGACACAAAAACAAAACACATAATATTTCCTAAAAACCATTAGAGCTGATACGAACAAAAACAAAATAACTAATTGACTTAATTTTTTTATATTCCTCTATCATGACTCATACCACACATGCTTTTTTTATATTTTTTAGTGTTATGAGGCAACCCTGAACATTTAATAAGCTTATTCTTTTTTACCATTCATTTTCTGTACCTTTAATAATCATTAGAATTAAAACCAGAATAAAAAACTGAGACATCAACAAGATCATCTAGCATCAGCTCAGTCTAAATTAAAAAAATAAATTGAAAATAGCGTCCAGTATCGTTCCCTCTCTCTCGCACAAAACTGGCATCTTTTTATTTAACTGCATAAAGTGAAAATAAATTAAAATCTGTTTTAAATTACTTAAACTTAATTTTTTGCATTTTCGCCCAAAACAAACGCACATGTTTATATTGTATGCATGTTAATATTGTTAAGTTAAGTCTGAACGTTCTGGACTTGTTAAGAAGTGAAACACATATTTCACTTCTTAACAAGTCCAGAACTTCCAGAGCTGAAACTACTTAGTTTGCCCTAACTGAAATCAATAAGTATGATATTTTTTGCGGGAGATAGCTAAAAACTATCGATATCCATAAAACGAAACTCTGTCTGTCTGTTTGTCTAGTCGCCTTTCACGGCTAAACCGCTTGACTGATTTTGGCGAAACTTAGAATGTAGATAGATTAAACCTTGGACACAGGCTACCTTTTTAATTTTATATTATATGAAATAAATTATTCTTTACAGCATCTATCTTTTATCAAATTAACTAGAAAATGTTAAAGTTTTTTTTATTCAACATTTTCTTATTATTATTATTATTATTATTAATATATTTATTTTCTAGCTCTGTATTAAAATATTAATTAATCCAAATCCAAGTCTTCCTAGAACAGTACAGTGGTAACTACTATTTCAATTTAATTATCAAATATTCAAAATATTTCAAGTTATGTACTAAATTGTTTCTTTAATTCACAGTAGGTTTTATTTTTTTTTCTATATTTTCGATGTACAAACATTTCATGTCATGTTTAAAAAAAAACTAAGCAAATAGATCATATCAGCTTTAATGGGTACACTTAATATACCCTTGAACGAATATCATTTTATAAGGCACTCTGTATGGCCAAGCACCCAGACTACAGAGCCCCTTAACATACAGCGAATGAACACAAAGCTATCCCCTCATATTTTTACTGTCTTACAATTATATCTGTAATATCTTCTTCACCAGTCCATTCGTTCCCTTGTAATAATTGAACCTGAAATTGTGTGGATTTTGCATAAAATATATGTAATGTTATAGACTTTTTAATTGTGATGAGACAGCCCTGAACATTTAATACGCTTATTATTTTAATTTTATAAAGTGCACTGTACCTTCAATAATCATTGTAATTAACAAAAACTTAACAAAAAATAAATAGAATCACCAAAAAAGTCGTCAAGCATCAAAATATGTTTGAAAAATTAAATTTTATATATTTATAAAATTTACATCCTATTGGATGTAAAAAAAGAACAAAATGGTTATCACGATATGCTGTCATTTCATCCCGCCACAAATGCTTCATTCCTTCATATATACATACATTCATATCCTCACGCTGTATCCCCAACGGGGTAGCCAGAGGACGGAACGTCAAGCGTCGCGGTACTTACATACATCTTTCGCTTTCTCGAATCTCATCATTCTCCTCACACACATTCGCCTATATATGCGAGTGCATACATAGAATCCTACTGAATCTGTAATATTATGGCAAATTTATTTAAGAGAAACTAGCTTTTCTCATCAATTGTCTAAAAATATCAGTATCTATCTACTGTCTATAAAAAACAAGAAGAGAGCTTCTTTTAGTAATATTCTTTTAGCTTCTTTCAGCCACGAAACAGTTTGGCTATTCAAAGAGGTAATGCTGCCAGTCTGCTGGGTACATTAAGCAATAACTGATTTCTATGCTGCATTGGGGAAGTCTATTATTTAAGATAATGTTTACTTTTAAGTCTGTATATGTACTTTTTTGTAGGATATGTATAGCAAAGTGTAATATGCATATTTCTAGTCTATAAATTGTCTCATATCATATTTTCTCAGTCATACAACTACCAGTATCAGGGTAAGAGCTGCCTTTAAGAAAAACGTGTTCAATATTCGTCTTCATTTTAGTTTTTCATAAGGTCTTTAATTAAATAAATAAATCGACATATTGCCATTATAATTTAAAAAATCTCTTACTTCTTGTATTATGGTTCATTTATGTCAATTGTGTTTCTTATGCAACAAACCAGTTTTGTTTCTTACCTTGTACTGATTCATGGCAGCTTCCTCCTCAGCCAAAGCTTGTTTCCTGAGCGTATCGTCGATGAATAAGGACCCGTTGGGCTGGTTGTCCAGGCGCGTGGACGCGGCCGCGTTTCCAAAAGAGGAAGAAGTAGAAGACAAGGCTCCCATCACACTCGCGACATTTTTCTGGGCACTGAAAGATGACATAATGTTAATAATTACCTAGCGGCTTGCCCGTGTGGGATCTACAATAAGACCTTCTGGTAGAAATTCTTTAAATGATGGGAAAAATGGTTTCAAAATCTATTGTGTAATTTAAAAGAACTAAACGCACAGACAGACAGAGAAATGGTGTCTTTGCTTAACATATTTATAGCCAGATTATGGATGCTACGCATTTTGAATTTCGTATTTAAATTTTGTTTGAATGAAAAAATTTTAGATTCAAATATTACCTGGCAGTCTGTGTGGGAGTGTTGGCTGCAGAGCCCTTCTTCCCCTCCAGCGTGGCCAGGTGACCCTCGAGAGCATCCAGAAGACTGCTCGGAGCTTTGGTCAGATCAGGAATGTCGCCTTTGTCTATGCCCACGTTTTCTGCCACCTGAGAAATAAATTATTATTAGTATTCGGACAATATTTGCATATATGTTTATAATTGCGTTCCCGAAAATGACTAATGATTTCGATGAAATTTACAATATAGGGGTTTACGGGGACGAAAAATCGATCTAGGTAGCTCTCTAAAGAAAAATCTTTTTCTCCATGGTTTCACAAAGTAAAAACTTAACTATTGGTGATTTCGCAACAGAGTTTACCTTCTCAATAACACAGTGGCTAGAGTGTGGGCATACCACGCCGAAGTGCAAGGGTTCGAATCCTGTAATGTGTTCAGACTTTTTTTATATACAACCAACGAGCAAAAGCTCTATCGCCCCGCACGCTTATTACGTAACTTGCAATCAGCATGCGACAGCCAATATCGCGCGATATCTGCTGTCAAAACGAGATTTTGCGTAATGTAATTTGTATAGTGGCGCTAAATCTATCGCGAAAAAGTGCATTTTACAATCACGGCGCAATAGACACGCAATCTTGATACATGACATAAATTTTTTATTACAATCACCGGTCGCGCAGTGATCGCGTGGCTGTCACTGTCTGCAAATTTTTAGGCAATAACCCCGCCGGTGCTACTTATAACCTGACGTATACTCGCACTATTTCTAAAACAAACAATTTCATACAATGCTCGAAAACAAAAACAAACGATATTTACGTAAAATAACTTACGCTTTTGCTAATTTAAACAACACTTTTTGTAAAACCGCGAGACACAAAACAGCTCTTCTCTCGTACTGGTGTTAATTGACTTATATTTGATGCTTCAGAATTTAGCGTATGGTGTGTCTACTTCAGTTCTGTAGGGCGAGCACGAACTTTCGACAGTTTCGTAACGTAATCGTATCGAGTTTACTATACGATTACGAGAGTCGCAGCACGAAGCGCATTTTACCAACTATCGAGAGCTCGCTACGATTACGAAGGTGACGTCATCCTAACGTAACTAGGGACTGGCCAGTTGGAGTAAACTACACAATTTATTGAATGAAGGGTGCGTCCTAAAATGAAATCAGAGAAAGTTTTAGATTTTTATTTGAAATGTGAAACTCTATTATAATAAATTTATTAAAAAAGGAGTAAATCTTTAAAAAATACATTGTATTATATATATATAACTTATAAATATCTAAAACAATATATTATTGTTTTACAATTGTGCATTATTTTTCAAAATAAAATTAGTTTTTATATTATGGTTGATAGTTTCGAACGGCTTAGATTTGACGGTTTTTTGACTTGCTTGTCGTTTTAATAACCTCTCGATGTCACATTTCTTTATGTTAACACTATTGAGACTTGAAACATTCTTGCGGAAAAGTTTATTGCGTTTTTTGTGTAAGTTTTGATTTTAATTTCATCACATGAAAATGAAAACAAGTCCCACGCAATATTATTATTATTATGAAAAAGTATTCGTGCGTCTGTCATCGAGATTTACGTTACCGTACTTCAAAATAAGGTTCGTGCTCGTGATTTTACTCTATTTCAATACAAATGGCTTACGTTACCTTTACGTTACGTTACGAAGGCGATACGAAATAGTTCTTTTCACGTCCTATAGGGGCGCTGCACTAAAAGTCATACAATTTGCTTACGCTTACGATACGAATACTTTCTCGATAGGATTCGTGCTCGCGCTACTGAAGTCTTAAGACTGTGGCATAGATCACTTATTTATTCAATAAATTATAACCTATTCTATGGAGATCTATAGCTATCTTACCTTCAAGAACTCCGCGACCCTATCCATTCTGATGAGGAATTTCTTATAGAGATCGAGAGCCTCGCGACAGTTCTTCTTGTTCATATCGAAGTATTTCTCCAACAGATTTATGATGCCGTCATTATAGCATGCGAATAATCTGTAAATATTTAAATCAAATTCAACAATTGTATTTGTGTATAGATAGTCTTTAAATGTTAAAGCCATTGATTTTGAGGACATTTTCATTGGAATCTAGTACTTCTTATCCTGGATAGTCTGGAAATAATCTTCTCAGCACGTGCATTTACCGGATTTTGAATATTGTATTTTAATAAATCTATTGTAAAATGATGTTGAAAAAATTATATCTGACTTTTTCATCGCTTCTTCTCAGTGTCGAGGTTTTCTTTTCGCCCCAAACTAAAGTAGATTTCAAGTAGTAGACGTTCAAAAACCCCTTGTAATTGGGTTTACTTGAATAAATGGATTTGATTTTGACTGGAAATTTTATGGTTTTTGCATAAGAATGAATAGTCTAAAAATGAGAGACAAATCCATAGACATACAAATGTATAAATATAACTAATAGACATGTGTAACTCTTTACTGAAACGACTCGGTGAGTCGTTTCTTTAATCCGATCTATTGATCCGAATCACTAACATCACTACAAATGTTTGCCTAGTATCTCGCTCGGTCGGTTCGACGACGGTGAACACACCCACTACGTTGTTCGGGGCGCTTCGGACGAAATCGGGCCGCGTCAGCGATCGCCATCTCACTGTCCCACGTGTTACGCGAGACAAGGAAATAGGTGATAGAGCATTTTGTAAGAGTAAAAGAGATGCAAAACGAGTTTAAATACGCATTTATGGCAAGTGATGCGAAGTAAAAACCGGTTTCCCAAAGTTGCAAATTGAATAAAAATTTATAGAACAAGTGTTTATACTATTGCAATTTTGATTTTTTTTTGTATTTTCTTAATTTTACAAAACTAATATGTATGTATTAAATTAATAAAGGTCAATTAAAATCGGTATTTAATTGATTCGTGCAAGAATTATATTATTTCCGCTCTAGTTGAGAATCGATGACACAAATGAAACATTTCACTGATTCGAATTCTAGGACTGATCCAGATACAAATGATACAATCATATCGAAGTTAGATTTTGGCCACGCCTAATATCTAAACGTCAATGCTATGTAATAACAATCAACACATCATTCCACAGGTCCAAACTAAGCACTACATTGGTAGTATGAAATCATGAAGTAGGAAGGAGCCAGTGATACTCGTAATCAGATTTCAAATCAATTTAGAAAAGTTCGTTTCCTTTTGAGTGATCTGTTTGACAATTGGAAGACACCATTGACATATTCACAAGTACATGTTAGGACAATGAAATTAACATAGTACACATATATTACAGGTCAGTGTGCATATTAACTACAGACGTGCACTCTTGTTGGTATACAAAACCATAAGCTAATTTCTCTAACCTTTTGAAGATTTAAAGTTGAAACCGCCAAAAGGCAAGAAAAGAAATTTTAATTTTTTGAACGATTTACTTGAATTTTTGCTACTGTTCACCTTTAAATAAAAGCTGTCATAATAATAAGCTATTTTATTATTATTTACCTCACAAAGATTAATTTATTAACGTCGATTTTAGATTATCATAGATTTTGTCAATCTGGCATCTAGTCGGATACTGATACTGAGTTACTATTCGGTATTCAGCTGGATAGCAAACCAGATTGGCGGGATACCAGATAGTTATCGGATATCCGTTTCATCTCTAGTTTTAACCGTTATTAACCGGTTTTTTTAAAAACTAATTTAAAGTGGTTCCATCTGTGCTTACTGGAATGAAAATACTGTTAGGTAACATAGGTTATTAGTTATAACCTGATAAGATCCCTGAAGAGAAGCATGAAGCACATATTAATGACTCCATTGGTGAGATCGTTGGCGGTACAATCGAACTCCAGTAACGCGTCTAGCTGCGCTTGCAGTACTGGTAATGTCTTCAGCAACTTCTCCGCGTTCATCATACGTAGGGAGCCCTCCTCTTTGCTGCAAAACATGTTGGATCAATTTAATGATGACAATACGTGAGACATTCACTACTGATTAATTTATATACATATATATTTCAGCCGTCTTTCGCTCGAAGTTTCAAAATTATTAATCAAGAATATATATTTTGTTTCTCAACGGAGCATTCTCCAGGAGATTTCAAAGCTCAGACTTGGTCCGCTGCCCAGGACCAATGAAAGAATATATAACACAATAGGCCAGACAATACACGCCAATTATCAGATCTTAAACTAGGGCATTCCCTGTGCTATGAGAACCAGACGTCTACTGAGGGCGTCTCTTAATAGAGACCCGACCCCAGACAATCTAGAAATGTTCGTTTCCTAAATTGAGCCAACCGGGAGTCGAACCGGAACCTTCTGCGCTTGGATGATACATCTGCGTACATCTACATACAACCACTGCGTCATCGAGGTCGTCAATAAAATGAGCTCTGGAACTCTTTGAGGATGCTTCATTGAGAAGAAAAATACGTGTCGATCAATACATTTTAGGCTTTTGGCGGTAGATAGCTAAAATATGTTAGTGAAAATAATAAAAGGCGCTCGTTTGACTATTAAATCAAATCGCGTCTCCCAGTTTGGAAGCGATGCGCGCTAACGGAACGTCGGAGCCAGCGTTGACAGGCTGTACGACGTCCGGTGCGTTAGCATTTCTGCGATAGATCGTTTCCCATTATAAAATTTCCGATTGCACGTTAAATTGGGTCACAGCATGGTATTTTGCTTAGTAGTTCCGCCTCCTGTGGATTAGGTACCTATTTCTCATAGCTGAGTCGCAAAAGCACGAATTACCTGGGTCTTTTCTAACAAATATTTATAGAGTAATCGTTAAGTAGGAGTAGGTATAACAAATGAATCTATGCGTTCTATGTTGCGTCTAATGCGTTCGAGACTAACAATAATTCGAAATAATATACTCGAAAAACTGCAAAACTAACGTATGATTGTGTATAAATATTTGAGCAAAATATAACCACCAGGCTTCTACCATGTACTATGGACACCACAGGGGGAGCATCCGAGAACACCACACTCGCAAGACAATTAAGAGAAATTCGTTTTCTAAGTGGATCTGACGGACCAAGAATCCGGCTTCCTCAGTAGTCTAAGCTAAAATTATGTGTCCCTGTTCACATTTGTGTACACTTTAATGGACGCAAAACTTATATACCTACCTACATAAATGAGAAATAGTTATTAGTCAGTTAGCGTCGTATGACCTTAAAGAGGGAGTCAACTGATTAAGTAATGAGGTAATAGGTACTTACCCTCTCTTGACTTTGCAAAAGTCGAAGGCAACAGTCCTGTAGGATAGTGCCTTCTCATTCAGGTACTTGGCGTAGCGCCGGATAAATGGAGACATGTCATATCCTGTGCGCAGTAAATTTAAAAAAGCAATAATAACAATACAAATATAATGATTGAAAGTGTACCCATTGAGCGAAAAGATGGACAAAGCATTTATATTTTTTCCCCATTGATTTTTCTAATATTTTATATGTATTGATATATTATTATAATCCTCTTGATTTTTTATACAGGTTTATATGTAAAATATTAATAACCTTTTAGTGCAAAATTCTTGTCATCATACCTAACAGCTTTTGTTCTACGACTTTTTTCAAAACTCATTCAAAATCATTCCAAAAATATTCGTTGTTTTGTTGTACTGTCTGAAACGGAATTACTCTGTACGTTTTTTCAATGGTACACTCTCGCCGCGCCGCCTCCCCGCGCCCCGCTGTGCGTGTGCCACTTTAGCGACCGGGTAGAGTAGGTGCCGTTTTCAGAAACATTTAATGTGTTTTTATTTTTGTACGAAAAAAAGTTATGGATTTTTAAAGTCGTAGAACAAAAACCTTTAGGAATAATGTTAAGAACAAAATACTAAGTGGTTATTAGTATTTTTAAATTAACCCTGTCTAAACAGCGAAAAGCTATAGAAACAATTTACAATAGACGAAATAAACTAATTATTGAAAGCGTACCCATGGGGTGACAAGATGGATCGGCCAACTATACTAAGTTTTTTTATTGATTTTCAGAGATATCTTTATGATTACTGACACATACTTATTTATATGTATGTTTTTTTAAATCTAGCCTTTCTGATCTTTTACATACAAATAAAGGAAAGCTGGATTTTTTCTTTAATTCTAATGGCTTCCATGGTACATTTAAATAACAATAAAACTGTAAGTATTCTATTATTTTTTGTTCCAACAATTACATAAAAAAACATTAAAATACAATAAGCCTCATATTAATTGCACTGCAAAAATATCTATTTACTAATGTTAATTAAGATACTTCAGTGCATTGCTATTATCTATAGTGCAATAAAATGCATTGTGCAAAATAACTATAATTTTATCTTTTTTACGACCTACAGTGCCATGTAAGGTTAATTCGAATATTTTATTGTGATTAACTAAGTCAAGTTAGATTACCTAGATATTCTTATATTATGACTATTTTTTAAATAATTTTTAAAACAACTTTCATTGCTAAAAATTTAAATTCTCTGCTTTTTAGTTCTTGACACCTTGTGATTAATAATGTAATTACAAAAAAATTATTAATACAATTATTTCACTGCGCAATTTGGAATTTAAAGCCGTGAAGATAATAATATTATCCAAGAGAATATTAATACATTGTTTGAGAAAATTTGTAGCTGCTGCATGGGACAAAATTTTTTTTAGAGCAAAGGAATTCTTACACATTGAAACAAAACTCCACGGCATTTTCATTGACTAATGAGTAATGTTTTAATAAGCATTCCCAGATCGACGCTCCTTGTACAGCTTTGGAAACCAAAGTTACTAATTGTACTTGCGACTAGTAGTATCTTTAGATCATAAACTTAGTATACTGGCTTATAGACGTATAAAGAGTGCGAGTGAGAATGTAATCTTTTATGATAATACCATAAGCAGATAAGGGACAGCGAAAGGAACGCCTTTGTAACCCGTTTTGAACGACAAGTCGTCACACGTCGTGACGCTGTGAAGAACACTGTTGGCCTATTTTATTATTTTGTTATTCCTGTTTTATTTCAAAGAAGTACTGTATTTTTCACTAATGGTAACGTGTTCTGTATGTGATTGTGATATTACATATCGCGATAATTAAGGGAATCAATCATTTCATAGGTGACATAGACAAAGTAAAAATCATCACGCGTCAACGAGCTCTATTTTCGTCTATACAGCAGTATATATAGGGTGTATATGAAAATAGGACAGTTACTTTAATCGATGAAAGGGCATAACTTTAGTATGTAGTTAGAAAAAGAATTATCGAAAAAAACGTATCCGTTTAAGAGTTATGACCCCTTAAATTTTCAGGTGTTATCACCACCATTTCTCGTAAAAGTGGCTGGAACGTGTAAAATTACAGATTTTAAATCACATATTTTTTTATTTTGTAATAGTTTCATCCGTTATTGAAATAAAGCATGAAAACCAACTTCAAAAATAATGCATATATATGCCCCTTAATAATGTTTACAAATCGCCACGATCATGAACTCTAATTTAAAAATACGTTATTTCCACATACAGAGGAATATCAAGCTTATCGTTACATTAATAAAGGAGATTTCCGTGGCTTTATGAATTTAGGTAAAAATTAAATTAAACGGACATAAACTACTTGTCGTGTTAAGGGGAAGCACATCTGAAGTAAATTGTGTTTTGAGCTGTATCTTTGTTGTTATTACATATTACTTTAACGAAGCCTAATCAAGATGCATTCTCGGCATACTATAGCATGTTGAAAGTGTCCCGTTTTCATATACACCCTGTATACTAAGTTTATGCTTTAGATAACATTGGCCAATGACCACTAACAGACAATGTACGATGTAAATAATTCTTTATGATGGTAAATAAACACAGGAGGCCAAAGATTTTAAAATGCGAAATCATTTTGAGCAATGAAAGCGTGACGCCTTGCTGACAAAACTAAGTAACAGATATATCGCCAAAATATAACAGTAACGTAGACATGCACATGAAGCGTGTGGAGTCAGGGTAGCCACTTTTGTATGGGACAAATACTGGACTTATCCAGGTTTCCTAACACGCCAAAAGTGGAACAAGATTAATAAGTAATTTTTATTTCACTGTAACATACCTATAAGTTTGAGTTAGTTGCAACTGCATATTTACAGATTACATATGAGTTGTATCAGAACTGCAAAATATAGTCTGAATACAGCCCACATACAGGTAGCTCCACTGTAATATAATTGCCAGAAAGCAGTGGCGGATTTATAATTTCGGAGGCCTCAAGCAAAGAGAATATTTATGCCAGATTTCACCAAAATCCCTATAAATCCTTACGCTAACGATATTTTTGCATTTCACGAAACATTAGGAGCCCCTATGTAGTTAAAAAATTCCCTAAATTTAGAAACTCAGTTTTCAAACCCTTAACACTTTGTGACAGTTTTGTGTTAGTTTTTGACAATATGAAGAATAATTTATTATATTATCATATATAGTGTTAGCAACACCGCCGAATAATCATAAAGGGGAACACTGGCGCCCTCTAGCAGAGTGCGACGGTGTACGTGACGTCATAGAAAAGAATGACTGACGGCTTATTCCCCACTACCGCTGAGAGATGATATAAGTCAAAACTCGAGCGCTCCACGTCTCTCTATTGCTTTTTACCTTCACGACTGCAGCACGAAGTGTTTGAATACAAATTAATTAATCATAAATTAATATTAACTATTAATCGATAATTTAAGTAAAGTTTGGGTTGTTCCATTGCTATAAGTATCTAACTTACTATTTAATTTTATCGTAGCTTACAATAGAAACTTACGAAGTAAAACAATAATATGTAACGGAGCAAGACAACGTCACTGTCACCGGGTCTGCCTAGCTGACATCACATCCTGCCTGCCACATCTGTTGTCGCCAAGGCGTGGGAGAAATGACGTCAGCAAGTCTATGTAAGCCGATGCGTGCCAAGATATGGATCATTCTACATCATTCTGCGGGTTTAGCTGTTGAGTGTTCGTCGTCGGCTATTCGTAACAACGTGTTATAGTTTGTAGTTTGCTATTAATTATTGAGAAATTAAATGTGAAAGTGACTATGCGAGTGTGTGTTCTTAATTAACGGAACAAATATCTGTTTTATCGATAAACTTTTGGAACCGAATAGTCACTATGGAAACAATAAAACGTCACATAACTATGTCTGACATTAACAGAGAAACTAGATTTGTGAAACGAATATTATCTAAGAACCGGTAAAGGGGTCCCTTTAATCTAGGGGGTACATAGTTATCTGACGACTTAGATAACGTTGGTGAAATCGAGCATTAGGCCCCCTGTTGCTTGGATAGGTCTCCTCAGGTGCAGCCCTGAAGGCACAGCGGGTTATCCATAACCCGCTGTGCCTTCAGTTCCCGTCCCGCCACACGCGTTGGTTACACCTCGCAATGATCTCGGACGACTCTCATTGAATTGTATGAAACAAACTTGTTGTCATTTTCTACCTAGTACTTATTAGCCACAAAATGAATATGCTTCGCCCACAGTCACTACTTTATGTAGGTCAATGCATGCCTTGCGCGAATGTTATTCAGTACGTGTTATGGACCTCGATCGTCCATCGCGCATTGTTTCGAAGACGCTTTTGCATAATGAAACGACAGCAGAGGGAGAAGAGGAGGGCCCTGAAGAATGGGAGCCTCGAGCACGAGCTTATAATGCTTGTGTGAATCCGCCACCGCCTGCAAGAAATATAGTCGCATTTCTCAGTTCATATAACCGTTGTGACAACGAACTAGCGGGCAGCTGTCGTCTCCATGAAATGCAATTAAATAGACTGCATGTGGAGTGCATTCAGACAAATTTTTTACAATTGTATTCCATTAAATAGCATTTGCCCATGAATTCCCTAAGCGAACGTCTTGATTGCATGGTTTTCCTTGACATTTCACTCCGCACGGAATTCCTTGACTTTTCCTCGTTTTTAAGAAGTGGCCACCCTGCGGAGTTCTACGTTCATCTACCAAAATTATTTAAGTTACACAATTTGCGATATATTAACCCAATTCCGTGGAGTCGTTTTTCTTTGTGACGTTATTATACAATCCAATAAATGAAACTGCAAGTACATACATGCCTATAACAATTTTTTTTGTTTAAATATGAAACGTTGTTAATTATTTCATCGGCTACTTGTAAGTTAAACAGTTTCTAAGATATTTACGATTAATTAACAGTAAAATCCAATAATTTTAATGAAATTCTGCAAACATTTTGGAAATAAGTGAGTATATCGATAATTCTGTTGAAAAATGTGAATCTCAAGAAATATTATGTAATAAGTACATATTTTCGAAGCCTTTGTTTTTGGTTAGCCAGAAGCGTCCATTTTCCCAAGCTTATTCTCTCTATTCTACGTAGGCAGACAAACACAGTTAACATTAACCCGTCATTTTCATTGTAACTCACCGATCCGGGCGCCAGCCGCGCCTTCCGAAAGCGATAGAAAGTAAAAAATGTATCCATTAGATATTAATTTGGAATTTAGAATTTTTAATTACGCTCTTATTCTAAAAACCACTGTGACACTTTTGAGCAAAATGTATAAAGACTACGTCATGCTTTTGAGTTCAAGTATTTTCTAGACTTAACAATACAAGTACAAGCAGTCCTCGTTTTGACGTCATGTTAGGTACCAGTAATTAGAAACGTAAAACGAGTCATATTTTTCCATACATTTATATGTTAAAAATTAGTTCTTGTAAGTGAAAAAGTACAAGATTTTCAAAATATCAATAACTTTTATTTATTAAGAAAATGACACGTTTAAGAAATATAATGCACATACATACACAGGAATATGAAAACTTTATTTTGCAAAAAAAAGTCTTCTAAACGCATTTGTTTTGCGTATTTCTTTCTATTTTCGTAAATTTCACTATAACATTTACAAGCGATAGAAATGTTATTATTAACTTCAAAGCTTCTTTCAAAGTTGGGATCATTTACTTCAAATCTTTGCGTTGCAGCTTGGATGTGATTGACAGCTTCGATTAATTTTTTGGAAGTTAATTGTTTAATGTCGATTCTAGTCAAGCGTCAATTGTGACGTAAAGATAGAGACGTTAAAACGAGAAATAGTGCCAAAATCTTAACTGACGTAAAAAGAAACACCGTAAAAGGAGGACTGCCTGTACTTTATTGCCTCTTATTTATTTGTTATAACCTAACTGAATTCTAAAAGTATAGGTCATCATAATACTTACGGTACGAGATTTTTAAAGAACTATACTCAGACTAAATTAAGAGACGTAACGCTGCAAGCAATACAGTGAGGCCGCTGAGGCCGGGTTTTTGGTAATGTGATACGTAGACTAGTGTTGTCATATTGATTCCTAATGCCTGTTATTATAAAAATATCATTATCACTTATCATTGATAACGTTATTATATTAGTAACGTATTTTTAAAATACGACGTCGTGTATTGTACATTGTAAAGATACGTCCCCGTTCCCGTAGTTTTATAATAGTATTAGAATTTTCTCGCGACTTACAAAGTTGCACCTTGGGACAATTTGCCCACCATCCTTTAAAACAAACTAGGAAACAAATAACGTTACCTTGCATGTAATCTTACTTACTTAATAATTGGAATAATTATAACGAATACTAATGGCAACACTTGTTGAGGTTGTATGTTCCAGTTTTGTGATTTACATACACATGAAATGTGATTCCATCCTGCTTTTTGTTTTTTGAATACTGGTTCCTGCACTCTATATTCACATGATTAGGCCTTTTCACGGTAAAATTAAGTAATTTATTATTCGGTGACGCTCCTTTTACAGACTACCCTAATAACGCGAGGCATAGTTTGGTCGCATGTGTTGCTTTGTGTGTACATAGCGAGGCGTAGTTTTGCCGGCCTCACCGTGTTGTTCGCGGCGACGAGTCTTTATTTTATTTGGTCTGAGAATTTATGCTATCAAATTTACAGCCAAAAGATGAATGTGATAATACGCAGACAAATGCAATTATATAAAAATACCACATTGGTTTCAATATAATTAGAAAATAACATTTTAATTACATTAATTAGTATAGTGTAAGAAATAATAACGATGAAAGGTTAAATTGCTAATAAATCAGACGCTTATCTATATTCAATAAAAATGTCATATTAAATTTTCATTTACTGCAAATGAAATGACATAAACACGTCAAGATCAATAGGAAGGTGATCTTTATTGCAGCGAATCGTATAACTGAAACAAAATTAATTTTTTTTTTAACTGTAATACCTCTTTACTATGCCCCATATCATTCACACCTTGATAACATTATAGCGCAGTTGTAACATAACTAGAGTGAATGTATAATCGCAATTACATTCCAAGAAATCTGTTCCCGACTGTACATTTTGGGAAACCTGAATTTCAATTATGAAATTATATTTTCAATTATGCCGCCATCATGAAAATAACTGTGTAATCTGTTTTTTCAATCCTGATAACTCAAATTCCCAAAAACATTTTCAAAAAACTATTTTGTAGATTATATTCCCTATAATATATATGTAGGTATAGCCAGTCTCTGACGCCGTAGTTTCTGACGGATTGAAATCGATGTATATTATTTTTTGTATCAGAGCATTTACATTTTAAATTTTTGCTATTATAAAGTCTTACGGAAATGTGAAAAGCACTTTCATACCTAGGCGTAAATGTGTGGGGAGAAGGATAAGATTTGAGGATGCGAAAGAAGTATGTAAGGATTGCGAAGCTTGGCGCTCCGTCCTCTTTGAATACCCCGTTAGGGATACGGTGTACAGATAGATATGTATATTTTCTATAATTTTCATTATATAAGTTTTGTTGAACTTTTACAATAAAAAAATTATAATCAAAAATAAAACCGCCAAAGATATATGCATTAGGCTCAATTTATCTTTCACCTGAAGCGTCATCAGAATCTATAGGGATTCTTTACTGTAATATTATGTGTAAAATAATTCAAAACGATTTAAATTTAACACTGTTATTAAAACTAAAAAGATTTAATAAAGCGTTAACACTTCGGAACTTATGAATGAAGCCTTTTTTATTAGTTGCACTCAACGAAAACGGTTACATCACTCTATGTACAAATTGTATTATCCATATATGTACAATAAAGGCAAAAAAATCGGAACGCGTCGAGGCCACGCAAGATCAACGAACCATAGTTAGGTCAACGGTCAAAACATAACTCGTTATACATATGTTATGTGTGATTGGGACGAACGTCCTTTAAAAATTTTCGGCCCAAATATAGCGAAGATTTCAATTTCTTATTTGTTTCTGGAGTTTTGAAATACAATGATAGCACTATATTATAAGTTATTTCCGACTAATCTTTCCATCCCTAGGTTGTCTGGAAGAGATCGCTGTTGGCGATAAGACCGCCTGTTGTATTTTACTTTGTACATATTGTATTAACTTTTATGTCTTGTTTTGTGTGCAATAAAGTATATTATTATTATTATATTGTGAGGTCAAGGTCAAGGCTGTATCCCGAATTTTCGATCGACATAAAACAGTTTATATGTACTATACATAAAACATACCATACATACATATATATCTTCACGCTGTATCCCTAATGGGATAGTAAGAGAGGACGGAGCTCCAAACTTCGCGGTCCTTACATAACATAATACAGCTTATATGTACCTATTAGTGTCTTTAGACGGTCCAACGGAAATTTAGCGCTGGCTTTAAAGCTAGCACATGGTGAGTTGGGTCCGTTTTGCAATACATATTCCGTAAGTGAGTGAGTGCTTTTTAGTTTTTAGTATTTTTTGTGATGAATTCCTAAAATCTTTAGCTGTTTTCCGCTCAAACTCCAAAAATCACCAATCGACACGTGTTTCGCCTCTCAACCAAGCATCCTCAGGATATACCAGAGACCGGACTCGGTCAGCTAACCAGCACCGAATCCTAGCTAAAGAGTTTAGAAATTCATCACATGAAATGGATTTCCGTAAAATAACACCTCAGTCTATAGACTATCTTTAGTATTTTTATTTAGAGATGAATTTTAGATATTAGATTTTAGTATCTACTTTTTTATTAAAAATGTTGTTGCAAATAAATACTTTTCTTTCTTTCTTTCTATACGGGTGAATTCGAAATAGCTAGAAATCATTACTTTCTCTCGCTACAGACATTAATCTTGCATTTATTTGCTACTAGGAGCTCGTCCCGATCTCGTCCGGGTTAAATACATAGGTACTGTATGTATAACTTGTGTCCATCTGGAATTATGTACCTTTTCATAAATCCAACCCTCGGGGCGTTGAAAAGGGGCGTCAAGAAAAAAAAATGCATTACGAAAGGTTAGTCTACGAAATAAATAATTATTTACATATGCCATTTTGAAAAATCAACCCCTAAAGGATTAAAAAAAGAGACTTAATATTAGTACAGAAAAGTATATTTGCAAAGTCACAAAGTCGTAGAAAATATATTATATAAAAATTAAATGACACGCACATTAATACATACATCATACTTACATGTATACATATACATAAACTTGGCGCTTTTATACCAAATGGCGCCAAGATTATTTGGCAAATCTTTCTAGCGATAGCTATCATAGCTACTACATTTTAATGTTATTTCATTGTTGTGTTTCTATATTATGTAGCCGTTGCATAATAGTCTCCAGTTCGTTCTCTGCGCGAAACGAAAAGAAACTTATTATTGTCTCTTTCTTATTAATAATCATCTAGAGATCCAAATACATTGTAATCTTTTTAAATATGTAAGAACAAAACAAAGACGCGAGTCGCGTTTGTCTGTGTGTCGTTTATAGCTTCTAAACAAGTGGATTTTAATGCGATTTTTACCATCGTTTAGGATATCCAACGAGAAAGGTATGTCTGTATAACAAAATCACATTTGTAATAGTCTATGGAGGTAGAAGTAGAAAAATTCTAACGTCTCCTAAATAAGTCGCCAGGCTAAGTCGGGGGCTAGCACATAAAAAATACATAATCATCAGACAATTACCCCCATTAACACTAATCTTGATATACCCATCACACGAAGAACAGAAGACTCCGAAACAATTGAGTAAAGTTCATTTTCTAAATTAAACCCGAGACCCACAACTTGTAATTCAGATTCACTAATGTTAGCTATTATCAATATTCTGGATTAATCGTTCGTCGTCTTGTTTTTCAGTTTCTTAATAATGGGCTGTGGTTATTCAGTATCACACTTCTGAGATGATAACTATTCGATCTTCTAGGAAGTTGACTTGGATGGAAAAGTAGGAAGAGGAGATATAATTAAAAGACGTGCTATCGCTAACTCGTGACATTCTCAACTGACTTATTTTCTGACATTCAAAAATACCACGTTATTATGAAAGTAGCAACACTTTCAAAAAAAACAGTGTTGCCATTTGTTAACGATTATGATTTAAAACTTATACATTTTAGCCAGTGTTGGCCGCCGAAGGTGTCAAAAGCACTCGCATACCTAGGCAAAAATGTGTGAGGAGAATGACGAGATTTGAGAAGCTAAATAAGTATGTAAGGGCCGCCACGCTTGGCGCTTCGTCCTCACTGACTACCCCAAAATGATCGCTACAAGAAATTGTCACTTCATTTGCAGTAAAAATATTAGCAGTTTCATTGTTACAAAGTTTTATTTCAATAACAATATTGTCTATACTTATTCGTAAACACGTACCTTGCACGCCACTTTTATCTAGAAAATTACTTAATTGAAATGTTGAATTACTCGACGCTAAGTACTGTGTGAATCTCTGGAAAGACAAAAGATATTACGTTAGTAAAATTTGTGAGAAACGCTATGTATGTACATATGTCTTGACTTAATAATTGTATATATCACTGACTGAATTTAATAGTTGTAAGGTTCATTTTATTTAGTACATGTATGAGCACAATTTAATTTACATATAGGTTAACTACTTTTTATACTGGAAGGTTAGTTTGGTATAACCTTTTTTCTTTATTTTAGGTACTAATAAATGAAAAGGACAGCTAACGATTTACATATATTTATACATAGATGCAACTGGAAGAGGCTGAAGGGGTCTTTGGCGAAGGACACATAGGAGTGGACTTAATGTTGTCAAAGAATTGACATTGGCTCGTAAATTTCGAAATAAAATAACCTGTAGTATATCAAGACACATATTATGTGAGTAAAGTATATAATAAACATTATTAATTATTTTTAAAAATAATATAATACTGCGCCAGACAATACATAACAATTATCCGATCTCAAACTAGGGTGTTCCCTGTGCTATGAGAACCAGACGACGACTACTGGGACGTCTCCCAGTTCACCCAGACCAGAGACAATCTAAAAAATTCATTTACTAAATTTACCGGGATCTAACCCGGAACTTTCCGCGTTTGGGTACAACGTGTGAACCACTGCACCCTGGAGGTCGTCATCAGTAATAATATTATAATTATAAAATTAACAATTACATTGCGGATAAAAGAAGTTTGGGAACAATCTTCTCTGCACATGCATTTATTGGCTCTATGAATATCTCTTATTTAAAAATAAAGATTGTATGATGGCGTTGAATAATTGATACCTGACTGAGTTTCTTGTCAGTTTTAAGTGTGTAAGTGTGTAAGCAGTTGTAACTGTGTATCGAACCGAAGGTAGTTTTGATGTTCAAAAATACCTTGCAATTGGGTTTACCTTAATAAATGGATTTGATTTTGACATTTTTTTAACCTGACAAGGAGTAGAGGACTTGGTATGAGGCACTGACATAGACGATAGACTGGCGTACCAGCATCTAGTTTGCCATCTTACACTGATTAGAAATGCACAATATAAATGAAAATAACCATTACATTGTGGACAAAACGATAGTTTGAGACCTCTATGCTTTGTCCATCCGTACGGGAAAATGTGTTTTGATGTCTAAAATGTACATTTAGTACGGATCTGAAATAATTACTTCCAAATATCTAGGTAACATATCTAATTTGTTATACCATTTACAACAACGATAATATTCTGCTATATTAAAAAGGACAACACACTTAAAGGACATATTATTTAAAGTATATTTATAACTATATTTTATTGATACAAGTGGTTGTCGTATGACGACGTAGATATTTATGTGTGTGCGTTTGCGTATAGAAGTGTAGCGGTGTGAGTGGTGTTATTGAGACGACCATATAGAAATATTAATTGCTTTACGCCGGATTCATGTTCGATAAGAGTTTATTGCATTGATAGGAAACACTACATTAGTTATTTCCGTTGCCTTGACATTGCCATTAGATACATTATATCACGGTATTTCGCTTTAAAAGGGGACATAGTATTGAGACGCAACAAAATTATATACAATTTGACGCCATTTTTACCAATAAGCATTTGTATTTACGGATGATAAAGCCGAACTATTATTTATTTTATTTACAAGTTGAGCTCTTCCACGCTACGCAGTGGCTACGTTTTATTTAATGAAAATCCAAACTACTTTCGGAAGCTTTATAGGGGGCATAGACAAGTGGCTCAATTGTCGTAAACGCTAATAGAATAGAATGACCAATACTACGTAGTCTAGCGTAACGAATTTGAATTGGTAGTCAAAAGTTATTAACTTTCTCATATATAAAGCTAAACCTAAAGTCGTGTGAAACCGCTGTATAAAACGTAGCAAAATGTCATTTTTGACAAGCTATGACGTCAACAAGCTCGTTGATTGTACAAAGCGTTTGGCACTTGTCTAGCCGCTCTGTAGTGTCGAGCATAATCCATAGCGAGCTCAACTGATAGAGTAATTGGTTTTTATATACATAATACGTTATATTATATAAAGTGGTTTGAAGATTTTGGCATACTCATCAGCCGCCATTTCAATTTTTTTCGAAAATGGCAGCTCACGATGTAAGAATGTAACCTTTATACAAGCTGTCCCGTAAATAATGGATCAACCTTAAGGGAAAGATTAATAGCAATAACTGTAATGAAAAGGACTAGATGAAAGTTTTATACCATTTTAGAAACCTTAATGAATGTTCAAGTTTTTAAAATAATGGGCCACTTCAGTGTGGTACATTTTTTTTACAGGATAATTTATCCAATTTGGTTACCATAATCTGCAAAAAATAATTTCTTCGTTTGTGGTCTTCTTTTTTTTAGAAATGAAGATAAGCTAACCAAATCGTTATTAAGCTACATAAGCTAACAATTCCGCAACATTTTAAAAAAATCAGATTTAAAAAATGTTATCATTTGGAACGACAGCATTAAAAAAACTGAAGCCTGGCGGAGAAAATGGTCAAAATAATGAAAAAAAAAATTCGCGGTAACCCTAAGGTTTTTTTTATAACTAGTCAAATAGGCTTAAGGTAATTAGGTGTTCTACCTTTACCTTAAGGTTGATCCATTATTTACGGGACTCCCTGTATATCGATAGGCGACACTTATACAAACCTAAAATTACTGAGATTGGTGTCCTAAAGTGTCACGTTACAGAGTTATTTGCAGAAAAAGATCGATGCATGAGAATTTCAATAACCATGAAAAACAAATGCTAGGATAGATTATAGATTCCTAGTAGTACACCATAATGTACTGACACATGACAGCCCAGATGAATATAAATTGGCAATACTCATCGAGTTCTTCATATACAGGGTTAATTTAAAAATACTAATAACCTCTCAGTATTTTGTACTAAACTTAAGCCTGTATACTGCTCATTATTCCTCAGTGTAATACTTGACATGACAAAAAGATTAAAAAAAATGTGTCCGCTAATACCTTATAACTTATAACAATACTAATACTTATAGTAAAAAGTTTAATCAATAAATTAATCAATAAATCGAAATGTTATTTGAATACAATATAAAGCGTAAAAGCATCTAATCTAATATATAAAAATGAATGTTTGTTTGTTCGTATTTTATGGGCTGCTACATCATTCAACCGATTGCAATGAAATTTGGTATGGAGATAGCTTGAATTATGACGAGGACATGGGCTATAATATTATGGGCTGACATACCGTTCCTCCGATTGCGATGAAATTTGGTAATAGACTATTTTAAAAACAAAAATCGCGGACGAAGTCGCGGGCATTAGCTAGTAAGTAATATTTCCATGGTTATTGAAGTTTTCCTACATAGATATTTTCTTGCAAATAACTGTATAACGTGACAATTCAGGATATAGCAACCTCGGTAATCTTTTGTTCGCTTAAGCGTACCCAATCGATTTATATAAGTTTTATCGTGCGCCATAATCTTAAGAAAAAGAAAATGGCGGCCATTAAGTATGCCAGGCTTAAAACAAAATGCTTCAAAACCCTTACAGGAACAGGTTCCTAGCCTGTGCCTATATTTGTAATGAGCCCTATCCCTCGGCTGACTCATACGACCTACGTGGAAAAATACAATACAATTTTCTCTGACTTCTCTCCCCCACTATCGCGGAAGCCAACTGTTATAATCATTATTTATTTATATTAACACAGACTAGTAAATATATGCTTAGAATAATTTTAAAAATGAAAACAAACCTATCAAAATCTTACGGGATGGTGTTCTGTGCTCTGATTGGTTACAACGAGAACAGATGTTGAGTACTCGAGAACGGAGAGGCAGAGAACTGTGGGTGTGGTTGCCGTTCATGTAAAGTTACGTTAATTAAGTACTTGGACTCAGAACTCACCTCATTCCCATAAGCTAGTAAATGGTGTACTGTAATTAGGGCCTTATACACGACCACCCAATTGGTATTCTGGGTGCGCTCCACGAGTAGGTTCGCCAGCTGTGGTATGGAGACATTGGGCTCGTTTGTGCAATGGACTAGATCTGGAAAACGAAATTGTGTATTAGTTAATACATATACACTACTACTTATTAAAATTGTTTTTTTGGCAATCTTGCCAATAGTTAGTTCTTCCTTTTATATACACCCACTGAGCTGAAAATACAAAAGCGTAATCTGGTAATAACCGAACCAGAAAGGAAAAAAAAAGACTATAAAACTTCATTTTGAACCCATTTTTTTATTTAGTTTTTTAAATATTATAAATGTAACATTTTATTAAATTAAACAATTATTTTAACCGAAACTGGTAACCCTAATAAATGTGTGCCCAACACTTTTAGGACTTACCTATTCCCACAACATATTTTTGTTTTGTCCGAGGGCATGAAGCATTCAACATATAGAGACGAAATATCGGACCATCTTACTCATCACTGCTCAGTTTATTTACACTAACAAATGTCAACTCTCGCTCGCATTAAGCAGTACATAACCAACACTGGACCTGTGTGTACATCTCTGTATATTCCGACAGATATTTAAATATTTATGTAATGGCTAATTGTACTATTCGGTGGTGTGGCAAAAAAAATCAAACTATAAAACAGAACGCAGTAACCGCAACAGTGTTTAGACGTAAATTGTTTCCATACAAAATAAATGACATTGCCACTCTATAGGTTGAGTGCTCCATGGTGGAAGGCGATGATTCACGCTTATGCTGTGATCCGACGGGTAACATTGTAGGTAAATTATTAATGAAATTCTATATTTAACACCAGTGCAACTACGGAGCACATCTAGTATTTATTTTAAATGTCCGTAAAACTATGCAGTGATCTCTGTTCTCTAGTATGTAGGCATGCCGCTGAGAGATAACATCGTAACGTAACACGATCTGTAAGCGCATTAAAAATCTATAAAATGTAAACTAAACAGACCTAGTTTAACGGTTTATGATAAACAAATGTCAATAGGCGGATATAATTATGATATGTAGCTAGCAACAAAATGTAATATTTGTATTGCGTAATCCCATATATACGATAATACAATGTCCGCAGTCTGCTATCAAAAATAATATAATTTAATAGAAAATTGTTACGAGTAAACACTTATCTTATAACACGTGATTAATTCCCAAAATCTTTAACTATTTTCCGCTCAAACTCCAAAAACCACCAATCGACACGTGTTTCGCTTCTCAACGAAGCATCCTCAGGATATACCAGAGATAGGATTCGGTCAGCTAACCAGCACCGAATCGGTGAGAGGCGAAACACGTGTCGATTGGTGGTTTTTGGAGTTTGAGCGGAAAATAGCTAAGGTTTTAGGAATTAATCACGTGAAATGGTTTTGCGCAAAGTAACACCTAAGTCTATACAATAACTTATAACACAATTTCTACTGGATCGATTTTGATGAAGTTTTCACTATAGCGTAGTGTTTGTTTTGTAAGGTTTTTAAATATGATTTATTATTCGGTATGGAAGAATTTACATTGATATTTGTCATAGTGCGACTGAGCTTAGGAAGATCAATGTTAGAATGATATCGATGTTTTTAAAAAATTGTGAAAAAATAAGTAGAATATTATTTTGTTAATATGAACTTATTCCAAACAAATATTTTATGGACAATGTTGGTGACATCTATTGTAACTGAGAACTACATCAACATTTACATTTTTTATTAATTTTGTGGCTCGGCATCGTCGAATTTCGAATTGTATTAGAATACGTGTTGAATGTAAAAATATCGATGCAACTTCCTAACGCGGTATCGATATATCAGTGTGCTGAAAGTGCTAATATCGATGTTTACCTAATACAGTACACAGATTGTATGAGATAGATATAGTCGATTGTTATAACTAGGACTAGCGCTAGTTGCGCTTACGTAAAAATGTACATAGGTAGAAATAAGTTGAGCAATAAACACGGTTCGCAGGATTAATCAGTCTTTTATTCCGAACGAAAGAGAGATAGAACGCACGACGAGAAGAAGGAAGAAACTCTCAGCACCTACCACGGAGAGAAAGCGAAGATCCCGCCGGGAGTTCGGCGGTTGAAGATGAGCAATAAACACGGTTCGCAGAATTAATCAGTCTTTCAATCCAAATGAACGAGAGATAGAACACACGACGAGAAGAAGGAAGAAACCCTCAGCACCTCCCATGGAGAGAAAGCGAAGATCCCGCCGATCTCCCAGTAACGACCGTAGTCAACAATTGTACTGTTTGACATTTTACCTTATTGTTAATTCTACATATTTATTTTTATTTGGTTAATTGCTTGTTTATTGCTGCGTCAATAACTAGTTATGCATTCCGGTAGTAGACATGAGACAATAACAATACAGACTTAAGCTGTAAAACTGCTGAGTAGTACTTGGCTTCTCGGTAAGTCGACCGGAATACACAACAGATAAGAGTCTCTCCAGCGCTTTAGGATTAATAAAATAAGTCAGTCTTAATAAAGCTCCCAGTTGTATCGTACAACAATTTAATTTTCTCTTCTTTTTAAAAACACAAAATCGCGGCTCCCAATCTTGACTGGCGCAGCGGGTAGGATTGCTGGGTTTCGTTCGTGTAAAGTAAAAGTACGCTATCGCGAGTGTTAACCAATTCGGGCGCATTTTCTCTAAAAATCAGAGATCGTGCCCTACAGCAATCCGTACGAACCAAATAAATTTGTCATTATTGCGCGCGGAAAATTAAAAGAAGAGCAGACCACTAGCTACAATAGAAGGATGAGAGCGGGTGTACTGTGAGTAGAACTTTTCGCATATCCATCCCTGTCCTCAGCTATTTCTGTTTGTTAGACCCAAATAATCGTTATTTGATTTTCTTTATAACGTACCAACTTCGTCGTTATAACTTATAATTTGTAATTTTAATAATTTTATTTAGGTAATTAAGTAAGTATTGAAGTGTATTAATATTAAAAATAAGAAAAATGGAACAAATTAGAATAGTACCGAAAGATTTACTATGTATTATTCCAAAGTTCGAAGGCGAAGAAGGCTTATTAAACTTATTCATTAGAAAGAGTCAGTACATTTATAACGGTTTTGCAGACACCAGTAGCGCCACTCAACAGGCCTATGTGTTCCATGCGATCACAAGTAGGCTAGTAGGTAGAGCCGCGGCCCTTTTGAGTGAGCGTGAAGATATAAACTCATTTGATAGACTTAAGGAAATTCTTATTCAACATTTCGGCGACCCGCGCTCGGAAGAGTGCATTGCTATCGAACTGGAACAAATGAAAATCAAATCCGGTGAATCGTACATTGATTTTTGCCACAGGATACAGCATACGCGTAGTACTTTGTTCGCGAAAGTCAATTTACTAACTGATGAGAGTTTAAAAGTCTCAAAAATGATCATATATAACAACACAGCGCTTAACGTATTTTTGTATAATCTGCCTGAAGATTTGATTCGTATTGTGCGTCTAAAACAGTGCCCTAGTTTAGAAACCGCTTTGAGTATTGTGTCAGAAGAAGTAAATTTCATGAACCAATACAATGCTAGAAATAAATCTCGTCAGAGTTCGACACCCCAAAATGTTAAGCCACCACCAGCACCCAACCCTGTAGTAGTGCCTAATAGTAATCCTAATTTCAAGTTCGGTAATACCGGTTTTAACCAACACGGTCAAGGACCCAGCCAGAACTTTAAATTTGGTATTCCTCAGCCTCAAGCTCAAGGTTTTAGGTTTGGCCCCAGGAACCCACCAAATATCAGTGGTTTTAGGTTCAATCAGAATCCAGGTCCTCATAATTTTAAGTTTGGTATACCGAAACAACCTAATTTTCCACAACAAAGTCAAGGCTTTAGGCCACCCATGAATAGTAACTTTAGCAAGCCAGTTGCAGGCTTCGGGCAACCCCAACAGAATTTTAAATTCGGCATTCCAAACCAAAATTGGCAGCCTCACAAACCCACACATAATGCGGATGTCTCCATGCGTACAGCTCGCCCTTTAAGGCAAAATATGTTAACTGCTCCTGTCGATGACGACCATTTGTTCTATAATCATGAACTGGTGGAGCCATCGCCAGATAACTGTGATGAACAAAACGTCGTTGCGTACGAAGAAAACTATAACCCAGAAACGCCGAAAACGCAGACATACTACGACGAAGCCGGCGAAGTTTACAATTACTCTGATCCAAACAGTGCTGAAAATTTTTATGTACAGGCCTCTGTTATAAACCGGAAATAATCCAGATAAATTGCGATTCACTTCTTAAACTACCACATATAAAGATACCAGAAATTAAAGGCCGTTTCATGATCGACACAGGAAGTACTAGATCGTTCATAAGCCCTGCTAAAGCGAACGAATATTTTACAAAGTTTAAATTGTATGAACCTTTCGAGGTAATCAGCACACATGCTCGTAGTCAACACGATGAGGCTATTTACATCCCTATGCTGAAAACATTCAAAAGCTTAGGGAACCACAAATTTTATGTCTTTGATGTAGATGCTCGATACGATGGCTTGATAGGTTCCGATCTTCTGAAACAGCTGGAAGCAAAAATAGATATGAAAAACCAGATATTGCAAACACCTACCACAAACATACCCATCATATACAATCCACCATACGAGGTAACTCTGGAAGCCAGAACAGACACGCGAACTAAGGTACCCACCGACCTGCGAAATGGTGAAGCCGTTCTGGACTTCATTGATTTTGGACAAGGAGTTAGAATGCCGAGTGCCATTGTAACTTGTATAGATTCGTTCGCGTACAGTGTAATACAAAATGCCTCGGAAGATAGAGTAACCATCACTTTTGCGAAACCTTTAAAAGTAACCAAATATGAAAGAGAAGAATGCGTAGTGAATGCGATATCGAATGAGAGTGAAATTGACAATCTATTAAGACAAAATTTAACTAAGTTGCGTTTAGAGCATGCTAATGAAGAAGAGCGTCAGAGCATTGAAAAGCTTTGCTATGAATACCGAGACATATTTCATTGTGAGGGTATACCATTGAGCTTCACAAACCGAGTTCAACATGAAATCAGAACCAAGAATGAAGACCCAATATTCATACGGCCATATAGACACCCACCCGCGTATAACGCAGAAATACGAAATCAAGTTGATAAGCTGCTTGAAAATGATGTAATTAGGGAATCACACTCTCCGTGGAGTGCTCCAGTTCACCTCGTCTCTAAGAAACGTGATGCCTCTGGGGAAACCAAATACAGAATGGTCATTGACTATAGAAGACTAAATGAAATTACAATAGACGACAAGTATCCACTTCCAAATATATCAGATCTGTTTGATAAACTGGGCAAGTCAGTGTATTTTACCACCATCGATCTGGCAAGTGGATACCACCAAATAGAGGTCAAAGAAGAGGACAGATTCAAAACAGCGTTCTCTACACAGGCCGGACATTATGAGTTCAAGCGAATGCCATTTGGACTTAAGACAGCCCCTACCACCTTTCAACGGGCTATGGATAATGTCTTGAGAGGTCTCCAAGGCCTGCATTGCCTGGTTTATCTCGATGACATTATAGTCTTTTCCACGAGCCTGCAAGAGCACATTGAAAAATTGCGCATGGTCTTCGACAGACTTAGGAAAACCAACCTCAAGGTAACATTAGACAAGTGCGAGTTTTTCCGTAAGGAAGTTCTTTATCTTGGTCATTTGATTACAAAAGAAGGACTCAAACCGAACGACGATAAAATACACGCCGTCCTAAACTTTCCTATCCCGACGACCACAACACAAATCAAAAGTTTTCTAGGATTAGTCGGATATTATCGCAAATTCATTAAGGACTTCGCTAAAATAACTCGCCCACTTACGCAGTGTCTTAAGAAACGGAATAAGATTGAACAGTCAAAGGAATTCGTCGCAGCTTATGAAACATGTAAGGAACTGCTGGTTAATGCCCCCATTTTGCAATTTCCGGATTTCACGAAACCGTTCATTCTTACCACAGACGCATCAGACTATGCAGTCGGGGCAGTACTCTCCCAAGGTCCAATAGGCACGGACAAACCAATAGCTTACGCCAGCCGAACCTTGAATGATACTGAGTCACGATACAGTACCATAGAGAAAGAACTACTGGCAATAGTCTGGGCTGTTAAACATTTTAGGCCCTACCTTTACGGAAGACGGTTCACTATCTATACCGACCATAGACCACTGGCATGGTTAAATAACATGAAAGAACACAATAGTAAACTCACGAGATGGAAACTGCGTCTTGCGGAATACGATTACGATATAATTTACAAAAACGGCAAACAAAATTGTGTAGCTGACGCCCTGTCGCGGATTAAGGTCAATGCAGTAGGAGGCGAAGATCAGTCTATGAAGGTTAACGTTGACAAAGAGGAAAGGCTACAACGACATTTAGATGAAATAATTAAAGAAATAGAAGGATTGCGAACGGGAACCAACGAAAGAGACGAAAGTACTATAATCATATCATCAGACTCAGAAAAAACCATTTCAATTCCTTCTCCTACGAGTAGCACCATCTCGGCGTCTGAAACGTCACAAACTGTACACTCAGAATTTAACACAGACACGTCCGGAATTCCTATTTTAAATGAAGCCATAGATACCAAGCCTAACCAAATGTTAATATTCACATGGCATAGGGAAGAATTAACAGTAAAAGATTTATCGAGACCCAATCAAAAGGTTTTAGAGGTCCATTTACCTTTAAATAGACCTGAATTAGTAAAACAATTCCTTAAGGAATATATCGATCCAAAGATAAGACACTTCATCTACTTTGAGCATGATACACATCGAAAGCAATTTGTAGACGCGATTATCACACTCTTCAAGAAAGACACAATTAAGATTTTCGAATGTACGCAAAGAGTGGTGTATGTGGAAGACGAGAAGGAGCAAAAGGAAATAGTAATGAAATATCACATAGGAAAAACTTGCCACCGAGGTATAAAAGAAACCGTAATGCATTTGAAAAGAACATATTTCTGGAATAACATGGATATAACAGTTGCAACTATCATAAATGCTTGTGAAAGCTGTAAGGCAATGAAATATGACCGTAAACCAATAAAACCTGAACTGCAGCTTACGCAAACACAGACAAAACCTTTTCAAGAAATTTTCATCGATGTCTTTACCATAGAAGGAATATCGTATTTGACACTCGTGGACGCTTTTAGTAAACTGGGTCAAGCGATTGAAATAAACAATAAAACAACACCTGAAGTAATAAGAGCACTATTAAAGTATTTTTCCATGTATGGAGTACCATGTCGAATCAGCGCCGATTCCGGCATGGAATTCAACAATGTTCTCATGAAAGAGACTCTAAGCTTCTATAAAATTGACTTACACATAGGTACCCCGCATAATCCAAACTCTATGGGGCTTATCGAACGTTTCCATTCGACTTTAACAGAAATTTATCGACTAGCCAAATATGAGTACAAAATTACTGATGCCGTCGCTACAATGACGTACGCACTAATGGCCTATAATCAGTCCATTCATTCAACTACAGGCCTTACTCCTTTTGAGGTCGTATTTGGACACACAGACTCGACCAGTCCCTTTAACGTAGAGTTCAGCAAAGACTATACACAAAAATTGGTACAAGATCACAAGAAGCGTACAAAATACTTATATGAGTACTTAACGAATAAAACGATAGCGAAGAAAGAAAAGATTCAGGAAAAACATGGAGGTGAGAAAGATTTTAACGTAAAAGAAGGAGATACAGTATTTATAAAAGGAGTAAACGAGAGGAGAGGTAAGCATAAACCAAGATATAAAAAGGCGGAAGTAATAGGAGACATAGTTAGGAATATCGTACCAGTTAAGTGTAAAGGTCGTGAAACTAAAGCACCTATTAAGGATCTAAAACGTCCTTCGCAGGTTCGTCCTGATCCTGAAGTACGCGCCAGCAGCCCTGGCCCTTCTACTTCAGCGGATCGACCACAACCCTGGGCTACTCCCGATTAAAGCAGGACAAGCCTTAATTATTAATGATAAGTGGACTATTGTTAAGATTTTAGATTTAAGTTTAATTCGCGAAGATTTAGAGTTTAATATAAATAGATATGCTAATTTAAATAGACACGTTAAAAAATATTTCGGAAAGAAACATTTTAGTTCAGACTTTTAACGATATAAAAACTCAGACCGATTATATAAAAAATATGACGATAGAAAAACTAAGTCAATTATTACCATCAAAAAGACACAAACGTGGCCTTCTGAACCCCCTTGGTTCTCTTATTAAATTGATATCGGGTAATCTAGACAACGAAGATGCAATAAGGTACGACTCATTGATAAAAGACGTAACACTGAGGCAAAACTCGATAAATAGAAAGTTCACGGTAGTCGCTGAAATGGTGATGTCATTTGTGAATATTACGAATAGTACCAGATACAATTTCGTTCAGTTGGACAAAGCGATATGGGATATTAGAAAGCAGTTGAACGACACTAACAATAAGCAAAACGAGTTAAAAGTTTTTAACATATACCATTTATTTTTACATAATTTTCAGACGCTTTACGCCAAAGTGGACGAAATTGAAACTACAGTAACTTTTAGTAAATTAGGAATGTTACACCAAGCAATTGTCGACACTGATGAATTATTACTTATGTTAAAGAAAGTTGAACTGCTCCATAAACTTGTATTTCCTGTAAAGCCTGAAAATATATTAAAATTAGGTCAGAGTATAAACATAAAAGCTTATTCAAAGGAAAATCAAATAACGTTCATTTTAGAAGTCCCGTTAGTTGAAAATGATTTCTATATGTACTATAAGGTCCTCCCTCTGCCCATCATAGATCACTCCAACCAAACTTCCATTATATTACCTAAATTCCCTTATCTACTGGCGAAAGGTTCGAAAACCATATCACTCCTTCGTCCCTGCAAGGAGATCGACGATGCCCTGCTGCTATGTGAGGAAGACTCGTTTTCCCTGGTCAAAGATGTGTGCGTTGTGTAATCTAATCGGGTTCGTTGCAAATACTACGCAATGCCAATCGATTCCAATAGAACTAGAAGATGTCAAAATAGAGAAGATTCAAATTAATAGATGGATGATCTTTACCAAACTAAAGTGTAAACTCATCCAAAACTGCAATAACGATATCACCTATCATCATATTCAAGGAACTTACATTCTGACCATTGATGATGACTGCGAAGCAACAATCAAAGGAATAACATTAAAAAGAAATCGAGGAAACATAGAAGAGACCACCTTATCCGCATTGCCGATTATAAACTTACCTGAGATATGGCCAGCACCGAAGACCCCGTCGGAAACTCGACCACTAAACCTGGATGGAGTGGACCTGTCTAATCTACAGCATCTGTCTAGTGTGCTAATGAAAAGTGAAAGTGTTAGTGCAGAAGATAGCGCATATGAAAGTGTTATCAATGTGAAGGACATGGACCTGGGAACATTGATCTTATATATAGTTCTAACACTCATTGTAATATTTTTCATTGTAAAGTATTTTAACCGAAATCATCGGGCTCCTGTAAACTCACCCGATAATTTCGGAATTGCGATGGGAGAAGTTATGCATTCCGGTAGTAGACATGAGACAATAACAATACAGACTTAAGCTGTAAAACTGCTGAGTAGTACTTGGCTTCTCGGTAAGTCGACCGGAATACACAACAGATAAGAGTCTCTCCAGCGCTTTAGGATTAATAAAATAAGTCAGTCTTAATAAAGCTCCCAGTTGTATCGTACAACAATTTAATTTTCTCTTCTTTTTAAAAACACAAAATCGCGGCTCCCAATCTTGACTAACTTATCTTTTATTTTCATTTTTAAATTGTAATTGTACAGATACTCATTGATGTATTTCGTTATGATATGTAAAAATGTGTGTATGCACTTACATAATTTATATCAAATAAAAAAATAATGAACAAATATCGATGAATATAGATCATATCTATAGTTACCGTGCGGTGTAGAAGAACAAACAAAATCATATCTTTTTAATTCCCTTTGAGTGCAATGACAAATGAAGCAAATAATACTTTCACCATCCAATTATCTATAATACGTAAATCATATAAAAATTCGTATCAAAATTATACATAAGTGTGCCTGTTAGGTTTTCAAGGTTAAAAACGACTATACGATCTTAATGTTTGGTATGCGGATAGCTTGAACCCTAGAGAAGGACCACATACCATTATAAAACCGTTTTAGGGTCACAGTATCTAATATTAAAAAATGAAGGGATACGGGGCACGACAAGATTGCACGGCAATGTTATTGGTAAAATGAAGAAAGGAATGCTTAGATGGTTCGGGTGCATGGAAAGAATGAGTGATGAAAGACTGACGAAGAAAATGTACAAAGCGAAAGTGAGTGCGAGTTGAAGCCAAGGAAAACCAAGGCTATCTTACGAAGAATTAGTCATAGTGTTAGCTGACGGAAATGTCAAAAGTACTTGCATACCTAGGCGAAAATGTGTGAAGACAATGATGAGAGTGGAGTAAGCGAAAGAAGTAAGACCGCGACCCTTGGCGCACCGTTCTCTCTGACTACTCCGTTAGGGATACAGAGTGAAGATATGTATCTATATCCATAGTATAAAACGAAGTCGCTTCCTGCCGTCTGTCCCTCTGTACGTTTAGATCTTTTAAACTACGCAATAGGTTTTAATGCGGTTTTCATCAATAGATATTAGATAGAGTGATATTCAAGAGGAAGGTTTATATGTATAGTTTAATATTGTTTTGTGTTAATTTGTTGGAATATGTCAATAACAGTTCAAGATGTCGGAAAAACTCAAGACGACTGAGAGTTTTCATCGAAAATGCCGGATAGCCTTCTATAACCATTTTAATGTTAAAAAAAAATTGATACAAATTAGGTGGAGTTTGGAAAGCTATTTAGCCCGTGCGAAACCGGGGCGAGTCGCTAGTATATTATAAAAATGTTTCTAGTGCCTAACATTAAAGAGCACGCGACCCCCTTGGAACTTGGCACGATCCTGAAGGGGGAGTGCGCCCACACTTTGTAAACCACTGTTCTATTTATACTCAGTACTGGTGATTGAAAAGCAATATACTGCCGTCTGTAAAAAGGCATAGGCTACATATTATAATTGTGGTATTGGAGATTTTTTTCATATCTTGCAACCACGTTTGAGAATTTTAAGATAAAGATTTGAAGTCGTACATATGCGATTAAGAAATCATAACCATGTTTCGAGAAATGAATTAGAACGTAACAGAATCATTATTACACCTTATTCAGGCCAAATTGTGCATATACATACATACATAGGGTATATTTGTGTGTATGTTACTCGACACTAATCAACACGATTGCCCGAATCAACCGAACATTAGTTAAAAATACACGGTCTATGGAAAAGAAGGTCATTACGCCACCTCTGGGAGGTCGCGGCGGCGTAAAAAAGTCATTATTATTGTGTTTCTGAACTTGACCCGATGAAACGCCAACAATCGCCATGGGTATTCAATTATACGTACTTAATATATCCATTGATAGAGTACTTACGTACTCGCCATGAGCTTATTTCATGCACGTCTAAAATCTATACGTCTAATTGAAAGACTTTATACATACATATCTTCACGCTGTATCCCCCAACGGGGTAGTCAGAGAGGATGAAGCGCCAAGCGTCGCGGTCCTTACATACCTCTTTCGCTTCCTTTCGCCAAGGTATGCGAGTGCTTGTGACATTTCCGTAAGACTTTATAATAGCAAAAATTTTAAATATAAATGCTGCGATAAATCGCTTTATAGGTTCAAGAACTACTATGTCAGAAGCATACAGAGAGAATGGTGTCTTTATCAGGCATATAAATACCCTAAACTCTTACTTTATAAATTATAATTGGTAGAAATAACAATAAAAATGTTATATTTCTAAATATAATACAATTTTATCATATCCATAAAGATATATCAATTACAAAAAATATAATTACGCTAAAAAACATTTGTAAGCTAGAAAAAAAATTGAAAAAACATAAAATAAATTAATATTACCGAAAATACGAGTTCGTTACATATAATTTTTCCCAATATAATTTTTGCTGTCATCCTAACAATGATTTTTGCCTGATGCCTGTGGTTTATACGATTTACCGAAAAAAATATTACTTAATTTTAAACTTTACGACAGTTAATGGTTAAAAATCTTTTCTGTGGAAACTACTCATTTTAAATTGCATATATTTAAAATAGTTGAAACTATTAATTTTAAATATAATAATTTATAGTGCGAAATACTAATTCTGTTGCTGATTTATGTATTCCCCAATTTTTAATACTCTCTTTCCGCCGCCTCGCGGGCGCTGGTAAAAAAGAGTGCCACCAAGCGTCGCCTATTCCATTGTAGGCGGCAGAAGAATAAAAATGTACGAATGATTATTCTGTTCTAACGAAATGGCGTCCATTTGGCGTCCATATAAACATGTATGAGATTCATATTACGTGTTTATGTTGTCATACATAGAATTAGGCTGATTTCGTTATGAACCTGCATGAAGGGCAACTGACGAAAATTGCGCGAGTGAGAGCACTATTTATACTCGTACATGAAAAAAAGAGAAAGTATTAGCTGCTACGCTTTGTCTTATGCAACGTTCCTAAGCGCCAAATAATAAAATGGCTTTAAAAGAAAAACGCAAGGATAAAATAATTTTCTGTTTTATATCAGAATTTTGTTGTCTTCGTAATGTTTCAAATATTTAAAAAACCAAACAATTTTTGTTTACTTATATACCTAGTAAAACTTAGTATTCCTATTTCGAAGTACTAAGCGCAAGTATGTAGTCTACTGCGGTAAAAAATTCTATTGAGAAAATTTAATGTACACAACACCCTACTTCAAAATGTATAATAAAACAAATTATTTCTAGCATGAATGAATGAAATAATCTCGCTTTATTGCTCTGCAGTCCTTTAAACGCCACCGTCTTATAATGTTAATGTTAATATCTGCATTACAGGCCAATGCAAATCATTTGACGATTTCCCCACTCTTACTATACTATACACTACACTATACTTACTATACATAGATATTGTAAAGTTAGAATTATTAGTACATAACGGACAATTAAGCACGGCTGTCTGAATTGCGTAAAATTCAATTGAAACTTTAGCTCACAACTTCATCAAAATATTATAATAATTTTCTCGTTTGATTACTTTGTGATGAATGCTTATATTTGTTAGCTATTCTCTGCTCGAAATTCCTAACTCACTAATGGACACGTGTTTCCTCGAAGCATCCTCATGATATCAAGAGACCAGGGTTGCTTACCACCATCTGTTACAGCACTCTTATTTTAATGTTACTTGGTGACAAAAGATTAGTGATAAGTTTTATGTTGATATTTCGCTTACTTTAACTAACCCAAAAGTCAAGTCAAGTAACATTAAAATAATAACGCTAAGAAATGGTGGTAGTAAGCCAGACTCGCTCGTCTAATCACCAGCGAATGATTCGGATTCTGTAAAAAATTATAAGAAAAATAAATTGTAAGAATTCACCACATCAAATGGATTTCCGCGAAGTAACACCCGAGTCTGTACAATGATTACTTTATTATTACAAGAATACAAGTGATTAATTTATATTTCTTGCTACATTCCGTCCAAAGTTTCAAAGTATTGATCGACACAAAGCTCCCTCAAGAATTTTTACTCAACAAAGCATCGTGAGATAATTCCAAAGCTCAGACTGTCAGTTACCCAGCACCGAATGAAATTCTGTTCGCTCCGTATAGGTAAAATTGGAGCTTACAATTTCTACTCAGAAAACACCACTGAGGATGACGATACTATTGTTAGTATAATATTGTTAGTCTGACCGAGGACTATAGCCACAGATTAATTAGTTAGCTATAGCCAAGGCTGCAAGCACCAGATGACAAGAGTGCATTATTTCCTTCCTTACAAAGCTGTTTTCTCTCCAACACCTAGCCCTTTGCAGTTTTGTTTTAATCCATGCCTGTGCAGCTACGTGATTTATCAGTGCTCGAAGATAGATTTACCATATATCATTATTAAACACCTATGGTTTTTTCAGTTCACGAGATTTCAAGTCATTCTTTTTGCTTTCAAGTAACATCTTATAGTGTGGGCTCCAATATTAGGTATCTATAGTGTCTACGAATCCGACCGAACTTTCAGTATTGTCAAGTTTCGGGGCAAAATTTCGGTGCAGTTTAGGACTATGAACTACATTGAAACTACGTTCGTTAGTCGCTATAATAGTGACCTTTTCCCATACCAGCAGAAAGTATAATTCTTTTTAAGCAACGAAGTTATTTAATTTATCAAATAATTGGTTCTATGAATACAAACACATAATATTTGCAAGTAGCTATAATTAACAGAAACTTAATTACTTTAAAAGGAAGTTTTGGTTTCCGCCGAAACTGAGACCGGACCCGAAATTTGATTTTGGTTGTAAAAATAAAAACTAGTTTCGGTAGAACACTATTGACAACCTTCTTGTGTTAGCCTATAATAATAGTCATAAGCCAGACAAATAAAACGATCTGAACATGCCAAAATCTCCATTGAGCTTCCAAGAATAGTTTGAATGTTATGCTATGGGACTGCACCCGAGGGGGAACTGGGCAGCCGCCAGCCTCCCTTCCAGCCTAACCTAGGATTGCCAGCCGTCGACTGTTTTTCTAGGACGCATCCCGTATTATAGTGTTCTTAATCGTTCTGAAGATTTATTAAGAAGCATCCATCGTTTTTTAACTATTGTCCGGCCGCTGAGAAAATGCATTCCTGACGTGTCAGTTGGTCATGACTAGTGATGGGCAAAAGTGACACTGTTATATTATTTGTTCAATCAACCCAAGAAAAGAGTAACATAAGTTTCAATACTTGTTTGTCTGGCTTCTAATTTATAATGTAAATAGCGTAAAGAAAATAAAAATGCGAGAGTAATATTCAGAAATATCTATATGTCTATATATATAAAAGACAATGCAATTGTATGTATGTTCCTTATGGACTCCGAAACGGCTGGACCGATTTCGATGAAATTTTCAGGGAATCTTCAGATTGGCCTAGCGGGTGATCCTGTAAAGTTTGGTAGCGATCGGATCAGTAGAATTTTTTTGTTTTGTTTTTTACGCCCAGTGAAACTAACGCCTAGTGAAACGGGCCGGGTTTGCTAGTTTAATATAAAAATAAACAATTAAAATGTAATAAAAAATATTATTTTATAGTATAGCGACAGATAACGCTACAATTGGCTGTTATTTTTGGCACATCACTACAAAAAAAATAGTTCACATAACGTTGTAACAGCGCAGTACGAATTAAAAAAAATATTGTGTTCTTATTTATTTAAAATTAAATTTAGCACAAAATTATAACATTTATTGTCACTTGAGATAATAATATAGTTTTTAATGATAATTATTCGTTAGTTGGGCAAATAAACAATAAAAATATTTTTATCGTAAATTTAACGTCATTTGAAAGTTACGTCGTCCATTCGATTCGATCACAATTCACGACCTGTCAGGTACGCATTCTCTCAGCGGCCGGATAGTAGTCCTGAGAATGTCTTGTTGTTCCAAATCGTTATCATTTTTACATTTTTATTGTTATGTGCACATATTATGTATATGAGGGTAATTTAAATATTTTGGTCATTTTTTAATGTTAGTCATAACTTTCTGGTCTACGATTATCAACGGATTTGTTACTATTCCTATTTATAATTAAATCAAGTGTTGTTTTTATTAAACTTCGATCAAATTCAAACCTGCTTTTATTATTGTGTAAAGAACCATCTACCTATACATTATACAGTCAGTCCACTATTACACCTGTGTTTCTAGATTTATGAATAACTTCTGTAACCATATCGATCCACACACCGCAATCACTCAGCCACCCAATCTAGCTAACTGTAGGTGAGTGACATAGTCTGATCATTTGGAATTTCCTGAGAATGCTCCATTGAGAAACGAATCACTTGTCATCGATAATTATGAAACTTAGGGCGGAAGATAGCTAAATATATTATATGTTACTAGCGATTAGCCCCGGCTTCGCCCCAATGCCACATACCAATGAACTTTTTTATTGACATTTTCATTCAAAAATACCAACCCAATTTCCGACCCTTTCCTTGTATTTTGCCAAAATTTTCTTTGATAAAAACCTTGTCCTGACAATTGCGAACACAACAAGAAAGAAATCAACCAAATCGGTCGAGTGGTTCTCAACTCTCAAGTGATGCTCCGTCATACATGCGGCAATTGATTTTTATTTTGTATTATAGATGATGTAAAATAATATGTCTCACTCAGCACAATACTCATTCGGGTTGATGCTTTTAGAAACTTAACATTTTCAAATCTTTTAATAAATTAAATCGATAAATTTAAAATAAAGACTAACCGTCTTGTTCATAAACTAGCTATGCCTCGCGGTTTCAGCCGCGCTAAATTGGTATTTTTCTGATATAAGATGTAGCCTAAATTACTCCCTGAATAGTCCTCTACATGCCGATTAAAGTAACGTCAAAATCGGTTGAGCCGTTTCTGAGATTAACTCGGACAATGCAAACAGACAAATGAAACATTGTAAGCATGTTTGGATTTTCGATACGTGCAAATAAGCATTTATAAGAAAAAGTTTTTATTTCTAAATCATAGACAAACACTTCAATTTTAATAATTGATAAACATAACATAACATAACATAACATAACTTCACGTTGTATCCCCAACGGGGTAGTCAGAGAGGACGGAGCGCCAGGAGTCGCGGTCCTTACACACCTCTTTCGCTTCCTCAAATCTCATCATTCTCCTCACACATTTTCGCCTAGGTATGCGAGTGCTTAATTGATAAACCTACCATAATTAAACTAATATGCTTTGTCTCGTTCATTTTAAAACAAAAGTCAATATGAAAATGAAAACGAAACATATTTTAGCTAAAAAAACATTTTATCCAGTACATAAAATCAATGTGTTTGTTTGTTCATGCGTTCATCCGATTGCGATGAAATTTGCTATGGGAATAGATTAAACCCCGGGGAAGGACATTGGCTATTATAAAAATTAAAAACGTGGACGAAGTAGCCAGCTAGTCTAATACATAAAAATCATTGTTTCTTTGCTTGTATTTTATGGGCCGCCATACTGTTCATCCGATTGCGATGTAATTTGGTATGGAGATAGCTTGAATCCTGAGAAAGGACATAGGCTATTTTAGTCGTGAGTATCAGCAGTATAATATAATAGTGATGTAATGTACTGTTATCTATTTTTTATATTAGCATTCGCGAATAATGGAGACGAATATTCGCATTTGCAAATGTAGATAATCCAATATTCGTTACACAATAATTTTTATGAATAAGGGCCTAAATGGTATTCCAAGGTACATTTTTTTGAGGTCATGAAGTGGGGTATGTATATGAAAGCTCTCCAAACCATGTAATCATAAATATGCGTATATAGGTAACACTTATGCGACAATTAACACGATTGTACATACATTGCACTTTTAAAACTTTTTTTAAAATAAAAACCGTCCAAGTGCTAATCGTAACGCGCACCGAGAGTTCCGTACCAACATACAATGTACTATTTACCGAAAATGATATTGTTTTTAGAATGGTAACTATATTATAGAAAATATTTAAATTAACGTTCTGTAAATGCATACCCAATTAAAGTTATTTGTGTTAAATTTTTTTTAACAAAGTACGTGATTTTTACGAATTTATTTATTTTCAAAACGGTAATTTCCACATGTTGGTCTGTCAGGTCTGTCTATCCATACGTCACAGTCGATAAGGTCAATCTACATTGCCGCGGAAGAGACGGGAAGAAAAGCGAAGCAAATTTTGTGTGCGTAATATTTTTAACCTTATATTCATGTAGTAACGTATAAATTAGATATGAGATCAAAAACGAGTACCGCGTCTTCTCGAGCATTCTCGAAAATTCTCGTGATCGCCGTCGTCTTTTGGTCTCAATTAAATAATACGTTACTACATGGAAATAAAATAAGGTTCAAAATGATAGGCACCAAAAATTCGCTTCACTTCCATTCTCTTCTCGTCTGCGGCAATGTATATTGACCATTAGGGTCATAGCTCATTAGAGGCATCCGGCAAGCGACCAGCACCGCCCCGTCGCTCGATGGACGCCGCGTTGTCAACCAGTAAATGTCGGGTGGTCCGTGGGTGAACGCCGCGTTGTCAACCGGTGAACATCACGTGATCAACGACTGAACATCGCGTGCTTCGCGAATAGAGTAGTCTGTCAGTTCTTCATTCATTTTGAAACCAAAACGATACGACCGACACGTTCGAAAGAACTGCAGGGAATGAAGGCTGAGATGGTAGTGTGCAGCCGGCGCATCGTCCTTCCGTGTGAACCACACGCGGGCAGCGCGCGGTTCACTCGGGACCCGCGCGTTAGCAACTCGTGGTCAACGCAAGGCAAGTGTGCGAGCAGCGGGTGGTCACCGAATGGTTCGAGGCGAGGCGGTGCTGGTCGGGTGTCGAGTGGCTCTAATGAGCTATGACTTTTATTATATTATTTTTGCACCTGCTGAGCTAAAAAACACAACGTAAACTGGCAACTTAAAGCCAGCAACGAAAAAAATAATAATAAAATAATCAGATTTTAGACCCATTACTTCTTTTTTTTAAGTTGCGTATATACGTATGTGTTTTAGGGTTTTTCAGCCATACACACACATGCATAACTTGTATCGGCGGCTATGAAATCCTAAAAATGATTACGCCATTAATCATAAGGAGGATAGACCTACTTTATTTTATGCATACAACATAATATCGCTGTATCCCTAACGCGGTCTCTACATACTTCTATCGCCTCCTCAAATCTCATCATTCTCCTGACACATTTTCGCCTAGTTCATTTTCGTCTTTCATCACATTTCTGTCAGCTAACACCCTGGCTATTTGATCTTCATAAGTCAGCATTGGTGTTCCTTGGCTTTTGCTACTGCGCTTTCGCTCTGTAGATTTTCTTCGTCAATCATTCAGTAATCATTCTCTCCATGTGACGGAACCATCTAAATATACCTTCCCCCATTTTTACAATAACACTGACGTCCAACCTTGTCATATTGCGTCTGCGAGGTGATACCGCACATAGTTTATGCAGAAATAATTTTGTTTTTCATAGTGTTATTGAACCATTATAGAACCATTCATTGTGTGTAGTCCAACACACTCTTGGCTAATTTTTTAAAAATAAAGATACATTTTTAATGTAGGTATATAATAACTGTTCCTATGAACACAAACACACAATCTGCTATTAGCTACAATTAACAGACCTTAAAAAATATGTACGAGAAATTAAATTTTAATTTCAGTTCATAAAATTACCAGTTCTGCTCAAACTACTTGTTAGTAATTTATCCTAACCATTATTTCAAATGTCAACATTAATCTTCATAAAATATGAGCTGTTCTTTAGAACTGAAGGTTTTGGCTGAAAATCTAAAGCTGATTGCTATTGACATAATTTCTCTGTTCAAATACAATTTCAATGTTCATATCATAATGATAATGATGCAGGAAACCGCCCTGTCCGTCTCTTATCATATTTCACTGCAATCACAAATAATTAATAATAAATAACCATATGCCTCTCCACAGATAATGTGGGTATGGAGATTAGACTAACAATAACATAGTTTTTGTACTCATCATGGAATGGACACCAAATCATCAAAGGTATAAACATAAGGATATCAAACAGATGGTCACAATATTGGTCTTAAAAAAATCATTAAAAGCGAATCCATACCCATTTCTGAAAAAAGGAAGGAGCAGATTCCAGACTGCTGTATCTAGAAAATTGAAATCTTTCACAGAGGTATTACATAATATGCAAGAATTTAAATGAGATATTTTAAGTTTTTCTAAAGGAAAAAACATAGTATGATGGTTGAAATATTATGTTTACTAACTCAAAAGCTCTGTTTAAAGAATCTATCGAATAAATAATTAAGGATGTTATTTTAAAGGGTAAAAAGGGGTATGAAAGTCATTGTGGAAAAAAAATGCAATTGCTTGCAGATCAGGGACAAAGTCTTAGGCAATAACTAGTCGAAAATGCTTTAACTTGACAGAAAATTTAACTTTGGGACATCTAACCTTTTTATCTTAAATATTTATAGTGCAACAGATTATAAGACGATAACATCTAATAAAAATATCTTGAATAACAAACTTGTGAGCTTAAAACACTACATTGTGTTATAATATTAATGATATGAATGCAATTTACACCACAAAACAGATAAATTTAAGTTCAGACAAGGTATGACTCATGCAGGGCATTCCACTCGGGGTCTTTAGTACTAGTGCATGATTAATAATCAAATTGAAGTTCTCAGTAGAATATTGAATTTTAATCGTTACCCAGAATACCTACTATCTAATAAAAATATGCAAGGATTATGTCATCATAATCCTTTCTCACTTTCACTTCCTCAGATCTCATGATCTGAGGAAGTGAAGTAGGTAAAAGGCTAAAAATATGTAATTTTGTTTTCTAATTGGAATAGAAAACAAAATGAGCTATACTTAAAATTAATAAGTAAATTATTTATCTGCTCATAAAAAAAAAGGTTTTTAAATTGAGTGTTATTATGTTTGTGCCTTTAATATGTATTTTATATTATCTCCACAACATGTACCTAATTGATTAATTTTTTATGTGTTATTTTCTTTTTAAAATTGTATTGTTATGCTCATGAAATGAACAAAAAATATAGAGGGCCCCTCTGCTTATCTCCAAATCCAGGTCATAAAACTTCACCAAGGGATTTATTCCTTATAATTATATTATAATGCTCGTTATTATATAAAAATGGTACAGGCAATAAGCATAAGGTTAATAAAATATGTCTGCTTTTTTAACTTTTTGAAAAATTGTGAAATTACCGATGATTAAATCACAGTATATAAAAAGCAGTAGGATGTCTTCATAGAAAGCCAGCGTGCGCGGTTTGTATGTGTGCGCTAATACGCATGTGTTGTGGCACGCACACAATGGCAATATTTTGGGCGAAAATGGTTAATTATTGTAGTGCAAGTAGGGGTCGCATGCGACTCCAACATGCGACCGATCTTTGTCTTTAAAATTCGTTTTTCACATCATCACAAATACAAAAATATCTAAATGATTTCAACAAACATAATATTATAATATCCTTAGATGCTTAAATATTTTTAGTTATCCAAATCCACAGTTATCATTCTTCAACATAACTATGAAAAATTAAATTGAACAAACAAGAAAAACTTATCCATATGCATTGTTTTTCATTATTATATACTAAATGTATAACTAAACAACATGTTATCTACTTCTCACATCCAACTAAACAAACCTATGTATCGGCCAAGAGTTAGACAATTCTGTTACGCATGAGGTGGGAATTCACCTTCTTTTCTACATATTCTCTGATTAAGAGCTATTTGGTAACGCGATGAAACATTGAAGTATCAATAACAAAATTTGTTGTTCCATAAAGACAGAAAAATCAAGAAATCTTCTAAACTAGCTGTTAGAAGTAGTTTAGGTAATACTTCATAAGTGAAACTTCAAATATTCAATACTTATAGTCCCTTTTATAATAAACATATAATAACAGAAAAAAAGGTATGATCGAAAGCAATTTGTAAGCAAGTTTAGGCTCATTTACCTCTTCTGCCATAAAAAAGAAAAGGCAAATATTTATTGCTAAAAGAGTCACCAACGCAAGATTTTATTCATCTTGATTAATATATATCCTCACACTTTATATCTATCGAGGTAGTTGCAGAAAATGGAGTGAAAAACATTGTATTTTTGATGTTCACTGCAATCTACAAATGAGGAATGGTATGAAGGTTTGCATGATTTTATGTATTCTTAAAGCCCTATACAATTTTTCAGCATACTAGGGCATCATTTTTATGATTTGAAATTATCTAGATGTAAATATAACATTAATTATGCCTTATCACTGTTTTTATCATTATCCATTATCAATATCATTGAACAATGACTTATTATATAAATTTTCTATAGGTGTCGATAATTACTAACATGTAAGGTAGTTTTAAAAGGCTATTATTATTGGAAGCTTATTAAATGAAGGTAGCTATGTAACAATTATGATCATGAATTGGTGATACGCAATGCATTATTATAATTAGTATATATATCTACTTGTACTGTAGTTTTAATTATTGCAAGAATGCACTGCGGTCAAGTTTTTCGGTATTCGAGTACAGCTGTGCATCGGTTCGGTCCTCTCTGACATAATAGCGGTATGTGTGTCAAATTGGTAATACCATGCACCTTCAAATTATGTAAAATGTTTCATCACAATCTATCGATTACTGAAGAACAGGTTCATATATGACGTTATTTGTGTAGAAGACGTCAAAATTGCATTACGTTCAAGATTCTATGTACGAAATAATATCGACCTGTAACTAATGCGTTACGAGAAAATTGTATAGAAAACGCCTATAGCTAAATATATAATTGATAACATTAATTTTATGACTACATTAGTCGCAACAATACTCACAATCTAAATGTTTCTTTTTCGGTGCTATCATTTCTTCGGTTGTAGCTTTGCATACCGATTTTGCTAATCCCTGCCCGGCAATACTGTGGCGAGCGGCTAATAGCCTGTCGTTTATAGTCTGACCCGCCATTCTTACGTTCAGTCCTGACATAAACTATTCACACCCCAAAACAGCACTGAGTTTTTTGCTAACAAATTCACAAAATTATGACGATGACGGGTAAAATATGTCACCGCCCCCCCGGCTGGCACAAAACTAAAATTCAAGATGGCGGACGAATTATGAATGTTGCCAGTGCACAGAACATTATTTGCCACATCGTAGTTTTAAAATACGTGAATTTGTGTGAAGTGAAAATTCACACACTTGAAAGAAATGAACTTTATTATTTTAAAGGAAGTTTGTGATTATTTTGTATTACAGGCATATAGGTTTAGATTTTATAGGTACTAGGTAGAAGATAGAACATAGGTACCTAATTTCATAACTTTTAATTTTTTTATTATCTAAGAAATTCAATTTACACTATATCTACAATATCTGAAAAAAACAAATAGTATTATTATTTCGTGCCCTAAGAAGTTACGATTTGTTGCGACAATCAGCAAACGACGCAGACAAATTATAGTCTGTAGGCAGTTGACCAACTTTAATATTATCGTTGCTAACATTTTTCCGTTAGTTTTAATAAATCCATCCAACTAGAACCGGCAATCAATAAATTAAAATGTCTGTAGTCAATTTGCCAGATATTTTTAAGATTTTATGTCAGTATCGTCGCTTTACTGCTACATAGTTATGAAAATATGTCAATTACACCAATGTAACAAGTAAGTTTAAACCATGTGCTACTCTTTTTTTAGATACATGATGTTTTCGTAGCAAAAATTAAATATTTCCTTTATGAAACTTTCGTGGCCAATACATACTTCTGGAATGTATTTTTTGATTAATTACTAAGGAGTTGAATTATTTTTAAAATGTTATGTTTAAAAATTTTTATTATTCGCTAGAAAGAAATATTTACATTTTTTTTTTCAAAATTACCTAAATTTCGAAAATATTACTTTTTCACATCTTTTATTATTTCTAAGATATTTTTTTATTTTCTGATTTTTAAAGTCCTTCAACAAATAGGTAGGTGAAAAGGATAATACGCTCATGACTATGATGATTTTTTGAGTTCTAGATAGGCTCGGAGGCATCGCGTCATTGAGAGTTTATGACGTTTATATAGTTCGAGAATTGCCTCAATGTGTCGCAAAAAGTTGTTGCCGACAAATAACTATAACGTCTGTGGCATATCTTATTCCTTTTTAGATAAAACATAAAACTGTCATAATCCAAAAACCACAGACTTCCCAAAAACACATTTATCCACAGATTATCGTGAAAATTAATACTGAAAAATATCAAAAACAATACAATTTGAAACAGATTATTTACCATTTTTCACAAAAAACCGTTATTAGTTCAAAATCTTATACATAATTTATTTATATTATTCAGACACATTTAAATAATCAATACTCTTTACTTGGAGTTTTTATGAATATTATTTTTAATTTCATCAATTATCACTAAATTTTGTGGTGATTAATCGCCTAAAATAATTTATGGCGATTGTTGACACAATATTGACAATGTGATATTGACATTTGACAGAGGCGTAAAGAAATTATCACTGCAAATGAATTATTTAATCTGTGCTATCAATTCTTTGATTTACATTTTCCACAGGTGATATAATAACTTTTCTAATATTTTGACTAAATTTATGTTTTTATATCAAGTTTCACGGCTTTTTTAAGTCTCAACGAAATATAGTATACTTGTAAAATAATAGAATACCAAAATTGAACTGGTTATTATCTCTTCTGCGGGCAAGACAGACATTGTTGTAACTAGTTTTACGTTTGTTTTCGTAAAACAAAATGGCTAAGAGAAAAGGAAAAATGAAATCTACTAAGCCTATCGCAGACAATCCTGAGTCGTTACAGTCTGAAGCTATAGCAGCAGCTTTAACTTCCATGAACCCAGTTCTGTTGAAAATGTGTCGATTGTGTGAAGCCAAAGACGGCCCATTTTTAAACATTTTCGATGCTGAAAAAACAACGGCTAAAAAAATCGACGAACTGCTACCTTTCGTGGTGAGGATATTTCAATGTTTACTGTTTACTTAGGCTAAGACGACACAGACAGGTGAAGAGGCATTTACTGTGTGCTTAGAGCAACATTGCTTACTAGGTGTGATTGCATAGATCTATATTGCATATTAACTGACAAAATTTTAGCAAATTGATGCATAGGTCACGTATCGCGATGGTCCTGCAGCTTCATGTCTTGCTGAGTGACTTAATATTGTTAACAGTATAATATAGCATTACATTTAAATCTTCTAGCCATGGCGTACACAACCCACGAAGACAAAATATCAGACCATCATATTCATCACTGCTCAGTTTATTTTCACTGACAAACATCAACTCTCACACGCATTAAGCAGTACATAACGAATCCTGGACCTGTGCTGTCTATATATTCCGACAGATATTTAAATATTTTGTAATGGCTTATTGTTCTATTCGGTGGTGTGGCAAAAACAGCAAAAAATTAAACTATGAAACAGAATGCAGTAACTGCAACAGTTTAGACATAAATTGTTTTCATACAAAATAAATGACATTGCCACTCTATAGGTTGAGTGCTCCATGCTTCTAGCTTAGGAGTTCAGATTAGTGTGACTATTATGAGAGAGTATTGGTATTTTGTTTGGAGAACTATTGCCTAATTTTATATTTTATCATCACCTCTGGTAACAATTCTTTCTTTTTTACTCCTGTCTATCAGTGCCATAACTAACCTTTTATGCACCTAGTGTTAGTTGTGTTTAAGCTACTACTATGCATAACACAAAACTAGGTCCTGGTCATTTTTGTGTCCCTTAAGGTCTGCGCTATGTGCCACGGTACGCTGGCACTGATTTAGTTACTGCATTGTTGTCTATAAAAGAGTGTGTGTATTATAGATTCACTTGTTGATTGTCACTGATGTTGACCTTTCATGGCTACTGTTAAAATTACACTACTTTTGTCTGACTCTTCACAATGAGAGGTTTTGATTACTTCGACTAAAGTCAGATTTTCTCAATGTTTCCACTGAAATATGTGAATCCACTTCATTCTCACCCCTTATCCCAGGTGACTGTTTAATATGAACAATTTAATTGTAAAGTTGAAACCTATATATGGCATGGAATTTCTTTTTTAAGTTGACCTCTGTTAGCTAAATGAAAACAGTGAGAAAAATGAGAAAATGAAATAACTTCAATTACACATATAGCGAGCTGTACAAGGTGAAAACACTGACATTGCTAACCTGTAATCAACTTGTTTCTGATAGTTACCTAGTAATTCTTTGAATAAACATGTTAAGTAATTTCTTTTAATTAATACAATAACTTTTTTGTTGAAAGTGTATGTGGCTGTGGACTAATTAGTACACATACATACACATCTTCACGCCATATCCCTAATGGGGTAATTAGTACATAAGGGTAAATGTAGTTTAGCAAGAAATAAGATAATCTAACTCTGTTGGCTTTTCCTTTTCTTTAGCAGAGTCAGATTTGTGTTCATAAAATACATGTACATTAGCTACATTAAGTTATTAATTATTGATTTGTTTTTTTTGTATTCATAATAAGGAAATAAAATAAAAAATAATGATAAAAGCATAGACTTCATACCTTCAGACAGCCACATACTACGAAGTGAGGCAAATAACATCAGATAAAATATGGATGTGTGGGTGCTGTTTTCTAACGAAACCGCTCGGACACGGTGTCTGGCTTTAGAGTTATTTATAAAGTCTGTGGCTAAAAGTCATGGAAAAAATCTATTATTTATTTTTCTGAACAGTGAATTTAAGGTTAAATTTCAAGGACTTCTTTTATTTTAAGATACTATGTTATTTAAAAGAGTAATATTTTACAAGCAATATTTGTATATTTATAATCGCGTTCTAGAAAACGTCTCTAACAATCTCGATGAAATTATAATATAGAGCTTTCGGTGATCAAAAAATTGATCTAGCTAGGGTCCATTTCAGAGAAAATTCGTTTCCTCTATATATTCACACACTTAAAACTACTAAACTCTTCTGATTTCACAACAGAGTTTACCTTCTCAGCAGTGCAGTGGCTAAAGCTTAGATTTACTAAGCTGAAATATGCGGATTTGTATCCAGCAATGTGGTCACACTATTGTTGTTATTTTTTTCCTTATTTTTTTTTGTAAAACACTGAGTAAAGCTTGGTGGCCCAGGTACTTAAAGTTTATTTCAGCTTTATAAATAGTTACACATTTCTTTATATTTCTACATGTTTAAGTTAAAAATACAGTCATAGAGGCTTCAGTGCAGCAACAAATCAAGAGACTAATGAAAGTGAGGTACACTTTCATTTAGTAAATCTTTTTAATGTGGTCTGTGAAATGTGAGGTCTGTGCTCGAGAAACCTGTACAGTGCTTAAAACTTCAAATCATTAATGCTGTTGATATAACACCACATTAATGACATTATTATAGATTTCACTACCTAATTCTCATTTATGGTCACTGAACGTAACACGTTAGGTCATACACTTCGGTCACTTCAAACCATTCATCAACTACATAGCAGTGACGTGCACAGACAATTTCAATAGGGTTGACAAAAAGAAAACTGACTGAATTCGCCATTTAAAGTTTGTGTGCTAAAAAAGGGATATATATAATGTAGCTACAGAATTAGTAAATCTATAATCTTTGAAATTAATGGTTTTCTCTATAAATTTGCTGCTGTTGATATTAATGACATGTACTTTAAAATATACTATTTTTATCCACTAAATAAGTTAAACTAAAACAATTTCACTATAAAATTTTGTTTACAACTTTAATTATTAAAGCTTTAATGTTGTAGTGTAATGGTAATAATACGAGGGCAATTCAGAAACTAACCTCCGGTTGATTGAAAAAAATACACCAAGTTAAGTAAAAATATTTTAATATATACATCTTACAACTACATCTTTGCACTATTTTTCGACATAGTCTCCATAACGATTGAGGCACTTATCGTATCTCTTCACAAGCTTTGAAATTCCTTCTGCATAAAAATCACCCGCTTGTGCCTTGAGCCAGCCTGTGACCGCATCTTTGAGCTCTTCGTCGTCATCAAACCGCTGGGACCCGAGCCATTTCTTCATATGCATGAAGAGATGATAATCGCTTGGCGCCAGATCTGGGCTGTAAGGTGGATGGTTGAAAACGTCCCACTTGAAGGACTCAAGAAGGGCTGTTGTTCTGCGAGCAGAGTGAGGACGGGCGTTATCGTGCAAAAAAACGATACCGGAAGTCAGCATACCACGGCGTTTGTTCTGTATAGCCCGTCGTAATGTTTTTAGTGTTTCACAGTACACGTCTTGATTAATGGTCGTCCCACGTTCCATGAATTCAACCAACAACACCCCTTTGGCATCCCAAAACACCGTTGCCATCAGTTTTCTGGCAGAAAAATCTTGCCGGGCTTTTTTTGGTTTGGTAGGCGAATCTGAATGTGCCCACATCTTTGATTGTTCTTTTGTCTCAGGGTTCACGTACTTAATCCAGGTTTCGTCACCAGTCACGATTCTGTTTAACAATGGTTCTCCTTCGTCCTCATAACGTGACAGAAAGTCTAATGCAGAGGCCATTCTTTGAGTTTTGTGGTGGTCGGTAAGAATTTTGGGCACCCATCGTGCACAGAACTTACGGTAACCCAATCTTGCTGTCACTATCTCGTACAAAAGAGTCTTAGAAATCTGTGGAAAATCAGTAGACAACTCCGCCATTGTGAAACGTCGATTTTCACGAACTTTTGCATCAACTGTCTGAACGAGTTCGTCAGTCACCAAGGATGGTCTACCACTCCTCTCTTCATCATGAACGTTTTCTCGTCCACTTTTAAATAAACGTACCCATTCACGGACAACTCCTTCACTCATAACTTTTGGTCCGTACAAGGCACAAAGCTCACGATGAATAGCTGCTGCAGAGTATCCTTTGGCTGTAAAAAACCTTATAACAGCACGCACTTCACATTTGGCGGGATTTTCTATTGCAGCACACATTTCAAACTGCCACAAAAACTAAACTAGCGCAGGTACGATGTTCACTCGACTACGGCTTGATGCCGACTGACCTGCTGAGCGCGTGAATGCACAGATGGCGCGCTACTCCCCCCACTACCCGCACTGTGACCAATCGGAGGTTAGTTTCTGAATTGCCCTCGTAAATGCTTGGCAGCCATTTTTGAAGACAAATGCGGTCTAAATTTGAGATTGCTTCATGTTGTTAGCTGTTTTTCGCTCAAACTCCAAAAACCACCAAACGACACGTGTTTCGCCTCTCAACGAAGCATCCTCAGGATATTCCAGAGATCAGACTCGGTCAGCTATCCAGCACCTAATCAACAAATGAGTCAGCTGCACGACTATTACCCCTGCCCACTTAATTTGGACGAATCAGTATTATGTTGAATTTAAACTAAATCGTCAATTGTAAATATGTTTAAAAGCGGCGAATTAATTGAATTTATTTGTTCATTTAACAAAGCATTGTTATTTTTACGTGTTTTTATGTCGTGGGTAGGACAATTAGAATAAATAGTGGTGCAGCTGATTCATTTGTTGAATCGGTGCAGGTTAACTGATTGAGTCTGATCTCTGGAATATCCTGAGAATGCTTCGCTGGCAGGCGAAACATGTGTCGATTTATGGTTTTTGGAGTTCGGAGCGGAAAATAGCTAAAGATTTTAGGAATTCATCGCATGAAATGGATTTCCGCACAGTAACACCTGAGCTTATACAATATCGTATAGATTTCGTATGTAATTCTACTGAGCTACGTTTATATTTTCAGATTGCGGAAAATGATGATTTACCTCATAAAATATGCTTTCGATGCTCCGCCAAAGTGGAGGAGCTTTATGAGTTTGTACAAAAGTGTATTAAAACACAAGAAAATCTACGCAAATTTGTAGGCAAGGAGGGCAGTCTTGCAATGAAATCAAAGTTACGTAGAATCTGGGAAGAAAAATTAAATAAGAATAATATCTCCAATGATGATGTATGTGATGCTGTCATAAAGAAAGCAATGGCAGGTATCGAAGATATACCTTTAAAACCACTACCTTTAGAGGAAGATATGACAGTACAAACAGTAAAAAGTGAAGGCAAAAAGAAAGTAATTGAAGTTAAAAAAGATAATAACACTGATTCAGATTTAAGTTTAAAGACTTTAAAGATATCACTTGATAAATGTGATCAAAAACGATCAACTAGATCATCTAGATGTAATAATAATACTGAAGATTCATCTGATAATTTAAATTCACCTGCGAGGGTAACACGGTTAAGTAATTCTTCGCGTTCATCTGACATAGATATGACGTCAAATAAGTTAGCTACAACTAAGTTGTCAAAGAAATCTCAAGAAAATACTCCTAACGAATCTTTGAAAGCAAAATCAACTCTATGCGTGGAAACCAAAGAGGAAAAAATTATATCGCAGGATATGAATACAAGCAAAATACTTGTTAATCAGTTTCAATCGGAAGAAACTGGTGACAGTAGTAGTTCACAGAATAACAAATCAACCCAAGAGAAAACAACATCACAAAATACTGAAAAGCCATTTGACATTATGGACCACATAAGCATGATTAAAGTTAATGGTGTGGGTGTATTGTTCCAATGCAAATTGTGCAACAGAAATTTCCTTAAAAAGGAAGTAGTTACTACTCACTCTTGTGCTAGAAATAAAGGTCCTATTGCAGAGTTAGTTAAAAGTGTACCTCCACCAGAACCCCCGCGAATTCCAACAATTAAGTATATAAACACTAAAACAGATCCAATAAAAAAACCCAGTCCTGTTCCTACTCCACCTTCTATTCCAGAAGTAAAAGCTAAGCCCAAAATAGGTCCAGCAAGCAAAATAAAGCGTAATAATGATTCGCAGGATCTTGTTGGAATGGTGGTCACTCCAAAAGTACCATCACCTTCACCTCCAGCAAAACCTAGTCCTTCGATACCATCTATTCAACTTCCTAATGCACCAAATTTAAAATCATGTTACAAGCTAATTCCAGGTCCTTGTAACACTTTTACTCTAGTTGAGAACAAGACTAGTACAGAAAGTCAAAGTGTGGTTCAAAACAAAAGTATTGAAAAGAAGAGCGAAATTAAAACTAAAGATCGTAAACACTTTAATAAACATAAAAATGTAGTTGAACAGCCTAATTTACATAAGGAAGAACAATTATTGCAAGAACAGGTTCAAAATATCGAAACAGGCCAGCAGCCCTATCCAGTAGGCTTATTCAAGACAGTGCCGCACGGGTCCAACGATTATCACCCGTCAGTTTCGCCTGGCCAATCTACTTTTACCACTCCTGCCATGAAAAAGCAGTCTTACACAATTGTTCAAACTGGCAATCCAAGTAAGCTGTTGATATCTACAAAACCACAACCACCTGCAGAGTCTGAACCAGCGAGGAAACGAATGCGTAAATCAAAACCAACAGAAGAGCCAGAGAGAAAAGAACCGTATTCGGTGACTTTAGAGGATGCTGCTCCACCAAAAGATTCTGGTTTCTTTACTTTTATCAATGTTGATCCTTTGTTACAGCCATCTTATGTTTTGCCAACGGATAACATCATTCAGGAGTCGCAAATATCGACCTCGACGTCTGTCGTGAAACCTCAAGAACCTAAAGATGATGATAAATACTCTTGCAATATGTGTGGAGTGAGATTTTCTAGAGAGAAAAAGTTGCTTGCACACATAATGTCTCATTACAGCAAGATGGATGAAGAAGATCAGCAAAGGGCTGAGAAAAATTTAAAAAAGCGTACAAAAAAAACTTGACTAAGGTAAATCGTTTTGTTTCTCTGATATTTATAATATTTTAAAGCGTCTGTTAGGTACATTATATTGATATAATTGTGATTTTGTACTTTTTGTTAAGGTTATTTGAGTATTTTGTTTAAGTAAGTTTACTTAGTTTCTTTATGTTATCAATATGTTATGTCTTTTTTAGTTTTGATGTATGGTAGATATTTAAGTGAATTTTATCTTTTTGAGCAATCATTCCAATAGAATGAAAGTGTCATAACTATTACAGTTGCGAGCGAAATATAACATTAACCTGTTAACATAGGTGCAATATCCTGTATATTAAAAAATATTGGTATAAAATTTTAAGTTTATTATTCGATAGTCAGATTTTCTTAGATATGGAAGCCATCTTTGTTCTAATGCAATGTGCTGACAAGTTTAACCTTCCATCGATGATGTGGAATTTAACACACCTCAATTCAATTGAAACATTAAACCTTACCAACATTGAACCATATGTAAATTAATAAGCTAAATAATAATTATACGCGCAAAATTGCCATATTAGCTCAACATTGACTAATGTATATGTGCTGTTTATCTTGTGAATCTCTTGGAATCTGCGTGTTTACTTCTTCTAGTAAATCTTACATGACCATTCACGCTGTGTTAAAGAACGTATCTATTAGTTGTTTAAGAGAGACGAACTTCTTAGCATTCCATAGATTCACCGTGCGGGTTCCGGGTCTATCGTGTAGCAGAGAGAGAAACTCCGAGCAGATTCCGAGACTTGTGACACGGGTGTAGGTTTAAGGGGCCCTTTTCTGACGTAAATCAACACTCACCTTCACTACTCGTGTTTCTCTCCCTGCCCAGCCAAATCTGGTATGAACCTCCTAATGCAGCTTTAGATACTCGTTCTAGTATAGAAATTACTGCAGTTCTGGACAGGCCATAAATAAAAGCTTTTAGTAATTTCTATAATCTTTGGGCATTTTTTGTTTAAAGGAAATTGAACACGCACATTTGTGTTTTCGGAGGAATGAATTTTTTGTCCAATTAATTGGTGATAATCAATAAATGAAAACAAATTTAGTTAAAAATCCCCTCCTAAATTCGATATTATCTTGTAGAATTTTTTTGTCATGATGGGTATCCGAGAAAAAAACTCGATTTTACCCAAATATCCGGGGTTTTTGACGTTCTTGTCCAGCGTCGGCAATTTAGTAGATGGCAGCCTTGTCTACCTATATATCATTAGATCATCCATTCATGCGTTGTATACAAGCAAAACACAAATATGATATTTAGCATTGATTATTTACCATTGATCATACTTAACACCGAGGTACGATTATGTTACGAGCGTTGAACGCCCAACAAATGTTTTTGGAGAATAGTGACAACAAGATAAGGCTTACATATTGTCGTTAATAAAAATGCTAATTCGGTGAATATAAGTAGCTTAAGTACTTAAGTATCGTTGGCGACGAAAGAATCTAAATAAAAGGCAACAAAATCCAAGAGACTTTTGAACTGATGCGCTGCTTGTACCTATGTGCAAAGTGTGCTGCGCACACAAAGTCTAGGGCTCCAGGGCCGTCGCGAGTTGCCCCTGAACAACAAGGTGCTGTTCGGACTTAATACTACCACTTGCCAGTGGAAATTGTTGAAATTAAAAAAATCACCTTCACTTCAACGTTTACGTTTTTACTTAAACTGATCCAGGTCTTATGCCTGTTATTTTAGTTTACCAAAATAAAATAATAATATAGCGGAAACATATTTCTCCTAATTAAAAATATAAAATAGCAGCATCATTAGAGTCGATGCTGTGCTTCGCGGTTTCGCCCACGTTAAATTTGATATTCTTCTGGTATAAAAAGTAGACTTGATTACTCTATGAAAAGTCCTCTACCTGCCTTTGAAAGCCCGCACAAACAAACAGACAGACAGACAAAAATGTTAAAAGGCGTGTTTGTGTATTGGTTACGTGCAAGTAACCATATGAGCTTAAGAAAAAGCCTTTATTTCTAAATCACAGACGGACACTAAAATCGTATTTATATGTATAGATAAAAGAGAAACAAAATGGAAAGAGAAAATAGTGGTGGCAAGCTAACTCGAGGCGTCTAGACTCTTATTTCTCTAAAAAAAATAAGTAAATGAAATGACAAAATTGCGGCTTCGAGCCGTGGGATGTACACATGATGCAATGCCACACCAACTCGATCAGTGTGCGCAATAACATTTGATTCTACAATGTAAATCAAATGGCACGTTTTTTAAGCTGTGTTCATTAAAGGCCGCCGCGAGTCGAGACGCCGACGCAACTCCGGCAGTTCAAGTGGAGATGCTGCTTCAACCTGAGGCATAGGCACGCCGCGCTATATGATAGATGGCTAGTTCGCGTCGTATCGCCATTGAGCCGTAACGTGTCTCGGCCTCTGCCTAAAGGCGAGCAGTTTCAGTTTGCCTCAAATCGAAGCTGCTCAAATTGAGGCTGCTCAAATGGATACTTACATAGCTTTGAGCACCTCGACTTTTGAATGTATTTGAGCATACGGCGTACGTAACATTTTTTTTTATAAAAATGTCAGAAACAGACTGGGCCGGTGTGGCTGCGGCATTCATTTAATTGACAAAACAAATCACAAGTCCGATACAGAATTTCTCAGAACAGACTTTTTCTGCTTCCTGAAAATTTTTACTTTACCCCATTGCTAAGATTTTATTCTTAAACTCTGGAAATTGATTTTTGGTCCACTAAAATGACTTTATTTGTGTCGTAAGACTGAGATAACATGTTCAGTAGGATTTCCAAAAGATTACTTTGGAATGTTTGTCTCATCTTATAAAATTCCTTTAAGAGGAGATCCAAAGTTTACATTGTACATAATAAAATTCGGCCAGTTATAAGACTCACCGACAATGGAATAATTTAGAATTGTGTTACAAATAGTAGATATGTACTATAAAACTTGGAATCGAAACCGTGCTGCTATGTATCCTATTTCGAAAATATTTTTGTTTGTTTTTAATTTTGACTTGTTCGCGAACATTATATCAGCTTGTTATTAAGTACACATAATAAGTTTGGTAGTTATACCAAAGGAAAATGAAGTTATAATTAGACAACATGGTGTATTTTTTTTTGCTAAGTTGGTGTTATATAATATTGTATGTATGTACCTACTGCAATTTTGGGCTTAAAAGCGCATGTATGAATGTAAATCGCACTGTAATTTACTTATACAGGGTGTATATGAAAACGGGACAGTTACTTTAATGGATGAAAGGACATAACTTTAGTGTGTAGTTACAAAAAGAATTATCGAAAAAAACGTATCCGTTTAAGAGTTATGACCGTTTTAATTTTCAAGTGTTATCCCCACCATTTCTCGTAAAATTGGGTTGATCGTGTACAGTTACAGATTTTAAATCTTACGTTTTTTTTATTTTTTAATAATTTCATCCGTTACTGAAATACAGCCTGAAAACCATTTTCGAAAATAATGCGTATACCCCAATGGGGGTTTTCAGGCTGTATTTCAGTAACGGATGAAATTATTACAAAATAAAAAAAAACGTAAGATTTAAAATCTGTAACTGTACACGATCAACCCAATTTTACGAGAAATGGTGGGGATAACACTTGAAAATTAAAACGGTCATAACTCTTAAACGGATACGTTTTTTTCAATAATTCTTTTTGTAACTACATACTAAAGTTACGCCCTTTCATCCATTAAAGTAACTGTACCGTTTTCATATACACCCTGTATAATATAAAGCCAAAAGCATTTGCTAATTACAATTATTTTGCTAATTATAAATATAATTATTATTACAAACATTTCACTAACTTGACCGTAATAATGTCGCATGTTACCTCACAATTGCTGTAAAATGTCAGCAATTGTTGATTTTAGCTAATGATTGTAATTAGGAATTACTAGGCAAGTTGCTCTTGAAAACCAAAATGTATATAACTGATTTGTCAAATAAATACATAATAATTACACCGATTGTATTGTATGGCTCTAAACTAAGCTTGTACTATGGATGCCAACGATCTGGAAGAGTATCCAAAAACGCGTGGTATGTTCTATAGCTATTAGCAAACATTGTGCAAATTACTTAGAATTAATAGTATGTGCGCAGTTTTGAAATTAGCGCAATTTTTGGATACAATGTAATAGGGACTTAGTTTAAGTACTAGCTCTAATTTTAAAAGTCAAAGTATAGGGATTTATTGTATTTGGTGCATTTTTTTCTCAAATTCTGAATTTAGAAATCTTGAAAGTTCAATGAAATAACTGCTGAAATCGAAATTTCGGCAATGAAGTTAATTTTATGATATCGACTTCGTAAATGTGTTTATAACATTTTAATATCATTTTTTTAACATCAAGCTTTATGCATACATGTTCCTCTCGGGGCCTTGGGGGGTACGTGGGACTCCATGCTGTCGTGGGTTATCCATTAAAACCTGATTTATTTCTGAATTACTTTACTACCACGGCTAATGACTCAATAGTTCCTGAACTAAAAATTGATAAATGACAATTTCTATGTATAAAAATTTCTTCTTATCTTAAAAATGTTTACTAGGAGTTTTTTTGTCTATGCAGTTGTAGAGTGATTTAAAAAATGTTTTTTTAACTCCTATTTTTTTCCAAACGAACTCGTGAGTTTTGAGTGTTTTTGCAAGTTTGATAGACGCACGTTTAATAGACATTTATGAAGTTGGTATCAAAAATTCAACCTTATCGTCGAAATTTTCATTTCAACCGTTGTTTGTACTAAATATTATTTGTATAAGAAAGAATACTATTAAGTTTTTAAAATTGTACTGGTAAGTAATTGTAATTGTAGGTGTTACATTTTCATAAAATAAACATAATTAATTATTGTGATTTTTTGTCTTTAAATTAGCAATAAAATGAACTCTTTTTTTTTATTGTTCTCGTCACTTATTTATTTTTCATACAATGAGTATATTGTGCAACAAGTGCGGTAAGTTGTCGATTGCCCACCCGACCAAAGTTGAGCGCACGAGCGGAGCGTGTGCGCTTATTCGCTCGAGTGGGCAATCGACTAATTGCAAACAATGGACATGTTGTTTAACAAGAGCAATTAATAATTTTTTTCATTTAAATGAACAGTTATATTTGTACAATTTGAAAACGTCATGTTGATATTTTTTAAATTTTATGTAGAAATTGAATCTAAGACTTCGAAATCAAGCTTTTCTTTATATTTCACACTGATTTCAATGGGTAATAATTTCGATTGTGTTTTGTTTTAGATATTCATTTTACTTTATTTTTTAAAATGGTGAATTTGCGTGTGCCAAGCAAAATTTGCGTGCGACAAGTAAATTCGTCGCACACAAGTTGTAAAATGAGAAAATAGCTACTTATCAACCGCAAAAATGTGCGTTTAGATACTGTTTATCCTGCATGAGTAATAAAATAGTATATTAAGCAACAAGTGCGGTAAGCTGTCGATTGCCCACTCGAACGAAGTTGAGCGCACTCGCTAAGCTCGTGCGCTCTTTCGCTCGAGTGGGCAATCGACAACACCGCACGAGTTGCAGATACTATTTTTTATTACTAATGCGGAAATAATTTCGGAACAAAGAAAAATTATAGAAAGTAATAACTTTATTGCAAACAATGGGGATGTTGTTAAACAAAAGCAATTAATAATTTTTTTCATTTAAATGAAAAAAATGATCCCATTCATTCTAGGTTAGACGTTGAAACAAATACAAATTTGAATTTCAAAATTAGAGCTGCCACCTTTTTTTTTTGTTTATTGGAAGGGGAAAAACTACGCACGGACATCCAGCCGCTCCTGACACCTCAAGAGGGAAAGTCAAGACCGACCGGGTACTGTCGGGCTCGAACCGACTAAAACAACCCTCCACTAGCCACATGACCCTAGAAGCCGGAAGCCTCGTAGCGAACCGGAATTGGTGGGGGAGCAGCGAATGGCGCTCTGGCCGGAAAGGTCGACAAAGCCTGACGGCCCCTCCGTCCGGGGAGTACCCGGGACGGAGCACGAGACCACGGCTCAGGTTATCGACAGGTAATGTCGACATGCGTGCCGTCGAGAAACTTATACGGTTGAGAGCCGGTTCCAGAGTGATTATAACCGGCTGGTGATCAATCGACTGAAGGCTCGAAATGATGTGTGCCTAACGTAACGCAGCATGGACGGAAGGCCCGCGCTCAACATTTCCACAACAGCAATATTAAATAAGAATAGGTACTTGATCTCAACATAATTTTAGAAATTGTTAGAACTCGTTGAAACAATGTTAATTAGGACGACAAAGTAGCGCCTTCTAAGAATTTTCTTTGTAAACTGACTTCGTAGAATGGTCATTGTAAGATATTATAAAATAAATATAAAAATACGCAATACCAATATTCAAGAAGGGAAATGGAGCCATTATAAACTTAACTTTCAGTAGAATATTAAAACATTTTAAGGTTTCTGAGAATCAGTGTCAAAACATCACTATTTTGCACAAAAAGGTCTTAAAAATTTTACAGAAGTAGGTATACTATTGCTAGGTAGGCAGACCGCCTCGCCACATGTGCGGTGGCCAACGTGGTGGAGTGGATTCGAATGCTGGGACTCAAGGTGGCGTTTAACTATTCCGAGGCCCTTTTTTTCATGGCTCTCGACAGGCGCCACCTGCGGGATCCCACATACTAATTGGTGGTACTCGCATCGAGATCGAGCCACAAATTACGTACCTACCTAGGGCTCGTTCTCGAGAGCCGATGGAGCTTCCGCAAGCACTTCAAGCAGCTGGCTCCCCGTCTGATAGGGGCTGCGGCCGCACTTAAGCGGCTGATGCCCAGAATCTGGCTGGCCAGATTCTGAGCATCAGCCGCTGCAACCTGGCCAGAGTCAGGATGGCCTCTGCTCAGGGCTGGTGCGGTCTATGACGCTGTATGGGGCACCAATCTGGGCGGGGGCCCTGACGGCGCGAAACATTGCCGTCCTTAATCGTCCACAGAGGGCAATGGCCGTATCGGAGTCATACGCGGGTATCGTTCCATTTCCTGCAAGGCGGCGTGCTTGTTAGCCGGATCCCCTGAGATCTAGAGGCGGAAGTGCACGCTACTATTTACAACTGGCGCGCAAATCTTCGTTGCAATAGAGAAGATCCAGCTCTCAGGGAGGGAGGAGGAGGAGGTATAAGCGCGGAGGCTCCGCGCCCGGCGATCAATGTTGAATAAGTGGAAGGAGCGGCTTGCGCATCCGAATATCGGCCGCCGGACCTTCGAGACAGTACTTTCAGTACTGGAAGAATGGAAGGATAGAATGTTGGGGTCGTTGACCTTCCGGCTGGTGCAGGTACTGTCGGGGCTCGGATGCTTCGGGAAGTACTTGTGCTGAATAGCCTGGAGAGAGTCAGTGACCGAGTGCCGTCACTGCGGTTGCGACGAAGACACGTCACAGCACACTTGAGGCGTGCTTGGCATGGGCTGAGCAGCGCCATGATCTCGTCGCCGCGGTGAGAAATGACATATCGTTGCCGGCCGTGGTAAAAGCTATGGTCGGCAACGAGAGGGCTTGGCTGGCGGCTCTTACCTTCTGCGAAGACGTGATGATGCGGAAGGAGACGGCTGAGAGTGTGCGGGTGTGGAGTTTGCTCTCGCAACCAATCCGCCGCTGGAGAGTCGGGGCCTGGAGTAGGGCTTTCCACAACCTCCTCCCCTCCAGAGGCCTGGGATGACAGGGGACTACCAACCCCAAATGAGCTTCGGGAATGCGCGTGGTGTCCCCGCGCGCCTTCCATGCAGAACTCGGCAGGGGCATCACACACCCCTGCTCACAAACGGAATGGGCCCGGCGCACTAAAGCTCTGGGCGTCGCCGTCGAGGTCGTGGTTGAGTGCTAAAGCGTGTCCATAGCCCCGTCAAAAGGCGCCGGAGGAACACAAGCGTAGCGTCCCACATATCCCTTCCGCCACCCCCCTGCGCGGGAACGGAATGCGTAAATCAAATAAAAAAAAATGTATACTATTGCTTGTACGGTAAAATATTACCAGTAGAAACTACAAATAAGATGATAGTGTATGAATAGCTCAGGCTACGTAAAAAAGAAAGACGTAATGCTGTGAACAACACAGTGAAGCCAGGTTTTTAGTCGTGTGTTACGTAGGAAAATGTTGCCATATTGATTTTTAATACCCTAGTTATTATAAAAATAACATTATTGATGACACTATTCTATTGGGAACGTTATTATAGTAATATATTTTTATAATAATACAGTAGTACAGTACAAGATATGCCCTCGTACAGTTATAATAGTATTAGAATTTACCCATGATTTACTTACATAGTCGCACTCTTAAACAATTCAGCAATCATCCTTTAAAACAAACAAAGAAGCAAGTGACTTTACCTTCCATGTAACCTTGATTATTCAACAATCGGAATATTGTAAGACCTAGTAATGGCAACACATACAAGTTTTAGGTTTTGCGTTCCAAGCAGTTCTTATTTTAATTTATTAACATTATGAGTTTTTAAGGTTTATTTGCGTATGAACGTGATTCTAAGCTGATTTTTATTTTTCAAAGACTGGTTCTCGTACCCTTTAGCCATACAATTCGGCACTTTCGTGGTAAAATATTGTAATTATTTTATAATTACGTCAAACTCTTATAATAGATTAGCTGAAACTGAGGCATAGTTTGGTTTCATGTGTGTGCGTGTTGCTGTATATAATATGGCGAGGTATCGTTTTGCCGACCTCACTGTTGTTCGTGACGGCGTTGTCTTTCTTTTTTTATTTACGTACTCTACGATAGAATTAAATGGTAAATTAGATACCTATTAGGGCATGCAACCCGGTTAACCGGATAACCGACACAATTCGAAACTCGGTTTTTCCTAGTTACAAATCCGGATTTTTCAATATTTTCGGGTTTTTCTACTATTTTATTTTACTCGCACACAAATATGCTTCTTCAGTCATAAACACAAAAAAATAAATAAATGCAATAAAATAAAATAAAATGTCATGTCACGAATGTCTATGTAATTATTTAATTTAAATAAAATATTTCATTTAACATCAAAGAGCAACTTGGTCAAGAAATAAAGCGCGCTCCCACAGGCAAACTGGCTAACTTAAAGAGCCCCTCATTCTAGAATTCGTAAAATTCTTTAGTAATCTAGTAATTATTGGTTTCACTTACGAAAAAAGCGTCTTTTGAAAAAAACTAAGTGGTCAAGTTTTATATCATAAAATTATCTATACATTGGTGTATATCGCAAGTAAATATAACTTTTATGAAAATTACGAAATGGCAAAAGTGTTGTTAAAATGTTAGAGATTATTACTATATTTTTATTATTTTCTATACTTTCTCAAATAACGAAAAGATATCCTCTAGAACTTGCAAAAAACAGTATTTGACTCGAGCAAGCGCCTTAAACAACATACAATACAAACAACCGGCTCAAATCTCCGGCTGAAATCAGAAGAAAGAATGATTTAAAAACTTGGCACTTTACGATAGTGAGGGAAATATAGGAAATCACTTGTCGAAAGTATATGAAGCCTTAAAATCTATACCCCCAACAATTGTTGAATGCGAAAGAGCATTCTGTTCAGCGGGACTAATGTCTAATAAAATCTGCAGCCATGCAATTCTGTAAAAACTCGAATCACCCAAAGCGAGACTCGCTCGACAATTCACCCCATTCGCATTCGAACTCACTTGACCTTCAAATGGAATTCTTTAAACCAAACATTCTAGGAGCGAAGTGAAATGATCTTAGATTCCAATTCCTCGGGGATTGCTTTAAGAGTAAACATCTCAGTCGATATTTCGTCTTAGAGTATTTTAACGTCTCGAGATAATTCCGTTAAATAAAACTCGTTTATTTAGATTGGATTGTTATATTTAGCGAAACTTCATAAAATTCATTTACGATAGTACAAATCGCCGCCGCCACTCATCGAGGCGGCGCTAGTATCTCTGTCGACTTTAGAGAATACCAAATCACAGTTGACAATCTCACCGCGGATTCAAAAGTGAATTTGACTAATTTGCGTTAGAGAATCGCACTACAGTTCACTTAGTGATGACTGATGACACCATGTCGCCGCAATCGGCTTCACTCCGCACTTATTAAAATTTTTTTCAAGCTATCTAAGAGATCGCAGGCAATACGTCGATCATGCGGGGCACGAATCCGAGCCTTACTTCGCATTTTCGGGCGTAAGTCAGGGAAGTAATCTAGGACTTTTGGAGTTCATCATCATGGTTAACGACCTTCCACAGGTCGTAGAGGAGTCTAATTATCTAATGTTCGCTGACGACCTCAAATTATTTCGGTCGGTTACAGACTTGTCGGACGGTGAGAAACTTCAGCGTGACATCAGTAGAGTAGTACAGTGGAGTTACAGAAATAAACTGTACTTGAATGTTGCAAAATGCGCTGTGATGACGTACAGTCGCGCAAGTTCACCGCTGACCTACCAGTATAAGATGGCAGGTGAGGAGGTGCCGCGGGTATCGCGCGTACGAGTGTCGGTGTCGAGATGGTAGTCGAACTGAGATTTCGTAACCATATCATTGGCATTTGTAAGAAGTCCTTCCGAAATTTAGGTTTCATATTGAGACAATGCAAGGATTTCAACAATACAAATGTCATTAAAATTTTATATAATTATTCACTCGTAAGGAGCCATCTCGAAACTAGTGCCATAATTTGGAATCCACATGAAGCTAAATATGCTAATATGGTAGAAAAAATTCAAAATAAATTTACTCGGTACCTATATTTTAAAGAGTACGGTGTCTATCCATATTACCCGTTGATGTATCCGAGTCTATTCGTAATGGGTATGGTCGGGTACAACAAGTTGGGTGTGAGGAGGGATCTCGCGCTCGTGACATATGTGATGAAGGTGCTGCGTAGTGAAGTGTACCACCCAGAGGTACTGGAGGAGTTGCAGCTGTGGGCGCCGGACGGGTATGTGCACGCGCGCCGCCGTCCGGACACTCTCTGCCTACCTATGTCTAGGACTAAGATACGTAGCTTCGCCCCATTGTCGCGTGCTATTCGATTAATTAACATCGTATCGCGGGATATTGATGTGTTTCACTACAGTCTACCGAAATGCATAGAAATAACAAGAAAGCATCTTGAAAATGACAATTATATTGGGTCCTTACATATGAAATTGGCGTTTTGTACGGGAGGAATATAAAGTCGATTTTTTTTTGTAAAATATATTTAAGTAATCAAAGTATGCACCGTTGTTATCTATGCACTTTTGCCATCTCATAGGTAGTTCATTGATCCCTTTACTAAAAAAACCATGGGGGCGAGAATCAATAAACTCTTTGAAGGCGGTTTGGACTGCCGCATCGGAGTTGAATTTTTTTCCTTGTAAGAAGTTGTCCAAATTCCGGAAAAAATGGTAATCTGTTGGAGCAAGGTCCGGGAAGTACAGTGGATGTCGCAGACATTCCAATTGTAGCTCATCTTACTTAGTGGTTGTTTGTTGTGCAGTGTGTGGGCTTGCGTTGTCGTGAAGCAGCAGTGACCTAGAGCGATTGACCAATCTCGGTTGTTTAGCAGCTAGTTCTTCCTTCATGGTTTGCAGTTGCTGACAATAGATATCTGCCGTAATCGTTTGGCCAGATTTTAGAAAGCTGTAGTGAACGACACCGGCGCTAGTCCACCAAACACTCACAAGTAACTTTTTCTGAGTCAATTTTCGTTTAGGGCAGGATTTCGCTGGGTCTCTAGGGTTCAGCCATTGCGACGAGCGCTTCCGATTATCGTACAGTATCCACTTTTCATCACAAGTAATGATTCGATTTAAAATCCCTTTATTATTGTGTCGGTTGAGCAAAGTAACACAGCAGTCGACGCGTGTTTCCAAGTTCGATTCACTCAATTCATGAGGTACCCATAGTTCAAGTTTTTTTACTTTCCCGATTTGCTTCAAGTGGGTTAATACAGTTTTGTCACTTACTCCGAAGCCTGCAGCTATCTCTGAAGTGCTTTGTGATGGATCCGCTTCCACAATAGCCTTTAATTCTACATTTTCCACTTTGGTCTCCGGCCGTCCATGGGGTTGGTTCTGAAGGTCGAAATTTCCAGAACGAAAACGTTGAAACCAATAACATACCGTGCTTTCTTTTGCGACACCAGCGCCGTACACATCATTAATCCTTCGAGCTGTTTCTGCAGCACTGGTGCCACGGTAGAACTCGTACTCGTAAATATACCGACATTTCATGTTTTCCATTGTGCGGTAATAAGCGACGCCAAAGAAAAAAATAATGAGGAAAAAAACAAATGAATGACTGTTTTCAAAACTCAATTGTACCAGCTAAATGAATTTACAAATTTGAATTTGGAATTCTTAACCAAAGAAGAGATATTTCAGATCAAAGTGGTCAGTACGACAAAACGCTAATTTCATATGTAAGGACCCAATATTTATTAATTAATTTAATTATGTCAAATATTGTTACTCGTAGCATCGAATTGGTGTCTTCACTGTAATGATGTTATGTACGTATTTTTAAATAAATAAATAAAATAAAATAAAAATGTCTAACATGTTCTTGTACTGCACAGACCAGATTATGCCTTTATCATAGTGTAGAGCAGTATCTTTGAACTTGCTCGAATACGCGACCTCTTTACTAGTAAAAAAGCTCTTGCGAGACACCCCAGGATTGTTATAAAACTGGCGAATCATCCGGTTTTTGCATGCCCTAATACCTATAACAATGGAATACCTCAAATTTTACTTCGGTTATCAATTAATAATTTAATTTGTATTGAAACACTACTGCAATTGTGAAGGTAAAAAGCAAAAGAGAGAGGTCGAGCGCTCTAGTTTTGACTTATCAAATCTCTTAGCAGTAGTGGGAAACAGGCCGGCTATGCTGCAACGTGTCTTCCCTCAGGCACCTCTCGCCGAAGGTTATCACCACCCTTGGCGCCAGACTCTAAACGTTGTTCTTAATTATAGAAAGCGAACAATATAAATAATTTGCTTATTTTCTTTTTATACCTTCCATTTCCAAATCGTTCGTCCCATCATGATTTCTACAGCATTGGGAAACAATTATTAAAGACTCCACTTCAAAACGTAACCTTTACATACATAGTAACCATCGTTTTGAAGCATTATTCTTATATTACCAGACCACCCAAAACCAAGACGTTCCTTTTAAGCTTAGACAACGCCTGTAATTAACAGTACAAGCTCCTTTAGGCCTAGGACACTCGTAAGGCTACTGTCATTAGGTAGCATCGCCACCATTAAAACTACCCAAAACCGCTATGTTCCTTTACGCTTAGGCAACGCCTGAAATTGACATTACGAGCTCCTTTGCATAGGACACTTTTATGGCAACTGTCATTAAATAGTCTCGGCATCAATAGGGACATTCTTAAACGTATCCTTTAGGTTTAGGGTGGTTTGCACCAACAATTAAAGCTCGATTTAAGGATTTGACATCTCGCTGGTCACCAATTATTTAATAGTGCAAGCGAGATTTCAAATCCTTAAATCGAGCTCAAATAGCGATAATAGGTGATAATAGTGGTGCAAGCCATCCTTAGTTCTGAAGTTTAAGTTTTATTTTACCAGTATTATCTGACTGCTAAACAAAATATTATCCACACATACTCTTACACACTGAACCACTACGTATACTATAACATTGCACATCTTAAACATACTATTAAAAGTACTAAACTTGCACTAAAACACTATGTATGAAACTCACTAGAACACCATGTTCTAGAATAACTCAATGGACACTACTTTGATTATACTAAAATACCGGTTTTTTTAATTCATTATTTCTTCCTGGCATGGCGCACAGATTACCGCATTTCCCAATGTCACGTATTATTGAGTAGATTCGTCATGAAGCGCGTTCGAAGTAAATGCGTTTTCTTCTTATCGTAAAAGTCGAGTAAAGTGATAATAGGCTTTACTGAAGTTACAAACGACTTCTTGGAGAAGCGCGAAGACTTCAGTTACACATGTTTATTTAGACCTACTCCATTCTTTTCACTTATACAGAACTTTAAAACATAATATACTATTACTTTTGTACTTTAAAACCCAAAAACGTAAAAAATAGAAAATCTAAATAAAATGATCCTCACTACTTCAGTTCCCGCCAAAAAGTCCAAATACCGCGTTTAAAAACTTTAAAAACCACATTTTGTATTTATGAAATATATCACATTCAAAGATTCATTAAACCTTATTATATTTTATTTAGATATTTTAATTATATCTTGCTTTAATAAGTTCGAGACATACCTACTTACACACTGCTTGTTGACGACGGAATGATACTTTTGTAAATATTAGATTTAAGTAGTCGTATTTTGCTATGTGTATAGGATATTTAGTCATAGTTTTCACTATAAATTCTACACCGTTTGTAATATGATATTAATAGTTTGTACATAGGTGAAACAATAAAGATTTATCTATCAGTTATTATTTCCCTGATAGGAATAACGATTAAATTGTAATACATATCATACATTCATAGCGAAAATTGCCAAATAAATTGAGTGCGCTTCATACACCTCTATGTATGGTCTAGCTCACGGGGATAAAAACAGAGCGAGAAAGCTAGCTGCACGCATTGTACACACACCGCACATGGTGGAACTCACGCCGCAAGATTTCACCACACTGCTTTCAATAAAATCATTGCCTTATTAATTTTGGACTACATTTAACCAATAACAGTTCGTGGATACGGCTAAAGATATATATATATATCATTTCTGAGTGCACTACAATATTTCTATTTAATTTCGCATGGCGGCGCTTAGAATTTATTAAACTCCTCCGACTACCTCTATTCACCTACATTGTGCACGATAGTAGCTGACTCGACATCAACTTCAAGACTTATACTCAAACTATATAGAGCCTCATGTCATTGAAATGTTACAAATTGTCACGGATGGTCTACCGATGCAACTAAAATTGTTGTGAAGAACTACCCACCAGACTACCCAAAACCAGGAACATTCCTTTAGGCTTAGGAAACTCCTGTAATTAATATTACGACTTCTTTTAGGCTTAGGCCACCTGTAAATCGATTCTCATTAGGTAGTCTGAGTGATGATGAAGACCATGTGAAGAAGCTGTCAGGTACCAATCGCTAGGTACAGCAGCAAAAAGAAGTTAGATATTGTATAGACTCAGGTGTTGCTTTGCGGAAATCCATTTCATGTGATAAATTCCCAAAATCTTTAGCTATTTTCCGCTCAAACTCCAAAAACCACCAATCGACACGTGTTTCGCCTCTCAAAGAAGCATCCTCAGGATATACCAGAGATAGGATTCGGTGCTGGTTAGCTGACCGAAGCTTATCTCTGGTATATTCTGAGGATGATTCGTTGAGAGGCAAAACACGAGGTGCCGGTTAGCTGACCGAATCCTATCTCTGGTATATCTTGAGGATGCTTCGTTGAGAGGCGAAACACGTGTCGATTGGTGGTTTTTGGAGTTTGAGCGGAAAATAGCTAAAGATTGTGGGAATTTATCACAAGTTAGATATTATTATTTTATTATTATTATATACAAGTGGTACGTTATGACGTTTTCCGGTTTGGGAGCGCGTATCAATAATATTAATAAGATAAGTTACTAATTAGTGTAACAAATTTGATAACAGTGGTTAGTTTTTTATTGAATTACCTATACGAAATAAAAATTATGACCACAGGTCAGGTAGAATGATCACATACACATTTTTATGCTGTAACAATATTTGAGGAGACAGTTACAAAATGAAACTCGAATTCAAGATGATTCATTTATTTCTCATTAAGAACAATAAGCCAAATATATTTATTTTTAAAACACATAATACCAACTAACAGAGCTCAGAGAATGTTCTTAGATAATACTATATTAAAATCTAGACGTCTGACGCAAGTTAAAATAAATGCTCAGATAAATACTTACATAGGTACTTATAGATAATTCATATCGTAACAGGTAAGGTTGGATGGATAGGTGGTGAAAGTTATTATTGAAGATTTTTTATTTTAATAGTTTTTAGATAAGGTTCAAGTGTTGCTTCGTATAACTTCTGACAAATACAGGCCTTTCCATTTTATTTTTCATAGACCTGTCGCTATTGCAATATGAATGTTGAACTTTTTGCGTTGTTTTTTTGTAGTTTTGCTTTTTCAATTCAACTTACAGATATTAGCGAATCCAACCTTGGCGTCAAATTACATAATGTCAAATTATTAAGTAATTCGTTGTCTTCTTAGCCCGCATTTGACAAAAGTTTTATTACATAAGCTAATAACAACATCGAAAGATACAAATTTACGAAAGTTAATAATGTAATGTACCTATTAATGAGATCATAAAGGAGCAAAACTTCACTCTAAATATAATTTTTTTCACTACAGTTTTATTTACTATATTATAATAACTAACACATAAATCTACCATATTTTTATAATCACATAAATTTGATATGTATCGGGATTTGAGTGCAGCACCGTTTAACATGCTTTAGATATCTTCAATGATGATAATTCACGCTAAATGTTCTTAACTATTGTTAGAAATGTTCCATAAACTCTACAATACCGACAATATTAAAATAATTGTACTTTATTCACTACTGATTATAATCTACGATATGTAATATATCTTATATTTAATATTATAATGATATGTATCCATGGTCCTATTCTGAATTTTTCAAAAACCAGATATAAAGCGCATGCATTCTTTCAACGATTCTTAATTAATAAATCTAAGGTCATCTCTCGTATCTAACTTAATCAGCCATCTCTGCTTTATATCTCGCTCAGAACGGACGTAGACGTTCGACGGAGTCGCCTCTGACTTGTCTTAGGTAGAATAATTGAGGAAGGGTATTTATGGGGGGATATTCATTCAACCACACTCACTCACCTACAGATTGCGATAAGTTACGTCGAAGGTCATCAGATAAATGAATCAACGTGAATCATATTCCACTTACTTTCGCAAAGAGACAACACCATGTCCAATCTTACGCAATCTTTTTATTAAATACATTGCACGTTTGTACTTAAATGATGGGTTTGACGCGAGTATTTAACCTCCGGCACAACTTATGGCGGGGACTTAGTCTAAATCAATTGACGAAAAGGTTTTAAACCTAACGAAGCTTCTTTGTTTTATAAAAATATACCTATCCTAGGGTGAACCGAAAATTAATACCCTTTTTATTTCTAACGACTAATAGTGAGAATAAATGATGACGAGAAGATATAGACAGAATCAGGTTGAATCTACGTGGCCGGTTGTAGATATTCATTCTGATAGCTATTTCTTCTCGGAAACTTTAGGAATTCAAACACAACAATCACACTGGATGAGATATTTGATTGAAGAGAAGAATTATTTTCTTCGATATTTAATGGAGTCGTAGGGAAGATAGCTATAGAAGGAGGAGCTGATGGGAGCAAATTGGACGACATGATAGTAATCAGAGGCTGACTCCGGTGCTATTCAGTCAAGAAAACCGGTGTTCACCAGTTTCTCCAGGAAGAATTTGACATCACCAAGTTCAGAATCTTTGATGCCAAGCGATTTAAGCATTCCAAGATCACCGTTCTCGACAGCCATGAATACGGAGCGAAGGTGTTCCAAATCCGATCTCATCAAATGGAGAGCTGCTCCGAAGTCTTCTATAGTTTGAGATTCTGTAATTGATGAAAATATTTATTAATGATAATATTGTCAAAATGCATGTGAAAAAAAATTTAAAGAAGTTCCAGTAAGGGCGCCACAATTATGCCCCATGTTGGGCGCCATAACTTAGTCTCATGTCGAGCGCCAATAATACTTAAACATTTAAAATCTTGCTTATATTTGACAAGCGACCCGACCCAGCTCGGGTGGTATGTTGAATGTTTGCAGTACGCCAAGTTTGTTTTATTGAGATTTTCATGCGAAAATACCATCTATTTCAACTTTTTAGGTGGATTTTCTCAAAATTTTCTTTCATACGAACCTTATAGTTACAATTACGAACACAAAAAAAAAATCAGTCAAGACGTTCTCAATTGATGACCTTTCATACATACGGCAAGTTTTTTTCACATTCTGTGCGATAATTTTTATTTATATAGATAGATTGATATATTACCTGAAAGAGCTATGGCAACTTTCTCAACTCCCCCCAGAGGCTCCAAAGCATCTCGTGCCTTGCTGCCAAATAGTTTTTCTAGATAGTTAGGACCGTGGGATGCCAGTAATGATTGGAGAAACGATGCTGTCTCTTCAACGGGTGGTCGTTTAGCTGTAAAATCATAAAATACGTATTCGTGAATATTTTCCTTAATATACGATAGGTAGACTTGGTGAGGCAACCTCAAAGGGATGGCCTATACGAGTGTACATATTTAGTTTTGAGGCCATATATAGTATAGACTTTTCATGAATTGTACCTAGTCTATATTGACACCATGTTGTGATTGTGAAGCAACTGTCTCTTGATATACAGGAGGTCCTATTGCAAGAGACAGAACTTATTAAACTGTTTTAGTAGAATTAAAGAAAACACATTTAAATTATAAATGGTGATGTTGTGCTAGATGGACAATACGTACACGGTAGGAACCTAATTAGGCTACTTGATTATTTTTTTATAATAGATAAGTATAATAGATGATTCGTGGACATAGAACGAATGAGTGATGATAGATTGACGAAGAAAATCTGCAGAGCTTGAGTGGTAGCAGAAGCTAAGGAAGAACAAGGCTGACTTATGAAGATCAAATAGCCAATGTTAGTTGACGGAAATTTCAAAAGTAATCGCAAAATTAGGCGAAAGTGTGTAAGAAGAATGATGACAATTGAACAGGCGAAAGAAGTATGTAAGGACCGCGATACTTGGCGCTCCGTCCTCTCTGTCTACCCTGTTAGGGTTACAGTGTGAGGATATGTACATATGTTTGTAGGTAAGTATACATTTATAGGATTACGTGCCTTAAAAGGAAAAACAAAGGCATTGTAAGATCGTTTCTTAAAACTGAAACGTTTGGTATAATGATACATATTGTCAACCCACATAATATCTTAATGGACTGACGCATGCATGAGTGTTTTTCCATTTTCTTTTAAGGAACTCTAAAAAACTAACTGCAAGATAAGTCTAGTCATCATTAACAAGACAAACGAATATTAATTGAAATTTATTGTCTTTTTACTACTATTGGCCACTCTCGTTCCGAATAGTTGAAAGAAAAGTGGTTGTAAACCACAGACTTTCCCTATATTAATGTAGATACCCTGTGCGTGGCGTGTGCGTTGTAATGTTACAGTCTAGTAATTAAATATATTCAGACATTTCACACAGCGCCATCTAGTCCCAAAGTAAGCAGCACAGTGCTTGTGTTATGGGTACTAGACAACTGATATACTACTTTTATACTTTTCTTTTGTAAATAAATACATATTATATATAAACACCCAGACTCGGGGCGGCAATGGAACCCGCAACCCCCGTTTACTTTACGACGCGCATAGCCGTTGCGCCACGGAGATCGTCACGTCAATTATCATCTAACTTTTTGTTATTTCGATTCCACTACTGGTATTTAAAAGTTACTTATAGGCTTACTTTTTAATGATTTTTTTAATACCTTTTAAAAGTTACGCGTTCGTGATGTTTCATTGTTTTATTTCAAAATATAAAGCATATGTACTTATAAAAACAGTCAATAATATTGCATGTGAAGTTCATGCATATGATATGTTAATCCGTTTGAATGTTTAAATAATATCAGATATAGAATGTGCACTAGAATGATAAATTAGGTATTAATATGTAAGTACGTATACAAAGAGAACGTCAGATTAATAGATAACATAAACTTGATCGACAATCAGTGCCGGATTAACCACGTAGCAGGAGTAGCAATTGCTACGGGCCCCGCGCAAAAGGTGGCCCCGCCGCGGGGCTTCGGTGTACTTTTAAATGGTACGTACATTTATTTAAAGCAAACCATTGATAAAATACAACATTAACTATTCCTAAAAATATAATATACTTTGTAATAAATACAGACTTTGAAATATCTAAGTACTAAGAAAGTTTTATAATTTTTTTGTGTATTTATCGTCAGTTTTGAATTGTTAGTTTCCTATCAAAATTATTCTAAATTGCCAGGGCAACCTCATTTCTGGCTTTTTGTACTTGTCAGCGCCCAACTGGGCCTATAGTGATCTCTTGTACTATTAAACACCAACAAAATTGTAACGTATAGATGGCAAATAAATGTATTGAGTATTGAATTTTTTTACCACTTTATACTATAAAACCCATAGCAGATCACGGGCCAGCACTCGACAATTACTTCCACGTGTGCCCCCAATTCGACGACATTTTACATTTGAACAAACGTTAAATGAATGTAACACCCAATCAAGTATTTCATTTCTACATAACTCCATATTCAACTGTACATTGAAGGTAATGAAATTAAAAAAATATTGAAACTTCAAACTCGACTTACATGACCTCTCCATGGCGCAACGGCTAAGCAAGTCGGAAAGTAAACGGGGGTTGCGGGTTCGGTTCCGTCCCGGAGTCTGGGTGTTTATGTATAATATGTATTTAATTACAAAAGAAAAGTAGATAGGTAGTATATCAGTTGTCTAGTACCCATAACACAAGCGCTGTGCTGCTTATTTTGGGACTAGATGGCGCTGTGTGAAATGTCTGAGTATATTATTATTATGATCAAACATTATTTAAACTTTCTAAAAAAAATAAAAATAAAGAAAGAAATGCTAAGATGGTTCGGGCACATGGAAAGAATGAGTGATGAAAGACTGACGAAGAAAATCTATAGAGCAAAAGTGAGTGCTAAAAGAAGCCACGAAAGACCAAGGCTGACTTATGAAGATCAAATAGTTAGTGTTAGCCAATGGAAATGTCAAAAGCACTCGCATACCTAGGCGAAAATGTGTGAGGAGAATGATGAGTTTTGAGGAAGCTAAAGAAGTATGTAAGGACCGCGACGCTTGGCGCTCCGTCCTCTCTGAGTACCTTGTTAGGGATACGGTGTGAAGATAAGTGTGTATGTATGTAAAAAAAAAACAAATAAAAATAAAAACACTGAAAAGTATGAAATAACTATCCTTTACTAATCAAAACTCGAGTACAAAAATAACTCTAAAAATACGATACAAATACCTATATAATAAAATTTGACAGACTGAAGTTGATGCCAAGCCTACCAAACAAATAGACACTCTGTTGTTGCACATTGATTTGGTATCGACTACAATAAATAGAACTGTGAAGTTGCCAGCAACATCGATAACACTCGTAACGTCTAGTCATTTTCTATTAAAGGTGTATAGAGCATAATCTCGCAACAAAGTCGCGTCTTGATGAAGAACTTAGTTGTAAGACTTAAATATCTACAGAGAACAAAGTACCTACCTGATCTGTTTAGTCCTTACTTAAGGGCATATTCAATACACATATGTATGAATTTTTATATACTCAATTAAATAAATTAAAAATATTACTTCCACTTGTCAAACTAAGTTCATGAAAGAGTAATCATATTATTAAAGTTAACAAGAGCTACCTAATAACCAACAACGACAATTTTATGACATAACGACAGACAGTTATACAAAAATAAAAATTTAAAAAACCTTTAAAAATAAACTCAACCGATTTCTACCTAACATAGCTAAGAGCAGTCTCGAAAATTGTAGTTTTCAAACAAAATACCGGTCAAGAGCGAGTTGGACTCGCGCATCGGTTACTTTACACACAATATACCCGCACTTATTTGTCATGTAACCCTACTTGAGCATTTACCAAAAATAGTGTTTTCTTTTATTCACTACGGAATCTTTAACGCGAGTCCGACTCACACTTGACCGATTTTTTATTATTTGTTGTTTTGTCTAGAGACTACATTATAATGTAGTCTGTAACTTAGTAGGAGTCTTTCTTCCTTGATGCCATAGCGCGTAGATTAGCGCATTTGCCAATGTCACGTATTAATAAGTAGAATCACAAGTAAATTAGTTTTTTCTTATCATAAAACTCCTCCAGTAAAGTGATAGTAGCCTTTACTGAAGTTTTAAAGGACTTCTTGGAAGAGTGCGAGAATTTCAGCTACACATGTTTATTTAGATCTACTCCATTCTATTCACTTACACGGAACTTTAAAACACAATATACTATCACTGTTGTACTTTAAAAATCCTAAAAATATTAAAAATTGAAAATCTTAATAAAATGACAACCTCACTCCCGTTCCTGTCAAAAAGTCCAACTTAGTAGGATTATAATCCTACTAAGTTTGACGTTTCGCTGCATTATATTGTTGACATATTATATGTGTTACCGTTTCTATTATGAAAGAAAAAGGATTGTATGTGGTAGAACCATGACCACGTTTTGTCTTGCGAAATTTCATGATTATCGGTCAACGGCAAGTACCCTATAATAGGATTTGATGTATAAGTTTGTATCAAAATACTTACGTGATGTAAATGCCAAATGGCCGTATTGTTTGATTGGAATGACTTAGAACCTGGAATTTTTTACACCTCCGAGGCACCGTAGACCGTAGTATTTAATATTAAACTGCACTTGATATATACTTCTACTCTTTACTGAGAATAAGGGTCTTCACAGACGGACAGACGGACAACAAAGTTTCATTATTAGTTCTTTTTTTTTTAATCCTAAAAACCTCATGCATTTCGGTTCTTCCGTTTAAAAGCTGCGATATCATAGACAGACAAACACAACGGCACCAAAATAACACCATTTTTTTCTGCTAAGAGTTAAAAAGTACTCACCTACTTTTTCTATATTGATTACGAATTTGTTTTATATTTAGTAGGTACTTAGACGGCTACCAAACAGAATACTGGACATGGGTATTTATTATTCTAGCGACAATGTTTTGAAAACTGTCGACAATTTTCTACCTTCGTTCTTTGCAACCGTAAAACTATGTACCAAATTAAATTAGTGTCACTCTACCCACTGCGTATCTTGAGTCAAGTTCGTGGATGAATGTTTTAGATACCCGTTGATTCAATTTATTTTGTTCCCTTCATTTGTAATCAAAGAAAAAGGTGTCCCTTGTTTCTTATTGAATTTACTATTTAACGTTAGAACGAGTAGGATAGATAGCTATGCTCGATGTTACACAATACAATTCAACATTTGCAAAAGAATCAGAATACCTTGTATGGTTGTTATGAAACTTATAAGGTGTTTTTAGAAGTCAAACTTACCACCTACTTAATGTATTTATAACAATTTTTTTGCTTAGAAAGAATGAGTGATGAAAGACTGACGAAGAAAACTTACAGAGCGAAAGTGAGAGGTAAAAGAAGCCAAGGAAGAGCAAGGCTGACTTATGAAGATCAAATAGCCAGCGTGTTAGTAGACGGAAATGTCAAAAGCACTCGCATACCTAGGCGAAAATGTGTGAGGAGAATGATGAGATTTGAGGAAGCGAAAGAGGTATGTAAGGACCGCGACGCTTGGCGCTCCGTCCTCTCTGACTACCCCGATGGGGATATAGCGTGAAGATATGTATGTTTGTGTATTTTTTTTTGCAAATTTCACTGTCGTTTTTTTAAATTATAAATAGCTAGGGTAGTATTAGTCATAGATAGGTACATATTTAGGAAGGAGGAAATGCTTGATTGGGGTTTCCATTTACCTCCTATTACTTATCATAAACAGGGGCGCCGATTCTGTTGGTACTCGGTGGCTTCAGCACCCACGAGAGGTAAATAGTGGGTGGGTGCATCAAAACTGATTAGTATCTCTACCCGCCGCGCGACAAGATGTCTACTACTTTCGTAGGTTGCTTGCGATTGCAAAACGTACGCATTCTAGGACGGAAATAAAATTATCTAATACTTTTGTTAAAAAGTAATTGGTAAATGCTAGTCTTACATCACCTTTCCACCCTCCAAAGACGGTGTAGGACTAATATACAAAAAAATATATATAAATATAGATATGCGTTCTTGCGGTTTTTTATTGTTATGCGTATAGCATTTTTCACCTATCTTTCCTACATTTATAAAATACAAGATCTTTCTGTCTTATTATTTGTCTTTTCACTTATAACATGAGTTTAGTAGATGAATTTAGATGCCATTTTCACGATTATGTAGGGTATTTATTCGTCGGTGAACCTCATCAGTTACTGAGATATCAAACGGACGGACATGAGCATGTACGGGATTTTCTAAAAGCCGATGCCCCTGGTCATAAGTATCTACAAATATTTTGAACGTTATCATTTAAATTTATAGAAAAATTTTTAAATGGGATTTGTAGTAAGTATATAAGTGTATTTGAGCATTTGTTGGTGTCACTACTTGTTTTTTCTTTTTAATATAGGACTTTTTCGTTGTTTATGCTAGAAACAGTGATAGGCCAGCTTGTATCTAGGTATATGTGGCCTTGTTTTAAGCTTTAAATGCTAACAGTTCAAATTCTAGAACCTAGCATTGCACTTTGTAAAGTATACTGTTTGCCATCTTATTCTGAAGGAAAATTTGTTTAGCTAAGAATATTTATTTTTATAAAAAAAGAAATTAATAACAACGTTTTTAAAATGGATTAAAAAGTATAAAATAACTAAATAGCTGTGAAAATGTTTGAATTATTTAAAACGAAAAACGTTTGAAACACGCAATAATATCGATTATTTCTTCATTCTCTTCATCAAAAGCGGTCTAGTGGTTTACAGTATATAAATAAGTTACTCTGTGGTAGCTTACGTGAAGATATAACAGACGAGCAATGAAAGTATGAACATAATAATACCCAGTGTTGCCACAACGTCTTTGTTTACTCATCCTACGGTTATTAAATTTTATTTGTCCCACTACGCTTGCTTTCGGAATTAGGTACGTGTAATATTGTTCTTAATGTATTATGTTGTTCTTTACGATAAAGTTGTACAGAAAAGGGCCTTATGTTTAGTACAATACTAAAGCTGCTAAAAATACATATGTATGTACTTATCTACTTGAATAATCTATATATATAAAAGGCGATGTATGTATGTATATTCCTTATGGACTCCGAAACGGCTGGACCGATTTCGATGAAATTTTGAGGGAATCTTCCGATTTGCCTAGCGGGTGATCCTATAAAGTCTAGGTTCCCAAACTTATTTTGTCTACTGAGTCGAGAGCTCATGCAGTCGTTGTCTAAGATGCCTCCAAGCTAAATGAAATTACAAATCACCCCCCAGGCCTCTACACAACGCCTCCATTTTTTTTCTGGGTCTCTTACCGCACCCCTTTAGGCCTGCAGCGCCCACAGGGGGGCGTTATCGCCCACTTTGGGAATGGGTGCTATAAAGTTTGGTAGCGATCGATCAGTAGATTTTTTTTTTGTTTTTTACGCCCAGTGAAACGGGCTGGGTTTGCTAGTATTGTAATACTTAGATATAATAAATAGTACCGAGATCGTTAAAAAGATGGGTAGGTAAATAAAATGTTGCGTTTGATTCAATTAAACAAGACATCGGTTTTTGGTGGAATTTTATGGGGAGCGGTTGAGCGTTTATTTTAATTATTTGAAAATTGTTTCCAGTGGATATTGTGATGTAGAATTGGCGTAGTTTGCGTCTCAAGTGTCTACGCTGTTGTGCAATATGTGGAATTTTAACCTAACCACCGGAAGTTGTTTCTGGGTACAAAGGATTTCGTAACGACTAGGTACAAAAAATATCGTAAAACTCTACGTAAAAAATGACATCGAATAAATTCATCCCCAGGTCAGCGATGCGAGAACTTCTCGAGTCCTGTGAATCGAGCTATTTTCTACACTGCTGTTTATTGATAAGAAGTTCTTTCAATGCTTTATAACGTCTATATGTCAGGATATTACGTCAGTTGTAACCAACGATATCTAAAAGGTATAAAAGCATTACTATGTTCTACTCAACAGTGCTGGACCCAGAATTTTGGTTTGGTAGGGGCTTGAACTCAATGAAGGTAGGGCGTTCCGGGACCCTAAAATTATTCATGGAGGGACTCAGATGTTTTTGGGGGGCTCAAACCCCTAAGCCCCCCCTAAATCCTCCAGTGCTACTCAACTAAGGTTCGGAAACTATATCTATCTCACATGCACTTTGACGTTGGCGTTATTTCACTTAATTTCGTACTTACAATGATTAATTAATAAACATTTGTATAATACATTTATGGTAAGTAATAAAGAAAATTAATACTTAATTTAATATTACATAATTATTAATTACTCAAAATTAAAGTCATGGACAAGTCCATTGTCACACATTGAACAGGATTTGCTAATTCGGAGCGCCGAAACAATAGCACTACCCGGCGAGGTTATTACCTAAACATTTGCAGACAGCGGCAGCCATGCGATCATTGCGCGACTAATGGACTAATAGTAATAAAACATTGGTATCATGTTCGACATTTACGTGTCCATTGAACCATGATCATAAAATGCACTTTTGCATTACAAATTATATTACACAAATTTTCGTTTTGACAGCAAATATAGCAGCACACAGCAACATATCAGCAGCATATATCGCGCGATATTCGGCTGTCGCATGCTGACTGCAAGTTAGGTAATACTCGTGCGGCACGCTAATTACTGCAGTCAGCATGCGACAGCCAAATATAGCGCGATATCTGCTGTCAAAACGAGAATTCGTATAATGTAATTTGTATTGTGGCTCTATATTTACCGCGAAAAGTGCATTTTATAGTCATGGCGCAATAGATACGCAGACGTCGTTTATGATATAATTTTTTTTATTACAATCAGTCACTGGTCGCGCAATGATCGCGTGGCTGTCGCTGTTATTAAATTTTCAGGAAATAACCTGCCGCTGTTACTTACCGCGAAGCACCACGAGTTAGAACCATCGACCTACAACACTGGCAATGTAGAACTAAAAATTTGTCCATCCAAAGAGTAGTCAATTGGTTACAAATCATTTAGTCCACCGATTCCCAAAGTGGGCGATAACGCCCCCCTGTGGGCGCTGCAGGCCTAAAGGGGGGCGGTAAGAGACCCAGAAAAAAAAGGGGCGTTGTGTAAAGGCCTGGGGGGTGATTTGTAATTTCATTTAGCTAGGAGGCATCTTAGACAACGACTGCATGAGCTCTCGACTCAGTAGACAAAATAAGTTTGAGAACCTAGAATTTAGTCGATCACATGCCACTATTGGTTCGGGCTGTCTGATTCGGGAGCTAGATATATGAACACTTCATTAAAAACGTGTTTATTATTAAATTGCTTATCGAAGTTATGTCGTGCAATATTTATGTGCTTTATTTCAAGTAATTAACTTGTGATGTCTTTTATGGTGATGTCTGATGTGTGACAACGTTTTCGTTTGTAATTGCTTGTCTTTTCAAAGGTCAAAGATTAGAGTAGGTAGAACACTTCCGTCACGCTCTACCACCGCATGGTGCCATGCTCATTGTTTTAATTTACTATTCTAGTACAACGTAAAATGCAATGATTGTAACTAATAAAATTATTACCAGCTGTGCAAAGTTTGGAGTCCTCGTCGTAACCGTCGATACAGTCCGGGGCACCGTCGCAGAGGTACTGTATGGAGATGCAGTTGCCATCAACAGGACACTTGAAGGGCTCATAAGGGTGGCAGTACTCTAAAAAATACAAATTATTATCCGTTAAACATGTATCTTTAGACAACTACATTAACTTAAATACTACCCAAGTCTTCTGTACAGACAGATCAGTAAGCACTTGATAACGCTTATGAAGGCGATTGTCTATGGTTTAGTAGGTAATATATTATAATACTTAAATGGCGAACAAGTCAAGACAGTAAGTTAAGAGCCATAAGGCTCTCAGTATGATCACTTCATTTTCAGGAAAACAAAGTTTAGTGTCAGCGGTATTTTCGGCAGGAATTGACGTGGCATAAATATATTTTCTGATGGAAAAAAGTACAAATTTTCATTTAATAACAATTTAAAGTTGTTGCTCGACAGATAGTAGTAACCTTTAGCATTTTACTCTAAACAAGATAAACAAAAAAATGTCAAAACATTACAGGTAGTTGATGCGGAACAAGAAGGTTTTTTATATAACTTTTTAATTATTATATACGTCGAGCTCTTACTTCATAATACCCAGAAATATAAGTTAATTCAAAAAAGTTCCATTCCTAAACGAACTGATTGGGAATTGAACCCGGGACTCCTACTCAAAACGCAAATAAATTACCATCGCGTCAACAGGTCAGTCGGTTAAATTTCAGTCTTCTTTGAAATCAGCCTCAAACTCTCGGTTTCCATTAGCACTCCCTTTCGCTTTAAAAATTCGTTAGTCGTTCTTATAAATTAACGTAATGTGTTTCACGGATTAATTATTAACATACCACATTCGACGTCGCAAAAGAGGTCATATGTACCTATATTACACGTTGTTTAAGGATTAATCTTCAAGGGTCTTGACCCTACAAATTCAGTTTTCAATCTAAAATTGATCCTTTTGCTTATTAAGCTTCATAATTGATTTTCTGGTCTGGAATACACTTTCAGAATGTGTTTGACATATAAATTACATAAAATTAGTAAAAGCCGCCCGCTTCGCATGTTTTAAGCCAGAATAACTTGTATACAAATAAAAAAAAACATGTTAGTTCGAAATGTATTTAATAAGTTATAAGAACGCAAACGTATAGAACTCATAGGCCATAGTATAGATAAGACCCCAATCCAAAAAATATATTGTACCCATAAGCACAGTTTAAGTAGAGTACTATATAATATACACGTAAGTACTTACACACACATGCACATCCACATCCATACATAAACACACACACATATAATAGCAACGTTAAACACACCCAAATTCTTGCACACAAATACAAGTAGCAGTAGAGTTAAGGTAGGTTTACTTTATACTTCATCCATATTAATATTATAAAGAGGTAAACTTTGTTTTTGTTTGTATGTAATGGATAAATTAAAAAATTACTGAACCGATTTCAAAAATGTTTTCACCTATAGAAAGCTACATTGTCGGCAAGAGGTAAACTTTGTTTGTTTGTATGTAATGGATAAATTAAAAAATTACTGAACCGATTTCAAAAATGTTTTCACCTGTAAAAAGCTACATTATCACTGTTTGCACCTCCTCGATTTTTGGACCTCAATAGGATGGCACACTGCCGTGAATATAGCGCATTAGCACCCTCTCGGCGGAACTTCGCATGCCACCGCGCTTCATCGAGATACTGCGCGTGAGACAAGTCAGTCCACGGAAAGCTGTTGCACCAATTGCACTATTTTACAGTTTCGCACTCACATCTTGTAACCGACGCGAGGTCGCTGCTTCTCAGCGATTGGTATATATATATTGCCATACTTACGTCTGACGAACTTTGTTGTGTAAGTGGAGAACTTTTGCTTGTGCTGTGCTTATGCGGGGCCCACCGCCGTTAATACCATAACTTTGGGTGCTGCCAAAGAAGCCTCTTTTGGAGGCTCGTCTGGATCTGGATTATTTATCTGGAGCAGCGCCGTGGATTCACCGGTCCTCCCCGGACTCATCGACTAGAAACCAGGATCCAGACAGCCTCAGGTTAGTGTGTCTCCTTTCTTGGGGTTCAATTGGTCGTGGGGGCGTGTATATAGCTAACGCCCTTTCTCCCTTTAAATAGAACCAGCCTTCGTTTCTATGTTGGCCCAAGAAGGGTCAAACAGGCGTGCCGACCTGGCCCTCTGGCCTATACAATCAGAAAAGGTAAACTTTGTTTGTTTGTATGTAATGGATAAATTCAAAAAGTACTCAACTGATTTCAAAAATTCTTTCACCTGTAGAAAGCTACATTATCGGCAAGTAACATGGGCCGTATTTTATTATCAAAAAAATTTCGACCCGTGCGAAGCCGTGGTATCTAGTTTAAAATACATTAATTAATTTTTTTTTCGTTTTTTCAAAATATCAAATGGAGAGTAAATCAAGAGTAATAAATAGTAAATAGAGTAAATTGAGAGTAAACCAAGGCGAGATTTCCGAGGCGCAGCACTTTAGCCAATCGGTGTTGCACACTTACACACGACCCACACGCATGCGAGCATGCTCTACACTCAAACGCGCATATATCCTCATAGATACGACATGAAAAAAGTACTGTCGGCTAAGGCCGCAGCACCCCTTTATGCGAAGTGTAAGGCGTTCATAGATGTCAGGTCATTAGGGGCACCGTGCCACGAGGAATCTTTCGGCATCAAGAGTTGTTATGAATATGGTATGATTTACATGTTAATTTTTGAGAGTAGCAACTCGCGGCAACGGCAATCTATTTTCCAATGACTTATTCCTTTTCCTTCCTGTCGGCTTTTAATGAGGACGTTCGTTAGTTTCTGTCGAATATAATATTTATTATATAAATATAACAGTAATGTGTTGTTTGATGTTTGCACGTGGTGCGCTCATGCACAAATAATACTTCCTACGATTGTATCGTTATATGTATTTAATGTGTAAATATCATGTAAATATAGATTCGATACATCGTACGCCATTTAATTATGATCAACTTACCCGGCATAGAACACTAGCTATCCACCGCAACCAGGGTCGGTCCGTTCATATAGGCGAACTAGGCGATGGCCTAGGGTATTCGTATTAGGGTGGCGGCAACCGGCGGCATCGAAGTTGAAAAATAATGCAGTACATTTTTTTTATTTACAACTTGAAAATATTCCTAATTTTTTACCCATTTTGCTACCAAAATATTTTTGTTTGGTTTGGCAACACTGCTCGACAACGCCACACGCGCGCGGTGCAAATAATAATTGCCATAATTTAACGTTTTTTTTTAAGTTTTACTCTTTATATATATTGTTATGTTATATACTCTTCATTATGTATCATAATAAACAGGAACCATAATTTTTTGATTGATTAAACATGACACACTCAATCTGTTTATATTATTGTTTTATTTTGCCACGAATTTTCTTAAATGGGCGCCGTTCCAGTGTTTCGCCTAGAGCGCCAGCAATTCTCGGACCGGCACTGACTGCAACCTACACAATCATCCCTTTAATAAAAGTGTAGTCCGCACGAACAAATAAGAGTCGAGGCGTATAGGTACCGTAATTCTTATTTATATCGAAAAAGGACTTAAATGACAAAATAGCCATGTTGAAGCACTAGCGTGGTGGTGCACTTGCGTTTTACGTCGCCTCCAATCCGTATGCTTATTACGTAACTTGCAGTCAGCATGCGACAACCAATATCGCACGATATCTGCTGTCAAAACGAGTTGTATAGTGGCACTAAATCTACCGAGAAAAGTGCATTTTATGGTCATAGAATAATAGATACGTAATCGTCATACATGATACCAATTTTTTATTACAATTAGTCACCGGTCGCGCAGTGATCGCGTGGCTGTCGCTGTCTACAAATTTTTAGGTAATGAACCCACTGTATGCTTGAGCACTGAAAGAACACTAGATGAGAAAGTCCACACGTATGCAAGTACACACATGGATACGTATGCTCCAAAAGACGCGTAGATGCTCACAGCCCGCGCCTCTCCGCTTGATGTTGTCACTTCGCCAATACGCCTTCGTTTAGGAAGCATACCTAATCATTGTGTTCTAGACAAAGGCCGAATCATCGCGACGTCTGTGTCGCGTCGCCTTTACTGTCGATCAGTAAGCGCATTTATATTTGATTTTATAGAAAAAATCAAGATGTTTCTTAAGCACTACCTAGTCTTACTGTTCTTTCATTCTATGTAGTAATATAAAGATATGAATAACATGAGATAGAAGAGCATCGTAGGTGTCGCATAGGCGCTCCAAAGGATCGCATGCACGTGTTAACAATTACAAAGAAGTGCCGCTAACGACACAACGAAAATCGGCATTTTTATGACGCTAACAAAATTTTAAATTTCAATATGAACAAAGCGACCGACAATTACAAAGTCATAGACATTTTCTGACGTCTCTGCACGCAGTAATGTTTGTATAAGAATTCTAGATCAGCGGGTTATTCACAAACGTCAGAACTTTCCGTATCTGACAGGAAACTTTTCGATGATTTTGTCTATACGCGATTCACAATCCGAAATCGTATTATATTTATATTATATATATCATATTGTCTATAGTCGTATTCACAATTTCAACCCGTGTGATTGAATTTATGCTTTCCGACGATCCACCCTTCCGCCACGACAAGTTTCCGGCATTTGTAAATAACCCCCAGAAAAAGTTACTTAAAGAAGATGTTAACAAAAGACTAATAAGGCTTAAAAATGAAGAGTTAAAATGCCATAGACGTGTTTGGATTTTACAGAAGTACGTTATTTAGATACTTCAAAGGAGAATTGATGAAACATACTCATCCATCAGTGCAGAACATTGTAAAGGTTTATATGTAACGATTTAGGGAATGAAGCTGGTATCGACAGTGTAGATTTGTAACTACGTACACGTAATAATTCAATAAACTGTTGAAGCTGTAATACATTTTGTACAAAACCAGTCTAGTAATCTATACATACTTAAAACACTTTTGCAATTATTTAAATAAATAATGTAATGTCAACTCTTTCTAACACATTAATAGTATTATGAACATATCTTACTCTATCAATTACAGTTGAATCTGAATAAAGAACTTTTTATTTATCAACTAAATCTGAGTAATATATTCATTATTTCGATAGAACCTGAAATATTAGATAGTTTGGATAGATAAATACTAGACATGTAAAAAAGCAAGAAAATTCCGATGAACTGAGAACCTCTCCTTGTTTTGGAGTTGGTTAATAATTCTCAACAAATAGAGGATAAAAAGAAGAATTTTATAGCCAATATAACAGTTAATAACAAGCAACTGAGTTTCGTGTACGCTATTTGAGCGGAAAGCACCCTTTGTGCTTTGTTACAATGGTTATTGGTCATTTAGTGTCTATTACACTGCGATTTTACTGCTTTAGGCTTAGTGAATAGCGATCTTTTTGTTACAGGCCTTACAAGACCTGTAACAAAATGATCGCTATTTTGGCTTTTGTCTGTAAAACACAGTGCCCTAAATGTTTTCAGTGCTTTTATGGAAGGTTAATGGTATACTTTCAATAGACATTATAAAAATGATTCAATGTAGAAAAAAAATTGTTTGTGGTTATTGTTATTCTCTTTTTGTTGAATTTATTAGTGTTTGACATAAAAATAAGGCAGCACCCATTGAGATTAAGGTACTCATTATTGCTACACTTTGATACTACAGCCAGCAGTAAACGGACCGACTTAATAAAAATAATAGTACCTACATACTTACTGGGTACGTATTTTAACAAAATTGTAGAACGAGAGTATGTGTTCATTGAATATGTTTATCAAAAACCGTTTAGGAGCAAGATTAATTAAAATTAAAAAAACCTACAAGACAAGCAATTGCAAATGAAAACTTTGTCGCACATCAGACATCGCAAGTTAGTTATCATACTTGAAATAAAACACAAATATTGCACGATATAACTTCAATAAGCAATTTAAAAATAAACGCGTTTTTAATGAAGTGTTCAAATATTTAGCTCACATATCAGACAACCTGTACCCATAGCTGCATGTGATCGACTAAATGACTTGTAACCAATTGACTTCTACATTGCCAGTCCTGTAGGTCGATGATGAGGAGTGATGAAAACAACGTACCTGAATACAAAGAACGATATTTAAAATTTTTGTCTGTCTGTTTTTTTTGGTGGAAAGTAATTACTGCCGCCCACGGACACCCGCAACATCCAAGGAACCACAGGTATGTTGCCGGCCTTTAGCGAAAGAGGGAAAGGAAGGGGAGAGGGGAGATAGGCCACCGGCACTCTCACTCACCGAATGAAACACTACAGCAATAGATGCCGTTATTTCGCGCCGATATTTTGTGAGAGGGTGGTATTTCACCGAGCGAGCCGGCCCAATTCGTGCTTTAATGCAATATGGCTCTACCACACTTAAAACTTGTCTGTTCGAGCAATCTTTCCACAGATTAATTAAATCATTATTCATACTGTTTTTAATCTGTATAAAAACAGGAAATGTATGTGTATGTATAACTATAAACGAATATATACTTGTGTTCTAAGTAATCTCATTAATAGTACTTTAATTAGACTAAAATGCCTTTCGCCATGTTGATGTGAAAACTTTGCTCCATTTCGAGTTGTAATTTTAAGTTCACTGGCACCTCCTGAGTATAATGAAAGCAAGAGAAGGATCTTAGGTAAGTATTTGGTGGATACCGGATGAATTGTGCTATAAAAAATCTCGAAATTAACACGAATAAAATTAAACCTCTTTAATATTAAGGGTTCCTATTAAGTACTTTGAAAGGAAAAACCTTTATAAGATGACTCATGCGTCCGTTTGTCTGTCACAGCGGATTTTATCAGAAATTATGCAGTGTAAGGATAAAAAATTGTTCATACTGATACATTTTGTTAATAAACACATTTTTTAAGCTATGACACCTTAACAACACACGTCTTTAGGTAACACTTTTTAGAACGTTTATAAAGTTATCTTATTAAATAAATCTCGGAGTAAAACGCTGTCTCGGATATGCTTTCTCAGAATAAACGTATCTTAGTAAAGAACTTTGAAAGACTAAAGTATGTATCAGCTTGACGACGAGACGTGTCCAATTTGGACTGCACGAGAGTGGCACGCGGGCGGAAAATAAAATACGAAATTCAGACTGAAAAGTCGAGCGCGCGAAATAAAATTCTAGGTGTAAAGTTTAACGCTATTAGAGAATTCTGTCGTAATGTTATTAACCGAATACGTGAAGTTTTCTGATTCCCTATTTTATACATTCCTGTGCATACCTATTTGTAACAAATTCATGCCAATATTTTGATTCCATCGAAACAAGATGTTTTTTGTTTGTTGCTGAATTTATATTAAATTTTATCCTTACGTTTGTACATCTTTAGGAAGTGACGTCACAAATTAAATTCCACCTATTTATTTGTTAATTACTTTTTAATAATGTTTATTATTTCAATATGTTTTTATTGATCAATTTGTTTATTTTCCATATACAGTCCGCGACTTCGTTCTCGTGGAATTAAAAAAAGTTGCCTATGTTCCCGGGTTTAATTAATCTCCAATATAAATTTCATCAAAACCGGTCAAGCCGTTTAGGAGCAGACGAATTACAAAAACACGTACACCGGAATTATGTTATAAAGATATGGCATCCACGCAATTTCGAATGCATCCATCATGCAGATATGGCTCCCCTACATACCTACGCACTTTTGAGTGATGACAGGCCCGTTGGAGCGGTGGCTGAGCTGTCTTCTAAGTCGAAGTCCCAGGTTAGATCCCCGATCAGGTCCATTTGGAAAATGAACTTTTATAAATTTGGCTTGTAGTCTGCATGTCACTGGGAACTCCCCCAGAATTTGTTGTGTGGGACCCATAATACAGGTTTAGTGATTAGTTTGGGGTCATACAAATTGCGTAACTGTTTGGAGTATTATTATTTATTTTTCATTTATACTTTAACTATAAGCGTCACCCGCCCGCTTCGCTTGGCGTAAATGAAAATTTTGTCCTATAGTAGATTTTTGTTTGAAAAATGGTGAAGGGTCTATGGAATTCAAAAAATAAATAGCCTAAAACCATCTACTAATGTTTCCGCGTCGATAGTCTCATACCGATACGTTCAGTAGTTTTCACGTGATTGAAGGACAAATAGAATCATTTTCACTAATATATATTGTAAATTATAGTTGTATTCTAAGTTTTAAGCTAAATTCCGCCAAAAATTAAAGCCCAATCGACACGTGTTTCGCTTCTCACCGAAGCATTTTCAAAGTTTACGATTAAGAAATAGTTATTTCATAGCTTTTGCAATACGTAATCGGCGAGATTATTACCTAAAAATTTGCAGACAGCGACAGCCACGCGATCACTGCGCGACCGCTGACTAATTGTAATAAAAAATTGGTATCATATACAACGATTGCGTATCTATTATTCTATGACCATAAAATGCACTTATCCCGGTAGATTTAGTGCCACTATATAACTCGTTTTGACAGCTGATATCGTGCGATAACTAATTGTAATAAAAAATTGATATAAATGGCGACCGCGTATTTATTGTGTCATGACTATAAAATGCACTTTTTGCGGTAGATACAGCGCTACTATACAAATCACATTACACAAATTCTCGTTTTGACAGCAGATATCGCGCGATATTGGTTGTCACAAGCTGGCTGCAAGTTACGTAATAAGCGTGCGGGTTTTTGTAATTTTTATTTTTGCTTTTTTAATTTTTGCTCTCTGTGTTTTCGGTAATTTAAATACCAATTAGTTTCGCATTCGAATTTCGAATGCTGTATACTGTCCCCTACGAAGAAAGAAGGAAGGAAAAGATAAACTAAACGTTATTAGGCTCTCAATGCACTATGATCAGACTAACTCTGAATATTTGGTTTAAGTCTTGGGATAATCGAATTTTTAACTGATATAAAATCCAAATAGGTCTCCTAAAATACAAAAAAATGCTATCAGACATTTTGAAATTAATCCTTCATTCATTACATTATATTCAAAGTCTTTATCAGAACGTTCCGCTCTTCTAAAACATACCAGTATGTGGCGTTTATTAAATAATTTCAGAATTGGTAATTGTAACCTTTGGTAAAGAAATAATTCTCTTTCGGAAATAAGCAGATCGACAAGGCGAATTGGCTCTTATCGCGACAATATATAGTTTAATTTGCTGCTATGGGATATTTTTGGCGTGTTCAACTCTCTTTAGGGTTTCGTAGCTAAATGGTAAAACCCCAAATCAGTAAAATTAGCGACATTTTTGCCTATTTTTATTTTATTTTTCCACTTTATCTGAAATTGGTATACAACATCACTCACGCTCTTAGAAGAAAACTATGATATTGATTTTACGATTCACTCCTAGCTATTAATTATTCTTTCTAAAGGAAGACAAAAAGAAAACCGAATGACTAATGATACTTCTTTTATGAAGAATAATTAAAAACTAATGTTTTTATTTATTCTGTATTCTCTCCATTCCTCTGTATTATTTTTAGGTTTAAAAGCATAGTTATTGCAACAACTATTCCCAAAAATTGTGTCTACATACTATGACAACAATACGGCACGCTTGTTACGTAACTTACAGACAGCATGCGACACTCAATATCGCGCGATATCTGCTGTCAAACGAGAATTTGTGTAATGTAATTTGTATAGTGGCGCTAAATCTACCGCGAAAAGTGCATTTTACGGTCATACAATAATAGATACGCAATCGTCATACATGATACTATTTTTTATTACAATTAGTCACCGGTCGCGGAGTGATCGCGTGGCTGTCGCTGTCTGCAAATTTTTAGGTAATGAACCCACTGTATGCTTGAGCACTGAAAGAACACTAGATGAGAAAGTCCACACGTATGCAAGTACACACATGGATACGTATGCTCCAAAAGACGCGTAGATGCTCACAGCCCGCGCCTCTCCGCTTGATGTTGTCACTTCGCCAATACGCCTTGGTTTAGGAAGCATACCTAATCATTGTGTTCTAGACAAAGGTTAGAATTTTTAAATAGTTTTTAAAATTAGAAGAACTACGTGTCGCCGCTGCTATGAGCGACCATCGTTCCAAGCGCGTGATCGAACATGGTCAAGCAGCGCCTATTTGCGTGGTCGCGAAGAGTGTGTTGTACGTGAGTACCTACAAGCCGTAGAGCGAATCATGTCTTGCATAAGCCAATTGCTTTATTTAAACGATATTACCCTTTGAAAATACACGAGCAGTTTTATTCTTATCTGAGTTAACAGTAATGATACCGATGGTCGGGAACAGAGAAAGGCGAAAATCGACTTTCAATTTTCCATTCCGTGCATTAAAGAGTACCTACTTGCTCCCTTACTTCTAAAACTTTAATAATTCGTTACTTAGGCTCCGCATTACCATTTTATTTTAATGTAATTAAACGAAGTCGCAAGGAAAAAACTAATTTAGTATAATGTAGCTACAACATAATGTATTCACGGCTGCAAGGGAAAATGCAATATCTTCAATCTCGGTTATGTTACTAATTAGCTCTGTGACAATAGCACCTGCACTACAATTTATAGAAAACAGCGGAAATACATTGTCGTTTTATTTTAAACTAAATAAAATATTCCAGCGAAGTTCATTACCTACAATATATTATTTTTTCAAGTAAAACTCGCATACCTAGGCGAAAATGTGTGAGAAGAATGATGAGATTTGAGGAAGCGAAAGAAGTATGTAAGGATCGCGACGCTTGGCGCTCCGTCCTCTCTGACTACCTCGTTGGGGATACGGCGAAAAGATATGAGTATGATGAGATGAAAATTTGTCACCGGTTCGGAAAAAATCAATATATGATCGGTAGTTTGGACTGACTGAAAAAGGATATTAGATAATAAAATAAATACTCTAGATATATATAAAAAAGGACGCGCGTAAAAGGTTACTATTCTTTGGCGTGAATAAAAAATTTAAATTACTAAAACAATAATTAAAACTGGTCACTCTTTTTTTCTTTCTTTATGGCATGTCGCACAGTTTAGCGCATTTGCCAATGTCACGTATTAATAAGTAAAATTACACGTAAATTAGTTTATTCTTATCGTATCATAAAACTCCTCCAGTAAAGTGATAGTAGGCTTTACTGAAGTTATAAGGGACTTCTTGAAAGAGCGCGAGAACTTCAGCTAAACATGTTTGTTTAGACCTATTCCATTCTTTTTACTTGTACAGAACTTTAAAACACAATATACTATCACTTTTGTACTTTAAAACTCCCAAAAATGTAAAAAATAGAAAATCTAAACAAAATATCAACCTCACTTCTTCCGTTCCCGCCAAAAAGTCCAAACTGGTTACTTCAAATTGAAAAAGAAAAATTTTTTTTTCTTCCTGACGTGGACTCTCTTTGCTGTTAACTTCATGTTGCGTAGATCAACGCGCGCCATCTTCGTTGCTAACTTCACGGTGCGTTACATCGATGACGAAACTTCCGTTGTCTGCTGAAATTACACTTTGATCTTTTCCACCTAACGCACCAAAAGAAGTTTAACTTCAAATTCAGATTTATAAAATACTAGCTGTACCCGCGACTTCGTCCGCGTGGAAAACTTTTCCGTGACTTCTCCTGGTTACCGAGGTTACCCGAGATACCTATATTGTTAAAGAAGATCTTGAAAAAAGTTACTTTCTATCGCGCAGCATTCGCCATATTGAATTTATGACGACGTCTAATGTACAGAAATCTTTTCCTGTGCATCCCGTTTCGTTTCATACCTATATTATTGAGCTCTCGATAAAGTTACTTCCTATCGCGAAGCACCCGCACTGTTGTATTTGTAATATCACATATACAGAAACCTTTCTCTGCGTATTCCATTTCATTTGATACCCATATTGCTGGTGTTGAACAAAAAAATTATTTCCTATTATGGAACATCCGCCATATTGAATTTATGATGACGTTCCAATTCATTTGATACCCATATTGTTGGAGGTTTTGAAAAAGTTACTTTCTATTGCGGAGCATCCGCCATACTGGATTTTTGATGACTACACATATACAGAAACCTTCTCCTGCGTATTTCATTTCACTTGATACTCATATTGTTGGTGTTCAACAAAAAAATTATTTCGTATTATGGAAAAGAAGGAAACTATGTTTTTTAATAGAAAAGGTTTATTTCTGCACTAAATTTCATCATACGATTATAATGAAATTTGGTGCAGAAATAAACCTTTTCAGCGGTTTAGCATTTCGCATATAAAGTTTCATCCCCTTTTTCATCCCTTTAGGGGTAGATTTTTGATAAAAAAAGAAGTTTTCATAATAGAAAAGGTTTCCAAATTTCATTGTAATTGGTTCAGCGGTTTAACATTTCCCCTATTCAATTTCAACTCCCTTTTCATCCCTATAGGGGTAGATTTTTGATAAAAACAATTTTTACGGCCTGTACGGGAAGATACAAATAGACAGCCGGCACATTTTTCATGTGTATTTGTCACTGTCTAGTCAAGTTATTAACAAACTGTATATTTAACGCGAGTGAAACAGCGAGCTACGCCTAGTAATATCTGATAAATTCTTATACATTTTAACTATTACTTATGTTTCACTTCTCAACGAAGAATCCTCAAATAATTCCAGAAACCGGAAATGGTCAGATACCCAACATCGCAAGAATTATGGAGCACAACCTATGGAGAAAAATATCTTTTATTTTGTTTGAAAACGATTTACGTGTAAACACTGCTGCAGTTACTGCGCGCCGATTGGTCAGCTTAAAATCAAACAAAACCTATGTACACGTGCGTATGAATAGACTGAGATAACGTCATAGAAGTTGTGCCAAGTGAAAGTGAGATGCATCAGATACACGTCATTAAGCACGTCAATTGATTGTCCGTTTAACTTGATCCGTGATAAAATGAATTTAATTTAAAAATTATATATTTACTGTTATTTAAGGGTGAAATAAGACGGTGTCTGTTTTATAATTTAATTTCTTGCTGTTTTTGCCACACTACCGAATAAAACACAGTAAGCCATTATATAAGTGTTTAAATATCTGTCGAAATATAGAAATGTACACATGGTCCTTATGTCTTAATGCGAGCAAGAGTTGATATTTAATAGTGTCAAAAAACTGAGCAGTGGTGAGTAGGATGGTCCGATATTTCGACTCTATAGGTTAAGTGCTCCATGGAAAAAATTCACAGCTAGCGGACCGATTTCCGAAGATTTTATTTTGAAGATTTTATTCTGAAGAATTTATTCTTGATCTTGTTTCAAAAAGTAAAACACATGTAAATCAATAAAATAGCTTCGGGCGGATAATAATAATCACGGAAGAAAAATATTTACAATCCGCTATCTCTTATAGTTTATACTGCGTCATGTTGCTACAAAGAAAAGAACTTTGCTGGGTATGTAGTCAGATAATAGGAACACATTTCCCAGGAGTTACACGAGCAACGATAATGAGAAGACGGGATGGTAGTATTTAGAACATTTGTTTAACATAAGACATCATTACACTTATGTTATAAACATAATGTACCTACTTAAGCATGAGCAAAGTAGGTATTAGAAATATTTTTAATGTTCTGTTTTATAGCTAAAAAAAAGAATATTAATGAAATAACCTTGGTTTCTGCCATTTTCTGCCTTCTTAGTTTAACTCAGGGACTAGTTGAGTTCTTATTTTTGTTAGTTTTAAAGGCTTGAAACGGTAAAGCAATTCCTTCACAAATCGTTAGGATTTTATCATATATGAAAATATAAATATATAATACGATATTTTTAGTTACTTAGTTTTAATATTTATACGAGGCTAGCTGCTTTCGACCACGCATTGCCGTGACCCAGTAGATATTACATAATTATTCGTGGATTATGGTCTTGAGCTCATACAAAAATGCCATAGTAAAAAGCACTTTCGCTTTTTAACGAATTTTCCAATTTCCCGAGCAACTTTCTCATTTTTTCTTTCCCTAAAAACCTTATTTAGACTGTTACAAATTACATAACAGAGACAGTATATTATACGAATATTTAAAAAAAATTAGCCAAATCGGTGTAACCGTTATCAAGTAATACTGTCACCAACGAATAGCATTTATAAAATATATCTAAAACGGGAAATTTAACGCGCTTACCTTTTTATTTTGGCTTGATGTTTCTACCGTGTTGCATCAGTTTGCTTGAGACTACGGCCGATGCAACTCGGTCGAAACATCAAGCCAAAATAAAAAGGTAATATCGTTTGTGGGGACGGAGCTGAGCTAAGCAAAAATGCAACGCAGCGTCCGCACGCCCCGCAGTCGACCCCCGCGGGTTATTACCTAAAAATTTGCAAACAGCGACAGCCACGCGATAACTACGCGACTGGAGACTAATTGTAATAAAAAATTGGTATCATGCAGTATGACGATTGCGTATCTATTATTCTATGAGCATAAAATGCACTTTCCGCGGATGTTTTAGCGCCACTATACAAATTACATTACACAAATTCTCGTTTTGACAGCAGATATCGCGCGATATTGGCTGTCGCATGCTGTCTGCAAGTTACGTAATAAGCGCGCGGGTGTGGTATAGAATATTTTGATACTGTATTAATATTTATTTCTCGGGATTAATAAATCGTTTAAGTAAAATAATGTTTGGACTCAATTACTTTAATAGTGAATATCCCAACAGAGTTAAATTTTCCGTTTTAGATATACATATTTAATAATATATATATTATTATAAGTATAAAGTTTAAATGTTTATAGAATAGCATTAATTGTTTTTTTCACTAAAGTTTTTCATACGTAATCGTTTAAACAAAATTTCTGTAGCTCTCATAAAGTATTCCTCTCTATATACAGCATAAATTCTCTTTTACGTGATTTCCCAACGGAAAACAGAATGGAAATTTCCACAAACGTACAGAAACTACTAGTGTATACACCATCTTCATTTCATTTGTTATAATTATAACTATGGCTTAATATGTACAGAACTTAATATGTAATTAAATAGTCCGGTCCAAATGTACAACGGGTTTTGTGGTTCCCTTCTAGGGTTGCCACCTGTACCTTATAATAAAGTATTGCACCTTATTTCGGACAAAAGTACTTCATACTTTTGTCAGTATGTGAGAGTATTGTGAGAGTAAGCAATACAGTAAACAGTAAGGTTTTATTTTTTGTTTTCTAATAGAAACAAAAGTGTTGAGCGCTTACTGCGTGTAATGGTACTTATCGCATCGCTGTATGATAATTATTGATTGATTTTATTTTTGAACGCCATTTATAACGTCAGTGCCAATTCACATCACTAAAGTGGCAAAAAAATTTTCACAATAGCAATAACTAAATATATACTTGCGGAAAAATAGCAAATCCAATAAACTAATACTTTATTTTTATGCGTTGTACTTTATATTTTTTATTAAAATTTATTTTATTTTATTTATTTAATTTTGCTTAATTAAAAAATGGCAACCCTACTCCCTTCTGGCAAAGAAGATTAAGTACGTTATTTAATAAAACGATAAACTTCTTAAATATGACTTCCATTATTTTTTACTGTTAACTTTAGGTAAGTTAATCCTCGAAAGTTTTTAAATTCTAGATTCATTAATTACAGAGATAAGTGGAGGGGAATGATCGAATTGAGTTCGAATAACCAATCTCTTCATTTCTGCGATTACTTTTAGTCAAATAAATACTCTATTTCATTTAGAATAAAAAAAATGTATAGCTAGTGATTTTTCTTTAATACCAGACTATTTATTACACAAAATTTACACAAACTAAGCCTCGGTTTGTACTATGGATACTACGCAGTGAACGGGGGGAGCTTCCAGTAACGCAGATTTCAAGTCGATTTAGAAAAGTTTGATTTCTAAATCGACCTGACCAGGGATTGAACCCCGGACCCCTCTTTGATTTATATGCGGAAACCTGCTATTTCTTCAGATCTACGCATTATTTCCACATTTTTTTTTCAAAAACTGTTGGTTTCACAAATAAATAAAAATTTTCATCGAGATTGTTAGCTAGCGCTGCATGTAAAGATTAAAAAAAACTTCATGCATAATGACATGTTTTAGAATTACGCTGTTAAGTCAACGATTTTTCTAGTGACTGATACACATTTAACTCTCTATCTCAAAAACCACTTTCATGAAAATTGCAGTTTTCCCTAAGTTGGACTATACCTACAGCCTTACCATAAGTTTACGTGGTCGATACTCGATAGTAGAGTTTACGTAGAGAGTTTACGTAGAGTTTACGTGGTTGCGATTACTATAGTGTTATATAGTGTGTTATATAGTGTTAGTATAGAGTCTATACTAACACTATATAACACTATAGTAATCGCTAGGGGCGCTGCCTAATTATTCATTCAAAGTTTTACGTTGTCGATAGCGAGTTTCGACCTCGTTTACTCTAGGTAGAGGCACTAGTCCAACTAAAAAAGAATTTTTGCAATCCGACTTATAGTTTTTGAGATATGTGCGGACAAACATACAAACATACATACACTTATGAAATTTGACACACATGTTTAGAAGCTGGTATAGACTAACGTATACAAAAACTGTGCAATTCTGACAATACATACATATTAATACATACGGGTCGCTTTGAAAACCACCTTTTTTAAATTGGTAAAAATGAATAAATACCAGATCTCTTGGTATGATGTCCATAGAGTCGATTGAGGTCGAGTGCGAAAACAGTGTGAGGGAAAGCGCAGCACACCGCCGCTAGCGCAGCCACGCACGCTGCCACACGGCAGGACGCCATATCTGAAACAAGGCAACATATTTTAGGACTGTGACGTTATCGAATATACTGAATTATTCTTATTTTTTTTCTTTCTTTATAGCATGACGCACAGATTAGCGCATTTGCCAATGTCACGTATTAAAAGTACAATCACAAGTAATTTAGTTTTTTTTTATCGTAAAACTCCTCCAGTAAAGTGATAGTAAGCTTTACTGAAGTTATAAAGGACTTCTTGGAACAGCGCGAGAACTTCAGCTACACATGTTTATTTAGACCTACTTCATTCTTTTGACTTATACAGAACTTTAAAACACAATATACTATCACTTTTGTACTTTAAAACTCCCAAAAACATAAAAATTAGAAAAATCTAAATAAAATGACAACCTCACTTCTCCCGTTCCCGCCAAAAAGTCCTTTTTATTTTTTGGTGTTGTGAAAACGTTTGTACAGTGACAGCCACACTTTCGTCTTACAAAATACTTGTTGTTTGATAGGTTATAAAAATGTACGTGTATGTAAGTACGTTACATTTTGTTAGTTTCACATTTATTTTTAATCACATAAATTACCCACGTGTGATAGTTTGTAATATTTTAGTAACAAAAATGAGGGTAGAATGGACTTCCTGCGTGCGGCGGGGCTGCATAAGAGTCTGATTTCAGTCTTGTAAGAGTCCAGTTGTTGAGAAGCCGCTGAATAGTCAAGTACATAATAGTTGTGATGAAGATTTGTGTTTATAGTGATCAGTACTTTTGTTACATTTCATATTTAACAATTTGTTCAGGAAATTTTCTAATAACAAGTCGGTTAACATAGACGTTGTAAAAAGACACGACTTCATTTCAAAAGTAAAACGACCATAAGTTGCCTACTTGTAAATGCTACATTATATTACATATAATAAGCCAATTGTGTACCGCTTTGCTAGAAAACAGTGTACAGAATAATGATTTTAATAGTTGCGGCGCTATCGTTGGCGACATTGGCTCTGTGGTAACGCCGAAATTGCCATATTAGACACACGGCATTGTGTTCAGCCAAGTTCGAAAAAAAACGCGAGCGACTCCATAACTCGTTTACCAGTTAAGCTAGTAAAGCCAATTTATTGCCACTAAACGCATTTCTAGCTTTAGTTTAGCAGGCTTTTAAAGCATTGTGACATAATATCATGAAAGCTTTTGGGTATCTAAGAAACAGTGGCAACAGATTGTGCGTAAGGTGACGCGACGTACACGCGAGGTGTATTGTCAGAAACATAATACAATAAAACCCTTATATTACTACTATTGCCGTATCTATAGCAATATTGCCAACACTACAAGCGTCTTGAGTAAATTATTACCTTTCTAGTGTACTATCAATATAAACTAGAACCTTTATTTGTCTAGGGCAGGTACTTTAACCTAGACTTCACCGAGCCTATGAGTAATGTCCCTGATGGCCTCAATTCGGTTTGAATTAGGGATCCCCCTGAGCTTCATAACGGAGAAAATGGACTTCGCTTAAATAAAATGTTCGTTGACGTCTTCACTTCGTCTTCATCATAATGAAACATAACCGTTACTTCCAATTGGAAATTGGTTATATAAAATTGAAAGTATAGAAATAAAACATAATTGCCGGTGATCTACTTTTACACTTTCTGTGGCAGTTAATATATGCTGACACATTTTCGTAAGCTTTATTTCACGACTGATAATATTCCGCAAAACCAATGTCCGCCTAGTTACAATCAGATTAAAATATTATCGCGTAGATAGCTAAGTTTAAATAATTTTTACAACTAGTAATAGGCCATGAGACGTTAGCGAGCAGTGCTAGGGCGCTGACACGCTGAATCAGTACCAATATAGTTATTTTATCTACCAAATTCCACAGTATTATTTTACGACCATCTTGAGGTCCCAGAAAAAATACTTTCACCACCTATGGCTTGCCATAGTCTGGTAAAAATAGGTTAATTTTTCAGGTTGATAGCCCATCACCTGTATACAAATTTCGAATAATAAACCCCGCTCATTGGCTGATTTTACGACCTGCGCTGGTAGACATGCAGTTGGCTTACTATATTTTTACGACCTACGCTCTTGACATGCAACTGGCACTTCTATATTTCTATGACCTGCGCTAATATGTAGTTGACTTAATACATTTTTCAAATATGACTTTTGCTTGTAGACGTGCAACTGGCACATCTATATTTTTATGACCTGCGCTGATAAACATGCAGCTGCTATTTCTATACTCGTATGACTTGCACTTTTAGACATGCAGCTGGCATATTACATTTTCCTGAATATCGCTAGTAAACATGCAGCTGGCACACTATATTTTTACGAGTTGCGCTGGTTGACATGCAACTGGCATTTCTATATTTCTATGACCTGCGCTGGAAGACATGCAGCTGGCGCGCTATACTTTTATGACTTCATTGGTAGATGTGCCAGATATTACTCTGACACAGCACTTCGTAAACTCGTGCATAACCGTAACCTACTAACAAAATATCTGCATCGCTGCAAAGGAAATTGTCACGTACATATTCGTTATAAATAGCTGTAAGAATTAGTATAAGACATGAGATATTACCGACAGCTCTATGGCGTAGCCACACCGCACAGTACCAATATAATATCTACCACATAGTCCGCAGTATTATTTTACCAAATTGAAGCACGAGAAGAAATATTGCAATAGTAGACATGCAGCTAGCACATTCCGTAGTGTCTATAGTTTAATGACTTGTGCAGTCAGACATGCAGGTGGCACATTCCTGCGTTGGCAGACATGCAGCTGACAAATTTACTTTTTTTTCTCTCAAACCAACATAAAAGAGAACTTGCTAATAATACCAAAAATATTTTTTTCAATATTTCAACGATCATATTTTTGGACAGAATTGAACGCCTGTTACAGTTTATATACATATCCATAGATAAAATATAGGAAAGATACCAACTATATTATAAAAGAAACTTTTTCTTAATGGACACATTCGATATTTTTTTTGCGTAATATTAAATTTCAGATATCCTTCAAGTCACTATTTGCTCTATAAATTCTTGAAGCTCTCTCCAAATTCTAAGTGCAAAGTTCATTCCACAATGAACTCTGTGACGGCGCTAGCTTTTAGTTGTCACAGTATAAAAGCAAACAGTACCCTCATCTTATATAGTCGCAAATTGACACACAACTGACGAGTGTTAAACTAACACTGAGAGTGGTTGAATGAAAAACTGTGTCAATATCATATACATAAAACTAGCGTTAGGTATATTAACTTTCAACATATCTTCTCGCTGTATCCCTAACGGGGTAGTCAGAGGACGGAGCGCCAAGCGTCGCGGTCCTTACATACCTTTCGCTTCCTCAAATCTCATCATTCTCCTCACACGTTTTCGCCTAGGTAGGCGAGTGCTTTTGACATTTCCGCCTCAACTTTATGGTCGATATAATCGTAACGAGACGTACACGTAGAAAATATGGTCACGTGTCTGTCAGTATTTTGGTTGCATATAAAATATAAACTTCGCGCTCTTACTCCGTCATTCGTATTCAATTTCAACTTTTAAATAGTGGCTTCTAATTTGCTCTCTTATTTTAAATGAAAAGTAACCAAAATGAGTCAATCCCCTGTAAATAGAACACGCATTTATTTCAAATAAACCTATCCCCGAATCAACCATTGCGCTAGAAAAGAGCACATTACGAAATAATTTTCTTACTCGCAAGGCTGTTCATAAATTTGAAGAACATAAAATAATAGTTGTTCGATAGTTAAGCATTTAATTTGGTTAAATTTTCCTTACTGTCGATTTGTATAGTGCCGTTAACTTTACCACGAAAAATGCATTTTATGGTAACGGCGCAATAGACACGCAACGTCGTGCATGATACACGTTACAATTAGTTACCGGTCGCGCAGTGATCGCCTGGCTGTCGCCGTCTGCAAATTTTAAGTAATAACACCGCGGATCCTTTTTTAAGAATATTGCGCGCACGGAGGAGTGTGAGATTTGGCCGATTTGGCATAGTTTTACGTGAATAGTGCCAATGTCAAAGAGACTGTAAATGTCAAACTTATAATAATTTATGATCACATGTATGTAACCTTGTTAAACAATCATACAGAGTAGATTGTCGCTAAAGAGTTGATATTATAAGTTTATATTTAAATTTACGGTTGAATTTCAACCACCTGGCGACCTCTAATATTATTTACCATATTTACTAGGCCCACCACTTCGTTTGCGCGGAATTAAAAACGAGTTCATGGTTTTTCCTTGGGTTCCAGCTATCTCCATACCAAATTTAATTACATCGGTTCAGTGGTTTTATCGTAACAATAGACAAACAGACGGAGGCAATCGCACTTATACAATGCCTCTGCATAAATTACTTAAGCTGTGGCTTACATAGAATAAATAACTACCCTCCGTTCTTCTCAAATGCTAAACTAATTAAAACTTGTGGTCTAGTGCTGCCATTATCAAGCTCGTGAGCTGGTTTTACTAACATTTTCTTAGATTTAAATAAATTGTTTTTTACTTTCCAACTAGATAGTTTCATATAAAAACTTTAACAAAGTGTTCCAACTTAGATTAGTTGGAGCACTTTTATAAAGCTGGATTAAACAGAAAAGTTTATATTATTTATTTAGACTATAAAAAATTAGTCAAGAGTGAGTTTGATTCATGCACTGAAAGTTCTATGAGCATGTATTAAATGATAAGCTAAATTAAATTTCTGAAAGTCTATGATATCTAGAATATCATTATGTTTCCTGTGAACTATAAGTAAATTACAACTATACATTTGACGACCTCGATGGCACAATGGTTTAGGCGCTGTGTCTAAGCGTGAAAGGTTCTGGGTTCGATTCTCGGTCGGGTCAATTTAGGAAACGAGCTTTTCTAGATTTTCTCGGGTGTGGGTGTATTGAGTAGCGCCGCTCGTGGTTGTCGTCTGGTTCTCATAGAACAGGATACACACACTAGTTTGAGGTCAGATGAACGGTGTCTATTGTCTGAAGCATTTACTGTTATATTTTTATATAAAAATAAATGAACAGATCTGCTAGAGGTCATTTTAGTAAGTAGTAATACCCTTGCTTATATTTTCTGTACGCATTTTTCAATTTTATTCATTCAACTTCATTTCTCCGTGATTACAGATTGTAGATATACCTAGATAGATTATTAGATTCAAAAGAAAAAAACACAGAAAACCAAAAATCAAAAATTATTTTAAAGTTGTAGGTCCTACAAAGGTCCTAGAGTTTCAGAGGAAGTGAAGGAACGGTCAAGTTCAAGGAATGGTCGAGTTCAAGTTTCCCCAAGTTCCCAAGTTTCCCCTTAAGGCGACGCATTGGAAATTTTGACGGCAAGGATCTCAATTCTTTTAAGTGACTACAAAATGTATGAGAGTGATATTTGGTAACCTGATTTTTAATTTCATTGACTTTATTTCGATAGTTGCGATATACGATTGGTTAACCTTTTGTAACACAAAAAAAATGTCAAAGAAAACTCTTTTAAAACAGAGATTTACATTATTCAGAGTTACGGGACTGATTTATGTTTCTATAATTTCTGTATAGTTTAATATAAACATATTCTTTAAAATTACTGTTGGATTTTTTAAAATTAGTTATGGTTTTTAAAATAAACGAAAATAATGGCTTTTTCGTATTTTTCGTAAGCTAGCGCGCGCATGTTTGCATAGAGCAAAAAGTCTATTTTGGATTAAATTATTGTTTATCAATGCGTCGCCTTAATACTAACACTCCTTGTGTAGAATATGGGGGTTAATAAAATTAACCTATCGTGAGTGATCTTATAAGGACTCAGTTTTTCTTTGTAAGGTTGGGAACCCTACCAATAAAAAAAAAGGAACGTACCTAGTTAAACCAATGTAGCAAATTGAAATAATTCTCCCTGTAGCCCGGGAAATAATAAAGCTACAATATAATCCGCCTTTCGTATGACGAAGGAGTTAAAGGGGGAAGATTATAGCTGATCAGACTTTATATTATGCTATAGGTGTTATACGTATGCGTATTTATATTAAATGTAGACATTCATATAGACATCTGTTTCACACCGCCTACTATATCCTACTTTTTAACCGACTTCAAAAAAAGAAGGAGGTTCTCAATTCGTCTCTATGTTGTTTTTTTTTTGTATGTTTGTTACCTCATAACTCCGTCATTTATGAACCGATTTCGAAAGTTCTTTTTTCGTTTGGTAGGTAATACTTCAGAGGTGGTCCCATTTAAATTTCACCGATATTGGAGCACATTGATTTGGCACCAACTGCAATAACTGTCAAATTTAATTACATGGGTATGTGTATCGTATTTGTAAAGTTATTTTAATTGTACTTGAGTTTTAATTAGTAAAGGATAGTTATTTTATACTTGTCAGTGTTATTTTTGATGGCAGTTTAATTTTTTTTAATAAAAAATTTTTCATTCTTGTAGAGAGGGGCTAGTTTGCAAATGATTGACTCAGTTGTCATGCTTATTAGTTATCAGTAAAATAAACATTTCTACAAATTTTGTCCATTTGTGTTTCTGCTTCAATAAAACCCATCAAGAATTGAAAGAATATTAAAGGTCATGTCAGTAGCAAAAATTTGTATTTTACATAACCCTTAAAAATAAAGATTAGAAGATTATTATTGTTCGCACATCGCAAACAATCATATTCTTCTGTTATTATTCTGTCCTACATTTCGAATGAATTGTGTCACTTACAAATTAGAGTTGTATTAGAATGAACTGATTTATGATATTATTTTGATCTAGGAACATAGGCACCTTTATGTGACATACAAATGAAAAACAAAACGTTGACAAATAACCTAAGTTTTTTCTTTGATGTACTGTATTGGATAATATTTAGTGTTATTTGTAAATATTTCATAGTTTCGTGTAATACCTCGGACCAGCGACCGGTGAAAATTTAGCAAAATTTTGGTTAATTTCTTGTTTGTTCACGTCAAGGTCAAAAATTAGAAAAATAGGATATACATTCTTTTACCCAAAGGTCGTTTGTAGAGATCGCTTCAGATTTCAGAAATAAAGCCGCTAAAATTATGCTGTCTTCATTAATTTTATCTATTTTGAATTCTGAATGAAGAATATTGTACTGCATTGCATTGCAATGTGTGTGCAATCCAAACGTTTTTTATAATATACACGATCATGTGATGACGCAGCCACTCAGTTTTAATCATCGTTTAGATTTGTTAAAAGCAATAATATATAATTCATCATTTTAAAATTTATAATTAAAAAACGTTGGCGAACTTTTTAAATAAATATGTTCTCATGTACATGATTCAAGAAAAACGAAATTCGAAAAAAAGCAAACATCATTTTTTTCTGTCTAATCCCATTAGCTCTATGGCGTGTTAACGCCATAGAGCTGTCGTTTATATCTTATACTTATTTCTAATTCCTACGACTAGGTATTTATATTGGAGATGTACGTGACAAGTTCCCTTGTAGCGATGCGGATATTTATTTAATTTGTAGATCAAGCACAAGGTCACGATTTGCTGTGTCAGAGTAATATCTGGCACACAATGCATATATTTAATAGCACATGCGTTATTCAGCTAAAGCGATCTCAGTTTACTGAGGGTGAGTGATGATAAAATATATCACTGTTAGTGTTCGTTCCATAATTAAAATTAAAAAATCTGCTAACCGTGTTTCAGACCTGTTAATTTCGGGCAAAGTATACCTACATTAAAAAGAGTCCCCCCTTACGATAGACGACAAACACTGTGGTCTTATTCTTTGGCCCAGGCTACAGAGCTGTGCTTTGTGCGCAGCATTACCTCTGAATAAGCTGTCCACCTGACGAGCTTTCGAAGCTCCGAACAGTCCCTTACCAGAAACCAGTTGATGGGCTTCGTAGTCCTGAGGTTCCAAAGTTATGTCTATGAAGCACGTAAATATGAAACTCTCGGAGACAGTCGCATACTTACTTCGCTTCAATCAAGTTCTCGGCAGTGGTGGCCCCAGCGCTCGCTGAGTTAGAAGTCGCCATGATATGGGAAACAGCATACACACCAGCGCATTTCAAAGTTATCGTGAAATAAACGTCAAACGATCCGCGAGGTTATTACCTAAAAAGCAGACAGCGACAGTCACGCGATCATTGCGTGAGCGGTGATTAATTGTAATAAAAAATTGGTATCATGTATGAGGATTGCGTGTTTATTACGCCATGTCCGTAAAATGCACTTCTCGTGGTAGATTTAGTGCCACTATCCAATTAAATTCTATAAATTCTCGTTTTGACAGCAGATATCGTGGTTTCCTATAGTCACCGCTGCGCGTAATACTGCCAAGCTGTGACTGCAAGAACACTAGCGACAAGAGCCCGCCGGATGAGTGGGGAGGGTAGTTAAGGGTTAATCTCAGGGCATAAATAGAAAGTTAATTTATAAAAGTTCGTTTCTTAAAGTGAAATGATTAAGGCTAGGATTCAAAACGGTATCGTTAATACATACGAGTACATACATATCCTCACGCTGTATCAATAACGGGGTAGTCAAAGGAGACGGAGCGCCAGGCGTCGCGGTCCTTACATCTTTTCGCTTTCAATCTCATCATTTTCCTCACACATTTTCGCGTAGGTATACGAGTGCTTTTGAAATTCCAGTGAGCTAACGCTCTGGCTATTTGATGTTCGTAATTCAGACTTTTTTGGCTCCTGCTACCACTCACTTTTGCTCTGTATATTTTCTTCATCAGTCTTTCATCACTCATGTTTTCTATGCGCCCGAACCATCTAAGCAATCCTTTCTTCATTTTTACAATAACACTGTCGTGAAACCCTGTCATATTGTTACCGTATATCATTATACCGATAATGGGCGCATTAAATTAATCTAAATTTTCAATTACGCTGCCTTCAGTTAAATTGAAAATTTCTCAGTATTTCTAGTTTAAAATCTCTTCAAAATTTGTTTAGTTTGACCCATTTAATCCAATTTAAGTTTTGAATTCGCCAGGTGTGCTTCCCTACCAAAGTTGAGGTTTGACCCAGATATGGCTTACATGCTAAGCACGAGTATTCTCGTTATATTTACTATTATTAAAAGAATATGACGTGTATAGAATAATAATTTGAAATGTGTTTTGTGCGTAATCATAAATGCAAATCTCATTTTCAGATTCGGGCTAGATTGGATTGGCACCAGATTACGCGTTAGGAAATATAAATGAGCAAAAGAATTAATAATTCGATCTACAATTTATATAATAATGTATTTAAAATTAATAGTTTCTTCTCACTATTTCCGATCAAATTATATACAATGAAAAATTAATATTTCAACAAAAAATTATTTTTAATAGTTTTCACAAAAATTTTGGTCACATCGACAGCAGAAATTATATTTGAAATAGATATATGTACTGTATTATAATAGGAGAAGCTAGTCATTAAAAAAGTCATTGCATTTTTCCACGTTGATGTATATTTTAGATACTTATATATTTTAATAGAATTTCATTATTGCGTATTACATATTTTGCTATTATTATCATTTTTAATGTTCTACCAATTTAAGAGTTGCTTTTCGATGCATTCTTTACACATTTTTTGTTCATTTTCTCATTTCGAAAAATCGAATAAAATCTTTAGGGATACTTTTTTTTTTTTAATATCAGCGGGGGCAAACGAGCAAGTGAGTCATCTGATGGAAAGTGATCAACACCGCCCATGGACACCCTCAACGTCCAAGGAATCACGGGCCTACAAGCCTACAAAACTAATAGACTTTCTGTTGTTGCACATTGATTTGGCACCGACTTCAATAACTGTCAAATTTAATTATATAGGTATGTGTATCGTACTTATAAAGTTATTTTAATTGTACTCGAGTTTTGATTAGTAAAGGATAGTTATTTTATACTTTTCAGTGTTAATTTTAAAGGCGGTTAAATTTTTTTAATAAAAAATTTTTATTTCTCCCTTTTGAATGGTCTTGACTTAAATAAATATCTAGGGTAGGTCTGCAATAAACTTCATTCTAATTCCGGAGCGCAACGATATACAATCGTCGAATCGTCAATATAAAGGTTATAACCAGGTCGTGTTATCTAATGTATCTTCGAAGTCCAAGCTCCAATATCGGTGAAATTTAAATGGAACCACCTCTGAAGTATTTATTACCTGCCAAACGAAAAAATAATTTCCGAAATCGGTTCATAAATGACGGAGTTATGAGGTAACAAACATACAAAACAAAAATAAAACAACATACAGACGAATTGAAAACCTCCTTCTTTTTTGAAGTCGGTTAAAAAAGAGTAAAAACTTGTTGAAAAGAATGTGTTTCCAACCAACGCGACGTGACGTCAAATCAATCCAACCGATTCGATTCTACGATTAATTATTACGTCGAATCGATACCAACGCGTGGATTTGCGATGAACATAGAGCGTTAGTTACAGAAATATAATCTGGTTTCGAGTTCAGAATACATTTCTATAATAAAATTAAGTCGTCGAACGCGGATAAATAAGTATCCAATCGCTTCTCCGAATATCAACCGAGCTGTGTCGCACGAAATTTAAGTCGTAACTGGCAAAGACTTCATCAGCAGTAGCTGTCAAATTCAATAGAAATTCAGTTTTCTTAGGTACTAAGCAGTCAACTTTGTCTGCTTTATTTTTGTATGATTTGGCCTACCTAATTGCGAATAGTACCTACTTGCGCAGTATGTTTATATATTAGTGTCATTTGTTATTAACCATCTTCATCAATACAAGCTTGTCGTAAAGATATATCGTTTGTCTAACAAAGTGTCTAACGTAATAGGATTATAACGTTCCATCTATTTACACGATAGGATACTTCCATTCAATTTTTCAGAGACAGTAATTATTCAATGTCTTTTCGAAAAACAGTTAAAACAAAATAAAACTAAGTAACGCGTTATACGTTTTTAAAACTGTTATTCAAAAAAGGTTTTACTGATAACCTAAGGACAATAAGAAAAAACCCATAAAATGTCTGATGTTCACGCTTGTGTTTGGGCAACTGCCTACAGATGTTCCAAATATCAGCTGTTCCAAGATGTGATAGAGAGAGATACACCAAGGCGTTTCGATAAATATGCCGTTTTCTAACTCTGAAACGGAACACTAAAACACATTCTGTTTTGGAAGAAAAAAAAGGTTTTCTTAGAAAATTAGCCCCTTTTACCTAACGAAGCCGAAGTGAGTCTATTTCTGGCAGAATGCGTGCTCAAACGACGTCTGTTATTTCGGGTGCTGTAAATTCGTTGTGAAAAGGTCAAAGAATTTACTTACACTCACTAATTTCATACTTACCTGTCTATTATTAACACGAGGTTAGATGTGGGAAATTAGCCTGAAACTTTGCAGGTAGGTCAGGTTAGGGTAGGTCGTGGGGGCCGCGGCCTATTGCCGTAGGGGCTCTGACCGTCCTACCACGCGACCCCTAGGAAAATAATAGAGCGTGTCTGAGCTGTCGGGGCGCTGCGACGGTGCCTAGAGGCTCTGTAATTGCCGCCTATGACCCAGAGCTCGAAACTATAAGGGGGTTTCTGGTGTTAGCGTCACCCCTCAACTAACTACTATTTTCCTAATTCGCAAAGTCTTAAATAGCAACACTACCTAATTAACCTACTAATATATCGCTACATTAACATAGCAACACCGGTTCACGGCCGTTGGTCAATTCCCACATTGGTGGGAATTGCAGATTAACGTAATAGAAAACCCCACACGGCGAGACATTCTACTAAAGTATGCGAAAAGTGTTAACAAAGTATTACTATATAAGACAAAGTATTAATGAAGCGCTGTAAGATGGCCAAGGTAAATGTGATTATTCTGTAATAACTAATTACTCTTAAAACTAGGGTGTTATCATTTAGATGCTATATCGTGTGATGTTTGAAGTAAATAATAAATCATTTAAAGGTAAATAAGGCTTTCCTTTCACTGGTTATCGTTTTGACTAGCCGGCATACGCATTTACCTTATTGTTCTATTCATGTTAAATATACTATATGTATACGATCTCGCCAATTAAGGCGACGCATTGATAAACAATAATTTAGTCCAAAATAGCCTATGCTCCATGCAAACGTGTGTGCTAGCTTACGAAAAATACGAAAAAGCAGTTATTTTCGTTTATTTTAAAAACTATAATTAATTTTAAAAAATCCAACTGAAAGAATATGTTTAGATTAAACTATACAGAAAATTGAGATACATAAATTGGTCCCGTTACTTCGAAAAATGTAAATCTCTGTTTTAAAAGAGGTTTCCTTGATTTTTTTTATCAAAAGTTAACCAATCATGTACCGCAACTGGCAAAATAAAGTCAATGAAATGAAAAATGAGATTACCAAATATTTTTTCAAACGTTTTGTAGTCACTTAGAAAAATGTAGACCCCTGCCGTCAAAAATTACAATGCCTCGCCTTAACTCACAGGAGTTGTAATGTAACGTGGATTTTACTAATAAACGATATTTGACAAGTCGGTTGTACACATTCTATGAAAGCTGTTTAAATACAATAACTTACACTACTATTACTTAGACCGTGACCCTTGTTTAACAAGTTTCAAGTTAATACAAATGGACTATTTTCAATATTGCGACATTTTTGAGGAAAAAGATCGACATGACGGTTCTACTAGAAAACAGGAAATGTTACAAAAATCGTTACGTTCTTTTGCTTTGTAAGAGGTAGTAGTTTCGATTGAAATTTAGAAGTATGGAAAATTTATAACTTATGGTATAGCTATACAGTTGTTTAACAACCGTTATAGAATTTTTTATTAGTATGGCCGATAATCGGAAAAATGTAGGTAATATAACAATTATCTTAGCCCTAAAAATGTCATGTGATACCCAATAACGTCAATAATCTATAAATTTTACGACAAAATCGTAAACACACTTCATGTCGCCCGTAAACTTAAATAAATTGTACAATGAAATATTATAGGTAAAGCATAATAAAAAATATTTTCATCGCAATATTTGTTGCGACATAAACAAATCCATTTCAGACGTGCTTTAAAAAGTTATTAGGGTTGTCAATTTTTAAAACTACGTAGCCAAAATAACGAATTTATTATGTTTGACTATCCGTATGTCACATTTGATTTATTCTGTCATCTACTGAACCGCTTAGCACAGCGGCGTAGTTTGGTCATTCAATACTCGAAATAAATAACATAATAAATGGTGTTTATTATTTTAACTTTCTTACTTCGGAGATATTCGTTGTTGACATATTTGTTAAAATATTTTTCATAGATATTATTTTTTACTTTCAATTGGTTCCGGATTCATATCAAAATTTGGATATTTGACAGTATGAATAAGAAATAAAGTACTTAGCACGAAATAGCGAGATGTATATAAAATGACTGAATGAAAAGAAAAAAAGCAGTCTTTTTTCAATTTTAAGTAATTGCCAGCGATAGAGAAAAACTGTGACGTCACAGTTCATTATCGCGAACATTAAACAGAAAACAATTTGACTAGTCAACTATCCAATTCTCATAATGTTATTACTGTTCTGGGCTCAGAGATACAGATTATATCTGGTCATATATAATAGTGTACTGAATGTATTCTTAATCGTACGTAGATTCAATACTGCTTCGAATAAGGGATGTTCTGGACACATTTTCTTTATTTTTAATTTTAGGGCTACTATATAAAATTAAATTCTTACTATGAATGAAATGTCTATTAGATCTTATTTAATGTGTATTCGACAAACTCTGAGAGGTTTTTAGTGTTCTATATTTTAAAAGGAATAACAGGACTTTTCTATTTTAAGAAAATAAATGAATATGAGATTCGCTATTGTAATAAATTACGTAGCATACTTCAGAATATTTATATTGTATAGACTCAGGTGTTACTTTGCGGAAATCCATTTCATGTGATGAATTTCTAAAATCTTTAGCTATCTCCCGCTCAAACTCAAAAACCATCGACCGCCACGTGTTTCGCCTCTCAACGAAGCATCCTCAGGATATTCCAGATATCAGATTCGGTCAGCTAACCAGCAGCGACTCAACAAATGTATCATCATTTATTATTTCACGTAAATCATTTGTTGATTCAGAGCTGGTTAGCTGATCGAGTCTTGATCTCTGGAATATCCTGAGGATGCTTCGTTGGGAGGCGCAACACGTGTCGATTGGTGGTTTTTGGAGTTCAAGTGGAATATAACTAAAGAATTTAGGAATTCATCACACAATAATTTTCATATTTGACATAGAGTGTTGGGTGTCAGAATTAAGCTGGAGGGTTTGGAATTGTATAGTCGTATCCGAGTTATAGATAGAAATGGTCGTTATGGTATATTCTGCTCGTTGTGTACAAAATCCTCGTTTTTTGAAATATTTTTTGATAAATAATTTTGTATAGCGTTTTTTAGAAATGAATGAAAATCTTGAAATTTTGCACAGGGGCCCGTAAAAAGTGTACATTAGCTAGTGAACGGGATGTCATTTTGTGTAGGGGATATGATTTGTATGAAATCATTTTTGAAGATAAATTATAAATTTTATTTGGCTTTTTGGTTGTAATTTAGGAATATTTAGATATTCATCGTTGAAGGTAGAAAAATGAGGGTAAAACTTTGTATGGAGATTACATTATTTTAGTAGTTGTTGCCATGAAAATAAGTACTTCGTCTTTTGGTTCGAAATTTCAGTATTTTTAGAAAATCACCACTAAGAGGGTAAAGTACAGGTTGAAAGTTTGCCTTTTTTTTACATTTTCAATTTGTAGTTCATTTCGAGGCTCAGCAGGCGAAGTCACGACTCGAAACCTAGTGCAAAATAATAATAATAGAACGTCAAACCAAAAGGGCCGTCGTATACAGTAAGTTGTGTCATTAATACAACTTTTAATATGTACCGCGAACTTTTGAAGACAAAGACTGCGGCTTAACAAAGGTCCAATAAAGTTATGTTGCTGGCAGCCGGGCTCAGCCAACTTATCGCGACGCCCATGGGAGAATACAGGGTTGCCAATTGCTATTCATTTTAATGATTATGGAATAGTTTTGTTTCTTAAGACGACGCATTGATAAACAATAGTTTAATCTAAAATAGACCTTCTATTCTATGCAAACGTGCGCGCGCAGGCTTTCGAAATATACGAAAATACAGTTATTTTCGTTTATTTTAAAAACTATAATTAATTTTTAAAAATCGAACTGACATTTTGAGGAACATGTTTAAAGTAAACTATACAAAAAATTTAAAAATATAAATCGGTCCCGTTGCTCCGAAAGATGTAAATCTCTGTTCTAAAAGAGGTTTCTTTGTTTTTTTTTTGAGTGACAAAAGTTAATCAACTGTGTATCGCAACTGTCAAAATGAAGTCAATGAAATGAAAAATCAGGATACCAAATATCACTGTCATACGGTTTGTAGTCACTTAGAAAAATTTAGATCCCTGGCGTCAAAATTTTCAATGCGTCGCTTTAAACACAAAAAAAAACCGACGTATTGCACGCGCTACCTACTTTATATGGACTCGTTGCATTACGTATCAATAAAGTAGATATTAAATTTAAGAAAATAAATAAAATGAATCCTATTTTTTATCTTTTATTATTAATTTAAGAGTAGATATTAATCTAAAACTCTAAACTGTACAGTAGGTATAATAATGACGGAATAAACCAGCTTTGACATGCGGACGAAAACTAAAAGGTTCCTCTTGGCTACGGAGCCCTATAAACGGATTATACTCCGTTTCAATTGAATTTTCTAACAAGGTAAATAAGATTTAATGTTTTATTTAATTAAACCAAGCATGTTAAAATATTATATATAAAACAGTTTTGGCATAAATTTGTTCGAATCGGACTATAATTATAAAATACATACATATCGTCTCGCTGTATCCCCTAACGTGGTAGTCATAGAGGATGGAGGGCTAATAAATATATATATAATATAAATAAATATGAAAATCTTACAAATATAAATAAAAAGTAAGAGTAGTGACAGTGCCGAGTTTAATCAATTGTGACCAAAGACATGTTGATAATGGCTCCAAAAATTTATAACAAAATTCTTCAATATCTAAAAGGGTTCAACAAATTACATGTATTTAGGCGCAAATTGTTTGACTTTCTTATAGATCATTCGTTTTATTCTGTTACTGAGTTCTTACAGTGTAAATTTTGATTCAGTTGCCTGATTGACTTAATAATCATCAGGATCGGGATCATCATCATCATCATCATCATCATCGGGATCAGCGGCGCATATGAAATCTATCTTTATTTTACAAAAGAGGGCAATACGTACCATCTACAGTATGAACGCACGTGAGTCGCTGAGAGATCATTTTAAAGACATTGATGTACTCACCTTACCCTCGTTATACATCTATGAAAACATAATGTACACTAAAAAAAATTTAGATCTATTTCAAAAGAAAGGCGTGTGGTGTGGAAACTCGTGGTCGTGATCAGCTAGTTATTCCTAAATTTAAATTACAAAAGTCAAGTGGTTCATTTTTGGGTAATTGTGTTCGTTTTTATAATAAAATTCCTCAAGAAATTACTCAATTAACGGAAAACAGATTTAAACTTGTCATTAAACGCACACTGATTGGAAAAGCATACTACAAAATTAGCGATTTCATTGAAGACACAACAATAAACTGGAAGTGATCCTCTCTGCGTATGCATTTACTGGCTTTATAGATATTGTATTTTTAAATAACTATTGTACAATGATGGTGAAAAAATGATACCTGACTGAGTTTCTTGTCGGTTCTTCTCAGTATTCAGGTTTTCTTTTCGAACCGAACTAAAGTAGATTTGACGTTCAAAAATACCTTGCATTTGGGTTTACTTGAATAAATTGATTTGACTTTGACTTTGACTTTGAATATTATGTAATAATTAACTATAATTTAAATTACATACAATTATTTTTTCTAACAAATTCAATTGAAATTTAAATAATTTATCATCACAGTAATGACAAAGAAATATATATCTGTGTAAGTCTCAATTATTATAGGTTCATATATGTATATTTGTATGCCAAATCGGCTGATCACAGCATGTTCAAATAGGTTGTTTTATTTTCAACATCTGTATTACAAGTACGCTAACCTTTGTGTCACAAATAAAACCTTTCATTTGATTTGATTAGAATTATATTATATATTTTTAATGCCTGAGGTAGATCTACCCTACTCCAAAAAACGAACATTTTTATGCAATCCTTAAACTAAAATATCGTCGATATTACACACACAAACAAGCAATATTTACGTCAGTGTAATTAGAAAGCAATTTACATATACGAAGACAACAAGAGTAAAATAGAATATAATTTAAGCTTTGATTAATTTTAAACAACACTTTGTAAGACCACGTGAAGCACAACATAAAACATAACAGCGAATGGCACGCTCAGGGTGGGCTCGCCCGGTGAAATATCCTCTCACAGAATATCAGCGTGAAATAACAGCATCTATTGCAGCTGTTGTGTTTCGTTCGGTGAATGAGAGTGCCGGTGGCACATCACTCCCTCCCCCTCCTTTCCCTATTTCCCTAAAGGCCGGCAGCCGTGATACCTCGGACGTTGCGGGTGTCCATGGGCGGCGGCGGTTACTCTTCATCAGGTGATCTGCTTGCTAGTTTACCCCCTCTTCTTATAAAAAAAAACGCACTGGTGGTAATTACCTATTAACCACTTCAGAATTTGGCGTGTAGAGTGAGTTTACCTAATTTTATATAGAACTCTTTGGCCGTAACGCTCTAGGTTGGGTCCGATTTAGATGCAACACTTCGAATTTACGTGTAATGCAGAGACTGATGATTGAGTGACGAATTTAACGAACTATCATGCAACATTGTAATTCATTTTGTATAACGCTTGAATGTGCGTGTAACAGTCTTAGAGATATATGTATAGAGTATAAAAATGCTAATAGCTAATTTATTCTTTTTCTCGATGCGAGTTATCTAATCGAGACTAAACTCAAAATTTTTGATTCTTAGTTAAGAAGTGAAAAGCATCGATTAGTCAGTCTGAATTTGGCGGACAATTTATATTTTATAATTACTTTTTGCTAATATTATAAATATGAAAGTGTTTATGTGTTAGAGTAAGATCCTGTGAACGCCAGACCTACGTCATTTTAAGGCTGAAAATTTTTCTACAGAAGTAGACTGCTGCCGGTAAGAACGATTGGCTACTATGAACATTCGGTCGTGGTGGCTTTGACAAGAAAAGTGCATAAAATTGCTAAAAGCAAAGACGTATACAATTTCTGACTTTGACACTGACTTTGAAGTCTTAGAATATATTTTAGGTAAATAAGGTTTACGGGAAAATACAACGACAGTCCTAGCACTTTTAAATCTCCATTAGGTTAAAAGTTTACCACGTTAAAAATATCGTAAGCAAACCTCTGTGCGCGAGTTTCACTCACATTAGACCATTTGCGGTTCATTTTTCTTAAATTTATTTCGTTGTGTAAATATTTATAATGGCAGAAAACATGTTTTTACAGAATACTTTTCTCCATTTTTTTAATAATTTTAATTCTACAAAAACCTCTAGAAATAAGATTACAAGATTTTTTTTATATTGATACCTATCACTGTTTACCCTATGCGAGGGCATACACGTCAGGTCACGAGGTCGGACCTTTGGGGATGCACTTTAAGCACATACAACTTTGTTTACATGATAGTGATACTTACACAATTTTTATGAGGTCACGAAAACTGGGAGCTATTGTGTAATGTCCTGGCTCTCTTAATTACTGCGCCGTTTACTATATACATAGAAAAGACCGACAAGAAACTCGTTGTTTCAATTTTTCAACATAGTTTTGCAATATGCTAGTCTTATTGTAAAAATGGTACATATATATATTATAATTGTTTAATTTGCCCTTTTTGCGGCGCCACAGCACGTGACATACCTACCTAACATCATGCTATGTTAAATTAAGCTGTTATCTGTTATTGTTATGTGTTGTGGCTTCGGAAATAAATTACTTCTACTTCTATAATATATTCAAATACAATATTTAGAAACTCAGTAAATGTACAAACGTACATACATACATATTTTCATGCTGTCTTCTTTCCCTTTTCTTCGTCAGTTTTTCATCACTAATTCTTTCTATGTGCCCGAACATGGCCTGAACTATCTAAACATTTCTTTCTTGATTTTTACAATAACACTGTCGTGCAACCCTGTCATACTGCGTATTTCTTCATTGTTTATCCGGTCCGCGAGGGTGACACCGCACATATTTCAAAGAGATCGCATTTTTACTGCATTTATTAAATGTGCAGAGAAGATTATTTCTAGACTATAGTTTTGTCTCCTATGAAATTCATTTTTTTTGTTGTAGATAGGTTTTTTAATCAGTGTTCGTTTTATAAAATTTCTTTTCCGATAATTGAAAAACATCTTGAGGAATTTTAATATAAAAACGAATTCAGTTATTTAAAAATGACCCGCGGGGTTATTACCTAAAAATTTGCAGACAGCGACAGCCACGCGATCACTGCGCGACCGGTGATTAATTGTAATAAAAAATTAGTATTATGTATGACGATTGCGTAGCTATTATTCTATGACCATAAAATGCACTTTTCGCGGTAGATTTAGCGCCACTACAGAAATTACATTACACAAATTCTCGTTTTGATAGCACATATCGCGCAATATTGGCTGTCGCATGCCGTCTGCAAGTTACGTAATAAGCGTGCCGTTTGACTTTTGCAATTTAGATTTTAAAATAAGCAGTTTATCATGACTTCATTCATCCATGCCAATAATATTGTTTTTTTAAACAATAATCGATTTCTTTTTTAAAAATGTTTCGTCACGGTATAATAGGCACTTATACGTATATATATTTGTAAGTCATAGCAGCTCCCCCAGCGTCCTCGCAGCGCTACGACAGCGAGAATCATACATGCTGTCGTCATTCCCCTCGCAACTTCAGTAAGACATTCTATTTTCTCATTCATTTCATTCTATTATTACTTTCGGAACATTACTTTTGGAAAGCAAACAAATGGCATAAAAATATAATATACTAGCAATCCGCCCCGGATTCACACGGATAGCAATTTTTTTGAAAATGAAATACAGCACATGTGCCTCGCTGATAAAATAGCTTTCTATAGGTGAAAGAATCTTTGAAATCGATTGATTAGTTTTTAAGTTTAGCCATTACATACTAACAAAGTTAGTTTACCTCTTTGTCGTATTTAGTTAGTTTAGAATATAGATATAGAAATCTATTTTATTACTAGATATTAAAATTAATTTTCACGTATCCATAATTTTCATTAATTAGTCAGTGAGCTGAAAATAATTTGGCAGAAATAGCAGTCACTCGGCGTATAAATAATAATGAATTTTGTATTAAATTGCATACTTTATAATTCGAAATTCATACTAAATACGATTGTGATTAATTATGTACTTATTGAAGCAGTTTCAAAGTTTATTGAAGTGTAGACTTCAATTTTAAATGAACATTGAACATAGGATTACGTATACACAAACACACACATATTTATATTCATATATATATAGCTATCTGTACATTTGTAGGATATAGGTACTTATATACGGAATGTACAAGCTGCTAGAGGGTGGATCATTAAAAGCACATTGAAGATGTGGCATTTCAGCGCCTATCGATTCGAGCCCCACATTTATTCTATGGTATTCAATGGTTTCAAATTATACTGTGTAATTCTAATAAAAATTAGATTTTAGACAAAGCTTTGTAATTGGAGACATTCCGATATGTATTGAGGTCCTCTATCGTTCTACTTTCTAAGATTCACCCCCGTGATGCTATCTGTACAGTACATAGGAATTGAATTTTTAATAAATCCAATATAAAATAATAACTCTAAACGGTTTTAACACCAATGTAATACATTATATTTAATGTAGCTGTCTCTAGGTGAAAGAATTTTTGAAATCTAGTCTAACTAGTCTTTGAGTTTATCCATTGCACAAGAAGAAAGTTCACCTATTTATAATATTAGTATCGATAAATATAAAATTACTCTAGACACATTTATGTAGATTCCATGTATTTGAACCAAAAAAGAATGTAAGGACCGCGATGTTTGGCACCCCATCCTCTCTGACCCCGTTAGGGTTACAGCGTAAGGATGTGTACATATGTATGTATGTTTTTAAAAATCTTTGAATACAGTGTTACTACTTTTGAAAATAAATGAAGTCTATAATAAGCGAAATTGTATCTTGTTAATTCTAGTTAATAACCTAGTAGTACTAGGTTCAATTAGCCGACAAAGCTAGACTAGTAATTGTAGTTATAAATCTAGTTTCTATTTTGAATACTCAAAACATATTTAGACGTGGAACATCTGGTTTCAATTTGTAGTACGATTTATAATTTACATTGAATGCTTGACATTAAATGTCCTCTTTAAACATAAACAACCTTTATACATGCACAAGATGAATCACGAAAAATCCCGACTGACGTCACGTATTATGTGGGTTTCACACCCACGCTGCTTACGTAAAATGCGTCTGTTGGGAGTAGGCAGTTAGCACAACGAATTGTGTTTCTGTATCAACATTACGTATACGTGTGGGAGCTAATGTTTTGCTTGAAAATATTTGTCTGCTTATGTAAACATATCGATTGAACTTCGTGGAACAGATCACAGACAATTTAGGATACGGTTCGAAATGAAAGAAAAATACCTGTAATGTTTGCATTATAACAATGTCAGTTCTTTTTCCTTTTTTTATATGCGTCAGACAATATACACCAATCATCTGATCTCAAACTAGGGCATTCCCTGTGCTATAAGAACCAGACGACTACTGGGGGCATCTCCAAGTACACCCAGACCCGAGACAATCTAGAAAAGTTCGTTTTTTTTTTTTAGTTTTGTTGATGAATGATAACTGCATTCGACTAATGACTATGACTAAAACTATTGCATCTAAGGACATTATAATATAATCGTTTATGCGATTTAGACATTTTTCGTATTTGCTAGGATGCGAAAAACGAATTAAAGACAAACGGAATCGGTGCATGTTAGCGTAGCGTGCGGCCCTATCTGGTGCTACAATAATCACCCATATTCGCCCAAAATATTGCCATTGTGTGTATGTGCCACGGCGCGTACGTATTAGCGCGCAGACATACAAACCGAGTATGCTAGCTTTCTATGAAGAAACTCTACTGTTATGTTTATACTGTGACCATGTGCTGTTAGAGAGAAGTAGTCGACGCAGTCAGAGTTATATCCATAGTTGTATCCGTGAACGGTCATTGATTAGACATACAGTCAAAATTAATAGTTAAATCACCAACTAGTACGTTATAAGTGTTACTTTGCCGAAATCCATCTTCCGCCCAATTATGATACAAACCTATTATACATCGAAACGTATTACGCCTCTCAAATAAGGATCCACAGGATATTCCAGAGATCAGACTCGGTCAGAATCCATTCGGATTTTTGGAATATCCTGAGGATGCTTCGTTGAGAGGTGAAACACGTTTCAATGGGAATTTTGGGCAGAAGATGACTCAAGATTGTAAGACTTTACGTACCATACACTATTGAAAAGTTTCAGCGAAAGATCGAAGTTTCTGGTTTGGCCTGCTGAAACTTGAAAACTACGTTCTGTTATACATATATTATACGTCTTGAGATTGAAACTTCGTTTGTGAGTTTTCGTGTTGCTTTCGATTGCGAGCAACATACCGGAAGGTTACGTCACCTCACGTCAGAAAGTATTTTGTAGAGCATCAGAACTCTTAATTTATGAAATAACTGCTTCTATAAATATATTTCGTAGATTCAGGTGTTCACTCACTGATAAATTTATTGAATGCGGCTTTAAATAGAATGTATCAACTACTATTGGTATGATATATTGTAGGTGTTACTTGGTAAATTCCACCTCGTATGTTTAATTCTTATAATTTTTATCTATCTTCCGCTCAAAATTATTAATTGATACATGTTTCGTCTCTCAACGAAGCATCCTCAAAACAATCCTGAGACCAGAATTCTTGAATGTCATGAGGATAAGAGGCAAAAGAAACACATGTTTCGCCTCTTAACGAAGAGACTTTGTTAAGAGGCAAAACATGTGTCGAAGGTTTTTGTACGTATTCATCACTTTCGTGAATGATTTTAAAAGGATTTTGTTATTTTAAATATTCAGAACCCTAAAAATTCACCTTTTTTTTATTAAAAACACAATTTAATTTCGTAGAATTCGTTTATTTATTTTGAACGAAATTAGATTTTATGTGGGTAAACGAGTATAAATACTGTGGCCCGTAATTTTTACCCCGATTTACATACACCTACACTCAATTCGATTTGCATTGTAATTGGCTTGTGAAATAGATTCGTTGGACGCCTCGAGAATAAATCAATTAAGGTTTCTCTCAATATGGGCTTAGATTCGCGAGACGTAATAACGTTTTGTTTTATGTTATACATTACGATTCAGTAAATGTAGATAAACGACGATCCTAATTGAAGTTCTTGAATGTTATTAATTTCTCCCTTCTGTGATCTTGGCCTCAATATCTAGGGTAGGTCTACGACTAACTTTTCTAATTCTGGAACGAAGGATGTACAATAGAATCACCAAAAAAAAAACCTTTATAAGCCGCTAGAATTATTTATAAATCTTCAAAATCCCTGCTCCAATATAAATATAATTAAAATGGGACAACTATGGAACTACACTAAACAGAAAAGTAATCATTGAAATAAATTCACAAACAGAACGACTTTTTTGATAAAATGTGATGCGTTAGTTCTGTACAAATGTCAGAGTTAGAATTGAAATAGGTTCACAAACTATGAATTACTTTTTGATAACATGTGATGCGTTAGTTTTATACAAATGTCAAAGAGTTGGAAAGTTTGAATAAGTGTGTAGCAAAGCCTACTATCACTTTACTTAGAAGTGTTAGAAGACGGATACCACCTCTACAACCACCTACACTACACCACACACAAAAATATCAAAAAGTACAATAAAACATGATTTTCTGGAAAGTTTCATTCGTTTCAAGGATGTGATCATAGTAAAGAATTATTAATTCACTATGATGTTTCCAATGAGATGCTTTTCAAGTCTGTTGATCAGAGGGTTGGTTAGGTAAAAAATTAGTAAAATTGAAATCGATAGATAGATCGATTGATTATTACGTATAGACAGAGACACATATATGACATACATACATGTATATCTTTACGCTATATCCCTAACGGGGTAGTCAGAGAGGACGGAGAGCCAAGAATCATGGTCTTTACGTATTTCTTACACCTTCTCAAATCTCATTATTCTCCTTACACATTTTCGGCTGAACATGATGAAACTAAGTGTTCCGGATTTGTCACTTTCATTACGTAACTCTAACCTTAACAGAATCGTCTGTATATTGTGGCAGAGATATAAAAATGTGAAGAAACCGTCTCTGTAATAATTTAAAATGTCAAGTACTCAAGCTTGTCACGAACGTAGCTGTTCGTAGCACCGTAGCACCGTAGCACCACCCCATAATTCCTTGAATCTACGACTACCGTTAGACAGATCATATCTTTTGTTAGAAGCTTTTTTGAGAATTTATTCGAGTTTATCAGTTGTAAAATATATTATTTTATTACGAAAAAAGGAAACTAAGTGTTTTTGTCATTAACTTGCTTTCAATTAAACTTAGTAAATTGTGGGCGTCCAAGCAAAAAGGATCCAGTAGTGGGGTATTGAGTTAAGATAAGGATTAAAAAGATATTCAAAAACTGGCATATATTTTTTTTTATCAGACATTTAAAGTTGAAACTGAAAAAGCTTGTTTTGAGGAAAAGAATTTTTAAAGTTTGTTAGAAAAAAAAACACGTTTCTACTTAGAAACATCACATAAAGTCATTTACTACCTGAACTTGTAGATAATTGAGCATTAATTAATAATCGATTAAAATCGCGAAATGCCATTTTTTCACCCAACTTTACTTTACTTTAATGCCGACCACTGGACCCTTTTTGCTTGGACGCCCACAATTATGTTTCAAAAGTTCGCTTCAGTTGTTGTCTATATATAGTACATTATACTAATTATAGTAGCGCCACGCTATAATGCGCGTTTTGACGTTTGTCCGCTCATGAAGTTTCGTATAAATTAATAACTATGTTTGAAGGAGCAAATTGCTATTCTTTATTATCAATAGTGACGTGCAGTCAGTTATAAAATTTATCGAGTGTATAATTTAGTCACAATTTTAGGTCACAAAATTAATTTATTACATTGATTTCTAATCTACATATATTATGGTCTAACTATATAATATGGTCCCGCGAACAAATCTTTTCACTAACTAGAATTTTTACTAACAAAAAAACAGCGCCATTTGACAGAATTCTTAATGGACTAATTATTTATGAAAGAGATGTGAAAATAGATAATTGTTTAGAAAATGAACTTATAACTAATATAGGTGATGATAGCAGCGACGACAGTGAAAATAGAAGTATGGACGAATCTGATTAAATATGGTTTTTGGTGGCACCTTTTTTTCTGTGTCTTTATGTATGAATTTGTTTCATGTGTGCAAATAAAGTATGTATATTCATTTTCATTCCAATATTCAGTTCATTCAAATATATTAAGTAAACATTTATATTTTCGTTTTATTACATACATACATACATATCTTTACGGTGTATCCCTAACAGGGTAGTTAGAAAGGACGGAGCGCCAAGCGTCGCGGTTCTTACATACTTCTTTCGCCTGTTCCTCAAATTTCATCATTCTCCTCACACATTTTCGCATAGGTATACGAGAGCTTTTGACATTTCCATCTGCTAACACTCTGGTTATTTGATCTTCATAAGTAAGCCTTGGTCTTCCTTGGCTTCTTTTACCACTCACTTTCGCTCTATATATTTTCTTCGTCAGTCTTTCATCACTATATCTTTCTTTATCCCCATCCAAGCATTCCTTTCTTCATTTTTACAATAACACTGTCGCGCGACCCTGACATACTGCGTATCTCTTCATTTGCTTATCCTGTCCGCAAGGGTGACACCGTACATCTTTTTAAGAGATCGCATTTCGACTGCATTTATCATATTTTCACTCGATTTTGGGCATATCCAGGTCTCACTACCGTACAATAAAATTGGCACCAACACCGCATTGTGGATGGCCATTTTAGCAGTGTTAGATATATTCACACTGCCTACTAATGCGGACAGAGCATCGTTCACTTTATTACCAACTGGTATCCGTGTCTCCACATCCAATTCACATCTTCCATCCCTCGATACACAATTTCATAACACACTCCCCAGATACACAATTTCATTCACTTGTTCCAGACATTTTCCATTTACCCAAATCTCACATTTCGTTTGTACCGCTTCCCATTCAAATACCAGAACCTTAGTTTTGTTCGTTTTATTAAAATTTTTAATCAGCTACTACTTGCAATACTAGTTATAAATCCAAAAACATAGATACGACTCCCAATCGACTTTATCTTTTTCGATAATAAAATCACGTCACTATTGTAATGTGTCAAAACGGCCATCATAGCGTGTCGCTACTGTAAATCAGGTTATAGTATGTATGCATTACTGTGAGTTCTATTACTTATTACTTTATTGAGTGCATTCTTTATTATTTTATAAATACACACATAATTTCACGCTATATTCCTAATGGAGTGGACAGAAAGGACGGTGCTCTAAGCATAGTGCCCCTTATTTCTTCTGCCTCTTCGAATCTCGTTCTTCTCACTTGTTTCTACTGAGGCAAGCTAGTGCTTATAACAATTCGTTCGCTTTTGCTCTGTAGATTTTCTTCATCAATGAAAGAATGTGATGACGTATTTAAAGACTACGAAATTTAGAGGCTTCTCTGAGCAAACCGATTGTAACAAACTGACAGGCACATGGCGATCTTATAAAGGTTCCGGCTTTTTAAAGAACCCCATAGAACAAGAATATGTTGAATGAGGATAGAGTTGCTTGCGGATACTAGTTTCTTTTACGAATGACTTTGAGTTCATTTTCGCTCAACATGAGAACAGTGAAAACAAGATGGAAAGCAAACATCGTGTCTGTCTTAGCAAAGTGTGTGGTTAGATGGGTAAATAAGGCGAAATGGCGCTATATTTATGTAGGTATGTAATATCGGTCTTGTGCTGCGTACCGCTGTACAGACTTGGAGCTGAAGAGTCAGTATGTGCAGATTTTGGTGAGTTTGGTCACTTGGATCTCGCTAACTAAGGAGACTGAGAGTTAGATATTTGCATATATTTAAAATCTTTGACAAAATTTAAAATCTTTGACTTAAGATTTTCAAATGTTCCTAAAATTCAAAAACTCGAAAAATTTTGTTTCGCACCAATATTTCTGTTGAATCTCCAAAATTCGACAGAATTCCAAAATTATTTTTACTACAATGAATCTGAAATAGTGTCTGAAATGTTTCAAATCAGTTTTTACATTGATAATGTTTTCATGCAAATTACAATTGTGTACAAAATTAAATTTTTAAATTTGCGCTTGCAAAATTAACTTTATAGTTGATTTTGCATAGGACAGGATGGTTAAAGAACGAATTTGCTTGCGCTGGGCTGCATAGGTTTGCCATTAATTCCACAATTTCCATTGCTTGTATATTATTATAATATCAATTAATTAGAATAATAAACTATTAGTAAGAATAATAACATTAGTGAGTGTGATAAATAGAGTAGAAATGTCATCTCTTAGAAATATGTGCGGTGTCACCCTTGCGGACAAGATAAGCAATGAAGAGATACGTAGTAATGACAGGGTCGCACGACAGTGTTATTGTAAAAATGAAGAAAGGAATGTTTTGATGGTTCGGGCACATGGAAAGAATGAGTGATGAAAGACTGATGAAGAAAATCTACCGAGCGAAAGAGAGTGGTAAAAGAAGTCAAGGAAGACCAAGGCTGACTTATGAAGATCAAATAGCAAGAGTGTTAGCGGATGGAAATGTCAAAAGCTCTCGCATACCTAGGCGAAAATGTGTGAGGAGAATAATGAGTTTTGAGGCAGCGAAAGAAGTATGTAAGAACCGCGAAGCTTGGCTCGCTCTGACTACCCCGTTAGGGATAGCGTCAAGATATATGTATGTATGTAATAATGAAATTAGTAAATTCATTGAAGTAAGGTAACGAAATATATTTATTTACCTAATACCTAAGTACATACGGGCAGACGTATAAACGCACACAATGACGATCCTCGATCATAAGAGCATTTTAAATGCAAGAGTGAAAAAACGATACCTATGTGTATATATCCGGTATATCTTTCCGGTTCTTTTTAGTGCAGATTCTTTTCGAACCGTTCATAGATTTGACGTTCAAAAATACTTTTTAACTGAATCCAGTTAAAAGTTTTTCAAAAAATCAAAGCAATGTATGATAGTAAACCTAGTGGAATACATTATCTTCCATAATGTTATGGTTCCATAAATAAAGTTTTATTAGAATTATCTAACACCTACAATCAAAATATCCAAACAAAACTGATGAGCATTTCACAAACCTATACATAATATAGCAGCCTATTAATACGTAGTATATTGTTTAAAGATATACATACTAATATAACATTCATTACGAAGCATATTACCCAGACACGAATGTTAAGGAATTATAGAAAGAATTATAGAAAAAGTAATATTACGTATCAAGGTGCACAGTTATTTAATAAATTTTCAAAAGAAATAAAGGAAGCCAAGAATTTGTACGCCTTTAAAAAACTTCTAAAACATCACATTATTAACTCTGATCTTTAAAAGAAATTTTGTCGCTTCCATTTATTAGTATCTGTGTACTTTCTATCGTGTCATTGTTTGTTATTGCGTTTGACTGCATGTGGTTTGATTTTAATATACCTAGACTTTTTGGCGTGAACGGGAGAAGTAAAATTGTGATTTTATTTAGATTTTCTATTTTTTCGTTTTTGAGAGTTTTAAAGTACAAAAGTGATAGTATATTGTGTTTTAAAGTTCTGTGTAAGTGAATGGAGTAGGTCTAAATAAACACGTGTAGCTGTCATCACTTTACTGGAGGAGTTTTACGATAACGATTCTACATAATAATACAATACGTGACATTGGCAAATGCGCTAATCTGTGCGCCATGCCATAAAGAAGAAAAAAAAAAGAATTATACTTTCAAAATAATATTCATGTTCTAAAATGAATTCAAATTGTTGCGGTGTATGCGCATAATTTAAATTATTTACGTTTTCGATGTATAATGAATTTTGTTTATGTTTATATTTATAAGTTTCTTATTTAAGTGAAATGTAAAATTTCTTATGAGAAATAAATACTCTTTAAACCTAAAATGGCAAAAAGAGAACCTTCATAATTTCATCAAGTTTGTTTGTCTATTTACAGGGTATTTTTTCCTTACACCTATGTAATAACCCCACCACAAACGAGAAATAAAAAGTTAATAAGATAAGTTGAGGTAAGATCGTAAGCGGGTAATAAACGTAATACTTCCTAAAAATGTATCAATTTTCATTTTCAATGTAAAAAGGATACATTATTAGGAGGTATCACTATTTATATGACTTTACCCCGCCTACCACCTTACATTTTCAATGTAAAAATGATACATTATTAAAAAGTATACGATTTATACGGAGTTACCCCGCTTACGATCTTACCCCAACTTACACTACATATTGGACCATTTTTTAACTCTACCCTATACTTATTTTTTGTAAAGTTTTTTAAAAACAAAAAGCATACTGTATCAAAAATAATCGGAGACTCACATCCACAGACTAATTAGACACAACAAAAACTAAATACGATAAGGTTGGCAATATTTTGGCATTTCCTTTGCTACAATTTAGCATTATTTGGTTGTTTTGTAACCAAAGCAGGGTAAAATCCTTAATTTCTAGCTATCATCATACTGCGCCACAGCTCTAGTGGCGACACGTAATTTTTGTAATCTTATAAATAACATAGAGAGCATTAAGGTTAAGTGATAAATGTTGTTTGAAACCCCTTGGTCACATCACACGATGCTCACGAGAATACAAGGATCTCTTATGTTTGGTAGTTGTCGGATGGTCGGACGTAATATTTCGTACGATATATACGTATAGGCTATATGGGTAGGTAGTTTAAAATAACATTCTTGCACTATAGACATGTGAATGCGCCGGACAGGTATGCAGAATTACTAATTTGGTTCTGGTTGGTGCCCTGTTTACTGGGTTATTTATATAAAGAAGTACTTGAGTTAGTTATTTATATTTTTGTATCTTGTAACATTGCATGGATTACAGAAAAAACCGGTCAGATCCGCAAGCTTATTACCTAACTTGCAGTCAGCATGCGACAGCCAAATATCGCGCGATATCTGCTGTCACAACGAGAATAGTCAATTGTTACTGACATATGCGTTTTAAAGTTTTGAAAAAAGATCCCCTCGTAACTTTTCCACTATAACATGGTAAATTCTAAAAAAATTCTGTAAAAGTTAGGTTGAATTGTAGTAGTCGAACAATGGTAGATTTTTTAAAATTTATTCTACTGAAGACTTTTTTTAATTAATTAACTTTTACTTAATACTATTATTTTTTTAACACTTACAATATATTTCCGATCTACTTTTTAGCTTTTCTTTATTCCAATAATATTACAAAATCTTATTATGTTATCATATTACATGATGCTTTTCCATTATCCATCATAATAATACTATTACGTTCTTAGAATAGTGGTAATTTAATAGTGATATTTGAATAGTTCTATTAAAAAAATGCAGTGCTTGAACAGCAGTGCAACAACAGTGGAACACAGCAGTGTTCCGAAGTGAAAGTAAGACAGCCGATTAAATCACTGGCACAAGAGACAATATCTTAATGAGGGTTGTCAACGCAGATTTTGGATTGTAATCTGACGTGTTGTCTTATCCTTGATATTTTAAATGACCATGGGGCATTCAATCCCTTGAGGTGGACTGTTCCCTCGTTTGTGTTCCCAGTAGCATAAAAAAAAAGATAAATGATATCATAATGAATTTCTTCTGAAGACCAAATAACGGCAGCAAATAATACCCCGACTCACACACAAGCCCACAACCGACACAACGTAGCGTTACAACACCGCCTCCCTCTTGACGACGTCCCAAGCGTTGTACACTAGGGCCCACATGGCTTAGTCACATTTACACCCACTCACACTTGATAACCGATGGGCACTCCTTATTCTGGGTCTCAAACCATTAATATTACCTGCCGGCTATACACACTCTGGGGCCGGTCCACCCCCGTTTAGACTCTCTCTGACACACAGAAGCAAACTTTCCAGCGATAATCTGAGCCGAGGTCTCGTCCTCCGCTCTGGCGACTCTTTCGATGGAAGAATCCTCAGATTTAACGACCTTCTGGGCGGAGCGCCTTCCGCTGCTCTCCCCCTATGCGTCCGGTTCGCTGCGATGGCCACAGGGTCACGTAGTGTGAAAAGGGGTTTTTTCAGTTGGTTCGAGTCTGAGACTACCCGACCAGTGCTGGCTTGTGCTACGTTCTAAGGCGTGGAAATGCTCAGTTGTCTGTGATTTTTCCCCTCTCAGAGACAAAAAAAAATTAGATTCTAAAGTAATTAGTAGTCTATATATATAGGTATTTTCATAATTGACTACCTCTATGTGTATGGGTATAATAATATACGAGACTAATCCCTTAGGGGCCATCTGTAAAATTCGTTACTCGTTAAGGGAAGTGAAGGAATCGTAAAGTAAGAACGAGCGATATTGGAAATAAATCGAGATTGACATCGATATCAGTATCGATAAGTAAACATCGATGTCCGATAAATATCGATATAAAAACATCAATATTTTGGTGCTTAATTACAAATATATGTTAGTGATATCAAGCACAAAAATTACTAACTACTTAATCCGTAAAAGCTATAAATTCGTGTTAATAAGTTAAAATTTTAAATGTAGTTTGAAATTTCTGATATTTGAAAAATAAATTATATACCTTGACCTTGAAGGGTCAATTTCGCATTGGCTCAATTTAAGTTTTACAAGAAACAAGTAAACAAACATCGTTTTATTTGCTCATAACATCGAATTATCGATGATTCAGTGGCCCTAGTACGATGTTAAAACACAGATATTTTCATGCTTCGCATTAAGGTTGCGATAGTATCGATGAATATCGATCATCATTGTCACAAAGTAGTGTAACGAGGAGCATTCCTAGCTTGTGTGTACGTCTCATTTCAATAAAAGTAGATATATCTGAATGACATTTAAAGTATAGCACAAATCTTCTCCGGACAAGCATTTGCTGGCTTCCTGAACATTGTATTTTAATAAACCTATTGTAAAATTATGTTGAAAAAATGATACCTGACTGAGTTTCTTATCGGTTCTTCTGTGTCCAGGTTTTCTTCTCGAATAGAAGAAAGTAGGTTAGACGTTCAGAAACACCTTGTAATTGGGTTTTCTTGAATAAATTGATTTGACTTTGACTTTGAAACCACTGGGTAGTAGTAAGAAAGTATGGTAGAAACTCATAATTTTGTACAGAGGCTCCTTATATATATTATTATAGTGTCTAACCGAACTTTCGATTTCGGCAAATTTCGACGCAAAATTAGAGCTTTGACTGTTCCGGTTTCAGTAACAGACTTGCTGTGGCTTTGACCAGAACCAAGATTATGTTCATTAGTTTCTGCGCTGCATTTGGTGGTGATTTACGTAATGGAAAGTCACGTTACCTGATATGTGTAGATGTAGTAAAATTTCTAGATGGACGGATATGTTAAAAGCACTCGCCTACGTGGGTGAAAGTGTATGAAAGTGAGAATAATGAAATTTGAAGAGGCGAAAGAATGTAAGGACCGCGATGCTTGGTGCTGCATCCCCTCGCACTACCCCATTAGGGATATGGCGTGACACAAACACATATTTGCAATTAGCTAAAACGGACAGAAATTTAAAAAATTTACATAGTTTTAGATTAATAACTTTTTCAGAAAAAATTAATGCTACTTCGAAAAAACACTGAAAGTATAAAATAACTATCCTTTACTAATCAAAACATAAGTACAAAAATAACTCTATAAATACGATACAAACACATATATACTTAAATTTCACAGTTACTAAAGTTGGTGTCAAGCCTACCAAACTAGTAAAGTCAAAGTCAAAGTCAAAGTCAACATCAGATCAATTTACTCAAGCAAACCCAATTACAAGGTATTTTTGAACGTTATATCTACTTTAGTAATAGAAAACCTGGACTGGTTTCCCACCCAGTTCTATATGAGTAGACTATTAATAAACTTTCTGTTGTTGCACATTGATCTAGCACTAACTACAATAACTCAGAAATTATACAAGGTGTTACAAAAGTACCCTACACTACCGAAAGGGGGTTGACGTACCCATAAAATTGAATAACTTTCCCCAAGAAACATGGGTCGAAATATGAAAAAAAATTTTGGTCCTCTCATACAAAATGAACGCTCCAGCTGATGATATTAGTATGAGAGGACCAACATTTTTTTTTTATATTTCGACCCATGTTCCTTAGGGAAAGTTGTTCAGTTTCATGGGTACGTCAACCCCCTTTCAGTAGTGTAGGGTACTTTTGTAACACCTTGTATATATGGCAGGTATTTGTATCATATTTACGAAATTATTTTTGTACTTTAATATTGATCAGTAAAGATTACTTATTTTGTACTTACCAGTGATTTTTTCTCAAAAAGCTATTTATTTTTCTCTTTTGTGTGACCTTGGCGGAAATAAATGTCTGGGGTAGGACTTCTTTTCCAATTCTGGAATAAAATGATAAATACAAAAGAATCATCAAAATAAACAAACTGTTAGCGTTAGGAATATTTAGTGTATCCTAGAAGTCCAAACTCTAATACCAGTGTAATTTAAATGAGACCGAACCAGCTCGGAGCTATACTGAACTTAACGAAAAGAGAATTATTGAAATCAGTTCATAAACAAAGAAGTTATATACATCAAAAAAATATACATTTATTATTTCTTTCTTTACGGCATGGCGCACAGGTTAGCATTTGCCAATGTCACGTATTGTATTATTATGTATGTACCTCCAGTAAAGTGATAGTAGACTTTACTGAAGTTTTATAGGACTTCTTGGAAGAGCGCGAGAAATTCAGCTACACGTGTTTATTTAGACCTACTCCATTCTTTTTACTTACACAGAACTTTAAAACACATTATACTATCACTTTTGTACTTTAAAACTCCCAAAAATGTATAAAATAGAAAATGTAAATAAAATGACAACTTCACTTGTCCCGTTCCCGTCAAAAAGTCCAAAAAATATACATTTATATACAATCGAATTGAGAACTTCCGCCTTTTTTAAAGTCTGTTAAATAGAAGAAATTAGACAGAAGCTGTCAGGCAGTATCTGTTGTAAAAACTCTTTTCGATCTGTCACCATATGCATACATACATACGTACATACATACATATCTTCACGACGTATCCCCAATGGAATAGTCAGAGAGGACGGAGCGCCAAGCGTCGCGGTTCTTACATACTTCTTTCGCTTCCTCAAATCTCATCATTCTCCTCACACATTTTCCCCTAGGTATACGAGTGCTTTTGACTTTTCCGTCGGCTAACACTCTAGCCATTTGATCTTCATAAGTCAGCCTTGGTCTTCCTTGGCTTCTTTTACCACTCACTTTTGCTCTATAGATTTTTTTCGTCTTTCATCACTCATTCTTTCCATGTACCCAAACCATCTTAGCATTCCTTTCTTCATTTTTACAAAAACACTGTCGTGCAACTCTGTCATACTGCGTATCTCTTCATTGCTTATTTTGTCTGCAAGTGTGACACCGCACATTCTTCTAAGAAATCGTATTTCTACTGCATTTATCTTACTTTCACTCGATTTCGGGCATATCCAGGCCTCACTACCGTACAATAAAGTTGGCACCAACACCGCATTGTGTATGGCCATTTTGGCTGAGTTAGATATATTTAAACTACCTATCAATACGGACAGAGCATCGTTTACTTTATTGCCGGCTGCCACCCGTCTCTCCACATCCAGCTCACATATACATACGTACGTACACCACATACGCATAAACCAGCACTAGGATTTTAAAACTAAGGACCAGGTACTCAAAAATTACTTTTGCAGGTATAAATAGATGGTATCCTTTCTAAAACGCTTAACATAGACGTCAACAGATCATCCATCCAGTAAGCGTCTGTGTCTCAATGATAAAGATCGAAGCATCACGCTAGAGTGCTTCAGAAACATGTAATGTTTTTACAAGAGAAATAAAGTAAAAAATAAGGTTACCCGACCTTTATCCTTAGCGTATAAAAATATAAAATTTCGCGGAAGAAAAACTTGGACCATTATTTTTGCAGCTGTCTTTTCCCAACTCGAATACAACAGCCACGTCGCACTAATGGTACATTGTTTCAAACATTTTTACGGTTCAAAGTTCAAGACTGATATCATCTTTCATTATTAAGTTAAAGAAAGGCTTTTATTTATGTAAATTTGTTTGAAACCGCAACTACAAAGTGATCCTATAAATTATGTTTGAACGATGGATATTATTTCTGGATTATTCTTGTTAGTGCTTTATTCGCGTGATATTAGCAAATTCACCAGTCTAAATTTTAGGTAGAGCTACATCCGCTCTGTGTACAAAAGATATATATTAATTCAGTAGCGCTTGCATGAAAAGAACCGACCAAGCATATCGGATAAGTATAAAAAGTTTAATAAAAAACTGGCCCAGTTTGAGTCGGATTCGTATACTGACAGCTCAAAGTCAAAATCAAAGTCAAATCAATTTATTCAAGTAAACCCAATTACAAGGTATTTTTGAACGTCAAATCTACTTTAGTTCGGTTCAAATAGAAAACCTGGACACTGAGAAGAACCGACAAGAAACTCAGTCAGGTATCATTTTTTCAACTTCATTTTACAAAAGGTTTATTAAAATACAATATTTTCATTAAGCCAGTAAACGCATGTGCAGAGAACATCATTTCCAGACTATTGTTTTATCTTCAATGTAATCGTTTATTTTATAGTATGATTGTCTAGTCAATGTACGTTTTATAACCAATCTAAATTTATTCTCTGTTAATTGAGTAATTTCTTGAGGAACTTTATTATAAAAACGAATGCAGTTACCTAAAAATGAAACATTTGACTTATGTAATTTAAATTTTGGAATAACCAATTTATCACGACCTCGGGTTTCCATACCATTCATATCGCCATTCTTTTTAAACAGATCTATATTTTTTCTCGTATACATAATAATTTCAAAGATGTATAAGGAAGGCAAGGTGAGGACATTAATGTCTTTAAAACGATCTTTAAGCGATTCTCATGCATTCATCCTGTAGATGGCACGTATTGCTCTTTTTTGTAAAATGAAAATGGAGTTAATATGCGCCGCTGATCCCCACAGCAGAAGGCCGTAGGACATTAAACTGTGAAAATATGCAAAGTACACCAACCTTGCCGTATCCACATCCGATATGGTCCGCCCACTGTAACTTGTTATCTACTGTTAAACCCAGAAAACTGGCTGACTTAACGAATTCTAATTGTTTCCCACTAGCTCTATTTTATCATGGATTCTGGGTACCTTAGAAAGGGAAAATTTAATACATTTAGTTTTTTGTGCATTCAGTAGTAAATTATTGGCAGCGAACCATTTCGAGACATCTGTTAGGATCCTGTTTACCCAAGTAATATCTAGATTTTTTTTGTCTAGTTTAAATAACAATGAGGTATCATCAGCAAACAATACTGTTTCGCATAAGTCCCTGAGCATAAATGGGAAATCGTTAATATATACCAAAAGCAGGAAAGGTCCCAAAATTGATCCTTGGGGAACTCCCATTATTAACTTTGATCCCACAGACAAAACCCCATTAACACTCACTTTCAGCTCGCGGCCAGACAAATACGAGATCACGAGATCGAGAGCGTTACCACGTATTCCATAGTATTTAAGCTTGCAAATTAAAGTTTCATGACTAACACAATCAAAAGCCTTGGAAAGATCACAAAAAACACCAATGGCATCTTGGGATCCCTCCCAAGCCTGAAGTACAGTCCCGATCAAGCTTACTACCGCATGAGTTGTTGACCGCCCTCTCGTGAAACCGTACTGTTGACCATAAAATACCCCGTGAATGTTAAAATGTGCCAGCATTTGTTTGAGTATTATTTTTTCGAATATTTTACTCAACGCTGGCAATATTGACACCGGGCGATAATTGGTTCGATTTAACATACAGCCCGATTTAAATAGTGGAATAATTTTACTGTGTTTCATTAAACTGGGAAATACGCCTTGATCGACATATTTATTAAATATATCTACCAAGATTGGCGATAATATAGGTATTACATTAGTTATTACATTAATTGATAGTCCTTATAAATCCTCACTTTTCTTTTTATTTAATTGCCTGAACGTCCTTTCTATTTCATGTGCAGATGTGTATGCGAAGACGATCCTAGACCACTAGTAATTTCTATGGGTACATTTGAAAAATAATTTTCAAAAGGATTAGCAACCTCTCAAAAGCATTAGCAACCTCACACGATCCATACCACCACACGATATATTTGTTCTACATGTTAAAAAAAACGTGTTTTTTTTATTTATTTATTTATTTCATAGTTGCGTACATGTATTTTACAGTTACAAATGTTATGGTACAGTATGTAAACAATAAGTACAATACATGAACCCCGTTGGGGCGCTGCAATATGATGAGCGTTTTTAATAAATTTCACGTATCGTCTTTATTATGAATGTAAAAAAAAAACAAACCAAGTATAAAAGTACTTGCACACGTCGGACGACTGTGCAGAAATTATTAATTAGATTAGTGTGTCGCCATCAGACGACACACGGCAAACCCATCTACAACGCACAATCTGAGAGGAAATCATTTACACTGTAGTAACATTTTTTTATTAATAGCGACGTCAATTTATAATTAAATAATCCATCTTTTTCTTCCGATTTTATAGCATTTAGTTTTGGATTCTTAGCGCTAGCCCGACTCACACTTCTTCGCTTTTAATTATTCGTTGTTTTATTTTAGGCTTTTCACTGTAATCACACAAAGTTTGGATGCTTGTATTACCTGTTTTACGATGGAGCAAAAACAAAAAAAAACACGATTTTTAAACGACCTTCTTAATTTTTATTTGTTAGACACATTGTTAGGATATCTGCCATAATGTTACCTTTTAATAGTAGGACAGCCAGACAGACAGGCAGATAGATAGATAAAACCCAAGTGCTATAAGTACTGCCATTTCAAAGTAATTTACACAAGTAATTTGGGTCATTAATTACTAGAAACATCCCTTCATCTGTCGATGTCGAATAATCTCTGAGAAAAGAGACTGGATAGACAGATAGACAAACTGATAGACACCGAGCTAATTCCATAATACTACAACAACAGTGAGAGTTTTTATGCGTATTAAACTGTGTGTATGTGTGTGTATATAACACCACGTACGAGATTTTGGTTGTAATTTGATATTACGTATGTCGACGATCGTTGGAATAATGAACTTTTGATTAAATTGAAATTTCGAATCCACATAAACTTTGCGCAACCTTCGCACCTTTCTATATGAGATGCTAACTTCATATCGTGAGTGATGTTACGCAAACTCGCTGATTCATGACATTAATTTGGGTGACGGTGTTAGAAATTTATAATATAAACGATTTGCTAAAAACAGAAGATAAATAATCATGTTGTTGTTGATCAACTATTGTTTGTATTAGTCGGTTACATACACACATATCTCCACGCTGTATTCCTAACGGGGTAGTCTGTTGTTTGGTGATTGTTTTTTCTACTGATAAGGATAGAGAATTACATATATTTATAAATTCGTGCTAAGCAACGTATTTTTATGAGAAGAAACTATTATAAAAGTGAAAAAACCTCAAAAAATTGTGAAATTATTATTCGGACTATATTGAGTGCTTTGACTTCTGGACTACCACTATGGTAAATTGAAACCGTGATCATTTACCTAAAAAATTGTGATTACTTACCAGAAAAATAATGACCTGAGCTCATAACTTCGAATATCTCGTCTTTTTTCTTATGATTATCAATACTTTGCAAAAAGGTTCTCCAAAGTTGCCTCCAGCTCCTTGTCTAAATTGTATTCGCGTAGTATGTACAACTTTGTTTAACACGTAACGCCTGCTAATGACAATATCTCAAGAGTTTACTCGTGTGAGTGTTTTGTTTTTGGTACGACAGATTTTACATATTAATTTGTTAGTATAACATATAAAGCCTAAATTATTTAATAACGAGACGACTTTTTTGCTCTTATTTTATTATATAATAAAAGGAAACCTATCTTATAAAGGTTATACCCACGGATATCATAAAAAAGGTAAATGAAATGAACACTTACTGTTTTGTTTCTACCTGTATTCACTATATCTAATACAGTCTATATCTAATACAGTACAGTTGTCTAATACAGTTCTAGTTTTAGTTAATAATTCGTATTTTATGGACTGCCATACCTTTCATCCGATTGCGATGAAATTTGGTATAATAGGTTGAATCCTGGGGTCATTGCCTATTTTAAAAATAAAAAACGCGGACGAAGTCGCGGGCATCAGCTGGTATATTATAAAAAAAGAACGTTTAGAAGATTCTGGCTCTTAGATTGAGTGATGAACGATTAACGAAGAAAATCTGCAGACCGAAATTATTTGAGGAGGTGAAAGAGGTATGCAAGGACCATCCTCTCTAGCTCGTTAGGGATACAGCGTGAAGAAATGTGAGTACGTATGTACTATACTTCATGAACAAAGTTCAAACAATACACTCGTGTTTGAAAACAACGCTTATGGAATAACATCGGAGTCTGTTGATTTGTCTATCACGGACATTTCTCTCAAAGGCTGAAACTGGAATACCTAACTAAATAGCAGGGTGTCATAAATTATATTATTATATTAGAGGTCTTGTAGATAACCTAAACACAGACAGGAACTTTAGGACTTGAATTTCAACTTCACGGTTAAATTGGGCGCTTAAATAGAAACTTCTAACTTCTTGAAGTTTGTTAGAAATGTAGTTTCTAAAGATAATATTATTGTGCAATTAATGATTAAAATATTCAGCAGGTGCCGCGGCCAGCACTGCCGAGAACTTGAAACGGCGCAAGTATGCGACTCTCTCTGAGAGTTTCATATTTGCGCCCTTTTCAGTGGAAACTTTGGGTCCCTGTGGCCCCGAAACCCATCGACTGGTTTCTGATATTTGTAAGAGACTGATCGAGGCTTCGGGAGACCGCCGGGCTGGGAGCTTCTTCCGCCAACGAATCAGTTTGGCTATTCAAAGAGGCAATGCTGCCAGTCTGCTGGGTACCTTGAGCAATGACAGCTTTTTAAGCGGCAACTTTGAGGAAGCTATTATTTAAGATAATGTGTAGTTTTATGTTGGTAAATATTAACGTTTGTATGTACTTTTTTGTTATTAATAAAATGTGTGTATTAAAATATTTATATTAAAGCACACCGACTAGGTTCATTCAATTTTCGGTGATTTCACTATTAGTTATTACAACAAATAATAATCGTTCACAGATACTATTAAAGTTATGCTTGTTATTGACTACTGTATTACAGACTATTATTTGACAGTACACGGAGGTAGAATTAAACTGGACCTATCTCCATACAGCTCTTGGACCAAAAATCATAATGAAAGAAGCTTTTGCTTTAAGAGCGTGGCCGGTTTTTGTTAACCTAGGTTCTAGATTTATACTAATGTGCGGGACTAGGGAAGGGTCACAGTACAGCGAGGGTGAACACATAGAGCACTCAACCCATAGAGATGAAATATCGGACCATTTTATTCACCACTGCTCAGTTTATTTACACTAACAAGTATCAACTCTCGCTCGCATTAAGCAGTACATAACCAAAACTGGACATATATTTATACATACATACATACATATCCTCACGCTGTATCCTTAACGGGGTAGTCAGGGAGGACGGAGCGTCAAGCGTCACGGTTCTTACATACTTCTTTCGCTTCCTCAAATCTCATCATTCTCCTCAACATACATATGTAATAAAATAAATATTTATGTAATGGCTTATTGCTCTATTCAGTGTTATGGCAAAAACAGCAAAAAATCAATACAATAAAACAGAACGCCAGCAACAGAGTTTTACACGTAATTTGTTTTCATACAAAATAAATGGCATTGCTGCTCTATAGGTTGAGTGCTCCATGGGTGAACATGACATATTTTTATTTTTGTCAACACTAGTAGCTAAAATACTTAAGATTTACGAGTATTTTGCAAATAATTATTTCAAAGTTTTGTTTTATATATTAAATTTAAGTAAACAACCTCAGATTGGTATTTATTTCCTGTAATTTTTTTATTACATTTAACTTTTTTTTGTTTTGATTTATTAGGAACCAAATGTTCACATACATCCCGATTTACGTTATATCTGCAATCTGAAGTGTCTTCTTAGCCTCAGTATCATAAATGTCCATAGACTTTCAGTCCACCACAGGTGGTCCTCAGATCCACAGGTGGAACTGCTACTTGTCAGAGGAGGCCAACGAGCAAGCGTGTCACCTGATGGAACGTGATCACCACCACCCATGGACACCCGCAACGTCCAGGGAATCACGGGTGCGTTGCCCGCCTTTAAGGAAAGAGTAAGCTCGCTTTTTGAAGGTCCCTAAGTCATAACGGTCCGTGAATACCGCCGCTATAAGTTGGTTCCACAAAATTGCCGTACGTGGTAGAAAATGTAAAAAACGCAAAGCTGTAGACCACCATCCATCAAGGTGGTGGCGATGAAAGGACAGTCGATTGTGTGACGTATGGTAATGGAATTCAGCAGTAGGCAGTACGCCGAACAATTCTTCAGAACATTCCCCATGACAGATCCGGTAAAATATGCTTAGGGACGCAACGTCCCTCCTCAGCCCTCAAAAATTGTCTCAGACGAGCATGGAAGTATATCTAATTATTTACGAAAAGTCGCTTCAGTATTTCATTTTTGTTAGAATGATATTGTAGTTGATAAGTAGGCACTAAGCGGACACAATAGTGACACGGATTCTGGGGGATTTACGGAGATCATTGGACACACTGCGAGTGACAGCCGCTAAACCTCGACGCGAGGGGTCTTTGCTGGAGAATAAAACGTTGCAAATGGGGTTTATCGTGCACTTTTATATGAAAGATCTTTTTTAAATTTAGGTTCACAATCTCTATAATTGTTTTTTTTTTTCTTAAAGAAATCCGTGTTATCCCATACTGCATAACATTATACCATAGATGTATTTAGTAATATCACATTAAGATATTCTGTCTTATTGTTACGTTTTAAATAACTGGATATGGAGGTAGCTTAAACTCTGGGGAAGGACATAGGTTACTTTTTTAATTTTACGCCTACAAAATCGCAGGCAACAGCCGAGTAATAATATCTATTAATATGTCGGAAAAGACACAGGGCAATTCGTACTCTTGCGACTCAGCTATGAGAAATAGGTACCTAATCTTACAACAGGCGAACTACTCCATAAAGTACCACGTTAAGACAAAGTCGTGCAAACGACAGAAAACTCTATGTAACAAATTTTACGTAGGTAATTGGAAATTTTATATTGGCAAACGATCTGTCGGAGAAATATCGCACCGGCCGCCGTAGTCCAACAGACAGTCAGCGCCGGCTCCGACGTTCCGTTGGCGCGTTATCCCTTCCAAACCGGAAGTCGCGCTTTGTCTTAGTATAGTCAAATGAGTGCCTTTTATTATTTCCACCGACAAATATTTAATAAGGGGGAATGTACCTACGAGTATGAATGAGTAATTTCATTAATATTAATTTAAACTGCGACTTGTTATATTTAAAAATTAGTATAGCATATGATGTAACTTTACTATTTCTGACTTTAATCATATGCAATTAAAAATTAATATGTTAAACATACATTTACAGTTTCACTATAAATGTATAATTTTTAACCATTAACGGTAACTGTCGCAAACATTAAAAATAGTAGTTTTAAAGACATTTTTTTTAAAATAAATTATATAAATCACGGGCAAAAATAATGGTTAGGATGACATCAGGAAGCCTAGACAAGAGAGTCGATTATCGTAAAAGCTAGTAGAATAGAATGATAAATACTCAAGTCAAAGTCAAAGTCAAATCAATTTATAAACCCAAATGCAAGGTATTTTTGAACGTCAAATCTACTTTAGTTCGGTTCAAAAAGAAAACCTGAATACTGAGAAGAACCGACAAGAAACTCAGTCAGGTATAATTTTTTCAACATCATTCTACAATAGTTATTTAAAAATACAATATCTATAAAGCCAGTAAATGCATATGCAGAGAGGATCATTTCCAGTCTATTGTTGTGTCTTCAATGAAATCGCTAACTTTGTAGTATGCTTTTCCAATCAGTGTGCGTTTAATGACAAGTTTAAATCTCTTTTCCGTTAATTGAGTAATTTCTTGAGGTATTTTATTATAAAAACGAACATAGTTACCCAAAAATGAACCACTTGACTTTTGTAATTTAAATTTAGGAATCTAGCTGATCACGACCACGAGTTTCCATACCATTAACAACGCCTTCCTTTTGAAATAGATCTAAATTTTGAAATAGATCTAAATTTTATAATACTACGTTTTCTTGCGTAACGAATTTTAAATTGTTAGTCAAACGTTATTAAATTTCTATTAAATCAAACGAAAAGTAGTCTTGTGAAAACCGCCGTATAAAAAGTAGCCAAACGGCACTTTTGACGAGCAAGCAATAACGCCAGTAAGCGTTTATACGAAACGCTTCCCACTTGTCCAGGCGCTCAGATGTTATGTAGAAACGTTTAATTTTTCTATGTACTACTTTTTAATATTTTCTATTTCGAACGCTAAATGCAATATACTTATTTTTAAAACATTTTAAAGAAAATTAAATAAGTAGTGTTAGCTATTATCAATATTCTCGATTAATCGTTCTAATCATAATCGTTAAGAAATGGCAGCACTGTTTTTTGAAGGTGTTGCTACTTTCATAATAGCATGGTATTTTTGAATGTCAGAAAATAAGTCAGTTGAGAAATAGACGAACTAGCGAAAGCACGTCTTTAATTATATCTCGTCATCCTACGTTTCCATCCAAGTCAACATTCTAGAAGAACGTTTAGCTTACAGTAGTTTTTTATTTCGTTATAATAGAATTTATTTCACGGATTTTACCAAACTGATGAATTTTAGAACACTAATGCTTTTGACACACCTGTGTACACTTAATTTATATACGCGGGTTAATTTTAATTCGTTCAACAGTATCGCGTGGATAGTTCACATCAAAATGGATAAATAATGAGGTACTTACATAAATTATACAATTTTCTTGCAATACAATTGTTTTTAATCTTGAATGTAATGAATATCGTTATCTAGTTATGTGTGCATGCGCCGTGGTATTACATACACACACATATCTTCACGCTGTATCCGTAACAGGGTAGTCGGAGAGGACGGAGCGCCAAGTGTCGCGGTATTTGCATAGTTTTTTCGCTTCCTCAAATCTCATCATTCTCCTCACACATTTTCGACTACGGGAGTGCTTTTGACATTTCCGTCTGCTAACACGCTGGCTATTTGATCTTCATAAGTCAGCCGTGGTCTTCCTTGGTTTCTTTTACCACTCACTTTCGCTCTGTACATTTTCTTCGTCATTCTTTCATCACTCATTCTTTCTGTGCCCGAACCATCTAAGCATTCCTTTCTTCATTTTTACCATAACACTGTCGTGCAACCCTGTCATACTGCATATCTATTCATTGCTTATTTCGTCCACAAGGGTGACTCCGCACATATTTCTAAGAGATCGCATTTCCACTGCATTTATCTTACTTTCACTGGATTTCAGACATATCCAACACTCACTACCGTATATTAAAGTTGGTACCAACGCTGCTGTGGTATCACTATTAGAGGTTATAAGTTTAAGGTGTATATTTGTGTCTGTCTGTGGCATCGTAACGCCTAAATGGATGAACCGATTTTGATTTAGTTTTTTTTTTCGTAAGGTGATTTGATAGAGAGTGTATTGAGTAAGAGTAGCTATGATTCAAGAAAATCTGTTCAGCCATTCGAAAATCATCTACTCTTTTCTAATTGTTGAAGGGATGTGACCGACGTCTATTAGTTTGATCGATTCGTAATTTATTATCCTGTGACTTCAATAATATTACAATAACATGACCTTGACCTGATGCTGCAGCATCATCTGGAATCAGCAGTATACCCAACTCCTCGCTCTGTGATAGTGATCATGATCATGATGAAGCCGGAAAGATTATTAAGGATAAATAGGTGAGGGATTCTAAGTTACATTCACTTGTTCAATCGATATGAAATTTGTGTACATGTTATTGTATTAAATATGATATAAATGTCGGTGGAAATAATAAAAGGCACTCATTTGACTATACTATGGCAAAGCGCGACTTCCGATGACGCGCTAACGGAACGTCGGGGCCGGCGCTGGGAGTCAGTCAGTGTTGCCGACTTAGTGGATTTTCCACTAAATCTGGTGGTTTGAACCCCCTTTTAGTGGGGGAAATATTGCGTTTAGTGGCTGGTGATTTTTCTGGTGGTTTAGTGGAATAGAATTTTTCCTATTTTTTTTTTATTTAGTACATAATCACGCCAGTATAAAGTTTGGACGTTGCAGTTCATAATATTTCTAATTTATTTTAGGGGTATTTACTTTACTATGTGAGCAACACTAAATCTCTGTTGTCAAGTAACACGGGGATTTCCCTTAAAATATGTTGTTTATAGCAGTTTTCTGTCAGGTGAAGCGGGGATTTCCAGCAAAATATTTTTTATATTCTAAACTTTCTTCTTTCTCAAATTGGTCTTATTCACTGTCTGAAGTTTGTTCGCGAGGGATAGGTCACTTAATGAAAAATATGCCGAAACCTCAGTATTCTCAAAAGTTTCGGGATTCTTCGCTGCAAGACCCTGCTTTAAAAGATTGGCTTCAGATGATTGAAAGTACTACTGGCCAAGTAGCGAAGTGCAAATTTTGTGGTACCACTTTAAGGAGCCATTATGGAGACTTAAAATCACATGGAATGTCGAAGAAACATCAACAAAATGCAAAGGTAAGCTAACACGACTATTTTATTACGGTAAAGCATGGTCAATAATGTGTCCATGTGTTATTGCATTTAGCATTACCTCATATTATTTTCCTGAGAGTGTCGTAATACGTGTCTGAGGGATGTGAAAATGGCAGCAGTGCTTCCCGTGAATGAAACATTTTGCATCGTAGTGTTCATAAATCCGCCTCGCCTACCAAGTTTGATGAGTGTTAGCATAGTAGACAGAGTGCATTTATTTTTTACACGACTGCCCAAAAAAAGGAGTGTAATTTGTTTAGAGTTTAAAAAAAATTAGGGTATCGTTGGAATCCTTACATTCTTATCCCGAGTGACATAGGCTATATTTTTTTTTGGAGATAGCTGTCGTGTTTTTTTTTTAAATTTATTTTTTAAACTTATTACATTATTGTAAATTGTTGCAGATTATCACTGAGCAACCCAAATTACTATTTAAACCAGAACCCATTGGAAGTCAAAAAAAGGAAGAGGCCAGGCTTGCTTTGTTTACAGCCATGCATACGAGTATACGAGTAGTTGACCATTTAGGTGAGGTAATCAATCATAGCCATCAAAGGGAAATAGATAAAGTACAACTACACCGAACGAAGTGCACCGCGGTCATAAAAAATGTATTAGCATCACATTTCATTGAGGTTTTAAAACAAGATATTAAGGATCAATCATACAGTTTATTGATTGATGAATCAACAGATATTGCTGTTCAGAAATATTTGGGTTTGGTTATAATTTATTATAGTAAAGCACACCAAAAAATAGTATCTACATATTTAGACCTTGCAGAGCTGCATGAATGCAACGCTGAGGGTATTGTCTCCGCTATAAAAAAGACACTTAAACGATTCGATTTGAAACTAGAGAACTTTATGGGCATTGGTACAGACAACGCTTCCGTAATGGTTGGAGTAAATAATGGAGTTTTTGCGCAGTTGAAAGCAGAGGTACCACATTTGATTCTAGTGCGTTGTTTATGTCATTCCTTGCAACTGGCTGTTTCTGCTGCTGCAAAGCAATTTTTGCCGAGGAATTTAGAATTTTTAATTAGGGAGACCTATGATTGGTTTGCTCGCTCTTCTTCTAGAGAAAGTGTTTATAAGGAGCTATACAAAGCAATGAATGATGGCCATAAACCACTTAAAATCGTTCAAGCATGTCAGACACGATGGTTGTCAATAGAATCAGCAGTCTCGAGAATATATACGCAATGGCTAGAGCTAAAAACTCATTTTTCTATAGCCAAGATCCACGAAAGGTGTCACACAGCAGAATTATTGCACTCTATGTATGCGAACGAGATGAATTACGCATATATTTCATTTTTATATCCAATATTAATTGAGATAAACAGAGTCAACAAAATGTTTGAGTCAAAAGATACAGACCATACCAAATTGTGCGATGAGTTGATCAACCTGATAGATATGCTTGTCAGCAAAGTCACGTTACCTATAAATAAAGTTAATATTTTCACTCAAAATATTCGTGATTTTTTGGATCAAAGATGTTATTTGGGATTCCGATTTGAAAAACAAATACAAGAGATGAGAGAAAAAGGATTACCAGCAGCAGAGGAAGTATCAATACGGAATTGGTGTATACAGTTTATAGTTAGTCTGATTGAAGAAATTAAAAACAGGCTGCCGGAAATGTGACTTTGATGAAAAAGATTTCTCGAGTAAGTGTTCAACAAGCACTAAATCACAACAAAGAAGATCTAATCGACATAATGTCTCAATTAAATAAAAAAACAGACTTCATTGCAAAAGTTGATGATCAGTGGCGACAAATACATTTAATGAAATGGAGTGAAACCAAAGACACAAAAAAGTTTTGGATCGAAGTGTTGCATTTTAAAGACGCTCAAGGAGAAACTAGATTTCAAGATTTAGCGAATTTTGCAATTTCTCTTTTAATATTACCACACTCCAATGCCGACGTCGAAAGATTGTTTAGCAGCATGAACATTATAAAAAATAAACAGAGGAATCGTATGAAGTTGAATCTTTTATGTGCCATATTAAGAGTACGCTGCGGTATGAGGGTGATAGGTAAATGCTGCAATGACTATGAAATTCCAATACACGTTATAAAAAAAATTGGCACCAATGAATCATATCGTTCCTTGGAAATTGATGATGATGGTGGCGGTGAAATAGACACATCTGATGACGATTTGTAATAATTTTAATATGTTTCATTTTCGTAATAAACGTTTTTCATATATCCCTGCTTATTTTTCTTTCATATTAACAATAAAAAAGATTTAGTGACAAATTTAGTGGCTTTTTAACTTTGGTTGTTTTTGGTTAGTGGTTTTCTGGTGGTTTTAGAAGTCGAATCTGGTGGACAGCTCGTTCACCTGTTGGCAACACTGGAGTCAGTTAGACTACGGCGGCCGGTGCGATAGCATTTCTCCGACGGATCGTTTGGCATTATTAAATTTCCAATTACCTACGTAATAATTGTTACAAAGAGTTTTCTGTCGTTTGCACATTAACTTTGTCTTAAGTGTTGTATTTTATGGAGTACTTCGTCTCTTGTAGGATTAGGTACCTATTTCTCATGGCCGAGTTGCAAAAGCACGAATTGCCCCGTGTCTTTTCCGACATACATATCATATATTACAACTTATAATAAACTTAAAGGGCCCGTAGATACATATTATTCTTTTATTTTTTAAAGATTTTTTTTTAGTCGCGGATCTGTTAAATTTTTAAATTCAGTTTATTTAATTAAAAACACGTATTCATTAAGTTAAACGCCTTTGTTTTAAGATCTTGATTTGCTATATCGCTCATAGAATTAATGTCAGTGATGAGTAAAGCTCCCCAATTCGATTTGTCAAATATGAATATGTACCTCTATATTATATGATGTGATTTCTATTTATAAATACTTGCCTATTATAACAAGGATTCATTCTCCAAAACTATTAAGGAAAAAGATAGAGGCAAATCGAGGACGAGGGTAAGACAGAAATAAATGTAGCTAATGCGAGATTAAATTGGGGGCGAGTTGAGATTAACGATCTAGAAAAGATAAAAATATTTTGGTGTCGTAATCGAGATTATTTTTAGATACAAGAGTTCTTCTTTTAATATAAAATATATCATTATGATAGCTTTTTTGCTGAAGTTAATCGAAACCCAAAATATAATTTGCGACGATTTCTGCTCGTAAGAACAAAATTCTTAAGATTTTTCTTTTCGTAATTATTACATACTTTTTGCTCACATATTGGTCTTGAAGAGAAAGATAATAACCGACCATGTGCGTCTTGGATTCCAGTGGGGATGAAATTTCACTGTTTAAATTCCAAGTTAATAGTTAATCAATTTAATAATCATCTTTACTCTTATTTACTTATGAAGATCAAATAGCCAGAGTGTTAGCAGATGGAAATGTCAAAAGCACTGGCATACCTAGGCGAAAATGTGTGAGGAGAATGATGAGACTTGAGGAAGCGAAAGAGGTATGTAAGGATCGCGATGCTTGGCGCTCCGTCCTTTCTGACTGCCCCGTTAGGGATACAGCATGAAGATTAGTACTATCTACTATGTACTATAATATCTATGTATGTAATATATGATATATTCAAAATTTCATATCGATTGAACAAGTGAATGTAGCTTAGAATCCCTCACCTATTTATCCTCAGTAATCTTTCCTGCTTCATCATGAAGAAGTGAAGATATGTATGTATGTATCTTTACTCTTTTATTATTTCCACGTGTACAATATTCATTATGTCAGCAGTAAAAAATGTGTATTTCCTACTGTTACTCGAAAAAAAAGAAAGCTATTTCAGCAATTACTACATTCAAAATTATAACCGAAAATATCCCATATTTTAAAAATCCCTTTTACACAAATTTTTGCTGAAAGTGTTTTGTAAGTTTTTTTTAAATTTTTTCCAGAATTTTCGTTCCTATACTTGATAAGTTAAAGGGGAAGACACACATTTTTTACGAATTTTGAAGCGCAAAATTCATCAACTGTAGAATAAAAAGTTATTTTGAATCCTCGATATCTTTATTGGACATCACTGGAAGTGCACTGGAATTTTTTCACCCCTCATTTACAGGGATAGAGTGCTATCCCTAATTTTTACGATACAAATACCTAGATAATTAAATTTGACAGTTACTGAAATCGGTGGCATGTCTACCAAACGAGTAGACTTTCTGTTGTTGCACTGATTTGGCACCGACTTCAGTAACTGTCAAATTTAATCATAAAGATACCGTATTTATGAAGTTATTTAGTACTTGAATTTTGATTAGTAAAGGATAGTTATTTTGTGCTTTTCAGTGTTTTTCTAAATTGATTTAATTTTTTTCTCATAAAATTTTTTATTTCGCTCTTGAGTGATCTCGGCCTACATAAATATCTAGAGTAGATGTACAACTCAATTCTTTTCTAATTTTGGAACGGAATAATGTACAAAGGAATCATCATAAATAAAGCTTATAAGCAGTTAAATTAATTGATGTATCTTCGAAGTTCAAGCCCCAATATCAGTGAAATTTAAATGGGACCACTGAGTTCAATGAAAAAAGTATCATTAAAATTGTTTTATAAATAAAGAAATTTTGCTTTAAATACATATATACATCTTCACGCCGTATCTCTAACGGGGTAGTCAGATATAACAGAGCGCCAAGCGTCGTGGTTCTTACATACTTCTTTCGCTTCTTCAAATCTCATCATTCTCCTCACACATATTTTCGCATGAATATGCGAGTGCTTTAGACATTTCCGTCTGCTAACACTCTGGCTATTTAATCTTCATATGTCAGTCTTGGTCTTCCTTGGCTTCATTTACCTCTAATTTTGCTTAAATAAAAAACACAAATAAAACTAGAAATTTTTGTGTTACATACAGATACATCCGACTCTTATAGATTGTGTTCTCATTCCATAACGCCTATAGTTTTCCATTTTCAAACTTTTTCAGCTGTCGTAATGAATAGAACACCGCTTGAACTTTTCGCGCAAATGAGAGACCCGGTTAAAGTACCTAAGTCGAAAGAGAAACGAATGCAAAGATTTTGCAAACGCTCGAATTCATGAAGGTGGTCCTCTGTCGCAACCAAGACGCTGGCGTCAGCGTAATCTAAGATGGAATATGTACGTATTTGGACATAAGCTATCTTATGGCTCATCCAGACTCTCGCCGAGACATTTTAGTGTTGGGTAAGCAGTACGTGAGTAAGCACAATTGTATCAGCACATTTTGGGAAAGTGGGAGTACCTCATAGAATAAAAGTGTGGTAGCACACTAGCACTGTTACACAATGAAACCGGCCGCAAACGTGATGTTATGAGATGCGAGCTGAGTGATTGATTCACAGATTGATAATTTGAAATTTTATTATCTATGGCTAATGGCACAATGTTTAATTTCATGCGAATAGGTAATTTAAGTTGATGAATGTAGATTCAGATAATATATACAATATACATTTCTTTCATACTCGTTGCGTGCGAGCGAGGGGGCGTATAAAATTTATTTTACTCTTTTGACTGTCCTTGCCATTCGCAAGACCTCGTCACTCTCAAGTCTCTACAGCCAGCACAACCGTGCTAACACACCGTGCCAACACGTTCGCAAAAAGAGGCCCTCTCACGATATTCCTTTTCAAATTGTGTACTGACCAACTCTAAGACATTTTCGGCGCACTTTATCGTCGAGACATCTGGTGAATACAGGTACAAATACATATTCACGCAGTATTCTCACTTTTGTTGTCGTTCCTATCCGGTATGAACGACATTGACAATGAAGTGGCATGAGTATTGCATGTATTAACATACTATAACCTAAACAATGAACTAAAAGGAAAATTAAGAAAAAACGACCTGGCGATTATGGATGACGCATATTACACGTGAATTCGACACTCCTACATCACATTGAGATCAAACAGGAATGGGATAGGGCTTTCTTTTCTCGCTCGAGAAACCCTTTTAAGCGGGAGACCAGGCGAGAGCGAGACAAGGTATAAAATAAAAGAGCTGTGAAATTAGTTTTACTACCGAGTGATACACTCTACTTCTCTTTTCCATCTAGGAGAAAAATAAATGGGACACGTTATTCGATATGTGAAAGTACAAAGAAATTTTACTTAGATTTTCAATTTTTTACATTTTTAAGAGTTTTAAAGTACAAAAATGATAGTATATTGTGTTTTAAAGTTCTGTATAAGTGAAAAGAATGGAGTAGGTATAAATAAACATGTGTAGCTGAAGTTCTCGCGCTCTTTCAAGAAGTCCATTATAACTTCAGTAAAGCCTACTACCACTTTAATGGCAGAGTTTTAATGATAAGAAGAAAAAACGAACGTTCGAACGTGCTTCATGACGATTTTACTTATTAATACGTGACGTTGGCAAATGCGCTAATCTGTGCGCCATGCCATAAAGAAAATAAAAAAAAGCTATAACAAATTTTTATGTTTATATTATATTTGTATTTGACTGAGTTATCGTGTTTATATTTAGTACATATTAATCACACTTTCCTACAGAAACTCGTTTAATTTGTAACGAACGATACGTTACTAGTGTTTCATTTTATTAAATTTGCTTTGAAGAATTTCATTTTCCGAATGGAAATTAGTATTCTATTTCCAATTAATGTTTGAACAGTTCATCTAAATACAGAACACCCGGCATTCGTATCAATTATCGAGGCCGTTACTATGGCAATTACGTGTTACGTTAAGTTTCATTTTGTTATGTTCTGAATCGCTTTATTATAATCTAAACCAAATAATTCACATGTAATTTGAAATGACTACATTTATTACAACTAATTATTTTGTAACTAATTAAAGTGTCCTGTTACTATTGAATATTATTTTACTGAAGAATGCTTGGATGGTTCAGGCACATAGAAAGAATGAGTGATGAAAGACTGACGAAGAAAATCTAGAGCGAAAGTGGGCGGTAGAAGAAGTCAGGGAAGATCAAGGCTGACTTATGAAGATCAAATAGCCAGAGTGTTAGCCAACGGAAATGTCTGCACTCGCATACTTGGGCGAAAATGTGTGAGGAGAATGATGACATTCCAGGAAGCGAAAGAAGTATATAAGGACCATGACATTTGGCGCCCCGTCTTCTACGACTACCCCGTTAGGGATACAGCGTGAAAATATCTGTGTATGTACCAAGGCTGACTTATGAAGATGAAATAGCCAGAGTGTTAACTGATAAAGATGTCAAAAGCACTCGCATACCTAGGCCAAAGTGCGTTAGAACAAAGACTAGATTTGAGAAGGCGAAAGTATCTTAGTCAGATATTGAACTATTAGGTATACAGCTTGCGGATATGTATGAACTATAATACACATTTATATTACTACACAAAGTGTAATTTTAATTGGGACAGCATGGGAAAATCCAAATCCACAGGCGATAGAGGGAAACTGTTCTCGAAACTATTCAGTCTTTTGTGAAAACAACAAATTTTTAATTTTTTTATCAAGCGTGAGTTGTTCGTAAAAAAGAGTAAAATTTGCAATTTTTTTTAATGCGGATCGATTCTGTTTCGTGTAAGCATCATTTCATAATACTAGAAGATAAAATATAGACTGCAGATCTGGGGGTTATTCACAATCGTCGGAAACTTTCCGTGGTGGAAAGGCCGATCGTCGGAAAACATGAATTCAATCCGACGGCTTGGATTTGTGAATACGACTATATATAATATGTTTGTGAATAATCATATATGTTGTAAATCATAGTCGACTTATCGGGAACAATTCATACGTGTTCCATGATTGAATTTCATATCGATACTATAGTAAATTAGAGAAATACACTTGTACTGTGGAAATACTCTCTAATTCTTATCTGTTAATATAGATATTATAGATTATTATCTTTACCTTGTTTAATATTGTATTAAGTTTCCCTTTACTTTGTCACTTACTTGTTTTACTATAGGCTTACATCTGTTTATTCTGTTTGTCATATTAAAATCTGTATTATTATCCTGTTTATTAATGTACCTTTATTTTAAATTATTCGTGTAATACTTTTTATATTATAGTGTACTAAATTCAATGACTAAGGAAACTAAAGGACATGGCATGTTGATCTATAGTAACATTTAGTTATATATATTTTAACGCATAACATTCAAACGTAGCGTTGTCTCTTTTTGCTTACGGCTTCTTGTGTGTGTAAGAGAAAACAACAGTACTTTTCTCAAAAAATAATTTTTTTATGTGACATCATTGTAATGTCAAAACGTGCCGGTCCGCCATTTATTGCGACACGCTGACAAGTACACGAAGTGTCAAAACATATCAATGGATTTAATATTTTTTAATGTTTCTGTGATTTCGTGCTAGATATTGGAACTGTTTTGTTATCGTTTTGTTACAAGCTAGCATAATGCCACAATAATTTCCAAGTGTAGTGTGTTAGAATGTGGCTCGAGGAAAAGCAATAATCAACGAAATCTATAATTGCACTGGTACGTAACAGAAATTCATTAATTTAGTCTGATGTCGCATATATTTCCATCGTAATTACTGTGTTCCTCAGTTTACTGTATTATAGTCATGTATATTTTTAGTTATGAGCAGTTTTTATTCATATAATATAGTAAATTACTTCATATCATTTTTGTTGTTATTGCAGTTAGGGCTGTTCATGTACTTATATTAAAAAAATATCGATTAATACAGGTATCATGTTTATATGTCGTAATTATTTCGTTTCAGATTACCATCATGTATTATTAGTAAAAAGAGTGGCTTGACATAATCGGAAAAGAAAATTGAACCCATATGATGTATTCATGATACATATTATGTTATTTGCATTTCGAAGAAACTTATTTCGATACAACATTAAGAAAATAATTTTATGTATGAAGCATTGCCCTCGCAAAGGTTATTGGGAATCAAAAAAAATATTTAGAGTGGTAATTAATTACTTTTTAATATCTTGACCATGTAAATCCTCTATTGTGAAAAAGTACCAGGAAAATATTAATTTTTTACAGAATCTGGCTGAATTTTTATTTGATGTTTCCGGGAGAGAAAAATCTCACAGTTCTAAATATCTGCTAAATAAGAACTTGTAGTGGTTTTACTAATAATCCAGATGCAGTACAATTTAAAGAATCTTTTAAAAAACTATAAAAGCAGAAATAAAAGACGAAAGTGTCGGAAACTATTTCATTCTTTTCTTGACGTACAAAAAAACGACAGCGACATGATGAGTATGACTGCTTAAATTCAAATTTCAGTATTCAAAAGTTTCATTCAGAAATTATTTAATAAAAATTATGCTATTTAGTTATCTATATTTATTTATATTGCGAATATGTTATTATAAATTTTATGTACTTAATATAAATATTATTTTACAAACAAAAATGTTAACAAGCAGTTCTATTTTTCAAACCCAGTAAAATATGTTACTATAGGTACATTAGATATGACTAGTCAGACATTAGTCACCCTTGTAGTGCCTAGCAATTTACTATCTTAAGGCCGGTATATTGTGGATTTTCTACGCTAGATAATATTATAAACTATAATATTACTTATTTCTTTACAATGAAAAGAAATAAAATTTGTTTGTTTGTATATACGGGGTAACCTCTGGAAGTACTTAACTGAATTTGAGAATCCTTAGAATAATAGAAGTCCACAGTGTTCTATTCCTAATTGAAATATTATTCCCAATTACTGTGTGATAAGACCGCTAATTTTTAGTAAAATTAATTATTCTAGTATTTAGTTTATCAAAGTGCTATAGTACGCCATGGCTATAGATTTGGTTGGTCCGTATGTATGTTTCTCATAGCACTTATTTTAATTTCACTATCACTTCTAGAAGAAGTAACGTTATGCATGTAAAGAAAAGAAAAGCATTAAAAGGACTGTGCTGTTCATTAACTACTTTGACCTATGTTCATTGATCTTCAACATTTATGAAAGCGCTTCATAAAAATATGGGTTTCTTTTAAAAAGCAATTTTATATCTGTAATAATCATGGACGTACTATTAAGTATTACAAAAAAAAGTACCTAAGTAATTTGTTTGTATGTAGGGTTCATTTAAAGTTCCATACAAAAATGATCGAAGGACAGAAATGGGCTATCCTTGAAGGCGCCTGTTGCTATCGTTGCAAATAACACCTTAAAATCGCCTTAAGCGCAGATTCTAATTATATGCCGATAGCATCGAATGTTTTTACACTGACTGCTGTTTTCAGTTTGAACAATATTTTAGTACTTTTGTACAAATCTATGATACAAAAAAAAGCATTCCCCTTTTCTGAAGATATCATACAAAATGATTTTTATTTCAATACTGATGCGGAAACAATACTTATTTCAACAACTGACAACGACATCTACATAGTAGATATTTGGGACATCACTAATCGGCAGCCATTGTTTGCGACACTTGAAGTTTAGGTGGCACGATTATTTTGTACTTGTTTCATGTCCTTTAGTTTCCTTAGTCATTGACTAAATTATGTGGTTTGACTTTTTATACTTGACATATTCATACTTTTTTATTTTTTATAGTATCATGCCAAAATTCTTGTGAGAAAAAATAAGTCTTTATAATATAACAATAATAATAGCCTTTCTTTCGGACCTCATTATATCTATCATACAATATTTAGTTTAATTACATACATATAACATTATTAATTTATAAAATAATATTTATTCTACATGATACTAACAGAGTAACTACTACAATTATTCATTTTGAAATTTACAAGTAAATGTGATCTCTTTGACAACATCAGTTCATTCTAGGTCTGTGTGTCCTTCGACAAAGGCCAGCCGATTCCACTGCGGCTGTGAATACAAGCCCTCATCCATTGTTTACCAGTTATCTTTGCAATTCGCTGCTCCATCTTTTAAACTGTCTACCATTTCTACATTTCCCATTTCTAGGATACCACATAATAAGCCCTTTACTCCATTTTTCTTCACCTTTTTACTACGTTAAACTTTAAAAATTAAAATAATGAAATAATATATATAATAGAAGAATTACTCTGTGGAAATATCCAATAAAAATACTACATATTATCGTGATATACAAATTTCAAAACTACCTTCCACTTTCCATCAAGTTGCAGTTTTCTATTCGTTCGGGACTCCAGACATCATCGCCTCATAATATTTATTTTATTATAAAACTTCAATTTGTACATTTTAGAAAAATACGTATTTAATCGATTTAAATTTCGATTTGTAAAATTTAATTATTGTCGCTACACGACAATACCACCACTGTAATGTACATAAACACTTACGTTGCGAATTATTAGTCGTTTTTATATATAGTTACATGAACACTGCGACTACTAACGTGAATACACGGTATCAATCTGTAATCAATTCGTTGAGGCGTGCCAGTTTGAGTTCGCTCGTCACAGATACTCGCGCTAACGCGTTTAATTGGTTTTCCTGCCTACGCCTAGTTTGTTTGTCGTGTAACGGAATGTATATTTACATTTTCATTTGGAATCTCTCTACCTGTTCCCTCTAGTAAGTCTTTTTTAAGGTTCCGCGCCGCAATAGAAAAACAACCCCTTAAAACATCTGACACGCGATCGTCCGTCTTTCTATCCGTGGATCCATTTTTTAAAGCATGTCATCATTTTTTTTTTCAAGGATGTAAATACCAATAAAATAATGTATATTATAACTCCTAGCAGAAAACGGTGTCTGTATGTTTGTTTGTCTGTACCTATCTGTCTGTTAAACGGAAGAGCTGATTTACATGTTGCGCTTTTTTGTTTGAAAGCTACAAATTTCGAAAATGTTCTCACTTGTGATTGATGGAAATCGCTTCCTGTTTATTTTTTGTATTCGGTTTCTTTATCTTTTTAATTTTGTTTCGTAACTTTATTGGTTACTATGGTTAGCTTTACCTATACAAAATTAAATGATGTAATTAACATTCATGAATGCTACTGAAATGAATGGAACTGATTGCGTGGGAGTAATTTTACCTACCCTACAACATGTCCTTAGGGTAATAGCGACGCAGCTCACTATTGAAAGTCAAAGTCAAATCAATTTATTCAAGTAAACCCATTTACAAGGTATTTTTGAACGTGAAATCTAGTTTAATCTACTTTAGTTTGGTTCAAAGAGAAGAGAAAAGAAAACCTGGACACGGAAGAACCGACAAGAAACTCAGCCAGGTATAATTTTTTCAACATCATTTTACAAAAGGTTTATTAAAATACAATATTCAGAAAGCCAGTAAATGCATGAAAAACATTTTGAAAAGAATTTTGAAAGACACAATTAATTATGTTCATTTTTACCATAAACATTATTAAAACAATAGCATAGACACTGGCTTGACGGATTGTTAAAAAAATATGTGTTTCAGACACTGGCTGGAATCGTAAAATAGGTAGGCATATAAAAAATAAATTAAATTCCGCCCGCATTGTGTAATCTAACTAAGGTTGTTACAAAATTAATATTCGTTGACATATTTTTATATTTATTGTTCACTGAATACTGTTTTCGACGCCACTTTGTTTAATGAAAAATAAATATAAGGAGTGTTCAACACGTAGCTCCATTATTTTGAGTGGTTTATAATTAAGTTTATTTGTTGGAAATGCTTAGACATGCTTCGCTTTTTTCAACTCCTTTCTATTGATCGAAGCGTAAAAATTGTTTTAAAAGACTTTTTTGAATAATATATATTTTAAATAATATGTAATAAAACGATAACAGAGCCATTTCTGAAAATTGTACAACAAAGAAAACTATAAAAAAGAAATGATGGATGAAGTTATCATAGATACCTATAATAAATCATTCAATTACTTTCTTCAAAGAACTCGCGGTTATTCTCAACAACTTCTAATGGATTTCTCAAACAGTATTATTTTAGGAATAATTCTGCGGCCCAGAAAGATAAAAGAACACTGATTAAGTCATAGAAGTCGCGGGTAACAGCAAGTTCATAATAAAATTTAACTTATGATTAATAGTTTTATAGATAAATAAAAAATTAATTCAGAGACGAAATATTACATAAATTTACACGCTGTATCCCTAACAGGGTAGTCAGAGAGGACGGAGCGCCAAGCGTCGCGATCCTTACCTACATACTTCTATAGCTTCCTCAAATCTCATCATTCTCTTCGCATACTTTCGCCTAGCAATGCGAATAATAGCAATAATATAATGCGATACATTCTTATAATATTTGGCTATTGCGAAAATGCTGGAATGGATGCGAATCGGTGCCGGTTAGCTGGCCGAATCTGATCTCTGGAATGTCCTGAGGATGCTTCGTTGAGAGGCGAAACACGTCGATTAGTTTTTGAATTTAGGGCGCAAAATAGCTTAGAATAGATGCTACTTGTCCCTTTCTAACACTTGCCATGTGATCGAAGGGTGATCTTTAATCTTTACGTTAGTAGTATTTTTTTTAATAGAATATAAATTAATGCAATAGATCGTCGAAGTATATTCTGATTGTTACAATTTTTTATGAAGGAAGGACTTTTATGAAGGAAGGACTAAGGACCGCGATGCTTGGTACTACATCCTCTCTGACTACCTCGTGTGGGATACAGCGTGACGATGTCAGAAATTACGGTATACGGGAGGATTTCCATTGCTGAATCAGTTTATGAGATAATTTTGGATGTGTATAAATAGAGTTAAATTTTCTGTTTGCTGCGTTATTTTCTAGTGATATAGTGAACGATCGCTTTGTTTGATGTAAATGTATATTACATGTTATAGGCATGATGACAGATTTTGAAATCCCGTTCTCTAATGTAGGTACACGTCTACTATTTCCGAAGAAAATATTAGGCGCGAAAACGTTCGCGAAAACGAAATAGGGTGTCATGGCGTCCGCTTGTGATGTCACGCCTAGGTAAATATTTTTCTACATTATGTTATTAGGGTTACATTTATAAATTAGATAGAATACAAAAGTTATATTTACCTAGGCGTGGCGTCATTCGCTCTGACTGGTGTTTCAGTTAACATGGCCGATTGCAGTATTTTATACTTTTATTTTATTAAAAATATTATTAATCTCAATGCATAAATTAAAACTGAGTCGTTTTTTAGAATCGTTTTAACATATAATTTTCTCTAAAACCATTTATTCTTTGATTCTTTAATACCGTCACCATGCTTATTAGCTTTCGAAGTAGGTATACTATGTTGAATGTAAGTTTTAAATACATGTATACAAAATGTTTTATTTTATGACTTAGTTTCTTGAACAATTAAAATATACGGCAATTTATGAGATGTTATTTAGAAGCACGGCAATCGGAATTTTTAGTTGAGGCAATACAGAATTTCCCAATTACCACACTGATCCCACTAATTAGTATATTACGATATATAACTTTTAAGCAAATTTATCTCAATTGAGTACAAATCCTAGGTTTATCTCAGGGTTCGGTTGAGCACAGATTTTCCAGTCACGCACGAAAGTTCGTCCTTCGTTTTGACGTGACCGCAATAAGTTTTCATTTAAAATAAACGTTAATTTGGCGAGTTGGTGAGCTTGGATTTACGAGATAAAAGCGTCTAGTGTGCTTTGGACCTAATCTATGCTCAGACTTTTACGACTCAATTGACTATTGCCCGTGACCAGAGTGTGGAACTGGATTAAATAATAATAAAACGGAGACAAAATAGGTACCTCCATAGGAATTGATTTTCCCCTTATCTCTGCCTTCTCTTCTCCCCCTTCTCAGACTGAAAACCAAAGCTGACTTATGAAGATCAAATAGCCAGAGTGTTAGCTCACGAAAATGTCAAAAGCACTCGCATATCTAGCCGAAAATATGCGAGGAGAATGATGAAATTTGAGGAGGCGAAAAGAGTATGTAACGACCGCGAAGAATGGCGCTGTGTTTTCTCTGACTAGCCCATTAAACATACAGCTTGAAGATACGTATGTATGTATCTCTGAAACTGTAGACCTAAAACTTCCAAACTTTTAAGTATGTCTAACAAAAATCCCGGGTTCTATTAGAGATCTCTACCAATTAATTTTACGAACTTACCTTTATACACGATTGTACGACTCAAAGAAGGGTAATGTGTTCATCAGTCTATGTATATATGCATATTTTTTAATTTGTGGCGCTCTGTAGACAAAACGCGTGGGAAGATTATGATAATTATTACAACAATTGATTTGTCGTAATCTTGTGTCGTCTTTAATTACTCAAGACAAGGCAGTACCTAATTAGAAGCCGATTGGCAACAAACAGACACCGTATTCTGACACAGAAAAAATTAAAGTCAATGAACTATGCGTATCATTGAATAGGCCTTCAAAAATCATTTTTAGACTTCTTAAATCATTTTTCCGTTTGATTGACCATTTGTATAATTATGTTTGTGAAACTTGCATTTGGCTAAATATTTCATTAACTAACGGATAACAAAGATAATGTTGATAAGCACGATATTACATTGACTCGGGTGTTATTTTACTGAAATCGATATCATATAGTTATTATTCTGGCTTTATTCCACTAAAATTCAAACTCAATAACAAGTGTTGCGCTTCTCAACGAAGCATTTTCGGCGTTAGTTTCTGTCAGTCACTGCCAAACACTTGCAGTTGGTGAGAGGTTGGTTGAGAAGCGAAATAAATTTCGACTAATAAATAATAATAATAATAGTTTTATAATAATTTTGTTTTATTTACTGTAAAAACTTAAATTACATAATAGGAGTACAGGACAACTGCACTCTATTGACTGTATCGCAGCTGTCAGTGGCTTCCCTTAATTATGTCATTAATGTCATTATTTTGCAAAATATACTTTTTTTCTTTAATAATTCAATACTCGTATATAGGTACACGTACATATCATTAAACAATATGAAACGAAGTTGCAATAAAAAAAAAATGAAAAGGAAATATTTATTTAAGTAACTAAAACATCTTCAGTATATTTTACATCAGTCTCCTTAAGAGCACAGTACAAGTAAGCATACAATATTCTATCTCGGCAGTGTCTTAGAGATAATCACCTACGGTCGCTCGGTACGTAAACACGCAATAGGGCTACCGACTTGGACTGAATGTTTTTCTTGGGTTACGTATTTGATAATAGGTACTATATTAAATTGTCATATTATCTTTTCATTTTATATTATTGCAAATTTAATAAATTTTTATTTATATAATTCTACTAGTATTTTATTTCTAGTTTCAAAAGTTTGTGAGTTAGTATGGTGGAAATAGACAAAAAAAATGCATTTTGTGTGCAGTATAATTAAAAATCAGCAATAAATTAACTAGATCATTATGATAATATATTTCCTACAAATTAGCAACAGAGAAATATTTCCGGTTTCGATATAGATGTATTCAAACATCCATACACTGAACATTATGCTCATAAACTTGATTGACATAATATTTCGTCAGTAAATGCGCGGGAGCGTCTAATACCGTACGACGACAACCGCGGCTCACTCGCGACTGTTGTATGGCGAGAAATGTCGAGATTTCGAGCGCGTCGTTTGGGAGCGTTTGTATGAAGATAGAATACTGTATGCTTACTTGTACTGTGTTAAGAGTGAACAATTCCTGTAGGTACTAGGAAACTTCGCTCCTCATAACTAGTATAATAAAATACAGAAGTGCGGTTTACATAGAAAATTCAATTTAATATTTAATAAATAACGAAAAAGATAAGTAATAACATGAAATAATTAGATAAAGATGGGAGTTTATAAATATGTATGTGCGGTGTGTGTGTTTATGATAGCGGTGAGTGTGTATGGTTGGCGTGGTGTGCGTGTATGCGTATGTGTGTGTTCAATGTGTTGTTATGTATGTTTGAGGTGTTTTTGTGTGTGTAATGGCTAAAGTTACCAACTGTTTTATTTATTTATTTATTCTATCTGTACTAAAGATTTAGTACATGTAGCGGACTTAATGCGAAGTATCATTCTCTACCAGTCAACCATTGAAATAAGAAAGTATTTGGACAGGAAATCTACTACCCAAAATATAATTGTATATATAAATATACAAATATACTTAGGTATATAGTGTATACTATACACACAATAAAAATAAACAAATACATACAATAATACACAAATATAAACGATATACAAAATAATACATAATATTAAATAAATGTGAATACTAATGTTTATCAGCCACTTTATAAATACATCAAGACATTCAATTTTATTTAGGTAATAATTTCTAAGAGAGATTTTCAACAAGCTTATTAGCGATTTCTTACAATCCAAACAGGGTTTAAGGTAAATATATAGATGTTTTTTTTTTTTTACAAACTACTAATAAAATTTATTAACAAAAAGTACATACATATGTTAATATTTACAAACTTAAAACTACACATTATCTTAAATAATAAACTTCCTCAAAGTTGCCTCTTAGAAAGCTGTCATTGCTCAAGGTACCCAGCAGACTGGCAGCATTGCCTCTTTGAATAGCCAAATAGATGTTTATTCATTTATTTAATTACAGAGAGAAGTAGATAATCGAATGTACTGTTGTTTTGCATGTAATGTGTATAGACTATAGAGGCCGCATGATTCTTTTTTTTTCTTTAGGACATTGGGATCATAGGGAAGAGAGTTTCATAAAGTTTTAAACAACATGGAGAAAACATTATAATTTGTAAACTGTGCTTGTTTGCGTATTCTGCGAAATGTGTGTATTATGTGTGGGTTACCGACGTATTTACGATTCTTGCTTTCTAAGCCTGGATGTAATAAATGCGAGGCGCTATCCACTATAAAAATAGAGGACTATTGATGTATCATAATTAAGTCTGTGTGAAGCCGGGGCGAGTCGCTAGTCAAAAATAAAGGGCTGAGTAGATGATCTCACGTTTAGTACAGTTTTAAAAGGCCATTAGCGTTGGAACATCGCTTAGATCGGGTACCGAGATTCGATTATGTGTCAAAGACCGATTACGAATTTGTCGACTTTTAAAGAGCGACCTACATATATCCTTCGTTACGGGGCTTATGTAGGCATTAAGTAAGTAAGAGTCTCGGATCTTAGGTTTAATTTGTTAAAGCTTATTGCATATCAACTTGATATTTTAGACTCATTGACAAGCATCAATCAAATACATTTTTTATCGTTGGGTTCCAAAATTGAAAATGAACTACAGGAATCACCTTGCTGTCTGTTTGTTTGTCTGTTACAACCCTTTTTCCTCACAGATAATTTGAGCTATTTGGAATTATAATAGTAAGTTGTAATGTATTACAAGGGAAAGCAAATAACACGACCAACGCCAATTAAAAACTGAATTTATTAGTTTCTTGAGGGTAATCTCCTTACATTGTAAATGTAGATAAAAATACATAATACAATACTTAAGTGATAACTCAAAGACAGACATGAACTTAAAGTGGAGTTTTCAAATTAGGGAGTTCGTTTTGGGGGTTAAATCATTACTTTAAAAAATTTTTTTGGGTCAGCCCAAAAAGTATTGGAAGACCAGAATCATTATCTTGTCTATTTCCAGTCATGAGAATATGTAGTCTGGTTATGATTGGTAAAGTTATGGAAAGTACATACCTGATAATGTGAAGAATTCTTATAATATTTAGCTATCTTCTGCCCAAAATTCCAAAACTAATCGTTACGTTATTGTTTAGACTAAGGTATTACTTTGCGGAAATCCATTTCATGTGATGAATTCCTAAAATCTTTAGCTATTTTCCGCTCAAACTCCAAAAACCACCAATCGATACGTGTTTCGCTTCTCAACGAAGCTTGCTCAGGATATTCAAGAGATCAAAGTCGGTTGGCTAACCAGCACCGTTAAATTGAAATTTGTATAAATAGTCGTGCAGCTGACTCATCTGTGGATTTGGTGGTGGTATATATATATATTTATTTATTTATTTATTCATTTAACACACAATTAATGCAATAGTATAGATTCGGAATCGTTAGACAAAGTAAAACCAGTATTTTCTCGCGATATTAAAAGTATTAAAAACTAATAACACGATTGCCAGAAACAGCATCCAATGCATTTCATTCACTAATCATCTTTTGTCCAACTGCAATAAAACCAAAACGAGAGTGTTTGTCTATTTTGAATTTATTTTTAGCATTTTCAGAGTTCTAAACCTCCTAAGAAAAAACACTAAAAAAATTGGAATATGGTAGTGTAGACTTATCTTTGTAAGTTCGACATATTACGACCTCCGTGGCGCAATGGCTAAGCGCGTCGAAAAGTAAACGGGGGTTGAGGGTTCGATTCCCGCCCCGAGTCTGGGTGTTTATATATAATATGTATTTATTTACAAAAGGAAAGTATATAAGTAGTATATCAGTTGTCTAGTACCCATAACACAAGCGCTGTGCTGCTTACTTTGGGACTAGATGGCGCTGTGTGAAATGTCTGAGTACATTATTATTATTATGAGTACATTATTTTGAACTAAGTGCTTTAACATATTCCTACGAATATCAAAGATAACGGGGACAAATTGCATGAGTAGGCGCCCAGTTTGACCCAGCTCGATAAGTCTAGTTCGAGTGAACTCAACCATTAATAACTTAAAATATTAAATTTAAAATTTCAAAAATTTCAAGGAATATAAAGCTTTACTAAGATTCTTTGCCGTTTTAATGTGTACTGGATTTTGACATTTTATTTCTGTTAATTCTTACTTACATAATATATATAAGTACCAGCGTTGCGAGATTTTTTTCGTGCAAAGCGGGATTATGTAACCATTTGAGTAAAAAAGCGGGATTCTTTAATCAAAAGCGGGACATAATAAAAAAACTTAAATCATCAGTGGTTTTCTCCATTTTGTTTAAATATAGTTGAGGAACTCTGCACATGATTCAGAGCTCTGTGCTTATGTATTCAAACTAACTAATAATGACATGCAATATTTACGTACCTAAATTTGTATTCTTTCCTATGTAATCATGCGTGACCATGAAATAGATAGATTGAACGATTGATTAATAGTGAAAGCTACTACACCGCGCTGACCGCTGAACAGCGGGATCCCCGAATCTCCGAAAAGCGGGACTGAGCGTGTACATTTCATTTTGGGCTTAAAATTGGGACATCCCGCCAAAATCGAGACGTCTGGCAACGTTGATAAGTACATTTAAAGCAATGTAAGTATTCCAGTAAATCTTATTACAAGGTTTAAGTAATTATTTAGAATCTACTATCGATTAAGAAAAAATTGTACTAAGAACAAAAGACAACAAAAGACTCTGGTATCACTTCAACAACTATAAAAATGTGATTATATTTTTTAATAAATTCGGTACGTAACCATATATAAAATAAAAAAACATTGTGTCACTATTCCCTCAGATTTAATTCATTCTATTGTGTTATTAGTGACTACTGGCCACTTATAAATTACAAATGAATTATATTGATAATAATTATATCAAACATTTAGAACATTTTTAAAAGTTTAAATTGACTGAGTTAGATCGAAAGAACGCTGCACATATCTATTCAGTAATACGTTTATACTGTAACTACACAGTATATTTCACTTCAATATTACATGTAAGCCTTTTATGAAGCTTGTATGAGATACGACCCTCGGATAGAAACTGACGGCACTCATATTATACCTTCCCAACAAAACATATAATACCTGCATTATTTGACGCCTTACTTTGTAAGCGCTAAGTGTATTATAAAACAGAGAATTTCTTCAGCGTTTTATTATAAATAAAGATGTTGTAATAAACTTTCATGTCAGCTTCAAATATGACTGGTTCGTAGGTTTGTAAAACAATGTTTCATAAGCTGTCTCGGCTCTCAGGTTTGTTCGAAAATCTTACATATACAGAATAACGACTTCACCATAGACGGAAACATAGTCGTCTCTGTAGAGGCGTTCACTTGCTATTACTAAATATATTGTGTTGTAAAATGCTGTAATAATTCATGTTAGCAACAACGAATTAAAAAATTTATTAAAAAAATTAAACTGACTTCAAAAAAGAACACTGAAAAGTATGAAATAACTTTACTAATGAAAACTTAAGTACAAAAATAGCTTTATAAATACATAAATATATATATACGTAAAATAAATTAAATTGGATAGTTACTGAAGTCAGTGCCAAGCCTACTAAAATAATAGACTTTCTGTTGTCGAACATTGATTTGGCACAGACTTCAATAACTGTCAAATTTAATTACATGAGTATTTGTACCGTATTTATAAAGTTATTTTTGTACTTAAGATTTGATTAGTAAAGTTTTTTTTTTTTTTTTTTCCCTTTTGAGTGACCTTGGTCTAAATAAATATCTATGGCAGGTCTACAATCAATTTATTTTCTAATTCTAGAGCGCAATGTGTTAACTTCCATTCTATTGAAGAGCACAAACCGTGGGCTTTCACAATAAAAGATGCGAACAGATCGAAACTGCGATATTATTGCCCGTTATGGGCATTATCAATATCAATATCATATCATATCCATATCAATCAGTCTTAAAAGAACAGTGTAAAGGTAACATCATTATTACACCTATAATACTCTCTTAAAAGTTCTCCTGCCGGTAAAATTCCGTCAAAAGAGATTCAGCCGTTTCAGAGATATGCAATATATATTAATTAGGACTGCAAAATGTAATCAGTGTTCTTACAATCCCAAGACGACAGCCACCAGCCGTATTCTCTGTCCGCCACAAGACTGACTCTACTGACTGAATTTATTACATCATAGGCAATTTTTAATCTTCTTGGTACTACCATTATACCATGTGGGCATAAAGATAGTTAACAAATGACATACAAGAGAATCATCAATATAAATGAATAAAGGTTATAACCAAATCGTATTATTTGATGTATCTTCGAAATCATAGCTCCAATATCAGTGAAATTTCAATGGGACCAATCTGGAAGTGTATCCTTTCAAACAAAAAAATAATTTTCCAAATCGATTCATAAATGACGGAGTTACGCGATAACAAACATAAAAAAAACATACAACCGAATTGAGAACTTCCTCCTTTTTTGGAATTCGGTTAAAAAGAACTGGTACCTTCTAGTAGAACGTGACGGCGTTTGTGACGTCAACAAGAGGAACGATCGACGCACTTATTCACCATTAGGCCGCTACCGCTGAGAGGTTATATAAATCAAGACTCGTGCGCGCTACGTCTCTCTCTGTCCTCCATACGAACTATCCCTCGGCTGGAGGAACCCTCAGGCGGTCGACCATCTGGCAGGGCGCCTTTAGCGCTCGACCCAACGCGACCCGTGACGCTGTAAAACCCACTAGGGCTAACAGCAAAGAGGGGTTTTTTTAGTCGGTTCGAGTCCGACACTACTCAGTCGGCGTAGAGTCCGGCTGGGCGTCCGTGGGGTCTTTTTGGCCTGTCAGCGTACAAAAAAAAAGTTTCTCTCATTGTTGCTTTTCCCTTTACGACTGCACGAAGTATTTAAACAATTAATGTTTAAATATTAAATTAATTAATTATTAATTGAAGTAAAATTTTGGATGTTCCATTTCTATAAGCATCTAACATATTTAATTCTATCGCAGATATCGTTCGTAAGTAACTGCTTCATAGTTTCGCTCGCGTGATGTTTGATGTTTTTATGAGATAAAAAGTGGTCTGGAGTACTCTCTTAAAAGTCCTCCTGCCGGTAAAATTCCGTCAAAAGAGATTCAGTCGTTTCAGAGATTAACCCGGACGAACAGACAGATGGACAAAAATTAATAAAATGCGTGTTTGGGTTTTGGTAGCGTTTATTTAACCATATGAGCTTAAGAAAAAAGCCATAACTTCGAAATCGCAGACAGATATTTCAATTTTATTTATTTGTGTTGTAAACTATTTATGTAGATGCATAAATTTCGCAGAACTCATAAACATTGATTTTACTTTGATATATCCAATTTTAAAAATAGCTCAGATTGATGTTGTAGTGATCAATTCTAATGTATTCTTTAACTACATCTTTAGCTTTAGCTATATCCGCTCAAAATTTCAAATATATACATACAAAGAAAGAAAGAAAACATTTATTCACTACCCACAATGACAACGCACAGCCCATGGCAACAAAGTTACGCATCAATATAACACTATGCCGCGGCAATGAAAAGGCGACTCAGCTCTGATGCCTCTCCTCTCAGCTCACAGAGAAAGCAACACTGATATTCTGTCGCGCCTGAATGGGATGATAGTATAGAATAAATAAATAAATAATAATTTATAACAAAATATTATCATGGTCATCATATACTGTACATGTAAACACACATATATAATAAATATAAATAAACAAATAAATAAAATGAATAGGTCGCGCAACAAAAGTATAGAAAATATATCCCCAAAATTACACATCGCGCAAACGAACAGCCACTCAGGATTCCAACCACTATCAGGGTTTATTCTGGTCTAACAACAACCACTTTTTAAATTTTAATTTAAAAGTTGCCTTACAGAGGGAATTTCTTAAAGGTGGGGGTAGATTATGCCAACACTTTGTAGCCTGATACCGGGAACTACCTTCGAATGTCCTAGTTTTATGAAATGGCGTGGCCAGTAAGATGTCATTCACCTTACAACCAAGAGTAAACCATTTCAGTTTGTCATTAAGATACTTTGTTTTCTTGTCTCTTACAATATATATTAATTAGGACTGCAAAATGTAATTTTCTACGATACTCCATATTAAGCAAAGGGGCTCTATTTCAATATGGAGTAATGTGTCTTCGAGGAGACACTCTGTAACAAAATCGAATACATGCATTGTGGACGTGCTGAATAACACGCTTAGTGCGTGTTAATAGACAAGGACCAATAACAGCATCCGCTTAATTGAGCTTTGACAAAATCAAAATCAATATCCAGTTTCAATCTGGTATCTTCTTTGAGGAAATGCCTGATCTTGTAAAATCTGTTTTCGATTGAAGGTATTCAATCGAAAAAAGCAAGTCCTGCCAACATTTAAGACATGATTTTCAAATTGCAGCTGCATTCCGAAACTGATAGCCAGGAATCGCAGGAGCAAGCGTCTCTGCACCCTCTCTAAGCCAGGATTCGTTGATTGCAAGTATATCAGGAGAGTGTAACTACTAGTTCAGTAACACAGGTATTCAATGACCCAGCAGTATATAATCCAACCCGAAATAATTTAATTTTGTCTTTTTTATAAGTCATAGTGGAAATCAATTACGTAGACTGAAAAATACATAAAATCCCGTAATGTGATATTGGTTAGACTCAAAAATAAATTTAATAAGGTTATTATTAATAAGTTTAATAATTTACATGAAATTTGACAGTTCTCTAATCCTTTATTGTAAAAAATTAGGGTACATCGACACATGTTTCGCCTCTCAACGAAGCATCCTTAGGAAATTACAAGAAATCAGATGCGGTCAGCTATTCAGCACCGACATTTCAGATTCGTTCAGTAAGTATCGATCAATAATTTTAAAACTTTTGGTAATAGAATATGTATAGAATATGTATAGAATATGTATAGAATATGTATAGAATATGTATAGAATATGTATAGAATATGAATAGAATATGGTAGAATAAAAAATACAAGCCGTATACAAATTAACCACTTGAGATGAGTTTATGCAAAATAACACCAGTCTAATGACTGATGTCCATTTATGAATTTTTAAATGTCAAATTGATATTATCAGGCTTTACGGTAACAGTAATTTTGTACCAGACCCTAAAAATCAAGGAAAACTTTCCTTTATAATATTCGAATTAGTATGTTATCATCTTATTCTGTTTTTCATGTTATGTTCTAAAAGAATGAGTCTCAGGATAATAAATACGTCATAAGAAAATGGATTATTCTCGTTGTTTACGGATCGTAAAGGACTCGCAGAAAAAGTACTGGGTGGATTTCAATTGAATAATATTCAATATTGCTTCTTGTTAGTTAAGAGTTCTATGAGGAAAATGAGAATAAATATCTCGTTTTTTCCTCAAAAAATCATAGATTAATATTCAACCTACAGAGAGTTAGAGTTCAGGCTATCCAGGCATTACTACCATAGAATAAAGTTGGCACCAACATCGCATTATGGATGGCCGTTTAGACTAAATTTGATATTATATTTACACTGCCTACTAATGCGGCCAAATCATCGTTTCCAGCTGCTACCCGTCACACTACATCCAACTCTCATCTTTGATTCCTAGAAAACTCACTCCCCAGGTATACAATTTTATTCACTTGTTCTAGACATTTTCCATTTATCCATATTTCACATTTCGTCTGTACATCTCTTTCAAACCTTAGTTTGGTTCACGTTCATATTTAATCTTTTCATTTCACATTTTTCTTTCATGCACGTGACTAGTGTCTGCAACTCTGCTTCTGATGGTGCTATAATTAAGTCCTTTCAATAAGAAGATTTAAAATCTTTGTTTCAATATCTGTTAAAAACAAATTATGCTTACGTAATCCAATAAAAAACTTAAAACATTCAACGAGAACTTATTGATTGAGAAGATAATATACACATAGGTAGTGGTTAAAATATAGACTCAAAGGCACCGACTTTTAAGAAATTTCGGAAAATCTGTCTTCTGCACCTGCACTACACGGGCAACTTTTGAATTACACTGAGAAATCATTTAAATTCGAGTAGTAGGGATAAATTAGAAGAAGATGACAGTATTGGACCGTGATGTCTCAAACTCATATTGTCATAGCCCAGCGCTAGGAGTGATAACGACAGAAATTATCCCTGCTACTTAAATTTACAAAACATCTATACTATAACGTCACAAGTGATATGCGAGCGATAATGGAACCGTTCATTAATGATAACATAGTAACAGTCTAGCTACAGAATCTGTCAGTGATTGGTTGATTCAATTATGAAATACAATGAATAGCGTTAGTATAGATTTTGTTATGAAATTACAAATGCAGGAGGTCATTTGTAAATCGTAATCCATTCGCTTTAAGGGTTACATCATCTAATCTATTTTATGACCGTAGCATTTTCTAATTAGCCTGCAGGAGCACTCGATTTCGTAAAGCTTGTACCATGACTCTGCGACTATGAAACGTCTATCGCAGCCATTCCTAAATTGGGTGCCGCGGAGCCAAAGGGTTCCGTGTAAACGACACTAGGGTTCCGCGAGTGTTGGCCGTTATATCGTTGGAATATTTAGTCTATCGTTATTCGTGGCAACAACATGATCTAAGCATACTTCTTGACAGCCACGAACCATTTTTATTCGGCACAATATATTGCTCGATTTCAGACCTATTACTTTATTTCAAATATTTGTAATAAAGCATTTTTACTTTTTGTTTATGGATAAACAAAAACAACTTGTAGTCTATGGCAGAACGGCCATGTTGTTATAACAATGAGTAGCTGTGACTCTCTATGTCGGCGGAATACACTGTTGTTGTAGCGCATTATGTGCATTGTGATTTTGTGATTATAACCAAAATAACAAATAAATGCAGTTAAAATAGTTAATATTGTTTTGAATATCCAAACACTTTCCTTTATTTTATATCTTTCTTACAATCTTTTATTCGTTATAGTTAGTTATGGGGCTCCATAAATTAAAAGGGATTTACAGAGTGTTCCACGGCTTTAACACTCGTATTTATAGACAAGTCAAAGTAATTACTTAAGCAAAAGTAATTACTTGAGCAACTATTTTTATTGCATAGTTAAGAAATCGGTCGAAGTAAGAACTGTCAAAAGTTAGAATTCTTAATCAAGTAATAGTAACCACTTTCGTTGCTTAAGCAACGCTTATTACTCGATTCGTAGCTTTGTTGACAGTGTTTAGTACAGAAAATATGGAAGATATCGAGCATTTATTTTTTAATTTGGACAATATTTTAAGTGATCCATTGGAAGAAGTTGAAAACAGTGTTAACATTAATGAACCTAGAAAAACAAAAGTATATTTCCGTAATGACCCTCTTCGCGAAAATACTGAAAATGATTTCAGGATGAGATATCGATTCAGTAAAAGTGTTGTACTTAATGTTATTTTGCCATTAATAATAACTACATAATAATCTTTCCAAGTTATAAATCACGTGTCAGCTAATATCCCAAGTATAAAAATCATACATTTAATCGATAATCGATAATCGAAACAATTATCGAATAATCGATCGAAATAATCGATTCTCCAAACATTTTGTTTGTTCACAGATAAAATTGAATGATTAAAAAATATCTTCTACGACTTATTTTTCTTTTTATACCGATAACTTTATCAAATTATATATTACAAATTTATATTAGGCAATATAATGCAAGACTGTAAAAATAATCTAGACCTCACGTTTGCCCTCTCATGAAACAAAACGCAGCAACGAAGTGTTGCCAGTGAGAAACAATTATCAAGCATCAACTCTAACTTAAGCAATTGCTTAAGTAAGTAACGTGCATTACTCAATTATAGAATAAGATTTTGTACTGAAGAATTCTAGCCACAGGTAATGACTTCATTAAGAAATTACTTAGCAACAAGTAATTACTTGTTTATAAATACGAGTGTAAATGTTTAAGAACCCCTCATCTATCACATCGCCTACAGTCACGATATTTAGATAGCTTTAATTGAATTTGAAGTATTTTTCCACAGATGTGTACATGAATATTTCAGTTAGTTTAATAATATAGTTTAAGGAACAGTCAAATAACCAAACGTCCTCTAAATTCTCCGCCCACTCTATGTTTGTAACTGACTGTGAACATCAGTATATTATATGTACGTACATTATATGACCATTTATTTTTTCCTAGGCCGGATGGTTTGATTTAGATTAATGTACCATTAGAATTGTCTTGATCTTCCTAATCTTTTAGAGTATACGATTAGATGTCATGTATTATTAGCGAAGGAAGGCAGGGGGCCAAGGGCGTCGCCAGCCAAAGACCAAAGGGGATAAGATGACAAAGAGTATGGGAGAAATATGAACTGTAGAAACAAATATACCTAAATGTAATACAATGATTTAAATGTTCATAGAGAGATACTGGGTCCATATTAATATAGTGCGAATGAATATTGTATAGCATTGAATATGGTAGGTTCCACAAATTTTTAAAATTTTTTTAATTAAAATAATAGTTCGAATTTTTGTTAGTAACTAATTAATCTGTGGTCCGAACTTATAAATTCAACATTTTTGTTTATACAACTATTGCTAGCTTATTCTTGGTAGCCTATCGCCTACACCATTTTTACTGACTTTTATTGATTTTATAATTGGCTGAAAAAATATAAACTTTTTAACTTTCACGTTGTGTTATAAATAACTAAAAAACGGGAAATTAACGCGATTACCGTTGAGTGAACCTTGCTGCGACAGTTTACTTGAGACCACGGTTGATGCAACTCGGTCAAAATGTCAAGCCGAAATAAAAGATAATCGCGTTAATTACCCATTTTTTAGATATTTTATGCCTGAAAAAAATTAAATTTATGTATTGAGACACTACACTATTACTTTTTTTTGCAAACACAGGACGAACATTCAAGGGTACCCAGTCCCCAAGAAAGTTGTGGGACTTTAACCGACAAACAATTCCACGGTGGTCTTTTCTCGACGCAGAGCGATGGGCTCTACAGTTCCTAGGGGACGTAGAAACCTCTCTTGCACTGTACCGAACATGCAGCACTCAACCTATAGAGACGAAATATCGGACTATCTTATTTACCACTGCTCAATTTATTTACACTAACAAATATCAACTCTCGCTCGCATTAAGCAGTAGGTACATGACCAATACTGATCCTGTGTGTACATCTCTGTATATTCCGACAGATATTTAAATATTTGTCGGTGGAAATAATAAAAGGCACTAATTTAACTATACTATGGCAAAGTGTGACTTCCCGTTTGGAGGGGATAACGCGCTAACGGAACGTCGGGACCGGCACTGAAAAGTAGACTACGGCGGCCGGTGCGATAGCACTTCTCCGACGGATCGTTTGCCATTATTAAATTTCCAGTTACCTACATAATTATTGTTACAAAGAGTTTTCTGTCGTTTGCACATTAACTTTGTCTTAACGTTGTATTTTATGGAGTAGTTCGCCTCTTGTAAAATTAGGTACCTATTTCTCATGACTGAGTAGCAAAAGCACGAATTGCCCCGTGTCTTTTCCGAAATATTTATGTAATGGTTTATGGTTCTATTCGGTGGTGTGGCAAAAACAGTAAAAATCTAACTATAAAACAGAACGCAGTAACCGCAATGAAATAACTACTCTATAGGTTGAGCGCTCCGTGGTGCCGAAGCACGTCGCGAGGGGAAAAAAACCGCCCCTCCAGCAGTGTTAGGACAGCACGGCGGGGTTATTATCTAAAAATTTGCAGACAGCGACAGCCACGCGATCACTACGCGACCGGTGACTTTTCGCGGGAGATTTAGCGCTACTATACAAATACATTACACGAATTCTCGTTTTGACAGCAGATATCGCGCGATATTGGCTGTTGCATGCTGTCTGCAAGTTACGTAATAAGCGTGCGGATCACACGCGCTGTTGTTCTCGGAGTCGCATGGATGGATGACCAACAGGAGTCTCACACTGATAGGCCACAACTCCGAAGGTGTTTTATATGTACATTCATTCACATATTCACACACACTAACAGAGGGTAAAAATCGAAATGTTGTGAGAACACTGATAGACACAACACATCTTCATCTTCAATCAATCTTATCGTGAGTATTGGGTAACAGAGTTCGAATATACAAAATGTATAAATAAAAATTTCTATTAAAGTTATGGTTTTTGATATACATACATATATATCTTCATGCCGTATCTAACGGGGTAGTCAGAGAGGACGAAGCGCCAAGCTTCGCGGTCCTTATATACTTCTTTCACTTCCTCCAATCTCATCATTCTCCTCACACATTTTCGCCTAAGTTTTTGATATACAAGCACAATAATAAAAAAAAAACGCGTTTCGACCAACTCGGTAACATTTATTATTCTTGAGAATATTCCATTTGGAGTAAGCTTAGGGTTGCCATTTAAAAACAAAACTATTTTAAAAAATATGTGATCATAACGATAGTCATTAGATTTACTGAAAATATCTACAGGAACTAATATTAAAAATGAGTAAATATCTATGTATATTTATTATGTTTCAATCTCTGGTAGTAAAAAAGGCAAGCGACTGAGAATATATAATACTCCAGACAATTACACAGATTGTGTGACCCCAAACTAAGCATTAAGTTTGTACTATGGATATCACACAACGAACTCTGGGGGAGCTCCCAGTAACACCCAGACTCCAAGCCAATTTAGAAAAGTTCATTTCCTAAATTGACCTAACTGGGGATCGAACCCGGGACCCTAGCTTGGAAAGCTGATGCATACGCCACTGCGCCAACGGGCCAGTCGGAATAATGCCTCAGTTGCAGACAGCAAGGCACCGATTTTTAGACAACTTTAAGCATAAACAGTTACTTATGTTGAGCTACTCAGGTTAAGCAGTTACGACGTTTTTTATTTTTTTTTCTCCCTCGGATAAGCATGGAAGCATAGATATCGAAGGTCATTGAAGCTAATAATTATTACAGCTCTCGCTAAATAATTTGAACATCCGCAGTGATCTATTTTCAAGCGTAACTCTTCAAAACAAAATTTAATAACTTTTGTTAATCGTGGAATGTAATAGGTACTATATGTGGGCTGGCACAGGTGAGCGAGATTTTGAGGGGTTATGGAAGATGAAACATGCGTTTTTGCCTTTGAACTGAGATCCTCGGGTTTTTGTTTATCATCAATTTCACTATGTACAGTAATTTACTGCACTCGCGGCAAGGTTAATAATATTAAAGATATTATTTGCGTAGATTAGTGTCTAGTGAGTTGCGTGCGGGCGCACCATTTTTTTTGGAGGCGATTGGAATCGGGGGGAAAGTGTGTAGTGTTGGTGGTGTATTACAATGAGTAGTTATGCAACAGAATAATTAAATAATCATTTTGAAATATAGGAAATTAATCGGCTTAGACACTTAACAAACATATTATAATTTCGCTGAAAATTATTTTGTGCGAAATCTTACATATACTTGTATGTATACGCAGTTGACGCCTTCTTTAGACCAAGATATTTGGCGAAAGCTATAATTATTTCGAATACGCATTTTCAGCAAAGTATTGTCAATATATGTATTATGAATGGGAAGTGGCGTGAAGTATGCACGTATATTTTCCTGTTATTACGGTATAAAAAATAAAATTAGTGAGTGTACGTGACAACCCTAGACAAGCCGTCTAAATTTTCTCAGTACACACATAATACAACGCTGTATGTTATTCTATTCTATGTTGTTAGCATACGAATATGAAATGAAGTACTCGACGTAACTAGGTGGATATTAAATCTGTTGCAGGAACCGAATTACTCAGTCATTTGGTATTATTTAGTAGTTCATATAACACGATATTTAAACAAGATTTTTAGATTGTATCGCCCTTTAAAACAATACAAAAAACATGTATCAGGTAATTCACCAATGTAAGAGCTCCCAGTATCGTTCATTCTTTCAATAAACTATTCTAGGCGGGAATCGAACCACGGCTTTGAAGATGGATCCACTAACCACTGCACGAACAGGGCATAAAACTGGTAAATAAGTGCGTTCCGCGGCTTTAAGTTGTAATGTCTCTACTTGAGACCCATGGGCGTAATTTTAGCTTTTTAACTGGACTGCCAAAGCATACCAAGGGTATGAAATACCTCCAAGTGTAAGCAGGGTTCATAATATTTAAAAAACTAGCATTAAATTATTAGTTTTTTTAAGCTTTTTCAGACTATTTTTGACACAAAAATATAACGTTCTCTATTTACTAATATTCTGGAGTGGAAAATGTCATTCCTTGCTACCCCCGAATTGCAAACCTGTCAAGGCCCGCAATATTTCAATAACTAAAAACCAACAGACCCTTTTAGTATCACTACTTATTAATTATTTAGTTAATTCTTAGTTAATTAATTAGTTAGTTCTGGAGTGGTAACTGTCGCTCCTTGCTACCGCCGAATTACAACCCTGTTGAGGTCCACAATATTTCAATAACTAAAAACCCACAGACCCTCTAATATTACTACTTAATCAGGTCCTATTCTGATGTCGTTTTTTATTAAATCGGTATAATGGACAAACAATCTAAGTCCTCAGGGTCACTAATGCATTTGGAATATAAAATGCTTTTTAACAGACTTCAAAAAAAGGAGCTTCAAAAAACTTCTTTGCAGAAAATAGTTCTATACAAAATGCCTTTGAAGAGTTTGTTGCCTCCCGTACACCTGACTTCTTCAAGAAAGGCATTGAAAAATTACCACTGCGCTGGCAGAGATGCATTGATAGCATGGGTGCAGACTTTGATTAATAGGAATAAAAAATATATATAAAAAAATACTTTAACTTTTTGTATACTAAACAGCAGTTTCATAGGTAGACCTAATATTATGTACTCGTATATAAATATTATATTCCAAAAGGCCGCAGTTCATCATTTAACATCTGGTGAATTGTTTCATGTTCAACTTCCCGGAGGCTTATAAAAATATTAATGATTAAATATACAATATGCTTTTACCTGCCTGTGACGGACCCGCTGGCTTGGTGGTAGATCATCTGCTTTCCGAAGCCGAAGGCCAGGGTTCGATCTGCGGCCAGCTCAATTGAGAAGACAAATTTATATGAATGGGCTTGGAGTCTGGGCATTACTGAAAGCTCTCCTAGTTCTTTCTGTCGTATCTATAGCACAAGTCCAATGCTTACTTCAAGGCCAGACAATTGGTATAATTGAATGTTATTATTTTTAAATTACCAAATTGTTTATTATCCTGTCGTGTACTTATAAAATAAGTTCCTGGCCAAAGGATTTCGTCAATAGACATGGTAATCGTTCCAAACTTGAAATATACTCGCGCGAAATAGGCTTTTGCGCTAAAACGGAATTAATTTCGAGAAAGGGTTGAAAGAGAAATTTGAAATATTCCTGTAACAACTGTAGGCAGTTTTGTTCAATACGCTATACCTAATTGAGAGGCTTGTGTTCGAGTCGTTGCTTCTATAATATCTTTTACATATTACATACATAATTATATAAATATAAGTAAAATATAATTCCACCATTTATTTATTCCATATTTGATTTTACTCTGGCCTAGGCGACATCGCAATCCATAACGGAACAGACAGAGAGGATAGAGAGCCAAACAAGGGAATCTTTGCATATATATGTATTCCTTTCGCTTCCTCAAAACTCATCGTTTTATTTTCGACGAGAAATCAATGTTTTTAATATAGATATCTTCCCACGCAGGTTATAAAAGTCGGGTTCATTACAAGGAATTTATATAGACAAGGAATAAGCAATTTATCACTATTGGTTTCGTATTCTCACCTTCATGTAAGCCCATATATCTGTTGATAGAAGAGACGATGACATTGGAGAGGTGGCAGTGTATGCTTTGTACCGTCAGCCTTGTAGCCTGGGTTAAAGAAAGGCTACAGTATCTCCCGCCTGGCGAACGAGAGAGGTCCGCGCAGCGCAATTGGTCAGAATGGAATCTCTAGTCATCGATCTATACGTCCCCGAGGAAAACGGCAGCAGGTGTGGTCCGCGCTATCGCAGCAATACAAGGGTGTTGGGTTGGGAGCGAACTTGCATCCCTAGATATCCATCGGCACATTACTAGAGGAACTTTGTTCAGTTTGCACTAAAAACGACTATTACTGCAATAGTTTTTGGGGATCAAAACCTCACATGAGACAGTCCCACTTCTAGGTGGGTACCTGCATTCAGGTTTCTCTTTCGTTACAAAAATAATCGAAGTTACTTGCGCCTTTTTGGTCTGTCTACCCAGAAAAAAAAATGGTGTAAGATTATGTATATAACTTTAAATTAAAAGAAATAACAAAGTAAATAGCTACACCATTCCCAGGTCTCTTTTTCTAGAAACGGTAAATGTTACTCCGTCTCATGGCTACTTCGTATGCTAGTCGACATATAAAAAGGGTCCCTGTATATTAAATTATCTCGGGCTAGGGTTTTGTAAATCTAAAACCTTTTTACTAAGATTGTATGCTGTGGTTAGCATGTGAATTCCTTCATGTAACAGAATCTACTAGTTTGCAAAATGTCAAAGTTGATATTAGATAATCTGTAAGCGAAATGTGTCTAAAAATCTTTCGACTAATTTGATACATAGATTATCATGTATCTCTTTTAAATAAAAGGCTGTAGTAGGCTGTAATATTATTGAATCAAGATCTGATTAATTTAATAGCAACCATTGTTTATGCAATTAAATTCTGCTCAAGGATTTGCTACTTTTTATTATAAAATAATCAATGTTGAAAAACTTAATGTTGATAAACTAACTTAAAATTTGTAATTAGGAAGACAAAAAATACCACAAAAAAACTGGAAGAAATCTTAGATCTTATAAATCTCTAGAGATTACAATTTATAAATATGGTACTTCTTCATCTACGCGTAGAACTCAAAGTCGCACTTAAACATTGATAGTTTTTGTTGGTGTGTTGATTGTTGATTTGTACACGCGAGTTTACTACTGAATGAATTACTGAATGGTTTAATACTGAACTACTGCTGAATGGATTTCAGTGCAGATTGTTTGGATATACACATATACCTCTGTCATTATGTTTTAATATAAGTGTGTATATGTTCTATATATTAATAAGTGAAGAGAAAACTTTGAACCCCTTTTTAAGCACACAACGAGGAGTGTGAAATTTGGTACACTTAAAGTTTATATGGAGAATGACTGGAGAAAGCTGAAATTTTTATGTAATATGTGTTATAAACAAGTACATTACATTAAATTAATTAAAATGTTTATTGTATACGTTTATACTGCCAATGTCAAACTCATGATAGTTTGTGATCATATGTAATGTAACCTCCTTGGATCAAACAGTCGCACAGAGTGGATTGTTGCCAAGGAGTTTATATATAAGTTTATATTTACGTCGCATTTCGACCACAGGGCGACCTGTGGTATAAATAAAAACGTAAAGTGCGTTTTTCTTATCTACGAAAGATCTTTACTAAACGCTTTGAAATTTTGATATGTTATATTTGAATATATATCTAACATACATATACAAGGTTATTTCGAAAGGATGTGTAAATGCGAAAGGGTATTAAAGTATAAAGTATTCATAATAACGGAAAATTTGAATTCTACAATTTTGCCAAAAGTCAATAGTTCTAGTGTAACACCTCAAAGATTAAAAAAAAATAAAGGCGAGGCAACCCTAATATCAGCGTTTTTACGTCGCTAGCCGAAGTCCCTAGCAAACATTTGGAATGTAGGGCTAAGGACATAACGATAGGGTTGTACATTTTTTCTATTATATTTTTTTGTATGGACAACGAAATAAACATATTCCGTAATTATTATATCTGCAATATAGCAACCAACATAGACGCGTTGCAACCTTGGCGGATTTATACCCCCTTTCACAATAACCTTGTATAGGTGCGATTTTTGTATGGTCATTGTTGCTAATTTAACTAATAAATAAATCGAATTAATTTAATTATTAAATACAAACTCATCGAAATAACAACTGTTACCTAAAAAGTATCTCTTAAAATATATGAACGATAATGAGCTCTGCATGATTAACGCCACTTAACAAATAAATATATAAAATAAATGAATAGATAATGTAAATAGCTAAAATAAATAGATTAAATAAAATGAAAAATAGAATTAATTTTAATTTGGACAGTTTAAATAAATTAACTTAAAAAAAAAACTTTATACAATGGTAATTTGTGATGTAATTTCCGAATGATTTCATTTGAGTGGGCTGTAAAGTGTCAACTTAAATATCACAGGAGAAAGTCATTAGTCTTGTTCTTGGCACGGTGGAGCTTAGCGATGGAGCCTACATTATTATCTGCTGGTAAGCCGCCGATGTATCTATATTATAAAAGGCGATGTATGTATGTATGTTCCTAATGGCCTCCGAAACGGCTGGACCGATTTCGATGAAATTTTCAGGGAATCTTCAGATTGGCCTAGCGGGTGTTCCTGTAAAGTTTGGTAGCGATCGGATCAGTAGAATTTTTTTTTGTTTTTTTTGCAGTATCTATCTATCTTCTATATATATAAAAGGCAATGTACGTATGTATGTATGTTCCTTATGGACTCCAAAACGGCTGGACCGATTTCGATGAAATTTTCAGGGAATCTTCAGATTGGCCTAGCGGGTGATCCTGTAAAGTTTGGTAGCGATCGGATTAGTAGAATTTTTTTTTGTTTTTTTTACGCCCAGCGAAACTAACGCCCAGTGAAACGGGCCGGGTTTGCTAGTATGTAATGAAATAACACATTAAACCTACAATAAACCTACTTAGACACAGCAACACGAGTTCGGGTACAGCCAGTCTAATTACTACTAATCTATACTAATATTATGAAGAGGTAAACTTTGTTTGTTAGTATGTAATGGCTAAACTCGAAAACCACTCAACCGATTTCAAAAATTCTTTCATCTATAGAAAGTTTCCGAATTCGTTGATAGAAAGCTACATTATCAGCGAGTAACATTAGCTATATTTTATTATCAAAAAGTTTCTACCCGTGCGAAGCCGGGCGGGTCGTTAGTGTATTATAAAGAGGTACAGTTTGCATGTAGGAGGTAATTAATCTCCAGAACAACTTTTCCGTTTTATTTTATTTTATTAGAACACCAACAATGTACATACATTCAATATATTTCATTTTTTTTACAAAAAAAAAAATAAATAAAAAATGTAGTGTATACATAAATTACAGGTGTACTCAGCATTCAATAACTGGTACAAAATCAAGATGTTAATGTACTATACCATATTGTATTGTTAATGTACTATACCATACAAAAAAAACATTCGAGATAAAATATAACAGTAATATTAATAAACTAATCTGAAAGAGATGTTAATTGCAGGACCTGCGCTTGAATTTTAGCGCGTGAAGTTGTAGTTTACACAAAGCATTGTATGCACACGTCGCCATTGAGAATTTGGACTCAAGTGAGTTCTGGAGGTATAAAAAATACAAAAATTCTTTCGCCAATATTTAGAACGGACCTTCAGGGTGGACATAGGCTGTAAACCACCCCGTTTTCGATGCGGACGAAGTCGTAAGCAAAAGCTACTTCGCCATGAAATTTATCAAATTGAATGGCAATTTTTGGTTATATAAACAGTAAAAGCAATAATAATAACCATTACTATTACTACTCTTATTTTTATGAAAAAGGTGGGTAATGTTATTTGACTTTAAAAATGAAAAAACAAATTATGAAAAAACAAATTATGAAAAAAAAAACTTTTATAAAAAATTAAACCGACTTCAAAAAAGAACACTGAAAAGTATGAAATGACTATCCTTTACAAATCGAAACTTAAGTACAAAAATAACTTAACGTATAAATACGATACAAATACCCATATAATTAAATTTGACAGTTACTGAAGTTGGTGCCAAGCCTACTAAACTAATAGACTTTCCGTTGTCGAACATTGATTTGGCACCGACTTCATTAACTGTCAAATTTCCAAAAGAATTTTCCAAATTGGTTCATAAATGACGGAGTTATGAGGTTACAAACATTAAAAAAAAACACAACCGAATTGAGAACCTCCTCCTTTTTTGGAAGTCGGTTGAAAATTAAACCGCCTCCAAAAAAAAACACTGAAAGTACAAAATAACTAATAACTATCCTTTACTAATCGAAACTCAAGTACAATTAAAATAACTTTATAAATACGATACACATACTTATATAATTAAATTTGACAGTTACTGAAGTCGGTGCCATGCTTACCAAACTAATAGGCTTTGTATTGTTGCACATTGATTTGGCACCGACTTCAATAACTATCAAATTTCATTATATAGATATGTGTATCGTGTGTATAAAGTAAATGGGACCACCTTTGAAGTATTACCTACCAAACAAAAAAATAATTTATAAAACCGGTTCACAAATGACGATTATGAGGTAACAAACATAGAAAAAAAAACAACATACAGTCGAATTGAGAACATCCTCCTTTTTTTGGAGTCGGTTAAAAACTGATCTTCATAGAGTGTTTTTTCAGAAATCTATGCAGCCAACGCAGCAGGCGATAGCTAGTCAGTTAATAAAATCAAACTTATAAAAGTTAAAGTCTACCGAAGGTTACCCATCTCCAAAAACTGATGAGAGTTTTCGCTGTCAAGCCCTTGATTAATTATTTTTAATTGAAAGCACTTTTAGGAATTTTAATAAACGCCCCCAATTTTGAAGGGTTACTAACTGAAAAGATCCATCAAAAACAATATTATAATGTCAGCAGCAGTTGCGTTTTATAATGGACTAAAATATACGTAATTAAAATAAATACTTTTTTTTAAAAGAAATTCATTGTGAAGTTCGACAGACAATATGGGCTTGAAGTGATAAAAATTCAAGGAGCCTGTCAATCATTAATTATGACGACATATCAAGAGAGATATGGCGTTGGTACTGACGAAAAACACCTTTGATAAAATATTGGAATGTATAATCGTATAGATCCCTCTGTGCGTGAATTGAATTCCCACTTAATCGATTTTTTAATCGATTTAGAATATTTTTTTCACAATATGTTTCAGTTAATTAATATTAGTTTAAGACATCGAAACTAATCAGTCTATTATCTTTAATTGTTGAAAATAATATTCGTTCCAACCTTTTACCCATAAATTACTGAAAATACTGGTCAGAAATACAAATGAGGACCATGTAAGCACGAAGAACAAGAAAATCGTATTCGTGAACACAAAGGACAAAGAGCAGGAAACGAAGCAAAAGGAGAAAATCGTTAGCCAAAATAAATGCTGAGATGTTTGCCCGCCGAATGTGATCCAACAGGATTCAACACGTTACGTGTTGCGTGTTATAACGTAAGTCACGTGATGGCTGCCGCGCTTGTGAATGCGTAATGCCGATGTTCTCTTCGTGCTGATTTCAACTTTCAAACGTGATTTGAATGCTGAAATTGAGATATGAACGATTTTGTAATGTATACCTACATACTGGTGTGTACATACGTATATTTTGTTTGTTTTCAGAATTGTATTATGTTAGATACTTTTTCTTTTTTTTTGTTTTAATGATAGCAATACTCCCAGACAATTACTCAAAGGGTTGTTTGGTTGCAGGGTTGTTTAATATTGCAAAAAAATACCGTTTTTTGCAATATTAAATTAATAAATACTCTCCTTACATCACATATCAAGTTTTTTGAATCGTAAATTACGTATTACATTTTTCATATTTTTCAATTCACTCTGAACCTGCCTTTTATATATCTATACGACGTATTATTAAAGTTGCGCGCTTCACTGAAAGTTTATATTGACATAAATAATGTTTTCGAAGCCTTATTTACACATACATGTATGTATATTTACAAAGTTTTAATGGAACATTTTCAAAGTTCCAAACAGTAAGCAATGTTCGACAACTTATATTATCTAAGACATAATACATGAGCTCTTGTCTCTGGAAATCTCTTCAAAGTTAGTAAAAACAAAGATACAAATGCTATTACATTACAATAAATATAATGCACTACAATAAAATGTTACCACAACATAATTTCGAAAATACATTTTTTTTAATTAAATTAAGTTAAAAATAAACTAAATTAATTAAATTTCGTCTGGTAGAGCCATGCTGCATTGCAGCACGAATTGAGCCGGCTCGCCCGGTGAAATACCGCCCTCTCACAGAATATCGGCGTGAAATAACAGCATCTATTGCTGTTGTATATCGTTCGATGAGTTCGGTGGCCCATCTCCTCCCTCTCCCTCCTATTCCTAAAAGCCGGCAACGCACCCGTGATTCCCCGAACCTTGTGGGTGGAGGTGATCACTTTCCGTCAGGTGACTCGCTTGATCATTCTCCTCCGCCATAAAAAAAACATAACGACGCTATAAAATATAAAATAAAAGCTATAAAAAACTGTTAATATAAAAGAGTAATTCATAGCTTCTTCAGGATTCAATCTTTATACTAAATTTAATCGCAATCGGATGGGCGGTATGACAGCCCATAAAATACGAACAAACAAATATTCATTTTTATATATTGGATAGTTTTAATCTTACATATATGTATAAAACTTATACACATTATAAGTATTAAAGTAGACGCAAATTGAACACTAGATTCAATCATAACTCGCCTCTTCTCTATTTTTTTTCAAACTGAGCGTAATATAAATAATAGAGATTTAATGTCCTATTTTAAAATTACAGAACTGAAGTCCTAGGTTTGATAGGTCTCCAGAAATTAATTTTACTAAACGGAATCCTCTGCGTACAAGTCGAAAAGCATATTTTTGTCCTACACAAATTAGCACAATCGTGGTCGTGATCAGCTAGTTATTCCAAAATTTAAATTACAAAAGTCAAGTGGTTCATTTTTGGGTAACTGTGTTCGTTTTTATAATAAAATTCCTCAAGAAATTACTCAACTAACGGAAAAGAGATTTAAACTTGTCATTAAACGCACACTGATTGGAAAAGCATACTACAAAATTAGCGATTTCATTGAAGACACAACAATAGACTGGAAGTGATCCTCTCTGCATATGCATTTACTGGCTTTATAAATATTGTATTTTTAAATAACTGTTGTAGAATGATGTTGAAAAAATGATACCTGACTGAGTTTCTTGTCGGTTCTTCTCAGTATTCAGGTTTCCTTTTTGAACCGAACTAAAGTAGATTTGACGTTCAAAAATACCTTGCATTTGGGTTTACTTGAATAAATTGATTTGACTTTGACTTTGACTTTGAGCACTGAAAACTTTTTGGTTAATATAAGAAGTTAGAGCGAGACGACACGAAACACAATATTTGGAGGCTCTGAAGGGATTGTTTGAAAATATTACGAGAGAATGAAGAGAAAACGACGAAAATAAGAAAACATTGACACCCGAGGGGATTTTATCAACGGTTATGCGAGTGAAAACAAGTTTAACGTTCCTTCAGGAAGTTTTAAACAAATAATTTCCTGCCTTTACTTATCTTTAAATACATTTTATGATGTAAAAATTAAAATTACATTATTTTTGTGAAGGTGATTACCAACACGCGTGAGGTAATCTATGGTGGTCAGAGACTTCTATTTAAATTTAGGTAAGTGAGGTGAACGCTCTTCTCTAAGACACGTACATTTTTTTGGCGATCCTCGAATTAAGACATTGACAATATTACACACACACGCACTAAAAATATTTACGTTAGTGTAATTGAAAAGCAATATATATGAAGACAACAAGAGAGACAACAATCTACAGAGCGAAAGCGAGTGGTAAAAGAAGCCAAGGGAGACTAAGGCTGACTTATGAAGATCAAATAGCCGGATTGCTAGCCGATGAAAATGTCAAAAGCTCTCGCATATTTAAGCGAAAATGTGTGAGGAGAATGATGAGATTTGAGTAAGCGAAAGAAGTAAGGATCGCGACACTTGGCGGTTTGTCTTCTCTGAGTACCCCGTTAGGGATACAGCGTGAAGATATATATGTATGCACAATAAGAATAAAAGGAAAAATAATTTAACCTTTTACAAATTTTAAATGTCATTTTTTGTAAGGCAGTGTGATTGTTAATTAACTCCTACTTAACGGTTTACAATTTGATGCGTAAGATGCTTCACCTCAGTTTATATATATTCTATTTTTTTATTTTTGTCCATTGTGTAAACAAACAAGGAATTAACGTTCACTGGCCCGGCTTATTACACGTAGCACTCCGATAACTGATTATCCGTTATATACGCGAAACCAATAACATCATTGCACGAAACTATGAAATAATTCACAAATTAATTATTGTGAATTTAATTAATTAATTAATTAAATTCACAATAATTTACAATAATGCACAGCGTTACAAAAATTGAGATTATTTGTCAAGCGTTTTGTTTTTAATTTGTAATTTTATGGGAAGATTGCCTATGTTGCTACATCACATTAGTATCATGAATAGGCTTACTCTAATATGTGAGTGACGCAATTCATTTGAAATGTAAGACAGAATAATAACAGAGAAATATTATTATTTATTTTTAAGTGATTTTTAAACATACAAATTTTTACACCCATCATATGACGTCTATTATTATTGGTGGTTTTCATTGAAGCTCAAACACAGACAAAAATTCTAAAAATGTTTGTTTTACTAATAAATAATAAGTATGACAACTGAGTCAATCATTTGCGAACCAGTTCATCTCCAGTTATGTTATAAATGTCATAGTCGCCACATTTGTTTAGATATAGACACAAATGAAAATGTAGAATATAGAACTCTTTTATAGCGCCCATTACACACTCATGCAAGAGTCATGCAAAATGTTTCGCTAAATGTTCGTTACTGTACCATCCCTCTCGTTACTTCAAAGCGTTAAATCTAGGTTGAACTGAGGTTTAACTGACAAGTAACAACCAAGTAACCATGTAACGGCCGCTTAATGGTCGGTCCCAATATTCCATCCATCTGTAATTTGAGTCCACTGGTAAAAGTGACCTACATGTATGTTTGATTTTAGGTCCTGATATGTTTACTAACAATAAGAGTTCTTATATTTGAACGATATCTACAATTTGGAGGGCCTAACAGTTTGAGCATCACAATATCTTTTTTATCTAATAATAATGATACTCATATATATATATAATAATAATAATGATTATTCGCATACCTAGGCGAAAATGTGTGAGGAAAATGATGAGATTTGAAGAAGCGAAGGAAGTATATAAGAACCGCGGCGTTTGGCGCTCCGTTCTCTCTGACTACCCCGTTAGGGATACAGCGTGAGTATATGTATGTATGTATGATGCTCCAGGCTTATACTATGGTTACCACCTAACGAATTCTGCGGGAGCTCCCAATAACACTGACTCCAAGTCGATTTCGAAAACTTCGTTTCCTGAATTGACCTGACCGGGGATCGAACCCGGGACCCTGGCTTGGAAGTCAGGTGCTCTGCCACCGTGCCAACAGGCCGGTAAACGAGGGGTCAAATACAGTCAACGGGCAGTTTTTGACAACTACCTTTCAATAAAAATGCTGTATGTAGTAAGCATAGCTTTCGGTTATCTTATGATTTCGCGGCATTAGATACTCGTATATAAAAACGTAAAACGTTTTTTTTTAAATTAATTTATGTGTTTATTACTTTTTACAATGATTTATATACTTATGGTCACAGATTATTTAGTAATAACATATAAAATTCTTTACAATGTTACATAAATATTTTAACTATATAACCTACGTTAGTATCAGTGCCAAAACACATAAATAATTATTACATATTTTTGCGGTGTCACCCTTTTGGACAAAATAAACAATGAAAGCATACGCAGTACGTCAGGATTGCACGACAGTGTTATTGTAAAAATGAAGAATGGAATGCTTCTAGATGGGTCGGGCACATGGAAAGAATGAGTGATGAAAGACTGACGAATAAAATCTACAGAGCGAAAGTGAGTGGTAAAAGAAGCCAAGGATGACCAAGGCTGACTTACGAAGATCAAATAGCCACAGTGTTAGCTGACGGAAATGTAAAAAGCATCAGCATACCTAGGCGAAAATGTTTTAGGAGAAAGATGAGATTTGAGGAGGCGAAAGACGTATGTGAGGACCACGAAGATTGGCGCTCCGTCCTCTCTGACTACCCTGTTAGGGATACGGCGTGAAGGTATGTATGTCTGTATGTATGCACGTATGTACTAAGGTACCGAATCCCGGAAGTTTTAGGTCATATCCACACTTGATAGTAGTCACACCATAATTCCGATTACTACCATTACAAAGAGCCTCAACATGCATATAGGTACATAATATTGTTACGGTAAATTTCAATACACGTCACACGTTTTCCTTATTTCTTAGAAAATCGATTGTGTATACGGACGTAATCATGTGTTCCTATTAGAAATCCCTTTTTGTTTTAACCGTGATTTGAAATTGGTACCTCCTGTTTGACTGGCAAAATCTCCATATGCAAAATTTTCCGTTATAGAGCGGCAGTAGGCCAAGGGCGGCGAGACACCCCATTACCCTGGTCTTGGTATCCAAATGTATGCGATCGATATAGCTTGGGTTTCATTATGAAATAATCGATAATGCTGTCTACAAGAACACTACTTAAGAACAGAGTTTTTTTAAACTGTTTTATGGTTCATCATATACAGAAAATGTAATGTTTTGTGTTCTTTAGAATATTTATAAACGTAGTCGGATAAAAAGATACTGTTTATACACCTATGTAAAAAATGAAGCAATCGAAAGCCGGAAAAGTCCATTCCCAAACGGAAATAGAGGATAAAAAATCGCCAGCTCACTAACAGCGCCAATGAACAATGCCTAAGAGACAGACAAATATAGACCAGACAATTTCGTAAAAAGAAACGGGAGGTATATAAGTTATTTAGGGTTCTGTAATCAAATGACAAAAATGTACCCCTCGTAATCTCAATTTGTCCGTCTGTCTGAATGTCACAGACATTTTACTCTAAGACCATTGGTATTATGTAGACGAAATTTAGAAGGTAGGTCTTATTGCAATAGTGTTGTGAAATTAAAAAAAAATAGTGGCTCTGCATATACGTAAAATGTAACAGAGCTAACAGAGAGTGGAAGTCAAAGTTGAAACAATTTATTCAAGTAAACGAAGAAGAACCGGGAAGAAACTCAGTCAGGTATCATTTTTTCAACATCATTTTATAACAGGTTTATTAAAATACAATACTCAGAAAGTCAGTTAATGCATGGTGCAGAGAAGATCATTTCCAGACTATTGTTTTGTCTTCAACGAAATCGTTTATTTTATATTATGATAGCTTAATCAGTGTACGTTTTATAACAACTAAAAAAACGAAAAATAAAAATTCAGTGCACGTAAGCTTATAGAGAGAGCATCCCTAGATAAGTCTTCAAAAATAATACGTAATTTTCAAAATGACTTTTTTTATTTCATTCAATAGTTGCTACAATAACTTTGTTTTTCATAGCGTAAATATGAACTATGAAAAAATTTTTGCAGCCAATTAAATAAATATGGTGCATCCAGACTACGGAACCCTTCGCTGAGTGTTTTTGGTTATTATTCGTAGAGGTTTCTAAAGCGACATATACACGTCATTGAAAATCGCTAATTGCATAATGGTTCACTATATATTCGTCACTCAGCCATCACTTTACATCACACATTACACGTGATTTCAGATCGTTCGTTCGTTTTAACTACATGTGCTCTTAAAGGTAAGCAGTGAAGAATATTATTTTATGTAACAACGTTATTATCTTTGATCCACAAAGTAAATAAATAGTTAGTAATAGACAAATTACTCACAAATTGCAGTGGGAACATTATTTATGCAGCTAAAAGTTACTCCATAACCATCTTTAAAGCCACAGTGTCAGAAGTGTTAACAAAAAACCGAATATATTGAATACATAGTAGTTAATACATGGAATGGCGATGGAAGTAGGTAAGGACCGCGACGCTTGGCGCTCCGTCCACTGTGACGACCCCGTTTGGGATACAGCGTGAAGATATGTTATGTTACATAATACTTTGCCTTATAATTTAAAAATACTACTACAAATTGTGTGAGAGAGAAGCAAAGAATATAAAGTACCGGCTATTAAACTTTTTAGGTTGGTCATAAAAGTCTGCCAAGGGTCTAGGTCTAGAGCCTGTCTTCAGTTAAATACTATATTAATGTCTATGTATTGTATAATGTATACATTGTAATGTTACCGACGGCAATACAGTGTAATGTTACCGGCCAAACCCGATTTCATGCCAAACTGGTTTTTCCTGGACCAAACCGGTTCATCCTAAGCGTGTCAGAATATACTAATTTAGTCAGGATAATAATAGTTTAGCCCAGGAAAATCTAGTTTGGCCTAAATACTTTAAGCTTAACTAGTTTGACCTAGGCCGAACTGATTTTCAATTTCCATTCAAATAAATAATGTTTAAAATTAAAAGGCGTTTTTGGGTAGGTTAGGTTAGTATGTTGACTACAACGCGCGAGCGGCCGGCCAAGTGCCAGAAGAGAATCAGTTCTATAAGAAGACTCTTTTCTGGTAGGTTAGGTTAGTATGTTGACCACAATGTGCAAGCCGAACGAGCAAAACGAGCGTGCCACGGCAGCGGCCGGCGGCAATAGATGTGTTTCCCATATTACGCCTTTCAAAGGTGCTATAAGCAGAGGAACAAAAAGAAAAAATATACCTGTTTTCTCGCTGGGGCGCAAGAGGGGAATCCTCACGTTAACGGGTTCTAACGTGTTTATTTTGTTACTTGGGACGATTCAATCAGTTCGTGTTAGGCCAAACTAGTCGAGCCTAAAGTATTTAGGCCAAACTAGATCGTTCTAGGCTAAACTAGTATATTCTGACACACTTAGGATGAACCGGTTTGGCCTAGGACAAACTAGTTTGGCCTGAAATCGGGTTTGGCCGGTAACATATACATACCTATGTAATACACCTGCTAATGGATCACGCATTAATGACTGAATATTCCTTGTTGCCTTAACAAATGGACAGAAGACGTATCCACAGACAATGTACCCCAGGAACTTGAACTGAAAGGCGCCGTTGTTTGTCATGCATGTGCGCAAATGAGCCTATAAATTTGAACACTAACGGCCTAGTTTATTTGTAACCGCAAAAATTATGTACCTTTTTCCAAAATAATCTTGTTTTCTTCCTATTACAAGTTTTTAATTAAGTGACATATTTATTGTATACATACATTTTTTATTTAAACGATTGTTATTAAATTAAAAATCTAATGATTTTGACCAGCAAAGTATATCTAATTCGAAATAAAGAATTTTGTTTCGATTTTATTAATGTTTATTTTTTAAGAGAAACTAATGAAAAGAATCCTTGTACCTATGGCTTATCGATATTATACAATATTGACTTACATAAATCTCTTTTTTCTCTCGTACATGACGTTACCCGAGCTGCCCGTATTCGTCCCAACCCTCCAGAGGTGTAAGGACAAAAACCGTCCTTAACCTGGCGTTCGTCGCTACTGGGTAAAAAATACCACAGTGGTAGTAAAAACACATATATTTATTTTTCTCCATAATGTAACAACTTGCCGCTTTAGGTACCTTTCTGTATAGAAACAAGAGACGTGCTCCTCACGCGGCTACCAGTTGGCGTTACGCACTCGGTCGCATTGGACATGTGAAGTAATTATGGGTGAAAAATACCCGGCAGCGACCATTCGTGTAACTACTTTTTTTTTTGTTATAGTCTTAGTGTCTGTATTTATTTTAGTGCATTTAGTTCATTACTTTAAATCTCCAATTGAAAGACAGTATTATAGAAGATATTTTACAAGAAGAAGATAATGAGGAAGATATCGTATCCGAAACGAGGATCATGAAGAGTACAGTACTACAACAGCGATATCGAGCAAGAAACCGATTCTGATGGTGTTTCTGATATTGCCTTACAATATAAGGTAGACCAAGCGCCAACGTTAACTGTGCAACGGGTAAAGACTACTTAGAAAATGTACTACTGAAATATAACAGGCGTAGGGAATTCATTGGCCGAAATAGACGATCTCAATGTCTTATACAACAACCGTCACTGAATGTACGTACGGGGTCTCATAATTTTATTATTCATTTGCCAGGACCTATAAGAGCAACGAAAGATTGTTTCACCATTTCAGAAGATTGGAATTTATTTTTTTGGATGAATATTTGCAAAAATTGTCAATTACACCAACATCCATAATATACGTCTCACTACAAAGATTGTAACTGGAGAAAAGATCAGAAAACAAAGACGACTTGTGAAATATGTACCAAAAGAATATACCAAGAGCATGAAATACTTATTTCTGACAGTTGTTACCATAAAGTAAAGTAAGGTTAATTAGTTTTACTCAGAATGTAAAGACTGAAAATTTTTCGAGTTGTGATTTTTGAAGCCGATTTACTTCTAAAATTTCTAGTACAAAAGTACAATTTAGTTTTGCTAATTTGTAACATTTCACCTTTTTTTATCATTTGATCATATTTTGCGTGTTTTCAAAAAAAAATATACAACAGTTGTTAAGTTTTTAAGATTACTTAGAAAATTGTTAAAAATTTAGATGTCTTTAATATGTGTGGCCTTGAGTTTAAATAAACACTTATTTATTATAAATGTTACTGTTTATTTATCACTTACAGTTTAAACAAACAATATAAATTAATAAAGTTGAATATGAATACCCCTGTATTTAAATAGGGAGCCAAGATAAATGTGGTAATTTTTACCCGGTAGCGACCGTTTGTGTTCGCACTTGCCTAGCGACGAACGCCGGGTTAAACCATACATACAATTTTGTACATCCCCAAACTGAGTATACTTTTTACTTTAATATGTATCCCTCCCTTTGTACCTAGTTTTGTTTTGCTCTGCCGGCTCAAATATTTATTGCCAGATAAGGTGTCAAGGTCTGGCTCAGATGACAAAAAGCATGAAGATACTTTTCTTTCATGTATGTACGTTTTTGCATGGAAGTGTTATCACATATGAAAAAATATTTATTTGTCAAAGCGTTTTAGGGTTTAGATAAATGATAGCTTCAAAACAATTACTAAGCCACTAAAAAAATCCCTACGTCACTCTACTAAATTAGCGCTTATTTTAACAATTTCACATTATGAACAACAGCGTCGATACTTCAGACACAAAACTACGCCAATTTTACATCACTATACCTACTAGAAACAATTTGCAAATAATTAAAATGAACGCCCAACCGCTACCCATAAAATCCCGCCAAAAAATTCCCCAAGATGGCGAGTAAGCGCGGGACGATTCAATTGAATGCTGCCAACCTAACGACTTTGTCAGCACCATCAAATATACAGTAAAAGAATGGGGTTATCTATGGGTTCAATGTGTTGTAAATGAAACTTCGTCAGTCTATTATGTGCACTGTTATATCACGCTTGATTTATTTCGTCATTTCTACACCTGCTATGCAATATAGTACTTATAAAGATACGAATTTAAAATTAAAATTAAATAGTCGATATTTTGGAACGATTATAAAGCAACGTTGTCTATGGCAACTAGTAGCTATAATAATACACAACAAGCAGGACTAATTCTGTTATCTGTGATCAAAAAGTACTAATGGACGAGGTAGTGGTAACATTCTCTTAGTATCTATAATATATAAACTGTAATTTTCTCTTTGTAGGGGAACATTAGCATATCACAATATTTTTCAAAGCGAATATAATCCCTACGTTTTAAGAAACGGCACTTTGAACAACAATTTCTGCTAGTTATGTTAGACCGCAAATCAATATCACAATGGAAAAAAACATTACGTGCACATATCAACATAAAATTAGTGATGTCCATCTAATTATCAATAGCAGTGCTGTGCAATTCGACATCGTCATCGATATTTGATATGTACCCACTACCCACCCCACAAAGAATTTTAGATTATTAATAAAAATAAATGAAAAACTGTCAATGTATTTTTATTCATGCAATAGAAACAGACTAAAGCAAACAAAACAATCAATTAAAAAGTAAGAAAAGTAACTCAAAAGTTAGTATTGAAAGTATAATACAAACTTTACGATGGTCTACATTGAAATTAACGTTACAGTAAAAACATGGTAAAACAGTATTTATGCATAAATTCCTAAACTACGTTAGTATACAATATACAGATTTATGTATTTATAGTAACTGTACGCACAAATCACTGATTATAAACACTAAAATAAAAAAAATCCAAATGCACAAGACTAAGAGCGGTCGCCAAACACGATAGCACTGGCTTTCTATACATACACCAGGAACAAAAATAGTCTAAAACACTTTCGTAAATACGAAATGCAAAAGTAGACACCATATTGGTTATGATCACAGAGTACTATGTAATATATGGATGGTATGGAAACAGAACAGCAAATTGAGTTCGGCACGTGCGCAATGCAGCCAGTTTGAAAACGTTATTTAATTATGATTTATGCAATTGGTATTGAAATGCGGTCCCAACCAAATTATGATTAGCAGCTGTTATGACCTGTAGGTATTGCTAAGGCTTAAAGTCGTTCTTATTTTGCGTTCGGTTTCTCAAAAGTTATATTTTTTCATTAAGAGGCAGTATCCGTCCACTGATATTTGTAACCTGTTGCTGTGATCGTATAATTGCATCAAATCTAAATAAATCCCTAGTGCTTAAATACTAAAAGACTACTATTTTTAATGATGTTAATAACCAACTGAAAACAACACAGATGACATCTAAGGATACAATTTAATAATCTGTCTACGTCAGTAAAATAGAGTAAAAGCTTTGATTTTTACTCATGTAAATTATCGAAGAGTAACAAATTGATGACAATATCGTCATTTTTTTTAACTCTAATAACTCTGAAAAGCTGTATGTGCCTTCCAAGTTCATCAAATACAAGGTTTATATTTTCAAATTACACATATTTCGTTACTGTACATTTTAGGGCACAATTCCATATAATTATATTTTGGTCATGGAATTATACGTTACACAGACAGACACTTAAATGGTAGGTACATCAAAACAATAACCGTGTCCGTAAGCGCTGGCAGAACGGGGTGCGGGAACTGCCGCTTCGTCGTAAGTAAGAGTGAGACAGTACTCTCATGTCGTCACTCCGAATGGGCAAGGCTTGCTCACGAAATTTTAATTTCACGTATAATGAAATAAGTTTAAATCATTAAAAATCCATTCTTAATGTATATTTTGCAGTGTAATAATCCGAGCATCGATTTTTTAACTACGTATTATAAAAGCATTACACAGGTGCTTTGTGTGTGTGTAAATAAAGTAAAATACGCTATACCTTGCTCATTGCACAAGTGTCTAATTGAAAGTGAGCTAGATGTGGTCCCCAGTGTTTCAGATTAGTGAAATATAGTAATTGTTTCGAACACTCAATCTAGTACTACATAGACTATTAAGCGCTTTACACCTTCCAATTTATTGGAACAACTTTCCTAGGGATGGCGATCTGAGATCGATTAGTGGAAGAATCGATCATTCGATCTCGAGCGGTGAATCGATCTAGTGAATAGACGACAGACACACAAAAATCGTTCTACGGTTTTATTACATTTTGCATGGAATAGATAAAAGTTAAACGACTCAAAAAAGCGCTAAATCTGGCTCCGAAAGCGCTAAGGTGACGGCAGTGTTCGACATATGTATGTATAATTTATTAAAAAATTCTACGCTAGCTCATTTTTTTATAGTTGCGTCCTTACCAATACAAATATAATGGAAACTCCATTTTTAGGTGTCCGCCATCGATTCACTAAATCGATTCTCTACTCGAGATCGTTCGATCAATTTTTCCATTAATCGATCTCGTATCCCTAGGAAAGTTGTTCCAACAAATCGGAAGGTGTAATAAGCGCTTATATCGTTGATTTTGACCAATAACTTCTAACTGTCTGAAATAGCTACAGATTCCTAAGCCAATACGTATCTGACTCGTAATTAATCGTTTTTTTTTTATGTAATTACTAGCCCTAAAATATGAATTTCAAGGTAAAAAATAATTAACAGTTCAAAAATTTCTTTTAGAGAGAGTTTTAATTATTGTTTTCCTGTAATAAAGTAATTAAGTTCCTTCCAGAGGGGAGCACACTAATTGGAGTATTAAGAACGCCAATTAAAAATACGAACACGATGTTGGAATGATGACGGTAGCACGTTTCGTTTTATTTATTATCTATTTTCTTTTCTACCTTTTAATAACTGTTGAAGGTAATAATATATCATGAAGAGAAAACCTGGCTAAGAGTATATCGAACACGTGTAATGCAAACATTAAAGTATGATTATACATTCCGTACCTATTTCTGTGAAATAGAAATTAAAAAAACTTTTTAAGAAAAAACTTTAACTTTAAAAAGAAACACTGAAAAGTACAAATCCTTTACTAATCAAAACTCAAGCACAAAAATATTTTAATTAAATTTGAGAGTTACTGAAGTCGGTGCCAATAATTGACGATCTCGATAGCGCAGTGACGTCGGTGTTGAACCCAAGCTTGGAAGGTTTCGGGTTCGATTCCCGGTCGGGTCTATTTTAGGAAACGAACTTTTCTTGATTGTCTCGGATCTGGGTGTACTAGGAACACCCCTAGTAGTCGTAGTCTGGTTCTCATAGCACAGAGAGGAGAAAAAAAAATAAGCCTACCAAACTAATAGACTTTCTGTTGTACCATTTATTTCGTTCCGTCTTTAATAACTGTCAAATTTAATTGTATAGAACGACTGTTACATAGACCCGGATTCCGTTTTTAATGCCACGAAATAAAAATGAATTGCGGTCGCAAAATTTGGTACAAAATAAAATATTATTAGAGTACAAAATCTCCAGGCAATCGCACCAATTTCTTAAAACAATATTTGGTGGCTTCAAGTGATTGGACGAAGATATTAAGTATAAGAAAATGAAATCAAATCGACGAAAATAAGAAAATATTAGCACCCGTGGGACGATGTGGGGTAATGCGAACGAAAACAATGTTAACCTAGCTTCTGTCTGTTTTAACAGCACAAAGAAAAATATAAAAAGCCTACTAAGAGCGTATATTATTCCCATGTCGAGGGTGAATTAGCCACACAACATATTCGTGTAAGTATTTACCAAAAAGGTATTTTGTGTGTGAAAAGACTGCGGTAAGAAATTATTTTTTATTTTCTATTGCATGAGATTATAATTCATTAATTATTATTTATCAATTACATTCAAATTCATTACTTAAATGCAAATTATAAATTTTTATGTCGGTTACGTAAAGACATTACTTAATAGAAATCCTTGTTATTTAACTTAAGCTATTAGTTTCTTTCGTTATAACTTATGAGTATTAAAACTACAAGCATTGTTGTTACAAATCTTTAAAAGATTCTACTAATTATTTTAAAATGTCATCTCTAAACAGTATAGAACAAAACGTCACAAACCGCATGTCTGTTTCTCCGCTTTCTTCTAAACTACGCAACGGATTTTGATACTGTTTTCACTATCATTTAAATAATTTCTTCCGGAAGCTTTTTGTATAGGTTACAATATAATAATTCCCACTCGGGAGAAAACGTGGCGCGTCACTAGTAATAAATAAAATGCATCGTTCGATTTTTAATTACAAAAAATAAAGGGCTTTTAATTTATTTATTTTAAAAAAATGTGCTTTCTTCATATCGATAATTAATGCAAGTTCAACTCACACTTGGCCGGTTTTCATTGATTGTTGTTTTGTCTCGGAGTTTGTTTGTTTGTTTGTTTGTTTGTTCGGAGTTTGACGCCTGTACGTATTACCTTTTTAACGCCAGAGTAAAAACAATAAACGTCGAAAAAAAGTTTTTTTTTGGGTACGCTTGTTTGTTAGTAATCACATTACGTATGTACACTTAACTATTTTAATTTAATTTTTTGTGAACGCTGTGCACGCCTGTAATGAATATTTACACTGAACTGTAATTTATATGTAGACGACCTCCGTGGCACAGCGGCTAAGCGCGTCGGAAAGTAAACAGGGGTTGCGGGTTCGATTCTCGCCCCGAGTCTGGGTGTTTATGTAAAATATGTATTTATTTACAAAAGGAAAGTATATAAGTAGTATATAGTTGTCTAGTACCCATAACACAAGCGCTGTGCTGCTTACTTTGGGACTAGATGGCGCTGTGTGAAATGTCTGAGTATATTATATATTATTATATATATATTATTTATAGTGAATATGTAGATGGTGTGCCTTTTTTATAAATAAATAAATCACGTGGTATTTGTCATTCTAGCGTTTACGACAAGTAAACCACTTGTCTAGGCCCACTGATTAGCTCCTATCGCTTCAGAATTAGATGCGTCGTAGTGCGCTTCTACCTCACTTTATATTAGTCTTTGACTGTGGCTCGTTCATGAAACATGTACTTTACTCTACTTTACGTCACACGTAATCAATAATGTGCTGTCTCGATTTTTTCTGCTTTGTTCAAAAGTTAGACAAAGGACCACATGAAATTGCCTCGGTGGCCATCTGTCCGTCTGTCACATTGCTTTTTCTTATACTATTTGACGTAAACAGATGATAAAGGGAAAATTTACAAGTTCAAAGAGACATGTGAACTTCAAAAATGTAGTTTTCGCTTCCGTTGCTTAGTCGCGGGGGCTTGAATAAAAAAAAATGTTTTTTGAAGTCATTGTGGAGTCAAATGACAACTTTTTGAACCAGAAATTCGAAAATACGTAACATATTACCCTGTTTCTTTTTTTAATTTACAAAATACGTGTAAAAATTGCTGCCCTGTCAACTTACCTTCAAAAGTAACGGTAAAATTGTAAAGAAATCTGAAGCATTGAAAACATTAAAGGAAAATCGTCAGGAGTAAATAAATTAGATACTTTTTTCTATACCAATATTTTGTAGAAGTAAACTTTGTTTTTTTGTATGTAATGGATAAACTCAAAAATAACTCAAAAGCTTTCAAAAGTTCTTTCACCAATAGAAAGCTACATTATCAGTGAGTAACATGGGCTATTTTATTTTAAAAAAAAAACCGCCCGTGCGAAGCCGGGGCGGATCGCTAGTTTTATACAAAAAAAACTACGACAATTTTTTTTGCAGTTTTTCTAAATCAAGTAAAAAGGCGATTTTATATCGTTGAATGTTTCTATCGCCACAATTTTTTCGTCCACGGTACAATAGGAAAGCAAATTGTATGCTTATATAAATTGCCGTCCACGATAACATCATGCCGTGGACGTTGAAAAAGTGTCTTTTTCCCCCACGCGATAGGGAAGCATTTTGCGTAGCTATTGTAGTATGGACGTTAAAATCGTGGCGATAAAAACGTGCACGATAAATGTTAAAAGCGGCCAAACGTACACATAAGAGTGAAGACATGTATGAAGATGAATGTAACATGTATTTACATATATTACGGTTACAGTACCGATTTTGGAAAATTAACTCCTATGGGGCTAATACGTAATATCGAAATTAATATGGAAAAAATAGATGAAATGCAATTCGACTCCCGCACAGAGGGTTCCGTTCGATATAGGTATACATACTGTCAAACTAAACTTAATTTTTGTAAATCATTATAACCTAAGGACTATTGTTCCCGTAAATTATAAGTAAGTAAATTAATTAGGGTTGTCAGATGGGAAAATGGAAATATGTCGATAAAATTTTAAAATGTTGGGATTTTGGGGTTATTGCCATAAGAAATAAATATTATATATGGATTTGAGTGAAAACTACTTTCACTTTAAACAATGACTTTTAGCTTTCAATATAATATATTGATCCTTAATTAAAAATTGCGAGATCAAGTAATTACTTTCTTCAATTAAATGTAAGTTTTTGCAGTACCTAATTATTTATTGCAACATTTATTTTTCATTTGATTTGTCTAAATTCGAGCGATTTACTTATCTTTGTCTTTAGTTTACTAACTTTACGTAAGGATCATAATTGTTGAAAGATTTTTTATTTTGTCAAGAATCGGGTTACCATATGAAATTTCGGGAGAATCCAACCAAAATCCGCTTATCTGGCAACCTAAGGGAGAATATTCAAATATATAGCAATTACATATGAGTAGAAGGAATTTCGATAATTAACCTGTACCTGTACTATGAATTAAATTGATAATAGCCGCAACTGTAAAACGACATACTAAAATGATACTAGACTATTTGCTACTGCGTTTCGTGGTACAGGCCGGGGCGAGTGAGCAATTCGGCAACATTTCAAATCGTTTTGTCCTTCATTTCCGAAATTTGTGAATAAATAATTTATGTATACCTGCAAAAACTTTTTAAAAAGCTACTAGAAAAAACTCTTTAAGCCTTTAACTTCAACTAATGTCAATATACGAATTTTTTTCTGCTCAGGGTACGTGACTTGAATATTTCCCCTAAGGTTCCCATATCGGTGGGATTTGGCTAAATTCTCCCGACATTTCGCATGGACTCTCGACTCCCGACAAAATAAAAAATCTCCCAACATTACGTATAAAGTCAGTGTAGTTTCAAGAAACAACTTAATATAACTCCGGTTACTGCTGATTCGATTAATTTGCGCATCTCTACTCCTATGAATGTTCTAAAATATTAACTACGACTTTTTGGAACGGGAGAAGTGAGGTTGTCATTTTATTTAGATTTTCTATTTTTAAAATTTTTGGGAGTTTTAAAGTACAAAAGTGAAGGTATATTGTGTTTTAAAGATCTGTGTAAGTGAAAAGAATGGAGTAGGTCTAAATAAACATGCGTAGCTGAAGTTCTCGTGCTCTTCCAAGAAGTCCTTTCAAACTCCAGTAAAGTCTACTATCGCTAAAATGGAGGAGTTTCACGATAACGATTCTACTTAAAATACAATATGTGACATTGGCAAATGCGCTAATTTGTGCGCCATGCCATGAAGAAAGAAAAAAAAAGAAAAAACTATTAACTACAGCAGCAGAATATGCGAAATAAAAAGATCTATCACTAAACGAAATTGCAAGTTTTTACATTTCATAGTAACTGAACAATTCTAATGTGACAGACGAAAAGACAGATGTACATATGCATCAGTAAACTTGTAAGGGGACGACATTTCCTAACATATAAAATCTACGATCAGTCGCAGTTACATGGGAGAGCTCTATTTGATTTATTGTTATATAAAAGGAATAATTATTATCGCAACCTCGAGTTTCATACCGTTAATGTTATGTTTCTTTATTATGACTTATGACCTAATTGTAAAGTCTTCGTACAATGAATATTTAAGCGATAAAATAAGCCCTTTTCGTATAAAATATGACGCATTGAAGCAGACGACCTCTATTTGTACTTGTCATTTATATTGTATTATGACAATTAGAGTGACAAACGCATTCGAAATATTGATTGTTATAAAGTTAATAAATAGAAAGTGTTATTTTTAAAATATACAAAACAATGGGGTATTTAACTACCATTCTATATACAATACAATATACGTGTATTTAAGATTAATTTTTATCGAGAGAGAGGCTACTGCTATAAGTTTTTCGAACAATTTCACATTCAGCTGTAAATGAATGTAGATACCTAAAATCTGTTTCTGTCAAATACGTCAGAAATTGAAATAAGAAGTAAGAACTAGTGATTAATTTACATAAATAGAAATATTCAAATACATAAAATAGTTTTTGACATAAATTATTAACCAAACAAACATTTTGCATTTGTAATATATTCCCTTATTACACCAATTAGAACAAAAAGACTCAAAAAGATTGTATACCTTTTTGGAGCCAGTGTTTTATTTACTTAAACAAGATTTATTGAAATAAGTATAATACGTAAAATAGTTTTTTACATTAATTACTATCCAAGAAGACATTACTTTTTTGCAATAAATTTTATTATAAATAAATATTGCTTTCGAAGTTTATAATTAAAAAGACTCAAAAAATTTTTTTATCTCTTTGGATTTAATATTTCATTTACTTGTGCAAGATATATTGAAATAGGTACTTAAAATAGTTTTCGAGATGAATTACTAATTATAACAATATTTTCCATTAACAAACAGTACATACATATGTTAATATTTACAAACTTAAAACTACACATTATTTTAAATAATAAACTTGCTTCGAGGGTTCGGGAGACCGCCGGGCTGGCAGCTTCTTCCGCCAACGAATCAGCTTGGCTATTCAAAGAGGCAATGCTGCCAGTCTGCTGGGTACCTTGAGTAATGACAGCTTTCTAAGCGGCAACTTTGAGGAAGTTTATTATTTAAGATAATGTGTAGTTTTCCATTAATATATTTCCTATAAATATTTTATTTTATCACATCCAAGAAAAAGATTTGAAAAGTAAACCAAAAGAAAAAGAGTGATAAAGATTGTCTACCCTTTTGGCCAATTAGATTGAAACGGACTATACACGCAATGGCAGTGTTGGTTGTACTTGTAGATACACAGTAATCAAGCTGTGTGTTCTGTTAATTGCTGGTGGACAGTCCATTGTTAATTATAGTAATGACGCTGACTTTGATTACAAATACGGAGTGAACATGAATTTGAAATTAGTAGATTTCCTGTCGTAGTGCTATAAATTCGTACTGCATTAGATACGTATAAATGTGTTGATATAAAGTAAATACATCCATACAGCATATACATATATATCTTCACGCTGTATCACTGTAAACAAGAGAGGGCGAAGTGCTAAGAATCCTTAGGTACTTCTTTCGCTTCTTCAAATCGTACTCTCACATTTTCGCCAAGATATGCAAGTTCGTTAGCCTAGCACTATGGTTTTTGACGTGCTATAACCCTATATATATATGAATGAAATATATTTTCAACCTATATAATTTTCAGAGTTAATTTTTTTTATACCTATAATCGATTACTTATTTTTATTTAAAAATATGTTTATAATGAAACTACAAAGTATTATTTAATTGCGTCAGTTTATTTAACCGTCTGTCATTAGGCGACAGTCTAGTTTCTCAGCAACTATTTATACGACGTACCAAGATGAAATTTACATAGTGATACATTTTTTATTTCTCTCTCTTTTTTCTAATCCTTTTTTATTTCAATTTTGCATCATTTAATAAATTCGAACGTAAATATAATTTTTTTTCCGTTTTATCATTTTTTCCCTAGACTCCACATTCCACAGACTGACACAGACACAGACTCAATATGTCAGTAATTATTTGTTGGCAACATTTTTCAATTCTTTGGCAAAAATCTCTACTCTGTGCGACTGTCTGACTAAAAATTATACTGGACTTTTTGGCGGGAACGGGAGAAGTGAGGTTGTCATTTTATTTAGATTTTCTATTTTTTACAATTTTGGGAGTTATAAAGTACAAAAGTTTTACTTTATAAGCTAAAAAAAATGGAGTAGGTCTAAATAAACATGTGTAGCTGAAGTTCTCGCACTCTTCCAAGAAGTCCTTTATAACTTCAGTAGAGCCTACTTACTATCACTTTACTGGGGGAGTTTTACGATAACGATTCTACTTATTAAAACAATACGTGACATTGGCAAATGCGCTAATCTGTGCACCACGTCATGAAGAAAGAAAAAAAAACTGTACCTACTGTGTTTGAAATTGACAGTATAACTATTGTGTTTGATATTGGTAGTATTATATCACAGATTAATTAGTTACTAACGTAAAGTAGTATGAAGGTAAACAGTGATTGTTTTGTTTTATTTAATTAAATATATTTGTAACACAACATATTTTATTATACAGAGTTAATTGAGTAAAACTAATAGCCTCCTAGCGATCTACTCTTAACATTATCCCCAATAACTTTTGTTCTACGACTTTTAATTAAATAACTTTTTTTTTTTAATTATATGTTATTATATAATACGTGCGGTAGAGCCATGCTGCATTGCAGCACAAATTGGGCCGACACCCGGTGAAATACTACCGTCTTACAGAATATCGGCGTGAAATAACAGCATCTATCGCTGTTGTATTTCGTTCGGTGAATGAGAGTACTGGTGGCTCATCTCCCTCCCTCCTTTCCCTCTTTCCCTAAAGGCCGGCAACGCACCCGTGATTTCCCGGACATCGCGGGTGTCCATGGGCGGCGTTGATTACTTTCCACCAGGCGACTAGCTTGTTCGTTTGCCCCCTTTTATATGTGTATAAAAAAAAAATTACACAATTATATAATATTTATGATTCATATTTTATTGAGCAAATGAATCCTAAATATATATAAATATGTTGCAACATAAAAAACTTAAACAATAATCTCGAAAGAATCTATCTAAAGAAGAAGAACTGGAAAAAGATATTAGCAAGTGTTGCTATTACAATTAATAGTAACACTTACTAATCTCTTCTTCCGACCAATCATACTACGCTTATGTATTGTAAAATATATAATAAAATAAATAATCCGTAAAAATATTTTGTCCGGTTTTGTCCAAAATATATTTCAATTCAATTTCAAAAAAATATCATATAGAAATTATTAAGCAACGGGTAAAATTCAATGAATGCACAGTGGTACACTATAGCGTCCATTTTGCCTGGAAAATACTAGCACGGCATACACATAAAGACCACAGTTTCCTAATTGGCTGGTGTAATTCGACTTAATCGGAGCAAAGTCGACACAGAGATAGCCATAAAGAACCGACGGTTGAACGACTTTCGCCATAAACGGTAGGTTACAGAATTAATTGCAGACCTGGGGGCTAATTATTTGGCTTTCATTACACTTTAACTTGACGTTTAATACTTTCTGACGAATGTCAGTTATTAGATACTTCGCAAACTCGTAATCTGATTACTGGTCTGATTGGAATACGTGCCCGTAGGAAATTGCATTTTATTTTTAGATTTTTTAAAATAATACGGTCTCCTGCCGTCGCTGCGCAAAATACTGTTTAATATACTTAATTAAATAGAGTGTTTTGTAAATTCTTTTGGATAAACTATTTAATTAAGTATTTTTAGAGTTTATAGCTGCAGTAAAAGTGTAGACTTTTTATCGTCAAATTAGTATCTCACAATACGGTATCTCAAACGTCCTGCCCCTACAGTCTCGACATAGATAGCGATCGCTTTACGACCGATTTCGGTTGATAAGTCATAACGATTAATTTTTAACGATTTTTGAAAGTCTCGACATTAAAACTATCGATTCTAATTGGAATCATATCGAATCTAACTGTCAACTTTACGATTGCTGATAATGTTTTTACGATCGAATTTGACACCTCGCAAAGTGTTCGTGCTTATCGTTATGGCAAGTGATTTTTTTCGTTATTTTTATCGATCGGTAGTTTATGAAAATAATCGCTATGTCGAGACTGCAGCCCCTGGTCTTAATTCGTTTAAAAATTATATGGTACCAAATTATATACGAGAACGTTTAGTTAAACGTCTTCGTTTATCTAAAAGAGGGATACGACTACGAATTCGACTCCTCGTGAGGTATTAATCGCCTTAAGAAGCCCCGACATAAGAGCAAGCAGCCTTCAGGCTATTTTATGACCGCCCCATTTCAAGTTCTCTTCACATATGTGTAAGAACATAAATTAACATAGGCATATAGTATACAATGTTTCATGCGATGCTTTCATGTTCACAAAGGCGTGACGAGCGTGAAGCTATTAAGAACAGAGCTCATATCAATAGAATAACGTGAGTGTAATGAAAATATTTTGTACCTACTAATATCTGCTATTACATATACATATTTTCACGCTGCATCCCCAACGGGGTAGTCAGAAAGGACGGAGTTTTTGTCTTGACTGAGTTTCTCATCGGTTCTTTTCAGTGTCCAGATTTTCTTCTCTTCTCTTTGAACCGAAGTAAAGTAGATTTGACGTCCAAAAATACCTTGTAATTCGGTTTACTTGAATAAATTGATTTGACTTTGACTTTGACGGAGCACCAAGCTTCGCGTACCTTATATACTTCTTTCGCTTCCTCAAATCTCATCATTCTCCTCACACATTTATATGCGATATGCGAGTGCTTTTCACTTTTCCGTCAGCTAACACTCTGGCTATTTGATCTTCGTAAGTCAGCCTTGGTCGTCCTTAACTTTTTTTACCATTCCCTTTCGCTCCGTAGATTTTGTTCGTCAGTCTTTCATCACTCATTCTTTCTATGCATTCATCATACATACCTAGTACGTATTCATATACTATTAGTACCTTTTATACTAAGCTATATGTAACATTTATGTAATGATACTACATTTTAAATGTTAAAATGTTTTTTAATGTTAAAATGAAGAAAGGAATGCCTGGATGGTTCGGACACATAGAAAGAATGAGTGATGAAAGACGATGATGAAGAAACCGAAGAAAATCTGCACAGCGAAAGCGAGTGGTAAAAGAAAACAAGGAAAACCAAGGCTGACTTATGAAGATTAAATAACCAGAGTGTTAGCTGACGGAAATTTCAAACGCACTCGCACACCTAGGCAAAAACGTGTGAAGACAATGATGAGATTTGAGGAAGCGAAGAAATTATGTAAGGACCGCGACGCTTAGAGTCCCGTCCTCTCTGATTATCCCGTTAGGGATACAGTGTGAAGATATATATGTACTTATGTACTACATTTTATTTTCTATATTTTTTACTATTTGCCTCAATTATGAAGACCAAAAAGCCAGTGTTAGCTGACAGAAATGTCAAAAACACTCACATACCTTGGCGAAAATATATGAGGAGAAATTTTAATTTGAGGAACCAAAGAAGTATGTAAGAATGGCAACGCATTTCATCTTCTCTGACTATTCCGCTAAGGTTATAACGTGAGGATATGCATGTATGATATTATGCATTATATTTTATTTTAATTGTGTAAATCACATAAAAAATAGTATGTAATTATGACAATAAAACCTGATAATAGTAAAAAAAATAATTAGACAGAACAGCAATTTTTTCAGCAATTATTTACCGTAAAAGCTGCGGAAAAGCTATTATAGTGTTAATGTGTTAGTAATTAAGAACCCGCATTGTAATATTTCTGGTCCGCGCTATATTTTACTCATAGTAAATAACTTCCATTGTAAATAACAATTAGTACACCGAGCCATGGAGAGAACGACATTTGAAATAAACTTTATCTCTTTTTTTTAATATTTATTGCAGACACATCATACACAAAAATAAAATTACATATAAAGAAATTGAGCTAAGGGTACAGCTTATTATAACTTATATCTTGGGTAGATTAAGGGCCGTATTCTAGAACGATATTCATCGCATGTAGTGGCATCCTTTTCAAATTATTCTAAAGCAGACATTCACACTCGGACCAAGGAACCTAACGGACGGAGTCATAATAAGTTGCCACTCTTACTACCATAATATGTGTCAAACGAATTTTCTCTTGTTCTCTTCTTTCTCTCTTTTTATCTCATTGATCTTTCTATCTCGTAACCACGAGTATAGTAGCTTATAGTAAGTAAGGCAACCTCGCACCGTTAGTGTTTTTTTTTGTATAAAGGAGGGGCAAACCAGCACCTGATGGAGAGTAACCAACCGCCGCCCAAGGACAGCCGTAACATCCGGAAAATCACGGGCGCGTTGCCTACCTTTAGGGAAATAGGGAAAAGAGGGAAAGGAGGGGGAGGGGGTGTTGGGCCACCGGCACTCTCACTCACCGAACGAAACAACAACAATAGATGCTGTTATTTCACGCCGATATTCTGTGAGAGGGTTGTATTTCGCCGCGCGAGCCGGCCCTATTCGTCCTGCAATGCAGCATGGCTCTACCACCAGTGTATTTCGTGTCGGCTTATAAGTCATAATTATTTGCGAAATACTCTTAAATCTTATGCATTTACGCTACTAGTTTAGTTTACGTTAGTAACTAATTAAACTATGCTACTAGTATTCACATAAATAAAAATATGTCAGCTGAACATGACATATTTTTATTTTTGTGATCATTTTTGTGAAATTTTATCGTTGTATATGACCTTCCCTAGTCACGCGCGTTAGGAAAAATATAGAAAATCGGTCAACAAAAAATAACGCTTAAAGAACACGCTTTTAGAACAAATGCTCCGTCTTCAAACTTCATACTTAAGTATTCTGGAAAACGGCTCTGAGAGTCGAATATGGTGATCTGCATTTAATATTTATTGTACTGTAATAAAGCTTTTGTAAAATGATGTTGAAAAAATGATACCTGGCTGAGTTTCTTGTCGGTTCTTTTCAGTGTCCAGGTTTTCTATTATCCTCTCTTTGAACCGCACTAAAGTAGATTTGACGTTCAAAAATACCTTGTAATTGGACTTAATTGAATAAATTGATTTGACTTTGATCTGAGAAAGGATAGGTAGATATGATTGACATCGCTCGATTAGCAACACTTCAGTGGAGGTGAGCAGTAGAGTGGATGTAAATGAGCAGATATAATCGATAAGTGTGAATTCCAAATAGCGCCCAGTTAGTTCCGTGCGATAATTAAAAAGTAAATTTCTATTTCTGAGATCAACTGATTATTATAATTTATGTTGTGTATCTATAATATGGTCCGTTACATAAGATGGCCCCTTATATGACAAAGCCCGTTACTTAAAATGGCCTGTTATATAACATAGCCTATTATATAACATGGCCTATTATTTAATATGGCTCGTATACAATATGACCCGTATATCATATGGCTTGTATGTAAGATGACCTATAAACAATATAGCCCACATATAACATGACCGTTGATGCGGTGGCAGAATATCTGTCTTTCAGGCTAGGGTCCAGGGTTCGATCTTTCTAATTTTTTTTTCTAAATTGGCTTGTAGTATGGGCGTGTTTGTTGTGTGGTACCCATAATAAAACTTAGTGCTTATTTTGGGGTCACATAATTAGTGTAATAGTCCGGAGTAGGTTATTATTAGAATTAGAATTAATTTATTAAAACTTTCGTGAGACATTATTAACTAAATAATTAAAACAGACAAACTCACGTCCAAATGGTGTAAGTACCGACTGGTTTGGGATTATCGGAGGTCCTTCATCAGGGTGAGTGGGATGAGTTCGCGGACGCGCCCCGCAGGGTCATTTCACTCCATACAAAAATTTTACAACTTCAAATGAATTTTTGGCCTTCGTGTTAGTGTAGTCTAGCATAGTTAGATGTCACTACTACTTTTTTATGTCAAGTATTGAACTTTTTCGTCCATTAATTTATAAGTAGTGAAAGCTCAGTTGCAATCGACGTTGCCTTGTATGTTGAACTTCGGGACGTTCAAGTTCAAACCTTCATATTAAAAATTGAATTTTCATTTATTGTTAATTATTTCATTATTATTCAATTTCAAATTATTATTTAGTTATTAATCAAATAATAATTATTATTATGATTATTATTGTTATTATTATGAAGCCAAGGAAGACCGAGGCTGACTTATGATAATCAAATAGCCAGTGTTAGTAGAGGGAAACGTCAAAAACACTCGCATACTTAGGCGAAAATGTGTGAGGAGAATGAGATTTGAGAAAGCGAAAGAGGTGTGTAAGAACCGCGACACTTGGCGCTCCGTCCTCTCTGACTATCCCGTTGGGGATGGAGCCTGAAAATATGTATGTATGTTATTAATCAAGTAATAACAGTATTACGTAGTTTTGTTGTATATATGAAGATTATTTGACAGCTTTAGTCTAGTTTTACTAGATGGCGCTAGATGGAGTATTCCAAACGATACCTCTATTTCCCTATATATAATGTACTCTGTGCAACTCTAAAAGCTCGCAACGCGCGGCTCGACAGGGCGGGGGGCGCGGGGTGCGCCGGCAATGATGACGAACTCGGCGAGACCGATGGATTTATGTCACTGTTGGTGTTTATATCCCTGATGAAGGACCTCCGATAGGTCCGAAACTAGTCGATACCTACACCGATAGGACGTGAATTTATCCATTTTTATTATTTAAAATTAAAATTATCAGATTTTTATTAAATACTAATTAATGCCTGCGACTTAGCGTTTTTTATTTTAAAATAGCCTATGTCCTCATCCGGGATTCAATCTATCTCCATATCAAATTTCATTACAATCGTATGAACGGTATGGTAGCCCATAAAATTAGAACAAACAAACATTGATTTTCATATATTAGATTAGAATTATTAAAATTTTAATTTTTCCATTTTTCAATATTTGCTATAATAATTATGTTTCAAATTGTTATATAGTACAAAATATAGGGATTTACAAGATTAATAAGTTTGAATTTCGTTTTTACACAGTTTCTATTAAAACAATTTGACTATAACAAACATACAGATTTATATGCTTATGATTATAGGCTGGCCCGTTGGCGCAGTGGCATATGCATCTGCTTTCCAAGCTTAGGGTTAGCTTTGATCCCCGGTCAAGTCAATTTAGGAAAGGAACTATTCTAAATTGGCTTGGAGTCTGGGTGTTACTGGGAACTCCCCCAAAGTTTGTTGTGTGGTACCCATAGTACGAGCTTACTGCTTAGTTTGGGGTCACACAATCTGTGTAATTGTCTGGAGTATTATTATTGTATTTTTATTACAGATGGACCAACCTTAGAAATGTAGTAACAAATATAACAAGTTTTCACGTTGTATCCCCAATGGGGTAATCAGAGAGGATGATGTGCCAAGCGTCGCGATCCCTTACATCTTTCGCCTCCTCAAATCTCATCAACCTCCTCTTACACTTTCGCCTAGGTATATGAACTCTTTTGACATTTTATTAAAAATGTAGTTCCAGAAAACCTCATCAATTACCCAAAACGCAATATTTGGAGGCTCTGAAGAAATTGGAGGAAGGCATTACAAGAGAATGAAATGAAAACGACGAGATAAGGAAATATTAAAAGTCATGAGACGAAGAGGGATTCCGGATATCAAGAGTAATGCGAATGAAAACAATTTCGGCTTTGCCTCGAGAAGTAATACTGAAGTGTTTTCTATCTTTTCCGTTTGCCTTTATTAGGGCTGTCTTTAATCATACACGGGCCGTTACGCAAAGTATTTGGGGGTTTTTAAAGAGGTAATAAAAGGTTTTCCAACCTTTTAAAGGGGCAAGAAAAGGTTTTCAAACCTAAACTCCCCCTTAACACTTGGGTATCACTTCCTGTTGCAGAGTCAAAACAAAAATAGATTTAGACGCTTTCTTCAAAACATCAAAATTTTGAAAAAATCATTTAAATCTATTTTTGTTTTGACCTTGTTGTTAATAATATTATTTATTTACACAATCGTTCGATACGCTAGGCTTGTACCCACAGACAAACTACCCTCTTGTACCACACAACAAACTTGGGGAACTCCCAGTAACACTCAGAGACTACAAACCGATTTTGAAAGGTTCGTTATCTAAATTGACCTGACCGGGGTCGAACCCGAGACCCCAGTTTGGAAGTCAGATGCTTTACCGCCGCGTTAAGGGAGCAGTCAATCAATTACGTTTAACTTTATACAATTGTAAATGACGTGATTATTCTTTCACTAAATGGAATGGAATTTACTTTCACAAATAGAATTTAGGGTTGTGTAAAAACAATAATTGAATGAATAAAGAAATATTAAATTTAATTAAATATTAAATTAAATATTCATAATTAAATGAATAAAGAAGCATGTGGGCATGAATTTCGCTTCTTGCCTTATGGCTTATGCCTCATTGCTTTTTATCTTATTGACTTATTGTCTTATTAACTTTGCTTTTGCCTCTGTCGAAGTAAAGTTGAACAGCTGCAATTGATACTTGCTGTCTCAATAAAATATCGAATAGATCACAGACACGTAGCGATCTAGCGATTCTAAAATCCTGAATAGCATTTATTTTTAAAGAATGATGCAACGTCAACGCGCAGCTCGCCAGTACCTTGCATTTATTTATAAAGAATGATGCAACGTAAACGCGTGGCTCGCCAGTAACTTGCACTTATTTATGAAGAATGATGCAATGTAAACGCGCGGCTCGCCAGTAGCTTGCATTTATTTATAAAGAATGATGCAACGTAAACGCGCGGCTCGCCAGTAGCTTGCACTTATTTATGAAGAATGATGCAATGTAAACGCGCGGCTCGCCAGTAGCTTGCATTTATTTTTATAGAATGATGAAACGTCAATGTAACATCGCCCTGTCATACCACTTCATAGTCTATGTCTGTACTCTTCTATACTAATATTATAAAGAGAGAGAGCGGATATCGTAAGTTTCTTTATATGTAGAGGGTAATCTCCGAGGCACATATATGAAAAATTGTTTCGCCATTTGAAAGGTACATTATTTCAGGCGGACATAGGCTATATATTATGTATTTAACCCGAGCGAAGTCGGGATGGGCCGCACAATTACGCAATAGAATTTTAGAATTCTGTAAGAAGTAATTTATCACATGAAATGGATTTCCGCAAGGTAACACCAGAGTCTTCTATACAGTAATTTATTTAATTGGACTATGAATAGAAGATGGTAAAAGAACACACACATGCACGCGTGTAATTATACAAAATAGTGTTAGAAAAGCTTCGTATGTGTGTAAATTCAGACACCATTGCAATTCGTCTCTCGAGAGAGCGGTTGCTGTGGCGCTTTCGAGCGCGGAAATTTTGAAAAATATTTTTTGGTTTGGCGGAAATTAGAAAATATGCTTTGACCGAAATGTCAAAAGCACTTACCAATGCAACAATGCGTGAGGATAATGATGAGATTTGAGTATGCGAGAGAAGTATGTAAGGACCGCGAAGCACAACTGAGTCACTGGTGCTCCGTCCTTTCTGACCATCCCGTTAAGGATACAGCGTGAAGATATGTATGTATGTTTTTGGATGCGATATATTTTACTTTATTTCATTAGCAAATTGTCAGGGTAGACAGTGTCTATTTATCTCTATGGAATCTATGGAATGCATGCCATTGCGTATATATGTATGTAACATAACATAACATAACATAACTTCACGCTGTATCCCCAACGGGGTAGTCAGAGAGGACGGAGCGCCAGGAGTCGCGGTCCTTACACACCTCTTTCGCTTCCTCAAATCTCATCATTCTCCTCACACATTTTCGCCTAGGTATGCGAGTGCTTTTGACATTTCCGTCTGCTAACACTCTGGCTATTTGATCTTCATAAGTCAGCCTTGGTCTTCCTTGGCTTCTTTTACCACTCACTTTCGCTCTGTATATTTTCTTCGTCAGTCTTTCATCACTCATTCTTTCCATGTGCCCGAACCATCTAAGCATTCCTTTCTTCATTTTTACAATAACACTGTTGTGCAACCCTGTCATACTGCGTATCTCATCATTGCTTATCCTGTCCGCAAGCGTGACACCGCACATATTTCTGAGAGACCGCATCTCCACAGCATTTATCATACTTTCACTCGATTTCGGGCATATCCAGGCCTCACTGCCATACAACAAAGTTGGCACCAACACCGCATTGTGGATGGCCATTTTAGCAGTGTTAGATATATTCACACTACCCACTAATGCGGACAGAGCACCGTTCACTTTATTGCCAGCTGCTACCCGTCTCTCCACATCCAACTCACATCTTCCATCCCTCGAAAACGCACTCCCCAGGTACACAATTTCATTCACCTGTTCTAGACATTTTCCATTTACACTAATCACACATTTCGTTTGTTCCGCTTCTCTTTCAAACACCAGAACCTTAGTTTTGTTCACATTCATTTTCAATCCTTTTACTTCACAATCTTCTTTCATGCACGTGACTAGTGTCTGCAACTCTGCTTCTGATGGTGCTATTAGCACAGCATCGTCAGCGTACAATAGGCAGTTTACCACTGTGTCACCACATCCCATACCACTCATATTACCTTTCAATCTCTGGAGGCAACTGTCCAAATACAGCACGAATAGCCAGGCAGACATCACGCAGTCCTGTCTGACACCAGAACAGACTTCAAACCAGGGCGACATGTCACCGTCTATCCTTACACAGGCTCTGTGGTCTCGATATAATGACCTCACAGCCTGCAGTAAGGAGCCCTCCACGCCATATTCAGGCAGAAGACTCCACAATTTCTTCCGCACTACTCTATCGAATGCTTTCTCTAGATCCACGAAAGCGCAGAAAACTTTCTGACCTAAAGCCAGAAACCTTCCCACGATAACGCGAAGCGAGAAAATCTGATCCATACAACCCCTACCGTTCCTGAATCCACCTTGCGCCTCCCACAAATATCTTTCTGAAACACCTTTCATACGTTCAGTCAATACTTTAGTATAGACTTTACTCGCTAAGCTGACCAAGCTGATGGCCCTATAGCACGCACAGTCTAGGTAGGAACCTTTCCCTTTATATAGAGGTACTATGACTGCCGTGCGCCAGTCCTCTGGAACCTCCCCCTTCTGCCAACAAAGGTTGCAGAGTGCACAGAAGGCATCCCAGACCCTAGGACCACCATACTTGATCATCTCAGCAGTCACCTCATCAATTCCCGCAGCCTTTCCACATTTCAAACTTCTTATCACTTTCTCAATCTCTTTCATACTAATGGCATCCTCCAGTCCCTGGCATGAGTGTGGCAATTCATTAGAATCGCTCTCAGTATCAGAGACGGAGTCGCCACTCTCATACAGTTCTCCATAGTATTCACTCCATCGCTGCAGAACATCCTTTTTATTTGTAAGCAGGTTGTTTTCTTTCGAACGCACTTTATTCATTCTGCAAGGTGCCGGACCACTTCGGATCTTACGTACTTCTTTCCAAAATAATTTGGAATTTTCCTCGAAGTTGTCCGACATCTTGTTTTCATCTAACACCCTACACCTTTCACGCTTCTCTTTCACTAGTGCCTTCGTTTCTGCTTTCTGCAGCTTATACCTGTCTTTCATCAAATTTTTCATACCACAGTCATTAGGAGCAAGGTAGTCTCGCCATGCTTTCTTTTTCTTATACACAGCCACTTTCACCTCATCATCCCACCACACATCACGCTTTTTGCCGTTCCCAATCTTATTCATTCCACACACTTCTTTCGCAGCCTCAACCATACTATCTCTAAGGTTCTGCCAGCATTCTTCAACATCCTCGCTCAACACTTTCAATCTATCATCAAGCTTACTGGATAATACCCTTTCATATTCATTCCTGGTGGTCGCATCCTGCAGTTTCCAGCTTTTAATACGGCTAACCGCTGCAGGTTTGGACACTACGCGATGTCGCCATGCTGCGTGTATATGTATGTATGTGTTGTATTATATTGACGAGCTCCGTGGCGCAACAGCTAAGCGCGTCGGAAAGTAAATGGGGGTTGCGGGTTTGATTTCCGTCTCGAGTCTGGGTGTTTATGTATAATATGTATTTATTTACAAAAGAAAAGTATATAAGTAAATATATTAGTTGTCTAGTATCCATAACACAAGCGCTGTGCTGCTTACTTTGGGACTAGATGGCGCTGTGTGAAATGTCTGAAGATATTATTATTATTATTACATCATATTTCCCCTAAAGATAATCCCCTAAAGATGTGCCGTGTCACCCTTGTGGACAGTATAAGCAATGAAGAGATACGCAGTATGACAGGGTCGCACGAAAGTGTTATTGTAAAAATGAAGAAAGAAATGCGTAGATGGTTCGGGCACATAGAAAGAATGAGTGATGAAAGACCGACGAAGAAAATCTATAGAGCGAAAGTGAGTGGTAAAAGAAGCCAAGGAAGACCAAGGCTGACTTTGCTGACAAGCCAGAGTGTTAGCGGATGGAATACTTACCTATATTATATACCTAGGCGAAAATGTGTGAGAAGAATGATGAGATTTGAGGAAGCGAAAGAGGTGTGTAAGGACCGCGACGCTTGGCGCTCCGTCCTCTCTGACTACCCCGTTAAGTATATAGCGTGAGTATATGTATATATGTATGTATTTCCCCTAACTATAATTTTTTATAACAACGATATAATTTTTTGCATTAGCATTCTTACTTTAAAATGTGCGCATTGCCTATATTTTCTTTGTTTAGCTCTACGATTGGTTGGTAGAGCAATGCCACTTGGCATTAAATCAATCGAAGTTTAAATAAATAAATAAACGCAATCCAAAAACTACATTGGTCAGCGCCTGTTTTATGCTGATATTGTACCAAGACCCTCAGCGGCGCGTTATAGCCATTATCAGCTTTTACTGCGAAATTGAAATTAGTCAGTTTACGACTTCACACATAAAACAGGACATGTAGCGTGCAAATTAAGTGTGGCTTTCATTAATTAATATTTCAGTGGGTTCTCTATGCTTATTTATAGTAGTATGGAAACAATAATTTCTTTTAATATTTAATTAATTATAAATATTGGAAAAGCATACTTACAAGATTAACGATTTCATTGAAGACAACAATATAGTGGAGAATAATCCTCTCTACACATCCATTTACTGGCTTTATGAATATTGTATTTCAAATAGAATATTATATTTTGTTGTATTTAAGCTAGTGGTAAAAGAAGCCAAGGAAGACGAAGGCTGACTTATGAAGATCAAATAGCTAGAATGTTAGCCGACGGAAGTGTCAAAAGCACTCGCATGTCGCGAAAATGTGTGAGGAGAATGATGAGATTCGAGGAAGCGAATATGTAAGGACCGCGACGCTTGGCGCTCCGTCCTCTCTGCCTACCCCGTTAGGGATACAGCGTGAGGATATGTATGTATGTATTTTAAATAACTATTGTAGAATGATATTGAAAAAATGATACCTGACTGAGTTCCCTGTCGATTCTTCTCAGTGTCCAGGTTTTCTTTACGAATCGAACTAAAGTAGATTTGACATTCAAAATACCTTGCAATTGGGTTTATTTCAATAAATTGATTTATAATTGATTGACTTTGACTTTAATTGTATCTATCCATTCACACCTGGAGTTATATTAAACACGTGATGAATTCTCACAATTTTTAGCAGTCCTCCGCTCAAAATTCCAAATTTACTAATCGGCACGTGTTTCGCCTCTTGACAAAGCATCTTCAGGATATTACAGAGATCAGAGTAGCTAGTCTTATACTAAATGCTTGGTACAATCGTTATTGCTCCTCAAAAGCGCCATTTGGCTATGTTTCAGGCGGCAGATTTCACACGACTTTACTTTTCGTTTGATCTAATAGAAAGTTAATAACGTTGGGCTACCTATTTAAAATTCATTATACTAGATCATGTGGTATTTGTCATTCTATTCTACTAGCGTTTACGACAATTTCACATGTCTAGGCCGCCCCGACCCGCTGGATTATGGCGACGCATTGGAAATTTTGACGGCAGGGATCTCAATTTTCTAAGTGACTACAAAAGGTATAAAAGTGATATTTGCTATTTGGTAACCTGATTCTTCATTTCATTGAATATTTTGCCAGTTGCGATACACGATTGATTAACTTTTGTAACACAAAAAAAATTATCACAGAAACCTCTATTAAAACAGTCATTTACATTTTTAGGAGTAACGGGACCGATTTATATTTCTAAATTTTCTGTATAGTTTTAATTTGAACATGATCTTCAAAATGACAGTTGAATTTTTTGAAATGAGTTATAGTTTTTTAAAAAAAAGTACATACATATGTTAATATTTACAAACTTAAAAGTACACATTATCTTAAATAATAAACTTCCTCAAAGTTGCCGCTTAGAAAGCTGTCATTGCTCAAGGTACCTAGCAGACTGGCAGCATTGCCTCTTTGAATAGCCAAACTGATTCGTTGGCGGAAGAAGCTGCCAGCCCGGCGGTCTCCCGAAGCCTCGACCAGTCTCTTACAAATATCAGAAACCAGTCGATGGGCTTCGGGGCCCCAGGGACCCAAAGTTTCGACTGCAAAGGGCGTAAATATGAAACTCTCAGAGAGAGTCGCATACTTACGCCGCTTCAAGTTCTCGGCAGTGCTGGCCGCGGCACCTGCTGACTTGGAAGTCGCCGGCACATGGGAAACAGCAAGTGTATCGACACAAGTGGCATCCCACACCAGCGATCTTCCAAGTTTCCAAGGAATGAGCGTCAAACCATCCGGTCTCCTGCCGTCGCTGCGCACAATACCTACAGGCTCTAAGACTGCAGGAACGCCAGCGGCGACAAGAGCCCGCCGAATGACGTCATTCAAGGCAGCATGTCGTGACATGCGGCCCGCACTACGTAAACAGGATAAACCGTGGTGACCTAGTACATCGACGAGATCACCACAGCGGCAACGGTGAAGAAGGTTAGTCCTGGCCCCCAGACGAAGGGATACTATGAGAGAAAGCGTGGTATTGTCGATTAAGGTTCCTAAGTTTTTTGAAGGTATTACCTTCAACCAGTGTCCTGACTCCTTCTCAGAAACAGCTAGGAGGCGAGACCGATCTTTTTCGGTACTACAAGAATCTAAAAGTTGTAAATGAACATTTTTGCATAGAGGCTCATCCCAGTGTTTTTGAGAAAAGGTCGAGGTAGGCAGGTTAGTACTCGGACAAACACTTAACCAAGCATTTCGAGCATCAGTCAAGCACGGCACCTCAACCGATCCTAAGGAAGGGCGAATAACAGATAGGAAAAGGTTTTCCGTGCTGTAGGCTGACGAAAGAAAAGCTGGCAGTGACACACTCGAGATTTTGCGTATGCCCAGGCCTCCATAACAGATGGGAAGCGAGGCTTGATTCCAGACCCTGTCATCAACAAAGGAGCAATTTAATATTTTAGATAATGTATTTTTTAGAATATTGTCTACAGATTTTAAAAGCGTTTGAAATTTAAAAAGCTGAGAACAGCGAAGAGCATATGTAAGTTTTGGAACGAAAAGGCAAAAGCGGACAATGAGGAGAGCCATGTGGGAATTAATTTTGAAAAGTTTGTCTGAAGACTGGCTAAATTTTTGTATTTGATCATTGATAAAACAGGGTATGGAGTCATCTAAGACGGGAGCACCTAGGAGGTACAGCGATTCTTTTGACAAGACTTTAATACCTGGTGCCAGATTGTTAAATTTATTAATTATTTCATTTTTTGTAATAGTTGGAACGGAATCGGAAACAAAGAGTTCACATTTAGAAAAATTTAATTCTAAGCCAATATCTTTAAACCTTTGAATGAGGGTTTTAAGGTCTTCTAAAACAGTAATTGCTTTACCTCCTATTGTTCCGTCGTCAAGGTACCAAATATTAAATTTGGAATTTAAACTACAAATCGCAGGATGGATAGCCAGACTAAAAATAGCTGGTCCGAGAGGATCACCTTGTTGACAGCCAACTTCGGAATGTAATAAATTATCTTTATATATTAATTTTGAAGGACTGCTGTAAGATTGCCAGAGGTAGGGATATATGTCCGGAACATGCTGTTTTATCTGTGTCAACAAGGTGGATCTATCAACAGAATTAAATGCATTTTTTATGTCTACTTTGAGGAGTACCTCACCTCCATCGTGTGTCAAGAAAGCTCGCGCCGCATGCACTGCCGCTTCACATCCTCTCTTTGAACCAAAACCTACTTGTGTAGGACAAAAATAGTTTGATACGGTAGAGAGAATGTGACGGCAACAAATTTTGGAGGCAATGCGGCGTATAGTTGCACCTACGGCAATTGGCCTAACGCCACCGTCTTTTTTTTTCAGGGCACATAAATTGGCACCATACAGGATGTCGGTCATCTCCGGGGGCACCTTACCAGCCAGCATAACATTTATTAGTGCTGTTAAACTAGATAAGAGTGTCTTACCGGTATCACCGACAGAGGCTGTAATCAGATCTTTATAATGTTGTGGCGTTAAGCCATCGAGACCTCCCGCGGAACCGCTTTTAAAAGAATTTATTGCGGCAAGCACATCTTCCTCCGTAGCTCGAGTCGACACATCATTTGGATGTGGGGCATCTGGCAGACAACAAGCCACAGAGGAAGAGGGATGCTTTGATCTGAGAGCAAAAAGAGTCTCGGCCGTATTCGGTGCCAAAACATCGCTGGAAAATAGCAAGTGAGCGGCACCTCTTAGATCGCCGTCGCTAATTTTTGTTTCTATTTTTGGAATACTGTCAGAATTGAAAGATTTATAAATGGGCCGAACATGAATGCTCGGAACTGAAGAGTTAGAGCACTTATGTTTAATTTTTTGTGTTAAGGAAATTTTGTCTTTATCGTTTTGTTCCAAACATAATGTTCTATAACCGAAAATGAGCAGTTCTTCCCAATCGCATTTGTCATTTTGGTTTAATATTCTTTGTATTATTAAATTAAGAGATTTGGCAACGCTGATGCGTGCGCCACGTGGAATACGCTTTATTAAGCATACATTGTTTTTGAGCGAACCAATATATTTCCAAAAAGGTGTGCGATTGTGATTGGAATTTGAGGAATTAGTCAAATTGTTGGACTGAGATGGCACTGATAAGGAAGTGGGGCCTGAAGCAATGCCGGCAGTGTCACACCGTTTGTGTACCCTGCCGACATGAATCTTCAAGCCCCTATTTCCACGAAAAAAACGAGGTTGGGAACACTGCTCACATTTTATTAAATTTTCCAACGATGTGTCATTAATTATAATATGTGAGCTAGAGGAAGGTGAGGATGTGAGGGCCGGGAGCATATCACGACATAATATTACGAAAAATTACAAAAAAAACTACAGTGAAAAATAAGCTATAAGCACTAAAATCTCTAAGCAACCGTTCTTGTTGACGTTGCTATGGCAGAACTGTCACACCCGGCCGGATGAGAAAAACCCAGCAATATGTGGACTGCAGCTGCGTCCACCACTTTAAAATAATTTTAAGAAAGAAGAGCCAAACAGTTGTCAATGATGACTAGGTTTTTTTTTAAATAAACGAAAATAACTACTTTTTCGTATTTTTCGTAAGCTAGCGCGCGCACTTTTGCATAGACCAGAAGGTCTATTTTGGATTAAATTATTGTTTATCAATGCGTCGCCTTATCATGTGAAGAGCAATAGCCGCGCCACAGTCTCGCGACGATTGTTTTTAATTGATAATTACGGTACCATGCGGTAAAATACTTTTTGTAGCATAAATAGGGTCACTGGCAATCTGGCAGGCAGTATTAGCGATTGGAGACATTATATCTGGCTCGATTTAAAAACATGTCGCAAATCGATCGTATAAAATTCGGCCATCGCTTACTGACTGCAGTTACACAGAAAAAATACTGTAGTTGTATTTTAATTTCGGACTATGGACTACTCGGACTAGGACTTGACATCTCGCTTGTACCAACTATTAAATTGTTGATGCAAGTGAGATGTCAAATCCTTAAATTGAGTTTAAATAATCAGTGCAAGCCACCATAACGCACGGAAATTGTTGATTTCACTAAACTTAAAATGTTGAAATATTTACAAAACTGTTGTTTGTAATTAACGAATTAGTTAAGTAATATTAACTAAGGTAGGTCCGATGCACGCCATCAACATACTCTTAAACTAAACTCCTTAGTAAATTTAACATAAAACTTTGAAAATTTTATTATATAAGACCGTGTAACTTCAACCCTTTTTTATTTTGCAAATTGGACATTCGTTATATTGTAAAAATAATACTTAAGTGAACTTTGGTTGGTTTTACGAAATAGATCAACCCTCGGAATTCAACAAGTTTGTCTTCAGTGTATGTAATAATGGGGCCGGTCAACTAACCAGCACTGAATCCTGACGAATATAATAATAATACTAAAGACAATTACACATTGTGTGACCCCAAACTAAGCAGTAAGTTTGTACTATGGGTACCATACAACGAACTCTGGGGGAGTTCCCAGTATCATCCAGACTCCAAGACAATTTAGAAAAGTTCGTTTCCTAAATTGACCTGACCGGATTTCGAACCCGAGACCCTAGCTTGGAAAGCAGATGCATATGCCACTGCGCCAACGGACCAGCCAAATGGAACTTTCGCTAGGATTAGAGTAAGTATAGCTAAAAATTATGAGTATTCCTCATACGAAATGGATTTCGCGCTAACTAATACCAAGTCTATATAATATATGTACAAGTATATAACTATATACAATTGGACTTAATAGATTTTAATTCGGTTTTGATTTTGATATAGAGTAATATTTATGTTATATGCGCTTGACAGATTTTTCTTTCGAAGTACAGATCCCAGAAACATTTTGTAACTGTTTTCGTAATCAGGTTTAATTGAATCTGTCATAACGTAATTAAGGGAACAGAACAGCTCTCAGCAAAAGCGTCAAATACTTCAAACGTAATTTCAAATCTTACACGTTTGATATTTGGAAATATGTGTAATTAAAGAGACAAGCAATTTATTTTGTAATCAAGACACATAGATTGCCTAATTACTTGTATTTATAAGATATAATAATAGTATAAGCGAGTGGTAAATGAAGCCAAGGAAGACTAAGGCTGACTTACGAAGGTCAAATAGCCCGAGTATTAGAAATATGTGCGGTGTCACCCTTGCGGACAAAATAAGCAATGAAGAGATACGCAGTATGACAGGGTTGCACGACAATGTTATTGTAAAAATGAAGAAAGGAATGTTTAGATGGTTCGGGCACATAGAAATAATTAGTGTTGAAAGACTGATGAAGAAAATCTACAGAGCGAAAGTGAGTGGTAAAATAAGCCAAGGAAGACCAAGGCTGACTTATAAAATTTATTTATTGCCGTGGTGTGCCGGCAGAGTAGAATAGCACCCCCCCCCTTGCTGGTGTCGTAAGAGCCGACTGAGATACTACGGAACCGACAGATGGCGGTATATCCATCCAAAACAGCGTAGCTCAAGTGCAACAGGGCGGGGATGGGCAGCAGCATCCCCGTCGCGAGAGCTACGCACTGCGATTGCCAACACGCCTGCCCAGCGCGGCAATTACGGGCAAAACCCCCTTAATGATAAATAAAAATAAGACCAGGCCCCCAGTCCCCGGCAGCTCCGCTATTTCTGGCTCGGGGTGCTAAGAATCGCCGGAAGAGATCCGGCTGCCACCCCATCCGACAACTGGCCCTGACAACATATAACGGCGCACTATGAGGACTGACGAGAAGATTGCGGAACTGGAAGAAGAGTTGATTAGGTTGCGATGGGATATTATGGGGTTGTCTGAAGTCCGTAGAGAGGGCGAGGACACGATAACCCTGAAATCCGGCAACCTACTTTACTACCGTATTGATGCCGTATTGACTATCGGTATATCGAAGTGTTGAAGTGTTTGTATAATAACGCCACTATGTCGGTCCGAGTACAGGAAGAGAGCTCCAAGGCGATCCCTTTGAAGAGAGGCATAAGACAGGGAGATGTAATATCTCCGAAACTGTTTACTGCTACTCTGGAGAACGCCTTTAAGCTCCTGGAATGGAAAGGATTCGGCATCAACATCAATGGCGAATACCTCACTCACCTTCGGTTTGCCGACGATATCGTGGTCATGGCAAAGTCGATGGAGGAACTCAGTACGATGCTCGAAGGCCTAAATCGAGTCTCTCAACAGGTAGGTCTTAAAATGAACATGGACAAGACAAAGGTCATGTGTAATTCCCATGTTGTACCCACCCCTATTTCTATTAATCTATTATATATTCTTGAAGTCGTTGACTCGTACGTCTACCTAAGACAAGTAGTCCAGTTAGGTAGGTCCGACTTCAAGAAAGAGGCCAATCGCCGAATCCAACTCGGCTGGGCAGCGTTCGGAAAATTGCGTAACGTCTTCTTGTCCGACATACCTCAGTGCCTCAAGTCGAAAGTTTTCGACTAGTGTGTGTTGCCAGTGATGACTTATGGCACAGAAACGTGGTCTCTCACTATGGGCCTTATTAGTAAGCTTCAAGTAGCCCAACAAGCCATGGAGAGGGCTATGCTCGGAGTTTCCCTGCGAGATCGAATCAGAAATGAGGAGATCCGTAGAAGAACCAAGGTTACCGACATAGCCCAACGGATTGGCAGGTTGAAGTGGCAATGGGCAGGGCACATAGCGCGGAGGACTGATGACCGATGGGGTCGAAAAGTTCTCGAGTGGAGACCACGTACCGGCAAGCGCAGCGTAGGACGTCCACCCACAAGGTAGACGGATGACCTCATTAAGACCGCAGGATCATGCTGGATGCAAACCGCTACCAACCGGTCTTATTAGAGATCTTTAGGGGAGGTCTATGTCCAGCAGTGGACGTCCTATGGCTGAAAGGAAGGAAGGAAGGACTTATAAAAATTAAATAGCCGATGGAGTGTTAGCCGATGGAAATGTCAAAAGAACTCGCATATCTAGGCGAAAATGTGTGAGGAGAATGATGAGATTTCAGGAAGCGAAAGAAGTATGCAAGGTGCTCCGTCCTCTCTGACTACCCCGTCAGGGGTACGGCGTGAAGATATGTACGTATGTATATAATAATTAATAAGTACAATAATACTCCAGATGATTACACAAATCGTGTGACCCCAAACTAAACGCTAGGCTCGTACTGGGGGTCCCACACAACGAACTGTGGGGTAGCTCCCAGTGACATACAGACTACAAGACAATTTCGGAAAGTTCGTTTCCTAAATTGACCTAACCGGGGTAGTTCCCAGGACCCCGACTTGGAGGACAGATGCTCTACCACCGCGTCGATGAGCCAATCATTATTCTCAAACCTTATTCTCAAAGTTCATGATTCTCTTCACATGTTTTGAGTTATACTTTTTTTCCTTCTTCATGGCATGGCGCACAGATTAGTGTATTTGCTAATGCCACGTATTAATAAGTAGAATTAATATGAAACACGTTTGAAATAAATTCGTTTTTTCTTCTTATCGTAAAACTCCTCCATTATGTGATAGTAGGCTTTACTGAAGTTATAAAGGACTTCTTGGAAAAGCGCGTGAACTTCAGCTGCACACATTTATTTAGACTTACTCCATTCTTTATCACTTTTGTACTTTAAAACTCTCGAAAATGTGAATAATAGAAAATCTAAATAAAACGACAACCTCGCTTCTCCCGTTCCCGCCAATAAGTCTGAGTTATATTTTACGTATAAGTGCGAAAAAAACAATGAAATCTCGTATTTTCAATAACATATTATAAAAAAATGAATACAATACGCAATGTATTATACTTCATAAACGCGTAGTGTAAACAGCTTTCATTTGAAACCTTAAAACTTGACCGCGTTATTTATAACTTATAATATACATACATACCTACAAACATTTCCTCACACTGTAGCACTAACGGGTAAGAATGACAAGAATTTGAGTACGTGGCCCTTTGAATAATAATGCTAACATAGAAACAAGGCTAAAATATAGGCAACAAAATAAAACAGTTTGTCCTAGTACTTAATTCATTAATGTATTATTTAAGCTAACTTCCGTCCACAAACCTAATGATTAGCAAGTGATTCATTCCTCAACGACGCATTCTCAGGAAATTCCACAGCTCAGATTTGGTTTACTATCCAGTACCGAGTGAGAAAATGAATTCTTTAAGTTATAATGTTCTCTCTAAGAGGACGTCGTCGAGAGAACGGCATTCTACTTCATTCTACGATATTCCCTCTCTACTTTTTAAGTCGTGAAAGACAATAATGAAAGCTTTTCGATCTTCGAGGAATGGCGACATGGATGGAAACGTAGGATGACGAGATATAATTAAAAGACGCGCTTTCGCTAGCTCGTGTATTTCTCACTGACTTATTTTTCAAAATACCATAATAAATTGAGCAGCAACACTTTCGAAATAATAGTGTTGCCATCCGTTATCGATTATGATTATAACAGTCATGAATATCGACAATAGCTAACAATAAATAAAAAATTCTGACCACATTTCTTTTATATACATACCTACAAATGTCCCCAAACTATATCTCTAACGGAGTAAGTTAGAGAGGACGAAGTCCCCAGCATTGCGATCCTTACACAAGTATGTTTTCCTTTCGCCTCTTTAACTTTCTTCATTAATTTCGCACACTCGCTGAAATATGCGAGTGTTTTATACAATTCTGTCAACGAACGCTCTGGTTACACATTCATGCATTCATCATATTTAATAATTATCATTTTACATTTATATCTTCGTGCCACCCCAAAATTTCAGTTTTGGGGTGGACAGACAATAAAACATAATTTCGCCTTAACTCCGAAAATATCTTTTCTATCTGGCGTGTTAATTAGAGATTTTATTTTCCTATCTTTTTCCGTTTGTCTTTTTTCCATCTCTAGGTACATGCTTACATCCTTATTACCTTTTCATTCCGGTCACATGTTGCTTTCTAATCCTATACTTTCATTTATTTTACTACTATTTTTATTCTTCCATTCTATTCATCATACATATTCCATTAGTACATTTTGCCTTTCATACTTCCTTACATTCTTCGCCAAAATTTTCCCAATCTTATTTTGTATTATTTAATTGTCTTATCTTTATTCCTAAATTTACAATTTTCTTATACTATACGCCTATACTCGTATCGTTTGCTTGCAATAAGTATTTCGCTTACAAATAGTGCTCCATCCACTCTGTCTATGCTGTTTAAGATCGCGAATATATGCATGTACTATGTATACAAGCATATAAGCATATATACATTTCATACAAGCATTCAATTAAAAGCGGAGTAATATAGGTATAAATGGGAATGATGAGGCCTAATGTTCAAAGACAAAGGCGAGCTGAGCAGTTCTTTGTTTAGATATCTTTATTTGAATTAGAATTGCGTTGATGGAGTATTTGCATTATGCTGACTTAAGGTATATTTATGAGGATTCGAAATTTACATATTGTAATATGTAAATATGTTAATTTACAAATATAAGCAAGTAATTTTCTAAATGAAATGAAAATGTGTAAAAAGTTCACATCTTCGTTTGTATATTCTAAAACATCAGCTTTTAAAACAAAGAAAGCGAAACGAACACTTGTAATTCTCATAATAAATCGTATATGTATTTGGGTACATATGTACGTACGTATAAAATATTTTGTAACAACAGAGGAGTCTCGAAAGTCAATCCTAAAAACAAAAGCGTTTAAAACACAAACAAAACAGTTCCCGGAAAAACGTAAAAATAATGGATACAGCGGAAAATGTGAAGGGAAACATTCTACGCAGCACTTACACGAACTGTAACAGAAAAGCCTCCGTCTACTTGTTGATTACACGCGCAACAGTTTCAATTGTTTCAATGTATGAGTTTCCTTTGTTAATGAAACAGCAAATACAGTAACAGCGTTTCCGCGAAGTAAAAATCGGTGTAAATTTAAAAAATCCTTCGTATATATACATAAACGTAAATAGACATAAATTTTACAATAATTTTCTCAATTTTACATTGATTATTATTTCACGCAAAAATATTGTTAAATATAGAAATATTTTAAACATTATATTATTTGTTTTATTAAAACATACAAAAACCAGTGGTGATACAATTTTATGAATAAGTCAATTATTAATTTATCACTAAGTACATTGAAATCTATAAATAAACTTACCTTTCGAAATGCGCTGACGAAAACAAATGGTGCGAAATCACGATTCAATTCAATTGAAAAGGAACATAAAATTTAGTGATTTACTAAATTACAATATAATTATATTTTATTTTAATGCTTTTTAGCACACGTCTTAACCCCGTGGCTGTCGATACGAGACTGCAACAGGAATGGTCACACGATCGCGAATAGAGTCGTTACCTGTTACTTTGATACTCCAGGGGAAGGGGAACTTAAGGGCGGGCGGTTGCGTAACTGTTTGGAATAGACGTTCCGTATCTATTATTTGTTTCACATACCTAATATATTATCGAGAGTTCCTAAAGCCAAAAGTTGAAAAATGACAATATTTTTCGATAGCAGATTATTAGCAATATTCTAGCAAAAAATAATTTGATTTATGAGTATGTCTAGGAACTATAGTCACAAATTTATTACTGTCCTGGAAAAAATTACGACATAATACTTTTATTATGTCGTAATTTTTTCCAGGACGGTCTGATTTTTTTCTATTTCTAGTTTTAGATTATTAGTTTAGGTCTCTATGGCTTTTAGATCTGTACGTACTCATATAAAAATGACGGTAAAAATTGAGCATGACATACAGACAGACAGACGTAACGAAATTATCAGTTCCGTTTTTGCTATTTAAGCTAAGAAATCCGAAAAATATAAAAATATAATAAAAATACGGCGTTTAGTGGCAGTGAGAATAAGGTGCGGTTGAGGACAGGCACCCAAACGCCTAACCGCCCAACGCCTATGGCGTCAAAACTTAACGTGTGCTGAGCTTTTGTTTTATTTTTGTTATTATTTTAGGTTTTTTTTTTGTTCCTTATTTTCCTACATGACCTAAAAACAGTAAGGGAACGTTGTAGAACATTGTAGGCGGAATCATCTTTTACGACAGGGAGTACTGTGGCATTATTCTTTGGCCATTTTGATTCTAAGACAACATTCAAAAGCAACTGTTCCAAATACCTGTTCCAGTAAGCACGTAACTCATTGTATTCATTAACAACGTGGTTCCATCATACCGACATGCCATCTGCTATACCCGGACCATATTTTATTCTGTACACGTTTCGCTTTCCCGCCCTTTAATGCGATCAGCTATTTCCGTCTCTGTTGCGTACGCCTGGGAAATTGGAATCATGAATAGAAGGGAAAGAGAAGGGTATATGTTATAACGGTTCTATTAATGAAGTATAAAGTGATGGAATTCATGTAAGACTCGACTTAGCTTTGACCCCTGAGGGATGTAAAAACTGTTTTTGAAATGTAACAAGGTTATATTATGCTTATTATATTATTTTGTTGCTATGACAAGTTGTAACGTGGACTTTTAAGGCGACCTTTGATGTAATCACTGAGGTTAAGGAAAATATAATAGAAATTTTACGACCTCCGTGAGCTGAGCTGAGCGCGTTGGAAAATAAAGGGGTTGCGGGTTCGATTCCCGCCCCGAGTCTGAGTGTTTATGTATAATATATATTTATTTACAAAAGAAAAGTATGTAAGTAGTATATCAGTTGTCTAGTACCCATAACACAAGCGCTGTGCTGCTTACTTTGGGACTAGATGGCGCTGTGTGAAATGTTTGAATATATTATTATTATTAAATTTTCGCCATTTTTAGAGTTCCATAGCCATCGCCCATAACCAAATGGCACAAAACGGAGCCCTTGTAATTTCATCCTGTCTGTCTGTCTGTCCGTATGTAACAGCTATTAAACTCGAGACTATTTCTGCTATATATAGATGAAATTCGAAAGGTAGATGTATCTATGAAGCGTTATGCAATGGTGTAGTGAAATTAGGAAAAAAATTGAATAAAGGGTAAAGTAAGGTAAATTCCAGTGCACATGAGCTTGTGAGCTATCTGTAATTAGGTATGCAAATGTGATGTACAGTTTTAAAAGCGACTTTTTTATTTAAGTCATTCAAGAATTGAAGACTTTGAAGAGGAAAAATCGAACTTCAAATAATCTCCTTTCAAACTCATCAAATATAGGGTAGGTACATATTTCTGAAAAACAAATACTAAAAAAATGAGAAATAAAATTTTACGAAAATTGGTTGGAAAGGTTGGAATAAACTATTTTGTACAGTTTTTGAGGGGTATTTTCGGTTACATTAAGTGACCGCAACAAAGTCAAATCAATTTATTCAAGTAAACCCAATTGGAAGGTATTTTTGAACGTTAAATTTACTTTAGTTCGGTTCAAAGAGAAAACCTGGACACTTAGAAGATCCAACAAGAAACTTAGTCAGGTTTCATTTTTTCAACATTATTTTGCAATAGGTTTTTTATAGCGTCTTTGAGAAATGCTGTGAAATGTAAACTTACATGACTACGAAACCCTTTAATGTGCGTGGTTTGCCACACACTTACAAATATCAGATAATTTTTCAGTTTTGTGATAAATATACAATATGTTTCATTGAAAAAATGGAAAAAACGGATCCCTATTTTGTCTGTCTATCTCTAATTTCGTAGGTCATATTGGATGTTTTGTCATCTTACAGACTTCAGCTAAAAATTGGTAATCTATACATCTATGTATATAAATAAAATTGAAGTATCTGTCTGTGATTTCGAAATAAAGACTTCTTAAGCCTAGGTATATGGTTTTTTTTTAAATGGCATCGTACGTAAGTACATTGCCAACGACAAGTAAAGCGAGGAAACAATTCGGTAGGTATAAAAGGAAATTTGGAATGATTAGCGCATTTGCCAAAGTTACGCATTAACACAAAGTGGTATGTAGACACAGAATAAGTAGAATCCATGTAGAATCACAAGTAAATCAGTTTTTTCCTATTGTAAAACTCCTCCAGTAAAGTGATAGTAGGCTTTTCTGAAGTTATAAAGGACTTCTTAGAAGAGCGCGAAAACTTCAGCTACACATGTTTATTTAGATCTCGTCCATTCTTGTCACTTACATAGAACTTTAAAACACAATATACTATCACTGTTGTACTTTAAAACTCATAAAAATGTAAAAAATAGAAAATCTAAATAAAATGACAACCTCACTTCTCCCGTTCCCGGCAAAAAGTCCAGGTACGAGTATATGGTTATTTGCACGCATGGAGCACTCAACCTATAGAGTGGCAACGTCATTTATTTGTATGAACATGTCTAAACATTGCTGCGGTTACTGCGTTCTGTTTTATAGTTTGATTTTTTCCTGATTTTGGCACACCACCGAATAGAATAACCATTACATAAATATTTAAATATATGTCGGAACATACAGAGATGTACACACAGGTTCGGTATTTGTTGCTTAATGCAAGCAAGAGTTGTAAATAAACTGAGCAGTGGTGAATAAGATGGTCCGATATTTCGTCTCTATAGGTTGAGTGTTCCATGTTTGCACGGAATCAAAACCCTAATTTTATCTGTTTGTTTGTTCGGGCTAATTCAGGGCTAATTCGGATTTCATTGTCAGGTAGAGGACTTTTTAGTGCAACCTAGGCTACTTTCCATAGCAGAAAAATACAAATTTAATGGGTGAAACCGCGAGGCACAGCTAGTCCAAAGTAAGAAATAAAATAAAATATTAGGTGCCTATTTTTCGCTCTTTTTTGAATCGAACATTAATTCGTTAAATTCCGATACCTTTTCCTATATTTCACAAGCGTTTACCGCAATTTCCTAAAGATTAAAGATAAGGAAAATTTTTCAAAGTTTTGCCAGAAATTTACATAAATTGTAGCAGTGCCTCGGAGACGAGTGTTTAGGGTTCGTGTGGGTATTTACCTAACGTTGTGGCCGTTCTTGGAGAGAGGTGTATTGAAATGTATATAAGGGCGTCTTTTACATCACTGCAAACGATTTTAGTTGGGGTAAGGTTACAATATAATAACATATACTTCGATCACAAATAAAAAACTAGATACACAATCAACGCTTTAAAAACGTCCGAACCAAATGTGCGCTCAAATAAGTATTTGAGTGCACATTGAGTGAGTCACAGATTATGTGAATTATACTTTACGCACGCGACGTAAGATTGCATTTTAAATATTTTTTTGTTGACGTTTGTTGAATGTTGACGACCTCCGTGAGCTAAGCGTGTCGGAAAGTAAACGGGGGTTGCGGGTTCGATTCCCGCCACGAGTCTGGGTGTTTATGTATTTATTTACGAAAGAAAAGTATATAAGTAGTACATCAGTTATCTAGTACCTATAACACAAGCGCTGTGCTGCTTACTTTGGGATTAGATGGCGCTGTGTGAAATGTCTGAGTGTATGTCTGAGTATATTAAATATCATGCAAGAATCGTTTACAAGCTTTTATAACCTTATGGTTTGGCAGTAAGGTCTACTTTAGATTAACACAATGTTACCGATAATATTATACTGTATTAAAAATATATACGTCAATTCGGACAATAATTTGTTTAGATTTTACAGGAGATTGTGCATCTAGTTCTTTATTTGTGATCGAAGAATATATATAACTATAAAAGTCTAACTTTCAACGTCTATTTATTAAAAGAACATACAATAAAATGATCTCATGATCATTCTCCCTGACACAAGTAATTTAGAAATATAAATGTTCACTAGCGGACCCAACAGATGGTTTCCTACTCAAAATGAAAAAAAACTTGACCCCGATTGTAGTGTCACCTACCCAGTTCAATTGTGAATCTAAGCCATACAGAGACCCACTCATCCCTACAAACGTTCTCCAGCCAAAAAAAAAATCCTATAACCCGATTGCAGCGCCGCCTACCGGCTCCAGTTGTAAATCTATTCCTTCCAGCAACCCACTCACACAAAAAAAGTTTCATCAAAATTGGTCCAGTCGTTTTGGTGGAGTTGTACACATGTACAGAAGAATTATATAGGATTAATTTAAAAATACTAATAACCTCTTATTATTTTCTACTAAACATTGTCCCTAATAACTTTTGTTTTAGGACTTTTAAAAAGTCATAAGTTTTTTCTTTCATAAAAATAATAATTCATTAAATGTTTCTGAAAATGGCACCTACTCTACCCAGTCGCTAAAGCGGCACACGCACAGCGCGGCGCTGAGGCCCGGTGCGCTTGCACTGCACCATTGAAAATACGTACAGAGTAATTATGTTTCAGACAGTACAACAAAACTTAACAAATATTTTTTGAGGAACGTGTTGAGTTTTGAAAACAATCGTAGAACAAAAATTGTTAGGTATGTTGACAGGAATTTTGCACTAAAAAAACTTATGAATTTTTAAAAGTCCTGAAACAAAAGTTATTAGACACAATTTTTAGTAGAAAATAATAAGAGGTTATTAGTATTTTTAAATGAACCTTGTGTACTACAGATACAGACGGGTAGTGTCAGACGTTGTTCTGCCCACCCACCCACTCAAACACACAAAATATTCCAACAAAATTGGTCTCACTGTTTAGGAGTTCAGTGTATAAAATTTACATACACACATACATATCTTCAGGCTGTATATCTAACGGAGTAGTCTTCAAATCTCATTATTATTCTCGCACATTTTCGCTTAGGTATGCGGGTGGTTTTGACAATTCTCTCAGCAAACGCTGGCTATTCGATCTTCGTAAGTCAGCCTTGGTCTTCCGTGGACTTTGCTACCACTCATTTTCGCTCTGTAGATTTTCTTCGTCAAATTCTCATCACTCATTTTTTGTGTGCCCGAACTATCTAAGCATTCCTTTATTCATTTTTACAATAACACTGTCGTGTAACCCTATCATAGTGCGTATCTCTTCATTGCTTATTTTGTTCACAAGGGTGACTCCGCACATATTTCTAAGAGATCGCATTTGTACTGCATTTATTTTACTTTCATTTGACTTCAGGCATATCCAGCCCTACGATACGGTAGTACAATAAAATTGGCACCGACACCGCGTTGTAGACGGCCATTTTGGCTGAGATAGTTTTTTTTTTAATTTACTCAGACATTTCACACAGCGCCATCTAGTCCCAAAGAGCAGCACAGCGCTTGTGTTATGGCTACTAGACAACTGATATACTACTTATACACTTTTATATTCATTTATTCCACTGTTACTAATGCCTACTAAAATAAAATTTAATGTAACATGCAATAATGTCAGTAATATAATTCGTATACTCATGCATATCTACATATCCTTGAGGTATATATTACTGAACAAGACATTAGTCTCATCGGTTAATATTGTTAGGGTTAACATGAATAAGCCATGCAGATATCACACGGCCCAGTCTAAACCCTGAAGAAAGTTCAAATCTGGGACCATCTACCCTTCCACAGGCTTTGTGGTCACGATATCATGACCGTACAACCCACAGGGACCTTTCATGCTTTGGATTTGACTGTCAATATCACGTTTATGTAATACTAGCGACTAGACATTTTTTGAATTGAATAAAATACAGCCCATGTTACTCGCTGATAATGTAGCTTTCTTCATGTAAAAGAATTTTCGAAATCGGTTAAATAGTTTTTAGTTTATCCATTACATTCAAACGACAAAGTTTACTTATTTATAACAGAATAGATTAATGGCCCGTCGTAGCTTCGCCCGGGTCGTACATATATAGTATACATATATAGACTTAGACTATATAGTCTAAGTCCATGGGGAATAATATGTCTTTCAAATGTATTTTCAAATAGTTGCAGCGGAGCTGGTAAAGTTAATTTATTCAAGTAAACCCAATTACAACCCAGTTACAATCGACTGGCCCGTTGGCGTAGTGGCATATGCATCTGCTTTCCAAGATTTGGGTCTCGGGTTCGGTCCCCGGTCAGGTCAATTTAGGAAATGAACTTTTCTAAATTGGCTTGGAGTCTGGGTGTTACTGGGAACTCCCCCAGAGTTCGCTGTGTGGTACCCATAGTACAAGCTTACTGCTTAGTTTAGGCTCACACAATCTGTGTAATTGTCTGGAGTATTATTATAAAAAAAAAAATTACAAGATATTTTTGAACATCGAATCTACTTTAGTTCGGTTCAAACAGAAAACCTGCGCACTAAAAAGATCCGACAAGACACTCAGTTAGGTATCATTTTTGCAACATCATTTTACAATGGGTTTACTAAAATACAATACTCCAAGCCAGTAAATGCATGTGCAGAGACGATCACAAATAAACTAGATTCACAATACTTTATAAAATGTAAACAATTTATTGTCCGAATTGAAGTATATATTTCTAATATCGTATGGTATTATTGGCGATTGTAAAAACTGGCATAAGATCCTTGCATGGCATTAATACGAACTTTGTTAAAAAAAAAATTAAAATGCAATCATACGTTTCTCGCTTAAAGTATAATTCACATAATATATTTGCATCACTATTTGCTTCACTTTGATTTCTTATGTGAAAGTGACAAGGTGTGAGATGGGATTGTTATTAAAACACGAACAACCTCAGTTAACACAATTTATACATACATACATACATATCTTCACGCTGTATCCCTAACGGGGTAGTCAGAGAGGACAGAGCGCCAAGCGTCGCGGTTCTTACATACTTCTTTCGCTTCTTCAAATCTCATCATTCTCCTCACACATTTTCGCCTAGGTATGCGAGAGCTTTTGACATTTCCATCTGCTAACACTCTGGCTATTTGATCTTCATAAGGCAGCCTTGGTTTTCCTTGGCTTTTTTTACCACTCACTTTCGCTCTGTATATTTTCTTCTTCAGTCTTTCATCTCTCATTATTTTTATGTGCCCGAATCACCTAAGCATTCCTTTCATTTATGTTTATAAAATATTCAAAACAACAAAGAAGAGCCGTGAGATCTGTACATATAATTAGCCCGTCTGATTTTACCTAGGTTCCTTAACATCCTTGAGGTGGCAGATGGTCGGTCTGCAGAAAGCAGTATAGCTCTAGAGGACGGGAACAGGAGTGCCGTCCGTATCTCGAAGGCGGGTGCACGGTATACGCGCAACACGCAGATCAAGTAGCATCTTGATGGGTTGGTCAAGCCCCAATCTTGGACACTGGAACGATCAGAATCCTGGAGTCCCACCGATCAAAACCACCACCGCCACAGCGAAGCAGAAGGCATAGGCGTAGATTAGCTTAATTTATTTTTGTAAATATATACATAACTTATTTATCTTTGTAAAAGCATATATTATAAGTTAATTTTTTTGTAAATATTTTAACCTATTTTTTGAAATACATTTTTATCTTAACGTGTGGATTATGTTGCCAGTCCTGTATTAACGTGTGGACAATGTTGCCAGTCCTGTGTTAACCAATTTATTAACTTCTGTTCATATAATTCACTATTAAAGAGTTATTGTTTGTTGGCATAAATAAATAAATGACACAGTATAATATGTGATGATACAGAACTCTCTTTACAAGATTCAGACTCGCATTTTGCCGGGATTTTTACATGCGAACCCTCGGACCTAATATTACAATGGACAAAGCATTTGTTCTAAAAACGTATTCTTAAAATAAAATAACCTTTTTAGTTGACCGACTTTCTACTTTGGGAAGGTCACAGTACAACGATAAACAGCTGAAAATGACATATTTTTATTTTTGCGAATACTAATATCCAAAACACTTAAGATTTACGAGTATTTTGCAAATAATTATTTCATGACCGACTCATAAGCTGACACGAATTACACTGATAGTGCGAGTGCTATACTTACTACAGCTGACTGTTTTACTCGTAGTTACGCTCAGTGAGATAGAAAGAGAAGAAAATTCGTTTGACACATGGTGGTAAAAGCGGCAACTTATTATAACTCCGTCTTTATGTTTCTTTCTCTTCAAAGCTTTTTCTTCACCTATTAACATAAAAAAAAAGAGTATCCTATTGTTTGTAGTGCGCGCCGCATGTCACGACATGCTGCCTTAAATGACGTCATTCGGCCGACTCTTGTCGCCGCTGGCGTTCCTGCAGTCTTAGACGCTTAGTTTGACGCTCATTCCTTGGAAACTTGGAAGATCGCTGGTGTGGGATGCCACTTGTGTCGATACACTGGCTGTTCCCCTGTGCCGGAGACTTCCAAGTCAGCAGGTGCCGCGGCTAGCACTGTCGAAAACTTGAAGCGGCGTAAATATGCGACTCTCTCTGAGAGTTTCATATTTACGCCCTTTGCAGTCGATACTTTGGGTCCCTGGGGTCCCGAAGCCCATCGACTGGTTTCTGATATTTGTAAGAAACTGGTCGAATTTTCGGGAGACCGCCGGGCTGGCAGCTTCTTCCGCCAACGAATCAGTTTGGCTATTCAAAGAGGCAATGCTGCCAGTCTGCTGGGTACCTTAAGCAATGACAGCTTTCTAAGCGGCAACTTTGAGGAAGTCTATTATTTAAGATAATGTGTAGTTTTAAGTTTGTAAATATTAACGTATGTATGTACTTTTTGTTAATGTAAATAAAGGTATCCTATTATAGCCATTTTGTTTTTCAATCTTGGGTTTGAATTACCAATTTACATCTCTGTACTAAATTGATTTACTCGCGGTTACACTCAATGAGTTAGAAAGAGACAGGAAAATTCGTTTGACACGCGGTGAAAAGAGCGGCTACTTATTATGACCGCGTTCATTGTGTTTCTTGATCCGAGTACGAACCGATAGACGTATAGACAGTTATGACGAAACTACAGAGATTCCCTTATTGTCATCTTAACTACGGAGTACGGATTCTGAAAATATAAAAATGACCCCATTTGTAGAATAAAATTTCTTAGAATAAATTATTCTCAAAATATGATATGATTATGTCATATTATATAATACAGTTGTCGCAAAAACGAATGGATTCGACGTCAGGTTACTGATACTTTCTGCAAATGATGTGTGCTTTTATTTGATGTTTGTAATCCCACTAATATTATAAATGTGAAAATTTGTGAGGAGGTATGGATGTTTGTTACTCTTTCACGCAAAAACTATCCAATGGATTTTAATGAAACTTTACAATAATATAGCTCATACATCAGAATAACACATAGGCTATAATTTGTAAAGATATTATGTGACTTTAAACTTCACGCGAACGAAGTCGTGGGCAAAAGCTAGTACAAAATAAAAACGAAAAATATTTTGTAACATTATGGTAACATAGGCCGTATAAAACGACTCAATAATGTAGCCTCGGCAAGAGAATAAATACGCGGTATCCCCGCCTACCGTACGAGGCAACTATAGGGAGGCTTTCAGGGCTGTGATGCCTCGTTGCGGCTCCGTAGCCTCTCTCATCCATCCATTGGACCCCAAATAGGACGAGAGCGCGTGTAGTATTGTCGTCGCACTACGCGATGTACTCCAGTTCAGCGCTGGAGAGGCTCTGGTGCGTTCGGTAGAAGATCCGCAGGAATTCTTGTGGGTAAAACTCCCACATAAACCAAACTCTCCCGGGGAGTTGGATACCTTTTAAAGGTTCCAGCGCGTTACCGAAAACAGCTGTAAAATTAACTAGGTGATCACTATTGATACTGTTATTTTTATGATTCTCAATAAAATTAATGAACACATCACTAAACAGTAACAGAGACCCCCTGAACGCTCGCAGTGTCACGACATCGCGAACCACACGAGCTGTAGTCCTCCTCGGGCTCGCATGGATAAACGCTCGGAGCTTCACGCGGAGCGGCCGTGACTCCGCGGCCTTTATTTACTTCTTGCCATAGACAGGGAGCATCGCTAGCTTATTTTTGACCCGGGCTATAGGTCCGAATTTTCGTCTCTTCGCTTTTTAGCTCAGTAACTGTAAGATATCGCACATATTACGTACAAGCTATGCTCCTAGTATGTTTGGTTTAGAGAATTCAATTTGAAGGCCAAGTGAGTTCGTATGCGAAGTTGGGTGATTCATCGAGCGAGTCTCGCTTGAGTGATTCGAATTTTTACAGAATTGTATGGCTGATTTTAAAACACGCGACGTTTCATTTTTGAGATTATTAGTAGTTGACACTTATTTGTAAAATAAACGACTCTTAATTTTACTTAATTTTTTAACGTTCTATGTCGAGATTTAAATATGTTAAACTCAAAAACCTAAATCTGAAACACTGCTCACGACGCGTTGTGGTTTCTGTAAAACATCCGTTTTGCGAAATTCGTGTTATGGCTCTCGTAAAAACGCCCATGACGAGTTGTGGCAATCACACAAAGACCACATAACGAAATTTGTGTCGTGGCTATCATGCTATGCGACCACAACACATTGTGCCAATGAAGAAAAGCCACGATGCGTATGGAACCATGATAGAATACGACGCAATGCGTTATGGGTCCTACTCGTCTCAAAACTTTTTGGTAGATACCCTTGGGAAATATTTTTTTGTCATGTAATAGTACCAGACAGAAAATATTATGTCAAATATTTTTATGGACATCAATTGTCCATAAAAATAATTAATTATTTCAATTAAAAAATATTTAACACAAACATAAATGTCTAACCTAACCTAAACAAAAAGAGTGTTCTTATAGAGCCGATTCTGTTCTGGCGCTCCGCCGGCCGCTGCCTCGGCACGCTCGCTTTGCTCGCTCGGTTCGCACGTTGTGGTCAACATAATAACCTAATCTAACCTACTCGAAAAGAGTGTTCTTATAGAGCCGATTCTGTTCTGGCGCTCCGCCGGCCGCTGCCTCGGCACGCTCGCTTTGCTCGCTCGGTTCGCACGTTGTGGTCAACATAATAACCTAATCTAACCTACTCGAAAAGAGTGTTCTTATAGAGCCGATTCTGTTCTGGCGCTCCGCCGGCCGCTGCCTCGGCACGCTCGCTTTGCTCGCTCGGTTCGCACGTTGTGGTCAACTTAATAACCTAATCTAACCTACTCGAAAAGAGTGTTCTTATATAGCCGATTCTGTTCTGGCGCTTCGCCGGAAACATTCCTGGGAGCTGCACGTCCATCATTAGAACGCGTCATGGCATTTCTTCATTGTCATAATGCGTTGTGGTCGTATAGCATGATAGCCACGATACAAACTTCATTGTGGTCTTTCTGTGATTGCCACAACGCGTCATGGGCGTTTTTACAAGAACCGTAACACGAATTTCGCGATGTGATTGGCTTATAGTGAACACAACGCGTTGTACGCTATTTTTTCAATCTATGAGCGTTTTCGATCTTTGAACCTAACATATACATATAAAAATAGATTATTTAGTCAAGTTCTCTGTATGTAGCTCTCTAGTTAATTATCTCACACGATGGAAATTCGGTGTTTCGCGAAATATAAATTATGTTTTCAGTAAGTCGATTCTGTAACGGGATTAATGTATCTAAATAGATACATTAATCCCGTTATGTAATTTTACGTAATCAGACAGGAATAAATGGGATTATGTGTACGTGATTACGAAAGCGGACTTATTTAACATCCCTAGGAAATGTTTTGATCTGTACTTACAGTATAACGTTATAACTATTGTATAGTCAGGTGTTACTTTGCGGAAATTCGTTTAATGTGATGAATTCCTAAAATCTATAGCTATTTGCTGGTTAGCTGACCGAGTCCAATCTCTGGTTATCCTAAGGAAGCTTCGTTGAGAGGCGAAACACGTGTCGATTGGTGGTTTTTGAGTTTGAGCGTAAAATAGCTAAAGATTTTAGGAATTCATCACATATTATAAGTACTCGTGTCATGGGAACTAAGAACGAAAACTGAATACAAAATTCTTATAAAATAACACGTTTTGTACAATAAACATAATAAAATTTAAAATTGGAATGCATTTAGACACTAAAATTGGTTCAAATAACGATAAAATGCTGTTTTTTTGTTTGTTAAAAAAAAAGGATGAGATTCTCAATTCGGTAGTATGTTTTTTTTAATATTTGTTACTTCATAACTACGTCGTTTATGAACTGATTTGGAAAAATTTTTTTTATTTGAAAGGATACACTTCCAGATTGGTTCCGTTTCAATTTCACTGCTATTGGAACTTGGGTTTCGGAGATACACCAAATAACGCGAACTAGTACCGCGAACCTTCATTTATTTACATTGATGATTCTCTTGTATGTCATGTGTTAACTATCGTTATCCCCACATGGTATAATGGTAGCAAATTACCTGTGATATAATAAATTCGACTCAGTCTTATACGGACAGAGAATACGGCTGTGGGCTGTCATCTTCGGATTATAATACTGCTAGGCTGTAATTATGATGTAACCTTTTTACTGCACTTTTGATCGATCGATCGACTTCGATCTGTTCGCATCTTTTATTTTGAGAGCCCACGGTTTGTGTTCTTCAATAGAATGGAAGTTAAACACATCGCGCTCTAGAATTAAAAAAGAAATTAATTGTAGATTTGCCCTAGATATTTATTTAGGTCAAGGTCACTCCAAAGTGAGAAATAAAAAAAAATGAATACAGCCTGAAAACCCCCATTGGGGTATACGCATTATTTTCGAAAATAATAAAAATATACTTCTTTCGCTTTTTCAAATCTTATCATTCTCCTCACACATTTTCGCCTAGGTATGCGAGATCTTTTGACATTTCCATCTGCTAACACTCTGGCTATTTGATCTTCATAAGTCAGCCTTGGTTTTCCTTGGCTTTTTTTACCACTCACTTTCGCTCTGTATATTTTCTTCTTCAGTCTTTCATCACTCATTCTTTTTATGTGCCCGAATCACCTAAGCATTCCTTCCATTTATATTTATAAAATATTCAAAATAACAAAGAAGGGCCGTGAGGTCTGTACATATAATTAGCCCGTCTGATTTTAGCCCGTTTTTAGCCCGTCTGACATACAAGAGAATCATCAATGTAAAACCCCCATTGGGGTACACGCATTATTTTCGAAAATGGTTTTCAGACTGTATTTCAGTAACGGATGAAATTATTACAAAATAAAAAAATACGTAAGATTTAAAATCTGTAACTGTACACGAGCAACCCAATTTTACGAGAAATGGTGGGGATAACACTTGAAAATTAAAACGGTCATAACTCTTAAACGGATACGTTTTTTTCGATAATTCTTTTTGTAACTACATACTAAAGTTATGCCCTTTCATCCATTAAAGTAACTGTCCCGTTTTCATATACACCCTGTAAAATAACTATCTTTTACTTTTTTTTTATAAAACAGTAGGCAAACGAGCAAGCGGGTCACTTGATGGAGAGTGACTACCGCCACCCATGGACACCCGCAATGTCCGAAGAGTCACGGGTGCGTTGCCGGCCGACAGGGAAATAGGGAAAGAGGGAATTGAGGGGTAACGGTGATGGGCCACCGGCACTCTCACTCATCGAACGAAACACAACAGCAATAGCACAGTACAAGTAAGCATACAGTATGCTATCTCGGCAGTGTCTTAGAGATAATTACCTACGGTTGCTCGGTACGTAAACACGCAATAGGGCTACCGACTTGGACTGAATGTTTTTCTTGGGTTACGTATTTGATAATAGGTACTATATTAAATTGTCATATTATCTTTTCATTTTATATTATTGCAAATTTAATAAGTTTTTATTTATATAATTCTACTAGTATTTTATTTCTAGTTTCAAAAGTTTGTGAGTTAGTATGGTGGAAATGGACAAAAAAATACATTTTATGTGCAGTATAATTAATAATCAGCAATAAATTAACTAGATCATTATCATAATATATTTCCTACAAATTATCAATAGAGAAATATTTCCGGTTTCAATATAGATGTATTCAAAAATCCATACACTGAACATTATGCTCGTAAACTTGATTGACATAATATTTCGTCAGTAAATGTGCGGTAGCGTCTTATACCGTCCGACGACAACCGCGGCTCACTCGCGACTGTTGTATGGCGCGAAATGTCGAGATTTCGAGCGCGTCGTTTGGGAGCGTTTGTATGAAGATAGAATACTGTATGCTTACTTGTACTGTGGCAATAGATGATGTTATTTCACGCCGATATTCTGTGAGAGGATGGTATTTCACCGGGCGAGCCGGTCCAATTCGTGCTGCAATGCAGCCTGGCTCTACCACTCTACCACATGGTTTAGTAATCAAAACTTAAGTACAAAAATAACTTTTTAAATAGGATATAAATACCCATATAATTAAATTGGACAGTTATTGTAGTCGGGGCCAAATCGATGCGCAACACCAGAAAGTCTATTAGTTTAATAAGCTTGGCACCGACTTTAGTAACTGTCCAATTTAATTATATGGCTATTTGTGTCGTATTTATAAAGTTTTTTTTGTACTTAAATTTTGATTAGTAAAGGATAGTTATTTAATACTTTTCAGTGTTTTTTTTTGAAGTCGGTTTAATTTTTTTTTTTAATTTTCTAATCACCAATTAGTACTTTTATTGTTTTTTGATGGTAACTCTTGTAGACAACCTTTGTAGCCATTTTGTTACTTCACTAGAGGAGTTATATGAAGAAAAGAAAAGCTGTGTGAAAAATGTTTAATCTAGAAATATAATGCTAACAACGACTAAATCCTATAGAGGAGCCGTGCTGCTCGGCAGTATAATGTCGATTATATAATTCAAGAATGACGCTATTATATGAGGAGTAATTGTAACCTAACCTGAGTTGAATATAAACATTGAAAATCAAGTTGAATATTCACACCGTTTCCCTCCAACTCAACCAATTTAAATGGGCATAACCTCAAATGAAAGAGCTCGTTCCAGCGAGCGAAAAAAACCGCGTATATGAGATATAGAAAGAGAAAGCTATGAAAACATGAAAAATGTTCAGGAGGAAACCGCGTTTGAATATAACGTGAGAAGGGTGAAAGTTAGATTTCCAATGCTTGATGACAAATCTGGGTATCAATACCTTTCAATAAAAAAAAAAATTATTAAAAAATTTAAACCGCCTTCAAAAAAACACTGAAAAGTATAAAATAACTATCCTTTACTAATCAAAACCCAAGTACAATTAAAATAACTTTATAAATACGATACACGTACCTATATAATTAAATTTTACAGTTACTGAATTCGGTGCCAAGCCCACCAAACTAAAAGACTTTGTGTTGTTGCACAATGTAAAATTTAATTATATAGGTATGTGTATCGTATTTATAAAGTTATTTTAATTGTACTTGGGTTTTCATTAGTAAAGGATAGTTATTTTATACTTTTCAGTGTTTTTTTGAAGGCGGTTTAATTTTTTTTAATAAAAATTTTTTATTTCTCCCTTTTGAGTGATCTTGACCTAAATAAATATCTAGGGCAGGTCTGCAATTAACTTCATTCTAATTCCGGAGCGCAACGATATACAAGAGAATCATCAATATAAATAAAGGTTATAACCAGGTCGTGTTATCTAGTGTATCTTCGAAGTCCAAGCTCCAATATTGGTGAAATTTAAATCCACCATCTCTGAAGTATTACCTACCAAACGCAAAAAGAATTTTCGAAATCGGTTCATAAATGACGGAGTTATGAGGTAACAAACACACAAAAAAAAAACAAAAACAACAGAGACGAATTGAGAACTTCCTCCTTTTTTGAAGTCTGTTACAAAAATTACGCAAATCGGTTGGATACAACGGTTGGATGTACTCGTAATAGATTTCATAATTTTTTTGAATATATCTATGCTAATAATATAAAAAGGTAAACTTTGTTTGTTTGTATGTCATGGATAAACTCAAAAACTACTTAACCGATCTCAAAATTATTTCGCCTGTAGAGAGCTACATTATCAGCGAATAACATGGGCTGTATGTTATTTTCAAATAAACTCGTGCGAAGCCGATGCGGTTCGCTTGTGCGATAATTATAACAATTTTGTAACACAGTTGTGCCACACTATTACACAAAAATTAAAGTAAAAAAATAATTAATTAAACTCTTGGTATTAATAATTTGTTTAATAGTAAAAAGAAATATAAAATGAAACAGTACTGCAAATTCTCCTTTATTCAAACACAAATTAATTCAGTCGCATTTGAAATCTTACAATCTTCTCCATTTGCCCAACTCGGATACATTTAGGCTGGCAGTAGACATCCGATTATTTTATTCGACAATCAAACGTGATTGTTTTATGTTATTTAATAGCAAGTTTTAAACATCTAGGGGGTTATTCACAAACGTCGGAAACGACTTATATAATATGATATATATATAATATAAATATAATACGATTTCGGATTTGTGAATCGCGTTTAGACAAAATCATCGATAAGTTTCCTGTCGGATACGGAAAGTTGAGTATCCGACGTTTGTGAATAATCCCGCTTGTTAAGGTTATAATGAATTATTTGTTGAAGCAGATCCATTTCATTCACAAAGCGTTGCTTCCGATGGCAGTTTAAGCGTATTTTAAGGAAGATGAGGGTAGTCAATAATAATAAAAATGAATCAGTTTGACTATTAAAAGAGATATTGCTGTCGCTTTCTAAGCGGTAGCTTCGAAGAAGTCTTTTATTTAAGATAATGTTTAGTTTTAAGTTTGTAGATATTAACGTTAAAATATATGTATATGTATATACCGATTTATGTCAATAAATAATTTCACAATTAAATTATTTAAAAAAAATGATGTTTTAAACACTTACTGTAATTCTGTTAATCAATTATGTTAGGGTAATATTTTGTTGGCCTTTTATGTATTAGAAATAGTAATTAATGTTATTATTGTAATGGCTGTTGATTGCTTGAATAAAGAAATTAAAAAATAAAATAAAATGTACTATAAAAATCTGAAAAGAGCTCTGGGGATATTGCGTAATTACCTCATTATTTAGAGATTCATTCAATATCAATTTGAAATTTCAGACTCACTGATGAATCAATTGTACATGGAAACACTGAAATGAATGAATTAAATGAGTAACATCCGTTTCTTGGTAATCGAAGTTGCACAATTAAATTCCGGAAGAAATTGCTAACGGCACTATAAATTTTTCTAAATCGATATTTACAATTTATATTTACCTACTTATAAAGAACATTTTTTGTAGCTACATATTTCTGTCGTTCGATAACATGACAATAAATCTTAAATATATATTTAGTAGATTTGAATAACGCCTTTATTAAAGTTTGCCGCGACTTTACTGACCACTTGTCGTTTACACATTAATCTTTCAATTCTTAGATGTGTGTAAATATTTCAAAGATAAAAAGGATAAATTATCAGCTTATTGAAATGTGTTATTATAATGTTAGTGACTGGCCCGTTGGCGCAGTGGCATATGCAACTGCATTCCAAAGCTAGGGTCTCGGGATCGATCCCCGGTCAGGTTAATTTAGAAAACGAACTTTTCTAAATTGGCTTGGAGTCTGGGTGTTACTGGGAACTCCCCCAGAGTTCGCTGTGTGGTACCCATAGTACAAGCTTGCTGCTTAGTTTGAGGTCACACAATCTGTGTAATTGTCTGGAGTATTTATTTATAAAAAAAAAATATAAAAAAAAAAAAATTGTTCAGGTGCAGGGTTTTCGTACTTCAAACGAGTCCGTTTGTCGTATCAAAAAATTGGATGTTTTTGTCGCCAGTGTATCACTATAGCTTTTTACAGTTCAGTGTGAGACGAAGGAAATTTCTTCAAAACCGCATGGTATAAATTATAGAAGGCATACACAGAAACACTCAGTATAACGATCAGCGAACCGCCGAATACGAAACTGAGAAAATTCCCGTCAATCATCGTGGTCCCTTGCAGGCTCCTCGCGTGTCCTTGGAACAGGTCTTTTGTACCTGTTCCGGCTGCTTTACGTTCCTCCATCATTCTCTTCATCGATGACAGCCGTTCTTTTAGTTCATCTATCGATTCCAGCATATCTTCTGATGCTGTAAAAAAGGAATATTAATCTTGTACTTTTTAATCTCCACACAATTACTCATAACTACTAACTTAACACTAGGATTGTGTTATGGGGTATTCAGACTCCAAGACAATTTAGAAAAAATAGTTGCCTGAATTGTCATGGATGGGAACTCGGGACCCTTGACCTGAGATGTCCTAACCCTCGCGCTAAAGGGCTAGTCGATTGAGTGATTCTTTCTGTATTTAAAGCCTAATGATTTGTAATTTGTCAGGAGCAATTTCTCTCACTGCCTACTTAACCATGATTAGTAATATCCAAACTCAATCTCGCAGACTTCAATAATTAAAATATTAAGTTTGCTGTGTTGAAGATTTCTTTTACATTACGATTGTTTGTGTTCAGAAGTTTCAAACGATCTTATGCTGCAATAGTTTCTAAATATCTCTTCGCAATTGGAATTCATAGTCAAGAGTCTGTGGATGACTGGCCTGTCGTCATTATGAAAAGTATGTATGTGTGACAAGGAGCAACACATCCCTACGTAATTCTGCTTTGCCAATATATGCACAGATACCATAAAATTTTTCTTCATAAACAGACACGTATACCACATTTGTATGGGTACTAAAAATGACCCAATAATGTCGTTTTATTGTCCTTTCAACTGTCCATAACATTATATAGTGACAAACTAATGATTGCGGTACTAGTCATTAAGAAATTACTAAAATTCCTCGTGTTCTATCAGGTCAGACTATCTTGAGCTGTTGTCACTCAAAACAAAATAAAACAATTAATCAAATGAGAATAAAATAATATAGTATTGTTACCTTCAGCTTCTCTTTCAGGACTCATTTTATGGAAATAAAAATCACAGGTTATGTCGTGTTTTGTTTTGAACCTCTATATCCCGAATTTGTTGGTTATGCCCCACAAGCAGTGACTGCACATGCGCTGCCGAAGCGAAAGGATAGGCGGGAAGATATTGATTTTCGCCCGGGAAAACCTAGGCTGAGATTCAGCCTAGATCATTTGCTAGTGCAGGCAGATTGCAAGCAATTACGAAAGGCATTGGTAATTTTTTATTAATGAAGTGTATATTTTTAGTATGCATTAGTGTTTAAAGGCGGCTTGTCTGAATGATAAGCTGTTGCAGAGCCTATGGACGCTAGTGACATAGAGATATTACTTACGCGGCGCCGACTGTAAAAACCTCTTCCAATTCTTTTTAATCGACTTCAAAAAGATGAGACCATTCTCAGTTCGTCAGAATGGTTTTTCTAGGTATATTCACCAATTTCTCAGCACTTGTGTGCACTTGCGCACCAATTACGATAGATTCGTTATTACGATTTATAACGATACACACTCCTATATTAAGTCTTGGTTCGTAACTAAAAGAAGATAAGAATGAAGAAAGAAGAGTGGCATTAGATCGATAAAAAATAAATTAGTAAATAAAACGCGACGCATTGGAAATTTTGACGACAGGATCTCGATTTTTCTAAGTGACTACAAAACGTATGAAAGTGATATTTGGTAACTCGATTTTCCATTTCATTGACTTTATTTTAAGTTGCGATACACGATTAACTAACTTTTGTAACACAAAATAAAATATCAAAGAAACCTCTTTTAAAACAGAGATTTACATTTTTAGGAGTAAGGGGACAGATTTATGCTTATAAATTTTCTGTGTAGTTTTAATCTGAACATATTCTTCAAAATGTGAGATTTTTTATAGTAATTAATTATATTTTTTTAAATAAACGAAAATATATATAATAACTTTAGCATAGACCAGAAGGTCTATTTTGGACAAAATTATTGTTTATCAATGCGTCGCCTTAATCCATAATCCCTTTGAAAACAAACATTGTAAAGCATTCGTATCGTTATTCGTATTAACGGTAATATGTATTACGTCGTATTCATCATTCGTATCAGTATAGTAATAGATATATATATCATATCACTAGAAGAGTATATAGAGAAATATCGCTAGAAGAGTTCTAGAGATTAAATAGAAGTGAAAAAAAAATATTTTAAGCATATTATGTGGAGTATCGAATGAGAGCTCTTTGAACCACGTATTCGAAAATGTGTTAAAAATTAAGATACTTCATTTAAACTATTACTCCGAAATACACGCCATAATCGCCCCCTAACTTTTTTTTGTCCATATTATTTTCAAAATGTTACTCAGAAAAATTTTAATAAGTGATATGGGTAAGCCCTATTTCTTTGCCCGAGTTTTGTGACCTACGTAGGAAGACATTATGTTATCAAAAGTTAAGATAAGATTATCGTATCAATAAACTATTACAATGTTAAAAGATAATTTTGGTATCTTTTAATGTTAATCTAACAGATATTAGCGAATTTTCAATCAAAAATATTTTCGCATCATGCTTATGACAATTGTTTTGGGGTTCCGTAGTCAATGACATCTGTCCGTCTGTCCGCAGTTTAACTCAGACTTTGGATACTAAAATTAAATAGCTGTAATTTGGCATAGTTATACATGGTTATACATATTAATAATGCCAACAAAGTTGTGAAATAAAATCTTGAAAATACTTTTTTTCGGTTACCTCCCATACACGTTAAGTGGAGATGACTTTTTACTCGTTAATATGTTTATTGTATAGAGTTAGGTGCTAATTTGCCAAATCTATTTGATGTGATGAATTCTTATAATATTTAGTTATTTTCCGCCCTAAATTCCTAAACTATTCGACACGTGATTTATCTGTCAATGAAGCATCCTCAGCATATTCCAGAGATCAGACTCGGCCAGCTAACCAGCACCGAATCAGGGAAGCTTGCAGCTGACTCATTCGTTGATTGGGTGCTGTTTAGCTGGCCAAGTCTGATCTCTGGATTATACTGGGGATGCTTCATTGAGAGGCAAAACACGTGTCTATTTCATTACGTAGGCTCTCGTTGAATAGGTTTTTAAAAAATATTAGGGGTACGCGAAGAACATTTTTCGATTCAGAGATCTATTTGCGAAATATTAAGCTTTAAAGCGATCATTTTTGTAAGAGTCAAGTGTCCCCGACCTACCAGCTAAATGGTTGTTTTTCCATATGTGAAAAAATTCACGGTAGTAGTGTATATAACGAAGTTAAAAGGAAAATTATCACAGCTAAGTAGGTTTTATAAGTTAATGAGTAATAGTTGACCAACGACCGTTTTTAGTTGTTATGGACCGTTAACCGTGAACTCTGTATGCTCACAGTATCAAAAACACCCCCTTAGTACGGATATTGTGACAGGAAACTATATACGGAATCCTACACTGCATTTGACCCGACGCGTGTTTGGCTGGTTTTTATTTATTTGCTCAGATAGCAGACACATACTAAATAAGATAAATAACTAAGATATCTAATCAACAGATAAAAAATTAACATGTAAATAGGCCAATAACATATTATCTATACTTCTGTAAATATGTTATTATTAATTAACTACCTGTCGAATATTGTATTGCTTTTTGTATCAATTTGTGAAATTCATCTCTTAAATTATTTACAGCTCATTTTTGCATATATATCTAGGTAATTTCCGCCATAATTAAGACATATTTTGCTTCTCAACAAAGCATCCTCAGGAAAGTCAGTTTCGATTTACGCGCGCCGGTCAGCTGTCTCGGTGCGAGGTAGTTGACCATATCTTCTATAAAAATTTACAGATAGTTACGAGTATTTGTGATAAGTAAGATTATTTATGCTACGAAGGAAAGATGGCTTTTTAGTGCAAAAGTAGCGCTTTTAGATTGATAGACAGATTTGTTGCTGCTGCAAAGGCACTTCTTATTACTAAGTGATATCGTTGCTCGTTTTGAAAATAAATATGACGTGTGGCTATTATCGACTGCAGTTAATTAATAAGCTAAAGTCTAAACTTGGCCTGACGATATTTTGGTGAGAAGCGAAGCACGTGTTGATGAAGTGCATCGAAATGGCAAATGAGAAACGGCGGAAATCTCAAACTCCTTAATTTCAAATTATATCAATAACTAGCACCAACTACCGTACTACTTTGCTGACTGAGTCTCTGGAAATTCCTGAGCATGCTTCATTGAGAGGCGAAATACGCATCAATTAAAAATTTAAAATTTAGGGCGTAGGATAGCTAAAAACTAAACTAACTACTTTACGTAAATTCGTATCAGTAAATAATTTACACTTTTTTGATTATTTTTGATGTTAAAAAAAATGTAAATATATTTGACGCTATTTTCACTTGACCTGGGCAGCTGACCAAATCTAAGCTTTGAAATGTCGAGAAGACGAATACTTGTCAATCAATTAGGTGAGAAACATGATGTAGCTTAAAAAATATATTTAAACTAATGACAAAGCCATAGTTTCGCAGCAGTTTATAAACTCATAAGGCAGGTAGCTGGTTAGCTTACTGTCTACGGGGTCGTATATGATAATGCATGTACTCCATCTGTAGGTTCCAATTTCCTCTAAAATAATACTGAATGTAATATTGTCGGCTAAAGAGTAACCACAAAATTAGTTCGCGATATTAATATTAGATGGCGTAATAACTAAATAATTTAAATTTGAATTACCTATTACATACAAACAAAATTCCCAAGCCAGTACTTTCTTTTTATGCGAATTAAATGTTTTTCGCAATAAAACACTCTAAAAAGAACAACATTAATATCTATGGACCTTTAAATGTGCATCCACTTTTGACAGATTCAAATTTTTTCAGTATAGCAGAAAGTAGGTACATTGTACATTGTACTTAGGTTTTAATGTATACCGATCATGTTTTATTGAATATTCATTCCATTAACGATAATAAAAGATTAGATAAAAACGAACTTGGTATTATTAATCGTTATTTATTTTGCAAAATACTGGCTCAGTGCTGATTTATGTCGTATTTCGATCGGATTACACAACTGTATCCAAGATCCATTGCGTGTAGGAGGCGACTTTGGTGCTCACTCCAGGATATGTTGCGTTAGCGCAGCCATGACCCCAGGACACGATGCCAACTAGTAAGTGCTGATAATACAACGGACCGCCAGAGTCGCCTTGGCACGCGTCCCTGCCACCAACGTCCAAAACACCGGCGCATATCATGTTATTTGTGACAGTGCCAGGATTAGGCAATTGGCGGTAACGTTCGGCGCAAAGTGCAGTATTGATGGAAAAGATTGTGACATCCAAGAGCTGCGGTGATGCCGGCCCCCCTTGCTGTTGGCAAAATAAATATAATTGAAATCATAACAATTTATCGGGTTTACTATTCGAGGGGTGCGTAATAACAGCGACAATTAATGCAATATTTTTTTATTTTATGGCAACGCTGGAGAATACTGTACACAGGTACCCAGCTTCCTTGGGGAGAGTTTGGATTATGTGGGATTTTTGTATGCGTCGTTCTATGCGCGTAGTCGAGGGACTCCAGGATCTCCTACGGAACGCATCGTAGTCCCTTTCGCTCTGTGCCGAAGCATTTCTCAAGGGGGCAGAGACAGAGCCCCTTGCATCTTCGCAGTGCCGCGACAGCGCGGACCAGCGTACTTTCATCATTCTCAAAATCGCATGCATGGACGACGGGAGCTAGTTCTAATATCTTGTGCCGAATTTTAAAGTTGATGCAGATTAATTTATTAACATTTTAAACTTTTTTAAACCGCCATGGAATTTAGAAATGAATAAACTCCATCTATTTAGCGCCTCGAGTTGAGAATTCGTGATCAAAAAAAGTGAACCCAACTGATCACGAAATAATCATTATTGGCCAATAATTTTTAATTATTACTATCCTACTAATATTATAAATGCGAAAGTTTGTGAAGATGGATGCATGGAAGTATGGATGTTTGTTATTCTTTCACGCAAAAAGTACTGAACGGATTTTAATAAAACTTTAAGTAAAATAACTTATACATCAGAATAACACATAGATTATAATTTATACGTGAACAAAGTCGTGGTCAATAGCCAGTAATAACATAATGGCGTTTCAAATAATTGTATGCGACCGACCGACCGACGACCAAATGCAACCGATTCGAAGCTGGCAAGTGACCGCTAATATGTGGATTGAGCAAAGTGTCTGCAAAATGATCGCACTAACCCGTTGGCTTAGTGGGATCTAGCAGAGCATCTGCTTTCCAAGCCACAACTCCGAGTTCGATTTCTGGTCAGATCGATTTACAAAACGAATTTTTCTAAATTGGCCTGAAGTACGAGTATGGGTGTTACCGAGAGCTCTTTTCAGTTCTTTGTGTTACCCAAAATAAAAGCCTACAATAGTGCTTAATTTGGGCCAATACAATTGGTGTAAATTTCTGGAAAGCAATAAACAGAAACATATATACGATACACATGTAATACGTATATACAGTACACATATATACAGTACACATGTGCACTAAGTACATTCAAAACTATTTCAATTTGTCACGATTTGGTCACGGTTTTTTTTATTTCAAATGCATTTGTTTGCCTTTGGTACGGAGCACCATTGTGAATAAATAGTTAAGAGTTTTTGCTTATAGAAATTGGGCAAATCTTACTAAGTCTTTTCTGAATCGATAGCAGATTTTGCTCTCAAAATTTCTTATGATTAAGCTTATTTTAGTTTCTTATAGAGAGTTTAAAAAAGCAAATTTTAGTTACCGACACGGCTCCCCATCCAGCGTGGACGACTGGGGCATTGTATGGAATTTGCGCATTCTGTGCAATAATGGTCACTTGTTGCACCGCTGGCGTGTATATTAGTGAACTAGAGAGGAGCACGACTGATATATCGCCGTCGAATCCCAAACGGCCATAGCTTGGGTGATTGAACTCACGCTGCACATAGACGATCTGGCCTCCAATGTTACGGAAAGTAGAACCAGCTCTGACACGACGAAAACGTGGGGCATAATTACTGTAAGCAAATATTTTTTCTTTATTAAGATTCTGCAATCAACGACAAAACTCCTATGTCCTCGTAGTCTTCTGTCCGTATAGCATCCCAGATAGCATAGATGTTTGCTGCATGCTTAATTTTTCTTTGATTATAAATTGCCAAGTCATGACGAGGCAAGTTTTTGGGAATTTATCCCAAAGCATCCCAAAAACAATCTGATTGTTACTGCAACATTGATCTTCGTTGCGTCGTAACTAGTAAGTATAATTCAAACTTGCCTCAAGTATATACAGTTGCAATGTAAACTTCATTCACGCCTGATTCAAGTTTAACTTGCTACCTGGGAGACAATCATGAAATATTTTTTGGCGCACTCTGTCGCGTGGACTGTCAATTAAAATTCTACGATATTGATTACAAAATTTTATTTTTTATTTGTTTTAATACATTATATTCACAAATTTTTTTAAACACTTCGAGCCAAAATAATAAACAAGATTTCTATACTTTAAACTGAAAATAACTTTTATTCATACACGTAACTGAAAAGTAGATACACGTTCCTTTTTTATACTTACAATAGACAAGTGTGCACTTCTTGTGTCATAAATAAGTTTCTAACCTAGGCAGACGCAAACATTCATACAGCCAAGGATAGATATTGTTACGAGCTGAGGGTAACAAGATGCCGGTTAAGGGTGCAAAGAGTTTATTTTCCTTCGTACAAGTAGATGTCAAGAACACGCGAACTTAATTACGGCGGTCTCTACTCTTCGGAGTCGTCCCTCGAAGTAGGTACTCGTGTAAAAGGCACCGAAAGTACACGCTTCACTCAATAACAACGTTTCCGAATCGCAGAAGTCTTCTACCCAAGGTCGTCGCAGTAGTTGTCGTAGTCGTCGTAGCAGTCTATTGTTAGTTCCACATTAATTTTAATCACATAAATTACCCACATATTATATTATGTAACATTTTAGTAACAAGAAAGAGGGTAGAATGGATTTACTGCGTGTAGTGGGGCTGCATAAAATCCTGATTTTGGTTTTGTAAGAGTCAATTGTCGAGCAGTCGTCGAGTAGTCAAGGACATAATAGTTGTGATGAAGAATTGATAGTGTGTTCATAGTGATCAGTGCTCCCGTTACATTTCATATTTAACACTATGTAATTCGCCTTGATGTCGCCTCGATATATCGCTTCGATCGATAGTTGAGAAACACTGATTCGGCGGCGGACACAGAGTATAACGCGGCTATGGTGATGTTAACTTTGAATGTTCTATTATTGGTAGGCATGAACTACTCAGGATATTGGGTTTCTTTAGGGCCACCCTGGAGAGGAATACAGAGTAAATTTTTATAAGGGCTCCTTCCCTGTATTGCTACAATCGATTTCAGTTGTGAAATAAATACACACTTTAATACAACCTTCACCAATTTATTAAAGAATTATAATTATCCCTAAATAAAGATCTCATGAGCTCACTAAATGAAATCTTAAATGTTATATAGAAGAATTTTAAATGAGATTTTACATACAAAACAAACAAATTACATCTGTATTGAAAATTACAAAAATGAGTACTGTAACCAATAATAAGTGTAACTGTTTCTTAACATTTGGTATAACTAAAACATTAAGATGAACTACAATAACAAAATATAAGGTTAGTTATGTATATTTATTCTTGAATGTTAATAATTTTTATATATGCTTGTACATTACCATCTAAGGAGATAACCATGTATATATATAGCCAGTCGAGTTGTCCCACCAATGGTCCATAAGAATATCCACGGTGTTCACTAAACCCTTAGTGACTGCACAATTAAGTTAGGTCTTCTGCAAGCCGAGTTGTCCCTCCAATGGTCTCAAAGAATTTCCATGAAGTCCACTATACTCGTACCTCACAAATAAATCTCAAAGAAAAGAGATTAAATATGTGTTAAGGTAATCCAACCTCATACTGCAATGCACAAACAAATGATCCGAGAAAGTAATCCATCTGATCATGTATCTTTAAAGGAAAATATCCAACTAAATGTGGAGTACACCGTCATTCCACGGTGTTTATGAGATTAAGAAGATAACATTAGTCCACTGGGTTTATGGAACTAATATTTAGAATTAAACTTGGAAATCAAACGTAGAATTAAGCTTGGAGATTAAACGTATAAAGAAACTTGGAAGTAAACATGTAATCACACATGGAATTACACATGAAACTTAGCCTGGAATTTAAACATGGAACTTAGCCTGGAATTTAAACATGGCACTTAGCTTGGAACCCTGTAACAAAATTCCTAGGGTTAATACACTAGATTAGGCAAGGAAAATCCTTTTAAAAAGAAAACTACAACTTCTACATTCTACTTACCATGAGGTCTATCATGGGACTTTATAATATTTATAAAAAATGAAAAACAACTTCTTAATAACACTAGAAACATCCTAAATATATAGGCATGTATATTTTACATCTATATGGGCATTTTTGTCTGCCACTTAACCACCACCAAAAGTGGATGGCTCCTTCCATGACTGATACTACAACTCCCCAAAATTTGTACCCTCTAACGTCATTATTAATGTTACTGAAAACTACTCAGATTTCAGTCTGAGGTTTCCGACATAAGAAAGAGACAGCAAGTCTCTGAAAAGACATCGACCAGTGGGAAGTGTCTGAAAATTTGTAAGTGACAACATCAAAATGTCAGATTGACAGATCCACAATAGAATTGGAAAGATCTAGATAAAAGTAACCACTGAAAAACAAGACGGAAGCAATGCCCATCTGCTCGAACATTCCATTTTACTTGATTTGTGAAACAGATATATATCAACACTCATCTCTCTCTCATCGAATACAATCGATTATTAGGAATTACTCGTATTTAAATTTTTACAACAATTTATTTATCTCATCGTCAAAATGGGAAAGCAAACCTGGACAAATTATATTAATATCTAATAAAAGTATTATCACCTAACATTGTTTTATTTTGTTTATAACAAAACTATATTTTTATACAAAAGAAAATCGATTATCGATTTATTACCACGATACTTATTACTATCGATGTTTCCAAACAATTAACCGTAAGTATATATCTACGAAAAAAAAGTGTTACGAGAGCTCTATTTATAGTCCGATAAAAATGAGGGTGGAAACTTCTAGAGTAAACCCGAATGGTAGTAATAATAATGTATTGAAATAAACAACAATTCGACAATGTTCTCGACGCCGCCTGTTTGCATGAGTCATAGGTATATGACACGTCATCTCTCGGGAATATTCGAGGTGCAACTTTGTTCTTCTTTCTTAATTTGACTTATACTATTTGATAGTAGACCTTAAACCTAGCAATACTTTTTAGGTCATAACTCTGCAAAGCCTAGGTCTCGAGACATTGCCTAGGTCTCGAGCACTAAAAGTGACGTTTCTAGTTCCATTAAAAATCGACCTTATTCCTTAAGCATAAAGTCCAACCACAACAATATAATCTAATATTCCCACTAAATTTTCTATTGAAAAAAACTCGAGTTTACCTGCTTCAAGCAACAAAAATTTTGAAAAAACATAATATTTCATCTCTTATAGGTTTAAATTTAAGAGTAGGTAGAGCCTTTGTAAAAATATTAGCCAGTTGTTCAGAATTTTGTACATACCTAATATTAATTAATTTTTTATGTACCTTCTCTCTAATAAAATTTAATTTAACATCAATGTGTTTTGTCTTCTTGTGATATACGAGATTATTTATTAGTTTAATAGTACTCTGATTATTATCAATGCATAGAGTTGTGCAATTTTGACCAATATCAATTTCTTTGAAAAATAGTCTCAATCACAAAAGATTTTGGCAGCTTCACAATCAGCCATAAATTCAGGCTTACTTGTTGATAAGGCGATACAAGGTTGTTTTTGACTTGCCCGAAATATAGGACCACCATTTAACAAAAAAATATAAGCAGTGGTTGATTTTCTTGTATCCAAATCCCCAGCAAAATTCGTATCTGAATATCCAATTAAATTTTCATTGCCTTGATACTTTATACATAAATGTTTAGTTTTAAAAAAATATCTAATTATTCTCTTATAATTATAATAATATAATAATAATATTAATTAACACCATTTGAAATATGTCGCCTAGTTGCTGTAAATAAAAACAATAATAACCCTATGGCTTCCCTGTATGGAAAATTAATCTGCTCATTATCAATATTTTTAGTAATTTGAATATTTACATCAACAGGTGTATTACAGGGCAGGGTAAGCTCTACTCACATTAAATTATTTATTATCTGTTCAATATATTGGCTTTGATATCAGTCAAAGACAGAATTTTCAGTATTTAAAATTTCCAAACCAACAAACCAATTCAAATTCGAATCTTTGATATTAAATCGTTGCTTTAAATAAGTCACAATTTGATCTAATATTGTATTTGGCTGAGACATAATGAAAGCATCATCCACATACAAGATCAACAAAGCTTTAATGCCATAATTCCATTTCATTAAAGTAATAGAAGATTGTTAAATAATAATATCTTACGAAAACTGGTGGCTATAAAAATACAATATTTGGGAATTTTTCAGAGGGAAATCGCTATGATATCTATAATTAATGAGATATATAAATACAAATTATATTTAGAATCTCGTATAAACTCCCTACAAATTGTTATAAACGCAAAACGAATCAGAAAAACAATTTTTGCGTAAAGAAACGAAAAGTTAGTATATAGCTATTATAAATGGGGCTCATACCTAATACCATTAGAGTATACGTGTATGTCACCGTATGATTTTACGGTAGTAAACTAATTAATCTGTGGTATGATTATGAACATCGTTAATTATAATCCATCTCGCGAGATTATAAACTGTCGATAAATTATGATCTGTAGAATGTGCTTACAATATAACGTATTGATTTTCTATGAATTATAATCTATCCATGTCAAATCTTCAAATTGCGAACGAACCTGCACTTATTGACAGGTATAGCATCTGTTCGATTTTATCACTCTAAAAATGTGAACCGTCCCTGATTAATCAGTCTTGGCGGTAGCTTGTTATAACTTAGATTATGTTCGGCGACTACAGTTATTTATCACTGAAACTTCACTTGTTTTGTTAATCGTAGCTTTAATTTTACTATTAAATGCATTTCTACTATAACTTTTAGCTATTTTCAACACAAAAACTGTTAAAAACCACAAAAACATCAGTTCATGTTCGAATGACAGCCAAAGATAACGCCGCGGGGCACGTGACGTTCTACCAATCAGAGCGCAAGGTGCATAGATAATACATAAATATAATGTGCATTCCGTCGCATGCAATTATGATGCCAGTTCACAATTTGACGGTTTGACATGGATAGATTGTAAACTATCGAAAATTAATGCATTGAATTGTATGCAGTATGGTACAGTTCACGATTTATTGACAGTTAATAATCTCGCTCGATAGATAACGGTGTTCACAATCATACGGTGACATGTATGAATTGGAAATATCTTAAAATATACATCAGCTGAAGATAGGTACTTACGCGCCAGCGAAGCAATGGGCAGCGCTAAGAACATATCTAGATGTGAGAATGTTAGCCGCACACGACTGTGACCACACTAGGGTTCCTATATTCTGATAGTCGACTTGTACAATCGTCGGATATCTTTCGATAGTAGTAGGTTGTCCCCCCACGATGCGATTTGAAGAGATATTAGCCGCAGAGGTTACAGCACCTGCAGGAATAAACACATTCTCTAGATTAGTCTAGATAATTACACAAATATACGTGTTATAAGTTTATAACTTATAACCAAAACTTACAATCGATTTATAATATACTGCAAATGTTGCGAAGTATGATATTTTTTCTACATTTTTTTAAAACAGTTAAAAAACTTATTGTTTAAATTGCTTCACATTAATGTAGTATGTATTTAAAGAAATTAACGTATGTTCTAAACAAAGCAAAAATTGTAATGAATTTTATTGCTAAAATACTAGCAGTAATGTGTATCGAAATAAAAAAAATATGAATTATTTACAAAATTGTATACCGTTGTAATTAAAATGATAATATATCTTTAAATTTTATGACTTTTAGGTACAATTTTGTCGAGTCAATACCTACCAAACCACAATGTAAAACATAAATTATGCATTGCATTCTCCTTGATTCCTATAGTAATTGATTTTTTTTTATAAGGCACCAACTTCTTGCCTATAAGGACCCCAACTGTTCGTATCGTGCCGATTATGTTACCAGACTCTCGCACCTGGGGATGAATTCGTTGAAAGACCGCCGCAAAATTTGTGATATCTTAACCTTGTATAAGGTGATACACGGCGATATAGCTTCACCTGATCTTCTAAAAGATTTTAATATAACCGTTCCCTACAACATGCCTAGGCATCCGATATGCAACTTATTCTCAACAACTCGAAGTAGAACAAACCTGGGAAAGTACGCTCCCTTAGACTAATGCGATCATATAACGAGGTATGTTCTAAGGGCGATATTGACATATTTGGCGATGGAAGGTTTAAATTCAAGAATGTCAGTATTGACTTGGTATCCAGGTCGTTGCTGGAATGAGTGACGTGTAGTATTCCTATGCAGGCGTGCGTTGCAATTAACCTGGTTCTATGTGGTAGTCTTTTGTTCTTTTTCATTAAGTTTTTTTTCTGGATTTAATGTAAATAATCGATAAATATTTGTGCATTTCACTGCTATCTTAATTAAATACTTTTAGATGAACAAAATGTGAATCGTGTATACACCTGTAAAGACATGTCACCAGAATATAGATTTATTAGTACAAAGTGTAACAATATAAATACATAGTGATAAGGTCGATGGAGTATCCCTACAATAAATAAATAAAAAATAAACTCGAAATTTGTTAAATTCGTTATATTATAGCATTTAAAATTTTAATGTTACTTTAATTTTCTCTTATTTCTTTTCTTTTGAAGTCTGCACTTTTTTATTAAAGTTGCATATTTAAATCTGTCATGTTCAGTATCTTAACGTTAATTTTTACGACCTCCGTATTCAAAGATTAAATGTAAATAAACTACCTGTTATAAGCAGCAGAGCCCACACCATGGCCGTCATTTTTAGAAATTAAAACACTACTAAGGCCACTGAAAAAATACATTTCTATACGATTTTGATATCAGATAATGGATAATATTAATCGATGTACTTAATTAGCATTGATTGATGGCAACTTTTTTAGAGGTTCAAAAATTTAAAACAAATAAAAACCATAATGTAAAACATAGTTTTGTTATAAAAGGTTATACTATATGTGGAGCCAGGACACAGAGACACATCACACCATTACATCTCCTATGTTTACGCCAGCGGTAAAGGAAATAGAATGATGCAACTGTAGCGAGAGCGAGACAAGCTTTTTTTTCTTTCTTTATGGCATGCCGCACAGTTTGTTGCCGCGCATTTGCTAATGTCACGTATTAATAAGTAGAATCACAAGTAAATTTTTCATAACGTAAAACTCCTCCAGTAAAGTGATAGTAGGCTTTACTGAAGTTATAAAGGACTTCTAGGAAGAGCGCGAGAATTTCAGCTACACATGTTTATTTAGACCTACTCTATTCTTTTCACTTGCACAGAACTTTGCACAGAACTGAACCAAAACTGTAAAAAATAGAAAATCTAAATAAAATGACAACCTCACTTCTCCCGTTCCCGCTAAAAAGTCCGAGACAAGCTTTTGCATTGCATATAGTTTCGGGCATAGACTTTATAAATAACTTCAGACGCCGTGTGCCAGTAGCAACGGAGATGCAAAAGAGATAAGCTGACTCACCAGCTGTACATGTGACACACATTTATTATCAGATAAGCCGATCGGCCGCCAGTTCGTTCGAAAACAGCACCCACTAGTCTTTACATAATTTTTATTTACAATATCCGAACTCCTTCTTAAGCTATTTCAATACAATAATGTCAAGACAAAAGAAGAAGTAGAACAGAAGAATTGAACATCGGTATCGGCTGTGTTTAGTTGTGGTCAAAAATCAACGGCGGATTTAAAGGATAAATCTGTACTAATATTACAAAGGAAACAATTTGATTGTTTGTTTGTAATGAATAAATTCAAAAACTACTCATCCGATTTCAAAAATTCATTCACGTAAAGAAAGCTATATTATCGGCGAGTAACATGGGCTGTACTTTTCTTTTTATTTCCACACGCGCAAAGCCGGGGCGGATAGTATTTATGTATTTAATAATATAATAGTAACTCTCATATTATTCGCCCGCAGGAGCAGTTAAATTTTATGTTGGAATGGTCATTGTCTGAAAGACGACCCAATTTAACTATAATTGGGAAGTGTAGAACCAGCGTTCTTACATAAGTAAATTCAAAATTATTATGTATATACGTGTACATTTTATTTGACTTTTTTTTCCGTAGTACGGGACAGGCTGGTTAGAGATATAAAGTCTATGGTTTCAACTCGGCTCTGCAGCGCTAAGTATCACATTGTGAGCTTTGCCCTCGACTTAAAAAGTTTTCCTTTTCATGAATATCAATTTTTTTAATTTTTTTGTTGGAGAGAAATAAGACCTAACATTAATCTTGTTCAGATGACAAATATTCACTTTTGCTTTGTTTTGTTGTTTTGGTTTATTGGTTATTTTAATTTTTCCCGTTGTTTTCGTCTGTCTTTTCACGGAACCCTCACATTGAAATCTTCATCAAACAACTACGAAACTTTGTTTTTATCTAATTTTATCATTTAATTTTCGTAAGGATTTTTGATAATTTGGTACTTAATATTTTATGAAAGCTAATTAAAAAGATAGACTTCGCATTAATGAAGTTATATAATAAATTGTTAAACCCAAAATGTTTGTAGGTATTCACCCAAGAAGGTCACGATCTTACTCAGGGACGGCAAGAAGAAGGATTCTGTTAGACATGCTAGTGATGGTTAAAGATAGAGACATTTATAAAGAACAGCAACATAACTCTGAAAAATTCGTTACTTGTAAATAAGTAGAAGTGACAGAGCACGTCGCGTCGTCAGTTTGTAAAGTAAACGCTTACAGTCAATGGCAAATATTCTATAAAATGTACAAATATGTTGTGTCAAGTCACTACTTTATTGACGATTTTAAAATACAATTAATGTTTATGAAAAAATAAAAACTGGTATCCATATTACGTTGTAGTATGTATTTCTCACTTACTCTGCACTACACCGCATGACGTTATTCTTTTCCCAGTCGCCGCACACTGTGGACTCTGTGGTCTGTACTGTGACAATGTTTTTATTAACAATTACGAGTCTTAGGCAATTCGGAATTACGAGAATTAGGTAGTATAAAAATACCAATAAAATATCGATAGAAAACCTTCTTTATTTCAGTATCCCAAAATATTTTAAATATTTATTGTAAAAAACTGCCACCCAACTCATCAATCTCCTATATGATTTGGACTATACAACTGTATCTGCTATCCACTGGGTGTAAGAAGAAATCTTGGTATTAACACCAGGGTAGGTACTGTTGCCACAGCCTCGACCCCAGGATATGATGCCAACAAGAACATCCCCGTAGTACAGCGGTCCGCCGGAGTCACCCTGGCACGCATCCTTGCTGCTGACGTTTAAGATGCCGCTACAGATCATGTTAGAAGTTATAATTGCAGGAATGGGACGAAGGTAGCGTATGGCACAAACTGTAATATTGATGGTGTACACGGTGACTTTTGATAGCTGATGAGACTTTGGGCCTCCTTGCTGTTGACAAATTCAAATTATTGAGACTCAAGGAAATAAAGACCATACTAACGCTCTGGCTATGAAGCCAGGGAGCACCAAGTCTGACTTACGAAGATCAAATTTTTTATTTCAACCGTTATTTGTTTGGACTATACCACTCATTTTAACTCTGTGATTTTCTACGTCAATCTTTCATCATTCAGTCTTTCTACGTACTCGAGCCATCCCAGCATTCCTTTCTTCATTTTCACGATAACACTCGTCCCAATCTACTTACTGCGGTAGACCGTACTAACCTACTGCGTATCTCTTCATTGCTTATTTTGTCTGCAAGGGTGACACCGCACATATTTGTAAGAGATAGCGTCGTGTTATTGGTGTGGTAAACGAAAAAAATGAGGTCAGTTGTTTATTCTAAGAATTACTCATAAAAATAATAATGAATAAAATGGTCCATAATAAATAATGGCTTATTATGAAAAGCCTATGCATAATGAGCAATAGATTAGCGACCTATTGCTATCAGAATTTGATATTATCTGATAACACAGACGTCAAGTTATAATTTTGTTGTTGTGCATAATATTTTGTCCAGTGCAAAAGGGAAATCTCGTGACGTTATTCACGTGTATAAAAATATTTGTTTTATCATTGGTTACACTTAGCAATTCACGTTCAAGTAAATTCTGTTTCACCCATGGAGCACTCAACCTATAGAGTGGCAATGTCATTCATTTATTTTGTACGAACACAATTTACGTCTAAACACTGTTGCGTTACTGCGTTCTGTTTTATAGTTTAATTTTTCGCTGTTTTTGCCACACCACCGAATAGAACAATAAGCCATTACATAAATATTTAAATGTCTGTTGGCATATACAGCGATGTACACATAGATGCAGTATTAGTTATGTACTGCTTAATGCGAGCAAGAGTTGATCTTTGTTAGTGTAAATAAACTGAGCTGTAATGAATAAAATGGTCCAATATTTCGTCTGTGTAGGTTGAAAGCTCCATGGTATCATCTCTCTAACCAACAATTTTTACACGATGAGCGGTATAAAGATGAAAATTGTGATCAATATCATCCATATATTCACATATTCTGCACCACAACCAGCTTGAACGACCGACATTATTTGGAATTTGCGCAGCGTGCTGAATGATCCTTGCTGGCTGCACATTGGCTGTATACGTCATTGCGGTTGAGAGACGTACGACGGTTATATCACCGTCATTAGTTAAATGTTTGTAACTTGGGTGGTTAAACTCACGTTCCACGTAGATAACTTGCCCTTCAATATTACGGTAAGTACTCCCAGCCCTTATACGACGAAGCTGTGGAGAATAAAACCTAAAACAAAAAAATATTGACATAACGTAATACTTTTAATTTAACATCTCTTGAAATAAATGATGTCTACTTTAGAAATAAACAATTTGCGTCTTACTACAATTCCCAATACAAGGAATTCCTTGCTTAAGAGGGCGTACAAAGGTACACTAGCGCCACTCCTTTAAAAAAATATTATCTCGTGACGGAGAAGGAATTATGAATAACGGCTCAATAAGGACCCTCGGTAAGTGTGTCTAGAATTTTCTGATACCTTTTATAAAGTTTTATATTGAGACACGAACCAACAAAACTCGATCTAAAGAAAAGCAGCCACATTCCTCTAGATCCTATTTTGTTGCTTCGTGTCTCAATATGAAACTTTGTAAAAGGTATTAGAAAATTCTAGACACACTTACCGAGGGTTGTTATTGAGACGTTATTCATAATTCCTTCTCGGTCACGAGATAATATTTTTTTAAAGGAGTGGCGCTAGTGTACCCTTGTACGCCCTCTTAAAGGGGAACTCCAGCCCATGTAGATGAAACTAAGAGTCAATGAATAAACTCTAAACGGGAGTTAAACACGGTTTTGTGGTAAAAATTTTCGTAAACATGTGTTCAAAGGATGTTTATCTTTTTTGAAACATCTTGATTTAAAAGAACATTGTGAGGAAGGTAAATATTGTGTAAGCTGTGATAATTCCAGTAGTGCTATTCACAACACGAACGTTGAAATGGTGATGTTTCGACTCATCGAGTCGATTTAACATTCATGAGTGATACCTCAACCGATGGTTCAACCAATTAATCAAGGAACGTTTCATCAGTTACTCATCGGTTACGAATTTCAACGGATACAGTAGGTCGTGAACACTCCTGAATTGAAATTACATTCAACTTAACTCTAAAATGATATTTTTATTTAATCATATTAAGAACTAAGTGGGCTATGGGTCCCGATTTATTTATCTATCTATCTTTCCTGTTTCGGATTGAAATGTAGTTGCAGAATTCGATGATTATTCTCTTGTATTAATTATACATCAATTGTTGCTTTAAAGATATTTATTTTATAATAAAATGATTACAACAATTAGCCGTTAGTTTTCGTCAGTTGTCGTTATCACAGAGTATTCGAAATTATATTGACAGTTGGTTAACGTTTCTGTCGCTCCTCTCGCTCGCCACTAGTGATGCGCGCCGACATATTCCCCCCCTCGAAAATCGTGAGTTTTCGAGGATGAATAAGGATGAAGCTGGTGGTAGGCAGGGGACTCACGTTGCTGATCGCCCGTCGAACAATGCCTTTATTTGTCTGCACATCGATGACTCTGATTACGCCATCCTTGCCAGGGTAAGTTTGATGTATACGCCCCATACGCCATTTTAGAGGAGGCGCATTAGGGTTTTTCAGTACAACCATATCGCCTTGTTGAAGTGATGGTTTGTTGGATCGCCATTTTGATCGCTGTTGCATCTCAGACAGAAACTCACTGCGCCAGCGTTCCCAGAAATGTTGTCTCATATGCTCGAGTAACTGGTATCTGGATAGCTTCGTCGTCTTAACATCGAGCAGAACTGGTGATGGAAGTGACGTAAGTGCTCTGCCGATCAGAAAGTGCCCGGGAGTCAAGGGATCAAGGTCATTAGGATCAGAAGACAACGGTGTTAAAGGTCGGGAATTTAGGATTGCCTCTATTTGAGTGAACAAAGTTGATAATTCCTCGAAAGTTAAGTGTTTGTCTCCCAATATTCTAGTTATATGGTGTTTAGCCGATTTTACTCCCGCTTCCCAAAGTCCACCAAAATGTGGTGAGTACGCCGGCGAGAATTTGAACCGGATACCCTCGGAAGCCGCCCATGAAGATAAGCCCTCACTGTGTGACTTTATGAAATTATTTATGTCATTGTTCGCACCCACAAAGTTGGTACCGTTATCGCAATGTAAAATAGATGGTTTTCCTCTGCGAGAGATGAACCGCTTTAGACATAGGAGAAAAACATCCTTGCTCAAATCACTAGCAACTTCTAGATGTAGTGCTTTCGTGGTGAAACAAATGAAGAGACATAAGTAACATTTAGTGATTTTACAACCCCGACCCTTGCGATCACTAATTAGGAACGGTCCAGCGAAGTCGACTCCGCTTACCTCAAAGGGGAAGCTTGAAGTTACACGTGAAGCAGGTAAATTTCCCATTATTGGGTTTTTACATTCGGCTTTAATTAACTTACATAATCTACAAGCATTTACAACACTTCTTGCTAATACTCTCCCTCTCACAGGCCAATATTGATTTCTTAAATTAGATAATAGCATTTGTGGTCCACATGAAAAAGTTTTCTGTGTTCATTTTTACATAATAATTTAGTGAACGCATGATTACTGTCCAATAAAATAGGATGTTTTTTTGTGTATGTTTCAGACGAGTTTTGGATGCGGCCACCAACTCTAATGAGTTCTTCGCTATCGATGAACGGATTGAGAGACAATATACGTGATTTTAAAGGTAAATTTTGATTATTTTGTAACAATGTTAGTTCTTTAGCAAAACATTCACTTTGATGGGTTTTAATTAAGTACATTAGAGACGCATTCAGTTCATCGACGCTTAAATGACCGATTCGCTTTAAGTTGTATAATGAAATTGCATCTATGTAGCCTTTTCGGTGTAGTGTTGCTTGTCTTAAGTTGTGAATATAGCGCAAAACGTAGGCGGTACTTCTTTGCAAGACGGTAAAATTTGAATGCCTCTCGAAATTAACCACCCGCAAATGTTTAGTAATCATAGTTGTGCATGTAGTTGTAGTAGTATTTGTGTGTACTGTAGAGTTTGTAGTTTTGCATGAGTTGTTTTTAGCATAAGTTTTATTTTCAGGTAATTCATCGAATGATATTTGAGATTTACATTGAGGCCAGTCACTGCTGTCCTCTTTCAAAAAAAAATGGTCCGTTCCACCACAGTGTAGTTTTGTAAATTTTACTTGTTTCTACGCCTCTTGAGGCTAAATCAGCAGGATTTTCTTGTCCTGCTACATGTCTCCATGTTCCAGTCTTGGTACTTCAATTTTTGTGAGATTAATTAAGCCTTTTTCAAACTTACGCCATAATTTTTCTAATTTGACTGGAATTGGGTCATCCCAATCCAATTTTGACAGCCATAACCTTTGTAAAATTATTTTTGGAGTTATGGTACATGGGCTTAGTAATCCTAAAGGATCAAATAATTTGGCAGATTGTGATAATATGACCCTTTTTGAAAGTGATGAAGTTGAACTACCGATTTCAACGGGGAATCTGAATAAGTCTTGAGAAGGGTCCCATTTCAGACCCAGCACACTAGACTGAGAATTTAAATTCAGTTCGTGAGGGATAAGTGTTGAGTTGGTGTCAATAACAGAAGGGATGTTGGTACGAAATTTACGTAGAGGGAAACACGCCGAACTAAGTGTTTCAATTACAGCATTGATAATATATTTTAAATCAACTGCACTATCCGCTCCCGACAAAAAATCGTCCACATAAAAATCCTCCTTAATTAGTCTAGCTATATATTCGTTTGTACATTCCTTCGATAACTGCAGTAAGCATCGCGTACTCAGGAATGGCGCAGAAGCTGTACCATATGTTAAAGTGTTGAGCTGAAATATTTTAATAGGTTGTGTATTTTCATCTCGCCAAAGTATCATTTGTAAGTTACGTTGCTTGGGATCTACAAGAACCTGACGATACATTTTTTCGATATCAGCCTGAACTACATACTTATGTTGTCTAAACCTTAGTAAAATTGAGAACAAGTCATCTTGTACTACTGGACCAACTACTTGAATATCATTGAATGATTTTCCAGTTGAAGTCTTAGCAGAAACATTAAACTAACGACTGCGTGGTGTGGTAAATAACAACCAAAATCTGGTATTGGTACTTCACTCAGATGTCCTAATGTTTGATATTCTTTTATAAATTCTACATAATTTTGTATAAATTCAGAATTTTTGCTCATTTTATTTTCCATTTGGATTAATCTTTTTTCAGCTAGTTTGTATGATTCGCCTAGAACATCTGAGCTCTCGCAAAGTGGTATCTGTACACAAAATCTACCATCAGATTCACGAGTAGTAGTTTCATTGTATAATTTTTCACAGTAATTATCCTCAATAGATTTATTATCACAAGTGGGTAGCTCTTCGAGCTCCCAGAATTTAACAAGTTGGTCTTTGATGTCTTGAGAAAAATGACAATGTATATTTTTCGTGGAATTAGGGTAGAACATTCCCCCCATAGGGCCTGCTACGATCCATCCTAATTTTGTTTCGCGCAAGAAATTGCGTAAACCTACAGGTTTATGACTGTTTAGTACTAATTTGTCTGACTGAATGATTTCCCAAAATACATCAGCTCCTAGCAACAGATCAACTTTGCTGCTTTTGTAGATTGTGGATCTGCTAATTTGATGTGTTTAGGAATGCTTAAGTCGTGTATTCTTATGGTTGTATGTGGTAGTTTGTCTGTTATTGTCGGTACAATGTAGCATTTAACAAGGATATGGAATGCTGTATGTATAGAGTTGACTTGTATGCTGCAGTGCTCATTTATCGGCATGGTAATTTGATTGAGACCAGATACAATCTGACAGCTATTTTGTATTTTACAGGCACCAATTCTCCTCTGTGCTTCCTCACTTATGAAAGAGGATTGGCTACCACTATCTAGAAGTGCTCTTAAGGTGAATGATTTGCCATTGTTTGTCACTTCAACCAACGCCGTAGACAGAAGAGCGTGGTTCGAAGAGACAGCAGACATTGTTACAGATGGACTCACTGAAGACGCATCTCCATGTGAATCAGGTAAGTTTGCTTTAGAATCTTGCTGTGTACTGATAATACCTAGTGGTTTAGTAGTAGGAGTGAAATTGTGACTTTGTAGTGATTGTTGTCTATGTAATAAAGTGTTATGTTTTCTTTTGCAGATTCTACAACCACCCAGCCTACACTGATAAGATAAGTGGCCACTGCGGAAGCAGTTGCCATATATTCTCCATTGCGATACCTTTGTATTTCTCTCCTCGACAGGTATTGCCTTAAACTTTGAGCACTCATATAATTTATGTTGTTGCTTACAGGCTAAGCACACATTAGTCCTGGAGAAGTCTGGAGAAGAGTTAGCAGAAGCAATAAATGACTTTGACTTTCCAAAGCTATGGCGTTTTTCATTTTTATTACTTTTACTAGCATGCATAGTTTCTAAAATTGTAGCCCTATCGCCAAGAAATGTATAAAAATCACTTAAAGTAGGTGATTCTAAACGGTTTCTATTCTCTTCCCAATTCCTAGCGGTAACCGGGTCAAACTTCGCTGATACCATGTATATTATGAGTGTATCCCACTTGTCTGTGGGTTCCCCAAGCGAATTCAATGCAGACAAGTTTTTAGACATAGTATCAACTAAATTACGCAAGCTTTTGTCTGATTCTTTCGTTAAATGTTCAATGGAAAACAAACATTTGAGATGTTCGTTTATAAGCAAACGCTTGTTATCGTACCTCTTGCATAAAGTCGACCAAGCGGTACTGTAATTATTAACTGAAACTGTAATGGAACTAATTACATCACCTGCAGAACCCTCGAGATAAGATTTTAAATAATGAAATTTACTAATATCGTTAATTTGTTCATTGTTATGAATTAATGATAAATAGGTGTCTCGAAAGGTAATCCATCTGCTAGAATCCCCATCGAAAGGAGCAATTTTCAACGGTGGCAACTTGAAATTAACTACATTATGACCTGAGCTATTCGTTGAAACTTCCTCCTGTTTACGAGAGTCATATTCCATTTTTCCAACAGATTTTGTGCTTTAGTTATGATATTAAAGAACCTATTTTCACTATCCTCCCTTTCCAATATTTGTTTGTCTATATCGGGATCTAAATTTTCGATTTTATTTTGTGTCTCATCAAAGTTGTATGAAAGGTCTTGAATTTTATTTAAGCGCAGATTTAGTTCATTAATTCTCACATTATCACTTTCTCGCGGTTCACTTTTCAACAGAGGAATTAAATAATTTTCAAAAGAAGTTAATCGAGATCTAATTATGGCTCTTTGTTTAATTAGGTCTTTTAATTCGGTCATTTTGCGAACACAAACAATCTGAACTATGTAAATAACAATTAATTTGAACACAATAACTAAATGTAATTTAAACTTTTTACTAAATACAAACCGAATTAAGCGTGTTTTGGTGAGTCACACAATGTAATAAATAGGCTTACCTTCACGATGCGTAAACAAACTCGATGCAACAAAGTTATGCATATGTGACTGATGCAACAATGTTAATCAGCTGTTATTCTCGCCCGGTAACTCCGTAAGATACCTGGAATAAGTCGGCGATTGTAATTACAATGTGATCCGTAAATTGTATTATTAAACTCAAACCAAAACACTCGTATTTTTTATGGGAAACAAACAAGACCATTAATTTTTTATCTATAACACAATATGCAGATTTCAAATTAAGTTTTTAATGTTATTATTTCTGAATTTGGGTATACTTAATAGTAATTTGTATGGTAGTTGTAATAAATCTCGTGATTATATACGCCAAATAAAAAACATGTAACATTTATTAGAAATTACAACGAAATTACGATGTATTTTAGAATTAACAATTTTGTTGGGGGTAATTTTACACTGACGAAACAACTCAAATAGAAGTAATTTTGGATAACAATAAGATGGACAATAGTAGAAGGCACAAGTAGGAACGGGCGTACTTCCCTTGGCAAATATGTTGACGATGTCCTAAGATGATCCTTAGGGAATAGGTACCTCTTCCAGTGATCCTCCTAATGTCCTGTCACGGTCGCCAATTTGTTTCGGATTGAAATGTAGTTGCAGAATTCGATGATTATTCTCTTGTATTAATTATACATCAATTGTTGCTTTAAAGATATTTATTTTATAATAAAATGATTACAACAATTAGCCGTTAGTTTTCGTCAGTTGTCGTTATCACAGAGTATTCGAAATTATATTGACAGTTGGTTGACGTTTCTGTCGCTCCTCTCGCTCGCCACTAGTGATGCGCGCCGACATTCCTATCTAACCATCTACCTTTTAAATTGAGGATTCTGTGGTCGACTTCATTAGGTACTTACTCCCATATAGTCCAGCCTACAACGGTAAAAATATGGTATTACCTCAGAATTCCATCAACACGCATCGATTTGCGTGAAATTTTGGAATTAAGTTCTATTAATCCTTCACTGCAAAATCTACCCTATGCTAATATGTGCAAATTATTCTTAAAGGGTAAAAACTACCCCTTTTTGCCAAAATTCAAAAAAATAAATGTTTAAGCATTTAGAAAGTTAAAAAACATATTCAGGGTTTGAATAAAACTTGCTTGAGGCTTTAGGATACTATTTATGATTTTTCAACCCTTAATAGATGTATTTCATCCCTTAAAAACCAACCACTTTTATGATAAAATTAAAAAAAAACATTTATAGTACTTTGTTTCTCTTAATTTATAATAAATGGGTGTCCTTTTATCGTGTTGAATTCAAATATTTTTTATCCCAGATTTTCAACCCTTACAAATCATCCCTTATTACGAAAAAAATTAAGAAAATCATTTACGGTCTTATTTATAGAATGTAATATATTATTTATATAAAATTGATTTCTTTTTGTCGAATTCAACTTGTAAATAATTATTTTTCAAATTTTCATCCCTTATATTAATAATTGTAACAATTGAAAGAATTCAAACATATAGTATTAAAAAGTTAATTTAAAAATCTGTTTCTCTACTAACCAATTTAATATTAAGCATAAATTAATAATCACAATTAAAAATTAAATTTTTAAGAAACGAGGTACAACACGTGCTCTTTTTTTCAATCACAGACATACTGATTTGAGGATCTCTGTGTAAAAGACACAGAAATCAAACATACACACATGTATATGTACATATGTATATACAATACACATATATATTATGTAGAAAGTTTTCTTTCACCGAAGCAGATGTTGTCAGCTCCATGGCGTTCCTTCTCATTATGTGTATACACATATATATGATGTATACACAAAATGAAATTTACCTGCTCCGAAATTAAAAAAAAAATGCTAATGCTAAGGCTAGACAGTCGATTAAAAAATAATTTTGTAGGAAAATTGATAATCTATTAGACTAAAAAGATTTCAAATTTATTGAACCCTTTCTTTTCGAAAAAGAAACTTTCAAAGGGCTCCAAAACAGTACCAGTCATACGCCATTGTGAACTTTGAAAGGTCATATCTCGGTTAATTTTCAAGTTATGAAAATTAAAAAAAAGAAAATTTTCAATAAAAAAAACCTAACTTTTTGTTCTCTAGCAATTTTTACGTATTCCATATTTTTTTATTTATTTTTAAAAAAAGACAAATTTTCTAAAAAATTAAAAACTGCTTTCTTCACTAAAACCACAATTTCTTTCTAAACGATTCAAACTTCTTGATCCCGTTATTAGTATTAAAATAAAGTGATTTGTAAATTTATAACATCTTATTTCAATTAGGGTGGCAATATGAAGGGTGAAACTAATGTTTTTTTTTCACGGAAAAAAGAGATTCTACATTATTTTCATCACAACTCCCTTATTTTATATCCTACGGAATCTTGTAAAGTCTCATTTGAAAGGTTTTTTAAAGAACTTTAAAAAAGGTGCTCAGCATTTTTTCCGTAAAATTGACCGTTTCTAGTCATTCCAGTTTTAATTCTTCAGAATCTTTGGTTCACTAAATAAATTCCACCTTTAATAAGACATAACTCGGTTTGTATTAAGTCTATAGTTATGTTGATCCTAAGCAAGATGTAACTGTTTCGGTTAATAAAATTAACTCAGATCTTGACAGAGTGGCAGTTTGGTCAGCTCGAAATGCACTGTCACTTAACCCAAACAAATCTAAGTTCATGGTCCTCGGTTCGAAAAAACAAATTGGAAATATTTTGTCACAGTCACCCATTGTCACTATGTTAGGACGACCAATAGAATATGTAAATGAATCTAGCAACCTTGGTGTGCTTATGGATGGTCAGCTGAGATTTGAAAATCATGTCTTGAATGTTGCCAGGAGTTGTTTTTTTCGATCGAAGGTACTTTACAAGATCAGGCATTTCCTCAAAGAAGATACCAGATTGAAATTGTGTGAGGTATTGATTCTGTCAAAGCTCAATTAAGCGGATGCTGTTATTGGTCCTTGTCTATTAACACGCACTAAGCGTGTTATTCAGCGCGTCAAAAATGCATGTATTCGATTTTGTTACAGAGTGCCTCCGCGAAGTCATATTTAAATAGAACCGGTTTGCTTAATATTGTAACGGAGCAAGATAACGTCACTGTCACCGGGTCTGCCTAGCTGACATCACATCCTGCCTGCCACATCTGTTGTCGCAAAGGCGTGGGAGAAATGACGTCAGCAAATCTATATAAGCCGATGCGTGCCAAGATATGGATCATTCTACATCATTCTGCGGGTTTAGCTGTTGATCGTTCGTCGTCTGCTATTCGTGACAACGTGTTATAGTTTATAGTTTGTTATTAATTATTAAGAGATAAAATGTAAAAGTGACTATGCGAGTCTGTGTTCTTAATTACCGCAACAATATGGAGTATCGTAGAAAATTACATTTTGCAGTCCTTATTAATAATATTATTAGAGACAAGAAACCAAAGTATCTTTATGACAAACTGAAATGGTCTATTCAGGGATGTAGGGTGAATGGCGTCTTACTGGCGACGCCATTTCATAAAACTAGGACATTCGAAAGTAGTTTCCGCTATCAGGCTACAAAGTGTTGGAATAATCTACCCCCACTTTTAAGAAATTCCCTCTGTAAGGCAACTTTTAAAAGTGGTTGTTGTTAGACCAGAATAAGCCCTGATAGTGGTAGAGGTCCTGAATGGCTGTTCGTAAGCGCGAGGTGTAATTTTGGAGGTATACTCTCTATTCTTTGGTTGCACGACTTATTTATTTTATTTATTTCATTTATTTATATCTTTATATTATCTTATTTATTATTTTATATTATTTTGTTTATTTATTTCTTTCTATAGTACATGGTCATCATTTTATTATAAATTAGTATTTATTTATTTATTCTATAGTACCATCCCATTTATGCGCGACAGAATATCAGTGTTACTTTCTCTGTGAACTGAGAGGCATTGGACCTGAGTCGTTGCCTTTTCTTTGCCGCGACATAATGTTATATTGATGTGTAACTTTGTTGCCATGGGCTGTGCGTTGTCATTGTGAGTAGTGAATAAATGTTTTCTTTCTTTCTTTCTATAGCCAAAAGATAAAAACCATTCATTTTATTTTTTTATAAGCTACATTTTAGCTTCTTATAGTTTTTTTGATAAAATTGAAAGTTTTTGAATTATTTGTGAAAAAACGATTAAAAATATTATTTTTTTGTAACAAAAATTGAATTTTTCATTCACGAATAAGTCAAAAAGTATTGATTTTTCGAAAAAACTCTATAGAATATTTTGTGCTTAGAATGCTTTTTTCTATCGACTTCTGAGGTTATTTTTAATAAAAAAAATTACCACCCCTTAGTTGGGGTGGTATCCACCCCCAAGGTAAAAGCACATATCGGCATAGGGTAGACTGCTTTTTGAGGTATTCCCTATCTACTGTTAGAATTTCAAGCAAATCGATGCGTGTTGATGGAAATCTGAGCTAAAAACCGTTGTAGACTGGACTAATAGTTGCGTAGTAAGTTTGGAGCTTAATTGCAACACAATTAGTGTGCTCATAAAATTTTTTTCTTTTTTACAGTACGAGATAAAAGAATTTGAATACCGCTAAAATTAATTCAACCAAAGATAAAACTTACACGCCTATAAAACAATGAGCAGCGCTTAGGATGTACTTAGACGATACAATATTACCAGCACATGACTGTGCCCATATTGAAAAGAAAATACCCCTATAATCTATTTGTACAAGGGATGGATATTTGTCGATGGTGGTAGGCTCTCCTCCAACAATACGTGTTAGAACAGCTTCAGATATAACAGGGCTTGAAAACAAACGCAACAAAGTTTAATGTAATTATGTCATGTATATCTGTTATTTAGGATCACTAGCACAGTATCCGATCGAAACCGTTTTATTTTAATTAAACTTTATTCAAATCAAACTTCGTTCAAACACTTGGCCGGTTAGACAAAGACTGACTGAATGACAATCACAGGTATATAATAATAATAATAATAATACTCCTGACAATTACACAGATTGTGTGACCCCAAACTAAGCAGTAAGCTTGTACTATGGGTACCACACAACGAACTCTGAGGGAGTTCCCAGTAACACCCAGACTCCAAGCCAATTTAGAAAAGTTCGTTTCCTAAATTGACCTGATCGGGGATCGAACCCGGGACCCTAGCTTGGAAAGCAGATGCAAATGCCACTGCGCAAACGGGCCAGTCGAATAGTATTATACATTTAGTATAATTTGATACTAATCAAAAGCACTCGCATACCTAGGCGAAAATGTGTGAGGAGAATGATGAGATTTGAGGAAGCGAAAGAGGTGTGTAAGGACCGCGACTCCTGGCGCTCCGTCCTCTCTGACTACCCCGTTGGGGATACAGCGTGAAGTTATGTTATGTTATGATACTAATCATGAACGATAGTCTGAAGTGCAACGTGGTGCTTTCATCGAAACAACCGATGAAATATCGATTGATTTGTCAGATGATTTTTCAATTGTAGTGACACTTGTAAATAGATCTACTCATGGACACATCACCCGATATACTTAAGAATATTTGCGTGTTACGAATAGTACTTACTCCTAGTATTGTAATGTTGAATTCTTATCTACTTATAATAGGGAAATGCTTAGTCAGTCTTGTCTCATTGAAAGCGATGATAAGGGCAATAATCAATCAGATTCCTCAGATTGTAACTATTCACTCTTAGCTCTAAAATTATGAAATTCTATGCGTAACATCAGTAATTTGTATTACGTTAACGTTTAGAAAACCTATGCCTTACCTAACTGATTCTAAGTGATTTATCATTTCTGGAAATCCTCAGGATAGTATGCTCAAGATATTAGAGAGATTACACAAGCCCTGTAATTCTGTAAAAACTCGAATCCGCCAAGCGAGACTCGTTTGACAATCAACCTCACTTCGCATTCGAACTCACTTGGGCTTCAAATCGAATTTTCTAAACCAAATATATTAGGAACGAAACGAATTGACTTTGAATGCGAGTTTGTTAAGGATTGCTTTATGAGTAAACATCTCAGTCGATATTTCGTCCTAGGGTATTTTAACTTCTACTGAGATAAATACGTTAAATAAAACTTTTTTTATTTAGATTAGATTGTTATATTTAGCGAAACGTCAAAAAATGTATTTATGATAGTACGAATCGCCGGCGTAATCATCGTGGCATCCTGAACAAAAAGTTGGAATTCGGCCCATACATACATTTTTGGATTTCAGAAAAATCACAACTTGGAGCATATTATACTGTTATTGATTTTTTTTGTCTACATTCTAACAAGTTTTTTTAAGTCTTCAAAGTGAGGTCCTAACGCGTATGGATTTCACACTTAAAAATTAGCACAAGTTTTAAATTCTTACAGTAAAAAACGCTGCGAATTTATTATTACCTTGTTTATTTTATTTATTATTTATTTATATTTCTTAAGGCATTGGTTACAAGACCATCAGCCTAATGACGTAACTCCTGGAGAAACATTAACTGTCCCTAACACTCCTCCAGTAGTGATAGTAGGCTTTACTGAAGTTAAAAAGGACTTCTTAGAAGAGCGCGAAAACTTCAGCTACACATGTTTATTTAGATCTCCTCCATTCTTTTCACTTACATAGAACTTTAAAACACAATATACTATCACTGTTGTTGTTTAAAACTCCTAAAAATGTAAAAAATAGAAAATCTAAATAAAATGACAACCTCACTTCCCCCATCGTTCCCGCCAAAAGTCTTGTTTATTTTATATAAATGAGCATTGCTTTAGTACTTTAAAATATAAGTGTCATACCTATAAATCATCATGGTTTTTTTATAGAACAGTTTTTAAACACAAAAGTCCGATAAAAGCAAATCAGCAATTTGATCATTTATTACTTTTTTGTATGTGGGTGGGTAATTAAGTGTGTGAATTGAAGCTATAAAGAAGAAGTCTAAAAAAGGGTCGGTCGCTTTTAAAAGGGAAAGTTTTTGGAATATTGGTTGTAAATCTTAATTATCTTATTTGTTTTAAAGCTGAAAGAAATTCTGCCGTGTAGTGTTTATATGTTATGTTGTGTTCGCCGACTGAAATTGGTATTTGATTGTTTTGCATTATAATCATTATGTTCAAGAAAAGAATCTTTAAATTTTTAAAACCGAGTACACCGATGGCTCAAAATCGGACAACGACGTAGGATGTGGAATTTTTGGAGAGCGCCCAGGTTTCAAGAGGAGCCTGAATCTTGGGAGGTACGCCTCCATTTTCCAGGCTGAAATGTTCGCCATTATTGAATGTGCGGACATTAATGTTAGAAAGCACTACGTTAACCAAACCATATACATACATTCTGATAGTCAGGCAGCTCTTTTGGCATTGGCCTCGAATGTAATCACATCGAGGCTAGTTAATAACTGCGTGACTACTTTAAACACTCTGGGAAATAAAAACAGAGTAATTCTAAGATGGGTTCCTGGCCATGCGGGCATCGTAGGCAATGAAAATGCCGACGAACTCGCAAGGGCCGGCACCAAAATCACATTTATTGGTCCAGAACCTTTTTGTGGTATCCCCAAAAGCCAGGCTCAACTGATTTTGTGGAAATCCTGCTTAAAAGCGTCTTGCGATTACTGGACGAATATTCCGGGCCAGGAGCATTCCAAAGCCCTGATAAAGCCATATAATCGCAAGGTGACTTCTAGTGTCACGGCAATGAGCCGGAGCAACTTGCGTATCTTGGTTAGGGCACTTACTGGGCATTGTTGCCTAAATAAGCACATGTTTAGTATGGGGCTCTCCAACACAAGATTGTGCCGGTACTGCCGGGAGGCGGATGAAACGCCTATGCACATTTTGTGTGACTGCGGACCACTGATGCGCACTCGTCGATCCTGCCTCGGCCAGTATTTTCTGAGTCCGGAGGAGGTTCAGCATATCACTCCAAGGAATACCTTGCAGTTTTTGACTACAGTGGGACTTGGCAGTGTATTTTAGCGCAGTGGCGATCACAATAGATCAATTTTGGTCGCAGTGATACAGGACTAGTAAGACCTGCATAGCCACTTACATGAAATAAAAAATAAAAAAATAATATGACATACAAAATCATTGACATTGAGTTGGGTATTTACGTTTATTTTTCTGTATTGATGGATGATGTGAGATCTGTAAAAGACAAATTGAATATTTCCATGCTTTAATAAGCAGAGTGCGTAAAGGTTGTGTCATCTTCATGTACTACTCTGTCAAGAAAGTACCGAGAAAAGATCAATAATACACGAAATGTTAGTTATTCATCCAAATTTATTTTATCACCTTCAAAGTATGCTCCTTCAGAAACGATACACTTCGCCAACGAATAATCCAATCATCGAAACATTTTTTAAACGCTTTTTCCGGAATTGAGTTCAGTGCTCGCCGCGAATTCTCCTTTATGTGTTCTACCGAATGAAAACGGGTGCCACGAAGTGGTAATTTGAGTTAAGGAAAAAGAAAGAAGTCGGCTGGAGCCATATCTGGTGAATAAGGTGGTTGCTCGATGGTATTTGTTGAGTTTTTGGTCAAAAATTCGTTCACAATGATGGGTTTGTGCGAACGCGCATTATCGTGGTGCGAAATCCAAGAATTTTATTTCCACAAATCTGGCCTTTTTCGTCGAATTTGCTCTCTTAAACGCCGCAAATTGCCCAAATAATATTCTTTATTCACCGTTTGACCTTCCGGCAAGAATTCCGAGTGCACAACACCGCGATAGTTGAAGAAAACAGTCAACATGACTTTGACTTTTGATCGACTTTGGCGTGGTTTTTTCGGTTTCGGTTGAGTTGGAAGGCGCCACTCTGAAGCTGGTTGACTAGTTTGCATGTCAAGCTCGTAAACCCACATCTCGTCACCAGTAACAATGCGTTTCATGAATGTTGGGTCGGAATTGACTCGTTCTAGCATGTCCTCAGCGTCTTATGCGATTGAGTTTTTGGAGAAAATTCAGCTCTTTTAGGACTAGCCTAGCGGCAACATGTTTCATACCCAAGTGATTATTTAAAATGATACGGATCGATTCGTGAGACACAGAAAGTTCGGCGGCTATCTCTCTCAAACTTGAATGACGATTTTCAGTCACTATTTCCTTCACTTTTGCGATGTTAACTTCAGTTGCAGACGTTGATGGCCTACCAGAGCGAGGCAAATCTTCCATCACATCTCAACCGCTTTTCAACGCTTTGTACCACTCATAAGCACGTGTTTTTGATAAAGTCACTGTAAGCCTTCTGTAACATTTTCAGTGACTCCGAACACGAAATTCCATCGGCGATGCAAAATTTAAGACAAACTCTTGACTCGATGTTTTTGTCCATTATGAAATTCGCAATATACACTAGAATGATATAACTAAAAACAGCACTGTATTTAATCTAAATAACAGATGCAACTCAAACTCCGCGCCAAAATGGAAAACAGTTGTGCCAATCTAACAACAACAAAAAAAAACAAAAAATTGAATTTAGAACCATAAACAAATCATCCATTCCCGATACTTTCTTGACTGAATGTACATCTAATTATACTCGCATTTTCGCATATAAATAAATTATTATTATTATTATACTGTTACTATATAATACTTGAAGTGGTAGGCAAAGAGGTTAGGAAGGTGATAAGTGGATCTATCTTCCGTTTTGTGACTTTATGGCGCCGGAAGCCACCGACTTCCACCACCCTGAAGACTGATGGACATTAAAGATATTTAGCTTCTATTATTTGTACAATTTTGTTTATTAGCGCCGCGTATCGCGTTTGATGTCGGCGCAGTTCCCGGCACATTTGTTACCCTGCCGAAATTACAAAGGGCCCAGCACGCGTAGTGGCCGTGCTAGGAGCTGTACCGCACAAAAGACATACCACTATACAAGGTGTTACAAAAATACCCTATACTACCGAAAGGGTTGACGTACCCATGAAACTGAACAACTTTCCCCAAGGAACATGGGTCAAAATATGAAAAAAAATGTTGGTCCTCTCATACAAAATTAACGCTCAGCTGATGAAATTAGTATTAGACATCCAAATTTTTTTATCATATTTCGACCAATGTTCCTTGGGGAAAGTTGTTTAGTTTCATGGGTACATCAACCCCCTTTCGGTAGTTTAGGGTATTTTTGTAACACCTTGTATAGGCTAAACTCTTTTATAAACTACGTAAAAAAATTGTAATAATATCTTTACTACTTTCCGATATAACAGACCATGTCCAAAAAACACCATTTTCATCACACCGTGCGGCGCCAGTATTTCTGTCGACTTTAGAGAATAACAGTTCACTGTTCGCAATCTTACCGCGGATTCAGAAGTGAATTCGACTAATTTACATTAGAGAATCGCACTGCTGGCCAGCTAACTGTCGCCGAATCCATTAGAAAATTTCTTTTTTAGAATCGATGTTGGTTAGCCGAACGAGTCTAATCTCTAAAATATCCTGAGGATGCTTCATTAAGAGGCCAAAAACGTGTCCATTAGAGAATATGGAATTTAGAGCGGATGATAGTTAACAATTTAATTAATCACATGAAATAGATTTTCAAAAAGTATGTAACGCCTGAATCTATTTAAAATATACGAGGAGTAGTGCTGCTCCGCAGCATTGTGTTGATAATACGAGGGCTGCTATTTATGTATTATGTAATATCGGAACTGGCCAGTTACAGAACAATATTAAAAAAGTAATTATAACTTTTAAAATGGAACTCTTTGGCTGAAGAATACAATTTGTTTCATGTAGCTGTCATTTGTTTATCCTTTGTGGCGTCATTTTGAAAATTGCGAGTCCATGGATTTAAGTCGTGAAAATTTTCGTGCTATGATTTATTACGATTTTCGGCGAGGGTTAACTCAAAAACAGTGCATCGATCAACTCACTTCGACTTTTGGGGACGAAGCACCATCGAAAACTACTGTGTATCACTGGTTTAGTGAGTTTAATCGTGGGCGGTCTGTGCTCACGGACGAAGTTAAAGAAGGTCGCCCTAAATCGGTTGTTGTACCTCAAAGTATTGATGCTGTGCGGAAACTAATAATGCAAGATCGTCATGTTACATATCGCGAGATAGAGGCGTCTCTGGGCATAAGTATGACGAGTATATATAAAATATTACACGAACATTTAGCTGTAAAAAAAATTTGTTCACGTTGGATTCCGCACAACTTGAGAATTGACCAAAAACGGACTCGTGTCGATTGGTGTGAAAAAATGTTACAAAAGTATTTAAACTATAATATCTGCTATATGTTTGTTTCACTTTGTTATTACGGATACATAAATAGCAGCCCTCGTATGATTCAAAAATAACGCTTTTATATGGTTGTAACCTAACTTAAGTTGAACACAAAAATTGAAAGACGATCTGAATGTTCGCATCTAGCTTCTCTTCAACTCATTAGTTAAATGGACAAAATTTCAAATGAAAGAGCTCGTTACAGCGAGTGTTCTTAGATCAAAATGAACCATGTATACCTCAATTAGAGTCGGAGATATAGACAAAGAAAGTTTTGAAAACATATTAAATGTACAGGAGTAAATAGCGTTCACTAAACTTGAGAAGTAAACTTGAGAAGTAAACTTGAGAAGTAAACTTGAGAAGTAAACTTGAGAAGTAAACTTGAGAAGTAAACTTGAGAAGGGAGAAAGTCAGGTGATTTCCAATGCTTGATGACAAAACTGTTTGAATCTAATATATATTTATTTATGTTGTATTTTATATTCATATTATATGACATATATTTATATTTATTTTATATTATTATGTTTGTTTTAATATAACTTTGCACTTCGTATCTACATTTATTCTTTTATTTTAATATAATATTATTATAGTAGACATAATGTCCACAACTTTTATGAAATATCTCTGTCGCGGATCCGTTAGGAGAAATTTCTTATAGAAATAAGCGGTACCTTTTGCTCTTTTTTCTATATGTATCTTTCTACTTTATATATGTTGTTGTGTGCAATAAATTGTTAAATAAATAATAATATAATATAATAATATAATATACTCAGACATTTCACACAGCGCCATCTAGTCCCAAAGTAAGCTGCATAGCGCTTGTGTTATGGGTACTAGACAACTGATATACTACTTATATACTTTTCTTTTTGTAAATATATACATATTATACATAAACACCCAGACTCGGGACGGGAATCGAACCCGCAACCCCCGTTTACTTTCCGACGCGCTAAGCCGTTGCCCCACGGTGGTCGTCATAAATAAATAAATCTGTGCGTCAAAACCTTTATTAAAAAAAAAATTAAGCAAATCGGTTAGATAACGGCCGGACAGACTCTTAACAGATTTCCTTCGATCACAAATAAAGAACTAATTTCATATTTTTTTTTAATGTGTAGATTATAAGTAAATACATAATACATACGTGTAAAAAGCCACAGAAATACATGATAGCAGCAGAAGAATACACATCGAAGATGTCATTTCTTTATTTTCGTTTCCGTAAACGAAATCTGTGCAGTTATAATTACGGACGGCACTATTATGGTCAAATTCATGAAAATCAAAAACTTTATCAAAAGACGCAAGATAAAAAATCGCGGTTCCTCGTAGAACCGGGATTTCTAATGTTACGTCTCGATCGTTCAGGTCAAGACAGATAAAAGTCTGTGAGACGTACTCAGGTGGCATTTATCGATTTTAATTTTTAATTTCGTGTTCAACTACGGTTTTCTATTCTTTCATAATATTCATCTACTTCGAACTGAGGCGTATTTATTGGTGTAAGTTGCTATACAGGGCACACGTTACCTATATTTCTAACCAACAATGATCTATTGCAGAAAATATGTATAAAAGAAGCCCGATTCCCGCTTCGCGCGTGACTGATTTGCCTACTCTCGGCTGAATACGTAGGGTTGTTACAGTGTGTAGCGTGAGGGATGTTAACAGCATCTCATTTAGTTATATTTGTGCTGCGGTTTCTAGATTTTTACTAATGTGCGTGACTAAGAAAGGTCGTCCAACGATACACAGTTGAGCTAAAATATTTAAGAATTCCGAGTATTTTGCAAATTATTATTTCGTGGCCTGACACGAATTACACTGACGGTGCGATATTGCCATGCTTACTATAGCTTACTGTTTTACTTGTGGTTACGCTATGAGATAAAAGAGTCACGAAAATCCGATCGACACGCGGTGGTAAGAACGACAACGACTCCTTCCATTACGCTTCTTGGTCTGACGCTTGTACAAATACAGGTTTGATATAATAAGTCCAACCGTTCGCCCATTTTTACGAGTTCCACAGAAAGACAAGCAGATGGCAAGTCTTGCATTTCGCTTCCTTTACCAGATTGACATGAAAGATAAATTTACATTTAATCTATTCAAAATCAAACGATATTGGACATTAGAGTACTTTTACTGGATATATCTGTAACGAAAAAAAAAACAGGGCTTGGTGTATTGCGAGTGGTAGGATATTATGCGAGGTCCATCCAGCGCGCTTATTGCAAGTTAGGTAACTTGCAGACAGTATGCGACAGCCAAATATCGCGCGACATCTGCGGTCATAACGAGAATTACTGTAATATAATTTGTATAGTGGCGCGAAATGTACATTTTACGAAATTGTGCAATAGACACGCAAACGTCATACAACTAACTAATGCGACTAATTGTAATATAACGTTTTATTACAATTAGTCACCGGTCGCGCGATGATCGCGTGTCTGTCGCTCTCTGCAAATTTTTAGGTAATAACCCCGCGGGTCTACACCGCCATCGTAATCGCTTATCTCGCCGCCAAACAACAGTGCTTGTATTATTGTGTTCCAGTGTGGTGATGGAGTGCACAGGGTTTTTTCACAGAGTAGGCAGTCAAAATAACAAATATATAAAGAAAATAACAATGTTAATACATAATTACAGTACAGTAAAAGACAGCAATACTAACGAGCGAGTATGGTACCATTACTTTAATCTTTCGTGTATTATTAGTTGTTAATGTAGTTAATGCAGTTGACTATTTAACTATGAAACGTTTGCCTAAAATTTGAAGATGTCGTTCGAGAGTGGAATTCATGAATATGGAACAATAGTATATAGCATAAGCCAGTGGTTAGTTTTTTTTCTAATCATATGTAAATTATAATTTCAAAGGTTAATTGAAAAGGTATTTATACTTGATTTGATAAACATAACATTATTCTTTTGTAAAATTAATATTGTATTTTTATTTCTTGGCAAATTTCATTATATATATATTCCTTTTCAAAAAGTAGGTAGGTAGGTAGGTAAGTAGGTAGTACTTCCAATTAGAACTCCCACCTCCCAAAAAGAGCAGACCCGGAGATTTTTGAAACATCGCTATTTTGCACTTCCTCAAATCTCATCTCTCCTCTTTATAATTTTTTGTTATAATAAAATAAAACATATTTTTAGGTAGGTATAATTTATTGAAATTAAATAATTAGGCGTATTCCATAAAATAAATCAACTCAAACTCTGCTATTGCTAGGGCCACCTCGATTTATAAAATTGTATTTTCTATAGGTAAGAGTTTGTTGTAGCATCTTCGCTTGCTGAGGTTTTTTCAAAAGGTTTAAAAATTCTTGGCAACTCATATTATCATTTATCTTTACAATTAATACCGATTTTACCATGTCGACTGGAGCGCTACGCGTCCGTGGTAGCTCGCTCCTCGCTCAGTCGAGCGGCTACAATCATTCCTCTTCTCCTTAGTCTGTGAGTCATCTCGCACTGTAGTGTAATATACGGTTGGCTTTCGCTCGCCGCCCGAACCAGGGGGTGTCAACTTTGTATGGAAAAAAAATGAAAGTGACAAGATGTAGAAAGAAAGAAGATAGAAAATACCAGGATATCATTACAAAATATAATTTATTGATATTATTTATCATAGTACTGATATCGATTATAGATACTGAAATTTCATTTATTTCGTTAATTTATTATAATTATTTGAGTACTACATATAAAAATGACACTAATCAAATATTTTATTTCAATAAACAAAGATATTTATAAATAATTTGAACAAAATATACAAACTACTAAATAAACTACTAACTGAATTCAATAACATAGCAACCCTGTTTGATGAAATGTCAAAGACTACAAATCGAAAAATTCTTCATAACCGTCGATTATTATTTTTTCTATTTGTTTTTAGCTTTTCTGTGTTTCGCACGAGCTATTCTCCCCCTGATCGCTTGAGGAAACATCGGTGTGGTTGAGAATTGTAGATCAAGATAGTAACTTTCGAAAGGATTGTTATTATTATATCCACATTTAATTGTAATCAGAACTCGTGATTTAAAGTTAAAAAAATTATCACTAATTCTGTTTGTTTTATTAACTTCCAAGTTCCATTACCTTGTTATCCGCTGAACTAAATAAAAGTAAGCGAAAACTTTATAGTTGAAATAAAGTTTTCGCTAATTTTTATTTAGTTCAGTCATCTAAGAAAATACGCTCAGAGTACAATTTAAATCCCCGCCATTTTAGTTTATGGATGCATTACCAGACGGCGCATAGTCTACACTTTTTTTGTATGGAGTTGTAATTCTTCTCCTTGGAGTATATGTGTTCTGTGGCCCGGACATATTCATGTAAAACCCGTAGCCAGGATATGCACTATTCAAACCCGTAGACCCCGGGTCAAACCCGGAGGCTACGGGTTCTACTTCCAATCTCTACTTTCAATACGAATTATAAGAAGAATGGAATTGTTCTAAATAACTCTTAGAACAACAAATCACTTGCCCAAAGAAAACAAATATGGAGTTTTATTTTGCTTAAAGTGTAAATAAACAAAGCTAAAATGAACAATTTTAGTCGGAAAAGTGTTGAATTTATCCAATGTATTTAGCTCTGAAATATCGTTGATGTAGTCAATGTCTTCAAAACACGCACACAAATTTAATTTTAGAGTATAAAATAGCACACATTTCAAGAATTATTTCGTGTACTAGTAGTAGTAGAAATATAAACATGTGTGCGTGAATTGTAAGCGCCGGACCGACGAGCGACGTGCTTCCGCGCATAATTTATATAGCTCGTATTTTTAATCGATAGCTAGCATGACTGTTAAAAATAAAATACAGCAATGAAAAAATACGAAATACAGTTGCGAACAGATAAATTACGGAAAAACAGGGATGTTAGATGGCGCTATTTCTAAACAATTGTTTAATCTTAAATTGTCTGTAAAATATAAATGGTAGATATCGAAATAACATTCATTGAAATTGTCAGGGTAGGCAGTGTCTCTGTGCTTATGTGGGATGTACGCCACTGAGTGTGGTGGGTAAGACAGACTGAAATTTTTAACACAAGATGTACATTGTACATCATTTAGTTCCCATAACTGCCAAAGCATTTGCACTCTCAAAGTGTTTTCTAAGCCTTGGTTTTGTATTCATGCTATACTTACGATCAGATGGACCGTTCGCTCGTTTGTTTTCTTCGTAGTTTAAAAAAATGCAATTTAATTCATCAATTTATTTTGCCAAAAAAAAGGTAGATAACAATCGTCATTAATTTTAACATCATAATATCAATCGAATTACGTAGCGGTTCGTAAGATCCAGTCAGTGTAGGAAGAGACTTTGGTGCTGACACCGGGGTAAGTCTCGTTAGCGCAGCCATGGCCCCAGGAGACAATACCGACGAGTATGTCTTGGAAGTACAACGGACCACCAGAATCGCCCTGGCACGCGTCCTTGCCACCAACGTCCAAAATGCCGGCGCAGATCATGTTGGTAGTGACAGTTTGAGGCCAAGGTTGCAAATTTGCGTAGCGATCAGCACACAGTTCGTGATTGACCGTGTAGATAGTGACATCGAGAAGTTGAGAAGATGCAGAACCTCCTTGCTGTTGACAACAATAAACATTTGTTAATTACCCGTAGAATTCACATACTGTTTGTCTCCGTATTATCGTCTAACGATTAACACCTAACGTGGTATTGATAAGATAATGACAAAATTTGATCTTTACAGTATTCCTTATCATAGTAATCCAGTTTTAATTCGGAAAAGATACGGACAACACAAACGTATCCCTGTTGTAAATTATGTCACTGATAGATTACATTGCATGATTATTATAATTCGCAACATTACTTTCAATATGTACGAGGAAACAGAATTAAATACATTTTACCTATAACAAGGTTCCTTTACTCTGTGACGTAAACGGAATTATTGATTTTTATCGCAGTATTGCCTATAACATTTTTTCTTAAATCGATTTCTTGCGAAATGCGAAAAGTTGATGAATCTTTTCAGAAGAAATTGACTGTACTTCTACGTTTAAAAATGAAATAATTCCCGTGTTGTATGCATCTAAATATTATATAACTTGTTTTAAAAAATGTACCTTTTGATTACAAAGGGTACATTTTTTGATCTTTTACCATTTTTAACACAAGATTTTTTTGACATTGACATTGACATTTTGACATTGACATTGATCGAATTTTTACAAATATTGAGGTTCATTTTCCAGTCGCCATTAAACAGCAACATCCATACTTCAGATGTATTTTCTTAGAAAACAAATGAGAAGAGGACTAAGTTATGTTCCAGTCTATCACACTATAATATACGACAAACTCTAAAGAATATTTTTAAAGTTCCGTAAGAAAAATACAAAAAATGGAACTTATTCCATCTCCTGTTGGGTATTAGTTATCTATTGAATTATGAACTTCGATTAAACACCATACACCAAGGAAATGCTCATTTGTAGCTTAATTTCTAGTGTTCCATTCCACAACGAGAAGGACGGAAAACTTATGAAATCATCTGTAAGCGTCTGTCTGTTTTATATCACTGTCGTTTTTCTCAGAGGCTATTGAATAATAATAATAATATACTCAGACATTTCACACAGTGCCATCTAGTCCCAAAGTAAGCTGCATAGCGCTTGTTATGGGTACTAGACAACTGATATACTACTTATATACTTTTTTTTTATAAATAAATACATATTATATATAAAGACCCAGACTCGGGACGGGAATCGAACCCGCAACCTCCGTTTACTTTTCGACGCGCTAAGCCGTTGCGCCACGGAGGTCGTCAATGTAAATCATTTGAAATTTTGGAATGTAATAATGGTCCAAAATGTCATGTTGACTTGAACATCAAAACTTTAATTAGAAAAAGCCAATTTTTTTTGGTTTATAGTGTGGGGTAACAAACGAAAGCTCTTTATACCATGTAAAGATCTTTCGTTAGAGTTAGACTAGCAAATGGCAAGTCTTGTATTTTGCTTTCTCTACCATAGTATGAGTATCAAACGAATACTATGAATTCAAAAATGTATATATAACACATTATGAAAATTGACATTAAGGTATACAGTAAAATGAAGAAAAATTATATTATGCTTGTAAGATACATTTTTTACATGAAGGAATGCTCCACGTCAAGCTTTCTTTTGCGATTGGCAGTATTTTCATTATTATTTTGTGAATAATAATAATAAATGAATGCGCCAGACAATATTGACCATCTAGTTTTAAATTAAGGCGTTTCCTGTACTATAAAAACCAGAAGACAACTACTAGGGGTGTTTTTCACTGCACCCAGAAACGAGACAATCCAGTAAGTTTATTTCCCGAATTGATACGACCGGTTGACGGTTAAATTACTAAGCTGTTGTCGTCAATTTAAACAAAATTTGAACTTAAATATAAAACAATGCGTGGTGAATCCTCAGGATGTGTATCTCAGGATAACCTTAAACATAACCAAATTAAATGTGATCTTTTAGTGAAACACACTCACCGACGTGGCTCCCCACCCAGCGTGGACTACTGGATAATTATCGGGAATCTGGAAGCCGTAGCTGACAATGGAAACTTGTTGCACCACAGGTGTGTATATCAGCGGTTCGGAGAGCTGAACTACCGAGATATCGGCATCATATCCTACACTACCGTAGCTTGGGTGGTTGAATTCCTGACGAACTCCGACGATTTGGCCTCCAGTGTTTCGTATACTGGTACCAGCTCTAATACGGCGGGATTCTGGTGTATAAAAACTGAAAATAAAATACAGAAATGTAACGCAAATGTGAAATCACAAGCCCAATAGAACCAGGAAGTTCTTTTTATTTTATACAAGATTTTATTTTTCGGGGATCTTATAAATTTATTATTTCTGTACTTATCGGTGAACACAATCATCATTCGAAAGAATTCAACTGGTCAATACTAAAGATGCGTCGTTAATGTTTTTAGCGTCAACGAAAATCAACATAAAAAATTAGTCGATATTTTTCATTATTTTGTCAACCTCAACGTTGCAGCTCGTTGAGAAATCAACTATTAACGAAGTCTTCGTTTCGTTTAATTAACGCTTCGATGACCTTTCGTTTCGTAAAATAGAATCAATAAACCATCGCCTGTTTTTTTAAAGGAATAGTTGATACACTGATCAAGGATTACCCACTGAACTAGTTTGCCCTAGTTAACGTTACACTTCTAGTCAGTACTGAGCCTGCTTTCTCAACCAAGGGAAGTGATCTCATTTCCCAGTTAAACCGATTTCAAAGAGTTGGTCGTTTGAGTTCAACAAACGCACAGTTCCGTGCGATTTTTATGAAACGATAAATTTCTAACCTTAATTTCGGGAGATGCGTTATAACTAGAGATGAAATAGTCATTTGGTCGGATACTAGATACCGGATATTGGGCGAGCTGACAATGGCCGGATTCCAGCGACCGGATGTCCGGCTCATTGTCTCGTTGCATATTGTGACAATTTAAAAAGGATCAGACCCAAATAATAAAGTTTTTGAGAAACAATAAGGTTTTTGCAAGTTTTTAGTTTAAATATTTAGCATTAAAATGAAAATCTATTTTTTTAAAGGTAGTTTATGAATTTTTGTAACTTTATCATATTTAATAAAACCGCCACAATAATAAGCCATTTTGTTCCTCATTTATCATGCATTTACCTCTCGAATATTCATTTATAAAAGGTAATTTAGGAAATTGGCATATTTCGAATATCCGGTATTCGGCCGGGTATTGAGTTACTATATCGGTATCTGGCCGGGTAGAAAATTTAGGTCCATTTCATCTCTAATTATATCTTCGTATTCGTACCGATTGTTAAAATTTTTCCCGTAAACTTTAGGTAAAGTATTAAATACCTCGAAATTCTCTGAATACTAGATCCAATATTTGGCAATAAAATAAAGAGGGGTGTTAAGTGGAGCTAGAATGCCAAATTAACCCCTTTATTAATTCTCTAAGGATGTGATGAATGTTTATAATTTTTATCTATTCTCTTCCTAAGACTCCAAACCCACTAATCGGTACGCGTTTCGCCTCTTAACGAAGCATTGCCAAGATATTCCAGAGACCAGACTCGATCGAGTAACTAGCACAGAATCAAAGCCAGTCGGGAGATTAGCTAAAAATTCATCACATGATTTCATTTCATCCAAATGGAAATCCATTTGGATTTCCGCAAATTAACACCCAAGTCTATTACAATCTCACAAAAAAATTTGAGAATTGAGAATAAAAATTAACTAATACAAAGTGATTCCATTTTTTTTTGTTAGTACGGACAAGAGCGCGATTAGGTTATTTATTTGCATTTCATTGACACTTTATATTTATTGATGATGTTATACAGGTGTTGTATAGACTTGATGTTAGACAGGTTGTTATATAGACTTGATGTTTTACAGGATGTTATATAGACTTGATGTTATATAGGGGTAATCTCTAGAACCACTGAACCTATTCTAGAAATTCATTTAATACTGGAAAGTTACACTACCCTTGAATAATATTCAAATTAACTATAGATAAAATTTCTGATATTTAATTTATGTTGAACGAATTTCTTCAACTTACATGCCCTCGAAACAGTGAGCAGCAGAAACAACGAATGTGGATGTTAGGATGTTGGCAGCACAGCTCTGTCCCCAAACGCCGGTGAAAATACCCAAAGCATCAACTTGTACTATGGATGGATATCTATCAATGGAAGTAGGCGATCCTCCAACAATGCGGTTTGATTGTATATTGGCTGCGGAGGCGATTGCGCCTGTAAACGAGAACATAAAAATGAGCCAGACCAAATTGGATCGACAGTTTCAATTACATATATAATAAGATAATATCTAAAATTATGTTACTTTTCCGTCTTTCCATGTCAACGTTACTATAAACGTGCGTAAATTAAGTTAACATATCAGTTATTAGGCCAAAATTAAGCCACAACAAATACTTTTGATAAGGTTATAAATATCGATTGCTTTTATATGATTTTTCATAAACGTTTTTTTTTAATAAGTATACATTTTTAGACGTATGTTATAAGTTTAAGACGTAAGTTTGTCTGTGTTTGTTCGTGGCAACGTTACGCCTGGATATGTCGATCTGCATGCGGTTTCCTTTGTTAAAAATCTGTTTTCGAGAACGTAGCTATTTTTCGTGGAAGTCGTTCCAGATTAATCGTTTCGTGTTAGAAGATATTAACAATAGAAATTATTTTAAACAAGTGAATAATACAGTATTAAATGGAATAATTTATTCTAGGAAAAAATAAATTATGTTATAATACCTGTTAGCAGTAGGAGAGCCCACACCTTAGATACCATTTTGTTTATTTCACACCACAAGTAGAGAACTATGAGAAAAATTATATTTATACATTTTCGATATCTGATAACGACAATTATAAAATATAATCCTACCTATTTTATTGGTCGTAGTGCGTAATATTTATGGCTTATATTTAGGGTTCTAAAGAAATTATTGGAAACCAAAACTTTAATTATTAAAGGCTCACCCGGTGAATTACCACCCTCTATATCGGCGTGAAATAATAGTATTGATGTTGTGTTTCGTTTGGTGAGTGAGAGTGCCGGTGGCCTATTACCCCTCCCCCTCCTTTCCCTTTTTTCCCTATTTCTCTACAGGTCGGCAACGCACCGGTGCTTCCCCGGACGTTGCGGGTGTCCATGGGCGGTGGTTGGTTACTCTCCATCAGGTGACTCGCTTGCTCGTTTGCCCCCTATATCTATAAAAAAAAAAATATTCGAAAATGATATTTTAGTTCAGTATGACAGGGTTGCACAACAGTGTTATTGTAAAAATGAAGAAAGGAATGCTTAGATGGTTCGGGCACTTGGAAAGAATGAGTGATAAAAGACTGACGAAGAAAATATACAGAGCGAAAGTGAGTGGTAAAAGAAACCAAGGAAGACCAAGGCTGACTTATGAAGATCAAATAGCCAGAGTGTTAGCAGACGGAAATGTCAAAAGCACTCGCATACCTAGGCGAAAATGTGTGAGGAGAATGATGAGATTTGAGGAAGCGAAAGAGGTGTGTAAGGACCGCGACTCCTGGCGCTCCGTCCTCTCTGACTACCCCGTTGGGGATACAGCGTGAAGATATGTTATGTTATGTTATTTTAGTTAAAATTTTCAATATTCTGCTTTGCTGCAGTTTGTTTAAAAACGTTGGTTTAAAATCGGTGGTGATTTTGACGTGGCTAACGGTTTCTTCTTGATTTAGGTTTTTCGGAATCGGTGGTTGATTTGGCGAGCAAAGAATACTTTTTAATAGAGGATATTTCAATGTGCAACAGGGTTATACGACAGTGTTATTGTAAAAATGAAGAAAAGAATGCTTAGATGTTTAAGGCACGTGGAAAGTATGAGTGATGAAAGACTGACGAAGAAAATCTACAGAGCGAAAGCGAGTAGTAAAAAAAGCCAAGGAAGACCAAGGCTGACTTACGAAGATCAAATAACCAGAGTATTAGTTGACGGAAATGGTCAAAAGCACTCGCATACCTAGGTGAAAATGTGTGAGGAGAATGACGAGATTTGAGGTAGCGAAAGAAGTATGTAAGAACCGCGACGCTTGGCGCTTCATCCTCTCTGACTACCATGTTAGGGATACAGCATGAGATATGTATATATGTGTTTCAATGAAAACATTTCGTGTTCAAAAGCAGAGGTCTCGAAAAGACTTATCTAAACTAGTTAGCTTAAAAAATAGGTAATACCTACAAATTTAATAATCGACTGGTTTATGATATTTGTAAGAGACTGGTTGAGGTTTCGGGAGACCGCCGTTCTGGCAGCTTCTTCCGCCAATGTATCAGTTTGGCTATTCAAAGAGGTAATGCTGCCAGTCTGCTGGGAACCCTAAGCAAGGACAGCTTTCTAAGCGGCAACTTTGAGGAAGTCTATTATTTAAGATAATGTGTAGTTTTAAGTTTGTAAACATTAACTTATGTATGTACTTTTTTGTTATTAATAAAGGTTGTATGAATTATAATAAAGGTATACGAACCTATTTATATAATATAAATAGCCACTCCGTGTGTTTACGCCCATTATCCATTCTATAGATTTTCCTTCTCTCAAAATATAATTTACACATGTACATATAATGTTATTTACCATTTAATTAACTAAGTATATTCCACCAAAAAAGCTTTTGCAGAAGATCCTTCGTTGGGAAGCGAAAGACGCGATGTAATAGAATTTACGAGTAATACAATTAAAGAATTAATATTTATGTATGTAAATTAATTATAAATACATCAATTAATATTTAGGTACATAAAATCGATTCACAAAAATAACACCTAAGTCAACTCAATATATAATGTATACTTTAAACTTGATTATTAAAAAAACTTTAAGAAAAATCAAACCAACTTCAAAAAAACACGCAAGAAACTATAATATAACTATCATTTACTAATCGAAACTACAGTGCAAGAACAACTTTTTACAAACGACTCAAATACCTACATAATTAAATTTGGCAGTTAGTGAAATAGGTGCCAAACGTAGAGGCGAATTTCCCTTAAGGCCGACTAGACCCGGGCTTAGGGCGGCCAAATATTAGGGGAAAATAATACACTGATGAGAACATGTCTGAGTAAATGATGAAGCTGAGAAAGGGGCTAGTCTGCCTCTGGCCAAACGTACCAAACTAGTAGACTTGTCGTTGCACATTGATTTGGCACCGACACCGACTTCATTAACTGCCAAATTAAATTTAATATAGGTATATTTGTATCTTATTTATAAAATTGTTTTTGTACTTGAGTTTAGATTAGTAAAGGAGGTTTTGTACTTATCAAGGTATTGTTTTGAACTCGGTTTAATTTTTTTAAAGTTTTTTATTTCTCCCTTTTGAGTGAATAAATATCTATGGTAGGTCTACAATTCATTTCTTTTCTAATTCTGAAGCAGAATATGCAAAAGAATCATCAACATACGTAAATCTTATAAGCAGTTAGCGTTATTTGGTGTATCTTCGAAGTCCAAGTTCCTATATCAGTGAATATGGGACCGCCATGTTGTTCACGCCATGGGAGTTGTCATACGAAACCCAACTGAAAAAGAATAATTGCAATCGATCCGCGACTGACGAAGTTGTCGGGAAACATACATAAAAAAATACATACAGAAGAACGTAGAATCTCTTTTTTTTTGAAGTCGGTTAATTAGTACTAATGAATTGATTTATCTAGTACTATTCAATTAGGGTGATAGGACCTAGTTCGAGGTCCGTTCGGTTCGCTGCCATCGTCTAACCTGCTTTCTACCGCCAAACAGAAGTGTACTATTGTTTTCCAGTGTGCATAACACAGCCGGTATTTCTGCCACAAGAGACAACATACTTCACAATGTTTATTACTATTGTGCCAGATATTACTCTGACATGGCAAATCGTGACCTCGTGCGCGATCTACAAATTCAATATTCGCATCGTTGCAAAGGAACTGGCCACGTATCTCTTCAATATAAACAGTTGTAAGAATTAGTATAAAACATGAGATGTAAATGACAGTTCTATGGCGTTATATCATCTACCACATATCCGCAGTATTATTTACCACCATGAAGCCCAAATAGAGGTATCGTAACAACTATTATTCTTCTTCTGAGACGATTCTGCTGTTTCTGCTAAGACACAGTAAAGGGTGAAAAATACATTTTAAAAGCTTAGGTGCTATTCCAGTACTTTCTTTCACAGTTCTCAATGTGGCCAATGCGTTTGCAATCCGAGGTGTCTATATAGATATAGGTTTGATATTGTAAATGGCACACTAATAGATGTCGCCTTTCAGAAGTCGCCTGTCGAAGTGTTAGACTGAAAGAAATAAACGGCGTAAGCCTGTAATAGAAAGTGATGGGACTAAACATTTCTCGTCTCTAACGTATGCTCAATGTTTTAAGACTGTTACTCGTATGCCGTTGTATTTGAAAGATCTATGACACAACATAAACATTTGTTCGTTAGTATATTTGTTTCTAATTATTTTTGGACTTTACAAGTGAAAAATTAATATAATAATTTTGTGAACATTTTTTTTTGTACAAGAGGGGCAAACGAACAAGCGGGTCACCTGATGGAGAGTGACTATCACCGCCCACGGACACTCCGGGGAGTCACGGGTGCGTTGCCGGCCTTTAGAGAAATAAGGAAAGGAGGGAAAGGAGGGAAAGGAGGGAAATGAAGGTTAATGGGCCACCGGCACTCTCACTCACCGAACGAAATACAACAGCAATAGATGCTGTTATTTCACGCCGATATTCTGTGAGAGGGCGGTATTTTACCGGGCGAGCCGGTCCTATACGTGCCGCAATGCAGCATGTCTCTACCACTTTGTAAAAGTTCTCTTTTTGTGATGGTAGAATGTAGTATTTTAGGTTACAGAGGCCGGTTTGATAAACATAGGTCGACAAAGCGAGAAAGACTGCAGTGGGCACATCAACGCAATATCCATTAGTAGTACCTGTGTACTGTTTATTTGTTTGTATTTTCTGTGGTAAAAAAAATATATATTAAAATTTCACGGAACCCCTTCAAAAATAATAATAATAGAAGTTAGCATCCTATCGCTGTGTGATCATCACGAAGTTACAGATAAGAGCATAAAAGTGAAGTTTGCATTTATGGAATCTAACTGAAGAAAACAACTTGTTTAAAAATTGAGAGTTTATCTCTGTATTTAATTCGAATTATTTATGGGCGTTATTGAGACCAAATTCCTTCCATACCTTCCCCCATTTAGTTATCAAAATGTACAATATATACAGTGATTAAAAGCTACTATTCAACGATTGCTTCAAATATGCGTGAAATACTTTGCTTCTTCATGACTTGAATGTCATCGTTGCGATTGCCAGAAATTAGATATAAACTGGCAATTGTCGCCTCCGGTTTTCTGTCTGTCGATATGTCGACTAATTATAAACTAGGTCAAGTCCAGACCAAATTAAAACTGAGAGTCTTAGCACAGAATAAACATAACAGTAGGATATCTTCATAGAAATCTAGCGTGCGCGGTTTACATGTGTGCGCGCTAATACGCATGCGCCGTGACACGCACACAACGGCAATATTTTGGGCGAATATGGACAATTATTGTAGCGCTAGTCGGGGTCGCACGCGACGCAAACATGCGACCGCTTCCGTTTGTCTTTAATTCGTTCTTCGCGTCGTCACAAATACAAAAAATGTCTAAATTGCTTAAACGAACGTATTGTCCTTAGATGCCTAAATAATTTTACTAATTCGAATCCAGAGTTATCATTCTTCAACATAATAAGAAAAAATTAAATTTAATAAATATGAAACACATCTCTATGCATTGTTTTTCATTATTATATTCTAAATGTATAACTAAAAGTGATGCTCTCCGCATCTCACCCAACCCTACGTAACAACCAACAACCCTACGTATCCGGCCGCGAGTAGCCAATTCCGTTACGCACGAGGCGAGACTCTTGCTTTTCCTACTTACCTATTATTCTCTGGTCTTTGGGTCAAATATTCTTTTTCAATATGATATTGGTAAGTTCTTTGAAAGAGATATTATAATGCCTATTTATTTTTTTGGAACATCAGGTTTATGGCCTATTTGGCTCAAAGCTCATACTATTAATGTTATACAATGAATTGAAGAAGTACATACATATATAGTAACACCCAGATCATGACCCCCTTTAGAAAAATTTGTTTTCAAAGGGTTCAATATTATCTTAACTGTACACACATGTTATATTGAATATTATAAGAAAATCGCTACAAAGGCGAGATTATCTCTGCAAGAGATATCTTATAGACAAGACATTCAAATATACGATCCTAGACGGTACAAAGCGAAGAAAATTTGTAATCTTATACTTGTTACCACTAGGTAATAAGTCACTCGGTCTAGTGTGCAATGTTCCCATGACAGATCGCATTCATGTCTTAAATCTTTGACTAAAAGGAACGTTTTTGCTTAGGAACTAAAGTAGATTTGACGTTCAAAAATACCTTGTAATTGGCTTTACTTGAATAAATTGATTTGACTTTAACTTTGACTTTGACCTAGTGGTAACAAGTAGAAGATTACGAATTTTGACCCGTTTAAGATCGTATATTTGAATGTCTTATAGCTTATCGCCAACCTCACAGAGCGTAAGATAGTATGTAATGAGGGTAGAAACGAGCAATAGAGGTATAAAGTCATAGTTGCACGTATTCATAAATATTCATATAAATAAAACCTAAATTGGCTCAAATAGCTAAATACCTAAATTGCACTCTATACTTTAGCGTCTGAGATTAACGATTTTGTGGCTGAATTAATTCTGCATGGATTCTGCTTTCATATTATCACAGTATAGGAATTTTACATTTTTATGACTGCGTTGATACTGCATCGCCTTTTCACGACATTCTGTTTTTACTTAGTTACTTTTTAAATGTTTGAGCGGTCATGTGATTGTGGACAGAGAAGCCAAGAACGCGATCTCGCTGAATCGTACTTCGAATGTATGAAACGTTAAATATTTAAACTTCTGAAGTTATATTATACTAAAAAGCAATGTCTTGAAAGTGTGGCTTAAAGTTCAATTACTGCAGCGAGCTGTCGAAAATCGATTAAATCATCGATATTACAAACTAGCGATGGGACTTAATCTCTAAATAGACTTGGCTAGGAATCGAACTTAGATTCTAAGAAGATGTACGAGCGCTCATATCAATTACCTGATCAGGTTTTGTAATAAAATATAAAAGATAAAGTATCCAACATCGATAAGCGAGCTTAAATTGATCGACAATATTCTGCACGCGTCAACTTAGATTAATTATATGGTTCTGACGAATGTAGGTAATAGTTACACGTATTTGTTGCAGGTATCACATTTTATCATAATATATTTATAGTGATTACTTTATTTATAGTGATTAAGCCAGAGCAGAATGAGCAGTATTTAAAAAATACGTGGGGTACACTGAAAGTGTTGCAACAGTTGGTAACATCCTACTAATATTATAAACGCGAAAGTTTGTGAGGATGGATGTATGGATGTTAGTTACTCTTTCACGCAAAAACTATTCAATGGATTTTAACGAAACTTTCAATTCTATTCAATTCAATTCAATTTTATTCACTAGAACATTTGGTTTACAGAGTATTTCCAAAGCACCATATGTCTTAATATAAATTAAACATTACCTTAATTAATCATTTACATTTTTAGGATACCAAAATGCCAAATACAATATGAATCGAAAAATGTCAAATTTAAATTGAAAATGTCAAATTATAAATAATATTAAAATGTCAAAATAATCATATTAAGTCATAACATAACATAACATAACTTCACGCTCTATCCCCAACGGGGTAGTCAGAGAGGACGGAGCGCCAGGAGTCGCGGTTCTTACACACCTCTTTCGCTTCCTCAAATCTCATCTTTCTCCTCACACATTTTGGCCTAGGTATGCGAGTGCTTTTGACATTTCCGTCTGCTAACACTCTGGCTATTTGATCTTCATAAGTCAGCCTTGGTCTTCCTTGGCTTCTTTTACCACTCACTTTCGCTCTGTATATTTTCTTCGTCAGTCTTTCATCACTCATTCTTTCCATGTGCCCGAACCATCTAAGCATTCTTTTCTTCATTTTTACAATAACACTGTTGTGCGACCCTGTCATACTGCGTATCTCATCATTGCTTTTCCTGTCAGCAAGCGTGACACCGCACATATTTCTGAGAGACCGCATCTCCACAGCATTTAACATACTTTCACTCGATTTTGGGCATATCCAGGCCTCACTACTGTACAACTAAGTTGGCACCAACACCTCATTGTGGATGGCCATTTTAGCAGTGTTAGATCACACTACCCACTAATGCGGACAGAGCACCGTTCACTTTATTGCCAGCTGCTACCCGTCTCTCCACATCCAACTCACATCTTCCATCCCTCGAAAACGCACTCCCCAGGTACACAATTTCATTCACCTGTTCTAGACATTTTCCATTTACACAAATCACACATTTCGTTTGTACCGCTTCTCTTTCAAACACCAGAACCTTAGTTTTGTTCACATTCATTTTCAATCCTTTTACTTTACAATCTTCTTTCATGCACGTGACTAGTGTCTGCAACTCTGCTTCTGATGGTGCTATTAGCACAGCATCGTCAGTGTACAATAGGCAGTTTACCACTGTGTCACCACATCCCATACCACTCATATTACCTTTCAATCTCTGGAGGCAACTGTCCAAATACAGCACGAATAGCCAGGCAGACATCACGCAGCCCTGTCTGACACCAGAACAGACTTCAAACCAGAGCGACATGTCCCCGTCTATCCTTACACAGGCTCTGTGGTCTCGATATAATGACCTCACAGCCTGCAGTAAGGAGCCCTCCACGCCATATTCAGGCAGAAGACTCCACAATTTCTTCCGCACTACTCTATCGAATGCTTTCTCTAGATCCACGAAAGTGCAGAAAACTTTCCGACCTAAAGGCAGAAACCTTCCCACGATAACGCGAAGCGAGAAAATCTGATCCATACAATCCCTACCGTTCCTGAATCCACCTTGCGCCTCCCACAAATATCTTTCTTAAACGCCTTTCATACGTTCAGTCAATACTTTAGTATAGACTTTACTCGCTAAGCTGACCAAGCTGATGGCCCTATAGCACGCACAGTCTAGGTAGGAACCTTTCCCTTTATATAGAGGTACTATGACTGCCGTGCGCCAGTCCTCTGGAACCTCCCCCTTCTGCCAACAAAGGTTGCAGAGTGCACAGAAGGCATCCCAGACCTCTCTCATACAGTTCTCCAAAGTATTCACTCCATCGCTGCAAAACATCCTTTTTATTTGTAAGCAGTTTGTTTTCTTTCGAACGCACTTTATTCATTCTGCAAGGTGCCAGACCACTTCGGTAGTTACGTACTTCTTTCCAAAATAATTTGGAATTTTCCTCGAAGTTGTCCGACATCTTGTTTTCATCTAACACCCTACACCTTTCACGCTTCTCTTTCACTAGTGCCTTCGTTTCTGCTTTCTGCAGCTTATACCTGTCTTTCATCAAATTTTTCATACCACAATCATTAGTAGCAAGGTAGTCTCGCCATGCTTTCTTTTTCTTATACACAGCCACTTTCACCTCATCATCCCACCACACATCACGCTTTTTGCTGTTCCCAATCTTATTCATTCCACACACTTCTTTCGCAGCCTCAATCATACTATGTCTAAGGTTCTGCCAACATTTTTCAACATCCTCGCTCATCACTTTCAATCTATCATCAAGCTTACTGGATAATACCCTTTCATTTTCATTCCTGGTGGCCGCATCCTGCAGTCTCCAGCTTTTAATCCGGCTAACCGCTGCAGGTTTGGACACTACGCGATGTCGCCATGCTGCGCATCCTGCAGTCTCCAGCTTTTAATCCGGATAATCGCTGCAGGTTTGGACACTACGCGATGTCGCCATGCTGCGAACAGACCCCTTATTCTGGTTATCACCAGAAAGTGGTCCGTCCCGAAATCGGCTCCTCTATACGCTCTTGTGTCCATTACCTGCTTCTTAAGTCTGCTATCCACCAGGAATAAATCAATCATGCTTCTCGCACCCTTTCTTTCCCACGTGTACTGATGGATCCTTTTGTGCCCAAACATGGTATTAGCCACAAAAATTAAGTCAATATATCGAAATTAAAATAAGCATAGGCATCCTAATAAATATAATAAAACTGTCAGCGAATATGTCAAAGTTTGGGTTCTGAACGAGCATATCATTAAGTATATTGCGTGCACGAGTGGTGGGTGCGTTACGTGCATGACGGGTACGCGTAGGTGGTTGTATGAATATCCGCAGTGTACGGCGCGGCGCCACTAAGCCATGTTCACTTCCAGCCACTCTGGGCACTCTTAAACCTATTCGTTCTAATACGGCCCTGTTTTCTATTTTGTTGAGCAGTATCAAGTGGTAGTGTACAACTAGATGAACTTTACGGCGTAGTGCCAAGGTGTTCAAGCCCACCATAACCGACACGAAGAGGGAGGGATATAGGTATGGGTAATATCCATAAAGCCTTTTGTATAACCACCTAGCGAATCTCCGCTGGACCCTCTCAATCATGGTAGCGTATTTTTTTTCGTAAGGATCCCATACTATAGCGGCAAATTCTTCGGCAAAAAAGTACTTATGTCGTTAAATTCTGAAGCGGTCCGTATTACGAAGCCGAGCGTTTTGTTACTTTTTTTACAGATGTTATTTATATGAGTCCTGAAGTCCAGCCTGGTGTCAAGTGTCAGTCCCAAGTCCCTAACCTCATTGACTCTTTCCAATGTGGTGCTTGCTAGGCGATATTGTACGTGTAAAGGAGAACGTGAACGTGAAAAAGTAATAACGTTACATTTAGAGACGTTAAAAGTTAAGTGATTCATAGTACTCCATATATACACGGAGTCTATGTCTCTCTGTAGGGCTACCGTATCAGTAATTTCTTTAACGTTTAGATAGAGTTTTAGGTCATCTGCAAACATAAGACACTTCGCAGTACGCACAACCCTCGGAAGATCATTAATCATGAGCAGAAAAAGTGTAGGTCCCAAGTTACTGCCCTGACTGACTCCCGAGCGGGTGTAGAAGTCACCAGACTCGTGTTACCTGACTACGGCCACTCAGGTAGCTAGAGAAGAACTGCAGGAGTTTGGGTGTAAATCCAAACTGTGCTAGTTTACGGAGGAGTATGTCATTATCTACCAAATCGAATGCTTTCTTAAAGTCAAAATAAGTCGCGTCGACTTGCCGACCTGCATCCAATTCGGTAGAAATGTAATCGACTAGGTTGATGTGGTTGGTTATGGTCGACCGCGCCCTACGGAAAACATGCTGGCTGTCATTCAAACTGGACTCTACTTGACGCCTAATATAATGGTCTATAATAGACTCAAAGACCTTTCCGAACACAGAAAGCACGGCGATAGGCCTATATTCAGAGACGTCTTTGCCATTTCCTGTCTTAGGAACAGGTGTTACCCTGGATGTTTTCCATTTCTGTGGGTATGTGCATTACTTGAGAGACAGGTTGTATATATAAAGGAGAGGTTTTTCTAGTGTAGCTAAACAATCTTTTATCAGAAAAATTGGTATGCCATCAGGACCCGAGGAAGAACGTGGTTTTAATCGCTTGATAGCCTTGCGTAAATCTGCGCTGTCCACAACGTCGATAGCCACCCGGGCAGAGTCTCCCAGGGCTCCATCTTAAGCTGCCGCTACCGCGTCCAACTTAGGCGTGTCACTATGAAATACCGAGCCGAAGTAGCGAGCGAACGCGGCAGCGGCCGCTTCGCCCTCTACCCTTTATCATCCTTTCACTCGATTTCGGGCATATCCAGGCCTCACTACGGTACGGCAACATGATAATAATAATAATAATAATAATGCGCCAGACGATACACACCAATCACCTGATCTCAAACTATGGTTTTCCCTGTGCTATGAGAACCAGACGACGATTACTGGGGGCGTCTCCCAGTACACCCAGACCCGAGACAATCTAGAAAAGTTCATTTTCTAATTTGACCCGACCGGGAATCAAACCCGGAACCTTCCGCGCTTGGGTTAACGTCTAAACCACTGCGCCATCTAGGTCGTCAGTGATGAAACTAATACATTTGTACCGAATAAAATAAAACATTTGCGCACTAGTTAAATTGGTATACGCAAATGTCACCACAACCGATAAATTATCCATATTTCATCAGTTATTTCATTGATTACTCCATAGCTTGTTTCATTTAATGTTTCAATAGTTGTGATTTCTTTGAACGGATCTTTAATTTAAAAAAAAATGCTCCAAAAATAAAGAAATAAACTTTAAATTAATTCAAACCTTTATCACATTATACAATTTATATGCAACAAAAGCTTGTTTTTTTATTTACACGAAAATTTACATGACAAAAAAGTGAACGGTGCTCTGTCCGCATTAGTAGGCAGTGTGAATATATCTAACTCAGCCAAAACGGCCAGACACAATGCGGTGTTGGTTCCAACTTTATTGTACGGTAGTGAAGCCTAGATATGCCCGAAATAGAGTCAAAGGAAAATAAATCCAGTAGAAATACGATCTCTTAGAAATATATGCAATGTCACCCTTGCGGACAAAATAAGCAATGAAGAGACGCAGTATGACAGGGTTACACGACAGTGTTATTGTAAACGGAACGGAATGCTTATATGGTTCAGGTGCGTAGAAATAATGAGTGATGAAGGACTGTCGAAGAAAATCTGCAGAGCGAAAGTGAATGGTAAAAGAAGCCAAGGAAGACCAAGGCTGACTTATGAAGATCAAATAGCCAGAATGTTAGCAGATGGAAATGTCAAAAGACTCTCATACCTAGGCGAAAATGTGTGAGGAGAATGTTGAGATTTGAGGAAGCGAAAAATGTGTAAGGACTGTGTGCTTAGGGATACAGCGTGAAGATATTTATATGTGCTTATACGTCAGAATAACACAGGCTATAATTTATACGCGAAAGAAGACGCGGACAAAAGTTAGTACAAGTTATACCTAGGATCTATTACCTTATCAATTATCTAACTTCTACATCGTATGGCTTAAGTGAAAGTCGATTACGTGATTTTTGGATGGACGGATAACAGTTCCGTTTTGGGATGCATTTAATGGTACTTCAAAATTGGTAAAAATATACCTATATAGCTATTATAGAATAGATTTAATATTATATTTTAATTTTTACTATAAATAATCAATCAAATAACCGAATTAATCACGAACGACACAGGTCGAAAATCGACAGTATCATATGGAGCGACAGAATAGAAATGGTTGGTTTGGCAGAATTAGCCATTCTAGCGACGTAGTTATTAAAAAAATGTTCCGTTTTGCCATTTCATTATAGAACACTAAAAAGTTTTGTAATCATGAACACACAACAGCAAATTGAAATTACCATGGCCTTCGTTGTGCCGGCTGACGGCAATAATTTTGCATTGAATTTTATTTAAATTATATTATTTTAACGTATGTTCGCGCTATATCGATAATAATAAATTTTTATACTATAGTGAAGACGAATGGGCAAACATTAAAGCGAAGAATACATTTCAGATTGCAAATGCATTGGCAACCCTGGGAATTAAGATGTTGTGCCTCTTAAGGCAGAAATTATATTTAATGGTGGCAGCGATCCGGACGGACCCTGCGTCGCCCGCAAGACATAATTGCTATAAATTGCTATTAAAAAATATAAGGTTATACAATAAAATGTCACTCCTTCATTAAAAAGGTATCAGCTTTAAAAAAAATTATGACGCTATAAAATAATTATTGCCAATAAAAAAAATAAGCAATCATTAAAAACAATACATTGTGCTATGCAAAATAACATTTTCTATAAACTAAATAAATAAACTTGACAAGCTGTCATTCTGACAATGCCGTGTCGGCATTGTACGCGCAGTGAATGGAGTTGGTGCAATTGCGCGACATCTCTTCCTAACTCCTGGAAATATCGGAAATACACCTACTTAATATATAACATTGCTATATTATATAGATATACCAACAGCAGGGAATGAAAAGAGATGGAGGATTATAGGGATGTTTCAAAATTAAATTTCTCGACTTCAACTATCTCTTTAGACTGCGGACTCCTGTATCAATACTCTTCCATATACCTATAAAGCGGATTCCGATCTGGCGCTTAGCCGGACGCAGGCGCGGCATGCTCGCTTCGCTCGCTTGGCTCGCGCGTTGTGGTAATTAGACCTAGCCTAACCAAATAAAATTTTATAAACATATCGTCGTGTTTGTACAAAGTCACAAAAAAATTTGCAAAATTTTATCCAATGCGAAACAATCTAGCCAGCATGTGTCCTCACGATTTCCTCTCAAGCATTTATTACACCACATTAAAGTTTCAGTAGTGATTAAAGCTGTAACTAAAATTTTATTGTGAAAACTGTTAATTTTGAAGTATACCATTTTTTTACATAAAAAACCATTAATTTTAAAGAAGATATCAAAAGTAGCAAATTTATAGAGAAAACCGTCAGAGATTTGTAGGTAAATGTACTAATTCTATAACTCTATTATATAGGTACTCCTTCCGTTTTCTAGCCTTTTGCCATACAGAATCCTAAATTCTTAAATTTTAAATCATACTGCAGTTATTTTCAGTTGCACGATATTTATAGTTTACCCCACACGCGTATTTGCTATCTATTTTAAGGAAATACGCCTAAATCCACATGATAAGCTTTAAGTATCAGAAGAACAATAAGATTAGGCAAATAAATGTCCTGTGGATGCATTTTATCAGTTTTATTACCCGACTGCTCGAGAAAGAGGGTAATGTTTTGACGTGTTTTTAAACCCCCTAAAAGCAGGCTAAAGGGTTTAATGGATTTTGAAGTGCAAGATATCGTTAAATTGGTCTTAATTCAAAGATTCTCATAGGTTATGTTTAAACTTCTTATCTTCAAATTTTGGAAGTTAAAAGATTGAAAATATTATAAAAAATTTAATTAAAAAAATCAAAAAGACCGACTGTAAAAACTGTAAAAGATAGTATAAAAAGATGTTAAAAATTATGTTAACAAGACAGGTTTACGATACGTTTTTTTTCTATATATCAGATAGGGCAAACGAGCAAGCATATCACCTGATGGAAAGTGATCACCGTCGCCCATGGACAGCCCCAACGTCCAGGGAATCATGGGTGCGTTGCCGGCCTTTTTAAACAATTCTTCAAGGAGTACCTAGTAGAAAAATCTAGGTAGGCTTTCAAAAATTCATGCTATTAAATCTTAACATGCAGTCGGAGGCTACAAATATTTTTAGTCACTTTATAAATTAGGTAGCCACATACTGTAACATTTTTTCGCTATTGTACCTTCTTTTTAAGAGCTTAGAGGTTGTCAGAGAAAATAATTGTAGAACTGGCAAGTTAAAAATTTAAATATGTTTTTTTTTGGAAGAATAGAACAGGATTTGAAAAATGAGAAAAAAAGAGAGCGAGGGGGTTTTTTGGAGAGAACAAGAAAGGTTGTGATGGAGTGAAGAGATTATTTTTCTCCTCAAAAAGATATTTGATTTCTTTGTAAAATTAAAGTCTGTTAAGAATATTAAAGAAGATGTTGGCATAGTGAAAAAAGAGGCTCGAACCAGAAGACTGATGTCGCCCAAACTTTCAAGGCAAATGGACCCCTCGACAAGAATAAGGGGGAGCAATGGCTTCAATCGGATAAAGAGCACATTAATCAAGGTGATGCACCAGTTTCATACCAGTTTATAGAACTTATATTTACAATGACGATGCTGATTGCAGAATTATATAAAGTCGACTTATAATTTTGGAGATAACATTCGAGAGTGGAGTATGGGACAATACAATCTAATTTAAGCCAGTGGTTTGTGTTTTTTTATCATAATGTGTAAATTATAAGGTGAAAGGTATTTATATCTGATTTTTGTAAACTACACCACACCATCACAACCACTTTGATATCTTTCTGTTTCTATTTTATTTACAAAATTAATATTGGTTTATTTGTTTCAAATTATATTACAATTTTCTTTTTAAAATAGAATTTTATTTAAAAAGATTTCCAATAAGTTTCAAAATTTACTTTATCCATTCCCTTTTTGTGGCATCCGGGTGGGAATGGTATAATACCCAGATAGCTGGTGTAGACTTTGACTGCATGTTAAAATATTTTAAGATTTTGCTCGATAAACATATTATAATCCTATGTACCTACAGTTAACGGACGAGGGTGCACCAAAACGGTAATAAATCATATTAAAGTACATATTTTCTTTTACATAGAAAAATTTAATTTTACTTTATTTGAATGTTTTTTTAAGAAGGGTTCAAATTATTAATCCAAAATCTATAGAGTAGGTATATATCTTTCCGATATATACCTACCTACCCTGTGTCTTCAGTGACCGCTGAAACGACCAGCTCGAACCTTGACACTTTTACATATTAGTTTTATGCCTGGTACAATAATATGTGGGCGTCCAAGCAAAAAGAGTACAGTGGTCAGCATTTAGTTTCAAAGATATACGCAGTTTTAAAAAGTTGGTTGAAAAAATGGCAATTCGCGATTTTAATTGATTATGAATTAATGCTCAATTATCTATGAGTTCATATAGTAAATGACTATATGATGTTTCTAAGTAGAAACAAACGAGTAGAAGTATGTTCTTTTTTTAGTCAAACTTTAAAAGTGCTCTTTCTCATAACAAGCTTTTTCAATGTTTCAACTTTAAATGCCTGATAAAAAAAATAAATGCAGATTTTGAATATATTTTTAATCCTTATTATCAATTGACTATTCTAAATTCCGAATCTAGTCTTAAGTCAATACCCCTACTGGAGTCCTTTTGCTTGGACGCCCACATATGCTGTGCCTGGTACACTCTTCCTGTGACAGCTAGGTCACGTGATTATACCAAGACTACGACACTCGGACCGAGAAAGATGATGGACGGAGCTGTACTAATTTGCCGCTCTTACCATCATGTGTCAAACGAGTTTTCCTGTCTTTTCTGTCTCATTGAGCGTAATCATTGATTCGTGTCAACTCATGAGTTGGTCATGAAATAATTATTTTGAAAATAGTCGTAAATCTAAGTGTTTTGGATATTAGTATTCATAAAAAATATGTCATGGTCAGCTATGTATTGTTGAATTGCGACCTTCCCTAGTCATGCACATTAGTAAAAGTCTAGAAACTCAGTCAATAAGAAAAGGATATCGTAAGGAATCGCTCTTAGAGCAAATGCATCGTCCATTAATATGACTGGCCCGTTGGCGCAGTGGGATATGTATCTACTTTCCAAGCTAGGGTCCAGGGTTCGATCCCGGTCAGGTCAATTTAGGAAATGAACTTTTCTAAATTGGCTTGGAGTCTGGGTGTTACTGGGAACTCCCCCAGATTTCGTTGTGTGGTACCCATAGTACAAGCTTACTGCTTAGTTTGGGGTCACGCAATCTGTGTAACTGTCTGGAGTATTATTATTATTACTTGGTCCGAGCTACGATATTAGAAGTGGTGCGGTTGTCAAACTTCAAATAACAATATCCCATAATAATAAAGGGTTTTAATTCAACATCTTCAATATTCTATTGTATTTTTATTTAGGTTTTTTTATTTCATTGCTTACAATTGTTTTATTTAATTCTCGAAGTAGTCAATATAGAGTACCTGCGACCTTGTCCGGACCCAATACAGTATAACTTCGTGATGAATTTCAGGATCTAAAACCCTTGTAGCATCTTCCATCTATCAAATTTTTTTAAATGGATTTCTCTTTATTAAAGGATCGCCCGCGATATTCAACAATAGTACACTTCGATACAAGTGTGGAAAGTATGTCATTTTTACACGAGTCCCGGTTCGTTGACCCAAGCCGAAGGCGCGGGTCCACAATAGGGACGAGTGGAAATGACAATTCCGCACGTGCATCGAACGACGTTTTTAAATACATTTGCGAAAACAATATAAATAAAAAATACAATTTTTTTTTAGAGGACATGGCAGGGCAACGGTTTCTATGTATTCAGCCAATTGAATGACAATCATTTATCTAAATTCAAAATAATTTTAATTGCGTTATTTATTTACATTATACGTATATATTAAAAATATAAATTTGTTTTAAATTTAATTCATGTATTAATAGTATTTACGGTGTAAAATAGTTATTTCATACAAAAATTTTGTACAGAAAACTTTTTGAATAAAAACCTCCTTGCATTTGATGTTATATGCAGGAGGAAAACAAAAAGCACTAGTGTGGAAAAGAATAACTTTCCGCACGCTAAACACCCATGGAAAAGTCAAGCAAACAACAAAGCAAATGTATTAAAAAATCATTTTCAATTATGTCAGGCGTCACGTATTTGTTACTGCCTTCTTTTAGAAAAGAAAAAATAAGAAACAAGCGTTGTTCAACATACAAATTAGAAATATATTAGTCCGTGCAATGAAATAACTTCATAATACATTTGAAAAATATAAAAAAAAGGCTAATATTAGATATACTTCGCAGGTAAGTATCATTCAAAACTAAAAAAAGATTATACGCGTAGACTGCTATACGCCTATGTGTAAGCAGTGTTATGATAAAAATATAAAGTTTTTTGGTTCATTCATGCGATGTCGCTTGTTAGTAAATACTCTAGTAAGTGCCAATCGTGTCTTCAGTAGTCACAAACCGATGCCATAAGGTATCGATAAAAAAATGTCGACACTCGTATCAAATGAGTCGCCACTAGTGATTCCGAAGTACTTCAGCAATCGAAATTCAGTTTCATTGCAAAATTGGATAAAGGAACACTAATGAAATCATCTCGATGTTGATCTGTCTGTCACAACCGTTAAATCTTGAAATTAAATTTAAAATTCCAACTTTTCAGTCCCAAAGCTGTAGGGATACCCACTGCCTTTACACAAGGCGCGTGATTGAACGTTTGTTGATTTTTATATACATAGTATTGAAGATATTAAGCAGACTGTTCCACTGAGCTCCAATTCCAACTCCTTAGTCTTGGAGTCAAGGAACTTCTTAAATCAACGGCGGGATTTGAGTGTCTATTGATTTTAAATAGGCTGTGTCCAACGTGTTAGGTAGACTTCTTTACAGAATTCTGGTTAGGTTATTATGATAATATTGTAGGTTAATATGAAATTAAGTATGAGACAGTTTTTGATTTATATGTATTCTTTATTGCACAAGAATTATACAAATTAAAATTTATGAAAGAAAAGACGTTTACAACGGTGAAATTATCCCCAGAAGAGATCTCTTCCAGTCCACCCATGGTATTGGGATAGTGGCATATGAACGGCCTGTAATAGCACGATAAGTACAACAAAGAAAATCAGAACAGAAAATAATATAACAGTATAAAAATATGATGCACATAAAATAATATAAAAATATAATACCTAAGGAAATACTGTCAAAATAATATAAATTAAAACATGGGTAATGCATGTATAAATATATACGCACATATACAAATCTTCACGCTGTATCCCTCCGGGGTAGTCAGACAGGACGGAGCGCCAATCGTGATAAGGTTACTTCTGATTTGTGGGAAATGGAAAGCAATTAAAAATACAAAAACAACAAACTGAATAGATCTAAACACGACGTTGTTATTATTCGCTATGTGCGAAGTGCAAGGTGGGGGTGTAGTACAGCGATCGCAGCGCATACCGTGGCAGAAATCTGTAACTATTCGGGATAGTCAATTTGTTTAAAGGTCTTACACACGGTGCAATCTGACTAGCAATTTGTTGCTGCAATCTGTTGCAAGACAACTAATTTCATCGTAAATAGGCAGGTTGCAGGTCGCATGCAACTTATCTTACAATGCAATTAGTTGCCTTGCAACAGATTGCAGCAACAAATTGCTAGTCAGATTGCACCTTGCGCTTCGCACATAGGGAATAATAAACACGTCGTGTTTAGATCTATTCAGTATGTTGGTTTTGTATTTTTATTTGCTTTGCATTTTCTACAAATCAGAAGTAACCTTATCACCAAAATAGATGGCGTTAGTTTGTATATCTACTGTATAAACTCTACTCTATTGGTGTTGAAAACAGCGGGATTTTATTAATCATATACAAGACAGTATCAGTACATGAAGTTACATGAAAATTGTTTTAAAAGTATAATGTAGTCGCAAATATATAAAATTGAATGTTTTGTAGCTAGGTGTCACCGTGCGTGTACTTGTGTAGCTTTGGTATGTGACTGCCACATTGTTAATTTTTGTTTAGTGTTATACTCTTCTCAGTTAATTGATATGTGACCGCCATAATGTTAATCTCTGTTTTTGGTGTATACTCTTCTCAGCTAAACTGACTACACTGATTTTAATGGTACTATTAGACTGTCGAAAAAAAGACAAAAACAGATGAAACTTCTATTGTATAGCTACTCATGTCTAAGGATCTTGTCTACCATTAATGACCTATAGAGTCTGTGTCTTATGATGTAATTTGTAAAATAACAATGTTACAATTTCATCAAAATGGGATAATAAATTAAAGAAAACTTGTAATAATTTATTTATTCTGCAAAAACAGCCTTCGAGTTACATTTTTCTGTAGATATCATACAGCGGTTTGTACGATCCAGTCGGTATAGGAGGAGACTTTAGTGCTCACGCCGGGATAAGTCGCGTGAGCGCATCCATAGCCCCAGGATACTATGCCGACGAGTGCTTCTCCGTAGTACAGCGGACCACCAGAGTCGCCCTGGCATGCATCCTTACCACCGACATCCAAAATGCCGGCGCATATCATGTTTGTAGTGACAGTTTGAGGTGTAGGCCACAGGCTAGCGTAACGACTAGCACAGAGTGCGTGATTGATTGTGTAGATAGTGACATCGAGGAGCTGAGAGGATGCAGAACCGCCTTGCTGAAGAGAATAATAAAAATACATTCATTCTAAACTACACACTTCCAATCATTTATTCATTTAATCAGCAGCAAAAATAAATTTTTATTTCATTGCATTTCTTAATACCGTGAAAAGCAAAGTTATTTCTGCGGCCGCTGAGAGTGTAATTGAAATACCCCATATCTCAAAAACTACAAGTCTCTTATTCAAACCAATTTTCGTTTGAAAGATTTTTTTATAAAAGAGGGGGCAAACAAGCAAGCGAGTCACCTGATGGAAAGTGTCACCCATGGACGGCGTTCACTTTCATGTCATTTTATAAACAAAATGAAACTGCTGTTCATAGAATTCGTCATCCATTTATAAGAAAAAATCGTACTATTTTCGTAACTCATGCTTAACTAAGACCAAGAAATCTTGGAGGTATTGAAGTTTCATTGTTTATTTAAAGACACTCACCGATGTGGCTCCCCATCCAGCGTGTACAACAGGGAAATTGTCGGGAATCTCGAAACCTTGAGCAACGATAGAAGCTTGCTGCACCACCGGCGAGTATGTTAGTGCACTAGAGAGCTGCACCACCGTGATATCAGCGTCATATCCGAGACTACCATAGCCTGGGTGGTTGAACTCGCGCTGCACATACACGATCTGGCCTCCAGTGTTACGTGAAGTGGCACCGGCTCTGATACGGCGGTAGCTTGGGTCATATGGATTCAAAAAACTGGAAAGCAATAATTTAATCTTAGTTTCACATATGTATAAAAAACGTGCTTACGTCTAACACGACTCTGTATTAGACCATTTAAAAGCCTATTGTCGAAAAACCAAGCCTATTTTTTCTCGACTAGCCTGTTTTTGAAAACTAATGTAACGGAGCCAGACGGTGTGGTGCCACTGTTGCCAAGTCGGCCTAGCCGATGTGACATCCTGCCTGCCGCACCTACTGTTTCCGGGACGTGACGTCAAGCAGGGTGATATAAACCAACGTGCTCCTAGATTTGGATTTTTTATTTATTCGTTGTTCGTCATTCGTTACAAGGGGCCATCCATAAATTACGTCACACGTTAAGGGGTGGGAGGGAGTCGACGAAATGTGACATTGTGTGACAAGGGGCGGGCGGGGTAAAAGCTTTGTGATGTCACATGTCAAAATCTAAAATATTAAAACGCGAAAGGAGACGTTTCACGATTGTATGGAGCTCCGGCCTGCACTTTGTACACTTATATTTAGAAACTTTAATATTAAATAAAAGTGTTTTAATTATGGTTTCGGTATATATTAGCCTAGTTATTTCATACAAAAGTATTATATGCACATGTCATAGGCAATACCTTACCTAAAGAAGATGGCGTCCATGACATATTTGACGTATTCTACTTTTAATAGTTAATTAATAGTACTCTTTGTAATAAATTATATTGCAGGTCTTAACTGTTGAAACCTATTTAAATTTCTCAAACAGTGGCCTGTTCACAGTTTGAACATATCCACACTGCAGTTTAAGGTTTAAAAAAATTAACAGGAAATGAAATCTTTGACGCCTCAGGAAACTGCTCAACCAAATCAACTTTTCTTTTGAGAAATGCAATATAGCGACAACAAATATTAAGTCAACAGATTAAATAAGTTCTATTTTATTAATCTTGCTAAATAATATGGGTAAAATATAAATACTTAATAAATTTTTTTATTAAGTTAGGTAATTTTTTAACCCCGTTTGAGGAACAGGTCAAAGTTAAGCGAAATTAGAAATAAACACGCCTTTTTTGATATATGCAGTTCTAGTGTGAATGGTAGAGATTTTTAGTCAGCACATCAAAGATGGTGTTGTATTTTATCAAGCTTGGTTAATATGAATAGTGATAAAAAAAATAACTTGAACATTAAATAGGCGATAGTAGCGCCAAAACGAAATACATAACAATTACGGTAAAGTGACTGACGCATCTGTAGCTTGCTACAAATATTAATCTGTGCTCCATAGTTTTTGACAGCGTTTTGACCTATTTGACCCGTGACGTGCGCGACGTTCAAAATATATTCATACATCACAACTCTAAGACATTTTCAACTACACATGTTTTCAACAAAATAAAAATAGTTGCGCTGAAAGTAGGTATTTTTTTTTAGTAAAGAATAAATTAGTGGATAAGATTTTTTTATCATTACTTTGTTAATAATATACCTACATATCACATGAGTTTGATAGTAAATTGAATACTTCGTATTTAGTTTTGGAACGAACTAGTTATGGCGTACTTGTTGTCCGTATAGCCCCGTTAAATAATAAAATATTGCTCTTGTACTAAAAATATATAATAAAAATTGCAATTTCACTATTTTTCTAACAATCTTTAGATTTTTCCTCGATTTTCTAAGCGCGACAACGCACAAAGCGCGGGCCGAAAATCTAACATCTCCTTTATATGTAAACAAAAAACTTAAACACATTACTAACTCAATCTATATTTATAAGGTTTATGTAGGTTTAAGTAGTAACTTTTCCATTAAAAATAAAGATTATTTTTGATAAAATATGTGACATCCCGCCAGAGGCGTGGGGGGTTTCACAAATGTGACCACCTGTGACGAGAACGGGGTGGGGTCAAAAATCATAAAATGTGTGACGTAATTTATGGATGGCCCCCAACTATGGGTAGTCCTTACATTCCCTTTAGTTACAACGTAGTCATAATTAATCTGTATTTGCCGTTACACATTATTTAATTGTAACTGTAATTATACGTTGCGTGAGTTTTTATTTACGTAACACTAACATCCAAAAATACTAACTGTCAAAATTACAAATAAATTATTGTTAACAGCTCGAACCAAGAATCAGAACGAACGGAAGTATATTGAGCTGCCGCTCTTATAACCTTGTGTAAAACTAATTTTCGTGTCTGTCTAAGATCTCATTGGTCTCAACTAGCGCTACAATAATCACCCATATTCACCCAAAACAATCACGTTGAGTGCGTGCCACGACGCGTGCGTAATAGCGCGCGCACATACATATCGCACACGCTGGCTTTCTATGAAATTAAAATTCAAATCAATTTATTCAAGTAAAGCCAATCGCAAGGTATTTTTGAACGTCAAATCTACTTTAGTTCGGTTTGAAAAAAAAACCTGAACACTGAGAAGAACCGACAAGAAACTCAGTCAGGAATAATTTTTAACATCATTCTACAATAGTTATTTAAAATGCAAGATTCATAAAGCCAGAAAATGCGTGTGCAGAGAAGATTTATTTCCAGACTATTGTTTTTTGTTCAATGAAATCGCTAACTTTTTAGTATGCTTTTCCAATCAGTGTGCGTTTAATAACAAGTTTAAATTGCTTTACCGATAATTGAGTAATTTCTTTAGGAATTTCTTGAAGAAAACATCCTACTGTTGTGTTTATACTGTGCTAATACTTTTAATAGCAAATGGATCTTACCCGCTAACAAAGCAATGAGCTGCGCTAAGCACATATCTTGTAGTCAAAATAGAACCAGCACAGGATTGTCCCCATGTACTTATCCATATGCTTCGAAAATCAATTTGTACCATTGAGGGGTAATTTTCCACTGTAGTAGGCTCTCCTCCGACAATTCTCGATGTGGGAAGATCAGCTGCAGATGCAATAGCGCCTGAAAATTGAAAACATTTGGTTGAGTTCGACTTGTGTTGTGAAGTGTCGTTTGATGAAATGAATAGAAAACTGATAGAGATCCATAAAACCTAGAACTCGTGTTTTCCTGTAAATAACAAAAAAAGCTTTATATTGTCTGAAATTTTTAAGTTCTAGGTATAATAGTTTCGAAGATATTTCTCAGGGAGCAATTTATATTTGAACCAGGCGCATGACAAATTTGTAATATACTTGAGACAAGTTTAAATTAGACTTCCAAGTTACAGTCATAATACACAAAAGTAGGTACCAAAATATATACAAAATTTAAACAAAATCTCGATACGTATCGAAATTAAAGTTGCAGTAATATTCTCAAAAACTTTGTCATATTTGACATGGCAGTGTTTAATTATTGAATGTCAAAAATTTGACTTGGCAATTTACATTTCAAGAAAAATCAAGCATGAAGCAACCCTATGTATATGGGTTTTAATTGTTTATAAATACATACAGGAACGAGAAAAGTGAAGTGGGTTTTATACAGATTATCTATTTTTTACATTTTTGGGAGTTTTAAAGTACAAAAGTGATAGTATATTATGTTTTAAAGTTCTGTGTAAGTGAAAAGAATGGAGTAGGCCTAAATAAACGTGTAGCTGAAGTTCTCGCGCTCTTCCAAGAAGTCCTTTACAACTTCAGTAAAGCCTACTATCACTTTACTGGAGGGGTTTTACGATAAGAAGAAAAAACGAATTTACTTCGAACGTGCTATCGATTCTACTTATTAATACGTGGCATTATCAGACGCGCTAATCTATGCGCCACGCCATGAACAAGGCAAAAAAAAAGTATAACTCAAAACATGTGAAGAGAATCATGAACTTTAAGAATAAGGTTTGAGAATAATGACAGGCTCATTTGCGGTGTGGTAGAGCATCTGTCCTCCAAGCCGGGATCCCAGGTTCGATCCCCGGTCAGGTCAATTTAGGAAACGGACTTTCCTAAATTGTCTTGTAGTCTGAGTGTCACTGACAGCTCCCCCAGTTCGTTGTGTGGGACCCACAGTACGAGCCTAGTATTTAGTTTGGGGTCACACGATTTGCGCAATTGCTTAATTGTAAAAGCCAGAGAGGACGGAGCGCCAAGCGTCGCGGTCCTTACGTACTTCTTTCGCTTCCTCAAATCTCATCATTCTCCTCACACATTTTCGCTTCGCACATAGGGAATAATAAACACGTCGTGTTTAGATCTATTCAGTATGTTGGTTTTGTATTTTTATTTGCTTTGCATTTTCTACAAATCAGAAGTAACCTTATCACCAAAATAGATGGCGTTAGTTTGTATATCTACTGTATAAACTCTACTCTATTGGTGTTGAAAACAGCGGGATTTTATTAATCATATACAAGACAGTATCAGTACATGAAGTTACATGAAAATTGTTTTAAAAGTATAATGTAGTCGCAAATATATAAAATTGAATGTTTTGTAGCTAGGTGTCACCGTGCGTGTACTTGTGTAGCTTTGGTATGTGACTGCCACATTGTTAATTTTTGTTTAGTGTTATACTCTTCTCAGTTAATTGATATGTGACCGCCATAATGTTAATCTCTGTTTTTGGTGTATACTCTTCTCAGCTAAACTGACTACACTGATTTTAATGGTACTATTAGACTGTCGAAAAAAAGACAAAAACAGATGAAACTTCTATTGTATAGCTACTCATGTCTAAGGATCTTGTCTACCATTAATGACCTATAGAGTCTGTGTCTTATGATGTAATTTGTAAAATAACAATGTTACAATTTCATCAAAATGGGATAATAAATTAAAGAAAACTTGTAATAATTTATTTATTCTGCAAAAACAGCCTTCGAGTTACATTTTTCTGTAGATATCATACAGCGGTTTGTACGATCCAGTCGGTATAGGAGGAGACTTTAGTGCTCACGCCGGGATAAGTCGCGTGAGCGCATCCATAGCCCCAGGATACTATGCCGACGAGTGCTTCTCCGTAGTACAGCGGACCACCAGAGTCGCCCTGGCATGCATCCTTACCACCGACATCCAAAATGCCGGCGCATATCATGTTTGTAGTGACAGTTTGAGGTGTAGGCCACAGGCTAGCGTAACGACTAGCACAGAGTGCGTGATTGATTGTGTAGATAGTGACATCGAGGAGCTGAGAGGATGCAGAACCGCCTTGCTGAAGAGAATAATAAAAATACATTCATTCTAAACTACACACTTCCAATCATTTATTCATTTAATCAGCAGCAAAAATAAATTTTTATTTCATTGCATTTCTTAATACCGTGAAAAGCAAAGTTATTTCTGCGGCCGCTGAGAGTGTAATTGAAATACCCCATATCTCAAAAACTACAAGTCTCTTATTCAAACCAATTTTCGTTTGAAAGATTTTTTTATAAAAGAGGGGGCAAACAAGCAAGCGAGTCACCTGATGGAAAGTGTCACCCATGGACGGCGTTCACTTTCATGTCATTTTATAAACAAAATGAAACTGCTGTTCATAGAATTCGTCATCCATTTATAAGAAAAAATCGTATTATTTTCGTAACTCATGCTTAACTAAGACCAAGAAATCTTGGAGGTATTGAAGTTTCATTGTTTATTTAAAGACACTCACCGATGTGGCTCCCCATCCAGCGTGTACAACAGGGAAATTGTCGGGAATCTCGAAACCTTGAGCAACGATAGAAGCTTGCTGCACCACCGGCGAGTATGTTAGTGCACTAGAGAGCTGCACCACCGTGATATCAGCGTCATATCCGAGACTACCATAGCCTGGGTGGTTGAACTCGCGCTGCACATACACGATCTGGCCTCCAGTGTTACGTGAAGTGGCACCGGCTCTGATACGGCGGTAGCTTGGGTCATATGGATTCAAAAAACTGGAAAGCAATAATTTAATCTTAGATTCACATATGTAGAAAAAACGTGCTTACGTCTAACACGACTCTGTATTAGACCATTTAAAAGCCTATTGTCGAAAAGCCAAGCCTATTTTTTCTCGACTAGCCTGTTTTTGAAAACTAATGTAACGGAGCCAGACGGTGTGGTGCCACTGTTGCCAAGTCGGCCTAGCCGATGTGACATCCTGCCTGCCGCACCTACTGTTTCCGGGACGTGACGTCAAGCAGGGTGATATAAACCAACGTGCTCCTAGATTTGGATTTTTTATTTATTCGTTGTTCGTCATTCGTTACAAGGGGCCATCCATAAATTACGTCACACGTTAAGGGGTGGGAGGGAGTCGACGAAATGTGACATTGTGTGACAAGGGGCGGGCGGGGTAAAAGCTTTGTGATGTCACATGTCAAAATCTAAAATATTAAAACGCGAAAGGAGACGTTTCACGATTGTATGGAGCTCCGGCCTGCACTTTGTACACTTATATTTAGAAACTTTAATATTAAATAAAAGTGTTTTAATTATGGTTTTGGTATATATTAGCCTAGTTATTTCATACAAAAGTATTATATGCACATGTCATAGGCAATACCTTACCTAAAGAAGATGGCGTCCATGACATATTTGACGTATTCCACTTTTAATAGTTAATTAATAGTACTCTTTGTAATAAATTATATTGCAGGTCTTAACTGTTGAAACCTATTTAAATTTCTCAAACAGTGGCCTGTTCACAGTTTGAACATATCCACACTGCAGTTTAAGGTTTAAAAAAATTAACAGGAAATGAAATCTTTGACGCCTCAGGAAACTGCTCAACCAAATCAACTTTTCTTTTGAGAAATGCAATATAGCGACAACAAATATTAAGTCAACAGATTAAATAAGTTCTATTTTATTAATCTTGCTAAATAATATGGGTAAAATATAAATACTTAATAAATTTTTTTATTAAGTTAGGTAATTTTTTAACCCGTTTGAGGAACAGGTCAAAGTTAAGCGAAATTAGAAATAAACACGCCTTTTTTGATATATGCAGTTCTAGTGTGAATGGTAGAGATTTTTAGTCAGCACATCAAAGATGGTGTTGTATTTTATCAAGCTTGGTTAATATGAATAGTGATAAAAAAAATAACTTGAACATTAAATAGGCGATAGTAGCGCCAAAACGAAATACATAACAATTACGGTAAAGTGACTGACGCATCTGTAGCTTGCTACAAATATTAATCTGTGCTCCATAGTTTTTGACAGCGTTTTGACCTATTTGACCCGTGACGTGCGCGACGTTCAAAATATATTCATACATCACAACTCTAAGACATTTTCAACTACACATGTTTTCAACAAAATAAAAATAGTTGCGCTGAAAGTAGGTATTTTTTTTTAGTAAAGAATAAATTAGTGGATAAGATTTTTTTATCATTACTTTGTTAATAATATACCTACATATCACATGAGTTTGATAGTAAATTGAATACTTCGTATTTAGTTTTGGAACGAACTAGTTATGGCGTACTTGTTGTCCGTATAGCCCCGTTAAATAATAAAATATTGCTCTTGTACTAAAAATATATAATAAAAATTGCAATTTCACTATTTTTCTAACAATCTTTAGATTTTTCCTCGATTTTCTAAGCGCGACAACGCACAAAGCGCGGGCCGAAAATCTAACATCTCCTTTATATGTAAACAAAAAACTTAAACACATTACTAACTCAATCTATATTTATAAGGTTTATGTAGGTTTAAGTAGTAACTTTTCCATTAAAAATAAAGATTATTTTTGATAAAATATGTGACATCCCGCCAGATGGGTGGGGGGTTTCACAAATGTGACCACCTGTGACAAGAACGGGGGTGGAGTCAAAAATCATAAAATGTGTGACGTAATTTATGGATGGCCCCCATCTATAGGTAGTCCTTACATTCCCTTTAGTTACAACGTAGTCATAATTAATCTGTAATTGCCGTTACACATTATTTAATTGTAACTGTAATTATACGTTGCGTGAGTTTTTATTTACGTAACACTAACATCCAAAAATACTAACTGTCAAAATTACAAATAAATTATTGTTAACAGCTCGAACCAAGAATCAGAACGAACGGAAGTATATTGAGCTGCCGCTCTTATAACCTTGTGTAAAACTAATTTTCGTGTCTGTCTAAGATCTCATTGGTCTCAACTAGCGCTACAATAATCACCCATATTCACCCAAAACAATCACGTTGAGTGCGTGCCACGACGCGTGCGTAATAGCGCGCGCACATACATATCGCACACGCTGGCTTTCTATGAAATTAAAATTCAAATCAATTTATTCAAGTAAAGCCAATCGCAAGGTATTTTTGAACGTCAAATCTACTTTAGTTCGGTTTGAAAAAAAAACCTGAACACTGAGAAGAACCGACAAGAAACTCAGTCAGGAATAATTTTTAACATCATTCTACAATAGTTATTTAAAATGCAAGATTCATAAAGCCAGAAAATGCGTATGCAGAGAAGATTTATTTCCAGACTATTGTTTTTTGTTCAATGAAATCGCTAACTTTTTAGTATGCTTTTCCAATCAGTGTGCATTTAATAACAAGTTTAAATTGCTTTACCGATAATTGAGTAATTTCTTTAGGAATTTCTTGAAGAAAACATCCTACTGTTATGTTTATACTGTGCTAATACTTTTAATAGCAAACGGATCTTACCCGCTAACAAAGCAATGAGCTGCGCTAAGCACATATCTTGTAGTCAAAATAGAACCAGCACAGGATTGTCCCCATGTACTTATCCATATGCTTCGAAAATCAATTTGTACTATTGAGGGGTAATTTTCCACTGTAGTAGGCTCTCCTCCGACAATTCTCGATGTGGGAAGATCAGCTGCAGACGCAATAGCGCCTGAAAATTTAAAACATTTTGTTGAGTTCGACTCGTGTTGTGAAGTGTCGTTTGATGAAATGAATAGAAAACTGATAGAGATCCATAAAACCTAGAACTCGTGTTTTCCTGTAAATAACAAAAAAAAGCTTTATATTGTCTGAAATTTTTAAGTTCTAGGTATAATAGTTTCGAAGATATTTCTCAGGGAGCAATTTATATTTGAACCAGGCGCATGTCAAGTTTGTAATATACTTGAGACAAGTTTAAATTAGACTTCCAAGTTACAGTCATAATACACAAAAGTAGGTACCAAAATATATACAAATTTTAAACAAAATCTCGATACGTATCGAAATTAAAGTTGCAGTAATATTCTTAAAAACTTTGTCATATTTGACATGGCAGTGTTTAATTATTAAATGTCAAAAATTTGACTTGGCAATTTACATTTCAAGAAAAATCAAGCATGTAGCAACCCTATGTATATGGGTTTTAATTGTTTATAAGTACGTACAGGAACGAGAAAAGTGAAGTGGATTTTATACAGATTATCTCTTTTTTACATTTTTGAGAGTTTTAAAGTACAAAAGTGATAGTATATTGTGTTTTAAAGTTCTGTGTAAGTGAAAAGAATGGAGTAGGCCTAAATAAACATGTGTAGCTGAAGTTCTCGCGCTCTTCCAAGAAGTCCTTTACAACTTCAGTAAAGCCTACTATCACTTTACTGGATGGGGTTTTACGATAAGAAGAAAAAGAATTTACTTCGAACGTGCTATCGATTCTACTTATTAATACGTGGCATTAACAGGCATTCTACGCCATAAACAAGGCAAAAAAAAGTGTAACTCAAAACATGTGAAAAGAATCATGAACTTTAATAATAAGGTTTGAGAATAATGACAGGCTCCTTTGCGGTGTGGTAGAGCATCTGTCCTCCAAGCCGGGATCCCGGGTTCGATCCCCGGTCAGGTCAAATTAGGAAACGGACTTTCCTAAATTGTCTTGTAGTCTGAGTGTCACTGACAGCTCCCCCAGTTCGTTGTGTGGGACCCACAGTACGAGCCTAGTATTTAGTTTGGGGTCACACGATTTGCGCAATTGCTTAATTGTAAAAGCCAGAGAGGACGGAGCGCCAAGCGTCACGGTCCTTACATACTTCTTTCGCTTCCTCAAATCTCATCATTCTCCTCACACATTTTCGCATAAGTATGCTAGTGCTTTTCACATTTCCGTCGGCTAAAACTATGACTATTTGATCTTCATAAGTCAGCCTTCCTTGGATACTTATAAATAATAGATATTTATGAGATATTAGACTGTATCACACGCACAGATGAAGAAACGTATGGACACATAGATCGACGAATGAGTCAGAAGAAACGATATCCTTATAAAAGGTACCGTCTTTTCTTTTGAAGCTCGAAAACCGAAAAATTTAATTAATTATAGTATCGACTCAGGTATTATTTTATATATTCCATTTCATATCCATTACTTTATTACTGCATACGATGCAATTGATCAAACTTTCTTGAGGATGCTTCGCTGAGAAACAAAACACGCGACGCTAAATAATAATTATGAAAATGTTCCGATTCCTAATTTTGAATTTTATGGCAAATTATAAAAATTATAAATACATATATTGCAGGTATATTCGCTTTCAAAATCATTATCAAAAATTCAAAACACCTATACGTGAACAATAGTAATGCAAAATTCAGAAACATAAAATATATATTGTAATTGTACTTTCGTAGAAATTATAACAAAGTATATTAGATTTTGTAAAATTTCAAATAATTTTTTGAAAATCTCACCTAACGAAGGGAAATTGTATGATAAAATAATAAATAAATGTTACATATTATATACATACCTGTTATAAGCAAAATAGCCCACACTTTAACTGCCATTTTCGGAATATTCTAATTACAACTAGAGAGGTAGCGAAAAAAATATTTTATATATTTTTGATATCAATAGATAATGACGAAAGAAATACCTAATCTGTTATAACGTATACATATTACGTGCTAATACATCCAACCGATTATAGGTTTAGGGTTCTTTAAAAATAATTTTATAATCTCTTCCGTTATATTTCTATTCTGATAAAACTTTAAACTTATTATTGTTAACATATTTTGCTTCTCAAGGAAGCATCCTCGGGTATGTTTGAAGTTTCAACTCGGGCCGTTTTTTATTATTATTTTTAAAGTCAGTTTTTATTCAATAATATTACATTACTGGATATTTTTGAACGCCAAATCTACCACTGGTTTCAAAAAAATATCTATATTAAGAAGAACCAGCAAAGGAAGACAAATACCGTTTTCTCAGCATTGCAATATTTCATAATTATATAATTATAATTTACTAAAGGCCAGTGAAAAACACGATGTGCAGAAAAGACCATACTTAAAATATTGTAATTACCATACCAGATCTGTATCACTACGACTTACTATGACCTATTGTGACCGCCGCTATATTAAGAAACACCACCAAGTTCTACTGCAGCCAGGAACCGTGATACGATTCTTGGAGGTGCTAAACCTTCTCCAGATTTCATATCTGGCTGACCGAGAACAAAAAGTGAGTGTAGCATTCCCCAAAGATCAATTTTAGGACCTTTTCTGTTTTTGGTTTACATTAAAGATTTTCCATTTCTACTCAAAGACCCATGTGAAATAATATTATTTGCTGATGGCACATCATTATTATTTAAAGATATTAGCGGACAGAATAGGACCTTGGCGGATGTCTCGAGATGGTTCACTGCTAATAATTTACTACTGAATGCACAAAAAACCAATCGTGTCCAATTTTCCCTATCCAATGTACCCATAAAGCATAATAGACTAGAACTGGGTAGGAAACAAATAGAATTAGCGAAATTGGCTACTTTTCTTGGTTTAATAGTAGATAATAAGTTTCAATGGCCGGAACAAATCCAGACTTGGTCTAATAAGCTCAGTTCGGCAATATATGCTATTAAACGCATTAGACAGTTGACAGATGTGGCTACGGTTAAGCTGGTGTACTTCGCATGTGATATTTCCATAGCCTTATGTCTTATGGCCTGCTACTGTGGGGATCAGCGGCGCGTATGAAATCTATCTTTATTTTACAAAAGAGGGCAATACGCGCCATTGACAGTATGAATGCACGAGAGTTTCTGAGAGACCGTTTTGAAGACATTGATGTATTCACCTTACCCTCGTTATACATGTTTGAAAACATAATGTACACTAGAAAAAATATAGATCTATTCCAAAAGAAAGGCGTTATTAATGGTGTGGAAACTCGTGGTCGTGATCAGCTAGTTATTTCTAAATTTAAATTACAAAAGTCAAGTGGTTCATTTTTGGGCAACTGTGTTCGTTTTTATAACAAATTTCCTCAAGAAATTACTCAATTAACGGAAAAAATATTTAAGCTTGCTATTAAGCGCACACTGATTGCAAAAGCATACTACAAAATTAATTAGTTCGTTGAAGAAAAAACAGTCTGAAAATAATACTCGGCACATGCATTTACTGGCTTTATGAATATTACGTTTTAAATAACTATTGTAGAATGATGTTAAAAAAGTGATACCTGACTGGTGACTGGATATATTTTTGGTTCTTCTCAGTGTCCAGGTTTTTCTTTCGAACCCAACTAAAGTAGATTTGACGTTCAAAAATACCTTGCATTTGGGTTTACTTGAATAAATTGGTTTGTCTTTGACTTTGACAGGTAGGAAATTATGATTGAAGCAGTTTTGTCGAGAGAGCATTAGTTATAGAATATACATACACATTGCATCTTCTGCTCTTAACAGGACACCAGCACATTGTTTGCGTTGGAAAATATCATATTGACCATGATCTGCTTATTACAATTTTTTTTTAATGCCTCAGTTACATATATAGAGTCCACCTCTAATTTTACTTCTCTAATTTCGGTAACACTATTATATAGTGGTACATAAAATAAGTCTCCTTGAACGTTTTGGCGGGAACGGGAGAAGTGAGGTTATCATTTTTAAAGAATAATTACATTGATTGGTGGCCTAAAATGAGACGTCAACACGTCAACTTCAAACAATGTTCGCTTGTGGGATATTTATTTTTAATTTTTTTCTTGTAACTACCAATTCAAAACCGTATAACACGTTACTAAATGGAAATACGGTATATATACGGCACATAGGTACGATGTGTGTGATCATGTGAAGATTCATAGTAAAAATATACCGTATTATGTAATTAATTATAGCTGAACTATAATCAATTCGTTTTTCGGAGTCGTTATTTAAAAAATGCAGAACCCTCTGTGATATTGCGCTACTTTACCAAATATTTTGTTTCATTTTATTTAAATTAATAACATTGAACAAATAAATTCGTGTAGGTTTTAATTTACGGGCTTTAGAGCTAGCGCGCACGGGAGACTTGTCACCGTGACAATAAAATTTCTGTCACCGTGACATCACATCACGTCACGTTATAAAAGTGGACTGCGCTCATGAAGAATAATAGTCATTATATTTTTTTGAAATTAAAATTTCATTTGTCGATATGGATTTTGAGGAGACGGCCGTTATCTGCGAATTAATGACACGTCATGAGAATTCAAAAGTCGAAATGAAAATAAGGCGCAGGAATGCCTGAAGACCGAAAATATTTTGTCACCTATACGTGCGTGGCTTTTGAAACCCAACGGCGCAGTCCGCAGTGACAGTTTTGTCACGTGTTCATTCGAAGGACAAAAATGTCACCCGGTTGTTACGTCATAACATGCGCGCATCCTCCATACATATCCACACATTCTATAAAAGTGACGAAACTGTCAAGGTGACAAAAATAACTCGTGCGCGCTAGCTCTTAATATAAAAATATCGCCATGAAGATATGTGTCGTATACTTATGTATGTGTGTCGATTATCGAACTTTATCATTAATTAAAAAATAGCGATTAATTTGATTAATGCGTGTTTAAAATAATAAGATAATATTATCTTATTTTCATTAATGTGGTAAAACCCAACTAACTATCATAGATGCGACTACGCGCGCTTTGAAAATTGAACACATTTCAGGGTCCCTGTAACTGAAAGGAAAACTGACTAAGTACATGTCGAGCCACGTGCCGTGAAGGGCTCCGTAATCGGGTTCCACAATATTTATTTAATCGGCAACAAAAATAAGTTTGTATTTCATTGCGTTTCCTATTAACCATGTGAAAAGCAAAGTTAATTTTGCGGTCGCTGAGCGTGTAACCGAAATTACCTATATCTCAAAAACTACGGGTATCTTATTCAAACCAATTGTCATTGAGAGTACTGCTTAAGTTCTAGTATCTTAATTTGCCAATGCCTGTAAAGTTAGAAGGGAGGGACTCTTATAACGAATTTAGAAACACATACATAATTTTCCCACTATTGACTTCATTAAATATATCCCTGTAAAACCTCGACTTCATTTTTGAACACCTATCTAAAGATATCCTACACGCTTACATGCACTAAATTTTTTTTCATCCCTCAGTTACGGAGTTATGGAGTGCCACCCCTAATGCTATTTTTTCGTAATTTCGGTACACTGTTATATAGTGGCTCATAGAATAAGTTTCCGAGTCAAACGGCTGTAATTTATGGTTAACGATGAGTAATTTTCAAAATTTTTCTAAACATAAAAATGTCAAGTAAATTTGGGAAAAATTTCAAAAATGGAAAAATATCGGAAAAATAATTGACAAATTCTTGGAAGCTTTCAAGAATTTTTCTTGAAAAATTTCAATGACCCGCCATTACTTGAACGACAGACGAACAGGAGACTCGCTCGACAATTCACCCCACTTCGCATTCGAACTCACTTGACCTTCAAGTGGAATTCTCTAAACCAAACATTCTAGGAGCGAAGTGAAGTGATCTTAGATGCGAGTTGGTCGGTGATTGCTTTAAGAGTAAACATCTCAGTCGATATTTCGTCTTAGAGTATTTTAACTTCTTCTGAGATAATTACGTTAAATAAAACTAAATCTATTAGAAAATATTAAATAAAATACTAAATCTATTTAGATTGGATTGTTATATTTAGCGAAACTTCATAAAATTCATTTACGATAGTACAACTCGCCGCCGCACTCATCGAGGCGGCGCTAGTATCTCTGTCGACTTTAGAGAATACCAAATCACAGTTGACAAACTCACCGGGGATTCAGAAATGAATTTGACTAATTTGCGTTAGATAATCGCACTACAGGACGAAATTTTCAGGGATTTGGTATTTACTATTTGGGTGCGGAACGCTAAAAAGGTCGCTCACGTCAATAAATCAATACAATTGAAATACAATACAATAGAAATATTTTATTAAATGACTTGAACCTTTTTTTTAAATCTTCGAAATTATTCTATTTCGCAATCATATCCATTCTTATCACATGCAGTACTTCTGGAGTAACCCTCTATAAAAAGACAAATTAAAAAAAAAAATTGTAGAGTCAAAGAAGTCTTCTAGAGTCCATTATTAACCAGTATTTTAATATTTTCCAAAATTGCAATTTGATGCCTATCAAAATAGAAATTATGGCAAAAAACTTTTTATCACTGTAAATCATGACGTAAACGCATTTTTCAATGTAATATCGGCTGAAAAAAGATAGTCGTCGCACGAATTACGATACGAGTGATGACCTTGACTTGCGCGGTAGCCATTTTTGTGTTCCATTCTAAAATTGAACAAGGGACAACTTGGTAATAACTTTTTGAGGAGTTTAGTTAGTTGTTAGTTAGTTGAGGGGTTATAGTAAGTATAGTAAGTTAAGTAAGTAAGAATATATAGAAAAGAACATACGTAACAGAAACGCATACACGAAGCCGATTACGTAGGGTTCTTGCGTTGGGAGCAGAGATGTGCAAAATAGTTTATTAAAAGTAGTTAAATACAGAATGAAAATGCTTAGTTATTTTCTTATTTCAAATACAAATACAAAATGGTTTTGAACAAAAGTATTAAAATACTAAATACAAAACAGGTATTTGCAAAATACTTTCTTCAAATAAAATACTTATTTCACTGATTACACTGGTTCTGTTCGAAAAGTTCATCTTTCATGTTCCGTCTATGTGGCCTCATAATTATTCCACCAAACGAAAATAGACCTGGAAATGTTTCCAGGTCTATTGTAGTATTGGCATTATTGGCATTGGCGCAGAATCAGTTTGACTTACAATGTTGCCATTATTAGTGGCAACATTTAAGATGGGTGCGTTCTTAAATAAAGTAATTATGAATTTAAGAATGAAAAATACGAAATATGAATTAAGTAAAAAAATTAACAAAACTACTAATAACCTTAACCATTTTATATTTAGGTAGTTTATTTCAAATAAAATACAAAATGCATTTTAAAAAAAAGTATTTCAAATGCAAAATAAAAATAGGTGTTTTGCATTTTGTATTTGCATTTTAAATAGATGTATTTCAAATAAATCACATCTCTGGTTGGGAGTGAGATGCGGAGAGTATCTCGTTTGGTTATAGTACATTTAGTACATAATAAAAAACAATATATATGGATAAGTTTTTCGGGTTTGTTAAATTTAAATTTTTGTAGTTTATTTTCTGACATTATAATACGTTCGTTTATGCGATTTAGACATTTTTTGAAACCTCTTAAAACAAAGGTTTATATTTTACAGACAAACGGAACTGATTTATGCCTCTCAATTTTCAATACAGATTAATATATACACTTATAAATACCAATTAGATTTTTTTACAATTAATTGCAGTCTTTAATATAGAATAACAGATTTTTCGTATACAACGTTACCGCACACGCGTTTGTATGGGTCGCGGGGCGCAGTATCTCCATTTCCAATTAATTGATTCGGTTAGCAACAAATTAGGTTAGCAACATTGATATAAACCACTAATTGCATTTAATTGTGTTCGATTTACATAACTGGCTTTCTCTCTTTTTCAATTTTTCCTTTACATTATTAAAAAAGATCAAGATCAAATAGCCAGTGTTAGCTGATGGAAATGTCAAATACATTTCTGTATATTATACCTTGGCGAAAAGGCGTGAGGAAAATGACGAGATTCGAAGAGCCGAAAGAAGTATGTAAGGACCGAAGCTTGGCGCACCGTCCTCTCCGACTAGGGATGCAGCGTGAAGATATATATGTATGTATGTAGATAAACATATTAAATAATAACAAACGCCGATTGATAAACTATTTTTTACTGGTCGATTTCTTACGATATTTTCTTTAATAATTTATTGTAATAATAAAGGATCGATAATAATATAATTACAAAATATATCCGAACTGAGTAAACGTACTTTTATGAGCATGAATGTTATAAAATCGAAGAGACCACAGAAAAAAATATAATTGTCACTTGAACAACTGTAAGTGGTGTGTCTCCTGGACAACTATTACAATAGAAAAATATAAACTTTTAAACTTTTGCGTTGCATTAAATAATATCTAAAAACACGGGAAATTAACGCGATTACCTTTTATTTTCGCTTGACGTTTCGGCCGAGTTGCATCGGCCGTGGTCTCAAGTAAACTGTTAATTATTTCGATATTTTGCTCTATTGTATTTACTTATTATAATTTATAATAATAATAAGTAAATATAATAGAGCAAAATATCGAAATAATTAACAGTTCATTTAATATACTGATGGAATAGATATTAGCTTTAAGACATAAGTATACAATATTTATGTAGGAAAAGAATACATTTTCCCAGTATATCTTGTATCTATCTGTACATAAAATGAAAATGTTTTTTGTCACGCAATCACTTGAAAACTACTGAACGTATCGGTATGGGACTATGACCATTCGACGCGGAATCGTTAGTAGATGGGTTAAGGCTATTTATTTATTGAATTTCATAGACCCTTCGCCATTTTTCAAGTAAAAATCTACTACTCGGTACAAAATTTTCATTTACGCTCAGCTAAGCGGGCGGGTAACGGTTAATATATGAGTATATTTTCCCAGTAATTTTTGTTAGGAATTCAGAGGCAGCAGTGGTACAAAAAATAATTGACCCACGACTTACGCATTGAAACTTCAAAAAGCACAACCCTACTATTAGCACCGACGCTTACATAACACAATGTTAAGGCGACGCATTGTAAATTTTGACAGCAGGGATCTCAATTGTTCTAAGTAACTACAAAACGTATGAAAGTGATATTGGGTAACTTGGATTCTTCATTTCATTGACTTTATTTTGATAGTTGTGATACACGATTGGTTAACTTTTGTAGCAGAAGAAAAAACAAATATACCTCTTTTAAAACAGAGATTTACATTTTTCAGAGTAACGGGACCGTTTTATGTTTCTAAATATTCTGTATAGCTTAATCCAAACATATTCTTCGAAATGACAGTCAAATTTTATATAATTAATTACAGTTTTTTAAATAAACGAAAATAACTGCTTTTTCGTATTTTTCGTAAGCTAGCGCGCGCACGTTTGCATGCAGCAGAAGGACTATTTTAGATTAAATTATTGTTTATCAATGCGTCGCCTTAACTTGAAAACATGAAATAATGAAAACAACATTTATTTAAAAAAAGTAAAAAAAATATATTTAAAATATTGTTCTAATTTGTTCATCACAAAAAGCAGTAGGTAATTAAGCCATGCTCAACATTCACAAGTCTTACATTTCGGTAATACTACAAGGCTGTTTGTTGGATCCAGGTGGTGTAAGAAGAGACTTTAGTGCTCACGCCAGGGTACGTGTCGTTAGCGCAGCCTTCACCCCAGGAGACTACACCGATGAGCGCGTCCCCATAGTACAGTGGGCCGCCGGAGTCACCCTGACATGCGTCCTTGCCACCGACGTCCAAGATGCCAGCGCATATCATGTTATTGGTAACCGTTTGAGGATTTGGCCGAAGATCAGCGTACCGCTGAGTACAAAGGGCGGTATTTATTGTGTAGATGGTGACATCGAGGAGTTGAGGAGATAAAGCCCCTCCTTGCTGTTGATAACAATGAAAATAGGAAATACATAAATAATCGACAAAATAAGTATAATTCTTATTATAACTATGTATATATTAATAGGTAAAGACAAAAAATTAAACTACCTATCTCTCCTCTGTTTGTCAACCGATTTTCTTTTTTTGTTTAGTTAGCTAGTTAGTTATTGACGAGCTTTAGTGTTTACAATAAAAAAAATTTGGAAACAGTTATCTTAATACGTGAATCGAAAACTTAGGATCCCTTTTTAAAAATGTTGCGGGAACGAAGGAGCGTAAGATTTGGCATAGTTTTACGTTCATACCAATGTCAATAAGACTGGCAATGTCAAACTCATAATAGCTTGTGATCATATTATAGTGTGTAACCTTCTTGGATCAAACCTCAGATCAAGAACCAAAATGGATGGAGCATTTGCTCTAACAGTGTGTCCGTTTTTAACCGACTTCAAAAAAAGGAGGAGGTTCTCAATTCGTCTGTATGTTGTTTTTTTTTGTATGTTTGTTACCTCACAACTCCATCATTTATGAATCCATTTCGAAAATTCTTTTTACGTTTGGTAGGTAATACTTCAGAGGTGGTCCCATTTAAATTTCACCGATATTGGAGCTTGGACTTCGAAGATACACTAGATAACACGCCCTGGTTACAACCTTTATTTATATTGATGATTCTCTTGTATATCGTTGCTCTCCGGAATTAGATTGAAGTTAATTGCAGACCTGCCCTAGATATTTATTTAGGTCAAGATCACTCAAAAGTAATAAATAAAAAGAATTATAAAAAAAAATTAAAGCGCTTTCAAAAAAACACTGAAAAATATAAAATAACTATCCTTTACTAATCAAAACTCAAGTTCAATTATAATATCTTTATAAATACGATACACATATCTATATAATCAAATTTTACAGTTATTGAAGTCGGTGCCAAATCAATGTGCAACAACAGTCTATTAGTTTGGTAGGCTTGGCACCGACTTCAGTAACTGTAAAATTTCATAATATAGGTATGTGTATCGTATTTATAATGTTATTTTAATTGTACTTGAGTTTTTGTTGACCAACTTTCTAGACTTTTACTAATGTACGTGACTAAGGAAGAGTCACGCACATTAGTACAACAATACACAAATGAAAATGACATATTTTCATTTTTTTAATACTAGCAGCTAAAACACTTAAGATTTACGAGTATTACGTACAAATATTATGTACGGGAAGTCGGCCATGACTGACACGAGTTACACTGACAGTGCGAGGTTGCCACACTTACTATAACTGGTTTACTTGTGATGACGCACAATGACATAGAAAGAGACACGAAACTTCATTGATACGTGGCGATAAAAGTGGTAACTTATGGCTCTGTCCATTAGGTTTTTTGGTCTGAGGATCGAACAGTTGATACTACAAGTTCATGTTTATTACCGGGCGACCTCTAGTCATTAACTTAAAATTAATAATTTACACTTTTAACCATTGAACTTAAATTTATAAATTGGTCCAACTTGTTCGGAATCGCATACAAGGGGTTTCATTACATGATTTTTGTAAAATGATAAGCTTCTGAATTTAATTCCTTGTGATCTGTAAGACTTACAACTTTTGTTGTATTAAACTTTTGGTACGGCATTTCCATATTATATTGTTTGAGATATTTTTCCTGTAAACTTTATAGGTAAGAGGTTATATAGGTATCTCTGCAACTTTCAAATTCTAGGGCAAGTAGTTTTTGAGATGAGAGGGGACGGTCACATTGAGTGCTTTAAGGTAGAAGGCCTGTGTCAATCGTTCATTTTCAAAGATTCGATTGTTCCAGTATGTGAAAAAAATTCGGTTAAATATGATCCAATTTACTGTATTTTTGGTTGAAGTAAAAATCGAACGATTGTAGGAGTAATCCGATCTTTTACGATTTCGATATTTTTTTCAGATTTTATTATTACTGCCGGATTTGTTGTATTGTTTGTCTTGAAAAATAATGTGTGTGTGGGTTTTTATTGTAATTTTTTTTTGGATTTCACTATTTATCACATTAAACGGCATTGACGATCAATTAAATATCGACAAGTACTGAGATCGAATAGGTCAAATGATTGAGTCGATGAACGATACGTTCATTCTAATGTGATCGCAATCGTCATTACTTTGAAATTATTGCAAACAAATAACCGAATCAATCAGGAGCAACACAAGTCTATAAGGTGAAGAATACTCCCTACAACAAATAAAGTTGTGGTTTCATTTTATTTAAAAAAATATATTAAGTAATTAATAGTAATAATTAATGCAATTCCGATAAATAATTTTCTTCAATACTTGTGATTACGTCTTACTGTAACCTGATTTCTCAATATTTATGATATTTTTTTTATTTTGAATAATATTTTTGGGGACAAAGTGGGAAGACCAGAATTTGATGCAAACGACATGTTTTTTTGAATTCACGGTTTACAGAACTTTCATTTAAAACTCCACGCGATGATGTCAAAACATATTTTCTGATTTTCTATCTAACTCTAATTTTTTTACGCTTTTGCGAACGAACACTAATAATGTTAAAAAACAATATTTACGATTTTTATGAATGCTAAAATTTATACTTTAGAAGCAGTTGGCTCTAAAAGGAAATGCAGTGCGGTTCTCTAACGCAAAGTCGGATTCGCTTCTAAATTCATGGCGAGATTGTGAACTGTAAAATTCTCTAAAGTCGACAGAGATACTAGCGCCACCTCTATGAGTGGCGCTTTGATTGACATTTCGCTAAATATAACAACTCAATCTAAATAAAACAAGTTTTATTTGAAGAAATTATCTCAGAAGAAGTTAAAGCACCCTAAGACTAAATGTCGACTGAGATGTTAACTCTTAAAGCAATCTCCGACAAACTCGCATTCAAGATCAGTTAACTTTGCTCCTAGTATGTTTGGTTTAGAGAATTCTATTTGAAGGCCAAGTGAGTTCGAATGCCAAGTGATGTTTTTCGCCTCTATCTGAAGCTACAAATAATAATTAATTTCTACCCACATAATTGCTCAATATTTATTGTACTGTAGATGTTAATGTGTACATATGTTATGATTAATGTACCTCTAGTATTTTATATATGTAATAAATACGGTATAAATTAAATAGCTGCACACAGAAAAACCACATAGGTTTATGTTCGCGCAGTTTTTTGTTTATAAAATGTGTTAAAAAAAGCAAAATAAATTAAAAAAAAAAATTATAAGCGAGTCTCGCTTGGGCAATTCGAGTTTTTAAGGAACTGCAACGCTGAAGTTTAATGCAGCGCAAATACAGAATTACAGCATACTGCTATATATATACGAACCGAATTAGGATTTAAACAGTACAGATATAGTATCGATTCAGTATTCGAGTTAAGGTTTGGAGTTGTCTCATTCCGACTATTAGGTTTTACATTGGCTCAAGTATTCCATCCTTATTCAAGCACCTTAAGAAGTAATGCGCACGCGCTGCGCTTTTGGGTTATTTTCTTGAGAAATATTTCATTTTATTTATTTATTAGGGGAAATCAACAGCGTATACAAAATAACGAAAATAAAATTATGGCAGAATATCTGGTTTTAGTAAGACTAATTACAGATTTCCACATAATTATTATACTACCACATTAAAACATACACACAGTCACACGTGTAATACGCGTTGCAGACGGGTGGTTAAATGTGTGTGTGCCTTCGTGTTTATATACATTTAAACATGTGTGTATGCATGTGTGAGTGTATGCGCGTGCGTGTATATGTTTTTGTGTAAGTAAGTAGCATCGTTACATAAACGAAACGTGTGACTGTGTGTATGTGTTAATGTGGTAGTATGACATACGTGTAATACTACTTGGTACATCAGGCATCTTTTTTTTTAATCTGTCTGTATAAGCGGAATAAATCTATGTCTTTGAATTTAACGTTATACATGTGTGTTATCCTTGCCAATGTGGAATTTTGTGTGTAATTAGTGCGGCGAAGAGACACAAGAAATAAACCTGTATGACGTGAACGACGACGCAGAACAAGGAATCCGAGCTCTAAAAGTAACTCCGGACAAACAACATGCCCATTGATTATATCATATCGTAAAGGAGTTTCATGTCCACAACAGTTCCGCGGTTCTCCAAAGTGACTCCAAAGTTCGACTTGTTTCCTTTATTTTTTTCTATAAATAATAATAAAATTGTATCTTGAAATATGTGTGAGCGTGTGCATAGACAGCGTGGAATAACGCAAGGAGGACATTCTACAATAACCGCAATTGGCGTTAAAGTTTCCATGGGTTGAGAGATTTCACACTACTAAAGCTACCACGACTGCTGTAGCACTTACCGTTATGCGACCCCATCCAGCGTGGACGACGGGGAAATTATCTGGTATTTCCCAACCCTGAGATACGATGGCGACGTTCTGCACAACCGGTGTATAGACTAGTGATTCGGAGAGGCGCACCACCGTTATATCGCCATCATATCCCAAAAGGCCATAGCTCGGGTGGTTGAACTCACGCTCCACATTAACGAGTTGGCCTCCAGTGTTACGGTAAGTAGAACCAGCTCTGACACGACGGAAACTGGGATCGTATGGATTGAGAAACCTGAAACATTTTTAAAACTATTTGAAATTGCTTTCAATGTGAAATAATAATAATAATAATGCGCCAGACAATACACACCAATCATCTGATCTCAAACTGGGGTATTCCTTGTGCTATGAGAACCAGGCGACGACTACTGGGGGTGTCTCCCAGTACACCCAGACCCGACACAATCTAGAAAAGTTCGTTTTCTAATTTGACCCGACCGGGAATCGAACCCGGAACCTTCTGCGCTTGGATTAACGTCTAAACTATTGCGCCGACTAGGTGGTCAATAAAGCAATGTTTAATTTTAAGTTTTCGCTCTGATAGGACGTCTATTTGCTACAGTCCACAAACGAGCAAACAGGTATAAATAGAAAAATATTTGTGTTGTAGTCAGAGATGTACAAAAACTTATTCAATTATTTTATGAAAAATTTATTTTCATAAAATGATTGAATTCATTTTCCATTTACAAATATGGTTATATTATGGCCCGGAAGCTTCTATTCTTACGTCATGCATTGAAGGATAAGCAGTTGATACATTCTGTATTTTTAGCGGTAATTAAGACAAAATTTTCTAGGAAAAGTAATTGTTACAATTTAACACAAAAATGCACAATGTTTGTTACAATTTGACACTTTTGTGTTAGTTAAAGGCAGCTCTTCAAAAACAATCACGGCGCATGGGCATTGCCTATTCTGCCACTCGGTGCAGTGTTGGTAACTTCATGTTCATATCCCATTATTCGAATGAAAAGAACATTAGTAGGATACTTGAAGCAAAATAAATACGAAAACAGTATATAAATGCCAACATTTCTCGCTGGCTCCTGCTGTCCAGCAAGAGTTATGTTTAACGGACACGAGAACTTGCTACTTGCTAGAATTAAACGTTGTTACACTTATTTTAAATACAGAAAATAAATTAGCTTACGTGGGGACGAAGCAGTGGGCAGCGCTAAGAACATATCTGGTCGTTAAAATGCTGGCAGCGCACGATTGTGACCATAAGTTGGTCCAGATACTCCAAGAATCCACTTGTACAATGGATGGATAATTTTCAATGGTGGTAGGATTTCCACCAACGATGCGTGTGGAACTATCCGCGAAGACAATAGAGCCTGAAAAAAAGGTGAAAAACGGTTTAAGGAAATTGGCAACCATCCTTTTGAGTAATTATTTACGATCTAAATTTTTTCTATTTTTCCAACAGTTTTAATTGTAAAATCACTTGTTTTTAGAGAATAAAAAATTGTTCTTAGCAGATTTAATTTGAGTCCACCCACTTTTTTATGATATACACATAATATAACAAACATACACTATGCATACTTGTTACGTGTGTAAATCATAAGTTAACATTTAATTTATTTTTAAAACGAAATACCTGTTAAAAATAGAAGAGCCCACAGCAACGCCATTTTGTAAGTGGTTCAAATTATACCTTTGAATACAAATGTTAGAAAAATAAACACTTTATATGTTTTCGGTATCAGATAATGTAGAACATCTAATCTGTTATTCCTCAATGAACTTTAAAATGCTTTCGACTGATGATATCTTTAGGGTTCTCGAGGTAATTACAAAAGGACCTAAAATCTTTTACACAATGACACATACAATAGGCAACTCTTATTGCAAAAAATGTAGTCTAACCACGTATCTATACACATAAATAAAATTGAAAAAAATCTGTCTGTGATTTCTAAATAAAGGCTTTGTCTAACGCTTATATAGTTATTTGCACGTTAACAAAACTCATGTATGCTCTTTTAAAATCGTCGTCTGATTGATTGTCTGTTTGTTTATCCGAGCTAATCTTTAAAACGGCTGACCCGATTTTGACGGGACTTTCTTTGGCAGGTAAAGAAGTAATTTTGGCTACTTTTTATATCGAAAACGCAAGGCACAACTATTATTAAATAAGATCATAGAAAGAAAATGAAGAATTTCGATCAGAAACAAGGTATTATATTTTTACCGTGCAAGAATTTTTTTAAGTATTTTTCATAGTCAAAGTCAAAGTCAAATCAATTTATTCAAGTAAACCCAAATGCAAGGTATTTTTGAACGTCAAATCTACTTTAGTTCGGTTCGAAAAGAAAACCTGAATACTGAGAAGAACCGACAAGAAACTCAGTCAGGTATCATTTTTTCACCATCATTGTACAATAGATATTTAAAAATACAATATCTATAAAGCCAGTAAATGCATACGCAGAGAGGATCACTTCCAGTTTATTGTTGTGTCTTCAATGAAATCGCTAATTTTGTAGTATGCTTTTCCAATCAGTGTGCGTTTAATGACAAGTTTAAATCTGTTTTCCGTTAATTGAGTAATTTCTTGAGGAATTTTATTATAAAAACGAACACAGTTACCCAAAAATGAACCACTTGACTTTTGTAATTTAAATTTAGGAATAACTAGCTGATCACGACGACGAGTTTCCACACCACTAACAACGCCTTTCTTTTGAAATAGATCTAAATTTTTTTTAGTGTACATTATGTTTTCATAGATGTATAACGAGGGTAAGGTGAGTACATCAATGTCTTTAAAATGCTCTCTCAGCGACTCACGTGCGTTCATACTGTAGACGGTACGTATTGCCCTCTTTTGTAAAATAAAGATAGATTTCATATGCGCCGCTGATCCCCACAGTAGCAGACCATAAGCATAGCTTTAGATACTAATGTTTTATGGATGGTTGTCGAAACAGTGTTTTGTAACTTTATTGTTCTTAAACAGTAAACAATATTACAGAGAAAAATAAAATATAATGTTGTGTTTAACAGTATATTCGGCAACCCTACCCCATTCCCCGTATGGGTAGGGTTGCCAACCCCCTCACATGCCATCGCATTTCCCTCACGGATCTTTACAACACTGTTGCTGTACTGTTTACTTGTTATGTACCTGATGATGAATAGTATAACACTGATGGATATTATTCTATACTATTACTTATAATCTATTTATATACTGATATTATTAAAAAGTAAATTTTGTTTGTATGTAATGGATAAACTAAAAAAATACTCAACCTATTTCAAATATTTTTTTCCTATAGGAAGCAGAGAGTAACATGGGCTCATTTTATTTTCAAAAAAATTACTTATTTTAACGAGTGAATGTTATCGAAACTGGAAATGGTGAACCTGCCAGATGGTCGACAACCTGTACTTACATAGTGGTACGTTTCAAAGAACCCTTTAAATATATTACCTGTGACATAAAAATTACCCACTGATGTAGATACGTATTGATATATCTTTCAGATATCTAATTTAGTTCGGTAATTACAGAAGTCATGATTAATTAATCATAGATGTAGTAGGTAACATTAAAGATAAATTGTGTAAATCCCATTGGGTTTTTCATATTGTTTTAGAATATTTGGTCTTTAACGATTACATTACTATTCTCGTATATTCGCACATAAGAAGTTAAAATTGTTCCATATCAATATGGTGGAAAAAGAAAAGTATAGAATGTTTCAAATTATCTTTCCGTGCAAAGGGTTTTTTTTTTGTTTCTGAGAAGGAGAGAAATCCTCACGGATGCTGAGCCGGACTTTACGCCAACTGAGTAGTGTCAGAATCGACTATCAACTAAAAAACCTCTTTGCTGTTAGCCCTAGTGGCTTTTACAGCGTCACTGGTCGCATTAGACTGAACACTGAAGGTACCCTGTCAAATGCTCGACTGCGGGGTGAGGGTCAACCTGAGGACGGACCTTCATACGAGGTCCATACGAGACTTTAATCTGACATCGAAAGATCGTGGCACTATCAGAGAATATCTTGTCCAAAAAGAATAAGGGCATGGAGGTCGTTAACGCGGCGGGCGTGACTAATTGTAGCCCTTGAGAAATAGACGGCGGCGTTTTTCTCTGTGTTCTCAATTCCCCAACGCCGAAACCACCTAGGCCTGAGACAGCAACTTGGAGAAATGTCGAAACTCTAAAACAACTAACTATAGTCTGTAGTAAACGATGTGGCATCGTCTGAGAATTGGGCGAGCTCTACACGGTCTCTGGGATGTCGATGTACAGCAAGTAGAGAGTGAGTGATAATAAGAAGCCCTGGAGGACACTTGCCTTAATGTGACAGGGAGATGAGGGCACACCTTCGACTCTACGGCGGAAAAAGCGCTCCGACATCAAGTCTCGATATGCACAAGATCGTCCCATGTGCCGAACTAGCGCAGCTTGTACACCAGTCCGACATACCTGACTTTGTCGAACGCCTTCGTTACATTTGAGAAGACGGCTAGCAAGGTACTACACTCCGCATACAATAATTTGCAAATTGCAGTCAAGGCACATCGTAGATGCCTTAACCAAGAAGAGACTAGCTTCTCAAACACACGTGGCTCTACTTTTGAATGTGTGAGCATCTAACCTTAAGTTTCTTTTCTCTTTTTGTAAAAACGTCAATTAAAAGGCGACGCTTCGTAGATTTCGCACAAATGGCACGTTAAGTGGGCGCAGCCCTTAAGGTTCTCAAAATGGTCAAAAGACTTTAATTAATAACTGCAATAGTAGATACCTATCTATAAGCAATGATCTAGCAATCTGTCTCTATTAATATTTGAAATGCTATTCACAACACAGAAAATATTGTTGCATCACGATGAAGCAGCCGTAACTAGTCGATTGTCAATACGCAGCTTCATAAACGATGAATTATCCTCAATTTATCGGTTTTTTCATTGATAGTCTCGACGGTGTATGAATTTATCTCTTGTTAGACATTATTGTTATTTACATCGGATGAAATGAAGCTGTGAATAACAACCCCTGATTAATTGATTACATTTTGCAATGCATGTGTAAGCTCAAAATAATATTTAGTGCAGAAGGTTTACACACCAAGGCGTAGTTTCGCTTTGCCATATTACTCTGTCCACTTCCAATGGAAAGTTTCCTGATACATTACCTCACAAAACTAGACCTGCATACATTACCATGAATGCAGGTCTATGCAAAAGATGAAATTGACACAAACGTCCACAATATACATGTACCTACATGGCATACCCATCCACGTGACGAATCTAAGCACAGACCTCCTTTCTCGAGTGGTCAAATGTGAAAGAGGAGTATGTAAGTCTCGTCGTGTTATACCACGTCGAGTCAGTGCAGTGCGGTGGGGATAAACTGCTTATAATAAATCATTTGTTAGTTCCATATCTTTTCATTAAGTTTAGACAGAAAATTTGTCAGTGTGTGGTTATTATGAGATTACGACTTATACGGACGAAAATATCGAAAGCAAAAATATATGAAGGAAATGTCAAATGCACTCCCATATCGAGGTCGTTAACGAGGACCTAGGCGCGTAGACCTAAAACCTAGGCAAAAATGTGTGAGGAGAATGATGAGATTTGAGAAAGCGAAAGAAGTATGTAAGGACTGCGATGTTTGGCACTCCGTCCTCTCTGACTACCCTGTAAGGGAAATAGCTTGAGTATATGTATATATGGACTTATATTTGAATAGTAAACTTTCACGAGTTGAGACGGATGCCTTGGTAGGTGACGGCCGCATCTCTATCCGTTCTCTCCACTGTTTGTTAAGTTAGATCCACCGACTTACCTTCTTTCTCCTGATTCTCTCTTTAATATTTTTTTAAGATGAATAAAAGATGTAAAATAGATATAAACAACACATGTTCATAATATTTCTTTCAAAATCCAGATTTAATACTGATTTTAATACCTCGGAGAGTGCCCGGTAGAGAAAACTTATTTGTAGGCTTTCATAAATTCTAATTTACACGCAGTCGGACACCAAACCAGCTGTTTAGGTATCTACTATATTTGCAAAAGGGCTTGATAAATACGATACAAATATCTTCATAACAAAATTTGACAGTTATGGAAGTCCAATCCAATGAAAAAACACGGAAAGTCCAGTCAACTAGTAGTTTGGTAAGCTTGGTACATACTCGTTACCAACTTCAGTAGCTGTCAAAATTAATTAAGTAGATATTTGTAACGTATTTATGAAGTTATTTTTGTATGTATAAAAGATAATTATTTTTTTCGATGTTATTATTTTGATTTACAATTATTTTCATATTCCATTTGCTTTCAATACCGCTAAAATTAAACGTTAAATCCTAATCTATTTGCTACTAATAAATATTGAAGAATCGAAACATACATAACTATTATAAATTAAATACAAACTTTATACTTAAAATACTTCACACTGTTTTTTATTTAAAGCAATGAAGGCTTAGTGTACATTAGAATATTACAAATTTTCAATATCACAACAAAATGTTTGTTGTAATGTTTATTTCAACCATGGCCTAATTTAGCTCACACTTGTCATGATTCTTTTTGTTATGTAGGTATTTACATGTAAAAATCAGTATGGCAAATTCGTACACAGGGGGTGCCATACCCGTCGTGGTACAGGTACAAAATCCTCTGCGTGCGAATTGAATTTGCGCTTCTCAAATATTAAATAATGTACTATCAACTGAAAAATGTAATACAACATATATATATATGTCGGTGGAAATAATAAAAGGCACTCATTGCCTATACTATGGCAAAGCGCGACTTCCGGTTTGGAAAGGATAACGCGCTAACGGAACGTCGGGGCAGGCGCCGAGAAACTGTTAGACTACGGCGCACACTACGGCGGCTGGTGCGATAGCATTTCCCCGACGGATTGTTTGCCAAGGGCGTCGCCAGCTTATGACTAAGGGGGGGGCAATGGGGCAATATTATGGAGGATAAAAAATATGAACGCCGAGAGCATGAAGCGTTACACTTTGGAAGTCTTTGCCTCGATGACGATTGTAATAAGAACGGTTCTAATATCAATGTATAAAACTTCACAAGCCCTCGACAGCTCAATAACTAAATCAAACTTTTAAACACAGTAATAATTATTTATTTTAACAAAAATAATATTTAATTAAAACATAACCTGCGGGGATTTTTTGCAAAACTTTCAACCACTTTATCATTAAAATTATTTAGGTTTTTATTTATTATAGCTCTGTGTACACTCATCATGGCCAGACCATTAAGGCGATCTTCTGCCGTGGTACTTCTTAGCCATGTTTTTAGTCTTCTGGGGCTGCTAAAGGATCGCTCTACTGTACAGGTCGTGCATTTTCAATGCTTTTTCCGTTTCGGGAAAGAAGGAATTTGTTTCTTTTAGGACATCAACAACTGTTAGATTTGTTAGATTAAGCCTATCGTGCCGCAATTGCTGCCAAAGTTCGATTTCATTCTTTATGTTCGGTAAATCATAAAACTGGGCAATAGATTCACAAGTTTGTTTCAGATTTTCAGTTGTCATCTTTTGCATCTGCGCCGGGTGTAACTTAGATAATCCGAATGATGGCGTGTTTTCTTCAGCAAAACGTATTTCAAGTGAGGTGATAATTGAATCCAAGTATGGTATTACTAAAGACCTCTTCCAGCATGCAAATTATACAAAACTAACATGAATGCTGGTGAACGGCTGTCGTAGAAAGAAATGCAATGCACACACACACCATACCTACCTACATATTTTTACACTGTTTAATGGCCTTTCGGCAAATCTGATATAGTCGTGATGAAAATCGCGGCGATTTTAAAAACGGATGTCAAAATCTTAATGTTATTCTGAATATTTCAATACTTTCTACAATATACATTAAACCTTGTAAATTTATTTACGTTTTGTCATGCGATGCGAAATTTATTAATAGGTAAGGAAGTCAATTGCTCGCACTTTGGTCGCTTTGCGGCTAGCTACATTTGATCTCTAGGAGGGGGCAACTGCCCCCCCCCTGCCCCCCCTTGGCGACGCCCTTGCTAAGGACTAAGGACTTCAACGATTGGAAAATTAATTATATAGGTATCTGTATCGTATGTTTATAGTTATTTTTGTACTCGAGTTTTGATTAGTAAAGGATAGTTATTTGTACTTTTTAGCATTTTTTTTTACACATGCAGGTCACATGTGTAAGTAATCAAGTACTTACAGATACAAAATTGCGCGAGCAAGGGCAAATAGATCTGCTGCCATGATCAGTTCCGTTCTTTAAGAATTGGATAGTATCGAATAGATTATTGGGACTTTAAATCAGAGAACGACAGCAGAGAATATATTTCATGGAGATTTCACAGAATCCATTTCAATAAATCATCTTCTGATAAGCAAAAAACAAATTTCCCACCGATACGATCGCTGTATATTTCAGATATCTACTTTAGTTCGGTTTTTGCACAATTTGATTGATTAATCATAATTAATATTGTTAAAGATAAGATGCTTAAATCTGAATTGGGTTTTTCATGCTGTTATACTATATATTATTACAATATTTGGCCACTGACAATTGAATAATTGCATATCGATCATTAAAGATAAAATTCTTCCAAGAGGGAGGGACTTGAAAGGAAAAACAGAATCCTTAGCGGAATCCCGTGCTTCCGCGATGCGACTTGCGTGTATAGTGAGCGGAAAACTAACTCCATCTAAGTTCCACCACAGTATAAACATAACAGTAGGAACAATGAAAGCAGTACTTATGCAGTATGCTTATGCTTAAGCAGTAGGATGTCTTCATAGAAAGCCAGCGTGTGCGGTGTTTGTGTGCGTTCTACTACGCACGAGCCATGGCACGCGCACTACAGCAATATTTTGGGTCATTGTAGCCAGTCGGGGTCACACGTGACGCAAACATGCGACCGCCTCTGTTTGTCTTGTTTCGTTCTTCACATAGTCAGTACCAGACCCGAGACAATCTAGTGAAGTTTGTTTCCCAAATTGACCCGACCGGGAATCGAACCCAGAACCTTCCGCGCTTTGGTTTAACCCAGGGGTTCCCAAACTTATTTTGTCTACTGGCCACTTTGAGAATAAATTCTTTTTTAGCGCCCCCATTTTTTCACCTACTGAAAAACCACTATAACTTCAAATTAAATTAATTAATTATTGTGAGCTATATTAGCGAAGGTTAAACATTAATTCCAAACGAGACTTTTACTATAACCCGAAGAGTTAACTTGAAACCTGAGCGCAGTAGGTAATACACAACGGCGCTCAGGTCTCAAGTTAACTCTTACGGGCTACACCTGCCAATGAGAAAGATTATTGAAACGAAACTTTATAGTATTCAAACAGAGTATCTTTTATTCAAAATAAAACATACATAATCGATCCTTATATAAAAACTAATGTGAAGGATGAATCTGATGCTGTTTAATAAGTTTGTTGATATCAGGTTCCAATTTACTCAAGAACAGTCGCAAGTCGCCACGTTTGGTAACATGCAAACGATTTCTCTTTTTAGTAAGCAGTGTTGCCACAGCACTAAATCCCAGGGTACAATTGCGGGATCGGTTTTTGTAGCCAAAATTCTTGGTAACCATTTTTGAACTTGATTTTTATTTCCTCGTTTGTTGTCAATTCTATAAGTTCTTCTTCCAGCTGAGGTGACGTTGCTGTGATGACATTTGAAAACGGATCCAACACCCAGTCTGGTATTTCGAAGTTCAAAATGTCCTGGTATCGTTTGGTGAAGTCAATGTGGAGGTTTTCCAAATGTTGGCAGTAGGCAAACAATTCGTCGTTACTGCATGATACTGATAAATTCGGAAAATTGTAAAACTCACGTCTGCCCATATTCTTTTTGTGTAGAAGCAGTTTGGCTGCGAAAGCAGCAACGACGTTTTTTGTTTTAATTAAATTTAGTTCATCACCTTGCAGTTGGAGATTCATGTCGTTGAACAATTTATACAGGTCTGTCATGTAAGCTATATCATTCTTTGATGTAATGAGCTTGTTGTGCAATTCTGTATCTTTAGTTTCCAAGAACTCTATAACAGAGTCAAACAGGTTGTAAAATCGAGTCAGACAATTGCCTCTTGATAGCCAACGAACTTCAGTATGAAACAACAAACGGTTGAAATCCTCGTCATTAGTAACACAAAGCTGATGAAATAATCTATCATTCAAAGAGCTGTTGCGGATTTTATTGACTGCTTTGATGACATATTGCAGTGATTGAAATAGTCGTTCACTTAAGTTTCTACCAACCAAATGTTGTCTATGAATAACGCAATGTACAGCAAGGGCATCTGGAATTTTATTTTTTAGGTACGCTATGAAGCCTTTATGGCACACTGTCATAGCCGGAGCGCCATCCGTAGCAACTGATATAATATTTTTCAAGGGAATCTCTTTCTCATCACAAAACTTTTCCAATGTATTGAATATGGTTTCGCCTTTTGTATCGGTCTCTAAATTTCTAGCAAAGAATAGTTCTTCACATATTTTCTCATCTTTAATAAACCTCACGTAAGACAGCAACAATGCTTCATTAGTTGGTAAAGTGGACTCATCGAGCTGAATTGAGAATTGACTTGTCCTCAGGTGATCACACAATGATCATTCAATGTTTTCAGCCATTTCATCAATTCGTCTTTCACAGAATTATTACTCAAAGGAATTTTTCGGATAATATCTGCGGCTAGTTTATGAAGCACAGTAGTTATTACTTCCTTTATTTCTGGCACAATTAACTCTTCTCCGATGTTATGTGGTTTGCATTTTTGAGCAATTAACAAAGAGATATTGTACGAAGCTCGAAGTCCGTCATCTTCTTGCTTAGCAGCCGCCGAAAATAGTTTTGCTACACTTGGCTGAGTATTATGCTTCTTCTCTAGGTCTTGAAAATATGCTACATTCTTGTCTTTCTTATCTGGATGCATTTTATTCAAATGATCTTGCAGTCTTGAAGGCTTCATTGCTTCATTCGTAAATGTTTTTAGACATAGAAGACAAAAGGCGACGATGGGTTTGTCGGATTTTCAATGAATCCGAATTTAATATATTCCGCACAGTATTGCCGTCTCTTCTTTTTTACTTCCGACATTGTTTTGTTTTGAGAAATACGTAAGTAAGTGTTGAACTTAAGTACTGCTCATCTATTGCGCACGAAACCGCAAATGAAAATAAAACAAATATTACGTTGTTTATATGGGATTGCATAAGCAGCACGCACCGACAGGAATAAAACAAACATGCATAAACTCGTTTATCTCATTCGACGCTCAATCGTACTCAACAAGTCAGAACAAGTTTCTATGAACCAGCCGATTGATACAGGAATGCACAATTCGGGTTATTTAACAAAAACTTGTTAAAATATGATTGCCCGCGGTCTATTATCTACGAAAATTACCTATCTGGGAGTACTAATAACTATTAAAATGCGAAAGTGTGTCTGTTGCCTTTTTATTTGTTTGTTTGTGTCTACTTTCATTTCGAAACGGAACGACCGATTGACATGATGTTTATTTTGTATATTCAATAAAAGCAGGACAGATATATGAACTACGCGGAGAGAAATATCGAACCGAGTTTGAGCAATCTTTTAATTAATATTAGTTGATGTTCACAAGTTGTAGTTGAGAGTCGAGAGCTCATGCAGTCGTTTTCTAAGATGCCTCCTAGCTAAATTAAATTACAAATCACCCCCCAGGTCTCTACACAACGCCCCCATTTTTTTTTCTGGGTCTCTTACCGCCCCCCTTTAGGCCTGCAGCGCCCACAAGGGGGCATTATCGCCCACTTTGAGAAAGGCTGGTTTAACCTAACTTAACTTAAACCACTGCGCCATTGAGGTCGTCATAGAAATAATTAGTGATTGATGACTGACGAAAAAATCGTACAGAGCGAAAGCGAAGCGTGGTAAAAGAAGCCAAGGAAGACCAAGGCTGACTTATGAAGATCAAGTAGCCAGTGTTAGCCGACGGAAATGTCACTCGCATACCTAGGAGCAAATATGTGACTCCTAGGCGAATGATGAGATCTGAGGAAGCGAAAGAAGTATGAAAGGACCGCGACGCTTGGCGCCCCGTCCTCTGTGACTATCCCATTAGGAATACAGCGTGGAGTATGCGTAGCGTATGTAAGAAAACCTTATCAGTATGGGTTCTTTTTGATATTATTATTATACAACGTGTTAATGACGTTTTCCATTAACTTCGGCAAATTATTCTACTATTGATGTTTGGCTTAAGAAAGTAAACGAATGTGCATCTGTTTACGGATGGGACGAAAGAACCACTATACACTTCGCGATGCAAAAACTGCAAGGACTGGCTAAAACATGGTATGAAAGTCTAAGTTCTATTTTGTACTCTTGGTCACAATGGCAAGATAAGCTCATGTCTGCTTTTCCGTGTGAACAAAATTACGGCCAGTCCTTGGAGGATATGCTTAAACGTCGAAGTAGGTTTGGTGAACCGATAGAGATCTATTTCTATGAGAAACTAGCTTTACTAAATCAATGTGAAATACAAGGCAAGCGCGCTGTTGATTGTATAATACATGGTATCAGCGATAAAACTACCAAATCTAGTACCTTGGCTCTTAGGTGTTCCGAACCACTCCAACTGTTACAATTTTTAATAAGTAATAAAGAAACCACGACACCTCACGCGTATAGGAATAGAGACAATGGTGCCAGTTCAGATAGTAATCAAAATCACATTAATCGATCATTCACCAAACAATCGGGAACTTCTATATTTTGTTTTAACTGTAAAGAAAAAGGTCACTTTCATCAACAATGTCCTAAACCCCAGTTAAAATGTAAACGCTGCAGTAGAATAGGGCATACTATAGAAAATTGCTTTTTGAAGGATAAGTTTCAGAATAGTGATAATGCACAGAAAACCATGTGTATTTTCAGTTCAAAACAAAATGCTAAATTTATTAAGTTAGTTCTAGTCAATGATGTGCAATACGAGGCCTTTATAGATCTAGGTAGCGAAGTCACTCTAATAAAAGACTCTGTATTAAGGGAATTGGGAATCTGTCACGATAATCAGCCTACTGTAATGATGGGGTTTGGCAACGGTCTCGTTAAATCTCTTGGTTCTGTATTACTGGACCTGGTTATCGATTCGGTAAAAGCAAAAGTTCCTTGTAGAGTCGTGCCAGATGACTTATTAGAAAAACCGTTACTAGTAGGACATTCTTTTTCTGAACAATCTCATGTCATAGCATACAAAGATTCTACTACGCTACAGTTTTTGTCTTTAGATACCGTAATTCCTAATCTGCCATTGGATGATAGTAGTGAACCCTTAGTTAGGATTAGAATCAGTAAGCACGTGAAACTTTATGGATCGGCAAGTGTTAAGGCTACAACAGAGTGCAAGTTTACAGGTAGTGTTCTTTTAAATACCAAGGTAATAGGGAAACCAAATGAACAGTTCGTGGTCTCTGGCGGAGTCTACTTTGTTAGAGATGGCAGTTTGCACGTAATTATTATACCATATTCGATACCTTGCCTCATGTTGAAGAATTTTGTGTTTTCTCGTGCCGAAAGAATAGATATTGTCAATTCTATAAGTAAAGAGGTTACAAGACCATGCGAATCAAATAACTTTCACATTGATAAAGCACAAGTACGAATGGGAGAATCTGTAACTGAGTATGACAAGAGCAGATTGTTTGATATATAAGAACGTTACAAACATTGCTTCGCTCATGATTTGGCAAGTTTAGGTTGCAACAATACTGCTGAGATGAATATCGAACTAAATAGCCAACGTCCAATTGCATACAGGCCATATAGGTTGTCACACCACGAACGTGATAAAGTACGTCAGATGGTAGAAGATATGATTGACGCTGATATAATTAGGGAGTCCACGTCTAGTTATGCCAGTCCAATAATACTTGTGAAAAAAAAGGATGGAACGAGCAGATTGTGCGTAGACTATAGAATGTTGAATACAGTCACTAATAAAGAGCGATACCCCATGCCAATCATAGAAGACGAGATAGCTAGGTTATCGGGCCAGGCGTGTTTCATCACTCTAGATTTAATGTCTGGTTATTATCAGATACTCTTTCAGAACAATCAAAACATCTAACTGCTTTTGTTACGCCGGACGGCCAATATGAGTTTAATCGTATGCCGTTTGGTTTAGCAAATGCTCCAGCGGTTTTCCAAAGAATGATGAACCACGTTCTGGGACCCGCGCGGTTTCATAAAGCCACTGTTTATATCGATGATTTATTAATATTTGGTAGGGATATAGACGAGTGTCTTGTACACTTAGAGGAAATCTTACAGCTTTTAGACAAGGCAAATTTAAAATTGAACCTTCCCAAATGTAGTTTCTTGAGAAGCAATATTGACTACTTAGGTTACGAAATTAGTTCCGAAGGAATAAGACCTGGACTAACGAAAATACAGGCTGTTAAGGATTTCCCTCGTCCAGTAAACGTGCACACGGTACGTCAGTTCTTAGGGTTAGTTAGCTACTTTAGAAAATTTATTCATGGATTTGCACAACTAGCTTCCCCCTTGACCTTGTTATTAAAGAAAGATGCGACATGGACATGGGGGTCATCTCAAGAAAATGCTTTTCTAAATCTAAAGGAAAAACTCATTGATAGACCAGTTTTAGCTATTTTTGATCCTTCTGCGGAAATGGAGCTGCATACAGACGCCAGTAGGATAGGTGTAGGTGGTATCCTTCTCCAGCGTTTAACTAATGTAGAAGAATCCTTTAAGCCTGTGGCATTTTACAGTCGCCAAACATCGCCAGAAGAAAAAAATTTCCATTCATACGAATTGGAAACGTTGGCAGTAGTGTGTGGTCTAAAAAAATTTAGAGTGTACTTACTAGGTAAAAACTTTAAGATTGTCACTGATTGTAGCGCACTCCGATCAACTTTTCAAAAACGCGACTTAGTTCCTAGAATAGCTCGTTGGTGGCTGGCACTACAGGAATTTGATTGCTCTATAGAGTATCGGGCTGGCTCCAAAATGTCTCACGTGGACGCATTGTCTAGGAACCCAGCAATAGGGACAAAAATGTCGATTAGCGATCAGGACTGGCTACTTACCCTTCAGTTAGGTGATTCGGAATTATGTAGGATCCGGGATATCTTAAGCAGTAACCTTGATGAAAGAGGGCTTGACTATATTAAGGATAACTATATAATTCAAAATAACAACTATTCCGATGTATAGGTGGTAATAAAAATGATATACGATGGGTGGTCCCAAAGGGTGCACGGTGGCAAATGTGCAAGATGAATCATGATGATATAGGTCATGTAGGTTACGAAAAAACACTGCACAGGATAAGAAATAAGTACTGGTTTCCTAAAATGTCGAGATTTGTAAAAAAATACTTAAACGCGTGTATAGAATGCGCCTACTCAAAAAAAACTGCAATGTCGCGTGAAGGTCTATTGCATTCTATTTATAAAGTTGAAAAACCTTTCCACACATTGCACATTGATCACCTTGGACCCTTTGTAAAGTCAAAACGTCAACACACCCATATACTAGTAGTGGTGGACTCGTTCACGAAATTTGTTTTTATAAAGCCAGTCAGAAATACAAAGACCCAGGGAGTAATTAAGGTATTACAAGATATTTTCGATACATTCCGTACACCTGAACGTATAATAAGTGACCGGGGTACCTGCTTCACAGCTCACGTGTTCAGAAGGTTTTGTCTTAGTAGGGGAGTAAAACATGTACTTAACTCCGTAGCAAGTCCGAGATCGAATGGACAAGTAGAACGCTACAACCGCACTATTTTAGATTCATTAACAGCACAAAACCTTAAGCACGATGAAAAGGATTGGGATAATAAATTAGGTAGTATACAGTGGGGCCTAAATAACACGATCCAGAAGACAATAGGTAGAACTCCATCTGAAGTTATGTTCGGTACACTCATGTCTGGTGAGAAAAATCCTACTCTCAATGAAATATCTGATTTAAGTCGGGAATCGGTCGATCTCACGGTTTTGCGTAGTGGAGTGAAAGATAGAATGGATAGAGAGCAGGCAAAGCAAAAGCAGTACTATGACAAAGGCAGACGACCGGCACGCATATACAATAATGGTGATCTGGTAAAGATCACTAAAACCGTTTTTCATAATAGTGGCAAGAGTACCAAGCTATTGCCGGTATTTGAAGGACCATATCGTGTGATTAAAGTTTTGGGTAAAGATCGATACAGGGTAGCGCCAATACCAGGATTTGAGGGCATGAAAAACAAGCGTAAAACCACGGTCGCCGCCGACAGAATACAACCGTGGATTCATATATCGGCGTTAGAAGTAGAGGGTACTAGTGATGATGAGAATGACATTCAGGGCATTGAAAGCGATACTGAAACATAAAATGTATATAGTCAATTTATTTGACTAAATATGTTGATTCACCATAATCTTTAATTAATTTGATTACAATCGATTATTGGTTCACAAAATCTTACCTATTTTATAAGTTTTAGAAAAAGTAAAGAGTTTTTATTTTTGTTTTGCACCTTACATCTAATGATTGAAAGAATGATGTTATATAAATTTAATTTTAAACTTGTAAGTCCTCGGAGTGAAGTGTTTCGAGGCCATATGATGAATTCCTTGGAGTGAAGTGTTTCAAGGTAGTATACTAAAATCCTCGGAGTGAAGTGTTTCGAGGTATTGTGACGTAAGTCCTCGGAGTGAAGTGTTTCGAGGCAGGATCGCTAAAATGCTTGGAGTGAAGTGTTTCCAAGGCAATATAATAAAATCCTCGGAGTGAAGTGTTCCGAGATATTAATGATATAATTGATCAAAGTGAAGTTTGAAATGCAATATTTTAAGTTCTAAACTGAATATGTGAATCTTGAAGTACAATTATAAGCACCTAAATGTTTGGATAATTTCGTGTTACTACTATTACATGTCCTTGTCTGAAAGTTGTGGCATTTATTTGTACTTGTATGCATTACTTCTATTACAAAATAAATAATTTAATAATATTGGCTAACATGATGATATAATTGGATAATATATGTTTACTTATTCGCTAAATATTGTGTTATAATTGTATTAAATGTAACATTAAAATATATTTCGCTCTAAAGCGAACTGATCAGCCAAGTGTAAGGTTTCACCAGATGCGTGCATGGGGACCATACACGACATCAGGATGGTCGAGTGTAAGGTCAAATAAATTGAAAATGACTTGTTTGAGTTATAAATATAGTTATTTTAGAAAAATTACCCCATTTATAATAAAAACAGTATTCAGTACGGAAAGTAATAGTTATCACATAAAGGAAGTTAAATATTTTAGTCAAATCAGTAACTTTAAACTATAAAAATCTGATTATGTTAACTGAAAATCTAATTAAATATTTCTAAAAATAGTATCTTTTATTATAAAATACTTTAATTCTAACAAATTTTGAATAATTGATAAATCCGCAATAACAGTTGGAAAATGATCACAGTTTTGCAAAACACACCAGGTGGCGCTCTGACGCGCTAGAAAAAAATGGGGGATACGGAAGGTAGATATAAAAGTGGATGCATTTGGTTGATCGGGGCGTTGTTCGGGCGGAGACATTAAGGGTGATACCGTGTGTTTGTGTGGGAAGCAAATAAACGAAAAATTATAACCTGTAGTTGTTATTTTGGCTAGTCGTACAATACCTATAAATAAATATAAATACATACGTATATATCATATAATATAATAGGTAATATATGAATGATGAGATTTGAGGAAGCGAAAAAGGTATGTAAAGACCCCGACGATTGGCGCACCGTCCTCTCTGACTAACCCCGTTAGGGTTACAGCGTGAAGATATGTATGTATGTATTTATATATGTATCTATGTAATATATGTATACAGGATTAATTTAAAAATACCAATAACCTCTTAGTATTTTGTACTAAACATTATCCCCTATAACTTTTGCTTTACGACTTTCAAAAATTTATAAGTTTTTTCTTTCATGCAAAAATAAAAATACATTAAATGTTTCTGAAAATAGCACCTACTCTACCCAGTCGCTAAAGCGGCACACGCGCAGCGCGACGCTGAGGCCCAGGGCCCTTGCACCGCACCATTGGAAATACGTACAGAGTAATTACGTTTCAGACAGTACAACAAAACTTAACAAATCATTTTTGAGGAACGTATTGAGTTTTGATAAAAGTCGTAGAACAAAAATTGTTAGGTATGTTGACAGGAATTTTACACTAAGAGGTTATTAGTAATTTTAAAATAACCGTGTATATAAAGTACGCGTATAATTTGTTTCATTATGTATTACATAAATATATTACATATTATGTATATTACATATTATTGGCGCTCCGTCCTCTTAGACTACCCCGTAAGGGATACGGGTACATATTTATATTACTTATATATTAATATGTATATAGGTATACATATTATTGACTGGCCCGTTGGCGCAGTGGCATATGCATCTGCGTTCCAAGCTTAGGGTCCGCGGGTTCGATCCCCGGTCAGGTCAATTTAGGAAACGAACTTTCCTCAATTGGCTTGGAGTCTGGGTGTTACTGGGAACTCCCTCAGAGTTCATTGTGTGGTACCCATAGTACAAGCTTACAGCTTAGTTTGGGGTCACACAATCGGTGTAAATGTCTGGAGTATATATACACACCGGCACAATTAGCGGAACAGAAAAAAAAGTGAGACTATGAGATAATAACGCATATATTTGACGAAAATGTAATTAGACACAAAATAACAAATTGATTAACATCTTTTAACAACGACTTTGAAAAGTCTTCGTTATTTTTTATTGAAAAATAAAGAAATTTGAAATAAGTGAAATTTTTAGATGATTATGAACCATCACAAAAAATAAAAAAAAGTAAGCATTAAATGATTTAACAATAAAATTAAAGCAAAATTAATAACGAGTGTTTCCCCCTCTTGCTCTGATTACGGTTTCCATTCGTCTGGGCATGCTACAGATTATGTTATCGATGATTTCTTGAGGCAACCGCTCCCACTCCTCAAGTAATGCGTTTCCAAGTTCATTCAGATTGTTGGGGGGTGGCATTCTGGATTTAACCCTTCTTTTTAGCAAGTCCCAGACATGCTCTATCGGATTCATATCGGGGGAATTTGCTGGCCACTGCATCACCGGTATACCTACGTGGCTCAGATATGCCTGTACCGATTGTGCACTATGAGCACGAGCATTATCTTGCATTAGAATAAAGTCGTCACCAATAAATGGGGCAAATGGTACAACATGTTCTTCTAAAATGTCTCTGATGTATCGATCTGCTGTCATGGTCCCTCCTGTGACTATCACTAACTCCGTGCGAGCTCCCAAACATATCCCTCCCCAAACCATAATCGAGCCGCCACCATAAGCCACTGTGTGTTCAAAATTAGACTGTATGTGGCGTTCTCCTTTGCGTCTCCATATTCGCTGTCTCCCATCGATCTGTTTTAAAAGAACTCTGCACTCATCAGTAAAGAGAACCTGCTGCCATTCGTTCAAATCCCAATGACGATGTTCTCGCGCATAGCTTAATCGGTTTACGCGGTGACGTCTCTCAAGTTTTGGGCTTTTGGCAGGTATATACGACCCTAAACCAACTTCTTCAAATCTCCTGCGAACTGTACGCTCACTTACTCGTACTCCTCGAACGTCTTCCAGTTCATTTCGAGCTTGTACAGCCGTTAATCGCGTATTCCTACGAACTCCAAGTTGTAAAAAACTGTCATCTCGCCTCGATGTACATCTTTTCTACCTTGATCCCTCCTCCTCACAAGAGAATTAGACGATCTGTACCGCTGGATGCTGCGATGAATCGTTGATACTGGTCGACGAAGCCTTGAGGCAATCGATCTGTAGGTATGGCCATTTCTTCTCATTTCATCAGCCCTAATGATTTCCAGTGATGTTAAGTCAGGCATAATAAAGAGCTTTTAATAAACAAAATTGCCTATAGAATAACAAATTTATAAAAAACCATTAAGTGCAATTTTTCAAAAAAATTACAATTACGTAGTTATTACTCGAACAAGTTGACAAAACGTATTGTTCGGGAAAATAAAACAAATGAATGAAAAAAGTGTATGTCATCTAATTTTCTATTTTCAAATTTGACAATAAATTAAAAAAATATCATAACTGACCAGTTCCTCAAGTAAAAGATTTTAAAATCCTGCTTTTTTTGTGTTCCGCTAATTGTGCCGGTGTGTATATTATGAACTGGGCGCACTGGTATTAATTAGCTCTTATTTAAAGCTTCACAATTTGATGCGGAGGACGTATTTAGAACTCGGTTCATTTAGGTCTTTGCTGACAGAGCTCGCCGCTTGGCTGCCGACCGCTGTCAGTCTGTGTGAATTGAGCCTTAAGCGGGACGCACACGAGCCGACCGCCCATATTGAGAACACATCCGCATTCTGATCCACTCCATTGAACTTGACACGAATTTCTGTGGTATTACGTGACATTATTGCTCTGCAAACGTGTTTGTTACTTCAAACGCTTATCAGCTAAGGTACTGTTATGAACATCTATTTGTATTTACTAAATAAACGAGATATTTATACTGTCCTATAATCTCAGTTGACGTGTAAATTACATTAGATTTTGATCACAAATTTGAACAATTTTTTCATTGTTTAAATTATTTTGTAGGCAAAGGGTAATTAATATTTAGTCAAGTTTGAGTGAACATTTATTAAATGGTTTTCTAAACTCAATTATAAGATTCAGAGACATTCGATATCATATCGTTTATCTTTCATTCACATTCACATTACATTAATTTAAGAAGTGAAATTGATTGTTGAGAAAATTCATAGGCCTTTATGAGGTACACAAACAAATTAGGCTCGTTAACTATTTTTCCATTTTAGTGCAGTAATATAAGCGTGTTTTTAGTCTTTTTGAACTATTATTCTGTTTGCCGGAATTATCTAAATCGACAGCTGTTGAAAATGTACAGAAACTTCTTGTAAACTTGAAGCGGCGTAAGTATGCGACTCTCTCTGAGAGTTTCATATTTGCGTCTTTTGCAATCGAAACTTTGGGTCCCTGGGGCCCCGAAGCCCATCGACTGATTTCTGATATTTGTAAGAGACTGGTCGAGGCTTCGGGAGACCGCCGAGCTGGCAGCTTCTTCCGTCAACGAATCAGTTTGGCTATTCAAAGAATCAATGCTGCCAGTCTGCTGGGTACCTTAAGCAATGACAGCTTTCTAAGCGGGAACTTTGAGGATGGATATCCATTATTTAAGATAAGGGAGCGTTATGGGCACGTTTGCATCAGGTACGCTTCGGAGCGGTCTCTTTGACTAAGGCTACGGCTATGATTAAAAATTATTGCAACTGCACATTATAAAATATATTACATGTTATTTTAATATTATATTTAAGATAATGTGTAATTTTAAATTTGTAAATATTAACTATTAAATCAGATAACCTGACAACTGTACATACGACACACATTTATAAGTTGATCGGTTGCCATTTCGTTAGAAAACAGCACCCACATATCTATATTTTATCAGATGTTATTTGCCTCACTTCTTACTACGGGACAGGCTGTCTGAACTTTTGAAGTCTATGCTTTAATGCTATAAAGTTTTTTTAAAGGTAATATATTTTTAACCAAGGAGTAACATTTAGTTGTATGACGTTATATTTTTAAACAGCAATTAATAGCAATTTTCTCTACATTTTCACCAATTTTGAAGACAGTTTAAATGCATCTCTATTTTAATTAACTTTTTATAATATTTCGATATTTTTCCCTACTTTAATGTTGTCCAAGAGATGAAGCACTTTCAGTTGCCCTAGGGGTAATTTAAATATTGTTTGAGATTTTTTTTGTTTTTATAATAATTCTTGTTCATAAAACACGTTGCCCGGCACAAACTTATAAATTTATAAATTATTATTTAACAATAATTAAATGAAAAATATATTTATTAAACTAACCGGCCAGTACAAAGAATAGTTGATTAACCCATCTATAACAATCACAGTACAACCTTAGGTTAGAGTTATTAGACATTAGTAAAAATTTGTAATGAAAACCATTCAATCTGTAAGAAAAATTTTATTAAAAGTACATAATACTTTTTATCACGTTACGAACGAACGTTGAATATGAACTAACATCAGAAAGCAAACAAAATGTTAATTGCTCTTCAAATTCGACTTAATACCAGTTATCTTTTATCACAGCACACTGTTCACTTTTTCGTGAGATAAATATTTTGTTTAACTGAGAAACATGCTCGACAAAACGTTATCACACCAAAACTCTTACTTTTCAACTCGTGTTTTAACAATTCAAATATTTTCCAGTCATTATGATTCAATTCAGATCTTAAGTAAAACATACCCTGATTCTAAATATAATTTATATACTTAAACATACTATTTCGTAATATCAGATGCGGTACTTGAAAAGAAAACTGGCGAGTCCGCGTACATTGTTGTCGTATAACAAGAAGCTTTGTCTGTAACTTTCAACAAATTCTTCAATAACGTTTGTTGCTCCATTAACAATATGTTTAAATGTCTCATCTCTTGGTCTATCTTCTTCAAATTGAAGGTCGTCTGATCGATCTTTTCTTGCATCCCGCGTATTTCTAAATTAAAATTGTGATCGCTATTTTGAGATTCATTTTTATATTTTGATGTAAATTTGTTTGTGTACAAAATTTCCTTGACAGATCTTCCCGATTTTACCTTATTTAGTTGCGCCAACTCATACGCTGCCATCATTATGTCTGTGGGTAACCTCTTTTCTTGAGGGTTTAATGGTTTCACACCTAAAATCACTTTCCCAGCCTCTGGAGATACCAAGGCTGTTCTGTATACATATTTGTGTAGGCATTTTGGCAGCCATGCACTGAACATGCCCATTTCGACGAAAAGAATTAGCTTCGTTTGTCTAACGAGTTTAGATAATCCCGCTGTTTTTCTAAGACCCTGAATGTCATGAACAGCGATACCAACTAGCAGATTCATTAGGATAATGGTAACAAACATCAGAAATAATATTAAAATGAGTTGTGAAGACAATTCGAATACTAACGGTGGATCGTCTTGCATTGGATCGTTACTAACAATACCCAAATTCAATTCCCCAACCATCATAGCTAGAGTACTTATGAAACCCATCAAGGGATTGGCAAACATTTCCTCGTTCGGAAAAACTACGCAGAAACATATCGTGAACCCCAGTAACAAACATATATAAGCTAACAGCAATTTTAGAAATTCAGTTAATACCTTTTGATACATCGCCACGTAATCGCCAAACATTGGAAGCTGGCCCATCATCAACATTAAATTTGTCCAAGCTCCCAAAACAGCATATCCGCCAACATGATTCTGCCAACTATAATCCTTGTCAATGTTGTAAAGTGAAAATACAGAAAGAAGAACAAACCACTCCATTAAATTTTCAAATGTTGTAAAATATTGATGTAAACTGGAATAGCCGGTAATGCCAGTTAACTTTCGGACTATTTCAAATGCGGTGATACCGATGAGTATCCATCTCTCAAATTCTATAGGATTATCTTCCAATATATCTCCTAATAGTGATTGTTTTTGGCACAATTCATTCGGTACACCATACTTCTTAGAATATTTGCCTTTACAAGTCTTTACAACACCAGTCAAAACATAAATTGATAGAAAAGACACAAACAGAAAACAAAAGATAAGTCTTGCTAGATAAAATTTTCTTATCTTCTTCCATTTCATAAACAAAAACGCTGAACACAAAGGATGTAACAAAATGTCCTTTTGGCCTTCATCAACTAATGTGTTTAAATAGGTGATTTCACGTGGATAAGAAAATTTCAAAAGTTTACCAAAATCAAATTCGATCTGAACTTCCTCATTTCCTTCCGTACATCGACTTAGCGAAATTCCACTGTCCAAATTGTGTCTCAAAATAGCTAGGGATTTCGGTGTCTTTCTAGCTATAACGCTCAAAGCTGTATGTCCCTTCTTCGATTTTGACGTCACATCTGCTCCAAGAAATATTAAAGTCTCTACACACTGTGTCAGACCATCCATAGCAGCGAGATGCAAAGGAGAGTACCCATATTCATCCTTCTTATTAACCTGAGCTGCCCAACTAACGAGTATATCTATTATGTCGCAAGCACGTTCAGACCGACATACAGCCGCATGTAATGGTGTTCTTTTATCGTAATCATCGGCGTTAGGATCCGCGTTACCATCTCTTACAAGCACTTCAACACATTCTATGCTTGAGCATCTTGCAGCAAGATGCAAAGCAGTAAATCCTTTATAATTCCTAGTATTTGCTTTTGCTCCCTCTGATAACAATAGTTCTACGCAGTCGGCATATCCTCTGGCAGCAGCTAGATGTAACGCAGTACACTCTTTATCCCGTTGTTTTGTCGCTCCATTCACGCTAATTTTAGTTTCTTTTAGGAGATAAGCTAAGCAACGCCGAGAACCCAGTTCGGCAGCCAGATGTAAAGCATTTAATCCGCCCGAAGTTACGTAACCGGGGTCGACACCTTTTTCTATAAACAACTCCATGCACTCCGCAGCGTCAGCTCTAACGGCGCAATGTACTAGATTATCTTCACAACCCGCTCTTTGTACCACGGCGTGCAACGATGCTCCATTTGCAATCAAAATTTCAGCTACTTCCAAAGAGTTCCCAAATGCAGCACAATGTAGAGGAGCGAAGTATTTCGGAGCAAAATCGATATCCGCTCCACGTGATATTAAGTACGCGGCTGCTCTACCTGCGCCACTAAAAGCCGCTAAATGCAAAGGAGTTAGCCCAGCTGGCTCTGAATAATGTATATCTGCATCTGCGTCTAGTATGGCTGGCATTAGTTCTTCACGTGCCAGAAATGCCGCCCACAGTAGCGTTAGATTTACTACCACGTCTGGCGCGGAGCTGATGTGTTCACTAATATTTTCCGAGGTGATCAATCCACATTCGACGTCATCGAAGAAACGTCCAGCGCCCACTGTCAGTGCTTTTTCACACAGACTCCTACGTATCATTTCCTCTGTCAAGCGGGCTTCTGGATCTGGAGCTAGTATGTCGAAACTGTGGTACATATTTGGGGCCGCTTCTGCAGGCGGTGATGGCCCAACAAATAAATATTCTTTAGGTATAGGTTGTTCGTAAGCTGATTCTAGTAAATCGATATCGCCCATATGTTTCGAGGGCAAATTCAATGGAAATTCTTCTGGTTCCCGAGTTTTTGAAGCGAAACTACTAGTTAGACGAGATCTTTTCTGTATTTGCACAGGGGTTTGAAGGGGCGAGGGCCACCCCATCTCGCGATATCCAAAGTTATCCATGGTCGGAACGTGACTGCCGACGATGGCATACTAAGCCTCTCGCATTTATCTTATCTATTTCAGTTTGTTTTAGCTGACACTTTAGGTGTATCTTTGTCTGACGTCGTGATTTATTAGCTTATTTTTAGTATACGCTAAACGAATACGGAGAAATGGTTCGATTGTTATTGTATTTATGTCAAATAATTCTATTTAATAATCAGCAGAAGGAAACTTTTTAATTATTCGGGGAACACCTTCTTAATCATGTTACCTACTATTTGTTAACTACGACTTCGGAAATTTAAATCAGTAAATGTTTTTTCAGGGTTCTGTACCTTACAAGGAACAACGAAACCGTTAATATAACATTACTTATGCGTCTGTCAATCTATCTATCTGTCACATATGATTTTATCGGAAGCAATGTGACATACAAATTTGAGGCTTATTTAACAAATCTTGCTAACACATAACCCATTGTAAAGAGAATGATGAGATTAGAGCAGGCGAAAGAAGTACATAGGGGATCGCGACACTTGGTGCTTCAATCCCCTCTGGCTACCCCGTTAGGAGTGAGGATATGTATTTATGTTAACCCATATATTTTACACTATTCAAAATAAAATATTAATGTTTGCAAGGAGACAAAATATTGTATAATCAAGCTCGACTTGGACCTTCCTCGCCTATTTACAAAACATACCTACAATTTTATCTTACCTGACTTTGATTAGCTGATACTCAATTAGCAAAATGAAATGGGTCAACAGATATGATTCGAGTTAAGCAGAGTCGTTAATGTACGAGTTGAGCGAAGGGTTGCGCAGGTATAATTCGCAGACGTCATAGATTTCGATTTGTGGAAAGTCTCCAACTAATTTTTACCAGCAGTTATTAAATTTTAATACATGTAATTTCTTATTTACTATCCACCTAAGCGCCAAATATTTTTTTGGGGTTGTTTTTTGGGTTCAAAGGATTTCGTAAAGAAATCGAATGCTATATGTTAATGCGATGACATACATGTATAAAATGTGTTTATCCATAGAAAAGAATTTCGAATTGTTAAAGAATTAATCACGAAATGAACGTATCATACGTATTCACTCGCGCGTGTTTCATTTGAACTTGAACGAACGTTAACTCGCTCAGAACTCTTTCAGGAGGCCTAGACAAGTGACAAATAACACGTAATCTAGCTCAACGAAATTTAGATTGGTAGTCAAATGTTATTAACTTTTTTATATATCAAACGAAACCTTAAGTCTGAAGACCTCCGTATAAAACATAGCCAAGTGAAAGCCAAGTACGATAACGCCTGCAAGCGTTTCGATTGTCTAGTCGCTCTTCCACTTGTCTACCCGCTCTGAATATTAAACGAAGATGCGAATTCGCAACGTAAAAAACTGTGATGCGATACGATTTCGCGCTGTAAGGAGTTTTGCTGTCATTATTCGGATATCTAACCAGTAAATTCATATTATTGCAATCACACATAACCTGTGATTGCAGTACTCTTTGCTAACCATTCATCGAGGATTGTAAACCATACTGGACGTATTTTTTGTTATGGAGAATCTGTCCACTGGTCACATGAATAGCAAAAAGAGTGTTTCGCTCCGATATACTTCGCTTTCGTCTTAAATTTGCAATCTAAGCGCCGGAATTCGGTTTTAGGGAGAAAAGGTTTCGTCAGGAGATTAAATGTTACTAACTCAAATTATAAGTAGGCGACCCTTTGCTTCGCAAAAATCAATCAAAGTCCCTTTGATTGCTTGAAGTTTACAAGAAAAATATAAAAAGAGACGTAGATATTACAGATCTCTGTAAACTCCAGGAACCACAAATATTTTGTTTCGTTATTGAACTTGTTAAGTCTATTCTCAGGAAAAAAACAGCGCTATCAGAAGAAAACAATAACTCAGTCAGCAGACATCGTGTATTCTACTCTGACAGTGCATCAGCCTCATTATAACAAAGATTTTCAGTCTGCGCATATTTATTTAAGCATTATACAAATTATTTACTGAATGATAAGCCTCGATGGTACGAACACCGAGGTTAAGTAACTTGCGCGCGGTCAGCTACTGTTAGGGTGATCTGGAGCACTCAGTTTAGTAGAAGATTGAAGAAGTTTAATAGGCCTCCGACTTCGGAATTCAAGAAATTACAATTGTCGTATTTTATTTGCAAGTTTTTATTAAACGGTTATAAATGGTAGAGCTTTACTTTTTTTTGAACGTATAGTACAGTTAAAGGAAAAACCATTGTATATTTAATATTACTAAACATTGCTTAATAAATCAAATATAAATGTCTATAAGTTCCATTTTAATAGTTATGACAGTAAATAAATATACACTTATTACCAACCAAATACTAACAGTCTTCAAATGAATTTAAGTAGGGTCGCATCTTAAGATGACGCATTGGAAATTTTGACGCCAGGGATCTCAATTTTTATAAGTGACTACAAAACGTATGATAATTATATATGGTATCCTAATTCTCCATTTCATTGACTTCATTTTGACAGTTGCGATACACGGTTGGTTAACTTTTGTAACACAAAAAAAATATCAAAAAAACCTTTTTTAAAACAGAGATTTACATTTTTCGAAGCAATGGGACCGATTAATATTTCAAAATTTTCTGTATAGTTTAATCTGAACATATCCCTCAAATTGAAAGTTGTATTTTTTTAAATTAATTATAGTTTTTAAAATAAACGAAAATAACTGTTTTTTCGTATTTTTCGTATTTTTCGTAAGCTAGTGCGCGCACGTTTGCATAGAACAGAAGGTCTATTTTAGATTAAATTATTATTTATCAATGCGTCGCCTTAACTCTATTGTTCCGTTCTAAGATTGGAAAAATATAATTATTGAGTCTCCTCAGTATTGCTTTTCTCAGAGACTATTTAATTACAACCCGCCGGACAGTTTAATATAATCTTATTGTTATGGCATGTAAAATAAGATTTAGCTGTTGTTATTTTTTGTTTTATATATGCCTAACTGATGCCCGCGACATCGTCCGTGTTTTTTATTTTACAAATAGCTTAACTTCTTCCACAGGATTCAACCTTATGGAAATTCCACACCAAATTTCATCGCAATCGGATGGACGGTATGGCAGCCCCTTAGAAACAAACAAACATTGATTTTTATATTAGATTGCGGGTATTTATAAAGAAGAAAACTTCAGATTGGTGCCTTTTATAAATATCGAGCTTTTGATATTATAGACGTACAATAATTATGTTAATTTTAAATGTTTTTATTGTATTGTGTAATATTGGTAATAGTCGATAACCTGGTATTTTAATGTAGGTATAGTGTTAGTGTGATAAGACTCATTGTATGTATAAATATTATTATTATAATTCAGTTCAGTTTTAACTTTGGGAGATAGTTATGGAGACTTAAATACAAAGATAACATTATATTTATTATTAAAATCTCATAACCATTGAGTATATAACATATAAGTATATTTACAGGAAAATTATAAGTACCTACTGCATTATAGCGATCGGTCTGCTGCTGCGGTGGTAATGTGTCATCTTCCGAACTCGAGTTCCGGGTTCGATTCCCTGTCAGATCAAACGAGGACACCAACTTTCCTAAATTGTCTGTCTGAAGATTGTCTCCTAACGAGTATGTGTTATTATTATTTATTCGTATTATTACTACATTGACTTACATCACCATAACATGCTCAAAATTTAAATACAAGTGCCTAGCAATAGAGAACAACAAACAATACAACAAAATCATATTCCATCAACATCATCAAAAGTATTTGGAAATTTTGACGGCAGGGTTCTCAATTTTTCTAAGTGACTACAAAAAGTATGACAATGGCATTTGGTAACCTAATTTTTCATTTCATTGACTTTATTTTGCTGGTTGCCATACACGATTGGTTAACTTTTGTAACACAAAAAAAAATATTAAAGAAACCTCTTTTAAAACAGAGATTTATATTTTTAGGACCAACGGACCGATTTATGTTTCTAAATTTCCTGTATAGTTTAATCTAAACATGTTCTTCTAAATGTCAGTTGGATTTTTTTAAATTAATTATAATTTTGAAAATAAACGAAAATAACTGTTTTGTCGTATTTTTCGTAAGCTAGCGCGCGCACGTTTGCATGGAGCAGAAGGTCTATTTTAGATTAAATTATTGTTTATCAATGCGTCGCCTTAACAATTCCTTTCTTCATTAATCCCCCTTCATTATGTGATACCTATAGCAAAAGCCTAGTCCTTAGTTCGGTATCACGCATTAAATCGATCACAAACTAACATGAATAAAATGGTTATTGAACTAATAAAATTATTAAAAATTTTGTATCGATTTTATAATCGATTACATGAAATCTGAATTCCATTCATTACAATTCAATCATTATCGCAAAAAATTGAAATCACATCGAACTTATTAAAAATAATAAAATGAATCACTGAACAAGAGATGTTAAATGCAGATAACGATAGATTGCTCTCTATTAGGTTTTTTGTTCAGGAGTTTTTTTTTATGTATATGGAGCAATTAATAGTTGTACACAAATAAGAGCTACAAAATTGTTATATAAAATTGAAATTAGTACATTCACAACCCATGGACATTGTCCACAAATTACTTTATTAATAGGTGAAATGTGTGCTCGCTTGTATAAAAATTATTACCTTCGCAATCGAAAGTGAAAGTAATATAGGTAGAATCTAATTTTGGAGGAGCTCAATGGCAAACAGCCTTTCTAAAACTTAACTTTTTGAACCTAAAGTAATCCAAGTCAGAGTCAGTCTTCCTGTGAACGATGATAAGCAGCAGGATTTAACGCTATTTCGGTAGGTTACTGTAACAGTTCAATTAAATCGGTCATACACATAGGACCGCATGAGGGCCCTATCACATTGGCGATTTGCGAAAGTGTTTTGAGATGTATGTGTTGAGAAAGTGTGATCAATACTAGTTTGCCGCGTATACGCAACAAGTTCGCTGTGTGTACGTAACGCGTACTATGCGTGTACGCAACGAGTTCGCCGCGTGTACGCAATGAGTGCGCCGCCGTGTTTGCAAAGAGTACGCCGCGTGTACGCAATAAGTTCGCGGCGTGTACGCAACGAGCACGCCGCTTGTACGCAACGACCTCGCCACGAGTATAGGTACTTCTGTTATTCCTATTATACAAGTGAAATGGGACCAAGCGGACGATAATGCACACGGGGTTATATAACGACGCACAGCATTCGCATCGCGTTATCACGACGAGCTCGCCGCCTGCACTTTGACAAATCATATCGCTGGAAATCAGCTCTCAAATCACTAATATAATAAGGCTGTAATCATTCAACTTCACTCAATTATTTAATACGGCTTTACTGACGTGTATTCGTGAGTCAAGCCGTATTAAATAATTAGTGCGTTAATAATGTCTCACGAAAGTTTTAATAATTTAATTGAACTTCACTGTCATTGTCGAATGTAGATTAGAGCAGTTAAGATGTGCCTGGACATCTCGAGAAACGCCGACATATCGCAAAATGATCTATTATCTAGCCATCATTACCATCATGTGTTCGATGAAATATAAGTTGCATTGATGAGAACAATACGTTGCTCTCATCAACGTTGCAACTATTAACACAAAATAAATAACGAAGACATATCAGCGGCCGTATCCTTACTTTTTAATAAACAATTATCATTATAACTACAGTGCAAGGCACGTGCTCCTAACAATAGGATTTCATAGGCAACCAATCCGCGTTTTATACCTCTAATAATAACTCAGTAGCCACTAAATTTTATTTTAAACAACAAACCTCATTCGAAACGTTAAGCTTTGATTGAATTTCAATTTACAATCGATTGTTTCCTTTCGTTACATTGCCATAACTTTACGAGTATCGATTTTAAATGAATAATCGATAATCTTAAACCAAGTTAAATATTTTATAAACGTCTACATATGTTATATACTAAGCTTGTCTAATGACAAAATATCATGTTAGTGATTTTATTGTAAAAATGTTTAATACTCCGGCTAAAACCAGTGAAGCGCGTGTTGGATGCGCTTTAAATTAGGGTTTCATATAGCAATTTTGGACAAAGTAGAGATTAATAAGTAAAGCAAATAATAAATCAAGAGCTAGTACTTACATATCATACATATACAAACTTAAAACTATACATTATCTTAAATAATAGACTTCCTCACAATTCCCGCTTAGAAAGCTGTCATTGCTTAGAGTGCCCAGCAGACTAGTAGCAAGTAGATTTAAATGAAAATTTAAAAAATTGGGCCCATAGCCCGCATTACCTCCCGTGCTTTATAATGAAGTACAAATATTGTACGTTAATGCGAACGAACGTATTATACTTTATGGGATCAATAAAATATGTGAAAATAATTCGAATTAGGTACTTATTTCGATTGTGAATGTTTTATTTTATTGTTTACTAAAGGTAACAAATGTTAAGCGATTTTTTGCGTGTAGTGTGGTAAGGACTGCATCGATAAAAGCGCATTTACACCTTCCAACTTGTTAGAACAACTTTCCTAGGGATGGCGATCTGAGATTGATTAATGGAAAAATTGAATGATCGATCTCGAGTAGAGAATCGATTTAGTGAATTGATGGCGGACACCCAATAATGGAGTTTCCATTATATTTGTATTAGTAAGAACGCAACTATAAAATAATGAGATAGCGTGGATTTTTTTAATAAAATATACATACATATATAGAACACTGCCGTCACCATAACGCTCTCGGAGCCCGATTTAGCGCGTTTGAGTCGTCTAACTTTTAGCTTTCAAATACAAAATTTAAAAAACCCGTAGAACGATTTTTTAGTGTACAGACACTCAGACACACAGACACAGACAAACAGAGTGTATAGACGACAGCGTCTATTCACTCGAAATCGAATGATCGATTCTTCTATTAATCGATCTCAGATCGCCATCCCTAGGAAAGTTGTTCCAACAAATTGGAAGGTATAAATGCGATTTAAAGGAAAATATAATATCACTTTTTTGTTAATTGGAAGGAAAAAAGAAAACACTAAAAATAGTGGTATTATTTTATTCCTACTCTCGCAATCAGCGTTGAATTTGGAAAAAATTACATGCATTATGAAATACATTTCTCTACCGTGACTCTACAATGCCATCTATAAAATTACTAATGAACTAACACGAGATTTGACATTAGTAATGGAAAGAAACAGCATGTCGAAATAAATAATATAAGGTCACTTTATTTTTACAAGTTGTACTTCATATTTTTAGGTTAACTATGATAATAATAATAATACTCCAGTGTACAGTTTAGAATGTAATAATTAAAATATAATTAATTAACGCCCCTTATCTAATTGCTACTAAAATGTTATCACTGATAGTAAGTCTAGTACACAAACATCTTCCAGCATATTTGCTATATCAAATGCCACAGGGGTGTTATCTGAAATACAGATCTTGGCAACATTATTAATCTGACGTGTTCCTTCGTCCAGAGAATCGAATCGACGACCGTGATAAGACACCCCGTCGCACTCTCGTCCCGTTAAATATTACTGAAATATAGCAGATAGGCCATCTTTAATAGTCAACTGGCAATTATCTCTATTGCCAATTACTTAGTAGGTTTATAATGGAATGCATTTATTTGTAACAATAATAAAATGCTATTTATCGTTTTAAGAAAATGTAATGCCCTACAATAAAAAGTTATCTTACTTGATAAAAAATAAAATTGTTATAATGTCGCTATAAAATAATTATAGGCTATAAAATATATACAATGAAACAATATTATCACACAGCAATAGTTTGCACATACAATACATTTGTATAGTTGTATTTATATTTTTTAAGACATAAAAACCTACTATTGTCACCTTGACAAAGCCAACTGCCCACCTATTATTTCCGTGTAGGAATTTTTGGCGGGAACGAGACAAGTGAGGTTGGTATTTTGTTCAGATTTTCAATTTTTTGCGCTTTTGAGTTTTAAAATACAAAAGTATGTAATAGTACGAGTATATTTTGCGTTAAAGTTCTGTATGAGTGAAAGGAATTGTGAGGTCGAATTAAATACGTGCAGCTGAAGTTTTCGATTCTTCCGAGAAGTAATTATTAAGGTGACGCAGTGATAGACCTTCTTCACCATTCAAAGGTGCGCGCTAGCTTACGAAAAATACGAAAAAACAGTTATTTTCGTATATATTAAAAACTATAATTAATTTTAAAAAATCTGGATTGAATTGGTCAAAATAGATCTATGTTATTATTATATTGTAATTAAATAATACAATGTTTCTCTTACCCCTTTTCTCCGTATATTGTGATCATGGGCTAGCACAACAATGGCGACTTCTAGTCGCGACTACACGGAATTTTTTCCTGACGCGCGCCATCTAGTGAGCCGAAGGCGAACGTACGACACTTCTTGCAGAAGACTAAACATACCCCTCACTTGAAATCACTCGCAGATTTCACAAAAGGCAAAACTTTGAAGATCCGGCCAAATACGAAATGGGAATCGAGTCCATTACAAACCTTATACTTAACACTAAGAACTAAAACTAAGATTAATCTATTACAGTCTGTTAAACTTGATACTTAAATTTTAATGATCTTTAGGTAGAGGGCAAATCTTTGCGACAGGTCTACGGATAACGCTACTTTTTGTAAGCAAAGGTTACCACTAACAACGCCGTCCAGGCCCGGATGCACCTTTTCGACCACAGCATAACGCCATTCCAAAGTAGGTAAGTTCCACCACTACAACAACGTCTCCCTCTTGAACATTGGCCTGACCCTTGAACGCTGACCCTTACACGCTGCTGGATAGTACGCAGATAATCTCTTTGCCAAACCCGCCAGAATGATTGAGTCAGCTTCTGAAGCATCTGCCACCTGGCTCTAGGCAACACGTAAGTATCCGTCAGAGAATACTCAGGAAGAGACACGAGGGGACCTCCAGTCAAAAAATGTCCCGGAGTCAAAACGTTCAACTCATTTGGATCTGAGTACAAATTACACAGAGGTCGCGAATTTAGCACTGCCTCTACTTTTGCTAATACGGTCATAAATTCTTCAAAGGTAAGCACCTGTAACCCAACCACGCGTTTTAAGTGATATTTTGTGGATTTTACACCGCTCTCAAAAATACCTCCAAAATGTGGCGCTCCTGGGAGGTTAAAATTCCAAGTTATATTTTTATCCGTTAACCATTCTGATATTTTCCACTGATTTTGTCTTAGTATTTCTTTTAATTGATTGTTAGCACCTACAAAATTAGTTTCACAGTCCGTCACCATCATACGGCACAAACCTCGACGAGACACGAAACGACCTAAAGCCGCAAGAAATACCTCGGTACTGAGTTCAGTAACGGGCTCCAGATGTACAGCTTTTACACTTAGGCAAATAAATAGGCAAATATAGCCTTTATACCGTCTTGCATTGCGCCGACGACTTTCCTTGATGGTAAATGGTCCAGCAAAGTCGATACCTACCCTTTCGAAACAACGTGCTTGTGAAACTCTCTCGATAGGGAGATTACCCATAACAGGCTGATATCTTAGTGGTTTCGATCTGAAACAAATGACACATTTCGCCAATCGAGAGCGAATCAGATTTCGGACACCCAGAATCCAGAAACTTCGCTGAACTATAGATTGCAGTGTACGTGGCCCACAATGCAAGTATGCTCGATGAAAATAATCGATAATTAGTTGAGAAAATTTAGATCCCTTTGGTAACAAATAGGGGTGCTTTATCTGGTAAGGTAAGTCTGCGTTCGCTAACCGACCCCCCACTCGCAACATGCCATCTCCATCCAGAAACGGAGACAATTTCTGAATGTGTTTAGGCAAATTCGAGCAACTTGAAGTACTATTATTTTTTGAAACTTCATCTAAAATGTTAACAAAATACTTTAACTGGAATCAAGCCTCGCTTCCCATCTGTTATGGAGGCCTGGGCATACGCAAAATCTCGAGTGTGTCACTGCCAGCTTTTCTTTCGTCAGCCTACAGCACGGAAAACCTTTTCCTATCTGTTATTCGCCCTTCCTTAGGATCGGTTGAGGTGCCGTGCTTGACTGATGCTCGAAATGCTTGGTTAAGTGTTTGTCCGAGTACTAACCTGCCTACCTCGACCTTTTCTCAAAAACACAGGGATGAGCCTCTATGCAAAAATGTTCATTTACAACTTTTAGATTCTTGTAGTACCGAAAAAGATCGGTCTCGCCTCCTAGCTGTTTCTGAGAAGGAGTCAGGACACTGGTTGAAGGTAATACCTTCAAAAAACTTAGGAACCTTAATCGACAATACCACGCTTTCTTTCATAGTATCCCTTCGTCTGGGGGCCAGGACTAACCTTCTTCACCGTTGCCGCTGTGGTGATCTCGTCAATGTACTAGGTCACCACGGTTTATCCTGTTTACGTAGTGCGGGCCGCATGTCACGACATGCTGCCTTGAATGACGTCATTCGGCGGGCTCTTGTCGCCGCTGGCGTTCCTGCAGTCTTAAAGCCTGTAGGTATTGTGCGCAGCGACGGCAGGAGACCGGATGGTTTGACGCTCATTCCTTGGAAACTTGGAAGATCGCTGGTGTGGGATGCCACTTGTGTCGATACACTTGCTGTTTCCCATGTGCCGGCGACTTCCAAGTCAGCAGGTGCCGCGGCCAGCACTGCCGAGAACTTGAAGCGGCGTAAGTATGCGACTCTCTCTGAGAGTTTCATATTTACGCCCTTTGCAGTCGAAACTTTGGGTCCCTGGGGCCCCGAAGCCCATCGACTGGTTTCTGATATTTGTAAGAGACTGGTCGAGGCTTCGGGAGACCGCCGGGCTGGCAGCTTCTTCCGCCAAGGAATCAGTTTGGCTATTCAAAGAGGCCATGCTGCCAGTCTGCTAGGTACCTTGAGCAATGACAGCTTTCTAAGCGGCAACTTTGAGGAAGTTTATTATTTAAGATAATGTATAGTTTTAAGTTTGTAAATATTAACATATGTATGTACTTTTTGTTAATGTGACCATTATTTTAAATAATATTAAACAACTTTAACTGAACATGTTTTATTAAAAATCTTTGCGATTGCTGAAGTTCAAGACAAGTCAAAGGTCCGTTTGTACGTTGACTTGACGGGGTTTTAATTTTATGTGCAAAACGAAAACACCATGCTAAAGCACGCTGCAGACGAGAGAAAGAGGAATGCCGCTCCAGCAACGCATTCAACTCGTCTGATGTTTCACTCGACTGAGTGACGTGTGCGAATAACTTGAGTTCATGCAAAGCCCTTTGAAGCTCCACCTCCGTCTCAATTGGCCACTGATGGGTCCTGCAAGATCCACTTTGGACCTGACCACCAATTTCCACAATTAGATAACTGCTCACACTTGATACCACGACTACAGTAATCCGCTGGATTATCGTGAGTTGAAACATGCCTCCATCGTGAAGCAGCTATGTCACTAGTTATCTTGACGACTCGATGACACACGAATGTTTTTAATTTGTGAGGTTCTGTATTCAACCACTGTATCACTGTAGTGCTGTCTGTGAAAGCAAAAATGCGTTTAATTTCTACCCGTGCCTGAAGTAACGCTTCCATATGACGTAGAACACGAGCAAGCAATACTGCGCCGCACAGCTCCAGTCGATTAACAGTGAGAGATTTTAACGGTGCCACTTTTGATTTTGCGATCAGTAAATTAACATTGACACTGTCTCCTTGAGCAACTCTGAAATATACACAACACCCATAAGCCTTAATTGATCCATCACGGAATCCAATGAGCTCACCAGAAATCGCCTGTGAAAATGCAATATATCGAGGAATTCTAATTTCCTGAAGATATTGAAGTTGGAAAATGAAGTCCCGCCATTGATTCTCGATATCCTCTGGAACGGGTTCATCCCAACCAACTTGATACTGCCACAAACTCTGAAGCATCAGTTTCGCAACTAAAACTACTGGAGCAATCCATCCAAGCGGATCATAAATAGGAGCTATACTAGATAAGATCGATCTCTTTGTTATTGTATCCGTGTTCGACTGTGAAAAGGAATATGTGAAAAAATCTTCTACTGGATCCCACTGCATGCCTAAAATTTTTAAAATATGCTGACTTTGTTAATCGCAAAAGATTTTGGGAACTTGACAATATTCAACAGGTAAGTGAGCTAAAAAGTCTTTAGAATTACTACTCCATTTTCTTAATTCGAATTTTGCGCAATCTAATAATTTTACTAATTCCTCTTTTAGTTCCAGAACAGCGGCTACAGACGACGTTCCAGCAGTGATATCGTCCATGAAGGTGTCATGAAGAAGGACTTCAGCTGCACGCGGCCACTGAGCACCGTGATCTTTCACTAATTGATGTAAGGTACGTATCGCAAGATAAGGTGAACTACTAACCCCATATGTCACCGTGTTCAATTCATACTCCTGCACCAAATCACCAGGTAAGTCTCTCCAGAGCACGTGCTGATACGAGCGATCCTCAGCACGCAACTCAATATTTCTATACATTTTACAGATGTCAGCTGTAAATACTATTTGATGTAAGCGAAAATTCGTTATTATATTAACAATATTATTCTGCAGTTTTGGTCCAGTATACACGATATCATTTAAACTGGATTTCGCGCTCGCATCAAATACAACCCGAAGCTTAGTGGTTGTACTTTCAGGGCGAAGTACACAATGGTGCGGTATTTTATATTTAACTTGACTTGAATCTGTTATCGCTGTCATGTGACCTAAATTATCATATTCGCGCATGAATTCTGTATAATCATCCCTTAACTGGCTGTAAACGTCTTTCCAGGTTCGTCAGACGTGACAACGAATGATTATAAGAATCGCCGAGTTCTTGAAGTAGTTCCTTTAATAACATCGGGACTACGTACTTCCCGTCAATTCTACGTGACACATATTTAGAATATAATTCTTCACAAACAGCATCTTCAGGACCTACGACGCTCGCAGCAGGTGGTTCCTCTACCTCTCAGAACCGCTTGTCAACTTCGTCTAGCTTGTAGGTCGAGCTCACCAATGAAGACACCATGGAAGGAGGCCCAACATTTAGATCCACTCTGATCACCCATCCGAAAATACTATGCAACGCTACGGGTAGGCCTTCATCCATCTCGATTTGTTTACCATCATACATTTTATGAAACCATTCTGCTCCTATCAATAGTTCAATTTCTACCGGTTTGTCAAAGTCACTATCCGCCAAAATCAAATGACGATACGAATCCCGAACCTTCATAGGTACTTGAGCGATAGGCATTTTATTGGTAATGCGGTTCATCACAATAGGACTAATACTAAATGCAGGCTCTTCTGTATCACATGGTCGAAAGGTGCAGGACGTCACACCTTTTACTTGATGTTCTACGGAGCTCTGTCCTAAACCGGCAACCGTAACATTGCAGCGACGCAATGGTAGCCCCAAGCGCCGAGCACAGGCTGTAGTGATAAAACAGTCTTGAGTTCCACTATCAATAAGTGCTCGCACAGATGTCGACGCTCCACAACCATTATCACGCTGTACACGTACCCTGCACGTACCCAAGAGTACCTGAGCACGAGAGTCGCCTATATGCGTACACGTATTTACGGAGTTCACCGTAAGCTCCCGCGTTTCCCCTGAGCTCATATTTGCCAATTTTGCCGATTCACCCAAAATCACCTTGTCCATCTTGGCCGATTTCCCCAAACTATATTCGATAATTCCGTTTGTAACTCTAGATGATCCCGAATTAGAGTGACAAGACAACCCAACTGGGTGAAGTGAGGTGTGATGACGATCCCCGCAAGTGCTACATGTAAACTTTGACAAACACTGACCTTTGTTATGATATTGTCGTAAACAATTTTCACATAAATTTTTTGTTTTCACTAATTTTAATTTTTCGGATATAGACATGGTCTTGAATTTTGGACATAAATAAATAGTATGGTTTTCATTATAACAATAACACTCCAACTTATTGTTTACATTAATCGAGTTAGTAGGTAACGAAGCACTCTTAAAATTGTTATTCCTTTTTTGTACATTATACGCTTTAGGCACAGTTTTTACCTGCAAACTAGATTTTCCAAACATAGGCAATGACGATTCAGTCGCCTCTAGTATTTTAACATAATTTTGTAAAAACGATAACAATTCTATGTATGTAGGTATTTCTTGTTTATTCTGAACTTCAAAACGCTGACGCGTGTCAGTATCTAATGTTCTTGAAGCTAAATAAAACAAAACAAATTCGCCTAAATTTTCTAATTGTATTGCCTTTAGGGCATTGACACTTTCATTCAACATATTGGTTAAATTACGTAACTCATTCAAATTATGATATTTTATGGGGGTAAAATTAACAATTTTATCTAAATAGTTCGCTGCTAAAATTCTACGATTTTGATACCGTGACCCTTGACAATAGACAATGCAGATCCAGTAATACACGACAATAAGTAATGAAATTTCTCGATATTGTTTACATTACCATTCTCATGTACCAACACCAAAAATGTATTATAAAAGGTAGGCCAACGTTCAATATTACCACCAAACTTTGGTAGCTCAAGTTTAGGTAATTTTGCCTGAGGTTTCGCGTGCGTTACTGCACCGGCCGATGACCCAGGCATGGACTCGTTCATGTTCAAATTAGTAGGTATCAAACTGTCAGCTACACTCAACACGGTATAATACAAATCATAAATGCCCTAACCGACTGCATAGTAATTTGTGTATCGGGTTTTAATTGTAACTTGATTTCATTTATTTTATAAGTTGGATCTAGGTATTCTTGTCGCAAAGATTCTATCCGTTTATACCTAGCCTTGAATGATTTCGCGCTCTCGATGTTAGTATGAACTGTTTTTGATAAATCATACAAAGTTTGCATATCTTGAAATACATATTGTCGTTGTTTTTCAAAAAGAATTGACTTTTGTTCAGATGCCATTCTATTACACTAAATGCACCTACCAACATGCGAAAAAACAATCAGCAACTTAAAATTATTTCTTTACACTTATCAACAATAATGTTATTGTCTTATGTATTTACTTACTTAAACAAATAATACACGTTAAATGTAGTTTACACAAGCCTCTAAGGTATTTTCATGTATATTTTAAAATAAATCTTGAATTTCAAACGGCTAATACAATATGACCAGTATAAGATGGCCTCTGGCTTAGACAAATTATTTTTACAAAACGCATTAAAAACTTTATTTTAGTAAATTCTACAGTTACAATTACGTTCAATTATCTGTTTTACATAAGAAACAAACAATATTCATACTGTTAAAAATTTGAATAAACTTAACTTTTACGAATACTATTGTAGGTAACAATTACGTTATACTGAACGATACAATAACAATTTTATGAAACAAATGTAATGCAGTTGGACTCGTTTTCCATAAGATATTCGCGCTCGACGGACCACTAATAATGGATTGAATTGGTCAAAATAGATCTATGTTATTATTATATTGCAATTAATTAATACAATGTTTCTCTTACCCCTTTTCTCCGTATATTGTGATCACGGGCTAGCACAACAATGGCGACTTCTAGTCGCGACTACACGGAATTTTTTCCTGACGCGCGCCATCTAGTGAGCCGAAGGCGAATGTACGACACTTCTTGCAGAAGACTAAACAAAATCCAACCGGCATTTTGAAGAGTGTTTATATAAATTTATACAGAGAAATCTGAGGCATAAATCGGTTCCGTACATACCATGTACATACATACATACATATCTTCACGCTGTATCCCTAACAGAGAGTACGGAGCGCCAAGCGTCGCGGTCCTTACATACTTCTTTCGCTTCCTCAAATCTCATCATTCTTCTCACACATTTTTGCCTAAGTATGCGAGTGCTTTTGACATTTCCGTCTGCTAACACTCTGGCTATTTGATCTTCATAAATTAGCTTTGGTATTCCTTGACTTCTTTTACCACTCACTTTCGCTCTGTAGATTTTTTCTTCAGTCTTTAATCACTCATTCTTTCCGTGTGCCCGAGCATCTAAGCATTTCTTTCTTAATTTTTACAATAACACTGCCATGCAAACCTGTCATACTGCGTATCTCTTCATTGTTTATTTTGTCCGCAAGGGTGACACCACAGATATTTCTAAGAGATCGCATTTCTACCGCATTTATCTTACTTTCACACGATTGCGGACATATCCAGGTCTCATTAAAGTTGGAACCGTAATATAAAGTTGTAACCAACACCGCATTGTGTATGGCCCTTTGGGTTAGTTTGATATATTCACACTGTCTACTAACCCGAACACAGCACCGTTAACTTTATTACCAGCTGCTACCCATCTCTCCACACCCAATTCACATTTTCCATCCCTCGAAAACGCACTCCCCAGATATACAATGTCGTTCACTTGTTCTAGACATTTCCATTTACCCATATTTCACACTTTTCCTTTCGAACACCAGAACCTTAGTTTTGTTCACATTCATATTCAATCCCTTCACTTCACAGTCTTCTTTTATGCACATAACTAGTGTCTGCAACTCCGCTTCCGATGGTCCAATAAGCACAGCTTCGTCAGCTTACAAAAGGCAGTTTATCACTGTACTGTTCTCCTAAAACTGTTCTAGCTCGCCCAAACCGACAGAGGACACTGAAGCGTACACCACCAAAACAGTAATGCTCGTCAATCCGGTCTTGAGATGCACCCAGAGCAGTCTCGTGTTTACACACTTATACTCAGTTACACAATTAACCAAACTAGAAGATAGTAAGACGCCTACCTCTTGGCATCCCCTTTCTTCTAGTGATACCCCTGGCTACAAAGCAGTGCCCCTTCCAGACAAGTCAGCAAGTTTACTGTCCTCTCGCATGGTTTCACTCGAACATAACGCATCCAATATTTTTTCTTCCATTATATCAATCACTTCATTAATCTTCTCTACAATCCCACCTCTCGCATTTTTTTTTGTAATAATATATGTTTATCGAGCATTAATTGTTACATAATATTCCACGCAGCTATTCTACACTCCTCTCTCCACTTCCCACGAGGTGCACAGCGTGTTGGGTGGCGGTCCCAACGCCGGACTGCGCTCTGCTCACACCAGCCGGGACAAACCGGTGTACGACGCTTTCGGGGGATGCCCTATCATTATCGTTTTTGTTGTCCCGCATAGTGTGCACAGGAGAGGAATTGCAGCTCTGAAAAGATCTAGCAGGGGTCGCAACGAGCACGCTTCCTCAATTGACCCCGTCGCTACCGTTAGTCCAAAAAATGTAAATCTCTCTTTTAAAAAAGGTTTCATTGATTTTTTTTTTCTGTTACAAAATTTAACTAATCATGCAACGCAACTGGTAAAATCAAGTCAATGAAATGAAGAATCAGGTTACCGAATATCACTTTCATACATTTTCTAATCACTTAGAAAAATTGAGATCCCTGCCGTCAAACTTTTCAATTCGTCGCAAAATATAGAATACTGACATTTTACTGGAGGAAGAGAAAAGTCCAAATCGGGCAAAAGCTACTAAAATCTAAATAATGAACACGGAAGACAAGGTTGTATAGGCATAGTTTCCATTGCTTCCCGAGAATAGGGAAAAAAATTCTGTTTTTCTGCCCGTGGTTTAATTATATTATTTTTGATTATATGCGATTGTATATTGTATTATACACCACGGACAATTGTCATTACTAAAAGACTGTTTATATTGTAACCACTTTTAAGTTATATACAAGGTTATTATGAAAGGGGATATAAATCCGCCGGGGTCCCAACGTGTCACTGTTGACTGTTATATTGCAGATGTAATAATTACGGGATACGTTTATTTTATTGTCGGTCCAAAAAGAAAATTCATTTAATGGAAGAAAAATGTACAACCCTATCATTATGACCTATATTCTAATTGTTTGCTAGCGACGGGAAAACGCTGATATTAGGGTTGCCTCACTTTTGTTTATGGTTAAACTTTGAGGTTTTACATTAGAACTATTGACTTTTGGCGAAGTGGAAGAACGCAAGTTTTCCGTTGTCATGAGTACTTTTATATCCTTTCGTATTAACCCATCCTTTACAAATAACGTTGTATAATTTAAATCGGTAACAGATTCGTAGTAGAAATTCGTATCACCCGTTCCTAATTTTGAATTTACACGAAATTTTTCCACAATTCTGGTTTTCATCTTGGTGCCAAATTTCAGCTCAGTGTGAATGATGACGGATAACATCGACCCTGACATACGGACAGACAGGCAGTCATAACGAAACTCAGGGTTCTTCTTGCTATTTTAGCTACAAAATTTGGAAAATGTCGGTAAAATACCTCTGGTAGGAATAAAAGCTTGTTCTTAAGGTTTCCTAATACCATTAGGTGTTCAATTTAAAATTAGAACCACATATTAGTAGCGTTAACAAAAAAGGAGATGATGACAATTATTGAAGCACTTTTTTTTAAATTGAAAAAAAAATTGTTCATGAAACAATTTAAACAAACTTAATTTTTTTTTATTTAACCTTTAATACATTTTGGTATAATAAAAACTGCACAGACGCATGGTTTTTTGTGTGCACCATGAAATCACAAGAAATATCAAAACTTAAGTACAAGAATGACTTCGTAACTGCTATGTAAATAACTATATAATTAAATTTGACAGTTTTTGAAGTCGGTGCTAAGCCTACCAAACTATTAGACCTTCTACTTTTGTATTGATTTGGCACCGACATCAATAACTGTCAAATTTTATTTCCATTCACGATTACATAATCACATAAATTAGTTATAACTATTTTGGCGGTGATCACCATATCTTACTGCACGCGACTTTGTCGGAATGAATTTTTGAAAATAGCATCGTTAGTACTTTTCTAGGGTTCAACCTGTCTCCCTGCCTTTCATCAAAATTAGTTCAATGGTTTAACCGTGAAACGGTAACAGACAAACAAAGACAATCGCATTTTTTATATCATTATAATTAATTGTCTTTCTCCAAATAATCGTAAACTTTTTTGCTGTTCGTGCAGTAAGTGGATAAATTTTAAATACATTTTCGGACGTGTAGGAGTTGAAGCCTTAGTGGGTTTGAACTTTGTATGCAATGACGTGTGTTAATGGCGTTAAGTCGCTGAGATTCATGTCGACTATTAAGACCAGGATGTTCGAAATGTCATATTGTGAGATATTACTTTGATGATAAAAAGTTGATATTTCTACTGTAGCTATAAACTCAGAAAAAAATATTCGCAAAGGAAAACTTCTTAATTAAAAACTTTATTGAGTACATACATACATACATACATACACACAGACATACATATCCTCATGCTGTATCCCCAACGGGGTAGTCAGAGGACGGATAGTAGAATTGGCAAAAATATTTATTCAATTTGTACATACTATTATAATATATTGTATTTAAATATTTATGTAATGGCTTATTGTTCTATTCGGTGGTGTGGCAAAAACAGCAAAAAATCAAATTATAAAACAGAACGCAGTAACCGCAACAGCGTAAATTGTTTTCATACAAAATAAATGACATTGCCACTCTATAGGCTGAGTGCTCCTTGTACGTACTACATCTTAAAGTAACGTATATATGAGCACGTATATTAAATAGAGAAAATAAACCTTTTTAAGAACACTCTTGCTTCCGTCCGTGTATGACATGACCATCAGTCTGTAACAGACAGTGGACTTTCTTAGAAACTACGTGACATACAAGCTTAAACTACACAGTAGCGATACATCTTGTTCACTACATAACATTTTAAATTAAAATATTTACAGAAGGATTAATAAGAGGGTTTTTTTTATTCATTTATTATTATGAAGAAGACATTACAATAATAAAAATATCCGGTCGGTAGTACATAAACTTTACAAGGTTTTTCCGACTACCGTCATTCATCTGTAATTTCGTTTGTATAGAAATAACAAAAACTCAATTCATGCATATGTATGTGTGTGTGACTGTATGTGTGAACGTTGCGATGTGTGTATTTAGTACGTTATTTTTATATAGTATGTTAAAAATATTAATTAGAATATTATACATAATATTAAATTTAAATTTAATTTTTTTTTGATATTATAATGTTATAAGCATTGCAATGTTTTTAAAAAATATTGTTTTAGTTTAAGTTTGATATTTTTAGCGGTAAAACTATCTTTTATTTCTAAAGGCAAGTCATTTACAATTGTTGGTATCTTATATTTTAGGATTATTTTACCATATAAATTGTTAAATCTATACCTAGTAGGTATAGATTATTATATGTAGGTATTACCTACATATAATAAAGCAGTAGAAGCCGTGTGTCGCACATTGAATTTTATTAATATACGAGTGTGGGCGATAAAAAAAGAGTAACAGAACACAAGTAATTTTTTTTTTTAATTTTTGTCTGTCTGTCTGTATATACACGCCAATCTCCGAAACTACTGAACGGTTTTTTTTTTAAGTTTTCACAGGTGGACTAAGCTCAGCTTGGAACAACATTAAAGCTTTGTTTGATTGAAATTCGATGACTGAAAAAAGTTATCGTCATATAAAGGTTCTCCTCCTAAACGGCTTGACCGATTTTGATGAAATTTAGGATGAAAATAGTTTAAGCCCCGGAGAAGGACAAGGGCTACGTTTTTAATTCCACGCGGACGCGGGCTCTTGCCCGCAACTTCGTAGCTAGTACTTAATACTCGAACTCGACTTAATGATTCCCCTATTATCTCCGTAACTACTGGGTCAAATATCTTAAATTGTGAAAATATAAAATATTAGGTACCTTTAATTCACAGGAAAAATATAGAGAAAATCTATAGTCTTATCCACAGAAATAAGTACTAATTTATAGCAGTATGGAGCCCATGATGGAACTCTCTGTATGTAATCGCTTCATGATCACGCTTGACCAGTTTGTTCTAAGGTCTGCTTTTAATTCGTGCCAACTTGTTCGTGCCATGATGTAAAATAATTCAAAGTTCGATCCGGCTGGGTCCAATTTAAGTTCAGTTTAAAGATTAAAAACAAAGTATTCATATTTCTGATCGATACACCCTTGTCGCTATCACTATAATATGTGTACCATACAACAAGAATGGTGAAACAACATGATCTTACTATTGTTTATTGTTCAGGCTCTGCCAATCTAGAGGATTTTTTAAAATTTTGTCACTGAATTAAGTAAAATATATTTATTCGCTATCTTTATATAAATTCGATTTAGTTAAAGAAAATAAAATTAGAGAAAATAAAAACTATCTGGATGCCTTTTGACGATTTCTCCCCCGTCAGAAAAAAGTATAAAGTTGTAACGTAATGCTTAGCATATTCCGGTGAACAGTTGTCTTTATTAAAAATCAAATGCACATTTCATTAGCGATGCATTTTAATTTTATCGATAAAACAAGTTCTATCCGCGTTTTATCCCATTCATTGCAGACATGAGTCATCGCAGAGTTATTCCAACCTCATTTCATATAATATGAATGCATATTCCCATATACACAAAAAAAGGAGCGAACATTGTGAATAGATTGATTTTCATCGACTAAATTTCGTATTTCTCTACTTCGTAAAATAAGAAATGTAATTAAACGTAAATAAGAAAGGTAATGGGCCATAGCACCGCGACGGTAACTATACTAGACATGTGTAACTCTGGATTCAAATATTGAAATGATTCTACACAGGATGCGGAGTCGAAACTCATAATGATTCCTTTAAATTCTTATCAACTCCGAGGAGTTATAGACTCCGAACGTTCGTGCGAGTCCGGTAGGATTTGACAGGTCCATCGTCCGAAACCGTATCCGAAAAAAAAGAAAGAGATAGGTAAGGCTCGATCGTCAGTCCTAACCCTGTTAAATATGAAAGAAAAATAATCGACAATTCTGAGCGTTCCCATACTAACTGCAAGACATTACAAACAATACCATAATATATAAATTAAATTAAATATATCTACAACTATATTGTATTGATAAATCGTAATACATAACTAAATGAAATATATTTACAACTGTATATTATTCGATTATTAAGACGAAGGTATTGCGAACTATACAAAGCTAACGAATCCGTTATCATTTATTGAGAAAATGAGTAGGTGATTCAAAAGATGAGTCAATAAGCGGATTTGTCGGATCTGGGAGGAGATTCGAACTAATTGATTCGAATCACTCCCTTCGCCCAACGCCTATCTAGTTAAAAGACCGAACTACCTTTACCTTTAAATCGTTCTTCGCTATAGTTTCTAGTCTTTAGGCAATAGAGATTTCAAAAAGTAGGCACATAACTAGGTGTTACTATTTGTGTAACTATCTGGAGTATCATTATAATAAACCAAAGACTTATTAACTTGAGACAGCCTCTCCCGAGTTTGTAAGTCTATGGTAATTCTGTAGCTACGTGCTGTTTTCTAACGAAATGGTGGCGGATCAGCTTATCAAAAAATAAATGTGTGTCGTATATACAGGCGTCAGCTTATCTCAATTTTCCTCACCTCGCTGCTCAGGTGCGACGTCTGGGAATACTTATAAAGTCTATGTTACAAATAACAATAATACATACTGTATAACACCAAAAAAATCTTTTTTTTTTCTAATGGTGTTGAGAAGTTGAAAGTAAATATAAAAACAAAAATTTTGGCGCCTATTAGAGCCCTTAATATTAATATTAAGGTTTGCCTCAATTCATTTGTTTTTTCCATTTAAATAACACGGGAAATTTTTATTTTTATTTTTGAATTTTAATAACTTTGGATTGGCTTGTTTGCGCAACATACCAACAAGAGGATTTATGGGAAATTTCACGCTCTACAAAAAACGTCTGAAGGTCAAAGTTCCTCAGATCAACCGTTTCAAAGATATCAGCGATCAAAAATAACACTAATCAAAAATTTCAAATATTTTCCAATAAAATTGCAAAAACATATTTTTAAATTATTATTTTTTGTAAAATCACTTAACAATCACAATATTCTTAACTTTGAGGTTGCAATATAATTAATTTCATCTTGATTTTAACTTTTTTTGCAGATGGATCATTGTCGAGACGATTACCGTGAACTTCTGCAATTATCATTGATATTTTTGGGTGCCACAACCACAAATATTACATTTAAGTGTCCCGGAGCCGTCCATCATGCAAGCTGGATGACTAAAGCAATATATAGTTTGAAATTTTTTTTTATTTAGAAATGAATTTTATCTTACTAAATTGGAAATAGCTAGATTATGAGAACTTAGTTTATTTACCATAATATTCTATTTAAAAGCTTGGTTTACTGCGCCGTGTGCTATAACAGCACCTAATAATGATTTAACTTTGATTCAAGAATTAATTTCATATAAAAGATTTAATAATATATTTAATAATATAGAAAAAGCAGCCGATCACTTGTGGTATTTAAACAACGAGTTGTCTGTTTTATCTCTATTTGATAAAAATGTTTCAGTTGAAACAAAAAGAAGAATAGTTCATGCTCTCAAAAATTGTAAAACCAATGAAACTACAACAAATCGCTTTATAATAGACAAGAAAAATTTAGTCATTATTAAATAAAGATCTTAGTGAATTTGTGTCTATGAGATCGATAAATATGTTTGAATCGTTTGATTTGTCGTATGATTTCATTGATGAGGATGTTACTTTGTGGCCTCAGAACCCAGATTTCATAGAAAACTTGGAGTATTTTAAAAAACTTCAAGTTGTAAATGATGTAGCAGAACGCGGCGTGGCATTGATAGAACAGTATAATCGATGCTTAACGAAAGATGAAGAACAGCTTCAATATTTATTGCAAGTAGTAACAGAACATAGAAAACGATATTATTGCATTAAAAGTAATTTTATAAAACTGTAATATTTTCAAGTTAAAAAATTTTTATAACTAGTTGTTAAATATTGTTTTTTGTTATAAAGAATCAATTGTTCAATAAATTTTTTTAGTATTTAGTAGAAAATAAAATAATATATATGTATGTTAAGTATATAACGAGTCGTGAGCTTTATTGAAGTGTCCCTATCTAAACACATACTTTATTACTTTCAAAATTTAAAAAAATCTTATAGGTCACTTACTCATCCAGCAAAGAGACCTTCATGGCTCCAAAAAAAATTCTTTTGTTTCGAGCGCTTAATTCAAAGTTAAAGTCAAATCAACTTATTCAAGTAAACCCAATTACTAGGTGTTTTTGAAAGTCAAATCTACTTTATTTCGATTCAAAGAGAAAGCACTGAGAAATACCTATAAGTAACTCAGGCAGGTATTATTGTTTCAACATCATAATGCAATAGGAATATTCAGAAGGCCAGTAAATTTGCATGTACAGACATTATTCATGTGAGATTCGCCTGTTATTGGGTTTACATTTATGTCTATTGTTTCTTATGGTTTGTATTATTACTCTATGATTTTTTTTGAAGTGTAAATCTGTTGGCAAGTCTAAATAAATTTAAAAAAAAAATTCTCTGACATGTATTGTCTTCAACGAAATCGTTCATTTGTAATTTACATTATCTAGGTATATATCTATTATAGTATGATTGTCTAATCAATCTACGTTTTATAACAAATCTAAACCTATTTTCCGTTAATTGAGTAACTTCCTAAAAAACTTTATTATAAAAACGAACGCAGTCACTCAAAAGTGAAGCATTTGACGTACGTCACTTACTTAGATTTTGGAATAACTAATTTATTATGAGCTCGGGTTGCCATAACATTAATATAGCCCTTCTTTTTAATCTATAAAATTGGTCTTAAAGCGTTACTATTCCAAGCATATACCGCCTTTAGTATGGAACACGTAAAATTATATAAATGTTTCCGTTTCTTTGCCATTCAAACGTTTCAGTTTATGTAAAAAAAAAAAAGAATTGAGCCAATCGAAAGTTTCATTTGGTTCTTTTTTTTACTTGTCAAATTGTGGATTCACGTTTAAAACACGATAAAAAACGAATGAACCTGTTATAGTGGCGTACGTGCCAATTATTGTTAAACGACTCCAACAATTACGTAAAAACTCAATGGAAACTGTATGGAATGGTAATATAACAATGCTGTTAAACGGCCGTTACACGATAAATTAGCTGTCAGTTAAGTCGTTCCGCGTCTGTCGTAACGGCGAATAAATGTTTTTGAAGTCGTAGCCGCTAGGAGTCGGGGATCTGGTCGTCCTTCGGGGTAGCGAACCTCCATCGTTCGCAACCCCGAAGATGACGGTAGCATGTGTGATTCGCGCTGTCGTGGCACTGCGAGGACGGAAGGCTCTGTCACTGCTTTCCTGAGAAGAGTTTTACAGATAAGACAGTGCGAGAGGGGCTCCAGTGCGGTCCGTAGGGGATTCCCAATCCCTCGACAATACGAAGACGATGACTGCACGAATTATAGCGGATGAAGCCTTACATAGCCCAGTCTTTCTCTCAAGAAGGTGATCCAAGGCCTTGAATTGTTATTTATGTATAATGCAGTGACTGTTGGTTGAGTGTCGAATATTCATTTGTTGATCCATGAGCGTGTAACGGCCGTCTTACATCAGAATGTCACTCTTTTAAAAAAAATACGAATTGGATATTTACAAAGTTCCCAAAAATTACTAGGTATAAGTAACATTTCCTACTATCTCATGTAAAATCACTCAACATGATTACATATTACGTTACATTATGTATGATAAATGCTGTGGAGATGCGGTCTCTCAGAAATATGTGCGGTGTCACGCTTGCGGACAGGATAAGCAATGACGAGATACGCAGTATGACAGGGTTGCACAACAGTGTTATTGTAAAAATGAAGAAAGGAATGCTTAGATGGTTCGGGCACATGGAAAGAATGAGTGATGAAAGACTGACGAAGAAAATATACAGAGCGAAAGTGAGTGGTAAAAGAAGCCAAGGAAGACCAAGGCTGACTTATGAAGATCAAATAGCCAGAGTGTTAGCAGACGGAAATGTCAAAAGCACTCGCATACCTAGGCGAAAATGTGTGAGGAGAATGATGAGATTTGAGGAAGCGAAAGAGGTGTGTAAGGACCGCGACTCCTGGCGCTCCGTCCTCTCTGGCTACCCCGTTGGGGATACAGCGTGAAGTTATGTTATGTTATGTTATGTTATGTTATGTTACATTATGAGCATTATGATATAATATTATGGTGCTATCAATCCAAAAAATAACAATTGCTTAGAGTTAAGTTATGAAGTTTTTTTTAGGTTTCTGTGGTAATGATGGCGAAAATGGAACCCTTATAATTTCGTCATGTTTTATCTGTCGTGCGTCCGTATTTCATCATTTTCACTGAATTGAAATTTGGCACAAAATCGTAAATTAATAATTCAAAACCATAAAAAAAAAACGAATTTAATATGGGTATTTCGGATTCAATATTTTTTTTATATTAAATCTCTACTATGTCCGAAATTGTTATTGAAGTCTTAAGTCTTTTTTCGTTAATGACTTGATCTGAATACTTGATTTAATTAATAATCCTGAAATTTACTCCAAAAGTTATTTCAGTTAGAAATTTTTGGTGTGGTTAGAGCCATGCTGCACTGCAGTACGAATTGGGCCGACTCGCCCGATGAATACCACCCACTTACAGGATACCGGCGTGAAATAACAGCATCGATTGCTGTTGTGTTTTGTTCGGTGAGTGAGTACCAGTGGCCCATCTCTTCCCTTCCCTAAAGGCCGGCAACGCACCCGTGAATCCCCTGACGTTGCGGGTGTCCATGAACGGCGGTGATCACATTCCATCAGGTTGCTCGTTTGCCCCCTTTATTTATATATAAAAAAATAAAGAAATACCGCTACAAAATAAAGAATTTTTACAAATAGTTATCTTTAAATCAAAACTTTATTTAAAGTCTCATTTTCATTCCCTTCAATGCAACTGAAAGTTTATCTTCGTTAATAAAATCAGATCCTTTCTGAAACAAATATTCACTTAGATATCTGTTCTGAGATTTTCCCTTCCATATGATTTCTATTAGACTTTTAATTTCTTCTCTAGTGGCTGCGTTCCAACGATATTTGAACTTTTCTAACACAAAATTTATACATGATTTTAAAGTTGACTCTATGTCACTTTTATTATTCGATGCCCAATATATTACAGAGTTCATAACAGAATTTGCCTTTATAGTTAAGAGATCATCACTATCAAAGGTAAATGTTTTATCAATTATATCCAAAAGTATTCTTATAGCTTTTGTTTTTATAACTGCTTCTTTATCTGGACTATGAATCTGTTTGTGTCGTTGTGTTATAATTGATCGCAGCAAGATAATAAATTCTCTTATATTGGTTAGATCTCCATTAGCTATCGTTAGAGATTTCAGTTTGCTACCAATATAAGTCGTTAATTTTTCTCCTAAAATAGATTCTACAAGATCTGTTTTTCTTTTCAATAATTTTCTTAGTATAGCCAAAAAGTCATGCAATTTATCATCTTTTAATCTGAACATTACGTCAAGCAAATCAGAAAAATAATCAGTGAAACCTGGAAATGGCCTACATATATCTAATTTTGCACATAAATATTTCATTTCTTTGATTTTGTCTTCTATGTTCTTCTTTTTAATCATATCTGTTAGTTCTATAATATTACGCTTTTCGAACGTGCTTTCGTAGTTCGCAGTAACTGTGGTCAACATTTTCATTTCTGCACCAAGAAGTATTTCATTTGATGTTTCTAATAAGTCTATTATAAGAAACTCTCTATCAAGTGTATTATCTGCATGTTGCTTTACAACATACGTGAAATAATTTTGCAATTTTAAAATGTAGTCAGAAACTACAGAATTAAAGGTCGGAGTAATTTCGTTTTCTAATTTCAAAGTTTCGTTCAGCACTTCGCTTATCATTTCTAGTTTTTCTAATCCTTTCTGCACTAAATGATTCATATAGTCAGCGATAACAGTCGTTTCATCTTGTCCCAGTTTCCTGGATATAATTAGGCTTTTCATGAATTTGTTAAGAGGATCCAATTGGAGTTCGGGGAATTTAATTCCCAATGCTTCTGGTCGGAGAACATCGTGTCTTTTCAAATTTCTGTGCATTTGTTTTACAAATTCGGGGTCCATGCGGACGACTGCCTCGATTTCAAGGTCATAACTTTGGGAGATTTGAAAAGCTGTAATATTAATATGTGCGATGTAAATAAAGTATATGTTAAGGTATACAAGATTCAAATACAAATGTACATATGTTTATAAATACTTGTAATATGAATAATAGTACTTATTATTGTAAAAAGTATATAATACATAGTAGAAGAAACCAAGAAAGACCGAAATGAATTAGCCCAGTAAATACAAAAGAACGAAGATATTTATATAAATATCCAGGTACCACTGCTGCGGTCAGTTTCTTCTCACGAATGTGATGATATATATATGTAAAGAGTAACCTCCAGTTGTCTACTACATGCGACACAAAAAGGACGTTGGTACGTATAGTCCGCGCCATCGTAGCTCCGCGAGGGTACAGAAGAGTGGTTATTAAACGGAGCAATAGTCGTATAACTGGGACCAACAGTTTAACAAACCTTTCGAAAAACGAAGCCGTTAGCTATGGATACATAAAAGTCGTATCCATTTGCGAGCTAGTTGCTACCTCAGTGAGCGAGAGAATAGAGGTAAAGAAGATACATGTGAAAGTTACAGTGAACTAAATCCTTTAATATGAGAAAAAGAAAGCTAGTATAAATTCGCAAGAGCTTGTCGTTACATTTTCGAGACCAGAAAATGAAGAAGAGAAAAAATTAGATCACCCATCTAATACGTTATCGCATACAACATTACTTATACTCCGTAATCATATCAAACACAACAGCATCGTCATTCATCACATTACGAGCGCCTCTCCCTCCCACAAAAGAAATTCTTTAAATAACTCTAAAAACAATAATACTAACCAAATAATAACACATAAATATAAAGAAACAACATTATCGCTAGTGTGAGACAACGACAATAAAATTTCTTCACTCAAACAACACTAATTAAATATCAGTAATTTATAAATTTATGGTTACGATAACGATAACAAATTTCAATTAAGTATTGGTACCTACAATACATACATATCTTCACGCCGAATTCCTAACGGAATAGTCAGAGGAGACGGAGCGCCAAGCGTCGCGGTCCTTACATACTTTTTCACTTCTTCAAATCTCATCATTCCCCTCACACATTTTCGCCTAGTTATGCGAGTGCTTTTGACATATTTACATATATATTTACCTACAACATATTTCTCCTATAATATTAATAGTCTACAAGCTAGTACTAAATAAGCACATGTACGATGATTTGACCGACCGAAGTCTCTTCTCGCCGACCTTTCGAGGACAACAGAGAAACGTCCTCGAACACTACCGCTCTCATGCGGCTCTCATTCGCTCCGTGCTACTATGCGGAGGTCATCGCGGAGACGCCCACTAAGTTGGAGACTTGTGGCTTCTCACTGTGACCTGTGAGTAGATTCTAGGGTCTAGGTACTCGCGGCGCCGAACCGCGCAGCGTTGTTCATCCTAATCCTTCCAATAGAAAGAGTCTGGCAGACCGCAAGAGTAGTGTATATGAATTAATAAATATTACTGTGTAAATGTATGTTATACTGTAGCGAGAGTGAAACAAGGTATCAGTCATACCATATCAATAGATATAATAAAGCAGTAGAAACCGTGTGCCTGTACATTGAATTTTATCTAAAAATGACTGCGGGCGATAAAAAAGAGTAACAGAACATAAAAAAGCATTTTTTTTATTTTTGTCCTTCTGTCTGTATGTACACGTTAATCTCCGAAACTACTGAACGCATTTTCTTGCGGTTTTCAGAGAAAAATTAAGCACAGCTTGTAGCAACATTTAGGCTTTAATTAATTGAAATCGGATAACAGTGAAAAAAGTTTTTCTCATCTAAATGTTCTCCTCCTAACTGGCTGGACCGATTTTGATGAAATGTAGAATGGAATAGATTAAGCCCCGGAGAAGGACACAGGCTACCTTTTTAATTCTACGCGGACGAAGTCGCGGGGAACAGCTACTCTTCAATAAGAGAGAGATAGATATCACCGACCTGGACCAACCGCAAAATTGTGAGGAATGACTCGACTGTTAACTTGGTTAATTCTTTGACAAACATGACTAGTCTACCGCCAGTTGAACTCACTTATTATCTTAGCTATGTCAGTAGCTTTGGTTCTCTACCTTTGAGTTCGTCGTCATCGTCTAAAAACGCTTGCAATTTGTCCATGTAGGTAACACTGTGACCCGGACTTTAAGAACATCCAAATAACCTACATTATTATCTAATTACCAAACATACTATACAAGTTAGATAACCTAGATAACTAAAGATAAACTCTGACAAACTATATTGCAAATGTAAAGGTCAGCGCTCACTTACCATCCAAGCAACCGACCAACACCTTCTTGTCGCTCGGAGTCCAGTTAATAGTTATTGTATAGACTGAGGTGTTAATTTGCGGAAATGCATTTCATGTGATAAATTCCTAAAATCTCTAGCTATTTTCCGCTCAAACTCCAAAAACCACCAATCGACACGTGTTTCGCCTCTCAACGAAGCATCCTCAGGATATACCAGAGATAGGATTCGGTCAGTTAACCAGCACCCAATCCCACCGAATCTAACCAGTACCGATTCGGTGCTGGTTAGCTGACGGAATCCTATCTCTGGTATATCCTGAGGATGCTTGGTTGAGAGGCGAAACACGTGTCGATTGGTGATTTTTGGAGTTTGAGCGGAAAATAGCTAGAGATTTTAGGAATTTATCACAGTCAATAGTTGGTCGACAAAGCGAGTTGAGTTAATCAGCAGAGTTGACGCCTCATGATCAATAAGCAAACGCCACACGATCAACAAATGGACCCAACATAACACAGACTTACCACTAATATATATAGCCTTTCACACGAATCGTTAGACTGAAAGAAATATATGGCATAAGCCTGTTATAGAAAGGAATGGGAATATACATATTTCGTCTGTATCGGTATGCCCAAAAATTTTACTCTTATGTCGTTGCATTTGACAGTCTTTTGACACAAAATAAATATTTGTTCGTTAATATTTCTAAATTTTTTAATTAATTTTGAACTTTACAATGAAAAATGAATATAAAATTTAATAAAAAAATTAAACCGACTTCAAAAAAAACAGTGAAAAGTACGAAATAACTATCTTTTGCTAATCAGAACTTAAGTACAAAAATAACTTTATAAATACGATACAAATACCGATATAATCAAATTTGTCGTTTACTGAAGTCGGTGCTAAGCCTACTAAACTAATAGACTTTCTGTTGTTGCACATTGATTTGGCACCGACTTCAATAGCTGTCAAAAATTATATGGGTGTTAGGATCCTATTTATAAAGTTATTTTTTAAAGGATATTTTTGTAAGTTGGTTTAATGTTTTTGTTAGTTTTTTTTTATTTCTCCCTTTTGAGTGGCCTTGGTCTAAATAAATATCTAGGGCAGGTCTATAATTACCTTCTTTTCTAATTATGAAGTGCGACGATACACAAGAGAATCATCAATATAAATAAATAAAGGTTATAATCGCGTTATTTGGTGTTTCTTCGAAACCCAAGTTCCATTACCAGTGAAATTTAAATGGGACCAATCTGGACGTATATACTTTCAAATAAATAAGAATTTTTCAAATCGGTTCATAAATGATAGAGTTCTGAGGTAACAAACATAAAAAAAATACAACCGAATTGAGAACCTCCTCCTTTTTTTAAAGTCTGTTAAAATTTTTTGTAAATGTATGTGAGATAGCAACTCTTTCGGGCTTGATGGTAGAATGCAGTATTTTAGGCTCCAAAGGCCAATTTAGGTCGTCAAAGCGAGACAGACCATAGTGGCATCAATGTAATTATTTATTAGTAGCAGATCTGTGTAACATGGTCAACGAATTGTTCAAAATTTGTTACCCGGACGGCGCGCAGTCCACTCAAGGCCATAGCGTTGCAAACAAGTGGACGGGGAGTTGTCACTGAGTGATTCAATCGCCATCCGCAGGTGGACAGCTTGTGAGTAAGGCTTTACGGTAGTAAACTTATTAATTTGTGGTAAGGCGTTCGGAGTTATTACGTGAACGCGTCTTACTGCCTGTTACAATATTTTGTATATTCTTCCTCACACATTTTCGCCTAGGTATGCGAGTGCTTTTGACATTATCATTTCTACTATGTTTAGAACACAATAGAACAAATCCTTACTTCCTTGAAATAATATTGTAAATGCAAAAACGAAAATATCTCTATTTGTTTGTTTGGCACGGTTTCACGGCTAAGGAACAGAACCGACTTTAATGCAATTTGGTGTAATAATAGATTGAGCTCTGGGAAAGAACATAGGCTACTTTTTTCGTCCTCAGAACGACCAGACTTTTGCAGTACGTATTTATTATAATAGCGAAAACAAATATGTTTTATCCTATCCTGTCCTACACTATAATACTAGCAATATTTGTATGTTTGTAATCGAGTTCTCGAAAACGGCTCTAACGATTTCCATGAAATTTAAAACGCAGGGGTTTCCGGGGGCGAAAAATCGATCTAGCTAGGTTTTGATTCTGAAAAAATGGATTCTCCGTGTTTTCGCACATTTAAAACTTCAAAACTCGCCCGCAAAATATGATTAGTAATTTTGCAACACAGTTTACCATTTTAATAGCATAATGGCCAGCGCGTAGGTCTACCACGCCGAAATGGCGCTTGTTCAAATCCTACAATGTGGCCAGACTGTTTTTTGTTTTTTTTTTATTTACAATCAACGAGCAAGTGTCGGTCGCCCAGGTATTAAGTATAATATCTACAACATATGTATGACTTCTTTCTTACGTCCAGTTGATTTACTTAACTACAATAAAACAATATATCTTGTAGTTAATTAACTATGTATCATCACGATGACTCAAAAAGCAAGCCGAAAGGCAAATCGGAATACCGATAGCCGGTTTTCATCACAGTTCTTAATGAATAAACGCAATATATCAACCAAATACCACGCTACTATATTGCATTGGAGGTAGTATCATGACTTTTGATTACTGTTGTTTTATCGTAAGCTGCGATGTCTGACGGTCAGAAATGGTAAATTACCGATATACGACGGTCAGAAACGTCACTGACGTAATCTGTAATCAAGAAAAAACAAAATTTTAGTCACATGTTGCGATCTTTTATGTCGTTTACCACAGGTTTAGTTAGTACAATCTATAGTGTGTAGGTTTTTAAAATTGTAGTAATTAAGTTACCGATTTATCAAACTAATAACATTACTCATAAACTCATAATATCACTCATGTATTCAATGTGTATATAGGTATCTAGGTTTAGAAGACGATTTTCGTTCCTTTTTTAACATTTAATGTTATGTTTCAACTGTAGATATCATTCGCCAAATTGATATTAAATTTTGATATTCTACCCGCTCGTTTTGTCATTTCTGACAGTACCTTACCTTTTCTGACTGTAAGCTATAAAGTAAGGTCACATAAGGTAATGACGTTTACATGTCTTCTCTAGATGTATAGTAAGAAGATTATTTATTTACATAAATCAGTATATACATAACTTAACGTTTATATTTACAAACTTAAAAGTAAACACTATCTTAAATAACAGACTTCTTCAAAGTTGCCGCTTTGAAAGCTGTCATTTCTTAGAGTGTCTAGCAGACTGGCAGCATTGCCTCTTTGAATAGCCAAACTTATTCGTTGGCGGAAGAAGCTGCCAGCTCGACGGTCCCCTGAAGCCTCGACCAGTCTCTTACAAATATCAGAAACCACTCGATTTGAGGCCCCAGGTTCCCAAAGTTCGCAAATATGAAACTCTCAGAGTCGTATAGTTTCACCGCTTCAAGTTCTCGGAAGTGATAAGATAGTACATGATTATTAAGCTTTTCCATCAGCACCTTTTTCGCGAAATGTAATATACTAGCTAATAATTTTTTTTCTGCTCAGACTCTTACAGTCAGACGTCAGACACGAAGTTTTTCCATATAATAAAGATATTTTTACATACATAGAGTTTATAAGTCCATACAGCTTTTCCCGTACTATGAAGTGAGACAAATATAAAATCAATTGATATATATGTAGATGCTATCTATGATGGGTCCAACGAAATGGCGACCTATCAGCTTATCTAATAAGTGTGTGTTGCATACATAGAGATGAGTCAGCTTCTCTGATTTGCTTCACCGTTGCTATACGAGACATGTCGTCCGAAGAAAGAAAGAAAAAGAAAGAAAAACATGAAGCTATTTACTGTTTAAATATATCGCTATAATAGTAGCAAATTCAATATATAATGCATTGCAGACGAGACGAATCCTGCCATAATAACTCTGATTATTGTTTTTTAGTCAGACAGTTCTTCAGAATACTAGACTGACTTGACAAACCGGCGATCCATGATTTTCCTTTTTTTTGGTCTACACAACAAAGTGCATTTAACTTAAGTTCTAGTGATACATGAGTACTAGCACAAAGACAATCATGCAGTTAGATTCCACTCCTGTTGGTGTAAGCGCAACATGAGGAGTGAAATCTACTCCTCTTGGTGTAAACGCAACATTCACAATAGATGAAAGGTCGCAGTGATACAGGTCTGGTGGGACCTGCATAGCCACTTATGTCAAATAAATAAATACAACATGCTGCTTAACTGTGTAGATGTTTTAACTTACAATAAGTTTTCACAAAAAGTGGTTAATAAAATTATTAATATAAATTACTGATAAACACTAGGTTATACGTTGGTTTTTAACCTGTCTTAAATCTTATAATTTAAAAATTTTTTGTAAGTACCTAATCAAAATTATGATGTATTCACAAAATTTTAGTCACATATATGTTAAAAGCTCAGTAACGTAGACGACCTCGATAGCGCAGCGGTTTAGACATTGCAACCAAGCTTGGAAGGTTCCGGGTTTGCTTCTCAGTCGGGTCAATTTAGGAAACGAACTTTTCTAAATTCTCTCGGGTATGGGTGTACTGGGAGACCGCCCATAGTTGCCGTCTGGTTCTCATAGCATAAGGAATACTCTAGTTTAAAATCAGATAATTGATGTTTAAAAAAAACTTATACACATAATTTTCCGGCTAATTGTTATGAAATAAAATAAAAACAATAAAAGATTATCAAAAATTTCATATTTATAGACTTGTAAGTAGGTAAATATCGATTCGTTTTAAAATCGTTTGTCTGCATAGAGCTACAAACTAATTTAGTATTCAAAAGTGACTTTTACTTTTTGTAGATCCGTGTAAAGATCATTTACATATTGATTGTGCTGACTAGTGACTAGCCTGGCTACTGTTTCAATAGACGATACCCAACTAATGAGAAGTATCAATGCGTTTCAAATTATTTATATTTTATAAATGTGCTTTTGTAAAGTATTTATTAATAATAAAAAAGTACATACATACGTTAATATTTACAAACTTAAAACTACACATTATCTTAAATAATAGACTTCCTCAAAGTTGCCACTTAGAAAGCTGTCATTGCATAAGGTGCCCAGCAGACTGGTAGCATTGCTTCTTTGAATATCCAAACTGATGCGTTGGCAGAAGAAGCTGCCAGCCCGGCGGTCTCCCGAAGTCTCGACCAGTCTTTTACAAATAATACGTACTTTTTTGTTATTAATAAATACTTATTAAAAAAATAAAATAAATAAAAATGTGCTGTTTGTATAATTAACCAACAACTCTTTCGAGGTTACAAATTCTATTAAAAACGACATTTAAACATGTAATTAAGACTTAATATCGGGTCATAAATTCCTTTTTTAATTCTAAATTCATCTGTGGCATGAATATTACTTCAAACCTTTCAACTTTAGCGGACGAACGTGTAATTTTATAACTTCCGTTTTCACTTCGAGATACCCAAAATAGGTATAAACCAAAACAATTTAATTTTGAAGTTCAGTGGTTTACACAACAAAAAAATGAAACGCCTTCACTGTGACTCAGTTACGAGCTGTCGAAAGAAGACACCTTGTAATATTACTATTGTATAACACAAGTTGGCAAACCACTAAACATCCGCATACCACCGCTTTTAAAAAAAATATTTCATGAGTCTGTGAAAAAACTGTAAACAAGATGAATCAACCAAATTACTTCTGAAAATCTAACAAGCGCGAGATGTACTCGCGAAACGAAGATTCCTTACCACCACATATAACATTTGCGTTATGTTTTTACCAAATAATTTCTTTTTTTATAAAAGAGGGGGCAAACGAGTAATCGGATCACTTGACGGAGAGTGAGCAGCACCGCCCATGGACACCCGCAACGTCCGGAGAGTCACGGGTGCGTTGCCGGCCTTTAGGGAAATAGGGAAAGGAGGGAGAGAAGGTGGAGGGGCTGATGGGCCACCGGCACTCTCACTCACCGAACGAAACACAACAGCAATAGATACAGTTATTTCACGCCGATATTCTGTGAGAGGGTGGTATTTCACCGGGCGAGCCGGCCCAATTCGTGCTGCTATGCAGCATGGCTCTACCACTCAGTCACTCATTGTATTTTCTTCATTCTGTTCGGGATCTTTAGCGCGAATCCAACTCACACTTGTTTTCAGTTTCACGCTAGCTTTGACGTTAATTGAGACTGCCGAGGCAAAGAAATAAATTGGCGAATGCAACTTAGGGTTACCTACAGTACTAAATATATAGTATTGTATTATGCTATATTTCGGGTCTGCGTACTATATACTGTCGAAAAGTAGGTAAGCATAATCGCTTCAGTGATCAATCTTTAATTTACAACACCAAAACTAATAACAAGCAAATTCCTCACTTTTTAAAAGCTTGGTGCGATTTGCATGTAATCGAACGCGCCTTTGTCTTGAAATGTGCTGTTTATCCACATTAATTTATAATTAAATTAAAAAATTTAAAAACCTCCGACACAAAAAAAAAACCTATAATAGTAAAAAATAAAATTTCTGGGCTTGGTCCTTTAACTTTAATATTTAAATAATTAATTTGTAATATTTTGTGATTCAGAATACAAATAAAAATAAGCTTGATATAAAAAAATATGCAATTTTAATATAAGTACTCTATCTAGGTAAAGTAGATAAGTAACAAAACAACAATATCAAATCGTTTGGTCTCGAATATTAATTATATCCTCCAAAAAATTCTCAAGATAGACACGACCGTCAACGACGTCTGCCCTCATGCGTCTACCCATTCGGGTCGGAGCACTTCATCACGCTCTCATAAGTGAAGTAATAATCACTCACTGCAGGAAATAGACCTCGTGGGATAGATTGATGTACGAAACTAAGTTCATACATAAGTATGCCTTGACAGAAATAAAACAAATAGGTAACTATCCTACAATAATTTCAGACTAGTATATTTCTTTATAATACGTTTTTTTGTATCGGGGTATTTTTAAATTTTTAATTTAATTATTATTTTAAAATTTGTAAACTTAGTTACAAAAGAAGTTATGATAAGTACAGTTACATCTATAATATGCCTTCGGGCTTATGTTATTGTACTTACTTGTTTGACACAGTTTATTGACAAGGTGGCTTATTCATTTCATAATATTGCATAGTTATGTAGCATACATGGGTGTTTCAAATTTTAGGTCGCACATATATTTGAAAGTGAAGTAAATACTCATTATGCGTATGAGATCCCTACCGCAGCTAATAAAAGAGCTGATGACCTTGAAACGGCTGAACCGATTTTGATAAAACATGTCTACGAACCACCGCTAGATTACCTGCTTTAAAAAAAACCGCATCCAAATCGGTTTACCCGTTTAAGACCTACGGTGCCACAGACAGACAGACACACACACACACACATACACATAGCGGTCAAACTTATAACACCCCTCTTTTTTGCGTCGGGGGTTAAAACATTGAAAGCGATAAAGCTAATGACACTTTTGTTGTAGGTGAGTATACAAAAAATTGTTAAAATAGAAAAATAAAATTAAGTTAAAATAAAATAGTTTTAATAGAAATAAATAAGTAACAAATACATATTTGTGTATTTTTACTCTGTCCATAAAATACTTATATAAATGTATTTTTTTAAGCGTACTATATTTTTTATAACTTATTCTGAAAAATACTGTATCGACCGAAGAAATGTTGGAAACCCTAATGCAACTCCTACCTGTGGGTAGCATTTATAATATTCCTGGAAATATTAAGAGAAGAATATTAATTCCAGGGAAAATTTATCAACTAACGCATTTTGCATACTATGACATATCTACGCTGCAGAAACTTGGATCTATACCAGTAACAGAAAGAACGAAGTAGGATCCTTGATAGATTCAATCCAATTTCTATCGCAGCATCCTCAGTATAGTTACAGAATGCTATACGAAATTCGTATCTTTATACCTATATATAAAATTCCTATGTGCGTGTGTTCATAACTCTTGTCCGCCGAAATGGCTTGACCGATTTTGATTAATTTTTTTTTCTTATAGGGTTACATGGATGGCTCTCAACTATAGTTGGACCCGGTAGGTGGCGCTATTGTCGAGATCCAAAATTCTTCTTAATTCTCCGACCAAATATTTTTTCTTATTTTTTTCCACACAAAGTCACGGGCAACAACTAGTTATGTTATAAAATAAATTCTAAATTATGACATTTTAAAACTTATCCAATATTATATATTATTCCAAGATTGCCGCGATGGTGGTAGGTACATCTAACTTCCAAGCCGGAGTAGCAGGTTCGATTTGCTGTCCGATCAATTTCAGAAACGAACTTTTCTAAGTTGGCTTGTTGGCTACTGGAGCTCCTCCAGTTCATTGCCTGATACCTGCGGTAAAAGCGTAGTTCTGACTTTGGGATCACAATTGGTGTACCTATCTGGAATATATAAACTACAGTAAACTCAGGTACCTATCATTTTTCGACATCATTTTCAACTTTTTTTAAAACTATGTTCAGAAAGCCAGCAGGTTAATGCGCAAAAAAGATTTCCAAACGTTTTGTCTTCGATAAAATCGCTTATTTTTATTGTAAGTATGAATTGATGACCAATCAGTGTACGTTTTATAGGTAACGAATTTTAATCTCATTCCATTGAGTTCTTGAGGAACCTTATTACATAAGATTTTCGCTTGGAATATGAGTGTCACGCAACGAACAAAAAGCAAAGCAACAATGTCCAGTAACGTTCAGATTTATGTTAATTTATGAGTTCGCTCCCTACACTGACCTGGCCGACCTTCGCACAAACATACCAGTTGCTTTTACCACTTTTATTTTGGGTGCAATTAGTTAAAAGCTGCACGCCTGTTACTCATGCGCATGCGGAAAGTGAACGTGGCCGACACTGACCTTGTCGAACGACGCGACGCTCGATTTACATTTTTCTGCATCGCGTGGGCGGACAGGCGAGCTTTCGGCAACGCAGTAAGTACCTACTTACAGTTTACAATACATATTATATTTTACCAGTGACATTGCCACGTCTGGATTCTTTAATTTTATAAGCGTCAAAATTTAATTGTGTTCAAACGCTTTTATTATTCCTGCGCTTATTACGCTTATAAGAAGAGTGCTATGGGACCTGCCATAGCACTTCTTATAAGCGTCAGAGATATCCATCGGGCTACAAATGATTGCGAAAGCGTGCATGCAAGCCCTCGCAAATGATGCCCCGGAAGAATAACGGCAGGTTTTGGTGGGTAATCGGCATCAATTAGCATGCAGTCTCATATATCCTCCTTGCCGCCCCCGAGCGGGACAGAGATACATAAAGCATTTCCTGGCGTAAAAAAGGGTCTTAAGAGCTATCAAATCTTCGTTCAGATTTCTCAATTCATTTAGCCTTTGCACAGGACAGAACTTCAATGCATAATATGTTAAGACTACTATCATTAACATCTCCGCTAAAAGACGTTCAGTGCTGAACACAATTTTTCCATAAATGTCAGTTCCAACTGTTTACGCAGTGTTTAAAATTTCAAGGTCATACATCATGTAATGTCATTTCAAATCAATTTTATACTACTGATGCCAAACTATTTCAATTGGTCACGATTTGGTCACAATTGGTCAACAGATTTCGATAAATGATCAAAAATATAAGATTTAAATACTTCGTTTACTAACTCCATCTATGTAGTGCCACTAATTAGCAAATTTTTAAATTTACGGCGCTATTTCTAATGCTTGCTCTTCACGATCGACCATGATGGGCGATCACAGAATGGGCCATGTTTTGCCACTATCATAGTGTGGCTGTCCACACGATCGTGCGTCGTTCATTTGATATTTGTCTTCTATTCGACATGAATGTAGAAACAGTAGCAGCTGCTGCTATATATTTGATTAGTGTTTGAGTGATCGCCAAACGTGTCGCCACGCGCGCAATAATGGCTCAACGTCTTTTGCGTGCAACCGCTCGTCACCGATCCTGGGAAATTATAGACGATTATGCCCTCCACGCGTTCGTGATCGCCCGTGTTCGCCCATCATGGTCGATCTTGAAGAGGATACATAAGCAGTTTCATATGTCGCCAAAGCTCACAGATTGTGTCACTGGGATTCACCGACAGCCCGCGACTTTGGCCCTATCTAGTTACCATCTTATTTCTACCAGTTCTTCATACTATTTGATCTACCATTTTCTAGCTTACTAACTCTGAGCTATGTCCGTTACGCAATTTCTTATTTGTGAATATAGGTTGTATGTCACGTAGAGAAATACTGAGTAATCCTGAAATTTCGTAAGATGCTAATAGTCAGAGATCACGTCTCACAGCTATAGGTCATTAGGCATGGACCACTCAACCTACAGAGACGAAATATCAGACCATCTTATTCACCATTGCTCAGTTTATTTACACTAATAAATATCAACTCTAGTTCGCATTAAGCAGTACAATACTTGACCAAATATTTGACTTGTGTGTTTATTTATTCCGACAGATATTTAAATATTTATGTAATGGGTTATTGTTCCATTCAGTGGTGTGGCAAAAACAGAAAAAAATCAAACTATAAAACAGAACGCAGTAACCGCAACAGTATTTAGACGTAGATTGTTTTCATACAAAATAAATGGCATTGCCACTTTATAGGTTGAGTGTTCCATGTCATTAGGTCATCACTAGAACATCGCTTGAAGATGATCGTTTTTAGACATTGAGACTCAAAATATAACATTAGTTCTTGAACGTAGCCGATCCGAACTGTATTCTTCAGCTATCCTCGTTTTGATATTTTTTCGTCCTCGATTTGGATATTTTTTCTTACATGTTGAGATCTACAATCTCAAAAGTAGAATTCCCAACCATTACTGACATATTATATAGGTGACATCAATGGTTGATACGATTCGTCTTTAAAACTCCAAAAATACAAGAAATAAACTTGACTCCATCAATTCCGACAAATTTCCATATTATTATTTACTAGCTATGACCAAGTCCTTGTCATTCCATTGCTCAACAGGTGCCATTATAATTTGTTTATCAAACTCGTATCTAAAATTAATTTATGTAAATGTCACATACAATATTAATCAGTAACTTAACATATGATTAACGGATTCTGACAAGCGTTTTGACATTGTTTATTATTGAATGTAAGTAAAAAGGAAAATGCGATACAAATATCTTGAAACTTATACATGAATTTATGGTATAGATCCAAATGTTACTTCACGGATCTCCATTTCATGTGGTGATTTCTCAATACCTCTAGCTTCATCTCAAAATCTCGTTGGTAATCAACACGTGTTTCACGTATCAATGAAGCATCATCGAGAAGTTCCAGAGATCAGACTCGGTCAGCTAAGTAGCGCCCCATGATTATTCGGTGCTAGTGTGACGTATTCCTCATGCACCGGTGCGACCTTCTTCCGCTTCCTTCGATGAGAACGCGGGGCCGTGTGGTCCTTGCTGTCGTGGCACCGCGAGGATGCTGGGTGGCTCTGTGGTTACCCCCCGAGAGGTGCATTGGCACAGTGCAGTGTGTTCCATAGGAGACCCCAGAGTCCTTCGACAGCGCACCGAGTACGACCACAGTTTTTGCAGGTAAAAGCCCCGCATAACCCAGTCTCTCCTACAGGGGCTGGATGTCTGTGTGCAAATCTCTCCTGAAAAAAAAGTGACTAATGCCCAATTTCGCCAGTCCCGTAATACTTAGCGAACACCTAAAATGGATCAGGATCTGCTGCGATAATGTTGCGTTTCACGAAACGCAAAATTATCGAATTATAGTTAGTTAAAATATCCCCTAAATTTAGTAACTTGATTTTCAAACCTATAACACTATGTGACAGTTTTGCGTGTTAGTTTTTACAATATAGAGAATAAGTTATTATATTGTATAGAAACTTAGAAGTAAAACACTAATATCTGTTTTATCGGTAAACTTTTGGAAACCAACAGTCACTATGGAAACCACAAAACGTCACATAACTATGTCTGACATTATTAGGGAACCGTTAGATTGGTGAAAACGAATATTATCTAAGAACTGGTTTAGAGGACCTTTTAATGTAGGTGGTACATACTTATGTGTTGACTTAGCGTTGGTGAAATTGGGTGAAAGTCTGAAAAAAGTAAGTTCGAAAATCTAAAACTCGACTACTGAAAAATTACGTTCTAGAAAATATGAAACAAAAAAATAATCTAATCTGAAATTGTTACGTACAAACTATTCAATGTTTATAGTCTATTAAATAAACAAATACACGTAATATATTTAAATGTATTTATACATATTCATAGTGATGTTCAGAGGACAGCCGTGGCCACGTGGTCGCATGGCACTTTTTCACAAAGCTTATTATCGCTGACTACTGTTAGAATGTATTGTTTTGGTAGAGTACGTACACGGCTATCCTCTGAACATCACTATGAATATGTATAAATACATTTAAATATATTACGCGAAGTTGTTTATTTAATAGACTATAAACATTGAATAGTTTGTACGTTACAATTTCAGATGAGAATATTTTTGTGTTTCATACTATTTAGAGCGTGATTTTTCAGTAGTCGAGTTTTAGTTATGGAACTTACTTTTTATTTAAATTATTTCGGGGTTATGACTTTTGAAAATTTTAAAGTAGAATGAAAAAATGAAAACAAATACAATATTATTTTATTCCTATAATCCTAATATTCAAAAATGTTTTTAGTTTATGACTGTATGTCCCAGAGGGCGTCATATACAATTTAGTGACGTCACTTAGCCTTTAACCAGCGAACGATAAAGACGCTTCCAACGATACCTCATTTGTCAAATTACGACAAGCAATTTAGAAGTTATGAGGGAACAGATGAACATACGTATATATACCCCCATACATACCGCTCAAAATCATAACCCTCCTTTTTGCTGCGCCGTAGTCGGGTAAATAGTTAAGAATTTTATAAAAATTCACACCCATAATTATGTCGTGTAAGTGACACGACATGATACTTCCTTGATCAATAACTAACAGATATAATTAGATAAGGGCATTTTTTTTAATTTACTTCTAAATGACTGTAATTATTACATATGAAATCTAAAGATACTGCGTGTCCGACACACTCTTAGCCGATTCCTTATTATGTCTGATCTGTAACTTAAAATTAACTTTCATTAAAATAATATCCATGTAACTAAGTATTAAGAAATAACCAAAGATCCAATCTACTCGTAAGATTAACTCGTAATATGAAATAACAAATTGAACTTATTACAAGATAATTTTGTACACTCATTGCCCAGTAAACCTTGCGATTTGTTGCTTTTATCTCTGTTTATAATTTCATAACTTTATTACATCGCTAATAGTTACTACTTTGTAGTAATAGCCACATAAAACCAAATTTAACATAATGTAATTCAATCTCGAGTATAAGTATCATTTACAATGAATAAGAAGTACCCAAATGAAAACAAATATAAACAAAAAAAAAATACACTATTGGTGACACGCTTGCTCGTTTGCCCCTCTGATTTAAAAAAAAAAATTACAGAAATATTAAAATAGGTTCAAAATCTATAATAATAATATATAAAGAGAATACTTTGTTTTTTTAAGTATACCAGAGGTCGCCCTATGGTCGAAATTCGATTATAAATATTAACTTACGATATAAACTCTTTGGTGACAATTTACTCTGTGCTACTGCTTGATCCAAGGACGTTATATTACATATGATATGATGATATATATGATATGATATGATCACAAATTATTACAAGTTTGATATTGGCAGTCTTTTTGACTCCGATTTTTGACTTTGATTGGCAAAATGAACATAAACAATGAACGTTTTATTTAATTTAATTTAATTTAAAAGTTTTTTTCACTTCACATATTAATAAATAGATTGCGCGTATGGAGAAGAATTGAGTTAGCATAAAATTGAAATGGAGAAGGGGAGCAGAAAGCTAAAATTTATTTATAAATATATGTGTTAAAAATAAATTAAATTAATAAAATAAAACATTCATTCTTTACAATAACACAGCCAATGTCAAACACATAATAATTATAATTTGTAGTCACAGACCTACAACTGATAGATATTGCGCTGATGTGGCGACTATAGTCTATCTCATTTTGACAAGCTGTTTGTCAAGTCGGCCTTACAGCCTAAAATACTGTATTCTACGCCCAAAAGAGTTTCTATCTCACATTGTATTTACGAAAAAATAACTTTTCACTTGTAAAGTTTAAAAATAATTAAAACACAAAAGTATTAACCACTGAGATTTGTTTGGTCTTTATGTCTGTCAAATACAATAACTTGTATTCTTAAAATATAAAGCATAGCGATAGAGACAAAATATATATATTCGCATCCCTTTCTTTATAGTAGGGTTGCCAACCGTCCTGTTTTCCCAGGACATGTCCTGGTTTTTGTAGTATCCTGGGATGTCCTGGATAGTTTTTAATCAGCGTTCTGGGTTTTTAAAGCACCCTGATAAGGTTGCGTATTTTAAAATTCGCGCGCCACTTTTGCAATCCTTACATTATGGGCGGCCTCACGACTCGCGAGTGTTCGCTCTGCCCGGGCCCGTGCCCGTGTTGTTTCAAAACATAGACGCAACGTCTAACTTACTAGGAGTACATATTTAGTTATCAACTTGTAAGTGAACAGGCTACACAAAGCGTTTGTTTTATATTTTAATAGCTCTTTTTCAACTTGGTGCTATTACTATTACTATTGGTGCATAGGTATACTAGAATAACTAAAATGTAATGTATTTTTTATATAAATAAATTTTTTATAAGTGTATATGTACTGTTGGTGTACCTATCAACAAATAATAAAAATAAAAATAATTTCATTTAACCTATTTTCACTACATATTAATTTAGCTATTGCTACTCTATTACTGCGTCCCGTTTTTAAATTGAATTGTCCTGGTTTTCCGACTTCAAATCCTAGTTTTTTAAATTTGGGGTTGGGAACCCTACTTTATAGGTTTACGCCATATATTTCGTTCAGTCTAATAATTCGCGACGTTTGAAAGTCGATATCTATTATTGGTAAGTCTGTGTTTGTGGTCAAACAAACGCGCAAAGTAGAGGCTGTCGCCAAAAAATTCACAGATTGACTGAATGAGTTTCGAGCAATTTTGTGTGATTTGTGAACTGTGTGCTATGAACTGTTTCGAGTTAAAATGAGATAAATGCATTTATTTTGTACATATTTACGGCTGAATTTCGACCACTAGATACCTACAATTTAGTTTTTTAACAGGTTTCATTAGTTTTTGTCTTTGTACTTTTTATCTCAATCGGTGTAAAGATAGCGAAATAAATTGATGTCACTTGCGAACAGACAGATAGACATGAAGAAAGTATAATTGGTGTTCTCTTTTAACCATTTTGACTACGGAATCTTAATAAAAAAACGGTCATACCCCACCCAAACAAAATCAAATACGAACAAAAATAATATTCGAGGTGATACCTACATATGTATATTTCACAAGCATACACATTTACACAGATAACCATTATTAGGTAAGTATATAAATCAATGATTTTATGTTATACCGCAAACGTCGCAAATAAATAAAGCATCTGGTGATAAGTGGTTATATATTTATGTGTATATTTGTAGTGTTCATATCAATATTATATATAAATGCGAAAGTCTGTCTGACATTTTGTTACGTTACATTTTGGTGAAAAGCGTTGAGATAGTTTGACACCAGGGGACGGACATAGGCTTCTTTTTCATTAAAAATAACAACATTAAAAGTAACAATGGAGCAAATAAAGAGAAAGTGTTATCTTCTTCTTCGTTTATACTACATAATAATAAACGTTTACTATTTAGACGTCATTTGGTTTACAATATCGCAAAAAACAGCACACGCGGACAGTCCTGTTACCGGTCACATATACACTGTACTTGACCGTTTACCTGCATTACGCGTAGTGGTGAGTCAAGAACCGTGCGGCGGAAAAGCGAGCGGGCGAAGGGCGCCACATACTCAAAAAAAAAAAACGAAAGACTTGCAAGGCAGCTTGCAAGCCAAGTTGACTCGCTACTCTCCGATCGATTTACACCACTGTACTTATGTACTGTATTTATCTACCTCGCTAAACACCACTCAATATAGTTAGTTCCAGGAAAAAAAATACTATATAAAATTATTGTATCTACTATCTAGAATCTAAAGCTTTAAAAATTTCACAGAATATAACCTTACCGAAAGTTTACTCAAAAAATTCCTAACCAAAGTCCTTTAGGTCTTCAGAAATAAAGTTCAAAAATGTCGTACGGAACCCTCCGTGTGCAAGACGAACCAGCACTTAATTGTTATCAATTTTTTTATGATTTCACATTTTTTTAGAATAAAAATCAATAGAAACATTAATGTACGTGAAACGCCTGTTATTTTTAAAGAGCAATTGTCTTAGAATTGTACAGGTTTTTTTACTCAAACTGCTTCAACGCTGGTTTGCAAGATAACGTAACTACAGGTGTGTCAAATTCTTACACTCCAATGTCGTAAAAATTCAATAAGGACATTGTCGTGTAAATAGGCATCACTTAACTAATTATATTTAAATAAAAAGTTATTTACGTTGTCATGCAGTTTTATTCTCCTTATTATTAGTTATTATACATAACGATAAGCTCTTTTCTTCACAACGGTTGATATTATTGATTATATTAACTACCACAGACTAAAAAAATACAAAATATAAATTATTTAGGTTCGATACATAATGAACAAGAGGAACAGTAGGTACCTGCTTACAAGCAGGTGACTGTAGAGGCCCAAGTGGTAAACATTTGAGAGCTTCAAACTCGAAATAAGAAATAGAAGTTGTAAGGAAACTCATACATTTGTTAAGCTAGCGTAAAACTGGACAAGTGTGAATCGGACTCGCGCTAAAGATCCCGAACTGAATGCAGAAAATACAATGAGTGACTGAGTGGTATAGAGCCATGCTGCATTGCAACACGAATTGGGCCGGCTCGTCCCGAAATACCACCCTCTCACAGAGTATTGGCGTGAAATGACAGCATAATATATTGCTGTTGTGTTTCGTTGTCGTGCGGGCAACGTACCCGTGATATCCTGGATGTTGCGGATGTCCATGGGCAGCGGTGATTACTTTCCACCAGGTGACTCGCTTGTTCATTTGCCCCCTCTTTTATAAATAAAAATAACAAAAAAGAATCGTTACGCTTTAAATACACACATTAGTCTACATACAAATATTTTAAAAATAATTTACGTCTTGCTTATTTATTTTGGGTATGTCTATGCGGTTTAAATCCTACTCTAAACGCTAAAATGTTGTTGTATAATTTTTCTTCTTCCACTATATTCCTATTTAAAGTCCAGTAAAGATACGACATCGTTATAATTATGTAGCGATATGCAAACATTCTCAAAAAGTTAGATATAGTGATATGAAAGAATAAATGCTATGATTAGTTGTTACTGAATATTTGTTGAACCTACCCAAAAAAATACGTGGAAATATTTTAAATTAATTAAATACACAGATACAGCGTGAGGATGTGTATGCAATTAAATAAAACTTTGTACTTTAATACTTAAAAATAAATTTGGAATTATAAAAATGTTTTGAATTTTTGAGTTTCGTGCCAATTGTTCTTAGTGCAGTTTCTCTCTGATTGCAGATTTGTCCTCCAAGTATACCTCCCAGGATTACTTACTTCAATAACACTATTATTAATTTCAATAAGATATATATGTATGAAAGTACCTATGTGTAAATTTCAACCAGGGCTAAGAGCAACATGCAACATAGTATAAACGTTTTAAGCACGGCTTAACTCAAAGGCAAGCGGAAATTGAAGATGTTTATTTTATCTAACATCGGTAAGAAATAATGAACATTAGCTAACTAAGGCAAATCATAACGGTTGTTTCACAATTATCCGTTCTGTAATTAGTTGCAGGACGGCAGACACCGATATCTGCGACAAATCCGGCTAGAAGGATCAATCCCATCGCAAAGTGTTAGCTTTTTACTTTCTTCGATATGATCAGAAGATATCTATACTACTAATATAAATCTATTTTTTTTATCAAATTTTGTGATAAATTTTCGTTTTATGACTCACCGGCTTCAATTCTAACATTTTCAAAATTTTTGTTTGTCTGTCTGTCTGTATGTCCTTTGGCATGCAGATAGTTTGACACCAGGGAACCGACGTTGGCTATTTCGTTTATCAAAAATCTACCCCAAAAAAAGTAAAAAGGGGGATGAAAATTTTCGTGGGAAATGCTAAATCGCTAAACCGATTATGATAAAATTCAAACTTTTTTAATTAAAAAGGCTACTTTTTTATCAAAAATCTACTTCTACGGGGGTGAAAATGGATTTGAAACTTTGTGTAGGAAATACTAAACCCTTGAACCAATAATGATGGAATTTTGTACAGAGACAGTATGTGCCCGGAGACAGACAGGACTAGACGTAGATTAAGCCAAGGAAACATTTTCCGCACGGATACAGTCGCGGGTACAGTTAGTATAATATATATTGTTATGGTGTCTTTACCCCTAAGACAAGCATCGCTGAGACATAATAACACAACCGTCGCGAACAAAATTTCGAGCGACACAGACGTTCAAGCATGCAGGACGGCTTGATGGCTTGACGGAAGATGCGAAAAACGAATTCCATCAAGCAAAACTGATCAAGCCAAATCGGCGCCACACACATAATCAAATTGGCTTGATGGGACCTCCGCTTCACGCAAATTGGACGGTCTTGATTATGCACTCTTGATCGTGTGTGGCAGGCATTAGGGCACGTGGAACGCGAGCCTAGGGCTTAAGCCTGAATATAACTCTGAACTGGCGTAATCCATACTCATATTTTTTATTAAAGTAAGCTCCATTTGTGAAATAATGATTAAATTGCTTATATTTTTTTTGTATTTGAGTTTTGATTAGTAAAGGATAGTTACTAGGTACTTTTCAGTAATTCTTTTTTGAAGTTGTTTTAGTTTTTTCATTACTTTTTTTTTATTTCTAATTTTTGAGTAACCTTGGCCTAAATAAATATCTACATTTATTTACTAGCATTTCAGTGTGCAGGTCTACATTTAACTTCTTTCTAATTCTGGAGTGCAACGATATACAAGAGAATCATCAATATAAATGAAGGTTATAACCAGGTCCCGTTATGCCATGTTATTTGGTGTATCTTCGAGGTCCAAGCTCTAATACCGACGAAGTTTAAATGGGACCACCTCGGAAGTGTACCTTTTCTAACAAAAAAAAAATCGAAAACGGTCCACAATTGACGAAGTTATCAGTGAACAATGAACATACATAACAAGAAAAAAAATTATACATACAGACGAACATACAACTTTGGCCTTTTTTTGAAGTCGGTTAAAAAAGAATGTTGCAAATCGGTTCATTAATGACGGAGTTCTGATTACCGAATTGAGAACGTCCTCTGTTTTTGAAGTCGGTTAAAAACAAGCTAATTGTACACATTTAGCTAAAAACCAGCGAATCAAGCAAAAATTTTACCATCGACAAAAGCAAGTCAAAAGTATTTTATCCGTATTATCTAAAAAGCCGTACGTACGGCAATTACAACCGCAAACCACCTCTAGTTGTTCTTGAAATAGCGGAAGAATGTCATTGTATTATAATAGTTGTTCATGCGGGCAGCGGATGGGGGATAACTCATAAATTGCGTATTATTTTAAATTTTAATATTCAGCGGCGTCCTCTTAGAGCTCATAAAATACACTTTAGAATTAAAAACGATTAAGTATAATATTTATTAATTCAAATTTAAATTCTTTTTTTGTCTGTGATTACTGATTACAAGTTGTATATTACATAGACAAAAATTAAAAAATCAATTCTCTGCCATCCGCCAATAGCGTACAGACAGAAAATAAAAAATAAAGAAATCATGCACAATTAATATAGAAAAAACCAGGCGAACTACAATAATGAAACGACATAATCATTATACCAACTCGTTACCGACAGCGAAAAAAGTGAATTCTAATAAATAACTTAATGTCGAAATATTAAAATAGCAGCTAGGAATAAAGTTAAGGTCCGTATTAGTGGGCAGTGAGAATATATTTAACTCAGCCAAAATGGCCCTCCACAATGCGGTGTTGATGCCAACTTTATTGTACGGTAGGGAACCAGAAGAAGAAAAAAGAAATGCAGTAGAAATGATGTCTTAGAAATAAGTGCGATGTCACTTTCGCGGACAGGATAAGTAATGACGAGAATATGGCAGGGTTGCACGACGGTGTTATTGCAAAAATGAAGAAAGAAATGCTTAGATGGTCCGGGCACATAAAGAGAATAAATGATGAAAGACTGACGAAGAAAATCTATAGAACGAAAGCAAGTGGTAAAAGAAGCCAAGGAAGTCCAAGGCTGACTTATGAAAATCAAATAGCCAGTATTAGCTGACGGAAATGTTAAAAGCATTCGCATACCAGGCGAAAATGTGTGAGGAGGCTGATGAGATTTGAGAAACGAAAGAAGTATATAGAAGTAGGGCCGCGACGCTTGGCGCTCTGTCCTTTGACTAAATAGGTGTCAATAAATAGATTCAAAGTATAGAAAAAAGTGAACGTCAATAAATAATGAAAAAATGTCAAAATATAAAAGTGAAGTGTCAATAAATACATTTAAAATTATTATTAGTTGCAATATCTTTATTGTAATCTTTAAATTATGTATATTTTTTGTGTTCCGTGGCCCAAAAAAAAAAAATCTTTGGGAAATCAGTCGTCCGTCCATTTGTCACAATCGATTTTTTCAGAAAATGTGTTGTTTAGTGTTAAGCTTAACGTCCACCAAACGGGCCGAACGGAACATTTATTTAACTTGCAGCCTGCATGCGACAACCAAATATCGCGCGATAACTGCTATCAAAACGAGAATTTGTATAATGTAATTTGTATAGCGGCGCTAAATCTACTGCGAAAAGTGCATTTTACGGTCATAGCGTAATAGACACGCAATTGTCATATGTGATACTAATGTTTTACTACAATTAATCACCGGTCGCAGAGTGATCGCGTGGTTGTCGCTGTCTGTAAATTTTTAGTAATGTAACCCCGCGGGTCTCATCGCAAGTCAAACATCCGCCCACATTTTATATAAAACTGCGATGACTAGAGACGCGGGGCTACAGTTATAAAAAAACACGTTATTTTCAAGATAAAAAAAAAATGAAAAAAAAAAATTTTTCTCGAGTTGTTTTTTTTCAAGAGTACAAAAATAAAAAGTTATCTTTATTGTGAGCTATTCATAACACATTTTTTATTTTTAAATGTGCAACTACATTCCTTTTATTAAATACTAGTATTCTCAAATAATAACAGCAGTGCTCCGTGTTAACGAATTCAAAATAATCGGCAACACTCATTGACAGTGTTTATATTGGGGAGGCGGGGAATTCCCCAATACTCGTTTTGTTTTGTGTTTACCATATGTTTTGGTTGAATTCGATGCAAAGCAGACAGTGAGAGTATGTTGTTATCGTACGTGAATTGAACATTAAATTCTTATTAAATAAATATAAACGTAATTGATAACATTGGTAACAATTTCATTGATTTAAAAGTTTTTTAGATATTTCAACGCTTATAATTTAATTCCTTCTCATATATTTCGTTTCAAGTATTAAAATTAAAACAGTCACGTTAAGCATTTCATTTGTTAGTGCGTTTCAGTTTTCGTATTTCATTTTTCTAAATAAAAACCAAATTTAAAAAAAACAGTGGTGTCGAGATTTTTTCAAGTATTTTTTTCGAAATTTTGAAACAAGCATTTAGCTTTTTTTTTTCAATTTACGTGGGTCTGAACGAGACGGCATATTATAATATTTGTCGATCACTGATCCACCCCGTCTCAGCTGTTGTACTTACGTATTTAATTTATTTAATGAAATAGAAAATGAACGAGGAATTGTTTAGGTATTGTCAGTTCAATATTATCTCGTCAAATAAGTTACATAAATGTAATTAAATTATTAAAACTTTCGTGAGACATTATTAACGCACTAATTATTAAATACGGGTTTACTCACGTATAGTCGGTATAGGTACCGACTAGTTTCGGACCTATTGGAGGCCGTGAACTAATCCCACTCACCCTGATGATGGACCTCCAATAGGTCCGAAACTAGTCGGTACCTATACCGATTATACGTGAGTAAAGCCGTATTTAAGAATTAGTGCGTAAATAAATGTAATTCATTATCAGAGTTGTCAATTTACTATCATATTACTGTACGCTTACTTGTCACAGCTACGAGCTACTATACGACCTGTCAGCCTATGCTGCTTTTTTTAAGGTAAAATCCCAGCGAACACCTGTGCGCTCCCGTGTCTCAGGTGCGTACTTGAAGACCGGATAGTGTCGGATAGTGTTGAACTCGCACCGATTAAAAAGCCTTCATCTCTCTACACGACCATGTGGCCTTCGCAGCCAACTAGACGCGTAAGAGGGTAGCAGCGGAAGTCACTCCATTGAGCCCACCCCGCATTGTACAATGGACATGATGTTAACCACACCGTTGAGGCCAAGTCTGTCTTACCGTAATATAGTATTTATTTTAAAGCATTTATAGAAGATTAAAAGAGGAAAATTAGGTACTGAAATTCAAATTAACCATTCCTCTCTTTGTCGGAACTACTGCGCCAAAATTTAAAAAAAAACTGTTAAAAAGAAGTTTCTAGAAATTACTTTAACAAAATCAATTTATTAATATCGTATGGAACTCTCAGCGCCAAAGTTGAAATCGCGCTTGACCAGTTTTTCGATTTTTTTTTGCATACATACATATCTTCACGCTATATCCCTAAAGGGGTAGTTAGAGATGACAGAGCGCCGAGCTTCGCGGTCCTTGCATACTTCTTTAACTTCCTCAGATCTCATCATTCTACTCACTCATGTTGTCCTACGTATGCGAGTGCTTTCGAAATTTTCGTCAGCTAACACTCTGGCTATTTGATCTTTATAAGCCAGTCTTGGTCTTCCTTGGTTACTTTTACCTCTCGCTTCCGCTCCGTAGATTTTCTTCAACAATCTTTCATCACTAATTATTTCCAAGTGCCTCAACTATCTTAGTATTCCTTTCTTTATTTTTCTAAATACTATTTTAATGTGAGTAAAAGACGGTTTATCGACTAAGCATTATCTACATAGTTCTGCTTTTGCTTGACCAACTAAGCTCAAACACCTACACAGCTGTGAATAGTGTTAAAGGTATCCTTTTGTGGGTTTTGATGCTCTGTCTAGCCCGAAAGGGGTGTGGCGTAAAGGTACATGTACAATTATGTATTACGACTCCGACTAGACAATAAGTAATTTCATGAAGTGGTGGCGTTTCTTTAAATACCATCTGTAAAACAAATGCGATTCTGCGACAACACGACAACAATATGCACAATCATTTATTTTAAAGTTGTAATTAATTTTGTTATTAATTATTATTATCATTCGTCGTCTCTGACTACCCCGTTAGGGATACAGCGTGAAGATATGTATATATTAATTTTAATCCTCAATCTACCTACTATCCAGAAGGTTATCAAGAATTGCAGTAATTCTAAGTATTTGCACTATACCGCTTTTGTGCATATCAAATAACTCGTTCCTCATTTTAGATTGACATAATTTATACAACAGATAATAAACACGAATACCTCCATAGCTGTCTGTGTCATATTTGACATTGAGGGTGGCTGGCATCAACTACATTAATCTCGATTTAAAGACTTTTTGGCGGGAACGGGAGAAGTGAGGTTGTAATTTTTATTTAGATTTTCTATTTTTTACATTTTTAGGAATTTTAAAGTACAACAGTGATAGTGTATTGTGTTTTAAAGTTCTGTGTAAGTGAAAAGAATGGAGGAGATCCAAATAAACATGTGTAGCTGAAGTTTTCGCGCTCTTCCAAGAAGTCCTTTTTTAACTTCAGTAAAGCCTACTATCACTTTACTGGATGAGTGTTAGGGACAGGTAATGTTTCTCCAGAAGTCTTTAATATTTCGACTGAAGGACTACATTGTCCATGGTCAAGAATAAATTAAAATTAAAAAAAAATCTCGATTTAAAGAACTGACATCTCTATTTTACTAGTAAAATTAAATCTCGATTTAAGGAACTGAAATTTTCACAGTTCTTTAAATCGAGATTTAAATAGGTAGTTGGTGCAAGCTACCCTGAATGTCTAGAAATATTTAGTAATTTTAATCTTTTACTGCTGACTTGGGAATCTCATAAGCTTTGTGTATGTTGTCGTTTGATTGTAAAATTAGGCAGATTTGGTATTTACCTTGTTTATACCTGCGGTCATATTAAATTGTGCCCAACGAACAGTCGGGTGATCGATGAAAACAATATACCCCATCATGTTGGGAATTCTCTTATGAAAAGAGAATTCACAACATGATATGACTGGTCATAACGTAAAACAGTAGCCTCACGTCGCTAGGAACGCTGTCCTCACGCTCTCCGATTGGTTCATATATAATCGTTAGTGATGTGCATCATCTGTATCCGTATCCGCGGATATCCAAGGGAGAAGAAACATCCGGATCCGTATTCGTATTCGTTATTTTTTTGGCGGATCTTTTACGGATCTTTTACCTTATTAATTTTCAATACATAGAATAAATTCTATATAAGTCGAAACATGTCCTGTCACGCAAAGTGTCAAGTGGCGTCAACTATCGTTGCAAGGTCACGAGTACCGACACCGATCGAGTAAGAAAGTTAAGATCCGTATCTGCGGATCTTGATCTTGATACCAGATATCCGTATTCGGATCCGTGTCCGCGGATATATATTTTTAACGATCCGGCACATAAATAATAATTATAATCATGGAACACTCAACCTATAGAGAGGAAATGTCATTTATTTTGTTCAAAATCAATTTATGTCTACACTGCTGCGGTTACTGCACTCCGATTGGTTGACTACACATATACCATTACAAGATCTAAACATGCGTTTGAATAGACTGAGATAACTTAATAGAGGTCGCATCGGTGAAAGAGAGATATGTATATAGATAGGTACACGTCATCGAGCACGTCAATCGAATGAATTCAAATGTCCAGTTTGGTTGACCCGTGATAAAATGGATGTTAATTTGAAAATTGCATATTTACTGTCACCTACCGACGAAATGCGATTAGTGTCGGTTTTATACCTACCTTGATTTTTCGCTGTTTTATCAACATCACCGAATAAAACATTAAGCCGTTACGTAAGTATAAAAATATCTTTCGGAATATATATTTACACACAGGTCCAGTATTGGTTATGTACTGTTTTAATGCGAGCGAGAATTGATATTTGTTAGTGTCCATGAACCGAGCTGTAGTGAGTAGGCTGGTCCAATATTTCGGCTCTATACGTTGAGTGCTCCATGTATATAATATATGTGCATGCAAGTTAGCTGCATCAAAACATGAAGATTCGCCCAGTGATATCTATTCTACAGGATTTGCAAGGTTAATAAATGAAAAGTAAATGCAATTGTCATAGACTTCATAAATAATTCCATACGTATCCGAGCAGCAACGGTGAGGTAAATCAGATAAGCTGACTCACTTGTACATATGACACATATTTATTATTAAATAACCAGATCTACCGTCATTTCCGTCTGATATTTGAATTGTTTTGCCTTACTTCGTAGTAAGCGACAGGCTGTCGAGATTTATAGTCTATGACAACTCTTATAGCTTCTAATAAGTTCTTTGGGACTTTTTGGCGGGATCGGGAGAAGTGAGGTTGTCATTTTATTTAGATTATCTATTTTTTACATTTTTGCGAGTTTTAAAATACATAAGTGATAGTATATTGTGTTTTAAAGTTCGGCATAAGTGAAAAGAATGGAGTAGGTCTAAATAAACATGTGTAGCTGAAATTCTCGCGCTCTTCCAAGAAGTCCTTTATAATTTCAGTAAAGCCTACTATCCCTTTACTGGAGGAGTTTTAGGATAAGAAAAAACTAATTTACTTGTGATTCTATTTATTAATACATTGGCAAATGTGCTAAACTGTGCGCTATGCCATAAAGAAAGAAAAAAAAAGTTTTTTGAAATGTAAGTACTTTCCGCGTCAATTACTTCATTACAACAATTTTGATACAATGTTTGATTTATTTTGACGCAGCCATGGAGTACGAATAGAAAATTTAAAAGGTCGCTCACCTTTTTTATACAAGTACAAGTCGCAGAACTCTGCCATTTGAGGACAATGGAATAATATTTCAATGAACATACGTTAGACTTTGTTCAAGTTCATACAGTCATTAGAATTTTGAGACAATGTTCATATTTCAAGAAATAGCAATTTTCCGACTTTTGTAGTATTGCTTTTTTCTAACCCTGTGTGTCAAACTAGCTGTACGTAAAAATCTGAAAAAATATAATCACCGGTCAAAGTGGGACTATTTTAAGTTATACCTAGGCAGGTCCTGATGTGAGAAAGCCACAGCATTTGTCTTGGAATATAGATAAACTTATTTTTCTCAATTCTCATCAATCCTCCCAACTATTCTTTGGGGGCGCATTATGATATGCCGGCTAGACTAGAAGATAGGCAATTTCATGAAACGATCCTTTTTTATGAAATGTTTAGGCACATTGAGATCAGCCCAATTATACGAACGGACAACGACATATAAGTATATTTTAATTAGTGATTAATTATTGTGGTCTGTGGGTGCATATTTTTAACTTCTTATTAATCCTTGAATGTTCAAAATTAAAATCCCTGATGATCTGATTCGGAATCGAACCGTCAATTTGGAAACAGCTGTATTAACATTTGCACCTTTGAGTCAGATAAGTAACTACGTTTGATGACTGTTATAAACACGGCCTTATTCTCATAATGCGCTTATTGTTTGAACAAGATAATCTGACAATACTTTTTTAATTTTTAAATGTTATGTTAGTGACAGAATTAAAAAAATTGTACCTACTGCAACTGCAATAGTACGTACAGCTGTACAGCGGCCGGGGGATAGGCAGCGTGCGCGCAATCGTGTACGGCAGTTGCGAGCACAGTGTATGTTCGGAAATATACGTTGACGAATCCATTTAATGCTTTAAACGGAAATGAGCAGAAGCTTGTTTCGAGATACAGGATTCTACTAGTTTAAATTGTAGATGACCATTTCTAATTTATAAAACTTTTAAACAGTGATATTCCCTAAAATACATTTGTATGTAATTTCTGTATGTAAAGTTATGTAATTTGTATGTAAAATTTCATAATTCATTTAAATTATGAAATTTTTACGCATACATGCAAATATATTTTAGGGAATATCACTACTTTAAAGTTTTGTAATTTAGCAACGGTCATCTGGAATTCAAACTAGTAGAATGCTGTATCTCGAAACGAGCTTCTGCTCATTCCCATTATGAGCATTAAATGGATTCGGTACGTATATTTATAAAATATTAAAAAAACAAAATTTCCTGTAGACAATTTCATTATGATTTATCGAGAAGTTAGAACAAGGGTAATATTGCAAGTTTTTGGAGAACATAAAAAAGATTTTTATTAAACATTGATAATCAAAATAGTAAAATAGTAATTTTTGTACTTATTTATTACGTTCATTTTGGAATTTTTAAAGTAAATTATCTAAAATATACTACCAATCAAAAAATAAATAAACAGGTTCGTATTATACAAATTAATAAAGTACCTACTAAGAAATTTTCTTGAAATAGGTGTTTACGGTTACAATACGTTAGATAAATAAATAAATCTAGTCTTAATAAGTGTACATATTATATTACGTACAAATTTATAATGTACGGAGTATGGCACGTTATAAGTTACAGGTTTCATAAAGATATACATACCTATTGTAAATAATGGTGCAAACAAAATTTTCGAGCGCACCTGACAGTGAGTGGGAGATTGCGTCTCGCTGGTCGCTGCGTGATGTTTCGCTCCACCGCCCGCCAGTACTCCGCGCGGCGTCGCGCCGTTATTACTTAATTATTTGTATTTTTATCCTTACTTCGCTCCGCATATTGAACTGATCTGTGAACAAATAAATAATACACAATAAAGACGTTATGTGCTAAAATAACAGTGAACTGAATTCGTGTCATAAACTGTGTTAAAGACCACGACATCAACACATCTTCGGCAGCCTGGCCCGTTCGTTGCGTGAGTACTCTAAAATTATTTAACTGTAACTGTACTTTCCATGGTTTGCCATCACCATGCCGGTTCTAAGACGTGTAACGAACCATTCGCGGAAAAAATCTTGTCCGACATTCAGATGATTGACTAAACATCAGTTAGGTATTTGTGCTGTTTCGCGTGGAAACGCTGATGTGGGTCGAATTTCAAAATTATTAGCTAGCTGATTTTAGATGGAGTTTATTTTCTGCGAGATTATTTTTGGCGAAGCGTTTATAAAACGGATCGAGTTTATGATTTACATTTTAATGTTTCGCAGCGCTAGTTTTTTAGTTAATTATCTATCAATTTAAATGTTTTGGTCCGTTTAGTTTTAATGAATCACGGGTGAAGGGAAATCTGTAGTTTCTATATTCGTGTAAATTGATAATTGTTTAGTGTCTTTCTTACCTACCTGAAGTACAGTTCAGAGGTATGTAGATAAAAATACATTTATGCAGTTATAATAAATATCTGGAACGTAATGAAATTGGCTTGGCCTTGTACATAACGTTGTGTTTTTCATGTAGATATATGTAGCTGGAAAAGATCCTAATGATAAAAAACGGATTTGGAGATTTCTCGGGGATATTCCAGATATTTCCAGGTATTCAAATATTCATTTCCTGTTGATTTCCTGAATGACATTTCTATATGTACCTACATTGAGATTAAGTTATACGATTGTAATTTATTTACAAACATTTTGCTTTCATCAAAAATGGTTCTTATTACATCTAATTAAAATTATGTTCTAAGTTATATCTTATAGGTATGCACCTAGATACTAGATACCTACTGTTCCTTAAGATTGCGTCTTCGCATGGAATTAAATTTTTTACGTGTCATCATAATTCTGACTACTTTTTTACTCCCATAAGGATCCATTTTTTTTAAATCTGTCAGATATATGTTTAATTATTTGATAGATTCTTTAAAGTATACTAAATTTTCGGTTACTGAACGTATTTTTGACATCTTTCCGTACAATTAAGATTGGCATTTTTTTCTTACTCTGTAGGGTTGAATTTCCAAAAATACTTTAAAGGTGCTTGCCTACGTTATTTATATTATAATAGGTACTCCAAACAATTACACAGACTGTGTGACCCCAAGGCTTTTATTATGAGTATCACACAATGAAGGGATACGCAGTATGACAGGGTTGTACGACAGTGTTATCATAAAAATGAAGAAAGGAATGTTTAGATGGTTCGGATACAGAGAAAGAATGAGTGATGAAAGACTGACGTAGAAAATCTATGGAGAGAAAACGAGTGATAAAAGAAGTCAAGGAAGACCAGCCACTTACAAAGATCAAACAGTCACAGTGTTAGCTGATGTAAATGTGAAAAGCATTCGCATACCTAGGCGAAAATGTGTGAGAAGAATGATGAGATTTGAGGAAGCGAAAGAAGTATGTAAGGACCGCGACACTTGGCGCTCCGTCCACTGACTACCCCGTTAGGGATACAGCTAGGGTTGCCAAAATTTTTTTGGCTGATTATAGATAGCATTTTTCATAATAAGCTAAAACAAAATTTAGTACACTCCAAAAAATATAGTATTTTATGGAAAAAGTAAAAAATAGACAAAAATATATAATTTTTTACTTAAATAATGTATTTTTTGCATTTCTTGCATTTTTAATAATGTTTTGCTACAATAAAAGCGACATTAACTTTTACATTAATGACTTCGATAACAAATATCAAAAGCTCATACCAAGGGGGGCGTTCGGTTACACATACATCGCATTCGGTCAAAATTCGAAGGGTAATAAAGTGCGTTCATACTATAAACGAGAAGTGAAGAATTTGTTTGTTATTAGTTTCGGTGTCGCAAAATAAAGTTTTATCTATCCAACTAAGATACATAGTATTTTTGCTACTATAAATTTCTTCAACAGTATATATAGTACCCAGACCCGAAATATAGTAGGTATAATACAATACTATATATTATGTACGGTTGGTAACCCTAGATACAGCGTGAGGTATGTATGTATACACAACGAACTGTGAGCTCACACCCAGAGATAGGTGTCCTAAATGAATCTAGACAGATCTATTTAGGAATAACTACTTTTTCTAAATTGACTTAGAGTGGTGTGGGAGAGATTAACACCCAGACTCCAACTTTAAGCTAATTTGGAGAAGTTCGTTTCATAAATTCTCTCGAGATATATACCTAATACAAAAACAAAATACTTACTAGAAAGTACTAGTACAATAATGTACATACATACATATCCTTAAGGCGACGCATTGGAAATTTTGACGGCAGGGATCACAATTTTTCTAAGTGACTACAAAACGTATAAAAGGGATATTTGGTAACCTGATTCTTCGTTTCATTGACTTCATTTTGACAGTTGGGGTACATGATTGGTTAATTTTGTAACACAAAAAAAATATCAAAAAAAACCTCTTTTAAAACAGAGATATACATTTTTTAGAGCAACGGGACCGATTTATGTTTTTAAATTTTCTGTGTAGTTTAATCTAAACATATTCTTCAAAATGTAAGTTGGATTTTTTAAAATGCATTACAGTTTTTAAAATAAACGAATATAATTGTTTTTTCTTATTTTTCGCAAGCTAGCGCGCGCACATTTACATAGAGCAGGTCTATTTTAGATTAAATTATTGTTTATCAATGCGTCGCCTTAACGCTGCATTCCTAACGGGGTAGTTAGAAAGGACGGACCGCCAAGCGTCACGGTCCTTACATACTTTGTTTCGAAATCCATCCTCGAATCTCATCATTCTCCTCACGCATTTTCGCCTAGGTATGCGGGTGCTGCTAACACTGGGTATTTGATCTTCGTAAGTCAGCCTTGGTTTTCCTTATCTTCCTTATCTTCTACTACCACGCACTTTCGCTTTGTAGATTTTCTTCGTTAGCTGTGGTCGCTCATTCTGTCTATATATCCGAATCACCTAAGCATTCCCTTCTTGATTTTTACAATAACACTGTCGTGCAATCCTGTCCTATTCTCGTCATTACTTATCCTGTCCGCAAGATTTTGGGCATATCCAGGGCTCACTACCGTACAATAAAGTTGGCACCAACACCGCATTGTGGAAGCCTATTTTGGCTGAGTAAGATATATTCACACTACCACATCTCTTCATTGCTTATTTTGTCCATGGCTCCTGCCTCCCATAATAATATCATACTTAATAATATACATTAATACTTATACATAAGTACGTAGCTTCTTCTCACGGCGCGCTCGCACCGAACTATTCATATTTTTAGGAAATTGTGGTGAATTTTAAAGCACTTTTACAATTTTTTGAAAGTAACAATAAAATGCTATTTATCATTGTAAAAAGTGTATTGCCTAGTAATAAAATATTTCCATTTCATTAAAAATATACTAACTTGGAATATTATGATTTATGACGCTCATAATTAAAGGCAATAAAAAATTTAAACAGTATTAAATGACGACGTCGATGGCGCAGTCGCTTAGGTTTAGGTGCGGAGGGTCTGGGTTTAGCCCGGTCGGGTTAATTTAGGAAACGAACTTTTCTAGATTGTCTCGGTTGTGAGTGTACTGAGAGACGACCCGCTCATATTAGTGGTTAGGTTGTCATAGCGCAGAGAATGTCCTAATTCGAGATCAAATGATAAGTGTATGTGCGTGTGCGCATTTATTTGTTTATAAACACTTAATAGACTGTATCATTACAATACAATTGTGTATTATAATGTTTTTCAATAGCATTTGTGCAGCAGATCTTAGTAACAATGACGCTGTCCGTGGTTTATAAACTCGGACCAAGTGTCTCAATGGAACGAGGATTTCTCTAAAAGGGTGTCCTTAAAATGGGTTTATTGACCGAATTTCTCGATTTGTACTAATGTGCGTGACTAGGAAAGGTACATATTTTTGTTTTCGTGGCAAAGCACTTAAGATTTATGAGTATTTTATAAATAACTAGCAAACCCGGCCCGTTTCACTGGGCGTTAGTTGAAGTCAAAATAAATTAAACAGTTTTTATAATTATTTTGATACTGCAAAAAAAAAAAAAACTACTGATCCGATTGCTACCAAACTTTACAGGATCACCCGCTAGGCCAATCTGAAGGTTCCCTGAAAATTTCATCGAAATCGGTCCAGCCGTTTCGGAGTCCATAAGGAACATACATACATACATACATACATTGCCTTTTATATATATAGATTAATTCATGACCGACTCATTAGCTGACACGAATTATACCGACAGTGCGAGGTTGCCATAGTTACTACAGCCCTACAGCTAACTCTTTTAACTCGTGGTTACGCTCAATGAGATAGAAAGAGACAGGTTAATTAGTTTGACACACGGTGGTCAGTGCGGCAACTTGTTATAACTTCGTCCATTTTATAATAATCCGATTTTATAATAGACATGACGTGATTTATTTAAAATAAAATTAATATTGGTATTATTAATTTCAAAATGTATAACATACTAGTTGTAATAACTGTGAGAACTATGAATTTTAAATTTTAATCCTCACACTGTATTTTTGAAGGCGGGTTACTCAGAAAGGTTGGAGTGCCAAATATTGCGATCTTTACATACTTTTTTTGCCACCTCAAATCTAATCATTATTTTCATACTTGCTTTCCGTTAGCTAACACTGACTGTTTGATCTTCATAAATCAGCCTTGGGTCTTCTTCGGATTCTGCTACCATTCATTTTCGCTATGTAACCACAATTAGAAATAGTTATAGTGGAGTCTATCCATTTTAAACGTATAAATTAAATCATTACTAATTCTTACTAAGAATTAGTATTTCTATTGCTCAATTATAATGATACCAGTCATCCGCCCTGGCTTCGCACGGGTGCAATTTTTATTAAAATAAAATATAGCCTATATTAGACACGGAAAACGTAGCTTCCTATTTGTGAAATTATTTTCGAAATCGATTCAGTAGTTCCAGAGATTACCATTAACAAACAAATTCATAATTTTACCCCTTTGTAACATTAAGTATTAATTTCCCACGTTATTAATCTATGTACTACTACACACATTTACGTGTGTGCCCAAAACTTCAACAATAATGTTCAACAAATTTAACAACAGTAACACACTGGACAAGATTATTGCCTTTGATCGTGAAAGCCGCTCTGTTTGTTATGAACAAAGACAGAATAAAGGCCATTTCCAAACATTTTTACCCTGGCAATGTTGTTTTATTATTAACGGTCCAAAAATTAAGCTATATAGGAAGTTAGGAACGCTGAAGCACGCTGAAACACGCTGAAACCCAGTGCTTATCAAAGTCAAAGACAAATCAGTTTATTCAAGTAAACCCAAATGCAAGGTATTTTTAAACGTCAAATCTACTTTAGTTCGGTTCGAAAAGAAAATCTGGGCACAGAAGAACCGACAAGAAACTCAGTCAGGTATCATTTTATCAACATCATTCTACAATAGTTATTTAAAATACAATATCTATAAAACCAGTAAATGCATGCGCAGAGAGGATTATTTCCAGCCTATTTTTGTGTCTTCAATGAAATCGCTAATTTTGTAATATGATTTTGCAATCAGTGTACGTTTAATAACAAGTTTTAATCTCTTTTCCGTTAATAGAGTAATTTCTTGAGGAATTTTATTATAAAAACGAACACATTGCCCAAAAATGAACCACTTGACTTTTGTAATTTAAAAGGAATAACTAGCTGATCACGACCACGAGTTTCCACACCATTCATAACGCCTTTCTTTTGAAATAGATCTATATTTTTTCTAGTGTACATTATGTTTTCAAATATGTATAACGAGGGTAAGGTGAGTACATCAATCTCTTTAAAATGGTCTCTCAGCGACTCGTGCGTTTATAACCATTCGATATATGTATATTCGATATTTGAAATAAATGTTGTGGGACACCACTTTTACGTACTACGTTATGCGTATGTACGTTTTTTACGTGCAATTTTGCGTACTATTACTTGCCGTGCCTGTGCTGTGAATAAATAACGCTTAGAAGCCGATTAAGTGCAAGAGACTATTTATTTGGAATCGTAAATAGCTAGGAAGATCAAGGCTGACTTACGAAGATCAAATAGCTAGTGTTAGCCGACGGAAATGTCAAAAGTATACCTAGGCGAAAATGTGTGAGGAGGATGAGATTTGAGGAAGCGAAAGAAGTATGTAAGGACTGCGACGCTTGACGCTCCGTGTTCTCTGAGACTATCCCGTTGCGGATACGGCGTTAGGGTTACGGCGTGAAGATATGTACGTATGTATAAATGGCTACGTTTTCTGAACAAATGCCTTTGGTTCACATCTTATTATTTTAAGATACATACATACATATGTTCACGCCCTAACGGGGTAGTCAGAGAGGTCGGAGTGCCAAGCGTCGCGGTCTTTACATACCTCTTTTGTTTTCTCAAATCTCATCATTCTCCTCACACATTTTAAGATTGTTAGACTAATTAGTTCGGGAGTCTAAAGATCACATACTATATTACCTATATTACCCTCCATTCAAGTAATTCATCATCAGAAGTGAAAACTCAACAAAGCCGCCGGCACGCCAGCCGCGGTCACGTAATCGATTTTTTAGTGCTTTTACGAAATTCGTTGTCTGCAAAAACTATCGAAATTCGCTCCAACTTCGCCTTGACATGGCTCGTTCAGAGATCCTCATTTGGTAGTTGTGAAACGACGCTAATTTCTGTAGCTCTAGGATTTACAGGGAACCTAGCTCGTCTAGATATTGATGTTTACGTAAGACACATTTACGTCATAAACCACTACCTCGGGAAGTTTCTTCAATGAAATACACACATTATTTAATTATTTTTTTTAGTTAGGTTCTCCATTTAAGATAAAGGGACTAGTCCATACAACCGATGGCTTCTTCACTAATAAATAATAGAACTTTAAAACACTATATACTTTCACTTTTGTACTTTAAAACTCCAAAAAATGTAAAAAATAGAAAATCTAAATAAAATGACAACCTCACGCCCGCCAAAAAGTCATATTTTAAGTTAATGTGACAGAAAAAATATTTTAAGGTTAATTTTTTTTAGGGCGGTTTTACCTTAGAGGGGAAGTTAAAGAGTTCTATGCCCATATAACCAATCTCTTCAGTAGTAAATAAGTTCATATTATTTCATTAAAATGTCGGCGTAATACATTTTAATTGTGTCTTGGAGTTTCTGGCGATAAATATATTGAGGTAGTCTTTCTAGTAGGATCCGCTGAGGCGGACTAAGCCACTAAAAAAAACTCAGCATTTCACTACTAAATAAGCACTTATTTCAACAATTCCACATAATGCACAACAACATAAGACACTTTGCGACAGAAAACTACGCCAATTTTTCATCACAATATCCACTAGAAACAATACGAATAATTAAAATAAACACCCAACCGGCTCCCAACAAAATCCCGCCTAAACTCCACATTATTTAAATAAATAGACAACATAATTATGTGACAGGTAGTGATTTATTACTTATATTTCTTAAGGCATTGGTAACAAGCCCATCAGCCTAATAACGTAACTTCTGGAGAAACACCAAGTCCCTAACACTCCTGCAGTAAAGTGATAGTAGGCTTTACTGAATTTAAAAAGGACTTCTTGGAAGAGCGCGAAAACTTCAGCTACACATGTTTAGTTAGATTTTCTCCATTCTTTTCACCGACGGGTAGTGATGTACATCTAAAAGTTGCCACATGTCAAAATAACTGTGAAATATCGGCGAGTATTTCACTATTACAATACTGTAAATACATTTTCTGGTTTTTGTTTTTGACATTCTATAAATAATTCGGGCCTTCTCGGACATATGTTAAAGTGGAGTAAAGGTACAAATAAAATTTTTGCAGTTAATAATTTTATAACAACAATAAAAATAATAAAAATTGTTTATTTCATGCATTAGACATTCTTCATTTCATATATTGTTTTACTAATAATTATGACATAATATTATGTTACTAATAGTGTTTTATGTTAGGTACTAATTGTAACTGTCATTTAAGTCCATAACTAACGAAGGAATCCTAATAGTATTTAGATAAAACTAATGGTTGAACTTAGTTTTTGTTCCTGATATAATGGCAAAACATAACTGAGTGCAGTTACAAACAATTACAATAATTAGTTACTTGTTAATAATATCAATCAAATTTCGAAATTAAATAACAATAACTAAAATAAAGGGTCTATTATTTGTACAAATCGTTATAATTCCAACACCAAATTCATTATACGTGAATAAGGAGTATATGTAACTATAGAGAAACTACTTAACCTATATTTTTTTTATCTAGGTCTAACTGAATAACAAATGTAAGAGATATGTAATAAACGAGAAACAAAATTACTCATTCAATCTACACCTTATTTTTATTCTAATTAAAATTAATAGTATACTCTATAAATTCGGTATTTCTGATTTGAATCATGTATAAAATTTATAATAAATCGTTACCATATTAAAAGTGCTGTTAATAATGTACTAAACTTTAAAATTGATTTTCACAGGTATTGTTATTTAACTTATATGCAAATAAACCACGGCCAAAAGGCCACCGTCAGTATGAAAATACAAATTATATTGCAAAAACTAAATAAGAAATATTCTATTTTATTAAGCAATACAAACTAATATTTTATATATTTTTATGTTGTTAATTTTTTGCATCTTTTAATTATGTTATGACATCAATATATTTTTTCAAGGTAGTATTATTTTTAATTACCTAAGTGAAAACTTTGTTTCGTAGTGTGTATTACGTTTTTTATAGCAATATTTAGCATTTTTATCGTTATTTTTCGCAATTACTTTTAAATGTATTTTTTTTATTTTACCATATTACCTACAAATAAATAATGTAATTTAAAATAAAATACCTACTCAGTGTATTGACACAGGCGTAGTTTATTTTAATAGCAGTAACGTTAGCAAATGATCTAAGTGATTTATTCAAGGTGAATAAGATAATTGTTGTCATTTTGTCATTATGGTATTATTTGTGAGGTAATTGTCACTTGATAACTAAGCAAAAAGAGAATGGTCACAGTAAATCTTATTGTCTTACGAATAATAGGGAATGGACATACACGAATGTTTAAAAGAGTACATGCCGTGCATTTTTTTAGTATACTATTAAAAAATAAACAACAAGAAAACTAAGTTATTATGACAAAAAAATATTATAAGGCTATTTTTTTTTTAGTGTGGTTCTCCCGTAGGAGGGAAGGTAAAGGGGTCTGTGCCCATATAACCAATGTCTTCAGTAGTAAATAGCAAAATTCTTCATATTTCATTAAAATGTCGGCGTAATACATTTTAATTCTTTCTTGGAGTTTCTGGTGACTAATTTTACATAACAATATCCACTAGAAACCATTCGCAAATAAAACGCCCAACCACTCCTCAAATCCCGCCAAAAACTCCATTTTAAGGTTAATCTACTACCAGCCAGCTGTTATTGACAGTTTACACCCGCCGCCATATTTGCGCGCATTCAGTGACGTCACGAGGCGGATGCTATGATTCGTAGATTATGATATTATTACGATTCTTGAAGAATGTAATAAATAAGCGTACTTTTTCCATCGAAAGCATCGGTTACTACCATGAACAAAACAAAACAATATGTTCTGAATTAATTTTTACCAAATGCATTTTTTAGGACATTGCAAACGACATGATCTATCGCGATGCGTTTTTTTTATAAACCGATTTTAAAATATGGAGGTTCTATGTTCGTCCGTATTTTTTTTATGTACCGATAGCTTCGTCAATTGTGGATCGCTTTGAAAAATTCTTTTTTGTGTGGAAGGTTCTTACTTCCGAGGTAGTCCCATTTCAATTTCATTGGTATTGGAGCTTGGACTTCGAAGATACAAAAATAACTTAACTGCTTATAAGTTTTGTTTGTATTGACGATTGTCTTGTATATCATTCCATTCCAGAATTAGAAAACAAGTTATTGTAGACCTGTCCTAGATATATAGGCCAATGTCACTCAAAAGGGAGAAATAAAAAAAATTCAGAAAAAATTTAAACAGACTTAAAAAAAAATACTGACAAGTACAAAATAACTATCCTTTCCTAATCAAAACTCAAGTGCAAAAATAACTATAAATAGGATACAAATACCAATATAATTATATTATATTTGACAGTTATTGAAATCGGTGCCAAATCAATGTGCAACAACAGAAAGTATTAGTTTGGTAAGCGTGGTATGAACTTCAGTAACTGTCTATTTTAATTAATATAGGTATTTGTATTGTATTTATAAAGTTATTTTTAAAGTTTTAAACTTTCGCGTTGCATTATAAAAGTTTTTAGACAAATATTTTTATTCTTGAGTTTTTTCGCATTCCGTTACAATATTCAACTTACATAAATAGCAAGTAAGAGTTTATTATGTTTCTTTACATAAAAATATTAAATTAATTATTATTTTCATAATAATAAAATTAATAAAATTTTTGCAATAAATAATTTTATAATAATAAAAATAATAGAAATTGTTTATTTCATGCATTAGACATTCTTCATTTCATACATTGTTTTACTAATAATTATGACATAATATTATGTTACTAATAGTGTTTTATGTTAGGTACTAATTGTAACTGTCATTTAAGTCCATAACTAACGAAAGAATCCTAATAATGCATGCATTTAGATAAAATTAATGGTTGAACTTAGTTTTTCTTCCAGATATAATGGCAAAACATAACTGAGTGCAGTTACAAACAATTACAATAATTAGTTACTTGTTAATAATATCATTCAAATTTCGAAATTCAGTATTAATTAAAAAAAAAAACATAAAAGTAGGTTGTTCGCAAGGCTGCGATGTTTTAGTCATTCATGACATCTATGTACGTCGATAACTTTATCGTAGTATTTTAAGTTGGGGCATTTAGACACAATGATTTAAAAATATTGCACCTATCACTTATAGTGTGACAGAAACAGCCGAGGATAGACGAGGTACTTACTACACATGCACTATAACATGAATCCTAAGCCTTTTGACGCCTTACCTTGAGCTTGTAAGGTACACAATAATAAATATGTATAATTTTCCTTTTATTTAAATAATAGTTTAATCAAAATGAATTTTCGTTGTTTCAAATCTGTTTGTTATTAAATTATATCATTAGACGTCGTTTCTTATTTGATTTCTTTAGCGTACGACATCTGAATGAAACAAAAAATAACGGACGAAATAAATGGCACTGCTAGCGGTACAACACGGGCGAACTCAGGGAGCAGTGTTGGGCAAAATGTAATTGTAAAAACAATTACAATTATAAATTGAAATTGTAATTGTTCTTACAATTACTATTTTTAACTGTAATTGCTTTTACAATTTCATTTGCCCAACACTCAACATTGTCGGGGAGGTATAATGTGTAGCGGACGGGCGTCATCCTTACAAGTCCCATGTTGACATGCACGTCAAAGTCAAATTAATTTTTGGGATATTTTTGTACGTCAAATCAATCTACCATCGGTTCAAAAAGAAAACTTAGTGAGACGAACCGATAACAGACTCAGTTATAATTTTCAACATCATTTTACAACACTGTATGTACTAAAATATAATTTTCAGAAAGCCTGTATATTCATGTGTTGGGAATATTATGACTGAAAATGTTTATTTTATATATATTGCTATTATTTTAATAACAATAAAATAACAAATATGAAAATATGACCTCAATTGGTCAAGTCATTCGAAAATTACACGATTACTAATAGAGACCATATAATTTGGTGCAGATTATATATAATAATTTTTTTTTCCATAATATTAAACGCAGTTACCTACCCAAAAATAAGCCATTTGACTTTCGTATAATCACTGAAATGAGTTTATCATGACACGAAAAGAGTACTCACGGAGTAAATCGAGTACGATTTCGTCCATTATCTTGTCTAGGTGAAAATGTGTGAGGAGAATGATGAGATTTGAGAAAGCGAAAGAAGTATGTAAGAACCGCTACGCTTGGTGCTCTGTCCTCTTTGACTACCCCGTTAGGGATACAGCTTGATCATATGTATGTATGTATCTTGTCGAGATGTTAAAGAGGTCTCAATTCTCATTCATACATATTTCTAGCATTACATTGTCAGTAGTCGGTAGGCTATAACCACACCGTTCTCCGCTATAAGCTGATATTTGTTACACATGATTGACCTCACAATCCAGTGACTTAAAAATATAACAAATACCAGTGCAATCTGACAAGGGCTCAGAGCAAATTATTTTTTATCGAGCTTTTTATGCCATCTCGGTCCGCAGATCTTTTGTGGTTTTTACTTTATTTTTTGTGTTAATACCTATACTTTATTTGTTTTGCTGTTGGTACAGGGTATTATGACCTTGTTCGTTCTTAGCTCGTAGATCTTATACGAGTCGTACCGATAATATTCTTCGTTATAGGGTATTGATATTGGGCTTATTATGCATAATTGGTATGTGTAGAAAACAAATGATAACATTAGGGTTACCATAACTTCGAGGAAATAATACTTTTAACGTTTTCAGTCCCCAAAACGCATTTTATTATACATTCAACACCGAAATGCAGCGTTTCAACTACACCAAAGCATGCATATTACATGTATACATAGCGAAAGATTAACCACGCATTTTATTAACAGCTACCATCTGATATCATAGTGCGCTTCACAAGTATCAAATAAATTAAATTAAAGTCTACATCAATTAGTCGTAGTAACAATTTTTGAACCTAATTAACATTCGTTTACTTTGTCGACCAGTCATATTTTAAGATAAGATTTTTTTCACTCTGCTTTGAATTATTCCCTATTTTGTCGAAAATGTCGAAAAACGGAACAAATTCGGGACATGTAGCAGTACGGGACGCGATGGCCAAATACTGTAGTAGTCCAATTCAATAAGACACTAAGACGACGAACCAATATTTTTTTTAGTTATGAATTTAAAAGCTATATAAGTTTGTAAAAATAACGCTACAAATGCTTATTGCTATAAAAAATATAATGCCCTAACTTAAAGTACTTACCACTTCATTAAAAATATTGTTAGGACGACGAAACAATATTGTAACGACTTTATAATAAAATGAATTTGAAATAAATTAAAATAATGGTTTGTACTGTGTTCATTTACATACAAACATACATACATATCTTCACGCTGTATCCCCAAAGGAGTAGTCAGAGAGGACGGAGCGCCAAGTGTAGCGGTTTTTACAAACTTCTTTCGCTGCCTGAAATCTCACCTTTCTTCTCACACATTTTGGCGTAGGTATGCGAGTGTTCATTTACAATTCCGTATATATATATATATATATATATAATTATATTATGGTTTAAATCAGACGAAATATTATTGTAATAGAAACTATTATTTTTATATAATAATAATAATACATATTCACTAATGAATTACAAATACTTTGTTTATTATTTCATTAAATAATTGAAAGACCGACGAGTAAATCACGAAAATATGATTTTACCCAACTACAGAATAATGTACTTGACCTGAAATCGTTTTATTTTATGGTATTTAATGGTGAATTTCAAAACGAATACTTCAACGTTACTTCAATCTTGCGAGCTATCAACAACTGTTGTGTTGGTAAACAGTGGCTTAGCAAACTTACAAAAAATAGAGATCTGAAAGACTGCAAAAAACTGGACATTGTATGTAATTATTTCCAGAGATTTCCGTGGTTAAACGGAAGCAACTCTTTCATCATTATTTAGGTAGTTTTTTAGAGCATGAAAAGGCTTTTGGTTGGTCTTTTTAAAAATCGTATTCCATTATATATTATACAGTATATTATGTATTCTATGGCTATCCCTAAAGAGGTGTGGTCTTTTTAGGTGTGGTCCCATAAGGATCAGTCGAACGACAGAGACAGATGGAAGTCTTTAGAGGAGGCCTTAGTCGAAGCACAAGCTGTTGATGAAAAATACAAATTATGTATGTTGTAAGATAGCAATAAATGCTTATTGTACTCTATTTATTTTTATCTATCTTTGTATATACATTTCCCATTTAGTTTAGACAAAACATCAAGGTGCAATTGTGCATACCTCGACGCCTCTTCATGTGAAGAGTATTTAGGTTTACCGATATTATTAGTTTTTCTATTAGCTGACGATGCTGTGCTTATAGCACCATCAGAAGCGGAGTTGCAGACACTAGTTACATGCATGAAAGAAGACTGTAAAGTGAAAGAATTGAATATGAATGTGAACAAAACTAAGGTTCTGGTTCTGGTCTGTTTGAACAAAATCTTTCCAATATACCGATTATATAATTTCTGATTCTAATTTATGGTTCTAGAAAAACGAAAGTGGTGTAAAACTAAGGTGTTTGAAAGAGAAGATGTACAGACGAGGTGTGAAATATGGGTAAATAGAAAGTGTCTATAACAAGTGAACTAAATTGAATATCTGGGGAGTGCGTTTTCGAGGAATGGAAGATGTGAGTTGAATGTGGAGTGACAGGTAGCAGCTGACAATGGAGTGAACGGTGCTCTGTACGCATTAGTAGGCAGTGTGAATATATCTAACTCAGCCAAAATGGCCATACACATTCCGGTGTTAGTGCCAAGTCTATTGTAGGGTAGTGAAGCCCTGATATGCCCAAAGTCGAGTGAAAGTAAGATAAATGCAGTAGAAGTGCGATCTCTTAGAAATATGTGCGGTGTCACCCTTGTGGACAAAATAAGGAATAAAGAGATACGCAGTATGACAGGGTTACACGACTGTGTTGGTGTAAAAATGAAGAAGAAAGAATGAACGATGAAAGATTGACGAAGAAAATATATAGAGCGAAAGCTTCATAAGTCAGCCTTGGTCTTCCTTGGCTTATTTTATCATTAGAAAAGTGTAGACCAAACGAGAAATTGATACATACATATCTTCACGCTGTATTCCTAACGGTAGTTAGAGAGGACGGAACCGCCAAGCTTCGCGGTCCTTCTTTCGCTGCTAATAAATCTCATAATTCTCCTCATACATTTTTGCCTAAGTATGCGAGTGCTTTTGACATTTCCGTGCGACGTGCGACATTTCCGTCAGCTAACACTCTGGCTATTTGATCTTCGTAAGTCAGCCTTGGTCTTCCTTAGCTTCTTTAACCACTGGCTTTCGCTCTGTAGATTTCCTTCGTCGGTCTTTCATTACTTATTCTTTCTATGTGCCCGAACCATCTAAATATTCCTTTATTCATTTTAACAATAACATTGTCATGCAACCCTGTCATACTGTGTATCTCTTCATTGCTTATTGTGTCCTCCATTTTGACACCACACATGTTTCTAAGAGATCGCATTTCTAATGCATTTGTCTTACTTAAATAAATTATTATTTTTTATGTCTGTAAATTTTAAAGCCCATCATCACAGATCTGTATAACTACAATCAATTTGATCTATTGTGATCACCACTGTGTTACAGAAGACTACGAAGTTTCACTGCAGGCTGTACCGCAGGATATTCATTGGAGTAACTTTTTGACCCTCCTCCGGACACAGAAAATACTGACCGAAGCAGGCTCGACGAGTGCGCATAAACTGCTACACAATCACACAATGTGCAAAGTTATTTCTTCCGCCTCTTGGCTTCTGCCGTCACATTCCTTCGCCGGAAAGGCTCGTTTTGAACGTATGCGCAATACACACGGCATATAAGTACAATTTCTGCATAACATGGAAAGAGCACTTTCACAAGAAAATGTTAAATTAATATACAGTTAAATGTTAATTGTTTTCGTCGACAATTTTGTTCAGTTACGTGAATTGAGATGTACCTATGTTCTCTGACCCGATTTAACCTGTTTAAATGCAAAATAAAACCATCGATCTTCACTGCGTGGGTTGCAATTTTTCCATCAACAGTCAGCGAGTGGTCAACTTTATCATTTCTGAGTGTGTCGTTATGTTTCTTACGATAATTCTTGGTTCGTGGAGCGGTTAATTGCTTCCCGATTTACATATTTGATTAAGAGATTTATTTTACATTGATTTCCTGGACAATTTAGATAAAAATTAATTTCTTGGAGCACGGAAAATGTGGAATAGGTTCTTGTATCTTAATTTCATCGATCGTTATTTACTAACGTTGTAGAGCGGTAGTATTACATGTAATGAACTGATGCCATGATACATAATTGTATATTTACATCCGTTACTTCTATTTCGCGTGAAATTTAAGATTTTGTTGGACAGAACGTGTTTTATTTTTCCGTATAATGTTTCCTGAAATAAAAAGAAATTCTTAATGTTGATACAGGAATCCATCGTGCAATGTTTCAACAAAAGCCGTTAGCAACTCAGATTATATTATATGGTCAAATAGATAATTTCCAAAACTGTTGACGCTGTTTTGCATCTGTATCATTAATTTATGAACAAATACAACCTATTGTTTGTAATTTTGTGAGAAAACATCGATAGAGAGTCGATTCTACAAAGCGTTTTCTAATTGATATTGTAGGTCTATCACACTTTGACCAAAAAATTGTCTTCACAACATGTCACTCACTTCACTCACTTCCTTTGGACCGGATTAGAGATTATTCATGACTTTGAATTCATGATGTGAAGTTTTCATTTTTACAAATTTAAATACACAAAAATACTTTAGAATCAATGATTATGTTCGAGATAGAACCGTCAAGAAACCGGCAAGAAAGCCGATTCTTCTCAATACTAATAGTTTTCTTGTTGGCTTTTTTGGCAAATTGGCCTTATGGTGCAATTGTGGTTTATCGTTCTTTCCAAGACGAAGGTCCTGACTTCAATTGCAGTCATATCAATTAGGGAAAACTAACTTTCCTAAATTATCGTGGTATATTTGTGTTGCTCCAGTGTCTAGGTTCCCAAACTTATTTTGTCTACTGAGTCGAGAGCTCATGCAGTCGTTGTCTAAGATGCCTCCTAGCTAAATGAAATTACAAATCACCCCCCAGGCCTCTACACAACGCCCCCATTTTTTTTCTGGGTCTCTTACGCCCCCCTTTAGGCCTGCAGCGCCCACAGGGGGGCGTTATCGCCCACTTTGGGAATGGGTGCTCTAGTGGTTAATGCTTTGTTTCTTTGTTTAAGATCAGATAAACAAGTGTAATTTGTATATTTAGTTTTTCTAAAAGTAATAGGTTTCAACTTAAAAATATTTTTATCCATTCGAATGAACTTTTGAATTTAAGACCTAGTTTATGGTTCATTTCAAACGAATAACATTCAAAATCATATTATTCGAGGTCACAGACGTTACTTTTACTATGACAAAAAATATTCAATAGTGCCCATAACGACATATCACTGGCTGATTTTGCATACAATAAATGGCGCTTTCTCCCAGTAATAAATCATCTGTCTTAATAATTCAACACTTTCTTTGTTTTGCATATGGGTAAGCTATTAAGTGGTTATCTGATTTAGTTGTATCATTCGTTGGCTGTTCGATGGCTACTGGATCTGTCTCTATAATTCATTTGAATGTGGGTCAATAATTACTTCTTGATCAGATGTGCACTCACGTTTTCAAATGAAAGTGATACAGAGATATTTTATTAGTAGTTCCAAAATTGGAAGAATGGAGCGCTTATGGCGTCGTCTCGGTGTTTGTCTGTTTATCAGTTTGTCTATCACGGAAACGTATCTCATTGACCATTTTATGTGAATCTCAAAAGTAAGGTTTTGGCTTTTTGGTGTTAGTTTTGAGAGTTTATATAATATAGAAAATAAAAAATTGTTGGCACAACTGTGCATTGCACGTGGCCGGTTTTTTTTTTAATTTGTTTTAATTCATTTAACAAATTTCAGAAATTACAGTGAAGGTGAAAGGTATGGTCTTCACACTAGGCAAGCATATAAAATAACTTATTTAACTTTTTTTAAATGCGTTATTATTTAACGACGTAATTTACTTATGACGACCTCCGTGGCGCAATGGCTTAGCGCGTTGGAAAGTAAACGGGGGTTGCGGGTTCGATTCCCGTCTCGAGTCTGGGTGTTTATGTATAATATGTATTTATTTACAAAAGAAAAGTATATAAGTAGTATATCAGTTGTCTAGTACCCATAACACAAGCGCTATGCAGCTTACTTTGGGACTAGATGGCGCTGTGTGAAATGTCTGAGTATATTATTATTATTATTATATTACTTTATTTTTACTTTTCAATTTGAAAAGTTCGATACCACTGACTCATACTGGAATGCTTTGTCTCATATTAAAGTTAATAAAATTCAAGTAAGTCAAAATTATATATTTTTGAACTCAAACCTACTCGACAAGGATAACCGACAAGAAACTCAGTCAGGTAACATTTTTCAACACGATTTTACAAGATATTGAAATAGAATATTCAGAAAGCCAGTAAAGGCTTGATCTTGAGTAGTTTCTTCCCGTAAACAATAACAAAAGAGCACTGAAATTTGACAAGCTTAGAATAATAACAGTAAGGGTGGCTTGCACCAAATGTTTAACTCGATTTAGAGATTTGATATCTCGCTTGCACCAACTATTAAATTGTTGGTCCAAGCGAGATGTCAAATCCTTAAATCGAGTTTGAATAGTTGGTACAAGCCATCATTGGAAGGAGAATTTCTACAAACAAGCGATATTGATGAAATATAGCAAAAAGTAAGCAGCGCTTCTATTAAAATGTAATTCTTACCTGTGGAATGCAATACTAGAATCTTTAACGTTTTTCTGATGTATTGTGACAGGATTTCACTACGCCGTCCGACTATTTTTCTATTTTATCTGAAGGAAATGCAATCGGCATGAGCTTGTCAAGGCAAGCGGGAATAGCTTCGTTGTAAGCATTCTTATTCTAAGCTGACAAGTAAGTGTTGAGATGTTAGTTGTTGAAAACTTCGATAAAATCATTTTCTAAATTGATTCAAGTGGAAAAGGTTTTCTGCGTCGTATATGGCAAAAGTAACAATTAAAAAAACTTTTTTTGTTCAAATATTTCTGCTTGCCAGTTTGCACTTTTACCTTGAAAATTGCGCTGTGATTTTCTCATTGAATCGTTTTCATCATGTTTTTAAAGTGTTACTTGTTAATTTAATTTTTAAACAGCGTTGGCCATTGTCCTCCTTCTGCTCTCGTGTCAAGGCGACGCCCACTCGATTATCTCACTCGACAGAAAATATATCGATACCAATTTTGTTCTCGGAATATTGTCTTTTATGGGAATTGTTACTCATAACTTCCTTGATACCGTTTAAAAATATAACTGTACATGGACATTAAGGTGAGTGAAATAAATGTCGATAAAATTTTTACATCATCTCAATGTTTTCGAATAAAATATTGGAATATCGTCGACCTACGTCATTCAAAACGGCTTATTTAATTCTTAGTTCGTTTTTAGGGTTTTAAAAGGAAAAATCGAACCCTTATGAGATCATTTATGCGCTGTCTGTCCGACCATTTGTCGCACTTAATTTTCTCAGAAATTATATGACTTATAAAAATATTTAACGTAGTAATATATATTATACATTATTTAAACGCGATTATTTCGCGCTAATTAATGTTTTAAAGTATTCATAGAGAAAGTCCTGTCTTATAGACTTCCACATAATATTTTAGATATTGACGATTTTATAGATATATCGTTCGGAACCCGCTGTACGCAAGTTGAATTCACTGGACCAATTTTTTTATATGTATCTACTCCAAAAGTATTGTACTATGAATATCGTGTTATGAACTGGCAGAACATCTAGCTTGATCAACACAGATCGACTACTAATAGATATTGCGTTGAAGTAGTCACTATTATCGTCTTTCTCGCTTTGACAACCTATGATTGTCAAACCGGCACGCTTATTACGTAACTTGCAGACAGAATGCGACAGCCAATATCGCGCGATATCTGCTGTCAAAATGAGAATTTGAGTAATGTAATTTGTATAGTGGCGCTAAATCTACCGCGAAAAGTGCGTTTTATGGTCATAGAATAATAGATACGCTATCCGTCATACATGATACTAATTTTTTATTACAATTAACCACCGGTCGCGCAGTGATCGCGTGGCTGTCGCTGTCTGCAAATTTTTAGGTAATAACCCCGCGGCTTTTGCGGCCCGAAATTCTGCATCCTACCATCATGCCCAAAGGAGTCTCTATCTCACATATATTTACAAAGATTTTTATATTAACTTTTCACTTGCAAAGTTCTTAATAATTAAAAAACTTAAAAGTACTAATGAACAAAAATTTGTTTTGTTCATAACTCTGTCAAAGGCTTTTTTGGCGGGAACGGGAGAAGTGAGGTTGTCATTTTACTTAGATTTTATATTTTTAATATTTTTGGGAGTTTTAAAGTACAAAAGTGATAGTATATTGTGTTTTAAAGTTCTGTATAAGTAAAAAGAATGGAGTAAGTCTAAATAAACATATGTAGCTGAAGTTCTCGCGCTCTTCCAAGAAGTCCTTTATAACTTCAGTAAAGCTCTGTCAACAAAGAACTAATTTACTTGTGATTCTACTTATTAATACGCTACATTGACAAATGCGCTAATCTGTGCGCCATTCCATAAAGAAAGAAAAAAAAGTCTGTCAAATGCAAACTAACACTCTTAAAACATTGACCATACCGATAGAGACGAATACGTGTATTGCCATCCCTTTCTATTATAGGCTTAAGCTATATATTTCTTTCAATCTAACAGTTCGTGATGTGTGTAAATCTGTTAGTCGGTTAGTCTCGTAATTTTTTTTTGTAATGTGAAAAACATTCGCATACCCAGGCGAGAATATGTGAGTAGAATGATGGGAATAGAGAAGGCGAAAGAAGTATGTAAGGACCGTGAAGTTTGTCGCTCGGTCTTCACTGACTAGCCCGTTAGAGATATGACGTGAAGATATGTACCTTAAAAATAATAATAATGCGCCTGACAATAGTCAAAGTCAAATCAATCTATTGAAGTAAACCCAATTGCAACGTATTTTTGAAAGTCAAATCTACTTTAGATCGGTTCGAAAAGAAAACTTTAATACTGAAAAGAAGCGACAAGAAACTCAGTCAGGTATTCACTTTTTTAATATCATTCTACAATAGTTATTTAAAATGCAATATTCATAAAGCCAGTAAATGCGTGTGCAGAGAGGATTATTTCCAGACTATTGTTTTTTCTTCAATGAAATCGCTAATTTTGTAGTATGCTTTTCCAATCAGTGTGCGTTTAATAACAAGTTTAAGTTTCTTTTCCGTTAATTCAGCAATTTCTTGAGGAATTTTATTATAGAAACGAACACAGTTACCCAAAAATGACCCACTAGACTTTTGTAATTTAAATTTTATTCCATTTATTTCCTACATACCAATCATCCGATCTCAAACTATGTTACTAACTGTGCTATGAGAACCAGACCCGAGACAATCTAGAAAAGTACGTTTCCTAAATTGACCCGATCGGGAATCGAGTCCGGAATCTTTTTTAAAATACAAATACAGCCCATGTTACTCGCTGATAATGTAGCTTTCTGTAAATGAAAGAATTTTTGAAATCGGTTGAGTAATTTTGGCGTCTATCCATTACATATAAAGAAACAAAGTTTACCGGTTTGTAATATTGTAGTATAGATTAGTATAGAAGTAATCTAGTAATTATTGGTTTTACTTATAAAAAAAAGCGTCTTTAGAAAAAATTAAAATGGTCAAGTTTTATATCATACAATTATCTATACATTAGTGTATATCGCAAGTAAATATAACCTTTATTTATGAAGTAGATACACGTATTTCTAATTTTTAGGTTTTCTTTTGAATACAGATTTTATATTTTTACAATATAACTGAAAAATATGAGACGGCAAAAGTATTGTTAAAATATCGAAGATTATTACAATATTTTATTACTTTTTATATATTTTCAAATAACGAGAAGATAGCTTCTAAAACTAGCAAAAAAAAAACAGTATTTGACTAGGGGAAGCGCCTTAAACAGTTCATATATTAACATATTTTTGTACTCAACGTTGTGAATAGTAGACACCACATAATGTGTAAGACTTTGTGTATTGTAAATGCTGTAACAGGTGACGCAAAACATCTGCATTGTTAGCTTGAATTGTTTAATATTTTCCCACAATAATCCCACATCAACTTACCACACAATATGCAATGTTAAAAGTGCATTTACTGTTGATTAAGTTAATATTATGCGGAAAATTTCAGACGAAATAAATACTTAATTTCAAGTTTCGTTGCTCATAATCATAATCAGTGACATCTATGTACTAGATTGATTGTTTAATTGAATCACTTACACTCAACTGCGGAACTACTCACATGCACTTGGACGCTTATGCAGTGAACAACGTAGTTATTTTATTTCATACTTACAACAATTAATAAACAATTGAATGATTTTACACTTGTGTAATACACACAAGTGTAGTGTACATGTAATATACACATGTGTACTTTATGGTAAGTAACGAACAAAAAAGCATGTGTGTACTCATGTACGCACGTAAAAAATTATAATAAATTAAAAAATAATGAAACGTATGTTACAAAAGTATGTTATAGATGTGACACCGTGCCTCGCCCGTGGTACGGTCCGGCCCCGACACGGTGTAATGTGAATCATGCTTTATTATTATAAAGTCGCATGAAGGCTGACTTATGAAGATGAAATAGCCAGAGTATTAGCAGACGGAAATATCAAAAGCACTCGCATACCTAGGCGAAAATGTGTGAAGAGAATGATGAGATTTGAGGAAGCGAAAGTGGTGTGTAAGGACCGCGACTCCTGGCGCTCCGTCCTCTCTGACTACCCCGATGGGGATACAGCGTGAAGATATGTATGTATGTAAGTCGCATGAAACCGCAGAAGCCCTTTTCATTGTACGTTTATTTGCCATTTGTTTAGGCCCTCTACGGCGGCTCCCACACGCCTACGTTTCGTTTCATTGAATAGAAAGTTAATAAGGTTTTCTACCAATTTTACGCTAGATCACGTGGTATTTCGTTTGCTAATGTCAATTCCATTCTACTAGCGTTTACGACAATTGAGAGCTACTTGTCTAGGCTCGCTGGTCGGTTAGTCTCATAAATATTTTTTTAATTTTTTTTTTGGCTTAATAAAAAAGTATAGATTATAATTTAGGTACCTGTCCTTATTTATATGTATAATACATATTTACAAATCCGTGCTTAGAGACGTGTTTTTATGAACAGTGAAAAAAGGTGAATGAATAGAAAAATTGTCCCTTGGACAGTTGAAAGTGCTTTGTCTCTTGGACAATCAATAGAGAGTAGAGAATATCCAAATATTGTTAAAAGTTCATTTAAGAGCAAGCTCGCAAAACTTTTTTTTGCCTGGGCTCGGCTCTCACGCTTCGCAACCCGAATGCGAAATTTATTATTATAACTGGAATATTAATTCATGTAATAAAATGTGCTTTAACCAGTATTTAATAAACTGTATTGTCTTCCTGTTAGCCGCAATTTTATGTAACTTATTCAAGTAAAGGAGAAATACATAAAAATCTTTCATGAAAAAATGAAAAAGAAGTATCGAACGAAAATTCATAAATTGCGTTATGGTTTTAGGCAGTCGATAGAAAAATGTATAAAGAAATACATATTTAAATTTCACATTAATTAAACGTGTGCCCACCTCAGCAAACTTATTTAAAAACGGTTAAAATTTTGGCAGCCGGGTCTTAATATATTGATAGAATACATATTAGCTTTATAATAAATACAATATTTATGTATGAAACGAATATTTAAACATATTTTCTGAATAATTTTTTTAGGACCTCAGCAGTAAGACAAAATAGTTGATCTATCCATCTATACCTATTCGTACTGAACTTCAAATAATACGTTTTGTTTTGGTATTTAATTTTAATGAAACTTGAGAACTTTTTAGGCTTTGATCGTTTTTAAAAAATACATTTTACGATCGTTTTTACAACCGCATTAATTATCTGGAGTTGTTTCCATAAAAGATATGTCGCTGTTTAACCCTTTGCGACCTGTCGCTGCTTTTATTACTTTTAAAAATTATTTTACTGCAGATTAAAAGAGCTTTTACTGGATTTTAATTTGTGACAGAGTTTTTGTTTGTGTAAAATTGATTTTTTAATGGCTGTGATATTTTATAACGCGGCCAGTATCACAAGTATTTGCCGATACTATCGAATGTAAGGGAAATCGAACTGATAATTTTGAAATTCTCATAATGTTGTTAATTATAAATTCATATACTATTTTATCTACAAGTAATGATTTTATTAATTTTCATCAGTTTAAACCTTATTTACAATACTGAAAAAAGACTGACTGGCAGCAAGACGGACGCGGAGTGATTCCTAAAGTTTTTTATTTTTTGGTCATTTATTTTGCACAAAATAATGCCTACATAATGAAAATTAATAAGCGCAATATAATAAATATATAAACATATGATTAAAAGGTATCTACGCAATAAAAAAGGGTCTAATTTGTCCAATTTTATTTACTTTTATTTGTCCAAGGTTCATATCGAACTATGCAAGTAAAGCAAAAAAAAAAAATAAAAAATTCAAAATAATTGAAAAAAAAAATTATAGTAATAATAATGATGATAAGTATTAACTTTAATTAAATTGTTGTAAATGTATACGTATTTTGATATTTGATTCTGATTATGTATTAGCAGGTATAAAAAAAAAAAATTTAATGGGACAATACAAATTTTGAATTTGGTTGTTTATAAACTGCTGGCTTTATTGTATCATAACAACGGTAATTTTATCTCTCCCCACGATCAAAGCGCGGTAAACGTGCGCAAGCGCATACAGAATACCGGAAGGGGTGGGCACAATGTTTGTCCGCTTGTTTGTTCCTCGTCAACTCTAATTTCGTTGGAGGTCTAATTTTCGTATGTCAATAATTTCTTTCGGCTCTCTTTGCCATTTATGCATTATGTAATTATGTGTCTATTTACTCAATAAAAAAATCTGTTACGGGTCATTTCAAATTCTAAATAACTGCACCGAGAACTCGGAAAAATCTTGCAATTACTATTTTATGTGAAGAGTATGATGAGATTTGAGGAGTCAAAAGAAGTGTGGAAGGACGGGGATACTTCCTCTTCAATCTTTCTGACTACCTAGTTAGGGACATAGCGTGAGCATATATAAAAAAGAAATTGGGTCCAAACTACCAAAATACCTATTATTTAATGTTTTAGTTTTCGTTACAAGGTTTGAGTTATCAATTTGCGTTTCTGTACCTTTTTGTAATTGTAAAGATTACGGAATCAAACGGGTGTGATTATACAAACAGACAGGTAGACAGATGAATAGACAGAAGCGTAAGGATTCCGTTTGGCTACGAAACCTTAAAAACTTCAGTAATGATAGTACAAACAATGCTTACGAGAAATTTAAACTACATCGGTAGCGATTGTTTTTGGTACTTCTGCAACAGTGCTTACCAGTTTATACCGCATCGGTACTGATCGTTTTTGGGACGCCGCAACAATGCTTACGAGAAACTTAAACCACATCTTGACTTTTTTGCGGTAGCGGGAGAAGTGAGGGTAACATTTTGTTTAGATTTTCTATTTTTTACATTTTAGGGAGTTTTAAAGTACAAAAGTGATAGTATATTGTGTTTTAAAGTTCTAGGTAAGTGAAGAGAATGGAGTGGGTGTAAATAAACATGTGTAGCTGAAGTTCTCACGCTCTTCCAAGAAGTCCTTTATAACTTCAGTAAAGCCTACCATCACTTTACTGGAGTAGTTTTACGATAAGAAAAACTAATTTACTTGTGATTTTACTTATTAATACGTGACATTGGCAAATGCGCTAAACTGAGCGCCATACCATAAAGAAATAAAAAAGAACCATATCGGTAGTGATAGTTTTAGTGATCACCTTTTTTTGGTTACACAGGAGAAATCACACAGAAACCCAACCCCCTGGGGGAGAGACTAAATTATGTGGAGTTTTTACCCAACAAAACTTCTGCTGTGTAGCGAAAGGTTAAAGCTAATGAAATGTAACTTAGAAAGTTAGGAATACGTTGTAGATAAATCCAGAAGCCTAATAAACTTCAGTAACGTTGCTGTAAGTTGTATAGATTTAAGTCTGCTGTAGTTTAACTGTCAAATATTTTAAACCGTTTCATTAACTCCGGCGTGTTTACGTGTGCTCGGCCCAGGTGGATGTAATTTTAGAACAAAACAGACATTCTAGCTGTGAAACTAGGGTTGCCAACGTCTTTGAAAGTTATATTTAGTAGGCGTTCTATGACTATGAATTAGAAAGATTAATGATACATATTTCAAATTCAATGCGAAATCAGTTTATGTATTTTTGATCTTCAAAAATACTATCAATTCGGAAGAAAACTGCACTGAAAAGAATCGACTACAAAGTTAGGTACAACTTTTACAAGAAACACGAAGTAAACATAATGTGAATAATGCATGAGATTTTATGACAATAAATCAAAGAATTAAAGATTACACGAATTCAATAGATTCATAATCTCAGAGTGAAGGAAAACGCTACAATTTTGACTTGTCATAATGTTGACATCAACATGAAATCGAAGATTGAACACAATCGACTAGAAGACTATATTTTCTAACCCATTGCGGCTAATAGTACTCGTATAAGAGTGTGTAATATCTTATTAGCGATTAGTTATCAGATGTATCGGATGTTCTCGTGCTTTGAAAGGCATTCAGTCTTTAAGCCAGATCAAATATTTATGGATAAAGTTTGGATTTTGGCAACCGATCACTATACTAATTCTACTGTACCTCATTGAAGCTAGGTTACCTTTTTTTGTAATACAGGAGAAACCTGAACACAGGTACCCGGCGTCCTGGAGGTGAAACGGGATTATGTGGTGATTTATCTACTAAAACTTCTGGCGGTGGCCGTTCTCGATGCTTTGTCGAGGGGCTCCTTGATCTACTATACAGAACGCGTCGGGCCCCTCTCGCACTGTACCGAAACACTTCTCGGAGGACAGCTACAAGGCCACTCTTGACACCCTCACAGTGCCACGACATTGCGGGCTACACGCGCTGTCGTCAACCTCGGGATCGCATGGGCAGACAACCGACATGCTCATTACGTAACTTGCAGTCAAAATAAGACTGCCAATAACGCGCGATATCCACTGTCAAAACGAGAATTCCTGTAATGTAATTTGTATAAGTGAGCTAAATCTACCGCGAAAAGTGCATTTTAGGTCATAGAATAATAGATACGCAATCGTCTTTCATGATACCAATTTTTTATCGCAATTAGTCACCTGTCGCGCAGTGATCGCGTGGCTGTCTGCAAATTTTTAGGTAATAACCCCGTGGAGTCCCCAATTCGATCAGCCGCGACTCAACGGCAGGCGGGTATATACCTTAGCCCTATTCTCTTGCCCGAGTTACGAGGCTGGAAGCTAGAGTACCTGCTTAGCATCAGGTGGCCGCAACTCGTATGCTTAGTTATCAATTATATTTTGTGGTTTAAAAAAAAGACTAAATTCATAGGTGGCACTATCCTACTATTGCGCGATTGTCTGTCATTGTTTCCAAAAGGGAAAGCGTAAATAAAAATAATTTTACACACCAAATAATATCAGAAATTTCTCTATAAACCGTCTTTACAACTTTATTAACAGTTTATAATAAAAGAAAGTTTTTTTGTGCTATCAACGTCAACTTTCAATCTAGTGCTGCGATAATGTACGTCTTCAAGAAGCTTATTTTCATTTGTGATAATGTCGTACGTCTTCAAGAAGCGTATTTTCATTTGCGATAATGTCGTACCTCTTCAAGAAGCTTATTTTCATTTGCGATAATGTCGTACGTCTTCAAGCAGATCTTTTCATTTGCAATAATGTCGTACGTCTTCAAGAAGCTTATTTTCATTTGCGATAATGTCGTACGTCTTCAAGGAGCTTATTTTCATTTGCGATAATGTACGTCTTCAAGAAGCTTATTTTCATCTTTCTTTATGGTTGTCGTACTTTGAAAAGTATTAATGATATTTGGAGACCCACTTTGAAAACGCGTACTATCGCTCGGTACTGCTGCGAATTTCAACTATTCCTTTACATTTCAGTTGTTCTTGATCGAAGTTAAAATTGTCATTTATGGTATCTTGCTTTACAATCACTTCGTGATAGGAAATTGTAGTTTATCGGACTTTATTGAAACGATAAGTTCGATTCATGAAAAAAAGAACTGTTCTCAATTACTTCAGTGACTGTCAAATTTAATTATATGGGTATTTGTATCGTATTTATAAAGTTATTTTTGTACTTAAGTTTTGATTAGTAAAGGATAGTTATTTCATACTTTTCAGTGTTCTTTTTTGAAGTCGGTTTAATTTTTTTTATAACTAAATGGGAACCCTAATTTTTGAACAGCGTAATTGCTTTTAAAATCTGTTTGCTATTTTATTTAGTAAATCTTGGACATATCTCACAGACAAACGTTTTAAAAACGAATATTTTGAATTCACGGAAGCTTAATAATAGTAATATACACAAAACAAAAGAAATAAAAGTTAATATAATATGTACAAAGTAAAATACAACAGGCGGTCTTATCGCTAACAGCGATCTCTTCCAGACAACCTACAAAGAGAACTGAAATTAAAAAAAAGAGTAAAAGAAAAAAAAGACAGAGTACTGTATTTTTTTTTAAATGTGTTCAATGTATAGACACGTGTTATTCTGTTTTGTAATAATTTAAACATTATTTTTTGTAATAAACGGTTGTTGCTATCAACCCTTAACATAGTCGTTAACACGTGTTACGATGAGTTTCCTGTTTCGGTTCCACAGTCGCCTGAAATTTATTATTTTTCAGTTTTTCATTGGCCTGATTTAATGATGCTGCTTCCTGTTGATTGATCTAGGCGTACTAAATTTAGTATCTGATTATAGTATTTATCATTACGTTTAGAAATAATAACGATAATAACGAATACACGGAACGTTTAGTATTATGATCTTTATCTACATATAGCTCTTTCTCTTCAAAAGTTATCATTCTTTTTACACATTTATTTAATACCGAAATACATTATAACGATCACCAAATATGATAAATTGTGGCACATCTTGGGACAGTTAAATTAGTCTTAGCCTTCCTAGATGTCTTCTAACTTGTATTTACTCTCTCTAAAAGTGTTCCTTCAATGTAGTTAGTCCTTCCATATTTATCGCTGAGATATGCAAATGCATAAATGTTAGTATTAAATTTAGGGAACATCTTAGGATCAATGATCAATGAATTAGCCTTAGTTTTCTTTATATTTTTATGATTTCCTATTATAAATGTTATATATAATATATCATTCTGTTCACACGTTTCCGCCATAATATGTATTTATTACTAGTCGTTCCTCGTGATTTCGCCCGCGTTAAAATTGGTATTTTTCCGGTATAAAAAGTAGCCTAGTTTACTCTTTGGACAGTCTTCTACTTGCCAATGAAAGGCTCGTCATATTCGGTTCAGCCGTTTCGGAGATTAGCCCTGACAAACAAACAGACAGACAGACAAATATTTAAATAAAGCGTGTTTGGTTTGGTGTTTGTTTGATTACGTGCAAATAATCATACTAATACAAAAATAGCCTTTATTTCGAAATCACTGACAAATACTTCTTTACATACATACATTCATACATATACATATCTTCACGCTGTTTCCCCAACGGGATAGTCAGAGAGGACGGAGCGCCAAGCGTCGCGATCCTTACATACTTCTTTCGCTTCCTCAAATCCCATCATTCTCCTCACACATTTTCGCCTAGGTATGCGAGCTTTTGACATTTCCATCCGCTAACACTCTGGCTATTTGATCTTCATAAGTCAGCCTTGGTCTTCCTTGGCTTCTTTTACCACTGACTTTCCCTCTATAGATTTTCTTCATCAGTCTTTCTTCACTCATTCTTTCCATGTGCTACTTCTATTGTATTTATATGTATGGGTATGATAGATGTATAGATGAAATCGATGAAACATTTTGGATTCATTTGTCCACCACTGTCTTCTTAGGTTCCTTGTAAAACACGTTTTTGATATGTAAATTCCATTCATTAGTTTATATCTTGACCGTTGCCTTTGCGTGCTCGAAATTTATTAAATTACAATTTAAAGGAACAAACTGCTTCGTTTACACTCGCTTCTGTAACGACCTTGTCCGTAATACAGTAAATAGTTCAGATGTTAAAACATTCATAGAATTTAATGTTTAGTTGTTTATGATAATCCGCCAATCGTGTTTGTGGTGAGAGGTGCATAATAGCAACTGGCAAGGTCGCAATGTCTGTGGAACTTAGGGACGCAGTCACTGTTTATAATCATTTTATAATACCTTCTCTGATTATTAAGGCGACGCATTGATAAACAATAATTTAATCTAAAATAAACCTTCTATGCAAACGCGCGCGTTGCTTACGAAAAATACGAAAAAACAATTATTTTAGTTTATTTCAAAAACTATAATTAATTTAAAGAAATCAAACTGTCATTTCGAGGAATATGTTTAAAGTAAACTATATAGAAAATTTGGAAATATAAATCGGTCGCGTTGCTCCGAAAAATGTAAATCTCTGTTTCAAAAGAGGTTTCTTTGATATTTTTTTTTGTGTTACAAAAGTTAACCAACCATAAATCGCAACTATCAAAATGAAGTCAATGAAATGAAGAATCAGGATACCAAATATCATTGTCATACGTTATGTACTCACTTAGAAAAATTGCGATCCCTGGCGTCAAAATTTCCAATGCGTCGCCTTAAAAATTGGTTGATTGTTACTAATTCACTCACGTGTAATGGTCCGGTCCGTGAGGAAGAAGAGCGAGACCGCCCGTACGCCAGATGGTCGGACGAAATAGCGTCAGTAGCAGACCGAGATTGGCTAAATACCGCCAAAGATAGAAGAAAGGAAGAAAGTGGCACACCTTGGAGGAGGCTTTTACCCGAAGGGGTCCATACAAAAATAACTTCTAATTATGTCAATTAGAAACAATCCGTCCTCTCTGACTACCCCGTTAGGGATACGGCATGAGGATATGTATGTATAAACAATTATTTGAGAATCAATTCTAAATATACAGTTTTTTAAGTTTTGCATGGAATAATAAAGCTTTATTATTAATTATTAATTCACTTATTCGATCGTTGCTATGCTCGATACAACAGAAAAACAAGTAATAAATATTATTTTGTATTTATCAATGTTCAAAAGAGTAGGTGACAGCTCAAAATGCAGTAGCAGATGATAACTACGCTACGATCCTCCTTGCAATCAAAATCTTTTCTAAATATCGATTATATCATTTTTGATTCTAATTTATGGCTTTTACAAAAAACGAAAGTGGTAAAACTAAGGTGTTTGAAAGAGATTTACAGACGAGGTGTGAAATATGGGTAAATAGAAAATGTCTAGAACAAGTGAATGAAATTGTATATATCTGGAGAGTGCGTTTTCTAGGAATGGAAGATTTGAGTTGGATGTGGAAAGACGGGTAGTAGCTGGCGATAAAGTGACCGCTGGTTCGGCAGATTTAGCAGGCAGTGTGAATCTAACTCAGCCGAAATGGCCATACACAATGCGGTGTTAGCATCAACTTTATTGTAAGGTAGCGAGGTGTGCCCGAATTTAGTTGAAAGTAAGAAAAATGCAGTAAAACCGTAATGTCTTAGAGATACATGAGGTGTCACCCTTGTGGACAAAAGAAGCAATGAAAATGTACGCAGTATGACAGGGTTGCACGACAGTGTTATTGCAAAAATGAAGATAGGAACACATATGGTTCGGGCACATGGAAAGAATAAGCGATAAAAGACGGACGAAGAAAAACTACAAAGTGAAAGTGAGTGGTAGCAGAACCCAAGGAAGACCAAGGCTGTGATTTATGAAAATCAAACAGCCTAAGTGCTAGTTGACGGAAATGACAAAACACTCTCATACGTAGGCGAAAATGTATGAAGAGAATGATGAGATTTGAGAAGGCGAAAGAATTATTTAACCCTACCCCGTACTACCCCGTACAGGATGCAGTATGTATGTATTTCTGGTTTCACGCAACTAATTTAGGTCTTTGTGCTAAAATTCTGCTCAGTAGGTGCAAAAATGATATAGAAATTCCGTAAAAAGTTCTGTTTGGTTTTGGTTTTTGTTATATATACTAATTTCGATCGGTTGTCGAAAGTCAGTGAAATATGAGTTACCTTGCGACTGTTTCCATTTAAATAAATTCCATATCCATAAATAATGCGAATTGCCCCGCCTATACTGCATAATCTCTTATCTGGGGTAACTGCATTAGTTTAATAAATAATTAATTGTTCTGCAAACAACAATGGTTCATAAAGAGTAGAAATAGGCATCTACTTCTTGACCTTCTATTGATACGATTATATCTGTATTAGATATTTAATTAGTACGTTTGGGTTATTTATTTTTTGTTGTTACTGTCTAAGCTATTTATAATAACAATTGCTATATCATAATTAAATTTAGAGATGCCTGTGTTAATATTTTATGTACTTTAATTAAGTTTTATGCTTCAATTTTTTTACTCTGCTACAGATAAGCAAAAAATAAGCTAATTTTGTTTGTCATGTTAGTTAGTTTGTTTGTATGTAACAACTAATGTATTTGACGACCTCCGTGGCGCAACGGCTAAGCGCGTCGGAAAGTAAACGGGGGTTGCGGATTCGATTCCCGCCCCGAGTCTGGGTGTTTATGTATAATATGTATTTATTTACAAAAGAAAAGTATATAAGTAGTATATCAGTTGTCTAGTACCCATAACACAAGCGCTGTGCTGCTTACTTTGGGACTAGATGGCGCTGTGTGAAATGTCTGAGTATATTATTATTATATTATTATATTCCGCATCATTACACCTATTGAACTGAAATTTGTAAGAAAGGCATAGATATTAAAGGTAACATAAACGCAGATATTAAAATAAAAGTACGGGTAGGTATATTGGACTTCAAATGGCTATAGAAACTTAATTTAAGAGGGCGTACAAAGGTACACTAGCGCCACTCTTTTAAAAAAATATTATCTCGTGACCGAGAAGGAATTATGAATAACGTTTCAATAAGAACCCTCGGTAAGTGTGTCTAGAATTTTTTAATACCTTTTACAAAGTTTCATATTGAGACATGAAGCAACAAAATAGGATCTAGAGGAATGTGGCCGCTTTTCTTTAGATCGAATTTTATTGGTTCGTGTCTCAATATAAAACTTTATAAAAGGTATCAGAAAATTTTAGACACACTTACCGAGGGTCCTTATTGAGCTGTTATTCATAATTCCTTCTCAGTCACGAGATAATATTTTTTTAAAGGAGTGGCGCTAGTGTACCTTTGTACGCCCTCTTAATCGTCATGCTTATTACCTAACTTGCAGTCAAATGCGACAGCCAAATATCGCGCGATATCTGCTGTCACAACGAGAACTTGTGTAATGTAATTTGTATAGGGGTATCTACCACTAAAAGTGCATTTTACGGTCATAGCGCAATACATACGCAATCGTCATCATACATTATATTAATTTTTATTACAATTAGTCACCGGTCTCGCAATGATCGTTTGGCTATCGGTGTCTCCAAATTTTTAGGTAATAACCTCGTGTGTTTGACCACGCTTTTGGTAGGTTTTTCACAAGTTTGATTGTTTAAGGCGAGCATTCCCAAGAGTAGAAATCGTCTGAGAGTAGAGAACGTCGCGTAGACTCACGTTTGTCGATTGGAGAAGATGAAGAATTGAAGAAATGTATTTTCAATTAACAAAATTATGATTGCCGAAATGTCTCGCCCATTAAAAGACAATTATTTCGGTATATTTTTTAAAGCCCACAACCAAGTGTAACTCGAATAGTTTGGTATTTAGATTACTTAGACGAGTGTTTAAGAATTTTTCGATGCAATGAATTAAATCAGATCATATATCAAATAGCCGGAATAATTACAAGAAAAATGGTTAAATAACATGTTTTTATAGATTTTAAATCTATAGTTTACGAATGGAACATTCTTGAAAATATCCTTTACCAGAGGTACTCTCGGGAACACTTGCCTTAACATGTAAATAAGCAGTAGGTACTGCACAACTTCTCACGTTACTTTGAATGAAGCCTGTCTGGAAATGCTAAATTATAAATTAAAAGATGTTGAAATCATTACCCTCCTCTTTTTTGGCCAAAGTCGCATAAAACAAGTGACACTTAGCACTCTGTCTTCTATGCTCGCCTCTTTAGAGAGATAAAGTGTGAAAAATTAAAAAAAAAACGATGTGTGATTATGACCACGCGATAGAAGCGAAAATTTATATGATATTCTAATTTTAAAATATATATATAAGTACGCTTGATGTCGACTGAAGCCGAGTATACCCCATTCCCCAGAAAGAGCGCAAAGTGCGCCTGATGAAGTTCTTACTGCAATGAATGTTATATTCAGTGTTATATTTGGTTTTTAGTATATGTATAATGTATCATCTCTCAATGTATGGTCAATGTGAATGCGGTGCTGTTTAGTACATGATAATATATTCGTGTCGCCTATATACGACATAAATCACTTAATTAATTTAGGCAAATAAGATTTATGACGTTTTACCTTAATCCAATATGGTAATCGCTGTATAAGTAGTTTAGTAACAGCCCAGTCTATACAATATATAATAAGATAGTCTATACAATATGTAATAAGATTAATCAGAAAGCAAAAAACATTGTTAAATAATTAAAACCTTCGTGAGACATTATTAACTAAATAATTATTGAACACGGCTATACTCACGTCCAATCGGTATACGTACCGACTAGTTTCGGTCCTATTGGAGATCCTTCATCAGGGTGAGTGGGATGAGTTCGCGGACGCGCCCCGTCTCGCACTGCGTGACTGCGTGAAGTTAGAGTGCGAGACGGGGTTTCAAAGCTTGTTTTTTTTGATAAAAAGCAATTTTAAAGTTAATATTTTAGTAAAAAATAAAACACTTCTACTTGTTTGTTTCTATTTAGAAAGATTATATAAAATCATTTACTATATGAACTTGTAGATAATTGAACATTAATTAATAATCAATTAAAATCGCGAAATGTCATTTTTTCACCCGACTTTACAAAACTGCATATATCTCGGAAACTAAATGCCGACCACTGGACCCTGTTTGCTTGGTCGCGCACAAATTATCATGTAGCAAATCTAGTCATGAGTAGAGCTTCTCATTTTTAAAAGTCTGCGGTTGATTGGGAGCCCAAGGGTGAACAGTTTTCACAGTAACCCCGGTACCGCCATATTGGATTTCGTTGACAGCCGTCCCAAGTTTATTATCTAAACCTTCGGCTAGAGCAGCTATTCCCAAAGTGGGCGATAACGCCCCCTTGTGGGCGCTGCAGGCCTAAAGGGGGGCGGTAAGAGACCCAGAAAAAAAATGGGGGCGTTGTGTAGAGGCCTGGGGGGTGATTTGTAATTTCATTTAGCTAGGAGGCATCTTAGACAACGACTGCATGAGCTCTCGACTCAGTAGACAAAATAAGTTTGGGAACCAGTGGGCTAGAGCAACTGGGACGCACGACGCGTTGCTAACTGTAACAAATAAAATATATATACTTCATTTATCAAAAGCTGACTTTATTCTGAAAATTCACGCTCATAGAAGTGTACATAATTCCTTCGATTTTTCAAAAAGCAATAATTTAATTATTTATAAGAAAAAAATGTTAACAATGGCAATAAACTATACTGAGCTGATATGGAGCTGACGAACCGACCGAAAATGTCAAAAGCATTCGCATACATCGGCGACACAGTGGAAGGACACTGATGACATTTGAGGAAACGAAAAATAAAATGACTACTGACGCTCGGCGTTCCGTACTCTAACAATAAGTCTAATAATCTAGATTTCATCCGGTATAATTAAAAAAAAAACAATTTTAAAGTCTTAATCAATTTTAATCAATCTTAATCAATTTTAAAGTTATAACATGTGCGGTATCACCCTTGCAGACAAAATAAGCAATAAAGAGATACGCAGTACGACAGGCTTGCACGACAGTGTTATTAGTGTTATTGAAAAAATGAAGAAAGGAATGCTAAGATGGGTCGAGCACATGGAAAGAATGAGTGATAAAAGACTGACGAAGAAAATCTATAGAGCCAAAGTGAGTGGTAAAAGAGGCCAAGGAAGACCAAGGCTGACTTATGAAGATCAAATAGCTAGTGTTAACCAACGGAAATGTCAAAAGCACTCGCATACCTAGGCGAAAATGTATGAGGAGAATGATGAGATTTGAGGAAGCGAAAGAGGTATGTGAGGATCGCGACGCTTGGCGCTCCGTCTCTCTGACTACCTCGTTGGGGATACGGCGTGAAGATATGTATGTATGTATGTAATTTTAAAGTCTGTACATTAATTGATCTATAAATATTGATCTTATTTTTTCCATAAATTACATCAAATTTTATTCATAATTATATTCCCACAGATGGAGAAATAATCACACTGGAAAATGGACTCGTGTTGATTTATCCACATTGCGCAGACCTCTTTTTCTATCCTTAATTATAATAAAATATACGAGTTAGATAGAGACAGGAAAGGTTTAGCTATGCTGTTCGTATAAAAACATCGGTCATTAGTCCGATGAGCCGTGCCTTCCTGATTTTACCAGCTATTGTTTAATATTTCTCACATTAACTCTTCTGAAGAGATACAGAGATTAAGGTAGTTTAACAACCAGTCTATTACCTGTTATCGGCGAACCTGGAAGGATACCTGATCTACTTCAGTGGAAGTGAATACCTCTTACAACTTAGGTAACTTTTTTTTATTTGGTTTTATACTTAAACCAGTACTGTAATCATACGTACTTACGTATCTTCACTATGTATCTGTAACGGGGTAGCCCAGAGGCGATATAGTAATGATATTTGGCGTTCCATCTCTCTGACTACCCCGTTAAAGATATAGTGTAAGGATATGTATGCCCTTATGTATAGTTCTAAGAAAATCTACTGTCACAGACGCGCAGACGTAAACGTATGCTTACGTGGTCTTATTTTATGTTATTTGAACGAATGGAAATCTTACATCCTTAAACTATAATACTACAGGTACTAAAGGTTAGTCGACATCACAGGAGACCGAAAAGCTGGCAGTTACCTCGGACAAAGAATTAGTCTAGCTATTCAAAGGGGGAACGCTGCTAGTATCTTTGGAACCTTGCCTAAAGGGACTCCTTTTAAAAATATATTTTAGTTATTATATTATATTTTCTAAGGTTTTTAGTTCTAGGTTCATTGTTCTAGTATGTATATAGATTTATACAATAGTAATGTCACATTCTTTTTGGTTTGATAGATAATAAAAGCTATATTATATAATAAAAAACACTACATGTGATTTCACCGATAATATTAATAACATTTTTCCAATAAAGATGTAATAGAAATAAGATATATATGAATAATAAAATGAATATTAAAAATAAATTATAAAATTATAAGGGTAGGTAGCGTTTTCCTTTTAAGGCATGGAAGATATCTAAAAATCATGTTTTTATTTCCGAAAGAATGATATCTAAATGGAGGTATTACAGGAACAGTACTTTAGGAGGAATGAAAGGCGAAGCCAAAACAAAACAGGGGTCCTTCAAACAAAACCTCAATTGTCCTTCCCGTCTCGTCGGGAGTGCGAACAAAAGGGCATATCCAGACAAAACAGCTGTTAGGCACGTACGCATATAAACAAACAATTGCACTTTATACTTGCTTCTTTCTGCCTTCAGTTCAACTTGTTATTTAACTCCAAACTGAAAAGAGTGATGTGGAAAGTTGAACACCGTTGTGTTTGTCTCTATATATAGGGTTACCGGACAGAAAGACTAAAATATCTGAAAAATATCAGAAAGGGGTAGACTGAAATATATGCTCTCGAATATCCAGCTGCAGTCTCGCCAGTTAACCCGTAAACATGGTGATTGCAATAGCATCGAAATATCGGGGAAACTCCAAATATTTAATATCTCAGAACCCGTTAATTTATTGTTATAAAATATCTGGGCAAAATTTCAAATGTTAGGATTTTGGTATTACTGTCAGGACAAATAAATATTACACATCAAAATGTTACTTTTTATTATTATAATTAAAATAATGACAGAGAAACTTAACCTTTTCGGCACATTAAGAGAAATGGTAAAGTAATTGTGAAACTGCGCAATGTTTTTAAATTTCTGTTTTATTATGAACTTTGTCGGGAGTCTGGACGTCATATGAAATGTCGAGACGATCCAGACGAATCCCGACCAACTGGCAACCCTATCTATATGTCTGTGGCATAGCTTTTGAGCGAAATAACTACGAGTATCATATACTAGATGCATTCAATCGTATTATTTATCACTCTTTCATTGGAGCGAAAAGAAAAATTAAAGCATTCTGTGAATTATCTGATACATTTTTTTAATAATCGCAATGCATCGGTTATCGTAATCGTTATGGCTGGATCGTAACGTCTTTAATAGCAAAATGGTCAATCATAAGTTGATCGCAATGTGGCCAGCCATCATGACCCCTCTTAGTATAAATCAGTCTAATACTAAGGAGCCATCCATAAGTTACATCACACGAATTCCATTATTTTTTGAGCCTCTCTCGTCGCAAGTGGTAACATTTGTGTTAAATTTGAGGTTTAGAGTTTCAATTCTTCATAATTATAACTGAGGGATGAAAAAAAAGTGCCGGTGCACATAAGCGTGTGAGATATCTTTGGGTAGGTCTTCACACCACAGGATGGTTTTTCATAGCGACTTTTCCTTTTAAGCCTATCCTGAAGAAGTGAAATTTAGGATATACATAATAAGTATTGTGTGTAACCGCCTGTACGTGAGTCTAATAGATAGATTGAAACGACCCCTAAACCGGTTCTTAGATAATATTCGTTTTCACCAATGTAACGGTTCCCTAGTAATGTCAGACATAGTTATGTGACGTTTTATTGTTTCCATAGTGACTATTCGTTTCCAAAAGTTTATCGATAAAACAGATGTTTATTTCTTCTACTTTTTACTTTTACTCCTAAGTTTCTATGTAACACAATAAATTATTCTCCATATTGTCAAAACTAACACACAAAACTGTCACAAAGTGTTAGAAGTTCGAAAATCGAGTTTCAGAATTTAGAGGACCTTTTAACTACACAATGACTCCCAACGTTTCGTGAAATGTAAAATCGTCGTTAGTGGACTTTAATTAGGAGATTAGGAGTATCCTTTATTGGAAGTTCACTAAGCATTAGGGGACTTTGGTGAAATCAGGCACTACTTGCATTTGTTTCATTCATTACCATTACAGATTACAGTGAAGTAGAAGTGCCTATTGTATAATTTTATTGATTGAAAATTCATATTTAGTCCATTTATTCTGTCTGATTAATGAAATTAAAGTAGCCATAGTGTAGCACTCTTCACGTATGGTACTGTGAGATAGATGAGGGTTAGAGGCAAAAGTGATAAATAACTGATCAAATAATGTTTTCAGCAAACGGTATCATTTATGGTTCTAATTTATTGTTTCAGGCTCTTTATATTGATTTCTAAGTATTTTGGGGTGCTTAGGAATTTGATTTTAATTAATTATTATGGCTGGGCTCATTAGTTTCTTAACCACTGAACCAAAGAGGTCATCGAAACCTGTTAACCTTCAATGTAAATGGACTTCCGTGAAGTGACGACTAGATTAACCTACGAATAATTACTTGCATAAAAAATCATGTGATCTATCGTCTGGGGTCTATCAGATCCTTAGAATCACAGTCAACATTTTAAATGAGCATATTTCAACCAGTGCCCTTCTATTTCTTTCTTCTTTCATGGCATGGCGCGTAGATTAGCGCATTTGCCAATGTCACGTATTAATAAGTAGAATCACAAGTAAATTAGTTTTTCTTATCGTAAAACTCCTCCAGTAAAGTGATAGTAGGCTTTACTGAAGTTTTAAAGGACTTCTTGGAAGAGCGCGAGAACTTAAGCTACACATGTTTATTTAGATCTACTTCATTTTTTTCACTTACACAGAACTTTAAAATACAATATACTATCACTGTTGTACTTTAAAACTCCTAAAAATATAAAAAATATAAAGTCTAAATGAAATGCCAACCTCATTTCTCCCGTTCCCGCCAAAAAGTCTGCCCATCTATTGTTTAGGCCAGCCATTCCCAAAGTGGGCGATAACGCCCCCTTGTGGGCGCTGCAGTCCTAAAGGGGGGCGGTAAGAGACCCAGAAAAAAAATGGGGGCGTTGTGTAGAGGCCTGGGGGGTGATTTGTAATTTCATTTAGCTAGGAGGCATCTTAGACAACGACTGCATGAGCTCTCGACTCAGTAGACAAAATAAGTTTGGGAACCAGTGGTTTAGGCAAAACTTGTCTTATGTTTTAAAAATATTTTATAGAAAGATTAGGGACTATGTATTATATAATAAAAATATCTTATTGTAAAACTATATTTTAGAGATTATTTTTGGAAAAAACGCGCTCATATCTCCGTTTTCGCTACATTTTTCGTAAAAATTAAAAACAAAAGTTATAATACTACAACCCGATTAGTTATTTAACAAAAACAAATAAATAATAAACAAAATATATAAAAAAAAATTCCAATGAGTTTCTTGATTTCAGATGTACACATATATATATATGCAAATATACAAACACGCTGCTTAAATCATACATTTTTTTGCTTTGCCACAATTGAGTAAAAAGTAATTCGAGTCTGAAATAGGCTGTACTAAGCGTCTGAATCCAACGAGGCCGTATTAAACCCCACGTAATAGTTAAAGGTTGAAAAAATATTGTTTTGTTTTTTATTACCTTATAACAATTGCACAATGGTTTATGTAGGTATGCATACATAGACTATATTGTTACATTCCAAGTAAGTACATCGATACAATGCCTACCTATTTAATATTTACCTTAAAGTTAGCCGTTATGAAGTTGTCATGTAAAAAAACATAAAAAAATAAGCCGAGTCATTTTATGAAAGAACGGTTTAGTCTCTAGCGCATGGACTTAAAGTCGAAAATGTATTCATAAGTTTTTGCTTGAGTTTATATCTCACAAGGACATTTTCGAGGTATGCAACACGAGGTACGCATAATGATGTATTTGCACATTGCATCGCTAATGTGCTTCGTGAATGCTTCTTATATTATGGTTCTTTTGTGTCGCTGCGTTTATGGATGATGCTATGAATATTAACAGTTTTTAGTCTTGTTTTTTTAGGTTTTTGATGAGAACTTCAATATTGTGTTTGTCTGTAAAGAATATTTTCATAATTACATTTTTTGGATTCCCTACCTAAAAAAGTAAAAATGATCTCTTTAATTTCATCACGTCTGTTTAATTGCGTCATCTTTGCACTTACATTCTGTATATAAATATACATACCCATACATACATAATTTAGTATATGTTTGTAACTTTTTCAACAAAATTCACTATTACACAAAGCATCTATTTGGAAAGATTACTCAATGGTTTTACTGACCTTCAGAGGATCGTTTTTCATTCAACTCCTGCGCAGGGAAATTGGCAACATGTCAAACTGAGCGCTAATTCACAACGCATATGACTGATATATTCACGAGAACGTGGTATAGTAAGTATTTAGAATTTGGAGCAAGTATTCGGGTTCCGTTAGAGAATATTCGGATATATATTTGTTTCGGTTTTTCCGGTATTTAAAAATAACTTGTAGTAACTTTGCTGATAAGTTGTCAACGCTAATATTATAAAAAGGTAAAATTTGTTCACTTGCTTGTTTTCCAGAGAGTACCCCCTCGGGGGTACAATTGTAATAAAAAATTGGTATCATGTATGACGTATCATGGTAAAATTGGTATCAAGTAGATTTAGCGCCACTATACAAATTGCATTACACAAATTCTCGTTTTGACAGAAGATATCGCGCGATATTGGCTGTCGCATGCTGTCTGCAAGTTACGTAATAAGCGTGCGGACCGTATGTGATGTCGTCCTCATGTTTTCATGGCCACGGTCGACAAGAACCAAGGTTTAAGTCGTCGATTCATGCCTCCCCATAAAAGTTTAGGCACCGGTTGTTTGATTTTGATATTGCGTTACATCTTCGTCATAAAAATCGTTCGGATAATTCGATTAACTAAACAAAAACAATCCTACAACATACCCTGCGTACATATTTAAATCGAGTTAAACTGTTATACCATGCGGTGTTGCATATGTATTTATACGATTGTAACCGTTCGCCCTAGATTTGGAACAATGGCCATTGATGATTTGATTCGTCGTATGAATTTTTACTAAATACCTGTACCTTTTGCAACTAGAACACCACTTGGGAGGTATAACAAAAAATGCAAAAAATGCATACATACATATTTTCAAGCTGTATCCCTAACGGGGTAGTCAGCGAGGACGAAGCGCTATTCGTCGCGGTCCTTACATACCTCTTTCGCTTCCTCAAATCTCATCATTCTCTTCACACATTTTCGCTTATATGCAAAAACCGCCGGGCTGGCAGCTTCTTCCGCCAACGAATCAGTTTGGCTATTCAAAGAGGCAATGCTGCCAGTTTGCTGGGTACCCTAAGCAATGACAGCTTTCTAAGCGGCAACTTTGAGGAAGTTTATTATTAAAGATAATGTGTAGTTTTAAGTTTGTAAATATTAACATATGTATGTACTTTTTTGTTATTAATAAAATAAATGCAAAAAATTATATTCAAATAATGTATTTTTTTATCAAATCAATGAACTACTTTTTTAATAGCTTACATTACATAATAAGTAATATCCTAAAAATTGCCTAAACAATACAAAAAATTATTCTACAAAATATAACCTACTTAACAAATAAATATAGACGAAAGATTAAAACTATCTTATTCTGAAGATTATAAATTAGATAAACTTAAAATCTCACTGCACAAAAATTTAAAAACTAATTTTTTTTTAAACAAATGTAATTAAATTTCACATTATAACAAGCACTTCTAAATTAAGTCCTAAATCACAGTAGCAAAGAAATCAGAAAATTTCGTCTAAAAATTTTTTTGAATTGAAAAAAGCTTACAATAAAAATCATAAACTGTATTGTTAATTTATCTAGTGTACAACTTACTTGCTTCGTAAAGCCATATAATAAGTTGATAAGTCAGAGACCGCAACATTATATGTTACTTTTAAAAGAAGGTAATAACGGCTTAAAACCAACTTTTTTGCTATTTAAATCGCAAAAAGTTCTTTAAAAATAAACTAAACTTTTGGTCTACGCTTTTTTATTTTAGTTACGCTTAAGTGAAAACGGACTCGAATTTATATTTTTAACATTCCGTTCCAAAATTGGAAAAAGGTACTTGGTACCAACTTAATGTACATACGTCTGACTGTATATTTGTCTGTTATAGCCGTTTTTCTCAGTTACATAACATAAAAAGATAGCTCTGTGACAACTGCTTGCCTGAGTACGTCTTACTCTTGATTATTTTCGATCCATTCGCTCAATCATGGGTGGTAGTACCTTATGCGGGATTCATCCGTATCACTACCACCATCTTGCTCGCTAATCCTGCCACCAAGCAGCAGTGCTTGGAGTGTTGTGTTCTTGTGTGGAGGGAGAGACAGACGCTGAAATTTCTGGCACAAGGGTCACAGCATCTTAATGCTCAGGGTTGATAATGTTTTTACAATCTGAAGTGTTTTCTTAACCATGGGCCTCAGACCACTTACCAAGTTACCAACAGGTGGAATGTTTGCTTGTTTGTCTTTCCCGTGGTAAAATCAAAAATCGTTAGCTGCAGTTTCCAATTTTCAAAACTTAATTGCAATAACGGGAGAATGAAACTGACGTATTGAACTTAGCGGCACTGGGCGCGCGGGTCCCGTTCTACGTTGCTCAATTAACTAGCGTGTTAGGAAGAGAGAGAGAGTCCCTGAGAGTCGAATGGAGTAGGCATAACGCTTTTTCGTTACGTGATGAGTACTCCTGCAAGCCGCGTTAAGGAACTTCGTTCCAGAAATAAATAAAGAGTTATGTCGCAATATTTTAATTTATTCATTTAGTAATGTTTTTATTTAGTGTCTAGTGTACGAATACCTTTACTGAAAAATTATATTGTGTGTGACAATTATGTGAAACAGTAGCAGTTCATTGTCATACCAAGGTCGGGGAACACGACGCTACTTGGCATACATCGCTGCTAATTTCTGTAAATAAACATGGAATAAACTCTGTTTTTCTTTACGGCTGACAGGTTAATTTGTTTGCTGTTTGAGCCTAATTTAACAGTTTTGTATTTAATGATTTATTTATGTATTTTTGGTGTGTTTCCAAAACAAATTTTAGGTTGACGTACATACGCCTTCACAAGGATAAGTCATGCTTCTATAGTATTAAAGTAAATACGCCGTGAGAACATTTAAATAAATAAAATTAAATAAAGTGTATATTTAAATTACATTTAAATTAGGTATATTATGAATAGGAAAACAAAAATTAATAATTTGGGTTCCGTAAGAATTTCAGACAAAGCAGAAGTCAAGTAAATAAAAATTGATTTCAAAATATCCATTACATAATTTTTGTCTAAATGCTCATCTTACGTCTTGTACCAACAACTCAGTAGGTGTAAAGAGGGTGAAATAAATTAACTGTTATCTATGACATACGGACAGACGAATATAATTTTTTTAGCTATTTCATTCGTTTTGACTACGAAAATAGAGACGTTAAATTAGCGGGAAATTTGAACAACACTTTCAAGCGGAACAATAATGATTACTTAAAAAATAGTGTTATAGATAATAGTACTTATCATGTTTGTAAATATAGTTGTCTTATTGAGTTAGGAGATAACTCAAATCTCACTTAATTTGCTATGTCTTCCGTGCTGGTGTGCGAGAAACAAAAATGTGTCACACTGCTTTTAAAAACGGACAAAGGATAAAGATTATAGTGAGGAACTGCGGTTCTACCATGAGCTAACGGCGCCGATATTTGTTATCATAACGTAATAAATTATGTAAAGAATTTAGCAGCGCCTTTCGGTAACTGTAGTGAACTAACAATTGTCATTCAAAACTGACGCGTTCGCTATTGAGTATTGACGACGTAAATCCATGGCAAAGGTACCGGAAATGGGGTAATCTGCTAACTGTCTGGTTCCTCTTGCTAAAAATATGTCTATAAAATTTTTTTTTTTTAAAGAAGCTGTTACTAGTTCTTATTGTCACCAGCCTCAAAAGTGTGTGCAAAATTCTAGCTCGATCGGTTAGATAGAAACGATCTAAAATTCCGTTGCAAAATTTAACCCACACTTACTAAAAAGTAAAAAAACAGATATGACAGGTGCATAGTTATCTACGTGTAATTTTGTTGAATCTTGATGATCTGTCTACACAGAATAGGAAAAGGTACGAAGTTACTTAAATACATTTCAAAGTACAAGCCTTATTGTACTTAGCTTAGGGTCAGACAATTTTTGTAATTGTTTAGAATTTTTTTTTATTTGATTATTTTGTATTAAAAGTAAAACAATTATGTTCGATAATAATTATATTAGTCTTAAAATAAGTTATAAATTGTATTGATATCTCATACGTATACCAACAGTAATAAATCATAGAAACTTAATATATTCTTAATTATAACCCATAATGACCGCAATTTGCAAGTTATTTTCATTTCGTGTCCGAATTACGAGGCATTAATTAACGAGGTTCTAATGACAAGGCTAGAATTGACAGATACTCTAAATAATATATGATTATGGGAGAGCAAAACAAGATTTAAAGTGGTTACAAATGACATAGTATTTAATGACAAAAAAAAAAACTTTCCACGTGATATAGAAGCGATTTATAGCAAAAAAAGTGTACATTTAATTGCGAGGCGTCGGTACTGTTAATGTCAAAACAAGCGAATAAGTGGAGTAGTTTTTGTTGGGGTTAGCACTGATAAGTTTGAAAGAAGGCAGTTCTAGGCAGGATTAATGACACCACAACACTGATAGTAGTAACAAAAAAGTGATAACACATTGAAGATTTAAAGTGATCTAGACCATGTATAAAACCAGTTTTTCTTATCAGCTGTAAAGAGTAATTTGGCGAATTAATTGCTCAACATTAATTTTACTAGTTGAATGTATTTTATTTTGAAGGAATGTACAGAAACAACTAAAGGAGACCGCAAGAAAATGCTTCTATTTCTACCGTTCGTTATATAAGTGTATGTTGGTGATTTTTCTCAATAAGTATAGGATTTTTAACTGTTTCTTTAACAATAGCATTGTTTTGCTTCAATGTGTACAAAACACTACGTTTAAAAGTGATAGAGGCAAATATGATTATCTGTATCATATTTTTAGGGTGTTCAGTCTTTACAATATTGTTTTGAAATTCATAACGTAATTACAATTCAAAATTCTGTAGACCTTTATCCAAAATTCAAATTACTAAATTGATAAGATCTAAATTCTTCTAATTGTGATAGCCGCACAGTGATAGCCGCACAGTGATGCGGCGGCGTTTATGTAAACAAAAATGTATCTTTAAACATAAATATAATAAGTACCTATGTAGTTATGGTTTAATTTTAAGAGAATACGATGTGACAAAAAAAGGTATTGTAAAATACACCGCTAGCATAGTCGACGCATCTTTTCTTTTAAAAAAAATTCTCATTATTGTATAATAGCCAAGATTTCGTAGCTAGAGGCAAAGTGTATTATCATTAAAACTAATGTTTTTTGAAATAAATATTTCTTGAATTAGTGTCACTAGGGTACAGAGTTGGCAAATCAAAAAGCATAATATTTATTTTATCTTTGCATAATTGTAGAATTTGTGCTAATTAGCTTCTAATTATAAACAGCTTGCATTACAAATTATAATGATGTTGAGTAAGTATTATAATCACATTTTTTTAATTTATTCATGTAATAATATGGAAAGATGTAGAAATTACATTTGCGAATAGTGTAATTACAACCAAATCGTCTAGATATATAATATAAGAACCGAATCTCAAAATAAATTGAATCACATACATCATCTGTTTTCTTAATGATTTAAATATATACATAGTATGTACCCCCTAAATGTTGGTTCCTAAGTATATGTTTACATATGTAGATAGTAAATCACAGTGTATCTAAACGTTGTGATCTCTTAGCGCTATTGGATTGGAACCGTGAAAGTGAGCCAATGCCAGTATTAATTCGCTGCCGGTGTCGAGTGTCGTCGCCGACCGTGAATATTGCAAAAACTTGTTATGAGACGTGCTAATGCGGATTGAAATGATTCATTTTGACGTCTAAGTAAGGTTGTTGGATATTCTACTTGCTAACTCGTTACTAATTCATTCATTGAAATGTAACCTTAAGCTAAGGCGTTAAGTGTTAACATTATATATAAATCCCGAAATTATTTTGTGTTGTCGTCGCAAATTAAATCACTGGCAAGAATTTTAGATAACGCAGATATTTAATAGCGATTTATAATTGTTAACTTACATCTCAGTATTACTGTCGCGGATAATAAAAATAAATACAATTATCTTGGAATTTCATTTTATTAGTTATTCACTCTCTCCTTGAGGCGGTCTCTGTGTGCATACACGTTTAACTGAGACGAATTTAAATCAAATTCTCGTAACTAAATGTGTCTTGTATGGTCCGAAATTCTGTGTTCTTATCGTTTGATAATATTTTCAAATTTGTCTATTCAAAACTTTCCCAGATTTCTTTACGGAAAGCATTAAAATTTGAATATGTGTAAGGGAGATTGGATTTATCTATAGATCTGTTTCGAGTTTCTAAGATTTCGCAGCCAAAATAGCAAATACGAAACTCTGGTTTCGTCGTGTCTATCTGTTTATCTGTCCGTATGTCATAACTGATTAATATGTCATCTTTACATCTGATGTTCTATTTGGCATTAAGATGTAAATTAGTGACTCAAAACCACAGAATGGAGGAACAAACAATTAAATAATAAATATTTGGATCCAATTTATCTTTTGAGTTCTATTTATCTGAAATTACATCAGAGTCCTAAGTTTATGCTTGTCCGGCTCACTCTTGGTCCGTATTTTAGCAATCGGTGATACACAGTTTCAGCTTACGTAGAATTTTTGATAACTTCCTTTTACTTTCTGTAAAACAAATGGCGTGTGATGGCATAAATAATCTATCTGCTGTATCTTTTTAATTCCAATGTCACATCACATTCAAACAATCGTTTTGGAGAGAAGTAAAAAATCTGCATAATATTTTATTAAAATTGCTTAGTGTCGGCTCAATTCACAGTTAATGTCATTTTAAGTTTGTCTCATATTTCCGTACATTAATTCCGTTCATGTCTATTAAGCATTACAATGTTATCATGTTTTATTTTATCATCGCCGTTACTTCTTATTACTTAGTCTATTTAGTCTTTTTATATTTCACTGAGACATTTTTTTACGCTGCTGTGGGCATAATAAAGAGCCTATACTTTCAGTTTCAAATTTCACTATGATTTCTCCATTTCTTTTTAACCAGTCTCGTTTTTGTATTTGTAAAAAACTTGATTATTAGTGCCGTTTAGTTCGCCTTGTCATTATAATTTGTGCCCATGTATCAATTTTGTTCAGCAATTCTTCTCTACCGTTTAAAGACACCGCTTTCTCCGTAGTTGTTTGAGTCGATCGATCAACTTTGAACGTTGGTGTTTCTAAATCACCAATCGTCACCGTGTCAATAGAGATAGACAAGATATGTTTGACGTTTGATAAATTAGAACGTACATTGGACACTACAAGTAATAATCTTAAATCTGGCAGCATTGTATCAACATTGCTGAAAATGTATTTAAAAAATACACATTTATGAAATGTTACTCCTGCACCACATAATATTTGTATAGAGTTAGAAAGAAATATGTAGAGATTGAGATCTTCAGAAAATTCAGTGACGCGACATCAGTATTGTACGAATATTATTGCAGTCACTTCAACCATAACCAGTTATTTTACTGGTACTTTTAATGGATTCAAGCAGGTAATTAAAAAGTCTTTTCCAGTCTAAAATTGTTTTTCAATTACAAAGTACTAAAAATATTAAATTTTCTTTTACCATCTTTTCTTATATAAAGATACGTTCTGCGGTTTTTTATATCATACTGTTTGTTAAAAAAACATGAGACTCATCAGTAAACTTTCATCCCCTATTTACCCCCCTTAGAAGATGAATTTTCAAAAATCCTTTTTAGTGCTCGCCTATTTCGTACAATGAACTCTTGTGCCAAATTCATTCTTCTATACTCATTGGTTTAGGCTGTTCGTTGTCTGCCTGTCAATAAGTCAGTGTTAGAGTTTTATTGAATATATAGATTGTAAGACATTCCATGTCTGTGATATGTAGTACTGAAGTGCATAACGGTCATCTCTCGATTTATCTAAACTTATGTCAAATGCCATATATTTTAATGGAATTAAGCACAACAATTTTAAAGCGCTGTGCTGTCTGCGTTTTCAATCCATTCTTTAACTTATTTATAGATAACCGAATTAAGAACATTCATTCTATTTATGTCTACGTAATTAAACAGCGTCAGTAAATCTTGTTAAAAAATAATCCACCGTCCAAATTATTTTTTTACAAGGATTTAGGATCTAATTAATAAAACGAGTCGACTCGCATTGAATTCATTAGCATTTCAGACAGTATAAATATCAATCTCACGGTTCTGTTCTGTTAGAAACTGGTTTCTTAAGTTGACACAATGTCAACACATCGTCCATACTGTTCCATTTTAATTACTTTCTTAATTAAATCAGTTTTTTGTTTGGACACTCTTGTTGTTACAATGTTTTGCTCATACATATGTGTGTGTTCTTCGACTAACGGTCGCATTATTTTTATTATTTCTTAAGTATTGTTAACCAAATACAAGCCACTAAATATTTTTAAAATTTTTTGTCTGTGTCTATATATTTGTGAAATACATATATATTTGGTGTTTGACATAAATTTTAAATTAATAAACTACTTATTCATTTTATTAAGACTTTTTCTTATTTGTTCTAAATTATTGTTCTAAATATTCTTATTGTATTGGTTCTAAAGTTTAATACATTTCCCAAGTTTAAATTATCTTTGGAACTAATTCGTTTTTCCTTTCTCGAGCTGTAATAACTACACATAAATTCCTGTGGATTTTTTTAAATCGTAATGTACATACATACATACATATTTTTAAGCTGTATCCCTAACGGGGTAGTCAGAGAGGACGTAGCGCCAAGCTTCGCGGTCCTTACATACTTCTTTCGCTTCCTCAAAACTCATCATTCTCCTCACACGTTTTCGCCTAAGTATGCGAGTGCTTTTGACATTTCCGTCTGCTAACACTCTGGCTATTTGATCTTCATAAGTCAGCCTTGGTCTTCCTTGTCTTCTTTTACCACTCACTTTCGCTCAGTTAAATCGTGACACTGTATGTTATTCATTTTATTATTATTCATTGCGGTTGTCATGTCGTTATGACGATTAGTATTAGGTAACTATAGGTATACATACATATACTCACGCTGTATCCCTCTAATGGGGTAGTCAGAGAGGACGGAGCGCCAAGTCTCGCGGCTCCTACATACTTCTTTCTCTTCCTCAATCTCATCATTCTCCTCACACAGTTTCGCCTAGGTATGCGAGAGCTTTTGACATTTATAATATCATGATAATTATGTAATTATATGATAGTATTAAAATTAATTATATTTTCATATATTATTTTACATGTAAATCTATTTTATTATGATTTTAGCAATTAAGCATGCACTGTGTTGAGAGAATTTCCAAAATTAACAGTGAATTTATCTTCAAATATTATGTATCGCGTCCTTTATCACCGGTTAAAATGATTTTTTCGATTCTTAAATTTCTTTTGATTGACGAAATTTAATTTGACTTAATGCTAGCGGCGCCCCTCCCGACTTCCGTCTCGTCTAATTTTTCAAACAGGTGCAATGGTTCCGGAGATTACCCTTCACATATACAAACTTACAAAATGCGCTCTCTCTCTTTATAATATTCGTATAGATTTAATTATGCATAAAACCTAACACATTTTTATTCGTTAGTTTGCGACTAACTATTCTTATGCCACATATCTTCGTTCCCAAAAATCAGCAACCCTCTATTTTACCATAGCTCATGTAGTTTTGGAATCGAGATACGTGTTTCGCCTCCCAACGAAGCATCCTCAGGATATACCAAAGATAGGAGTCGGTCAGCTTACCAGCACCGTATCTTTTTTATCTTTAAGTTAGCTGACCGAGTCCTATCTCTGGTATATCCTGAGACTGCTTCGTTGGGAGGCGAAACACGTGTCGATTGGTGGTTTTTGATTGGAATTTAACACATGAAATAGACTTCCGCAAAATAACACCTGTCTATTTTTTTTTTTAATTTATAATCGAGGTAGACCAACAGCCAAAAACAAAGAATATGAAACAAAAATAGCCAATTTGAAAGCCAATGAAAGGTCTTCACAAATAAGATACTAATTGTTACATAAAATGCAAACACATTCATATTAAATTAACGTAATTAACACATTGTAAACATACAATTGTTATAGCGATTACTAACATCAAACTAGTTATGAAGTTCAGTTAGAAATAAAAATAAAATTTAAACATTACATTGTATATCTATCAAACGGAAACACAAATTAAAGAAAAAACTCGTTACTGCGCATTCTCCTTGCCAAAGGAATACTCACGTTATGAAGATCCAAATCCAATCTTTTTGCCAATTCATTATAGTTACTACTCGCTCGCAATAAAAAGAAATTCTTACGAAAGTTAGTAGATGCAATTGGTACATAAAGCGGTGGATTCCACCGAAATTGTCTACTCGGTACCCTCAAATAAATTCTATAAGTTATCATGTAGTTTTCATATCATACACTGGATTATTACGGTATATGACGATATGGAAAATGTCAGACACATTAACTTACTTTCATACAAAGGTTCTTCGGCTAAGCTAACAAGTCACGAGTGACACTAGCTGTCATGATAGCAAAAAAATGTAAACTGTCCCAATAAATCTTCGCGTGACAGCGGGACAGTCGTGACTGCTGGACGAGATAGTGTCCAACCTGGAAAACTATCGGCTACTAGATATTTAATACATCAAATTGACGTAGATGTAATAATTCTAGTGAATGTTAACAGTTTATCTGATGGGGACAATAGTTTCTCTTCTATATAGAATTTTGAAGAAAAGATGTGTGGGAAGATGATTAGAAAATCCATTAATTAGATACAATATTCGTTCTGGTATGTTCAATCTCTTATTTTAATCTCGCTTTTAAATACGTAGTCTGTTTTAGACTTGACTCTGATTGCAACAGTATCGTGATGCTATTTTATTTTTAAGTATGATACCATGTAATATTCTGAATAATGTATGAATGCATGACTGTAGTCAGACCATCTCTTCGTGGTTATGTCCCCGTAAGGTTACTGTCCTAGTAACGCTGGAGATACGTTCAAACAGTACCCAGGCCTTCAGGTGGATTTTGCAGGGCTTCTACCCAATGAAACTCCTGCGGTGATTGTTTGCGGCGCATTATCGAGAGGCTCCAGAATCTTCTACGGAACGCAGAGGAGCTCCTTATCACACTGTCGAAGCACGTCCCGTAGGTACAAGACCGGTACCCTCAAGGTGCGTTTATTCGACACGAATTTCTTCGCGCCGACACAACGCGGTCGGCGCGCCGCTCGTACGGCTGGGAAGAAAAGCTTGATTTTCTGGTCCAGGCTACAGTGATATAAGATAGCCCATTACAATACTTAAACTTAGAATGAAATTTTTTAATCATCGTCTACGACACAAATAAGGGGAAGTACCGTTACGAACCGGGAAACAAAATGTGCACCGACGAAACGTAAATGTATTTATTGCATAATATACGTGTGATTTATTCAACCATTTGCTCGGCTTACATGAAACAATAATCATAAATTGTATGTCCATTAATTTACGTAATTCAACGGCATTATTAACGCGACAGTGTCGTGACAAATTGGTATAATTTCAACAAATTCGCTTAACAGTAACTCGCATCAGTACGCAGTTGATCTCAAATGCGATTGAATACATTTCGTGATAGCAGTACGGTTCAAATGAGTGCGATGAGCGGAACTGATACGCGGTTTACACAGCTATGTTTTTAGTCCAGTGGCCAAAATCGCTAAAATTGAAGCCTTTTAGGTTTATTTTTTAATTTACCTTTTAGATTTCTTTTTAAAGCTTTATGTAAAGTTTGCATCAAAAATATAACGAAACTCCTATGGATGATCAGTAAATAAGTTAATTTTACCATTTAATTTAATCAGAAATTAATTAATGTTTAATTTATTTACCATTCTATATAAAAATCTTTCGTAAAGGATTCTACGAGTGTATGGAATTAGCGCTTGACCAATTTTTAATACCATGCTTGTATAAACTGTCAGATTAACGCTACGTATTTATCGGTACTCATGGATTTAAGGTGATGAACAAGATTATTTTTTAATAATATCGGATTGCTACTCGTCCTAAATATTGGCAAGGGCTTCGACAATTATCAGTGATACACAAATTTTATGCTTTTGTTGTCTGTTAAAGTTATCACCTCTATGTGGGTACCTTCGGGGTGGAACCAGTAACAGAGACGTGATATATTTTGATTTTATAACTCTGAGTAACATTGATTAACAAGTTGAAGACGCTATTGAGTCAATAATACCATGAACTTGCAGTTTTATGTCATAATGTCGTTCTAAATTGCGAAGTTCATTACATAAAACTGAAAATTCTATAGGTTTTGTAATCATTAACAAGAAGCGTTTCATATCATACTAGCGACCCGCTCCGTTTTCGCGCGGATGGGATCTCTTGTATTATACCTATACAAAAACCTTACGAAAGAAATTCTCTAAATCATAGAAACCGCATCAAAATGTATTGCTTATTTAAAAATTAAATGACTAAACAGACAAGACTGACACAAATAGCGATTTCTTTTGACACTATTTCGAGACACTATAGAAATTGCCCACAAAAAAAAAGTGAAACTATATTGGGCCAATATTACCCAAAGAAATTAAAGTTACCCAGATTGACAGTACTGTAAAATTTAATGTTTTATTCGGCAACACCGCTGGCACTGGAACTCGCAACATGATTTCGCGTAACCGGGCCTGTAGGCCGTTCGTGTCGTTTGATTCGTCACATGGATTGACCCAATGCAGAGCGCGTGTGCTATCTACATTCGATTTTATTTTTAGTACCATTTGATAATGCTATTAAATTAATAGCCATCTCTTCTTTCAAAACTGTCACACTCATAATAGCTATAAACGGGGTAAATATGAAGCAGAAATTGAATTTCTTGTAACGGTATTAACTGAGAAAAAATAAGTGGTTCAGTCCAAGTGTGATCATGTCCTACAGATTCGTGTGCTTCTTGTCGATTCGTTTTGTTTCCTTTTCAGTAACAAGCAATTAAAACTGCTGTCCAATATAACAACAGAGTTTTTGATATTTGTTTTATGTGTGGTTTTGTGCCATATAAATGATTTATTATTTTTAATAGATAATCAAGTTCTGTCTATATTTTGGTATCTAATTTTGTGTATTACTAGACAATTGTCTTCTGGTACGACGATGGAGTGTCGTACTTAAATAACTCCACACAAAACCCTCTGTTGGTTATGTCAAAATTGAATCTTTGTCGCGTGTTAATTGGGAAGTCTAACTTAAACTTGCCTCAAGCATTTACTCTTGCTAGGCAAAGTTGGGGCACGCTTGGTTCAAGTTTAAATTACTATCTGGCTAATGTGCAAGTCTTGCAAATATGATTAAAGATAATAATGATTTATTTATCTGTCCTTTTTTCTGTGTAATAAAATAATACTTTGTGCATGAATCAGCCAAGACCGTGTCGGGCACGCAATAATTTAGCGTTTCGTAGCAATTTTAGGCAAAGGAGATGCTTAATTTAATTATTTAACATTTTTTTAAGAATGAAAAAAAAATGGGTTCTACAAACACATTTTAGCGGCCAGTGGTTTATAAAACATAATTCAAATATCGAACACCGCGGTCGTGACAGCAAATGAAACAAGAGAGAAGCTCGCCGTGACAACACGCGTATGTGGCTAGAAAACAATTAGCACGGCTCGCTTCTTTATCAAAGTTTGATATCGAGGAAACGTTATTTCGCCTTAATTCACGTCTACTCACGTGAAGCTGACTAGCTGGTTACAGCATTACTTAAATTCTTTCTCAACTTTAGTTATTGGTTACTAAGTAACGTTCGTGTTAAACTTCAACTCAATATCACGAATAAATCAGTTGAAATACGGTGAGACAGACATACAGGACGAAATTGGACGAAACAGCTATCCATTTTTGGCATTATGTTTGCCAAACCCTAGAAACGAAGACGAAAAGGTTTATATTATCTACTATGTAGCATGCACACAACTAACGACATTCTGTCGTAACATCGCATACTTAATTAATTCTCTAGTTTAATTCTCTATCGGAGATTACTTTTAATGATTCATTTCCCAATGGCTTGTCCTGTCAATGAAGTAATAAATAGAACATGCATCAAACGTTTTGACAGTGAGAGTTGTTCGGTCCCTCTAAATATGGTATCTGAATGTCGTTTCGTCGCGTTAATTGCCACTTTCCCATCGAGCATAAAATTGTTAGCGTTATTGTCTCACTGGAATCAGGTATAGATCGTACTTGACCTCCGTTTTTACCCCAACTCTCACCTTCGTCGGCCTGCACCCACTGGCTTACATATCTTGTGCGTGTACGCACTTTTTGTTGACCGGCGGCTGTCGTAATTGGTTTAATAGTACCGTGGATTCGGAACGCATCTCCAGCTTTGTGGGGTGCCTCCCGGATCTTGGATAATCGGGCGTCATTAGCTCGTTTTGTCGTGTACGGCTAATGCTTTAGATTTCACTTACTTTTTTATATTACAAAGATGGTTTGGAATTGTTGACATAAATGTCTGAAATATCAAAGAATCAATATGTAATTCTGCATAGTTATTTGTCTTCATCAACTTATAATGAATTGAAATTATTAAATACATTATGTCTTTTACGAAAATACGCAATGATTCAACTGACTTGGGAATTGTAAATTAATTATATATACAATGATGAAGTAATTTATGTAATCAATATTTAGTTAGGTTGAAACGTTTTTAAAAACATTAACTTTGTAGTGAAATGAGCTTAAAGGGATGAATTCAGCTTTAGTAATTTAACTTTTAAAGGAGGTTAAATTCTGTGCCGTTTTCATTTCACTGTATTCACAAACAGTTAATTAACATTTCTTTATTTTTACCGTTTTCAGCTTTGTTAAAGGCAGTGATTAGTTTGCCATGTATTATGATGAATATGCTTCAACTTTCGCTTCGCTTAACCTCATAGTCTTACAAATTCCGCAATAATGATGGATAAGTAAGATTTCGTTCTGTCCATCTAAACTGACACCGATAGCTTCAACTTTGACTTGTAATTTGTCTTTTATTTTGTCTTAAACATGAAAAGAGATAGACGCTGTTTACTATTTACGAGATTCGTGCGTATTGTGGCCTTGCTCTGTTTCAAAGTTGTCAATGTCATTTCGATTGATGAGTAAATGTGGTATTGACTTGTCTTAGCGACTATGAACTTTGACCCCTTTCAGATTTTTTACGTTATATTTAGGGTTCCATATCCCAGAATGAAAATTGAAACCTTAAGAGGTCGACAATGAGTGTTCATTATCTCAAAAATTAAGTGTCATACGAACTTAAAATTTGGTATACAGATGATCTTGTCTTGAACTTGTAAATTACATTTCTTGCACTATTTAATATGTACTTTAAAATATATTTATGAAAGAATTAAATGTGGAAATTGGGTTGTCCAACTATACTTGACTGTCGCCCTCACTTAACTCTGAAGGTATTTTGTTAATTTATTTATTTTACATCAACAACATATTACATTATATCAAATGTAACGATGACAACTGCACTAGTTATTGTCGTAGTTGACGACGCCCACCACCAGATAGAAATGTCATGCAATAATTACTACTACTGTACGTAGTATTTAAAGAAATTGCAGTATATATAGACGTTTTCTCATGAACTCGTTTCGACTATTTCCGTCCGTCCCTCTTCTCTCCAAAAATTTTTGAAATAAGAGTTTAGGTAGTAAAGTAGGAATTTGTAACGAGAATCCTGTAGAAAAGCAAATTACAACTTATTCTATTAATATAACACGGAACTCTTCATGTAAATCGATCTTACATTTAACTAAACAATCTTAACTTTTTTAACTTTAACTTTAAATTTTGTTATTAATGATATTAGCTTTGTGATACTTATGACTTGTATTTTTTCAGATACCATTACTTCTGGACTCGATCGATTTCTTCAAAGCGGTAAGTCTGTTTCGAAAGTCTGATATTAGTTTTAATTTCGTACGGAAAAAGGTCATCTGTAGTTCAATTTCCGTTATCCCACAAAGTCTTCTAACATAGTTATAATATCATCAGTACAAATAACAAGCTGTCAGTTTTATTTGATTTGATTTATTTTCTCTTTTTGCAGTGCACACTAGGACTGTATAAGTCTTGCATCTAGTTCAACTAGATTGAACTTCAATCATTATCGAAATCATTGTCGAATATTCATTCAATTCTCTCAAGTAAAATTGACAAATTTCACGGGCATGAATATAACGTATTGTATAATTAACCATAAATTATGGAATGGATTCATTTGTCACGAGACAGAAAGCTTCAAAAATTGAATGTCCTGTCAAGAGAAATTGGTACGCAACATTGGAATCTGGTTTTCTAGGTACATCATTTTGACTAATAATTACCTTCTATTATCTGAGGAATATAAAAATTAGCCACGAACCAGGAAGTATGAAAAAAGATGTCCGGCTTACGCAAGAGAAATTAGCAGGGGCTTAGAATACTATCATCTGACTTTGTATGCTATCTCCTATTAAAATTAGCAGTACATCCTTTAGACTCTTTGACTCGTGGCAAATTTTTCGAACCACTGATAATTTCTAGCTATCTAAGAACCGCGACGCTTGGCACTCCGTCCTCTCTGATTACGCTGTTCAGGATACAGCGTGAAGATATGTATGTACGTAACAATATAAATTTTTATATTTCTGCCCGTTTTTGTCATGCTTCAACTTGCAACTTCCATTCAGAATAGTTAATTCTTTTAATAAAATTCATTACTCAAAAACATTTCAAAAACATGCCAATCGAATTAGAAGTTTTAACTGTAACAACACCTGATATGCACGTACGTTATTGTTAAACATATTTTAATAATAAATACTTTCTCTATATTATGTTGATTATAATAAATTGCATTAAAAAATATTACGAAAAGGTTTCCAAATTCAATACTATCTGTCGTTTTTAATTTCTCACATGAAATTACAGAACAATCGCTTTTAATATTGACGTCGGTTTAGTTTAGGGTAATGGTATTATAACATTATTATTATTTATATAATTATGTGATGTGAACGTAAGATAAATGCAGTGGAAATGCGATCTATCGGACATAGATGTATGTCCGTGGTATCTATCTATCTATCATTCTCACGGACACAACAAGCAATGACGCTATATGCCATGATTGGAGGACATTTTTATGATAAAAATACAGAAAGGAATGCTTAAAAGGTGCAGGCACATAGAATGAGTGATGAGAGTTGACGAAGGAAATGTATAATGAAAAGCAAAAGTGAATTGTAGCAGAAACCACGGCAGACTGACTTACGAAAATCAAATAGTGTTAGCTGGTGGAAATGACAAAAGCACTCGCATACCACGGCGAAAATGTGTAAGGAGAATGTCAAAATTTGACTAGGCGAAGTAGTATGTAAGGATGACCATACTTGGCACTGTCCTCTTTGACTACCCCGTTAAGGATATAGTGTCGCCATTTGTATGTATGTAAGCACGTATTTATATAGTACTAGTAATCCGTCCCGGCTTCGCACGGGTAGAATTTTTTAAAAAAATATAATACAGCCCATTACTATTATGAACTAAAGTAGATTTAACGTTCAAAAATACCTTGTAATTGGGTTTACTTGAATAAATTGATTTTACTTTGATTACTCGCTGATTAAGTAGCTTTCTATTGTTGAAAGAATTTTTGTAATCGGTTAAGTAGTTTTTGAGTTTATCCATTACATATAAACAACAACGTAGTCAGCATCTTTGCTGACCTGATGAGTATCAAAAAGTCACTTCTACATGGGTTTGGTTGAACGTTTCGTACTTTCTGGTACTCATCAGGTCAGCGTAGAAGCTGACTGCGTTGTAGGATTAGCGAATGTCCCGCTAGGGTACTTGTAGCTTGAAGAGCTTGTAGCAGAGGATGAAACTCATTGAGATCGATGTCTCGTATAGAGAACGAAACTCAGAGATCGATACCTCGTGGACTGGCATAAGAAGTCCATTAGGAAGCAACACAATAAACACACAAACAAGTTTACCTATTTATAACATTAGCACTTTATTTACATTAACAAAAAGTACATACATACATACGTTAATATTTACAAACTTAAAACTACACATTATCGTAAATAATAGACTTCCTCAAAGTTGCCGCTTAGAAAGCTGTCATTGCTTAAGGTACCCAACAGACTGGCAGCATTGCCTCTTTGAATAGCCAAACTGATTCGTTGGCGGAAGAATCTGCCAGCCGGCGGTCTCCTGAAGACTCGACCAGTCTCTTACAAATATCAGAAACCAGTCGATGGGCTTCGGGGCCCCAGGGACCCAAAGTTTCGACTACAAAGGGCGTAAATATGAAACTCTCAGAGAGAGTCGCATATTTACGCCGCTTCAAGTTCTCGGCAGTGCTGGCCGCGGCACCTGCTGACTTGGAAGTCGCCGGCACATGGGAAACGGCAAGTGTATCGACACAAGTGGCATCCCACACCAGTGATTTTCCAAGTTTCCAAGGAATGAGCGTCAAACCATCCGCTCTCCTGCCGTCGCTGCGCGCTATACCTACAGGCTCTAAGACTGCAGGAACGCCAGTGGAGACAAGAGCCCGCCGAATGACGTCATTCAAGGCAGCATGTCGTGACATGCGGCCCGCACTACGTAAACAGGATAAACCGTGGTGACCTAGTACATTGACAAGATCACCACAGTGGCAACGGTGAGGAAGGTTAGTCCTGGCCCCCAGACGAAGGGATACTATGAGAGAAAGTGTGGTATTGTCAATTAAGGTTCCTAAGTTTTTTGAAGGTATTACTTTTAACCAGTGTCCTGACTCCTTCTCAGAAACAGCCAGGAGGCGAGACCGATCTTTTTCGGTACTACAAGAATCTAAAAGTTGTAAATGAACATTTTTGCATAGAGGCTCATCCCAGTGTTTCTGAGAAAAGGTTGAGGTAGGCAGGTTAGTACTCAGACAAACACTTAACCAAGCATTTCGAGCATCAGTTAAGCATGGCACCTCAACCAATCCTAAGGAAGGGCGAATAACAGATAGGAAAAAGTTTTCCGTGCTGTAGGCTGACGAAAGAAAAGCAGGCATTGACACACTCGAGATTTTGCGTATGCCCAGGCCTCCATAACAGATAGGAAGTGAGGCTTATTTATTATATAATATTAGTATAGATATATGTACATGTCTCATCTTGCACTTTAAATGCTGTTCGTCCAAATGGGAAATGGAGTAAAGTAATGTGTGTAATATGTGTTGAGTCTGCTAGAAAACCTTACCATCTGTTTTATGTAAAAATACTCAAAGACATTGCTTCACTCTGGAAAATTTGGTTAAAACTGAGCATGCATTCGTTTTTATATAAATTTTTTTTTTAATACTAACCATTTACTTTTTATCATGTGTTTTTGCAGAGACTAAAACGTGGTCATACACTAAATGTGATTACTTTTATGAGATGTTGAAATGTGATATCTGATGTCTCCCCGAGTTCTTTGCCGCTTCTTTTCATTACATGTCTTATCTGAACAGGTGTGTAGCGCCTTTCTTATCTAAACCGCTATCTATACCATAGAATTATAATCTTATGTAGTATTGCCACACAAATGTATAAATGTTTAGTACGTATCCATAATTCTGACTTGAGTAGCGTTATTATAAATCCGATAACATTCCTACACAATCGTCGAGACATCACGTACATTACATATAACATCCTAGATTGCCATTCCTACGATGTTGTGTAAGTTATAAGAGTAAGCGATTGATTTGTATATTTAAAGTTGACGGAGAATTCAAAAGCCAATGACAATAGACTTTTTAATTAAAAGATGATGTTGTTGGCACTCCGTAAAACAGTAAACATCTTAAAATGAAAAGAATACTGACAGATGATGTTCTAAAACCAAAAAAATACTGTAATCGGTTGTCATTTAAATAGGCAAGAAAGTCATAAAATTACACATGTACAAGAATATATAAATATATACCTACATCTCAAGTAAGTTAAGTCCCCTTAGTGTGAAAAACGAGACTAATTTATCCCAGACAATTTGGGATTTGGTACTCTCGTTACAAGCTTATTAGAGTTTAATTAAGTATGTGATATGTGTTTCTATGGAGATTATTATTTATTGGTATGTATATACGTCAGATTTATGGATGCTAGTTATCTTCTACAGTGATTCCGGTAATTATCATCGCTAGAAACGCGGTGATATCAGACTTGGTGCGACCCATTAGCTGGCCTTATTGTCTGTCGAAACTTGAAAACTCCCTTCCGCATTGAAAATATTAAGCTACTGTTTTCCCTGTTACGACTGTCATCTCATCTCTTATTTCATCCAAGTATAATGTGTAACATGTCTGAACGATATTGAACATTTAAATTTTAAACGCTCTTCGTAAACATTATGTGAGTTATATATTTTCGCCATCAATAGTCTAACTATCATAATAAGTAATCATTCGTTTAAAACAGTTGTTTCAACACGCTAACGCTTGCATCTCAGACCGCCAAACACTGTGGCATACTGTAGCGAGCGAGCGCTTGCGCCGACCCAAATACTGCTGGCTAACGGTGCGTATAGCCCACTGTGTGTCGACCTTTATGTCTTGGATCTACTCAACATGGGCTCGTATGTCAAGGATGGGTGACAACTGCTAGAAAAACTATCCATCGATCAGGCAAAGGCGAGTTTCTCACTGCGAAGAGACATTACTATTTCTCAAGCATCACCTTAATCTGAATCTAATTTATAGTTTTTATCATACTTAATGTAATGTGTATTATAACCTTCAATTTTTAACCCACTACGGCGGCGAAACAAAAAGGTGGGTTATGAATTCAGTAGCGTACATTACGTATATTTATATTCATCTGTTCGCTTACAGAACCGAAAACAAGTAACCTATTTCAAAGAATAAGGCATTACTGGATTTATCGCAATTATTCACGTGTTTCTAGGCTAGATTATTTTTTGAACAAATCATAAGGTGTGATAAATTCCTGAAATCTTTAGCTGTTTTCCGTACAGACTCCAAAAACTACGAATCGACACGTGTCTCAACAAAGCATTCTCAGGATATTCCGGAGATCAGACTCGGTCAGCTAACCAGCACCGAATCTGATGCTGACCGATAGCTGATTGCTGACCGAGTCTGATCTCTGAAATATCCTGAGGATGCTTCGTTGAGAGGCCCAACACGTGTCGATTAGTGGTTTTTGGAGTTTGAGCGGAAAATTACTAAAGATTTCAGGAATTTGTCACATGAAATGGATTTCCGCAAAGTAACATCTCAGTCTATACAAAATCATATGGTGTCTATAGTAAGACATAAAGTCGAGAAATAAAAAAGTATGTCCATATGTATCCCCACAATTACTCCCTGACAGAGTAGTCAGAGAGGATGAACTCTCCTTACACACTTTTGCAGATGAATACAAGTGCTTTTGAAAAAACATAACAACTGAAATTTGATTCAAACTGAACTGAATTTAAAACTGAAATAATTGTAATTCTTTTAATTTATTGGTGGAGTCGGAGGCCATAAGCAAAGGGAAATAGCTAATAGACCTTCGACTCCCTTCGAATTCAAGGAATTACAATTTCATTACAGTGATCTTATTACAATTATTTAATTACAGTGATGTAATTACAATGATTTAATTCTGATTTGCAAATTTTTCTTAAATACGTAGTCGGGTTTAAGCTTTATGATTTTAATTTTTTAACATTGTATCATTACCTTTTATCTACACGGTATGGTATCAAAGGAAAGCTTTCCTCTTAACACTCAGGTTGTGGAATGAGCAAAAGACACAGGAGGTTGACATAACGCAATAAGAGTCAACGGATCTTATCTAACAGTCCAAGATAAAATATTCACTGACTTTGAATAAAATTTTATTGCAAAAGATGTTGAAGTACCATAATCCAACTGCGCAAAGCTCTATCGTAGCTAACCATGTTGCGGTGCTGGGTAGCTGCGCTCGGAAACCGAACTGAAGGCTGAAATTCCTGAAGATGATTCGTTGGGAAGCGAAACACGTTCGATAATTAAATATAAAGTGACATCTAACTAAACGAATTCATATTATTTTAATAAATACATAACATATAGTTATAGCTATATGTTATGTATTGAATAAAATAACATGAATTCGATTTTAAAAAGCTTGAAATTTTTTAAACTGAAAAAACACCTGAAAAATGTTACTATGAGTAGAACCGATTATTCTAGTACTAACATTAAGACCACTAAAGGTGTACAATACGTATACTTAGGTGCATTATGAGAACATAATTATGAATATCTGACGAACTACATATTACAGTTTCTAATAACGGTCTGAGGTTGGCCAAGTGTGTGGGTAATTAGTCAGCTCAATTAGTCGCCGCTCGATAATTTGAGTACTGGGCACTATAGCGTAGGTATGGAGGTCATAACGGCTTGCCTGTTTATCGTTGCTTCAAGTAATTTCTGCTTCCATTGATTTAAAACGTAGGGATACCGTCTAAATAATTTAGTCTTTTATATAGATAGTCTTTCTAATAAGCTAACCTAAGTTTAATAAGGAAATTGAAAAACATACATAGAAATTAGGAAACTCTCGTGTACATATACATAATTATGTAAATTCTAGATTGCGCAACAAGTGTTGATACTTGAAGATATTATTGTTTTTGGAAATATTTTCTGTTGTAACTGTAGTCTAACTTTTAATACGATTGAGTGATTTGACGTTGTAATGTGTCAAAATTGTAAATAATGTAGCCAGCTAAAAAAAAGTGATGTCAAGTGATAGAACTGAGTCGATGTAATTAGGGATCGAATTCATTTCATTAGATGCTGACCTGTAGCATCGCCATTTTATAGTGTATAATAATTATAAAATAAAGTAAATATTATAATAATTTGAATAAATATAATATTTTTCCTTTTTTTTACTCTTTTAACCATTTTGTTTATTGCTACAAATATATATTTTCAACGCTACCGCTATCTCATGAAAGGAGTGATCCAAAAAGGAGATGACATGCGGAGATCGCCGCGGGGCAACCGCTACAGACTAATAATATTGAAGTTGACATAAAGGGACATCGCTTTTAAAAAAATTGCAAGAACTGGTTATCCTGGGAACGTCAAATCGCTCTATCGAATGAAAGTTGGACTATGATCAAAAATATGCAAAGAATTACGTGTGATGCGTAAATAACGTCCAGAACATTGATTCAAATATAGTACGAGTAGTAGCGTACCTGTGAAACGCAATATTAATTTTTTTTTAATTTTTTTGACGTATTATGACAACATTTCACTGCGCAAATTGTCATTTTTTAGAAAGATATGATCGACGGGTTTGCTCAGCAAATAGATCCATTATGGACCCAAGTAAATTGATTAAACTTCGTGCACTTAATCGATTTCTAAGCGTTATTGTTCAAAGGTTTCAATATAATTTGTAAGAGTACTTGGTTAAATTGAAGATAAATCTCTAACACGTATAAATAACAATACCAGAGACCGGCAGCAGTGAAAGTGGTGCAAGTGGAAAACGCCGGGTGACAGTCTCTTGATATCATTTAAATCAGCTCCAGAAAACCCTGTGTAAAGATACAAATAGTACAATCTTTCTCATAATCAAGATAGATCGACTAGCTTTGTAATAGCGACTATTGAATTGATCAATGTGAATTATTTCTGAGTCGCGATGTATCAAAACGACGTAAATCTCGTCTATACTGTCAGTAGATAAGACCGGAGTTAGCGGTCTGGGTTATTAATAAAATATGGAACGGTTGAACGTCTATCGTGTCTTGGCGCCGCTAGAAATAAATTCCATATCTAGTGTGCTAGATAGCTAGATAACTGGCTTGCGTGTTTTCTTTAGTAAATTTCTTTTATCGGTTTGAAGACACTGAAGGAAATTCTATAATAATCGAAGGAATAAACTAATTGGACGCAAATATTTTCAGTATTATGAGACAAATTACGTGTCTATTTTGTTAGATAACCATCATTCCTGTCTTACTTATACCATAGAGATTATAGATTATGTATCATTACGCTGTCTTTATTATAAAAGATGGTGGTGTATTGCACTGTATTTGAACATCGACATAATTGGACGGATAATTTTTATAACTTTATCTTTTAAGCCTATTGACTGGTTTCTGATATTTGTAAGAGACTTGTCGAGGCTTCGGGAGATCGCCGGGCTGGCAGCTTCTTCCGCCAACGAATCAGTTTGGCTATTCAAAGAGGCAATGCTGCCAGTCCAGTCTGGTGGGTACCTTAAGCAATGACAGCTAAGCTTAATTTCTAAGCGGCAACTTTGAGGAAGTATATTATTTAAGATCATGTGTAGTTTTAAGTTTGTAAATATTAACGTATGTATGTACTTTTTTGTTACTATATCGGTCTTTCCAGATAGACCGCCAAAGACTTGGTTTAATAGTAGATAATAAGTTGCAGTGGGGGACGATATCGGAGTATTGGCTGGTAAGCTCGGTTCCGCGATATATGCCAATAGACGCATTAGACAATTGACGAATGTGGATACGGCTAGTCTAGTGTACTTTGCATAATTCCATAGCATTTGTTCTACGGCCTTCTGCTGTGGAATCAGTGGCGCATATTAACTCAATTTTTCTTTCACAGAAAAGAGCTATACATGCCATCTTCATTACGAATGCACGAGATTCACTTAGAGATCGTTTTAAAGACATTGAGATGTACTCACCATGCCGTCCTTATACATATTTGAAATTATTATGTATACAAGGAAAAATATAGATCTGTTTAAAAAGAAAGGCGATATTAGAGGTATGGAAACCCGAGGTCGTGATAAATTGTTTATTCCAAAATTTAAATTACGTATGTCAAATGTTTTATTTTTGTGTAACTGCATTCGTTTTAATAATGAAGTTCCTCAGGAATTTACTCAATCAACAGAGAATTTTAGATTGGTTATGAAACGTACATTGATTAGACAATCATACTATAAAATAAACGATTTTATTGAAGATAAAACAATGATCTCTGCACATGCATTGACTGGCTTAATGAATATTGTATTTTAATAAACCTTTTGTAAAATGATGTTGAAATAATGATACCTGACTGAGTTTCTTGTCGGTTCTTTTCAGTTCGAGGTTTTCTATTTAGACCGAACTAACGTAGATTTGACGTTCAAAAATAACTTGTAATTAGGTTTACTGAGTTGATTTGAGTTTGACAGTAATTTTACCTCCAAACTCAGCGTAGATTCATCCATCGCTGGATAGATTTCGTGTGCTAGTTTAGCGACTCACAGTATAATTAATGTCCGCTGTATGTTACGTACAGGTCAAAGCCGAATTATTCCTTCATCTTTCCACCTACTGGGTTGAAATTGTAACAGATGAATGGCAACCTAAACCCAGAAATTTAAACTTTTTTATATATATCCCCTAACATTTACCTGCCAGAGACCTTATTTTACTTTACATGTGTTATTCTTTGCTAATTTACATACATTTAGCTAATTTTTTTTCATTTTAAGTAATAATTTAAATTTTTTAATTTAAAACTGTAAATAATGGGTATTTTTATCTCTATTTCTTTTTAATTTGCACTTTGTCTAAAATTGCTACTTCAACTCTAAGATAATGCGTGTCGGATACGCTCATAGCCAGTTTTCTCATTTCTCAATTTCCCACTCTGATTGTTTTCCAATTATGCAAAAACAGATTTATTCGAGGTACTCCACCATAGTCAACTTGATTTTTTAGGGTCCCATACCCAAAAGGAAACGGTACCCTTATAAGATAGTTATGCATCCATCCGTCTGTTGGTCTGTTACGATAAATTTTCTTAGAAAAAATAATAATAATAATAGTATTTTATTTATTCATTATAACTTTGTGACGCATAAACTTGAAATTTGGCATAGAGATACATTTGTCTACCCCACATATTATGTTGCGCTAGTTAAGATTTTGAAAGGATTATAGGACAAATAGAGAACGACCAAATCAAGTATATGAACTCGATTTAACCATTTACCTGCTTTTATTCCCGAAAATAAAATTTAAAAAAAATTCAGGAAATGTGATACCTTCGGTAAGTATGTGGAGTTTTCGAGAAAAATGTTGGAAATCATGTCTCACAGATTTTCATAAATCAAGTTTCGAAATTTATCATTACATAAATATCGGTCGAAATCTCTATACGTACATAGCCTTTCGCTATATCCCTAACGTGTTAGCGAGGATGGAGCACCAAGCATCGCGGTCCTTATATATCGTACTTCTTTCGCCTCCTGAAATCTCGTCATTCTCCTCACACTATTTCGCTTAAGTATTCGAATGTTTTTAACATAATCGTGACCATTAATACTCTGGCTATTTATCTAAATAAGTCAGCCTTGGTCTTCCTTAGCTTCTACTATCACTCACTTTCGCTTTGTAGATTTTTTCAACAATCTTTCATCACATACTTTCTATACACAAAACCCTCTACACAGGCATCGAAATCACCCTTGACCGTTTTTTTTTTCGATTTCACACTTTACTGTACATATTTCAATTATGAGGTTGAGGAACTTTGAGGTTGTGTAATGACCCTGTCGAGGTTTTTTCATCAGACTACAGCATAGGGTTCATAAAAAGTGCGTAAAAAGGATTTTACTGGGTCGACAATACCCAAGTGATACTCCTGGTGTCGCAGACGTCCATAGGCTACAGTAACCATTTAACATCTGGCAGGTCGTATGCTTTTTTACCACCTTTGTGGTATAAAAAAATATGCTAAAAAGGATTTACTGAAGGTGCTCCATCTCCATTTTCAATTTGATTTTTTTATAGATTCAGACGACTTTCTAAACCTGTGTCTCGCAGTAACAATGTGTCGGTGCAGTCTATCCAGATTTATAGATCGCACTTCCTCAATAAATGTCTCCGACGACCCTAATTGAGACGTGACTTACGGCAGGATACTGCATGAATTACTGATATTTCTTTATGCAGTGTACAAAAAGGTGTGGAACTTCAAGGATGATTTACTATCAAAAACTTCAATCAGTCTGATCTACTGCAAAATTGCTGTCAATATCGTTGCTGCCAATTTGCAAATTGAGATTTCTTCAATTTTTACGGTATTTGCAGCTATCATCGTTTAAACTTTAATTTAGTACTATTGATACAGTTTGAATTCCGCATGATATTTAGAGAGAAAAAATGAGTAATTTAGGATAGTGATTCCAAAATAGAAATAATTTTTAAATACAAATTATAAAAAATCTTAGTATATAAAAATCAATGTTAGTTTGTTCGTATTTTATGGGCTACTATAACTTTTCATCCGATTGCGGTGAAATTCGGTATGGAGATAGCTTGAATCTTGGGGAAGAAGATAGGCTATTTTATTAATAAAAAACGAGGACGAAGTCACGGGCATCAGCTGTTTAATTAATAAAAACTACAATGTTGCATAGGTACTAAAAAAATCTATGACATTTACATATTTGTTATATTTTGTACGTTTGATAACTTAAGAGAATTGCTTCAACTTTGGAAGTGCTTTACTTTTGGATTTAATAACATTGCTCCAAAAGTATAATCCGTTAGCTAAAGTCTTTTGACGCGAAGGATCATTCATGTGTATATACCTACACCTCGCAATTTACACTGCGTTTCTGAGAGCATTATTAAATATCAATTAGTGGTTCAATAACCTAGTAAAATGCCTTGACGGATGCATCTGTAACAGATTATTCATAGTGTTGGTATACGTGTGTATTATGCAGTTGCATTCAGCAATTTATGTCATAAATCTGGTGATGATTGATGCTGAAACAGATTTACATCTATAGTTAATAGTGTCAAATAATAGATTTTCAGATTTGATTATGTTTATGTATTTCAAAGTATATAGTTCTTGCACCAGATGCTACATTGACACAACAATTCCTTGATCTCATTGCACGGCCTTAATGATATGTGAATAGTGTAATGGCGCGTTGCTGCAAAGAGATAACCATAATGTCACATATATATTTAATAGAAATACATATAATACATATCTACATATATATCCTCAGGTAATAATTTTACTCAGGTAATTTTAATAAATTTCTTTTGACGTTTCGGCCGAGTTAAGCTTGCTGCGACAGTTTACTTGAAACCACGGCCGACAAAACTCGGTCGAAACGTCAAGCGAAAATAAAAGGTTATCGCGTTAATTTCCCGTGTTTTTAGATATTTTATCGTCGGGTTGTATTCCTAACGTCAGAGAAGATGGAGTGCTAATCACTGCGGTCCGTACATACTTCTTTTGCCTCCTCAAATCTCATTAATCTCCTCACGCACTCGCCTAAGTATGCGGTTTTGACTTTATCGTCAGCTACCACGCTGGTTTGATCTTCATTATTCAGTGTTGGTCTTCCTTTACTATAGTTTATAAAGTTGGAAATAAACATGACATGTAACCAAAAGCGTAACACGTAAGTACGAACCAACACATAACCTCACGCTGTATCCCTAACGGGGTAATCAGAGAGAACGGAGCACTAAGCGTCGCGGGTCTTACATACTTCATTCGCTTCCTCAAATCTCATCATTTTCCTTACACATTTTCGCGAATGCTTTTGTCATTTCCGTCAGCTAACCCTCTGGCTATTTGATCTTCGTAAGTCAGACCTGATCTTCCATCGCTTCTGCTACAATACAACAATACAATATACCAATATTTTATATCAAATATTCTGCAGTGTTATTCCCCAACTTCACGTTAGTAACGATAAAAGGTATAGTAATGGTGGAGTGGTGAAAAATACAGCATCAAAGTACAGCTAACGAAATATAGGTTTCAAATTCACAACAAAATATTCTCACGTCGAATCAATTTTGTAATATTTTGATGCAGTTACCATCAAAAGACATTTAGTAAGTTTGTTCTAAATGAAAGAAGTACAAAGGAAGTATTGTTTGTTTGAGTTAGCATGTTTTGGTTAATGTATGGTGCCACTGTTTTGGAGTTTAGTGAACCCATTATTTGGGTGTATTTGCGGAGAATTTGGAATATATGAAACTTCATGGATATTGGTATACATAATATTGTATAAATAGATGATTGTATACAAGAATTCAAAGTAGACTGAAGACTTTCTGAAAGAAATTGCTTCATTTTCTCAAGAAGTAGTGCAGTTTTAATCCAGTCTTCATAATTCAACCGCGTGTTTGTGTAATGAAATTTCGGTATTATGAACTATCGTGATAAATCATTAGGAATTTGAACGATGAGTAATGATTATCTTTCTTTAATCGATTACTATTCACTGCTTAGCGAAAATATTTTGTTTTTGGAATAAAAAAAAATATGTTAAGGTGACGCAGTGATAAACAATAATTTAATCTAAAATAAACCTGTGATATACAAACGTGCGCGCGCTAGCTTACGAAGAAAAAGAAAAAACAGTTATTTTCGTTTATATTAAAAACTATAATTAATTTTAAAAAATCCAACTGGCATTTTGAGGAGTGTTTAGAGCATGGAGCACTCAACCTATAGAGACGAAATATCGGACCATTTTATTCACCACTGCTTACACTCGAATATAACGAATATCAACTCTGCCTCGCATTAAGCCGTGCATAATCAATACTGGATCTGTGTGTTCATCTCTGTATATTCCAATAGATATTTAAATATTCATAATGGCTTATTGTTCTATTCAGTAATGTGGCAAAATCAGCAAAAAATCAAACTATAAAACAGAACGCAGTAGCCGCAGCAGTTTTTAGACGTAAATTGTTTTCATACAAAATAAATGACATTGCCAAATTTCTTTGATTATTTTTTCTGTTACAAAAGTTAACCGATCCTGTATCACAACTGGCAAAATGAAGTCAATGAAATGAAGAATCGGGTAACCAAATATTACTTTCATACGTTTTGTAATTACTTAGAAAAATTGAGATCCCTGCCGTCAAAAATTCGTTGCCTTAAGCATTGGACGCTATTGTTTACGCTAAGCATTAAATGTTTAACGTAAACCTTTTCTCATCATTCCATCCTTTTAGATTTTTAATTTTTAAAGGCGAACGTTTCTTTCTTGCAGCTTTGACTAAGTTGTCTGCTTACACTTCTGTTCCCAGTTCAAAGCTTCCGCTCTGAAGTCTTTTTGACCTATATTTGATTATTTTACATAATCAGTTGTCTGGATCTGTCATTATCTTTAATCCAGTTTATTGCTAGTAATGGCGTATGATTTTCTTGTTTTGACGTTTTGTCTATTCCGACTGGGAAATTAGTTATCTATATACATATTTTATTTTTATCACATCATTGTCAAGTCAAGCCAAATCAATTTATTTAAGTAAACCCAATTACAAGGCGGTTTTGAACATCAAATCTACTAGTCATGTGGTTCACTTCTACTTCCTACTTTGTGACTTTGGTTAAATCTGGTAGAATTGGATGTCCAGGTTTCTGCATGGCTAACGGAAAGATATTTCCAACAACTTGTTTCGTACCTCATAAAATTTACTAACTCATAACCATTAATTGCTTTATTAGTGACTAAGTTTCAAGTAAAATGCAAAAGGTATGGACAGCTTTAATCTATGACATCTAATACATTTTGTTATGGAAATAATAGTAGAAAATTGCTCTTAATAGACCAGTAACGTGTGATGTGCTCTGTGGTAAAAAAAGCTTACTCTGCGGTATACGGGATACCGGCATGATAATTATGTTTCGTTTTTGCTTTTATATTCCACCTGTTTCTTTTTTTAACTTTAATGTATCTAGGTTTGGCCTCTGTCTGTCTCGCTTAATAGACACTAAAGACGAGACCGAATGATGAATTCAAATTTAAAATACTTTATTTAGCTGTGCTTGATAAGAATTTTGAAATATACCCATCTAGAAAGGAGTCATTTCAACAACATTAACTTGTAATAAAAGATTTATAACCAATAAACATACATCATTTTTAAAGGCCTGACAAGTCAGGATTCGATGTCGATGTCTCTGGATGAATCGTCAAGCGATTTGCACTGAACGATATGGTGGGTATCAGTTTGTAATTTAATGTAACGGTGGCGTTTCTCGCAACGCGCGACCACATCATGAATTTCTTAATTTTGTACAACCATCCCGTAAGGTAAATGGCGTAGAGACAAGTATGTAACACAAATAGCCGTTTATAAATAGTTAAAGTGTTGCAATTAAAAGCAATGGCGTTTTCGGTTGATTAAATTTAACTCCACTCTAACCGCTGGGTATCTGCGCGTGCGCACGGTGCATTGCCCTTGAGTTTACGTTACCTGCTAAATCTGGATGAACATACGCTCCTCGAAACACACAAAGATATCAAATAGTGATCTCTTAAATCTCCTATTTATAGTTTAAATGCGTAATATTTTAGAATATTTGCGCGCCATATCGTGTGATGCTTAAGGCGGTTAATGCAGGACAGGACTAAAGCTTCGTCATTTCTTTGTAAGTTTATCTTCATTTTAGCTAATTGCAAATGTGTTTGTGTTCATAGAAGCAGCAATTTGATAAATGAATAATAGTTTTGTTGTTCTGAAAAGATACTTTCTAATGTAATGTTATGGTATGGTATCCGAGCGGCAACGGTGAGGCAAATCAGATAAGCTGACTCACTTGTATCCGTCATTTATTATCAAATAAACTGTTCGACCGCCATTTTGTTAGAAAACGGTCCCCTCAGATCTAAATAAAAATATGCATATACTACGCATATACTACATATTCGATTTAATTCGTCTCACTTTGTAATACAGGATAAGCTAGAGAAAGTGAAGCGGAAAGAAAGCACTAATCCTGAATATATCAATAAGAACATGAATAGCTCTCGTCATATCGTCATGATCATATCGTTATGGATATGTCAATTGGTGTAGGGGACAAAAGCGCATGTCGTCCTATGAGACCGTAGTGGTCCAGTAGGACGCCGAACGGGAGTGAGAGCGATCCCGCTCGGAGACAATGACGCCGGGGCGGTGGCAGTGTACGGGCCGGACTGTCAGCCCTATAACTACGGTGTTCTCTGTTACTCCTAAGAGGCGTTTAAAAGGGGCTCCGGTCTTCCATCTATGCTATTCCGGGGCGGATGATAAGAGGGCAAATAAATTCTATCTATAAAAATCTGACCTTAAATCGCGTCGTCACGGGTACCGTAGTCTTCAATATTTAAAACTATATTAAATACAATCGAATCTTAATACGCATAAGAAATTCTGTTAGAACAAGCTTTTAGCTAATTCAAATAATGATAGGTTGTATAACTTTCTTTAACTAACATTTATGTATTATAATTAAACTGGATATTCGCAACTTTATTAATTAGTTAAATGAAACCCTAATAATGAAATTGTCTTTTCTATCACGCAACTGATGAGAAATTGCGCGAGGGGGACCATTTACATTTGTAAATGAAATAAAGAGAAAGCATTAGAAGGCGCGTGTTAGGTATTGAGAAGTCTCGACATTTCTAAAGTCCTGGGACACAAGACGGCTTAGGCTCGAAGTCCCGGGACGTCCCGGGACTTCCAGACTTCGAATTAAGATTTTGTGAGAGACGCTGTGAAATATTCATTTGAGTAAAATAAACATTTAATTCACATGCAGAATAAAATCAAATTCTAACAATTGTAACATTAATTAAAGCAATTCTCAAAAAATATTAACGGTCAAGTAATAATAGTAACTGATCATAAATCGTCAGTTTAGGAAAATTAACGTACCCTAAACTTTCTAAAACATAACCTAATAAAATTATAATTTAATTAGTTCTAAACTTAAACTTTCGCGTTGCATTATAAAATATCTAATCGAGTTTACTTGAGACCACGACCGATGCAACTCGGCCGAAACATCAAGCCAAAATAAAAGGGAATTGCGTTAATTTCCCGCGTTTTTAGATATTTAACTAAGTCTTCTTTCATTGTCACAATCATAGAATTATTCTGTAATTTACAGATTTAATGTCAGCTTAAAAGAACTATACGGACTATTAATCGTTGTCCCTGTAAGATAAAGTATTTTCTTTGCCTATTTTAATAAAATAGGCTTTCGGTTCTTTGACAACTTTATCCGACAATCTTTTTCTAATTTTTGTAATAATGGCTCTGGACAAGGAGAAAACCCTCATTTATTATTAATTTTATAACATATATCACAACTGTTCATATATTTCTGGACTCGAGTCTCGACTCAAAGTCTCGGGACACGAAACATGTGAAGTTCGCTAAAGTCCCGAGGCTTCGAGATCAGACACGTCCCGGGACCCAATCCCTAGCGCGTGTTAAGCAACATAAGCGCCAAATAATAAAATGTCTAGAAAATAGAGACGAATGAAGAAAATCATGTTTTGTTTTACCAGATGTTTCTAATGTTGGTAATGTTACAATAAGAAAAAAATTATAAATAAACCATTCGCATTTCACCAAGTACCGATCGAAAGTTGGTAAAAGCAAAGTCTACTTTGATTAAAAATTCTATTTAGAAAAAATCTATTTGTATTTATTTTTAACAGATTGTACATTATACATACACATACATACATATCCTCATGCTGTATCCCCAACGGGGTAGTCAGAGAGGACGGAGCGCCAAGCGTCGCGGTCCTTACACACTTCTTTCGCTTCCTCGAATCTCATCATTTTCACACATTTTAGCCTAGGTATGCAAGTGCTTTTGACACTTCCGTCGGCTAACATTTGATCTATTTGATCTTTATAAGTCAGCCTTGGTCTTCCTTGGCTTCTTTTACCACTCACTTTTGCTCTATAGATTTATTTATCGTACATTATGTGACCAAAAATAATTTAAAATATATTTGTAACATATCTACAATTGTCATACCACTTTTTAACTCTCATAGCTTTCAAATTACTAAGCCTATGATTAACATCAATATTATTTCATTATATACACTTAAAACTGTAATATAGGGCCGTCTCGTTTATCGATGGCGTTAAAACGTCGGACTCCAAGAAATGATGATGTAATTCACTACTCAGTAGAGGACATTACCAGTAGCCATATTACATTCAATGCATATTAAAATGTTGTAATAGTTTTTATGCCTACTTTATGAAATTTATGTGTGACTATTTACGAAATGTGCTATGTTTTTTAGAATTCCTTTCCCGAGTGTACAATCAGAAACTCTTCCACTCTGAAATAATCAACTTTAATAAGGGGTTACAAGTAAATGTGATGTGTCATGAACTCCGTCTTAATTATCTCATAAAATGAATCTCATTTAACCATATTTTTTTTGGTTTTGATTACGCAGGAGAAATCTGCACACAAATACTTAACATAGATAACGAAATGAACCAATTAGAACATTGTATTATTTGGTTCATAACAGTTACGTCAGATTTCGCCGCGGAATCATTGACCAAGTTTTTAACGAATTTATAAAAAGTAAATCGTCATCGGAAAATTATTATGCACATATTATATATACATATACTCACAATGTATTACTAATGGGGTAGTCAGAGACGACGAGAGGCGAGTGCTTTTAACATTTCCGTCAGCTAACACTGGTTATCTGATCTTCATGAGTAAGTCATGGTCTTTCTTGGCTTAGTTCTGCTGCCACTCACTTTTGCTCTGTGTTTTCTGCGTCAATCTTTATCACTCATTCTTTTTATGTATGTCATTTCTTATTTTTTACGATGAAACTTATTAGTGTATATTAAAATGAAAATATAATAGAAAACGATTAAAATCAGTTTCAGTAGTTAGTAAGAATTGTGAGCAATAATATTATAATTAACGGTATAACAAATGCATAACATCATAATCTACATATTCGACTTGTATGTACGAATGTTTATTATTTACTAAGTATTCAATTATCTATTGTTTATGATTGTTGTTTGTCTTTTCTAATCTCATTATCACGTTACTATAAGCAAAACATTCTAATTGCATGTTTTGTTTGTGTTGGTAGCTCGGTAATTGTTTTGCCATGGAGCACTCAACCTATAGAGATGAAATGTCGCACCACCTTGTTCACCACTGCTCAGTTTATTTACACTAACAAATATCAACTCGCATTAAGCAGTAAACAACCAATACTGTACCTTTGTATATTCCGATAGATATTTAAATATTGATGTAATGGCTTATTGTTCTATTCGTTGGTATGGCAAAAACAACAAAAAATCTAACTGTGAAACAGAACGCACTAACCGCAACAGTGTTTAGACGTAAATTGTTTTCATACAAAATAAATGACATTGCCACTCTATAGGTTGAGTGCTCTATGTGTTTTGCTAACTATACTTTATTTTGATACGTACCATTACACTCCAGTGTACTTCCACACGTAGGTATTATGTATAAGAAATTGTCAAATACTAGCATCTTTCAAAAAGCTCCTAAATAACACTTTGTCATTTGCGTAATTACTTTTTTATAATAATATGTATTATCTATACTTATCGCACAACAGTGTTATTGTAAAAATGAAGAAAGGAATGCTTAGATGGTTCGGGCACATGGAAAGAATGAGTGATGAAAGACTGACGAAGAAAATATACAGAGCGAAAGTGAGTGGTAAAAGAAGCCAAGGAAGACCAAGGCTGACTTATGAAGATCAAATAGCCAGAGTGTTAGCAGACGGAAATGTCAAAAGCACTCGCATACCTAGGCGAAAATGTGTGAGGAGAATGATGAGATTTGAGGAAGCGAAAGAGGTGTGTAAGGACCGCGACTCCTGGCGCTCCGTCCTCTCTGACTACCCCGTTGGGGATACAGCGTGAAGTTATGTTATGTTATCTATACTTATGTGTTAGTATTAGTAATTATGTGTGCATAATATAATAGTTATGTATGTATTATATTTGTTATGTACCTATATTTGTATGTTTATGTTTGTATTGTGTACCTAAAAATTTTATATTTATTTTTAAGCACATCCTACCCTCGTTCATTTTCTCTATCACCGAGGTGTGCTGCAAGAAATCTCTTAAAGAGTTAAGCATTACCTTTTGTCATTGATACTTTTTTTTGACTACTGTTTCTGTGTACTTTTTTGTGTAAATAAATTTAAAAAAACAACTATTAAATTATTAAAAAGCGACTGATTGATGAAAGCGAATAAATGCTCCAGACAATATATATATTGTCTGGCCCCAAACTTAATGCATGTTACATTTACCACATAACAAACTAGGGGAGTTCCCAGTAACAATCAGACCACAACTACCAGAGAAGTTAGAAAGTTCATGCTAAATCTGGATTCGAACTATAGATTTTCGGCCTTGAAAACAGATGCCCAAGGTTTTATTTGAATAATATGTGAATGTCTATATGATATGCAATGTGACAGGGTTGCACGGCAGTGTTATTGTAAAAATGAATAAAGGAATGTAGTAGTAAAAATGAATAATCTTCCCGTGTGCCCGAACCAAGATGGTTCGGGCACACGGAAAGAATGACCGATGAAAGACCGACGAAGAAAATCTACAGAGCGAAAGCGAGTCGTAAAAGAGGGCAGGGAAGACCAAGGCTGACTTATGAAGATCAAATAGCCAGTGTTAGCAGACGGAAATGTCAAAAGCACTCGCATACCTAACCGAAAATATGTAAGGAGAATGATGAGATTTGAGGAAGCGAAAGAAGTATGTACGGACCGCGACGCTTGGCGCTTCATCTTCTCTGACTACCGCCTTAAGGATACAGCGTAAGGATATGTGTGTATGTATGTATGTCAGTGTGTTACTTCAGCTATGAAAAATATATCTAGAAACGGTGCGGCACGGCGAGACTTCTCTTTGTTACCATCCTAAGAATAGCATCAGTTAGCCGTTTTGTATGAAATAACTGGTAGCCTTATCTAATCTATGTATTTACAATCAGCCACAATACGTCAGCTCTTGTTAGAGTGATGATAAAAGATAAATACATTTTTCTATCACTCAAGTTTTTCACTGTTTTCACTATGTACTTACTGTTGAGTGTTGACATTTAAAATCGATGCACTTTGATAATTGTGACTGAACAGAGATGCACCAGATGTTTCGCATTTGATATTCCCGAAATTTGGCTTCATTTTCCTAAGTATTTATCTTGAATTATCAATCATATTTAGACAACTGGTAAACTGTAACAATTTTATTACTAGTAGATATATTTTAGAGTAATTGTAGTGGTAATTAGATAAAGGAAAAGAACAAAGATTTGTATTTCATATTTAAATATTCTATATAAAAATAATCAACGAGGTATATTTATAATTAACGTTATTTAGGTAGATTCATTAATGTTGTTTTACTACACGCAAATTATCCAACAGATGTTTGGTCGAATGTCAGCTTTTTTAACCGAATATTCGGTCAAAGTTAACCTTTGGCGGAACTCACATTGTGCATTCGGTGTATCTTTACTAAATACTACTACTGCCTTAAATTTTAAATAGAAATTAAAATTTTTATTACACTGTTGGCGTTATTGAGATATAATTTTTCTTCCTCATGTTCGGCAAGCCGACGGCATGTTATCTATATATATAAAAGGCGATGTATGTATGTATGTTCCTTATGGACTCGGCTGGACCGATTTCGATGAAATTTTTAGGAAATCTTCAGATTGGCCTAGCGGGTGTTCCTTTAAAGTTTGGTAGCGATCGGATCAGTAGAACTTTTTTTTTTGTTTTTTTTTTGCAGTATCAAAATAATTATAAAAACTGTTTAATTTATTTTAACTTCAACTAACGTCCAGTGAAACGGGCCGGGTTAACTAGTTATTTATAAGCAGACAACATTAGTTTATTATAACAGAATTCCATTATATGCACAGCAGTAGCAGCATTCTTTCACCATTAATAACGTTCATGGTATCTGATCGAGATCAGAATCGCTAAAGGAAATAGTTTTATTCAAATAAATATGTATTTGACCTCGTCCGACAAAGCGAGTTAATGAATTGTTGGAAATTAGGTTATCTACGCGGACAGCGAGCGAGTATTCCAAAGTTTATGGATTGTATGGATTGATATTAACAAAAAAGATAGATCTTTTAAATTAAGAGGAAAGCTCACAATTTGTTACGGAGCGGTAACGACAAGAGTTAAAAACAACCAGAAACTATACGAATAACGACAGATAGTGTCACTCTCGCTATAGAAAGTAGCGTCATTTTGTTTTTTTGCTGCTAGCGTTGGCATATTGGTAATATGATATACACACAGCGTACAGTGTACAAGATACAGACTGTATACAGGCTGCACACTACAAGGTACACACCGTATACAGGTGCACGCCACAAGGTACACACCATGTACCTTGTCCATCTTTAGCGTGTGAACATCTACTACCCTTTATGTATGTATATTTACCCATCTTTTAATATCTTTTCATTGGACGTTTTCGGCTGAACTCAAACCTTACTTAAGGCGACGCATTGGAAATTTTGATGATAGGGATCTTGACTTTTCTAAGTGATTACAAAATGTATGAAACTGATATTTGGTAACCTGATTCATCATTTCATTATCGTCATTTTGCCAGTTGCGTTACACGATTTTTTGTAACAGAAAAAAAATATTAAAGAAACCTCTTAATTTAAAACAGAGATTTACATTTTTCAGAGTAACGTGACCGATTTATGTTTCTAAGTTCTCCGTATACATTAATCTAAACATATTCTTCAAAATGTCAGTCGAGTTTTAAAAAAAAAAATTATAGTTTTTAAAATAAACGTAAATATTTGCTTTTTTCTATTTTTCGTAAGCTAGCGCGCGCACGTTTGCATAGAACAGAAGGTCTATTTTGGATTAAAGATCAATGCGTCGCCTTAACTAGTAGGACTGCTATAACATTAGATGTCAGGTTCATGCTTAAATGTACGCGATACAGCACCGATTAGACGCGCTCTGATTAGTGCTAGATATCTGACCAAGTCTGATCTCTGTAATTTCCTGAAGATGCTTCTTTAGCAAAGAAGAGCAACATGTGTTGATTAATAAGTTTGAAATTTTGGTAAGAAGAGTAATTATGTACAGATTAATCATTTGGGATGCATTTCTAATTACACCTGAGTCTATACAATATATTACTAACACAATAAACTCACTGAAGATTTAATATGAAATTTCAAATATTACCGAAAACTGTAACTCGAATAAAAAAATTAATAAAAATCAGCTCATCCATTCAAAAGCTATTAAAAAGCAGGACAGATAGAGAACGATATCGAATTGCAACCCTCTCACCGTTGGAGGAGAAAAACAAATTATTATCCTAGCGAAAACGTTGACAACTGCTGTATAGTCAATATCGAACTGCGCCGTGATTGGTCATCATACGCTCACTGCTGCGAAAGTACAAACGATCAGAGGTCTGCAACAATTGTCACTCGTCATGGCTACTGATTTAATCAGCCACTGTGAAGAATATTTGATATGGCATTGTTAACGAATGTTGGAGGTCGAGTACTTTTTGTTTCGTTTTTACAAACCGTGTCTTTCTGGTGTGTTTTATGTACAAAAGTCACGTACATAACTTTTGTAAAATATTTAAAAAAATGCAAAAATTACGAAAAGAGAGATGCATACAGAAAAAAGAGCAAAAGGTACCGCTTCCTTCTGTATAAAAAATTTCTCCCAACAAACCTGCAGATTTATTGCAGTCTATTGCCAATTATCAGTTTTGCCAATTTGCATTGGCAGCTGCTTTTCTGTACGAATACTTCTTTTATTAGGATTCCGTAGCTTAATAACGTAGGCTAAAATGAAACCCTTGTAATGTTATTCTGTCCGTATGTTACAGTCACTTTACTCAGAGATTATTGATTTTATATAGATGGTTGGAAGTTAAGTATTTTTAAAAACCAATATAACAATGTAGTGAAATTTTGAAAAAAAAATTAAAAAAAGAAAAGTGAATCGACTTCAAAAAAAAACAGGGTGAGGTACAAAATAACTATCCTTTACTAATCAAAACTTTAGTACAAAAATAATTCTATAAATACTGTACAAATACGTATATAAATAAATTTGACAGTTACTGAAGTCGGTGCCAAGCCCACCAAACTAATAAACATTCTGTTGTTGCACATCATTTGCAACCGACTTGAATTAACTGTCAAATTTAATTATATAGGTATGTATATTGTTTTTATAATGTTATTTTTATTGTACGTGGGTTATCATAAGTTATTTTGTACGTTTCAGTGTTTTTTTTTAAGTTGGTTTATATTTTTTCTTATAATTTTTTTATTCCTCCCTTTTTAGTGATCTTGGCCTAAATAAATATCTGGGGTAGGTCTATAATTAACTTCTTTTCTAATTCTGGAGCGCAATGACAAACAAGAGAATCATCAATATAAATAAAGGTTATAAGCAGTTCGCGATATTTGGTGTATCTTCGAAATCCAAGCTCCAATACCGGTGAAATTGAAATGGGACCACCTTGGAAGTATACCCTTTCAAACAACAGAAGAATTTTCGAAATCGGTCCACAATTGACGAAGTTATCGGTGAACATACATAAAAAAAACCGAACCTCCTTTTTTCGAGTTAGTTAAAAAATAAAATGTAGGGGTGGACTCAATACATGTAAATGAGGGATGAAAAAAAATTCCGGCGCATGTAAGGGTGTGAGGTGTTTTTAGATAAATATGTAGAATAGGGCTTCAAAATGATTCAAACGTTTTATTTAAGTCAATAGTTGCTGAAGTATGTGCTTCTAAAGTCGTGAGAACTGTCCTTTCTCCCTGTAACTTTTCAGTTATACGGCGAAATGCAAGTTAGCAGAACTCAAGATGCTTTTTGGACGAAAATTGGTTTGAACAACGCTGTCTACTACTTAAGATATGAAGCATTTTCTGAACGCTCAACAACCGCAGAAATAACTTTTTTTTCAGAGTATTATTGAGAAATGCTATAAAGTGCAAATTTAATTTTGCCTCCGACTAAATTAATAATGTGCATCCTGACTACGGAACCCTTCACTGCGCGTGGTCCGGCACGGAGTTGGCGGGTTTTTTTTACTGTTATAATATTGCGAGCAATAATACATACGTACCTAATGAAATAGCATATGTTACATATACTATACATATAATATGCAAAAGCGAAAGTGATAAGAAAAGGAAATTTATTTATAAGAATAATTTACACAGTTTCTTGTAAGATTATCGCGTCACGGTTCGTTGCTTAGTGAATGGTAAAGTAACGAGAGACTCATTGCATTACTTCGATTTCTGTCTTACATGGTCACACGACAAAATGTCTTTGGAACGTTAATACAAAAATTAATAAACTGAAGCAGATCTGTGGATTTAATAAAATATTCCAAATAAAATTATACACACATACATGTAATGCTCACGCTGTATCTTATAAAGGGCTAGACGAAGAGGACAGAACGCCAAGCATCGCGGTTCTTATATACTTATAAATCTCATCAATCTCTTAAATCTAAACATTATCTTAAATAATGGGCTTTCTCAAAGTAGCCGCTTAGAAAGCTTCATTGCTTGGGGTGCCCAGCAGACTGGCAGCATTACCTTTTTAAATAGCCAAACTGATTCGTTGGCGGAATAAGCTGCCAGCCCGACGGTCTCCCGAAGCCTCGACCAGTGTCATAAAAATTTCGGAATCGAGTCGATGGGCTTCGGGGCCCCAGGGACCCAAAAATCGAGTGCTAAATGCAAAACAAGAGGAAACAAATACAATTTCTTGAATTTATTGCCATAGTTGAAGCCTATCGTAATATTTATTTATTTATGCCAGTTATATATTATGTATTTATGCCAGTATGCCTGGCGTTTATCTACAACTATTACATTATTACATGCATACAAATTACATTAAACATACAGTATGATTAAAATTGAATGTAGAGTTATTTACAGACAAACACTGCATGCACATTTACAAATTTATATATGGGTATATTTACAAATCATTTATAATACTTATAATATAATGTTTTTAAACTTTCACAACTTGTACATCTTACAATATTTACTAACGGTTTAATATTATATCGTCTTTCGCTTACGTACTCTGATATGAATTCTGGACAGATATTTAAGTTTAGTTAAAATCAATCAAATCATTAATTTAATTTAATGAAATATTTTGGTCATTAATAACTTTCACAGCTAAGTTTAACCGCGGTCACTTGAGTTCAGTTACAATTTATTAAATATCAGCTGGTTAACAAAGCAACTACGAAACAATAACTCTTGTTATCCGCATTGTTAAGGACTTTTCATACGAGGTATTGGAGTCGCGACTTGCGTTTGGAAATTGTTCGAATTAATATGCAATAATTCTAAACACTAAACACTGGTCAATATAACTTCAATTAACAATTACATATGTTATAATAAACTCATTTTGTTTGAACATTAATTAAATCAAATGTTTACTTTACTAATCAGATGACATGGTCTGTCATTCGCTCGCCATCGACTCAATGACATTTTGCCAATTAGCTTCAAATAAGTGAGTCTCACTCTCAATCTCAGTCTAGGTTTCTGACTATAAATGCGAATAATGTAAAAGATTCTTTACAATTGTTATCCAACGTAACAAGGCGTGTTACAAATTGATATTTTGCAACGAGAGCGAGTCCATCGACATTTGCACCTCGAGCGCCTATTTACAACTCTGATAACCTTCACAGAACTGGAATACTAGCGAGCTCTGATATTAATGTTGTGTTAGGATTAGCTATCAAGGTATTTTAGAAAGCCTTTTTAGATTTAAATAATTGCTACTTGTTATCCCCTACAACATTTTAGTATAAGTGCATACTTACTCAGTCATTACGCACCCCAAGGCAAGCAAATTCCTTCGACATGCGTCGATCTTCGCGCGGTTTGATTACATTTTATCACAGAAAATTCCCAAAATTTAGTTTTCTATATTACTTAATTGTAATTTGCAGCATAAATACAATAGCAAATAAAAAATGATTTCATCGATTCAATAAATGCATTATCATTACCTAGAGTGAAATTCATTTAAAATTGAATTGTGAAAGTGAATCTTCTTTATTTTTCGGAGGAGTTTTCCCTCGCAGGACTCCGACTTTGGCGTTAATGGTTGGTGATTGGCGAGTGCGGTGTGAGTAATTGCACGAGACGCGGCCATATGCCCGCTGTAGCGGGCCTTAGGTGTACGACGCTGGCGGTGAAATGCGTTTCTTGGCCTCAAAGTTCCCCAGTGTGAAATCCGAAGTGGTAAACTCCCATATAACCCGTCTTTTCCCCAGGGGACTGGGTCTGTTTGCAGATTTATCCTGCGTAATATAAAACCAAATTAAAAAGGCTTTAAAAAACGTAAGGAAAATATTGCACCGTGCAATAATTCAATTCGCTAATCTATCTCTATATGTTATGGTGGTAGGGGTTATGTAGATCTTTTAACCATAAAATCCTCAATGGTCGTCCTCGGCCTGTCATCATGGGGCTCCGAGCAATTGTAGAGCCACCAGAGCCTTCTCACAGTGCCACGACAGTCATCAGTCATCGACAGTCCTCGGGGTAGTATGAATAGACTATCGGAGACCATACTCCGATCGGCCCCGACCCTAAAAGTCCCTTTAGGCGCCCTTTGCGACAGGCGAGTAACACCGTAGTCATATTCTCTCTCCCAGGCTACAGGGTTGTGTGAGAAAAGGCTAATCCAAGTATGAAACATTTGCGTAGACTTTTCAATCCAACAGATAAATAATTTGACCAAATCAATTGGCATGATGCATTCAGATCGGACATCAGACAAGTGAATTTGAATAAATAAATTTCTACATTAGCACTTTTAAATATAAGAATTTCTTACAACTCAATCCACAAATGTGGGTCGGTGGCTATTAACGCGGAGTACGGCGTAATTGCAACAGACCAACAATAGGCGTTTCGTATAGCAATAAATTAAAGACAATTGTCCTATTAAATGTTATGAATATTGCTGTTAAGAACCGTCCAACGTATTAATTCAATGAAATATGTTGCAATTTAGGCGTGATTTTGAAAGACGTCGTGTCTTAACGACATTTAACACACGAGATAAGAAACGTCCTACTTTCAATGTGGTCTTCATTATTTGCAAGTTTAATGTATTTTTTGGCAGACCCACCCGGCAGATGCACAACATTCATTGATTCAAAATGGGTATAAATTACTCAGGAAATTAATTACATGTGATATGTATGCTTGTAATGGAATGAAAATGGACGTAATAGATCAGAATTATAACTAAAAACACGGGAAATTAACGCGATTATCTTTTATTTTCGCTTGACATTTCGGCCGAGTTGCATCGGCCGTGGTCACAAGTAAAAATAAAGAGTTTACTTGAGACCACGGCCGATGTAACTCGGCCAAAACGTCAAGCGAAAATAAAAGGTAATCGCGTTAATTTCCCGTGTTTTTAGATATTTTATAATGCAACGCTAAAGTTTAAAAGTGTATATAGAATTATAACTATAACTTCCATTTATAGAAAACTGGCGACTCGCTCCGGCTTCGCACGAGTACAACTTTTTTTTAAATAAAATGCATCCCATGTTACTCGATAATGTAGCTTTCTATAGGTGAAAAATTTTTGAAATCGGTTGAGCAGTTTATGCATTACAAACAAACAATCAAATTTTTTCTCTTTATAATATTAGTATAGATATAGGATACAGTAGAGTAGACTCGCGGTAATCCGGCCTATGTCTAATCCGACACCCTTTATAATCCAACATCCTTGTTTATCCATTTTTCAAGTTAAGATGTACTTTGGAAATATGTACTTACATATGTTGTATGTAATCGATTGACATTAATTTGTTAATTATTTTTTATAAGTGCTGTATGTGTTAAGGCGACGCATTAGAAATTTTGACGCCAGAAATCTCAATTTTTCTAAGTGACTACAAAACGTATGACAATGATATTTGGTATCCTGATTTTTCATTTCATTGACTTCATTTTGACAGTTGCGATACATGGTTAGTTAACTTTTGAAACACAAAAAAATATCAAAGAAACCTCTTTTAAAACAGAGATTTACATTTTTCGGAACAACAGGACCGATTTATATTTCTAAATTTTCTGTATAGTTTACTTCAAACATATTCCTCAAAATGCCAGTTGGATTTTTTAAAATTAATTATAGTTTTTAAAATAAACGAAAATAACTGTTTTTTCGTATTTTTCGTAAGCTAGCGCGCGCACGTTTGTATAGAACAGAAGGTCTATTTTATATTAAATTATTGTATATCAATGCGTCGCCTTAATGGCGTTAATTTTATAGTGAATCCCATGCTGTCCATTGTGTTGTTAAAATCACTAATTGTAAGTCATATAGGTTTGATCTTACAAATTTTTTTATAAGTAATTTGTCGGATTACACAGTATTTCTTTCATAAAAGTTCTGGACTACAAGGGTTCGGTGGCAGTACTGTATAGTTCCATAATCCATCACCGCCTTGCAAAACGTTTATCGGATTATCACGGGTCTACTGTATATTTATACAGTACATACACTTCTGACTACCCCGTTAGGGATATGGCGTGAAGATATGTATGTACACTTCTGTTCTAATATTATGAATAGGTAAACTTTCTTTGTTTGTTTGTAATGGATAAACTCAAAAACTGCTCAACTGTTCAAAAATTCTTTCATCTATAGAAAACTACTTTTATCAGCGAGTAACCGGGCTGTATTTTATTTAAAAAAAAAATTCTACCCGTGCTAAGCCGGGGCAGTAGTGCGATTCTCTAACGCAAATTAGTCAAATTCACTTCTGAATCCGCGGTGAGATTGTCAACTGTGATTTGGTATTCTCTAAAGTCGACAGAGATACTAGCGCCGCCTCGATGAGTGCGGCGGCGAGTTGTACTATCGTAAATGAATTTTATGAAGACTCGCTAAATATGACAATCCAATCTAAATAAACAAGTTTTATTTAATGTAATTATTTCAGAAGAAGTTAAAATACTTTAAGAAGAAATGTCGACTGAGATGTTAACTCTTAAAGCAATCCCCAACAAACTCGCATCTAAGATCACTTCACTTCGCTCCTAGAATGTTTGGTTTAGAGAATTCCATTTGAAGGTCAAGTGAGTTCGAATGCGAAGTGGGGTTAATTGTCGAGCGAGTCTCTCTTTGGGTGATTCGAATTTTTACAGAATTGCATGGCTGGTCGCTACTCGCTGGTATGACGTAATTGTATATAGTTCAGAAATACGATATCGTTTACGCAGTATTATAAATTGAAACTCCCCTTACTTTTCACTTTTTTATTACTTTGACTTTTGTTTGATCCGATTATTACGTTGCTACTTATTTTCCGCTTTGTTTGTCTTGTTTGCATATCCCCTTGATTTTATATATAACTACTACATTTATCTTCGGAATTCACGAATCAAACTCAAAGTCAAATCAATTTATTAAAGTAATTACAAGGTATTTTTGAACGTCAAATTACTTCAGCTTGGTTCAAATAGAAAACCTGGACACTGAGAAGAACTGACAAGAAACTCAGTCAGATATCATTTTTTCAACTTCATTTTACAAAAGGTTTATTAAAATACAATATTCATTAAGCCAGTAAATGCATGTGCAAAGAAGATCATTTCCAGACTATTGTTTTATCTTCAATGAAAACGTACATTGATTAGACAGTCATACTATAAAATAAATGTTAATTAAATCAAAATCATTTATTTTATAGTATGATTGTCTAATCATTGTACGTTTTATAACCTAAAGTTATTCTCTGTTAATGTAATTTAAATTTTGGAATAACCAATTTATCACGACCTCGAATTTCCGCACTATTAATATCGCCTTTCTTTTTAAACAGATCTATCTATATTTTTCCACAAATATCCTATAAATAGAATAAATTTCCTGTAAATAGAACAGAACTGTGAGACCCGCCAATCGTAGACTTTTGCTTTCGCAAATCACATTCTATTCTCGAATTTACGTGGAGGAATGCTCTTTTGATAAACCTGCACATTCCGGCTCTCTGATCTTCATCAATCAGCCTTGGTTTTGTTTCTTTTCGTCTATCACACACTTTCGCTTTTTACAGCATCAATCGCTATTATATAACGTGACGCTATATTCCATTTAGGTGGATAAGGTGGAATAAATTCACATTTTTAGGTCACTTTTAGTTGCGGTTATGTGCTCATACATACATACATACATTGTTACAACATATATATGCTGCTAGAACATCGCCTCTACCAATTCCTTATAACAAGCCATATTTCATGGTCGACTTCGAACCTGCGTGGGAGTATAAGCAATTGCTACGTTCTATTCTTTCTCTCCCAGATCAGCATGGAGCCAATAAATTAATTTAATCATTATTGTATAATGTAGGTAACAATTGACTTTTGTCAGAGAATTTAATCATGTGTTTTTAAGCGCTCTAACACACGCACCGCGGGGTTATTACCTAAAAATTTGCAGACAGCGACAGCCACGCGATCACAGCGCGACCGGCGATTAATTGTACTAAAAAATTAGTATCATGTATGACGATTGCGTATCTATTATTCTATGACCGATAAAATGCACTTTTCGCGGTAGATTTAGCGCCACTATACAAATTACATTACAAAATTGTCGTTTTGACAGCAGATATCGCGCGATATTGGCTGTCGCATGCTGTCTGCAAGTTACGTAATAAGCGTGCCGGTAATTTTATACAATTGCCGGGCGGAAAACGGACTGCAAAAACACGCGGCGATTTTCGGAGCTCCGGATTTTTACAGCCACATATTACACGCTAGTTCACTTGTATGCGATGAATTCTTATAATATTTAGCTATCTTTCGCCCTAAATTCTCAAATTAATCGACACGTGTTTTGGCTCTCAACGATGCAACCTCAGGATATTCCAGATTTGGCCGATTTGGCAGAAGATTTGGCCAGCTACTAGCACCGAATCAACGAATGAGTCCGTTATTGATATTTGTAACTAGATGAGCCAGTTGCTTATTCTGTATTTATAATTGATGAGAAGAACGAAAAGTTTTAAAAATTGTACCATTTGCCGAAATCCCATGCTGTCTGTACACAAAAATAATGCTTTTACAAAAGAAATAAAATTCAACTGAGTTACGTGTGCTGCCACGCACATACTCTCATAGTGTTTGACTCTAGATGGAAAGACGACGGACAGCCGGCGTGGATGATTTCGGTGTCTCTTTCTGTTCGGTTTCAAACTGAAATTGTTTTTAAACAACACGCATATGACTTTATACAAATGAGCAGAGGCAGACTGGCAATCGTGGCCGCCCTAGGCCGTGTAGTACTAGCCACCCCCTTCTCAGCTTCGTCGTTTACTAAGACATATGGTATGTTCTCATCGGTATTCTCATGGTGTATTTTTTACCCCTAATATCTGGCCGCCCTAAGCCCGGGTCTAGTCGGCCTTAAGGGAAATCCGCCTCTGCAAATGAGCGCTGTCCGGAACATCCTGGCCAGGAATCCTGGTTTGTGTGTGTGTCATCACGCTAAAGCCCGCCATACACCATCCAGTATGCTTGATCAAGTCTGTCCAGTACGCATGGAGCGGCATTTGGCATAACGCCCCTAGAACACACACACGATCCGTTGTACTTGACGTCAATCCAGTACGCATGAAGCACTTGACGCGCCGTCCAGTTCGCATGAAGCATTTAAGGGACGGTTGTGCGAATGTATTATTACGATTATCTTATTAAAATCGTATTTATTTTATTGAAATATATATCGAAGTGAGAGCTATGTTCAAGATAAGTAAAAATTAAATTAATGTTATTACAATTAGTTATACTATTTTTGTAAACTTTAAAATTATCGATTGATTATCGATTATTATCAATTGATAAAAAATTAAATCAATAGAAAAAATTAAGTCATTAAATGAAATCGATTGAAAAATTAATTAAAAAAATAATAATTGATTAAAAATTATAATTCGATTATATTTTTTTGAATTAAAATGTTTTTATTTACTTAATTTAAAATGTATTTAATAACAAATAATTTGACCTTCCACGAAACAATGAAGATCTGATCTGATAGCCAGAGTGTTAGTTGACGGATATGCGAAAATCACTCACATACCTAGGCGAAAATGTGTGAGGAAGTCGAGGAGATTTGAGGAAGCGACAGAAGTATGTAAGAACCGCAAAGCTTGATGGTCCATTCTCTCTGACTACCCCATTAGGGATATAGCGTGAAGATATGTATGTATGGTATAATAATTGGTAATTGATATTCAGTTACAATTTTTTAGTTTACAAAAATTGTTTTTCTCCTTGATAAACGCACCTTATAAAAGAATATTTTTGAACGGAAAACGTTTTAAAAACTCGATGTTCTCTTTTTTTTAGATTAAAATGTGAATCCTCCAAATAAATCGCTGTAATTGAATGTAAATAATTTATTTAAATATGCGACCAAATGCGAATAATTTCTTCTATAATAATTTCTAATAAGTGTATTCGCAAATAATTTCATAAAAATATACATATTTAACAACTAACTGTAAAAAGAAATATGTTTTTTTTTTCAAATCGTATTTTTACTCGTATTGTAATAACATTAATTTATTCATTATGTATCTTAAACATAACTCGCTTCGATATATAATTCAATAAATCAATACATATTTCAATAAAATAAATCAAGACATTCGCACAACTGTCCCTTAACCAAAATTTCGAGCGAACTGACGAAACGGCATGACGCGCCCACACACGTTCAAGTATGCAGCAGGACGGACTTGATGGCTTGATGGATTGATGGATTGACGGAAGATGGGCAAAACGACTTCCGTCAAGTATAACTAATCAAGTCAAATCGGCACCACACACGATCAATATGACTTGATGGAACCGTCGCTTCATGCATACTGGACAAACTTGATCATGCATACTTGATGGTGTGTGGCGGGCATTACGAAGGAAATTGTAATGATGTTAAGGTTTTACCTGTCAAAATTAAAACCGACATTGACGATATATTTCATGTGATAAATTCCTAAAATGTTTAGCTATTTTCCGCTCAAACTCCAAAAACCACCAATCGACATGTGTTTCGCTTCTCAACGAAGCATCCTCAGGATGTATCAGAGATAGGAATCGGTCAGCTAATCAGCACCGAATCAAGAAGCGAAACATGTGTCGATTGGTGGTTTTTGGAGTTTGAGCGCAAAATAGCTAAAGATTTTAGAAATTTATCACATTAGATGGATTTCCGCAAAGTAACACCTGAGTCTATGCAATATCTGATACACTTTACATTAAATGTATTGCTTCAAGAAGCCAAGGAAGACCAAAGCTGACTTATGAAGATCAAATAGCTAGAGTGATAGCCGACGGAAGTCTCAAAAGCACTCGGATACCTAGGCGAAAATATGTGAGGAGAACGATGAGATTTGAGGAAGCGAAAGAAGGATGTAAAGACCGCGACGCTTGGCGCTCCGTCCTCCCTGACTACCCCGTTAGGGATACGGCGTGAAGATGTATTGGTTCAGTCGTCTACGAGCTTTAAGCAGTGGTACTCAATTGTGAACGTCACAAGAAAATCGTTGTGTAATCCATACTATAAATTAATCCAGTGCTCGTAGCTTCCTTGAATCACAATCTCACTTCTGAATCAGATGTCAAACTTTACCAGTCTATCGGCAATGGTGCCCGAAATAACTATTATTATGTCACGTCTAGTAATATGAGTTCAAACAGACGACGTTACATCACCTCGTGTCGAAATTGTGTTACTAATCGAAGAAGATCTCAATGTTTAGAACGTTAGACAACTACTTAATGATACATAACAACTCTTTAGTCTGTTTTATCTCGGATACAACGCTCTTTTCTTTACGTAATATTTACGAACCATGTGGATTTTATATTACAGTAGAAATATTACCAGCACCGAATATTATGAGCACAGTGTTTCATAAAATATTTGGGGTGTCACCCTTGCGGAAGTAAGCAATGAAGAGATATGCAATGCGACAGAGTTGCACGGCAGGGTTATTGTAAAAATGAATAAAGGAATGCTAAGATGGTTCGGGCACATGGAAAGAATGAGTGATGAAAGACCGACGAAGAAAATCTATAGAGCAAAAGTGAGTGGTAAAAGAAGCAAAGGAAGGCCAAGGCTGACTTATGAAGATCAAATAGCCAGAGTGTTAGCCGACGGAAATGTCAAACACACTCGCATACCTAGGCGAAAATGTGTGAGGAGTATGATGAGATTTGAGGAAGCGAAAGAAGTATGTAAGGATCGCGATGCCTGGCACTCCGATCTTTCCGACTACCCCGTTAGGGATACAGCGTGAAGATATGTATGTATGTGAGTTTCATATTAATGTTGATCTTGAAGCAGATAATATACGCGAATCACAAACATGTTAACAATAGGTTCAATCCTTTCATTTATGAAAAGGTACTCAGATGTTAGAAGATTTAGCAACCTTGGCATAGTAATAATATTGTTACTACTTTATGAGGATGGTTCTAACAAAAACCTTCTTTGGACATGAATACATGTCTAAAGGAATAATGCAAAGGACTTATAAAAAACGTCTGTGAAGGAGATTCTGTCAATGAACTCGCGTTAAGTTTTACCGCATAATACAGGTTGTTAGATGCTGAATAAATAATTCTTCATTTAACTTCTCAAAATGTCAATCCTTACGCAAATACCACGTAAAGAATGACAGTAACATTTTTATTGACAAATGACCTTTCCCTCAGGGTCATAATAAAATATTAATTGCCTCATTTCCAAATGAGGCAATTAATATTAATGATTAAAATAATTTCTCAATCAAGCTGATGACAAACATATTAAAGACGATTTGTATACTTATTAGATTCATGTAGATTAAGCAAGAATACCTACATATTTCTTTGTAGTTTTCGGAATTTGTAAAATACCCTAAGAGTGGAAACAAACGAGCGTATTTTGTGAGTTGTGAGTCGCGTATTTAGATTCGCGTAAGTAAGTAAAAATCCCAACTCATTTTACGTTGTCGTGTGACAAGTGACAGAAACCGGTCTGTTATATGAAACTGAGCGCAGCGTAAATTACGCGACTCATAACTCACAAGATATGCTCGTTTGGGCCCACCCTAATGTGAATGTTGGGTAAAATGTAATTGTAAAAACAATTATAATTAAAATTTGTAATTGTAATTGATTGCCTACAAAATGTCGTTACAATTACATTTTACAATAATAATTTTTAATTGTAATTGTTTTACAGTTCTATTTTGCCCAACACTGCCTAATTGTGACAGTAGATGATGAAATTCTATGCAGATGTCAAAGAATCGAGTTAGCCGAAGGTCATTTTGATGGTATCTGTAATATCTAGTACGACTCTAGTTCATTAGTATGAACACAAAATTTACGAAGGAAAGTGTATAAAAGAAATTAAGCAAATATTTTTGGATCCAAATCTGTGAAATCCTATTAATAATGTTAATTGATGACCGCTGTCAATGATTTAGTCATTGTTGCTGTCTCTTAAGATTTTGAAATTATATGAAAAAGTGAAAAACATAAATAAGCTATAATAACCATCAAAAGCTCTCGCATACCTAGGCGAAAATGTGTGAAGAGTATGATGAGATTCGAGGAAGCGAAAGAAGTATGTAAGAACCGCGACGCTTGGCGCTCTGTCCTCTCTGACTACCCCTTTAGGGATACAGCGTGAGGATGTGTATGTAGGTATGTAAGAAAACGTGAGTAGTAGCAGAACCTAATGAACACCAACACTGACTTATGAAGATCAAATAATGATAGTATTAGCTAACGCAAATGTCAAAAGCACTTGCATACTTAAGCGAAAATGTCTGAAGAGTATAAATTTTGAGGATGCGAAAGACGTAGGAAGTTTAATGCTTGGTACTCCATCCTCTTCGACTATCCCGTTAAGGATACAGCGTGAGGATATGTATGTATGTACTATACATAACTAAAAAAGGAAACAAATTTAACAAGTAGTTATTTTCACGCTGAAACAAGAAAAGATCATCTAATTTTTAATAGAATTGTAAGTGAAATAAAAATTCGTTGCAAAACTCTGCATAACTCAACCCGTAATGTCAAACTTATGAATTATTTCGTAATAAAGAAGCAGCATCTTGTTTTACGTTAACAGTGGTATAACTTGTTATGAGTCTAAATTTTCCTAGATACGCATTAGATTATTCTTATCTGTTTAAAATTTATAATATTTATTTCGCTGGGGATGCTAAGATAGCCGGTTGACTCTTATCTACAGTTGTGTATAAAGTACACGCTGAAACATAAGGTATTTAGATTTAACTCGTGATAAACTCTAACGCGTGACCTAGTAAATGAATATAATATTAAACTCTTCAAGTTGTTTAAATATCATAAGCTTTTATGCCTCAACAATCATCATAATTTCTTATTCAATGTTTTCTCCTTCGTACTTATACTATATTACTATTAGTGTTAATCGTGACGTTATTAAAATTACGGTCATATATGGTTAACTGTAATGTCTATGTGTCTGCATATATTTCCAAAGCCTTATCTCTTATGGCCTGCTACTGTGGAGATCAGCAGCGAATATCGAATCGGTCTTTATTTCAAAAAAGAGAGCAATATGTGCCGTTTACAGAATGAATGCACGAGAGTCACAGAGATATCGTTTAAAAGACATTGATATACTCAATTTACCCTCGTTATAAATCTTTGATAACATAATATACAATAGAAAAAATCTAGATGTATTAAACCGTGTTCGTTTTCATAATAAAATTCCTCAAGAAATTACTCAATTCACGAATTTCACGAATTCACAAGATTTAAACTTGTTATTAAACGCACACTAATGGGAAAGTATACTACAAAATTAACGATTTCATTGAAGACAAAATAATAATCTGAGAATAATACTTTCTGCACATGCATTTACTGGCTTTATGAATATTGTATTTCAAAAACCTATTGCAGAATGATGTTGAAAAACGATACCTGGCCGAGTTTCTTGTCGGTTCTCAGTGTTCTTTTTGAACCTAACTAAAGTAGATTTGACGTTCAAAAATACCTTGTAATTGGGTTTACTTAAATAAATTGACTTGACTTTGACTTCTTTTTAATAATATAATAAGATCTACAGTAAATAAAAATATTATAGTTATAATTTTGGAACGAACTTCTCTAAATTATCTCGGGTCTAGTACAGCCGTACTAGGAACACCCCTGTAGTCGTCATCTGGTTCTCATAGCACAGGGAATGCCCTAGTTTTAAACTAGATGGTCGGTGTGTATTGTCTGACTCATTTATTATTATTATTTGTCTTTGTTTCGTCAAGAATAATTTTGATAATTATCGGAGTTAATGACTTAATTATAATTTCCTGTACAAACGGTAAATCTTATCCCATTATAAAAGAACGCAGAAACTACAATATTGTTCACGAAATTTTTGATACTCTTGACATGAAAATTACAAACGACAATATATTACGAGTATGTATAGTCATTACTGTTGTTATAAATATTTAAACTGAAAATATTGAGTCAACTTTATTACAAATTCTTTTTATAAATCAAGTCTATTACAATTTGGAACAGCTTATTTAAAAAAGAATCAACAAGCAACTTGCTATATTTTTTCAGAATGATACAACAATCAGTATTTAGGTCTGTATCGGTTGTCTCATCATTCATTTCTTTATCAGTTTAGTAATAAATTAATATTCCAGAAAATTCAATTCAACAATTCTGGAGCCTTGGTTTAAAGGCAAGAGTACCAACCACAGTCGAACAGGCCAATTTCATCTTCCTAATGAACATTTATTTTATTAGCATTATACTTACTTGCCGGAAATCACTTGTATTATAATATCCCAGTATTTTTTGTTTTAAAATTAACACAAGGTTACTCCTAGAACTAGTTTTTAACTTTAGCTTTATCACTTATTACAATATCGATTGCCGAGAAACAATTTAGACACAATCTCCGCAGGTTATCTGAGGTGAAATATTTGACTTATAATATGTGGACCACCTTGTCAATTGCAGTTACGAGTTATTTATCAATTTTTTATTGTATACGATTAAAGTATTACACAATAGTATTATTTTCTATAACTGCGAGATATGTATTTGTTTTGTAATCCTATACAAGGTCGAGAAGGTCGATCGTGTGACTATTTCTTTATCCATTACCATCTTGTTAAAACAGATCTGTATCATAAGGCATATTGTGTTCGAGGGTTTCCTTGATCTTGTTTTTAAGGTTTTCGAGGTCTACGTTTTGTGTCAGTAATGAGCTTTGTTGTACATCGGTACATCCTTTATTGGACACAGCCTAACAAAATATATATGTAACCTTATATAAGATAAAGGAATAAAAAAACTCGGGACTTTGAAATACAGTAGAATTATCATGTTGATGATGACGGTGTATTTCCGAAGCTGTAGTTAGAGCAGTCTTTAACTGGCTGGTTACGGCCTGGAATTTGTTCGCGTTTTGTACCAACATATTAGGTTAAATTTATGTGTGACAAGTTGGAAGCTTATTACTATTTAAAGAAATCTGTGTTATGTGGTGAATGTTACTTAATTTAACCTAAACTTCTCGTATGATACTCATAAGAAGATAGAGGTAGGTCCTTTTAGCTAGTAGCTCAAGGTTTGTTATTTAACAGAACTGATTTGTTTATGAGTCTGTAGTCGCTTGCTGGTAGTGAGCTCAGTAGTAGGATTTACTTGTAGTATCAGCAACATATAAATTTTAATATCGAATGTAAAAAATACCATAAATATCGAAATATGAAAATTCTGGTGAAATCAGTGATGCGTCACAAAACAGAATAACATCCAAATGGGAAACTTTTGTAGTTTATTGTCACGCTCTGTTAACACACAACGTACCTCCATAGCAGATAGTCTATGGTCAAATGTTGGCGGCCAAAGGTACAACGACCTCTGCGAGCCATTCGCAACAAAAAATTAACATTCACTGCGGCTGTTCTAATGTCATTAAAATAACAGATTAAATAAAACAGTCCGACTTTAATTTTTCCGTCATATTTGTTAGCGGTTATAAAACATGTTAATGCCGATTCCTAAAGACTATTTTCTTATCGATTGCTTTTACCATTGGGCATAATAATGCAATTTTCATTCATTTTAGCATACTTTTATGGTCATTTTTTATGTACGTAGCCATCATTAATTTGCTTCCATATTAATCTACAAAAACATCTATTGTAGCCTTCAGCAACGCAATTCCAATTACGAAAATCAACCGTATCTGACGCCGTAAGATCAATTCATTATATCACAGTGTCCTCTACAAGCACAATTTTACTTATGCAAACATTAATTTGGAAACACCGAGCTTCTTGTTGTTTATAAACTAGAGTTGAAAATTGAGTGAAAATGTTTTTGGCTAGAAGAAAGATATTTGCTTTAATTCGGCACGGTAGACAGCGTGTAATCATAATGCATTGTGTACTTTTAAGTTGTACAATTTTTATCCCACAAAAACACGCGGGCTGTCCGTTACAAAATCTAGCTACCGTAATGATAAGCAAACTAAGTAACTGTGTCACTTGCATTCTCTTATTCTACGCTTCACGCCAATAATAATAATTCCTCTAAACGACTAAACACTAGTTCCTTTAGTGTTGAAATGAATTTCTATGTTCCTGATAGTTTTATTATTACTATTCGATGCCGTGTCATGTTTGGCGTTCTTTTTCTGTCAGCATTGTTATGACCTATTGTAAAACAAGCAGTAAAATCAATTGTTTTCACTTCATTGATTGATCCCGTAATGTCGGCTGTTACGTAACATCCTCCAATTTATCATGTTGGTTACAAAATATTTGCATCCTATGAAATATTCAACGAGGGAGAAGTTTGTGTTTTTAAAGTACTTTTTAGTATTCAGGCTACGTTTGTGTATCACTTCATAGTGACGCAATACAGTCCAAATGGCAAAATGCCCACAACTTGATAATCTGTTCGAGAACAATTTCACAACATTCTAAACCTTTCGCTTTATCTAGAAAATCTTACTATCTAAAATATTTCCATGTTTGAAATCATCTATCATTTAATTTATATGAATAAACTAAGGTGTTCAATAACTGGTTTATTCGCTTTAACAATTGACTTAATTTCTTCAGTACAAAGGGCTGTGTGACATGTTTAGAACATTATCAGTTCTGTTTTACTTCATTAAAGTGCATTATCTACTGTTATTTACAGAAGATATTACAAATTATTGTTTAGACTTGTTCCACAACAGCTTATTTCAAGTTTTATGATCCAAAATCAAAACCCGCTTAGGTTTCATTTCCTAACAATGATTTTGATTTATTCGCAAGTTAACTTTAGAAATCCGTCAGTTTTATTTTCTAATCGTAGTTTTATTTAAAGTACATTTTCTCATGAAGTAATTTGACATATGTGTATTTCCAAGCGTAACAGATGGAAATACTTTTGTAGATTCTGCACTCGATAAAAGACCCAAGTTTTTTGTCGTTTCATCAATACCATTCAATTGAAGTTCATCCGCCCTTTCCATGTTTGGAGTTATGAAATCGCCATTCGTTTCTATTTTATGCTTTGCTACCAATCAAACACGTGTTAAAGAAAACGTTTGCGCATTCTGAAGTGTAAAGTAAACAATAAATTGCTAACGACCCTCGTAACGGAACTTGTAATGAATTTTTTAACAATTTCTCAATAACATCCTGGCGTTACGCATACGTGTAGATGTGGAGTGTAAACAGTCCATAATAAAACCATTATCAAAGTTATCAATCTAGAACTCATACGTATCAATTAAATTCGCTCGCGCTCTAATTGTTTTAATTGCAACAATTATTTCAAATTATACAATTTTAGTGAATGGAGTAGCTTCATGGCTGTATGTATTAAAATCACGTGCAATAAAAATAACTGTGCGTAATATTTTGATTTGTTATGCTTCTCATCGGTAGTCGGCTTGTACAAAGATAAATCAATGTTACAATATTTTTCTTGTTACTGTAGTACGTATTATGCGCTCACATTTTATTATCACGTATAAATGTAAGCAAGTTCCTAAGTACACTACAAGAATGATAAATGTTACAAAACTTGTTATTACTACGGGGACATAAAATTTCATACACGAATAAAACATGGAAAGATTCTTATCACAAATCTAAATTTCACCATACTTGAATAGCCCACGATCCCGGAACTTTCACGAAGCGCCGGCCACATATTTACATTATTATTTCAAAATATTCGACCAAGAGAAAAAGTAAAAGTTAATAATTGCATAGGTGCGCCGATTTAGATGGCTTGTTTGGTAGACAGTGGGTGTGGCCAAGGGCCTGAAGTGTCGAACGTGTCATAAATTAACTAAACGTTCTTATATGTCAGTAGAAAATAATTAAAAGTGTAGGCAAACTTGAAACAAATTTTGAAGCATCAAAAATGAAACTTGCGTATACAATCGTTCCCAACCACTTCAAATCAAGGGCCCCAAAATCGATCCATCAAAACACTATCCAAAGTAGTCCCTACAAAAACAGAACCGGCTACGTACATACCTCGGGCTATAGGAGCAACAGCCGGTTATGTGGCCTACAGTAAAACCCAAGGTCGCCTGTGTACCGCTTTACAATTTTATTCTTTTCTTTTTTATACCGCCTTTCTTCCTCACTACGATCTGAACGACTCAAACCATTGTTATTCTTTATAATATTTTCAGCTTTATAGTATATGCGTTACGGTCGGATTCTGCCTGATGCATCACATTGGAATTCCAAAGGTCGTCTGGGCCATGTGTTATATTCTTTTTTGCGAATGCTTTTTTTATCAGCCGAGGTTGGATGATCTAAATGATAGGTTACGTATAGGATATATTCCATTCGATACCCGAATGAGGCAGAGTTTTGGCTGGCTCTTGATATAAATTTTGATAAAAATTTTGTTAATCTCAATTTTTCTCTATTTTTTTAATACATACGTCCTCACGCTGTTTCCCTAACAGGGTAGTTAGAGAGAATGGAATGCCAAGCATCGCGGTCCTTCCTTTGTTTTTATGCTATTTAATATCCTTAAGTAATTCCAGTAATCAGTGGCCAGCTGTTAAACTGGCTCTAATTTCGTCATCAACATATGTTGGATATAAGATACCAGATACTTGGTAGGTACACGACAAGACGACATGTGCTAAACTGTTTATGGAGCTGATAATGCATATATTTATGTTTCGCAAGCAATGTCGTGGAATGGATAGAATGTAGGCAGTTTCTTTATTTTGGTATCTTTTTAACAGCGAGCCTTTGCTACTATTAAAAAATAATCATTCCTTGCCTTACAGCTCATGTATTTTTACCATTTACGATAAAAAAATTCTGTTGTATTAAAATCGTTTCTCTGGTCTTAACATATTTACGAGGTCATTAAATTTAAATCTCGGTATAATTAAGCATCACATAGTCGAAAGTTGCCGCGGATATATCTTGGTAATTAAAACGAATTCTTTGTTTTGATTATAATTTAAAATGTTTAATGTCAGGGTCTAGTGTTCGTATCTATCAGCGTGTCATAAAAGTTTAATCACAAGTCATAAATTTCTAATTAGTAGTGTTTTAATTAAAGTTTTCCGTATTAGCTCTTTCACTTCTTACGTTAGTTCCTTTGTTTTTATTATTTTCCGTTGGACCATTTTGTGAAACCGTAAACGTATTACAAATAACTGTTTTCTGTTCAACAGTAAATCCAAGTTACAAAAAAATATTGTATTTTTCGTTTTTATTATTGCGTGCAGTTTGCTTCCTCTTCGTTTTAATTAACACGCGCCTTTACTTTCATTTGTTTTGTAGTAAAAGTGTAAACAGACAATCACCGTCACATCAGTTTGATTCCATCTGTAGTTTCTCATTAACGTAACATTTGCGTGCAGTGCCATTTCAAGAATTACCTAAGCGTTGATGCTGGAATGACTGTGAATGACGGTGAATGTTTTAAAATTCTTCGAGTTTATGAGTTAGTTGACCCTTCAGTTGTTTTAAACGTTAAAAATCCCTGCATCGTTAATTCCCATGATGGCGACATTTGATAACATATTTCTGAAATTGTTTTCTCGAGACATAATCTTACTTATGGTTATAAAATCTTATTTTAAATTTATTCAGCATTTTCTCCAAGTTTCCCTTCTTACCGTCGTCGCAACATTCTTAGTGTCCCATAACTGGTTAATTACTAAATATTTGTATAACTCAAGTAGGTATAACCTCAGATCGTGAGTTTGACTCTTTACCTCGCTTGCATTAGAAGTCTAGTATCTATTAGGTTTTATTTCATTATCTTATGTTAAAATTTTGTCATAATATTTACAGTTATCTTTAAAGGAGTCTTTAAAGATTTTAACATACATGATGTAATGGTATCATGGGAGAATTGAACCGTTTTCTGTTTATCATTTGAAAAATCTGTAAAAGGTAGAAAAAATGGTCACAAATATTTTTACATATAAGGATAATTTACAGAAATAGACACATTTAAATGCGTGTCTGAGTTTTTAGTTATTGTTATGAAGACACTACATTGAGTTATTGTGTTACCTGACACTGTTGTTCGTCCATTACTTTACGTGACTGTACTTGATATGTAATTGTTTTAACTATGTAACACGAAACATTCCTTTCAATTTTCATGTCTGTTGAAGACGTTCTATAATATCATTACGAAAGGTATTGTTATGGTTTTTGGAAACTTTTTAGTCATGATTTAGACTTCAAATAAAGGAAGAGGGTCTGTATTCGTCTGTATCTATTTTTTTTATGTAAAAATTGTGGATCAATTGTGGACTGATTTCGAAAATTCTTTCATATTTTGAAAGGACTTCCGAGGAGGTCCCATTTAAATTTCACCGGTATTGGAGCTTGGACTTCGAAGATACACAAAATAACGCGAACTGGCTATAACATTTATTTGTATTCATGATTCTCTTGTATATCTTTGCGCTTCAGAATTAGAAAGAAGTTAATCGTAGACCTGCCCTTGATATTTATTTAGACCAAGTCACTCAAAAGGGAGAATAAAAATTTTTTTAGAAAAAAATCAAACTGCCTTCAAAAAATAAACTGAAAAGTACAAAATAACTATCCTTTACCAATGAAAACTCAACTACAAAAAAAATAACTTTATAAATGGGATACACATACCTATCTATTAAATTTGACAGTTATTGAAGTCGGTGCCAAATGAATGTGCAACAACAGAAACTTTGGTAGGAATGGCACCGACTTCAGTAACTGACAAATTAAATTATATAGGTATGTGTATATAGTATTTATACAGTTATTTTTATTGTACTTGAGTTTTTAAGAGATAGTTATTTTGTTCTTTTCAGTGTTTTTTTGAACGCGGTTTATTTTTTTTAGTTTACTACGGGTACTGTACTACGGGTAGTGATGCTTGTAAGTTTTCCAAACAGCAGTGGCGTGCATCTCATATAGGCACAGAGACACTGCCTACCCTGACAATTAAAATTAAAAGTATTTGAATATCTACCAATTACATTTTAAAGACAATTTGAAATTAAACAACATTTGTTTAAAAATAGTGTTCTTGGTCATCTAACATCCCAACATCCCCGTTCTTCCGTTTTCCATCTGTTCGTAATCGTATTTTGTATTTTTACATCGCTGTGTTTTATTTATAACAATCATGCCATCTATCGAAAAAAAAATACGCGCTATAAAACTTGTCCGCGGCGGCACGTCGGCGGTGCGGTGCCTACAATTCACACACACATGTTTACATTTCACCTATCAGTACACGAGATAATCTTTCATATATGTGCTATTTTATACACGAATATTAAGTTTGTGTGCATATTTTGGAGACATTGTCTACATCAACGACCTTATAGAGTTAAATGCATTTGATAAATTCAACAATTTTCCAACTAGAATTCCTCATTTTTGCTTTGTTTATTTTTAAATCAAATCACTTTTAAATCAAAATAAAACTCCATATTTGTTTTTTTTTTGTGAAAGTGATTTGTTGTTCTAAGAGTTATTTAAAAAAATTCTATTCTTCTTACAATTTGTATTTGAAGTGAAGTATATGTCGGTTTATAAATTTGTAATAGTGTCTGTTGTATTTAATGGATAGAATGTTTTAGCTGTGATAATTGTGTTGGCAGTGTGTGTTTACAAAAATTTAAAATAGCCACGTTATCGAAATTTTCATATAGTGAAAAATTACAAACTTTAGCTAAAGGCAGGTGTATTTCAGAGTTGCATTTATATTAAAAGTCAGGTAAAGTGACTCGAAATTTTAATTCAAAATATTATGAAACATTTAACTGGCTGACGGGTTGTGCACATACTAATAGTTAATTTTGCTTTCCTTGCAATAATTACATATAACAAATAACAACCACAACGAAAAATTAAAATAATGGTAACGTTCTCACTCATCGGTGTTGCTGTTTATAGTAAGTATAAATATGTATTAAAATTGTTAATTTTGTATATACTTGCATTTTGACTGCCTATCCAGTTGAAAAACTATGTGCCACGCCACTGTCAAATAGGATAATTATTTTAATGACTATGTCAATTTAATCTTAAATGATCTTTATGATTAATGCATATGTGGTTCATTAATATAATAACCATTATACTGGACTATACGATTTCTGTAAAAATGACAAAATACATATAAATTGATTACATGAAGTAAATATAAATTCCTAGTCATAAACGCTGTAAATCAGAGATAAAACATTGCGTAAATAAAGATCCTTCTGTGGCGTTAACGGTGCACTATGTGACTGGTTTTATAAAGAATCCTGCTACCGTATGTCGTGAACGCTTATAAAATTCTATGAGTTCTTGTTCGCCGACAACTCGGCGTTAAGGCGACGCATTGATAAACAATAATTTAATCTAAAATAGACCTTCTGTTCTATGCAAACGTGCGCACGCTAGCTTACAAAAAATACGAAAAAACAGTTAATTTCGTTTATCCAACTGACATTTTGAAGAATAGGTTTAGATTAAACTATTCAGAAAATTTACAAACATAAATCGGTCCCGTTAATCCGAAAAATGTAAATCTCTGTTTTAAAAGAGATTTCTTTGATATGTTTTTTGTGTTACGAAAGTTAACCAATCGTGTATCGCAACTGTCAAAATAAAGTCAATGAAATAAAGAATCAAGTTATCAAATATAACTTTCATACGTCTTGTAGTCACTTAGAAAAATTAAGATCCCTGCCGTCAAAATTGTCAATGCGTCGCCTTAAGAAGTTGATAAATAGACAGGACAGGGTGTAAACTCGTATATTGTTCAGATATTTCCAAAATACAATATTATTATTATTTCTAGTTTATCTACTCGAGATCGAACAAGAGTATCTCAATAACAACAAATCGATTTAGGTTAAATCTAAGGAGCTAATGTTACCAGACCTTAGACAAAAACTAAGCATGGAGTGGTCTGCAAGAATGGACTTATGGTGACAAAGATAGTTTCGAGCTTTGGACACTTAGATGATAATTAAAAATCTGGTTCATAATTATAGCCCACAAAAATTTGTTCAATGAATGAAAGACTTAAAATTGTTATGAACATGTAGGAATTAACAAAAACTGTACTATTAGAGCGGTGATTTTATCAAATATAGAAGAGTTGGGGAATGACTGTACATAGTGATAGGAATTATTAATAGTAGTTAAAAAATTATGTTGAAATTCAAACGCTTGACTGCCAGCTATATCAGTTTTTCACAGTACTTCTTTCCGAACAGCTATATTCGTTTTATTTTTCTAATTCCTGTAATAACATTGACTCGTTTACATATAAAATCATTTTATATGTAAACGAGTCCAATTGACAGGTGTTTTCCAAAAGTGGAAATCTTATTTTTATACATATTTCATTAAGAGAAAGACTAAGATAGACAACACATAATACAGCGTCTGATACGGCGTCTCATCTAAAGCAAAAAATGTTTTGTAATACTAATCCAGTCGCCAAGATAACGCGCCGTGGTCAGCGCTCGTTATGCGGTGCGCGTGCGCATCCCGTTATGCCACTGTTTTTGCGATCGCCGCAATACAGCTATATTTTTGACTCACGATGTCATCTTACTCGTACGCGTGTACAATATAAATGTGTTGACAGTGTTGAAAAATTGCACTGTATTCCATGAATCACACTGTTTTTTGGAGAATTGTCAAGATTTTTGTCTTCCATTCTTATTCATTTGTATCTTAAGAATTACTGAATGAATTTTGTCATAAAATCTTAATTGAAATTATGTAAGGCAACGGAGTAACACTGTGTGGCCAGGTTAAGTTTGTTTTTATTTAGTTCTGTCGATAATCTGAGTACATGACTGGAATTTCCTGAAGATGCTTAATTAAGGTACGAAATAAGAAATTTGTGCCAATCAAAAAGTTTGAAACTTTGTGATAGTTTGAACATTAAAAATGTATATAAATTAATACTCAAATCGATTCTCGCAAAGAAACAACTATACAGTAAACCTTTCAATTTTTAAAGGCATATGAACGAGGTAGAAAGGTTGATTTTCATTTTATATTTTCGTTCACTGGGTGGTCCTGACGAATTTTATTACTGTACACAAAATGGAAATGCAATTTCTTAGAAATATGTGCGGCGCCACCCTTGCGGACAAAGTTAGCAATGAAGGGATATGCAATATGAAAAATTTTTTGACACTGTTATTGTAAAAATGAAGAAAGGAATGCTGAAATAGTTTGGTCACATAGAAAGATTGAGCGATGAAAGCGATGACGAAGAAAATCCACAGAACAAAAGCGACTGGAAGCAGAAGCCATGGAGGATTAAGTCTGACTTATTAAGATTAAATAGCCGAAGGTGTGTAAGGACCGCGACTCCTGGCGTTCCGTCCTCTCTGACTAACCCCTTTGGGGATACAGTGTGAAGATATGATATGTTATGTTTATGTTAAATAGCCGAATCTTCAGTTGACGGAAATGTCGAAAGCATTCGCATATCCGTGTGTTAGGAGAAGGATGAAATTCGAGGAGGCAAAAGAAGTAGGTATGAAACAACCGTAGTGCTCAGCGCTTCATATCTTCTGTGACTTCCCAGTTAGAGATACAGCGTAAGGATCTATGTATAAACATTGAAATAATACGCACATGACTGAAAAAAATATAAATGAAGTCTGTTAGTGTTGTATCATAGCTAATCTTAATCTTCATCCATCTTGCTGTGTATAATCTACAAGATAAATAGACTGTACTAAAACATATTGTTTATGAACTTTGTGGTGGAATCCAGTAGAAAATTCAAAGCGATGATACAGAGCCTGTGACTCATACTTATAAATACATACATGTGTGTTTGCTGAAGGAAGTAAACAGACTCATAATGTTACTGGCCGTCCTCGATCCCTTGTCTACTGCGGTGGCAGAGATTCTTTTAAATGTCAGCGCTTGTTACTAAGTATAATTACATTTATTCTTTTATGACTTTTATCTGACCGTAGACACCATTGTAACCATGGATGTATTATGTATACCATAGATTAGCATAGAGACTAAAAAGCAATTGCACAATAAGTCCATATGTGTGTATGAAGTGATGGGACCAGTGCCGAAACATATCAACAAGTCCCTATCAAATTGAGGGTATGAAGAATGACAACAGCGTTGGAATGACTAAAATTATTAATATAATTATAATAAGTTCAAGATTTATTTAAGATCATCAAGATTAAGTTTAAGATTAAGATTTAGACATTTTCGTATTTGCGACGATGTGAAGGATGAATTAAAGTCAAATGGAAGCGGTCGCATGTTTGCGTTGCGTGGGACCCCGACTGGTGCTACAATAATTACCCATATTCGGCCAAAATATTGAGATTGTGCGTGCCACGGCGTGTGTATTAGCGCGCATACATATACAAACCACGTATGCTACCTTACTATTAAGACATCCTACTGTAATGTTTATACTGTGGTTGTGTCCTCTACGAGGTTCTGACTCAGCATTTTGTTGCAGATGAGCTGCAACACTGGTATTCTGTCAGCACCAACCCCATGAGTCGTTACGTACATTGTCGAATTTTATTGTGATTTGACTATTCTGAAGAAAAATTGAATAAATGTTAGGAATCTCGTATATCTATATTAATATTATGGAAGAGCAAAAAGTTGATTGTTTGTTTGTAATGGATAAACTCAAAAACTGCTCAAACGATTTAAAAATTTCTTTCACCTGTAGAAAGATACATTATCAGCGTGTAACATAGGCTGTATTTTGTTATCAAAAAATTATCTACCCGCGCGAAGTCGGGGCGGGTCGCTAGTCATAGTAATATTTTAAAGAGGTAAGATTGTGTTTGTATGTATATTGGGGGTAATCTCTGGAACTACAGAACCGATTTCAAAAACTCACACAAATAGGAAGCTATGTTACACGTGTCAAATGTAGTGTATATTTTATATAATAGTATTTATTATATGAGGTTGAAGTCGCGAGGTTCGGCTTTTTTAATAAAAGAGGGGGCAAACGAGCAAGCGGGTCACTTGATTGAGAGTGACCAGCGCCGTTCATGGATACCCGCTACGTCCAGAGAGTCACGGGTGCGTTGCTAGGCTTTAGGGAAATAGGGAATGGAGGGGAAGGGGTGATGGCCCACCGGCACTCTCACTCACCGAACGAAACAACAGCAAATAGGTGCTGTTATTTCACGCCGATTTTCTGTGAGGGGGTGGTATTTCACCACCAGCCTAATTCGTGCTGCAACGCAGCATGGCTCTACCACTCAGAATTATTATTATAGGTATAGAGAGCTTATTTTTATTTAAACTCATTTAACTCATTTGTGTTTTAAGGGAACAGAAAAAGTGCTTTTGTAATGTATATTTTAATGTGATAGTAAAAGCACTCGCATACCTAGGCGAAAATGTGTGAGGAGAATGATGAGATTTGAGGAAGCGAAAGAGGTGTGTAAGGACCGCGACTCCTGGCGCTCCGTCCTCTCTGACTACCCCGTTGGGGATACAGCGTGAAGTTATGTTATGTTATGTTATTTTAATGTGCCGAAGAAAACAGTATAAATGCAACATTATAAAAGTGTAATTAAAATTGAGTACAGAATCTACGAAGCAATAAATAAATACGAATACTACATTTTTATTAGTGAGATTAAACGTTTAAATACAATCATGTAATTGTAAATATCTTTCTCTCTCAGACCGGTATGGAAACACACTTCAAAATAACACTATTTAATTTGAAAATGAAAAAGAATTTAGCAAAGACGTCGCCCACAACAACATCCATCAATTCTACATTACATTTGTAAGCTTTATTGAAGCTGTAAAGAGTCCTTGGAAGAACGAAAAAAGTTCAATTCAATACGTTAAATTACTCTAATGTTTTTTTTAAATAACTCTCATGTGAATTTATTTTGTGTTTTACAACTGCTTTTTGTACCGACTCCATTCTTTATCGTCTAATTACGATTTTATTTTGAGTACACTGTTTAACAACTGATTAGAGGTGGTATTCCATACACATAGCAGAGAGATAAAAAAAAATCCAGTACTCAAGCGTGTAAGATATTTTTAGATAGGTCTTCAAAAATGATATCGAGATTTCAAAAAGACTTTTCTATTTCATTCAATAGTTAGCGAGATATGCTTTTGAAGTAGTAAAAATTATCTCCCCTTCTTCCCCTCCAACTTTTCAATTATGGTGTGGAAAATTGTAAAAAACATACAATGAAAATTGGTTTGAATAACATAATGTTGAGTTTTAGAGATATGGGATGTTTTTCGATTGTACGTCTAGCGACCGCAGGATTAACTGTCTTTTTCAGTGTCTGAGAAATGCTATGAAATATAAAGTTACTTTTGGTACCGATTATATGAATATTGTGCGCTCCGACTGCGGACCCCATCACTGTGCGTACTTCGACACATACTTGGCCGATTTTTCCTAATTTATTTAAGACATAGTATACCATTAAGTTGCTGCTAACCAAAATTTTGTGTAGCTTTAACGTATTTTTAAGATTCCTGAATTCTAAAAGTATTATGTTTTCTGTATCATTTCAGTTGCGTTATTCTTGTTCTAAACTATGAAAGTTGTATGACTCAGCCTTCCACATTGATACTCGTCCAGAAGCGGTTTGTGCGCATTCAATTGTTATCTCTCGTTCCAATTAATTAGAAAACATAATCGGAAACTATTCTAAATCGCTATCTATCGGTCCCGTTACCGGCATTACATAAATTTCCCAAACAAGGACATGTCAACCGATTTCTCCTAACCCTTTGTTTGCGTCCTTTCAGACAATGACCTAAACAACCCTTCGTTATTGAAGTTGAGTCTTATGCGCATAGGAATAAGGGTGTAATAATGTATTGTATTCAGCGGAACAATTTCGCCGTTATCTGCTCACGCCTTGTGTCGTAAGCGTAGAAAGTGTCCCATTAGTAGCGACCATGCGATTATATTTTTGTAGGACATTCTATTAACATCTAAAATTAATGTGTGAATTTATTTAATTGGAAGAGATGTCCCATAGGTACGTTTTTATGAGGAATTTGGAGGGGAGAGGAGTGCGAGGCGTTACGTGTCAGCGCGAGTCACGAAGTTGCGCCTTTCTCGTTGATTATTATTTGTATCAACGATTTTACACACGATAGTAATATATATTATAAACTTTTAAACTTTCGCGTTGCATTATAAAATATCTAAAAACACGGGAAATTAACGCGATTACCTTTTATTTTCGCTTGACGTTTCGGCCGAGTTGCATCGGCCGTGGTCTCAAGTAAACTGTCGCAGCAAGCTTCACTCCGTGTCCGAGGCGGATTTTATTCCATCTACCCCCGATATTTGTAAAAAATAAGACCACGGCCGATGCAACTCTGCCGAAACGTCAAGCGAAAATAAAAGATAATCGCGTTAATTTCCCGTGTTTTTAGTAATACGTATTGTTGTACATTCTTCATCTTTTACAAAAAAAAAATGTGGTTTTCTATATCTAATTTTATTTTATGCCTGGACATGAGATATGTAAGAACCACATTATTGGTTCTCCGTGTTCTCCGTGTATCCTGAACAGAATACTAATCGTTAAAATTTTTTAAATAAAGACTCGCACAATGTTATGACAGCTAGACAATAGTGTAGATGACTTTCTTAACAACTTAGTTTAAAAATATTTTTAGTAATAATAAACAAAACTGTGGAAAAATATTCGCAATACAATGAAAAACAAGACATTTGCTTTTAACCTCAAGTAGTGGAAACAAAGTGGAGATAAGTTCCGTCTCTGTCACTCCTAGCTCTGTGCAAAATCATTGTGAATTTGTGACGTCACAGCTATGTAACGCTATCTCCCTCTAGCTCATCCCTACTCTGTACCCACTACTAAAGTTTGAAACCCAATAACTCAGTATTTGTCAGTGAATTCAAATTGTTTCATTATATTAAAATACAATTTATAAAATATCCCACATTTAAGAGCACTCATCTAGCCTATTCTGCGTTTGGACCATGCCATGTTATGTATTATATTTTAAGACTGTCCTGTAATGTTATGTATTTATAGTATCCCTAACAGGCGCAGGGGCACAATGCAAGCATTTCTCTGCGCGTGCGCGTCGATAGAGCGCTCGTGCAGGCTTGTCGCATTGTTGTTTACGCTGAGTTCACTGTGTCACATGAATGGATCATGCATCACGTGATCATGAACACAACTAGGGCTTTTGATTTGAGATAAATCTCTTTACTCTGTGTAAATATGTATGTGAGTGTAATTTAACCACACGTTTACACACTTCGCACACTACGCGACCACGACCAATAGTCTCACGCGGCCAGATAAATTGTAGAAACAGAACAAGTCACACACTCGGCTGTACAACTGACACAACCAATTGGTTGCGGATTCGTTCACACGATCAGTCGTTGACGCCAAACTTACCGTAATTTAAAATGGGCATAGGCTCACTGCTGCTACAACCACGAGCCGGTTTGTAATCAGTAGGAAAGAAGCCATTCCATATCGGCATCGATACTCTATTTATAACCAATCGCAACACGACGGGCACCGAAGGGTTGTTTGCAATCAGGCTGAATTAAATTATGACCACGACTATGTCTGGTCGTGGTCGTGGCAGATGTAGTGTGTGAGACGCCTTTCAAGCCAGCGAATAGCGAATTTGCACATATGTGTTATAAAACTTTAATAATTAATAAGCTGTTTGTATGTATAAAATATTTGCCTTTTATTTATATTAGCTATCTATCAGCATTGCTGAAATATTTTACGCTTGAAAACCTGCCCTAGAAATAGCTCTTATTTGATTACTAAAAACCATCTTCATCTCATCTCATCATCTTTAAAAAAATAATCAACCTATAGAGCACTCAACCTATAGAGATAAAGTATCGGACCATTTTATTCACCACTGCTCAGTTTATTTACACTAACAAGTATCAACTCTCGCTCGCATTAAGCAGTACATAACCAAAACTGTACATATAGGTATTTAAATATTTATGTAATGGCTTATTGCTCTGTTTGGTGTTATGGCAAAAACAGCAAAAATTCAAACTATAGAAAAGAACGCCAGTAACTGCAACAGTGTTTACCATAGACGTAATTTGGTTTCATACAAAATAAATGACATTGCTGCTCTATAGGTTGAGTGCTCCATGCCATGAACATAGCTACACACAAACATACATTACAGATTTAATTACAAACCACTTTTTTGAACTCGCGTAAAAATTCCTATAATATTCATTTCGCATTCACAAAAACTTGGCTATTTTCCCTTACTTCGTACGATATGATAAATGCGAAAGTATCTCTGCCTGTACGTCCATTTTCAAGTCTGTCTAGTCACGGACAAACCACTGAATCTTGAATTTAGTACACACGATACGCGAACAAAGTTGCTAAATATACATTTAGACAAATAGACAAACTTTATCGACACACACAGACAATATACATTTATGAATAACTATACGATCAACATATAATATTAGGGAAAAAACACAAGTTTTATTCATTCAAAAATTAAAGGTGTGATGCCGAACAGGACTTCCAACTCAGCATAGTGCTACGGTTCCACCTAAACGTCACCGAAGCGCTGATTTTCAGTTGGGCCCTAAAGTGTGTTGCGCGTGCGAAACGATCGGACAATAAGAAATAGAGTATATAGGTATACAAAATAGATTCATAGATGAAAATAATATTATACATCTTAAATAAATAACTGAATAACTTTACATTTCAAATGTCAAAAGCACTCGCATACCTAGGCAAAACTATGTGAGAATGATGAGATTTGAGGAGGCGAAAGAAGTATGTAAGGACCGTGACGTTTGGCGCTCCGTCCTCTCTGACTACCCCGTTAGAGATGCAGCGTGCAGAAATGTATGTATGCATTTACAAATTACCATACCAATTACCAGGAATTATTATAAAAAAGAAAAAACCTGAAAGGATAATAAAATCGTACCCTCGAACAACTAACTGGAAATGCTTTGGCTAATGGACAACAAATGAAATAGTTAAAAATAGTTATAACAAGAAATAATCATCTAGCCGGTCGACTCTCAATTTCGAGTTTGTTCAAATTCGGTTGTAACTTATTTAGTTTAAATTTTCTCTATTTTGTAACAGTGCTATGCGTGTTATACAATAATATATGTAATATGAAATACAATCTACATTGCAATACTTCACATGCAATAATATCTGGGTAAAGTATTTGATACAGTTGCTAGATACACGGTTTATCATGTATTAGGGATGTCGGAAGCGCTGAGAAGTATCGATACATGTCGTATCGATTTAAAAAAAAAAATTAATATCGATAATAATATAATCGAAAAATAATATCGATATATCGATAAGATTTCTTAACCATTTGAACGTTTCATTAAATATTAAAATAAAACCTATTTAGTATAAATTGTATATTTAATAACTGCAGTGTATACATGCTGTATTTCAAGATTTTCATATTTAATTTATCTCGTCTTTTGATTGTATTTAGTAATTAAAGTCCTACTCATAGTTTAAAAAAATATCGTATTTGATACGTTTTCGATACCTAATATTTTACATCAATATATTGATTTATCGGATAACAATATATCGTCTGATAAAATTTGATATATCAAAAAAGAAATATCGATATATCGATACATCGATATTTTTTCATCATCCCTATCATGTATCAGCCATGAGCAATATTAAAAAGGAGTGTTACACAGACTTGGGCTTGTTCGTTCTGAACGTAATGAATTATCGCGGTGTTCATCTGTCTGGCAAACACCGAGGTAATTTTATGTCTCTTTTTCTTTTGTAAAGGAACTCTAAAACCAATTAGACCTGCATTCTAACACGATCCAGAACAGATCCAGAACGAATGAAGTGTGAATCTTTGCTTGAAAATAGAAGGAAATGCCGCTAATCATCGCATGTAGCGGATTTCTCTTAAACTGTGCTCAACCAGAGATTCATACTTGAGTAAGTATCGTTCAGGAATGTTAACTGCCTTAAAAATATAATACGTGATTCTGCATAGTAAGTAACTGTCGGATTTTAAAAATAGTAAAATACGTACGTACCTATCTATTGTAAGCGAAATTCATTGAATAGGAATCGAGATCGTTTGACATGCGCATAATAGCGATAGATTGAACGTTCGATCGGATCTATTTTACTCTTCGTCCAGCTTCTTCCTCCTTACGAGGTATCCTTCGGTTGGAGGAAAGTTCAGACTTCTGACCTTCAACGCTCGCCCAACCTCTATAAAAGCAACCGCGAGAAAAGAAACTTACCCAACAGCGCAATGCCCATAAATCGGTTCGTACTTCATTGTTCATTCAATTAAGAGCGCTCCATTTGAATTATGGACTTCAAAGCTATTTCGAGGAGCGGATTTGAACAAATTTGCTTAGGTCACTTTAAGGAAACATCTCAGTTAGGTGGGTATAGGGATAGGTACTAACGTGAACAAACCGACCTGAGGTAGTAAAGGATTCAACTCTAGTAAAGCTGTACATAACTCGATCTAATGTTTGCAAATCAGTCCTGACGTCACCATATTTAATTCGAAATTGTACAATATTGATGCGATTTTAGTGAGATTTATTACCTAAATCGATCGGGCTGAGATTCGAACTCGAGTATCTATTCATAGTGTTGTCAATATGATCTGTACGTACTGTACGGTCTGTAATCTGTATGCAATCTAGGTCAGCCTTAGTAGTAAGCCTCTTGCAGCGCTGATGATATATTTTTATCGTAATAATTATCACCAGTCAATTACTCATCGACTTCCAGATTTGTAAACTTCTCCGTGGACATGCTACCGAGTCTGACTGAGGCCGCTCTTCATGTCTACAAGTCCAGTTCCTCTAGCTTTTTGTATTTCTCTAATAAATATAAAACTCCATAAATTACTAGATAAACGTCTAAGAAATTGTAAAGTTCTTCTATGTATACATTTCTAAAATAAAAATCAATAGTAGCCCATTGTAAACGTTTTTACTGAACTATTAATATGAAATTGTAGCAAAAAACATCTATTGTGCAGTATGTATGGACAGATTCCAGTAAAACGGAGCGTAGCATTGCAAAATAAAACACATAGTGAAGTGACAACAATGTTATCGATTAAGAAACTGTTATCGTTGGATTGTCGCTCTGCTCCGCGCGATCGGCCGCTCAGGCGTTCAGCCAGTCTACAGCGCGACGTGCTGCCGAACGTACGCGTGGAACATTATAACAATAGCGGTTATTTCCAAATAATCGAGCAATTGTATACCTTATTGTTCCCGTGTTATTGTTGCGATTTGTTCGAGCGTGGAATTTAGATATTTAGGTAATTAACGTACTCTCATTGTTGCTTATGTGTGTTATATAAGCATTGTTTTGTTGGTGTATTGGCGTGTTTCTTGTTTAATTTATTTCGTGATTGTGTAGTGTTTAAAGTACCTTTATATCTTAGTGTTTGTATATCATTTTTGTGCCCACATGTAACTTTTATCTTTAACGATAAAAGTGACAAATACATTGTGGGTATCTTTCTAATCTAAAGTATTACTTGTGAATCAATCTAGAAACACCCTATCTGTAGGTTTTTACCTGACTACAACAATTACATTAACGGAGCATCGCAGTTATGTCGAGATTAAACTTTATGCAAATAAGCTAAGATTGAAATTTGTGTCTTTATGTTACAGGTAAAAGGGCCGCGTAAAATGGTCCGCGAAAACGGACTCCAAAAGTGACGTGTTAGTGTTGTGTCGTGCGAAATAACAGTTAATTGAAACGTGTTATTAGTGGCTCGCTGTTTATGATGTGAGACAGTTTTAAAAATGCCGTCGGACAGTGGTTCAGCGTGGTCGCCGCCGGCGTCCACAACACACAACAGCGAGAGGAGGTTGAGCAATTCCTCAGATGGCAGCGTCGGCAGCGGTTACTCTAAAGCGGTAAGTTTTGTTTTGAACGCTCTTAAAACAATGGCATTTTTCCGTGAATGATATAGCAATTCGTTATGCATAAGTTAACAAAAAGTATTATCGCCAGTCTGCGATCTTTGTTCAACAAAAAAACTTAACTACCTATGCTGAATTCCATTACTGTTGCGTAACGTCGTTTATTTTAAACATGATTATAAAATGTTTAAGAAATGTATTTTATAAACTCAATAATATAATATGTTTTCGAAATGGAAGCCTTGGTTAATTTCCTAGTGAAATCCTAAATGGCCTGTAGCTTGGAGTGTTATAGGTAGGGTTGCCAACCAACTTTATAACAACGTATCCTGCTTTATTTTTTATAAATATACTTTAAACTTTTGCATAAAAATAAAGTATGTGAAAATACTTTATTTCCATTCTCTACTCTGATGCGTAAAACAAAATTCATATGGCTAATTACTGAACTATTTATACATACTTATTAAGTAAAATTATGTACACACGATTAAACCGATTACTAATATTACTAATTTATTCATTACGTTAGATGTCACTGTTGACGCAATTACGTGAAATAGTTCATTCTTGGTTTTAAAAACCAAAGTAAATACGTAATCATCGTTTTAAATTGCCTAAAATGAGTAATTTGAATAGTAATGTATTAGTCACTCCTAAAACATTAAGCATAATTTAATTAAGTGTTACGAAACTTTCGAAGAACACAAAGTACAAAAAGCACCCAAAAGTACGTATTTAAGAGAATATAAACATAAATTTGAAAAATCAAAGTCAAAGTCAAATCAATTTATTCAAGTAAACCCAATCACAAGGTATTTTTGAACGTCAAATCTACTTTAGTTCGGTTCAAAGAGAAGAGAAAAGAAAACCTGGACACTGAGAAGAACCGACAAGAAACTATAATTTTTTCAACGTCATTTTACAAAAGGTTTATTAAAATACAATATTCAGAGAGCCAGTAAATGCATGTGCAGAGAAAATCATTTCCAGACTATTGTTTTATCTTCAACGAAATCGTTTATTTTATAGTATGATTGTCTAATCAATGTACGTTTTATAACTAATCTAAATATATTTTCTGTTAATTGAGTGACTTCTTGAGGAACTTTATTATAAAAACGAACGCTTTTTGCAAATGCTTTTTTTGTTTTCCATCTACTTTATTTATTTCCTATTTTAAGAATTTGATACTTTATTGTTCTCAAACAAAAATTTGGCAACCCTACTTACAGGGCACTTCCCTTCTTCAGTGAAACACCCATAGCACAAAACTACCTGAAGATTGATTAGAAATAGTGGTATACATCTGACTCAAAAATACTTGCTTCGAAAAAACCTTAGTGCGAGGTAACTGACTGAGTAATCTTTTATGAGGATGCTTCGTAATTCGTTGAGAGGCGAAACTTCAGTCGATGGAAAGGGTAAACACATAACACATATTACAAAATAGTATGTCATAAATTTCTTATCATGAAGACTATATTCAAAAAATTTTATTTCATATTAAACGTTGCCTTATCTTTTGAACCTATCGTGTTCATAATACTTAAAATTATTTATCGTTTTGCTAAATTGAATTAAACTAAACCATACGCATTTCTTTCCCTAACCAATGCCTTACTTTTTAAATTTTAGTGAAATACACCTAGAAATTACATATAACCATACCATATACTTGTAAATAAACTAATTATTGTGAAATTAATCTCCGCAAAATACAATTTAATTCTATACAATATCGCTTAACACTAAAAAATAATTTAATACGATTTCAAAAAAACATAATATGTAGTCAGCTAATTGTACTATACCATAAAAAGTGCACCATTTATTGTATTATAAGTACATGCGCAGTACACAAAATGCAGGCACCCCAGTGTAAGAGAATTATTTTTCATTTCTGCTTCTTATATTGCAGCTCTAAAGTTGGTTTTTGCCGTTGTTTGGTCTCACCTTTACCGCGGAGACGTCAAATTTGTTTTTGTCCATAATCGCAATTTGCAAGTAAACTGCATTACCAATTAAAAACTGGTTCGAAATATTTTGGTACATCGTAATTGTCTATCCTGTGAAATTCTGTTGCAAATTATGATGTTGAAAAATTTCTAAAAAGTGATTTTTCATAATTTTTTTATGGAAATTTTTTTCTCCAATCGTGTTTCCATTTGAAGATTTTAAGGTAAAATGTGATACGGTATATAGGTTATATCTGAATATCTAAGTCTGTCTCCTTAGGTATTGAGATCCAGCTAATCCAAACACATCAATGTCTGAATGTACTGACTCTTAAACCAAAAAAAAGCATTAAAATTGGTTTATCCGACCAAGAGATCTGCTTGGTAATAAACCGATGTAACTTAATAATCAATACAAGTACATCCTCGATACTTTTGATTCGGTACCTAGCTTATGTAATATAAATAATACATTTAAGTATTACATATAGTGGAATACTTCAACAATAATACATGACAAGTTCAATTCTCATTCAAAACAACTAAAAAAAAAATGAATTTTCAAAACTCTTCAAAATACCGTTTTATTTTTAATAATAATATTGATACTTAAATAAAATCAAGAATCCATAAAATCTAATACAATGTACGCTGTAATTATTATATAATGTATATTAAATATTCATGTATTTAAGTTGAGGAAGCGAAAGAAGTATGTAAGGATCGCGACACTTGGCGCTCCGACTACCCCGTTAGGCATACATGAAGATATGTATGTATTTAATATTTATACATATGTTACATATTCATTCATTACCTTGTATCCCTAAAGAGGAAGACAAAGAGAATGAAGCGAATACCTGGGGCATTTCTCTTAAATAAAAGTTCTTCTAACGTCCATTGTCACTAAATGTGGGCATCCAAGCAAAAAGGGTCCAGTGGTCGGCATTTAGTTTCCGAGATGTACGTAGTTTTGTAGTTGGGTGAAAAAATGGTATTTCACGATTTTATCGATTATTATTAATGCTCAATTATCTACAAGTTCATATAGTAAATGACTTTATACGATGTTTCTAAGTAGAAACAAACAAGTAGAAATTGTGTTTTTTTTCAATCAAACTTTAAAAATGCTTTTTCTCAAAACAAGCTTTTTCCGTTTAAACTTTAAATGTCTGATAAAAAAATATATGCCAATTATTGAATATTTTGTTTGTCCTTATTATCAATTGACTATTCTAAATTCCGAATGCAGTCCCCCATACCCCATTACTGGACCCTTTTTGCTCGGGTGATACTATTTCAGACCACTATTTAAGATAATTATTAAATCTTATGGTAAAATTGTAATTACCCAAAAAATATTTGGTTAACTTTGCAATATTAACCATAAAAATTTGGAGTTTGTAAATTTCCAGCTCAAACTCTCTGCAGACCACCAATAGCATTTTTGAGAGTTAATGAAGTCTATGGAATAAATTCAATGAGCAAGCAGGTTCTCAATCTGTCGGTCAGTTTGACAATTTCCTATTGAACCGGTCGCCTTGTGTAACCACACTGTAACACTGATTAGATACTGAAATTGTAATTTGCAATAGATTAGCAACGGAGCACCGAATAAACCAATATTTAAAATAACGTTACACGCAAACAAAATGAAGAAGGTAAATATTCGCGGCCAGTGATGCGTAAAGAAAAACTGTTAATGCTTTCACTTTCGTTATTCTGTTAAACAGATTTTATTTTTGTTATTTAATATAACGTGATAGAAAAATAATCCTGTTACTTACGAGACAACATAACCAGTCTTTTTTTAATCATACTGTAGTTGATTACCTAACGAGCTATTTTAGATTCTGCTGTCGGAATAGTAGTACTAATAAAAGATAAGACTTGGCTCCGTGTTATTTAAAAGTGAACCCACCGTCTAAATAGTCTGCTAGTAAATACAACACACATTTACATCAAAATAAGCCAATGGGCCAAAGGAATTAATTGTCATCTCCATAGTTATGTATTGTTAGTTCCACATTAATTTGAATCACATAAATTACCCACGTGTGATAGTTTGTAACATTTTAGTAACAAGAACGAGGGTATAATGGATTTCCTGCGTGTAGTGGGGTTGCATAAAAGTCTGATTTGTGTCTTGTAAGGATTCAGTTGTTGAGAAGCCGTCGAATAGTCAAGTACATAATAGTTGTGATGAAGAATTGATAGCGTGTTCATAGTGATCAGTGCTGCTGTTACATTTCATATTTAACAATATGTAATACTCCAGACAAATAAGTATTTAGGCTTGTGCTATAGCAGGTACCACACAACGAATATGGGGGAGTGCTCGATAATACCCAGACTACAAAACGGTACATAGATATAGATTTGTTATAAAACGCACAATCATACATATACATTGATTTGACAATCATACTATAAAAGAAACAGTGTCGTTGAAAACCAAACAATAGTCTGAAAATAATCTTCTGTTGTTTTTTTTTTATTTCTTTTTATTTTATTTATTCTCTGTACATGCATTTACTGGCGTTCTGAATATTGTATGATAATAAACCTTTTTTATAATGATGTTGAAAAAATTATACCCGACTGAGTATCTTGGCGATTCTTTTCAGCGTCCATTTCGAACCAAACTAATGTAGATTTGACGTTCAAAAACTGCTTGTATTTGGGTTTGCTTGAACGAATTAATTTGACTTTGACTTTTGAAGACAATTTGCCCGAGAATAGATTGAGGCACCTATTGTATCGTAGAATATTATTCCTTCTATCTATAGAATCAATACGTGAAGAGAAAATTTGTATTCCTTTTTAAGCATATTGCTCACACGTAGGAGTGTGAGGTTTGACATAGTTACAGTTTATACAAAGAAGGATCGCAGAAAGTTAAAATTTATCTGTATCTACATAAGCGAAATACCACTCACTGACTGACTGACTGACTGACTCATCACGAGATCTCCGGAACTATAGGTCCGATTGGTTTGAATTAAAAGTTACTCCTTTCGTGGAGTAGACTCACTAAGAACGGATTTTACGATAGTCTTGTCCAAAATGGCTGCTGCTCGTGTGAAGCCGGGGCTTATAATAATATGTGTTATAATAATATGTGTAATATAATGTGTTACAAATATATTAAATCAAATCAAATAAAACATTCATTGTTTACGTTCATACTGGCAATGTCATACATATAATAGTTGCACTGTCAATGTCAAACAAACCTCATAGCATAGACTTACCACTAATAGATATCACTTTTCACACTTTACGAATTGTTAGACTGAAAGAAATATATGCCTTTAGCCTATTGTAGAAAGGGATGGGAATACAGATATTTTGTCTCTATCGTTATGCTCAATGTTTGAAGTCTGTTAAGCTGTAGGCAGCATTTGACAGACATAAGAATGAAACAAATCTTTGTTTGTTTGTACTTTTAAGATTTTAAATAATTTTTGAACTTTACAAGTGAAAGAATAATTTTTGTAAATATATATGTGAAATAGAAGCTCTTTTGGGCGTAATGGTAAAATGCAGTATTTTAGATTGCAAAGGCCGGTTTGACAAACATAGGTTGTCAAAGCGAGAAAAACTGAAGTAGCCACACCAATAAAATATCCATTAATAGTAGATCTGTGCTTAACAGTTTCTGGTCAAACCTCGAAACAGTCGCACAGAGTATTAGAGATTGTCACCAAAAAATTTTAAAATGGTGCCATAAATAATTACTTTCTAAACATATTCTTCAAAATGACAGTTAGATTTTAAAAATAAATCATAGTTTTTATAATAAACGAAAATAACTACTCTTTCGTATTTTTCGTAAGCTAGCATGCGCACTTTTGCATAGACCAGAAAGGGTATATTTTGGATTAAATTATTGTTTATCAATGCGTCGCCTTAAGTCACCTTGCGAAGCCGAGACAGGTTGCTACTTACACATAAAATACATTAAGTAGTTACAACATAGCAAAAATGTTAACAAGTTCATACATTGAAATGTATCATGGTCAAGTTACGCGTTAGTTATAATTGAGGATGCAGTTAATCGATTATGATTACAGTATCCTTTGTATATTCTCACGGTTATGACTCATCGATATCGACGATTACTTATATGTGGGAGATCGCTTTAACTCAGACGAAAATTTGTCGTTTTTCACCGACTTCGTAAAAAGGAGGAATGGAAATCGGGCCAAATGTGCAACAACAGAAAGTCTGCTAGTCTCGTAGGGTTGGCACAGACTTCAGCAACTGACAAATTTAATTATAAAGGCGTTCGTTCGTATCGATAATACCTGTAAAGTTATTTTTGCACTTGGGTTTTGTTTAGTAAAGGATTATTTTGTATTTTTTCTGTATTGATATACGAGCAATATTTGTATAATATGTATATTTGTGATCGCGTTCTCGAAAACGGCTCTAACGATTTCGATGAAATTTACAATGTAGTGGCTTACAGGGCGAAAAATCGATTTAGTTAGGTCTCAATTCAGGGAATATTCGTTTTCTATGTTTTCACGCATTAAAACTCTCCTGCGAAATATGTTTGGTAAGCGAAATATAACTGGTAATTTCGCAGCATAATTTACCTTCTTAATAGCATAGTAGCTATAGCGCAAGTCAATACAATGTGGTTATACATTTTTTTTGCAGTTATACTTTTTATGGCACGTTTAGACAAACAGACCGACAGATCAGTGTAATTTCAGCATGTAGCGGAAGTTACATCATCGATATGTAACAGGTAACGCGCAACTTACTTTGTCAACTTTATGGCAAAGTAAGTTGCACGTGTAATAATATAATACAATTCTAAAAAATATTGAAAATATAAAATGCATTCCGTATATAACAAAATTAAATTATAATAATTAGAAACATGAATTTGTAATGTACACTTAGATATATACGTGTAGACGAAATTTAAAAATAAGAAACTTGTATTAAAATTCATAACTTCCGGTAACATTAAATTGTGTGGAGATTTGATGAATTGTGTAGAAAATAAACAAAATGAATTTTGTTTTATTTTACCCTCAATGATGACAAAATGAATTTTGTTTTATTTTACCCTCAATGATCAAATCTCCACACAATTTAATGTTACCGCAAGTTACGAATTTTAATACAAGTTTCTTATTTTTAAATTTATTCTACACGTATATATCTAAGTGTACATTACAAATTCATGTTTCTAATTATTATAATTTAATTTTGTTATATACGGAACGCATTTTATATTTTCAGTATTTTTTAGAATTGTATTATATATTACACACGCGTCTACGTCGATCTAACTTCTAACACAACATGAAGTTGTCAAGGAAGAGAGTTTATTTTCTTTTTAAGTTACCAGTTTTAATTTTCTTAGATGTGACCAATTTTATTTTTTTATATATGGCCAGTTTTGTTTAAAAACATCAAAGTATAAGTTCTTACGTTCGTATATGAGGACACACATATTTTTTTATATACAATTAACGAGAAAAGCTCGATCGCCCAGGTACTTAAATATATAAATAAATTACGTGCTTTCTATTTCTTATCGATACTTGGAGCATAGTCAATCGACGACATATAGTCTCTTTTGGGAAAGTCGATGCAGTAATTGAACTCTGAACCCCATATGATTGATTAGTACATTTGACTCGACGTACAAAGATGAGCAGCTGACAAATTCTGTATATACATCTTTTTCCCTCAAAACAATATGGAAGCAAGTCGCAACATAAGCTAGTATGCAGAAATGTATGCAAATTTTCTGTAATACAATAAATGACCCACATTAATTTGGGTTTAAAATTAACATTTTATAATCCATGTGGTCAATATCACGGCGCCCTTGAAGCAAGACTGTTTTGCAGTGAAAGGCAGTCAAAGCTTGTCTCATACCTTGAGTTGTCGTCCTTAGGTATTCTTAATAAAGTTATATTATATTCTACGTTAATACCACTCTGTCGCAGTAATTAAGAAATAAACACTAAGGGCTTGATTTCGAACAAAAAGTGTTTTTAAACCCGCTGAAAAGTTACATCATTATAAAAATAACATTTTCACGCTTGGATTTCGATGAGCCCACTTATTGCGACCTCTCGCTTCCTCAGACCTCATCAATTTGTCACACATTTTCAATTCAGGCGTTTAAGAAAATATACTTGTAACTTTTTTAACGTCAAATCTACTACCAAAAAATCTACACCGAGATCTCATAAGAACCAGCAAAACACTCAGAGAAGCCAGATATGCGAGTACTATTAACACTCCCGTCCGCTGGTATTCGAACTACTCGATCTTCATAAGTTAGCCTTAGTCTTCTTCCAATATCTTCTAACACTGCGTTCTTTTTTCGTCGAGGTAGATGTTGCTAATTTATTCTTAATTAGTTCATATTTCTCATTCTTTCTTTAACTCTGTCTCTTACATCTATCAGTATTACGCCTTACAATATCTCTTAAAATCGTAAAGTATAAATGACCAAGTTCTTTACCGTCTTACCGTCGTAGATAGAAATGTTTGCTTTCGCCAATCTACATGATCCTAGTACATCATTTAAATCATAAACTATGAAGCTCAAGAAAGTAAACTTTTAAAGTCATTATCGACCCCTCTTATATGTGTATTAGAGTCGTTCGTGAACAACCGACCTAACAGAGCCTTTTCCTTGTTCCTGGAAGTAGCTCCGTAGTTAATCATTCAGCGCTCCTGACCGAAAAGCGTAACAGACCGACTGCTCCTTAAAATATACAGAGCTAGCAAGCAAGAAGCTAAGAAGCAAGGAACTAGCAAGAAGTAAGTGTGATTTCATAGGAACACTTCGTGGGGAACACTCATTCCTTTTGTCATCGTTCACAGAGAGCGTTCCTGAATTAAGAGCGTAATAGATCTGAGTGACCGATCTATCGAGGATTTATCACGTTGTCCCATTTGATCTCAATTATCGTTCGACAAACTTTGCTTGAAGTAGTGATGTATTTTAGCTATTTTTAAAATTCGACTTGTCTTTTGTGGAATAATTCAATAAATGAAACAGTTTAAAAGTAGTTATTCCCGTGTTTCAAAAAGAAATCACGTGCCTCATTTATCGGTAAGTTCCGCATTCGTTTTCGTAATAGAGTCACTCAGTTAATAGAAAACGTACACTGATTTTTAAAATCATACCATAAATGAAACAATTTCAATGAAGACAAAACTGTAGTCCAAAAATTATCTTCTTTGTACTTGCATTTTCTGTTCTGTATACTACATTTTAATACATTGTAAAATGATATTAAAAAAATTATACCTGAGTGTCATGTCTCAATTCTTCTCAGTACAGATGTTTTCTGAACCTATGCTACTAATTTTATAGATTTGTCATTCAAAAGTGTCTAGGAATTTGCTTTATTTAACCTAAGTGATTTGACTTTGACTTCCGATTTCATTCAATTGATTATATGTTAACTTAGTAGTTTTATTAGTTAATTGTGGTAGCTTATTTACTAGTTGGTGAACGACTGAACGAAGGGTACTAACACTTTTTATTGAATTTATTATTGTAGTAATAACCTGTTCATTTAATATTGTATAACAACTGAACTAAGTGAACGATCTAATTCACTTAGTTTATATTGAGCGATCGAGAACGAGCGAATCAGATTAGTGAACAAGCAAGCCCAAGTCGACGTAACGAGTAATAATAATGTGCGTGCCGCACTCCTGCGCACCTGCTGAGTTGTGAGCGCATCTGACATTTGTGCGCTGCACCGGCGCCGGGCGACCTTCACGTCACAGACGGATTTTATGTTCTATCGAATTTACAACGTTTAAATGTTAAAGGTCAGCATTGCTCAACTTGTGTTTATCGAGTAATTTAATGTATAATAATTTATTTACCGACTCTCGATAAATTGAACTCTCGAAGCTTATGTGTATGTATGTTTTATTAGAAAACCGAGGTTGAGTAAGGTTGCTAATCTCCGGATGTGATAAGTAAAAAAAACTTTTAATTTAAACGGTTTTATTTTAAATCATGGGCTGTACCAAAAACTAGAAAATAATTAGCATACAAACTTGGACCTTACTGAAATTGTGACGTCTGGTAAAAAATCGTACAATGCTAACTTTGCTGTCTTCTTATATCGGATGGCAAGGACTACTGTGACGCTGCGTCAGCGGAATATACATATAGTATTAGCGGACTTTTACAGACTAAAATAAAAACGCGGGGCGCATTTGGAAATAGTTATTTCTAAACAGGTTGTTCTTATTTAATTGTCCAGTCTTTATACATGCGAAAATGTGTGAGGACAATGATGAGATCTGAGGAAGCGAAAGAGTGTAAGGACCGCGACACTTGGTACTCCGTCCTCACTGACTACCCTGTTGCGGACAGCGTGAAGATTGTTGATTGAAATTGAATTTTTTGGTTGTTTCAGGTTTGAATTTTCTATTAACTTTTCGTACCCCTAATTTCTTCTAAATATGTTCTTCCGCTAACAAAACTGTTTTGCAATTTCTGCTTCCCTGCACTTAGAGCATTAAACTTAGAGCATTTTTCTGAATTGGCTACAGTAAAGGATGTTTATTTTTGTCGTGTATAATTTAAGTTGGACCAGACTTTTTAAAAACTATTTTAAGCATTAATTCCGCAGTTTCTGAGTAACGTTTGAACAGAGAATGAAACAGTAATATACAATTTTTTGGGATTCCGAGAATATTTTAAGTAACTATGACAATTATGACAGAAAGAGGGTGTCTGTATGCTTGACTGTGACATCATATTTCTTAAAATTATGAACAGATTTGGATACGGATTTTTTATTTGAAAGCTGTAATTTTCGACACGTTCCTAGCTATGGTTGAATATGATGGAACTCGGTCTACGTTATTTTTTTTGTCGTGGGTTTTTTAATTTTTAATTATTTATATAAATATTTTCAATGTTCAAATTACTGTTTGCTATGTTACTGTTTTATTATAGTATATTATAGACATTTATACCTACATACATACATACATTATCACGCTGTATCTCTAATGACCAAGTTAGAAAGAATGGAGTACTAAGCATCGTAATCCTTAAAACGCAACCAAAGATACCCTAATAAATTATTAGTACCCACTTCTAAATTATCAATGTTTCATTTTAGTCCATTTGCTATGAGCATAAAAAATATAATAAGATAGATGCCAGATGAAATAAAGAATATTGAACACAAAAACAAATTAAAAAGTACTTAATACAAAAAAAATATTATAATTTAAACAATTAGAAAAAAAAACGATTAGAAATCAACCTAATTAAGTGCTACCACTGTTATGATTATTAGCAAAATATATTGATTTTGAATAAAAATACATTGATTTGAAAAATGGTATTGTGTATATAATTTTATCTAATTTATTGAATGTAACTTTTGAATGTACTTAATTCGATTATTTATCATTTAATGAAAAAATTATGAATGTATAAAGTTAACTTTAATAATTGCCGTGCCCTGACGGGGGTGATGTTGGATTCTATTACTCTGTAAAACCATGAAAAGCAATAAAGATATTGATTGATTGATAAATAATTGCGTAGTCATTCTCCTCAAACATCTTCGCGTATGTGTGACTATAGTTTTGGTATTTCTGTCTGTATATCTGGATCTTAAAATGTCAGCCTTGGCTTCTTGTCCAGTCATTTTCGTTCTGTAAATCTGCGTCAATCGCATCACTCGTTCTTTTTATGTGCCTGAACCATCTAAGCATTCCTTTCTGCATTTGCGTATGTAACACTGTAATTCAAACCTGCCATACTCGTCTCTTCATTGATTATTTTGTCCGCGAGGTAGGTTGTCCAAGGTATGTCCAAGCTTCACTAACATGTAATAAAGCTGCCATTAAATCCAGATTGTGGATGACCATTATAGCATATTTAGACATGTTCACACTGCCAATTAATGCAATCAGAGCACCATTAACTTTATTATCAACTGCTTACCCGTCTGTCCAATCCTACTCATATCTTCCTTCCCTCGAAAACACATTCCTCGTATACAGTTTCATTCATAGTATAGATACAAAACAGTTTATTCGAAACTTTAATATCTCTCGACAAAATATCTATGTACTATATCGTTTAGAAAACAATAGTCATTTGAAACTAAAACCTGTTCGCATATCAGGCACATGTCATCTAATATTTTAAGACCCCTGATTCAATAATATTTATTAAGAATTACAGCTCTCTCCTAATGGTAGTAGATTTTGTTTTTAATTTGATATCTATACTGACAGTGTGAAAGTATGTTTTTATTTGAGTGGCATAATGCGATTTTATATGAAACAAATTAGTCTCTATTGGATCATACGGCTTAGGGCTTAAGGTGCATTTTCGGACGGAAATTTACATGTCGTAGTGGCAGAAAAACCAGTTCTAAATAGAGGTCAAGTGTGACAATTCCTTTGTTAATTTCCTGATAGACTCGGCGTACGGTTACCCGGCTCTGATGCTGGTATTTTGGAGAATGGTTGAGACGGAAATGGTTTTTAATTGTTATTGTTTATCTAGATCTAGGCTACGCATAAATTATGTCTATTATAGATTTGATGGAGCCAAGTTTCCTGTCAAAATAGATGTCCGTCGAACGGTAGTGTGTTGTGGCGTTTTACAGAATGACATTACACATTACTAAGTTAGATTCAATCTGTCCATTTAAGTGTCTCGTTTGTCTGAATACAAATGGCAGAATACAGTATGACGAAATCAGATTATAAGTGATCAATTTGTATATTTTTTAGCTATCTTCTATGAAGTTCGTACTTCTGATCGACACGTGTTTCGCGTCTGAAGTATCCTTAGGATATTCAAGAGATCGAGCTCTCGGTTAGCACCGAAACATCACCACCACAATTACCTATCCATCAACCAGCAACATACTATCAAATCTAGAAATTTTCGGTGTGAGATCTGGGATAGATTTTCATTTATGGTACACTCGAGACTTAAATTAAATTCATCAGATTCTTTAAAATTGTAACTCAAAATATACCTTTTCAAATAAGTCTCCAAACAAATACCTTCTTTTTAACAAAAGAAAATCCTTTAAAGGGCCCAACACTTCGAGGAACAGATTAAGTTATATACGATTCTTGCCCACTCACTAAGGGCCAACTATTTAAACTTGATTTAAGGATGTGACATCTTGCTTCACCAAGTATTTAATTTATGTGCAAGAGACATATGTCAGTTCCTCAAATCGAGTTTAAATGGTTGGTGAAAGTCACCCTAAAATTCGCAGTGGTTATACTCGGGACATTGAGATCTACAGAACGCATCGGTGTCCCCCTAAAGCTGTGCGGGTCCGCCCCCGCCACCCTCATGGTGCTACAGTAGCGGACTACACGCGCTGCTACTATCCTCAGTTTCATTGAAGCAGACGATCGAAGCCTTCTCACCGATCAGCCACGACTCGGAGGTCCTTCTTAATCACCGTTTTTGGTGACGTAAAAGAAATCTGAACGCAGAGACCCCAGTCCTCTGAGAAGCCTAATAATTCCAATATTTTTTTATAAATAGATATACGCTAAAATGTATAACTTCTAAAAATTCTTCTAACTCTTCTAAAAATGTAAAAGTGCAAGATCGTTTTTTTTTGCTTGAAAGTGTGTTTTTGTGTTATTATGTGTGTACAAAGTAACATCTCATAGTAAATATGACAAGCGCGCATATCGTTTATTTTAGTCCTAATTCAGCAGTACGTCACGCTATCTTGTCGGTTTTCGTGCACCGTCGAGCATTAAAATGCAATAAACGGCGCTCGTTACAGTTCATACGAATTTCTTTTTTTGTCGGAAGGAAAGTGGTTTGAGCGTATTGCATCATGCGCAGGCGCATGTCACATGACATTTTGTTACATCGTTTTTTAATTAGTGTTCAATAGATATAATGGTTAGAACTGAATCCTCACAGTTTCGTCATGTCTATCTGTCTGTCTTTCTGTCCGCATATCACAGCTGATTTTGGACTGATCTAACTGATGCAGCTGATGTTTAGACTTACTTTGGTAACTATAGACATGTAAGTTGGTAACCTAAATCCTAAACCCAGAAAACAGAAACAAAATAATGTTTAAATAATCCCCTCGTCCAGCATGACCATCGTATATCTGTCTGTCACGACTATGGGGTCATTGGGAAGAGTGCTGAACTTGATTTATCCGGTACGCTGAGTCTCTTCCTCATCTAGCGCCATGAATCGGCCTGTCAAGTCTCGCAGTGTACGCACTGTTTTGCTCTAACTTTTTCCCTGCTACAGTCGGGGCAGTTCCCTGTTTGGTTGTATCTTCCTCTTCAAGTTTAACAGTAAACAGGCTCGGAGTTGCCTAGATGGTAGGTATGCAGGATTTTTTCACGTCATCGACTCTATATTTGCTTTTATGTATATAATGTTATATTATTTCTAAATAGGCTATATTATGTCGTACAGATTCAGGTGTTACTTTGCGGAAATTCGTTTCAGGTGATGAATTCTTATCCTCAGGATATTCCAGAGACAGAATCGGTCACCGGAATTCGCTGCTGGTTATCTGACCGACGGGTTATTACCTAAAAATTTGCAGACAGCGACAGCTATACGATCATTGCGCGACCGGTGATTAATTGTAATTAAAAATTGGTATGATGTGGTAACGGTGGTAGATCCTAGTTCCATTCCATCACGAGTAGGGCCGGCTCGCCCGGTGAAATACCACTTTCTCACAGAATATCGTAATAAAATAACAGCATCTATTGCTTTTGTTTCATTCAATGAGTGAGAGTGCCGGACCCATCCCATCACCCCCTCCCCCTCCTTTCACTCCTTTTTCTATTTCCTTCAACGCCGGCAACGCACCCGTGATTCTCCGCATATTGCGAGTGTCCATGAGCAGTGGTTGGTTACTCTCCATCAGGTGACTCGCTTGCACATTTACCCCCTATTTTATATTAAAAAAAATATGACAATTCAGTGTCTATTGCGCCATGACCGAAAATTGCACTTTTCGCGGTAGAATTAGCGACACTATACAAATAATGACTTATGTCTGCACAGCGTGTTTGCACAGATTTAAGTTCGTGCAAATGAAACATGTGGACGTCAAGTTCGAAGTATGCACCAATGTCTGTATACCTTTGTGTCTTATGACAAAAAGTCTGTGCAACTGGGCAAACATGCTGCGCAGACATAAGTCGTTATTGTGTGGACGGCCTTTACACAAAATTGACAGCAAATATCGCGCGATATTTGGCTGTCGCATGCTGATTACAAGTAATAAGCGTGCGAGTCTGTTCTCTGGAATATCCTGAGGATGTTTCGTTAAGAGGCGAAACAGTGGTTTTTGGAGTTTTGGACGGAAATGACTACAAATTATAAGAATTCATCATAAGGCTGTATTTTATTTCAAGTCCTCATGCAAAGCCGCTGCAAGTCGTCTGTATTATATATATTCTGCAAAACTTCTACATAACTTTTAATCATCTTTACATAACACTTATATAACTGTCTTAGTAGACTTATACATAGAAGCCTTACAAGGCAATCTACGCGTTCTCGTTAGCTTGCATATTTCTAGGCGCAAGTGGGGCGTGATCTAGCCTGGTTACATTGTTTGTTCGGCGCATGCGCAGTGTGTGACGTGGCGAGCATGTGAGAATATCTGTGTTTATTCGGCAACGAGAACTCATTTTCATGATAAAAGTAGACCAAGCATATTAGCTCGCCAAACTGTTTACTTAAAAATGTTCCTAAGCTACAATGGCAAAATAGAACCCTATAATATGGCGAATCCATGGCTGTCTGTCCGTAGGTTTATCAATATATCACAGTCCCGTATTACATTTATTGTTATTTGTACCCCGTTGGGGATACAGCGTGAAGATATGTATGTATGTTATTTATACACTTACTCCGTTGAAATTTAGCACAGACGAAAAATAGATACAGTAATTAATAAAAATTGCAGTAAAAATGCTAATGAACGCTACAAAAGAAAACATAATCCACTAGAATATAATATTATTACGCCTATAAAAACACAATAACTTAATAACGCTGTGAAATAATTGTAAGTTTAAAAAATGAAATACATATCATAATATAAAATTATAGTTTATTATTTACGACTCTGTAAACATTTTTTTCCAATGTAATTGTCTTCGGTAATTCTAACAATGATTTTTGAAAAGAAATTAAACTATAAGTTCAAGTAATAACTTATTAAGTTCACAATAATGAATTTTAAAGAGTACTTAAATTTATTCTAATAATTATTAATTTTAAATTGCATAAAAAGATTAAAAACATAAATTGTGTATTTATAAAAAAATCTATTGATTTTAAATATTACGAGTTGTAGTTTGACTTTGTATCTAAGCGCACAAGGTTCCGGGTTTGATTCCCGGTCGGGCCAATTCAGGAAGCGAACTTTTCTAGATTGTCTTGGGTCTGGGTCTACTGGAACGTCCCTAGTAGTCGTCATCTTTTTCTCATAGCACAGCGACTGCCTTAGTTTGAGACCAGATGATCGGTGCGTATGGTATTCTGTCTGTTAACTCTGGCGCATTTTTTTAAATAGTAAAATTTATTTTGCACCTAATTTTTTCAATTTTTTTTTAATGTAACTTCTCTGGCTGAAATCACTCCGGAACCTTGACCTCATCGCTTTAGTATGCCATAGTCAAAGTCAAATCAATTTATTCAAGTAAACCCAAATGCAAGATATTTTTGGACTTCAATTCTACTTTAGTTCGGTTGGAAAAAAAAATCTGGACAGAACCGACAAGAAACTCAGTCAGGTATCATTGACCTTTTTGTTAGATATCATTTGTTCATCACAAGACAAAATACGCAATGGCTTTTTCAATAAATAACTTTTTTTACTGTGCAAAGAATTTCAGTACATATTATACCAAAGAGCTTTGTCATACAGTAACCCTTGCCAAATTGCTTTGGTTCACAATACAAAAAGGGATTTGCTACCTTTTTTTGGTGTCGCAGGAGAAACTTGCACTATACCTAGCGCCCTGGGGGTGGGACTGGGTTGTCTCCAAGGGCTCCGTTATCTCCTAATTAAGAGTAAGGCATTTGGTACCTACACAGTATCTTCACCAAAATGCTTTGGTAGTTGGTACACGCCGCTAACATTATTAAACTACATTGCAAATGTATATTATTGAGTTGAAAAAATGTGAATATGATTACGGGTCACTTATACGTACCCACGACGCTCCCCAGCTTTTTTTAGACAGAGATGTGGTCAGAATCATAAAGATTTGATCTTTAGCCTTGATAAAAATCAGAAACCGATAGAAATATTGAAATAAAGTGAATTATAAACATCCGTTTTGTAGATATAAACGACAATGTATGTTTGACGGATGAAATAAATTGTACGTCGATGTTAGTGTGTGTTCACATTGAACGTAAAAGTGACTGATTATATGAGCATTGACCAACTTAAAATAATAACGCTTAGGAGTGTTTACTAGTGAGCTTAGAATAAATGAAGCTACTTAGAATAAATGAAGCCAGAACTTAACGAACAAAATTTTAAAATGTAATGCTTAATTGTAGAATGCAATATTAGAAATTATTTAATTTTAGATTTTTCCAACCATAAGTTCTTTGACTGGTAAACAAAGCCATTTCATACAACTTACTAGCTCCTTTCGTGTAGTAATGAGTAAAATCGGTCTTGGTCTTACGAAAAAGCAAAACCGAAACAAATTTTGCTCATCGTTAGTATTTACAGTAGTACAGTAGTATTAACTGTAAATGAACTTATTTAGTTTATTATTATCGCTCGTCGATTTTGACATCGACTAAAACTCATCTTAATAATTCACGCTTAGAAAACGATTAAGTGCATGAAACTAGCGATGAGCAGAATCAGTCTTTGGTGATGCTTTTTTGCAAATGACCCAAAACGATCCCATGCTACCAGTCCAAGATTGATTTTTGCTCATCACTAATTTCATGCACTTAATCGTTTTCTGAGCATTATTTTTTAAGATGATCAAATTGCCTATGAACTTTAATACATACTACTTGTTGGAGACACTTTTATTTGAATACTTTTTTACAATTCTATTTTTAAAATTTCCTTTTTTTAAACTTTTGTTTTCGAACGTGTCATTATTGTATTATATTTTAGTTTTTGGCTCTATGTATAAAGACTTTATAATAGATTTCGTCTGATTTTATTTCCTCTTATTATGTCTTACCTGCGTCGGTCACACTACTTAATAAGATAATTACTTCGTAATCGGCTACAGAAATAGTTCACAGACTGGTACATTGTGCCAAAAAACACGGTATAACTTTCATAATTTGTTTCCTACTAAATGAAAGTGTTTTAATATAAGTTTTGTAGGTAAAATATACCATATGTCAGGTAGATTTTATATTATTGTATATTATAGCTGTATGTGTGATTTAATTCGATTATTTAACTATTGTTAGCAACACTAACAGAGGATTTACTATTATGGTAACACAGCCGCCGCTAACTCGTACCACTTTGTAACTCATGCGCTTATTATAACAATATTAAAATAATTAATAATAAAGGGTTTTATTCAGTAATAATATATAATACAGACGTTATGGTCTCAACACATAAACCTACTAACTTACCTAAATAAATCTGAATCTATATATTAAAAAAAATTATGAAATCTAAACATCAGACCGTTTTATCCAATCGATTTGCTTAATTTTTTTTTAATGAAAGACAGATTTGTCATCAAGCATTGGAAATCACCTAACTTTCACCCTTCTCAAATTATGCTCACACGCGATTTCCGCCTGTACATTTCCTATGTTTTCATAGCTTTCTTTTTCTATATCTCCGGTTCTAATTGGGGTACGCGGTTCGTTTTGATCTAAGAACATTCGCTGGAACGAGCTCTTTCATTTGAGCTTTTTGAAATTGGCTGTGTTAAAGGGAAGCTAGGTGTAAACATTCAACTTGACCACGTTATAATATGCGTTTCAAATTGAATTAAGGCGAGACATTGATAAACGTATAATGTACATTTATTAATAACAAAAAGTACATACATATGTTAATATTTACAAACTTAAAACTACACATTATCTTAAATAATAAACTTCCTCAAAGTTGCCGCTTAGAAAGCTGTCATTGCTTAAGGTACCCAGCCGACTGGCAGCATTGCCTCTTTGAATAGCCAAACTGATTCGTTGGCGGAAGAAGCTGCCAGCCCGGTGGTCTCCCGAAGCCTCGACCAGTCTCTTGCAAATATCAGAAACCAGTCGATGGGCTTCGGGGCCCCAGGGACCCAAAGTTTCGACTGTAAAAGGCGTAAATATGAAACTCTCAGAGAGAGTCGTATACTTACGCCGCTTCAAGTTCTCGGCAGTGCTGGCCGCCGCACCTGCTGACTTGAAAGTCACCGGCACATGGGAAACAGCAAGTGTATCGACACAAGTGGCATCCCACACCAGCAATCTTCCAAGTTTCCAAGGAATGAGCGTCAAACCATCCGGTCTCCTGCCGTCGCCTCGCGCAATACCTACAGGGTCTAAGACTGCAGGATAAACTATAATTTAATCTAAAATAGACCTGCTCTATGCAAACGTGCGCGCGCTAGCTCACGAACAAGCAATGAATTTCGTTTATTTTAAAAACTATAATTATTTTAAAAAATCCAACTTACATTTCGAAGAATATGTTTAGATTAAATTATACAGATAATTTAAAAACATAAATCGGTCCCGTAACTCCGAAAAATGTAAATCTCCGTTTTAAAAAAAGGTTCTTTGATATTTTTTTTGTGTTACAAAAGTTAACCAATCGTGTATCGCTCTACTGGCAAAGTCAAGTCAATGAAATGAAGAATCAGTTTACCGAATAATATTTTCATACGTTTTGTAGTCACTTAGAAGAATTAAGATCCCTGCCGTCAAAATGGCCAATGCGTTGCCTTAAATTATCAACACAATACAGCGGAGCATCACGAGTCCTCTAGTAACATAAATTAATTAATTTCGGCCTATTTGCCAGTCGTTGGTGTATACGTTTGGTGTGAACTTTTACTTACATTTCTTATCATTTATCAATAAATTTTCCAATAAACTATTATTTTTATCTATTAATAACAAACGTTAAGTATATTTCTCTCTATTGGTCAACAAGACATAAAATTTAATTACACATACAATTAGATAATGATTATTTACATACGCTGTTAATTGGAACGCACATAAATCACATTCATTGTTTTATGTACACAATATAGACTTTATAACACCACACAGCTTGCTCCGTACTACGAAATGAGGCAAATGAAATCATGTGATGAATTCCTAAAATCTTAAGCTATTTTCTGCTCAAACTCCAAAAACCACCAATCGACTCGTGTTTCGCCTCTCAACGAAGCATCCTCAGGATATTCCAGAGATCAGACTCGGTCAGCTAACAGATTCAGTGCTGATTAGCTGACCGAGTCTGATCTCTGGAAATTGAGGATGCTTCGTTGAGAGGCGAAACACGAGTCGATTGATGGTTTTTGGAGTTTGAGCGGAAAATAGCTAAAGATTTTAGGAATTCATCTCATGAAATGGATTTCCGCAAAGTAACACCTGAGTCTATACAAATAAAATCAAATAAAATATACGATTCATGGCTGGGTAGTCTTTGAACAAGAGAACGATAGATAATAGGCCTCAGACTCCAGCAATAAATTCATGGAGTTGTAGTAACCTAATTTATTTTGTACACAATAAAAAATTAAATAAAAGTTATGTATAAAACTGAGACTACTTTAATTCCATACGCCATGACCCGTACAGAAAGAGGCAAATCAGATAAATTGACTCATCTGTACATACGACACATTTATTACCAGATAAGCTGATCGGCCGCTATTTCGTTAGAAAACAAAACCCACACATCTACAGTTTATTTGATTTCATTCGCCTCATTTCGTAAAACGGGACAGGCTGTCTGAAGTTATAAAGTCTATGGTGCAAGATGAAATTATTGAAATAATTATTAACAAGATACATACATACATACGTACATATCCTCACGCTGTATCCGTAACGGGGTAGTCAGAGAGGGCGGAGCTCCAGGCGTAGAGGTTCTTAATTACTTCTTTCGCTTCCTCAAATCTCATCATCGCTCAGAGCGGCTAGACAAGAGGCAAACGCTTTGTATAATTGAAACCCTTGCTGGCGTTATTGCTTGATATGGCGGTTTTCGTTACGCTAGATTACGTGGTATTTGCCATTCTATTCTACTAGCTTTTATGACAGTGGAGTGACTTTCGTAGTCATGTGTAAGTCGCCGTATAAAACGTAGTCAAGTGACACTTTTGACAAGCAATAATACCGCCAGCAATCGTTTCGAAACGTTTCCCACTTGTCTAGACGCTCAGCTTATCTGGTAATAAATGTGTGTTGTATGTATGTATGATTCATCTTATCAGATTTGAATCACTTTTGCTGCTTAGACACGGCGTCTGTAGTTATTTATAGTCTATGGTACTACACAATATCTATTCATACATGTCTTCATGCCACATCTCCAGTAGAGTGGACGGAATTTGAAATACTAAGTCGCAGTTTAAAACTATACATTTTTATTTTATCAAGCTTTATTGACATATACATATGTACATTTTCGCTGAGATTATTAAGACAAACCAAATCAAAATCGTAAAAATTATAAAATTAAATCTCACTGCGTAATTAACAGAATCTTGCAAATAAGGTGAAACAACTGGTAACTGTATTTCCTGCAATTAATTTATTGCTTCAATCGACGGTCGAAAGCAATAAAAATACAAAACAGCCTCCGACTTCGGCGATGGATTTAATCGATTTAGTAATATCATCTTGTTAATAATTGATGAAAATGTCAAAAGCTCTCGCATAGCTAAGCGAAAATGTGTGAGGAGAATGATGAGATTTGAGGAAGCGAAAGAAGTAATTAAGAACCTCTACGCTTGGCGCTCCGTCCTCTCTGACTACCCCGTTACGGATACAGCGTGAGATATGTACGTATGTATGTATCTTGTTAATAATTATTTCAATAATTTCATCTTGCACCATAGACTTTATAACTTCAGACAGCCTGTCCCGTTTTACGAAATGAGGCTAATGAAATCAAATAAACTGTAGATGTGTGGGTTTTGTTTTCTAACGAAATAGCGGCCGATCAGCTTATCTGATAATAAATGTGTGTCGTATGTACAGATGAGTCAATTTATCTGATTTGCCTCTTTCTGTACGGGTCATGGCGTATGGAATTAGAGTCTTAGTTTTATACATAAGTTTTGTTTGATTTTTTATTATATAGAAAATAAATCAGGTTACTACAACTCCATGAATTCGTTGCTAGAGTCTAAGGCCTATTATCTATCGTTCTCTTGTTCAAAGCCTACCCAGCCATGTATCCCTGGAATTACAAGTTTTTGTTATATTCGTATTGTGTTTTTATTGTTACATTTGTCCTCATTGCATGTAGAATCACTGTAATGCTTCAAATAGGTAGGTAATATTATCTTTAGTACTATCGCGGTTTTTTCGAGGCAACTTGCATCATCGACTTTGTCTTCAGTTACACAACTAACCGTATTATACGCTGGCATTTTGTCGTTGTAATTAACAGTTTTTGTCTTTCTCAGTTGCAGCGACAGTTCTCATTCATTTGACTTACAAAAGCTGAATTCGTCGAGGTGATTTTTCATTTAAAGTCAAGTAAAGTAAAGTTAAAGTTAGTTAAAGTTAGTTCGTTTATAGTGATACACGAATTCCATGCATTGCGGTTTTTACATACTTCTTTCACCTGCTCAAATCTCATCATTCTTCTCACGCACTTTCGTTTAGGTATGCGAGTGCGTGTGTTATTTCCATCAGCTAGCACTGGTTATTTGATCTTAATAAGTCAGCTTTACTCGTCCTTGGCTTCCGCTACTACTCACTTTCGTTCTGTAGATTTTTTGTCAATCGTCATCACTCTTTGTTTCTATGTACTTAAACCATCTAAACAATCCTTCATTTTTACAATGGCACTGTAATCCAGTCGTACCCTACTGCTTATCTCTTTTTTGCTTATTTTATCCGTGAGTGTGGTACTGCACATATTTCTTAGAGATCTCATTTCTATGGTATTCATCTTACTTTCACTCGATATCAGGTATATCAATGCCTCACTACCGTACAATAAAGTTGCCACCAACGTAGCGTTGCGTATGGCCATCTTGGCGGATTTAGATTCACACTGTCTACTAATGCGGCAAGAGCACCATTAACTTTATTGCCAGCTGCCCATCTTTCTACCTCCAGCTCATATCGTTCATCGCTCGAAAACGTACTCTCTTGATGTATAGTTTCATTCACTTGTTCTAGAAGTTTTCCATTCACCCATTATTTCATACTTCGTCTTGTACATTTTCTCTTACAAACACCAGAACCCTAATTTAAACAGAAACACACATATTTGAAATTAGCTAAAATGAACAGAATCTTGAAAAATTTGCAAAAGTATCTTAAAAAAAAGATATTTTTGACCAAAACTTAAAGAGAAACCGAATTTTGGTTTCAATTGTAAAACTATTTACAAAGCTGTACATATCTAAACGTTAATACAATATTTAAATACTTATTTGGAAGACCGCTGGCGTGGGACGCCATATGTGTCGATGCACTTGGTGTGTCCCATGTTTCGGAGACTTCCAGATCAGCGGGTGCTGCGGCCAGCATTGCTGAGAACTGGAATCGACGTAAATATGCGTCTCTTTCCTAGTTTCATATTTACGCCCTTTCCAGTTGAAACTTTGGCACCTTGGCGCCTCGAGTACCGTCGACTGGTTTCTGATATTTGAGCGAGTGCATCTACTTCTACTTCATGTAGTACTTTGGAATACCCCTACATTACATAAACTGTCATGAGATCATGATCCTAGCTTTAGTATTTTTGGGATTTTGTGATTAATCAGTCAGTGGGTAGTATTTCGCTTTCTTAAATATGGCGCCTTGTATCACATCGATTGGTTTCTGATATTTGCAAGCAAGTGCATTTACTGCTTTTTCTACTTCGTGTAGTACTTCGGGAGACTCCTACAATACATAAACTACGATCAGGCCATGATCCTAGCTGTAGTATTTTTTGATTTTGTGATTAATCAGTGAGTGAGTAGAATTTCGCTTTTTTTTTAATATATATACGAAAATGACCTAATATACTCGTATTTCTAATCTATGATTACGTAATTTAGTCGAATCAGTATTTAATTATTAAATAACAGGTTTCAATCTCTGTTCCCATAATTGGTGCACTTTTTAAGTATTATTCCTATCACCTTTTATTTTTGGATTCAATGAATTTATTTCTTGTTTAAGTATCACAGTAATTTCCTAATGAGTGTTCGCCTAATAACAAGTTCAGATTTTTTATCAATAATTGAGTGACTGCGAAATATTTTATCGGTAATGCACTTATCACGTTTTTAATTTACATTTTTACAGCATTTTTCAATGACCAATGCATTCACCGAAGAATTATGAGTTTGTGATTCCATTTTTAATGTTCAATTCCGATATTAGAATCAGTCAAGAACGAGTTGGAATCATTCAGATACCCGTTCGATATTGATATAAGAGAGATATTAAACAGAGTTCAAAAATAAAACACTGAAAGTATAATACAAAGTAACTATACTAATCGGTGTTTTATTTGAAGTCTTTTTAATTTTTTTCCTTAAATTTTTTTATTTCTCGTTTTCGAGTGGCCTTGCCCTAAATAAATATCTAGGGTTGGTCTACAACTACTTCTTTTCTATAATTCTGGAACGGAATGATATGCGAAAAGAATCATCAATATAATTATTTAGTGTATCTCCGAAATCCAAGATCCAATATTAGTGAAATTTAAATGGGATCACCTTGGAGCTACAGTGAACCCAATGGATAAAAATCAGTGAAATTAGTTCATAAACAAAGAAGTTATGCCTAAGAAGTTATACATAAAAATCTGTATTGTAAAAATGTATCTATCTCCATTCGAAATTTTATCAAAATCGATGCAGCAGTTTAGCCGTGAAGTCCAGTAAATTCGAAAACAAAAGGGGTATGTTCACATCTAATTTTAATGAAATAGCTGGACGCAACTATTTAAAGTTTTTGTCATTATGTCCTTATTAAAGTACTCAATTTAACCTATTCATTACCAGTTGCAATTATATCTAAAGGTAGTTAAGACTAATTAAATAACAATAAGAAACTAATGACAGACAAACAATCATGCTAATGAAGTATTGTTTGTTATCGACTTGCGACACCACGCTATCGTTTTTATACCGAGAGACTTTTTGGCGGGAGCGACAGAAGTGAAATTTGCGTTTAGTTCAAGTTTTTTATTTTGTTATGCTTTTCGTAACAATTTAACGCACAATATAATAGTATAACAGTAGTGATTATATATTGTGCGTTAACGTTAACGTTTGTTCTGGTCAGTTGAGTAAAAATTATGTGTCCTGTGCAGTAATCAATCCGTTTACACTACAGGATGTGCGTAAATATCAGACACTCACCCGTTAAAACATTACCGAATTGGGCAACGAATGAAGAACTTGAATTTTATGAAAAATTAAACAGACTTCAAAAAAAAAACACTGTAAAGTACAAAATAACTATCCTTTACTAATCAAAACTCAAGTACAACACTAGCTTTATAAATATAATGTAAATAGGTATACAATTAAATTCGACAATTACTGAAGTAGGTGCCAAGCCTACCAAACTAATAAACTTTCCACTGTTGCACATTATGATTTGGCACCAACTTCAATAACTATCAATTTAATTATATAGATATTGGTATTGTATTTATAAAATTGTTTTTGTACTTGAATTTTGATTAGTAAAGGATAGTATTTTGTACTTTTCAGTGTTTTTTGAAGTCGGTATAATTTTTTTCTTAATTTTTTTTTATTTCTCCCTTTTGAGTGACCTTGGCTTAAATATCTAGGGTAGGTCGTCTATTAACTTCTATTCTAATTCTGGAGCCCAAATGACATACAAGAGAATCATCAATATGTATAAACGTTATAAGCAGTTAGCGTTATTTGGTGTATCCTCTAAGTCTAAGCTCCAATACTGGTAAAATGTTAATGGCACCACCTCAAAAGTATACCCTTTCAACAAAAAGAATTTTCGAAATCGGTCCACAATTGATGAAGTTATCGGTGAACATACATAAAAAAAAACATACATGAAGACTAACACAGAACCTCGTCCTTTTTTCGAAGTCGGTTAAAAAGAATGTTAAATTATTAGTTCAAGTGGTTGGGGTAAGTTTAATATTAAATTATTAGCTCAAGTAGCTGGGGTAGGCTTTGTCTATGTCGCTCCTAGTGTTAGACAAAGATTGTAGTTTGTGACGTCATAGCCCGACCACGTGATAACCCTGTAGTTCCCTTTAGGCCGACAATCCAACTCAGACTCCTGGACTTGGAATAATACACTTAATGCTTAACCAATAGACCAGTCAATACAATAATTAAAATGTGTAAAACGCGACTTTCTTATTTTTTCTTGCCCATTGAATTCCAGTGAAGAACCAAAGTTTAATCTAAGTTTATAATTAAAACTTGCGTCACGAAGCGACGTCTTGTCTGTCCGTCAACCGCTCGTTAATTTTGTTTCTTGTCACGTCTTGCGAAGGTAATTATTTAATCAAAAGCTTAAGTACCCAATAATTAGTTGGTAATGTCATCTCCAAGGACTTTGAAAGCTTACAGCGCTTTACGCGGCGTAAAAAGACATGAATCGATACAAGTAAACATGATCTACATACAGTAGACTTTTGTTTCGATACTACGTATATTCAACCCTCGGAGCAAAATAAAGCAAATGATGTTTTATTTATTTAATCATTTTGATATATTAAATTATATATAATCATTTGTTAATATTTACAAACTTAAAACTACACATTATCTTAAATAATAAACTTCCTCAAAGTTGCCGCTTAGAAAGCTGTCATTGCTTAAGGTACCCAGCAGACTGGCAGCATTGCCTCTTTGAATAGCCAAACTGATTCGTTGGCGGAAGAAGCTGCCAGCCCGGCGGTCTCCCGAAGCCTCGACCAGTCTCTTACAAATATCAGAAACCAGTCGATGGGCTTCGGGGCCCCAGGGACCCAAAGTTTCGACTGCAAAGGGCGTAAATATGAAACTCTCAGAGAGAGTGTATCATTTTTGAAGTATCTTTTAGTTTAGACCAAAATTACAGTGGAGCAAAAACAATTTTGCTTGTCAAAGTCAAATCAATTTATTCAAATAAACCTAGTTGCAAGGTGTTTCTGAATGTAAAACATTCGGTTCGAAATGAAATCTACAAACTGAGAAGAACCGACAAGAAACTGAGGTATCATTTTACAATACATTTATTAAAATACAATATTCCAAAAGCTAGTAAATACATGTGCAGAGAAGTATTTCCAGCCTATTGTTTGTCTTCAATGAATCGTTTATTTTGTAGTATAAATTGTCTAATCAATGTACGTTTAACGTTTAACTGTATTAAAAACAAATACAGTTACCCAAAAGTGAAACATTTGACTTATGTAATTTAAATTTTGGAATAACCATTTATTTACTTCGGGATTCCATACCATAATAATGCCATTATTTTGAATTAGATCTATATTTTTCCTAATGTAACATTATGTTTTCAAAGATGTATGACGAAGTAAAGTGTTAGCTATTATCAATATTCTCGATTAATCGTTCTAATCATAATCGTTAACAAATGGCAACACTGTTTTTTGATTTAAAAACTATTCGTTCTTCCAGGATGTTGACTTGGATGGAAACGTAGGATGAGGAGATATAATTAAAAGACGTGCTTTCGCTAACTCGTGAATTTCTCAACAGACTTATTTTCTGACATTCAAAAATACCACGTTATTATGAAAGTAGCAACACTTTCAAAAAAACAGTGTTGCCATTTGTTAACGATTATGATTAGAACGATTAATCGAGAATATTGATAATAGCTAACAAAAGTGAGTACCTCAATGTCTTTGAATCGATTTTGAATACTTTATCTACCTAAAGAGTATATCTATAATCGACGTGATCTGCATTATTTACTAAAAAAAATTTTTTGTCTTATTTTTTTAACTTTGCAAATTTTTAAATAGGTCTCTACGAAAAAAGTTAAAAAATTTACCATTTTTAATTATTAGCGTACGGTACTTTTGATCCAAACAAAAAATATTAATTCGACACTGTCGAAATCGATTTTTTTTTGTGATTTATTTACATACTTTATTTCTGTCATAGAACAACTTTGTGTAACTTAACGTTCTCTTTGGGCCCATGCTGTTCGTCACGACAAACGTCTAGAGATTATTATGTTATTATCAAAAACAATGTTGTCCATTGTACAAGTGCAGTTTTTAAAACAAGAAACAAAGTACATTACATAAGACGGATCGCCATCACGATCACTTGATGACATTGTAACTTGGTGGCGAAGGTCGTACGAACAATTGTTGGACACGTCGGACAGAACAGGTACGTGCTTAACGTTCATTTAATATTGAACTTAAGCCACCCGCGTCGATTACAATTGTTTGCCATCGATTAAAAGATGTGCATACGTAACATCGTTTTCATTCCATTTACTCGAAAAACGGTGATTGGTTCTTTGAAAATGCGAATAAAATAATAGAGGCCAGAAATTAGTTTAAATAAGGAACACGATTGTTGTTCCTTATTGTTCTGCGATCAAAGAGGTCAAACGAAAATATTGTGTGAAAAGTGTTACTAGCTAATAACCTAACTAGGCAGTGGCCTTGCGTAAATGAAAAAAAAAAATTAAATATAAAATTTCTTTGCACATATCTTAAAGCTCCTCTTTCTTATTTTTCTCCTGAAGAAATGAAAAATAGTGTATCATTTGTTAGTCAAATTATTTTACCTCGGGACACGTACATTGAATGCCTCACTGCGCTCAGGATTCTACTTTAGAATCCCTCGCTTCGCTATGTATTCAAAATAGCGCTACGCCGTCGGAATATTATTTTACTCCCTTGTTTATTTATAAATTTGTTTGTTTATTCATTAATGGTACATCAACAGTACACAACACAACACAAAAATATTAAATTACATTACATATTATTATATATTAAACGTACAGCTATAATAATAACCAGCCATTAACGTGGCTGACACGAATGGGCATAGGATTTCATATCAAAAAAAAGTAGGTCTGAATCTGACTATTTAATTTTTTCTTACTGGTTTTCCGTAAAGTTTTCGTCTGTAGGGTAAATTTATAAAATGTTTATAGGTGTGGAAGCTAAGTTAGATGCCATCATGGATTCGTCTGTCTGTTTATGGTATCGTATCTCTAGAACAGATAACCCAATTAACTTATGGTTTGTTTGTTTGTAAGCTGAAGTTTTCAAGAATGACTTCAAATATTTATAAAAACTTATGTCCCTACACTTTTATAATAGAATATCTCTTTACAGACCTAACTAATAACAGTAATATCACATAATTTAATTAATAATAAAAATGTTCGAAATGCAGTGAAAAATAGTTATTTGGTTCTCAAAAACAGTGGTGGTAGTGGGAACAGATTGAGGATAAGTTGCATCTCTATCACTCCTAGCCCAGGGCAATTACGCTGTGAATATGTGATGCCGCAGCTCTGTAACATCATCTCCCTCTGGCTTTTATCTGCATTCTGTCTCAACTACTGAAGATAAAAACCTAATAACTCCATTTCTTTCTTTGAATTTGGAGTAGATTTTTTACAATTATATTCGAAATTTTTAATTGTTTAATACAGTATAAATTATACCTGTTTTAAGAGCAGCTAACTAGCTTATTTCTGAATAAAAATTAGATAAAAACTTTTATATAAACAAATGTCTCGCTATATTTATAACAATCAGTCTAAAAACGTTGATAACAATGAAAACAAAGGAAAAACCAATTTAGTAGCATTTAAAGCAAAGGTCCTTGTAATTACAGTTTTTGTTGGAGCTACAGACAACAGCTGTCCAGACGGAAGCGTTTAATTCAGCTAATTGAAGTTGTCAGCTACATTGAAAGACGTAGAGACCTTTCTTTTTGTACATTAATAATGAGGTGATTGGGCAATGTGCAGGAGAAAATTGATTAAGAAAATGCTATACGTAAATAACTTAATGTGAATTCTTATTCGGGGTATACAGAGCATGAACACATAACAAAATCACTAGTCTCTGACTGAAACTACTTTGAACAAGTGTAAAAACCAATTGGTTATTCCAAAAGACTAATTGCATTAGTCAAATGTTTCATTTTTGGGTAACTGCATTCGTTTTTATAATAAGATTCCTAAGGAAGTTACTCAATTCGGAGAATATATTTAAATTTGTTATAAAACGAACATTGATTACACAGTCCTACTATAAAATAAACGATTTCATTGAAGACAAAACTAATAATATGGAAATAATCTTCTCTGCACATGCATTTATTAGCTTTCTGAACATTACGTTTTAAAATACCTATTGTCAAACGATGTTGAAGAAATGATAACTGACTGAATTTCTTGTCGGTTCTTCTCAGCCTGCGGGCTTTCTTTTCGAACTGAAGGTACATTTGACGTTCAGAAACATCTTGCAATTACTGTACTTTTACGGGTTTACTGTAATAAATAATAAATTGATTTGATTTGATAATAAATTGATTTGATTTTGACTTCGAACCGAGAATTTTCGTTTTGTCTCGGTTTTGGCCAAAACTTATTGTAACAAACATTTTTTGATTGTATGTATTTAGAATACATGGTCTTTAAGGCCGCCGGTAAGTGTCCCGATAATACATCTAGTCTTACCCTAAATGGCATGAACATCAAACGCGTGACTAAGTTTAAATATCTGGGACATATCATTACTGACGACCTTAAAGATGATGATGATATAGAAAGAGAGCGTAGGGCCCTGACGGTTCGAGGTAACATGCTGGCCCGCAGATTCTCCCGTTGTAGTGTGCTCACTAAAGTGACACTCTTCAAAGCATACTGCCAAAGTTTATACAGGGGGAATCTGTGGGTCAGGCATACCAAAAGATCGCTAGACACGCGCCTACGCGTTCAGTATAATGATATCTTCAGGATGATGCTGCGACTGCCTCGCTTCTGTAGTGCATCGGGGATGTTTGCAGCTTACGAAACAGACGGTTTTGCGACCATTGTATGCAAAAAAAAATGCATCCCTTATCCGCAGATTGCGGCGCGGTCGCAGTAGCATCCTGCTGACCATAGTGGACAGGCACACATCGCCGCTATGGAACTGCATGGTGCGGAGGACGATCAGAGAAGGTAATAAATACACTTCTGTGATCGTCCTCGTTGCTAGATTTTACTAACATAGATTAAGTTATTACTAAAATTTCTATGGATTAATGTTATCCGAAATAAACAAGTTTTATTTTATTTAATTAATTTATTTATTTTTATTTCTTTTGTAGAATCTACATTGCTATTTTTTCCACTACATTTTTAATTTCACTTAAATTTTTGCTTCTTAAAAAAGCTTATTATAACTTCACTAAATGTACCCGATAAAAGAAAGTAACTACCGATTTTGAAAGTGAAATGCGTTCTCAAATCCAGTTCTGTCATGATCATTTTAGCCCTAGGTCGTATCAACTGGTAACGCATTTCACTTCAGAATTTAAGTTAAAGTGCGTGAAAAAAACGTAAATTGAAGCCTAAAGCTGTGTTCACATGAGCACGTGCACTTGCTAATACTTAAAAATATTCATAGAGGAATTAAAAAAGAAGGGAGAAATTGGGTGACTGAACTCGACTTGACCATTCCCTCCTTTCTTTATCTTCGAAACTACTGAACATACCACTTTAAAAATTTCAGTAAATATTCAGGCTTACCTAATGTTTAATAGAAAATTAGATTAAAAGTCCTAGGTCTAATAGATCTCTAGAAATTATCCTTAGAAAATTAACATTTCATAAAAATCATAGGAACCATCTATCTGTGCGAGAATCTTAACTCACATTTTTGAAATAAGCATTCGAATCCTGATTCAAATTTAGAAGAACTATTTGGTAAATTAGATAAATTAGTTGCAAATCTGGTGTCACTGGATGCTCTTCCAATTTGTTTTCTGGTTTTGTCTATGGTGGTTTCATATGGATTTGACCATCTCATTGTCATTTCGGCTTGCTAACGCTTTGAACTATATCGGCAAGATCGGGTCTGGTTTTATAACATTCGTCATATCGTTTGGCGATCAGGGAGCTTTTTCTTTGCTTACTGTAGTTCTACCGTCAGTGACCTCGTTTCAGCAAAATAAATTATTACAGATAGTACCGAAAAGTATGCGGATGTTATAATTTTTCATCGCCAATTATAAAGATATTTGCATAATGACGTAAATATCAAATACATTTGTTTTAAATAAGTCTATCGTCTGAATACCGATTGGGTCAGTTGCGTCAAAGGTCACGGGCAGTAATAAAAACACGATAACTCGTTGAATAATCGTTTCATTTGCTAATATTAGTCACTCTTGTTTGGTATTTGCGTGCATTTTCGTAACCTTTGCTAGTTCAAACTTAATATGTCTTTGTCACTTTGTGATTATTTAAAGATCATTATTAATTTATTGCTTCTTTCATGTGAGATGATAATAACTGGGCGCTAGTTAGAGGTGGTCGATGGTGTGTGTGATTATCACATTCAAATAAATTGTTCAAGAACAAACTATGCAAAGTTTCAGGAAAACGTAAACAATAATTTAATCCAGAATAGACCTTCCGCTCTATGCAAAAGTAGTTATTTTCGCTTATTTAAAAATTATAAAACTATAATTCATTTTAAAAATCCAACTGTAATTTTGAAGAATATGTTTAGATTAAAACTATACAGAAAATTTTGAAACATAAATCGGTCCCGTTACTCTTAAAAATGTAAATCTCTGTTTTAAAAGAGGTTTCTTTGATATTTTTTTTGTGTTACAAAAGTTAACTAATCGTGTATCGCAACTGTCAAAATGAAGTCAATGAAATGAAGAATCAAGATACCAAATATCACTATCATACGTTTTGTAGTCACTTAGAAAAGTTGGGATCCCAGACGTCAAAATTTCCAATGCGTCGCCTGAATTTACTTAATTTTGATAAGCATTATTATGCATATTGATAAGAACTACCCACATGATTTCGTCGAATGCATTCAAATTCAACCCGTATTTGTAGGCCAATATATTTAAAAAGCCGCCTAAGTGGATGTTTTATTTATATAATTATTGTTTCATAGTGTCAATTGATAGTTTTTACCAACCGCTATGCCAACCGCAAAGCAAAGTTATGGTATAGAACTTAATTGTTTGTCTAATAGAACATCTTATTCTCAATTTGAAATTTTTATTTGAATTTCTTTAAAAAGGCAATATTTCCAAAGACTTCTTTGGTTTATACAACTTTAGTTTTTTTTAACTGGAATTACTCTAGAACTAATTTGGACTATTACTACTAGAGTACTACTATCTACTAATGGACTGCTAGTGAATTGCTACTACTGGAACTACTACTAATACTACTACTAATTTCTACGGACAGTTTTTTTAACTGTAATAAAGGAGTTTTTTGCTTTGCATTTGAAGTTTTCAATTAAGTTTATTCAATTAATCCTGTACATAAAAGATAAATGAAAACTTGCGTCGTGATCTCAACCATGTTTTTCCATTTGGGTTATAACTCGTTTTACCTGCATAAATTACTTTCAGCTGGTCCAATTTTACTTTCAAAACGTGTCGCATCTACAAAATTTCTTTCAGTACAGTATATGAGACAGAAAGAGAAATTAATTGCATGCAACTGTCCAAATAAACGGCGAGCGCTCCCCGCGTTCTGTTGTAATTAGTTCATGAGGTCAAGGAGTGAAAATAGTGTCTGTGTTGGCTCAGGTTTGTTTACTGAAGCCAGCCACGATAATGAGATTACTCTATATTTGACTTCTTTATTAATTTAAAACTGCTTATTGTTATACATTAGTCATTTTAATTCGTTACAGCTACGCACTAAAATGGAAAAAATGTAGGCCTTGTAGTTAACTATGTTGGACTACCCGTCTTCCCGTCCATATGTCACATCCGATATAAAGCCGATTGATGCGTTCAGAATAAAGAAGAAAAAATTAAGAAACAGGTTTATTGCCACACTAACAATGGTTAGGTACATTTGTATGAAGGTTACATATTACGTGCACAGTAAATAGTAACAGGTACATTAACAACGGTTACATAGGTACATATCATTAGAAAAACAATAAACAATTGTTAATACTGAGGAGAAATAAATAGAAAAAGGAAGAAGTAAAAAACTCAATTAACGTGCTTTTTCATTTTCGACTTTCATGTAAACAAACAAGAAACTAACCACAATTTCGTTAAATTTTCACCGTTCGCTGGTCCGGCACTCTAATAACCTTTCTGTTACATACACGAAAGTATGAAATATGCACATATAACTCTAATGTTATCCAATATAGTACAGCATTGAAAAAAATTGAGGTTATTTGTCATGCGTTTTGTTTTTAATTTGTAGTGTTACCTAAAGTTTTTTTACATTTTTAGGAGTTTTAAAGTACAAAAGTGATAGTATATTGTGTTTTAAAGTTCTGTGTAAGTGAAAAGAATGGAGTAGGTCTAAATAAACCTGTGTAGCTGAAGTTCTCGCGCTCTTCAAGAAGTCCTATAAAACTTCAGTACAGTCTACTATCACTTTACTGGAGGAGGTTTACGATAACGATTCTACTTAGTAATACAATGTGACATTGACAAATGCGCTAATCTGTGCGCCATGCCCTGAGAAAAGAAAAGGATAAAAATGAATAAAATAGGATATACATAACAAAAGGAGCGACCTCAGCAATGCTGTGAGTGACCAGCCTTGCACCAGCGCAGCAGCTCACCTAGACTACGTTCCTCTTCTGTTACTACAAGTAATATAAGACTGCGTAGCGTGTAATTTTGTAAAAAAAAGAAATAATTAAAGATAAAAATGAAAGCCAAACACATACATATACTGTGTATAAAAGGTTGTTAAAAACAGATAAATAGTTCTAATTTGGCACAATATAATAAAACAACACAAAGGCGGTGAGATCACATGTATCAAGATTAAAAAGATTTGTAGTATTTCTTAATATTTTACAAGCTTATATTTAACTTGCCTTGTTAGTTGTGTGGGTCAGTTTTTGCGAGCCTTTGAACCACTTCCTCTAAACTTACAACTTTCAAATTTTGCGTGCTTGTTCAGTTCTGATGACAATCCACTAAAATGATACAAATAACCTGATACTACCGTCAGGGTTGTCTCCTTACGAGAGCGCTCCTCAACGGTTATTAGCACGAACAAGAAATTTTGCATATACCTTTAATTTTGATAGCTAAACATAATCTGCACTGTGAACTGATGCTGCAGCCAATATTGTCTCCTCGTAAGGGTACTCCTCAACGATTAGTAGTAGAGATATGAAACTGCATTTATATTTAATTTTGATAGCTAAACATTAATTTAGCATGCTGCAGACAAGATTGTCTCTTCATGAGAGAACTCATGTTCATGTTCTAATTCGATTAACCTATTCCCTTAAAATAAAAAATTACATGACAAGCTTATATGTCGAATAAGTAAGAATAATAACTAATTAATCTGTGCTGATAGTATGTGTCTATTCGTCAAATTCTTGCTGATGACATTTCTACATAGCAGTCATTTAAACCTTTCTTAGGGTTTGGGGTTTACACAACATTACTTATGAGTTTTGTAAACTCCTTGGTTTATTTTTTTGTGCATTTTAATGAAACCTTGTTTTTTTATATTTTACACATATATACATACATATCTTCACGCATCCCTAACGGGGTAGTCAGAGAGGACGGTGCGCCACGCGTCGCGGTCCTTACATACTTCTTTCGCTTCCTCAACTCTTCTCCTTTCCTCATTCTCCTCACACATTTTCGCCTAGGTATGTGAGTGCTTTTGACATTCATACAATCATCATACAAATACAAATCATTCATACAAATTATACTTCTCCTTTTTTCTTTGCCATCATCGGTAAAAATATACATTTTTTTTTTATAAAAGAGGGGGCAAACGAGCTAGCGGGTCACCTGATGGAGAGCGACCACCACCGCCTATAGACCACCCGCAACATCCGGAGAGTCACGGGTGCGTTGCCGGCATTTAGGGAAAGGAGGAGGAGGGAGTGATGGGCCACCGACACTCTCACTCACCGAACGAAACACAAAAGCAATAGATGCTATTATTTCACGTATTTATTATTATTCTGTGTTATTATTCTGTGAGAGAATTCACAGGAGCGTTGCCGGCCTTTAGGAAAATAGGGGGAGGGAGAAGGGAAGTTATGGGCCACCGGTACTGTCACGCACCAAATAAAACACAATAGCAATAGATGCTGCTGAAAGGGTGGTATTTCACCGAGCGAGCTGGCCCAATTCGTGCTGCAATGCAGCATGGCTCTACCACTTTAAAAGGATCATGGCAACGTAAATATGTAATATGTAAATGTACTATTAAATAGCTCTCTAAAAGTTAAAGTAATATTCTATTATATTTTCAGTTCATAATTCGACAGTTTCCAACTAGTCGTTCAATCGACCGAGTTCTTAACTTTCTCCCTTCAAGGCCGCGAGCACTGTGTCATTGTGTATTGTATCATTGTTAGGAACTATGGGAAAATCGTATGGAACACGACATGGTGTGTGAGCACCGTGACTTACTGTGACTAGAATTTGGCCTCGAATTCGCTGATGTGGAAACGCGATAAAACACCTATATATGACTGGCCTTTTAGTGCGAAGGCTGTTGCATCTTGTCTTTTTAAATCCCTAGACTTTGCGATGATGGTCAGGTCGATTTGAGACACCAACTATTCGAAAGTAATTACAAATTAGAAAATAATTAAAAAATAATTATCAGCGTGAAGATATGTATGTATACATAAATATCATATATCATGTTATAGTGACAGGATAAAATTTAAATAAAGACGATTAAAATCGTCTTGTAGTTTTGATGCTACTGGGTGCTCCTTCTAGATATCTAGATCGTTGTGTGATACCCATAGTACAAGTATAACCCCATAGGTGCAAATTTCAAGACTTTTTATTATGGCTCCATTGGAATCCATTTGTAAACTATGATGTGTTTTATGGTCGAATAGTTTTATTTTAATTTTCGTTATTTTTTTATTTTTTGTGTTTTTTTTAAACTTACACTACTTAACTATAAAATAATAGACGAAGAAATAGGTGCAGGCTAATACTAAGCTAATCGTACAGAAGCCGTAGAATAAAGATATACCCAAGTGTATTAGCAGCCAGATGAATTTATATAATGTATAAATTAATCGTCCAGTTATTAGTCGCTTCGTTTGTTACATATTTAATTACCAGTAAGGGGCCATTGTATAATGTACATCCTACTGCTGAGCTCAGACCTAATACAAATGAAGTGGAGAGACGAATCGTGCTACTCCACGCAAAATTAATGCGGTTCGTTGAATTTAGAATACTAATCAGCTGCCGTTTTCAGGTAGACAGTCTCTATTTTCAGATTTTTCACGGTATTTACAAACTCATTTACCAGTAGTGGAAACCATGACTTTTCATAAATAATACTGTCTTGTTGGAAAAATTTCCAATGCTAATAAAAGTGAAAACAGGAATATAACGGAAAATTTCAAACTTCCGGTAAATTATTTACAAATTTCCCAATTTTGAGGATATTCCCGAAAATGAGCCATCTCTAAACATATTTGATAAATAATGACCCAGATATCCTACACCATAGACAAAAAAAGTCTTGGCGATTTGTTGTTGAATTCGACATAATTATATTACGTCTGCTATTGGAAATATATTTTTAATAAGTATGTAGTCAAATGTTCTTATGCGTTATTATAAGCGCAATTGAACTATATAATTCTTACTTTATTACGTGACATCTTAGATTTTGTTTATTTTAGATACAAATGCTTAAAATTTATGCCATTCGGTCACCCATCCAGTAGTTAACATTGCTTAACATCAGTAATTTTTTCGAATACCGAAACATAACTAGACCACAACGAGCTCCTCATTACGGAAGTCAAATACCTATCGATCGATAAATGATATAGACACTGGCGTTGTAAACCCATACAAATTCTTTAATAGGATATTTGGCTATTTAGTCGTTACGTGCCGGTTCAGCCGTCTGGTCAGCAGTGACGTCAGATAACACTAGGGTTGCCTACGTTAATTTGTTATTAAATGTTGTACCATGAATAAGTCTATCGTATTATATACATATTCTACGGTAAATATGTGTACTTAGTATGTAAAAATACTATACTGTGCAGAAAATTTCCTGATTTTCATTTATTTATTAAGATTTCTTTAACTTTTAACTACAGACAGTATTTTGTTTTTTTTTTGTTTATGAATGTCTCCACGGTTACTGTCGTATTCAGCACAGACTTGAGTAGCGTTGAAGCCGAACCAATAAAAGACCTGAAGTTAGCCCTAGTGGCTTTTACAGTGTCGCTGGTCACATTGCAACGAACGCTGAAGACGCCCTGCCAAATGAGTGATCACTCAATGGTTCCTCCAGTCGAGGGATCTCGGATTTCGGCTCATGGTATTGTTAAAGAAATCTACAACTGAATGCAAAGTAATGACTACCTATTCGAGGATGGACCGGCTCCAGAGCGGAATCGGCCGGCGGTGTGGGTGACAGGCGGTTGGACTGCCTAGTGTTTCTTTGAAAATTAACAGTATGGCTAAACGTGCGTCCTTCCAAGTCAGGCCTCTAGCGTTGACATCCCCTTTGGAAATACCAAGCGTAAGAAAGCTAAGATCTGTAACATTTCCGGTGATGTCAGTTTACTGTTCAGTGTATTAAGAATACTGTTTTTATTCATTGTACTGTAACTAGCAACCCTAGGTAATATCATGTACATGTTGCGGTAAAAGTAAACTAGTGAAAAAGAAAAATTTTGAGTCTATATCGAATCGACTGCAGAATGTGATCACAATGTTATCTATATATATTTTGCCAGAGCTGTGGGTATATTTGAAGATGCATTTCCGTAATAAAATGCTACATTTTATAGGTGAACGTCGTACCTACTTTCGTTACATGAAGTGATGGGAAGGGTACCAAGTCCAAATAACCAATTTTAAAACTAACAAAACAAGCCAAATGTCTCATATTCATAGTTCCTAAAAATAACTGTAAGTGACAGCCAATGGTTCTATTTTCCATTTTAAGATACGGATTTCTAAACACCGACACCGACCAAGTGTAATTTGTATTTACAGTGTTCCGTGCTGTCAGTTGTTACCGACCACAAAATAGACTTGGTGGTATAGCTTTTAGTGGCAAATACATAGATCGATGAGGAAGATTTCCGTAGCCTAGATGCATGCAACACTAAAGGCATCACTTGCCCATTGCCGTCCCTTATATGTATTTATCATCGCCAGGTCGCTATAGTTTAATTTATAATAATATTTGTCGTATGGAGCTCTCTGTAAGCGTAATGAATTCGCATGTCATTAATTTATTATGAGTATATTAAATAATTTCTCTACTGAAGACGTGAATCATTCTGCTCTCTCTCGTCAACATTTGCCCTGGTTATCAAACAATCTACTATAAACGGTAATTGACCGATAGGGCGAGGTCACTGACCAGCTTGACCCACACGCGGTCGCACACCGGTAACAAAACAACGAAGCAAATTGTCTTCATAGTAAGTTTCTTCGGCTATCTGTGCTTTTGAGTATTTTAGCATAATGAAACTTGCTTGAACTAAGGTAGGTACTAAAAATATTTAAAGTACTTTTTAAAGTAACTATTTAAAGTACTTTAAAATGTTTTAAAAAGCAGTAATAATTATCGCTATGAAAAAATTAAAAAATATCCTCTTATTATACACTATAAAATGAATTATAAGGGATAAGGGGCGAGGTGGGAAAAATGTAGCGAGTCTTCCAGTTCTTCAAAGATTAAGTTCAGAAATTAAGTATTATATAAGTGTCATACGAAACTATGTGCGCGGGTCCAACCCACCCCACACTTGAATATGTATATTCACCAGAGGTTTTTTTTTTATCAGAGGGGGCAAACGAGCAAGCGCATCATCCGAGGTCCCCCGGTGGTAGAAATTCGACTGTAATATAAATATAAACTCTTTGGCGACAATCTTTACTTCGTGCGAGTGTTTGGTCTAAGGAGGTTACATATACATGATGACAAACTTTTTTGATATTGACAGTCTGTTTAACATTGGCAGTATGAACGTAAACAATGAGTATTTTATTTAATTTAATGTATTTGTTGTGTTACAAAAAAATTACATTAGTACATAAAAATTTTAGATTTCTGCCCTTTTTCTCTATATAAACTTTAGCTATGCCAAACTCACACTCTTCTGTGGGCGTAATATTCTTGAAAAGGCATCCGAAGTTTTCGCTTCACATGATTAATATAATCACACTGTTCCAAGTTTTCTAAAACTATATGAGATTAGCACTAATCCCGCAAATGCTCTGCGAGGTTGAATATACTAGTGTAGCCCTACCGAACTTTCGGTGTTGATTTCAGCGCTAAATTTAAAAAACATTCATAACTTCGCGCTGCTTTCAGTGATAAAAAACATTACACATTTTGTAGAATTTTGGAGATACAATACTTAATTTTTGTGACATAGTTTGTAGCAATTTTTTTCAAACGTCTTCACATTTGAGGATTTGAGGATAAATAAAGCATAGGTACATATATTCTCTATACTTATTATCTCTCTACATATATCTAACTCCCAGTTTTAGGTATCGAAAGCTAGGTCACCAAACACTACCATATTCTGCATATACTGACTCAGATAACCTCATCAATACTGCACGTAAGGAAGTCATAAACCTGTTCGCCCACACTAAAAATCTGTTTACTAACATACGCGAACACTGGTTAGCTGAGTGACATCATTAAACAAATGTTACGTAACCGGCTTTTGTTGACCTGTCAGTTGACGGCGAATGGGATGTGGAAAACGCTGTGACCTTTGTGTATGCCTTTAACTGACCATTATTTACATATACCTACAAATATATACGACCTGCCAAGTGCAATAGGCTACTTCACTAATCACTACTTCTTAATAGCTTCATTCAGCCATACTTAACCTGCGGGATGCCGATTGAGATTGAGTGGCCCCAAAAAAAAGCTCATCAAACTATAGGCATTCGATTTTCAAAAGTGCTGGCCAAAAATATATATAACTAGAGGACCCGTGCTGCTCCGCAGCATTGCGTTGATAATAACCTAACCTAAGTTTAATACAGAATTGAAAGTCAATTGAAGGTCAGTTGAAGGTTCACACAGACCTAGCTTCCCTCCAATTTAAGTGGGCAAAAGCTCAAATGAAAGAGTTCGTTCCAGAGAGTGTTCTTAAACCAAAACGAACGGCGTACCTCAATTAGAACCGGAGATATAGAGAATGAAAGCTATGAAAACATAGGAAATGTACAGCAGGAAATCGCGTTTGAGTATAATTTCGAAGGGTGAAAGTTAAGTGATTTCCAATGCTTGATGAAAGATGACAAATTGTGCATCAATACCTTTAATTAAAAAAAAATTAAGCAAATTGTTTGGACAGAATGGCTGGCATGCTTATTACGTAACTTGCAGACAGCATGCAACAGCCAATATCGCGCGATAAAAGCTGTCAAAACGAGAGTTTGTGTAATGTAATTTGTACAGTTGCGCTAAATCTATCGCGAAAAGTGCATTTTACGGTCATAATAGAATAATGGATACGAAGTCGTCATACATGATACTAATTTTTTGTTACAATTAATCACCGGTCGCGCAGTGATCGCGTGGCTGTCGCTGTCTGCAATTTTTTAGGTAATAACCCCGCCGATTGACTCGTAATAGATTTCATAATTTTTTTAATATATAAATGATTGGCCGTAAAAGGTGGGTGAGACATGTATAATTATAACGATGCTACAGATTAATTAGTTACTAGCATGAACAATGCGACGAAGCTATCGCGTGAATTTTATTCCAAAATAAAATTACTACTACGGCTTACTAATAATCCAATATCTGGATGACATTTTACAAGCAGCATGTAGTAAATACAAGCTCGATCTAGAGAATATTGTTAAAAATGTTTAAGAAAAAAGTAAACGACTTCAAACAAAAAACTAATTAGTCCAAATTAACACAAACCTTTACTAATCAAATCTGTATAATAAAATTTTACAGTTACTGAAGGCGGTGCCAAGCCTACCAAACTAGTAGGCATTCTGTTGTTGCACATTGATTTGGTATTTTGCAGTTTTCAGTTATTTTTCTCGAATTCGATTTATTTTGTTCTTAAAAAAATATTTATTTCTCCTTTTTTAGTGACCTTAGCCTAAATAAATGTCTAGAGTACTACAAGTAACTTCTGTTCTAATTCTGCAATGGAATGATATAGTATAACAAAATCATTATCATCAATATAAATAAAGTTTATAAGCAGTAGGTATTATTTGGTGTATCTTCAATGTCCAAGCTTCAATGTCAATGAAATTTAAATGGGACCACCTTGAAGCTATACAGAACCCAACGGAAAAAGGATAATGGAAATCGGTTAATAAACAAAGAAGTTATGCCCAAACACACAAGAAAAAATTTGTATGAACGAATTGAGAACCTCGTCTTTTTTTTGATAATTGGTCTTAATTTATATCAACTAATACATAATTTATGTATTTTTTTATTTCGTGACCTGAAAAAAAGTTGAGTATGGCTGGCTTAATAGATAGGTTTAGTAATCACGAACAAAACTGCGAAAAAATAATTGAAATGCAATGAAAAATATAGGAGTTATTCCTTTTTTTAAACTTAAGTAATGCGAGTGGCGATACGTTCCGTCTCTGTCACACAGCGCTGGACAATGATACTGTGACGCCGTAGTTCTGTAACACTACTTGTACTGTGGTAACACTATCTCGCGCTAGCTTATCCCCACTACTGGAGTTTTAAGCCTAATAATTTCTATATTCTTAAATTATTTCGAGTATATCGTTTTTTTACAGTTGTATTTAATATTTTTAACATGTATACAATATATTTGTTACATGTATAGAATATATCACTTTTAAGAGTGTATGAACCGTTATTGTTTGCAAATGTCTCTTTCAACTGCAAAATTAAGTTTGTTTTTGAATCAGACATATTTTTTTTGTATGCATTCAATTTTATAATTCGACCAACCAAAATGTTAAGTCTAGTAGTTTCGAAGATAATCTTCAAAACTACTAGATTTTTAATAGTTACAGGAAAGGCTTTTATCTTTTTACAGGAAAAATGTAACAAAATTTTCTTTACGAATTAATAATGCGCCAGATATAATACGGTAGGTTTGTCAAGAAAACTGCTTAATCATTGAATTTTCTAGCTTCAAGAACGTTAACCCGAGCCAACCATTACGAAGTTCCAGTATTACCAGCATTGTTATTTCCATTGCACAAGTTTTCTGTTTATCGCATATCAACGCACATATTACTGGCAACATAACACGCCTTATCTGTAACACGCGGGGAGAGTTAGAATACTATGTCATTATGCATCAGACGCTTCTACAATGGACACATTATTTTATTTAACAGATAGCTTTAGTAACGCTTAGAAAATAATAAGTGCAAGACTGTTGTTGACTGGCCCGTTGGCGCAGTGGCATGGGATTCTGGGTGTTACTGGGAACTCCCCCAGAGTTCTTTGTGTGGTACCCATAGTACAAGCTTACTGCTTAGTTTGAGGTCACACAATCTGTGTAATTGTCTGGAGTATTATTATTATATTATTAAGAAGTTGAAGTAATTTGTACTTGAAACCATAAATGGTTTACAAACAAACAACACATGGATCGACGGACTAAATAGCGAAGGAAAAACCCTAAATAGTCGTAAAGATGTTATTGGAATTGCAACAGAATTCTATAAAACACTTTATAGCGCTCAAGAGTACGGAAATATGGATCATAACAACACATATCGGTCGGACGTAAACTCAACGAGATGTACACCATTTACCGTAGCAGAGGTTGTCCAAGCAATTAATAGTTTAAAAACCAATAAAAGCCCTAATTCAGACAACATCACCAACGAGGCCATAAAATTGGCCCATTCATTACTGGCTCTACCACTAACTCACCTTTTCAACCGCATTTTGGAAACTTTTAAAACACCGACACAGTGGTCAGAGTCAGATATAATACTGATTTATAAAAAGGGTGATATCCATGTGATGTCGCAAATTATAGGCCAATAAGCTTGTTGCCATGTATATATAAATTATTCTCCTCCCTCATAAACAAAAGAATAAGTATCACACTGGAAGCGGAATAACTCACGGAACAAGCGGGATTTAGGAAGAGTTTCTCAACTATAGACCATATCCACACTCTGGAACTCCTGATTGAAAAATACCAAGAAAGACAGAGAGCTCTATACGTTGCCTTCATTGACTACAAAAAAGCCTTCGATACCGTATCTCATTCGAGTATCTGGAATGCGCTAATAGAGCAAGGGGTAGAGAAGGACTATATACAGGTAATAAAAAGCATCTATAAGAACAACACAGGTAGAGTTAAATTAGAAAGATTCGGCCCAAACTTTGCCATTGAAAGAGGAGTGAGACAAGGCGACCCTACTTCCCCGAAGCTGTTCATCGCCATCTTAGAATCGATAATAAGAAAGCTGGATTGGACGACTAGCGGTCTAAACATAAATGGAAAATACCTGAGCCACCTCCAATTTGCCGACGATGTGGTACTTTTTTCGGAATCAAGCGCACAATTACAATTCATGATCCAAACATTAAATGTGGCTAGTAAAGAGGTAGGCTTAGAGATGAATCTCACTAAAACAATGGTAATGACAAACAGCACGGAAAAAACAATATAATTATGTCGACAATGAAATACTGAAATTTACAAATAAATACGTATACTTGGGCAAACAAATCAGCTTCGACAAGGAGAGCAACTATTCAGAAATCGAGAGGCGTATTCAACTTACCTGGAACAAATACTGGAGCCTGGTGGAAATATTTAAAAGCAATATGCCAGTAAAAATTAAAACCAAAGTCATGTCGAGCTGCCTTTTACAGTGCCTAACTTATGCCTCTCAGACCTGGAAGTACACAGCCAAAATAAAGAAAAAAAATCACCACATGTCAACGAGGCCTTGAACGAAGTATGCTAAAAATCAAAAAACTTCAAAAAATACGACATACAAAAATAAGAAGTACATCTAAAGCTACCGATGTTCTAAACTATGCCCAAAAACTGAAATGGAGATGGGCGGGACATGTAGTGAGACTAACAGACGAGCGATGGACCAAAAGAGTGACATTGTGGAGAGGCCCAGATGGGAAGCGCTACAGAGGAAGACCGCTTACGAGATGGACGGATGATATAAGCAAAACGGCTGGTCCGGACTGGATGCAAACGGCCCAAGATAGAAAAAACTGGGTTTCTTTGGAGGAGGCCTTCACTGGCGGAGGGGTTCTTGCAGATTAAGCAAATCATTAAATGGGATATAAATTAATTAAATTAATGAAGTCATAATAAATAGAAGTAGTACAATAATAGAAATAAGTTTACTAAATTTTGTTATATCTTTTTGCAAGAAATGAAAGGCTTTTTATTATTATATTATTAAGAAGTTTAAGTAATTTGTACTTGAAACCATAAATGGGTCCATTTGCCAGACAAACACCTATCGATTTTTTCTCCCAGAAATTATAAAGATAAAGATAATAATAACATATGCGCCAGATAATACACACCAATCATGTTTTCTCAAACTAGGGTACTCCCTGTTGAACTCCTTATTCTTTATATATTGAAAAAAAAAAAAAACGATTGGTCCAAAATATTGATTTCTTTAGACTACATTGCACAGAAATGTACAAATAGCGGACTTAATTTCTAATTGCATTCTCTACCAGTCAACCATAGGCCTAAACAAAGAAAATATTGGCGGCGCATATAGTTAAAAGCGAGTATTAGAAATTATATTATTTATTATCACAAAAGTAATCGGAACAATATAACACTACAATACAAAACATGAACATATATCCTTTCACATACATACAATATCCATAACTATGTAATGGATAAAAACCTTACACATATTATAATATGCAACTGCTATTTCTGCAACTTCATTTCCACAAATTCCTTCTACACATAAACGAATTTCGCCGACACTTCGTTTCATTTCTTCAAAAAATTTTATTCCACGTTCGCCTTATCGTATACTACTTACATTCAATAATTATGCAATAACGAATACTTTTATGTATGTAAATATCGCTTTAAAATATTTTTAAGACTCTCACACACATATCACCACATCAGTATAATTTTCATGTGGGATTGCGTATTGCGGCATTGTGGAACGTGCATGTGGTACTCATGGCAATTACATCGGGCAATCTTTAACAAAACTATCACGTTTTGGGTGAAAGTCGCTTGTTCCGCAGCGGTGGCGGTAGCGGTCCACACAGTACTGCTTGCGCACGCGCCGCGAAGATCTGTCCTTCGATTAGTGATAACTCTTGCTTTTTGTAGTGCAGTTACTTTGTTTGTTTTACCGTTGCTATAAGGTAGGTAGTGTGAAATAATATTCTATGTATTTCTTTATTGAAGTAAACTGTAATAGGGACCTGCGATACTTTCGCTAGCCTTTAATAAATTGAAGTAATTAGAGAATTGTATTGTGTTATGTAATGTTGAAATAATTATACCTAACTGTTTTTCTTATTGCTTCATCTCGGTGCAATTTTATCCCTAACTAGTGGTAGATTTGTTGTTCAAAAATACCTCGTAATGTAAGGTTTAATGTAAGGTTTAGTATAAGATTTAATGTAAGGTTTAATTGTACAATATAAAAATCTGTCAATTCGACTTTAGCATAGCGGGTTCCGGACGATATAAAACAGAAATTGTGCCTGTTTTGTATTGAAATATTTATTTCTTTATACTAGCGACTCGCCCCGGCATCGCACGGGTAAAAATTTTATTTGAGAATAAAATACAGTCCGTGTTTCACGCTGATGATAATGTAGCTTTCTATAAGTGTAAGAATTTTTGAAATCGGTTGCGTAGTTTATCCATTCGTACAAATAAACAAAGTACCTCTTCATAATCTATATAATATTAATACGTGATGTAATACGTAAGCGAAAACTTTGGTTCTCTTTTTAAGAAAATTGCGCGGACAGAGGAGTGTGAAATTTGGTACACTTAAAGTTTATATGGAGAAGGACTAAGGAAGCTAAAATTGTTATGTAATATGTCTTACAAATAAGTACGTTAAATTAAATTATATAAAACCTTTATTGTTTATGTTCATACTGCCAATGTCAAAAAGACTGTCAATGTCAAACGTGTGTGTGTCAGTGTCAAACAAATAATTTGTGATCATATGTAATGTAACCTCCTTGGATCAAACAGTCGCATAGAGTAGATTGTCGCCAAAGAGTTTATATAATAAGATTATATTTACGGTCGACTTTCGACCACAGGGTGACCTCTAGTGTTAGTATAAATATGCGAAAAGACAATTACGTGTACAAGATGAGCTAAGGATAGAACAGCTTATTTCTATTAGAAATTTCTTCCACGAGACCCACGAGAGTAACAGTTCCGTGGAAAAAAGATAGATACTGTGCTTACCATACATAGATAATGAGTTAGTGAGACATATAACAAATAAATACATATGTATGTACATACGTACATGCATATCTTCACGCCGTATCCCTAACGGGGTAGTCAGAGAGGACGGAGCGCCAAGCGTCGCGGTCCTTACATACTTCTTTCGCTTCCTCAAATCTCATCATTTTTCAAACAAACAAACAAACAAACATGTATATATGTTCATATATTCCTATAGATAAATAGATATAAATACATATGTATGCATAAATAAACATACATACAATATCTTCACGGTGTATCCCTAACGGAGTAGTCAGTAAAGAAATTAAATAAATATAATTTCTATATTTGATTTATGAAAATCTGTAGGAGCTTGGACTATCGATACGAGTCGTATACGCCCTGAAATTTTTGAAATTCTGGGTACAGTTATTTCAAAGATAAGAAGAGGTAATTATTAAGTCGAGTGTGAACTAATTTGCTTCTTTCTTAATCCTCATATTAATTAACATTTTAAAATGTTAACGAGTGGTATATGTGGCGTAATAAGACGTGTGATTACTAGTCGGAATCCTATGTGATTACCTGCGATCACAAATAAAGAACTAGATTCACAATCTCTTATAAAATTTAAACAAATTATTGTTCGAATTGATGTATATATTTTTAATATCTTATAGTACTCGTATTATCGGCAATATTGTGGTAATCTAAAGTAGACCTTACTGTCAAACCATAAGGTTATAAATGCTCGTAAACGATTCTTGCATGACATTGAAACGAAGTTTGTTAAATAAAATATTTAAAATGCAATCTTACGTCTTGTGTGTAAATTATAATTCAAATAATCTATTTGCGTTACTATTTATGCCATTTTGATTTGTTACGTGAAAGTGACAAGGATAAGACATATATTGTCTGGCAATATTTAAAAATATGATTACGAATTTAATAAAAAAGAGCTATGTAACCTTATTACTATAATGAAATAATGAACACGTAAATAATATTATTAATTTATTAACCGAAAATAAGAACTTGCGTCTTTTTTTAGCGTTCTAGTTGTGTTGTTTTTGCAATTTTTGAAGGAGCACTTTGACATGTTCGCTGTTAGCGTTTTCGAAAACTATTAAAACAGAAGCGCACTCAAATACTCATTTGAGTGCACATTTGGTTCGGACATTTTTGGAGCGTTAATTGTGTATCTAGTTTTTGTTTATGATCGAAGGTGATTACTGATTACTATCAAAAGTAAGGATATGACCCAAAATTTCCGGGATGTCCCGGAAATGAATACCTTAGTAACGGATGTAAATATATCAATGGGATTCCGAACGTGAATGATTCTAATGTCTTTGATCAGTGTCATATATGACAAAAATTACTAACGTTCCCTTTGCTCTGATTTTGTAAAACTTTGATTAAATAAAAATACAAAAGTTAGAGTTATTGGGAGATTGTAATTTCATAGCTTATTTTTATTTATTTTTTACGTTTGCATAAAAGTTAATTAGTTAAACTTTTACCTACTATATAACGTATTTAGTACCGCCCGCGACTTCGTCCGCGTTTTTTATTTTTAAAATAACCTGTCTTTCCTTAGGATTCAAACTATCTCCATACCAAACATCGCAATCGGATGTGCGGTATGGCAGCCCATTGAATATGAACAAACATTGATTTTTATATTGTATATTAGATTATGTTATATAGTATTATATAGTTTTATGTATCTGAATCCAACTTTGGACACAAACATAGCAAGTGGCTTTCAGTGTCTTGTGTCTGTCTGTATATCTTTGGAATCACGAGTACAAGTACGTCTATCAAAAGCATAACATTGACCGTCTAAACGAAGTAAATAGATCAGAACACGCAACACAGCAGAAAAAATCATGGTATTGTCGGCTCTGCTAACGTGTCTATTAATTCCTCAACCCGTTGTTTTTGCGGCCACATTATAATAATACCGTTTTAATTAAACACAAGATCATACTTTCGCTTCTCTAGATGCGTCGAGGAAAACCGCGAAAGTTAGTTCTCTTCTGCACATTGAGTAAACGCGCGCGTACTTGGAACCGCTTTTTTCTGCCGCCATTTTGTCCCTTTCAAAAAGAGGGCTTTATAAATTTCAAAAATAGAACTAGCGAGTGACAAACGACAGTGTCGAACAGTGAACTAAGTCTGGGGTTCTAAATTTAAACGCCATTCCGAACGGAAATTTAGAACGCCGAATGGATTGCATGTTCTAATTTTAAATCATAGTGCAGCTGCCAGCATGAACTTTGTGTCGTAGGGGCTTTTTAAAAAAAAGTTTAGAAAGCACGTTCCGTTTTAATTAATCTTTAAATAGAGTCTTTAACGCTTTTATTAGTTTTTTTTAGGAGTAAAAGTGTTTACAAAGTTCGTTTTCAATGAACGTGATCAAAGGGCGTGGTCACATCGATTGTTTTGCAATTGGCATTGACAGTGAAAGTTGTTAGGAATCACTGATTTGTTGGTAAATATTCATTCTTTGCTGTCCCCTTCACCCTTGTGTATTTTCTTACTTTCACTGCTTTGAATAAACGAGTGTAGTACAGGAAACAGTTTTATACCAATAAGATAGAATTATTAAAAGTGGCAACACTTTTACGTCACGATCGCGTGTTTTGAATGAGACTAATATTATCCGTCGTTGCATCAGAGACATCACCTATTATTTCTTTATGTACATTTGTGGTTATGGGAACACTGTTAATACTAGAAAGGGAACTGCTTGTCGTTTAAAAGCAAGTTTCATCGTTACTACTTTGAAAACTATTATTTAAACGTCACGTAATTAATATTACGGCTTCAAGCATTAACTTGTAACTGTAATGATATCGATGCAGAAAATTTAAATTTTTGTAACACTGACAGCCTTGTTTATGAAAACCTGTTAAGGCGCTCGCTCCCCCAGGCAAACAGGCAAACGTATAGCACCTGATACTAGAATTCGTAAAATTCTTCATGTAATCTAGTAATTATTGATTTTACTTATAAAAAAGGGTCTTGTGAAAAAATTAAAATGGTTAAGTTTTATATCATAAAATTATCTATACATTAGTGTATATCGCAAGTAAATATAACTTCTATTTATGAAGTAGACGCAGGTATTTCTAATTTTAAGGCTTTCTTTTGCATACAAATTTCATACGTATTTTATACAGGGTGTATATGAAAACGGGACAGTTACTTTAATGGATGAAAGGGCATAACTTTAGTATGTAGTTACAAAAAGAATTATCGAAAAAAACGTCTACAGTCTGAAAACCATTTTCGAAAATAATGCGTATACCCCAATGGGGGTTTTCAGGCTGTATTTCAGTAACGGATGAAATTATTACAAAATAAAAAAATACGTAAGATTTAAAATCTGTAACTGTACACGATCAACCCAATTTCGAAAATTAAAACGGTCATAACTCTTAAATGGATACGTTTTTTTCGATAATTCTTTTTGTAACTACATACTAAAGTTACGCCCTTTCATCCATTAAAGTAACTGTCCCGTTTTCATATACACCCTGTATATAATTGAAAAATATGAGACGGCAAAAGTGTTGTTAAAATGTTGTATATTATTACAATATTTTTATTACTTTTTATATATTTTCAAATAACGAGAAGATAGCCTCTAAAACTACCAAAAAAACCGTATTTGACTAGGGGAAGCGCCTCAAGCAAAGTTCTAATCATTGTTTAACTAATCAGCGCAAGCGTCTTAAAAGTGATGTTTAAAATAAACTTATTCATAAACGTTTTTTAAGTTTTACTTAGTTTTATTCCGGTCACATGTTACCATGAAAGACCCAAAATTTAGCTGTATGACGCATTTCTTGTGCCACGATTTACGAAAAATGTTGTTGACCCCCATGTCGACTAAGGAATATACTCTCTAGCGAAAATATGTGAGTCTCCGAGTTTTTTGTACATACTTATGGTGACTGTTTCATTATGTTACTTGTAAAAAGTTCAAGCCCACTGCTCATACAGAAACTTGAAAGGATTAATGATTCAAACGCCTTCTTTAAGCCATCAACCACATTTAAACTATTACGTACCATTAAACTCGATCTCAGATGATAATAGAAAACAGTGACACGCAATACTAACATCAAACATTATTTAGCTATAAGTTGTGTTACATCATCTCATGTGATGTACTGTTCCTGTTCATATACCATCGTTACCATCAATGTATATACTAGCTACACCGTTGGCTACGGTTGTATTAATAAGTTTTGTATTAAATCGATCTTGATAATGTAATTTTGCTCTTTGCAGAAATCGTCAGATCAGTACCAATATCGATTTTATGCACCGGTAATTAATAAAGTATTGAAACATATTTAGGAATATTTATTACATATATACATAAATACATATGCCGTATCCCTAACGGGGTAGTCAGAGAGGTCGGAGCGCCAAGCGTCGCGGTTCTTACATACTTCTTTCGCTTCCTCAAATCTCATCATTCTCCTCACACATTTTCGCTTAGGTATGCGAGTGCTTTTGTCATTTCCGTCCACTTTCCGTCTTACATTACATCAATAAATATTCCGACGGAATATTACATAAATAAAGAACGGCCAAGTGTGAGTCGGACTAGCACCCCGAGGATTCCGTCCCACCACAGAATACGTCTGTCTAAGAAATTGTATTTTCTTTTATTCAGTTCGAAATCCTTAGCGCGACCAGGCTCACACTTAGCCGGTTTTATTATTTGTTGTTGTACTTTAAGAGTTTAAGACTATAATTACATCAAGTTTGACGCTTGTATCTATTACCGAAAAAAGCGTTAACATTCAAAAAACACTTTTATCTTTATTTATTTTTTTTATTTAACTTCGTTTTTGTTATTTCTTGGGATATCCCCTATAACAAAACATTAAGTGAAAATTTCAACTAGCTACCTATTATAAAAAGATTACCCTTTAAAGCTTTAAAAACATACGAAGAAACTGCTCAGGTTTAAGTATTATGGTACCGTTGGCACTCTTAGTATCCGGGACCCTAAAAAGGAAGATAAGGAACAGTCGTTTTTTGCATGGATCTCATACATGTGAGCTTAAGACACAAAAATACGATACGTCTGTAGTCAATCGCAATGAATAACGACATCTTCTAATTTACACATGTTTGTTTAATTTTTCAATGACACTTGATCAAGTAACCAAACAAATAGAAATTCTAAATGTATTTGTATAGAATCGAAAAAAGATTGAAAGTCAATTTTTTTGAAGAGATTTAACTGACATTAGACTCAACAGGACAACAGGTAGAAATAGACACTTGACACTTCGTTAAGTCAATAGTCATTAACATATTAGTTAAATATTCGATTGTTGACTATTGCAAAATTCTATCAGCAGAAATGAGAATAAAATACGGCAAGTTGCGTGTATCCGGCGATACTCGCAGTAAGCGTTTGTTTTACGTAATTCGAAAGAGCGTTGCGCGTTGCATTTATTTTAATAGATAATTTCATGGAATTTATAAGTATGACGTCGAAGTAAAATATTTAGTTTTTGACTAAACGAACTTTCCTTTTGATAATGTTGAAATTATTGTGACGGCGTCTTCAGAAAGTGTCAACTCTATACATGAAGGAAGAAATGGTTAGATGATTCGGACACGTAGAATGGCTGACGAATAATTGACGAAGAAATCCTACAGAGCGAAAGTGAGAGATGGTAAAGGCCTAGGAAGACAAAGTTGACTTATGAGGTTCAAATAGCCAGTGTGTTCGTGCCTTGGCGAAAGTATATGAGGAGAATGAGAATTATTGAGGAGCGAGAACTGAGTGAGGATATGGCATATCCTTGTATATTAATTCTTACAATATACATTGTTTGTATGTCAGAATTAATTGATAAAATATTCAAAATACATGAATAATATGAAACAATTGATTTATACTCAGTAGTGGGACGGAGTATTTTAAGTTGTCAATGCAAAAATTGTGACAAGAGTCCTAAATTTTATCTAATACTTTTATTAACACTTTAAAAAGTGGAAAGTGGAAGGAAATGAATTGGTTCTTATTGAAACAAATTAAAGGTGGCTGTCGGGTTTTATAAAAATTGTAGACTGATAATGAGAATGGCTACGGGAGCCTTACATAAGGAGCTCATATTTATCATCATTCATCATTTTAATTTTTTAAATCCTGGTAGATTTAATACTACTGACTTGCTTCAAAGTCCTTATCTAGTAATCTCTTTAATTTGTTACACTAAAAGAAAGTCGCCGTCAGGAACGAAGTTCCTTAGTTCCAGTTTCAATTTCTCAAAACTTAATTGCAATAATGAGACAATAAAACTCACGTATGATTTAAAACAAAAACGTACGTTTTTTTTTACGTGACGATTTCTACCAACTCAAACCTCCCGCAAGTCGCGTTAAAGAATATTTCGTTCCAATATTTCTATTGTTTAATTACGTAACGGATTCTAAAATGAATTATAATATTTTTGTTAAAATATTGCAATTCCATTTCGTTTTGTTGCAGACATCTGACAGCGCGGACTTCCTTGCCACCCGTCCGCACACAGCGGCAGTCCTCCCTGGGAAACCCGCAGCTAACCCACTACAGTTCGTGCGAGTGGGACCGGCAGATCTCGGTAGCAGAGCGAGGGAGCAGCTTAGACGAGCTGAGCTAGCGAAGCGGACAGAGCCAGCGCGCATTGAGCGCCAAGAGGACTGGCAGTCGGTAAGTTTTTATCCAACCTCTGCGAAGCCAAAAAGAGGGTTATTGTTTTAACAGAATACGTATTCATACATATGTCTTGCCTTAACCCTTACGGGGTAGTAGAGAGGACGAAGTACCAAACGTCGCTGTCTTTGTGTCTTTCGCCTCCTCAAATCCTCCTCAAAAAATGAAATAGAAGTTAAATATAAACCTAAAATTCGACTGCGTTTAATCAAAACATGCAAATAAGATGAAATAATTGAACCGATTGAAATTCATAGGCAGAGTCGAAGGCCTAGGTATTTTTCTTTCTTTTCGACCTTTGACTGTGGTAATGAATTCAATGAAATAATCTTAATTGTTCTCCTTTGCAAACTTTTATTAAATATGTAGTCTGATGTCAGTTTTATAACTTTTATTGTATTAGAAGATTGTGCCTATGTAGCTTGTGTAACGCAAATGAACTTCCTGTCATACCAACTCACAAGAAGTAAGTGTTGTATAATCCTTGAAAAGTGTTTCACACTTTTTTTTATACTTTAAGATGGTGTAATTTTGTGATAATGGCTTTGGAGTATCTGTTAAATAAGTAAATAAATAAGAACACCCCATATCAAATTTGAGGAGGCGGAATAAGTTTGTAATAAGTATGTATATCCCCATTGGAGATAGCGTGAAGATATATATGTATGTCATGTTTCAAAAATGTACAGGTTAAGCTATTCACACGATCGCTTCGCTCTCGTTTCACTTTTGTCAAATGGCCCATTTTTATATCAAGTAAGTGCTTATAAAACAAGGGTCTTGCCTGTGTTCAATCCCCTGATCAATTGAGAAAAGAACCTTTCTTAATTTAGAGCTTGGGTTTTAGTGGGTACTCCCTCTTGACGTTGTATGTCTTGAACTTAATGTAGAGGAATCAGTTATTGTAGATTTAAAAAAAAAATGTTGGCTGGATTTGGCAATACTGAAAATCGGTAAGGAATAATGAGTGAATATAAAACAGGCAGGAATCGACAAAGATTCCGAGATATTTACAATTTTCTCAATGGTTTGGTTTTTTTAATGTTTTGGTTTTATCAATTCATTTATCTTAGCAGCCGTAACTTGTGTAGTATAACTATTGAGTGAATGTGTATTTTTATTTAATTTCAATTAATTCAGATTTATTTTTTTAAATAACTGCAGATTTTTTTACAAAAGTCATGTATTATCACATATAGTCGGGTAACTCTCCCTCTGTATTCCATAAATTGCTTTTAACACAATATCTTACAGATGGAAATACCTTTTATTTAAAGCATACATTTGATTTTACCATTCATTTATTTCACTGTTTTCGATTTGCGATCATTTATCTTCTATACTCCCGACGATAACGTCACGTGTCAATTTTTTCTTGTATACTTTGCTTACTACTTCAAAAACGAACATCTTTTGAATTGCAAAAAATACATTATTTTCTTCTGTAATATTATCTTAGTCCTACGCAAATACTTGTTATTGGTATTACAAAAGCAAATAACTGAATGTTGGTAGGTATTCGACATTCCTGTGTCATTAAGAAACAATCCAAGGTTTTTGTGGTGAGCAAACAGTAATGATTCTGATGTCATTCGTTTTCCTATTACTCACGATGTCAGCTGACATTTTTTTAGATTTGAAAATTTAGATTGGAATTTTATGTGATTCCACCTAAATACTTAAAAATATCATAGATATGTGTTTCTTGAAATACTATTTTATAAATTATATGCTGTTTCAAGTTCAAAATAAATCAATAAACCTGTAATGTACATCTAAGCACAAGTTTTTTTAAAGGAAAGATTACACACTAATTTTCTTTTCTAATTGTTCCTTTGCTGATTTTTCTCAATGCAGAATTTTTCCAAACCATTGGTAGTTTTAATGTTGCATAATATATCGTAATATAATAACTGACTCGATCATTTGTTACTCTGGTAGTGAAAGAAATGTCTCATAGTAGCATCAGTTACAAAGTTCTTCCCCAAACCGTGCTCTGATACTACTATATGTATCATTTACCCATCATTATGATGGGTAACTTTAATTATGAGACGACGTAGAAAGTTGATTTTGCTCCCAGATCCGGGTTAATTGGCATTCTCTTCTGTTTATAGACATTTCTTTTCCCGAAATGCATTCCCTAATGATCGTCAGTTGGTGATTTATGGATCTATGGAATTTCACAATTCTTTATGCACGTGTGGGTATGGATTTATGCGCCATAAATCAGATTCTGGCAACAAATCGATAAAGATTCCAGAGTTGTCACTATTTTGTTTTATATCGAATACAATTTAATCAGCCATTAAATGGAACATGATTTTACTGCATACATTTAAATATTTTAAATATATTTTACCGTTTTGTTTAAAGACTGCTTTGTTATTTTAGTATCGTTTTGGGGTCTGTCGTTAATTGCAGATACTTTAGGCTAAGACGACGCATTGGAAATTTTGACGCCAGGGATCTCAATGTTTCTAAGTGACTACAAAACGTATGACAGTGATATTTGGTATTCTGATTTTTCATTTCATTGACTTCATTTTGACATACGCGGCGATACGCGGTTTGTTATCTTTTGTAACACCAAAAAAAATATCAAAGAAACCTCTTTTGAAACAGAGATTTACATTTTTTGGAGCAACGTGATCGATTTATATTTCAAAATTTTCTGTATAGTTTACTTTAAACATATTCCTCAAAATGATAGTTGGATATTTTAAATCTAATTATAGTGTTTATTGATAAACGAAAATAACTGTTTTTTCTTATTTTTCGTAAGCTAGCGCGCGCGCGTTTGCATAGAACAGAAGGTCTATTTTAGATTCAATTTTCGTTTATCAATGCGTCGCCTTAAGAAATTCCTTACTGTCAATAAGATCCTTAACCTTTTTTTTTTGGACAATTATCATACAAGTTAATAAGTACATTTCGTGAAATCAAATGTCCATGTCTAATACTGCGACCATTCCTAATTACGCAACTTTCATTGTTGTTAGCATGAAGATATATATGTTGCTATGTAATTACCTAAAGTAAAGTTTTATTATTTTAATGGATTATTTATTACTGTAACTGAAAAATTCAATATTCCGAGTTAAGTCATTTATTTTTTAAAAGTTAGATTTAAAATTCCATTATAGTATCTACTGTAAAACTGCTTTTAATAGCAATTATAGTAAACTTTAGAAATAAAATTCAAAATGCTACAAACGGTATCTCTCTCTATCCGTTATTATTTAAGCCTTGTAACAGCCTAAGTCATATCTGGCTCTCCAGTCGCAATCAATTTATACGTCATGTTCATGATACTGTTCGACTATCCCGAGGGATACTGTGTGGGAATATGTATGTATGTAAAGGTAACGTATAGGGACGTATATTACCAATCTAAGTCCAGAAATGAGAAAGAAAAAAAAATGAGTAAATTAGACGTGTTTCTTTATTCTTTATTTTGTTAAATTCAACTTTTAGTTTGTCCGAAATTACTATACAATCCTAAACGGGTCCCAACGCTATCTTTGCCTGTTTTTCTTTACAAAGCTAACACAAAATAGTTCTAAAATAACAGGAAAGAGGTCTTTAAATCTCAAGTATCATGTCGTATAGTTTGTTTTTGTTAAAAGTTTTGTGCCGGCTGGTATGTTGTCGCCATCTCCTTGTCATTCCCAGCGCGCCGCGGCCTTCGCCGGCGGATACTCACCGCGAGCCAATTGTGTCTGCCGCTCGGAAGCCTTGGGAATGCACCGGGTTTCCGGCCGCGTTGCATCGTCGGCTTTAACTCCATCTATTAATTCAATTATTTTTGAAGTTATACCTCTTTTGACGCGTTTGGAAAAACAGATCAGCGAGCGCGCCGATGTAACACATAATAATATTTTTATTTCATTCATTTTAAGCGGTCAGGTTTATTCTTTTATATGTGGTCAGTTTTGCTTAAAAACGTCAAAGAAGTGTAACTACTTACGTGCGTTAGACATTTTTCTATTTCCGACGTGAAAAACGAATTAAAGATAATGAGGAGCAGTCGCGTCGTTCATCGCTTGCGACCCCGACTGGCGCTATAATAATTACCCATATTCACCCAAAATATTGCAATTGTGTGCGTGCCACGGCGCGTACGTATTAGCGCGCACACATAACATAAAGATGACATAACATAAAGACAACCTACTGTTATGGATATACTGTGATAATTGGTACTCCTTACTCGATGTTATAAATGTAGGTATGTCTGTCTTTCCATCATACAACTTAGTGTAATATCTATTTATAATAGTTTTCAATATATATTCAGAGGAAAATAGAATAATATGTATTCAGAACTGGGCAGATTAATACGAGTACATATACATATCTCCACGCCATTTCGTGAGAGTTTTCTTTAATAAGTAGATAAAAATTAATTATTTAAATTTTAACGAAAATCGTACTTTGTTTGCCTTTTATTTTTTTATACTTACTATATTATTCGTATGGAAAGAATGAGTGTTGAAAGACTGATGAAGAAAGTCTATAGTGCAAAAGTGAATGGTAAAAGAAGCCAAGGAAGACCAAGGCTGACTTATGAAGGTCAAATAGCTAGAGTGTTAGCCGACGGAAGTGTCAAAAACACTCTCATACCTAGGCGAAAATGTGTGAGGAGAATGATGAGATTTGAGGAAGCGAAAGAAGTATGTAAGGACCGCAACGCTTGGTGCTCCGTCCTTTCTGACTACCCCGTTAGGAATAACGGCGTGATCGTAATATTACTTACACGACCGTAATATGTCGCCATTCGATTTGAGAATTAGACAGGTCGTGATGTGCTTGGAAGAGATGGAAAAAGAATTGTATACAGACATCATAAAGATCTAATTTCAATGTAAAGCAATTAATATAGAAAACTGATCAACACGATTACATGACAACATAAATAGTTCCATACATTTTTACTGTTTAGTTACGTAAAACCAAAAACGAAAATTGAAAACTATTGTCCTAAGTTTTGATATGGAGCAGCCGATAATTAAAATTAGCGGACGCACCGTGTTGTTTATTTTTTACTATTACGAGTTGTCTACACAGGAGGGTTGCCAGTGTAATAAAAGAGGGTACGATAGAACAAATAAAATATTATTGTAGCTTTTACAGTATTCAAACTGTCGTCAGTATATATGAGTTTGTATCTTATGTAATGAATATATAAATACTAATAATTATTTGTTAATCTAATTTAATGATTCAATTTCTAAACCCGATCCATTTTACATGTCATAAATGTAATTTTTATTCAATAACAAATTATAGAAACTGTCACAAAATGCTATCATTACTGTGATTAGATCATTATCTACATTTGCATCGTTAAACAGCCCGAGGCGAGGCAACATATCATACTCGGTTATTTGCTTTAAAAATGTCTATATTTCTAGTGGAAATGGACGGGTTTGGGGCTTGAAGCGAAATGTCTCGAGTAGGTGCCAACCCTACTTATGTAATACTAGCCATCCGCCCCGGCTTCGCAAGGGTATATAATTTTTTGAAAATAAAATACAGGCCATGTTACTCGCTGATAATGTAGCTTTTCTATAGGTGAAAGAATATTTGAAATCGGTGTAGTAGTTTTTCAGTTTATCCATTGCAAATAATCTAATTTTTTCTCTTTAATATTAGTTTAGTTAGTAAGCGTCCTACTACTATATGATACTTGTAAATATGACACACGCTTTGCCAGAAAACAGTGGCGTAGTTATTAAAATCTTTGTTTGATTTATACGTCTTTCTCTCATATTTTCTTTGTTAATTGACATGTGTTTTGCTTCTCAATAAAACATCTTCAAACCAGACTTGGTCAAACTATTCATACCAACTATCACCATGATGGAATCTGAGCTCTGGAATATCCCTAGTCAGTCTGTCACATTGTTTTAAGAACTGTAAACTTGAAACATGTATGTGTGTCATAGTCAGACATCTTATTAATCCTCATACGTTACATTAATTAACATTTTTAAATATTTACAGGTGAAATAAAAAAACACAATGTGAATACTCAAACTAGACTTTAATATCTATGTTTGTCACAAAGATTATAAAACGTTTTTGAAGCTATTATTCCTTTGACGCGTTAGGTGAAAGAGATCGGAGTGTAATTTCAGCAGGCAACGGAAGTTACGTCGTCGATTTAACATACCATGAAGTTGGCAACGAAAGTTGCGCGCGTCGATCTAACGCAACACGCCGAAGTTAGCAACGAAGAGTTTATTTACTTTGATCTGTGGTGGTCACAGTTGTCACCACAGATCTTCTTATTTTTATGTACTACTGGCAACTCTTTTCATATTTAATAGAAACATTTCCGCCATTCTTATGTAATTAAGTGGTGTATCTCTTATGCAAAATATATGTCGTCTTGGTCTTCTTATTACTAAATCTCTAACACTCCCCAGTAAAGTGATAGTAGGAGGCTTTACTGGAGTTAAATATATGGTAGGACTTCTTGGGAAAACGCGTAATCTTCAGTTTCACATATTTATTCAAACTTTCCAATTCTCAGCACTTGCACAGCACTTTAACGCACAATATAATATCACTTTTGTACCTTAAAACTCCCAAAAACGCAAAAAATAGAAATTTTAAATAAAATGCCAACTTCACATCTCCCGTTCCCGCAAGAAAGTCCGCCACAGATCTAGCTCTAGGTGATCACCATGAGTGACCGACCACTTTAATTGTTATTTTATTGATTTCAAGCGTCCAGTTTTAATTTTTAATTCGTGCCAAAGAATTACAATTTCTTACGTGTGTACATAAGGACACCTGCACTTTTTAAAAACTTGAAATATTTTGCCTTCAGTTTCATATTGCGTTTTGTTTTGAAATAAAAGAGATAGCACATACTTTAGGTATTGGAAGTTTGTCAAATGTTTATGAAAAAGGGGGCTAAATTTTAAAATTTTCAGAGAATTTAAAACCTTACCTGAAGTTTACTGGAAAAATAAAACGAAACTTAGATATTCCTAGATCTTTAGAAATTAAGTTCAAAAAATCATCGTACAAATATCTGACGTGATCCTGAAAAATATATCTAGCTTGTTCGATGTCGCACTGTAGATTGGCTGAGCGAGACACTTGTAATTTGTTCTCGCCAATATTACTGCGTTTAGCACGTAACTGCGAAATGAGAAAAACTACATCACGAACGTCACGCGACTCCATGTACTGTCGCAATTTGTGTACTGTTCGCAAATCAGTGGCGTTTAGCGTCAGACATTCGAAAGGAAGTCCAGACATGTACATGTAAACAGAAATATCCTACAAAGAGGATAAATATCCACTTTGCGGGATATGCCAATCGATTCTACATGTTTATTTAAAATAGTGTAACAACTTTTTTCGCTAAGCTCTTCGTAATTTAAGCTTTGTTTCATTTGTTATACGTATTTCATTGATTAACGATGGTTACCTATATAAAAGTTGCGATACGATACTACGGATATAGACTAAACGGTTAATCCGATCGTAGTAAATAAGATATCATTCTTGGGTTAGTTGGAATAAATCTCTTATAGAGATAAATTCTCTGTTTTCGTAATCTTAAAATTTGATAAATACCCTTTGTATTCAATAATAAGTGATCACAATGAAGTCACTATGAACTCTGACTCAACTCTAAACATGTTGTTACGAAAAATACAGGTAACAAAATCGACCAATAAGGGAGCTGTATTCTTTCGTTCGTAACTGCTACGGCAGATGTCACTGCAGAATCATTAATCAACCTTTTAGCGGAAGTTTTTAAAAAGCAAAATGTCCTCAGACAAGTATTAGAAAATGAAGAGATATAGAAAATATTGAAATCAAGCGAAGTTAAAATTGCAAGCAATAAAGAAATACGTGAGGTGAAAAAAAATTCTCGAAGAGGGAAACTTCAGATCTCTTTTTAAGAACCTTTGAGGAGTGTGAGATTTGGCATAGTTAAAGTTTATAAATGGATAAGTCCAGAAAACTAAAATTTATATGTAATATGCGTTAAAATACATAAAATAAAATAAAATACTCGTTTACATTCGTACTGTCAATGTCAAAAATACTGTCGATGTTAAACTCATAATAGTTTGTGGTAATGTATATTTAACATCCTTGGATCAAACAGTCGCACAAAGTCGAGTTTTTTTTTGTTTATTGGAAGGGAAAAAACTCCGCACTAACACTCAACCGCTCCTCATGTCTTAGGAGATAACGTGAGGACCGGTCGGGTAGTGTCGGGCTCGAACCGACTAAAACAACCCTCCATTCGCCACTTGACCCTACAGGCCGTCGTAGCGAACTGAACGCGTTGGGGGGGAGCAGCGGAAGGCGCTCCGCCCGGAAACAGATATTGTCGCCAAAGAGATTGTATGTGGGCGTCCGAGCAAAAAGGGTCCAGTGGTGGGGTATTGAGAAGACTGGATTCGGAATTTGAGAATTTCAGTTGATAATAATAAACATTAAAAAAAATATTCAAAAACTGGTATATGTTTTTTTATGAGACATTTCAAGTTGAAACTCTGAAAAAGCTTGTTGCACCCCTAAATCGGCTCTTAGATATTCGTTTTCGCCAATTTAACGGTTCCGTAGTAATGTCATAGTTATATGACGTTTTATTGTTTTCATAAGGACCAAAACTTTATCGATAAAACATATTGTTATTTTACTTCTAACTTTCTATATGATGTAGTAAATTATTCTCTATATCGTCAAAAACTAACATACAAAACTGTCACATAGTGTTATGGGTTCGAAAATAGAGTTTCTAATAGAGGCTCCTAACGTTTCGTGAAACGCAAAACCATCGTTAGCGGATCCCTACTTTTTTAGGGGTTCGCTAAGTATTAGGGTACTTTAGTGAAATCGGGAATCAGTCAGTTACCTCGTACCAAGTTTGAATTTTGAAGTCAAAATTATAGCGGAATGAAACTAAAAGCACATAAATTAATCATTAATAACATACTTATGAAATGACATACATATTACTGAACTGCGATGAACTGTTTTCTCCTTTGTTTTCCCGTGGCTTAAAAAACTCCACTCGGAGATTAAAAGTCGTTCGGTTCTTAGGTTTCCTTAATCGCGGCAAATTTTCTATTCCACTTATAATTAATGGCTAACTTACGATAATTAAAGATTATGCTATATTTTTGTTTTGCTATACTTTCGTTTATGAACGTTAATTTATATCGCTGCCTCTGTTAAATTAAACTCGATGCAACGTCCTTGCGCCGGTTGCACCCGATCAGTCTAGTAAATGTAGTCACATTCCTATCCTTATTGCATCCACTGCAACTCTAACTGATAGGTCATGGACCTCACGAGGTATTTAAATCTGTGATGAATATCAGTGCTTGACACGACTGAAAGTTGTAAATAAGTTAACTACCTACCTTTTAAGGGATGTGTCTTCATTTACAACTATTAAATTAACATAATTCACGCTAGTTAACTTTATTAACAAGGTATTTTCAGGGTTTTTTACATTAAAAGGAAAAACGAAACCCTTACAAACGATTTCGTTGCATCCGACCATTTTTCTGACAATGTCGTCAAAATTCAGCACAGTATTAACATTGCGTTAACTTGTACGCATTATTCTTTTAATAAATATTTTAAATAATTCATTGGCAAGTTAAAAGAAAGGCCAAATTTGGTTACTGATTTCTTCTGGATCATTCCTGCCTACCTTTGAAACCATCGTGTTGTCTAGATTCTATTCGATACATGGTATAGACTTACCTTACGTTACCTTGAGGAAAACCATTTCTTGTGATAAATTCCTACAATCTTTAGCTATTTTCCGCTCAAATATCCAAAAACACGTCTTTCACTTCTCAACGAGGCATCCTCAGGATATTCCGGAGATCAGACTCGATCAGGTAATCATGGATTCGGTGCTGGTTATCTGAGAGTCTAATCTCTGGAATGTTCTGAGGATGCTAAGTTGAGAAGCGAAACGATTCATGGTTTTTGGAGTTTGATCACATTTGTTTGATACCGTTACATAAGACATTGCGAGCTTTCCTCTCAATTTAAGACTCCCATGCGCCAGCCACTCTTACCAAATCTTCCTCTTTGTTATCGATGCTAATAGGAATGTTTTTTATTCAGAATCTTGACAACTGGAAGTCGTCGCGACGGAAGCGTGTAGAGCACATAATAGAGCGGTGCGTGGAGGTGCGACGTATGGAGACGGAGCCAAACCAGCCACGGGCCAAGTCCAAGACCTTCAATGAGATGCTCGAGGAGAGGTGAGTGATTTATTAACGTAATATGACTCCTAATTTGACGAAAGAAACATGATTACAATTAGATGTTATGATAATACAATCTTCATGTATCATTTTCAGCAAAAGCAATTTATAGCAGAACAAATAGTTATTATTATTTAAGATGTCTTTTTGCAAGTTTTAAAAGGTATCTTCTAGTTATTTGAAAACATTAAAAAAATATTAAAATACAGTAATAATCTTCAACGTTTTAACAACACTTTATTCGTTTTTTATTTATAGATAAATTCCATATAAAATCTGTATTCAAAAAGAAGAAAGAAAGACTTCAAAAGAAGTTATATTTACTTGCGATGTACACCAATGTATAGATAATTTTATGATATAAAATTTGACCGTTTAATTTCTTAAAAAAGGGTAGTCCCCTTTTTCATAAATAAAATCAATAATTACTAAATTACATAAATAATTGTGTGAATTCTAGAATTAGGGGCTCTGTGCGTTTGCTTGTTTGTCTGGGGGAATGCCTTAACATTGAGAAGCGGAAGAAAATATATTACGTCATAAATATTATATTTTACAAAAACATGTAAAAATGCTTACTGTAAATAATCACTGTGATGTATTTATATAATCGGTAATGTCTTAAGTGCATGCCTACTGCCTATTAGCAATAAAAACCTATGGCAAATATAAGTGGATCAGTTGGTCAATTTTTCAAAAATTTTGTAATTACTTCTAGAATTGCTCGCTATATCTATTAAAATTATCAAAAATGTAATTCTGATGATTTCGATAACATTAATTACATAATGATTACATGATATGGTTTTGAAAGTATCGATTTGAAAATTAAAGCATAATTAATCGATTTTTTAAAGCGATTGAAATTGTAAATGCATCCATAATTACCTTTCCACAATTTGCTAAACTGTTGTTCTATATTTACTTGACTCATCAGCATCACTATTACTATTAGCGTAATAAATCGATTTTATAAAGCGATTGAAATCGTAAGTGCATCCGTAATTACCTTTCGACAATTCGCGAACTGTTCTATATTCACTTGACTTATCCACTGTTGCTAGGTTTTTATAGTTTATTTTTTCTCTTGGTTAAGGGTTATTAGGTTTCTTTCAATTTGTTGGGACCCTTTATGTATATACAGTACTGTCTGTTCACTATATTCCTCTTATTTTATAACATTACTATCTGCGCCCCGTGGTTTCACCCGAGGTAATCTACTACATCGCCACTTACATAGCGCAAAAACCTTCCTTGAAGCGGATTGTATATTTTGACAAAATACGAGTTTGAGCTCAATCGGTGCAGAGGTACATAAACCAACTTAACCTTTATATATATATATATATATAGATATGTAGTTAAAAAACATGAAATATGAAAGGATGAAAGGAGGATAAGATGAATCATATATGAATACCCTGTTATTAAATGACCTTAAAGTAAAATGACCTTAAAGTAAAATGACCTTAAATGACCTTAAAGTTTTTCTCTACGCTAGATTTTACTTACTGATACCCTAAATAATACAATATTAAAAATCCATGACAATGTTATCAGAAATTTTATATAAATGTAAGTAGATAATGTTTTCATAGAGACCAGAATTTAAAAAACGACATTGTTACTTCTCTTTTTTTTAATCTCTTTGGAATATTTATTGATTTATTTATATTCTGTATCTTTTGACTTTTGTGTTCTGTTATATAGTTAATCTCTAACTGAATTATTGCTAATGCTAATATATAATCTAACATAATAAAGCAATCTGTTCGATGCATATTTTGCAACTCGAATCATCTAAGTTATCTTCTATTCTTGATTACCCAATTACTGTCTAATGATGTTTTGAACTTTTCACAACTGTTAATAACAAGCATCTTGACAGAAAATCAATCAATCAATACAAAACGCATAACCCTGTTATTATCAAACGCTCAATTTTGGTTTACTGGATATGTAATTTGATCTTTTAATCTGGTTAACTAATGGAAAATTGACCTTTTATCTGCAGGCAAAAAATGTAGTTAAATTTCTAAATTAATTATGAGTTAAAATGTCACCACAGGTCTTTCACCAGGCTATAAAAGACATTCCTATGAGGTCAAGCTGTTCTGACTGTACATATGACCGATGTACATACATCCTCTCACATTTTCATTAGACATAGTTAGTAGTTAGTAGGCATTTCTATCTACTAACACTCTGGCTATTTGATCTTCATAATAGTTTAAACATAAAAATTTTGTTATTTATTGAATACAAACTTGCCAGAAGGTTTTCACTAGATATAACAATTTAATTTACATGTAATTACAACTGAATATATTGAATATAACTAGTGGCTTGTCCTGACTACGTCCGGGTCGAATATATAATAATATATAGTCTATACCCATCCGCAATAATGCATCTTTAAATAGACACAGCGATTCCAGAGATTACCCCCCACATATAAACAAACAACGAAATACGCTCTCTCTTTGTAATGTTAATATAGATAGTATAATTTCAAGTTCGTGTAGTTATTTTGTGGTTATGTTCGTGTCTTTATACACCACACTATCTCAAAATGGTATAGAAAATAGTCGCAATGCTCGTTTGTTTCTAATCATTTACACTTTTAATAAGCACTAACTGACCTGGCGAACTTCGTATCACATCAGAATTAATAAATGTGCTGTTAACTTATTAGCTGAATTAAATTCAGTTTTTTATTAACAATACACAAAATAAAAGTTCAATAAATATACAAAATGAAATGTATTTTAATTACATTGAAATCACTTTGTCGAGGTTGAGACGAACAAAAAAAAATTTATCGAAATCGGTCAATCCGTTCTCGAGATATCATCAAAAAAAAATTCCATATAAAATGTATGAGAAAATGAATTCTCGTCATAAATTTTTTTTTCGTGAATTTCTCCGGTGTTTTAATAGTTACTCTGCTATTCGGGGTGGAGACAAATCCAACAAATCAAGGATCATAAAAATCGGCTCAGCTATTCTTGAGTTATAAATGGTGTAACTAACTCAACTTTGTTTTATATATACAAATTTAATGACAATTTTTTTGCTCATAACACACTTACATTTAGTCTATTATATACTATAGAAACAGAAATATTGTCGATTCAAAATCAACCCCGCGCAGAACCGTAGCGGGTTGTTGTTAATTTTAATATAATCTGTAAAATCGAAACGTCAAATCCGAACACACATAATAATTAATTAATTAATTAATATTAATTAATGCGAACCATAATTATTTGCCGCATGCAATGCTCTCGTTGCAGGTAACTAAATGTAATCTTTGTGCAGTTGTTTATTATGTAAGTCTGTAGTAGGATTTTTTTTTTATAATTATTTATTACTGTCTTTTTGAACTACATCAGTAGTTCCAATTACAACTTATCTTTCATATCAGCATTCAATATTAAAGTTATTGAATTCAAAATTACAATTATAATCTGATTATAATAATGCATACATACATATTTTCACTCTGTATCCCAAACAGGGTAGTCAGAGAGGACGGAGCCCCAAGTTTCGCGGTTCTTACATACTTCTATCGCTTCCTCAAATCTCGTCCTCACACATTTTCGGCTAGGTACTGGCTATTTGATCTTCGTAAGTCAGCCTTGGTCTTCCTTGGCTTCTTTTACCAGTCGCTTTCGCTGTGCAGATTTTCTTCGTTAGTCTTTCATCACTTATTCTTTGCTATGTACCCGAACCATCTAAGCATTACTTTCTTAATTTTTTCCTTTCAAATCTGAATGTAATTATTAATTACGTTTTCATATGTATATATTAAAAAAATCAATTTTACTTAATCGAGCTGTTCTTGACATTATAATATTATAATGAACGTTGCAAGTCGCTTTATTTCGTAGTAATTTGTTAGTGTCGTTTCGTCCATACGTGGGAGAATTAAAGCAGTTACACTGGAATCAGAAACTTATCGATTTGCAACGCTTATAATGCAATCGATGACATTGGTCTCGGTAATCGATTAAGTAATACTCGAATACTCATTATGATCGATAACGGTTTCTTTAATTAGGTAATCAGAGGTAATTTTGTTGCTAAGTTTCGAAAACTTACAGGTAAATAATACTGATATAATGACGATTGCATAGTTTTCTAAACAACAATCAAATCATGAATATATAAGTCAATTTCAAGGGTAAAATTAATGAATAAAACTGGTAAATTATAAGAAAACATTTATGGGTAAGGCCGTAGATTTTGCCACTTTTTGAAAAAAAAAGTGTCTCAAATTTTGACTGCGTATAAAAAAAAAGTACTTGATAAATTGTAATAAAGGTATCTGAAGTAGAATATATAATTCTTCTACTATTAGACTGTATTTTTAAAGAGAACGTAAGTCGTTTAGTTTAAAAAATACCGTGAGTTAAAATCGTTAGGACCCAAATTTAGCCAAAAACACGCTGTTTTTTTGTTCCGCCAAAGTAATTGGCATCATAAAACTTATATTTTTTATAATGAAAGTCTAATTAATTATGAATATCTGAAATGTCCCAAAGTTAAGCTGCTACATTATAGTTTTCGAGTCTTTAAATACTCGTTTTTTATTGAGTTATCATTGTTTAAAACTTTGTCTCCATTATTTTCGCTTATACGTTACTATTTTGTATGTTACCAAATTCCGAGTTCCATGTATTAAAAACAGTTCGTAATAGTATTTTGAAATGCACTGGCGACACCGAGAACCGAGGTGTTTGTCAAAGGTGTACACGTGCGTTTTGGCTGCGAATTTTTTTTCGAATTTTAACGATTTCAAACATAACAGTTTTATTTACGCACATTTTAACTAATACTATGCACAAGGGATTAATAAGTGCGAACTAATGTATCTTACTCTGAAATTCCACTCGGTTTTGTAATTATAGCTATTTATAACCTCAATAATCACGCTTCTCCGTTACTTCTATGTAGCTTCTATGTTACTAGTAACGTTGATTCTATGTTACGTAAAGTTGAAGTGTTTTAAAGATTCGTACATAATAGTATTATAATTTTTGTACTCAGTACTAGTTTTCATACAATAATGAAACTTGAATTGATTTGAATTCGTACCTTACGGTTTTTAATTACCGCATTGTATAAAATATGACGTAAACGCACTTCCTAGCGAGATTAAATTTTTAGCTAACATTAAATTACAGACCTTAACGCTTTACAAATAATTACAATGAAATTGATAACGAAAGAAAATATTTTGTGGTAGCATTTAATTTTAGACCTCAATGCATCACGAATAAAATTTCAATCCAGTTATTTTTATGTATTTGTTAAATTGGGGGAATGATGTCGAATTGTTTGTGTGAGTAAGCGTCTATAAAATCATTGCATTTGAGTGCTCCCATTTACTTGTGGTAGTACCTCACCTCCCACGAAAAATGCCAAAAAGTGTTAAATGAGAAATAGCGCGAATGTCTCCTTCCGTTGTAGGTACTCAATGAAGTGATGTGGTTAGATTGCCGTGGTTGTGTACCTAATAACTCCACACTATTAATACTTAGATTTAACATTTTTCCCTACTCCGCGCACATTTGACTAATTTTTCTGCTATCATTGAATACAGTTCATACTAATACAGATTGGTATTAATTTTGTACCGAAGTTTATGGTCCAAGCATACATATCGTATTACTAAACTTTAACGCCAAAAATACCACATTATGTTCTCAGCCTTACAAACATTTTGCGTTACTTGTATGTTATCGTAACATAGAAGTTTCTATGTTACTCAATGTTACAAAGTGGCAAAATTTACAGCCTCACCGTTATCTCAGTTTGCTTATTGGTTGGTTTATAATTATGACGATTATGACATGTAAATATGAATTGTAAAGGATTGTGTTGATTTTACGAAATCTATTTACGAAGTGGTTAGCAGATGGAAACGTCAAAAGCACTCGCATACATTGGCGAAAATGTGAGAGGAGAATAATGAGATTTGAGGAAGCGAAAGAAGTATGTAAGGACCGCGACGCTTGGCGCTTCATCTCCTCTGACTACCCCGTTTGGGATGCAGCGTAAAAATATGTATGTATGTATTTACGAAGTGAAGTCATACCTGCTTATATAAAAATGTGAAAGTATGTCTGTCTGTAGGCAACGAAACTACATCTATTAGGTACACAGTTTCGCGGTTAATCTGCTGAACCGGTGGTGATGAAGTTTTAGTGTTTCCACGCGAACAAAGACAAAGGTAATGTAACAGCAAATATTTATGTAAGAATATATTGTAATTGGTTTTATTCTACTTAGCTTTAATAATGTATACAGTCACCTGTTTATCAATTTGCAAAAACTCGAATCAATATACAAAAACTGTGTACGATGAACTATAATAGCCTTATGACCAAATGACCAATTATGAACTAAATCTATATTTTCACGATAAAGTGAAAGCGATCAAATCATCATAGCATATATTACAAACCACACGCATTCAGTATGTAAGTTATTTTCCCTACAATATTCAGTTTCCCTCAAAGGAAATCATTTCTCATTAGAAGCGGTGTCGGTGTCAATTACACGTCCGTCGCGCTCGACGGGCGCCACACGACTGATCGGGTTACATGCGTATGCGCCACCGTGTTGTAACAGACATGTTCGATTTGAATATTTTAATCAAGAAAGTGTTAAGATTGTAACAGTAGCAGTTCACGTAACGTAATAGAACTTGTAGGAATATTTAAACGATATTATGAAGCACTTATGTAAATTTGAAATCTAAAATGGTATTTTTAGTTCATCGACCCATTAATCTGTGGCTACTTCTAACTAATTTGAGATGTTGAGACAGATAATGTTAAATGTCGATGCCTGTGAATGATTGTATTTATAGACGGTTCTACTAATCGTTGCATAATTCCTAAACAATTAACTATATTGTTCTAATCAACTTTCAAACAGTTGTAATCTAATAATTACGCTATATTTCCGGATGTCCGCCAATAGTAACAAGTCATCTAAATAAATTAAAAATTTTGGCTTGATGAAAGTTATTCAATCGATACGTGATTGTGATGTTGAAAAGACACGGTGTTGAATAAGGTCTTGTGTCTGTATTTGATACGCAATTGTCGCAATCTAAAGGAATCTTATCATGTCTCAAAACACGTTAAGGGAGTTAGTGAAATTCGCTCTTTAATTCCACGCAACACAGACATTCTACTTACTTGATATCCGAGATGTTAATCTGACAATTCTGTCAGATACTAATCTTGTCAGATAAAAAGTGACACACTTGCTGACAGTGTTAATAGAGTTATTAAAGTTGTCACTACACAAAACAATTCACAGTGAGATAGAAAACGGTGAAAGTCGCGATGTATTTATAAAGATGTTTTTGTTCGAGGTATTAGAATATTTATGATTAAATACTCATGATATTTATTCAAGACTCCTTTAATATTTGAACTGGATAACTTGTTTGCGAGCCTTTTATTTATTTATTTAAAGCGACGCAATCGGTATTTTCACATAATACACTAGTTATGCAAATATGTTAATGAATTGCCAAAGTTATCTTAATGTGAGATAACTCTAGAAACGTATACAGCAACATTATAATAGCAATAACTTACTAGATAAGTAGCGAATTGAGTAAAAACAAAAGAGATAAAAGCTAAGAGATTTATTTTTTTCTTTTTTAAAATCAAATTACAAACCAAATTGAGTGTCAGGTTTTGTACTTGTTTCATTACAGTTTAACACTATTTGATAATGAAATCTAAAGTTTATCAGAGAAAAATCCACACTTAGAATTCCTAACAATTTTCCATTTCGAAATTAAATACTCGTTTCTAACATTATGTTGTATGTTTTGAAATATTAAACGTGAAATAGCCAAAATAAAGCTGCCCTCATTTACGTAATTTCCTTTCTATTGTAGATTCTAATTTCGACATTTGCAATGAATGGATCGCACAATGTAACTGTTCAACGAAATCAGCCAATAAACATCCCGTATTGGTTTTCAAAACTTTACCGTATACGATTAGCGTAGTTCCACAATTCGTCACGTGTTTAAAACTATACGAATAGCTTTAGTATTCGTACGTACGTATATTTTCGTTGCTTTTTCTTTCCTAAACGAATACTATAACCATCTTACATATTTCTATCTTGATCTTTAAATGCCCCCTCTGATATAAATAAAAAAAAAAAATCTTCTGTCTTGCTTTTAAATGAGTTTGCTGAGGTGGGCACACGTTTAATGAATGTGAAATTTAAATATGTGTTTCTTTATAAATTTTTATATCGACTGTTTAAAACCATAACGCGATTTATGTATTTTTATTTTCTGCAATGCGATGCGTTTTTAAGAGATTTTTAAGTATTTCTCCTAAATTATTTGAGTTACATAAAATTGCGGCTAACAGGAAGACAATACAGTTAACTAAATACTGGCTAAAAGATATTATATTATATAAATTAATATTCCAGCTATAACGATATATGTCGCATTCGGGTGGCGGAGCGTGAGGGTGGAGCCTACGCAAGAAACTTTTTCGAGCTTCTAAGATTTGACATTACACACATCAGTTTAGGACTACTCCAAATTGTCATGAAGTCTGTTATAAGTACTCATCCAGCTCGATATAACCCTCCCATAGTAAAATCCTATAGCATAAATTCGTAGTAGTGCGATTAGTGCGCGTAGGCTTACAGAGTACCATGTCTCCGGGATGAGACCGACTGTGGGTGGAACTTTTATCTTGTAGCTACAAAATCTTCTGCGGTAGTTGCACAGGGTGGTCGTCTGTACCTTAGCCTAAGTCTATACTTAACTCTACTAGGATGGCTGTTTACAGGCCTGACCTTAAAAAGGATCATGAAAAAATGAATCTATTGAGTGTACAATACTATGATAAATTTAAATAGATTTCAGCTTCTGATCGACCGTAACTTTTTATGCCCATATTTTGTAATTTTTTGTTATATAAGTATATATATATGTATGATGGAACTGTCAAAAGCACTCGCATACCTAGGCGAAAATGTGTGAGGAGAATGATGAGATTTGAAGAAGCAAAAGAGGTATGTAAGGACCGCGACGCTTGGCGTTCCGTAATCTCTGACTACCCCGTTGGGTACAGCGTGGTGATATGTATGTATGTATATAGGGTATACTTATTTTTGTCTGGTAATGTGGATTATATTGGTATAAAACATATGCACGCAAATCTGTCTTTGGTTTATACGTGATAATCTGGAATTGAAAATTTTTAGTTTACTTAACAAACCTTATTTGAACACTGAATTTGAAATGTGGTAAGAGCAATGATTATTCTCACACGAATTAACCTTAATCTTTATAGTACCCACGTACGATCAATGCGTGTCTTTTGACATGTGAGGAGATAGCGTATCGTCATTTGATAGCGGCGATCATATGTTGCACAATGGTATAGTTTGTTCATGGCGACGCGAGAGAATGCGTTTAAGTTCATTCGTTTTGTAAAATTACACTGTATTTACAATTATGTTTCAAAATTTAAAAAAGAACGCTTGTGGAATCGCCTTCGTATCCGTTTGCTACGGTTTTTTTTTTCTGAAACTATTTGACGTTTAAACAGTTCAAAGAAACAGTTTCAAAGAAAGTTTTCAGTATCTATTTTATTTTAGTCCAGTCTACAACGGTTTTTACCTTAGATTTCCATCAACACGCATCGATTTGCTTGAAATTTTAACAGTAGATAGGGAATACCTCAAAAAGCAGTCTACCGTATGCCGATATGTGCTTTTACCCTGGGGGTGGATAGCACCCCAACTAAGAGGTAGTAATTTTTTTATTAAAAATAACCTCACAAATCGATAGAAAAAAGCATTCTAAGCACAAAATATTCTATAGTTTTTTCGAAATATCAATACTTTTTGACTTGTTGTGAATGAAAAATTCAATTTTTGTTACAAAAAAATCATATTTTTAATCGTTTTTTCACAAATAACTCAAAAACTCAATTTTATCAAAAAAACTATAAGAAGATAAAATGTAGCTTATAAAAAAATAAAAAGAATGGCTTTTTTTCTTTTGGCTATAGTCCTAATACAAACCGAGTTATGACTTATTAAAGGTGGAATTTATTTAGTGAACCAAAGATTCTGAAGAATTAAAAATGGAATAACTGGAAAACGGTGAATTTTACGAAAAAAATGCAAAGTACCTTATTTAAAGTTCTTTAAAAAACCTTTCAAATGAGACTTTATAAGACTCTGTAGGATATAAAATAAGGGAGTTGTGACGAAAATAATGTAGAATCCCTTTTTTCCGTGAAAAAAAAACACCAGTTTCACCCTTCATATTGCCACCCTAATTGAAATAAAACGTTATAAATTTATAAATAACTTTATTTTAATACTAATAATGGGATCAAGAAGTTTGAATCGTTTAGGAAGCTTGGTTTTGAAAAAAATTATGGTTTTAGTGGAGAAAGCAGTTTTTAATTTTTTAGAAAATTTGTGTTTTTTTAAAAATAACTAAAAAATATGGAAGATACGTAAAAATTGCTTGACAACAAAAAGTTAGATTTTTTTTATTGAAAATTTTGATTTTTTTTAATTTTCATAACTTGAAAATTAACCTATGACCTTTCAAAGTTCACAATGGCGTATGACTGGTACTGTTTTGGAGCCCTTTGAACGTTTCCCTTTCAAAAATAAAGGGCTCAATAAATTTGAAACCTTTTTAGTCTAATAGATTATAAATTTTCCTACAAAATGATTTTTTAATCGACTGTCTAGCTTAAAAATTAAGGGATATATGGCCAAAACAAATTAACATTTTTTTTTAAATTTCGGAACAGCTAAATTTCTGAGTGTGTATATATCATATCATATATATGTGTATACACATAATGAGAAGGAACGGCATGGAGCTGACAACATCTGCTTCGGTGAAAGGAGACTTTCTACATATATATGTGTATTGTGTATACATATATACATACATGTGTGTATGTTTGATTGTGTGTCTTACACAGAGATGCTCAAACCAGTATATGTCTGTGATTGAAAAAAAGAACACGGGTTGTACCTCGTTTCTTAAAAATTTAAGTGTGATTGTTAATTTATGCTTAATATTAAATTGGTTAGTAGAGAAACAGATTTTTAAATTAACTTATTAATTCTATATGTTTGAATTCTTTCAATTATAACAATTTGTTATGTTATCTTATTAATATAAAGGATGAAAATTTGAAAAATAATAATTTACAAGTTGAATACGCCAAAAAGAAATCAATTTTATATAAATAATATTCTTATTACATTCTATAAATAAGACCGTAAATGTTTTTTTTTTTAATTTTTTCGTAATAAGGCATGATTTGTAAGGGTTGAAAATCTGGTATAAAAAAATATTTGATTTCAACACGATAAAAAGATACCCATTTACTATAAATTAAGAAAAATAAAGTACTATAATTGTTTTTTTTTATTTTATCATAAAAGTGGTAGATTTTTAAGGGATGAATTTCATCGATTAAGGGTTGAAAAATCATAAATAGTATCCTAAAGCCTCAAGCAAGTTTTATTCAAACCTTAAATATGTTTTTTAACTTTCTAAATGCTTCAAACTTTTTTCATTTTATTGAATTTTGGAAAAACGGGTTAGTTTTCACCCTTTAAGAATAATTTGCGCATATTACTTAATACCAAAATTTCATGCAAATCGATGCGTGTTGATGGAATTCTGAGGTAATACCATATTTTTATCGCTGTAGACTGGACTATTTGGGATGTCAAACGGTAATGCACTGTTAGGAAATTAGACAAACAAATTAGTTACTTCAAAATCTATAAAATTATTCGGTAATTTGTGTTTTCAATGTTTTGGACTCAATGGTTTTTATTTTTATTTTTTTTGTTTCAACTTTGACACGTGCTTAGCCAGTTTTTTCAATACAGCGTGGTACAAAGCTAACGACAATAGCAAATGTTATACTACAAAAGGTTATATTGTACTTTAGACGGCAATGGAAACCGGCGCCCTCGGCTTTGACGATAGTGACCCGCTAAACTAGTTGTTTTAACAATACAATTATATGTGTATCTTGCTACGATACAATCTTGTATACCATAATTTATATTGACATTTCACCCAGGTATGTCTAAACAAATAGTAACATTGCCAATAACCGCGGGCATCGAACCTGAGACCTTAGCGTAGTTGCGTTATGCTTATGCTACTAGGTCAGATCGACACCTCGGATTGTATTACATTGATCAGCTGACTTGTAGGATGACCATAATTTTGATAAATCAAATCGACACATCTACCTGACATACATATCATATGTAACCCCCGTATTTTTACGTTGGACCTTTGGTACATGGACTATGATATATGTAATTTTAGCCAAAAAAATAATAAAAATACTTTAATATTGTAACTCCGTTACTTTTTTCGTAAAGCATTTTTATATTTAGTCTAAATAATATTATGAAATTCTAAAGAAAACAAAAATGGTTAAGATTATATTAACAGTAAAACTTTATAACACAACAGTAATATCATAAAAAAAGTGCATAAAAGCCATAAAACAGAATATAGCTTTTATACAATCGCTGTAAGATAATACGGCATTGTCGTTCTAACTTCTAACTATTCGTTTAACCACAAACCAGTTAAGTAATAAGATCTTTCAGTTAATCATTCTTTTATTTCAAACACGGTACATCCTTTTATTTGTTTTCTCGTTTTCTGTTACGATGTCCAGCCAAGTGCCGGTTGGCTGGTCACCCTACAGATACATCTCGACTGTCAGCCACAATTGGGTCGTCATTATCACTTTATTTTGTCGTGTACTCCTTACTTTACCTTATGTAATACATCTACTTCATTAAAATCAAACTACAGCCTTATTTATGATTAAGAAACTTTAAAGCAGATTTCCTGGTTCGATTACAGTTCAAGTCTAATTAAAGAACTATTTTTCTCTTCAGTGCATTTTACTTCAATGTTTGTTTAGGATAGAAAGAAATATATGGAATACTAGCTATACCTGCGTCTCTGCTCGCGTGGTTTATTGCCACGCGAGCATTAAACTTTATTCTTAGATATCAAATATATTGTAGGTACAACTAGCAACAGTAATTTCGAGTTACTCGAAACATTCCAGACCAAAACTTCTCCTTTTTTTGAAGTCTGTTAAAAAGGTATTTTGTTTTTTCTAGTTTTTTTCACATCAATGTCTCATTTATATGCCTATTATAAAACAACACGGTAGGTATGTGTCTATATGTACACTGCACCTGTATAGATATAATAACTATCATGTCGTGATATGACGTTTCCTGATTTCGCAAATACATTTCAAACATTATGAAATTGGATTCTGTCATAATGACGCGATGGATAACGATGTCGTGCGGTCACAATTTTTTTCTCTTTTAACATGACGTGGCGTAAAGATAAGCGCATTTGCCAATGAGCTTAGCAAAAATATCTTCATATAAATGTATATCTTCATTGCTTAGGATAACAACTCTCAGAAAGAGCGCAAGAACTGTCTTAATTAAAATTTCATGCTGAGGTACTTATCAGTAATTTTTTATGTTTTTTTTTTATGACATCATTTCACTGCACGTACCGTCAATTTTTTAAAGAGAAATACGATCGACTAACATTTGCCCGCCAAATGGAGCCGTTTATGGCTCCAAGTAAATTGCGACAGTTTCGTGCGTTTAATACATCATTACTCTAAGCTTCAAAGGTAACATTTCTCTTGAAGTTCAAATTTAAAAAATAGATAACTGTTTCGTTATTTTTCTTTTAGTGCTATATTTAATTTATTCATGACTGATCTGCTGTGATATTTCGTCCTGTGCGTATTCGATTCAAACGTGAAAGACTCCATATCGTATTAATTTATATAATGCTAATTAGTAATGTAAATTCTACACATCTGTTGGACCTCGTAATATTTTTCCTGTAAACTTCAATATAGCTATGTATTCTCTAAATTTTCCCGAGCTACCTTTTATATCTGTGCCACAAAATATTACATGATTGAATGATATGTTAGTGTAATTTTCAATTGATTAATTTTATTGGCGGTAAGAACTCTTGTCTTTTTATGGCGTAAATTCACAGACCCAATGTGAAAGCTACGTCCGTAACGCAACGTATTTTTAATAGAATAAGCGATACTAGTTATGCGAAGTTTTGGCCAATGTTTAACAGTTTCAATAACAATTGAGACCCCTGGATCGTGTCTTTCATTATTTCTGCGAAGAATAATGTGATTTACAAATGATTATATACTTTCATACCTACGCAATACGGATTATGAAATTATTACACATTTCGGAGATAGCGTGGATAGGCGTGTAAAATTGATAATTATATTTCACAGGGCAATGTCGAAACGACTGTTGTGATATTGTTAGGTACTTTACACATAGACTAATTGTATTTATTGATATTTCAAATATAAAAGAAGTGACGAAAAGCAGTTTCGCCTTTTTGGATTAAAAATAAAAAATCAATTGAATGGGAATTCGTCTCGCGCACACAGTGCGGTACAACATTTTTAAAATTGTAATTTTTTAAATTATCTTAATGCCGTATGTCTAATAGGGGTAATCAGAAAGAATGGAACGCTAAGCACCGCAGTCCTTACTTCTGTCGCCTCCTCAAATCTAATCATTCCTTTTTCTTTAAAAAATAATAATTTTTACGTTTTGAGGAACCTTGGGCCTAAATAAATAGCTGGGTTAGCTCTACAACTAACTTTTTCAATTCTGGAACGGAATGACGTACAAAATAATTATCAAAATAAATAAACCGTTATTATTATTTGGTGTATCTTCGAAGTCCACTATATTGAAGAATAATCGAAATCGGTTTACAAACAAAAAAATTATACCCGGATATACTATACATAAAAAATTATATAGGTATACAGACGTATTGAGAACCTTTTAGTCTTTTAAAGATATTTACTAATGCAATGTTGTATTACCTAGACATATGGACAGATGAACGAAAGCGTGACTAATATTCTTGTAAAAGCTACCTTTTTCTTTTAACTATGGAACTCTAAAAGAATTGTCCTTGGTTTTTTATAATAATAACAAGTATTGAGATGTACAAGACTGTGTTACTTACTATAGAAATTATTTAGCAACAAGAGATATCTCGGTGTTGCTGAATGATTATAGGTTCTTTTAGATAGATAATTCAAATATCGCTGTGCCACTTATCTCATTATCATTGTAAGGTGCAATGCAATCTTATGCACAATTTTTTTTAAACCCAGGTATAACACTTATACAATAATACTCCAGATAATTACCCAAATCGTGTGACGCTAAACTTAGCACTGGCTTGTACTATGGATACACACAACGAACTCTGGGGGAGCACCCAGTAACGCCCAGACTCCGAGCCAATTAAAAAAGTTTGTTTCCTAAATCGACCTGACTGGAGATCGAACCCGGGATCTCGGCTTGGAAGACAGATGCTCTGCCATCGCGTTAACGGGCCAATTAAAAATTGATTTGCAAATTAACAACTTTTGTTGTTCTGAAAGACGCTATAGCCTTTCGTGCCTTATATGGAAAAGCGGAAAAGCAACACTGATCTCGTAAAATCTTCATCTTATGAGATAATATGAGATGCGTACGTCAAATTCGAAATTCTCAGTCGAATTTGGACATTGTAGGGTGTCCATAGGCGGCGGTGATTACTTTCCATTAGGTGACACACTTGCTCGTTTGCCCTCGCTGATATAAAAAAAAAGTCGATTTTCTCAGAAACTGTGTGACATATGTATAAACTTTAATTTGGCATTGTTATACATCTCTTTAACCCACACAATATGTTGCATTATTTAATCTTTTAAAATATTCATAGTAGACTTAAAGCAGGGGGAAATTGAGTTCGTCTTGAAATTGCAAAATTACATGAAATAATTTAAAAATTTAAGTCTAAGTCTCTAAGAAATGAATTTAATAATTCAAGTTTTACAGATACTATACCACAGATTAATTTGTTACTATATCGTATGTAACGTTCTGGGCGCACGTAATCTAATTGGAATGCTATAATGTTACGAAAAAATCAAAAAAACTTGATTCGTCAAAAGTAGAACCTCTACTTATATATGAAAACGACCTCCCCTTTGTCCCTATTCAATTTGATCCATACTTATAGAGGCCTGTACCCAGCTTTCAGGTGTACATATTTGAAACGGTGCAATGTCGGGAATTATGGGGGTTGTCGTAGATGCTAATTACTTAATAGGGCTGTTGGTTAAAGTGTCTATCGACTGTAAATATTTATTTTGTAGTTACAGTATATGTAGATTACCATATTAATATATTTCTCTTTTTGTGCATTCTTTAAACGCTAATATTACAAAAAAAGCTAAGAGAAATATCGGATCAAAATTAATGTTTTTGACTTTGGTACAACACCACTTGATAACTTGATATTAAAATTCTTGGATTTTATTGTCGTAATATATTACATACTGTTCTGTCATAATCTCTTTATCATGTGTCTCTTTAATCTCATTGCACGAAGCTTCTCTACGATCTCCTCCACTTCCTGCCTATATAATGCACGCCTATGTGTGACACCCCTATCGTACTTGAACTAACCGTTGCTCCTAGCTGTTTTATTGACAGATAAACACTATTCTTCACCACTGTAATGGTATTAGATAGCAGGACTGTCCGACCTGTCCCCGAGCTTCCTGCGTTTAATAACTTAATGTGACAAACGGTATCTGAAATGAAGCAGTATTTACATGCACATAATATATCTGCTTTATTAAGTTCTTCTGTTACAGTTAAAATTAAAGTTATAATAAAAATACGCATTTCTAGTAGATAACGCGAGAGAAAACCTCAAAAGGTATTTTATCACCCTGGCACCCATATATATACCCATATATATATACCCACAAAAACGAAAAAATCTAATGATGGTCGTCCTTCAGGCTCGTCAAGGGACGTCGAGTTCTCCTACGAGACGCACACTGGAACCGATCTCTTAAATATTAAAGAACTTCTTTGAACTTATTTGGGTTGCAAAGGTAGCGACTACACATATTGTCTTCCTCCTTAAGATTGCATGGAAAAATGGAGTGCATCTCCGAAAACTCCCGTTAATCGCCAACCGATAGATGAGAATACTGTGGCCTTATCTAGCCCGGCCTAAGAAATCAAGAGTCCAATTGTGGCCCATCTTCATCTTCCTATTTTGGCAACGAAATCAACGAACGACAGTTCTAAAATATTTTAATCTGCAGATGTCCCAAAATGATCGTTATTCTTGTGTTAAAGACTCAATATCTCATCTGTTCCTTAAAAAAGAACATGTATACTACATGCAAAAATGATCCTTATGGTGTCGCCATGAGTAAGACATGAACATAATTATACACGTATAACGTTAATAATATTAACAATGTTGGTATTACAATACTAATAAAACAAACAAAAATTATATCGGAATCATAACACGAGATCGCTATCTAAGTAAACACTATCATTACACCTCCGCGGTCCGGGGGTGTGCTGCGTTGTAATTGCGATCGCCGATAGGGCACGGACACTTTCACACGAGCGTTACCCTATTTAACTTTGCCACAGTTGGTATCACGATTTGAATAAAAATAAAATGTTTTCTATTTGGAACCACTCTCATTTTTCTTTATGATAGATTTGTTATAATTATTAGAATATTTTATAATAGTTTTTGAGTATTCAATACTGGCCCGCTGAGTGCTAGGATTGATCCACTGTTTTTACTGGCCGGTTACTTTTTTGGATTTTTTTTTAAATACATATTTATTGTCTTCGTAACTAAAAAGGATGGTTAATAACCACAGATTTACCATTAATAGATATTGCCTTTCACACGTCACGAGTTGTTAGACTGAAAGAAATATATGGCGTTAGCCTATAATAGAAAGGGATGGAAATACACGTATTTTGTCTCTATCGGTATGTTCAATGTTTTAAGACTGTTAATCTGTTGCAATTGACAGACATAAGGACCAAACAAATCTTTGTTTGTTAGTACTTTTAGGTTTTTTCATTATTTTTGACCTTTACGAGTGATTTAATTTTCTAATTAATATAAAAAAATTTGTAGATATATGTGAGATAGACTCTTTTGGACATGATCGTAGAATACAGTATTTTAGGCTGCGAAAGCTGGTTGGACAAACATAGGTGGTCGACTTTTTGGCGGGAATGGGAGAAGTGAGATTGTCATTTTATTTAGATTTTCTAATTGTTACATTTTTAGGAGTTTTAAAGTACACCAGTGATAGTATATTGTGTTTTAAAATTCTGTGTAAGTGAAAAGAATGGAGGAGATCTAAATAAACATGTGTAGGTGAAGTTTTCGCGCTCTTGCAAGAAGTCCTTTTTAACTTTAGTAAAGCCTACTATCACTTTACTGGAGGAGTGTTAAATATTTCTCCAGAAGTTACGTCATTAGGCTGATGGTCTTGTTACCAATGCCTTAAGAAATATAAATAAATGAAATAAATAACATAGGTCGTCAAAGCGAGAAAGACTGTAGTGGTGCGTCAACACAATGTCTATTATCAGTAGATCTGTGATAATAACTTACACAATAATAAACCCGTGCTGAACGACATAGTTATATGAACAAGATTTATTATAAATACGGAAAAATCTCGAACAACAGTGTAATTATTTTGTAAGACAACTGAAAGTGTTATGTCTCCTGGACAACCACTAAAATAGGGAAAAAATATAAATTATTAGTTCTGCTGGGACCCAGGATGCTGTTATGTAATGCAACTGACAACTCTAGTTTGTTGGTCACAACCATTGAAGATATCTGATATCTACAGTTAATTTTATAAAATATTAATTATTAGTTCTGCTGGGACCCAGGATGCTACGTTATATAATATAATTGACAACCCTGGTTTGTTGTGACCATTGAAGATATCTCATATCTACAGTTAATTTTATAAAAACCATTTCCCTCCTCCGCTGACAGATAAAAAACAATTTAATTCTAAGAAGCGATGGTATAACGTTATTACTGGCAACCTACGCGCCATTTTGTTGTAAACTATTGCATTGAGCTGCACTATCATAGTCTCATAATAGCCGGCCATATATGTGTGGTTGTATGTTTGGGCCATATTTGGGAGTATTAACGCCGGTGGTACATATCTCGAACTGACAGCGAGCTGGTGATAGTACTAGTACTTTACGGTAGTAACTAATTAATCTGTGCTAGTAATATGTACGTACTACTCTGTGGACTGATTTTACTGACTGTGGAAAATTAAAGATAATGTTTCATAGCACGGCATTTGTTATTTTGTTTATTTATGGTAATTAGTGTGATATATGTATAGTACATACAATGTGGTAAATTGTGATGTGATTTTTAAGACCTTGACGCTATTTCTACCCCGAATGGGAAACTGTCATTTAAATTATTATTTACTTGTTTTAATTGCAGTAAAATATTCGTTATAGTAATGACAAGATAATTAAGGACCGTGATGCTCGATCTGTCCTCTTTGTCTACCCTGTTGAGAACATAACGTGAATATAATAATATCTGTAGGTACATAACTAGATATGCATATTTATATATACTATTTCATATTACCCAAAGTGCTAAGTATCTTGTTTAACTATTTTCAAACTCACCTGCCGAATAGAGTTCCTTTGGAGATTTGTGAAATAGCCACATTTAATATTATGAAATTGTAATAGTCGTGTAATATGTGAAATATTTTTCTCAGAAATGGTTTAAGATAGACTTGACATAACTCTAATTGCAGTGAGACACTGAATGTGCATTCATCCCTTACATAATACGACATATATTACTTATATTTACCACTAATGTATCTTCATTATGAAAAGTTAGTATTGTGAAATAAAAGTGTACATCGATATTAATACCTAATATAATCCCTGTTATATAAACGAGCAAAGTCGCGGGAATATATTATTTTACTGAAACTCGCCTTCGCTTATCGCTTAAGAATTTTATATAAAGCACTCCGTATTTGTAGGGCTTGGATGTTTATTATAATCACAGTATATATGGCGAGGTACAGTTCTATGATTATAATAAGGTAGTTTTTTGTCTGACTCACATATGTATTATAGTTCAGCAGCAGACGTCTGTTTTAACTTCATTTTTTTCCGAGAATTTGTAAACCGATTCTGTTGCAGTACCTCATCTTAATTTGTTTTTTTAAAGGAGCCAATAACAATATTTTTCAAATTTCTAAATATTTGTTTAGATAGAAACTGACCTAACTCAAAATTGTAAGATTTTGTTTTGGCAAGTTACGGCAATGAATTGAACTAAAATAATAAAACGCACGATATGTAGCTAACAGGGCGGACAGATAGATATAAAGATAGAAGGTTTGTTCAATATCACAAAACACCAGTAATAACAAGCAACAATAAACAGTGAACAATGACAATGAGCAACAAAAAAATTCATACTATATCTACCTACATAGTAGGCAGATTAAGTTTACTAGTACAACTCAAAATTGTGAAGTTTTAAATGAAGTCACTTTCATTCTTAAGGTGCGATATATACTAGTTACTGAAAACGTAGCTATTTATTATTTTAGCAACAACGTGTGGGACTAGGGTCAAGAGTCAAATGAGGAGCTGAGTTCGCATCTCAGTGCTAAAGTAATCACTTGATTTTTACATTATAAACGGTAAGTACTCGTACAAATACGAACTCAATTACAAAAAGTCGATGTTGGAATACAGACATTGCTATTTCTTTAAAAAAAAAAAGGAATAATCATTGATTTTTTTTCTATTATAACACACGTTCAAGTTACTAAGGGTTAAATTCGGAATTAACGAATAAATCAATATCGTTCATCGTATTTTTATTTATTACATTGTTTCAACTTAGCGCAGATTATATTAAAAATCTTTAAATTTAATAAATAAAACAATTATTTATTTATAAGTAGCTTTTATTTCGAGCCACATGTATGTAAAAAAAAGTTTTCTTTACACATACTTAATCAATTAATCAAGTAATCGAACAATTTATTTAAATCAAACTGGGAAACAATCACATTTTGTTTCAAATACTTTTTACTTTATTTTCTAAAGTAAATTATAAAAAAGAACGTCTTGTTTGTGCCATTTCAAAGGAACTAACTAAATTGTTTTCTTACAACTAGAAGCGATCATTGGTAATCTTTGCCAACATTTAATTCATATAAACACGCAAACCAGTTTTCTTGGAAACTGTCTACAAGTTTTGCAATTTGCCGCCAGACTCCTAGAGCATTACTATCTTCTACTTGGTACTTGCTCCATTGCTCTCTTATTACGGAGTGCTTATAAACAACTGATAATAAACGAACAATGTATGTAATACTACAATTATATTACAATGGCATTCTTGTTATTTCCTTTTAAAGCTCGACTGCTATAGCTATGTGAGGGCATGTAATAAAATGTTATGTAATATGAAGACATACATGCATACATATCGTCACGCTGTATCCCTAACGGGGTAGTCAGAGAGGAAGGACCGCCAACCGTTGCGATCCTTACATACTTCTTTCGCCTCCTCAAATCTCATCTTTCTCCTCACACATTTTCGCCTAGGTATGCGAGTACTTTTGACATTTCCGTCGGGTAACCCTCGGGCTATTTGATATTCATAAGTCAGCCTTCGTCTTCCTTGGCTTCTTTTACCACTCGCTTTCGCACTGTAGATTTTCTTCGTCACACTTTCATCACTCATTCCTTCTATGTGCCCGAACCATCATTCTTCATTTTTATAATAACACTATCGTGCAACCCTGTCATACTGCGTATCTCTTCATTGTGTCCACAAGGGTGACACCGCACATATTTCAAAGAGATCACATTTCCACATCATTTATCATACTTTCACTCGATTTTGGGAATATCCAGGCCTCACTACCATATAATAAAGTTGGAACCAACACCGCATTGTGGATGGCCATTTTGGCTGTGTTAGATATATTCACACTGTCTACTAACGCGCACAGAGCACCGTTCATTTTATCGTCGGCTGCTACCCGCCTCTTCACATCCAACTCGTATTTTCCATCCCTCGAAAACGCATTCCTCAGATACACAATTTCTTTCACTTGTTCTAGACATTTTTCATGTACCCAAATCTCACATTTCGTCTGTATCGCTTCCCTTTCAAACACTAGAACCTTAGTTTGGTTCACATTTTATTCAATCCATTCATTTCACATTCTTCTTTCATGCACGTGACTAGTTTCTGCAACTCTGCTTCTGATAGTGCTCTAAGTACAGCTTCGTCAGCGTACAATAGGCAGTTTACCACTGTACATCACATATCATACCACTCATACTAGCTTTCAATGTCTGGAGGCAACTGTCCAAATACAGCATGAAAAGCTAGGCAGACATCACACAGCCCTGTCTGACGCCTGAACAGACTTTGAACCAGGGCGACATGTCACCATCTAGTCTTACAAAGGCTCTGTGGCTCCGATATAATCTTCTCACAGCCTACAGTAACGGGCCCTCTACGCCGTATTCAGGTAGAAGACTCCACAATTTCTTTCGCAATTTTCTATTGAATGCTTTTCCAAGATTCACTAAAGCGCAGAAAAGTTTCTGACCTATGACCAGAAACTTCCCCACGAAAATGTGAAGCGAGAAAATCTGATCCACATAATCCCTATCGTTCCTACAACCACCTTGCGCCTCCCACAAATATCTTTCAGAAACACCTTTCATACGTTCAGTCAATGCCTTGGTATAGACTTTACTCGTTAAGCTGAACAAGCTGATGACCCTACAGCACGCACAGTCTAAATGCGAACCTTTCCTTTTATAGGGAGGTACTATGACTGCGGTGCGCCAGTCCTCTGGCACCTCCCCCTTCTGCCATAAAAGGTTGCACAGTGCACATAAGGTATTCCAGATCCTAGAACCACCATACTTGATCATCTCAGCAGTCACCTTATCAATTCCCGCAGCCTTTCCACATTTCAGACTTCTTATCACTTTTTCAATCTCTTTCATACTAATGGCATCCTCCAGTCCCTGACACGAGTGTGGCAATTCATTAGAATCGCTCTCAGTTTCAGAGAAGGAGTCGCCACTCTCATACAGTTCTCCATAGTGTTCACTCCATTGTTTCAGAACATCTTTTTTAATTGTTAGCAACTCACTTTATTCATTCTGCAAGGTGCCGGGCCAGTTCGGTACTTATGTACTTTACTGTGATCAAATCGGACAGATTGTGAATCCTGCATGTAAGTGCAGGTTCGTTGACAATTTGACGGTTTGACATGGATAGATTACAAACTATCGAAAATTAAAACGTTATATTGTATGCAGTATGGTACAGTTCACAATTTATCGACAGTTTACAATCTCGCGAGATGGATGGATTATTTACTAACGGTGTTCGCAATTATACGGTGACATATACATATAAATGTATTGTTATTATATACAAGTGTATTGTACACTATCACGCTGTAAGGAATATATCTAACATGTATGTTATTCTATTTTAAATTTTAAATACGATTTCACAGCAGTTCAAGGCCATTTTTCATGGCGCTAAAACAAAAGTGATGTTTTATCGTAGTTTGTATGGAGAAACTGTCACCCACGCTACAAGTATATTGGCTGTTACATTGAAAACGCGGACCATCCGTCAAAACCTACGCAGACGCACGCAGTATGTTATATGGACAACTAGGGCTTGCTTGTTAACTAATCTTATTCGCTCGTTTTCGTTCACTGAACGTAATGAACTTGGGCATTCAGTTTAGTCGTTCGACAAATAACTGTATATGTAATATAAAATAACCTTCTAAAGTGAACACTCGAATGAAGTTAATTTCTGTTTTCGGACCAATACATACATTCATAACGGAGTACTCTGAGAGGACGGAGCGCCAAGCTTCGCAATCCTTCTTTCGTCTCCTTAAAACTAAATCTCATTATACTTCTCACACATTTTCGCCTAGGTATAGGTGTGCTTTTGATATTTCTGTCTAAAGCAGCTTTTGGACCAATACTTACTATATTCTAATTTTTGGGTCTTTATGTCAAATATTACAGACCTAACTACTGCGATCTGTGACAGACAAACAGACGGGCACCAAGTGATTCCATAGTTATGCCTGTTTTCCAATTTTAGAACGTGAAATTAAAAATAGTACTAATTATGCATTATAGGTAGTTCAATCAGGTCTATTACGTTTTTCGTTCAGTAGCATCGATCCAACCAAGCTACTGAATCGGTTCGTAGTTCCTTCAATCAGGACCAAATTACTCTGAGGAGCGAGCTTGAACTAGTTCGGTCAGATCATTGTAGAGCAACGACAAAATTACATCGACCATTCACGAGCGATTTAACTCTAACCTTATTCAATCATTGATTTATTGTATACAATGACTATTTCTTTACCGCGATTACGTCTGTGTCAAATTCACATTTGTATACGAAAACGTAACACTAACATATTGAATCGCCTGAGCGTCTATCAATCTGTCTGTACGTCAGACAACTCACAGGAGATTTCCTCAGACTATTTATTAGAAAAAATGGAAACGTTAATTAGTTAATTTTTTTGTATAATAACACTGGGCTTGCGTTATGAGGACCACACAACGAACAGGGGAAGTTCCAGTAACAACGAGACTTCAAGCCAATTTAGAAGTTCTTTCCCTAAATTAACCCGATCGGGGATCGAAATCAAGATCCCGGCTTGAAAGACAAATCCTGTCCCACCGCGACAGTAGGCCACACATAGTTCAGTCTACAACGGTTTTTACCCTATACCGATATGTGCTTTTACGCTGGGGGTGGATACCACCCCAACTAAGGGGTGATAATTTTTTAATTAAAAATAACCTCAGATATCGATAGAAAAAAGCATTCTAAGCACAAAATATTCTATAGTTTTTTCGAAATATCAATACTTTTTGACTTGTTCGTGAATGAAAAATCCAATTTTTGTCACAAAAAAATCATATTTTTAATCGTTTTTCACAACTTAAAAACTTTCAATTTTATCAAAAAAAAACTATGAAGCTAAAATGTAGATTATAAAAAAATAAAAAGAATGGTTTTTTTCTTTTGGCTATAAACCTAACACAATATAAACTTTTAAACTTTCGCGCTGCATTATAAAATATCTAAAAACACGGGTAATTAACGCGATTACCTTTTATTTTCCCTTGACGTTTCGGCCGAGTTTCATCGGCCGTGGTCTCAAGTAAACCGTCGCAGCAAGCTTCACTCCGTGTCAGAGGCAGATTTTATTTCATCTACCCCCGACACCTGTAAATAATTATGAGGGTTCCTACACACAACACTCACGATGTCCACACACTTAACCGGATTGTTCCACGCTGTTGATAAATTGTATCCGCTTTCCCGATTGAAATTTTTGTGTCTCTTGATTTCAATTGCTTCACGCACGACTCTTGGATAAAAGTGGCGATCGGTGGAAAGGACTTGTGGGCGATAAAATTCTATCCAATGATTCGCATCCGATTGGAGAAGATGTTCCGCTATCACTGATTTGGTAGTTTGCTGGTTTTTTACAGCTGCAATGTGTTCCTTAATCCTTTCAGCAATAGTCCGCTTCGTTTGGCCAATGTATGAGCTACCGCAACTGCAATCTATTTTGTAGACCCCTGGTGTCTGCAACGGTAAGACATCCTTCGGTGTGCCCACTATGTTGTTTACCTTAGTTCCCGGTGTGTACACGGTATGGATGGAATACTTTTTTAAAATAGATCCTATTTTGTCCGTCACTCCTTTCACATAAGGCATATAGGCGGGTTGTCTGCTCACGTCCGGATGTCTGTCCTTCTTTTTTGACCGCCTCATTCGTCGGTTAATCTGATATCCTTTCTTTATCAGTACCTCCTGAACATAATCGAGCTCTTGCTCCAGATGTTCAGGGTCAACCTAACGCAAACCGAGTGATGATTTATTAAGGTGGAATTTATTTAGTGAACCAAAGATTCTGAAGAATTAAAAATGGAATAACTGGAAAACGGTCAATTTTACGAAAAAAATGCAAAGTACCTTATTTAAAGTTCTTTAAAAAACTTTCCAATGAGACTTTATAAGACTCTGTAGGATATAAAAAAGGGAGTTGTGATGAAAATAATGTAGTCCCTTTTTTCGGTGAAAAAAAAAACATCCAAACCCTAATTTAAATAAAATGTTATAAATTTACAAATAACTTTATTTTAATACTAATAATGGGATCAAGAAGTTTGAATCGTTTAGAAAGCTTGGTTTTGAAAAAAATTATGGTTTTACTGGAGAAAGCAGTTTTTAATTTTTTTAGAAAATTTGCCTTTTTTTAAAAATAACTAAAAAATTTAGAAGATACCTAAAAATTGCTAGAGAACAAAAAGTTACGTTTTTTTTAATTGAAAATTTTGATTTTTTTTTAATTTTCATAACTTGAAAATTAACCGAGATATGACACTATCTGAGCAGATCGCGTAATGATAAGCGAAACTCTTGAACGGATGAACTGATTTTCATGCGATTTTTTTTCATTTGAATCATACAGTAGTTTAGATTTTTTTTTTATTATAAAAGAGGGGGCAAACGAGCAAGCGGGTCACCTGATGGAGAGTGACGAACCGCTGCCCATGGACAACCGCAACATCCGGAGAATACGGGTGCGTTGCTGGCCTTTAGGGAAAGGAGGGGGAGGGGGTGATGGGCCACCGGCACTCTCGCTCGCCGAATGAAACACAACATACCAATGCTGTTATTTCAAGTCGATATTCTGTGAAAGGGCGGTATTTCACCGGGCGAGCCGGCCTTATTCGTGCTGCCTTACAGCGTGGATCTACCACTCTGGAAATTTAAGTTTGGTGGAAATCCGTCTAGATTACTTATTTAACTTGTTTTATATTTTAATTTTATTTGTTTTTTTATTAAGAGAATGCGTAAAATGGCTGTCCCTTATCTTATCTCATAACAAATCTCTCAGAAAAATTTAAAGAAAGAAATATTGACAATAGACGTAAATTAGGTGAAATAACGGATGGCGGATAATTATATAACTTAGTGGACCAATATACTATAATTTCAGTGTCTAGTAAATAAATCCAACTTAAAACTCGATAGTGATTTGCTCTATAAAATGATCTCAATGTCATATGTAAACAGGTTTTAATCACTGAACCCAAAGACAGGTTGTAACGCGATAAACCTACTAGCATATTACAATTTATAAGATTACATTACCGGTTTGTTTGCGTTTAGGAATTGGGGGATGTTCAATTTTAACCGTTACGCATTTTTTTTTCTTTTTTCTCCAAAAGGAACATTTAACACATTATAAGAGAAATAAAGGAAAAACAAAAAAGTACTTTTCTTTACTTTTCATGGATTGGATCTGCGGTAAAAAAAATTAAACCGCCTTCAAAAAAAACACTGAAAAGTATAAAATAACTATCCTTTACTAATCAAAACTCAAGTACAATTAAAATAACTTTATAAATACGATACACATACCTATATAATTAAATTTGACAGTTACTGAAGTCGGTGCCAAGCCTACATAATTATTAGACTTTATGTTGTTGCACATTGATTTGGCACCGACTTCAATAACTGTCAAATTTAATTATATAGGTATGTGTATCGTATTTATAAAGTTATTTTAATTGTACTTGAGTTTTGATGAGTAAAGGATAGTTATTTTATGCTTTTCAGTGTTTTTTTTGAAGGTGGTTTAATTTTTTTTAATAAAAAAATTTATTTCTCCCTTTCGAGTGGTCTTGACCTAAATAAATATCTAGGGCAGGTCTGCATTTAACTTCGTTCTAATTCCGGAGCGCAACGATATACAAGAGAATCGTCAATATAAATAAAGGTTTTAACCAGGTCTGTTATCTAGTGTATCTTCGAAGTCCAAGCTCCAATATCGGTGAAATTTAAATGGGACCACCTCTGAAGTATTACTACCAAACGAAAAAATAATTTTCGAAATCGGTTCATAAATGACGGAGTTATGAGGTAACAAACATACAAAAACAAAAAACAAAAAAAAAACAACATACAGACGAATTGAGAACCTCTTTCTTTTTTGAAGTCGGTTAAAGAGAATATTGCTATGGAAACAGAAAAAGCAAAATTGAATGTATCTATGTACATATCTATACTTAATATTATGAAGAGGTAAACTTCGTTTTTTTGTATGTAATGGATAGACTCAAAAACTACACAACCAATTTAAAAAATTATTTTACTTATAGAAAGCTATATTATCATCGAATAACATAAGTAGGTATTTTCATAAAAAATTACCCATGCGAGGCCGGGGCAGGTCGGTAGAACCTATGTAAATCTACCTATGTACATTCAATTTTATTTTCGCAGATCTGTTCAGATATAGATTTGAAATAACAAAAATACAAAATACGGTACAGTATGTATATTTGTCCACTTAACTCAAATACGCCGTCACGAAAACACGTTACAAAAGCAACTAATAAGAACACTGTATTCTTTGATTCCTATCTGTCACAATGGATGTCGCTACAGAATCGCTGATTAACTTTTTAGCGTAAATGAAAAACGAAATGTCATCCAACAATTATTTATTGGTGTATTTTAAATTTAAAAGATATAAAACGATTGAAATAACTTTCAAGTGAACTAAAAATTGTAAGCGATATTATTATAACTAAGAACTAACACTATATACACGAGTACATTAAGCTAAAAACGTTCTTCTTCATATCTGCCTGGATTTAAAAAAACCTTTATGAACCATCTCATAGCCGTATGGAATGTTTGTCTTGGAATGGAGCTGACAAAAAGTTGGGTGTCTTCCCATAGTTTCCTGTAAGGCCAGTTTCCTACGTTTTCCAATTAGAGAAGGGACCACATTAGAAGTCGTTTGAAAGCCACTGTTTCTCTCGACCGATATGCGTTACTTTGCTTAACGATAAGATGGTGAATTATGTCGATATAAAAGCGGGTAAACAACAGATTAATAAAATTAGTCGCTCTATGGCTATAGATTAGGACGTGATTTAAATTGCTATTAGAAAAGCTAATTCACACGGGTGGATCAAACGCCTTGAATAAAACTGATAAGAGCATATCACTCGCGTAGGTATTACTACTTAAGAAATATTGTAACGCTTTTTTTTCGTAGATATATACTTACGGTTAATTACATACAAACCAGAATCGATCGCAAATTTCATTTGCATTCCACAGTAATATTTGTGGAGGTTAGTGGGTGACCGATGACAATTGTCTACGATGCAATGATTAATAGGTAACGCGTTCGGAAAGTTGTTCGCAATCGAGTACGTAGTACTACTTCATTTCTTCTCAGGTAAAATCAATAAATATTGCACTTTGAGTGTATATTATTTAAACTAGAACCTAATGTAGTAAACTTTTAACTATTTAATTGTTTTCATTATAAAGTTCATTGTTACTTTCGTTAAAATCTACATTTACTTACGTTACATTCAGTAATAACATTGAATGTTTGGAAACATCGATAGTAATAAGTATCGTGGTAATAAATCGATAATCGATTTTCTTTTGTATAAAAATATAGTTTTGTTATAAACAAAATAAAACATTTTAGGTGATAATACTTTTATTAGATATTAATATATTTTGTCCAGGTTTGCTTTCCCATTTTGACGATGAGATAAATAAATTGTTGTAAAAATTTAAATACGAGTTATTCCTAATAATCGATTGTATTCGATAAGAAAGAGACGAGTGTTGATATATATCTGTTTCACAAATCAAGTAAAATGGAATGTTCGAGCAAATGGGCATTGCTTCCGTCTTGTTTTTCAGTGGCTACTTTTATCTAGATCTTTCTCATTCTATTGTGGATCTGTCAATCTGACATTTTGAGGTTGTCACTTACAAATTTTCAGACACTTCCTATTGGTCGATGTTTTTTTAGAGACTTGCTGTCTCTTTCTCATGTCGGAAACCTCAGACTGAAATCTGAGTAGTTTTCAGTAACATTAATAATGACGTTAGAGGGTAGAAATTTTGTGTCGTGGTGTGATTCCAAGATGGAGGGAGCCATTTACTTTTGGTGGTGGTTAAGTGGCAGACAAAAATGCCCATATAGAAATAGAATAGACATGCCTATATATTTAGGATGTTTCTAGTAGTGTTAAGAAGTTTTTTTCATTATATTTAATATGTAAAAGTCCCATGATAGACCTCATGGTAAGTAGGATGTAGAAGTTGTAGTTTTCTTTTAAAAGTGTTTTCCTTGGTGCTTAGTACCTTGTATTAACCCCAGGAATTTTGTTACAGGGTTCCAAGCTAAGTTCCAAGCTAAGTTCCAGGCTATGTTCCATGTTTAAATTCCAGGCTAAGTTTCATGTGTAATTCCAAGTGTGGTTACATGTTTGCTTCCAAGTTTCTTTATACGTTTAATCTCCAAGCTTAATTCTACGTTTGATTTCTAAGTTTAATTCTAAATATTAGTTCCATAAACACAGTGGACTAATGTTATCTTCTTAATCTCATAAGCACCGTGGAATGACGGTGTACTCCACATTTAGTTGGATATTTTTCTTTAAAGATACCTGATCAGATGGATTACTTTCTCGGATCATTTGTTTGTGCATTGCAGTATGAGGTTGGATTACCTTAATACATATTTAATCTCTTTTCTGTGAGATTTATTTGTGAGTTACGAGTATAGTGGACTTCATGGAAATTCTTTGAGACCATTGGAGGGACAACTCGGCTTGCAGAAGACCTAACTTAATTGTGCAGTCACTAAGGGTTTAGTGAACACCGTGGATATTCTTATGGACCATTGGTGGGACAACTCGACTAGCTATATACATACATGGTTATCTCCTTAGATGGTAATGTACAAGCATATATAAAAATTATTAACATTCAAGAATAAATCTACATAACTAACCTTATATTTTGTTATTGTAGTTCATCTTAATGTTTTAGTTATACCAAATATTAAGAAACAGTTACACTTATTATTGGTTACAGTACTCACTTGTGTAATTTCCAATACAGATGTAATTTGTTTGTTTTGTATGTAAAATCTCATTTAAAATTCTTCTATATACAACATTTAAGATTTCATTTGGTGAGCTCATGAGATCTATATATAGGGATAATTATAATTCTTTAATAAATTGGTGAAGGTTGTATTAAAGTGTGTATTTATTTCACAACTGAAATCGATTGTAGCAATACAGGGAAGGCGCCCTTATAAAAATTTACTCTGTATTCCTCTCCAGGGTGGCCCTAAAGAAACCCAATATCCTGAGTAGTTCATGCCTACCAATAATAGAACATTCAAAAAGTTAACATCACCGAAGCCGCGTTACAATATATGGATCCAAATAGTGATTATTTATATTTTGGTTTAATTTTCTGAATTTGTGCTGTCAACTTGCTTTTGTACTAAATTTCAGCTCGTTAGGTGTAAAGATGACGGAATAATTACCACTTACATACGGACAGTCATAAAGCAACTAGGATAAGGGTTCATTGTAACTTCGAAACTCAAAAAAATCAGACACTTTAAAAACTTACGACACACAAAATAATCCTAAACCGATTTCCATCAAAGAGGTAAAAAAATCTCAAAAACTGCACCTCTCGAGCAAGAAATACAGCATGCAAATTAGTTATTCGAAGAACAACAATCCCACAGACAAGCACACAAACAGACAACAGCACAAGCGTATACATTTAACATACTATAGGTGAGTAAATCAGCGAAATCAAAAGTAGGATACGTATTGTGCTTCCTACGCATTGAACATAGCGCCAATTCTATTGGAGCGTTAACCGAGCAACAACGCGCCACCAAGTTACTACTCGGCGTGCTTATCGCCTATTTTTTTTTTTATAATAAATCCTCGGGATTATTACCTAAAAATCTGCAGACAGCGACAGCCACGCGATCACTGCGCGACCGGTGACTAATTGTAATAGAAAATTGGAATCATGTATGACGATTGCGTGTCTATTATTCTATGATCGTAAAATGCACTTTTCGTGGTAGATTTGGCGCCACTATACAAATTACGTTACACAAATTCTTGTTTTGACAGCAGATATCGCGCGATATTGAGTGTCGCATACTGACTGCAAGTTACGTAATAACCGTGCCTATCCTGCCTGACCTGCACGAGAAAATAAGTAGCTAATATATTATATGCCTATTTGTCATTCTCTCCAAAACCAGAATGGGCGCAAACATTAAAAATCTAAGATTTAAGTATAAACATTGACAAACCATTTGGTGCGCTAGTAGGAAATCTACCTTCTTAGTAGAGTTGCCAGATAGTGAGCTTCGGATGGATTCTCCCAATATTTCATGTAATCTCCCCACTTCCCGACAATAATCATTGCGTATAATTTGGGCATTTTATTCTCTTATAGGATTGATAAAGCTACACTAGCTATAAATGTTTTATCTATATTATTTCAAAAGTCAATATGAAAATTAAAAACACGTTTTCTTCTTACATTCTATAATTTTTATGGTTATAAATCTTAAGAATGTTATTTTAATAACATAATCCGAGCCTTGTACGACAGCCGTTGTAAATATTACTGCTATCATCAAGAAAAATTTGAACATCTGTCTAAAGACAAAGATAAGTACAATGATCAAATTTGGACAAATCAAATCTATATAAATAAAAATATGAATGTTCGTTTGTTCAGGATCTTAAATCTCTTTTGACTCAACGTTGCATTCGAATAATATCTAAATCCATAAACTTAGTACATACTAGCGTATAGACAAACATAGAGTTCGTTGATGCGTGACAATTTTTAATTTGTCAATGTCGCTTATGAAATGAATGATTCCCTTGATTATTGCGGTAGTAATATCACAATCACATATAGAACACGTATTGAACCGTTTATAGAACCATTATTAAAAAATACAGTACTTCCTTGAAATAAATCAGGGTTAACACGAAAAAGTAAAATAATTTAACATCGTGCTCCACAGCGTGACGACCTGTCATTCAAAAAGGGGTTACAAAAGCGTCTCGTTTACTGTCCCTTTCCTACTCATGCCACTATCATAAAAGATTACACTCTCACTCGCACTATTTGTACGTCTATACGCCAATATATACTAAGTTTACGCTTAAAACTAATACACCTAATATACCTTCTGAGGCACAGCAACGCGTAGCTGCGTAAGGCTAGTGAAATTACATAGTGAATATTACATTAAATAGTTACTGCAAATATGTACATAATGACATTCGGTTGTTAGAAAGTAAATAATTAGATACCTACATTGATTGATCATACAATTTTAATTAGTGAATAATATGGAGTCTGTTACATACATAGGTATTGAAAGTTACAAGTTGTTGATTTCAAAATAAAAAGTAGTCTTTGATTAAATTCATAGGTTATATACAGGTTGATTTAAAAATACTAATAACCTCTTAATATTTTTTACTAAACATTATCCCCAATAGCTTTTGTTTTACGACTCAAAAATTCATAAGTTTTTTCTTTCATACAAAAATCAAAATACATTAAATGTTTCTGAAAATGGCACTTACTCTACCCAGTCCCTAAAGCGGCACACGCGCAACGCGGCGCTGAGGCCCGGTGCGCTTGCGCTGCACCATTGGAAATACGTACAGAGTAATTACATTTCAGACAGTACAACAAAACTTAACAAATATTTTTTGTGGAACGTATTGAATTTTGAAAAAAGTCGTAGAACAAATGTTGTAAATTATGTTGACAGGAATTTTGCACTATGAGGTTATTAGTATTTTAAATTAACCTATATTACTCCCAATAATAATCACAAAAGCCCGATATTCTAAAATTTTGTCCAAATATTTCTCATCTGGCAATCCTAATTCCAAACCCGGTTCTGTACAAGTTAATTTAAAAAAAGAACTTTAAAATCGTCTAGTAGTACGTGTGTTATTCGGAGCTTTCCCAGTTTGTTGTAAGGTAGTCATAGAACAAGCCTAGTGTTTAGTTTGAGCTCACTAAATTGATGCAATTGTTCTAGTGTTTTTGTTTAAACTAGAGGTCGCCCAGCGGTCGAAATTCGACCGTAAATATAAACGTAAATTTATGAACTCTAGCGACAATCTCAACTCTGTGCGAATGTTTAATCCCAGGAGGTTATACATACATATGTACCACAAACTATTATAAGTTTTACACTGACAGTCTTTTTGACATTGGCAGTATCAACGTAAAACTGTACCTCACACTCCTTTGTGCACGCAATATTCCTAAAAAGGAATCCGAACTTTCACTTATTAATACAACTGTTTCCAAAATTATTTTATTGATACCAATAAAGCTTCTCAATAGCTACTAAATTAAAAAAAAATCGGTTCACTAAGAGAGGAGAAAAAGGTACTGGACTGTTTTGTCTTTACCTATTTCTCTATTATCTATTATTACATATTTACATATTATCTGTGTGGTAGAGCCATGCTGTATTGCAGCACGAATTGGTCCGGCTCGCCCGGTGAAATACCACCCTCTTATCGGCGTAAAATAACAGCATCTATTGCTGTTGTTTTGTTCGGTGAGTGAGAGTGCCGGTGGCTTATCTTTCCTCTTCCCGTCCTTTCCTTCTTTCCCTAAAGGATCCGTGATTTCTCTTATGTTGCGGGTGTCCATGGACGGCGGTGGTTTTTTTCCACCAGGTGACTCGTTTACTCGTTCGCCTTCTGTTTTATAAAAAAAAATATATATAAAGTATAGAATTTTGTGCCATCGAAATTATATTATACCTATTTGTCCATTGACAGAACTGTATACCGTTACATTTATGACCAAGCTCGCATGTAATTCGACACTTTGAATATGTCTTTGTTTTATATTCAAATACTCGCATTCGCGCTTAATGTACAAAATTTCTCACAGCAAATTGCGACATAATCACGACGTAATGTTACTAACAACAATGGCCATGTCCGCGATGGTTCCCACTCTGTTTTCTACGGAACATTTTACGAGAGGTAGCGGAATTGGATGTCTGTCACAATTGTAGATGTGTTTAATAACACTAATTGTGACTAGCGATGGTTCATATTTCCAAGATTCCGTATTTTTAAAGGAACACCGGAACCCTAAAGTGATTCATGTTCTTCCGTCAGAGTCAGCGCTAGTTCCATATAGACAATCTAGGCAACAGCCGAGAGTACTCGAATCTGGGGACGTAGCGCGGCGTGGCTGGAGTACAGTAGGGTAGATAGTGAAAGAATGAAAAAATATGTGCTACAAAGTGGCATGTATTTGTTACACGATTTGTACTATTTCGGTCGATTGAAATAATGTCAAACCTGCGTCCATTTGAAAAGTTTTCCTTTCGTTTTGAGATTTTGATACCATTTCATTTTATTTATTTTTGTGTAATGCGTGGTAGAGCCATGCTGTATTGCAGCACGAATTGGGCCGGCTCGTCTGGTGAAATACCACCCTCTCACAGAATATCGGCGTGAAATAGCAGCATCTATTGCTGTTGCGTTTAGTTCGGTAGTTGAGAGTGCCGATGGCCCATCTCCCCTGCTTTTCCTTCTTTCTCTCTTTCCCTAAAGGCCGGCAATGCACCGATGATTCCCCGGATGTTGTGGGTGTCCATGGGCGGCGGTGATCACTTTCCACCAGGTGACTCGCTTGCTCGTTAGCTCCCTCTTTTATAAAAGAAAAAAGAAATTACATCCATACATACATATCTTCACGCTGTATTATCCCTAACGGGGTTGTCAGAGAGGACGGCGCGCCACGCTTCGCGGTCCTTACATATTCTTTTGCTTTCTGAAATCTCATCATTCTCCTCGCACAATTTCGCCTAAGTATGCAAATGCTGTTCACATTTCCGTCAGCTCACAGACAATTCTTTTCTTAAATTCTAAGAACGGCTTTATATTCTCTGAAATTTTAGTTTATTTTGTTAATTATTACAAATATGTGAGTTTACCGAAACGTATCTCTAACTAGACGTGACAGAAAATATTTCAAATTAAGGCATTGAGTTTGTCGTAACAGAACTTTCTCTGTTTTATACTTCGAAGTTACGTCAATGCCAAGAAGAATTTCGTGTTCAGATTCTATTATCTATCTTTCTTGCCTTCAATAATTAATTAAAGTAAATTAAATGTCTAAAATCATTCTTGTATGACAGTTAAGTTTTATTTTGTAGCGAAAATCTGTTCGTTTCATAGCTTACTGTTCAAGTCTAGGTCTAGAGCGCTGAGTTAGCTTGACCCGACACTAGGGTCATGGTCGATTTTATTTTTGATTTTATTTTATTTATCTTGAGCCGGCGCTGGTCACAATTGTTTTTTTTATTGTTTTTTATAGGTACATATTTTTTTTACTTAGCTTGAGCCGAACTGGTCACGGTTCATTTTCTGCAGACTTAAAATGTGGTATAAAGATACATCTCGGTAACTAACATATTTTCACTAATTAACGAAATAAAATAAAATTTCGAAGAATATAAAGCCTTTCTCACAATTTAGGAAAAAATAGCGAATGTCCAAGATCTCATAAATCTCTTATCAACTGTAGAGATTTAAAGCGTACGGCACCCTCTGTGCGTTTGTCTTAGCTGAATTCCGTTTTTTTAGAGTTGTTTTACGATATCGATTACATTTCGATTTTTGTATCGCTTCCGCAACAGATTGTTCATTGGCCACACAAGCAATAACGTAAAGAATGCGCGCAAGTGGCATTTCGTGCAAAATCCACGAATAACGATCGCGTTTACTCGAACTTCGTGCGCGGGCGCATTGTCACGTGACGCGTGCTAATACGTGCCTTTTATACATTGTTTGTTCTCGCTGACTTTGTTACACCGGCCTTATTATGTTCATGGAAATTTCTAGTACAAGAGGCAGGGCTGAAAACGGTTTTACAATCTGAAGTTCTTTCTTAAACTTCGTTTTCTCAAATCTTATCATTCTCCTCACACATTTTCGCCTAGGTATGCGAGTATAGATAATATTAGTATAGATATATTATATTTATGTCTGATTATACATTATATCTGACTACCCCGTTAGGGATACAGCGTGAAGATATGTATGTATGGATATTTATGTATATATATTTAAACGTACGTATTTTTATATATTTATTTAGTTGGTATATGTTTCATTATAGTTAGTAAGTACACACAGTGTCTTTTTTCCATGGAATTGTCACTCTCGCGGGTCTGCTGGAAGAAATTTGTATTAGAAATAAGCTGTGTATCCTTTGCTCAAATTCTCTATGTGTAACTTTATTTTTGCGTATGTTATTTGTGCAATAAATATTTAAATAAAAAAATTAAAACAAATATTAATTACAAATATTAATTTCTTTATTCGTACTTTCAATTCGATATAAGTAGATATTATTATTCGATATCAAGCAGATATCGCAACTAAAAGTACCGAGTACAAAAATACTAGATATCGATTAAAATGTTAATTAATTAAGATTAAATGAGTGCTCGTATTTGTATTGGTTTATCTTTCGTTGTCCCGATTTACACGGTACCTCCCGATTTTCCAGAGTATGTGAGGCACATCTCGATTTACCGTTAATACTAGATTCTCAGACCACATAATAGTTTGAGACCAGATTCTAATTTTAACACCAGGTGTTAAAAAGTAAGTCAGAAATTAAACTTCCGCGCAAATGAATTGCATCGCAAACAATTTTATGTGATGAACCAATCCAATCGAATCCAAGGGATCCGGTGCTGGTTAGCTGACCGAGTCTGATCTCTAGTATATCCTGAGGATGCTTCGTGGAGAGGTGAAACACGTGTCGATTGGTGGTTTTTGGAGTTTGACCGGAAAATAGCTTAAGATTTTAGTAATTTGTCACATGAAATGGATTTCCGCAAAGTAACACCTGATTCTACTTATACAAACAATTTTATGTTAAAAGTGGTTTTATCATAACATAGCTCGTATTAAGTTTATACATCCATATCTTCACGCTGTATTCGTAACGGGGTAGTAAGAGAGGACGGGGTGCCTGGCTTCACAGTCCTTACATACTTCTTTCACTTCCTCAAATCTCATCATTCTCCTCACACATTATTAGGTTTATCTTCATCAGATTGATCTGTTGAAGATAAACCTAATAATGTGATTGAATCAAAGTGTGAAATCACTAAATCACCACTTTTAGCAATAAATATTTGAGCTTTTAAGTTCACCTTAAATTAGAAATGACGTAACTTATATGTAAAATAAATTGTATTACTCGTAACAAATTGACTTTTTGCCAGTAAAACCATATTTTCCACCTGTCAGTAACATTTTATTTTTTGCAGTTTTCGTACTATAAATCCATTGTAAAGTCTGACAGATAATTTATATCTATTAAATAGGTATCACAATATATTACACAAACGATCTCTCTTATGTATTTCAATAGCGAAAATATTTAAATTGAATTTAAATCAACCTTTCAAGCCAATATTACCGAAGGCCTTACAAACTTTTACAGAGGTTCAAACTACACATAGCATGTTGTTTTATTCGCGTATTATTTTATGGAAGTTCATTCGACAGTCGAACGTTGGTGCAAGGTGATTCATATGTATTTCCTGAAGATGTTTCGTACGGAAGAGAAATAAATCATTATGATTATATATCTTAAGCACTTAGTAAAAAAGGACATCGCGTCTCGTAATCTACTAGTAAGCTCGAAGCCAAAATAAGCTAACGAAGAACTAAACTAAGTTATTTAGAGTTAGATCTAGAAAGCGTCAAAAACAGTCGCATACATCAGCGTAAATTCATGCAGCAAATTAATAGACAGATAGTAAACGATCAAAAATCACTAGCTGTTATACTTACATACCTACTGTTCACCTCGATACGCCGGTGACTTATTTATTATCTCGACGAACTCATACATTCGTCTCACTCGTACTGCAACAAGCATTCATCAACCATCCACCGCCTGTAATTTATTGGAGTTAGAATCAAAATCCTTCTTTTAGTTAGTCCTTTGGCCGGTTCACCTACTTTTTTCTTAAATCACTTCTATTTCGAACACGAGAGCGATAGGTGGCTCTGATATTTAACATCCTGCTACACGAACCTACATCCAAGCACGTGTTTACGGTCCAGTATGTGATCGACCACTAGAGCACATCTTTTTCACGTGACAAGCACTAGTTCCAATTCTCTCCACAGGCTACGTGTCTTTGTACTTGGATGTACATCCACTTTACTACCGGAACGGATACGAATCCGTGAAAGGTATCCATCCGATCTATTCACCTCTAGAACACACAATTTGATATTTTATACAGCCTTGGTCTGCTTTGTCTTTTCTCACTTTTGCTGTTTGAACAAACCACACATTCGTAAGGGTCACGATTACTGCTGACCTCAAACAAAATAGCGATGTGAACCACAAACCTATTATTACACTCAAATTACAGCAAATTCGGTGTACGTTTTGTGTGCTTAGCTTGGTTTGTGGAATACGAAAGTGACTCGATTTCTCTGGCCTATTGTGAATTTTTCCACTTGTGATAACTTTATGAATATGTGCTGTAAAATTCTTTCTAAATTCAGATTGGATCACTGAACCAAATTCATAATAGTACTAATGAAAGCTAGCAGCGTGTTTACATCTGATACTGAAATGTAATGATATTCGTTTTCTGGTAATGAGAATTACGTAATTGCAATAACTTTTTTCTTTATCTTCTAATAATTTCATATTTGATCATCTTTCATCATGGTTCTATACCAACAGTCCTAAGCTCTAGCGACCTACTCGACTCCATCTGAACCTGAGCCTGAATTTGCTCGACTCCTAAATACGGTCAGGAATATTAAATGTGGTTTTGTGTTGGATGGTCTTCCAGTCGTACGACCATGTCCAATCTCAGTCAACTTCACGACTATCTAATATTTTGTGCAGCTAGTTTTAAAAATTAAGTAATAAATAAAGCAATCGTTTTTGTAGAAAGAATGAGTGATGAAAGATTGACTAAGAAAATGTACAGAGCAGAAGTGAGTGGTACCATATGCGAACGAAGACCAAAACTGATTTATGAAGGTCACATTGCCAGCTACCATGTTTGAGGCGAAAGAAGTAGGAGTATATAAAGACTGTGATGATTGGCACTCTATTCCTCTGATTAATCCTTCAAGGATACAACGTGAGGATATGTTAATATAGAGTGATATGTTAATATATAGCTTACAGTAAAGTTACCACTCCACAAACTGAAGGAGTACCAATGACACACAAACTACAAGTCAATTTATAAAGGGTACGAGTAATTTCCTAAATCGTCATCATGGTTTGGTAAACCAGCTTACCTGCACTAACGGACCAATGAGAAATTAGTTACTTATAAATTTCACCAAAATTCTATCGATATTATCACATACCAGTGACTGTATCGCCATAATCTCTTACGCATTATCTCGTAAACAACGTATACGCAATTTTTAAAACCTACTGCTTTCTATTCAGATGTCCAGAAGTGTTACGGCGAAAGTACTGCCGCGACGAGGTGCACATGTCTCGTCCAGTTTTCACTTTCTTTCTGCCGCTATATTATTTATAATCTATCATCGATGATGTCTGATGTTTGGCATTTATTAGAAGCGAGGTGTTAATGCACTTAGACGTAGCGTTCACCTTGAATTTTAATGCCTTAAAATCAATGTCAAAGAAGAAAATCCAACGATGATGTCCCGAGTTCAAAAGTTCAAACATTTTTCTAGGTGCCCATCTTTAGAGAAATCAACATAAATAGTAAACAAAATACGTTAAACCACCAATTTTTCTTGTTTCTCTTGTTGAAATGACACCAAATCAAATAATTGTTCATTGAAATTTTTCTTTGTAAAATTAATACATACATACATAGGTACATACAAATTTTCACGGCGTATCCCTAACGGGGTAGTCAGAGGATGGAGCGCCAAGCGTCGCGGTCCTTACATACTTCTTTCGCTTCCTCAAATCTCATCTCCTCACACATTTTTGCCTAGGCATGCTAGTGCTTTTGACACTTCCGCCGGTCTACACTCTAGCTATTTGATCTTCATAAGTCAGCCTTGGTCTTTCTTGGCTTCTTTTACCTATCACTTTTGCTGTGTAGATTTTCTTCGTCAGTCTTTCATCACTCATTCTTTGCATGTGCCCGAACCATCTTAGCATTCCTTTCTTCATTTTTACAATAACACTGTCGTGCAACCCTGTCATACTGCGTATCTCACATAACAAAATTAATACTTATACAAATAATAAAATATATGGTTTCGACATGTATAAACAAAGCTTGAAGGCTCTACAAAGATGTGCAATTTATGCAACACTGTAATATTAATTTACTATAATCAAAGTCAAATCAATCTGTTCCAGTAAACCCAATTGCAAGGTGTTTTTGGCTATTAAAACTACCTTTTTTTCGAAAAGAAAACCTACTGGGAACCGATAAGAAACTCACTCTCGTATCATTTTTTCTACATCAATTTACAATAGGTATTTTATAATACAATATTCATAGTCGTAATGAAAGTAAAATAAATTAATCAATTAATTTGTGTTTGGAGACAAATCTAAAATGCTATCATATTATTCGAAAATAAGCAAGAAAAATAAAATTTAATTATTTATCAACAAAACAAACAGTTTAAAAACATTTAAAATAAAGATTTAAAGTCTCCGATATACCGCTACATATGAGTTCGTCATGTTTTTTACAATTAATCAATCATAGATACTTATTTTAAATATTTAGTTTAGATATAGACAAAAGTAACATTTTCAACCTAATTCTCTATCGTGCCATGTGTATGTATGACAAATATCCTGACCACGTCCTGAATGACTACGTGTCTGACTAACATACCAAACATAGCCGTCACACGTTAAATTTATCTGTAGCTAATTATACCGGACACGTTAGCGTACCGCAGATGATTCAGTTATTAAAATAGGTATCCTACAAAAGGTTATCGTAATGTTACGATTGTCTTTGCAGAGCGGGTCGCAGAAGGCGGAACCATCTCGCTTTATACACAGACGATGATGGACACGATCTCAGTGACCTTGGCATCGGTACATCCAGCACCAAAAGTAGCCTCAGCGAAGACTGCGACACACATAGCCTTGCCGTAAGTTATGACCATGGTCAATATATCACAAAATCATATTTATTTAACAATGCAAAATACAAAAATTTGCCGTTTCCAGAGCGACGGCATCGACCTGGATAAAAATCATTCAGACGTCGACAACCTTTCTAACTGCGACAACAACCGCAAACTTGGCTCGAGCGCTAACGAATACGACACATGTACGACTACGACTATCAGTTCTCCAGAACCTGAGGAGTACACGTATGAGGGCGCTATAGAGGGCTATAAGTCAAGAATAATCTCAACAACCAACAGCAACATCGTTAAAACAGTCGTCAACAACAACTTTAAAGACAAATCTCCCGATAAACTGAATGGAGATCTTAACAGAATCAGAACAACGGTCAGCAACAAAATTGAGGAGAAAGTGTCGTCTTTCCAACAGGAAAGAGCCAACGACATCAGAAATAACAACAAGAAAAAAGATCTACCAAAAGTTGACATACATAAACGTAGGGAACAATTCGAAAGGGAAAATTCACAAGAGTCTCAAACGAGCAAACCAAAATTACCTGATATCGCTAACAAAAAGTCAATTAAAGAAAGACTGTCTAGTTTAGGGAAGTTCACAGAAGAAACACATGTTCAAAAATCCACTAGTGATTTGACAAAGTTACCTGCTGAAGTCAAGCCGTTAAAAGAGCGTTTATCTAATCTTGAAAAAGTGAAATCGGCATCCACAGAACCTGAAAAAATAAAGAGGCTTTCAAACGGTGACCTTAGTAACACTAAATCGTTGAGAGAGCGCCTATCAATTTTAAAATCACAGACATCTGAAGAAGAAACAAAAATAACAAAGACAGAGATCAAGCAAGTTTCTATGAGTCTCAAAGAACGACTTTCTTGCCTTGATGCTGCGAAAAATAAAGAAATACCAAAAATATGTGTTGAGGAAGAGACCGTTCATAATGAAAAAATGGACATCAAAATAAATGAAGACTCAAAAGACAATCTAACTGAAAGTTCTTTGAAATCAAGTCTTTCAGGAATAGAAAGTCAAATGCAAAGTTTCTGTCGTTCTCTAGACAGTTTGGATATTAACGGTCAAACCTCCCCTAGCTCTTTTGAGAGGGTCCAAAGCTTGGAGGACTTCGATTGCTCTGAGATGCAAAATAACACAGTTCCAAGCGACATCGAAACTGAAGATAGCGGTATACATACCGCTCGAGACTCATGTGTGCCACCTGATGACATCGCAGATTTAACTCAAGTCGCTTCTCCTATAGGAGAACCTATGATTGAGGTGTCAGAGTATGAGTCATCTAACGAAGATGGGGTGATGCTTTTAGAACCAACTAAAATTGAAGAACCAATAGAAAAAGTATCGGAATCCATTCAGAACGTTATGGATGATATTATCATAGAAGAAATAGAAGAACAAGAAGTTAGTAAGGCTGAAGATACTGACAGCGCGAGCAATTACACTCAAGCAGTATCTCAACCAGAAGAATTGAGTGTTACAGAAGAAGTAACAGAAATTCAAATGGACAAGGAAGATGAAGATACACTTAAAAGTTTGGATATTCAGGACACTAGTGTAAGTTTGAATGAACCAGTCTCTACTGCATCCGAAGGTGATACGGTGGTGTTTGAAGGGAAAATGACTATTCACTTGAATTTGAATGAAATATGCAACAATGTGAACGCTGGTGCTGGGAACAACTCTAACAGTATTGAAAGTAGTTCTACTAACGAATCTACTAACAACAAGACTATGCCAATGGTAACCGTCTCTAATATCACAACCACTACTAACATTTCACCTAAAAATTCCATTAAAACGCTAAAAACGTTTAGCAGTGACCATTGTTTGCTTACTAACAAACTCGCTGATGTAACATCCACATCGAATTACTCAATCGACAGTAGCACTACTGTAGGTAACAGTGATTCCCTAAATCACAATATGTCTAATAATACTCATGAAGTTAATTTAAATAATATAGTCACCAGTAAAACTCGTGATGTTTCAACTAACAAAGAAGAAAACGTAAGTAGCTCACAAGATTCTAATCCATTTTGGCAGAAAAGAACTAAACGTTCCATAGAACCGAATAGACGCAAAACCATTCTGTTTATTAATAATAAAGTAACAACAAAAACAATAACTAACTCCAGTGAAGAGAATGTTAAAACCACCTAGATTTTTTTTACAATATACTTACATCAGAACGATATCATGCTAGTTTAATCAATTCTTCATGTATTGCTGTCGCAGCAAGATAGATGAGAAATTTGATATAGACATAAGGATTTTCTAGAATTTTTATGGTCTTTTGATCTCACCCTCAGTTTTCCGGTCTTCCATTTACATTTCTACTTCAAACCAACCACAAGCACAAGCATGTCTTAGTATTTGTGTATAATATAAAACAGTCATGCTCTTCTCTGTCAGTTTTGTCACTAAATAAAATCCGGTATTCCTAGCACTTAGCAAAATAATGTTCATCGATCATGTAGTGTCTAGAATTACATAATACAGGGTCATAATTATAGAGAACTGCCCATTTACATTACGTATATCACCATGTATAAAATATTATATTTATATAACAATATTATAATCCCATCATAAATTCACTTTATTAAAATTTTAGTCACATAATTGTTTAGAATCAACCACAAAATTATTTATTCGTGATATTTGTAAATTCATATTATCTAAAATATATGTTACATTGTTATGTATGGGTTTTATTTATGTATGTTACCTTCATAACGTCGTACAATTTGTTATAGTTAATAAACTTAATTGTGTTACATTTGTCTACGTCGACGAACAAATTAAGGTAATGTAGGGAAATCAGGGCAAAGTGCTTGTGAACTCTTGTTCCAGTTATCTTTGAGGCTCATTATCTTATATAAACAAATTCTTATCTTATGATCATTACTTGAACATTAGTTAGACAGTAATGCTCTGAGCAAGAGGTCTGCTTAAACTTTTTAGAAATACTTTATTGTTATTGTATACGTAATTGAGTTAGGCTCTGTGTTACATCAGCTTTTGGTGATGGGTTATGCAAGGTAAGAGAATCTGGTATAACATAGTGCGCTTCATTACTAATCTTCATTTATTCTGCATATTGTGCTAGTTCCGTCATAATGCTTTTTTTTTTTTTACAGCGCTTGAAACGCATGCACTCTTACTGTTTTTTACTTTTAATGAGTTACTTTATTGCAATTAAACTGTTCAATTTCAGTTTTCTATGTAACGATTTTTGTTAATTTTGGACTAGCTACTTTTTTTGACTTCAAGTGTGAATGTTGAATTTCATTCTGATAAAATAGTTTTAATCGTCGAAATAATTCTGCAGGTACTTGACGCTTTAGAATTAGCGTTTAAAGAACTTGATTCAGAAGATAGTTTCGATAATAAAAGTAGTATGGAAGAAAAGGTTAATACAAATAAAACTAAAGCTGATGTGAGCGTGGAAAAAATAGAACCTTTGAACAATGTAACACAAAAGAAGATAGTGACGCCATTATATGAGAATATATTCTATGAGAACACAGTGATAGATGCCACTAGCGCATTCCCATTGGATCTCCCAACTAATGTTCTCGAGCCACCTAAAGAGAAACCACCTCCGCCTCCAGTTGAAGATCCACCTGAAGACGAACTACTTGGAAACGTAAGTACAAAACAGCTTTTCGGAACAAATTTTGTTGATGGTTGATTTTTACGAATTGACACACCATTCAATTTAAATTTAAAGATGTCGAATTTTATGCTGCTGTTTCATTTAAACCATTGACAAATTAAAACAATATTAAAACAAAATCATGCTAAAAGTGCATCTAAATCTGTATAATAAAAAAACCAATTGCCGCATGTGTGAAAGATCATCTCTTGAGAACGGCTCATTCGACCGATTTGGCCGATTTAATATAATGATTATTAGAAGCATTATTTTTTTGTAAACCTTATTTTAAACAACCTAAGTAATCTTCAAGTCGCCATTTTTGTTTTTGATCTCATATCTATTTACACATCTTTCTATTTTACTCTATTCCAATCTCACTCTCCTCCCGAGTGTTCAATTTTTCTCAACTTCTATTTTAAATGTTCCTAGTTTAAGTTTACATTCATTTTGAACTCTTATGGAGTATTCGTTTCTATTTTAATCTTATTCTATTCTATACACTTTTTGTTTCCTTCCTATCTAGTATACACAATATTTCCATCTATAACACCTATCTGTATTCCTTAATCGACTTGAGACATTTATTGTCTCTTATTTATTTTAGAGCTTTAACATTAAATTGAACTTTTACTTAATTCTATTTTATTGTATGTTTTTAAGTATATATAACACTAAATACTGTTGCCATACTTTACTTAATCTGATTTTTTATTCTTTGTAACGACTTTGTTGGCAATTTCTTTACAGAATTATAAAGTTTTGTCTTCCGTTAATTTATTTGCTATGAATTCATTTAACTAGTAAGACATATTTAATGGAGTTCTCAGTAAACTCAGGTCCGAAAAGTAAACTCAGGTATTACTTTTCGGAAATCCATTTCATGTGATGAATTCCTAAAATCTTTAGCTATTTCCCGCTCCAACTCCAAAAACCACCAATCGACACGTGTTTCGCCTCTCAACGAAGCATCCTCAGCATGTTCGCTCAGCTAACCAGCACCGAATCGAAAGCTGAAGCCGGAAAATAGCTAAAGATTTTAGGAAGTCATCACATATTTAATGGTGATCGCTACGAAGTAATGGCTGCTATAATGCCCACCATTGTAATATTAGTAATCTTTTACACTTTACTGCGAGGCAGTGGCAATAATCACGTCGACATAGAAAAAACGTTCATGTCACCAATTTTTGCAGGGCAACTTCAAGCACACTAGTTCAGCTCGCCGCATCAAAAAGGAAATACGCAACAAACGCACCAGTTTCCTCGGCATTGAAGGTCAAGTGGACGACAGTTATCTTGACGTAGACTTGACCTTGGCACCGAGGCCTGATATAACATCATTCCTCCAAGAGGAGACCAAAATCGAGAAGCTACTGTACAAAAAAACCTTATCCCATGACATGGACTCCAATTTGAGAGAGAGCCGGGATTCAGGTGTGGATGTGGATAGGGGTCCATCAGCAGAGGCGTGGTATAAAGGGCAATCTTCTCCAGAAAACTCTAATCCACATAGCCGACAAAATAGTGAGGTAAGGAGAACGCAACTCTTTTATATGTATACATGCTAGCGGACCCGACAAACGACAGCATCTGTCGGGTTCTATGGGACTCCTAACGACCTAATACACTAGTCGCTGCTTAAGAGGTGACGTATCTCGCGGAAGGCTTCCCGCGAATTGTTCTCATAGGGCGCTTAGAACCACAACGCTGTAAATGCCTAATCCAATGAAGTATAAACAGTGTTAATGGGACTACGTTTGGACCATCAAATGGAACTCATGTTTACATGATTGACGACCTCTGAAAGAATCAATTATTATGTAGAATTTATAACGATTAGTAAATGTATTTAGATAATTGGCTCTTCTTATATATATCAGGAAAGGAAACGAACTTTTCTAAATTGGCTTGGAGTCTGGGTGTTACTGGGAACTCCCCCAGAGTTGGTTGTGTGGTATCCATAGTACAAGCTTACTGCTTAGTTTGGGGTCACACAATCTGTGTAATTGTCTGGAGTATTATTATTACATGTGCATAATAAATATCGATATGAAACAGATCCATTTAACGCTATCTCTAAATAAATTCTAAAACTTGATTTTAGACACTCATTTTTATCAGCTGCTCTTAAAAGATTCTTTTCTGTATGGACTCCACCAGAAATTGCAACTAAAAAATCTACCCGTAAACTCTCCATTTCAACTTACATGTCACAAGCAAAAATTATAAACATGTTTGCTAGTGATACAGTACAAGTAAGCAAGCATTATTCTATATTCATACAAACGCTCTCAAACGACGCGCCTCGAAATCTCGGCATTTTTCGGCATACAACAGTCGCGAGTACGCCGCAGTTGTCGTCGTACGGTGTGAAACGCTGCCGCGCATTTACTGACGAAATATTATATCAATCAAGTTTACGACCATAATGTTCAGTGTATGTATGTTTGAATACATCTATATCGAAACCGGAAATATTTCTCTGTTGCTCATTTGTAGGAAATATATTTTCATAATGATCTAGTTACTTCGTTGCTGATTTTTAATTATACTGCACATAAAAAGAACACAAAATGCATTTTTTTGTCCATTGCCGCCATACTAACTCACAAACTTTTGAAACTAGTGATAAAATACTAGTAGAATTATATAAACAAAAACTTATGAAATTTGCAATAAAATAAAATGAAAAGATGATATGACAATTTAATATAGTACCTATTATCAAATACGTAACCCAAGAAAAACAGTCAGTCCCAGTCGGCAGCCCTATTGCGTGTTTACGTACCGAGCGACCGTAGGTAATTACCTCAAGGACACTGCCGAGATGTAATACTGCGTGCTTACTTGTACTGTGCTAGTGACATGTAAGTTTTCAATATTCATACCTATAATTAAACTCTATTTCAATACAATTTACCAAACATGTAAATAAGAATTAATGTTTATTTATTTAAACAAAACATTGAAATAAGACATTAAATTGTTTCGATTTTTGACATAAATTATCAGCCATGAACTCATTTTATAATAAATTTTATCTCATATAAACCGTGACAGCTGAAATAAAAAAAGCATTTAATATATGGTCGGAAAGGGACTGATGGTCCCGTTTTTTAATGGTGGCAAGCCTTACCTTACTCTTGGTTTTGTTATTAAAGGTCTCAAGCCACAATAATGTTTTAATAGTAAATCTTACGTCAATTCCAGCCCTATAACCACGTAACAGTGACTTCAGATGAGGAAGAATCTGCGAAGAAACAAAGAGAACAAAATTTCACATCAAATCTGACAACCAAACTGACAGACTTGAAGTTGACAGAGACGCCGCAATCAGACGATAACAAAATAGAGACTTTGGATAAAAAATTACAGGAATCACAGGTGAGCTCGCCTTAAAAGATCAATGTCAGTGACACCACTTCGAATGGGCGTTAATTACAATTAGTAAATACTTATTTCTCGTAATGTGAGAACAATTTCTTTTTTACTTTTAGTTTGCACGAGCAAATCCGTCGGAAATATTTCTGAACCATAAATGATGTCTTTATTCAGTTTAGTTAAGGTGACGCATTGGAAATTTTCACAGCAGTGATCTCAATTTTTCTAAGTGACTACAAAACGTATGAAAATGATATTTGGTAACTTGATTCTTCATTTCATTGACTTCATTTTGCCAAATGGTTGCGATACACGATTGGTTAACTTTTGTAACACAAAAAAAAGTGAAAGAAACCTCTTTTAAAACAGAGATTTATATTTTTCGGAGTTACGGGATCGATTTATGTTTCTAAATTTTCTGTATAGTTTAATCTGAACATATTCTTCAAAATGACAGTTGGATTTTTTAAAATTAATTATAGTTTTTAAAATAAACGAAAATAACCGTTATTTCGTATTTTCCGTAAGCGCATGTTTGCATAGAGCAGAAGGTCTATTTTAGATTAAATTATTGTTTATCAATGCGTCGCCTTGACAGTGGTATAAAAGTGAATAGTGTAGTGTTGAGCGGAGGGAATTACATCAGAGGCACAGAGATAATTTTGACGGGTTGTAACTACGCTTGAGTATTTGGTCGTAGACGCCGTTTTAGAAAAATGAAAATTATTTTGTCTATGACATCTTCATAGTATTTGTATTTACTGTTGTCAGTTTTATTTAATGCACAAGCACCTTTTTCGAGGAGTTAGTAATCCGTAATATGCTTGATTTCTGAGACCAAATTAGTAAAAGAACGAAAGTTTTGGCGTTTATTCTACTCTTTGACTGAAAAAAACCTTGTTAGACTTACTAAGAAATCTGTCGTCTTTATTTATTTAAAATATAATTTCTTAAAGATAAGTGATACTATATGTAAAATTACTGAAACGCTACATCTCTACGTGTTCGAGAAATTCAAAGAGAATCAATGAAGGAATTCATTCATTGTCAACCTTCTTAGACGTTGAAACAGTTACAAGAATATACCTAATGTAATTCTATATCCAAAATTAGTTGTACTTAAATTGCAATATTTTTATAGTATAGACAATTATTATCTTCAAGCTATAATTTTTTATTCATTACTAAAAACAATACCTAAAACGGAATCCTTAATAATTTCGTCATGTCTGTCTGTCTGTCCATATGTCACGCCAATTTAATACATTACCTTTACATCTACTGAGTTGAGAATGTGAAGTAACTCATACCCAGACGTGAAAAAAAATTGAATAATAGGTATTTTAATTCGATTTTTTTTGCTTTATTTAAAAAACTTCAACTATTTCCGACTATGAAACTGTTTATGCATATCCGTTACGTTCTTAGCCAAGTGTTTTTCTCGCTGGAGAAGGCAATATATTCACAGTTTTTAGCATCAATGGTTCAAGAAATCTTATTTTTCAATCCCTTTGTATGCATTCAATCAGTAGATATAATATGTATTTTTATAAATCTTTGATTTATAAATTTCGTTTGTTATTTAAAGATTTATTAACAGGTAATGCGGCTCATTTAGTTTCCATACTATATATTTTAAGGGATGCACGTTAAATAGTTTATATCTCGTAGTTGGTATTAAGAGGCGCGGTGCTGTTGATTTACAACATTATATTTTAATACCTGTAGTTACGGTACAAAATAGAATATCCAACCTAAATTTCCTCTCTATAAAATTGTATAAAAATGTGTACATAATTATATTATTACTGTAGTGGGATTACACTTTTTAATTGAAGTTGTAAGACCTGAATTGCAGATTTCTAGTTTGATTACTTATATCGAGGATGGCAATGAAACCATTACGTCCACAAATATTTCTTAATGTAAATAATACAATGAACGAAATCAGTATATTACATTACTTTTGACAGAACAAATCTTTTTTGAAATAGTTCTAACTTGTTTAAGTATTCGTTTATTATTATAGAAGAAAAATTAACTATTTTTTTTAATACTGTGCTGCAGGTTTGCCATTTCTGCTGTAGATTATTTAAATTTTCAATCGCGTTATTTATAGTACAAAAGTAATATTTCTATAAATATATATTTAATTTCGGCTTTACTAAAATTGGGTAACCCTCGCTAACTGTGTTAACGAAAATGTTGCTGCTTATTAACGCTTTCATGTAATTAATCATGTAATTTAGATTTTATATGTATTTATTTAGAATATAAGACAATATTCACATAACTTGATTTTGCTAGAAAAGTAGATATGTTTAGATTCAAATACATATGTATTTAGTTAATATTTCTTTATATAAATAAATAATATTTATATAACAATGCACAGCCTTTTATTTAATAAATGCACCTTGTAGATATATATTGTAGATAGCACAATCATGCATGACTTCATAAATCAATACTTAAGTAAATTATTTTTATGATTATTACAATAAATGTCTCAATGTTCTGTAATCACTCCACATACGAACCATGATATTTGCAAGTTTTACTCATTTCTTGCTAATTTTTTTAATGGAAACAGGTAACAATGAACATGTAGATCGTTAAAAATTGGCCTAGGGATAAGGGTCAAAGATTTTGTATAGGCGATGGGCTATAAGCCTTAACTGTTTTTACTGTGTCTACTATCTGGAAATCGTATTGCTGAAGAAGGCGTCACTATGTGATTATGTACCATATTGATAGTCTGTCGTGGCTTACGACAGACTATCAATATTTCTGTGACATGTAGTTATTTTACTCATAAGCATAGATATTATTAGAATATCCGAAAAGCGATTACAGAATGAGTATTATGCAAACACTGACTTATTTAATCTTATCCACTCTATAATCCTGTAATACTTACTATCATACTTCTTTATTCTAGTGTAATGTTAGAGATAACAGCAGAATAATGGAATTCGAAATAAACACTATTTGTAAAATTCCTTTTAAAATTATATATTTTCTAAAAGTAATCAATCTTTCATTGTTATCAATAATTCATTAAAAAAAGGGTTGTGAGTAACAAATATTACATGAATTGGCGCAAGCGCGTCATCATATTCCAAATATCACCACTAAGCGACTGTTGCATAATAGTACAAGAACTTAATTATGAAAAGAAATACTAAAGTAAAAGCAGTTTTAAAATTATCATAATTCCCTATACAAATATCATGGTTCATTGATTTCATCCACCATTTCGTGTTGTGTAAATAACATTAAACAAGATGGCGCCGCGTGTAACTTTGCAGGCGTGTCGCACTAACGAGGATTGGCCTGACGGGCAATTTGACGATGCTCATACGAAGGTGATTGCCATGTTTTACGTTCATACTCATACATATATACATATTATGTATCCCTTTTTTATACAAATACAATTATTTTTAAAGAAAACGCGTCGATAGGCACTTACATTTCTAATATTTTAATTATTTAAAAAACTTAGAAACCCCTTTTAAAGACTAATATCGGAAACAAATCTTGTAATGTTATATTCATTGAAACGTTAAATGAAATATTGATTGAAAATCAAATAATAATTAATTATACTATCCATACCGTTTTAGTTATAATTAAAAGTATAAAACGTTATAAAATATGTGATTTTTTGTATAAAAAGGGATCTTTTCGTCATTTACATAATTGTTTAAATAATTTCAGTTTACATCGAAATATTTTAAGAACTCATAATTTCATTATCATTTATAAAAAAAAAATATGCGAATCGTTGTGCATTATGAGGTTTTAGCATGTAAACTGAAAACTCAAATCTTATAACTTTAATTAAAAGCACGCTAGCTTGAGCGCTAATCTTCGCTAATACTAAAATTCCATTTACTAACACAAGTTACATAAAACAATAAATAAAACTGAATCATAAATATAGGAAGTGCTACGTTTTGAAAGAGAATTGCTGCAATTAGAGCAAGAAGAGCTTAGAAGACAGAGGGACAACCTTTTAAAAGACCAAACGAGGATCATTCAGAAGTCTGTGCAAGACGTGTCATCTATAAACGTCCTCGAAAAGCCTCCATTGCAAAGCAGGCAGAAAACAGCCAATCAGAATTACAGACATTCAATGCCGAATCTTCTCGTCAACGAGACTTACACTGCAGTCAAGCCTGCGATACCTGAGAGATCTATTTATGGCGAGAATAAGAGGAAACCTTTTGTATCTGAAGAGCATATTCAAAGGCACTTCGGAGTTGAAGAAAGTAGGAAAGTGTTGTACGATGAGGTGAAAATAAGTGAAGCAGTGCGGAGACCGGTGCCGAATATAGTGAGATCTGCACAGCTTATCCTGCCACCGAAGCCGAAGAATCGAGAGTCAATTGAGAGAGAAATCACTATGAGGTAAGTTCTCAGCTAAATATCCAATGTGTATATTGCTTATTAGAACAGGAAGTGATTTAGATTAACTACGGTTTACTTTAACACTTATTGAGGTGTCTTAATGACAGAATTTTGCTTTTCGATGAAGGTTTTTCAGTTAAAAAAGAACCCAACACCGAAGTTATCATAGATTTCGAAGATTTCATGAAGCGAAGCTGTTTTTGTTGCAATTCGAATAAAATCGAAAATATCGTTACATGAGCTAGTTTTGTCTCCCAAGAGATAGAACAAATATCTATATACAGTTGTTGTCTTGAATGACTTTCAGAAGCAGCCGTCTACCGTCTGCAGGCGAATACGTGAACGTCGACAGAACATCTGTGCAACTCAGACAGAAACCTGCGCCTGCGCCGAACGCCTCCAATGGACAATACCATCCTATGACCAGACACACACTACAGGTAAACGAGTGCAATATAAACTCTTTAAAAATTATGTACACCAGTTAACAGAGTTAATCTCGCGATCTTCATTATTTATTATTTGCTTTTGCTCGCGACTTCAACCACGTGGTGGCGACTTGCAATAAAGGGGATAGCATAACAGCTTTCTACATGAAAACATACATTACGTGCCAACTTTCATTCAAAACGGCGTTGGAGTTTAGCGATTACGTATACACAAACATTTATTTTTATATATGCAGATAAATACCGAGTGAAATTTAAAACATTCGACAAATTTAAATGGGGAGTTAAATCCTACACGGTAATTTAGTAAACCAAAATCGTAAAAAAAAATTACCATAATTTTCTTAAATAAAAACGCATTTCTTCAATTACATCTACAATTAATGGACGCTCGCTTGAGAACGCTCGCCTTAATGACATACACTCATACTGCGTGGTGTTTAGATTTGTTCCGCTATGACGTATGTATACTTAGAGCAGTATTCGCTGACGATGTGTACAGGACATTTTTATGAGCCTGCCTGTGCAACTTAACCTCAACGAATTCGTTCTGTACCCCAGCACCCTGTTGTAGCAGCTATAAAGTTGATTTTGGCTTGGCGCTCCGTCCTCTCTGACTACCCCGTTAGGGATACAGCGTGAAGCTATGTATGTATGTATAAAGTTGATTTTCGTTGATGCGGTTTAATAAAAAAAAAATTTAATTTAAAAATAAAAATTTACTTTATTTCTCTCACAAATTAAACAATAATCATTTAACAAATTCACAGTTTCAATGGTTGTAACATGTTTCCTTTGTGAGAGTCTGGTGTCTATACTAGGCATAACCTGTATTACAGAGCACCAGGCTCCCACCCTCGTTAACATTGTGTAGATTATATTTAGTTAAGTGATTAGAAAGAAAGGTACTCTAATAAAATAAGTAAAATCAGTAGAACAATTAGTGTAAGCAGTGTGTGTGTGTGTATGTGTGCGTGTGTGTGTATGTGTGCATGCGTGTGTGTGTGTGTGCGTGTGCGTGTGCAGTGTGTGTGGGTATGATGGGTATTGAAATGTTTTAAGTAAGTGTATAAGCATAGGTTGAATATTAATAGCACGGAAAAGTTTCAAAATTTGTTGTTGTACATGTTTCTAATTTGCAGTGAAATTACATTGACAATTAAGCTGCTTTGCACCATTCGAAATATTATAATCTGAACTATTGTACAAAATAATTTTTTTCTGATTGTCTTATCGAGATTGCAAAACCATGTTTCCACGTTTCAAGTTGTATACATCCAAATATCTAACCTTTGTCTCCTTAGGTATCAGGATCTCCGTAACTAAACAGTACCATAAAATCTGCACATGTAAGGTGTAAACATAACAGAAAGCAATATGTGTGCGAGAGAGACGAAAGGATGTATTTTCATGTATGTGAAAGCGAGAGAATGAATGAAGTCGACAATTAATGTGTGAAAGGGACAGATGTATGCGAGAAGATTAGGGAGTGAGCGAGATAGACGAAAATAAATGCAATGGCTACGAACCTATCAAAACTATTTTTGGATAAGCTGACCGGCCGCCATTTTGTTAGAAAACAACACGCACACATCTATATTTTATTTGCTTTACTTCGTAGTACAGGACAGGCTGTCTAGAGTTATAAAGTCTAATGTCTATATTTATGAATATATAATTTAATGTTCCAGGCGCTAAGCGCGGCTCCAACATCGAAGCTCATGTCCAACTCGGAGTGGATTCAAGCCCGACAGCCGGTCAGGAAGCCAGTCACTAATTACAGCTATAACCAACACTGGCTGATACAGGTATATGACATTTTGTTTAGTTTATAACATCTTATGGATTAACATGACATATCACTCTACCAGATTTCAAGTTTGTGCATCACAAAGTGTGAGAAATCAACCGTAACAGACGGATTGACGAACAGACGCAAGAGTTGTATAGTAGTATTTCAGTTTTCCCTTTATGTTATTTTTAACCCTGAAGATTAATGAAATAAAATTATGAATAGGTTTGAAGATTTAGACATCCGCCATTTTAATTTTTTTTGAAAATAGCGGCCCACAATGTAACCTATAATATAATTATATCGATTAGACACGCCTATACGCACAAAAAATTAATGAGGTTGCTGTGTCCTAAATTGTCACGTTACAGAGTTATTTACAGAAAAAGGTCGAAGTACAGAAACTTCAATAAACATGAAAAAAAATACTAGGATAAATTAAATTAAAATATTTATGTGTGGTAGAGCCATGCTGCTTTGCAGCACAAATTGAGCCGGCTCGCCCGGTGAAATACCACCCTCTTACAGAATATCAGCATGAAATAACAGCATCTATTTCTGTTGTGTTTCGTTCGGTGAGTGAGAGTCCGGGTGTTCCATCTCCTCCCTCCCCCTCATTTCCTTAAAGGCCGGTAACGCAGCCGTGATTCCCCGGATGTCGTGGGTGTCCATGGGCAGCGGTGACCATTTTCCATTGGGTGACTCGCTTGCTGGTTTACCCCCTCTTTTTATAAAAAAAAAAAGTAAAGCCCAGACGAATATAAATTGCTAATACTACTAGGGACTAGGATACAGCAACCTCAGTAATTTTTTGTTCGTTTAAGTGTCCCCAATTGATTACTTATAAATCAATAACGTGCGCCGTAATACAAATAAAAGAAAAGAAAATGGTGGCCGTTGAGTATGCCAGGCTCTGAGCAATCTTCAAACCCTTTTCTTCAATCATTACAGGAAGCTGAACAGCGCAGAATAGAAGAGCAAAGATATAGGATGCGACCCGCCCAAAGACACTCCTACCACCAGGATATAACACCCTCAGCTCTACATTCGATCTCCAGCCAACGGCTCACACAGGCAATACCGCCAGCCAGACCCGACATACCGGTGATGCCATCTATCGGCAGACCTGACCTACCTTTAGCATCTTCTATAGGTAGATCCGACCTACCGTTGGCATCATCAGTGGGTAGGCCGGATGTACCTGTGGCGCCATCTATTGGCAGACCGGATATGCCCCTAGCGCCACCTCTCGGCCGAGACGTCTCCGTCAGGCCTGAGCCGGCCCCGAGGACTGAATTGCAAAGAGAAGAGAAATTACTTAGTGTTAGCGGGAAGAGGAAGTGCTCGCATTGTGGCGAGGAGTTAGGTAAGAACAGTACATTAAACTTTTTCTTAACCATTTCGCGATTTCTTCATTTTAAATCAAGTTTTTCTTAAATTTTCCAAAAAATGAAAAATAATCGAATGTGAATAATGAATCATTAGAAAATTATTTTTCATTAATTCATAAATACAAATATTGTGGAAATGTAAAGGGGTTCAGTCTTTTGGCATATTGCCTTCGCAGTTATTTAAATTTTTTCTAAAAAGTCTGATTTCAATCAGGCCAGCTTTATTTAATAGGTGTATAAAATTACAGAAAATCTCCTTAATGTATACTATTCTAATTTAGATATTTGACAGTAACTATGCGATTTAAGTTGATACTTAAAATAAAATTGATATGAAATCCCAAATCGCGTGAGGATCCAAAAAATATAATATTTTGTTCTCATAGTAGTCATATTATAGTCGTGGTTGTAGAAACAAGTGTGATTTTTTTTTATTTTATTAGTTTATTAGGTTTTAAAGAATGTTTTTTAAATTGTTTTTATTTGTAGTTTTACTCAGGTATATTATGTGAGCTGTGGTAGTGACTCTAAACCAACTAATTTCCCGAGTCATTATCATAGAATACATACCATAACCAGCAAAAGCACAGTTGAAACTACTTTGCCATTGTAGAATTCCCGGTCCGGTGTCCCGGTTCGCGTGTTAGTATGTAGGCTAGCCGGTAAACAGAATAGGAGTAATATAATATGGGAGAGGGTTAAATAAAATTGGCGTAGATTGGATACCAACTTTATTTATGGACTCGCTGTACGCCGTACAAGGTGATTAGGTATTAGATAGGACGCAGTCACTGGCCTTAGCAGTATGGTTGTCCTGCGGTGCACCGTGTAATACACCACGCCGTGGTCCGCAGGTCGGTTGAGTTCCAATTAAAGACCACGCAGTTATTCCCGAGCCTAGCCTAGACCAGGCGTAGGCTCCAAGCTTATACAGGGAATCCCCAGCGGGATTCCAACGCAGCTTGTGTTTTGAATTTTATTTATTATTTATCTTAGGAACGGTATGAGTATGTATGCGTTTATGCGTATTCTCGCTTTCAGAGGTGCAGTAACAATAAATGAGATCAGATCGCTAATTACCCTCTAAACGACTAATCTTGCACGCACGCGCACCAGAGCTACGCAGTCACACCTTCGCGAACCATTGCGTTATTTACTATAATTAAATGTTCCGCAGATAATTTTATATTAAATTTATAATTAAAGTGACGACATAAAATTTATAACGTTACAAAAGGATCCAAAAAATATAATATTTTGTTCTCATAGTAGTCATATTATAGTCGTGGTTGTAGAAACAATTATTTATGACATTTAAAAGATATTAGGTTGTTAAATTTTATATTTAGCTAGGTGGGACATTTCACATATACTTAACAAAGTTAATCAGTTTTTTGTTTTTTTTTCTTTTTTATTGTTTTATGTATTTTATTTATTTATACCTCTGTTTCTATATTGTGTGCTATGTTCAGAATATCTATCTGTAGTTCCGTTTCACGAACGCTAAACCTCTAGTGTGAACTTAGTAAAATGATATTTATTCATACCTATTTTGGCGTTCTCACGAGAAATATAATGGTGATGGTAACGCCAGTAAGGCAGTTCGAACTAGTATATGATATGTGGGTATGGTTTGTTTTTTAAAAGAGGGGCAAACGAGCAAGCGAGTCACCTGGTTGAGAGTAATCACCCCCGCCTATGGACACCCGCAACATCCTGGGAATCACGGGTGCGTTGCCGGCCTTTAGGGAAATAGGGAAAGGAGGGGGAGAGGGCAGATAGGGCACCGGTACTCTCACTCATCGAATAAAACACAACAGCAATAGGTGCTGTTATTTCTCGCCGATATTCTGTGAGAGGGTGGTATTTTCATGCTTTATTTCGTTTGTATAATGGACAGTGTTCAAAGGAATTGTTCGACATGATGCCCACGGCCTCCTTCTACTATTGCACCGTTCGTCACCGGCAGGGATTTCATCCTCACACTTTGGAATCGAAATGGTCACGCACGGTTTGGTTTCAAAGGAGCTTTTTCCCTCAAACTGTGAGTTTGTGGAATGAAATCCCTATTGAGGTTTTCTCAAGAGACTACAGCATGGGGTTCTTCAAAAATGGCGTAAAAAGGTTTTTATAGTGTCGTTAATGCGCAAATGATACTCCTGGTGTCGCAGGCTTCCATATGTTACGGCAACCGCCGTTTAACATCTGACGGGCTGTATGCTTGTTTGCCACCTTCGTGGTATAAAAAAAAATGTTCGTTTTTTATGTTTTTATTCGATATTAAATATCGCTGTATAATAGTAAAAAAATGTTCAACGCGAGATACGGGCACTTTAAACGCACGCCATTTTGGCGTGCTTGGTGTGACGTCATAGTCTATAACAACAAACAAATAAGTTGAGATTTGGCATTATTTGTTACAAAAAAAAATGTATTTTTACTTCTAAATGTGCAGTGAAATCACAATAAAACTGACTAAATCGCAAACACTCAAAAGCAAACACCTAACACCTACGTTCTCTGTGACAGTTGTCATAGACTTTGACGTCACATTCACTCTGACCGATGGCGTCGCCGTAAAATATTTTAATTTCCCACAACTTTTTTGCACTTTTTGAAAATTTATTTCTCACTCAAATAGAAATTATAATTAAGAATATTAATGCAGGCGTAATTTTGAAGTAATAAAGTTCATTAAAAAATGTTCGCCCCCTATTAGAATGATATGCGTGTACCGTATATACCGTATGTAACGCGTGTGTGTGTGTCCTGTGTGTGTGCAGGTCGCGGCGCGGCCATGATCATCGAGTCGCTGGCGCTGTGCTACCACGTGTGGTGCTTCACGTGCGCCGTGTGCGGCGCGCGGCTGGGCGACGGGCGCGCGGGCGCCGACGTGCGCGTGCGCAGCGGCCGCCTGCACTGCCACCACTGCTACTCGGGCGACGACGGCCGCAAGTACTCCGCGGTCTAGCCTACCTACCGCCTCACCGCCTCACCGCCTCACCGCCTCACCGCCTCACCGCCTCACCGTCTCCACTACTGCGTCGGCCGCGTGTCCGCTGCCCCGCAGCTACGACGACAAACTGCCATCTATCCACCGTTATTGAAACTAGAGTAAATGCTCTGCCGTCTCCGTATCTTTAATGCTATGTCTTCAACGCAAATCTTCAGGACCTGCACTTTATACATAATATATTCTGCTATGATGGTAACTGCAACCACTCCGTTGTTCCATTATAAATATCAATAAATCTTCAGCATTATTTAATTTGATGAATACTCTGCCTTTCAATAGATATCTAACGGCTCTGCCCAGACATTACCCGCGTGCTAAGTAATTTGCGTTGTTGTCTAGGATAGTTAACATCTGTTTTTAAAAATCGATATCAAAAGTACCCACTGAAAAAACAGTGTCATGTTAAATATACGATATTTAAAATAACATTTTATTATTAAAAATTTTTTGATTTTATTATTAAAAAAACTCAATATTCGCAACAAAAATACGCCTTATGTGGGAAATCATCTTAAAGCACGAATATACAATCAAGCAGTGAGTGGTAGTGGCCACTAATTTCCTGATGCCATCTAGTGGTGACAGAACTATATTAGTATCGTAAGTATAGATGGCGTTAATTACAATGAGAAATACAAATGTAAGCCTTTGTTATTGAAAATGATTTAAAACAACGTTATTTGGTTAAAATTATGTATTAATATATAGCCTTTGCCTTACTATAAAGTCGTTCTTAAGCGGTACATTTTCGCGGCCTCTTGACTGAACATAACTCAGATATCAAAGTCTTGACGAAAATTGGTTGTTGGAATAAAGGAATTCTAGAAATGGTATCTGCGCGAGCCCTTATTGTCATAAGCGTGATAGTGGCCTACCACGCTATCTGTCAGTGAGTGCGCAAGCGCATAACTTCAAAACGTCTCGGCGACTCAGCCAGCTCTGAGTCCGCTATTGCACGCTTTTGGTTTTCTTTTCACTTGGACATGTCTTTAATTGTAATCCCATACTTCAAATGTATAATTACAACAGTATGATAAATTTTAAATTACACACTGGAACAAGATTTGGCGAATAACTTGCGTTTATTTATTACTCTTTTAAGTTATAATCAGTTATTGCAAAGATATAAACATTATTCAGAGACGTGTCCATTTTAAAAACTCGGCTGTATCTGGAGACAGCTTTTACGAGTTTTACTTCATTTTGGAGACGACACCGTCGTGTCCATTTAATCTATTATTTCGTCACAACATTATCATTATCATTTCACGTTTTTCAACTTTAGTGCCATGTCGTTACATGTCTAACAAGTACATTATTCAGGAGTTTTAAATAAAAGGATACTTTATAATCTTAGATACAACTGTAATATCTGTTAATAATACATAATATATATTTTTCTATATTAGTATCGTAAAGCTTGCGTCACATTACCGAGCCGTTCTTATCCCACTTACATGGGTCGAACAAGTTCTGCTTGACTGCAAATCGGTGCCAAAGTGTACCGAAATGCTAATTAAACGGTACCGACACTAACTGCGTTGCAGCAGTATTGATACCTAATCGTGTTTAGAGCGGTACCAATACCAGAGTTTGATTGGAGCAATACCGGTATTGGATCGTGTTTATAATGGTCCCGGTACCAAGTATGGTTGGAGTTGTACCGATTCCGGCGAGTGTTTAGAGCGGTACCGATACCAGAGCATTATTGGAGCGAGACTGGTATCGGAGCGTTTTTAGAATGGTACCGGTATCAAAGTATAATAGAAGCGGTACCGTTACCGGAGAGTGTTTACAGCGGCACCGGTATTGTGAAATATTTCCATCGTTTATATCAGAGCGTGATTGGATCAAAAACGGAATGGTAATGTGAATCAAGTCGATTTTCGAATAACTTTGTAATATTTTGTATATAATTTTAATTTATGTTTCGTAGTGTGTTAATGGTTAGCTTTAATAGTTAGTACATATATACCTAGTTTAAATAAACATTTAATCCAAAAATGTACGTTTATTAATATTGTATAAATGATTGCGAGTTATTTTGTACTTTTGCAACACTTAAATTCTTAGATGTTGATTTCGTTTTGTCTGTAGATGTCTCACAAAATATTAATGTAATTAGGTGTCTGTTATTTGTGTAACGTGTACATTTATACGTTAATAATAATCCAAACGATAACATTAAATATTTCAATCTTTACACAGCTGTTTCATTTATTGAATTTCCCGACAAATTAGCAATTAATATGTTATGTAAACATCGTCTTTGTAAAACAACATTGCTATATGTCTGCTTATAGCTCTAGTCCAACTAGACGGATTTTTTACATGATTTTTAGAGAGAGAGAACTTTAAAGAGAACATATGTAATAACATGATATACTAAATCTATGGTAATAACCACAGATCGGAAATTAGGGAGCATAAATACCTAAACTTCATTTGCGGAATGATATAGAGTTGCTAGAACGGCTCCCTAAAACGGATTTACGGGGGCCCCAATTTAGTTTCTAATTTAGTTATCTATTGGAAATGTGATGTTGCTGTTGATGTGAACTGTAACTTGGCGTTGCAATTCTTCTTTTTTACATACTGTCAACTCGTTTCTCTCATATTAGAAATGTTTTCTGCCTTCCTCAAGTAAAAAAGTGTTAGTAGTAATAAACAATAGTACGACGTTTTACATCTCAACGTCGTACTATTGTTTTATTACTAAATCTGAAACCAACTCCAGTAAAGTGATAGTAGGGGTTTACTGTAATTAAAAGTGGCTTCTTGAAAGAACGCGAAAACCTCAGTTGCACATATTTATTCAAACGTTCCAATTCCTTACCTTGCACAGAACTTTTAACGCAGCGATTCATAACCTTTTTTTTGTCGCGACACACTTAACGATTTCAAAGTTTGTGGCAGCACACAAAGAAAAAGATAACTTTAAAAGTTGGCGGCACACTAAGGATTTGGCGGCATACAAAAGCGCCGCGATACATAGTTGAGAATCACTGTTTTTACGCACAATATCAAATGAAACACCAATTTAATTTTTTTTCGTTCCCGCTAAAAAGGCCTGGAGTCCTAATCATTTACCTTGTCAGCGACATAGCGAACATAATTATGATCTATGCTTGCTTACATTTTATACATACATATCTTCACTCTGTATCCCTAATGGAGTACAGAATCTACAGAGTGAAAGCGAGTGGTAAAAGAAGCCAAGGAAGACCAAGGCCGACTTATGAAGATCCTATAGCCAAAGTTTTTGTGATGGAAATTTCAAAAACAATCGCATACTTGAGTGTTTTTTAGCTGAGACAGTACTGAGAAATCCGAATCCATAAGAGATACAGGGAAACTTTGTTATTATAAATTTTTTGGTCAAGCGCGGGATGTCTATGAAAATTTTTAATGCTGATCGATTCAGTTTCAAGTAAGCTTCATTTCATTGTACAGGGAAAAAAAATCCGGACAGCAGAAGTTGGTCATGTTTATTAAAATATGTTTTCAATTATTGCATTATAGGGAAATCTGAATCCATAGGAACAAAGGAATCGTTTTAGGGACCATTCGGTCCCTTCTGTGAAAACAATGTAGGCATTATAATTCTTTTGGTCAAGTGTGAGTTGTCCACAAAAAATTGTAAAATTGACTATTTCTTTTTTTACTGCAGATCGACTGTAGGTAAGCGTCATTTCATTATACGGGTCGAAAAAAATTTGAACAGTAAAATTCATTCAGTGTTTCGAAACTGAATTTTGTGTTGATACGTCTTACACGAAATTCAAATATGGAACACTTGTTTAGCACACAAAAGTTTTTGTCACTTTGAATGAATTGTTTCCGAGTAAATCGACTATAATTTAGTACAGTGATTCCTAAACTTTTAAGATCACGGAACACTCAATAAATCCCATTTAATTTATAGAACTCTATAGCAAACTATAATAATAATAAAAAATACCTACTGCAATTTCAAATAAACGTAATCATTTATTACAAATATTTGAAATAAAGGTTTATGAGGTGAATGAAATTATTTCACTGCTTCCTATAAAAACTATTAATAGGTCTAAAATCGAGCATTTTTATTGTGTAGGACCTAATCTATACTACTATATAAATCTCTAGCGTCTGTCTGTAAAATTAATTTAAATGTCAAATATTGTGATAGATAGTCATTTTATGACTCACTGACTTCGATTCTACCATTTTTAAAATTTTTGTCTGTCTGTCTGTCCTTTTATAACTGAAGAACGGCCTGACCGATCTTAATGAAAATCAGTACGTAGTAAGAATATGTGAATGCGCTCATGATAGGCTACTTATGTTTTAGAAAATCTATCCCTAAAAAAGTGAAAAGGGGGATGAAACTTTGTATAGGAAATGGTAAACCGCTGAACCGATTATGATGAAATTTGACATGGAAATAGTTAAACATCACAGAATGGACGTAGTTAATTTTTTTTATCAAAAACCTATCCCTAAGATGGTGAAAAGAGGGATGAAACTTTGTATGGGAAACGCTAAATCTTGATAGTGAGAGGTGCAGCTACTTTTTTTATCAAAAAACTGCGAAAAGGGGGACGAGAGGGAGGGGGACGAAACTTTGAACGGAAAATGCTAAACTGTTGAACTAATTATGATGTAACAGATATAGTTATTGTTGTTATTAGTTTGGTTATAGTTAGTGTTTTTGTAAAAATGAAGAAAGGAATGCTTAGATGGTTTGGGCGCGGTGTGAATGATGAAGAATAACGAAGAAAATCTACAGAGCGAAAGTGAATGGTAAAAGAAGCCAAGGAAGTTCAAGGCTGAGTTATGAAGATCAAATAGCCAGTGTTAGCCGACGGAAATGTAAACAGCACTCACATATGTAGGCGAAAATGTGTGGGGACAATGATGAGATTTGAGGAAGCGAAAGACGCGTATGTAAGGACCGCGACGGTTGACGCTCCGTTTTCTCTGATCTCCCCTAGGGATACAGCGTGAAGATATGTATGTGCGTATGGATGTACGTACTATGTATGGATATAGTTTGACACCTGGGAACACGCATAGGCTAAACTAAAGGGTGAAAAGGGGGATGAAATTTTGTATGGGAAATTGTAAACCGCTGAACCGATTACTATGAAATTTGGCAGGGATATAGTTTGACATCAGGAAACGGGCATGGGCTACTTTTTTTATCAAAAATTTACCCCTAAGAGAGTGAAAAGGGGGATAAAAGTTTGTATGGGAAACGCTAAATCTTGGTAATGATAAAATTTGATGCGGTAATAAGACTTTTTTTATCAAAATTACATAAACTACTTTTTTTATAAAAATCTAAGAAAAGGGGGACGGGAGGGAAGGGATGAAACTATGTACGGGAAATGTTAAACCGCTGAACTGATTGTGATGTTGCATGGATATAGTTTGACACATGGGAACGGACATAGGCTACTTTTTTATCAAAAACGAACCCTAAGGGGATGAAAAGGAGGATAAAACTTTGAATGGGAAATGCTGAACCGCCGAACCAATTACAGAGATAGTATGTGCCCGGAGACAGACGTAGGCTTAAACGTAGGCTTTTTTCAGAAACAATTTTTAAACATACATGCACCACATTTACGTATAATTTAACCTAATTCGGGAAAGCCACGAAAAAGTTTTCCGCGCATACGAAGTCGCAGGTACAGCTAGTATAGATTAAAAATTGGTCAATGTTTGTCAATATGTATGCTTAGACCAAGTTTCGCGCAAAAAATAATGTCGCCACAAATGAGGGTAACCAAAATATTCCAACGATTTAACGACCAATGTAGTTGTAAATTCGCGGAACCTTAGTGTCCTATATACGGAACCAACTGTAGGAATCTCTGATTTAGTACATAGGATTTTTCTATTGCGTGACAAATTTTTCAGTATTTCTTAATAGTAATAAGTATAGCTTAGATGATTCGGGCACATGGAAAGAATGAGTGATGAAAGACTGACGAAGAAAATAAACAAGGCGAAAGTGAGTGGTAAAAGAAGCCAAGGAAGACCAAGGCTGACTTATGAAGATCAAATAGCCAGAGTGTTAGCAGACGGAAATGTCAAAAGCACTCGCATACCTAGGCGAAAATGTGTGAGCGAAGAGCGAATAGCGAAGCGAAAGAGGTGTGTAAGGACCGCGACTCCTGGCGCTCCATCCTCTCTGACAACCCCGTTGGGGATACAGCGTGAAGATATGTTATGTTATGTTATGTTATAGTTAATTCACAATCTAAATACTGATTATTATTTTCAAGGTCGTTCACTCATCAAAACAACATTTTTTATCGTTCTTTCCTTAGATCTACAAATTCATTTTCAAAGTTTTGAATTCATTGAAATTTTGCGAATATACAAAGATTCTTTCAATTTTCCAAGGATTCTACAACTTAGAGTATTACATAGTAGTAGTAGTTACGTGCATGAGAGAAGAATGTGAAGTGAAAGTGTTGAATTTGAATGTGAAAACTACGGTTCTGGTGTTTAAAAGGGAAGATGTATAGACGAAGTACGGTTTAATGGAAAATATCTAACAAGTAATTGAAATTATATATCTGGGAAGTGCGTTTGCTAGAGATGGAAGATGTAAAGTGGATGTGGAAAGATGGGTAGCAGCTGGCGATAAAGTAAACGGTGCCGTATGATTGTATCTAACTCAGCGAAAATGGTCATTCACGACACGGTATTGGTGCCAACTTTATTGTAGTAGTAAGGCTTGGATTTGCCCGAAATGAGATGATAGTAAAATAAAAGCAGTAGAAATACGATATCTTAGAAATATGTGCGATGTTATGTCACCCTTGTGGACAAAATAAGCAACAAAGATCTGACGACGATACGCGGTATGAGAGGATTGCACAACAATGTTATTATAAAAATGAAGAAAGGAACGCTTATATGGTTCGAACACATAGAAAGAATGAGTGATGAACATCTACAGAGAGACAGTGTGTGACGACGAGTGACGAAGATGAAATACATAGTGGTAGCTGACGAAAATGTCAAAAGCACTCGCATACCTAGGCGAAAATGTATGAAAAGAATGATACAAAATTTGAGGAAGCGAAATAAATATGTTATGAATTCTCTAGGCTCCGCCCAGTCCGACTACCCCGTTAGAGATACAGCATTAAGACATGTACGTGTGTATAAATCTAATACGAGCTATGTTATGATAACTACCCACTTTGAATTACCTATTAGAGTTGATTTAAATTTTCAAATTCAAATATCACCTCAACTTTTGCGGTATAATCTTACAAATATAGGTAAATAATAAAATATCTGTGTTTGTCTTTCTGTTTCATATATGCTACACGATCAAAGTCAAAGTCGAATCAATTTATTCATGTAAACTCAATTGCAAGGTGTTTTTGAACGTCAAATCTACTTTAGTTCGTTTCGGAATGAAAACCTGAACACTGAGAAGAACCGGCAAAAAACTCAGTCAGGTATAATTTTTTCAACATGATTTTACAATAGTGAACGGTAAAAGAAGCCAAGGAAGATCAAGGCTGACTTATGAAAATCAAATACTTACCTAGAGTGTTAGCCGACGGAACTGTCAAAAGCACTCGCATACCTAGGCGAACATGTGTGAGGAGAATGATGAGATTTGAGGAAGCGAAAGAAGTATATAAGGACCGCGACGCTTCGCGTTTCATCCTCTCTGACTACCCCGTTAGGGATACGGCATGAAGATATGTATGTATGTATTTTACAATAGGTTCATTACGATTACACCGATAAACCGATGTTTAATCTGAAGATAAAAGTTGAACATTGGGCAAAACATAGATTAGGTACTTTATAAAAAATCCATGTGAAGTCACAAGACAGCTAATTTGATATATAAGTCTTAAAAATTTGAAAGTTGAAATTGACTTTTTGAAAACAATAAATCAAAAGATGTACGAACAGACTTAAACGAAATTCTGGAGCAGCGACTCGTATACACAACGAATTCGGAAACGTATACAGGATAAATCAGTCCGTTGCGGGAATACAATCCCTAATGTGATTTTATTTACTATGAAATGTATGTAATTTTCTTTAAATAAGGGGTCTAAGTATTACGTGTTGCTCGTTTGCATTGTTTTTCATTTTCAGAATGACGTTCTTCTACAATTATTCACTTGATCTGTATGAGCAGATATCCTTACGCTCCTTGAGAAGTTAATGACTGGTTTCCTGCAACCTGTTCTCGGTAACTCATTATCTATTCTTAGAGTATGTCGTACAGATGCAAGTGTAACTAAGAATACTTCATAATTATTGTACTTGCTTATAAACAGGGTCTCGAGTTCATAATAATTGTACTTGAATAAGTTCAATTATTTTGAACTCAACCTTGAAGTCAGCCTTAATTTTTCTTGGTCATTATTACATTTTATTTTTAGGGATAGGTACAGTTTGAGTAGCTATATAAATGTATATAGGTATGTACTTGTCAAGTACATACATACTTTATATATGTACTTGTCAAGCACATACATACATTTATATAGCTACTCAAACTGTACCTATCCCATAAATAAATGTAATAATGACCAAGAAAGACCAAGGCTGACTTACAAAGATCAAATGGATGAAAGAACCAGAATTTTAGTTGGCGGATATGTCAAAAGCACTCATATATCTAGATCAAAGTGAGTGAGGAGACAATGAGATTTGAGGAGGCGAAAGTAATATCCCAGAATGCATTAATATTGCTCCATGCTTGATTTTTCTTTCGTTATAAATTCGTTACGTCAAATATAACGAGGCAAGTGTTTGACATTTAATGATTGAAAACTGCGATGTCAAATATGACAATATTTGACAATTTTGCTGCAATTTTATAACACTTAATAGGTACGAAGTTTCTGTTTATATTTCGTTACCCACTTTTGTGTAGGTATTACCACCTTCCGGTACAAAGATGGAGTCTCGTAACTGAATAACTCCAGCACAAACCGTTCTATTTGTTTTGTCAACATTGTTTCTTTGTTGATATGATACGTACGGTGATATGTACGGTGTCACCCTTGCGAACAGGACATGCAATGAAGAGATACGCAGTATATGACGGGGTCGCACGACAGTGTTATTGTAAAAATGAAGAAAGGAATGCTTAGATGGTTCGGGCAGTTAGAAAGAATGAGTGATGAAAGGCTGACGAAGAAAATCTACAGAGCGGAAGTGACTGGTAAAAGAAGCCAAGGAAGACCAAGGCTGACTTATGAAGATCAGATAGCCAGACTGATAGCAGACGGAAATGGCAAAAGCACTGGCATACCTAGGCGAAAATGTGTGAGGAGAATGATGAGATTTGAGGAAGCGAAAGAAGTATGTAAGGATCGCGACGCTTGGCGCTCCGCCATCTCTGACTACCCCGTTAGGGATACGACGGCGATGATATGTATCTATCTTTGTCGCGTAGTAACTACGAAGTTTAATTCAAACTTGTCTCAAGTACTGTTGCATGGCAAACTTGACACACGTCTGGTTCATGTTGAAACTGCTATCTGATATGTAAGAACGGCTGTGTATTGTCTCCATCTTCATCTTATCATCTACTTTAATTTAACAATAAAAACATATTGCTTCCGACTGCATGAAATTGTTGTGAGATTGTGCAGCAGATGGTCTTTACTGCTTTAATTGGCGAGAGGGCGACTACGAATGGTACTCTGCAGAATAAGTTCAGCGATAGCCAATGGGCATGGATCTCGACTTAGGTGTTCTTACGGTGTGTGAGATTCAAGACAGAAATAGGTCATTTTGTTTCCATCTTTTTTAATGTTCACTTCTTACGCAGTCACATTTTTTTATTTTTTAAATTTACTTTTTTTATATGTATATTAATTATCTTCACGCTATATCCGCAACGGAGTAGTCAGAGAGGACGGAGCGCTAAGCGCCGCGGTCCTTACATACTTCTTTCGCTTCCTCAAATCTCATAATTCGCCTCACACATTTTCGCCTAGGTATGCGAACGCTTTTGATATTTCAGTCGGCTAACTCTCTGGCTATTTGATCTTCATAAGTCAGCCTTGGTCTTCCTTGGCTTCTTTTACCAGTCACTTTCTCTCTGTGGATTTTCTCCGTCAGTCTTTCATCCCCTATTCTTTGTATGTGCCCTAACCATCTAAGCATTCCTTTCTTCATTTTTACAGTAACACTGTCGTGCAACCCTGTCATACTGCGTATCTCTTCATTACAGTCCTGTCACCTGTAGGGTGACACCGCACATATTGTAAAAAGAGAGCTGATTTTTTAAATTTGTTTACTAGTGTTTCTGGAGGATAATCGTCAGAGCTAATACACCTATTTAAAAAATTACTACTTCATCATTATTTGAAAGGTACATTATCCTAGATGAACATAGGCTATTATGCGTTTAACCCGTACGAAGTCGGGATGGACCGTTAGTAATTACTAGTCATTTTTTAATTAATTTTCGTTTCTTTATTCGATTTATTTGAAATGAAATGTCAGGAGCTAAAATTCGTAACTCAGAAATAAAACGAATCGTTTTTTAATTGTGGCTCCTTTTTTAATTTAGCCTGAATTGTGGCCGAAAAATACGCCGACTCCTGTGCTGCAGAAACCTTTCTGCAAATTTAAAATGTCCGTAATTGCTATATTCCATTCCCTTGGGATATACCTGCCTGTACCTAAACCTATTATATGCGAATAAAATCTATTTAGGTAGGTAGGTACCTATTTGAATACCGTGAGCCAGTAATTTAGTAGGCACTTAGATTCATGGACTGTGTACCGTATTGTTTAATTCCTGGGATTTTCATGTCCTTGTAATGGATACACGTTTTCATTCATGTATTGGTCACAGATCAATCACGTTGCGGAAATTAAGTAGATACTATACGTATTGTGAATTAGCACTTCATCATTTCCGGTGTATTCGCGCATTTAATACGATATATCCCTTTGAAATATTGTCGGTGGCAGTACAATAAGATGATTCACATTTTATAGGAGCCTAAAAACCTTATATGAGCAAACTTAGATTGTAGATAATATTAAAGAATATGTGAAAAAGAAGGCCGACCCCCACCTCATGTGTAACGGAATTGCCTGTTCTCGGCCGGATACGTAGGTTTGTTGCATTGGTTGTGAGATGCGGAGAGCATCTCGTTTAACCATTACATACAAGCGAAGAGGTAAACTTCTTTTGTATGTAAGGGATAAATTCAAAAACTACTCATCCGATTTTAAAAATTCTTTTTTAGAAAGCGAGATTATCACCAGTAACATGGGTTGTATTTTATATTCAAAAAAATTTCTACCCGTGCGACGCCGGGGGTATTGCTAGTAATAATAAAAAAGAATGCACGCGGATAAGTTTTTCGTGTTCGTTAAATTTAATTTCTTGTAGTTATCTTGAAAAATAATTAACTCTGCATTCGAAAAAGTCTGAGTCGCGTGCGATCCCGACTGCAGTTAATTACCCATATTCCCCCAAAATTTGCCGTTGTGTGCGTGCCACGGAGCGTGAGTATTATCGCGCGCATATACAAACCGCGCACGCTAGCTTTCTATGAAGACATCCTACTGTTACATTTATACTGTGATAATATATTTTATGTTCTTCTAGGATATCAACCAGGTTGGAAATGTGATAGGTATATTTGAGTTATTTTTGACTTCTTTTTAGGACATGCGAAAATATTAATTCGCATAATCACAAATAAATTATTATTATTATGTAGCAATACCTAGGAGCAATACCTTCAAAATGACAGTGTTGCCACCTAGTTAATGATTGTAATTGTAATATTTAATCACGTTATTAACACTTAAATTAACATTAAAAATTACTTAGAGTATTAATACCAAATTTAAAGCTAAACCTACTAACAATAAGTATATAAATCTATACTTTAATGTCACGACAAAACAGTAGATAATAAGTTTTTTTCAGCCTCCGGTAAAACTTTTTATTCCAAATTCCCGTTTTGATATTCCGAGTTTTTTTTAAAGTGATACGAAACCGAAAGTTAAGTCGTGCCCGACACATTCTTGGCATTTTTTGTAGTTTCGTATAATTACAATAGCTCCAAAGCAAATTACTGATTTCTCATTCATGGCGTATTAAATTCCCACGACGATTGCACAAAACCATTACAAAAGTATCAGTAGTTAGGTACACCCACTTCACTGGGCATATGATAGCTATATTTCTCTGTCTTAGCACAGTACTATATTTTAAACCAGAGTAAGTGTACCTACACGGACGGCCTAGTAGTCTTGACCACCCAGTCCGCTTAGTATGAGCCGCCTTTAATTTCTGCTAATTCTATCCCTCGCACAACTTTTCTCGTTGCATTGTTGACGAACAGACACCAAGTAACGTCGATTTCTGGCCGCCCTAGACCTAGGTGTGTACATACCTATCTTCTATAGATAAGTACATAGATTAAAAATAATTTCAACCTACGATTTTCAAATCCTAAAGCTGCAGATTACTTAGTTACTAAAGTAAAGCTGCGTCATCTGAGCCCCATGTTAGGAAAATGTTTAATTTTTATCTTTACCATACATATTTGTATTGGACCTAGATAATGGCACTTGATGTATAATTAATGTTTTTAAACTAATATGTCAAAATGCCTTTTTTATCCAGACGCGGACGTTTCGATCGAATTGCACCGATCATGGTCACGGGCAGACTGAAGAGGATGAGTGTATTCTTCGTCGCTAGAAAATATGGTGAATAAGTGTGGGCAGTTGCCAGAAACCGCACACTACAAAGACTACACTCATCTCACTCTCTCTCTGTAAAATGTCTGAGTATATTATTATTATTACTATTATCTTCACCAGTCTGCCCGTGAGCACTTTTGATACGGTTGAAACGTCGGAATAAAAAAGGTACTTAGTCTTAAAGTATAAATACGACATAGACCCGTTTCGTTAGTATTGTAAGACCTTGATGTACAGCCGGATTTAAATTAGTATTGCGGTTGTGAATCAGGCACTTTGTCATTGAGCTCCGCGTTCCTACTGTCAACCTTCAATCTTCAAAATCCTTTAGCGTATGTACCTTCAATCTCCAAAATGCGATGGTGGTAAAAATCGCGTCATGAGATTTGACGGTCTGCTGGTTTCAAATTGGTAAAGTAAGCTGCGATAAATTGCTCTAGTCATTGAACTTCAAACTTGGACGCTCAAGTTTTTTTCTTGCAATGGTTTTAATTGTGTAACTGACAATGTACCCAAGTACCTGCACTACTAAAGGCTAGAAAATAATTGTTATAAAATAATTGTTACGCGATATGTCCCTCCAACTATCGGGCAATTGATAGAAAATTTCTAATAGGTAATATAATCCCTAAGCAATGATAGCCTTCTAAACGCCAACTTGAGGAAGTCTATTATTTAAGATAATGTGTAGTTTTAAATTTTTATTACTCATGCGGCAAAAACAGTATCTAAACGTAATGTACGTTTAGATACGGTTGCGGTTGATAAGTAGCATTTTCTCATTTTACAATTTGAGTGCGACAAGTTTACTTGTCGCACTCAAATATTACTTGGTACACGCAAATTCACGATTTAAAAAAAGAGTCTAAAAAGAGTAAAAAGAATATTTTAAAAAAAACACAATCAACTTTAGTACCCATTGACATCATTGTGAAAGATAAAGAAAACCTTGATTTCGAAGTTTTAAATTAATATAATAATACATATCCTCACGCCGTATCCTTAACGGGGTAGTCAGAGATGACGGAGCGCCAAGCGTCGCGGTTCTTACATACTTCTTTCGCTTCCTCGAATCTCATCATTCTCCTCACACATTTTCGCCTGGGTATGCGAGAGCTTTTGACATTTCCCTCCGCTAACACTCTGGCTATTTGATCTTCATAAGTCAAACTTTATAATAAATAAATAATAATAAAGTTATTTCTTTCTGTAATTTTTCTTTGTACCGAAATTATCTCCGCATTAGTATTAAAAAATAGTATCTGCAACTCGTGCGGTGTTGTCGATTGCAATCGACAACTTACCAGGTCAGCTAACTAGCACCGAATCTCTTGAAACCGAAGTACTTTATATTCGGTGCTAGTTAGCTGTACGAGTCTGATCTCTTGAATATCCTGAGGATGAAACACGTGTCGATTGGTGGTTTTTGGAGTTTGAGCGGAAAATGGCTAAAGAATCTACGAATTCATCACATAGACAAAATTTCAATAGTTTGCTGACCCAGTGGTGGGATAGCAGAGCATCTGCCATCTGAGCAAGTCGGAGTACCGGGTCCGATCCTCAGTCAGGTCAAATTAAGAAACAAACTTTTTTAAATTAGCTTGGAGTCTGAGCATTAACTGGGATCTCCTCCAGTTCGTTGTGTGGTACCCATAGTACAAGCCTAGTGCTTAGTTTGAGGTCACACGATTTGTGTAATTGTCTGGAGTATTAAAAAAAACTAGCACTAAGTATAAGTTATACAACTCGTGTTTATTTGAAACATAATAACAAATCCAAAAAAAACTGCTCACTCTATTGTTTACATGGACGTGGATAAAAATTTTTATCAAGTGCGAGCTCAACTGTCAGACTGCGGGTTCCGCTACCATTTCTTAAATGTCATAACATTTGTAAAATGGTAAATATGTAAATAATTTCCGGAGATTTTTAAAACTAACGACTTTCGGTATACGGGGTTAATTGAAAAATACTAATAACCTTTTTCACGTTTATATGTACTCCTATACGAGTCCCCGTCTTGTGATTATGTATCTATCTCTAGCAAATGTTCTGACTCCAAGTAGAATTGGGTGCTCGACAGTAAGGACTTATAAAAGTACTACATAAGTACATAAATACCTCGCATAAATTACTATATGTTTACTATAAATTCCTGTCATCATACCTAACAACTTTTGTTCTATGACTTTTTTCAAAACTTAATACGTTCCTCAAAAAATATTTGTAAAGTTTTGTTGTACTGTCTGAAACGTACTTACTCTGTACGTATTTCCAATGATACAGTGGAAGCGCATCGGATCTCAGCGCCGCGCCGCCCACAGCCCCCCCTGCGCCCCGCTGTGCGTGTGCCGTTTTAGCGACCGGGTAGAGTAGATGCCATTTTCAGAAACATTTAATGTATTTTTATTTTTGTATGAAAGAAAGTTATGAATTTTTAAAATTCGCAGAACAAAAGCTATTGGGTATAATACTTGTATAATGTTAAGAACAAAATACTAAGAGATTATTAGTATCTTTAAATTAACCCTGTATATTACTTATGTATTTTTCCTGTAAAATTTTAGTAAGGTTATATTATTATTATTTCTTTTATTTTTTTTTTCCTATTATTTATTGATTTTTTTTCCTATTATTTACTGATCTAGGTCAAGTAATTTCTGCTCAGCTTGACGATTCTCGTCAAGCACTACATGAAGACATCGGTACATGAAGTACCTAAGCCTCACCTTAGGTAGTCGTTGATCCTTCGAGAACCACTTCGACTGCCTAATCCCCCCTCATTGAGAAAGTAGCCCGGGTGCCTTACATCGGTTGCCGAAGGAGAACGTTCACCGTCTCTGTGTAGGGTTCATGCGATCCATGTCTATCTCAAGGCGTTTGGTTCCCACATAATCTATATAACACCCGCGAGCCCCACATAACCTATAGTTGCTTCTCCAGAGGGCTGTACCTGTTACCTGTACGCAGATATTTCCTGTGTGACTAAAAGTATTAAGGGAGTTCAATATAAAACGAGAAAGAGTGCATATTAAGTCACTGGCAAATTTTAATAAATTGGTATTATATTATTCGACATAGTCACCTTTTAGTACCTATGTAATCCACTTGGAATATCTTTTTTCTAAGTTTAAAATTCTAATAGTAAACATTTCTTCATTCTGAGTAAGTAGAAATTCCTTAACTACAATAGACTACTACTTCTTCAACCTCGAAAATAGATAGAAATCACTAGGAGTAAGGTCTGGTAAATATGGAGGATGCTCAAACATTTTAAAGCCAGGGTCTTGGATTGCAGCTATCGCAATAGTGAGCTTATAAAGTGTGACATTATTTTAATGAAACAAGAAAATTTTTACGAGCAATTTTTTTATTTGTTCTGTATATAATATGTCCGTAACCAAACCTCCACGATACACATATTCAATAATTACTGCCTTTTGACTATGAGAGAACCCATGCTCTTACAGGTGAAAGGATTCACTTTTAATTTCTTAGGAGTTGGAGATGGTAGTAATTTTGGAAATGCTTTAGATTACGTACGGCTTGCGTGTTGTTACACGACGACTTTCCAATAGTTACAAAAAATTAACTCGTTAATCTATGGCGATCTCAAAGCGTAGTCTATCTTCTTTTTTGTGTAATCTAGCAGCCCAGATAGCATATGGGCTTGCTGCAAGCTTGATTTTCTTTTATATGTAAATTATCAAGTCTTATGAAGATCAAATAGCCAGTGTTAGCCGACGGAAATGTCAAAAGCACTCGCATACCTACAAGAAAATGTGTGAGGAGAATGATGAGATTTGAGGAAGCGAAAGAAGTATGTAAGGACAGCGACGCTTGGCGCTCCGTCCTCTCTGACTACCCCGTTAAAGATACAGGGTGAAGATATGTATGTATGTCAAGTCAAATATGACGAGACAAGTTTTTGACATTTCATTCTAAAAATTACCAATGTCAAATGTGACAATATTGGTGCAGTCTTATTATTTTTAGTAGGTATGAAGTTTGTGTTTATATTTCGGTACCAACTTTTATGTGTTAATACACAATTGCCTTCAGGCACGATGATGGAGTGTCGTATCAGGATAACTCCAGCACAAAACACTGTTTTGTCTACATTGTACCTTTATCACGTGGTAACTATGAAGTCTAATAATTTTAACTTGCCTCAACTATATACAGTTGCGTGATTAACTTAGCGCACGGTTGGCTCAGGTTTAAATTGCTATTTAAATTGCTATATTGAATTGCGTTTTCAATCAGTATTTATTTCTTTAACTTCCGAAGAGCTTGTTTCACTTTTTATTGAACGCCCCTTTGAAAAGTATTCGTTCCTCTAGGTAGTCGACACGGATGGAACCGTAGGATATTTCGAGATATAATTAAAAGACGTGCTTTCGCTAGCTCGTGTATTTCTCGAGACTTATTTTTTTACATTCAAACATATCATATTATTATTAAATAGCAACACCCTCAAAATAATAGTGTTGCCATCCGTTAACGATTATTATGATTATACAACACGAATATTGACAATAGCTAACACATTGGGTAGGTAGGTTTATCAAGATATATCACATATTCCAAATTTCATGTTTGCCTCCGTCAGTAGTTTCTGAGAAAATCGATTACCTTATGTCAAACAGTCAGATCGAACGGACGCATGAGTGCTCTTCTGTGGGTTCTTTTCTCTATTAATAGTAAGGAACCCTAAAAATATGGAAGACAATAGATTGCTTTGTTGTTTGTCATACGCGCAAAGTCTATTATTTTGAACATGTCATGGGAATTAACTACTAGGAATTTGTTATGATTTTTTATCTATTCTACTCTGGCCATTACCGGACGGTACGTAATTAGGACTTATTTTAGTTTTTATGTAGTAAATGTCGTCGGTAGTTCTTTATTTTTGAGAGAACTTTTTGTAAATTCCTTTCAAGTTGATGGATGTTCGAGTGAGTCACCTTTTGAATAAGGTCACTTCCCTAACTATGGCATTAAATCTTATTACTCTTGTAAGCATTTGTCGTCGCCCTTGTTTCTATATAACTGGTTTATATCCTCGATGTTATCCTTTAGAGGTTTATATAAAACAATGACATTAAGTCTGAAAACGTAAGTAAATACCTACACTTGCAAATACTTAAACAAATACTTAAACATTCGCATGATGTTAATTTCATTGATCGTTAAATCAGTAGTGAAAATTGTTGTCTTATATTATTTTGTCTTCATAAATACCTATTGTACCTAAAGGTAACATTTCTCAGTAATTATCATCGAGCGCTGAATATAGTAATCGCGAATATAGTAATCGCGAATAAAGTAATAGCATTGAAGTGTGGTCTCAGCTTTAGAGCGAAAAAAGGTGCGCGCGATTCGCACTCAGCGGCTGCAATTTGTCGAGCAGTCAGTGCCGCGCCGCCGCCCGCATGCCAACGACGCGTAGACTGCTGACGCCGCGGTGGTTCCGTACACGCCGCTCCCCACACCCCGAAGAGCTAGATGACATCCGACCGAGGACCCTGCCTCGCGACATGGACCGCCGGCCGCGTGTCGCCCGCGTCCTTAGTTCGCCGGCGCGCACACAACATCAGAACCCGCCTCCGGATGAAGAGTCGCTCGAACGGGCGTACCCCTCCATGGGGCACTTGGAGTATGTGCTCGCAGGGTCATCTCCCCCGGCGGAGAGCGCCCCTAACATGTACGATAGCTTTGAAGAACCACCTCTTGATTTAACTGCGCATATCTGCGCAGATTCGATACGTCAGAGTGCACACGAACAAATGAGAGCTGTTGGAGGAAGATTGAGGCTCTTAGATGAAGTAGAGTCAGGTGTTATCACGTCTGAAACAGCGGCTAAGTCTTTCGAAACGGCATCTGAAGCTGAAAAGAATATATGTTTGTTCTGGGCAGCGTTTTTGAAGTTGGCTCAATTCTTGCCGTCACTGGTCGAAGTAGGAGCCGATCCGTTATACTTCGACGCTCTCGGACTTTCGCCTCTTCACGTCGCAGCTTTCAGCGGTTCAACAGAGTGCGCAAATTATCTTCTATTGAATGGAGCTGATTCTAATTATATGCCACGGTGCTTCGCCCCGCTCCACTGTGCTGCATTTGGTAACTCAGTGCAAGTGGCAAATTTACTAATCAGTCGCGGTGCATCTGTGCATGCAGCGGTGAAATATATCAATTGTGAAGGTGGCTTATTGCATTGTGCAGTTCGAGCTAATTCCGTGGAGTGTCTCAAGTTGTTTATATCACACGGTGTAGATGTAAATTTGATTGAACCGGGCGGTACTAACGCTATACATCTCGCGGCTGATTTGGGAATGGTGCAGTGTCTCGCTATACTGCTAGATACGCCCGGTGCTGATCCCAATGTGAGAACCAGAGTCGGAGATAGAGAATCAACCGCTCTGCACTTAGCTGCAGATGGAGGTTTTGTTGATTGTGTTGACCTACTACTAGCGAAGGGCGCAGATGCAACATTAAAAAATCATCGAGGTTTTACAGCGTTGCATTTGGCCGCACGGTCTACTAGTTTGGAATGCGTAGAATCTTTGCTAAGGAAAGGAAATGCGGACCCTAACTCAATGGATTTTGACAAAAGAACCCCATTACATGCCGCTATAGGCAAATCTGACAGTGCGTGCGATATTATCGAAACGCTAATCAGTTGGGGTGCAAATGTAAATCAGAAGGACGAATATGGATTCACCCCGTTGCATCTAGCCGCTCTCGATGGACTATCTGCGTGCGTCGAAACTTTAATTTATCACGGAGCTGACGTAACAACGAGGTCTAAAAAAGGAAACTCCGCTTTAAATGTAATCGCTCGAAAGACGCCGGCGTCGCTCGCGATGATAACGAGAAAATTGGATTGTGCTATCACGTTACACCACTCGCAATCAAGCAATAGAGAAGTCGAACTTGAACTTGACTTTCGCAGCATACTCCAGCATTGTTACCCGAGGGAGATAAGCTATTTGAACACTTTTGTGGACGAAGGTCAAAAAGAAGTACTGTTACATCCGTTATGTTCGGCATTTCTTTACATAAAGTGGGAGAAAATTCGTAAATATTATGTGGCAAGATTGTTTCTCAGTTTCATATTTGTTTTGTGTCTTACACTGTACGTGTTGACTGCGCTCGCACATAATTGTTACAATGGAAGCAAGGACATGGAGGAAACAATACAAGAGCAAGAATTGTGTCAAAAACAATCGATACTAGGAGATTTATTGAGAAAGAACCCATTCGTCATAGAAATGCAGTGGTGGGTTTTAGCCGGGATAACAATATTTGAAATATTTAGAAAGGTCTATGGTATCGCCGGTTACTCCACAGTGAAACAATATCTGATGCAATCTGAGAACATAATAGAATGGTTTGTTATTATCAGCGTATTTCTTATATCATATATTTACACAAACATTACGTACACATGGCAGAACCACGTTGGAGCATTCGCAGTTCTCGCCGGATGGACCAATCTCATGATGATGATAGGCCAGCTACCTGTCTTTGGTACCTACGTAGCGATGTACCAAAAAGTCCAGAAGGAATTCGCAAAATTACTCATGGCATATTCTTGCATATTAATTGGTTTCACTATAAGCTTTTGTGTAATATTTCCCGACTCATCGTCCTTTGCAAATCCATTCATGGGTTTCATCACCGTGCTTACAATGATGATCGGTGAATTGAATTTGGATTTACTATTAAATGAACCGGACGGAAACGATCCTCCTGTTTTGTTGGAATTTTCCGCTCAAATAACGTACGTGTTGTTTCTCATGTTCGTTACGGTGGTACTCATGAATCTACTCGTTGGTATAGCTGTTCACGATATACAAGGTTTGAGGAAAACGGCAGGCTTGTCTAAACTGGTTCGGCAAACCAAACTGATATCTTATATGGAATTAGCTTTGTTCAACGGGTACCTACCCAAATGTCTTTTAAAAATACTTCACTCATCAGCTCTTGTATCTCCTCAAGCCTATAGAGTGGTGCTCAGCGTAAAACCACTGAATCCTAGCGAAAAACGATTACCAAGAGACATAATGACGGCCGCTTACGATATAGCTAAAATGAGAAAACAATACAGCCATACGATTTCTTGTAACGGATCGACAACAGGGGCTTATTCTTGCTTTAAAAAATACGAAAATAACGATTCCGGCTACAGAGAATATGGATATTCTTCGGGACTGGGAAGTGTGCAAGCTAGACTAGATGAAACATCTGAAAACGTACGCCAGCTAACCCAAGAAATAAGAGAATTAAAGAAATTAATAAGTGCACAGCAGCTCGTGATACAGCAAGCACTAGCCGGCGCAATGGACAGTCGTTGATGATATAATGGGCGACCGAGCCATTTAGTTTCAATGCCAACGGTACACAAGTCAATAAACTATACCGCCATGCATTGTCGTATATTCATACTCGTTTAGGCCCCTATTGTGATTGGTTACGAACTTAAAATTCTGAAGTGATATTTTTGCTATAGGTTTGTATATAGGATTAGTGTAAATAAAAAAAATTATTGTTATACGCAGGACGTACTGAATGCTGTGATTGTAGGTAAAGTCCACACTGTATTGTTTCCATTGTGATATGTTTACCTAATCATGACAATAAAATGTTTTTCAAGATCTTTGTTTGTCATTGTGTTGGCTTCCTGCATCGAGATAGTCATTATTGAATCCATAATCCCAGATTCGTAATATATACAGGTACCTTATCATAAATTATTACTAGACAGCCAAAATAAGTTTGTTTATTGTAGGATCTCATCGACCTATAGGATCTATTTCTTTTACGAGGCCGCATAATGTAATGTTGTAGACACTGAACACATAGAAAAGCACGTTAAAATGAATATTACCTAATTTAATATTGCACGTAAAATTTTCTAGAATTACTTAATATCGTATTCCTTGATTTATTTAACGAACGACTCGAGACGAAAAATTAAATTATGCATAAGGAACAGTTTTTATCTTAAAAATAATAGAAAACGTGTACGAAGAATGACGAGGATTAGGGAAGCGAAAGAAGTATGTAAGGATCGCGATACTTGGCGCTCCGTCCTCTCTGACTATCCCGTGAGGAATACGGCGTGAGGATATGTATGTACCTACGTACTAGCACTGCAATAGTTCCGTTATTTACTTACTGGAGTAAATTGACATTGACAGACTTTATGGCGGGAACGGAAGAAGTGAATTTGATATTTTGTTTAGATTTTCTATTTTACATTCATACCTTCAAGCTGTATCCTTAACACTAACAGCCTTCGCACTTGAACATAAAAGTGTATTTATGTATGTATTTTCTATTTTTTTTGTGCATTTGGGAGTTTCAAAATACAAAAATAATACTATATTGAGGGTTAAAGTTTTGTGCTAGTGAAAAGAGTTGGAAAGTCTGAATAAACGAGTGCAGCTGAAGTTTTCGCATTCGGCCAAGAAATCTTTTTAATTCGAATAAAGCCTATTATCACTTAGTGATAAGAAAAAGTATATATTTTATAGTAGACATGTGCTTTACATGAGACAAGTGCACTATTTGAGTCCGAATAATCGACATGAAGATATGATTATAAGGACATAGTTTCCTTGGGGACTAGCATTAAAAAAAAAAAATTCTTGGCGGGATTTCATAGGGAGCGGTTGGGCGTTTATTTTAATTATTTGTAAATTGTTTCTAGTGAATATTGTGATGTAAAATGGACGTCGTTTTGTGTTCAAAGTACCTGCGCAATTGTGCAATATGCGGAATAGTTAAAATAAGTCCTCGTTTAGTATTGCAATATCGCGACTTTTTTAGTGGCTTAGTCTGCCTCAATAGATCCTATTAGAAGACTGCCTCAAAATATTCGGCGCCAGAAACTAATAAATATTGAAACGTAATACGTCGACATTTTAATTAAATAATATGAATAACGTATCTGTCTATTACTACCACTGACATGTACGTGTAAATTACCACTGGACCAGAGTAATTTTACATTCTCTTTGCACTGGACAGGCTCTACGAAGCTAATTACATTTAATTTTAGTAATTTTACATTCTCTTTGCGCTGGACAGGCTTTACGGGCTTTACGAAGCAAATGACATCTAATTCTGTATGCCAATTTGAGGCGCTGCTCGCGTGGCGCGTGCGTCCCGAGAACTAATTTTGACGTATACTGCAAATGGCTGCCAAGCTAGACGTAGAGGGAGAATATACTAGAGTACGGAAGACCGTAGCCACATGAGATAAAAATGTACTATAGATCTATATAGCTATACTATTAGTGTTGCTAGCTAATATTTATTCCAGTGTAGGGAGTAGATTTCTTTATAGCGACGCGGTCGAAAGTTAATAATGTTTTTAATAATAATATTATGAGAGTGTCACTGTACTAGTAATGGAACGTATCACATAATTTAAGATAGATTCACATACAAGGTGTTTTTCCAATCATAAAATCTCGTATCAAGTAGCAGTGGACGAAGCATTTGATCTAAAAGCGTGTCCTTTAACCTTAGAACCATACCCATATTAACAAGGACATAAACCGTATCCTAGGGTGCAAGTGTCCTCCTTAGAATTAAAGATATTTTTTTAGAGAACTTTGAAGGTTTATTAATAATAAGAAATAGAATTGTTTAACATGATTGTAAGTCTTCAATTTAGAACAATACAGTGTTAAGGAACTTTAAATACAATTATGGCAATTCCTTTTTTGTACTCAGCACATACAAACGATTTGTATATTGCATATTGATTTTGCGATTTTTGGTTTTTCCACCTAGGACCTGAAAAGTATCTGCTCATTTTTAGATTTTAAAGGGCAGGCATATCAGATGCCCTTTTTTACCAATGATACCTTCAATACTTATCTGAAGATTAATTTGTAAAGCTCGTCGCAAAAACGGTCTTCGAGGTGAGGTTCGATGAGATAGATTGTATGAGCCTTATAATACGTTTAGTTTTGGATATAGATCTTTATCATCTCCACTCTACTTTAAAAGTACGTATCGAACATGAAATAAAAGCCGTCTTAAAAAATTACCATAATAATTTTAAAATCTTTTACCAAAAAATAACAAGTAAGCAAAAAGTAACAATTAACGTAATGAAACATTATCTAGCTACAGTTGAGCGGCTAAATACTAACCAGAATATGCTTTAAATTATTATATGAACTAAATATTGTTATAAATACTTGAAAGAAAAACGAAATTAACAATTATGAAAAACAACATTGACTGTAAAAAACTTGCGAGAATCGTATCCTGGGGAACAGGTGTACCCCAGGATACTGTAACGTCTACACAGCTGTGATGCTTATGGCACCCCGATGTACAGAAGCGTTTTCAACTCCTCTTAAAATATATCGATGTAATAAAATGCCGCAGATAATTAAGTTTAAGAAACTAAATAAATAAATTTCCGCATTATTTTCTGTTCACTTATTTTACATTGTATGGAGAAAAGTAGTATTAAAAGGCTGGTAGCCCCAAGATACGAACGAGATTATTTAGCTTCATACTCTGTGTTATTTAGCACAATCATTGCGCAACCTTGAAAAAACCGGCACGAGCTAAAGGACAGAAAATATTATAGCTTTATAACTTCTACGTTGCATGCGTATAAGAAAGTATCTTTCTTGTGTGAATGAAATGGCCTATATGGCGTAGTCTATCTACGGTGCTAGACTAAACTATCATGAAACATTAGTGATTCAAAATAATTTATACGTTTTAATTTAATGAGAAAAATACGATACGATTTAATAAAAAAACTTAAACAGCCTTCAAAAAAAACACTGAAAAGTATAAAATAACTATCCTTTAGTAATCAAAACTCAAGTACAATTTTTTTTTTAAATAAATAAATCTTTATTTTGATATAAAACATACACACTAAAACACTTTTACGTTGATACCTGCTTTAGTCACGAAGACTGAGTTGCAGGTATGGTTAAAATAACTTTATGAATAATCGTATTTACACATACCTATATAATTAAATTTGACAGTTATTGAAGTCGGTGCCAAATCAATGTGCAACAACATAAAATCTATTAGTTTGGTGGCCTTGGCACCGACTTCAGTAACTGTCAAATTTAATTATATAGGTATGTGTATTGTATTTATAAAGTTATTATAAAGTTATTTTAATTGTACTTGAGTTTTGATTAGTAAAGGATAGTGTTACGGATCTAGTACAGCACTAGTCTTTAAGAAAAACTGTATCTGTGATTTGTCACTACTGTCAAAATTGAACCGAGACCGAGCCATCCCGTCTCCATAATAAAATTAAAATATAAGTTTTGTAATCGATAGAATATATCAAGCCGACACGAAATTACAGCAGTTTTATTTGTGCGAGTTTATCCTTGAATTACCACGCTACAATACTGTCGAGGACAGATAGTTATTTTATACTTTTCAGTGTTTTTTTTGAAGGTGGTTCTGTATATATTATGTACAGCGTGAGGATATGTATTGAGATACCTATTTTTAATTTGTTTTTTTTTGGACATTGCTTTTATATTATTAATTTTGTTGACATTGTTATTTTTCGATTTATTGTATAAAGTAATAATTAATTATAAATTAAAAAGAAATAGTTATAAGAAAATCATAATAAGTTTTAACGATTTATGACTATTTAAAAGTGCTCTTACGAGCCCAATTAAATAAAGACATTTTGATTTGATTTGAATGATCACAAGGTATTCTTCGCCGCTGCTATTGGGGATACTACTTATATAAATTCATGTCATCTAATAACTTAAATCGCTTTTTCAGTTACAATTATTACAGGTAAATTGAAAAGAGATCTATGAAATAGTACAAGAAACAATCGTGATTATGGACCTTTTGGAACTCCGAAGAAATCAAGAGTTAAATTAAAAAATAAGTACATAAACGTTAAATTGTTAGCAACTACGAAAAAAAAATTGAGGTCAAATTATACGGTATTTCTTAACTCGAGTAATTATTTGGATGTGTCAGTAAATGCCTATATATGTTTTTTTAAATTAAACGTGACATTATTATTATTGTTTCTTATTCTGTAGATTTAGTTATCTACTATTAAATAACAAAAATGTGTTAAGTGATCCGTAGCAAAAAACGTAGCTGTAATAATATTGAATGATCGATGTAACGTAGACGTTGACTTACGGACATTTTTTAATTTCACTTCCATTTCCATTGACATTCGCATCTGCCTACAGCGCCAAAATGGCGTAAATGAAATAGGCACAAATATAACTTCACAACCACCAGTCCAGTGGGTAATTGTATGTATAAGTTACTCTATGATGGTAATATGTACATGTCATGTATGTGAATATGTGACTATTAGTGATTACTACAAATAATATGCTAATGGGCGCTTTTATAATTTAACATACACGTTTTTATTGCGCGTTTTTTCCGCGGACGGCAAAACGTGGATCTCCGTGCAGAAGAATACTTTTGTAATTTCCACGATGTTATCGTGGAAATTGACGTCACTGAGTTTCAGAGAGCATTGATAAGGATGTCAGAGAGGACGCTGTGAATTTAACACGGCTACGTCTTTTATATTTATTGCATCCTAGCTGTTGCCTGTGACTTCGTCCGCCCATAATAATAAAAAAAAAGGTTTATGTGAATTCAAGTTATAAACTATGTGTGTATGAAATTTCATTCATATCCGTTCAGTCGTTTTGGTGTGATTTTTCTTTTATATTATATGTTATGTATTGTGTGTTATACAATACATATTTCATATTATGTGTTATATATTATACATTATATATTTTATATCTATTATACATACATGCATACATATCTTCACGTTGTATCTAATGGGGTAGTCAGAGAGGACGGCGGGGTTATTATCTAAAAATTTGCAGACAGTGACAGCCACGCGATCACAGTACGACCGGTAACTAATTGTAATAAAACATTGGTATCGTGTGTGACGATTGCATATCTATTATTCTATGACCGTAAAACGCACATTTCGTGGTAGATTTAGCGCCACTATACAAATTACATTACACAAATTCTCGTTTTGACAGCAGATATCGCGCGATATTAGCTGTCGCATGCTGATTGCAAGTTGTGTAATAAGCGTGCGGAGCGCCAAGCGTCGCTTTCCTTACATACGTCTTTCGCTTCCTCAAATCTCAACATTATGTATTATGTACTATGTATTACGTATCATGTATTATATATATTACATATTTCTTAATTCTTATATACTGGCAGCATCCACTTAAAATAAAAGTAAAATAACTTAAGTAAAATATTTATAGTTCTAGTGTTAGCTATTGTCAATATTCCCATTATTGTCAATATTATATTTCTATTTAGTTTCATAAATGTATCGACATCATATTTGAAAATAATCAAAAATTAAAACGTAAAACAAAAATCCATACACTACACGTTATGATTGTGAGCTCTGACTGTCGGTGTCGACTCACACATTGAATTTTGTGCAGGTACGCACTACACTCTCCACATTGCTGTGACAATTTAATAGGAAGCCACGTTTTATCGTGGACGTCCACGGTAAAACGTTATCGTGCACGGAAATATACAAGCGTCTCCATACAACTGCATACATTTTGCTTCCCCATTGTACCGTGGACGGAAAAATGTGGCGATAAAAACGTGCAACGGAAAATTATAAAAGCGGCCAATTACTAAAGACAGCGGCTGTTGTAGGTATGAATGTCTTTTTCTTCCCTCAAAGAAAAAGAATAATCGTATAAAAAAAATTCTGACATTAGTCGTAGCGGCAAATTTTGAGTTTGACATTTAAATTTTTTCCGTCCGCTGCGCCTGTCTGTGAAAAACAAAGTTTTCAGATCGATCAATATACCGAAGAGATACGAAAATCTAGATTGAGGTCTCATCTCTTTCGCCCAGGCAGTGCGTGCTCGCGTTGTCCTAAAGTGTACCTGTAGTGGTGGTTATCGATTGACCGGCGGTCCGACTCGTACATGATTACTGCGACAGTGCTTCGGCATTTAAATGCAGGGCAGTTTCAAGATACAGCTCATAAACATGGGGACCCGGGCAGCGGCCTGTAAGCATTTTCTACCATTTAGCTAAGAAGCTTTCGCACAATAATATAAATGAAACTCGCATCTCCACGATGCGAAGCTTGCATGCATATTAACGCGTTTATTTTTCAGAGGCGTCTGAATCGAGGAGGCCTCATTGCGTAGTCAAAGCTTTTTGTGTATCCCTAATGCAGTCCACGCAGCCGTGTGATAACGTGCAGGTGTTTGTGGACCAACAGCTTATGGAGTCGAGTCAGAAAGGTGAGCTCGTCGAGGCGAGCATTCTCGTTAACTGTTGCACAGAGTGGCACCCGCGCGGCACGAACTCCGCTTTACCTAATCCTCTGACCGACCGAGACTGTGCTGGTTCTCCGCATTCTAGACCTGTGTCTATGTGTTATAGGTACCGACCCTTGTCGTGTCACGGTGTCTTGTCCTCATTCTGGCCGTAATATGGAAGCAGCATGATAGTCGTGTAGGAGTTGTTATGTAACCTTTGTGTAGTTCTTCTGATATTACTTCATGTTACTAGGTGTTCTTGGTGCCCCTGTCATTGTCTACATGTGAATTTGTCATTCTTTCTTCCGAGATGTGTATCCGTTGGAATGTCCCTTATACTGCTTCAATCCTTTAGATAAATGTCTTTACTGTTTGTAACTAATTCCTATTTGGATTTAAACTTATTTCTAAATTTCAAGTTTAGGGAAAATGTGTTCAGTTTTCTTGCCCTCTATTAATAGTACTAATAAAATATTTGTGGCTTTTACCCGTTATTACTGAGATACTATTAAAATATACTACTTTAATTAAGATTACCATTAATATTGTATTTGATTCTGTATTTCTAATTGTAAACATACTTTTAATTTTAAATCTAAATGCTGCATGAAACTAGTTATGATATTGTTCTCAATACACATTAATTTCTCTTATTAAATTAGTAATAATTTAAAAAATACTAATATTTACCTTTTGAAATTATTGGTTTAGTTTTGTTTTTATTAATTAAAAATTTGAAATCAGAAATGGATATACGTAAATCTGTTACTTTCCAAAAATCAATTTGATTGGGAACAATTAATGTGATAATAGGAAAAATAAATAAAATAATATGTATGAAAAATAAATGTTGAACTGTATGTAACTGACTGAATTTAGAAATAGATAATTACCTGAATACAAAGACTTCTATTATATGTACACTAAGGTAGAAGCCCCTATACACCAAATTCTGAAGTGTGCATGCGTGCGAAATACTGTTACTGTTGTAAATCACATCATCTTACAAAAAATATCGTTTGAAATCAAGAAAGAGCTTAAATTACTTTCTCATTTACTTTCGTTGTCTTCATATTATCTCTTCTCTGCTATGCAATGAATTTTTGATACAGTTTTCACTATCATTTAGAGAATTCTTTCTGGAATGCATATTATAGTAGAGAAAAGCCGATAATTTAAATGATTTGTAATGATGTCGTAAAAACATATTTTCGGGGGCTTACATTGCTAATGCTGGCTCAACCTTACTAGAGAGATCAAAATAATGCACTACGGAATTGTATATCCTAAAAAGATCTACTGAAAAGGCCCAGACGGTATATGTCTATCTCCTAAGGATAGCCCACAGTAACCATTTTTGTCTTTCACATATTACTAAAAATAATGGGTTATTTAAGAAGCTATTTTAAACAATAAGTATTAATCCTTATCCAATTACGTTAGATAGATATGGTAGATACTAGATACGTTGAGTATTTAATGTAGATCAAAATTACTCTTTACAGCATAAAAAACGGCACTAAACATTGACATCATATGATTACGACTGCATTCATCCATTTATGAAGCAGACAATGAATATTCAAATGTTTATGGTTGTTCATTCTGTATTCAGGGTACAATATGTGTGTAGTTTTGACTCCTAGCAAGTAGTTTAATAGGAAGAAAACAAGAAAAAACTTCAATAACCATTTAGTCACCAAAAGTTCTAATATTGGAATTAACGAGGAAACTCTAACACTCAACCTTAAATATGCATTGGAAAACCAGGAACACACAAAAAAAATGATGTAGAAGGAAAGTACATGCAATTTACATCCTTATTACGAAATGAAACAATGAACATTAAATCAAAAAAGGAATCTCATCCATTACACACCAATTAATAGAACAAAAAAGAAACCTATTGTCAAATAGAAAAGAAAATTTCAAAGAAATCACTGAAATCAGTAAAAAAATAAATGAAAACATAAGAAAGGATATAAAAACAAAATGAACTACTGTCATTACACAACACATTGAGAAGACAGGTGGAATAAAGAAGGCTCCAAAAGAGCTTACATGCAAAAAAGAATTGATGCCAAGCCTACAAAGCAGACAAGGACCCTACACATCAAAAAGAAAGGAAATTCTCAAGATAGCTACAGAGTTTTACGAAAAATTATACAGCAGTAATAAAGATGTCCAAAATAAGGAAAATAATAATCTCGAAAATTATAATAATGAGACCATTCCAGACATCCTAGTGTCGGAAACATTAAAAGCAATCTCAACACAAAAAGATGGCAAAACACCAGGATCTGACCAAATAACAAATGAAATGCTTAAACCAAATAGCACTGTAACAGCTCCGAAACTAACAGAAATATTTAACGAAATAATATCCAATGAAATTATACCAAAAGATTGGACAAGATCAACAATAATTTTACTGTACAAAAACGGTGATAAGCGAGACATAAGCAACTATAGACCCATAAGTCTGATGTCTAACATTTACAAAGTTTTTTCAAAAATAATCTTAAATAGAATATCTAACACTATTGAGGAAAATCAACCAATAGAACAAGCTGGGTTTAGAAGCAGATTTTCAACAGTGGATCATATCCACAGTGAAACAAATAATACAAAAATACCAAGAATACAACAAAACATACTACATAGGATTTATTGATTATAGCAAGGCGTTCGACACTAGAGTCTAGAGCATGAATCTATTTGGTCAGTACTAGAAATACAAGGTGTTAACAAAAAGTATATCACACTACTGAGAAAAGTATATTCAGAGAGTACAGCAGAAGTAAGGCTAGAAAGATCTGGACCCGTATTTCCGATAGGTCGAGGAGTCAGGCAAGGAGACCCTATTTCGCCGAAGCTATTTATAGCCGTTCTCGAAATGATATTCAGGAAACTAGACTGGCAAAACAAAGGCATCAACATAAATGGCGAACCACTGACCCATTTGCGCTTTGCAGATGACATTGTGGTTTTCTTCGAATGTCCTAGACAACTAGAAATCATGATTCAAGACCTAGCCAGGGAAAGCGCTGAAGTAGGACTATCAATGAACATCTCAAAGACTAAAATATTGACAAATTCATTAGAAGTGCCAATAAAAGTGGATGAAGGCCAAGTGGAGTATGTGAACAAATATATATATTTGGGACACCTAATAGCCAACACAGAATAATAATAATAATAATAATAATTGAAGAATTACTAACAGTTGGAAAATATATTGGTCACTGTCAGAAGTAATGAAAGGAAACTATTTCAAAATGATCCATAAAAGAAAACTCTTTGATGTTTGTGTATTACCATGCTTGACTTATGCATGTCAAACTTGGTCACTTACTAAAAAGCAAGAAAACCAGCTAAGGGTATGTCAAAATGGCATTGAAAGAAGCGTTTTGGGAGCGAGACTAAAAGACAGAGTAACAATACAGGAAATAAAAGAAAAATCCAAATTCAGAAATACTGTTACATCGAGGAAACGATGGAAATGGAAATGGGCAGGACACATGAGAGAAAAAAAGGACAAATGGGACAAAAAAAGTAACGGAATGGATACCTCGCAACGAAAAAAGGAAACGAAGAAGACAAATAACAAGATGGGAAGATGGAATACGTCAAGTAGCAAGCCCCGTGTGGCCTCGCTAGCTAGGAATAGAGAAGAGTGGAAATCCTTAGAGGAGGCCTATCCAAGGACAAGCTGTAAAATGAAGAAACCGGTTACCGTTTACTGTTTTACTTATAAAATATATTTTATATATATATATAAAATATATTTTATAAGTAAAACATATATTTAAATTGTAAAATCAATTAAGTACAGCAATAAAGGCATTATTATTATTATTATAAGTAGTTACCAACTCAGATCTATGAATAACTATAGAGAGCAACTAAATATGAATTGCTATTGTGCACACATAGCAAGTGTAACAAGACTGTAGTTTGAAAAATTGTTGTGTATTGCTCATACACTAACATTCGATACTTGTAAGTAATCCTCACCTGCTATCATCGCACCAACCCGAATTTTTACTTGTCCCTTTTGTTGTAAAAGAGGATTCCGCATGGTCGCAAGAAGTTTCCAAAGCTAGGTACTTGAATTATATTTAACTATTTTTAGTAAGTAATAAATACATTGGTGTCCGTCCTCTCTGACTACCCCGTTGGGGATACAGCGTGAAGGTATGTATGTATGTATGTAATAAATACATTCAAAGTAATGAAATTTCATTTCGATTCACTAACATTGTCTATAAAAGTCTAATGTCATTCAACATGAGATACTTGTAACTGCAAAATTAAGACATTTCTGTTTTCGGATGCTATGTATATATAAGCAAACATTTATTACAGAGTGTTTTAATGGAACCTTATATATGCAGGATATTGTATGTAATGCATGTATTGCAGTCTCCTGCATGTTTGGGGTCCCACAAGAACACTGTTGTATATTTTTGTGAATACAGCATCCAAAGCAAATATTCCTTGTTTTTGCAGTTATGAGGTATCACATCTAGTATAACGACATTTTTTTGTGCTTACAAGCACGAAGCAATTACCTCACAAGGTTTAGGTTTAGGGGCTCTACCATGAGTTAACGGCGTCGATACTCGCTATCGAAAGTGTAAAAATTTTTATGAAAAAATGAGCAGCGCCTCTAGCGGTAATTACAGGGTACTAAGAATTGTTGTACAAAATTTTGACGCGTTTACTATCGACTATCGACGGCTTAAACCAACTTAAACTCATGGTAGGTTTACAGGTCTCATGTTATTGTGCACGAGTAATACATATAAGAATATAGTCGTTATTGTGTAATAAGGTAATAACAATTTAATGAATTTTATTCACAATAAAAATTCTGAAAACTGATACAATTGACTTTTTATAGATTCCACTTTAAAAGGATGAATTATTTAATGATTTTTTATCTTTAGTATCATACCACAGTAATAAGGTTTACCTTCTCATTAATTTTATACAAGCATGGCGCTGTCTCGTATTGTTTCCCTCTCCTCAGATTGACCCCTGAGAGTAAGTATGAAGACATTTATATAAATTCAATACTTCAATATAATATTTCTTGCTATATTTTACCAACATTCAAACTTACTATTCGATACTTCTCAACAATAGGGAATATGCATGTACTGTTTTATATTTTTATTCAATAGTTAACATCGCTATATAATAGTAAAAAAATATTCAACGCAAAAAAATAACTTAAAGCAGTTTAAAAAAAATAAATAGCCAACCGGGCACTTTAAATGCACGCCATTTTGGTGCGCTTGGTATGACGTCATAGTCTATAACAAGAAACAAACAAGTGGAGATTTCGCATTACTTCATACAAAAAAAAAATGTTTTTTTACTTCTAAATGTGCAATGAAATCACAATAAAACTGACTTAATCGCAAATACTCAAAAGCACTACTACGCTCTTGGTGACAGTTGTCATAGACTTTGACGTCACATTCGCTCTGACCGATGGCGTCGCGTTTCAAATACTTGAATTTCCCACAACTTTTTTGCACTTTTTAAAAATTAATTTCTTACTCAAAAAGAAATTATAAAAAAAAATATTAATGCAGGCATAATTTTGAAGTAATACAGTTTATTAAAAAAAATATTTGACCCTTATTCGGATCATAATATGCATATACCCTATTGACCATAGGAAAGTTCAGACTTGGTTAGTTGCCTCATACTAAGTCTTAATGCTATGGAATAGAACTAGTATATTATTATAAAATGGACTTTTACAAATAATACCTGCATTGATACTGTGTCTCATAAGAAATTTCAGAAAAACTTTATTTTATTTTTTTATTTTTTATACTTTTTTGAAAAATGTAGTGTATAAGATTATTTACATTCTAGATTTAGTACTAATCAGTAATACGATGATATACTGACGTTTATTGAGGCGTCAATGACAATAAATCCTTAACAATAACAAATATTGAATTCCAAGATGATCGAGAAGCGTAGCGTTACTTCTTTTTCATTTTTTTAAGAGTTCTGACCTAACCACCGGAAGTCGTCTTTGGGTAGAAAGGGTTTCATGGAATGGAATTTTAAATCTTACCTTCTAATACAAATAAATCAGCGCGCTACCAAAACAGTAGAATTTAATCTAAACAGCTAAAATTTCAGATAAAATATTACTGTCGAGAATTTTCCAGGTGTAATATTGCTATTGTTTGGACTTGTAATGAACTGTAGTCAATACTCATGATGTGTTGTCAGTCACTGCGAAGATCCGCAGCCTGTACGACTGCCAGTTGCGGTTGATGCACAACATTCAGCCGCTGCCATCAGGCACCGACATTGCCAACACGGTCAAGTACTTCTCACAAACATTACTAAGTAAGTACATAGTTCATATCATAACCTTTATCTCCTTTTTTTATAATTTTTTTGGCGATCCGGGGTTATTACCTAAAAATTTACAGACAGCGACAGCCATGCGATGACTGCGCGACCGGTGACTAATTGTATTAAAAAATTGATATCATGTATGACGATTGCGTATCTATTATTCTTTGACCGTATAATGCGCTTTTCCTAGTGGATTTAGCGCCACTATACAAATTACATTACACACTCTCGTTTTGACAGCAGATATCGCGCGACATTTGCTGTCGCATGCTGGCTGCAAGTTACGTAATAAGCGTACCGGTTGTTTCCGCCAATGAAATCTATTGTTCATACGTAATAATGAGATACTGTCTATTGTGTGTGAAAATGTGTGAGGAGAATAACGAGATTTGAGGAAGCGAAAGAAGTATGTAAGGATCGCGACGTATGGCGCTTGTCCACTCTGACTACCCCGTTAGGGATACAGCGTGAAGATATGTATGAATGTATGTATGTACTGTCTATTGCTTTCGTGAACTAACAAATTGACAATCAAATTTTAATCCATATTTATGTCAGCACCTTTTTTTATAAGATTTGAGGAGGCGAAGGAAGAATTTAAGGACCGCGACACTTGTCGCTTTAACCTCTTAGCTTATCCCGTTAGGGATACCGCGTGACGATGTTTGTATTACTTTGTATGTATTATCTTTACAGTTGAGTTGAGACGGATAGTACATACCTAACAGGAATAAACAAAATATCCCAATGAATGTACATACTACTCCTATACAAAGACGTCGTCGCTTGTACGGTGCACAAAAAACACTAAACATATTTAATTTTTTTTATCCAATATTAATGTAACGAAATTTTATTATACGTATGTTCCACATTTTTTTTGCGTACCGTACAAGCACAAGATAATGACGTCGCATCATCGCGTTCAAGTCTTAGTTGTGCGCAAGCAACGACAAATAATAATATTATAAATGTTTAGAACGCCATTTGATATTTGAACATATTCTATCATGTGAGCCCAGTCTTCTTTGGTAGCGGTAGCCTTATAGCCTAGGGAGGCTCCAGTTCGTTCTGTAAACGATCCCGGAATTGCCTCAATACGCGCCGAGGATCCACCGCGTAAATGGCAAAGACTCCATGAACTCAGTTTCCTCTAGGTTTGATTGATTAAGGTCATATTCCCACAATTTATTTATTTGTCGAGAGAGTTCGAGATTATGGTTGAGTTCATGAGGATAGGTAGTGCTGTAGTTCAGCAAGTCAAATTAATCATGCCATCTACCGGAAAGGGCAGAACAATATTATTGACTGATTAATTCTTTATTGCATCAAAATATATGTACAAAGGCGAAATTAATGCTATATAGCATTTAATTCTAGCTAACCTGTGCTTGTTGAGGGTAGGCCTACTCAGGTTCCTATCCTTAGGTAGTGCTGCTAAAACTCAAAGGCGTGTCAAAGGTTAAGTATTGAGAATGTGCCCCAGAGCCAAATGTAATGAATATCATATTGTTAAATACGTTATTCATTTACATTACTATTTATATAGTTTTTGACTAACTATCTCTTACTGTCATTGAGTGACCTTGAAAAATGAGCTGATAACAGTAAATTTTTTAAACTTTTCGTTCTTTAAAACTAATAGAGCTAGGAATGTGATTCTAAAGGCAAACTGTAGACAACAATATGACAAATATTACGTGTATCTATCTAAATTATTTTGCTAAGAAAAGAATTTTTTTAATAGAAACATTGATTTCTTGGCTATCATTAGTGAGTTCTGACAGAGTGAGCACTTACAAAAAATTCTACAAAGTAGCACTTAGTGTGTAGATTTACTGTCATTAGTTTCATCGAAATCGGATACCTAAATATATCAAAAAAATAGTTTTTTGTTGCTTAGGTCCCTATTTGTGACACTACTACACATTAAACTTTTAAATGACATGTTTAGTAATAATTAAACACAATTAGAACAAGTTATGCTTCATCTACTCTGCTAACCCCATAAGAGTCTAGCGTGCAATTAAGAACACGAATCAAATTCAAAGTATGCAAATCCAAGTGTGTTTTTATTCTAGACACTTTATACAAGCTGTACCTGTACAGTATTAAAAAAACGTATGCAAACTATAGCGTTTACAATTTGTTGTACTGATGGTTATTATCGATATTTTAGGACCATTTTATAGCACAAAAAATGACGTCACCATTATAAAAATTGTGTTAGAAAATCCTCAATGTTTAACAAAGTTATTGCAACCACGAGACTTATTTCTTTTTAGTATTACATTTAGCTCTGGGGCACATTCTTAATATTTAACTTGCAATAACTGCAACTTGCAATAACTTGCAGCCTTTTAGGCTGCGACCTGACTAAAAGCAGCCAGGTTTGTATAACTAAAGTTGAAGCACAATGATGATATTTATATGGTGACTGTGTGTAATGTTGCTTAATTTTAGATACCTGGGTGACAGCTTTGCTCGTTGATTGTATATTAAAAAAAATAAAAAAGTCTGATCATATTGCAGGATTCGAACCCGAGCACTTCGGTGCGGTAGACCTACTCTATAACCGCTGTGCTATAGAGACTTGCAAAATTACCAATGACATTTTGAGGGCACGTTTATAAGTTTTAAGTGTGTTAAAACATGGAGAAAACGAAATTTCCCAGAACTGAGACCCAGCTAGACCGACTTTCGCCCCCGCCAACCCCTTTATCGTAAATTTTATCGAAATCGTTAGAACCGCTTTAGTTTTAAAATCGTAGAACTAGAACCCGTATAAAGTATGAAAGTAGAAGTATGTAAGGACCGCGACGCTTGGCATACCGTCCTCTCTGTATATCCTGCTAGAGATACAGCATGTAAACATATATGTATGTACGTATGTATATATACAAATATTGTTCGTATAATAATATTGAATGGTTGTAACAAACTCAGAAGCACACTGCGAGTGCCTTTATTTGTTCGTAGGCGTATTGAAAGATGTGACGCGCTCGCCGCTAGAGATGATTCGCGACGCCGATAATGACTCGGAGCGGATGATGCTGTATCCAAACCTTGATTACAAGGGGTTGTTCAACGCCATCTCGCAGCTGGTGGATTCTGCACCGCATTTGCAGTATGGCATCAGTGGTGAGTAATTGATTATAAATAAAATAGGCTATTTGACGAACTTTACTCTTTATTAAACATAACACTGATTGAAAAATCATACTAGAAAATAAATGAGTAAGTCTTCATCGAGAACAAAACAATAGTTACTTGTACTGTGATAATAGTCTGTAAATGATCTTCTCTTCACATGCATTTACTGGCTTTCTGAATATTGTCTTTTAAAATACCTATTGTGAAATGATGAAAAATGATATTAAGTTTCTTGTCAGTTCTCGTGTGCAGCTTTTCTTTTCGAACCGAAGGCAGTTTTGACGTTCAAGAATACCTTGCTAGAATAAATTGATTTGACTTCCGCTTAGACATATTATACTATGTTCTTAAATTAATTTTAAAAAACGATTAAAAATATACATAGGTAGATATGGTACGGTACGTGGTAAGGTACGTAATGCGATGTTTGTATTACGTAACCCTTGTCATACCAATCTGACTCACACATGATGGGTATTTTAAATAAAGAGAAAATTCTTTAATTAACTTTGCAATGAGAAAAAAATTTGAAATAATTAAAAGTCTGGTATTTTTTCCCATTTCTGCATATGGGCTACCAGTCTTTGACTTTACCAAACAACTCATTAGGTGTAAAGATGACGTAATAAATCGGCTGACATGACAAAACTACAAGGCTATTGTATTTGGCATTTTGGTTATCTAACTCTAAAGATAATTGGTACTTTTCAAACCAATTTAAACTATTGCCAGTGTTGCCATTTGACAGTTTTCTGACGTGGCCCTGTGTGTGTAGGGCTGCCAATTATACATACGCGCCGAGGATGACCACTGACTTTGCCATTATACTTTATTTTGCTCTGAAATACAGTTTACTTTTAGAACAAATAAAATATACTTATTATTGTTTTTAACAACCCTCACTAAAACACTGGCATCTGAAGCCATTTAAAAAAAAAATACGTGCATGGAAAAATTAAAGTACCGTTTTCTCTCCAAATACTATTTATTTTATTTTTCCAATGTTATCTATACTTTATAGTTTATATTATAAAGAGGTCAACTTTGTTTGTTTATATGTAATGGATAAACTCCAAAACTACTCAACCGATTTCAAAAATTCTTTCATCTATAGAAAACTACATTATCAGCGAGTAATATGCTTTGCATTGCTTGTTTAACTCATCAAGCGATTCTACTTATTAATACGTGACATTGGCAAATGCGCTAATCTGTGCGCCATGCCATGAAGAAAAAAAAAGTAAGTCGTCAACCCTAGTCGTATGTGGGCCGCAGCGTTCGGGCAGGCGGTGCTGCAGTGCCTGGGCTGCCTGCTGCCGTTCCTAGAGTACGACATGATCGACAACCTGCCCTACCTGGTGGCCTACTGCGTGGCCGTGCTTCCGCCCGCGCTGCACCAGGATATCCTGCATCTGCTCTGCTACTACATCCTGCCCTTCACCATTAGTGAGTGCTTCTTCGTCAGCGCAGCATCGCTGCACGTCTCGTTTTTGCAATTTCACCTATAAAGAATGTATAATTCGAAAGTTATCGATTTGTGTTTAGCGCTGACACGTCAATATTTCCTCATATTTGAGTATTTCTTAAGTAAAAGAGAACATATACCTTCTTGGATAACATCGATCTCTAACAATTCACACCAATCATCGGATATCTTCCCTGTGCTATGAGAACCAGACTGGAGGGGTCTCTCAGTACACCCAGAACCAAGACAATCTGGAAAAGTTCGTTTCCTAAATTTACACGACCGGAAATTGAACCTGGAGCTTTCCACGCTTGGGTGCAACGTCTGAACCACTGCACCATCGAGATTGTCGTAAATTATGCTTAACTGTTTTATTTATTTATTCAGAAAACCTAACTGTATCTGTTCTTTAATATTATAAAGAGAGAGACCGGATTTTGTAAGAATGTTTATATGTGGAGGGTAATCTCTGGAACCACTGCACCTAATTGAATAATTCTTTCATCATTTGAAAGGTACTTTATGCCAGATGGACATAGGCTATTTAATATGTATTCAACCCGGTCGAAGCCAGGGCGGGCCGCTAATTAAAATTAAGTGAGAAAGTCTGTTACGTTTATACAGTTAAACTGCTAATCCGATTTTTATGAAATTTGAAACGAAGATAACTAGTCTTTTATATTTTTACAGCTAAACGGCTGAACAGATTTCGATAAAACTTAGTGTCGAGAATATTTGAACCCTGGGGAAGGATATAGTTTACTTTAAAACATCTTCCATAGAATGAAATTATAGATAGCGGTTTATTTAGATTAAAATAATTTACAGCTCGGAAGTATGCAGGGCAAGAGGAGGAAAGTCAGGCATCACAGTCAGTCGCAGCCATATTGATGATGGTGTTCCAACATTCCAACAATCCTGGTATGTTGCATAGACTCCATTGTTCGTTTGTGGAAATTGATCTCCATAATTAATTTATATATTTTAATCATCTTCTGTTCAATACTGAAAAGTTATCGACACATGTTTCGCTTCTCAACGCAAATTCCTCAGGAACTTCTAGAACTCAGACTCGGTGCTGGGTTGCTGACTGAGTTTCAGTTCTAGAATTTTCTAAGGAGACAACCTCTATGGCGGAAGATGTCTTGGTAGCCGACAGTTTCTACGTTCGAATGGAATGAAGTTCACCACTACTGCTACCTTATGCAATGCTTTTGATGATCATTTTTCCTCAGTATACGTCGATGATTTAAATTTGCATACCTCCAGAGTATCTAATGATCATCCTAAGAGCTTTCTTTACAATACTCTCATTGATTCTTTTGGTACGGAACTGGTGGAGAAACACTAGGCGCTGGACCCGATCGCATTCCATCGTTTTCTATCAAAAAATGTTCTAAAAGCTTGTTTTCACCATTTTCTACTCTATTCAACAAATCCGTATCTTCTGACGTATTTCCTACCATTTGGCGTTTGGCAAATGTCCCTATACCCAAAACTGGAAATATGAGTAATATTGAAAACTACTGACCTATTTCAATGTTATCTATTTTTGTTTAAATTGTTGATGTTATCTATTTGAATCGTTCACATGCTCTTATTAACAAGTAATTTAAAATCTATAATTGTTCCTCAGCAGCACGGATTTCGAAGTAATATATCTACAGCTTCCAACCATGCCCTTTATGTTTCTGAGATCGCGGACGCTCTTGATAATAAACTCCAAGTAGATTCCGTTTACACGTATTTTAGTAAAGCATTTGACCGAGTTTCTCATTACTAATTGCAAAACTACAAAATAGCGGTGTCCATGGTTGTCTGCGCGATTGGTTCTCATCCTATCTTACTGGCATATCACAAAGGGTGGTGATTTGTGGATCTGAATCAAAAAGTTTTGTTGTCTCATCTGGTGTACCTTAAGGTTCCCATCTGAGGCCGGTATTATTTCTCTTATTTATTAACGATTTGGCTTCTGAAGTCAAATATTCTTCTTTTTCTTTTTTTACCGACGACTTAAAAATTTACAAAGTTATTAATAATTTCGAAGATTCGTCCTTACCCCAATTTGATTTAGATAGTATATTTTTGTGGTCGAAAAGAAACAACGCCATTAAATATTAATAAATGTGAAATATTACATTTATGAAAAATAAATCACCGCTCTCTACTTCTTATTATATTAATGATACATTACTGGAGGAAGTCAATGTGATTAAAGATCTAGATGTTATTCTCAACAGTAAACTGTCCTTCATTAATCACATTGATACTATAACTAAAAAAGCTTACCGGTTATTAGCTTTTCTTTGGCGTAATTGTAGATCATTTAAAAGCAACTTACCATTAATTAATAATTTCATACTTTTCAATAGTTTGAAATATCTTGGAGTATTGTTCTGTCATTTGGAATAATAATCATAATAATGCGCCAGACAATACACACCAATCATCTGATCTCAAACTTGGGTTTTTCCTGTGCTATGAGAACCAGACGACGATTAGTGGGGGCGTCTCCCAGTACACCCAGACCCGAGACAATCTAGAAAAGTTCATTTTCTAAATAGACCTGACCGGGAATCGAACCCAGAACCTTCCACACTTGGATTAACGTCTAAACCACTGCGCCATCTAGGTCGTCTTCGGGTCGGAATCCTAATTATAAATGTCACATTGATAGAATTGAAAAGATACAGGACAAATTTTTATTCTTTTTAACTATTTATGTTAAAAGTTTTTAAGGCTTCGTTCTTATAATGAACGTCTCTTTCACTATAAATTTAAACTTTACAAAACTGTCGTTGGATGAGCGCTAAAATTTTTTAAATGTAATCGTTAGAAAAATTGGTTGTCCGGAATTAGTTCATAAAATTGGTTTCAATGTCGACGTTCTTATGCTCGTATAACAAATTTTAAACCATTAGTAAAATTTTCGAGAACAAATTCGGGTTTCTATAGTTTATTTTCCTGAATGCGTCGTAAGTACAACGCCCTCGTTAGGTATACACACTTAGATGTTTTCAGTTCTTCCTTGGCCACGTTTAAATAAACACTAATTATAATCTTTAACTAGTATCTAACAGATTGTTCCTTCTTACCTTAATAAATTGTATTAATAATAAAAAAAGTCGTCACTAGGATATTAAGTATTTACAATTCATGTTGTACTGTCCACTTCCTGTAAAGTAATCACATGTGCTTGCCTGTTATTGGGTTTGCACTATATTTAGTTGTAATTATGTAAAACAATTTTATTTCTGGTGTAAAATCTGTTGGCAAGCCTGTATTAAATAAAGAAATAAATAAATGTGTTGAATAATGTGAGTGGTGTGTCGCAGCTCACCACTGCCAGCTGGTGGAGTGCGTGATGGCCCTGAAGGCAGGCGCGGTGCGGGACCTGCTGTGCGTCGTAGCCCACGGGACTTGGGGCGCGAGGCTATCGGCCGCCAAGCTTCTCTTCTACTACTGGCCGCCCTTCGACCATAGTCTGTTCGACCGTAAAGGCCTCCTGTGCAAGTTCTCTAGTGACCTGGCCCCGTTCCTCTGCCAGCGGGACATGTGTCCCAATGCTGGCTCAGCAGAAGCAGCCAAGGTCTGCTTCGACCACTGCATCAGCGTTACGTTCGCATCTGATTCTCCGCCTCCGCTCTATCTGTGCATCGAGTGCGCCAATGAAATACATAGGTGCGTACATGGTTCTTTATTAGAAAAAAATCTTTGTAAAGAAAATCTCGAACAAACCTATTGCTTAGTTGGAAGTCAAACAATTTGTATAATTGTTTTTATATATATTAAAGTATTATATGTAATATTATATTATCAAAAAACAGATTAAATATAACTGTAGTCTCCTATAAATCTTCAATTAAATAAAAAAATTAAGTTGAGAACAACTCGATTTTTTTTAATTTTTCATCTGGGATTTTTATTAGTATTGGCACAGATGTATTAGCTAACAACATACATTAGGCTAAACAAGGTGTATATTTCACAGGGAACATCCGAACCAAAGATTCTTCGACATTTTACATCCTCAGCAGCAGGTGTCTATGGTTTGCGAGAACAAGGTATGCTGAATACTTATTTTCTTTTAAAATGAAATATGTGATTTTAATTCATGATTTACATATTGCGTTTCTAGAACTGTCGGTCATCAGACAAGTCAGCGTACTCCATTTGCTTCTCAAATGAATGTGCAAGTTACAATGGAAACCATCCCATCAGGTAATTATTTAAATATATAGTATATAAATCCGTGACCTTGGGTAATATGACAGGTGGTCACATTACCCAAAGTCATAATTGCAATTTCGTGGTATGATGTTCATTAAGTTGGGTGTTCAAGCAAACCGGTAAAATGACAAAGATTTATCGGTAAAAAATACAAGCCACATTTTATTTCATTTCATTCATTTGACGGCGTTTACAGCCAACATGTTACAACTCTTTTCGTGCATTCTCGATTCTTTCCACGTTTAGCAATAAAATTGACACTAGCACTAACAGCGCTCATTTTTTTTCATTCTTTATGGCATGGCGCACAGATTAACGCATTTGCCAATGTTACGTATTATTAAGTAGAATCACAAGTAAATTCGTTATTTCTTATCGTTAAACTCCTCCAGTAAAGTGATAGTAGGCTTTACTGAAGTTATAAAGATGTGCGGTGTCACCCTTACGAGCACGATAAGTAATGAAGAGATACGCAGTATGAGAGGGTTGCACGACAGTGACTTAGATGGTTTGGGCACTTAGAAAGAATGACTGATAAAAGACTGGCGAATAAAATATACAGAGCGAAAGTGAGTTGTAAAAGAAGCTAAGGAAGATCAAGGCTGACTTATGAAGATCAAATAGCCAGTTTTAGTGGATGGCAATGTCAAAAGCTCTCGCATACCTAGGCGAAAATGTGTGAGGAGAATGATGAGATTTGAGGAAGCGAAAGAAGTATGTAAGAACCGCGACGCTTGGCGCTCCGTCCTCTCTGACTACTCCGTTAGGGATACAGCGTGAAGATATGTTTGTATGTATGTATAAAGGACTTCTTGGAAGAGCATGAGAATTTCAGCTACACATGTTTATTTAGACCTACTCCATTCTTTTCACCTAAACAGAAATGTAAAAAATAGAAAATTTGAATAAAAAGGCAATGACACTTCTCCCCGTTCCCGCCATAAAGTCTCACAGCGGTCATTATACATTAAAATCGAATTAGCCAGTCACAGACAAGCTGTGTAGTTAAACTTTTATTACGATGTCAATTGATGTTTACGTTATCGTTTTTATATCGCTTGTATAGTATTTACTAAGTGTTGTAACGTTACAACATATACAAAAAACAAATGGCGCCCTCATGATTGTTTTCATATACTTTTAGGTTATACCTATAACGTAATCGTGTCTAAAAAATTGTTTTTTTAATTGTTGAAATGAAATTCGCTTTATTCTATTAATCATTGCTTGTATATTATTAAATTAAAGGAAAGTAAATTAATTTTTGTTTATAAAAAGCGATCATTACTGTTCAAAACATTTAGCATTAAGATTTTTATTCAGTCGGCACAGCAACATATGAGGAATGGCATTGATTGATTGCATGACGAATGATATCGATTTAATTGACTTAAATCGTCTAACAAAGATGCCAAACTTTTAGCTACATACCGTAAATATAAATTTACAGGATTTCAATCTGGACTCTCCGTGGGGCAGGTTAATGTCCCCTCAAAACGGTGACAGTGAAATATTTTGGAGATATCCTATATTTTGGTTGATTAATGATTGTATGGCATGTGTGTGTATGTGTGTGCGATGGTGTGCGCGCAGGTACTGCCAGCAGTGCCACGGCAACCGCCACAACAGTCGGCGCGGCGGCGACCACGTGGTGCACACGCGCCTGCCGCTCGCCTGGCACATGGACACCGACATGCAGACCAACCTCGTCGAGGCCATCGTCAGGTGCGCGCACTACACTACACTACACTACACTACACTCACACGCGCACGCGGACACGTACGCACGCGCACACGCACACGCACGCACACGTACATACATACACATACACACACACACACACACACCACAAGCCAATTTCCAAATGCCTAAGAATAAAATAAGACCGATACGGTGTAAAGAAATCTCAGTAAAGATTTTCTTAAACGATGCCTCATTACCAGTAGCGAAGAATAAATCTGTATTTATCGATAAAAGTAAATTCCACTCAATAAACTGAAGGAGTACCAATGATACACAAACTACAAGACAATTTATAAAGGGTACGAGTAATTTCCTAAATTATCATCACGGTTTAGTAAACCAGCTTACCAATCCCTGCACTAACGGACCAATGAGAAATTAAAGTTACTTATAAATTTTACCAAAAGTCTATCGATATTATCACATACCAGTGACTGTATCGCCATAATCTCTTACGCATTGTCTCGTAAACAACGTATGCGCAGTTTTTAAAACCTACTGCTTTCTATTTAAATGTCCAGAAGTGTTACGGCGAAACCCACCATACACTATAGCACGCACGTCACGCACCGCACTACGATCTATACTGCACACCCCCCAGTAGCAGATTTAGGGCTTTCTAAGAGGCTTGAGCCCCCCAAAATCATCTCAGTCTGTGCATGAATAATTTTAGGGTCCCGGAATACCCTCATTGGGTTCAAGTCCATCCCAAACCAAAATCCTGGATCCACCACTGACACCACCCACCAAACACCTCACATCAATAATATATAAAAAAGTTTGCACCTCACACCACTTACCACACATTGTTCTCTGACTGTAATGCTCCATATGTCAAACACCACATACCACACCCGCTGTACACCACAATCCCTACTTCGTATAATGGAAATTGTACATCGTGTTGAAAGACCGCGCACCGCATGTCACACAACAACTCATTCGTCAACCACTACACGCTATATTTTGAATAACGGACGTCGTACATCGCATTTGCGACGTCACTCACTATAGAATACTCAATTATCTTTGAATAGTTGTGCTTGTTCTTACGTATTGTCCATTTTCTTTACAGCCTTTTAAAGGAAGCGAAACCAATCAACATGGAAGACCCTGATGGCTCCACTGAACAAATGAAATCCCCGATAAGTGTTAACTTGCCTGACCCTATTTCGGTGGAAGATAGACAGCTTTTGGGCAGGTAAGTGTAGTTTGATCAGAAATGTATGGAATCGGTCATTTTGTGTAAGTTTAAGAGAATATTTTAGGATTCCGTAATAAAATGTTTAAAAAGGAAAAGTTATGGAGCGACTTCGTTCGTCTGCATGTCTGTCACAGTTGCTTATTTCAACAACTAGTAATTAGTTACAGAAACAATAAAACGATATGTCTAACAAGAACAGTTTATCACAAATCAGCAAAAATGTTTCACAAACAATGTTATGCGGTCTGGTTCAAACGGTGTTCAACGTTTTGTGTAGGTATATGCGCATTGTCTCTTTCCAAGTGCATTCATTCTTTCGAATTAAGTACAGAATTATTGGATTACTCAATATCCTCTCTACCCTAAATGCTTTCTTCCAAGGTGCGCGAATGCAGTGCGCTTTTCTAATTTATTCTTTGTTTATAATGTGACAAGTGTTGATAGTTGAAACATGAATGAAGCAAGTTAGTTGCGCCCTCATAACAGTTTTTATAGTTTTTTTTAATTGGGACAGTATGGGGAAATCCAAATCTTTATAGATTCTTAAGAAGCATTCGGTCTTGTTTTGTGCTACCAATTTTGGCATTATCAATTTTTTGGTCAAGCGTGAGATGTCCATAAAAATTAGTAAAATTGCTAGTTTTTTTTAATACAGATGGACTCAGTGTCATATAAGCATAATTTCATTGTATTAGAGGAAAAAAATCTGAGCAGCAGAAAATGGTCAAATTTAATAAATTATTTTTGATGCAGTACAGTATGGGGAAATCCGAATCCATAGGATATACAAAGAAACCATTTTAAGGACCATTCGGTCCATTTTGAAAAAACAATTTTGGCATTATAAAATTTTTGGTCAAGCGTGAGTAGTCCATAAAAATTAATAACATTGACTATTTCTTTTTCTTAATGCAGATCGACTCAGTTTCACTTAAGCGTCATTTCATTGTATAGGGCGGAAAAAATCTGAATCTCAAATTTAATGAAAATTTTTTCGTGCCATAGAAGAATATTGAATGTACTGAATTATAGTCGATTTACTCGGAAATTATTCATTCAAAGTGACAAAAACGTTGTGTGCTATTAAAGTATTGCATATTTGAATTTTGTGTAAGACGTATCGACAGGAAATTCAGTTATGGCACACTTTGAACGAATTGTTTATTTAACCAATTTCTGCTGTCCCTGGATATAATGAAATGATGCTTACATGAAACTGAGTCGATCCATATTAAAAAAAATTGCCAATTTTACTAATTTTTATGGACATTTTATGCTTGACCAAACATTTTTTTTTTTTGTACTTTGATATATAGTTCATTGATTTTTGTTTGTTATATGAATAAATAAATAAATAAATTTATAATGCCAAAATTTTTGCCACAAAAAAAGACCGAATACTTCCTAAAACAGTTCACCTGTATTTCTTATAGATTGGGATTTCTCCATACTGTCCCAGTTAAAAAAAAACACTATGTTTCTATTTAGCACATAAATGATTCCACACGATTTACAAAATGGTTTTATTTTAACTTAGTCTTCCGTATTAATTTAACTTAGTCTTACGTAATTTTTTATTATTATGTGTACAAAAAAGTATTTTAAGGTTGTGTATTGTGTGTACATCTCTTATGAGCATTTTAAATTTGTAACTACATACCGCAACATATATGGTTTACGAGACGTGTCACTGCAGTTGTCCTAGGTCATTGCCCAATTTCAAGATTATAAGTTGCAGAATTTCTGAGAAAACCAACTGTCATTGAGAAGCATACGTAGTGACCTTATAAGCGTTGCGCTTTTCCTTTTAAGCTATGAAACTGAAAATAAATTTATTTCTGTTGTGTCCGTGTTCATGTGTTAATATGGCCGTAGGTACGGCGTATGGCTGATGGTCGGACTCTGTACTCCCAACGCTGACACTCCTGACGAAGTTCTAGGCCGTCTGTTGTCAGTGCTTTTTCACTGGTTCCATGTCACATCCTTCTCTTATACTGGTAAGATCTTAAACCACATAAGTCGTATCAAATACTAGTTTGTTTTATGTATTTTTGGTTTCGCGTTTTGTACAAGTATATTGTATACGTATTAAATTGTATATGAATGAACTATTAATATTCTAACTGCAGTGGAAATGCTACCTTATAAGCTCATAACTCCATCATTTATGAACTGATTTGGAAAATTATTTTTTTATTTGAAGGATATACTTCCTTATTGGTCCTATTTGAATTTCACTGGTATTAGAACTTGGGTTTCGAAGATACACCAAATAACACTAAATAACGCGAACTGGTCATAACCTTTATTTATTTATATTAATCATTCTCTTATAAGTCTTTGTGCTTCAGAATTAGAAATGAAGTTAATTGTAGATCTGTCCTAGATATTTATTTAGGCCAAAGTTAAAAAAAAAAAAATAAACCGAATTAAAAAGAACACTGAAAAGTACGAAATAACTATCCTTTACTAATCAAAACTGAAGTACAAAAATAACTTTATAAATACGATACAAATACCCATATAAATAAATTAGACAGTTATTGAAGCCAAGGAAGACCAGGGCTAATTTATGAAGATCAAATAGCCAGAGTGTTAGCCGACGAAAATGTCAAAAGCACCTCGCATACCTAGGCCAAAATGTGTGAGGAGAATTATGAGATTTGAGGAAGCGAAAGAAGTATGTAAGGACCACGACGTTTGGTGCTGCGTCCTCTCTGACTACCCCGTTGAGGATACAGCGTGCCACGTGACGTACCACGTCAACGGTCTAGTTAATGAGCGTACAAGAGTATGTAAACGCGTGGTGTATGTGTACATGCGTGTGTATTTGCGTGTGTGGTGTTGCGTATCCATGCGTGTCGCGCGGCGGTCGCGCGCAGGCGAGACGGCGCGCGCGGTGGAGAAGCTGAAGACGGAGCACGTGTGCCCGTGGGTGCGCGGCGTGGGCGGCGAGCACCGCGGCGTGCTGGTGGCGTGCCTGCTGCCGCACCCGCCGCACTACACGCGCCAGGCCGGCCACTGGGACAACCTGGCCGGCAAGACGGCGCACCTGCGCGACGGCCTCAACAGGTCTACACACTGCACTTGTACACACGCACACGCACACGCACACTCAATACCTGCATACACATTCACCTACACCACACCTTCAAACACATGCATACACGCACCCGTCAACGCACACATGCACACTTATGCACATTCGCACTTATCCACAAATTCATGAATTCACACACCTAACATATCTACTCACATATTCACATCCACACAAACATTATTATCATCCGCACACTAACTCACATACGTCCATCTACACATTCATTCTTCACATACTTACGCACATTCATACAACCGTTCACATCAACATCTGTATACATACACACTCATGCACGTCATTCACCACACCATAGTCATCAGGTAGAGAAAAAACAAAATTCGAAATCAAATTATATTAACGTAATTTATTGTTTATGATACGAACTTGTGATTCCGTAGATTATACTGTCTCATCCCGTACGGAATCATCACTCAGTCCATCTGGGATTACATCATGCCCGCGTGGATGGAAGCGATTTGCACCGATGTACCCGAAAAGGTCAGTGCAAAAATAAAATAAAATGCGCGTTTGATTTAGTATTTAATAAATATAATGAGAAATTATTTATTATGTCTGCCTGTTTTTCGACAGGAGTTGTGCGAGTTGAAAGGCGCAGTGGGTCGCGTGTTGGAAGAAGAGGGTGGCTTGTGGCCCGCAGCACGCGACGTGTACCGATTCGCGGCACAGCGCGTGCGCGGCGCGGACCGGCTGCGGCCCGACGTAGTGCTGCCCGTGCTGCACTGGTTCCAGGTGTGCGACATACCGTCCACACGTACACACACACACACGTACACACGTACACACGCACACACGCACACACGTACACACATACACACGCCCACACATACACACGCCCACGCATACACACGCCCACACATACACACGCCCACACATACACACGCCCACACGCACACACGTACACATGCACACACACACAGGCATACTTTAATAATGCGCATGAAACAGGTACCTTAATAATATTTAATATTTACATCTATTTATAGATGTAAATATTAAATATAGATATAACATTACAACAGATATAACATTTCTTATTCCAGACTATATCTCTGCTGGAAGTGAAAATTCCACTGCCGCAGCTGTTCGACCTCTTTAGTCACTGCGTAGTTAATTTACCAGAGAAAATATTTAAACCACCTCCAGGTATGTATGTAGTTATATATACATGTAATAGCACGTCCTCGTGGAATTAAAAAAGAGTAACCTATGTCCCCAGGGTTTAATCTATCTCCATTCTAAATTTTTTTACAATCGGTCGGTTTAGCTGTGAAAACGTAACGGACAAATAGTTTCATACAAAGTTCAATAATTTCGCGTGTGGAATTAAAAAAAATGTGAAACACGTGACTCATTAATTTTAATAGACAATATTCGTACCTATTAGTTTCATACGAAGTTCACCCCTCCCACACCTCTTCCCCCTCGCTTTACTCTGCTCTTGAAATGTAAATTACTGTAATGTAAAAATTCTTACTTAGCGGTCTTATATTACACACCACGCAGAGGAAGTCGCGGGTAAAAGCTAATTACATTGTATAAATTTTCTTTGGGATCATTTCCTGAACTATAGGGTGCTCTTGGCCTCTTACCCTCCTGTACTCTCACCTCTCAGTTTAACATACCTACATTTAAAATTTAACGATGCCACCCTGAGCGATATGACAGGTAGTAAATTAATTAATATTCTTTCAATTTTGTAGAAGGAGCAAAACCTAAAGATTTGGATCCCAACGACTCGCCGACCATGACGGAAGAAGAGAAGAAAGAGAAGGAAGATCAGATGAAACCACAAAATCTTACTTGCTGCATACTCATGTTGGACATATTATTGAAACAGGTAATTTGTGTTCCCAAACTCTACTATATTTGAATATAATATAAACATATTATATACACTTAAACTTTCTCTGGAAGAAATTAGCTAAATGATGGTAAAAACCACATCAACATCTATTGCGTAGTTAAAAAGAACTAAGTGCACAAATAGATATAAATAGCTATTTTATTTTATACTATATAGAAAAGAGAAGATATAAATATAGCAGTATATTTTGTATATTTGACTGCAGTGGCAAAGAGAAATGGTCATTCTGTTACATTAAGTTCTTTGGTCATTTTAAATCTCAAATACTCATTGCTAGAAGCGTCAACATAGTGTTTTTATTGCATCTTCAAACTTTGTCTACCCTGCATTGGAAGCGGCGTGTCATTTTATAAGTATGTACTTAGTTTTGGTATAGAATTTATAGTTAGCATTATATGTATAGATGGAGTTACAGCAAAGCCGTATTAACATCCAAAGTGTGAGCAGCGAAGCTACGAAATTACTGCGTCTTATGCTGAAATCTAATCAGTTGAATACCATCGAGCATGGTGAGCCTTGAACCACTGATTTTTATTAATATTGTAAAGACAAAGTGTGTTTATTTCTTTGACACAAAAAGTACTGAACCAATTTTTGCACACAGAAGACTGTACTTCTGCCAAGAGTTTGAGGATAATAAAAATTAGAATTCTGTAATGAAATGAACGACACTATTAGTAATTTAAACTACAACTTATTTCCGTTAGGGGGTCAACTGAGGAAGCGTGCTCGTCGCGACCCCTGCCAGCCCTTTTCAGGGCTGCAATTCCTCTTCTGTGCATACCATGCGGGACAACGGCAATTATAATGTTAGGGCGTCCCCCGGAAGCGACGTACACCGGTCTGTCCCCGCTGGTGTGTGCAGAGTGCAGTTCGGCGTTGGGGACCGCCACCCAACACGCTGTGCACCTAGCGGCGGGAAGTGGAGGGAGGAGTGCAGAGTAGCTGCGTGGAATGTGAGAGGTGGGATTGAGGAGAAGATGAATGAAGTGATTGATATTATGGAAGAGAAAAGATTGGATGTGCTATGTTTGAGTGAAACCAAGCGAGGCGGCAGTGAACTTGCCGACTTGCCCGGAGGAGGCATCGCTTTGTGGTCAGGGGTACCACAAGGAGATAGGGGATGCCAAGGGGTAGGCGTTTTACTGTCCTCTCGTATGGTTAATTGTATGACTGAGTATGAATTTATAAATCCCAGACTGCTCTGTTTACGCCTCAAGATTGGGTTGACAAGAATTTTTGTTTTGGCAGTATATGCCCCAGTGTCCTCTGTCGGTTTGTCTGAACTAGAGCAGTTCTGGGAAAATGTTAGAGAAGTTCTAGCGACGGTTGAAGAGAACGAAAGAATTGTTGTGTGTGGAGACATGAATGGATGGGTCGGGACAGCTCGAACAGGATTTGAGTCTGTCCTAGGCAAATATGGAGATAAGAGAGTAAATGATGCTGGTAAGATTGTGCTAGGACTGTGTATGGAAAAGGATCTTTTTGTGGCTAATACCATGTTTGGGCACAAAAGGATCCATCAGTACACGTGGGAAAGAAAGGGTGCGAGAAGTATGATTGATTTATTCCTGGTGGATAGCAGACTTAAGAAGCAGGTAATGGACACAAGAGCGTATAGAGGAGCCGACCTCGGGACGGACCACTTTCTGGTGATAACCAGAATAAGGGGTCTGTTCGCAGCATGGCGACATCGCGTAGTGTCCAAACCTGCAGCGGTTAGCCGTATTAAAAGCTGGAAACTGCAGGATGCGACCACCAGGAATGAATATGAAAGGGTATTATCCAGTAAGCTTGATGATAGATTGAAAGTGATGAGCGAGGATGTTGAAGAATGCTGGCAGAACCTTAGAGATAGTATGGTTGAAGCTGCGAAAGAAGTGTGTGGAATGAATAAGATTGGGAACGGCAAAAAGCGTGATGTGTGGTGGGATGATGAGGTGAAAGTGGCTGTGTATAAGAAAAAGAAAGCATGGCGAGACTACCTTGCTACTAATGACTGTGGTATGAAAAATTTGATGAAAGACAGGTATAAGCTGCAGAAAGCAGAAACGAAGGCACTAGTGAAAGAGAAGCGTGAAAGGTGTAGGGTGTTAGATGAAAACAAGATGTCGGACAACTTCGAGGAAAATTCCAAATTATTTTGGAAAGAAGTACGTAAAATCCGAAGTGGTCCGGCACCTTGCAGAATGAATAAAGTGCGTTCGAAAGAAAACAACCTGCTTACAAATAAAAAGGATGTTCTGCAGCGATGGAGTGAATACTATGGAGAACTGTATGAGAGTGGCGACTCCGTCTCTGATACTGAGAGCGATTCTAATGAATTGCCACACTCAGGCCAGGGACTGGAGGATCCCATTAGTATGAAAGAGATTGTGAAAGTGATAAGAAGTTTGAAATGTGGAAAGGCTGCGGGAATTGATGAGGTGACTGCTGAGATGATCAAGTATGGTGGTCCTAGGGTCTGGGATGCCTTCTGTGCACTCTGCAACCTTTGTTGGCAGAAGGGGGAGGTTCCAGAGGACTGGCGCACGGCAGTCATAGTACCTCTATATAAAGGGAAAGGTTCCTACCTAGACTGTGCGTGCTATAGGGCCATCAGCTTGGTCAGCTTAGCGAGTAAAGTCTATACTAAAGTATTGACTGAACGTATGAAAGGTGTTTCAGAAAGATATTTGTGGGAGGCGCAAGGTGGATTCAGGAACGGTAGGGGTTGTATGGATCAGATTTTCTCGCTTCGCGTTATCGTGGGAAGGTTTCTGGCTTTAGGTCAGAAAGTTTTCTGCGCTTTCGTGGATCTAGAGAAAGCATTCGATAGAGTAGTGCGGAAGAAATTGTGGAGTCTTCTGCCTGAATATGGCGTGGAGGGCTCCTTACTGCAGGCTGTGAGGTCATTATATCGAGACCACAGAGCCTGTGTAAGGATAGACGGTGACATGTCGCCCTGGTTTGAAGTCTGTTCTGGTGTCAGACAGGGCTGCGTGATGTCTGCCTGGCTATTCGTGCTGTATTTGGACAGTTGCCTCCAGAGATTGAAAGGTAATATGAGTGGTATGGGATGTGGTGACACAGTAGTAAACTGCCTATTGTACGCTGACGATGCTGTGCTAATAGCACCATCAGAAGCAGAGTTGCAGACACTAGTCACGTGCATGAAAGAAAATTGTGAAGTAAAAGGATTGAAAATGAATGTGAACAAAACTAAGGTTCTGGTGTTTGAAAGAGAAGCGGAACAAACGAAATGTGTGATTAGTGTAAATGGAAAATGTCTAGAACAGGTGAATGAAATTGTGTACCTGGGGAGTGCGTTTTCGAGGGATGGAAGATGTGAGTTGGATGTGGAGAGACGGGTAGCAGCCGGCAATAAAGTGAACGGTGCTCTGTCCGCATTAGTGGGTAGTGTGAATATATCTAACACTGCTAAAATGGCCATCCACAATGCGGTGTTGGTGCCAACTTTGTTGTACGGCAGTGAGGCCTGGATATGCCCGAAATCGAGTGAAAGTATGATAAATGCTGTGGAGATGCGGTCTCTCAGAAATATGTGCGGTGTCACGCTTGCGGACAGGATAAGCAATGATGAGATACGCAGTATGACAGGGTTGCACAACAGTGTTATTGTAAAAATGAAGAAAGGAATGCTTAGATGGTTTGGGCACATGGAAAGAATGAGTGATGAAAGACTGACGAAGAAAATATACAGAGCAAAAGTGAGTGGTAAAAGAAGCCAAGGAAGACCAAGGCTGACTTATGAAGATCAAATAGCCAGAGTGTTAGCAGACGGAAATGTCAAAAGCACTCGCATACCTAGGCGAAAATGTGTGAGGAGAATGATGAGATTTGAGGAAGCGAAAGAGGTGTGTAAGGACCGCGACTCCTGGCGCTCCGTCCTCTCTGACTACCCCGTTGGGGATACAGCGTGAAGTTATGTTATGTTATGTTATGTTAACTTATTTCCGTTAAGTTTTGTGGATTTTACTATATTATTTCTGTTTTTAATAATGTTTAATTTAAAATTACTGCTATAATACTAATCTATAGTTTCACTACTTTTAACGATTAAAAACATTAGGTAAACATTTTAATTTTTGACACTAAGTAATTTTTTTTAATTTCAAGTCATACGAGTCACAGACAGATATCGCAGTCAGGATTACAGGTTACGCCATATTAAATTTTCTCAAGTCAATATATTTTTAATGAAGTGGTGGAATTGTAGGGCATTATATTAATATTTTATATCGATAGAATTTTTATTGTTATTTTAAAATTCAAGTGCTTTCAAATTCATCCTATAGATAGATATGTAAAATATGATAAAATCGAACATTTTAAAATAAATTTTGCTGCAATTCTTTTATTTTCCATGCAGTGGTAAAAATGTAGGGCATTACTGTACTTCAAGCTTGAGAGGGAACCCAGGATGCCATTGGTGTTTTTGTGATCTTTTCAATTTTTGATTGTGTTAATCACAAAACTTTAATTTGCAAGCTTAAATGCTATGGAATTCGTGGTAACGCTCTCGATCTCGTGTTCTTGTATTTGTCTGGCCGGGAGCAAGAAGTGAGTGTCAATGGGGTTTTGTCTTTTTGTTCGAAGTTAAAAATGGGCGTTCCCCAAGGATCAATTTTGGGACCTTTTCTGTTTCTAGTCTACATTAGTGATCTCCCATTTATACTCAGGAACTTATGCGAAATAGTATTATTGGCTGATGACACTTCATTGCTATTTAAACTGGACAGAAAGAACTTAGTTATTACCTGGGTGGACGAGATCCTGGCAAAAGTCTCGAGGTGGTTTGCTGTTAATAATTTATTACTGAATGCACAAAAAACCAAATGTATTAAATTTTCCCTTTCTAATGTACCCAGAATCCATGATGAAATAGAACTAGAATAAGTAAAATTATTGAATCGCTCATATGTCCTTTTTTCGCTAATCATTGTAAATAAGAAGTAAGAAGGAGTAAATATTCACGTAGTAGGCACCGAAGGTACACATTTTATTCGCAAACAACGTTTCCAAGTCGCAGAAGTGTTCTATCCGAAATCATCGCAGAAGTCGTCGCTGTAGTCTTCGTAATTCGCCTTGATGTCGCTCGATATATCGCTGCGATCGATAGTCAAAAAACTGACTCGGCGGCCGACATGTAGCTCTATTTATATTCGGATAAAACGAGGGTGGAAAGTTCTAGAGCAATTCCGAATGCTAGTAATAATAACGCATAGAAATAAAGAGGGTGGAACTTTCTAGTTAATTATGTTTGCTAATAATAATTCGACATTGTTCTCGATGCCTCCTGTTTACATGAGTAGGTATATGACACGTCATCGCTCCGGAATTTTCAAAGTATAACTTTGTTCTTGTTTCTCAAGTTTGCTTATGACATTTGCCAGAAGGCGTTAAACCTAGCAATGCGTTTTTAGTTATGCTAAGCCTAGGTCTTGAGATATAAGCACTAAAAGGTGCGTGTCTCATGATAAAAATCGACTTTATTGCATGGACATAAGGTCCAACTGTAACAATACATATGATAAGTTATCATGTCATGACTTCTTTCTGTCTTTCACACTACTTAACCACACAGGAGGTCATTTTGAATGTATATTTCGCCAGTTTTCACGTCAACAAACCGATTTTATTTGTGACGACTGACTGTCACTGAGCGCACGGTAGACTTAAGTTGCGCGTGGATTGTAGTTTTTTAGCCCGGCCTCTTGATTTGGGTTTTGCGTTGTGTCATATTTTCAAATGAATGCGAGTTCCATAGTATTTCCGAATTCATTGGTTTAATTAGCCTGTTACACTTTTGTATATTGTGTTTATGTTGTTGGGCTGTTGAGTTCCCAAATAAATGTTAATATATATTGTAATTGTCTATTTCCTATAGAGAAAAGGTATGGTTGTGCTCGCCTATTATTGAATTTAATCTATATTTAGTTGTAACTAATGTAAAGTGTTATTTCTCGTAAAACCTTAAATAATTAATATTAAAAAAGTTGACTATCTTACGTCGGTGTGTGGTGTGTGGTGCAGCGAAGTGCCAGGCGGAGGGCGCGTGTTCATACTGCGAGGCGGCTGCGCTGTGGCACCAGCTGGCGGTGTTGCTGGTGCGGGCTCTGGCGCCGGCGCCGCTGCGCGCGCCCCGCGCCGCCCGCGCCGGAGACCCGCCGCGCGCGCATCGCCCGCGCTCCGAGGTCCGACGCATGCACGCACACACACACGCACACACGCACGCACGCACACACGCACGCACACGCACACACACACACACACGGACCCACACGCGCACGCACACACACACACGCACGCACGCACACGCACACGCACGCAGACACACACACGCACATACACACACACACACACACACACCGACACTGACGCCCGTGTCAGTGTCGGTAAAATTAAAGATAGCATACATTGCAAAATTAACTGTTGATATTATTATAATTATTCATATTCGCAAGCTGTATCCAATAAATAAATAAATATGTAATTACGTGTGTACCTTTGACTACGTATCTCTTTCATATGAGCCAATTTAGGATTGGTTAGTGAAAACAGGCAATAATTTATCGAATAATTAAAAAATTCTGAATAAAAGCTATTACGAAAAGTTATTACCTAATGGTTCTCATTATAGATGCAACAAGACAATAATTAATATACTTGAAGAGCCAATAAACAGAGAAGAATATCGATGACAATGTGGTAACAATCTATATAATTATGTCGCTGTCTCTCAGTGTTATGTTTAATACAGTAGAATACTGTCTAACTATTGACAGACCAAAAAAGCTTATTTGACCAGAAAAAGAAATTATTGTTAAATGTTAGTGTAATATATTTTCGATAACAAAAGATTCTATATTTCTCTTATACGTAACTCACACTTTCATGAGTCTGTTGGAAGAAATTTCTGTTGGAGAAAATCTATGCTCCGTCTTTAGCTGTTCCTATATTTTTTCATGTGTTGTGAGCGTAATTAATATATAAATCAAATTATCCAGCCATCAATGGAAGATATGTGGTCCGACACCCGCAAAACCCTTTCGGAAGACGAGCGCAGCAAGTCCGGGACGCCCGGGGCGTCCGCGGACACGCTGCTGTCGCACGGACACGGACACGGACACGGACACGGGCACGGACACGCGCACGGACACGGACACGGACACGCGCACGGACACGGACACGGACACGCGCACGGACACGCCCACCCGCTGGCCGACCGCGCCTCCGTCGGGGGCGTGTTGGTGCATATGCCGCATGTACGTATGGCGTGTACTCGGCTACCGACTCCCTGCTCTGATTTGGAAACATCTCCAGCTCATGGGACTAATGTTCACCGGTAAATCAGTTTTTCTGCTGCTTGTCGAAGTTTCGAAAATACGAACGTTTTCTTCTTCAAAATCTTGATCAAAAATCTTGAAAAAAAAATCTTGACCTTCAAATGACATTGAGAATAAATTCGGCGCTGCAGCAGGGAAATATTTGATGTTAACGCCCTTGATACTTATGCTTTTTACCTTATAAACTTCTTAACGATGCGTGTTTACGAAGTTTATTATATCTTCAAAACCGCGAAAAAGGAAGTAAACGAAATTATTTTTAGATTATCTGAACTCGATGGCAATGGAATTTGACATAACAAACTACGTATACACGCCAATATTTCTTCCCTACAATGAAGTTAGTTCAATAAAATAATCTTCATGTAGCATTAATGGTTGCATGTATTTTGATGGTTAATGTTGTGTATTTCTGTTACAAAGAAGATTACAGTCTAAATTCTTTTCAAATTGTATTTTGAGTATACCGTCGTTTAAGTGTAGTTTGTAATAAATAATGTAGAAGACTAGAAAATACACTATCGAATTTGTCGATACATACATTAAAAAGGATGTTACTAAAAATCATTTTTTGTCATAGATATGAACAAATGGGACTATGATACAGTGCGTTAGAACATTGTATATTTGTTTGATGGATCACATGGCAGAGACATCACTCGCTCACATTTCACACACACACAACACACACACATAATGCATTGTATATCATATGTGTGTACGTAACGTATTGTATGAATGACGCAATAAGATGTAGCAAAACGTAATCGGCGTCCTTTGCAATCACAGAGCAGTAACCTTATTTTTTCTTTTTTCGGCAACTTGGTTACGCAGGAGAAATTTCCACACATGTTTATACCCAGCGTCCTGGGAGAAGAGACTGGGTTATGCGGGGATTTTATCCACCAAAATTTGGTGTGGTCATCCTCGGTGCGTTCTCGGAGGGCTCTGGGATCTATGGAACGCACCGGAGCCCCTCTTGCACTTGCCGAAGTCCTCCTTGGGTGGACAGGCTTACAAAGCCCTTCCTGGACCCTTGCAGTGCCACGACAGCGCCGACCACACGCGCTGTCGTCCTTCTCGAGGTCGCGTGGAATTTCCCACTCCGATCGGCCGTGACCTCGAAGGCCCCTTTGGGCGCCTTTTACGACACCGTAGCCATATTTACTGGCACGGGCGACAGAGTTGAGACTAGTAGTAAACCCTAGCCCTAGTTGAGACAAGTAGTGTGGCACCTTTGATTGTTAAAGTTTAGTACTTTAGTAAAGTTTACCTGCTAGATATCGGGGATCACGCCCACAGCTCTCCGCCTATCCGTTCTTGATTATTTTACGTCTAATTTTGATATAACCAATCAGATCACAGCACACCATCCCGCGCTCCACAAGATTTCGACACGTTTGTTTTTATTATAACATTGTATCGACCTGACGAGGCTGAAATGCATTGCATTGCATAAAAATTTAAAAAAAAGAAAAGTGAAGATTTGTGGGGACTATCAATTCCCGTACTGGCTAATATAATGCCAACAGTAACACCGATTTTAGCAAATATATTTAATAAGTGTGTCGATCAGGTTGATCTGGGTGTGTTTCCCGATTTAATGCACCATAATAAAATTATACTCATATTTAAATCGGGTAGCAAGTCAGATTCTGCAAACTACCGCCCAGTGTCGACATTGCCAGCGTTGAGTAAAATATTCGAAAAAATTATCCTCAACCAAATGCTGGCACATTTTAACATTTGCAGTATATTTTATGGTCAACAATACAACACATGCGGGAGCAAACTTGTCAAAACAAAAGCTTGGGAGGGCTCACGGGATGCCATTGGCGTGTTTTGTGATCTTTCCAAAGATTTTGAATGTTGTTTTTGTTACAAAACTTAATTTACAAGCTGAAATACTATGGAATATGTGATAAAGCACTCGATCTCGTGATTTCATATCTGACTGACCGAGAACAAAAAGTCTGTGTAAGTGGCGTTACACCTGTCGGTTCTAAATTAAAGATGGGCGTTCCTCAAGGATGTGAAATTCTCAATACTTTGTTAAAATAAATTCAATATTTTTCTACTGCACTTTTATATTTTTCCGATTTACACACAACAAAAGAAAAGCGGGTGAGTTTATGTTTCGATTGACATTTATAAAAATAGAATTATCGTGATTTGCATTGGTTTTGCATACGAGTGGTGCCATCTACTTTAGATTATTGAACTGAATTATATAACAGTTTTAAATTTTTATGAACTACTAAACAAAACTAACAAGCATGACTATTTTAAACATCCCGCCCATCAAAGAACTGTGTTCTTTACAAATAAAATACATATGTAAATATACAAACGCAATCAAACGGTTGTCCATTGGTACCATTGGCGCTGTATAAATTTTTGCAACGACCTCTTCTGGACATGAAACTGCGAAAAGCTGCTGTAAATCCTTGAGTAGTCAGATCTGAAACAGCCTCTATTGTACGGCTTTCGACGTCATACAGACGAAGACACGAATGTATCCCTTGTATGATCTGCTTCTCTTCCTGGTGAAAACCTACCTTAACTTTATATAACCAGTGAAATCAACACCAGAATTTTCGAATGGCTTGGCAGGTCTCAATCTCACTTCAGGAAGTTGCCCCATCAACTGGTTATTTATTTGTTGGAAATATCTCGCACAGACAACTCAGTTTCTGAAGTACTTCTTTACTAGATGTCTTACTCGAATTATCTAATACTTAGATCTTAATAAATTAAGCATAATTTGTGGTCCCCCATGGAGTGTCTTCAGGTGCGGGTCTGCAATTATTAACGTCGTGAGATGACTATTACTAGATAATATTACAGGGTGTCTCCTATTATACTCTACTTGTGCCTGATTAATACGACCTCCCACTTAAAATCTTATTTTCATCGGATATGGGAAAAAAACTGTGAGGTTTACTCTTCTTTATTGAAACACGGCAATGAGACTTCAGCTCTTTGATTTCATCTTTAAAAAATAATGTTTGTTTTTTTTTACACAAATCTACAATATTGCTCCAGTTTCTTTTGCTGTCACGTTCTTCGAAAATGTCTCTCTCTTAGGCAATTTCAGATTCAAAAACCTTCTACAAATATGCTAATGCTTTCAGTTTTCTTCAAAGTTGAACATCTCGTCCATATGAAATTTTCCCTTTCCGAATTTCCGTGCAAAACCTTTATTGTTCTCTATTCTTCTTGTGTAGTAAATTCCCTATCATCTTGATTGCTCTGTACTCATTTGTTCTGCTTAACCATCCAGGACCATGCACATACAAATCATGCCTAATTAGTTCTGAAATTGGTAAACCTCTCGAGGCGCAATCAGCAGGATTATAATTAGTACTGACATATTTCCACTGATGATTATTCAGCATGGTAAGAATCTCGGACACTGTGTTGCTTACAAATGTTCTCCAGCGGCTTGGTTCTCTCCGCACTCAAGCTAGTACGATTGTGGAATCTGACAATGCAAACAAATTTTCTTTAGGTATTTGATTGATTTGTGAAACTTCAAATAGCAGTTTGGCTGTCAGCAGAGCAGCACACAATTCTAAGCGAGGTATTGAAATTTTCTTCTCGACTGGACCTACTTTGGTCTCGGCAGTTATCAGGTTCACATGAACTTTGCCATCCTCGTCTTTCGTTTTTAGGTAAACGACCTCTCCATATGCTGTCTGTGACCCTTCTCCTTTAGTTTAAAGCCATCTTGGCATAACAACGTTTTGAACATTAATAAGGTCATCTCTAAATTTTTTCCACTCCTTTAGAAGTTCCATTGTTCCATTGTTGAGTTCAACTCATCTCAACTCAGTCCAGAATTTTATAGTTTTTGTATGAACATCTTTCGCGTTATAACAACGGGGGTGATCCCACCCTTAGGATCTTACAGTTTCGCAATGTCTGATAACACTTTCCTCTTTGTGACTATTTCGTTTGACTCTAGTAATCTCAATGTGTACTGAAAGCTATCAGAGTTCTTATCCCAGCAGATACTCAATATTTTCATGACATTATTTGCTTTAAACCTCAGCGACCGATCCTATCTTTGGCTCTCCTTTTTAATATCATTTAGTAGAAATAAGCTGTTATTGCACCATTTTTATAACCTAAGTCCGCTAGCATTCATTAACTTGTTTATTTATTTGGTTGTAAATCTCAATAGCTTCTATTTCAGAATTACACCGTTAGAAGATCATCCATGTAGTAATCTTTCAGTGTAATTTGAGCAGCGACGGGATACTTATCACACTCGTCCTTAGCTAGTTGTTGCAGAAACTTCACGACCATATAAGGTGCACACGCCGTTCCACACTATCCGTTGAAATTCAGCATCTTCAGCGTAAACTCTGACCTGCTGGTACATCTGCACTAAATCAGCGATTATGTAAATAGGATGATGTCTCCATCTCATTAATATATGTTGCAGGTCTTGTTGGAGCTTTGGGCTTACTAAGAGCTCATCGTTCAATGACACGTTGTTGAGATATTTGCATGACGCATCGAAGACAGCTCTAGTTTTAGTAGGTTCTTTGTCATCTCTGATCACGGCGTGGTGCGGTAAGTATCAGTTACGTATCAGAGTCCTCGATTTGCTCGATAACAGTGATTAGCTCCATGTGATTTTGTTCTACATAGTGATACATGTGAAGTTTTTTCTCTAGAACAGTAAATCGTTTTGTAGCTACCTCGATTGATCTTCTCCGAATACACTCTGGATTAGGTCTCTTGAACGGTAGTCGCACAATATATCGTACTTCTGAATCTCTTGTCGTTGTCTTATCATAAATATCTTCGCATCTAATTTTTTCCACTGTTAATCTCTTTGTAATACAATCAGGTTCTCATTCTATCTCCCAAATCTCTTTCACAAGCTGATCTTCTCTTGTCTGAAGATGTAAGTTTATTACTCGTTGACCAGATGAGGGCATAGGTTTTCGAATTCGCCCAGACAAAATCCAGCCAAACCGTGTATTTTGTGCAATCGAATGATCTTTTGAAGGATGTTTTTTCCAGTCATTGATGATAATTTCACTATATACTTCGACCCCTAGTATCAAATCAACTCCGCCTGGTGATCCATAAGTGGGATCAGCTAAAGATAATCCTTATATATCTAGCCAATCATTAATTGGAACTTCTCTCGTAGGAAGGAATGACGTTAACGTATTCAACACATATGCATTTATTTGCACATAATAGTCTGTATCATGAAGAGAATGTAATCTTAAAGATGCCATATGCTTTGTCCTTGTCTTGCCGTTTCCAATCCCTGATAATAGACCATAACAGGCACTTGCTTAAGACCCAGTGATTGCTTACCCTCGTTATACATCTATGAAAACATAATGTACACTAAAAAAAATTTAGATCTATTTCAAAAGAAAGGCGTTGTTAGTGGTGTGGAAACTCGTGGTCGTGATCAGCTAGTTATTCCTAAATTTAAATTACAAAAGTCAAGTGGTTCATTTTTGGGTAACTGTGTTCGTTTTTATAACAAAATTCCTCAAGAAATTACTCAATTAACGGAAAACAGATTTAAACTTGTCATTAAATGCACACTGATTGGAAAAGCATACTACAAAATTAGCGATTTCATTGAAGACACAACAATAGACTGGAAGTGATCCTCTCTGCGTATGCATTTACTGGCTTTATAGATATTGTATTTTTAAATAACTATTGTAGAATGATGTTGAAAAAATGTTACCTGACTGAGTTTCTTGTCGGTTCTTCTCAGTATTCAGGTTTTCTTTTCGAACCAAACTAAAGTAGATTTGACGTTCAAAAATACCTTGCATTTGGGTTTACTTGAATAAATTGATTTGACTTTTGACTTTTTTTTGCTTCACAAACAATGATCCGGAGCCCTGATCGATTAAAGCTCGAACAATTTGAAGCCCTTTGCCGATTTGGCTCTGGCCATGGCAGTAGCCAGTACTACTTCTTTTTCACTTCTTATAGCAAAATGAGCTACGATTTTTGCCTCTGATCGTTTATTTGATTGTTGATCATTCTCGGATGTGGGAGGTTTCTCTTCACTCTGGTATCAAGCTTGAATTAAATAATATAAGTAATTTCTTTGTGTTTACTGTTCTCCAAGTCTAAATTACTTAATTTCGCGGATTTCGGCGTCAAATATGTATGTTAAATTCTCAATATTTGATTAAAACAAATTCAATATTTTTTTACTGCACTTTTTTAATTCTCTGATTTACACACCAACAGAAAAAAAGCAGGTAGGTTTATGGTTCGATTTATATTTATAAAAATAGCATTATTGCCATTTGCATTGGTTTTGCATACGAGTGGTGCCATCTAGTTTAGATTATTGATCTTAATTAGATAACAGTTTAAAATTTTTATGAACCACTAAACAAAACTAACAAACATGATTATTTTAGACAATCTTAGGAACTTTCCTGTTTTTGGTTTACATTGATGATCTTTCATTTATGCTTAAAGACCTATGTGAAATGATATTATTTGCTGATGACACATAATTATTGTTTAAGGTAAAAAGAGAAAATACAGATATTAGCGGAGAGAATAGGATCTTGGCAGATGTCTCGAAATGGTTCGCAGCTAATAATATACTACTGAATGTACAAAAAACCAATTACTTCAAGTTTTCCCTATCCAATGTACCCAGAATCTATTATAGCCAGTCTAGAACTGGGCGGGAAACAATTATAATTAGCGAAATCAGCTACTTTTCTTGGTTTAACAGTAGACAATAAGTTAGTGGGCGGACCATATCGGAACTTTGGCTAATAAACTCAGTTCATTAGACGCATTAGATAGTTAACAGAAGTGGCTACCGCTAGGCTGGTGTACTTCGCATATTTCCATAGCCTTATGTCTTATGACCTGCTACTGTCGGTATTAGCAGCACATATGAAGACTATCTTTATTTTACAAAAAAGGCCAATACGTGCCCATCTAGTATGAACGGACGAGAGACACTGAGAGATCATTTTAAAGATATTGATGTACTCAAATTACCCTCGTTATACATCTTTGAAAACATAATGTGCACTAGAAAAAATATAGATCTATTTCAAAAGAAAGGTTTTATTAATGGCATGAAAACTCGTGCTCGTCTTTTCGAACCGAAGGCAGTTTTGAAGTTCAAAAATACCTTGCAATTGTGTTTACTTGAATAAATTGATTTGACTTTTATTTATGTAGAATGACGCAACGTAAACGCGCGGCTCGCGGCTCGCCAATCGTTTACATACCACCGCCCTGTTATGCCACTTTACACTTAGTATTTTCTATTTGTTTAGACAGAATAAGTTGTTTGCCCTTAACATGTAATTTATTTATTGTACATTTAATAGAACTGCAAGAGAACACGATTAACATCAAAAAATTACTAAAGCGTCATCTATAAGGCTGGTCTGTGTTAGAGATTGATCATGACATATGTGCCTATGTATAACATCTTGCCTCGTAGAATTTGTTCTATATGCAAGACCATACTGTATCTTCCTTTTTGTATATATATAATTTTTCCGTAATGATTAATTTGTGTATGTATTACATTAGCTGTCTTCTGCCCATAGTTTTAAACTTATTGATCGACAGTGTTTTGCTACTCAAAGAAGCAACCTCAGGAAATTTCAAAGACCAAACTAGGTCCGTTACCCAACACTTGTGACATAAAACATATTCGGTGATGTGTAGCCGATTGATTCTGATCCTGCAATTCCCTGAGGATACGTACATCAACCAGCTTGAAATTCGGACAAAATAGGTAACATTATAGGTATATACATATTAGAATTTACTAACAATAACATCGATTTTTGCAAAGTAACACCTGAGTTTGTACAATATGTCTCTGTAATTTTTTCCATTGACAGCTGTCAATTACCTAACGTGACATATTATAACCTGTCAACATTAGTTTCCAAGATGGCCGTCGTCCAAGTCAGACGTCCGTAGGCTATATGTTAACTGTAGCGTACCCTATATAATAGATGTATAGTTTGTTCATTTCATGCAACTGTCACTCATAAGCGACGTTGGTTCGGATGCTACGCTGACTAAATCGTCAGGCGATACGCAAGTATGTCTCTCTCTATCTTATTCCTTGAGCTATTCGCTGTCCCTTTCTTTCGTTTTACGTGTACGTGTTGCATTTTACTAAATGTTTATAATGAATGGCTTTTTCTGTTTGTGTTTGTGCTTGCATTAACTGCAGTTTTTACTAATCTATTTTAGTGTAATTTACATTTTATTTCGTGATACCTACATAATCTATAGTAATAATTGTCCTGTGTATAAAATTGTCTGTATTAAAATGTTATATAAAGCAATACTTCCACCCCATCGAATTAAAAATAAATAAATAGAATATAATGTAGTTAAATAGAAAGAAAAAACTAAAAAACGTGAGATCTCATCAGTTCAGCCACCTATCAAGTTGCAACAAGATCTGCTTTAAGGTCAGGTATGAAAATAATAGCATTAAGTTGAATAGAATTAATATTATCTATTGACTTAATGAGATGCACTTTTTTACAATTAAAATATAAAGATCTAAAATCTAAGTATCTACTGGAACCCGTGACATCTTTTAATGCTATTTAAGTGAATCATTTGAAATGGGTGTGGAATATGACAGGACATTTATCGACTTATAATAAAATAAAATAAATAACCATTCATGAAGTCAGCTATATTTACTCGTATTTGAAACACTTGTGTTATTTACCTATACACGCGGTTGCAGACGATATTTTATGCGTTTAAATGCCATTAAACGTAGGCCGTCGGTGCGAAGTGTGTATAACGAATGTGCATATGGACATGCGCGTGCGCAGATAATGACAGCAACAGTGGAGACGATCACAGAGCAGCTGGACATGGCCTCGTTGTTGCCGCCGTCCGAGCAGCCACCTCTTGTCACCGCGCACACCATCACGCTCACCGACACGGACGTGGCCACCGCCACGGCTGACGTGAGCCTCCGCACACCGCATACCGTCAGGCGTATCGCACTGCACACTACACTCTACACACTACACATCACGCATCACTTCATACGCCACGCAACATATTACAGGCCACACAATAACACATAACATATGACACGCCACGTATACCTAACACACGACATACAACACTCATACAATATATCATATGACACAACACACGATATGTCACTCATTGCACACTGCAAGTATTTAACACGTGACACGTACTCTACATATCACACGTTATACATCATACACCACACATCACTACCACTGATCCCAACCTAGACTTATTTTCATGCAGGTATCGACACCAAATTTGCTGGGTGATCATGATGCAATGACCGATTCTGTAGATGAAGATATGGCCAATTTCTGGCCGACGTCTGCTGGCAAGTTCCACTTCTGCATTGAAGAGTTACCGCAGGAGTTACAATACATTCACCAGCTTTTGCAGGTGCAGTCAATTGAGCATTTTCAAGCTAATACAAGTTTTTCTTACTATATGATAATTATTTAGCTATTTAAAGAGGTAATGTTGCCAGTCTTTAGTCACCCTGAGCAATAACAACCTTTAAACAGCGACTTGCGGGAAGTTTGTTATTTCAGATAATACGTAATATTAAATTTCGTAAATATCAATTTTAGATATGTACAAATCATCATTTTTGATGATTTTTTAGGAGTTGAAGAATACTTCCAGACCGGACGTCTTGTATCACCTTCTGCAATGTCTACAAGTGCTAGTTTTGAACGCGGATGCTCTGGCAGAGCACAGAGGCTTTTTGATATGGTGTCAGGAGAATTTGCTTATAGATAAGTAAGTGCAATTCGTGTCATGTGCGTGACTGCGTGTGTATGTTTCTTTTTATGTCTGTGTTTTTATTACATTAATATAAAATAATTGACAGATGAATCTTTAGTTTTTAACATTGGATTTGTCGCCGTTTTAGATACAGAAGTGACAGCTGATTTTCATATGTCAGATATTTACGACATTACGTAATGATCGTGTAAATGATATTGATAATGGTAAACCTACGCTTTCGGCACACCGAGTTGTCAATATTGGTGGAATATTGACTTGACCTGCAACTTTATTAACGTTATGATTTGAAAATTCTCTGTGGATTTTGTTAGGAGTAATTTCTAAATGACTAAAATCCACAGTAGCTCCAGAATATGTATCAAAATAGAATCGTTGTGATCATTAGAGACTGTTGAAAAGGTCGACTGAAGAGAAACTGGAAAATTAAATATTATTGTACATCGTATTCGTAGGAACTGCAAAAGCGGATTTTATTAAAGGTTTAGGGTGAGACATAAGGAACATTTCTTTGTAACGACGCATCTGTATTTAGAGCGCGGCGCGCGCGTACCTTACAGCCCATAACGGTGTGGATGTGTGTGTGCTTGTGTGCATGTGTGTGTGTACGCAGCCTGTGGTCCGTGTGCGCGTCGCAGCACAGCCACATCGCGTCGGTGGGCGTGCCCGTGCTGCTGCACTGCGCGGCGCTGGCGGGCGGCGCCGACGCGCTGTGCGCGCTGCTGCGGGACCACTTCCACCACGAAGACCCGCGCGTGCGCTTCACCGCCGTCGACCGCGTCACGCTCATCATACGGTACACACTACACTACACAACACTGCACACTACACTACACAACACTACACACTACACAAAGCATTTCCAGTTCATGTTTGTGGTATGTAGTACATACCACTCAGTGTACATTACGCATTACACACTTCACTCGGTACACCACACACTTCACTCAGCATACTGCATATTACACCCTTCATTCAGCACACTACACACTTCAGTCAGCACACTACACACTTCACTCAACACACTACACATTTCACTCAGCATACTACACACTACACACTTCTCGCAACACTACACACTGTACTCAGCGTACTGTACACTACACACTTCACTCAACACACTACATACCTCATTTACTACACTACACACTTCACTCAGCACATTTACACTGTACACTCTAAACACTGTACATTATACACTACATACTACACACTGCACACTACATACTGCACACTACACATTTCGCACTGCACACTACACACCGCACATTGCGCGATTCTGTGTCTCTATCGGGACACAAGCCTCTTCCCATTTTAAATTAGTTAGATTAAAACCGGTCGTACTCCACAATCACACATTACCGCTATGGTCCAGAGCGATCAACAAAGATGAATTTAACAACAGTAATCTGCTATGAATACCCCACACCAGAATTTTTTTGATAATCTTTATAAACAGAAGAAAATGCTCTGATCATTCTGCCACGGCATCGAAAATTACAGACGGCCTAACTAAATACAATACAAAGTTATCCTATAGATTCATGGATGGGTCGCCGGTAAAGACAAGTCTACCACTGCAGACGGCATTAGCGACTGCGTTTTGTTATTTGATATCAAGTATGGATGACATCAATGTGTACGTCGCGCAACGAGCCACCTTGTACATCGGGACGATACATGACTCTGCTATCGAGGTAAGGCATATGTTATTTGGATCGAATATCGTCTAAGTACCTTCGGCCAGTATTTTATTGTCTCTAAGTGCGACTTCGTCTGCAGGGAAATTTGTACCATGACTTTCCCGGGTTAGAGGTATTCTTTGAAAAAAAAAATAGTATCCTGCGCTTATCACATATTATCTTTGCACCAAATTTCATCATAGTCGGTTCAGTGGTTTAGCATTTTCCACACTCAAACACTAATTTTTTTATCAAAATCGATCTAGCAGTTTAGAAGGAAATAAATGACATACACACATAACAGTTAAATATTATAATATATTAAGATGTTTAAATTAACAATATTTGTCGTATTCTTACTTATCTCGTAATTAACAAACCTAAGTAACATTCAACTTTGTTTAGAAAAAAAACCTAAACAATAATTCTGTAGTCCACGCGAGCGGAGTCGAGGGCATAGCTAGTAATATAAAGTAAAGTAAAAAATAAAGTAATGTCAAGAACAATACTCTCTTTATAAATTAAAAATATTTATTGCAATACTATTGTAACAAGAAATAAAAAACTGCTGATATTATCAGGCCTCATTTTCCCTAGTTGCTGCTGTATTGCTTGGAGACCCAGTTCGACCTGGTGATAGTAGACCGCCCCATGGTGTTGCAGTCAATATACCACCTCCACAATACTCTCAGCGACCGACGTATACTCTCCTGGGAGTTCTTCCTCAACAGATTTGAAACTCTGTTCTTGGAGGCACAGATTAATTCAAACAAAACTGTCGATTTCTCTAATTTGAGAGGTGAGATGTAGATTTTTTTAATGTAATTTTGTCTTTGTTTTATTCATGCCTTTTATTTTGCCTAAATTTCTTTCTTTTTCTCTATCATTTCTTGCCTTAGAATAAATCGTGCTTATGTTGTCTTTAGCTTATTGTACTTTTTTTTCTTAAATTTTGCATGAATCGTCATAATATTTGTTTTTATTCAACAGGTTGTAATAAAGATCGATGTGGTTCGGTGTTAGATCTGTATTTAGTTTCTTTATTAGAGGTGAGTTTTTTTATTTTTATGCCTTTTTTACAACTTTCTATTAATTATTATGTGATGCGACCTCGATGGCACAGTGGTTTAGGTGTAGCATCCAGGCCAGGTTCCGGGTTCGCTTCCCGGTCGAGTCAATTTGGTGTACTGCGAGATCCCTAGTAGTCGTTTTGCGGTTCTCATAGTATATGGGATGCCCTAGTTCGAGAACAGATGATCGGTATATTGTCTGGTATATTTATGTAAAAAAAAAAATGTATTATTGTATAGGGTATAAGACGAGTATCTTTATTAATATCATTTTATGGTTTTTAAAGAACGAAATCGCTTGCGCTGGCCATTGCGTAGAAAAATTAACTGTTCTCGTAGTTCCGTTTCCATGGAACTAGTATTTTTGCTATCAGCAATACCTACAATAACTACAGAAATAGATACATTGGTCCTCGTATTAGGTTTGTCTTTATTTTATTAATTTAGGAAATCTTACAGCCTAAAAAGCTAAAGAGATTTACATATAAGTATAAATCAAGGTTAATTGCGAGATTTTACCTGTAAATATTATTATAGTAAAACAAGTCGTTATCCGCCTTCTGCGTTGGGCGTAAATGAAAATTTTGTTTATGGAATTAAAAAAATAAGTATTACGCTAGAGCGTAAAACCATCTACAAACGATTCCGTGAATGGTTATAATTCCATACCGATACGTTTAGTAGTTTTCACGTAATCGTGTGACAAAGAAAACCATTTTCATTTTATGTATTACCGTAGTAAAATTATCAATTTCGATTTTTCTTGATTTTCGGACTGTTCTTTTGGGTTTTTCCTAATTTTGTTTTTTCCTAAACTACCCCATTATTGAAGTGAACGAAACAAAAAAAATATTCAAATCGGTCAAGCCAGTTTTGAGTTTTTGCGAGACTAACACGCGGCAATTGATTTTTATATTATACAAGGTTATTTCGAAATAATGGGTAAATACGGAAGGGTATAAAAGTACCCATGACAACGGAAAATCTTGCGTTCTACAACTTCGCCAAAAGACAATGGTTCTAGTGTAAAACCTCAAAGTTTAAACAAATATAAAGATGAGGTCAACCCTAATATCAGCATTTTCCCGTCGCTAGCAAACATTTGGAATATAGAGCATTATGATAGGGTTGTACATTTTTTCTCCGGCGGATTTATACCCCCTTTCACAATAACCTTGTATAGATATAAATTGGACAGCACGTGCAAAAATCGGAGGTGTATATTTGATTTGATGTGTTTATCTAATCTTAAAATGTCCTGTCGCGTGTGCGTGTGCAGACTTAGCGGGCGGCGAGTGGAGCGCCGGAACGGGCGGGTGCGCGGGCGGCGCGGGCGTGGGCGTCGGGGCGGGCGGGCCACTAGGCGCGGGCGAGGCGGGCGAGCGGCTGGCGGCGCGCGCGCGCCGCGCGCACGAGGCGCTGGCGGCGCCGCGTGGCGCGGCCGCGGGCGCCGCCGGGCCCGGCCCGCCCGCGCTCAGCGCCGCGCTGGGCAAGTGGCCCTACAAGCGCACGGTCTCCGCGCCCGCCACCGTCTCCGCGCCCGCCGACCACCGCCTGCCAGGTACACGCGCACCCGCACCTGCACACACACACACACACACAGACACACACACACACAGACACACACACACACACACACACGCGCACACACACACACAGACACACACACACACACACACACACACACACACATAGACACACACACACACACATACACACACACACACACACATACACACGTAGACACGCGCACATACACACACACATAAACACACGCGCGAATACACACACACACTATCATACACACACTCTCACACTGAGACTGGAGGGAAGGGGAGGTTTTAGTCGGTATTAACATCTTGAGTCCGACATATCCAGGCGAAACACCTAAGCCTGTTGAATACGTAAATGTATTTCCTCCTCTTAAAAAAAAACACACTCAAACACACACACACACTCACACACGCACACACACACACGCAGGCACACACACACATACAGTTCAACCTCAATCATTGTGAGGCTGCGCATGACCTGCTCATGCAGACTGCGCGAACTAGAGCTAGACTTAGTACTAATAGCAGAGGCATACAGACACCTGAGTACTCAACCATGGGAATCCGACAGCACCACCAAAGCTGTCATCTGGTCCTGTGGCAAATCACCTTTACAGACTGTGGTCAATAATAGAGAAGCCGGCTTTGTGGCAGCATGGGTGGATGGTATTCGTTTCTACAGTTGCTATGCACCACCTAGTCTCTCTATTGAACAATTTTCAGATTTCCTTGATCGGCTAACCGAGGATGCGAGACAACACTTTCCCATGGCAATAGCCGGTGACTTCAATGCCTGGGCAGTTGACTGGGGCAGCAAGTTCACTAATGCACGGGGAAAAGTACTACTCGAGGCAATGGCCACACTAGACGTGGTCCTCCTTAACATCGGTGATACACCAACGTATACCAAGGGAGAGGCTAGCTCAATAGTGGACCTTACATTTGTCAGCAGCAGCCTAACTAGAAGAAGCCATTCCTGGAAAGTCTTAAACACCTACACAGCCAGCGACCATGGTGCACTACTATGGGAAGTATCGACTGGTCAAAATCCTAGAAGATTGAATAAAATAACTAACGCGATTGGATGGAAAATGAAATCGTTTGACCCATCTGCTTTGGTAGTGGCTTTAGATAGCGACCCGATTATTGCCAGAAGTGCTAAAGAGAAGACCAAGGACCTAATGGAGAGAGTTACCCAGGCTTCTGACGCCAGCATGCCCCGGAAACGTTGCATAAATCAAAGACCTTCGGTGCACTGGTGGAACGATCACATTAGCGTCCTCCGTTCAGAGTGTCTCAGAAAAAGAAGAACATCACAGCGTGGCTATTGACGACCTAACTCTGCAGAGCTGGTGGCAGAGTATAAAAAGGCACGTGGGGAACTGAATAAGGCCATCAAAGATAGTAATCGAAGATGCTGGAAAGACATCATCAATGAAGTGGAGAGAGACCCATGGGGTAGGCCATACAAACTAGTCATGACTCACCTAAAAAGCTAGCCAATGCCATTACCTACGTGCCTACAACTCTTGCAGAAGATCGTGACCGCGCTGTTCCCACAGCAGCGCGAATTCATCTACCTGTTAGCTCAGGGCAAACTGGAGGACATTCCATCTGTCACGGAGGAAGAACTGATGGAGGCTTGTAACCGTGTAGGAAATAATAAAGCGCCGGGATTGGACAGGATCCTTAATATTGCCTTAAAAGCAGCTATAAAGGCAGCATCGACATTATTCTTAGACGTTTACGACACATGCCTCAAGGAAAGGACTTTCCCTCGGAAGTGGAAACAGCAACGACTAGTACTGCTTCCCAAACGTAAGAAACCACCGGAAGAACTGTCATCTTACCATCCACTTTGCATGTTGGACACGGCGGGTAAGATATTCGAGTGCATAATTCATCAACGAATAGAAGCATTAGTCGATCCACTCCTGGCAGACAATCAATATGGTTTTGGGAAAGGATGGTCAACCCTAGATGCAATCAACCTGGTTGTTAGTACGGCGAAGGATGCAATTGCAGTAACTAGATGGAAGGGTGGAAAGAAGAAATATTGTTTAGTGGCTACTTTGGACATTAAGAACGCCTTCAACTCCGCTAACTGGGACTGCGTAATGCGGACCCTCGAAGAGAAAAACGTACCAGGATACTTGTGCAGAATTGTAGCAAGCTACTTTACGAACAGGGTCCTTAAATATGACACGAAGAACGGTCCAAAGGAGTACGAAATTACCGGAGGAGTACCACAGGGCTCAGTTCTTGGTCCTTTGCTATGGAACATCATGTATGATGGCCTCTTGAGAATAGCATTGCCAAAAGAAGTCACACTTGTTGCATATGCCGATGATGTAGCTATAGTGGTTGTCGCGAAGTATCTCGAAGAGATAAACCTGCTCTTCGACATCACATTTAGACGAATTAACCTGTGGATGGATACGGTAAACTTGCAACTAGCCAAGCATAAGACCGAGGCAGTGCTCATCACCAGTAGAAAGATAGTAGAAACCATTAAGTTGAAAGTCGGAGAGCAAGAAATCACATCACAACCATTTATCCGATATCTAGGAGTGATGCTCGATGCCAGACTCAATTTCAAGCAGCAAGTCGAACATGTCAGTGCCAAGGCGTCAGTAGTGAGACCTAGCTTAGCAAGGCTAATGCCTAACTTCGGCGGCCCGAAGCAGAGCAGGAGGCTTCTGCTGTCATCAGTAGTCACATCAGTGCTCACATATAGAATATCCATTTGGGCCGACGCACTAGAGATCCAAGAATCATGGAGAAAGGCTGGACCAATATATCGACTGAGTGCCCTAAGAGTAGCTAGCGCCTTCCGCACAATATCCGAGGAAGCAGTGTGTGTCAAAACGGAAGAACGGCAGAACAGCATAAGCCGATGCTGTCAGGACACGGCTGCTTTCGGGCACATCTCCACCGCTTCAAGCACGATGATTCCCTGGAGTGCCCGTTCTGCCCAGGAGTTACTGAAGATGCACAACACGTTTTCTTTGTGTGCCCTCGTTTTAATCTTCAACGTGATGAACTGGAGACAATCCTGAACCAGAGAATCCAACCAGAGACATTAGTAGAAGCAATGTTGTCGTCAAATGCTGCCTGGAACGCTACCAGCACGTTTGCCACAGAAGTTCTCACAGACTTGCGTTCCATCGAAAGAAGAAGAGCAAAAGACTAAAAGGACGGAAGAAGAGACTTTAGCTACCAGAAGGAAGAGCGGCAGCTAGTTTCCTCCCCCCGCGAAGTAATGCCTAACGGCTGTCCCGCGGGGATCAGAGACTGGAGGGAAGGGGAGGTTTTAGTCGGTATTAACATCTTGAGTCCGACATATCCAGGCGAAACACCTAAGCCTGTTGAATGCGTAAATGTATTTCCTCCTCTAAAAAAAAAAAACACACACACACGCACACGCACTCGCACTCACACACACGCACTCTCACACACACACAGCCACGTGCGCTCACACACACAAACACACGCACACACGTTGATAAGCACTTAAACAATAACATTTTAAATACTAAAGTATAAAACTTTTTAATTTTTTAAGCTAAAAGTATGAAGGTTGACGTCTAGACTGCTGATTCTCTAATCAAAAGTGGAAAAAGAAAACAAGCAAAACAGATTGCTCAAAAACTCTTTAACTATGAAAAAATGTTTAAGTGGTTTATTTACAAAACCACACAGAAAGAAAGAGTGATGAATGATTGACGAAAAAATGTACAGAATAAAATATAACGATATTACTCGTAGAAGTTAAGGAAGACCAAGAGTGATCTAATAAGATGAAGCAATCAGAGTAATAAAATAAACATGTATATAAGTATCGCGCCGGTTGACTCTGTGTTAGGGATTCGGCGTGAAGATAGCGTTATGACCATAAACTTTGTATATACTGGCGTATAGACGAATAGAGTGGGTTGACGCGTGACGATTTTTAATTTGCCAATGTCACCTATGAAATGAATGATTTCCTTGATTTTTGCGATATGTAATATTACAATCACATACAGAACACGTAACCATTATTGACAAATACAGTACTTCTTTGAAATAAAACAGGAATAACACATACATACATATCTTCACGCTGTATCCCCAACGGGGTAGTCAGAGAGGACGAGGCGCCAAGCGTCGCGATCCTTACATACTTCTTTCGCTTACTCAAATCTCATCATTCTCCTCACATATTTTCGCCTAGATATACGATTGCTTTTGGCATTTCCGTCGGCTAACACTCTAGCTATTTGATTTACATAAGTCAGCCTTGGTATTCCTTGGCTTCTTTTACCACTCACTTTCGCTCTATAGATTTTCTTCGTCGCTCTTTCATCACTCATTATTTCCATGTGCCGGAACCATTTTAGCATTCCTTTCTTCATTTTTTCAATAACGCTGTCGTGCTACTCTGTCATACTGCGTATCTATTTATTGCTTATTTTGTCTATAAGGGTGACACTGCACATATTTCAGGAACAACACAAAATAATAAAATAACTCAACAACATTCTCCACAGCCTGTTGACTTGTGACGCCCTGTCATACAAAACGGGTTGCAATACCGTCTCGTTTGCTGTCCTTTTCGTACTCGTAACACTATTATAAAAGGTTACATTCTTACTCACATTGTAAGTGTATACGCCAGTATATACTAAGTTTATGACTACGACTCTGATAACATGGCTCCCTGGTCTCTTGTGGTAACATGTCCAGCGGGTGCGCACGTGGACCGCGAGAAGGTGTATTCGCGGCAGTATTCGGCGCCTCTGCTCAAGCGCAAGACGTCGCGCTTCGGCCTGGGCCAGCTGCTGCCGCCGGCGCCCGCGGCCCCCGCGCCCCCCGCGCCCGCCGCGCCCCCCGCGGCCCCCGCGACCGCCGCGCCCCCCGCGGCCCCCGCGGGCCCCGCGCCCCTAGGGCCCTCGCACCGCTCCAACAGCTCGCAGGGTGCGTGCGCATTACGTCACTATTTTTTTACACGATTAACACGTTTTGCTTAAGGCAATGCATTGGAAATTTTGACAATAAGAAACTCAATTTTTCTAACGTCCGTAAAGTTGGTCTCAACAACCCAGCCCAACCAGGTCTAAGATAGCTCAAAATTTAGTGCTCTTTAGTTGCTTTAACGATGATTTTGTTGCTCGTATAGCAACCAAAAAAAATACATTTTTTGGATACAACAACAATACTTTTTTTGGAAGGTGGGGCCTGTTCATATAAAATGGTACGGTAAAAACGCGTAAAAATACACCAAAAATTAGTTGCTAATTAATTGCTCGAAAAATAAAGAAGTAGGGTTCTATTCATTTTAACCGACTGCAACAGTTTTAATGGTCATAAAAAATTAGTTGCTAATTAGTCGCTCGAAGAATAACAAAGTGGAGTTCTCTATTGCCTCAACCACGTGTCCATTATACATAGTAGAAGACCATTATATGACAAGGCCAACTTCCAAAAAAAGTTGGCATTGTCGTCTTTTTTTGGTTGCTATATGAGCAACAAAATCATAATTGGAGCAACTAAAGAGCACTAAATTATGAGTTATGTTAGATCTGGTTGGGCTGCATTGTTGAGGCCAACTTTACGGACGTATTTTTCTTGTGATTACGGAATATATGAAAGTGATAAATTGGTAACATGGTTCTTCCTTTCATTGACGTCGTTTTGCCAGTTGCGATACACGGTTAGTTAACTTTTGTAACGGAAAAAAATATATCAAATAAACTTTTTTTAAAACAGATTTACATTTTTCGAAGTAACGGAACCAATTTATGCTTCTAAATTTTCTGTGTGGGTTAATCTAAACATACTTCAAAATGCCAGTTGGAATTTTTAAAATTAATTATAGTTTTTAAAATAAAACGAAAATAATTGTTTTTTCGTAATTTTGTTAGCTAGCGAGCGTACGTTTATATAGCGCAGAAGGTCTATTGTAGATTAATTTTATTGTTTATCACTGCGTCACCTTAAAGCACCCATTCCCAAAGTGGGCGATAACGCCCCCCTGTGGGCGCTGCAGGCCTAAAGGGGGGCGGTAAGAGACCCAGAAAAAAAGGGGGCGTTGTGTAGAGGCCTGGGGGGTGATTTGTAATTTCCTTTAGCTAGGAGGCATCTTAGACAACGACTGCATGAGCTCTCGACTCAGTAGATAAAATAAATTTGGGAACCTAGGCCTTAAAGCAAAGCATCCGAAGAAAATTCCCCTTATTGTTTTGTCGAAATTTCGAAACTGCTGGAACCAACAAACATAATGCCAAAATAATTAAATTATTGCAATTGTTAGCATGTTATGAAGTAAGGGTAGGGTCAAAAACCTAAAAAATATTCAGGTGACGTGCTTTATGTATCCTAACCACAAAAAATTACTGGAACATACAAAGCCACGTGTGTCTGTGTGCGAGACATTGATCCAGTCATACAGTGTATTTTGCCAGCATCTGTACGCTCCTGTGTTGAAAAATCTATGTCATTATCAGAGATCGGAAATTAGGGAGCATAAATACCTAAACTTCATTAGCGGAATGATATAGAGTTGCTAAAACGGGTCCCTAAAACTGATTTACGAGGACCCCAGTTTGATTGGAGAATAGAATGGAGTGGAATAGAATATCATTTATTTCTCTCAAAGTGTGTTTATTTTTCTGAAAGTGTAGTCCATACATTTAGTCAAATTAATAAAAATCACCAAAGGCTCTCACAATTCACTATAATCTAGCACTTAAAATTTTATTCTTATACACATAAAAACGGCGCGACGTGGCACCGCAACTCAACGCGTGAATTTATATGAAGAAAAAAACAACGCCACTTTTGGCAGTGCGCTGTTATGTCTATGGAGGCGCGTCGCCGATTTTTGTGTCTCGTCGCCGCAACGCTTTTATGCGTATGAGCTTTACTGGTGACTAAAGTTTTATAAATATCACTGTAAAAATACATCATATAGTACATGAAATACTTATTTCTTGTAGTCCTTATCCAAATTTAATACTTTTAGTTGTTTTTTCTGCGTTGCGAAACTTAAATTTATCGACCTCTTGAACTCTTATCTCTTGAATAACTATCATGTAACATATAACATATACATTACCTACATTTGTTGTCAAAGAAATATGCAATTTAAAACAAAAGGCCTTGGTCCTAAGTATTTTATGGATAACTGTTAAAAGTATATGTTAAATAAAAGCTTGAAATATTTGTGAATCAAATTATTTTTTATGTCAAATGTTATCGAAATCTCATATTTAATCGCAAAATGTATAAAGACAGTTTCTATTTGTATATTTAAGAAAATTTATTGCCAATATCACATTTATAATATCTAGAAAAGAAATTGGGGCTCCGTAAATCCGTTTTAGCAACTCTATATCATTCCACAAATGAAGTTTAGGTATTTGTGTTCCCTAATTTCCGATTTCTGGTCATTATCGAAGCATCATACTCCAGTAGAACATTTTTCTAATACCAGACTATTTCACCATAATGTAAAATTATTATAAAACCGGTACGAATTCAGTCAAATTATTTCAACTATTAATCGTAATACGTGTAGACTTACAACCTTACAACGATTCAAACTGAAGTGGCCTCGCAGCACTTATAGAAAACTTCTAATAAAATCTAATAAAAATATATTTTTTTGAATCATCGGCATTTTATGCTTTAGTATTGATATGAGAAACTCATTTATAAAATCTCAATTCATATAGATTGCGCGCAAAGCACTGGTCATCGGTCTCCAGAAGGATCACGCGGAGAACCCCAGGCCGACCGTGAAACCACCAACCTACTGGTGTTCCTGCTCATGCAATTCATGTCCAGGTACCATACTGCAACACACCACATCTCATGTGCTAACTAACAGAAATATGGTCACCACCAGCCCTCATTGATAAAAAAACATTCCAGAGAGTTACACAAATTGTGTTACCCTAGACCAAGAACTAGGCTTGTCTCTCATTACACAACTTAGAAGTGTGATCCAGACTACATGACAATTTGGAAGTGTTCGTTTTTTTAATTTACATACACAGGATCCTCAGCTTTGAAAGCAGATGCGATTTATTACTGCGCCAACAGATCAGCTACAGTCTTATCCGTCAGTCAAGATTAGCCTGTAATGTTAAAACTAATATCTTACTAATTTTGTAATAGACTCCATCATCAGGAAATCTCAGAGATCCTAAGCTGAGTATTGCGTAGCTCTAACCAGCTTATAACAATAACAGGGTAATTGAGTGTTCAATAATTTTATTAATTACGGTAAAATAATGCCTTCATTATCTGTTATTGTAATGACAACCACCATTAATAATAAATTTGTCGTATAGTGACTTAGTATTGTGTTTCAGATCTGATCAAGCGCATCCTAATGATGATAAACAGTCATCAAAAGCCCAAGAGGCTGTCGTGAGGCATTTGTTCCTGTTACTAGGATACAACATGGTGGAGAAATATTTCCATATATCGCCTCACAGCATGAGGTAAGATTACATACATACGAACATACATTTGTAATTGAACACCTTTCTCACTCGGTGTGGACATAGCGTCAAGGTGCTAAGCTATATTTTGACATAACTTCTTGTGGTGTGTCAATTTTACTTCTTGTTAATTATTTAAGTGTTACAGATCGTTAATGGAATCAAATTTCACAATACTAATAAAACCAGGTCTATATTGTGTTAATACTTTAAGGCCCTTTTTAGTCCCGACGTTTTGACCGGATTTCACCGATCGTGGTCACGGGCTGACTGATGACAGAGAGGAATCAAATTGCTAACCAATTGCCTGTCCCGGTTCGCGTGTTAGTATGTAAGCTAACCGGTAAACAGATTAGGAGTAATATAATATGGGAGTGGGTTAAATAAAATTGGCGTAGATTGGATACCAACTTTATTTATGGACAACTCGCTATACGCCGTACAAGGTGATTAGGTATTAGATAGGACGGAGTCACTGGCCTTAGCAGTATGGTTGTCCTGCGGTGCACCGTGTAATACACCACGCCGTGGTCCGCAGGTCGGTTGAGTCCCAATTAGAGACCACGCAGTTATTTCCGAGCCTAGCCTAGACCAGGCGTATGATCTAAGCTTATACAGGGAATCCCCAGCGGGATTCCAACGCAGCTTGTAGTTTTGAATTTTATTTATCTTAGGAACGGTATGAGTATGCGTTTATGCGTATTCTCGCTTTCAGAGGTGCAGAACAATAAATCAGATCAGATCGCTAATTACCCTCTAAACGACTAATCTTGCACGCGCACCACGCAGTCACACCTTCGCGAACCATTGCATTATTTACTATAATGAAATGTTCCGCAGATAATTTTATATTAAATTTATAATTAAAGTGATGACATAAAATTTATAACGTTACATGCCTATACAATCAAATCGTAATATAAATATCGGGTGCCCAGTAATAGTGGCTATCCCTTTAACTTCGTGTGGGCCCGGATGTGTTCTGTCAAAATATCCTAAAAAAACCTAAACGAGATATTGGCGTGTTTTACTTTTTTTTAAATTCCTGTTCTAATTTCGTATTTTCCATGCCGTTTTCGTAAACAAACGATTTTTTGTTTCTGTTTTTTTGCTATTTCCAAAGAATTAATTCTATCGCATTAACGAATATAGAATCAAAAATAAATCAAAATTTACCTTATGGTCATCATTTAGTGTAACTGTTCCTAATTTCAATTGTTTAATAGTTAATAATATAATTAATAGTTAAAAATACCTAGTTTTCGAGAAACATATCGTTTTCTCGAAAACTAGGTATTTTGAAAGTTCAAAATGCACAGCGAGATGATTTCATATCTAAATGTTTTAAAGTACAGCAGTGTGAATTTCCGCTTAAGACTAGTCAGAAAGAAATGCCGCTATTCATCGCATGGTAGTGGCATCCTTTTCTAATTGAGCTCAATCAGATATTCACAATTGAGAATAGTTTTGGAATATGGGCCTAAGTTAACTATTTTAATTTGCAGACAATCGTCGATATTCAACGCGTTCATGGCGAATCTCCCGCAAATGTTAGACCAGAACTACATCATGGGTGCCAGCATCATTGAGCCTACGCTGCATTTGTTGCAGGTTTAAATATATTTTGTTGATTTTTCAAGACACAGTTTGCTTACCGCGCAATTGTGGCAACAAAGGAATATTTTATTTGATTGCTTTTTGTGTTATATTTCTCTTCTAACTGAAATATTTGTTTGTTAATCATGAATATAACTGATAAAGAGATTCCCTTACAATTACAAATAACCAGATGTATATTGTGGAAATATTTTCTTCAATGTTACATATTTTTATTGCGATGTTTCGACCGGATTGTACCGACCGTTGTCATAGGCAGACTCATGAGACTTAGGCTGTTTTTCCACGGGCCACCGCACGACGCGACAAAATGCAGTGACGATTCCGAACGCCATATATTTGTATTAATGGGTTACTCACATAACGACACCGCACAGCACGCCACACATTTTACAAACGATTGTTCGGCTATATCGTTGCTACCACTATGTTGTTATTATTTTTTACGGTGAAGACATAGCCACTGTACAAACCTATATAAACTTACTCACGAAGGACCCCACAACAAAACAGTACAAGCCTAATTACGACGCAGAATTTACCTTAGTAAAATCAATATATAACGCATGGGAAAATTCCAAGATGCTATTGGTGTCTTCTGTGATTTGTCAAAAGCATTCGATTGTGTAAATCACCAAATTCTGCTACAAATGCTTGAACATTACGGCTTGAGAACTAATTCCTTAAATATGTTGAAATTTTATTTCACTAATAGAAAACAAACAGTTATAATTGATGGGAGAAAATCTATACCCGCTTCTGTTAGTTTAGGTGTACCGCAAGGATCGATCCTAGGCCCCTTGTTATTCTTAATATATATATAAATGACTTGCCATTCATGGTTAAAAAGTTTAATGACAATACTATTTTCTGACGATACCAAGCTAATATTTAAAATCTCTAGGAAAAGTGATCCATCCGATCTTATAACTTCAAATCAAAAACTCTTAATGCTATTAAGGATTGGTTTGATTCCAACAATCAACTTTTGAATAATTTAAAAACTAAATGTATAATTACTATAACTTGCAGTCAGCATGCGACAGCCAAATATCGCGCAATATCTGCTGTTAAAACGAGAATTTGTATAATGTAATTTAATATAAGGCGTTAAATCTTATTACAATTAGTCATCGTTTGCGTAGTGATTGCGTGGCTGTCGCTGTCAGCAAATGTTTAAGTAATACCCCGCGGTTTATGAAGTATCTATGCTATAGTTTGTAAGTTGTTAGTCTTAAGGGATTGTTGTGGTGTATCAGTACTGCAGCAGCCCTGTGTCGGGCGGCGCGAGCGGCCCCGCGGGACCGGGGCCGGGGCAGGGGCCGGGACCGACGGCGGCGGGGGCGGGGGCTGGCGCGGAGGCGGGGGCGGGGGCCGGCGCGGGCGGCGCCGCCGGCCACTCGCTGGCGGCGCTCGAGCCGCACGTGCGCAGGCACTGGCTCATGGCGCTGCTCGTGCTGCTGTACAAGGTACGCACACACACAACATACACACACACACACACACACACACGCGCGCGCGCGCGCGCGCGCGGACGGACGGACGGACAGACACGCGCGCTACACACATTCATGCACAGACACACGCACGCAAACACGCACACGCACCTTCACATGCACACATTGTAACATTTTTTCGCTATTGTACCTTCTTTTTAAGAGCTTAGAGGTTGTCAGAGAAAATAATTGTAGAACTGGCAAGGTAAAAATTTAAACATGTTTTTTTTGGAAGAATAGAACAGGATTTGAAAAATGAGAAAAAAAGAGAGCGAGGTGGTTTTTTAGACAGAACAAAAAAAAGTTGTGATGGAGTGAAGAGATTATTTTTCTCCTCAAAAAGATATTTGATTTCTTTGTAAAAGTAGTCTGTTAAGATTATTAAAGAAGATGTTGGCAAAGTGAAAAAGAAAGAGGCTCGAACCAGAAGACTGATGTCGCTCAAACTTTCAAGGCAAATGGACCCCTCGACAAGAATAAGGGGGAGCAATGGCTTCAATCGGATAAAGAGCACATTAATCAAGGTGATGCACCAGTTTCATACCAGTTTATAAAACTTATATTTACAATGACGATGCTGATTGCGGAATTACATAAAGTCGACTTATAATTTTGGAGATAACATTCGAGAGTGGAGTATGGGACAATACAATCTAATTTAAGCCAGTGGTTTGTGCTTTTTTATCATAATGTGTAAATTATAAGGTGAAAGGTATTTATATCTGATTTTTGTAAACACCATCACACCACACCATCACGTGTGTTACACCACACCATCACAACCACTTTGATATCTTTCTGTTTCTATTTTATTTACAAAATTAGTATTGATTTATTTGTTTCAAATTATATTACAATTTTCTTTTTAAAATAGAATTTTATTTAAAAAGATTTCCAATAAATTTCAAAATTTACTTTATCCATTCCCTTTTTGTGGCATCCGGGTGGGAATGGTATAACATACACACACATGCGCACACATACGAAAATGCGTGAGGCGAATGATGCAATTTGAAGCGAAAGAAATATGTATTGAATTGAAGTATGAATTACTTTACGTTAGTAACAAATTAATCTGTGGAATTACTATGATACGTGGTAGTCCATCCTCTCTAACTATCTCTTTAGATATACAACATAGGGATATGAACATGTAAGCAAAAAAATATTAATTTGTTTTATTTCTTCCAAAATAAAGGTGATATATATAATATACAGAATTACAGCTAAATCTGAATGTTACTTAAAAAAGTTTATTCTGAACACCAATAAAATTCCTATTCTTAGTTTTTAACCCACATTGTTGATGGTAACAATGTTCACTCTTTCTTTTTCTTAATCACTAGTTAAACACTACTTTTATTCTAAAATTAAATAAATTTGGTATTATATGCATTTTTATTGGTCCATGTTTTTAAATTAACTTTACATACATATATACATACATACATATCTTCACGCTGTACCCCTAACGGGGTAGTCAGGGAGGACTGAGCGCCAGGAGTCGCGGTCCTTACATACCTCTTTCGCTTCCTTAAATCTCATCATTCTTAATTTTATTTATTTTATTCAATTTTACATAATGATTATTGTTTTCTAGTATCACTACGGGACAGGACCACTTTGTGCCCAAGTACAGTCATTGGTCCGTATAGTGTTGAACACAGTGGAGGCACAATATCACCAGTGCAAGCGCATACCGCCCATGATCGTGATGCCGCAGTCCAACCGTCCTAGAGGTCAATATGTCTTATCAGATAATATTAAATACAAGTCGTCGATATTATTTATAGTCCTAAGTTAGTTAATTAGTACAGTAAAAATTGATTTCTATGATTTAATTTTTCAATATTGTGAAATACCTGCATATTAGTTAATGAATGAGGAATTGGTTTTATTATTTATATTAGAGATTTTGTCCGCGTGGAAAAGTTTTCCACGACTTTCTCGGCAAGAGGTAGATTTTAGAAAAAAATAGTAGCCTATGTCTGTCTCAGTGCACGTACTAACTTTTTACTAAAAAGTTTCATATTCCTTTTCATTCCCTTAAGGGTAGATTTTTGATAAAAATGTAGCCTTTATCCATCGTCTAGTGCTTAACTATCTCCATTCTTCAAATCAGCGATGTCGGAGCTAAAGCCACCCACACAGAGAGATTTTCGTATTTATAGTATTTTTCTACAGTAATAATAATGGATAAACTCGAAAATTACTCAACCGATTGCAAACATTCTTTGACCTATAGAAAGCTACATTATCAGCATAGTAGCATAGACTGTATTTTGTTTTCAAAATAATGTCTACCCGTGTGAAGCCGGGGCAAGTCGCTAGTATAATATAAGTATGGGTGCGTTACTTCTTATCAAATAGTGGATGTTTGACGTGTGTAAATAGCGCCTTATCCTACCTACTTTTGCGGGAATCTAATAATATTTAATTTGCGTGAGTGGCTGTGGAACCAGTTATATCTCATACAGTGGTGGCCACCGGTCCACCGCGAATTCCACCATCCAGCACCAGAAATAAAACCCATTTATCTCTTTATTCAGGACACCTGGATGTTGGATTGACCGGTCGGCAATTGTTTCTTCCACACTAAATGATAGCAGCACAGTGTTACTATGATTATAATTGCTAAATAAATTAAAATATTAAGCGGAGCCCAAAAATTATGGTGTATTTTTTCTATGCGTCTATGCGTTCTGTATCCACGGGTAATAATAAAAATATTCAAAATATCGACCGTTGCTATTAATGTTGTATATTACAACGCCATCTATTGGCGTTTTAGGCGAGGCGCAGGCGTCCCTACTTGAATGATTTTGTGGGCATTCTCCGATGTGCATAGATGGCGCTCACTTGATAGATCGGCACCACACCGGAGATAATAAGGTTGCACAATCAAGTAGTTTTTAGTAAGTGGTCTGTCGTATCGTACTCAAAGGTACATGAGATCGTCTCTTCCAGATGTAAGTCAGCCGTCGCTGAAGACGGAGTACGAGGGCGGCGGCGGGTGCGGCGCGGGCGCGGCGGGCGCGGCGGGCGCGGCGGGAGCGGGCGCGGGCGGCGCGGCCGGCGCGGGGGCAGGGGCGGGCGCGGGGGCGGGCGCGGGCGCGGGCGCGGGCGGCGAGCGCGGCGGCGCCTCGCCCGTGTGCGGCGAGCGCGAGCGGCGACCCAAGCCGCACGCGCACAAGTCGCCCGCGCACATGCACACGCACTGGGAGGAGCCGCCGGCGGCCACGCCCGCGCTCGCCAAGTATATACCATTTTCTAATATAACTATTTGGAACGAAGTCTTTTAACTGTTGGTCGTTGTAGTTGGTAGAAATCGTCACGTAAGGAAAAAGCGTTACATGTGGCGGTACCCACGCGTCGATTCTCGGATTCTTCTCGCAACCGCTTACGTGGCCGCCATTTTCTCTATTGTATTTTCAGAATTGACCTTCAGATTCTCTTATCAAAAACTCAATAAATTTATAAACTCTCAGATGGGTCCATGTAATTTTTCTATTCCATTGCATGTACTTTTCGTTGTGGTCTGGTCTGAGTGGAAGTAAATATTTATGTGTACAGGTACCAGCAATGGAGTGTGGAGCAAGAGCAGGAGTCTTCAGAAAGCGAGCTCATAGCCATCCCAGAGACCAGCGACCGCTCCGACACCACCGTACACGGGAGCACGGCGCCGGTCAGTGACGTGTGTGTGTATGCGCGCGTGTGTGTATGTGTGTGTGTTTGTGTGCGTGTTTGTGCCAGGTGCCAGTGGAACGTGGAGCAGGAGCAGGAGTCTTCGGGGAGCGAACTCGGAACCAGCTCCTCATCGTGATACCGTGCGTGCGTTTGCTTGTGTGTGTGTGTGTATACATGAGTGAGTCTGTATCTGAATACGTAGGTGAGTGCCTGTGTGTGTATGCCAGTGCCAGTGTATATACCAGTCGTCGAAGAGCGAATTATCATCTCCCCAAAACCAGTGATTCCTGCATTTTAGAATTCTGCTGTTAATATTCTACGAGGTTATCACCCCATGTTTATGTGCACGAGTGGAAATATTCCTGAAATTAAACCATCACCTAATACTAACACCACTTAAACACTGAAGTCTCTTTTATTTTCAACATCGTCTTTTAAGTTGTAATACCACGTAACTCAAAAAATAGTCCGGAATGACCAGCACGAGTTAAGTACATACTATGTCAATCGATAGAAAATCTAAAAACCCACAGTTTGACCAATCACCAACAAAAATCTGATGCAACCTTTTTTAAATTTTTCAGACAACTAAAAATGACACTAATATTTTTATAAGTGACAAAAGGAGACAGTTTTTTTGCTCTTCTGAAAACTTGAATATTTTAATTTACGAAACTGCAAGACCATTGCGGAATCATATTTTAAGATGTGCTAAAAATAGTGGAAAAACTCACGCCGGTCGTCTAGTTTCGTCTGCGATGTTCTCGTGACGTATTCCCGTCGCGGGAGAACCGTCCGTGTTGTATGAAGCTTAGATGTTAATGAGCTAATTGAATAAATGTTACTTACGATTGCATATAATTTGTCAGGGTTCCTTTGACGAGCCGTCCCACTACGAGGACCCGCCGGTCAAGACAGAACCTGCTGTCGCCACCACGTCACACGGTCCATCGCTGAGTAAGATTGTGAGTTTATACCTATAAACAACTTATGACATTTAAATTTTTAAGTTTAGTTTCCAGAAGTTTCTGTTTTTGATATAAAATGCACTCATTATTTTTTATTTTACTTGATACACAATACAGTTGAATGCTAAGATTATGTTCTGTTTGTAAGCCTTTGATATTCTTGTGACCAAAGAGATGTTAGATTTTCGGTTCACGCTTTGTACCCTATTTAGAAAATCGAAGAAAAATCTAAAGATTGTTAGAAAAATAGTGCACTTGCAATTTTTGTTATATATTTTTAGTACAAGAGCAATATTTTATTATTTAACAGGGATATTTATACGGACAAGTACGCCATAACGAGTTCGTTCCAAAACTAAATGCGAAGTATTCAATTTACTATCAAACTCATGTGATATGTAGGTGTATTATTAACAAAGTAATGATAAAAAAATCTCATCCATTAATTTATCCTTTACTGAACAAAAATACCTACTGACAAAGAACTTTCAGCGCAACTATTTTTATTTTGTTGAAAACATGTGTAGTTGAAAATGTCTTCGAGTTGTGATGTATGAATATACTTTGAACGTTGCGCACGTCACAGGTCAAATCGGTCAAAACTCTGTCAAAAACTATGGAGCACAGATTAAGTATTTGTAGCAAGCTATAGATGCGACAGTCGCTTTACCGTAATTGTAATGTATCGCCTACTTAAATGTTCGGGTTATTTTTTTTATCACTTTATTAATATTAACCAAGCTTAATAAAATACAACACCATCTTTAATGTGCTGACTAAAAATCTCTTCAATTCACACTAGAACAGCATATATAAAAAAGACGTGTTTATTTCTAATTTCGCTCCTCTATACTTTACCCATATTATTTACCAAGATGAATAAACTAGAACTTATTTAATGTGTTGACTTAACATTGGTTGTCGCTACATTAGATTTCTCAAAAGAAAAGTCATTTAAAAGATTTCATTTCCTGTTAATTATTGTATACTCTAAACTGCAGTGTGGATATGTTCAAACTGTGAACAGGCCACTGTTTGAGATTTTAAATAGGTTTAAACAGTTAAGACCTGCAATATAATTTGTTACAAAGAATACTATTAATTAACTATTTCAGAAAGATATTTGTGGGAGACGCAAGGTGGTTTCAGGAATGGTAGGGGTTGTATGGATCAGATTTTCTCGCTTCGCGTTATCGTGGGAAGGTTTCTGGCCTTAGGTCGGAAAGTTTTCTGCGCTTTCGTGGATCTAGAGGAAGCGTTCGATAGAGTAGTGCGGAGGAAATTGTGGAGTCTTCTGCCTGAATATGGCGTGAAGGGCTCCTTACTGCAGGCTGTAAGGTCATTATATCGAGACCACAGAGCCTGTGTAAGGATAGACGGTGACCTGTCGCCCTGGTTTGAAGTCTGTTCTGGTGTCAGACAGGGCTGCGTGATGTCTGCCTGGCTGTTCGTGCTGTATTTGGACAGTTGCCTCTAGAGATTGAAAGGTAATATGAGTGGTATGGGATGTGGTGACACAGTGGTAAACTGCCTATTGTACGCTGACGATGCTGTGCTAATAGCACCATCAGAAGCGGAGTTGCAGACACTAGTCACGTGCATGAAAAAAGATTGTGAAGTAAAAGGATTGAAAATGAATGTGAACAAAACTAAGGTTCTGGTGTTTGAAAAAGAAGCGGTACAAACGAAATGTGTGATTTGTGTAAATGAAAAATGTCTAGAACAGGTGAATGAAATTGTGTACCTGGGGAGTGCGTTTTCGAGGGATGGAAGATGTGAGTTGGATGTGGAGAGACGGGTAGCAGCTGGCAATAAAGTGAACGGTGCTCTGTCCGCATTAGTGGGTAGTGTGAATATATCTAACACTGCTAAAATGGCCATCCACAATGCGGTGTTGGTGCCAACTTTGTTGTACGGTAGTGAGGCCTGGATATGCCCAAAATCGAGTGAAAGTATGTTAAATGCTGTGGAGATGCGGTCTCTCAGAAATATGTGCGGTGTCACGCTTGCTGACAGGATAAGCAATGAAGAGATACGCAGTATGACAGGGTTGCACAACAGTGTTATTGTAAAAATGAAGAAAGGAATGCTTAGATGGTTCGGGCACATGGAAAGAATGAGTGATGAAAGACTGACGAAGAAAATATACAGAGCGAAAGTGAGTGGTAAAAGAAGCCAAGGAAGGCCAAGGCTGACTTATGAAGATCAAATAGCCAGAGTGTTAACAGACGAAAATGTCAAAAGCACTCGCATACCTAGGCGAAAATGTGTGAGGAGAATGATGAGATTTGAGGAAGCGAAAGAGGTGTGTAAGGACCGCGACTCCTGGCGCTCCGTCCTCTCTGACTACCCCGTTGGGGATACAGCGTGAAGTTATGTTATGTTATGTTATGTTAACTATTAAAAGTGGAACATTTCAAATATGTCATTGACGCCATCTTGTTTAGGTAAAGTGCTGCCTATGATATGTGCATATAATACTTTTGTATGAAAGAACTAGGCTTATGTATACCGAAACCATAATAAAAACACTTTTATTTAATATTAAAGTTTCTAAATTATAAGTGTACAAAGTGCAGGCCGGAGCTCCATACATTCATGGAACGTCTCCTTTTATGTAGGTATATATCGTACATTAAACATATAACTTTAGGACAGTATAACTTAGAGACTGAATATTACATCAAAAGAGAAAAATAAAACAATTCACAAACAATCCAAAGAGCGCCTGATACTGGTTCTAAACGCATCTAGTTTCTGACCAAATATATCTAAATTATTATTCGCTGAATTGTTGTATAAAGTGCACATTTTATTTATGGAACTATACAAAGCGCCTTTTATGGTGACCGGTGAAATAATGGAACACTTTAGGCTGACGTAATTTGTAGTTAGTGTTAATATTTATTTTCTGTAATGCAGAAGTAGACTAAATAATTTATTACTTTGTATAGGAAGACGCGGTAAGCTACATTTCTTTGGATATATTATTAGCATATAAAGGAGACTATCGAATTATATATTGTTAATTATAATAGATTGTGGCAATTACAATGTGTATATTTAGGTATCTTGAGCCCAGTTTCAAACAGATCAACAAGTGTTTTTTTTTTTAATAAATCATCCTCAGGAAAATCTATAGTTCAAAATCAGTCAACTGTCCAGCACTTAGTGCCGACAAATATATGTCGATCAACAAGTTTGAAAAGGTCGGTACTTTTCTTTTTTGCGTGAGCGGTCGAAATATTTAGCAACTCAATTTGAAGAATCAATAAGAAACAATTCAAAAGTTCTCACGCTAAATATCTTAATAAATCCGCTTTTGGAATTCCTACGAAAATGGTTTACAACGATACTTCAGGTAACACGGGTCAGTCAATATGTAATTTGTTTGCTCAACTTTACTTTAAGTCAACTTTTTCATCACTCCTTAATGATCACGACCGGTCTAATAATTTTGATAAATCTTATGTAGACGGTGTGGATATTGGTGATATAAAAATTACCACCGAAGAAATGCTAAAAGAACTTTCTAATCTTGATGTAAATAAAGGTGCAGGTCCTGATAATATCATTCTAGGTGTGCAAAAAGTCTAGTTTTACCGTTATCAATATTATTCAGACGATCTTTAAGTGAAGGCTTAGTTTCAGGCATATGGAAAACACCTTTTGTGACTCTCGTGCATAAAAGCGGCAACAAATCTGATGCCAAGAATTATAGACCTATCTCTAAATTGTGCATATTTGCAAAAGTGTTCGAAAGAATAGTTTACCTCTGTTATCAACTTTATTCTTCTTTTATCTTACATCATAACAGAACAACACGGATTTCTTAAATGTAAATCTACTGTATCAAATTTAATACTTTTTAATGACTATACTACTTATGGATAATGGCAGTCAAGTTGATACAATTTCTACTGATTTTAGTAAAGCATTCGATCGCATTGACCATCGTCTATTACCTCAAAAACTTTACTACGCTAGTGTTCATAGAAATCTCTTCCGATAGCTAACATCATACATTATAAACAGGTAACAAGCAGTTGTATTAGATGGTTTTACTTCTACCTGGATGTCTGTGCCCTCTGGACTCCCGCAAGATTCAATTTTAGATCCTTTACTGTTCATAATTTTCATAAATTATATTAGCTCTTGTTTTAAAAATTCTGTTTTTTTTAATGTTTGACGATGATACAAAAATTTACTAAACCGTTCATAGCAAAGAAGATTGTCTAAATTTACAACATGATTTAAGTAGTTCGGAACAATATTGTATTATTAACAGATTAGACCTTAACGTATCAAAGTGTTTTGTGATCACGTTTTGTAGGAAAAACAAAGCAATAGATTATAGTCACACCATGTTAAATCAAACTTTAGACAGAGTGAATCAACTAAGAGACCTAGGCCTGATTTAAGATTCTAAATTAATATTTGAATCACACATTGATAGGATAATTGAAAAGCGTCAATGAAGCTTGGTTTTATAATAAAGTCGACCAGTTCTTTTTAAAATCTTAAATCTCTAAAGATCTTTTATTGTTCATATATACACAGCATCTTAGAGTATGGTTTTCAAGTGTAGAACTCGCAGTATATAACCTGCATTGCTCGTATAGAATCAATACAAAAGCAATTTCTCAGATACTTACAATTTAAATGCATAGATCAAAATCATGGCCAAAAATAGACGCTTAAAATTTCTGCTTAAAAAGAGAAGATACATAGCCGATCTTACATACTTATTTACAATTGCACAGTTATAAGTGAATAATCCTGACCTATTAAATAAAATTAAAATACGAGTGCCTACGTTAATTTTTAGAAATAAACAACTATTAAATATTAATCCAGTAAAAACAAATTACCGCCAGAATACCTATTTCATAGAGTTAGTAGAAGTATCAATGAATTGACCAGCAGACACCCAGAGATAGACTTATTTAATTCTAACCCATCAAGCGCATAATTGCCAAGTCTTTCTTTGGTTGTTGACTTGTTGACACATTGCAGAGCTATTATAAAATCATTTTATATATTATTTAATTCTCCAATTTTTATTTATGTACATATTATTTATATAGTTATTGTAAACTACAACCATATACTCATTATTGTATAAGCTAATACCTGTATTTAGCACATAATAATCTATTGTCTTATTTTTCTTGTAATGTTCTATCTGTTAGTGCTGTTGGTTTTCCAAAGAAATAAGAAAAAATAGAATATAAAATAAAATATCTAAAAATATGTCGGAAAAGACAGGGCAATTCATGAGCTCTTGCGACTCAGCTATGAGATATAGGTACCTAATCTACAGGAGGCGAACTACTCAATAAAATACCACGTTAAGACAAAATTAATGTGCAAACTACAGGAAACTCTTACTAACAGTTATTACGTAGGTAATTGAAAATGTAATAATGGCATACGATCCGTTGGAGAAATACTAGTGCACCGGACGTCGTAGTCTAACAGACCGCCAGCGCCGGCCTCGACGATCCGTTCGCGCGCATCCCTTCAAACCGGAAGGCGTGCTTTGCTTATAGTATAGTCAAATGAGTGCCTTTTATTATTTCCACTGACAAATATAAGAAGATTTCCACATATTAACTGCTGAGTTTATAAAATAATTTGTGTTTGCGACAGGCAACGGTTGGCTCTCGTTCTGCTCATCAATTATCAACAAGCTCATCCGTGTCCATAGGCAGCGACTCGTCCAACTTGTGAGTACAAACATATATACATTGGTACAACAACAGTTCATAAACAACAATAATTCTTAATGACATACATACATACATATGTACATATGTATGTATGTCATGTGAAAATATGTATATACATATCTTCACGCAGTATCCCCAGCGGGGTAGTCAGAGAGGACGGAGCGCCAAGCATCGTGGTCCTTACATACTTCTTTCGCTTCCTCAAATCTCATCATTCTCCTCAAATATTTTCGCCTACGTATGCGAATGCTTTTGAAATTTCCGTCGACTAACACTGGCTATTTGATCTTTATAAGTCCGCCTTAGTCTTCCTTTGCTTCTTTTACCACTCGCTTTCGGTCTGTAGATTTTTCTTCATCAATCTTTCATCACTCATTCTTTCTATGTGCTCGAACCATCTTAGCATTCCTTTCTTCATTTTTACAATACACTCTCGTGCAACCCTGTCATACTGCGTATCTCTTCATTGCTTATTTTGTCCGCAAAGGTGACACCGCACATATTTCTATGAGATCGCATTTCTATTGCATTTATCTTCCTTTCACTCGATGCCGGGTATATCCAGGCCTCACTACTTTACAATAAAGTTGGCACCAACACCGCATTGTGTATGGCCATTTTAGCTCAGATATATTCACACTGCGTACTAATGGGGACAGAGCACCGTTTACCTTATTGCCGGCTGTTACCCGTCTCTCCAGATCCAACTCACATCTTCCATCCCTAGAAAATGTTATATACAATTTCGTTCAATTGTTCTAGACATTTTCCATTTACCCATATTTCACACTATACATCTTCCGTTTCAAATACCAGAACCTTAGTTTTGTTCATATTCATATTCAATCTTTTCACTTCACAGTCTTCTTTCATGCGCGTAAGTGTCTGTAACTCCGCTTCTGATGGTGCTATAAGCACAGCATTATCAGCGTACAAAAAACAGTTTACCTCTGTACTGTACTGTACATATCATACCACTTATACTACCTTTCAATGTCTGGAGGCAACTGTCCAAATACAACACGAATAGCCAGGCAAACTTAACGCAGCCCTGTCTGACGTCTGAACGGGCTTCGAACCAGGGTGACAAGTCACCATCTATCCTTACACAGGCTCTGACCTCGATATAATGACCTCACAACCTGCAGGAAGGGGCCGTCCACGCCATATTCAGGCAGAAGACTCCATAACTTCTTTCGCACTACTCTATCGAATGCTTTTTCAAGATCCACGAAAGCGCAGAAAACTTTCCAACCTATGGCCAGAAACTTCCCCACGATACCGCGGAGCGAGAAAGTCTGATCCATATAACCCCTACCGTTTCTTAAACCGCCTCCCACAAATATTTTTCAGAAATGCCTTTCATACGTTCAGTCAATACCTTGGTATAGACTTTACTTGCTAAGCTGACCAAGCTGATGGCCCTATAGCACGCGCAGTTTAAATGGGAGCCTTTCTCTTTATGGAGAGGCATTATGACTGCGGTGCGCCAGTCTTCCGGAACCTTTCTTTTTTGCCAGCAAACATCGCACAGTTTTTACAATGTATCCCAGACTCTTCGACCACCATACTTGATCATCTCAGCAGTAATCTCATCATTTCCAGCAGCCTTTCCACATTTCAGACTTCGTATTACTTTCTCAATCTCTTTCGTACTAATAACTTCCTCTAGCTCCTGACCCGAGTGTGGCGATTTGTTAGGATCACTCTATAATAATCACTCCATCGCTGCAGAATATCTTTTTTTTCTGTTAGCAGATGATATTCTTTCAAACGCACTTTATTCATTCTGCAAGGTACCGGACCACTTCGGTACTTACGTATTTATTTTCTTTTAATTTGGAATTCTCCTTGAAGTTGTTCGACATCCTGTTTTCGTCTAACACCCTACACCTTTCACGCTTCACTTTCACTAGTGCCTTCGTTTCTGCTTTCTGCAGCTTATATGTCTTTTTCATCAAATCCTTCATACTACAGCTATTTTTGGCAGCAAACATCTTTCACCTCGCCACTCCACCACACATCACGTTTTTTACTATTCCCAATCGTATTTGTTCCACATACTTCTTTCGCAGCCTCGATCATACTATCCCTAAGGTTCTGCCAACATTCTTTAACATCCTCGCTCGTCACTTTCATTTTATCGTCAAACTTACCGGATACTACCCTTTCATATTCATTCCTGGTGATCGCATCTTGCAGTTTCCAGCTCTTGATGTGACAGACCGCTGCAGATTTGAACACTACGCGACATCGCCACGCTGCAAACAAACAGAAACTTATTCTAGTTACTACTAGAAAGTGGTCTGTTCCCAGATCGGCTCCTCTATGCGCTCTCGTCTCCATTATCTGTTTTTTGAGCCGGCTGTCCACCAGAAAAAGATCTATCCTACTCCTTTCATACTTCCTTTCCCACGTGTACTGATGAATCCTTTTGTGCACACAATCCTACCAGCATCATTCACTCTCTTATCTCCATACTTGCCTAGGACAGACTCAAATCCTGTTCGAGCTGTCTCGACCCATCCATTCATGTCTTCACATACTATAATTCACTCATTCTCTTCAATCGTCTCTAGGACTTCCCTATCATTCTCCCAAAACTGCTCTAGCTCGCCCAAACCGACAGAGGATACTGGGGCATACACCACCAAAACAAAAATCCTCGTCAACCCTGTCTTGAGACGCACCCAGAGCAGTCTCGGACTTACACACTTATACTTAGTTACATAAACAATCAAACGAGAGGACAGTAAGACGCCTACCTCTTGGCATCCCCTTCCTTCTTGTGGTACCCCTGTCCACAAAGCGATGCCACCTCCAGGCATGTCGGCAAGTTCACTGCCCTTTCGCTTGGTTTCACTCAAACATAACACATCCAATCTTCTTTATTTCATAATATCAATCACTTCGTTCATCTTCTCTTCAATCCCACCTCTCACATTCCACGCAGCTATTCTGCATTCCTCTTTCCACTTCCCGCCGCGAGGCGAATAGCGTGTTGGATGACGGTCGCCAACGCCGAACAGCACTCTGCTCACACCAGCGGGGACAAACCGGTGTACGTCGCTTTCGGGGGACGCCCTAATTCTCTCGCATACGTTGTCTTGCATGGTGTGCACAGGAGAGGAATTGCAGTCCAAAAAAAGGCTGGCAGGGATCGCGACGAGCACGTTTCCTCAATTGACCCCCTAAAGTGAATGAAACTATCAAAATCTATAGTGAATGAAACTGTCAAAATCTATGAAAATTACATGTTCGCAGAAAGATCAGTTGTGATCCTCTTGTAATTGTACATCTTCTAGTGAATGACATCCATCTCAAGTTTATGGCTGACCATGTTTGTATAGGTTACACATCCTGGATATCGGATTATTATAACAAATGTTACAGTATGGAGATCCTTGTTTTTAAGAACCAACTCGGCAGAAATGGAACACTTACGGTTTCGTCTTGCCTCTTTGTCAGTTTTTCTATTTGGTTCATTAGTGTGTCTGTCTGGCCATTCATATGTTACAGCCGATATATTCCTATTCCTATGTACCCCTACTGAACTGAAATTTAATACGGGGTAACTTAAAACCAGAAATGATAAATAAAGAAAATTTTGTAATGGGTATTTTGGTACCATTTTCATTTTTTTGTATTTATTGAAACCTAAGGAAATGCGTATCTGACGCGCAAACTCTCTGTTTTTTCTCAAAAAAAAATCGAAGTTACATGTGTTTCCTGTTATTGGTTTATTAGGAAATCGACCCCGATGAGTGGTCAGTCTGTTGAAATTTGGCCTGATCAACTCCACGGGCAGCAGACTTCGCCGCGCGCTAAAATACTTGGAAAACAAAAAAGAATAATCGGTAAGTATTACTTTGGGGTCACAGTGTAGCGATTATTAATAATTATTGATTGGTGATGTCACTGTACGTGTGCATGTGCGTGTGTGTGTGCAGTGGGCAGTAGTACGTCGCCCGACACGGCGCCCTCGTCCAACGGCGACGGGCCGTTCGCGCACTGGCCGCACCACGCGCGCAGTCCGGGTACCGCACCACACCGGACCACACCGCACCACACCGGACCACACCGCACCACACCGCACCACACCGCACCACACCGCACCACACCGCAACACACCGGACCACACTGGACCACACCAATGCATAACTACATCACACACCTCAAACCGCATTAAGTTATCCCACACCGTACAGCTGCACCTGATCACTCAACCGCATCTCTAACTCAGCACCCACTACAAACACATCACACCACACCAAATCGCACCGTACCAGATAACATATACACAATGAACCCAAATACACATTTAAGAAGATATTCATTCAAACTAACTAGGCCTCTGTGTGTTAGTAACTCCAGAACCCACTTTTTGCCAAATCGCGTAGTAAACCATTGGAATAAATTACCAGAATTAGTGATTAGTGCACCATCAGTGAACAGCTTCAAAAGCAGACTCGATAAATATTTAGAATCCAAAATTAAAAAATGAAAATTGAACACAAGTGCAATGATATGCACGTATCAGCTTAATGAGCTCCTAGTGCATTATTCAATAACAATAACCGTATCACTCCAACACACACAACAACCACTCACACCGCACTACATCATCGTTATGGAACACGCATACCACATGAAGACACACCACTACATTCAGCAACACAGCAACACCCCATTATCAACGAGCACGACCACATCATATGTCATTTCACTACAATAGCACTACGCCACGATCACATCCATTGTAGTACCCATTGCCTCAATCGTAGTGAAGGGCGTCGGCGGCGCGTACGCATCCCCCGAGTCGCCGCTGTCTAAGATGGAGGTGGCGTGGAGCGGGTGCGGCGCGGGGGGTGGGGCGGGGGGAGGGGCCGGGGGAGCGGGCGCGGGCTCGCACCAGCTCGCGCGCCCGCACCAGCCCTTCCACATACCCCCGCCGGAGAGGTGCGTCACTACTCATATTATGCGTTACACTTCTGCGCTGGTATGGCAAAATCGAAAAGTTCGAATAAATATAATTTAGGCCCTTCTTACATTACGACACTCATAAGTTACGATACTTTAGTCTAAAACACGAGGTTCGTACATTACGCTACTGAAAATCAAGAATATTTCGTCATTCCTAGCACACGCTGCTAGATAAATGATGTATTTAGTTATGTCAAGTGATGAAGAAACACTTGTATCATTTTTTTTATACAGACAGAAGACGTCTACGGGAAAAAAGAATATACTGTTAACATAAATTGTAGAGATTGGTCTTCTTTTTGTATACATAATGATTCTATTAGTTTACGTGAGTAACTAATTAATCTGTGCTATTAGTAATGTAAACAAATCACGTACATAACAATAATAATATTCTGGTAGCCTAAACTTTTATAAATATGGATACTTTTCGATTTCTACTTGTGTAAAAAATTACACAAGTAGAAATCCTCCGACACCATTTTCAAGACGTGATTCGTAGGCCACTGACACGACGGGTATCGCGAGACTAAAAGGAGAGCCTTTTAGTCTCGCGATCGTCTCGTGAGTAGAGACTCACGGTGCAATTTGACTAGCAATTTGTTGCTGCAATCTGTTACAAGGCAACAAATTGCACCTTAAATAGGTAGGTTGCAAGTTGCATGCGACCTGTAGCGAAGTGTGCGAGTTACCATTCAAATGCACGCGGCGACTCTACCTCGAGACTTGTGTAGTATACTAGTTTATAAGATCGTAATGTGAGAAATCTTACTTACTTCCAAAAAGTCCTTTTAACTCCGGTATATCACCTTAATGGGGACTTGGTAATAAGAATACAGATATTTTACAATGTCAAATAACTTTTATATTTTGTTTGGGAACAAATGAGAAATGACATGAAATTGCTGTTAGCAGTATTAACAAATTATTGTGTTATGGCAACACAGGCACCGCTAAGTAGCCCTCTCCCACTTTGCAACTCATGCAGTAATGTACGCTTCGATACAATAAATTTAAATAATTCAATAATACGGGATTTTATTCAGTAGATATACCTACTATGAAATATATGTGATACAGACACTACTTGGTGTCAACCCTTAACAATTACCAAAAAGATATTTAATCTTTTTAAGTCTTTGTGATGAATAGTGTAATGAAATAAGATAATATTGTATAATGAAATTATGGTTCCATAGCTATAAACCAAAAAAAATCTTTATAATTTTATATCTATAATTTTTAACATTAATTTATTTCTGTATGTCTGAAATGGAAATCGTAATTGGAATAAGATTGTTATTTTAAATAATGGGCACTTTGTACGTGATTTTTTTAACCGACTTTAAGGAAAGGAGGAGGTTCTCAATTCGGTTGTATTTTTTCTTGTTTTTTTTATGTTTGTTACCTCATAACTCCGTCATTTATGAACCAATTTGAAAAATTCCTTTTTTATTTGCTAGGGTCTTCCAGATTAGTTCCTTTTAAATTTCACTGATATTGGAGCTTGGGTTTCAAAGATATACCCAATAGAGCCAACTAGTTGTAACCTTTATTTATATTGATGACTCTATTGTATGTCATTTTGCTCCAGAATTAGAAAAAAAAAATAATTGTAGACCTGCCCTAGATATTTCTTTAGGCCAAGGTCACTCAGAAGAGAGAAATAACAATTTCTTTGTGTTAGTGTTAGTGTGTTGTGTTAGTGTTTTTTTGAAGTTTAACCGACTTCAAAAAAACACTGAAAAGTAAGAAATAGCTATCCTTTACTATTCAATACTTAAGTACAAAAATAACTTTATTGCGATACAAATACCCATATAATTAAATTTGTTAGTTTTTCTTTAATGTCAGATGTAATCTAGGGAGCAGGCTTGTGTTTAATTTTAATTCGTCTCAGTGGTGCATGGCAATTATATGAATGACTCAAGGATTCTGCCGTTAAATTCACTAACTTTCCCATCAACACTGGTACTATTGAATACCGATGACCAATCGATAACACCAGCATCATGCCACAATGCTTCCATGTCAATACCTTTGTAACTACGAAGTATTTGAAATTGAGGCTTACGCTTAGAAGGACGAATACGATAAGTAAATAAGGACGTGATAGGAAAAAGAAGCCGTAATTTTCCCATGAGCGGCAACATTAGTAGGAGATGACACGATCATGAGATCCAATAAAGAAGGAATGCAATTAAAAAAGTGATGGGTGGCAGTAAGGGGTAAGAAATGAAGATTAAATGAGGACACCAGATTCAGGTGTTTTTGCGCGCGAAAATCGTTTTTGATCAGAGAAGTGTTAAAGTCACCCATTAAAATTAAATGATCCTAGATGGGACACAAGTCGTGCAAAAGACTATCAAAGGAGTTAAAATACTTAACAGTAAGTTTAGGACTATAAAACACTGCCAGTAGAATTTTTATGTGATGACTTAAGACTTCAGGGAACAGATATTCCGCTGATTCTGAATAGAGAGAGGGAGACACTCTTATTATATGGTAAGGTAAATCAGCCCGTAGGTTAATAGCGACACCACCGCAGCCCTTGCCTGTTCTGTCATTTCGTATTAGAACGAAACCCGGAATTGCAAACTGCGTTGAAAGAACAGAAGGTTTAAGAAAAAATTCAGATATTAATAACGCGTCGAGTTGAGTGCTACAAATTGACGCTTGAAGATCCGAATAATGAGCAGGGATACTCTGAATATTAATGTGAGCTATATTAAAGTTATTAGGAAACTTGGAAGAAAAGGAAAAGATCTGTCCAGATGAAGTTAAAAAAGCGGAGGACTCACTATCTGTTTACGCAAAGAACGGAACGACGTGCTGAAGCAGGCCACAGAGGGGTGCGCGGGGATTATTTCAATTACAATTTATACGTCATCGTCGTGTGGACCCCCCACTTCATTAGCGCACTTGACAATAGACGGTCATGTGAAGTCGCATAACATCAACACAATATATTATAAATAACTACCTACCTATGTATTTTTACCATTTCTGAATTTACGTTTTTATACAAGTTTGAATATGCTAGTTTGTTGAAAAATAGTAGTATTCATTTATTATGTTCCCGGCGTGGACACTATCTGCACTGGAAAAACTACTTCATGACGAGCACGAGAAAAAACTGTCATCCAAGACAAATGAATTCTCCATTTAAATATGTAAAATAATCGTAACTATGAATAAAATAATAAAATATAAATAAATTAAAAATAAAAATATAAAATAAATAATACAAGTAAAATATATACTAATAAAATAAAAATATACAATAACAAAATAAAAACAATAACGTAAAACTACAAGAAAAAAAAATAAAAAAAAAATAGATTGCACAAACCAAATCAACCTATCACTCGCTACTAAGCACAATGGAAGAAATTTCAAAATGTTACAAATAAAAATTCATACTACGATATATAAAAATAATAATAATAATAAACAAGAAGCATCTAGTCAACTAAACAATCTAACGTTTATAGATAAAATTAGACAAGGAAAATTAATCATAAGTAACTACACGCACCGCAATCATAATGTATAAGCAAAAACATAACGCAATTCTCACTGTCATTTTCATAAGACAGATTTGAGATTGACATAAAAGTTAATTGTTATTATCATGGAGTAACTAATACATACGTTACTATTAGCCGTTATGAGATGAAGTACGACCAAGCAAAACAGTATTATTAATTATGTACTATCCTAATTAAATTAATCATATAATATTTGTCTTATAAACTCAGCACTAAAACTTAGATGTACAGCTAAAAGCTTTAAAGAAAAGTTTTAAAGAAAATGTAGGTGCAATGCTATTAACTATGTACGTCGAGACCAAGTTAAAACATGCTCCAGTTACTAATGTAGCTAATTACGCCGCCGTGTCTTCGCAGGAATTTTCAAATTCACCTTAGGAACCGTAGCCTTGGAAGGAACTGAACCTTCCGACCGCACAGCATCACCGGTGTCGCCAGAACTCAACGGAAATAATGAAATTAATGCTTGAAGTTCATCCTTTGTTTCAATTTTACGCCGGGATTTATCAGGAAGATTTACAATTATTTTTCCCTCAACTGACCAACAGTGTTTCATACCGAAATGCTTACGAGCAGTAGTAAAAACCCAGTGTCTCGTCTTAGTTAGAAATTCTGAAACTGTTGTTCCAGTTCCCTTTAAAAAAGTCTTATTGTCCCAGATAAGGTGTCGGTGCTCCATGTCATGAAATCTCACTAGTACGGGCCTGGTTTTGCCGCTGGAAGGCCCAAGTCGGTGACACGTTTGCAAATTTTCTAGTTTAATTTCAGATAACTTCATTTGGTTGCACAATATAGTGTGAACAGATTCATTCAACTTTTCACTATCGACCTCAGGAAGGCCATGAAACAACAGAATCTTCCTCCGGTTTCATAACGGTTTCATGCTTATCTATGGCCACGGACAGTAGCTTGAATTGAGCCTTAATTCCAGACAAAGCCTGCCAAACAAATGTTTAAATTCGTTGAACTCGCGAGACAGCGAAGCAATGTCTGGATGTGTAGAAACAGCACCATCAGCAACCTTTTGTAGTCTCGCCTCGTAGTCACACATACGAGATCCGAACAGCTTCTTAAGGTCCTCCAAATTACTTGCCAGCTTCATGTCCATCTTGACTGAAGGTCACAAAACAGAATGCGCCGAGGAGAAGCAGATCAGTAGTACACGTAGAGAAAAACAAGTATATAGCGAGTGTTGGAAGATTTGGCAAATAATTAACTCATCTAAATAACAAAACTGAGACTAAAACCATATAAAATATGTAAAAGTTTAAGAACACAAAACATTTGCGTGTTTATACCGCGACTACCCGCGAAATTTTTTTCCAGTTTTATAATAATTTTTGATTAGTAAAGGATATTTATTTCGCACTTTCAGTGTTTTTTTGAAGTCGGTTTAATTTTTTATAACTTGTTATTATAACATAACATAACATAATTCACGCTGTATCCCCAACGGGGTAGTCAGAGAGGACTGAGCGCCAGGAGTCGCGGTCTTTACACACCTCTTTCGCTTCCTCAAATCTCATCATTCTCCTCACACATTTTCGCCTAGGTATGCGAGTGCTTTTGACATTTCCGTCTGCTAACACTCTGGCTATTTGATCTTCATAAGTCAGCCTTGGTCTTCCTTGGCTTCTTTTACCACTCACTTTCGCTCTGTATATTTTCTTCGTCAGTCTTTCATCACTCATTCTTTCCATGTGCCCGAACCATCTAAGCATTCCTTTCTTCATTTTTACAATAACACTGTTGTGCGACCCTGTCATACTGCGTATCTCATCATTGCTTATCCTGTCAGCAAGCGTGACACCGCACATATTTCTGAGAGACCGCATCTCCACAGCATTTAACATACTTTCACTCGATTTTGGGCATATCCAGGCCTCACTACCGTACAACAAAGTTGGCACCAACACCGCATTGTGGATGGCCATTTTAGCAGTGTTAGATATATTCACACTACCCACTAATGCGGACAGAGCACCGTTCACTTTATTGCCAGCTGCTACTCGTCTCTCCACATCCAACTCACATCTTCCATCCCTCGAAAACGCACTCCCCAGGTACACAATTGCATTCACCTGTTCTAGACATTTTCCATTTACACAAATCACACATCTCGTTTGTACCGCTTCTCTTTCAAACACCAGAACCTTAGTTTTGTTCACATTCATTTTTAATCCTTTTACTTCACAATCTTCTTTCATGCACGTGACTAGTGTCTGCAACTCTGCTTCTGATGATGCTATTAGCACAGCATCGTCAGCGTACAATAGGCAGTTTACCACTGTGTCACCACATCCCATACCACTCATATTACCTTTCAATCTCTGGAGGCAACTGTCCAAATACAGCACGAATAGCCAGGCAGACATCACGCAGCCCTGTCTGACACCAGAACAGACTTCAAACCAGGGCGACATGTACCCGTCTATCCTTACACAGGCTCTGTGGTCTCTATATAATGACCTCACAGCCTGCAGTAAGGAGCCCTCCACGCCATATTCAGGCAGAAGACTCCACAATTTCTTCCGCACTACTCTATCGAATGCTTGCTCTACATCCACGAAAGCGCAGAAAACTTTCCGACCTAAGGCCAGAAACCTTCCCACGATAACGCGGAGCGAGAAAATCTAATCCATACAACCCCTACCGTTCCTGAATCCACCTTGCGCCTCCCACAAATATCTTTCTGAAACGCCTTTCATACGTTCAGTCAATACTTTAGTATAGACTTTACTCGCTAAGCTGACCAAGCTGATGGCCCTATAGCACGCACAGTCTAGGTAGGAACCTTTCCCTTTATATAGAGGTACTATGACTGCCGTGCGCCAGTCCTCTGGAACCTCCCCCTTCTGCCAACAAAGGTTGCAGAGTGCACAGAAGGCTTTTTATTATATTCATGTTACTATAACTTGTTATTATATTCATTTATATTTCAGATTGCTGCCCATTGGACCTAAGCCAAATAAAGAACAGTACCCAGTCTTCAACGCCCTGGTAGACAGAGTGAGAGAAGCCTTGAGCCTACCACCAGGTAATTAATTATTACATTATAATAATAGAACGTATATGATGTTACTGATATAGGTACTGCTTCGATCCATTTAAATGGCTATTTTCTATTTGTAATAATCATAATCCCCCGTTAGGGTTACAGCGTGAAGATATGTATATATGTACAATTCTAGATGATTCCACCGATAAGACGGACTCCAGCAAGTCTGACCAAGAGCCAACATCCACGTCTGGTCGGCCGCAAGATTTGGCCAAGAAATTGTCTTCAGAAGGTTCCAGGTAATTTGTAGCATTTCGTTAGGCTACGATGGATGGCAAATCTGATGTATAGTAGTTAAATAATTTTTGGAGCAAAAGCATGATAATTTTAGATTATTTACTGAACCTGCCTGCAGCGATTGAGCGATAGAACTGTCCATGCAATAGCTGGGGAGAGAAAATTGATTCAACCGTTTAAAAAAAACCTAGCCTATGTTATAGAAGAAGCTGCACCAAATATTATATGCCTTAATTCATCTCTGAATGAAACTTAATTCGAACTTAAACAGTTTCGGCTGTGGCTGCTGTTCTGCCTCTTTTTGGTCATCTGATTTCTATTCTTCTTTTATTAGCGTTTTTGAATATAGTGAAAAATGGAATTTAATGCGTTGAAGAATACGTACATACTGCTTAAATATCACATAATTTAAGAATTTCAACATTAATATTTTCCCCAGTCTGGTCATATTCATAAACAATTAATCATATAAAATCTATACTTTAATCGTGAAGAGAAAACTTTGTGCCTTTTTTTAAGCATATTGTGCGCACGGAGGAGTGAGATTTGGCATAGTTACAGTTTATATGGAAATGGAGTGCAGAAAGCTAAAATTTATGTATGATATGAGTTACACATATATTAAATAATATAAAACATTCATTGTTTACGTTCATACTGTCAATGTCCAACACAATAGTTTGTGGTCAAATATTCGCGCAGAGTAGAGATTGTTGCCAGTCTGTGGAATATATGTCAAGCGTTTATTTTATACTTAGGGCGCGTTTATTGAAGGCCCTATTCATCCACTCGCCCCCGCAGGTCTCGCGGCTGTTCCCCGCGGCGGCTGGCGCGCCAGGCGGCGCAGATGGGCTCACCGCCGGCGCCTGCGCCTGCGCAACACTCGCACGCACGCACCGGCTCCACACAAGGTATTTACTATTTATTGTACGGTTTTACAGTACGGTGCGCAACGGCGCAGGTGTCCTCTACATCTGTGTTTAATTCTCAATATTTAATTAAAATACATTGAATATTTTATTATTGCGTTTTTTATTTTTGTGATATACACACAACAACAAAAGAAATAGCGGGTGGAGTTATGTTTCGATAGACATTTATAAAAATATTTGCATTGGGTTTTGCATGCGAGTGGTGCCATCTAGTTTAGATTTTTGAACTAAGTTATAAAACAATTTTAAATTTTTTTGGAACACTGAAGAAAATCAACAAAACATTACTGTTTTAGACAATCTGTATGTTTGTTTGTGTCGGAAGCTTCAAGATTCATTAAATTTTGTATTAGCAAAATAAGTACAGAAAAAGTGAGTGTTAAAAGAAGCCAAGGAAAACTAAGGTTGACTTACAAAGATCAAATAGCCAGAGTGTTACGCTGATGGAAATGCTAAAAACACTCGCATACCTAGGCGAAAATTCGTGAGGAGAATGATGAGATTTGAGGAAGCGAAAGAATATGTAAGGACCGCGACGCTTGGCGCTTTGTCCTCTCTGACTACCTCGTTAGGGATACAGCGTGCCGTTATGGATGTATGGTATGTAAAATAGAAAAATTCAATGACCGCGATAAATTGTGGTAAAGTTTTATTTTGGATGTTTACAAAGAGGGCGACGGTGAAGGCGAGGGTGAGGGCGAGGGCGAAGGCGAGGGCGAGGGCGAGGGCGAGGGGTGCGGCGGGTGGTGGGAGGGTGAGGCCGGCGGGGGCCAGCGCGCCGCGCACGGCGCCGCGCCGCCGCGCCCGGACACCACGCTGTGCTACCGCTGTTAGTGCACATTGCACACGCACAGGCACGCACACACACACACCACACACACACACACACACACACACACACACTGAGACACACACACACACTGAGACACACACATTCACGTGCGTTCTCATAGACACACACACAACGCACAAACGCACTTGCACGTATAGTAATTTCTACTTCTTTTGTGTTTCTATTTGTTACTCTACAAACTAAAAATGTTTATATATCTAAAAACTTTTTTGCTCATTAAATAGTTAATGTTTAAAAACACTTATGTTTTGTTCTGGACAGTTGTTATTACTGTTATAGCAGTTTTCCAAAATAGCAATTTGTTCATTTATATCTCAAAATTGGTCCTTCCAGCTGGATTCCTTAGCAATTTACAGATAACGCCATCAGACGTTGTTCTTATGGGAGTGTTAGACTTTTTGGCGGGAACGGGAGATGTGAGATTGTCATTTTATTTCGATTTTCTATTTTTTACATTTTTAGAAGTTTTAAAATGCAAAAGTGATAGTATACATATATTGTATTTTAAAGTTCTGTATAAGTGAAAAGAATGGAGTAGATACAAATAAACATGTATAGCTGAAGTCCTTGCGTTCTTCCAAGAAGTTCTTTATAACTTCAGTAAAACCTACTATCACTTTACTGGAGGAGTTTCATGATGAGAAGATCAAATTAATTTACTTGAAACTAGCTTCATGTATTCGTTATCAATTATTTATAACAATACTGTGATGTGTGCATTGCATTGACTAACTGTTTAATTCATTAGCGATTATACTTATTAATACGTGACATTGGCAAATTCGCTAATTTGTGCCCCATGCTTCGAGCACAAATGAAGAACTAGATTTACAATCTCCTGTAAAATCTTAAGAAATTATTGTCCAAATTGACGTATATATTTTAATTATCGTATAGGATTATCGGTAATATCTGGTTAATCTAAAGTAGACCCTACTGTCAAACTATAAGGTTATAAAAGTTTAAAACAATTCTTGCATAAAATTGAATCAAAGTTTGTTAAAAAAAATAATTAAATCTTAAAATATAATGCACATAAGTTATTTGCATAGCTATTTATGTCATTTTGATCTGTTACGTGAAAATCACAAGGATAAGACATATATCGTTCAAATCACAAGGATAAGACATATATCGTTCAAATCACAAGGATAAGACATATATCGTCAGGCAATATTTAAAAACATGATTACGAATTTAATAAAAAAAAAGCTACGTAACGTTATTGGTATAATGAAATAATTAACACGTAAACAATATTATTTAATTATTAACCGAAAATATTTTTTAGCGTTCTAGATGTGTTGTTTTTACTATTTTCGAAGGCGCACTTTGACATGTTCGCTGTTAGCGTTTTCCAATACTATTACAACAGAAGTGCACTCAAATACTTATATTAGAGTGCACGTTTGGTTCGGACATTTTTGGAGCTTTTTATTTGTGATCGAAGGCGCTTTGCCATGTTAAAAAAAAGAAAAATAAAACGGAGAGTGGTAGATGCGCACGCGCACGTGTATGCGCACGTGTATGCGCACGTGTATGCGCACGTGTATGCGCACGTGTATGCGCACGTGTATGTGTATGTGTATGCGCAGGCGCCGAGTGCGGCACGGCCGCGGAGCAGTGCAGCGACGAGGAGCTGGGGCTGTGCGTGATCGCGCTGGCCACCTTCGTGCACCGCGAGCCGCCCGCCGCCGCGCCGCTGCTGCCGCCGCTGCTGCACGCCGTCGGCAGGTCTCTATGACTTCTTGGGCTTCATCTTGGGCTTGGATACATGCACTCTCTCCCTCCTTTCCCTATTTTAAAGACTCACCCGTGACGTTCCGAACGCTGCGAGTGTCCATCGGCGGCGCTGGTCACGCTCCATCAAGTGACCCGCTTGCTCGTTTGCCCCCTCTTTATAAAAAAGAAAAACAACACCGTGGACTATGTGCTAGAGCAGCCATACTCAAAGTGTGGTCCGCGGAGCCCCGGGGCTCCGTTAGGCCTCTGCGAGGGCTCGGTCAAAATAATATCACATAAAATAAAATCTTTTCTAATATTAGTTAAATAATACTACAAGAACATCGACATCATTATAAGAACATTACGTCAAGTCCATTTCCGAACGTAATTTCACGAAATTTATAAGACCTGTTTTCGTTACATTTTTTCTGTAAACTTCTAATAAGAAAGAATAAGAACTATAAAGAATTTTATTAATTTACAGTACCATCACGAAATATCTATTTTTGTATGATTTTTATTAAACTTAGAATGAACATAAAACTAGGACTGTTTATTTTAGTGTTCCGTAAAATATTAAGGTGTTCCAAAAGGGTTCCGTTGCCAAAAAAGTTTGAGAACCGCTATGCTAGAGGATATATTGGTACTGTGCGGCGTGTTTACGCCATAGAACTGACGTTTAAAATTAAATTTTTAAATTAATACATATTCTATTAAAACCTAAGAACAACTACTAATAGAACTAACGTATCTGACGTCACTGAATTGTTAGAACGGGAACATTAATTGCGTTGTCGTGTAGCGACAGTAAATGAAGAATTTAAAAGAAAGAAAAAGATATATAATTATTGTATTTAAAAAAATTGTACATCTAAGCTTTTATAAAAATAAATAAAATTAATATTATTACTAATGTTTGTTTGTTGAAGAATAATAAGTTGATGGTGCTGGTGTACGCCATGAGCCTTTTTTCCCTTTTGAGAACTTGGTTGTGTAGCTGCGTGTGGTCTTCTTATCTGGCTTAATGTACTACCATTCAAACGATATGCTGGGTCTCCTGGGTTTCTCTATAGCATCAATATATAATTTCCCATTGGCTTGTATTACCTTAAAACCAGGAACATCCAGAAAAGGTTTTTCTAGAGATGGGTAGCCTAAATTTTTTAAAAGATATCCGTTCACCTTGAAGATCGCGATCCATCTTAGATTAGAAATTTTTCATGGTCTACTGTATTCTACTAGTCAAGCCCTTTCATTTAATATTGAGGGGGTTGTGAAAAAATATGTAATCCGCCATTTTGTGGCGGCGGCCATCTTAGATTTACAATGATACTGAATATACGTAATTGTATTGTCATCAAAACTAAAGGTCTGTGCCAAATTCACAGAATACTAATATACTACCAAATTTCAGATCAATCGGTTAACTGGAAGGGAAAAAAATTTTAATTATTAGATTTGACCCAATAACAACAAACAGAGCAAGCTTAATAAAACCATTTAAAAAATACTGCATGCTATGTTTGCTTATAAGTGGTTATACAATTAATTTAAGACAGATTCTTATTGTCTAAAATGTATTTACATATTACAGTTTACATGTTAATTTTTTTTAAATGTAGACCTGTAGGAGTACCAAATATTATTAAAGTAATGCAATGACATCGAGGAATTTTGTCAATTATATAACTGGTACACTGTACATAGTGTGTCTGTGTGTGTACACAGAGTGGTACAGCTGGGCCACTACGCGTGGCAGGCCGAGACCAACACGCGACTGCCGGGCAGCGCCGTGGCCGTGGCGCACCAGTTCCTGCGCTGTGTGCTGCACCAACTAGCTCCCAACAACGTCTTCCTGCAGATCTTCCTGCAGCGCACGCCCGGTATGTCTTGGTTTTACTACTGTCTATTGTTTTACGAGTATTATGTCGCATGCCCTTGAGGACGAGACATACGCTACTGCATCATGCGGCCTAAATGTAGATCGGCGAAGTAAACCAATAGCCGGCTCCGCCGCTCCATATCAAGACCTAGTAAAAGCTTTTAAATTTTACTAGAGTGCGTAAGCCCTTTTCAAATTAAAATTAATTCATTTGCCATAATGTTGTTAGTTTTACAGGGATAAATATACCAGTCATGAAAGTTTCAAACACATAGTCACAGAATGACATGCAAATATTAATATCAACAAATATATAATTACATGAATACCGCGAGAATCATAATCATATCTTAAATTGTAATTTCAGTATATTGTCAGTGCCATATCAAAACAAATTTGTAATAATGTCATTTCTTTATAATAATATCACTTATAAAGAACCGACATTAGTATTTAGTAATTTTTTGTTATAATTTTATAGAATATTTTACTTTGCTAGATTATGTACTATTCACGAATACATATTACCGTAAAATATTACTATACGTAAAAGATAAAAACGAATTTAGAGATTATCATGTACTAGGTTTTTTTATTCTATTGAGTAACTAATTAATCTTGACTTAATAGTAGGGGGACAGAGGCCCATAGACATTTACAATGTCAAGGCTAAGAAACGTCAACCCTGAGGACTAAGATGTTATACCTCTTGTGTCAGAAATGTCACCGGCTGTCCCAGACTCCACACCGGAACACAATAGGGCAAGCGCTGCTGTTTGACGACAGAATTAGCCAGTAAGATTTGATATAGAGAAGCCGAGCCTAATAACTCTATATACTATTCAAAAATACTTTTGTACTGTATCCAACAGCGAGCTTTTACCGATTTTCTTTATTATCACTTCAAATAAATAATGAGAAACAGAAAATTTACCTATGGGTATTTTGGACTAATTTGTTGATTTCATATTCGTAACTTGTATTTTGACTTAAATCGCTATGTTTCCGACGTTCTCTTAGTCGTTTTTTTTTGTACTGTGCAGAAAAACAACGACTGATGTTTTTCAAGAGTATAGCACAAGCTTTCGTGGACTTCAACGAGTTATACCCATGTGGCCCGCTGCAACTTGTCGTGGAGCATCTTAATTCAAAGAAAACATTGCCCATTGATGTAAGTATAATTAATTAAAAACTTCTTAACAAGTGCATCTATACTATCACTAACGACTTCTCATAGTTGGTTTAATTTTTTAAATTTTTTTATTAAATATTTCTTTACTTTTGAAAACCGATTATAAATATATTAAATATTACACATGTAAACCGCTCTTTTTAAATGCTTTAATGATGGTAAAAATCCATTGAAATCCATTTAGGAGTTTAAGCGAACACAGACAAACGCGCATGCGACATTGTTTTGTTACTTTTGTTCTTACCTTAACAACTAGGAAGTGTATGTCTAATTGACTGACTAACTGAGTTTTCAAAGTTATTAATGACTCCATAAATATTTAAATCATCAGTAAATAAAAATAAAACTTGGTTTCATTAGTCAAATCTATAATTATAATTAGAAGGTATAATTCAGACCATAGATGCGAACTTTAAGGTACGCTTGACATGACGACAAAACTGACTTGTACCCAAAAATTTGTGATCTGCTGCTATGATAGGACGAAAACCAATTAAGCAAACAACCATGGATACCAATATTTTGTATTATCTTAATTAGTAAGTCGTGAGAAACTCGGTCAAACGTTTTGCTAATATCCGTGCAGATGGAATTCACTTGAAGTGTAGTATTATTAAGGTCATCTGTAAGTTTAGGCACATAAAGAGTAATGTTTGAACCAAATAACAGTTGAAATTGAAATTTCAATAATAAGGTTGAATTTTTGATGTAATGTTCATAAAAGTGTTTTAAACATTCATGTAAAATTTCAACACGCTAGCCCCTCTGCTTCGCTTAAAAAACAAACAAAAAAGTCGGAAAAGCATTGTATGCTAAATTACTCTACAACGGTAAGTAATAGACAAAAGATATTTGAGTACAAATTACAGAACGTAAAGTTTTACGTTAAATTGCTACTATGTCTTTTTGTCGTACATGTCATACTAACTGAGTTAAAGAAGTTTGAAGAAAATTATTATGCAGCAAAAATGTAAATATTTTCCTGTGACAAGAGACAAAAAGTTAAAAATGTTTAGAAAATGTTAAATAGCATTCCAGAGATTCCAGACCATAATTAACTAATAGCAAAATTTATGATTAACCAGTATTAATACAATATTTAGAATTTTCGTTTCTCGTTAGAGGGAAATTACTTTTAAAATTGCACTTATGTGATAAATAAATTTAAAAAAAACGAAATAAATAATTTTAAATACTCCGATTATTAAATTATGTATTTTAGAATGAATTATTCAATTACAAATTGTATAACTCGCCGCGAATCGCCTTTCGTTGTGTGCCTTTCGTTTGTTTGTATACGTGTGCGTGCACATGTGTATGAGTGTGCCCGTCTCTGTCTCTATGTGTGTACGTATATAAATGCGTGGGCGTTCATAATAGCTATTAGCTAACAGACAATAGCGTGTAGTTTGCTCATTGTCGAGTACGCAAAGCCGTTGTCAAAGTCAAAATCAAATCAATTTATTCAAGTAAACCCAATTACAAGGTATTTTTGAACGTCAAATCTACTTTAGTTCGGTTCAAAGAGAAGAGAAAAGAAAACCTGGACACTGAGAAGAACCGACAAGAATCTCAGCCAGGTATCATTTTTTCAAAATCACTTTACAAAAGGTTTATCAAAATACAATCAGAGAGCCAGTAAATGCATGTGCAGAGAAGATCATTTCCAGACTTGTTTTATCTTCAACGAAATCTTTGTCTAATCAATGTACGTTTTATAACTAATCTAAATCTATTTTCTGTTAATTGAGTGACTTCTTGAGGAACTTTATTATAAAAATGAATGCAGTTACTCAAAAATGAAACATTTGACTTATATGATTTAAATTTTGGAATAACCAATTTATCACGACCTCGGGTTTCCATACGACCAATATCGCTTTTCTTTATTTATCAATAGATTTATATCTTTCCTCGTATACATAATAATTTCAAAGATGTATAAGGACGGCAAGTTGAGTACATCAGTGCCTTTGAAACGATCTCTTAGTGATTCTCGTGCATTCATACTGTAGATGGCACGTATCGCTCTTTTTTGTAAAATAAAAATGGAGTTAATATGCGCCGCTGATCCCCACAGCAAAAGGCCATAGGACATTAGGCTATGAAAATATGCGAAGTACACTAGCCTAGCCGTATCCGCATCCGTCAATTGCCTAATGCGTCTAATGGCATATATCGCGGATCCGAGCTTACTAGCCAATGGCCCGATATGGTCCGCCCACTGCAGTTTACTATCTACTGTTAAACCAAGAAAACTGCCAGACATACCTAATTCTAATTGTTTCCCATCCAGTTCTATTTTATCATGGATTCTGGGTACATTAGAAAGGGAAAATTTAATACATTTGGTTTTTGTGCATTCAGTAGTAAATTATTAACAGCGAACCATCTCGAGACGTCTGCTAGGATCCCGTTCACTGAGATAATATCTAGGTTCTTTCTGTCCAGTTTAAATAACAATGAAGTGTCGTCAGCAAATAATACTATTTCGCATAAGTCCCTGAGCATAAATGGGAAATCATTCATGTAGACTAGAAACAGGAAAGGTCTCAAAATTAATCCTTGGGGAACGCCCATTTTTAACTGCGAACCAACAGACAAAACCCCATTGACACTCACTTTTTGCTCTCGGCCAGACAAATACGAGACCACGAGATCGAGAGCGTTACCACGAATTCCGTGTTATTTAAGCTTGCAAATTAAAGTTTCGTGACTAATACAATCAAAAGCCTTGGAAAGATCACAAAAAAGACCATTGGCATCTTGGGATCCCTTCCAAGCCCGAAGTACAGTCTTGATCAAGCTTGCTCCCGCGTGAGTTGTTGACCGCCCTCTTGTGAACCCGTATTCTTGACCCTGAAACACCCCGTGAATGTTAAAATGTGCCAGGATTTGATTGAGTATTATTTTTTCGAATATTTTCTCAACGCTGGTAATATTAACACCGGGTGATAATTTTTTGGATTTAACTTACAACCTGACTTAAACTGATTGTTGTTGGTGAATAAACTTTTTCTGTGACCTCCCTTTGCGCACTGTCTAAGAAATTGTTATGATTTTATCACCCTATTTATTTTTAAATTATTGGTTAGGTAATCACCAGTGCGTCTCTTATAAGCTGCAAGTCCTAATAGACCAGGGCTGAAGCCTTTGAAAATGGTAAAAAGTGAAAAAAAAATAGTAGAATGAAACCCATTGGAAAAGGAAGAGAATATAACAAAAATTATCGGAAAAATAATTTACGGGCGATTTTTGTCGAATCTAACGATGAAGAAATGCCATCAAAAAGACAAAAACTAATGGATAAGTGATTAGAATTCAAGATAAGGTATTTATAAATAACAAGATTAATGTTTTTAAAAATATTATAATAAATAACGTAACCAGTATAAAGTATCTAAATTCAATAGTACGATTTACATGTATATTTATATATTATGAGATTTTGTATGACAGAAATGTAATTAGAATTTAATAAATCAACTTTTTTACTGAATAAAATAGCAGCAGTCACATTTTTAGATGAAATCTCCTTTAAATCCTATCTTTAATATTTAGAACAACTATTTTCGCATGTTCTTTGCAATCTTTATGTTTTATGGATTTGTAATTTTTTTGTTTATCAATGTAATATGGAATCTTACGTTTTTCGAGTAATTAAAGTGTAAATTTTAATAAATAGCTCAAAATTGTACATAATGATTAAAAAAAAATTTTCGGATTAGAGTTTTTTTCGTTTCTGCATTTTCTGAGAACGTTTTACCATAGTAATGTATATTTTTTTTTACACCATCAGAAAGTAGAGATTTCAACGAACAAAAAGCCCACCGCCTTTTTTAAAAAAGCAGATATTTTGACACGAGAATTTTCGATTGAAAATTAGGGTGCTTTTTCGATATTAAATCAAAATAAGGTGAAAAAATAAATATTTTAAATCAAAAAAATTACAGTGTGTTTGGGACATAAAAAGGGAGGTTTTTACTAAATTTCGTGAAAAAAAAATTTGTTTGTAAAAGATAAAAATAAAAAACCAAAAACTTGGTAATAAAAAGTACATACATATGTTAATATTTACAAACTTAAAACTACACATTATCTTAAATAATAAACTTCCTCAAAGTTGCCGCTTAGAAAGCTGTCATTGCTCAAGGTACCTAGCAGACTGGCAGCATTGCCTCTTTGAATAGCCAAACTGATTCGTTGGCGGAAGAAGCTGCCAGCCCGGCGGTCTCTCGAAGCCTCGACCAGTCTCTTACAAATATCAGAAACCAGTCGATGGGCTTCGGGGCCCCAGGGACCCAAAGTTTCGACTGCAAAGGGCGTAAATATGAAACTCTCAGAGAGAGTCGCATACTTACGCCGCTTCAAGTTCTCGGCAGTGCTGGCCGCGGCACCTGCTGACTTGGAAGTCGCCGGCACATGGGAAACAGCAAGTGTATCGACACAAGTGGCATCCCACATCAGCGATTTTCCAAGTTTCCAAGGAATGAGCGTCAAACCATCCGGTCTCCTGCCGTCGCTGCGCACAATACCTACAGGCTCTAAGACTGCAGGAACGCCAGCGGCGACAAGAGCCCGCCGAATGACGTCATTCAAGGCAGCATGTCGTGACATGCGGTCCGCACTACGTAAACAGGATAAACCGTGGTGACCTAGTACATCGACGAGATCACCACAGCGGCAACGGTGAAGAAGGTTAGTCCTGGCCCCCAGACGAAGGGATACTATGAGAGAAAGCGTGGTATTGTCGATTAAGGTTCCCAAGTTTTTTGAAGGTATTACCTTCAACCAGTGTCCTGACTCCTTCTCAGAAACAGCTAGGAGGCGAGACCGATCTTTTTCGGTACTACAAGAATCTAAAAGTTGTAAATGAACATTTTTGCATAGAAGCTCATCCCAGTGTTTTTGAGAAAAGGTCGAGGTAGGCAGGTTAGTACTCGGACAAACACTTAACCAAGCATTTCGAGCATCATTCAAGCACGGCACCTCAACCGATCCTAAGGAAGGGCGAATAACAGATAGGAAAAGGTTTTCCGTGCTGTAGGCTGACGAAAGAAAAGCTGGCAGTGACACACTCGAGATTTTGCGTATGCTCAGGCCTCCATAACAGATGGGAAGCGAGGCTTGATTCCAGACCCTGTCATCAACAAAGGAGCAATTTAATATTTTAGATAATGTATTTTTTAGAATATTGTCTACAGATTTTAAAAGCGTTTGAAATTTAAAAAGCTGAGAACAGCGAAGAGCATATGTAAGTTTTGGATCGAAAAGGCAAAAGCGGACAATGAGTAGAGCCATGTGGGTTATTTGAATTTTTCACATAAAGTTTGAGGTTATGTGAAAAAAGTGTAAATATAAACGTTGTAGATCTTTTTATTACCTACAACTTCGCCCGTTAACTTTTTTCATAGGACTTGTAGTTTTGCCGGAAATCGAGATAAACCGTTTTTTTTACCCTTAAAGACTCATCCTCCTCCACTTCCCGACCTCAAATCGTCTGTAAATTATTTTTCCTATCATTTTTGTTATATTTTCTTCCTTATCCAATGGGTTTCATTCTACTATTATTTTTTTTGGTTTCAAAAATTATCGACCCTGGTCTATAAGTCATCTTTTGAAATACGCGACATGGTTCAGGGTGCTATATTAATTTCTCTAGAGGAAATCTTTTGCTTTCGGATAGAATTTCTTTGGATTTTTTTCTTCATTGCTTGGATCGTCTTTTTAGTACGAATATTACGTGGATGGCTAGATAATTTTCTATCACAAATATATGTTTATTCACGCCACTTTATTTTAATATCACTGTAATATCAGCCAACAAAGATTAGCGGGAAAATTAAAGAAAACACTGTGAATATTCATATGAGACTGAGAGGTTTTATTCAAATGTTTTGATTTTAATAAAACCTCTCAATTGTTGATTCAATTGATTATTGATTTTTTTATTGTAACAGTATTTATGTCCAAACTATATATGTATAGCAGTATACAAGTGTACATGTAGGTACATGCAGTACATGTAGTAGATGTAGATACACGTGTACACTGCGCCGCAGCAAATGTGCGTGATCTGCGACAACATCGCGACGTACCTGGAGTGCCTGGCGCCCGAGGCGCTGGGCCCGGCGGGCGCGTGCGCGGCGCTGCTGGGCGCGCTCGACGCGCTGCTGCGGGCCGCCGCGCTGCTGCTGCCGCAGCTCGACCGCGTGCAGCCGCTGCTGCGCGCCGCCGCCGCCGCGCTGCGCATACCGGCCGCGCACCAGCACAAGGTGCCGCGCGACACGGCACACCTACACACCTACACACACACTCGCACACGACACACGCGCACACGACACACGCGCACACACTGCCGCAGCTCGACCGCGTGCAGCCGCTGCTGCTAAAATTGAAGAAATGGGACATAAGCGGACGACAGAAGTAACGTCACATACAACAAGAGAAAGAAAAATTATTGCCCGATTTCACCAAAGTCCCTTAATATTTAGCGAAGCTCTAAAACCGTCACTGCTATGAAAATTTCATCGTTAGCAAATTCCTATCCGATTAGGGGGCAATGAATTCTCGTTTTCTTGTTGTACGTGACGTTACACCGTCTGCTTATGTACCATTCTTTTAATTTTAACTGAATAGTTTACTTAGAAATTTCTAAAAATACCCGTCTCGTGTAAGGTGATCTGTGATTCCAAAATACAGTTATTTATTTTTACTATTTATTAATGAGCATCAACTAGATTCGGACAGTTGTGACGATTACATGAACTAAATATGTATTCCAGAGCATACTGGAACCGATATCGAAGATCCTGAGCTACGGCGTGCAGAACTTCGTGGTGAAGTTAAGCATGGTGTGCGAGCTAAGCGCGGCGTGCGTGCGCGTGTTCGCACGTGACCGCGACAAGCTGTTGGTCGCGCGTGTGCTGGTGTACGAGCTACTGCACGCGCTGCGCACCAAGACCGCCGTGCCGGACGAGAACTTGTTCATGCTCATGCAGTTCGTGCTGCAGGGTAAGCGCTCATACACGCATGTACGCACACGTACACGACACGTGGACACATGCACACATGCACACACATATAACAATACACATCGTTCATCGACACATTCTTACACATGGAACATACATACTAAACTTGCGTCAGAAATACCGATACAAATCCAAATTTACAAAATAATAATATCTGAGTAATTTCTTCTGTTATGTTCACGAGTATTTCATCATGGCGGAGGAATCCGAACCACTAAATTTTTCGCAGACTGTTCACAAATAGACTATTCATGGAATCTCTCACGGACTCATAGAATTAATCGGACTGGAAGTGTAATGGGGTATAGTGGTGTACGTGGAGGTGTGGCAGTATACATCGTGTGACGGTGAAGATAGTGACGAGCACGGTGACGGTCGCAGGGCACGGGTACTCGCTGATGCTGCCGCCGCCGCTGGCGGGGTGCGAGGCGCTGGCGGGCGGAGTGGGCGGGGCCGAGGCGCGCGAGCTGGGCAGCGGCGCCGTGGAGTGCATGCGCCCGCACCTGCCCGACATGGTGGAGCTGCTGCAGGACCCGCACCTGCTCAACAAGATCAAGGTGGGCGACTCACTGCTCATTGGACATGCGGCTAATACTACTCAATCAATGTAAGCATATTGGAAATGCATTAGAAACTCACAGTGAAATATCATGACAATGGGAACATTATCTACTTAATTTCTTATAATGCCTATCTTGTACTATTAACGATATCTATGAATGTCGCGCGATGTTCAGGAAATCACGGATGCGTTGCGGGCCCTTAAGGAAAGAAGGAAAGGAAGGGGGGAGGCTATGGGTCACCGGTACTCTCAATCACCAAACGAAATACAATAGATGTTGCTGAGAGGGTGGTGTTTCACCTGGCGAGCCGGCCCAATCTCTGCTGCAATGTAGCAAGTCTTTACTACACGTAATGAAGTTATATTATGGGTGATGTTAGTCGACCCGTCCAATTTGTGTGTGTATGTGTGTGTGTGTGAGTAATGAGAACGTACGCGTTGGCAGGGCTCCGTGTCCAAGTCGCTGGTGAACCGTAACGCGGTGTGTCTCAACGAGGACACGCTGGGCGGAGTGGTGAAGGGCGGCGTGGCGCAGTACGTGGCGGCCGAGCTGGCACTGGACGGGGCGCGGCCGCGCGCCGACCGCGACCGCGCGCCGCCCGCCGCCGCGCGGCACCTCGCCGTGTGGCTGGCCGCGCCCGTGCCGGGGTACCGCTCTACCGCTCTACCGCTCTACCGCCGCGTGCGTACAACGTACACGCCTCGTGTACGGTACATGTCATGTCATGTCATGTAAACGTCACATACACGCAGGTCCCGCGAGGTGTGCGAGTGCGTGTCGCGCGTGCGCGTGGTGTCGTGGGTGGTGCTGGGCGCGCTGTGCAACGCGCGCGGCCGCGGCCAGCCGCTGCACCCGCCCGTGCCGCTCGACGCCACGTGCCACGTCACGGACCACTTACAGGTAGCGCGCCCTTTAGTCTACCACTACTGCCACTACTACCACTACTACCACTACTACCACTACTACCACACACAGCCAGAGTGGGCTCTTACTACCACATACAGGTAGCGCCCTCTAGTCTGCTTTGGTGGGTTATACTGCCACACAAACAGGCAGCATGGGCTCTTACTACCACATACAGGTAGCGCCCTCTAGTCTGCTTTGGTGGGTTATACTGCCACACACACAGGCAGCATCGGCTCTTACTACCACATACAGGTAACGCGCCCTCTAGTCTGCTTTGGTGGGTTATACTGCCACACACACAGGCAGCATCGGCTCTTACTACCACATACAGGTAACGCGCCCTCTAGTCTGCTTTGGTGGATTATACTGCCACACACACAGGCAGCATCGGCTCTTACTACCACATACAGGTAACGCGCCCTCTAGTCTGCTTTGGTGGATTATACTGCCACACACACAGGCAGCATCGGCTCTTACTACCACATACAGGTAACGCGCCCTCTAGTCTGCTTTGGTGGGTTATACTGCCACACACACAGGCAGCATCGGCTCTTACTACCACATACAGGTAACGCGCCCTCTAGTCTGCTTTGGTGGATTATACTGCCACACACACAGGCAGCATCGGCTCTTACTACCACATACAGGTAACGCGCCCTCTAGTCTGCTTTGGTGGATTATACTGCCACACACACAGGCAGCATCGGCTCTTACTACCACATACAGGTAACGCGCCCTCTAGTCTGCTTTGGTGGGTTATACTGCCACACACACAGGCAGCATCGGCTCTTACTACCACATACAGGTAGCGCCCTCTAGTCTGCTTTGGTGGGTTATACTGCCACACACACAGGCAGCATCGGCTCTTACTACCACATACAGGTAGCGCCCTCTAGTCTGCTTTGGTAGGTTATACTGCCACACACACAGACACCATGGGCTCTTACTACCACATACAGGTAACGCGCCCTCTAGTTTGCTTTGGTGGGTTATACTGCCACACACACAGGCAGCATCGACTCTTACTACCACATACAGGTAACGCGCCCTCTAGTCTACTTTGGTGGGTTATACTGCCACACACACAGGCAGCATCGGCTCTTACTACCACATACAGGTAACGCGCCCTCTAGTCTGCTTTGGTGGGTTATACTGCCACACACACAGGCAGCATCGACTCTTACTACCACATACAGGTAACGCGCCCTCTAGTCTACTTTGGTGGGTTATACTGCCACACACACAGGCAGCATCGGCTCTTACTACCACGTACAGGTAACGCGCCCTCTAGTCTGCTTTGGTGGGTTAAACTGCCACACACACAGGCAGCATCGGCTCTTACTACCACATACAGGTAACGCGCCCTCTAGTCTGCTTTGGTGGGTTATACTGCCACACACACAGGCAGCATCGGCTCTTACTACCACATACAGGTAACGCGCCCTCTAGTCTGCTTTGGTGGGTTATACTGCCACACACACAGGCAGCATCGGCTCTTACTACCACATACAGGTAACGCGCCCTCTAGTCTGCTTTGGTGGGTTATACTGCCACACACACAGGCAGCATCGGCTCTTACTACCACATACAGGTAACGCGCCCTCTAGTCTGCTTTGGTGGATTATACTGCCACACACACAGGCAGCATCGGCTCTTACTACCACATACAGGTAACGCGCCCTCTAGTCTGCTTTGGTGGATTATACTGCCACACACACAGGCAGCATCGGCTCTTACTACCACATACAGGTAACGCGCCCTCTAGTCTGCTTTGGTGGGTTATACTGCCACACACACAGGCAGCATCGGCTCTTACTACCACATACAGGTAACGCGCCCTCTAGTCTGCTTTGGTGGATTATACTGCCACACACACAGGCAGCATCGGCTCTTACTACCACATACAGGTAACGCGCCCTCTAGTCTGCTTTGGTGGATTATACTGCCACACACACAGGCAGCATCGGCTCTTACTACCACATACAGGTAACGCGCCCTCTAGTCTGCTTTGGTGGGTTATACTGCCACACACACAGGCAGCATCGGCTCTTACTACCACATACAGGTAGCGCCCTCTAGTCTGCTTTGGTGGGTTATACTGCCACACACACAGGCAGCATCGGCTCTTACTACCACATACAGGTAGCGCCCTCTAGTCTGCTTTGGTAGGTTATACTGCCACACACACAGACACCATGGGCTCTTACTACCACATACAGGTAACGCGCCCTCTAGTTTGCTTTGGTGGGTTATACTGCCACACACACAGGCAGCATCGACTCTTACTACCACATACAGGTAACGCGCCCTCTAGTCTACTTTGGTGGGTTATACTGCCACACACACAGGCAGCATCGGCTCTTACTACCACATACAGGTAACGCGCCCTCTAGTCTGCTTTGGTGGGTTATACTGCCACACACACAGGCAGCATCGACTCTTACTACCACATACAGGTAACGCGCCCTCTAGTCTACTTTGGTGGGTTATACTGCCACACACACAGGCAGCATCGGCTCTTACTACCACATACAGGTAACGCGCCCTCTAGTCTGCTTTGGTGGGTTATACTGCCACACACACAGGCAGCATCGACTCTTACTACCACATACAGGTAACGCGCCCTCTAGTCTACTTTGGTGGGTTATACTGCCACACACACAGGCAGCATCGGCTCTTACTACCACGTACAGGTAACGCGCCCTCTAGTCTGCTTTGGTGGGTTAAACTGCCACACACACAGGCAGCATCGGCTCTTACTACCACATACAGGTAACGCGCCCTCTAGTCTGCTTTGGTGGGTTATACTGCCACACACACAGGCAGCATCGGCTCTTACTACCACATACAGGTAACGCGCCCTCTAGTCTGCTTTGGTGGGTTATACTGCCACACACACAGGCAGCATCGGCTCTTACTACCACATACAGGTAGCGCCCTCTAGTCTGCTTTGGTGGGTTATACTGCCACACACACAGGCAGCATCGGCTCTTACTACCACATACAGGTAACGCGCCCTCTAGTCTGCTTTGGTGGGTTATACTGCCACACACACAGGCAGCATCGGCTCTTACTACCACATACAGGTAGCGCCCTCTAGTCTGCTTTGGTAGGTTATACTGCCACACACACAGACACCATGGGCTCTTACTACCACATACAGGTAACGCGCCCTCTAGTCTACTTTGGTGGGTTATACTGCCACACACAGGCAGCATGGGCTCTTACTACCACATACAGGTAACGCGTCCTCTAGTCTACTTTGGTGGGTTATACTACCACACACAGGCAGCGTGGGGTCTTACTACCACATACAGGTAGCGTGGGATTTCTAATACGCGTACCTCAATCCGAATGGAAAAAGTGCTACGAAAATTGGTTCCAACGCATGCAAGCGTACATCGATCATCATGGCGAATATTTTGACAAGCAATGAAACTATAATAAATGCTATATGTTTGTTTCACTTTGTTAATCCGGATACATTAATAGCAGCCCTCGTATGATGGGTATTACGAGTAGCGTATCATCCCAAACTCAAACCCATTGAGCATGTGAGGATATAAAGAACAATTTGGCTGCAAATTATATTAATTCTTCATTGGACGACAAAATTCCAATCATCGCAAGATTGTTTCCAGAATTTACTCCGGAAAAATAGCAAAAGTGTGACAACCACGTACAAAAAATTGAAAATCAATATTGGAACCATGACATGAGGTTTGACACTGTGACAGACGAGTTGATCATAAACCTGGGAAACGAGTCAGATTCTGAGGATATGAAAATTGAAGACATGTCCAGTGATGATGAAGAAGACAATATGGATTAATTTTGTACTTTAACGGTGATAGTGAAAATAATATTTAGGTTGGCTTATTGAGAAATGTTAATTTACATATAAAACACATTTTTATAATTTAATAAACACTATGCGTTTATTTATGTTTAGCCCCGAAATAGAAAAAATAGGTAATACTATAATTACCCCTTACATTAATTATAGCACAGTTTCAAACATGTTATTCTCAGATTTATCTGCCCTCAAATATCTCGTGTGCATCTTATCAATCACGCCCTCCCCCGTTTCACCGCTCACATACCTCAGGCGGTGACTAACACTTGCGCGCACACTATAGTGAAACGACTGTGACAATTTTTTTTTGTCATGTACTTCATTTTTTATGAACTCCACTAGATCGTAAAGGACGTCCTTAGTGCCACGCTGCGGCATAAATCCATACTATCTACTATTTAAGTGCCTCTTGGCTTCCAGGTGCCTGTTAAACAGTTTCTCGAGAACCTTCCCCGTTACCGGAAGAAGTCCTATTGGACGATAAGAGTTCGGATTGGTATAGTCCCCCTTTCCAGGTTTTAAATCTCGAGCAATCTTCCTTGTTTTGAGGAAAAGTCCCGCTTCGAGACACCTGTTATAAGCGGCCAGGAACACTTGGCAGTCTGTTTTAATCGCTGCCCTGCAGATATCAGCTCGTTGTTATCTCCGGCGCCTTTTTAGGTTTCATCGTCGATAGCACGACGTGTAGTTCTGAATTAGTTATGGGTAGGCTCGACGGTCCGACGCAATCGGGAGGCGGCAGTATTCGAACGTCACGACGCAGCTCCGCCTGTTTGAGAGTGTCCTTCTCAGGGGAGTCATCAGGAAACAGTGCGGCGGCCATCAGTCGCGCCTACTCTAGGGTGCTAGGGGACTCTAGGTGCTAGGGTTTTACCTCGTGCATTTTTCAGCCTAACACCCGTCACACTCGGCCCCGAGCATTGTCTGATGACGCTGCCACGCTGCATCTCAAACATTATGTGGAATCATCTCGGAGCAGAAGCGCTTCCAGCTGGTGATGCGCGGCTGGTTTATGGCGTTTTTATGTTCTTCACGTGCCTCTAGGTATTGTTGGATCACCAGCTGCTTCCGTGCATCATTTGCTCTTTTTATGCGCCGCCATCTTCTTATTACTTCTTTCCTTTAATACATAAGTTCTTTGGTCCACGGATTTGTACATTTTTTTAATGGCTTAATAAAGGGAATGGCCGCATCTGCAGTTATGATCTCCATTAGTTGCTGGACATCATTTTCGAGCTGTTCAGCGTTCATATTCATTATTCGGTCTTGCGAGATTGCCAACAATTCCAGTTTCTCACGGATTACGCAGCGAAAGCGCCGCCAGCCTGCATGTCTCGTGTACGGGTAGCGGACCTTGGATGTGGCTCCTCTGAAACTGGAGACTCGAGTTGGAAGGTAATAAGCATTGTGATCTGACATCTGAACAAATGTCCGATCCACCCTTCAGCACATGATTTTAGGCAACAGCTTTTCAGAGCACAAAGTCGCGTCAACTTTGGTTTTAAAGAGCCAGCCACTGCGATATACCTCAAAAGTCGGAACTTCGCTCTCATTAATAACGTGGTAGTCCCAACGCCGACAAGAAGTCAAGCAACTCAATTCCCTTTTCGTCATCCATTCCCTTATCTCACCAAATACTCTTAGCATTAAAGTCTCCGCCGATTATAATTTCATCGGCGGAACCTATCATCTTTTGAAGCTTACGCAGATAGGGCACGTTGATATTTTTATCGGCTTCAAAGTATATTGACACAATTATCAGTTCCTCTCCCATAGGTCGCGCCATTTTTACAGCCGCGATGTTTTCTGTGACAAGTTTTGGATCTACATAGACCACGAGATCATCGTCAAGGATTGCTATCGCAGCTTTTACATTCTTCGTTTGAGCTCCGGTATTTTATACTAATCTGATGCCATGCCGGTGCAACATTTTTCCCTTGTTTCCTACATAGGGTTCTTGCAGCAGAAGTATGTTACACTTACGTTGCGTCGCAACACGAATACCTCATTGGTAGCGTTGCAGTGCAGCAATTGCAGTGAACGGAGCCGACGGAGATTTCTACTCAACGAGTTATACTTGTTTTCCGCATCAATTACTGTGGGAGTCCTAGAAATAGGCAATAGCTGCTCGAGCTATTGCTTCCAACTTAGACCGCAGAGGACACTTGTCGCTAAAAGCACCATGGCCGGGACATTCTCGAGCACTATGATCAGGTTCTGAGCAGTGCGCTTATATGCGATCAGGTACATCAGTTCTATACCGCTGCTGTGTCCAAAGCCCAAACTCCTACCACATTGTACCAAGGGTAATCTTTCCTCCATCCGACAACATTAAAATTGATAAAAAATTGATACCCCGCTTTACCACCTGCATAGAGAGGAATGGCGACTATGTCGAAAAATGGTTTACATTATGTACTAAAGTATCACGTAATTTTTTGTTTAAATTAAAACCTACAAAAATTCAGTACACTTACTTTCTGGATATGCCTCGTAGTATACAACACAATAGCATTGAATATGGAAGTGGTAAGTGGGTGTCCGTTGTCTGTTGTCCGTTGTCCGCAGACGATAATGTCGTGGTACGTGGAGGGTCGCGGCGGGGCCGGAGCGGGCGGGCCGGGCGCGGGCGGGGGCGCGGGCGGGGCGGGCGGCGGGGGCGCGGCGGGGGGCGGGGGCGGGGGCGGGGGCGCGGGCGCGGGCGCGCAGCAGCGGCTGGGCGCGCTGCTGCACGCCTTCGTGCTGTGCCACCTGTGGACGCTGTACGTGGAGGCGCTGGCGGCCGGCGCCGCGCCCGCCTCCGACGGGCACTACACGGCGCTGTGCGTGCTCGTCGACTTCTGGTGCAAGCTGGTGCCCAGCGTGCTGCAGGTCACCGTGCAGAGCAAGCTGGTGAGGGACCGCCCACGCCCACGCACGGACACGCACGCACACGCACACGGTACACACGTGCACACGGTACACACGTACATGCATGCACGCGTGCTCGGTGCACTCGTACACGTATATCCTATTTTTTTCATTTTCGACTTTAATGTAAACAAACAAACCAAAACCAAAATTTCGCTAAATTTTCACTGTTCCCTGGTCCGACGCATTACACTTAGCACTCTAATAACACTGTTTTTCCGTTATCTACACGACACTATGAAATGTTCACAAATAACACTAAATATTCCAATATTGAAAAAATTTTGGTTATTCGTCAAGCGTTTTGTTTTTAATTTGTATGTCACCTAAAGGTTACCTATGTTTCTCGATAAAATTAGTGCCATAAATCAGTTCTCTCTTTTTCACTCTAACATGTAAATGACACAATCGTTCTAAAAGTAAGACAAAATCATAACAGAAGATTTGTCATCAGCACTATGCCACCTATATAATAATGAGTTTCAATTAATTAGTCAGTTAAATAAAAGGTTATGTGCTAACTAAGGGTACATAACAAAATAAATAAACAAGTGAACAAGAAGATCGATCTATCATTTCCAACAAGATTCATGTAAAAGGAATCAAGACCTCTTAGAACTTTGTGGTCCTTCGAGCCGGAGCTCCTATTCTTTATTTTTAAGCATTTTTTGAAAATACAAATTTTGACCCTTATCATAACGTTTATTATTCTTTTAATTCTTGGTAGTTTTTATTGAAGGACAAACACACAAACGAACAAAAATTCTAAAAATATTTTACTAATAGCTAATAAATATGACAACTCAATCAAACATTTGCGAACTAGCCCATCTCTACTTATGTCATGTCAGAATCGCCACATTTGTTTACATTAAGGACAAAAATGAACGCTCAGTGCACACAAAAACATACGTATCATACACATGCTTAGCGCACACGTAAACATATTACATGTACAAATAATGCGCATATACACTCATGCACACGCACAGCATACACATACTCAGTGCATGAGTATATACGCGTATAAATATGGGTGGACACATATAAGCATTCGCAATGCACCAATGTGTGTACTTACACGCTCATACACACATACATGTCGGCGGCTTACCAGCAGATAATAATGTAGGCGCTATCTCTGAGCTCCACCGTACCAAGAACCATGCCGTTTTCGTGCGTTATTTAAGTTTACACTTTACTCTCAAGTCAAATTAAATCATTCGGAAATGACGTCACAAATTAGTATTACCATTTTATGAAATATTTATTAATAGTTAATTGTATTTAAATTATCCAACATTAAAATTGATTTACCATTTTATTTTATTTGTTCATTTTATCTGTTTATTTTATCCATTTATTCTATCTAATATATTTTATTCATATTTGTTAAGTGATAGCATTAGTCATGCAGAGACCAATATCGTTCATATATTTTAAGTTAGTTTTTAAGTAACAGTTGTTATTTCAATGAGTTAGTATTTAGTAATAACATTAATTATATTTATAGATTTATTTATTAGTTAAATTAGCAACAATGATGCAAAAATCGTTGCCGCCCATATACACATTCACACGAGACCTATCGATACACACACAATACACACAAACATGTGCATACAATTATTATATCCGGCAAACTCATTAGAAATCACATACATAAATCATATTTAAACAACTAATAATAAAGATGATGAGAACAATATAAATATTTTAGCTGGCGGAGACGGTGAACCTACATTTCCTGAGTCTCATCGAGTCTCTGTTGGAAAGCAATTCCACCGTGTTACACAAGCTGCTGCCGTTGTGGACACCCATCCTGCATTCGCCACTCTTCAACGTAATGACAATCACTACAATTTCACTATTGCAGTTTAATATTAGAATGATCTAAAACTGCCATGCCCCTAATGTCACCTTGCTATAACTAACATTTTTTTTTTAATTTGAAGACATCTAAAAGACGAAGCCTAATCATTATTTCAAAAATGTCTTCAATTAAATTATCTTCAAAGTTACTTTACTGTTAACCAACCCATATAATATGCTTTTTAGCTACCTAATACTCAAACAGTCAATCGATTCGTGTGTGTTGAGTATACTTCTCGAAAAGCAATCCTCAGGAAATTGCAGAGATCAGCCTCGGTCAGCTATCCAGGGTGCTGATGTGGAATTACTGACAGAGTTTGATCTTGGATTTCCAGTTATCTGAGTGACCTACTATGCAATTGTATAAAAACTCGAATTGCCCAAGCAAGATTCGCTCGACAATTCACTCCACCTTCGTATTCGAATTAATTTAGCCTTCAAATGGAATTTTCTGAACCAAGTGTACTAGCAAAGTGTACTAGGAGCAAAGTAAAGTGATCTTGGATGCAAGTTTGGCAAGCATTTGGGTTTACTTGAATAAATTGATTTGACTTTGATTTTGACTTTGAAGTTTGTCGGGGATTACTTTAAGAGTTAACATCTCAGTTGACATTTCGTCTTACTATATTTATTGAACTTCTTCTGAGATAATGACGTTCTATAAAACTTCTTTTATTTAAAGATTGTTATATTTAGCGAAACGTCAAAAATCCATTTACGATAGTACGACTCGCCGCCGCACTCTTCGAGGTGGCGCTAGTATATCTGTCGACTTTAGAGAATACCAGTTCACAGTCAAATCTCACCGCGGATTCAGAAGCAAATTCGACTAATTTGTAGAGAATCGCACTACTGAACCCAAGTCTATAACAATTTTGCCATATTAATTGATGTGGACTTTTTGGCGGGAACGGGAGAAGTGAGGTTGTCATTTTATTTAAGTTTTCTATTTTTTACATTTTTGGGAGTTTTAAAGTACAAAAGTTATTTCTGTATAAGTAAAAGGAATGGAGTAGATCTAAATAAACATGTGTAGCTGAAGTTCTCGTGCTCTTCCAAGAAGTCCTTTATAACTTCAGTAAAGCTTACTATCACTTTACTGGAGGAGTTTTACGATAAGAAAAAACTAATATACTTGTGATTCTACTAGGATTCTACTTATTAATACGTGACATTAGCAAATGCGCCAAACTGTGCGCCATGCTATAAAGAAAGAAAGAAAAAAAATGTAGATGTGTGTGTGTGTGTGTGTGTGCGCGCGTGTGTCAGATGCCGCGGCACGTGTCTCAGCGGTTGGCGGCGTGCCGGGAGCTGAAGCCGGAGGACGTGCCAGGGGCCGAGGGGGGGTTCGCGGGGGGCGCGGGCGGCGCGGGCCAGGCCACGGCCCGCCGCCTCCACCGCCTGCTGGCCAAGATGGCGCAACTGGAGCTACAGCCGCACGCCTTCTATTTTATATAAGTTATGCCAAACAAATCCTTGGAACAATCCTAGGACTTTTTGACGGGAACGAGAGAAGTGAGGTTGTCATTTTATTTAGATTTTCTGTTTTTTACATCTTTAGGAGTTTTAAACTACAACAGTGATAGTATATTGTGTTTTAAAATTTTGTGTAAGTGAAAAGAATGGAGGAGATCTAAATAAACATGTGTAGCTGAAGTTTTCGCGCTCTTCCAAGAAGTCCTTTTTAACTTAAGTAAAGCCTACTATCACTTTACTGAAGGAGTGTTGGGACAGTTCATGTTTCGCCAGAAGTTACGTCATTAGGCTGATGGTCTTGTAACCAATGCCTTAAGAAATATAAATAAAATAAAAATGAACAATCCTACAGTTACGTTAGGAGTGGAACTTGTCACTGAATAATAATAATAATACTCTAGGCAATTACACAGATTGTGTGACCCCAAACTAAGCAGTAAGCTTATACTATGGGTACCACACAACGAACTCTGGGGGAGTTCCCAGTAACACCCAGACTCCAAGCCAATTTAGAAAAGTTCGTTTCCTAAATTGACCTGGCCGGGGATCGAACCCGGGACCCTAGCTTGGAAAGCAGACGCATATGCCACTGCGCCAACAGGCCTTGCTGCGCCAATGCTGTGTTTGTAATTCACAGTAACCTTTTACCTTGTGGAATATATTTGGATGACGTCTCTATCAGAGGTAAAACCGTATAACTTGTAATTGAAACAATGTAACAACTAATTTGTGTTTATAATTTATGGGCGCTCGTACAGAAGACGCCTCTATAAGAGGTGAAACTTTACATTTCATTTTATTAGATTGCCATTCTAGTTTACAATTTTAAACTGGACACCCTTAATGTTAGTATAATTCTGAATTTTTACTGCAATGCTTTTTAGATGTACTTGTAATATAAATGAATATAATTTATAGTTAACATAAAAATGTTGCCAAAAAAGTGTCAAAAAGATTATTTTATTGTAATAAATGTTCTATGGATGTGTAACCGTTAAAGTGTCATTTTATTTTTCTCTTTTTCTCCTCCCATTGTCCTCTCTTTCTCCTATATTTCCTCGCTCTTCTCTTTTTCCTATTTTCCTTTTTTTGGAACATTGTTATAGTTTTTTTATAAAGCACTCGCATATAAAATTTGAGAAAGTGAAAGAAGTATGTAAGGACCGCAGCACTTGCCACTCCATCCTCTCTGATTACTCCGTTGGGAATACAGCGTGAAGAGAAGTATGTAATTAAATTTTAGTTTACAATTGAATACATTTGTAATACTGAGGGTTAAACCGAGTCGTTAGAAGAATCTTAACTGTGGTACCGTTATAGGATATAGTATGGTTTTTATACTTTTACACAGAAATAATCTTGATATTGCTTTTTATTTATGGGGTTCTGTAGTCAAAAAACAAAACCGTTTACTCGTATAAGACATTATAGTTTCGATATGTCACAGTCAATTTTGTTCCGTCATCCCTAGTGATGTCACTACAGAAATATACCACAGTTATTGATTTCATTTCAAATCGTCCGCAATCACACTATTTATTATGTAATATGTAACTCATCAGTGAGTTTTAATTATTGTTTTGTTCTAAGCACACCTACGCATTTATCTATAGATCTATCTATACGGTGTACCCAAGTTGCACAATAGACCAATACGAATTTATGGAGAGGAACAGGAATATTTTTTTAGCCTCTCTCCAAAAGACTTCTCTTGTTATATTTGGAGTAAATACTGTTTTATATAACTATCTGTAGTGTGTACCTATTTATATAATGTGTAATTGTGCGAGTTTCGCGTACATAATTGTGCTCCTTATTTTTAACAGAAACTTTGTTGCAAACATTATACCTACCTACGAATAATAATACAGATGTGTGTAAGATTGCTGCATACTTGATTTTTCTTTGATTTCAAATTACTGTCAAATATGTCTTAGTCAAGTTTTTGACATTTATTAAAAACTGTTATGTCAAATATGAAGACAGTTTTTGACAATATTACTGTAATCTTATATTTTTGTAGTAAGTATCAAGACTTCGATTACCTACGTATTGGTACCTACTTGCGTGTTTTACTACATAGTTGCCTTCTGTTACGACGATTGAGTGCTGTATCTGAATACTTCCAGTACAAAACACTATTTGTTATGTAAACATAGTATTTGCCGTGGGGTAACCAATGCCGTAACTAGCCTTTTATACGCCCTGTGCGAGTTGTATGTAAGCTACTCCCATGCAGGACCTGAAACTTGGTCCTAGTTATTTTTGCGCCCCTCTAAATTCTGCGCCCTGTGCCTGGGCACCGCCGGCACCGCCTTAGTAACGGCATTGGGGGTAACTATTCCATTATCTATTCTAACTTGCCTCAAATGTTTACAATTGCAATGCAAACTTAGGGCACGCCTGGTTCAAGTTTACATTGCAACTGGGATGTTATGCCATAGTACCTAATGGCCGTCTTTATAAATTGCCGTTGAACGTTTTTAGTGCCACGTTTTTTTCCATCCACGGTACATTGGAGAAGCAAAATGTATGCAGTTGTATCGAGACGCTTTTATATTTCCGTGCACGATAACGTCATGCCGTGGACGTTGAAAAAGCGTCTTTATCGTCAACAGCATAGGGAAGCATTTTGCTTACCTATTGTATTTCTGACGGTAAAAACGTTCAACGGAAAATTATAAAAGTGGCCATACCTGATAAAACCTAAGAATGAATGTTTATACCGATATGATTTAGGCACATCACTAATAACCGATTGTTACATTGACAATCTTGAGAATATGATTTGAAAAAATGGATTTATTACGTTCATTGCAAAATGTATCTTAACAGCTTGTAATAAAAGACATAATAATGATTTCGTTCTTAAACTATAAACGTGTACACGGATTTAATAGATGAATTATGTTTTGTCTAATGTCGATCGAACAATTATGAAACCAATCGCACATTAACATACAACCTTTTACATTTTTTTTCTCTGTGGACTACTCGTAGCGCGGTGTGCTATAGTTTTGAAATAAGAATAAGATGCACTTTCAGATAATTCTTTTCTTTTGACAATTATGTCGCATAGAGACATTATTACCGGAAACAATGAGTAATTTGTTAACCTCAATCCGATGGATCAATGAGCAGGCTAACAAGCGGCGAATAAAAATTGCCGACGCGGACAATAATCACGTTTACCCCATCGTAGAAGACAAAAAGACTAACCGGCCGTGCCTAATTGTAATAAAAAATTGGTATCTGTATGACGATCGCGTGTCTTTTGCGCCGTGACCATTAAATGCACTTTTCGCGGTAGAGTTAGCGCTACTACACACATTACACAAATTCTCGTTTTGACAGCAGACATCGCGCGATATTTGCTGTCGCATGCTGACTGCAAGTTACGTAATAAGCCTGCCGGACGACTCGATAACAGCGGCAAACGACACCCTGTTAAACACCATCACACACGATGTTACACCGCATCACCCGCTTTGGGGCGTCGAAGTCCCGCGCATCAACACTAGGGCCCTTTTAGGGTCTGCTGGATTGGACTACACAGTACATACCCAGATAGTGCCACATTTGAGCGCGGGCTTTCCGCCAGCTCTGCGTTACACGATAGGCATACACCATTTCGGGCCTTTTGCCGATCAATCGCCGGCCGGTCATAACCACTCTAGAACCGATCCCCACCCGTGTAGGTTGTCGACGGCACGCAGGTGCACAACTAAGCTGAGCTGAGCACCTGCGGCTGTCGCTGTCTGTAAATTTTTAGGTAATAACCTGCCGGCCTCCTAACACTTCGTATGACCAATGGGGCAAATTAGGATTCTTAGGAAGTACTTAAATAATGCTTTTTCCCAACAAGCTGACGAAATTATATTGCTTTACCGACAGCAATGTGCGCTGGCCTTTACGCTGTGGACAACGGATGAGAATTGCAGTTATTTCCCACGATGTTTTTGTTTTGTGACCATTATTGTCTTCATATAATCCATCTCATTAATAATTGCTTTAGATTAGAATTGTGTAATAAATCACTATGGGTTCAAGTTTCACATCACGTGTTCCCTAATAAATTGATTGTGACGGACGGACTCGGGAGTGATCTTATAAAGAATTCGGTTTTTGTTTTAAAGTATTTTTATTTATTTATTTATTTATAGATAGCATTTATTCCTTAATACAATGCTCACGTCACATTCACACCACCACCAAATTGTCGTCCAAAGAGTCTGGCTTGGTCAGACTTGGGGGTTATTCACAAACGTCGGAAACTTTCCGTGGCGGAAATGCCGATCGTCGACAAGCATAAATTCAATCCGACGGCTTAGATTTGTGAATATGACTAGGTATATATAAAATGATATATATATAATACAAATATAATGCGATTCCGGATTTGTGAACCGCGTATAGACAAAATTATCGAAAAGTTTCCTGTCGGATACGGAAAGTCTAGTTTCCGATGTATGTGAATAACCCGCTGAGTCCATGTTACATTATGGTATTTTTACTTTTTTTTTTAATTTGTTTGGAACACCAACAACATAAAGAATATAATAAATAATACAGAAACTGTAAAGACAGTATAGTAATACAATACCTATGGTACTGTAATAATAAAAAAAATCACATAAATTTATATAACACAAAATGGCCTTATTATATGTTTTGAATCCTAGGACGTGAAACGCTCAGTTTGGACTAGTCTTTCACTACCATCTCCGCCCACGACGACCTACATCGGTGAAATTGGGTGTGACCAGACACAATGGTCCGTCTAATACCACCATTTTAGACGCAATCGCTGCGAAATGCGTTCATTAGCCATCTTTTGTGGCGAGTTGAGTAATTTTTATACAACTATGAGTATGCGTAGGTTCGCGAGATGCGTATCAGAGCGCAAGACATGTCTATAGTCTATGGTAACAACTAAAACCATTCAAGAATCTCACATTTCAATATCATAGGCTTCGATCACAAATAATTTCTATCAAAGATCACAGCTAAAAGTTTTTGAATTAGACAGTTTCTGTTGATAAAATCTGTACTTGTAGTCAGTTATTCTAATAGTTGTAAAAATGTAGTACATTTTAATCGCATTACGAAAATATGGATGATTTTAATCGATTTAAACTTTAAACTGTGAGTAGTAGACTAAATTTGTAGCGTAAGTGCAAATACGTAGATAAATTAAAGTTCATTTTGTTTGTTTTTATAAGGTTCCTCAAGAAGTCACTCAAGAGTCCGCCTATGCAGTCCATTGCAAACGAATTTGTTTATTACCCCTGCGCCCTATGGCGCTAACGGTAAAGTTGTTCTTTGCAGTTACGGTTTGATCATATTTTAGGGCGGAGAAATCTCAATATTTATTTTTCCACATAGTTGTAATTTGCGAGAAAACTACATTACCAAATAAAAAACAGGTTTCAGAGATTTATTGGGATATTGTATTTACCTATCCATTTTAGTAAAAATCATTTTAAAATTTTGTAAAATTTCGGAGATGAAACTGAATCTTTGTGCAAAACAGAGCTTTTTCTGGAATTTTTTTTCTTGATAGAAAATTATCGAGTTTTCTTATTCAATCATGTTTCCACGCTTCAGGATTTCAAGATAAAGAGTTGAAATTGTATGTATTCAAATAGGTATCTTCTTAGATATGGAGATCCAGGTCACCGAACACACCAAAATCCGCCTAGGCGGATTCTTTTGAATCTCGTTATAAGTTTGATTAGAAAATCGGAAAATCAAACTATAAGATGGTTTTCCGATTTTTTACACTTTTCATCTAAGAAGACAATTTTCATCTAAGATAAGACAGTCTGTAAATAATCTTCTCTATACGTTCATTTACTGTCTTTCTGAAGGTTGTATTTTAGAATATTTACTTATTGTAAAATGATGTTGAAAAAATGATACCTGACTGAGTTTCAACTCAGTGTGCAGGACACCTTTCACCTTGAATATTAAATTGTTTAACTTCTGATTTAATTTGCCAAAATAGTAAGCAAACTTTTTTATAGTTTCTTGATAAAATAGATGCAAATAAATAAAGTAACGTTTTTATGAAATTGCATCTAGTATACTATGTTTATGTGAAATAGTGCCTAACTATTAAATATTTTTTTTTTATAAAATCTTTGAAAAATATAAATAAATAAAAAAAAATGCAGAAATGTAATTTCGCAGGAGTAAGTTTCATTTTTTTTTACAGGACATGTCAGGGCAACGGTTTCTATGCATTCAGCCAATTCAATGACAATAATTTATCTAAATTTAAAATAATTTTAATTGCGTTGTTTATTTATTTACATTACACGTATATATTAAAAAAATATATTTTTTAAATTTAATTCACGTATTAATTAATAGTATTTACGCAGTAAAATAGTTATTTCATACAAACATTTTGTACAGAAAACTTTTTGATTATAAACCTCCTTCATGCATTTGGATGTTATATGCAGGAGGAAAACAAAAAGCACTAGTGCGAAAAGAATAACTTTCCGCACGCTAAACACACATGGAAAAGTCTACTTTTTGAGCAAATGTATTCAAAAATTATTTTCTTATCTTATTCACACCGAGAGTAGCAGCCAGCAGCGCAGCTGTGAGTATTATTAGTAGGTACTAAAGTTGGCTAACACAGATCACAGACAATACATCACAACAATCCCTAACAACAAAAACAAAAAAAAAAACAATCATCATACAATTAAACTCGGACCAAGAATCGAAATGTACGAAGCATTTACTCTAAGAGCGTTGTTCTCTGATTCTTTTTCATACCTGATTCATTTGCCATCCGTTAGGTTACTGCACAGACCAGCGAGTCCATAGTTGACTCTAAGTAATATTATAATGAGAACAAACCAAAATCTTGCGAAGTACGCGATGGTGTGCTGTTATCTGTTAGTGACATCGAGATCGATCGTTGAGCTACTTTTTTATCAAAAATCTGTGAAAAGGGGAACGAAACTTTGTACGGGAAATGATAAATCGCTGGACTGATTACGATGTATTATGAATATAGTTTGACATCTAAGAACAGATACAGGCTACATTTTTATCAAATAAACTAGCCCTAAGGGGGTGAAAAAGGAGATGAAACTTTGAATGAGAAATGCTGAACCGCCGAATCAATTATGATGTTTGGTACAGAGATAGTATGTTCCCGGAGACAGACGTAGGCTAGACGTAGACTTTTTTGAAAAGAATATTTAAACATATACATGTAATATAATCCAACCCAATCCGGGAAAACCACAACAAAATTTTCCGCGCATACGAACTCGCGGATACAGTTATATACAAAAATGAATATTTCTTTTCATGTTTCTTATCTATGCGTTCCTAAACCATTCATCGGAATGTGATGAAACTTTCGGGAGTTATTCTACGTACGCCTTTTATTTTACCTTTTTATTTTGGCTTGATGATTCGACCTAGTTGCATCGGCCGTGGTCGTGGTTTATCCAAGAGTAGTCCGTGAAGCGATTGAAATCAAGAGACATACAAGTTTTAATCGAGAAAACGGGTACAATTTATCGACGATGTGGAATCCAGTGATTTAAGGAACAAAACCTCGTGTTTCGCATTCGGTTAAACGCGTAGACACTATGAGTGGTGTGTGTAGCTATCCCGAAAACTGTTTACAAATATCGGGGGTAGATGACAAAACGTCTACCTTAGACACGGAGTGAAATTTGCTGCGACAGTTTGCTCGGGACCACGGCCAATGCAACTCGGTCGAAACGTCAAGCCGAAATAAAAAGGTAATCGCGTTAAATTTCCTGTTTTAGATATTTTATAATGCAACGCGAAAGTTTAAAAGTGCGACCGAAGCCGGGATATACAGCTAGTAATGAAAAATCATAAATTCTGAATTTCTTTGCCGCACTATAAGTACCTGGTATATCTTTAACGAGATGCAATATTCATAGTGGGTAATTAGTATCAACGAATCGCCAATAAATCAATACATCACCGTTATATCGGTAGACATTACGTCTTGTTGCATTGAATCATTAAATTGATAGGCATCGCTCGATCGCGCACGTAACACTCACGATTCCCACACCCATCAATAAGACGCGACGCTTGTTATTAATTCAATTCCGCAATTTCTCGACAAAGGATCATTTATTTTTATTACTTTATGCTACTGACATTTGGCTACTGGCTCCATCCTAACACTTTTTTCGTGAATGCATGTTCAATAGAATATATTAAATGGCCTCATATGGATGTACAATTTAAGAGTCCACCAATGCAGCCCAGCGCATGCAAATTCATTCTTCTGCCGATGCAATAAGTTTAATCTTCGGAGTTTTGTTTGGTCAAATTACAGATAGCATATAAAATATAGTGCTGCATGCTGCATGGTGCTGCATGCTATATTTTTCTTTGATTTTAAACTTCCAAGTCAATTAAGGGACTTTTGGCGGGAACGGGAGAAGTGAGGTTGACATTTTGTTTAGATTTTCTATTTTTTACATTTTTGGGAGTTTTAAAGCACAACAGTGATAGTACATTGTGTTTTAAAGTTCTGTATAATTGAAAAGAATGGAGTAGGTATATACAAAGAGACAAGCGTTATGAAATTATAGAAGAATAACTCATATCTAGTCAAATGTTCTCTGTAACAAAAATGTATAAATAAGTTCCACCGTAGTGACAAAGGTAAAACAATCGACAATATTTTTTTCAGCATCATTAAGTTTATTTTAAGCAGAATCGTAAAAGTAACAGTAGAAGTAAGTTATAAATACAACACACATATACTTACTTTGCATCTCTGACTAGGGAGAGAAAGAAGGTAGGAACGACAAGCAAAAAATTTCTTGAATATACCTAAAGAAGGAAATGCCCCGGACAATAGACACCGATCATCTGGGGGCAAACCACCATCGCTTATAGCATTATTATCTTAATGTTCTTGGCTTAGAAAGCTCGAAATTATAACAGTAGGATAGTGATTAGTTTTATCATTCGACATTCAATCATCAGTAGGCGAAAGAAATACGTAAGAACCGCGATGTTTAAACGGCCAATCTAGCTTAACTAATTACTACCCCGTAAGTCAAGTCAAGTAACGTTAAAATAATAATGCTAAGAGATGGTGGTAAACCTCCTGGGGACCTAGACAAGTGGCTCAATTGTCGTAAACGCTAGTAGAATACAATAACAAATACTAATACAGCGTATTGAATTTTAAAGTGGTAGTCAAAAATTATTAACTTTCCATTAAATCAAACGAAAAGTGAAGTCGTGTGAAAACCGCCGTATAAAACGTAGTTAATGGCACTTTTGACGAGCAATGACGCCAGCAAGCGCTTTGATTTTACAAAACGTTCGCCATTTGTGTAGCCGCTCTGCGGCGTTATTCACAAACGTCGGAACTCGATTTTCCGTATCCGACAGGAAACTTTTCGATGATTTTGTCTAAACGCAATTCACAAATCCGAAACCCTTCCAAAACGACATGATTTGACAGTTCATTTCGGGACGAAACCTTCGGATCCTTCCGACGACTTTTTAGTGTCGAAAACATTTTCGAGACGAGTAAATTAATGTAATATGTGTATAATCGATGACGTCTGTCGTCAAAAATCTAGACAAATTGCATACGCGTATGTAATTTAGACTTCTAGACAAATTTCGCGCCCTTTTTAAATACACGTCTAAGAATTAATTTGCCTTATATTTTTACAACATATTTTATTAGTTACGCAATTCATAGCTAAACATTGTTTGAGGTATTTGAAGTATTTTTAGAAACAGCAACAATCAAAAATGAAAACGCTATTGTACTTTCTATTGTAGTTATTACTAATTTTTACTAAGCGACATCTAGTATAATTCATTTGAACGCACAGACGATAAACACAGACAGTATAGTTCGTATTTATAAAGCCTGTTTAGTTCTTCGAATGTAAGTAAAATATTTTACAAAAATGTTTAATCTTAAAAAAGACTAAGTAATTTCTTTATCTAAGTTGTTTCTCTGTCTGTTTAAAATAATATTTTACCAAATACATTGTGATTGTCAAAATGTCATACGTTTAAACCACACTAATATTTTCTACCAAAAGGAATAGAGAATAGAATTTCTACCATTTTGTAACATGGTTCATAAATGCATTTTCTTTCAGATTCGTTAAGTCCTTTCCGATGTGATTCCGAAAGAGTTTGTGAATAGCATTTTCCAATCCGTCGGATTGAATTTATGCTTTCTGACGATCGGCTCTTTCCGCCACGGAGAGTTTTCGAAGCGTAGTGAATAAGGGGGTTGGTCTCAGATTAGGGCATTCCCAGTGCTATGAGAACCAGACAACATCTACTAGAGGCGTCACTCAGTATACCTAGCCCCGAGACAATCTAGAAAAGTTCGTTACATAATTAATCCGACCGACGGGGTTATTACCTACAAATTTGCAGACTGCGACAGCCACGCGATCACTTACCGGTGATTAATTGTAATAAAAAAATTGTTTCATGTATGACGATTGCGTAGGTATCTAATATTCTATGACCGTAAAATGCATTTTTCGCGGTAGATTTAGCACCACTATACAAATTACATTACACAAATTCTTGTTTTGACAGCAGATATCGCGCGATATTGACTGTCGCATGCTGTCTGCAAATTACATAATAAGCGTGCGGGAATCGAACCCGGAACCCTCCGCGCTTAGGCACAACGCACAACGGCTAAACCACTGCAACATTAAGGTCGTCAATATAATTTAAACATTTACTTAAAACTTTGAATTAGAATTTGAACGGATATTAAATAAAAGCATCTACCTACGTGCTGAAAATTAAGGTTTAAAGTATTGTGTAGTTAAAAATAAAACTGAAATAAATCCAATAACAGATTTATTTTTGACGTCACAGTTTTCATCCAGAGAAATTTTAATTAGAAATGACTGCGGTGTATTTAACATATTTTTTACGTTTTTACATTCAGCTGTGCCAATTACTAGTTTTTGCCTGCTCTACTCCCATAGTTGCAGACCTATACTGTAATTGGTAGGTACTTTCTTCATAAGTCTTGCATTGTCTCTCACAAAGGAACGATCTAGAACACGCATTATGAATTGATGATCAACATAATCCAATATGGCGTTACATAATTTAGTTGTTTCCAATCAGTCCGCTCATTGTTGTCGATAAAATAGCGTCTATTATAACACGATACATTAACATCGCTGTCGTCTATAAAATACATCAGGAATTTAATCATAAAGACCGTCTTTACGTAACCAAGCATATTGTCTGGGAGAAAACGTGTACAGTTTTCAAATGTAATATCTTTTTTAGATTTTAGTCTAGTAATATTAAGTAAGTTGTCACTCGCTCTACATTTTCCTAAATCGTAAATTTTAAATCAGTCATCCAAAATCAGACCACTTAAATTAGACATCCAAAATCAAACCACTTGATAACCACACTACATAAACTACAAGATATACATCCAAGATAAATGCTGTAGAAATGCGATCTCTTAGAAATTTATGCAGTGTCATCCTTGCAGACAAAATAAGCAATGAAGAGATACGCAGTATCACAGGGTCGGACGACAGTGTTATCATAAAAATGAAGAAAGGAATGTTTAGATGGTTTGCAACTATTAAAAGAATGAGTGATTAAATATTGACGAAGAAAATCTATGGAACGAAAGTGAGTGGTAGCCGGACCCAAGGAAGACTAAGACTGACCTATGATGACCAAATAGCCAGAGTGTTAGCAGACGGAAATGTCAGTAGCGCTCACAAATCTAGGTGAAGGTGTGTAAGATGAGGTACTCGTATGAGGATTGAAGGCCGAGGCGAAGGAAATATGTAAGGAGCGTGATACTTGGCGCTCCATCCTCTCTGACTACTGAGCAAGGGCTCATAATAGGGTAGTAAGAGAGCAATAGTGGTAAAGGGTAGATACCTGCGGCGGTCCGTCCTTTCTGAACGAACGGAGAAGGTAGTCAGAGAGGAATAGTGGTAAAGGGTGGATAATTTCGGCGGTCCGTCCTCTCTGAACGAACGGAGAAGGTAGTCAGAGAGGAATAGTGGTAAAGGGTGGATAATTTCGGCGGTCCGTCCTCTCTGAACGAACGGAGAAGGTAGTCAGAGAGGAATAGTGGTAAAGGGTGGATACTTGCGGCGACCAGGCCTCTCTAAAAGAACGGAGAACGTAGCGCCAAATATCCGCTCATGCGTGATTATATGTAGGTATGTATGTATGTATATACACATGTATGTATACATCCAAGATCAGATCACTTATGTTAGTCGTATTTTCTTTTAGAGGTTAGAGAGGAAGAATGCCTAAATCGGATTTAAGTTGACCGCACATTGGCTACCATGGCTGGAGCAACTCGATTGAGCGATTATGTAGTACTCGTAGTAAACGCGACTAGCCGTCGCATCTCAACAGTTGCGTTAGTTGTGCTTAGTTGATAGATCGTACACGCGACTGTTTATACGCGTTAGTTACAGAGCGGCTACACAACTGGCAAACGCTTTGTACAATAGAAACGCTTACGAATTTATTGCTCGTCAAAAGTGCCATTTGGCTGCGTTTTATACGGTGGTTTTCACACGACTTTACTTTTTGTTTGATTGAATGTAAAGTTAATACCATTCGAGTACCAATTTAAAATTCGTTACGCTAGATAACGTGGTTGCCATCCTACTCTACCACTATTTTATTAGCGGTTACGATAATTGAGCCACTTGTCTATACCCTTAGATGTGTATATGATCGTTTGTGTCGCTTCAGCTAATTTTCCGAAAGATATCAGTGTCGTGCAACCCATTTAGAGCGGCAGACGTTGATAAAGAAGCACGGGTAATGGAGCAATTAAATGAATTAACTAATTTATGTTACTCCTCAGTTGCTCAAACGACAGAATGGACGTCCGAGAAGCAAGACAACAGGGTATACAAGGGTATACATGCGGTCAGCCAAAGAATGTCTAACAGACCCCAAATTGGTTATTTAAAAGGAAAACATATGCGCAATATAATAAGTAACTCAAATTCTAACTTTATAGCCAACCCCGAAAACGCTCTGTGTGGCAACATTATTGACGAGTGGCAACGCGTCGCCATCCGTTTGTTCTGTGCTCGTATATCTATAGCGTATGCGGTGTTGTCATTCACTTCGAAACACATTGCCTGTGCTTTTTAAATAAAGAATAATAAACTTTAAAACAAAATCTGAAAATTTTGCTTATGATTATGCCATGTTTTTAGATTATGCCATATACATGTCCTTTAATAAACCATCCTTTCGTGCATATTTTCTATACAAAATAGCTTCTATATTTTACATCTGTCAAGCGTCCCGCAACGGCTCAAATTTTTTTTTATGTATTTGCTGAACACTGTTTATATACAAATTATACAATACACTGCAGTTCTGACTATAACTTAATATATTTAAAATTAACATTTTACGCTATGGAATTTTATTAATAACAAAAAAGTACATACAAACGTTAATATTTAGAAACTTAAAACTACACATTATCTTAAATAATAAACGTCCTCAAAGTTTACGCTATAAATTCACTATTTCTGATTACAATTATATTCAATTTCAAATTTAAATTTTCCACAAATAATGTATTATTTTAACCACTCTGTTGTAACCTTTACAATAAACAGTTTTACAAATTATTTTTAGCTCAAATCATATAAATCACGGACAAAAGTCATTATTACGATGACAGCAGAAATTGCATTGGAAAAAATAATATAAGTATATGGAGTTGTTCTCGTCGAACGAATTATTATTTTATATAGTTTTAAATATTTTTTAACTTGCCAGTTATTTTGTAGCGTATTTATATTATATATCAATTTAATGTATTTTAATAGAGTGGTAACATTTTATTACAGCGGATTATTTTTCTTTACAGCGTTTTATAGCATTTTTTATTGTTTTTTCTACCAATAATAAAGTGCTTTTAATCATATCCCTATTTTTAATCCAAACTCGAATGTTAGTGTTATTACCGAATGTGTAATAATATCAACATTTGATTGCAAAAGTAATAGAAAGAAAGAATACCTACAATGTGAAAAACTAGTATGAATATTACGAACCTACAAGTTTCTAGTTAACCTATTATACTTATTGAATCGAAATTTAGACAGCATTGATGGTTTTTTACTTGGTAGTGTCTGTGGTACTGTGGTTTTGGTTATTTAACGAGTGATTAGTTTTGAAGTTAATTTAAATAATCAATAATTAAATGAATGTCTGTGGAGTTTAATCAAAGCATGACAGCACCCGCGGCGCCTAAAAGGCTTGCTACGTGCTTAGATTAGAGCCACACGATTGGTATGATTGTTTGAATAACTATTGTTATTGTTATTGGAAAAATATTATAACTTATTGTCTAAACACTATTACAAAAATGGTAATGGTAATGTAAGAAGCACGAAACGCAGTTTCCCGTTGTCACGACAAAAAGTGGTAAAAATACTATTGCACGTGTTAGATAATGATATATTAAATAGCTATATATGTATATTATTAAATAGATATATATTATTACATAGATATATGGGTAAGGTCATAAAAAAATGTACTATTTGAAAGTTTTCAAGTGAGCCCATGTTTCCTTGCGAATTCAATGCGCTTAATGAGTAATATATTATTTGTTTTATTAAAATAAATAAACGATATGGTTAAAATAATAGAGAGACCACCAGAACTTGTGAGTGACTTCAAATAAAAGTTTTTTTTATTATTATGATTCCACAAAATAAAATTACATACATAAATTACATGTCTCTTAACCCCTCAGAGGTAGAAATATTTGCATTACAAAAAAATATATTGAGTTACGGTTTTCAATTCGTAGTTTACCCATAAAGTGATAAAAATATCATGTAATAATGTATAAATTTTCAAAATAAAACAATACTATTGTACAAAAAAACATTCTCTAATAAATGTCTCCAAATATTTTCCTTCGATATGATGTAAATTTTGTGACTATAATAGTAAGCAACATAATTTACTAATTTTTGATGAGGAAACACTTTACTGCAACCGTTAAATGTCACTTTTGACGTAATTCTTTCATTTGTGGTCGCAACAGTTATTGGTTGTGTATTTATAATTTTAGTTCCCAAATTTCGGGCATTTAATCTGTGATTTTTATCTAATAAACCACATTGTTTGTATTTTCCATGGAAACTACAAACAATATGGTTTGTTCTATGGACTCTTATGGAACTCTATGTTCCTATTTCTAACACACCAAGCTGTTGGAGCGCTATTTATGTCATCATACCTTTGATATGTAATGACGTGTTGTTCTACGGGTTTCCTATCCGTAATGGCAAAAACGGAACTCTTAGTTTCGTTATGTCTGTATCTATTCGCCTGTCTGACTGCTTGTCCCTCTGTGTGTTCGTCAATAGTAGTAGCTTATTACTCACAGCTTTACGTATTATTCAGATATTGTTTTAGTTAATATGAAACAAAATTACATAATATGCGAGTACAGTGACAACTGCACTAGTAATTTACTGTGTCTCTGCTGTCAATGCCATCCATACAGACATATCTTCACGCTGTATCCTTAACGGGGTAGTCAGAGAGGACGGAGCGCCAAGCTTCGCAGTCCTTACTTCTTTCGCTTTTCAAATCTCATCATTCTCCTGACACATTTTGCCTAGGTATGCGAGTGCTTTTGACATTTCCGTCGGCTAACACTCTGGCTATTTGATCTTCATAATTCAGCCTTGGTCTTCGTTGGCTTCTTTCTCGCTTTCTCGCTGTAGATTTTCTTCGTCAGTATTTCATCACTCATTCTTTCTATGTGCCCGAACCATCTAAGCATTCTTTTCTTCATTTTCACAATAACGCTGTCGTGCAACCCTGCATACTGTGTATCAATGCCATCCATCCCGTAATAAGTACATTATTCTAATAACAATTAAAAAGTGTGTGAATTTATGTATGTTTTATTACGTGTGAATTATGTAAGTATTATTTACTGGCGAGTGTAAGTTAAATTAATGTTTATACTGGACAGACGACTCAGTACAACACAACAAATGCATTATGAGTTTAACACTTTAATAATGATATAAAAAACATATTTTATTAAAAATCTTCATAACCTTTAAATACTAAACAAAATATAAGCAAAAAATTTAAGATTTATGTTACAATTTTGTTGCGTCATTTTTAATATCTATCTATCTAACATATCTATAACCATAGACTTTACAATTCCAGACAGCCTGTCCCGTACCACGAAGTAAGGCAAATAAAATCCAATAGCATGTTGTTGTGTGGGTGCTTCTTGAAGTTTTCTAACCGACCGATCGGCTTATCTGAAGATAAATGTGTGTCGTATGTATAAGCAGAGATGCGCAAAATAGTTTATTAAAAGTATTTAAATATGAAATGCAAATGCTTAGTTATTTTTTTTATTTCAAATACAAATACAAAATGGTTTTGAATAAAAGTATTTAAATACAAAGTAGGTATTTTCAAAATACTTTCTTCAAATAAAATACTTATTTCACTGATTTTAACACTAGTTTTGTTCGAAAAGTTCATCTTTCACGTTCCGTCTATGTGGCCTCATAATCATTCCACCAAACGAAAGTAGACCTGGAAGTGTTTCCAGGTCGATTGTAGTATTGGTATTATTGGCATTGGCACAGAAACAGTTTGACTTGTAATGTTGGCATTATTGTTGGCAACGTTTAGGATGGGTGCGTTCTTAACAAAGTAATTTTATGAATTTAAGAATGAAAAATACGAAATATGAATTAAAAAAATTAACAAAACCAGTTTGCATTTTACAAATACTAAATATTTATGTAGATTGTTTCAAATAAAATACGTAATGCATTTTAAAAAAAAGTATTTCAAACGCAGAATAAAAATAGATATTTTGCATTTTGTATTTGCATTTTAAATAGATGTATTTCAAATAAATCACATCTCTGTGTATAAGCGAGTCAGCTTGTCAGATTTGCGTCACCGTTGCTGCATGGATATAACAGGATACAACATCTGGAGTTATTTAAAATGTGTATGTCTATTACATATCTACAACATACATAAATCGATGTTAGTTTGTGTTAATTTGTAGACTCGATTCCCTACCACTGTACCAATTGAGCATAAAGTGGGTTGTATTCGACGTATCACTGGAAAGGCTTAGAAAATAGTTTGAGTAATTTTCAATTTGAAAAACAGCAACAGCTAGCATCTAAAATACCTATTAATTAATTTGTTTTTCAATTCTAGATTTGTGTTGCCAATTTACATCTCTCTACTAAATTTCAGCTCCGTGGGTGTAATGGTGACAGAATACAGCGGCCATGACACAAAGACGGTTAGATAGAGATGGACAAACATGACGAAACTATTTTGTGTGCTATTATGGTTAAGGACCCCAAAAATTAAAATTGCAATCTACCCAAAAAGTTTGACTCTTGTTAACACCGAGTAAACTAAAATATCACGTGTAAAAAGTATTTAATGCTGCTGAACAAATTATTTGCAGCGCTAACTGTATTTAATTCAAACTTCCGATTAAAAATTATTCCGCTGCGATTCTATCGATAGAGACATCGATATTATTACATCATTACACGTTCTCACAGCTCTTAAAGTATGTTAATTTAGATTAAACCATTTTTTACTTTCAATGAGACGAGATCAATTCCTCTTCCAATAAGTAATTGTTTACACGCTGTCACTGGTCTAATAAAGATTAACTTTTTTTAAGAGGCTAAGCATTAGATTAACTATCGTTTAAATACCTAGTTGCAATATCTATTATCTACTTGGTATCGTATAAAAATACATGTATCGAATCGAAAGATCTCCAATGAAATTATTTTAAATGAACTAAAAAAATATGTGTAATGTTTATTATAAATATATGTTTAGTTCCCTTCCTGCCCCATAAAAGTATCTTGTATGGAAAAAATATTTTTGTTTTACGCTGGTAACTTATTAGTCTGTGTCACTGTCGATAATTTTCCTACATTGATTCAATAGTAAATATGCTTTTTCCGTCAAAATTTGAATTGAGCTACAAATCCTCAATGTAAGAATCGACCCATTCAATACGAATATTGATTTTATACTAAGAATATACCGCTACTTTTCTTAATAATAAGTAGCAGTAATAAGTAAAATTATCGATAACGTGGAGATATCGGCTCATCCCTACAAATGATTTAAGAACTTAACTTGGAACTGCATTTGAAAATAATTTTAAAATTAAGAAAAAAGACGCTAAATTGCCCTAAAAGGCAATATTCCAATATCATTCAATATCTATGTATTAATAAGTAAGCAAAAACTTTAGTTCCCTTTCTAAGAAAATTGTGTGAATGGAGGAGTGTGAAATTTGGCACACTTAAAGCTTACCTATATGAAGAAGGACAGGAGAAAACTAATCTTTTTATAGAATTTGCATTACAAATACATTAAATTAAATAAATCACCTTCTTCCGCCAACGAATCAGTTTGGCTATTCAAAGAGGCAATGCTGCCAGTCTGCTAGGTACCTTGAGCAATGACAGCTTTCTAAGCGGCAACTTTGAGGAAGTTTATTATTTAAGATAATGTGTAGTTGTAAGTTTGTAAATATTAACATATGTATGTACTTTTTGTTAATTAAACCAAAATAAATCACTCATTGTTTACGTTCATACTGCCAATGTCAAAAAGACCAAGCCAATGTCAATTTCAAACTCATAATGTGATCACATATGGTATACGTAACCTCCTTTGATCAAACAGTCGCACGAGATTGTCGCCAAAGAGTTTATACGAGTATTACAAGTTAATTGTTTAAATGTATTGTCGAACTATGTAATGTATGTCAAGTTCAATGGACAACAATTACTTTTTTAACAGCCCAAAGAAATGTTTAAAAAAGGTATTCTTTATTACATTCTTAATTTTTCGGATTTGTTTTTTATTTAAATTTAAATATAATTTGAAAATGATGGAAAAAATTAACTGTGTAACCTTTGTGAAATCTGTAATTATAGAGCTTTGGTCTTTGACAAAAAACGTCCACTAGTAATTATAAATATTCGTTATAAAATAATAAGCTGTAAAAAAACTAATTCAATACAAAATAATAGTTTGCACTAATAAAATAGAATCCACGTCTTACGTCTTTTCTTGTGGTTTATATTATTTATGTGACTGACCACAGACAGCAATTTAAACTTGAACTAGGCGTACGTCATGCTTGCCGTGCAAGTGTATACACTTGAGACATGTTTAGATTAGACTGGCTAGTTACCAAGCGATACATTGTTGACATAAATAGAGTGATTCGTGCTGGAATTATTCAGTAACGACAGTCCATTGTTGCACCAGAAGGCAATTGGCAATATATAAAAATATACCTTTTTGTAGGTATACCTAAATATTATTAGATTTAGAATACTTTACATATTTGATATAGATTTAAATAATTTCGAAAAATACTACATCACTAAAAAATTAGATTTAATTGTTTCTAAATGTTTCACAATTACGTTATCTAGAAAAACCAATTTAATAAATTATAATTATTCACTTTTTAATTAAACCCTAACTAATGTAAATCAAATAAGAGATTTAGGCCTAATTCAAGACACGAATTTAATTTTCGCCGACCACATTGACGTTATAGTTAAAATAGCGTCAAAAAACTAGGCTTTATAAAGATCAACTAGATTTTTTAATAATTTTAAGCCAATAAACATGTTATATTGTTCTTACGTACGTAGTATCCTTGAGTATGCTTCTCAAGTGTGGAATCCGAAGTGTGGAATACAAAATCTACATCACACAAGTAGAATCCATACAGAGGCGATTCCTTAGATATTGAAATGTAGCGGTCAGGATCTGGGCTCTGAAAATAGATATAAAAAATACCATTTCTTGCCTCTAGATAAGAGATGTAATATAGCTGATCTTGTTTATTTCTTAAAAATAGCTCAATCAAAACTAGACTGTCCCGAACTCTTAAATAAAATTAACTTAAGAATTCCAACGACAAATCTCAGGAATAATCCACCATTAAATGTTAACCCAGTAAATACTAACTATCATCAGAATTCGTATTTTATAAGAGTCAGCAGATATTGTAACGATTTGACCTATAATCACCTAGAGATAGACGTATTCAATTCAAGTCCATTTATCATTAAGCGCCTTTTTACTGATTCTTTCTTTGGTTCCTAGTCTACAGGCTTTGGCTAAGCCATTGTATTACGTTGAAAGTGTTACATGTTAATTGATTGGTATATTCATGTTTATTTTCACCTAACTTCACATCAATTCTCTTTATATTATGTCAGTGAATACCTATAATTGGCATTGTATCTTATACTGTTTTATTATTATTGTATTTGTTATATTTTTGTATGCTGTTGGTGTTCCAAATAAATATAATAAAAAAATAAAATAGTACTTTTTGATTAATAAATGACAAAACTTGCCCCGTCACATTTGACTCTGTAATTTACAATAAGTGAAAAATCAAGCATGCAGCAAGCTTACGCGTATTGTGGAATCTGTTAACTTTAAATTGTATGTGATTTAAATTAGAAATGAGTGGTCCGTTGTCGCGGTGGCATAGCATATCCGCCGGGGTTCCGAATTCGATACTCGGTTAGATCAATTCAGGAACCGAACTTTTCTAAATTAGCTTATAGTCTAGGTGTTTCTGGGAGCTCCCCCAGTCCATTGCATAGTACCTGTGGGAATGAATGGCTGGAGACTGGTGATAGATATTTGGAGTAGTTATGAAAAAAGAGGAAACTTGTGTTTGATTTTACCTTTGAACTGAGGTCTTAGGTTCACCACAAATTTCAATACACAGTTCAGTACACTCGCGGCGAGTTTTATATTGTATTTTTCGATATTATTTAGTTTAGTTGCGTGCGTGCGCGCCATACATAGCACATATACTTTTTTTTAAGAGGAGAACGGAAGCGGGGGAAAGTGTGTAATGTTGCTAGTGTAATAAATAATTACTTAAAACATATATATACAATCGGCGTATACAGTACCCAAAGTACAAACCTAGATATTTTGATGTCAAGCAATTTGTATAATATTCTAGATTATTATTCAAAAAAAATGGTTTGTAGTAGAAACTATATATTTGAAATTCTATGTAATTTGTAGTTTGAATTACTAATTCGCTGCTCATTTATATTATTTGTTCTACACTTTTAATGCGAGTGTCAAATAACAAACTGCCACGATGACCATCTCGTCGAATTATGTTATTTTTTTTTAATAATTATCACAGCAATCTATCGTACATAATATTGTACTAAAAAATCTCTCACTTAACAAAATAAGACTAATGAACGTAACTACAACGAAATAAAACTGAAGATGTGTCAATATTAACTGTGATTGTTAGCACGTCAATTTGAACTCTATGCGTTAACTTTTCTAGTGTAAACGCGAAAATATTGCCTTAAAACTTATTGAGAATTAATGATATGGCGATCGATTGTTTTGACAGTGAATTACATGATTTAACACAGGAGCGGACTTAGGAGGGAGAATGAGTTATGACCACAGACATAGAAGATACCACGTTATAGTATTGTAAATCTTTCTATAGAAATATTAATTTATAGGTTTTTGGGAATCCTAAAGTGAAAGTATAAACAAAACTGTTCAAGTATTTTTATAAATATCTTACTAAAATAAGTATGTTTTTGTTATATCCGTTTAATACAGTTAATTTATGCGTATAATAATGGGATGTAAATAAAAAAATCATAGTTACAACAATTAAAACTGTCTCATTTCACTTCATACTAGTTAAAATAGAAAGTTTTTTAATATTAAATCAAACAAAAAAAAATTGTATTAGTGATAACTTAGATGATAAGCAATAAATTTGAGTATTTATGTCATGAACACGAACTGTAATATTTTAAATTTTCAAATTATTTTTAGTTTTAACTATTACAATAAAGATACGTGTACATGTCTTACGACACCGTTCAAATGCTAGCCCTAGATACAGCTCTGGTTGAATGTTGACCTGATTTTAATTGATACATGACGGTAGCGTCTCGTGTAGATCTTCAGTTCATGATTTAATTGACAGCCGCAATGTAAGAAATAATTTATCAAAGTAGTGATCTAAATACCTACATTCATTATATGTTTTGCAAGAGCTGATGAAACAGTAGGGAGTATGATTATTATTATTAAATTTATTTTAAGTTTTACATAAAATAAGATTAACAATGGCTTATTTTTTTTCATGTTCTATGTAATTTTTAATTTGAGAATTAAAAAATGTGTGTCTTTTGAATCCATTAAGTTTATTGAAACAACGAAAAATGAAATCTCTGGTATATACTGATCTCTGGTATATTCCTGAGAATGCTTCGTTGAGAGGCGAAACACGTGTCGATTGGTGGTTTTTGGAGTTTGAGCAGAAAATAGCTAAAGATTTTAGGAATTTATTTTAGAAATTTATCTGAAAAATCAAACATCGAATATCAAACGAAATAAGGCACAATTTGCACATTTTACATAAGGCTGAGTACGACACGTATGTACATTATGTACATATATAAGTACTTCAAAATCAAGTATGATGATGTATGAGATTTATAATCATCATTGAATTGTACTCTCAACAAAAAGCTCGAAAAATGTAATAACATAACATAACATAACTTCACGCTGTATCCCCAACGGGGTAGTCAGAGAGAACGGAGCGCCAGGAGTCGCGGTCCTTACACACCTCTTTCGCTTCCTCAAATCTCATCATTCTCCTCACACATTTTCGCCTAGGTATGCGAGTGCATTTGACATGACAGAAAAATGTAATGTGATAAGAAAATTGTTATTAATTAGGTAACAAAAAACTATTCATTTATGTGATACATTTGTGTGAATCGTGAACTTATATCAATAATTTTTGCCTCCCAGTCGAACGAAATCCTGAGTACGCTCTTTTGGCCGACAGCCTCTGCTGATCTGTTTGTTTATTTCTGTATGTTTTTGTATGTGACACGAAGCTCTGAAATGAATGAAACGATTAGCATTGTCTTTTGTTTAAATGTAAAGTTACATGTACCTGCTATTTACTATTTGGGTGTTATTCAATTATTTATCTGATCATCAGAAAATGTGTCATCATATTTCGTAGCTAGCTACGATGACACACTTTCTGACGATTATGATATACTTAGCTACGCTATACGTCCAAAAATTTCACTGCAATCTCATCCACATCTAACGTACCATCTCATTACGTAACAGCTACTGCATTATACAATTTATGGATCTGATATAAAATTATGGGCAGAGTTCATGAGACATCTTTATGAATGGCTTCAACTACTATCTGTTATGGAAGACCTTTATATTTTTTTCTTATAATCTTCAGATAATTACATCATTTGTGTATTTCGTATAAAAATAATTAAGAGAGACAAATCCGGGACGAAATCCAATGATGACCCTACATAGATGTATCTGGAAAAAGGTGCTTGGGAGAGCCGACCCCAAACAGAAATGGGATATGACCTGATAAGAAATGTGGTAGCCACAATGAGATGTTGGTTTCAACTATATTGTACGGTGGTGAGGCCTGAATATGGCCGTAATCGAGTGAAAGTGTGATAAATGCAGTGGAAATGCGATCTCTTAGAAATATGTGCGGTGTCACCCTCACGGACATGATAAGTAATGAAGAGATACGCAGTATGACCGAGTTGCACGACAGTGTTATTGTAAAAATGAAGAGAGGAGTGCTTAGTTGGTTCGGGCACATAGAAAGAATGAGCGATGAAAGACTGACGAAGAAAATCTACAGAGCGAAGGCGAGTGGTAAAAGAGGCCAAGGAAGACCAAGACTGACTTATGAAGATATTTGATCTTGTGTTAACCAGAGTGTTAACCAACGGAAATGCTAAAAACACTCGCACACCTAGGCGAAAATGTGTGAGGAGGATGATGAGATTTGAGGAAGCGAAAGAAGTATATAAGGACCGCGACGCTTGGCGCTCCGTCCTCTGTGATTGAGATGTATGTATGTATATGTGTAAGAAATGTGGTCACTTGTGTTAACATAAGTATTCTTAAAAATACGACGAATAGACACAAAGAATTTAGGAAATGAACTTTTCTATAAATTGGTTTGTAGTCTGGGTATAACTGGGAGCTACCCCAGCCCTTTGTGTGGTACCCATAGTTGAACCTAGTACTTAGTTTGGAGTCACACAATTTGTGGTATTGTCTGGAGTAGTATTATTATTACTTTTATTACTTGACAAACCAGACGACGTGTGTTCTATTACTGATAGACGTGATAGAGTATATAAGTTGCTGCCAATTGGCTGCAAACAAGTAATCAATTTCTCAATGTCGCGTTGCGTCTACATAAATTCTACTAATATTATAAATGCAAAAACTACTGAACGGATTTTGATGAAACTTTACAGTAACATAGCTTATATATCAGAATAACACATAGGTTATATTATAATTTATACGCGAAGTCGCGGGAAAAAGTTAGTATAATATATTTTATGTGCATGCTTCCATAAATAAAACTTAACCAGATGTATCGTTAGCCTATAGCTTATACCATGGACTATAGCTTCCATAATGGGACCAATAACGCATAAAGGGAAACTAGTTTTTATCTGTGAATTTACCCCATAAAAAGACAAAGACAAATGCTAATAAATCAATAAATTAAATAACAAAAACATATCATCCAGTTCTACAATAGTTTGTTTGTACGGATACAAAAGATGGCTGTTCGGGGAATTTAAGCGCAGGCTAAGGATTCGACCCCCCCAAACATCCCCCTTGTATACGCCTATGGTTTATACCTGTTCCATAATATAATAAACCCTATCTTTTGGCCAAATAATACAACCTGCATGGAAAGGTAAGTTAGCTGGCACATGTATATTTTTTTCTCTCTCAAAAGAGCATCTAGGCAATATTATAGGTAAAGATTAGCTACAGTTGTCAATTACAATCAAAGAAACATTGAACCCTGTCTAAAACCCATCTTATTTATCTAACGAAAGAACATAAATAAAAATTAATACGACGAAGCGTTTCTTAACACTCCAAGGACAAATAACAATATTAGTCGTTGTTAATCACACTGACACGCGCCTGTCCGTCTATCCATCTACGCATCTCACTCTTGACTAACAATGTCGACTTGTTAATATGTTATTATTAATTCTGACACGAGAGCCACGTTCGGCGACCATATGTGCGAAAAATAGAGACGCTGTCGTTACCTTAAATGTATTTTATAAACCTATAATTAAAATACCCAGTAATTTACGTTAAGTTTTGGGTCAAGAATTTTCTAATGTGTTAAAATCTTTCCAGTTAATTAACTTAAACGTGAAAGGTTAAAATAGTTAGCTTTTGTTTAAAATGAATCATTCGTTTTTAATACAAAGATTAGTTGAGTTTCCGAATTGAAAGATTTCTATTTAGAGAGAGGTAAATGGGTAATAACGAGGTTTTAAATTATCTGCAGTATTTGAAAACTTTACACGCCGTTTCAGTTATAGTATACAAAAAGTTAAAAAGCAAATTTAAAAAATTTCTGAAAAAAAAAAAATTGCGCGCTTTTTTTACGATGAACCAAAGCTGAACGACGCGATGCATTTAATCTATACTAATATTATAAAGAGGTAACCTTTGTTGGTATGTAATGGATAAACTCAAAAATTAATCAACAGATTTCAAAAATTCTTTCACCTGTAGAAGGCGACATTATCAGCGAGTAACATAGGTGCATTTTATTTTGAAAAATATTACGTTAGTATTTAATAATTTTTCATAATGTAATCTCCACAACATACTTTAGAATAAGACAGTTTTAATAAGACAGTCTGTATTTATTTGTTAAGTAGGTTACATTGTACAGAATAATTTTATATTAAATTGCTTTTTAGTATAATCGTTATTTAATTAGGGACATTGTTTCATCATTTCAATAGTCCAGACTAGTTCACAAATTGTATAACCCCAAACTAAGCACATGGGTGGTACTATAGTTACCACACAACGGACTGAGGGAGTTCCCAGTAACACTAAAGTAGGGCTGCCACCCCTCCGGGTTTGACCCGGAGTCTCCGGGGTTGAATGGCTCATATCCAGGCTACGGGTTTAACATTGATATCTCCGGGCGGCGGACGACGAAAAAAAGTTAAGACAATTTCTTTCCAATGAAAATTATAGTTTTAAAAATCTAGCTGGTCTCAGGCTAGGACTCATCTCAAATAGAGCAGTTCTATTTGAGTTTGTTAATACCTACTTGTTTAATTTCTATAAATAATGATAATTATAGTAAAAGCCTTTAATTTCCAAAAACCAAAAAAATAAAACAGAACAAAAAAAATTATAAAATCTATGTCGGTCTCGGGACTCTCGGGTCAATACCTACCTCAGTCATTATGTAAATAATATCTACTTCAAAAAACATTGTTTTATTGAATGAAAATAGCCGATTTTCTGAAATCTCTGGGTCTGCTCTTTTTGAAAGGTGGCAGCCCTAGTTACAAGCCAAATTAGACAAGTTGATTTCCTAAATTGACCTTACCGAGGATCGCACCCGGGATCTCAGCTTGGAAGGCAGATGCTCTGCCATTGTATCAACGGGCCAGTTAAATCGGCTGTTTAATCGGCTTTTTTCGCAGTTTTTAATTGATAGACAAACAATCGAATCTATATTTAAGAGTCCGCCTATGTAGTAGCCCAGTGAAGCCGAATTCATTCATTACCCCCGCGCCGTATGCCGATAAGGATAAAGTTGATTTTCGCAGTCGCGGTTTGATCATATTTTGGCGCGCAGAAATCTCAACAATTGTTTTTGCACATAATTGTAATTTGAAAGAAAACTACAATATCAATTAAAAACCGTTTTAAAGATTTGAGATATTATAATTACTTGTCCATATTAGTAAAAATCATTTTAAAATTCTGTAAAATTTTGGGGATGCATTTGGATCTATGTGCAAAACAGTGTTTTTTTTGGATTTTTTTTAATCGAGATTTTTTCTTCAATCAAGTTACCATGTGTAAGAATTTCAAGATAAAGAGTTGAAATTGTATATAGCCAAATATCAAATTCTCAATCATCTTAGATATCGAGATCGAATACACCAAATACACCATCAAATACACCAAAGTCTGCATATGCGGACTCTTAAACCAACCAGTTGAAATTTGGCTAAACATTGTCGACATCACCCTGTAAACTCACCAATGGGTCAGCCCGCTATCGTATAATAAATCCATTCATTGTCCTACCGCAGTTATAAACAAACGCTATCTTCCACCTATCTCTCTTCATCAATCCGTATACGTCTACATACATAACTACACAACAGATTTCCGCTTGTTATCGATGAACAAATCAGTAGATAGATCGATAGTAACTGCCACATATGGTCTTGATTACAATGTTCTAAAATTGAAATAATTGAATAAAGTACGTATTTATGTCTTACAATAATAATAACATAAAATATCTTCACGCTGTATCCCTAATGAAGTAGTGAGAGTGGAGAACGCCAGCCATCGTGGTCTTCAATCCTTTCGCTTCCTCAAATCTCATCATTCGTATTTATAAAGTTATTTTTGCACTTGGGTTTTGATTAGTAAAGAATAATTATTTTGTGCTTTTCAGTTTTTTTTAAGTCGGTTTAATTTTTTGCCTGTAATGTTGTTTTTTTATTTTTTACTTTTGGGCCTTGACCTAAATAAATATCTAGAGTAGGTTTACAATTACTTCTTTTCTAATTCTGGAGCGGAATGATATAAAAAAGAGTCATCAATATAAATAAAGCTTACTAGCAGGTTAATCTTCAAAGACCGGGGTCTAATATTAGTAAAATTTAAGTGGGATCACCTTGGAGCTACACCGAACTCAACGGAAAAAGAATCAATGAAATCGATACACAATTAACGAAGTACTGTGTTCACACATAAAAAAAAATTATAAACATTAAAACTTTCGCATTGCATTATAAAATATCTAAAAAAAATGAAAAATTAACGCGATACCTTTTATTTTGGCTAGACATTTCGGCCTATTTGCATCGGCCGTGGTCTCAAGCAAACTGTCGCATCAAGTTTCACTCCGTGTCCGAGGCAGAAATTTTATCATCTACCCTCGACATTTGTAAACAGTTTTAGAACTCCTACACATCAAAATCATAGTGTCCGCACCTTGTCCGCACCTTGTCCGCACGTTTAATCCAATATGAAAAACGAGAATTTGTTCCTCGAATTACTGGATTCCACGTGGTTGATAAATTGTATCCACGTTCCCGATTTTTAATTTCAATCGCTTCACGCACTACTCTTGGATAAAAGTGGCGATCAGTAGACAGCACTTGTGGGTGATGCAACTCAATCCAGTGATTGGTATCTGATTGGAGCAGATGTTCCGCTATCGCTGATTTAGTTGTTTGTCGGTTTTTGACCGCTGTATTACAATAATATAATAATATACTCAGACATTTCACACAGCGCCATCTAGTCCCAAAGTAAGCTGCATAGCGCTTGTGTTATGGGTACTAGACAACTGATATACTACTTATATACTTTTCTTTTGCAAATAAATACATATTATACATAAACACCCAGACTCGGGGCGGGAATCCAACCCGCAACCCCCGTTTACTTTCCGACGCGCTAAGCCGTTGCGCCACGGAGGTAGTCAAAAAATTATGTTCTTTAACCCTTTCAGCGATAGTTCGTCTCGTTTGCACTATGTATTTACTACCGCAGCTACAATCTATTGTATAAACCCTTGGTGTATGCAACGGCAAAACATACTTTTAGATATTTTTAAAATTCTACAACTAGATATTAAAAAAATACACACACAATACAAAATTAATGTTTCTCTGTATGTTTGTCCTCTATGTGTTCCTAAATCATTCATCCGATTGTGATGGAACTTTGGTGAGTTGTGCTACGTACGCCCACGAAGGATTCTGAGTTATTTAATTTAGTATATATGTATATAATAATACTCCAGACAATTACACAGACTGTGTGACCCCAAACTAAACAGTAAGCTTGTACTATGGGTACCACACAACAAACTCTGGGGGAGTTCCCAGTAACACCTAGACTCCAAGCCAATTTTGAAAAGTTTGTTTCCTAAATTGACCTGACCGGGAATCGAACCTGGGACCCTGAGCTTGGAAAGCAGATCAGATTATACGTTCTATAAAAAACTAAGCGAACGAAGTCGCGAGTAACAGATAGTTACTTATAAATATGGACTTATTGTTAAAATGTGGACTGTATTCTCCTCAGGTCTGTACAGAATTGCTGAGTCTAGACGTTGATGAATGCTTTCTCCTGCCACCCCGAGGTGTCGAGGCTCGTTACGTCGCTTTTATATGAGGGTCACGGGTTCAGCCTATTATTCTATACTTCCTTGCTACACTTTCCTTTACAGTCATGAATGCTGTAAATAATGTGCATTTATTACACTGTATGTCGTTTGTATATTCAGGTTATTTCTCTTTCGGGGTGAACAGAGCTATAGAAAGTGAAGACGTAACAAAGTTAAACTTTGACGCCACTTTCAGTAGTATTTGAAAATACAAATTAATAGATACAGCGGAACAAATCAATTTCAAAATTTTATTGAACGGTAGTAAAAATATAAATCTTTCTAAAAAGAAATGCGATTTTAATGGCACGGCAACCCGAGGTCATGATAAACTAATTAATCCCAAATTTAAATTACAAAGGTCAAGTGGATCTTTTATGGGTAACTGCATTCGTTTTTATAATAACGTTTTATTCAAAAAGTCACTCAAATAACGGAAAGGAATTTTAAATTCATTATTCAATGTTTTTTCAACGTAAGGTAAAACAATAGTCTGAAAATAATCTTTACACATGTATTTACTGGCTTTCTAAATGTTGTATTTTAATAAACCTAGGTATTTTAAAATGATGTTGAAAAAATGATACTTGATTGAGTCTCTTGTCAGTTCTTCTTGGCATCCAGGTTTTCTTTTCAAATCGAACTAAAGTAGATTCGACATTCAAAAACACTTTTTAATTGGGTTTACTTGAATAGATTGATTTGACTTGAATTTTGATATTTCCTTATATTTTCTTTTAAACCTTAAGTCAGAGACTTTATAACTCCAGGCAACCTATACCGTACTACGTAGTGAGGCAAATAAAAAACCAAATGTAGATTTGTGGGTATTGTTTTCTAATGAAGTGGTGACCGATTAGCTAATCTGCGAAAAAATATATGTGCCGTATGTACAGGTGAGTCAGCTTATCTGATTACCTTAATGTTGCTGTACGGGACACGGTGTCTGGAGCTATTATTTATGAAGTCTGTGCCTTTAGTTATGAAATTTCATCACAAAAGTAATTACAAAATAATCTAAAATTATATCAGATTACTATTCCGTTATTATTTACATGACATATAAACGACAATACTTTTTGAAATTGCTTCACATCGATGACACGAAAGCTCTCTCTGAAATACTCTGTTACAGAACAATCGAAGCATTGTTTGTCACACATCTGAACTTTAATTTTCAGCTTTTGAAATTTACAGAAAAAGTCAACCAACCTTGACATATACTCATCCTTTTACTAACACTTTCTACGACATACTTGCACATTTAGTCAATGGTTAGGTGTAATGTCATATTCTAAGAATAAAGTTTGCCTAATAAAGAGAACAATCAGATGTCTCCCCCTATAATCACCCCACCGAGCTCTCGTCGTCTGCGCGCGCGCTCCGTCCGCAGTATTCGTCGGCGATCGCACGCCGCTAGCGCATCTTCACGTGTTCCACATTTGGACACTCGGTATAAACATTTCGAAATTTGAGGTTTACATCGAACTTTGTACTTACAAACTGCTTCCGTTACCTATTCCAACTTTGAACACGGTTACTTTGTAATATGTTTATCTTTTTTTATATTTCGTGTATTTATTTGATTGTATGAAAATGTATGACTTTTACATATCAATTTTCTTTGTATTTGTAGTTCTTTATTTTGTGTAAATGTTTATTTATTTAGTAAACTAAATAGTCAAGTAACCTTTGACTGACGTCTTACATAATTTAGTCTCAACTGATCACCGAAACCAGATACAATAGTCACAAATTAATTGGGATTTTTTTTCACAATTGCTGTGCTTTGTCTAACACCTGAGACAATGTCCGAATACTTTAAAAAACACGGCTAATTATGTGCAATATTTGCGTAAGAAGCTTTTAGCCGCGTGAGAAAATTTAAAATATTGTCTGTTGTAGCACTGTATCTGTTAGCACAGCGTTTTAAGTTATAATACACTACGTAGAATCGCTTTCGATAAGTAATTATTGTTACTTTTGATTTCATGATAGGGTTGTCATGTGTTAATATTTTTAGATTTAATTCGATATAGCGAAAAAAATTTTTTTTTGTTAAATTTTTTGTAGCAGTTTGTAAATACATTTTGAGAGTGATTTTCAAATATATTTTTATTGTGATAGTGTGTATTAAACTGTTAGTGAGCTGTTTGTTGTTTGAAGAAAACCTTATACAGGTAGGATTTACATTATTATTTCATGTGTTTGCAATATTGTTGTCATGTCTCGTTTTATTACAAATATTATGTATATGCAAATAATATGCTAATTCTGTCTAATAATCACATACTGTAATGAATTCTGCTCTAAATATTGTATTTTTTATGAGTCTAGTTTCATAACAAAACTGAATTTTTATATTTTTTAAAGTAATTTTACATATGAGAAATGTGCATTATTCTTGTATGGTGTATATCTAACAGGATAGTTAAAGAGGACGGAGCGTCAAGTATATACATATCTTTACGCTGTATCTCTAATGGGGTAGCCAGTGAGAACGGCGCGCCAAGCGACGTGGTCCTTATAAACCTCTTTCGCTTCCTCAAATCTCGCCATTTTCCTCACACATTTTCGTCTAGAAATGCGAGTGTTTTTGACATTTCCGTCAGCTAACACTTTAGCTATTCGATCTTTGTATGTCAGCCTTGGTTTTCCTTGTCTTTTTTGACCACTCGCTTTCGTTTTGTAGATTTTCGTCGTCAGTCTTTCATCACTCATTCTTTCCATGTGCTCGAATTTATGTAACTAAATTACATATACTATAAACGTATATCAGAAATAAGACATACTTGTAATAATGCATGAAATAAAAAGGTTTTATTTTTATTTTTGTAACACCTAAATCAATGGAATAAACATGTAATGCACCAACTGCTTAACCCTTGACGTTCCATCCTTTCGACTACCCAGTTAGAGAAACAGCGTGAAGTCATGTGTGTGTACGTGTGTGTGTGTGTATATGTGTGTGTATATGTGTGTGTGTATGTGTGTGTGTATGTGTGTGTATCTCTGTGTGTGTATCTGTGTGTGTATGTGTGTGTGTATGTGTGTGTGTATGTGTGTGTATGTGTGCGTGTATGTGTGTGTGTGTATGTGTATATGAATGTATGTAGCTTTACTCTTCACAAAGGCCGTAAAGGTCGTCCAAAGGCTATAAGTCTTACTATATGTAAGTAACTCGGACAGGTACAGCTAACTCATCATTCTCTATAACAGTTCTGCTTTCCCAATCACAAATTCGAACGTTTGCTGGAGTGTGAAAGTGTAATTATTTTTGTCTTAATATTCTATCCACTTCAAATTGGATAATAATAATAATAATACTCCAGACAATCGCACAGATTGTGTGACCCCAAACTAAGCAGTAAGCTTGTACTATGGGTAACACACAACGAACTCTGGGGAGTTCCCAGTAACACCCAGACTCCAAGCCAATTTGGAAAAGTTCGTTTTCTAAATTGACCTGACCGGGATCGAACCCGGGACCCTAGCTTGGAAAGCAGATGCATATGCCACTGCGCCAACGGGCCAGTCAATTCAAAAAAGTCAAAGTCAGTCAAGTCAAAAAAAAGGCGTGAAGTTATGTATATAAGATGTATTATGTAGGAAGCGACAATTTATTATATTACATTTGACATTTCCATGTTGTTGTTTACAATGTAAAAGGCTTCCAACACACTAACCACGCGCTTCGGACATTCACTGACGCAACGATTGACTATTCGACCTTAAAAAATATTATTTACATTAAATTAATGCCAGTGGCTTAGTGGTTATAACATCCAAACCGTGAGTCCAAGATTTGACTGTCAGTCGAATTTCTTAACCGAACTTATCTTGAAGTATGTATATAAAAATGACTTCTTTCTGAGTTTCTTGATGTTTCTTCTCAACGCAGGTTTCATAGATTTTATTCATTCGCGTACTAAAAGAAGGTTTCTTCCGAATTGTAGCTAAATTTAACATTTTAATTACATTGAAAAAGTGGATACAGTGGAAATGAATGCACTCTTACAGCATTATGCAAATTTTTTGTCTACAATTGTCGATACAAGCCTCGGAAAGGTATATTATAGAAAATATATACAAATTATTAAGTGCCGGTAACACGTTGATATCTTTTATACCACAAGACTTTTATTTCACCGTTATTATTTATTTACTTATTGATATTTATTGCACACACAAACAGTACAAAAGAAAGATGTATACAGTAAGAACGAGCAAAAGGTTATCCTTATTTCTATATAGCTTATTACTAAAAGAAATTTCTTCCAGCAGACCTGCAATAGTGACAAACTCAAAGTAGAAAAGATACACCATGTGTACTTGCTAAAAAGATATATGAAAATTAGATAAACAATGTATTTCAATATTCTCAAGTACATATTCATATACGTGTCCATTATTATACACGTATTTAACAGTTAATACTTTAAATGTTTAACTATCCATTGGTAGCGGTGTTTAGTGCTTTTACTTACCAAGCTGAGGGTCCCGAGTCCCGAGTTCAATTCTAAGCCAGCCCATTTTAGAAAGCAAACTTTTATAAATTGACGACCTCGATGGCGCAGCGGTTTAGACGTTGTACCCAAGCGCGGAAGGTTCCGGGTTTGTTCCCGGTCGGGTCAATTCAGGAAAGGAACTTTTCTAGATTGTCTCTGGTCTGGGTGTACTGGGGAACGCGCCCTGTAGTCGTCGTCTGGTTCTCATAGCCAGGGAATACCCTAGTTTAAGATCACATGATTGATATGTATTGTCTGGCGCATTATTATATTATATTATTATTATAGGGATGGTGCCTCGTAACGTATCTATAAAAAAATTACAAATGTACAAGCGGTTCTTTATTGTAAAATTTTCCTGTATTTAGCTATATAAATATGCTAAGTTCGATGCACAGGGTCTATATTAATTTATAGTTATCTTTTGCTTTTTTCTTGTTAATGTTATTGCGTAAGTACTCGTATAATACGTTTTATTAGTTGCCGTTTTTTTCTAATATTCTAATTTTCAATAGTTTGTTGGATAAATGTGCTTCTTTTTTCTTTCTATTTAGTGTACTAATTTAAAGGGAAAGTTCCTAAAATTTAGAAGTGCTTCCAAGACTTGATAAAATTCCAAATTATGGGAATTTTCCCTAGAATGACACATTTTTAATACCACATTTTGTTGCGTACAAACCTAATAACTATTACTGGTATTTATATATATATATCTTCACGCTGTATACCTAACGAGGTAGTTAGAGAGGACGGAGCGCCAAGCGTCGCGGTCCTCACTTACTGCTTTCGCTAGTATTTATGATTATTATTATTTAAAATGAATTTAACTGTACCATTCATTTTAGAACTTCTATCCAAACCGCGGATTGCCATTAAGTTTCAGTCTTGTCAATTTATGAAGTAAAATCAGAATGTTGGTATCAGCAGAGGAGTATATAGTGATGTGTGACGAGAGGGCTCGCACCGGGTATCACCTGTTGGGGATAATTCCCAGAAAACTTACAAAAAATGATGTTACCGCCAAAAATTGATATGCTTTTGCTAATATCATTTTTTCTGTATTTTTTATTGAGTAGTGTTCTTTCGTTCAAAAATATGTGATATCTCTTAAGGCGACGCATTGATAAACAATAATTTTATCTAAAATAGACCTTCTTCCCTGTGCAATCGTGCGCGCGCTAGCTTACGAAAAATATTAAAATTTCATTTATATTAAAAACTATAATTAATTAAAAAAAATCCAACTGGCATTTTGAAGAATATGTTTAGATTAACTATACAAAAAATTTAATGACATAGATCGGTCCCGCTACTCCGAAAAATGTAAATCTTTGTTTTAAAAGAGGTTTCTGTGATATTTTTTGTGTTACAAAAGTTAACCAATCGTGTATTGCAACTGGCAGAATGAAGTTAATGAAATGAAAAATCAGGTTATTAAATATAATTTTTATACGTTTTTAGTCACTTAGAAAAATGGAGATCCCTGTCGTCAAAATTTCCAATGCGTTGCCTTAATACTTTTTGGTTTAAGCACGCTCATTGTTTTACTTAATACTGATTTTAAACGTTTTTATGGGGAACTACAATCAATACCCACATTGCTGTAATTTGGGTCGTTTGTAATTTATAATGTCAATATTTGTAGTACCTCAATTTTGAATCACGAAATTAACTGTATATCGCTGGGTGTTTCCGCGGTTAGATATAAATCCTTTCGCTTATTTTGACGACGTAAAATTGGCCCGATTGTCGGAACATTTATTTATTATTATTATGAATTTCACTTAATTTACTAAATGGAAAGACTGCGTCGTTACGCGTTATGATCGCATTACACGTGTTATCTAATTACAAGCTATTTATAAGCGTGTGTAATTTATAAGTAATGCTGGGTAAAACTTTCTTATGTCTTTCGTGTGTATATGAATAAATTGTATTAAAGTACATTCAAAATTAAACAAAAAGTTATTTTTTAAAAGGATGCATGAGAAAAATGAGTAATTTAAGAGAATGGCATAATATGATACAGTCGACCCCCCGGCTATTTCATTTTTTTTTAAACTAAGGGCTACGATCACGTCAACGTTAGTTAATAGGGGACAGGTATACTAACAATCCCTTAAAGTTTCAATGTTCTAAACTTCTAAAGTACCGAGTTCATAGATATTTTAGATTAAAAATTGTATTTAGAAAAAAGATATGAAAAAAAAAATATTGATTCTTAGATTGTAGTAATACTACGGCCTCTATTGTTTACGGATAGTTTTGCCAATGTCAAGTCTTGTTTAATTGTTACCTTCCTTTCTTTGTACAGTTTTCATCCATTTTCTTTTCCTTGTTGTTAATTTATCAATGTCATAACTTTCTGATGAGACGGCCATTACCGGTAGTTTATAGCTACTATGCATTAATTAGCGTTTAAACAATGAACGTATACTATTAAGGAAGCAGTTTTTTGTGAACATGTAAAAGGCTTAGACATCGTTACACAAAATGAAACAAATAAATATTCTTTGCGACGTTGATTTAACATACATATTATATACTAGTACATATCCTCACTCTGTATCTGTATCCGTAATTATAGTTTTCTATTAAACATTGTAAAGAACTTATTGGCGGGAACGAGAGAAGTGAGGCTGAATTTTGTTTAGATTTTTAATTTTTTACATTTTTGGGAGTTTTAAAGTACAATAGTGATAGTATATTCTGTTTTAAAGTTCTGTGTAATTGAAAAGGTTGGAGTAGGTCTAAATAACATGGGTAGCTGACGTTCTCGCGCTCTTCCAAGAAGTCCTACAATTCTTCAGTAAAGCCTGTTATCACTTTACTGGAGGAGTTTTACGATAAGAAAAAACTAATATACTCGTGATTCTACTTATCAATACGTGACATTGGCAAATACGCTAAACTGTGCGCCATGCCATAAAGAAAGAAAGAAAAACATTGTAAAGTATTGTGTTTTATATACATACATATCTTCATGCTGTATCCCTAACGGGACATATAGAGAAGTCGGAGAGCTGAGTATCGCGGTCCTTTATACTCCTTTCACCTTCTCAAATCTTTCAATCAAATCAAATCCAATTCTCACACACTTTTGCTGAGATATACAAGTGTTTTTGACGATTCCATCAGCTAACACACTGGCTATTTGATAAGTCAGCTTTGTTCTTTCTTAACATTATATTTAACCGAGTTTAAGTAAATTAAACAATTTTCTTGCAGTACAATTGTTTGTAAACTGGAACGAAATTAATATTGTTACACAGTCGTGTGTGTGCGCTGAGGTATTTCAATAATTGAGATATTATATTTGTAGGCACATGTGTTTTTAAATATGGAATTGTACAAAATAATATTTTAATATAATTTTTAGCATTTTGTGATTTTTAAATGCTAGTGCGAATGTTTTTTTTAAGAATTTAATAGTTTAAATTACTTTGTACAATTGATAAATAATTAATCATGAGCTTCCCATTTTAAATCGTCGAATGTTTTATATTTCACCCTAAGTGTGTATGTATATCCTGTTCCTGTTCAACTGACTGTACGGTCGGAATATCTTTGCCTTTTCCCTACAAGAAAATGAATTCAAAAAGATATCTGTAGTATTGTTTCTGCTAAGCGGTCAATGCCCTCTATAATCGTATTTTTCTATTCTCTAGTAAACTTCCAGTATACAATAACACTTTATATATAGCAGCACTCTGCATGCGTAAATCTCTAGTAATAAAAAACTCATAACCCTTCATACCCATTAGAATAATAAAATCGCTACTCATGAAAAATCTCATCAAATATACACTTGAAATGAACTTTACTTTCGAGAAAGTGCAATGTAACTGTACGGTTTATTTTATTGTTTTTAGAAACTTACGGCTACGTCACGCATTTTCATATGAAGTAATAAAAATATTATATTTACATAAAACTTATAGGTGAAAAGAGAAGACAGTTGAAATGCAAAAAGGTATTTGAATGTTTTGACGATATTATTAAGAAATTTTACTATTTAGAGACAAATTTAGCGTTTCTGAGTTGAATTTCAAGTGTACTGAGCGCCACTTGGTGTTATTGTTTTTCCTTAATGCTGCGGCTACAAGAACAGCGTGAAGAGAAGTGCGTATGTTCGTTTCAATAAAATTTTCCAAAAAGTGAGGAATTTTTTGAGTCTTTTTAGACAAAATAGGTTTTACAAAATAATGCAGTTTTGATTTGTTGGTAGGTACATAAATAAAATTAGAGTGTCTGTCTGTAGTTTTTTCTTAATCGTATTTGATTATTTGCACGTAATCAAAACCCAAAGACGCCTGCCTGTTTGTTTGCCTGGGCTAATATCCGAAACGGCAGAACCAATTTTGAGGGATTTCTATTGGCAATTAGAGGACGTTTCAGTAAGTAATTTCGGCTACTTCTATACCGGAAAATTACCAAATTTAACGCAGGTGAAACCACAAGGCTATATATTGAAATGTGTTTGTGTATGCTAAAAACTATTTTACGTTAACATATCTTATTTAGTGATGAAAAAAGGGTCATATATATCAATATGTACATGCACATATTCACATCTTCACGCTGTATCCCTATCGAGGTAGTCACACAGGATGGAGCGTCAAGCATCGCGGTCTATTCATATTTCTTTCGCTTCCTCGAATCTCATCAGTCTCCTCACATACTTTCGCCTAAATATGCGAGTACTTCTGACATTTTCGTCAGCAAACAATCTGACTATTTCTTCTTTGTAAGTCAGCTTTGGCTTTTCTTAGCTTCTACTGCTGCTTGATCACTCTACTTACATATAATCTATATAAGCGACATACCACTCACTGACTGATTCATTACGAGGTCTCCGAAGCTATAGGTCCGATTGACTTAAAATTTAGCATAGTTACTCCTTTCGCGGTGTAGACGCTCACTAAGAACGAATTTTACGTAAGTTCTGGCCAAAATGGCTCTGCTACCCGTGCGAAACCGAGGCGGGTTGCTAGTGATATAATACATGCTTAATCACGAATTTTGACAATAGCTAATACCTAATGTATAATACATACAGACGGACAGATGCATTTTAAATTAGAGATTTTAAGGCTTATGTTTTTCCCTGTAAGCTATACTACCTTAAAAAATCATTAAATTGCAATATTATTATTACTATTAAGTATGATCTCTGATTGGCACCCACAGCTGCGCCACATTGATTCGACCCTCAATTACTCTGTTCTACTCTACTCTCAATTACACCCTTTTTATAACGTGCATAGACTGAGTTGCGTACTCAAAAATGCGGCTGCATTTTAGCAATGAAGCGGCAGCGGGTAGCAGAGCTATATAAGTTAAAAAGTGTAATTTTTATGCATTGCATTGCATTTCATAAGTGGTTCTTTATCGAAGTCAAAGATCAAAGCATTAATTAAAAGTAATATTTCGTATTTGCTGGACATTTTTCCTTGACAACTTTGACTCTGAATAAATATAAAGGTCAAATGTTTGCCCCTCGATCGAGATAATAATGCAAGATGACAACCGATTTTGAACGTCATTCATATTTCAACTTACAATTTTATTGTACTGTACTGTATTGTGTTATTTAGGAAACATATTGCACATTTCTTTCCGGTCTTGCTTCCATGCTGCTCTGAGATAGAAAAAAATATAAGGCACATTGTCTGTTTATCTTCTTATCCAGATCATCAGTCAGTCAAAGATTAAGCCTCATTAAAAGACTTTGCTATCTGTAAGCTCGAATACATATTAATGGAAGGGGTGTCACCCCAATAAGAAATGATGTATGTATATGTATATTTATTATAGGTTTTTTTCAAAACAGGTTTTCTGACCTACTGGTAAATTTTATCTTCAAAAATATTTTATAATTCACATACACCATTTTTTTAGTGACATATTTTGTATGCCACTCTTCTGTGACATTATCCTATCCGCTATTCTCGTGTAACATGTAGTTCACCCGATACAGCAGTGTAGTGATGATACGTTTCACAATAAACCATGCTTATCATGTCAAAATTATTATGCAGTAGCTATGACCTTTAACAAAATTGCCCCTTTGCGTATGACCGCCTCGATACATGAATAGACAATCATGGCTGCCGAGAGCTTTAATGTTTGTATTAGCCTTTTCAATAATATTTTTATAAGTAATTATAAATTTTTTTTCTCCGTTCCAAACTTGGAAAACCGGCCGAAAACGTGTCAGATACCCATTACTTTTTAGTAGCAACTTCAAATTGCAGTTAAAAGAAAAAAAAATATTTTAATTGCGTTAATAAAATAATTAGAAAATAGAAGGAAAATAGAACAGTAAATTTTTAAAATTTTATTTCGAAAGATCTTTAAGATCTGAGAGATTTCTAATTCTTTTCCTGTAAACTAAACACAGCTTTTTATTACCCGAATTTCTAAAAATTCTTTCAATATTTCCGGAAAAAAGGGGTAAAATCTAGTAAAATCGACGGTAAGAAATGGACAGATGGACAGGTCCATGTGAGTGATCTTGTATGAGTCTTTCTATCGATTTTGTAGTACGAAACTCTTTAACACTAAAAAATTCATATGTAATTTTTTTTTAAATATAATCTTCACTTATAATAGTGATTAAAATGATTTAAAACACGATTCACGAAGCTTGTACAAATAGCTTCTAATTTGATTTAGAACATAAATATATTTAGACAAATTAACGTGTGTTAATTTAACTTTAAGGCCGTCATAATTTTATCTGTAATTAAGGCCACACCAATTCATAAATGAGAGTGAATCTAGTTCGGACATTTACAGTAATCAGTCACACCCGTATCTACATTACATATTCTTTAAGTATATTTTATATTTCAAGGCGACCCAAAGTGTGAATTGCAAATAGCATTGCTAATGAATAATTAATCAGTTCGTTAAGTGCAGTTTGATCTCGCGCGCAGATGGTTCCGTATTGTATTTACCAAATGATAAGTGCATTTAACATTTATAAGACTTTTGTTGTATTTATTTAAATCTATAAGAATAATAAAACTGTCCCTTCGGCAACTGAAAGTGCTTTCAACAACCACTAAAGTGAGGAAAAATAAGGAAATATTGTTAAATGCTAATTTAATATATTGTTGGCATAGATATTAACTTAGTAATAAACTAGTAACCCGCCCTGACTTCGCACGGCATCGATGTACTAATGTGGTGTCATAAGTATCCAAATAATTTAGACACATGTATTGTCTATATCCGAGCTATTTTATGGCGCTTTGACATTAGCAGTTCATCGTTACAAAAAGTGTGTTAACGTTAATTTAAAAATAATTTCACTTTACATTGAATGTTCCGTTTTTTTAGTTCGTTGAAATAACCTACCTTTAATCTGCGAAAACCAATTAATATTTTTTTAAGCCTTTTTACAAGTAAATAAGCTAATCAAAGTATTTACAATCAGAAGATGCTGAAAACACCTCAATAAATACGAATAATATTTACTTTTCATTCTATCTGTTCGAAAAACAATGATTTTTTTTTCTTCGTGGCATGGCGCACAGATTAGCGCATTTGCCAATGTCACGTATTATATTAATAAGTAGAATCGTTATCGTAAAACTCCTCCAGTAAAGTGATAGTAGACTTTACTGAAGTATTGTAGGACTTCTTGGAAGAGCGCGAGAACGTCAGCTACCCATGTTATTTGGACCTACTCCATTCTTTTCAATTACACAGAACTTTAAAACACAATATACTATCACTTTTGTACTTTAAAACTCCCAAAAATTTAAAAAATAGAAAATCTAAATAAAATAACTTCATTTCTCCCGTTACCGCCAAAAAGTCCGAAAAACAATGATTGTATCTATTATAATTGCGCCCAAAATAGCTCATTTCACTTTTAATCTTTCTTTCATAGAGGGCGGCGAAATTAATTTAAATAAAGAAGACGAATGTTGTTCCTCATTGGGAGTTTTTGGGGGGTTTTATGGGGAGCAGTTGGGGGTTCATTTTATATTATTTGCAAATTATTTTTAGTAGATATTGTGATGTAAGATTGGCGTAATTTTGCGTCCCAAGTATCTACGCTGTTGTGTAATATGTGAAATTGTTGAAATAAGTGCTAATTTAGTAGTGTGACGTTGAAAATTTTTTAGTGGCTTAATCTACCACATCTGATCCTATTGGAAAGACTGCCTCAATATATCAGTTATTTTTTAGTGGCTTAATCTACCACATCTGATCCTATTGGAAAGACTGCCTCAATATACCAGAATCTCCAAGAAACATTAAAATGTATTATGTCGATATTTTATTGAAATAATTTGAACAATATATTTATTTATTATTGAAGACATTGGCTGTATGAGCATAGATCCCTTTGCCTTCCCTTTTAAGGCAACAAAACAAAATAAGAAAAACGAAGACTTGTTACTATACATTAATAATAAAATTGTTGTGAATAAAAAATAGGTTGCTAATCTTTTTGTTAATTCTTTTTCAAATGCACCTATAAAAATTAATAGTTGTCTAGTATTCCCTACACATACAGCACGGGTACTCTTAAGCCAAAATATACGAAACTGGTTCCCTAGTTCTCAGTTCAGGTAAACGTTTTCATTTAGATATATAAACTTTCAAACAATAAAAAAAAAGAAAAGTGAAGATTTGTAGGAAAGCATAGTAAAATTATACCAAGATTCAAATCGGGTTGCAAGTCTGATGCTACAAATTACCGCCCAGTGTCGATATTGCCAGCGTTGAGAAAAATATTGGAAAAAATAATGCGCAACCAAATGCTGGTATATTTTAACATTTGAAGGATATTTTATGGTCAACAGTAGGGTTTCACGAGAGGGCGGTCAACAACACATACGGGAGCAAGCTTGATCAAAAATGTACTAGAGGCTTGGGAGGGGTCACGGGATGCCATTGGTGTGTTTTATGATCTTTCCGAAGCTTTTAATTGTATTTGTCACAAAACTTTAATTTACAAGTTGAAATATTATGGAATACGTGATAAAGCTCTCGATCTCGTTATTTAATATCTAACTGACCGAGAACAAAAAGTGAATGTAAATGGGGTTACATCTGTCGGTTCTAAATTAAAGATGGGCGTTCTTCAAGGATCAATTTTGAGAACTTTTCTGGTTTTGGTTTATATTAATGATCTTCCATTTATGCTTAAAGATCTATTTGACATAATATTATTTGCTGATGACACATCATTATTGTTATTATATATTAAATAAATAGTTAACTATATTTTCCAAATAATTTTTGTCTGAATTTCAGGGATAGTAGCGAGATAAATTATTAATTATTTATTAGCAGTGAGAAAAATGATGATTATTTTTAAGGCGACGCATTGGAAATTTTGACGCCAGGGATCTGAATTTTTCTAAATGACTACAAAACGTATGACAGTAATATTTGGTATTCTGATTCCTCATTTTATTGACTTCATTTTTACAGTTGCGATACATGGTTGGTTTACCTGTATAACACAAAAAAGAAATCAAAGAAACTTTTTTTTAAACAGAGATTTACAGTTTTCGGAGCAACGGGACCAATTTATATTTCTTTATTTTCTGTATAGTTTACTTTAAACATATTCCTCAAAATGACAGTTGGATTTTTTAAAATTAATTATAGTTTTTAAAATAAACGAAAATAACTGTTTTTTTGTATTTTTCGTAAGCTAGCGCGCGCACGTTTGCATAGAACAGAAGGTCTATTTTAGATTAAATTATTGTTTATCAATGCGTCGCATTAAGTTTTTCCGTCCTATTGTTTCTAAGAAAATTGTTTGTAACAAACGAATGTACGCGTGAGTGATCTACTTAGGATTTCAGTTGCTTTTTGATTTACTGAACCATATAAGCCAAGCGTGGAAAAGTGATGCTTCAGTGATTAATACAGTCATTTAGGTTAAGCAAAGTTTAGCGCCATTTGATAGATGGTTGATGTAATGATATGTATTTTTTATGTTGAACATGAACGTGTATCGCTCCGTCTTTACTATTTACCCGGTTAGGGATACAGCGTGAAGACATTTATGTAAAATATAATATTTCTTACAATTCCAAAATAATTGTAACGTTCAGTAACAGTAACGTTATTTCTCTCGTGTTGTGTGCTTAATATACACATATAGTACATAGGAACTCATCTTAAAGCTGATTAAAGGTCTCGCCCTTCGATCACAATTAAAGAGTTAGATCCACAATCTCCTGTAAAATTTAAACAAATTACTGCCCGAATTGACGTATATATTTTTAATATCGTATAGTATTATCGGTAATATTGTGTCAATCTGAAGTAGACCTTACTGTGAAATCATAAGGTTATAAAAGCTCGTAAACGGTTCTTGCATGACATTAAACGAAGTTTGTTAAAAAAATATTTAAAATACAAAATTACGTCTCGTGCATAAAGTATAATTCAAATAATCTATTTGTGTTGCTATATATGTCATTTTGATTTGTTACGTGAAAGTGACAAGGATAAGACATATATCGGCAGGCAATATTTAATAATATGATTACGAATTTAATAAAAAAGAGCTATGTAATAACGAAATAATGAACACGTAAATAATATTATTTAATTTATTAACCGAAAATAAAAATCTCCGTCTTTATTAGCGTTCTAGATGTTTTGTTTTTACAAATTTTGAAGGAGTACATGTTCGCTGTTAGAATTTTCGAATACAACTAAAACAGAAGTGCACTCAAATATTCATTTGAGTACACATTTGGTTCGGACATTTTTTGAGCGTTGATTGTATATCTAGTTTTTATTGATGATCGAAGGTTACGCGAAACTTAATACGCTCTGAATGTGCTCCGCGCAGGTTAGTAGAGATGTCCGCCTCGTGTAAACCGTTCTATAAGCTTGAGGCGGTTTTTACTAGCAGACTTGTAGTGGTGGCGCACTAAGTTTCGGTGGTTAAGTACCTATTTAAGCACAAATTTTTATATGATTAACAAACACGAATATATTACCAGATTTTAGATTGAAAGCTATAACCTGGAAATTTATTCGTGTTATATAAAGCTTGCATAAAGCTTATATAAAGCTTGATTAAAATTCTATTTAGATACTGAAGTAAGTAAGCATCTAGATTGAATTATATTTTAATAACGAAAACCGTTATTTTATTTTGATAATATGCATATCTTTTTGTACTGTAATTATTTGTTTAAATAATAAATATATTTTTCGCATTTAATTACAGGGCATTATGTTTTATAGCAATAAACAGCATTTTTGTCATCATAATTTTATTAATTTTAACTTACTTTTAAATATGCATGCGAAAATATAGCCACGTTTTTAATAGCGATACATCAGCTATTGAAGATGTCTAGTATTACCCAATTGTTTACCTTATCTAAGCCAAAACTCTTAAATATTGCGTAGAATCATTACAAAACGCAACCCCCGTAACCGAACTAATACGTGTATGGACAATTATAAGCACGCACACTGTTTTGTTGAGCAGGTCACAGTTCAAAGTTGCAGGAAGTCTTGTGCAAACGGTGGTAACATCGAGTAGGCGTTATTTAAAATCGATTAGATGTACATGTGAATGTGTAACAATGTAAATGGTGAATCGTTGCGATTTGTGAGAGAATACCTAACGGAAAATAGGTAATAATAATAATAATTTATTTCACCAATTACAACTTAATTATAACTTATATAAAGTTACAATATTTTTATAAGTTGAAGCCATACATTAACGGGGTTATTTGCCTTTTAAACTAGGGAAACCTGTATCTTAGAAAGCAGAATTGGACCTAAAGTTGTTGTTGTTAGACATTGATTGGATAATCACACAATAAATTAAACAGTTTGATAGAAGACAATAACTATAGCCTGAGAATAATCTTTTCTGCGCATGCATTTACTGGCGTTTCGAAAATCGTATTTTATAATATAATATATATATAGTGTGAAACGTTGTGGAAAAAACGATACCTGATTGAGTTTCTTATCGGATCTTCTCGATGCAAGTTTTATCCGAATCCGTTCAGGAAAAACTTGCATTGAGAAGAGTGTCTATAGGTGATTTGATGTCCAAATATACCTTGTAATTATAATTACTTGAATAAAACTATTTGATATACCTAATTTGAGTGACCAGAGCAGAAGCGTTACAATTTCGTGGTTCTCAAATATTTGATACGGTTATAAGGTTAAGTAACGTCGGGCACCTACCGGATGGGCGATCTACTTCATATCGAATGCCACCGTGCTTTGGAAATATTTCTTTTCCGTGTCCGTCTATCCGACAAGTCGAGACCATTTGTCTCAAGAACGGGGAAAATACCAAGTTGAAATTAATATCAAACACTGAAACCCATGATCTCTTGGAGGTGTACAAAATTTGAAATATTTGCATGAGTGAATGCAATCAAGCGATATGGTCATTTAAGTACTCAAACAAAAATATGCAGGATATCCTTTCCGTTGACCTAGAATCATGAAATTTGGTAACGAGCAAAGTAAATAGATTACAACAAAACAGATAATTTAAAAATTACCAATTTATAATAATGTGATACTTTTTTGACATTACAAACTTAAATTTGCAGTTGGTGAGTATGGGATAACGTGTCGTTCAACCGCAAAATTAAGTTTGTTTATGAGTGCGACATTTTATTTTTAAATGTGTTTTTTTTTCTTTCTTTATGGCATGTCACAGATTAGCGTATTTGCCAATGTCACGTATTAATAAGTAGAATCACAAGTAAATTGTTTTTTTCTTATCGTAAAGCTCTGCCAGTAAAGTGATAGTAGGCTTTACTGAAGTTATAAATGACTTCTTGGAAGAAAGTGAGAACTGCAGCTACACCTGCTTATTTAGACCTTCTCCATTCTTTTCACTTACACAGAACTTTAAAACACAATATACTATATTTAAAACTCCCAAAAATGTAAAAAATAGACAATCTAAATAAAATGACAACCTCACTTCTCCCGTTCCCGCCATAAAATTCTTTAAATATGTTACACAAATACATACATTGTATGGTAGATGGTACTTTGAACGTGTGTAACTTGAATGTGTGTACTTTGAATGTGTATAACTTGGCGATACGGTCTGAAAAGTTAGGATTTCACAAAATGCTAATATTTCAATTGGGATAACACATAATGGTTATCCCAATTATACAATGGTGCGCTAGAAGCACCTCTTTTTTATATTCTTTTTTTTTTATATCATTTTCTTTAGAATATAATTTAAAATGCTTGTCATTTTTTGTTACGGTTTTTGTAATTTATTCTTTTCGTAGCTTGCGAATAAATCGTGTCTAGTTTTCTTGCCTTTTCTTCCATTATTCCTCATACAGTCCGTTATAGATGGTATAAATACGAAAATTATAGTTATAAAATTAGTCACGAATAAAACCAACATTTATGTAAGTACATGCATAAAATGGTGATTGTGAGTGAATGCACTTTGAAATAGGACCAGCGAAAGGACGCCACCGTGTCAAGAGTAACATGCAAACGCAGAGACCGACATTTCATGAAATGTCACCTTTGGTACAAACTGGAACGTTGAATAATTCATAATTTGCTATCTTTACTGTCATCTGTAACAGGGATATTACATTTTATTCAGAATTTGAGTTCATCGACCTTGTCTATCCATAAACTTAGAACTTAGTTTACACAATCATTATATTATGCCATTTTTTAGGCCATTAAAAATGGCATAAGTCCGTATATCATGGCCGATTAATTAAATTATCATGACGCTTATTATTTACTATTCCTAAATTAGCACAGAGAAGTAGATTGGTAACCGAAAATCAGAAATGCAAAACAAAAACTTAAATAGTAGGTATTTCGAACCCACACTTTTTCTATTAATTTTTAATTTATCACAACAAGTTATTGATATAAATTAATACACATTTCTTCATGTTAATAATAATATTTATAAACTTAAAAGTAAGTATTTCCTTAAATAATAGACTTGCTCCAAGTTGCCGCTTAGAGTGCCATTGCTTAGGGTGTAGGGCTTCCAATCCCGTAGCCTGTCTTCAGTCTCGATACCTGCGGGACTGAACATTTTCAATCCCACGGGATCCCGGTATTTGTGGGATCCCGCAAAAAAAATTAATACTATTTACAAAGCTAAATAAAGCTAGGAAATAATCAATAAAACTTTACTTTTATTAAGCTTTTACTAGTATTAAGAGATCAATCAAATTGCATTTTTATAGCGATTAAAAATACGGAAAAAATAACAAAATAATGACTTACAAATAAAGCAAAAGCTAAAAACATTTCCAACTGAATGTTGACAATATTAATTAAAACTTTAATTAGTTTGGTCAGCATTCAGTTGAAAATGTTTACAAAGATAACATATCTAAAGTGTCGTCGCGAAACTACTGCGATAATTTTGAGGCACTATAGCCAGCAGCAGAAAAAGCCCTTTCGGCTTCCGCACTAGTCGGCGGTATTCCTTCTAATGCTCTATATGTAAATGATAGATATTTACCCATTCACCGCCCAGATTCATAAAGACTAATTTCTTTTTTATTATGGATTCAAGTGTATTAGCTTGAGACGGTGACGGCCTAATTACATTAGATGCTGACGATATAGTTAACTCTAACTCCCGCAAATCCCGCTGGATCCCGCGATCGTAATCCTGCAACAAGTGGGATTGAAAAATAGCGCGGGATCTCGGAATACCGAGCCCTATTAAGGTGCCTAGTAAACTGGCAGCATTATCTCTTTGAATAGCCAAACTAATTCATTAAATTAAAACTGATTTGTTTATTAACTTGAATACCTAATTCGTGGGAAACAAGAGAACTTATGTAAACACATGTTCAACTTGGCCTTGGTCAGATTTTTTTAAATTTTACCAACTGATCGAAGTATTGATTGTAACATCTAATTCTAGCATGAGTCAGTAATTCAAAATTGCAGCTTTCAAACAAAAAAACCGCTTACAAATAGCTTTATCCGCTCGAAAGCTATGTTGCTCTTGTCAAACACACAGACAAACAGACAGCAATGTCAAAAACATCCCTCTGACACGAAGAAGGTTAAAATGGTAAACTATATATGAGAAAATAAATGGATATAACGTGATCATTAACCGCACATATTTCGCTAATTAAATTCTAACTGTAATCATCAATCACAATTGTTTATTTCGAATACAAAATGGTTCCAACAATCAAACTGTCACTCATATTCTGTGTTACTCTAATTATCGAAAAATAATTAGCGTAAATAAACACCGAGATGGAAAATAAACATTATTGCGAACGATATTAAGCTCAGTTTCGTCTGTGTCGTATTAGCCAATTTTCTTTGACCTTTCGCCAATGATTTGGCATGATTTGATCTAACAAACACTCATGTCAGCGAAGCACTTCTTTAAAATAACACAACAATTTGGCAACTTTGTGTCGTAATAGATAATTTATATACTTATACGGTGATTTTACAAAACTCTGATCAATAAAGTAGGTAATAATCAACCTATTTCACTTATATTACATAGTTTAACGATGTAGTAAATTGTAAATCGATTTTTCAATTGTGTAAAATCAGATAACACTCATTAAAAATTATAAAATAATAATCAGCTAAACGCGTGTCGGCTATGCATTGGTTCAGGAACTTCAGGGTCAGCCATTTTTTGACAAATAGGAAGGAATAATGGAAATGAATTGACTGGGCCTTTGGCTCAGTGGCATATGCATCTGCTTTCCAAGCTAGGGCCCCGGGTTCGACCACCGGTCAGGTCAATTTAGGAAACGAACTTTTCTAAATTGGCTTGGAGTCTGGGTGTTACTGGGAACTCCCCCAGAGTTCGTTGTGTGGTACCCATAGTACAAGCTTACTGCTTAGTTTGGGGTCACACAATATGTGTAATTGTCTGGAGTATTATTATTATTATTAATATAAACTTTTAAACTTTCGCGTTGTATTATAAAATATCTAAAAGGGGAAATTTAACGCAATATATTTCCCGTTCGCGTTAAATTTCCCGTTTTAGATAATTTATAAATAGAAAAGAAGTTTTAAGAGAAATTAAAAATTGGGTCTATAGAATACCTACTACTTAATTTGTTGTTTCTCATCCTTGAAGGTTTACTAATCAGCTCATTCTAATTTTAGCTCGGTAGACGTAAAGATGACGTTATAATTCAGCTAAAACCTACAGATAGACATACGTTATGAAAGTATAGGTAATCTAAAAAAAACTTGTCTTCTGCAAAAATTATGGCACCTAAAATCGTCTTGTATATTTATCAGATCGCCAATGGTCGTAGTAAGGTCCTCTATTGCCATGTACATGATGAAACTAGGATTACATTTTCGCCTTTTCTCTACGGAACCCTAAAAAGCTAAGCTTTGAAACAACATGAAGCTTCCCTGCATCCAAAAAGCGAACAAATTAATATTTTTATTTGTTTGTTATAAAAAGACCAATTTTAATCGTATTGATAACCGTAATATGTCATTATTAGCAAACGATAGGAATTATATTGAAAAAAAATTGTAAATATATAACTGCATTTTAATAATACGAACTAAATATTATTTTGTTTCGTTTCAATTTTTTTATAGAGTTCAAATTATTTTATAGCGTCATAACATTTTTTAGTTAGCATGTCTTTAATGAAGTGGTAACATTTCATTTTTACCAGTATTATAGTGCTTGTAAATGCACGCCTTTCAAAAGCATTCTGTAACACGACGCTACTCTGATCGGAGCAAGCGCTTATTGCTTGTGGAAGGTCATGGCAACACGACCCAGTTTATATTTACCGTGTCCCATTGCATTCGATACATCGCACCGCACATCTCAATTTAGTAAAGTTATGTTCATGTAAAACAGATTTTAATTGCTGTCCCAATCTAAGTGGATTATTCCAATGTTATTTTTTAATCGTGTTCAAAACTCATTTTCTACTGCTTACCTCTTCCTATGATTATTACGTTATTCTATGAAATACAATTAGATACTTATTTCCTGTTTTTTTTTTACTGTAAACCTATTGAAATAAGAATCGGATAAAAACTACATCACATTGTTCATACCATATTCATCAAAAATCGTGCCATATTTTTTAATTTTTAAAATTGAACACTTCAATCACCTCTATCCGAAAATTTAATTTAGAAATCTGTCAGACTTTTTGTGTATTTAGGTTGAGTTATCATCTGAATCACTATGAAGTTATTTAAATACTTTAATCGATTAATTAGAAAAAAGGTATGCTTTATAATGTTTAAAACATTGAAAATTACAGGTTCAGTTTCGCAATCAAAGGACGGGAGGAGGAATGGTCAAACCTAGTTCGAGTGCCCAGTTTGCTTCTTCTGATTTCCAGTTTAGCAGTTTGACCCTTCTTAAATTCCCAGTTTCGCAGTTTGCCCCTTTTTAAGTTGTAGGTCCTGTTTCCCCTTTTTAAGTTGTAGGTCCTGTTTCGGAGTTAAGGGCGGTCTCCTATGAATATTATAAAATGTTATTATTTTTACTAGCGCAATAAATGTGGGTTAACAATTATACATTACATAGTTACTGAGAAAACCGACTGTGACAGACGGACGAACGGGCGGACAAAAAATTTCAAAAAATTCCAAGAAAAATTGCTGATTGACTTAGGCCATGCCATGTTGTCATGACTCACATTGAATCCACTGCATATTGTCAAATCCGTACTAATATTATAAATGGGAAAGTATGTCTGTCCGGTCGGCTGTCACGGCAAAACCGCTGGACCGATTTTCATGAAATTTCAAATGGAAATAGATTAAACAACTTTTTCAATCACGTGTGGACGAAGTCGCGGGCAAAACCTAGTTATGAGATACTTTTGAAAGTTAAATATTCCGCATAAGTTTTAATGATTATCGACTTCTAATTTCAGTTCTGACTTCTGACATTGTCTCTTCTTAAATTCCCAGTTTCCCGGTTTGTCCTTTCTTAAATTGTAGGTCCTAATATATTACGTTACTTTCCTCACTCATATTATAACTTATAAAAATATCAAGAGTTTAAGTTGTAAGCCCGGTTGTATTATGAAATCGCTCTATTTTTAGGTGCCGTGTGAACGAGCTCATCTCCGAAGCATTTCGTTTCAAGTCGACCTTGTAAATATAAATCCGCACTCGTATTGAACGGAAATCAGATTTACTATACATTTCTATTTGGAACTAGTATTCCGTAAAACTTCAGACCAAAAGAGTCCAACGGAAAAAATGCTAGCATCTTAAATTACTCAGGTCTGAGTGACCGTCTGTAATAATCGATTTTTTTAGAAACCTCAAAGATATATGCATCAGTTAATACTTTAAGATATTTATAGGAAAATTAAACAAATTGGCAAATTTAAATCGACATGAGCATCTTCCAGGGTCGGCCCGTTTATATACGTGAACTAGGCGACGGCCTAGGGCGCTCGTAACAGGGGGGCGGCAACCAGTGCCATTGACAACTAATACAGTAGTTTTTTTTTTATTTACAATTTGAAAATACTCCCAATTTTTACTCGTTTTTGTACCAAAATATTTTTCTTTAGTTTGGCAACACTGTTCGACAGCGCCACCCGCCCACGTATCGGCCCACGTGCGGCACAAATAATAATTGAGGCAAGAAAAATAAACCTTACCTAACCTAACGTTTTTTTTTAAATTTAGTCTTTTGTATAGAACAAAAAGATATATATTTTCATGTAGTATATATTTTCATTATGTACTAAATAAGAGCTCTAATTTTCTGATTAAAAATTACATAGTTAATCTGTTTACATTATTGTTTTATTTTGTCACGAAGTTTCTTAAAAGGGCGCCGTTCCAGCCTTTCCCCCGCTTCCAACCCATCACTATCTCGAATCTACTGCCTTCCTAGCAGTGGTGGATCCAGGGTTTTTGTTTGGGAGGGGCTTGAACCCAAATTAGGGTAGGGCGTTCCGGGACCCTAAAATTTTTCATGGAGGGACTCAGAAGCTTTTGGGAGGGGGGCTCAAGCCCCTTAGCCCCCCGCCCCTAAATCCGTTACTGTTACCTAGCTTTAGAATTCTCTAAATTTTAGAGAATTCATAGAGCTTCACTAAAATCTACATACAAAGAATAACAAAAGTCAATTCAAAAAAGTATGTTCTGAACTTCTTCAAAAATTAAATTTAGAAAACCGTTTTATAAAATACTTATATCAAATATTCAATGCGCGAGTAAGTTTTTCCCCTTTTTTCATTATATAACAGAGGCTGTTATAATTTTTAATAACAATGTGATATGTGGATAACGTATATAACGACGGCTAACGAATTTGTTAAACATGTAAGTATAGGTTATAAATATCTCCAAACGCCGTTCCCGAGGTGAGGCAAATCATATAAGCTGACTCACCTATACATACGACACGTATTTATTATCAAATAAGTTAATTAGCCGACGTAAATGTCAAAAGCATTCGCATACCTAGGCGAAAATGTGTGAGGATAATAATGAGATTGGAGGAAGCGAAAGATGTATGTAAGGACCACGACCCTTGGCGTTCCGTCCTCTCTGACTACCCCGTTAGGAGTACAGCATGAAGTTATGCATGTATGTATGTAAGTTAATTGGCCGCCATTTCATTAGAAAACAGAACCCACATATTGTAACATTTTTTCGGCATTGTACCTTCTTTTTAAGAGCTTAGAGGTTGTCAGAGAAAATAATTATAGAACTGGCAAGTTAAAAATTTAAATATGTTTTTTTTTGGGAGAATAGAACAGGATTTGAAAAATGAGAAAAAAAAAGAGGAGCGAGGTGTTTTTTTAGAGAGAACAATAATGGTTGTGATGGAGTAAAAAGGAGATTATTTTTCTCCTCAAAAAAAGAAGATATTTGATTTCTTTGTAAAAGTAAAATCTGTTAAGAATATTAAAGATGTTGGCAAAGTGAAAAAGAAAGAGGCTCGAACCAGAAAACTGATATCGCCCAAACTTCCAAGGCAAATGGACCCCTCGACAAGAATAAGGGGAGCAATGGTTTCAATCGGATAAAGAGCACAAACATGGTGACGCACCAGTTTCATACGAGTTTATAGAAGTTATATTTACAATGACTATGCTGATTGCAGAATTTTACAAAGTCGACTTATAATTTTGGAGATAACATTCGAGAGTGGAGTATGGGACAATACAATCTAATTTAAGCCAGTGGTTTGTGTTTTTTTATCATAATGTGTAAATTATAAGGTGAAAGGTATTTATATCTGATTTTTGTAAACTACACCACACCATCACAACCACTAATATCTTTCTGTTTCTATTTTATTTACAAAATTTATTCTGGTTTATTTGTTTCAAATTATATTACAATTTTCTTCTTACAATAGAATTTTATTTAAAAAGATTTCCAATAAATTTCAAAATTTACTTTATCCATTCCCTTTTCGTGGCATCCGGGTGGGAATGGTATAACATCTACATATTTGATTTCATTTGCCTCGCTTCGTAGTTACAGGTCAAGCTATCTGGAATTGTAAAGTCTATGCATGCGAGTAGAATTTGATGCAGAAATGACTCATTAAATTACATGAACGCTTTGAATTTGACGACAAAAACTTGTTCCACGACGTTTCTTAGCAGAATTCCTCATGAAGCAGTGTAATTATTTTAAGTGAGAAACTTCTTGATTACAGACTTTATATTAGGTATTTATTTTTAAATTAGACTAATTAATTTTAAACCTTTTTAAAATTCTTCTTTTATACTAATATCATGTATCTAACACTCACCAGTAAAGCGATAGTAAGACTCGCTAAAATTAAAAAGTACTCATGAAAGTCAAAGACAACTCCACACTTGGACACAATTTTAACTCACAATATGCTTTCACTATTGTACCCTAATAATATCCTAAAACCCAAAAGCACAAAAAAATAGAAAGAATTCGTGCATAATTTATCTTTTTTTATTGAACAATTATAACGCGACAGACATCAATCATCATTATTCATCATTAATTAATACAAAAAACTTTGGGACCCTGGGGTTCTAAGCCCATTGACTGGTTTTCGATAGTGGTAAGCGACTGATCAAGGCTTCGGGAGACCGTCGGGTTGGAAGCTTCTTCTGCCAACGAATCAGTTTGGCTATTCAAAGAGGTAATGCTGCCAGTCTTCTGGGCACCCTAAGCAACGACAGCTTTTTAAGCGGCAACTTTGAAGAAGTCTATTATTTAAGATAGTAGGTTTTAAGTTCGTAAATATTACCGTTACGATATGTCTGTACTGATTTATTTTAACAAAGTTATTTGTCAATAAAATCATGGAGAATGTTCTGAGTATTGTCCGCTGCTGAGTTCCATTACTGTATTTCACGCAATCGACTGTCCTGCCATTCCTACCGCCTTGACGGATGGCGGTCTACAACTGCGCGTTTTTTTTACAACATTTCTACCTAGTAAGACAATTTTATGAAACCAGCTTAAAGCGGCGGTATTCCTCGACCGTTATGACTTCGGGACCTTCAAGAAACAAGCGTACTCTTTCCTTGAAGGTAGCAACGCACCCATGATTCCCCGGACGTTGCGGGTGTCCATGGACGGCGGTGATCACTTTCCATCAGATGACTTGAGTGCTCGTTTGCCCCCTCCGCCATAAAAAAGAATTTGAACTAAAATTTTGGTAAAAGTTTGCATCTTAAGATATTTTCTGTTGTGGAATACTAAGTGTTTTTCCTACTTACATTAGATGAAGTTGAAAATCATGTTTCATTGAACTATGTGGTTTTACTGTCATGAGCGTCTCCGTAGGGCTTTCGAATACGTTTAACGGTATTACCTCCGTATCTTTTTTCGTCACGGTCTTTAAGTAAAAGTCAGGGTCACCACAAATATGTGGTCACTTTCGATTTTTTATCGTGCGTAAAATACGATGATATGGTTATTAAAGGAACAAAAATATTCACACAAATATTTACTCGTACATAAACTGAGTAATTATAATAACCAATGGTCGTTCAGTGGTTGAAATTCGACCGTAAATATAAAATGAACGTTTTTTCCCTTGACATATACTCTACAGGTTCGAAATAGCTCACAACTCACGAATCACACAATATTTACAGCTCGAAACTCATTCAGTCAATCTGTCGGTAATTATTTGTTGGGAAGGTTTTAATGTTTCGGCGGTAATGAAGAGATACGCAGTATGACCAGGTTGCACGACAGTGTAATTGTAAAAATGAAGAGAGGAATGCTTAGATGGTTCGGGCACAAAGAAAGACGAAAAAAATCTACGGAGTGAAAGCCAGTGGTATAAGAAGTCAAGCCAAGGAAGACCAAGGTTGACTTACGAAGATCAAATAGCCAGACTGTAACAGACGGAAATGTCAAAAGTACTCGCATACCTAAGCGAAAATGTGTGAGGAGAATGATGAGATTTGAAGAAGCGAAAGAAGTATGTAAGGACCGCGACGCTTGGCGCTCCGTCTTCTCTGACTAGCGCGTTGGGGACACAGCGTGAAGATATGTATGTATGTAACATTTTAAAATTCTTTGGTGACAATCTCTACTCTGTGTGACTGTTTGACTCAAGTTTGACTACAAACTATTATATGTTTGACATTGATAGTACAACTATTATGTATTTGTCATTGGAAGTATGAACATAAACAATGAATATTGTATTTAAATTAACCTCTCTGAGAGTTTCATACTTGCGCCCTTTGCAGTCGAAACTTTGGGTCCCTGAGGCCCCGAAGCCCATCGACTGGTTTCTGATATTTGTAAGAGACTGGTCGAGGCTTCGGGAGACCGCCGGACTGACAGCTTCTTCCGCCAACGAATCAGTTTGGCAAAGAGGTAATGCCGCTAGTCTGCTGGGCACCTTAAGCAATGACAGCTTTCTAAGCGGCAACTTTGAGGAAGTCTATTATCTAAGACAATGTTTAAGTTTTAAGGTTGTAAATATTAACGTATGTATGTACTTTTTTGTTAATAAATATTGCGTTTCTATATTTTTCTTTAAAAAGAAATTCAAATTAATATGATGTGTTTAACACATATAGCTTTCTGCGTTCCTTCTTCATATAAACTTTAACAACGCCAAATCTCACAGTATTACAGACCCAATTTTTTCTGTTTCTTTTCCAATTTATCTTCTAATTAGTTCAAACTAGTATGAAGACCTCCGTTAACGCGCATCTGACACTCTCTTTGCTGTTTTTTATATCATTAATTGACTAAATATGATGTAAGATTCAATTTATATCAAAATCCCTCAGATAAAACGTTTCGAAGTCACCTGTATCATATGTGTGTATAGATGTCATTACTCAATATTTTACGTCAGTGGTAGCAATAACATTTTTCTTCGATGCACTGTTTGCACAAGTAACTTGTATAATAAAATTAACGTTAGATAATACTGCAGTGAAAGTCATTGCGTGTCGCGCTCCTCGATGCGCGGGCGCATCACTTCTTAAATCAAGTAGTTATTAACGCAATTCCCTGACTTATAACACGAAAATTATCTTGTATTGTAGATAATGCAATAAATGAGAAATAAACGAATCTTTTGTGCTAGTCTGAGAGAGAAAGCATATGTATATGCTGAAATCTCCAGCTGCTTTTTTTTAGCGCGTGATGTATGTAAGGACCGGAAGTATGTAAGAACCATGATGCTTGGCGCTCCATCTACTCTGACTACCCGGTTAGGGATACAACGTGGAGATATGTATATATGTATGTGTTGTACAAATCGATTAAGCTTAGGGAGGGGCAAGCAACCACTTCTAACCTATCATTTCACTATTTCACCTATAAGCATAAATTTTGACTGGCCCGTTGGCGCAGTGGCATATGCATCTGCTTTCCTAGGGTCCCGGGTTCAATCCCCGGTCAGGTCAATTTACGCACGAACAAACTTCCAAATTGGCTTGGAGTCTGGGTGTTACTGGGAACTCCCCCAGAGTTCGTTGTGTGGTACCCATAGTACAAGCTTACTGCTTTGGGGTCACACAATCTGTGTAATTTTCTGGAGTATATATTATATTATTAATGTCATTTATTTTAAAATTTATAACAAAATTCGAATCAAACCAAGATGTAAACAATGGTAAGCACTGGCGGATTTAGGAGGGGCTAAGGGTCTTGAACCTCGCCAAAAGCATCTGAGTCCCTTCATGAAAAATTTTAGTGTCCCGGAACGCCCTACCCTCATTGGGTTCAAGCCTCTCCCAAACCAAAATCCTGGATCCACCATTGATTGATAACTTAATATAAGAGTAAAGAAATACAATAAATAAATTAAAATGATTATTATTTTACTGTTGTTACAACCACCAATATTAATTTCGCCAATTGTTTTATTTCTTTCCCGGACATAGAAGCACTTGATTACGAACGACACAAAAACCAAGTGATAGTATTAAGTGGATAGATCTTTTTGACCCTCTTACATCTAGAGTTTGAATAAAACAAAATGAGGCAACTTGGATAAGAATTTACATAATGTAATAGCGAATGTGAACACGTCTGTATCACAAAGGGCAATAACTTGAAATAGCTTTTGAATACATGTATGGGTTTTATTAAGACGAACTGTAACTCATGACTTTGTTCGCGCGAATTTTTTGTCTCTTTATTACAATAGCGATTATGAAAGCTATTTTGAATAATCAGATCTTCTATCATGAACCGAGGACAACCATCGCGAAAGCTTTAGTGGGTAAAAGGCTCATATAAACTACTCACAGAAAAAGCACTTAGGCCTATTAGCCCTAGTATACGTTGGGACAACGCTTTGGGCATAATGCACTGGAACGGCGTGTAAACGGCCCTTTGGCATATTTTTGACTATGTAGGACCTAGTACATGTTGGGCTGGCGTGCTGGGTCATACGCTGTATAACGTGTAAACAACTCATTAAGAGGCTGGGTCATATTTGCGAAAATTTTTCTCACCATAATATGTGGATTAACAAGTTGTTATCTTTAACTCAGTCACATAGTTTACCGAGAAAATTAATCGTCGCAAGTATTCTAACCATTTTCTGACAAATTAAAAGTAAGATGACGGATAAAGCAGATGTGACGTTCGGGTAGACAAATAAACAGACAGAAAGACAGGCAGAGAGACGAACAAACAGATACGTCGATAATATAAGCAACGATGAGATACACAGTGTAACATGATTATCATTAAAATGAAGAAAGGAACGCTTAAAAGATTCAGGCATATAGAAAAAACGAGTGATGAAAGATTGACGAAGAAAATCTATACCGCGAAAGTGAGTGGTAGCAGAAACCAAAGAAGACCAAGGCTGACTTATGAAGATCAGCCAGAGTGTTAGCTGATGGAAATTTCAAAAGCACTAGCATACCCAGACGAAAATATGCTCATATATTTTCGCCTCAGAGATGGTTTACAGTTACAGATGGCTTACAGATTCTCTTCAGAGAATGATGAGGTTTGAAGAGGCGAAAGATGTATGTCGAGACAGCGATACTTGGCGCTCCCTCCTCTCTGACTATCTTGTTAGGGATACAGCGTGAGAATATGTATGTGCGTAGGCTATAAAGTTTTTTATGATAAAATATAAGAAATCATTTGTCATTTCTGCTAAAAAACTTAAAATCCTGTACAAAAAATTATATACGTAATTTAAAACGTAAACGCGTATATAAACGTTTACGTAAAACAATCTACAAGAAACTTAGCTATCATCCAATTGCTATTGCTATATGAATCTTATGAAATAAAAGTGTCATATAACACGTAATACGGAGTCCTAGCATCACTGTAACAAATCGCGATAGTTACAAAACCCAAACGAAACTCGTGATCGACACCGCATTTCTCCTGATCAGAGGTTTCTAAACAATAACAGTTTCATCAATAGAGGACCTTTCCACGACCTTTGGCAATCTGATAAATCACACAAGACAATTTTAGTTAGGCACATAATTTTTGCATAAGACTCAAAGTCTTTAGAATGACGTAGCCAGAGTGGCATAAATTGAATCCTTTCAGCTTCATCATGTCTGTCTACATGTTTTAGGCTAATTATTCGGTCATCTTTACTTCTACTGAGCTGAAAGGCACAAATATATGAACTGTTAATCCATAATTGAAAATGAAAAAAAAACTAGCTAAATAATTAGACCAAAGACGCCTTTTTAATCTTATCTTTTTAATCTTTGAAGCGAAAAACTTCTATAGGCACGTTCGGCGAATTCTAGTAACATTTTATTTCGCGTCACCGGCATGCTGCGCGCGACACCGACAAGCTGTGCGCGCGCAGCTAACACACATACATTGTACATACTTGACTGTACGCCATCTATAGACACATGTATACCTTATATATGCCTATATTTTCTTTTTTACATTATTTCACAATTTTAAGTTTTTTAAGTTAAATTTTTAAGTTTTCACTTCTGTCGGCAGTCCTTAATAACTGCCTATTTTTTTTAATATCTACAATTACACAAGTTGTGTGACCCCCAACTAACCACTAGTCCTGTACTATGAGTACGACACTACGAACTAACACCCAGACTCCGTGTCAATTACCGGCAATTACGAACTAAACCCACACTTCAATCATCAATTTATTTTGGGGTTACAGAAAGTTGTAGAAAGTTAAAGAAATCCATTTAAAGAAAGAAAGAAATCCAGAAAAGTAATTCATTCAAATTAATAAAAAATACATTTTTAAAGTTACATTAAATACTTTTTTACTTGATGTGATGAATTATACTGTAATTTTTACTAATTTTCCGCTCAAACTCCAAAAACCAGCAATCGAGAAATGTTTTTCTTGTCTACGAAGCATCCTCAGGATATTCCATGGATCAGATTCGATCAGCTAACTAACACCGAGTCGGATCAGCTGATTGAGTCTGATCTCTGGAATATCTCTGTCTTATAGAAATACATATGAAGTATTTATTCTGATACATGCATTTCTTTTCACAGATAACATCTTCAAAAACCTGCAAATACAAGTAAGTATTAGTACATTAAGCAACACCTGGTCAAACATTGCGATATTTTGACAAATGACTCGCTTGTAACAAGCGAGAAGTAAGCATATGCAACATCAATTAACTTTTAATGGTAAATTCACTTTTTCTCGTAACATTTGCAGGCATTCCCACGAGCTCATTGTTAGAGTATTATACGAATGTCTATTAATGACACAGCGTAATGATGAGACGTTTGCATAACATCGTAAATTACATTAAAATATTAAAATACATAGTATTTGACCCTTAAAACATAACACTCGCATCCGTCACATGCAAGTCGCTACAATACAACCTAATACTGTTTGCCCTCTACTGCACACCTCAATAATGTTCTTATTCCCGATTTCACCAACGCTATCTAATTCGTCACATAATTATGTACCCAAAGGACCCCTAAATCGGTTCTTGGATAATATTCGTTTTCACCAATCCCTAGTAATGCCGTGTGTCAGACATAGTTATGTGACCTTTCATCGTTTTTATAGTGATTATTCGTTTCCAAAAGTTTATCAATAAAACAGATTTTATTGCTTTAATTGTAAGTTTCTATATAATATAATATAATAAATTGTTCTCTATATCGTCAAAACTAACACACAAAACTGTCACATAGTGTTACGGATTCGAAAATCGAGTTTCTAAATTTAGGAAATCTTTTAACTACATTGGGTCTCCTAATGTTTCGTGAAATGCAAAATCATCGTTAGCAGATCCCTATCCTTTTTTCCAAAAATTTCCAATCTATACATACATACATATCTTCGCGCTGTATCCCTAACGGGGTAGTCAGAGAGGACGGACTGATGAGATTTAAGTAAGTGAAAGAAGCATGTAAGAACCGCGACGCTTGGCGCTCCGTCCCCAATCTATAGATATTTTAAAACGAAGTTGCAATGCGCGTTATCTATATTTGCTTACAGCTTCTAAATTTCCAAGTGAATTTCGATGTGGTTTATTTAGTCCATGCAACGAGTAAGATTTATATGTATAACATAATCGCGTTAGTCTATATAAGTACAGAGAAATATTGTCGTGATGTAATCAAATACCCGTGTGAAGTCAGGCGCGTCGGTAGTATAATATAAACAATATTCTAATACTAATATATAACATGCTCAAAATGTCTCAAAAATACCCTGACTTAACGACCAGCCTGATACTTTGATTTTAGAGAAATATACTGACACTTTGATTTCACCCACTCTTATATCATTAAAACGTCCCCATACATGGTCTGGAATGTTCTAAATACCATAAATATATTTTGTATGATCAGCCTGATACGCCTCAAAAAAATACCCAAAATAAATATGGAATTGACACCTTAATATACGGCGATACAAATATCTAATTTACCTTATACATTACATATACAAAGATACAAATATCCGACATATCATCGATGCCTTAAAATATCCAAATATCCGGAACTAACCGGTTCAAAACACTTCAAAATATCACAATATCGACATCTCATTCATTTTTTATTATAGTAGGAGAAACTTAAAAAAAAATTCAACCTGCCAAGGGTTATGTGGGACTTTCACTCAGGACCTTAGGTGTGGTAGAGGCATACTGCACTGCAGCACGAATTGAGCCGACTCGCCCGGTGAAATACCACCCTCTCACAGAATATCGGCGCGAAATAATAGGATCTATTGCTGTTGTGTTTCGTTCGGTGAGTGAGAGTGCCGGTGACACATCTCTCTCCCACCTCCTTTCCCTAAAGGCCGGCAACGAACTCGTGACTCCCCAAACGTCGCGAGTGTCCATGGGTAGCGATGATCACTTTCCATTAGGTGACTCGCTTGCTCGTTTGCCCCCTTTTTTATAAAAAAAAGGACCATATTTCCATGTTATATCAATTCCTTGGGGATGTTTATCATGCGCGTTTTTAGTGAAAGTATATTTTAATAACGTCTTTATCTTTTATTCTTTAATTAAACGTAAACAAATTTACTTGATTTTGAAATTTACTTACAAATTCATTGTCATACATACATACATGTCCTCAACCTATAATAAAGTCAGAGAGGATGAAACGCATCGCGGTCCTTACATACTTCTTTCGATTTCTCAATCTCATCGTTCTGCTCACACACTTTCGCCTAGGTATGAGAGTACTTTGACATTTCCGTCAGCTAAGACTCTGGCTATTTGATCTTCGTAAGTCAGCCTTGGTCTTCCTTGGCTTTTGCTACCACTCGCTTTCACTCTGTAGATTTTCTTCCTCATCTTTCATCGCTCATTATTTTGATGTTTCTGTGCTTTCCAAGTTCTAAAATTTTATTGACTTGATTTAATAGATTTATGAGATAACCTTTCTTTTTACACAGGTATATAATTAGTGAATGTATTTCCTGGTATATATTATGCAGGTATATTTAATGATTTATAGTGAAAAAAATTAATGTAAAACTTACAAAAGTTAAAGTATGTTATAATTGTGTTACAAAATCAACCGCAAACCACAAATAAGGAAATACACATAATAAAATTCGTGTCCATTGTACATTTAAAAAATGCGAGCGGTATTTTAATTGCGATATTCATCATAACAAAAATAAAAGTGAAGCTGAAGATAAAAATACAAAATTGACGACTTAATTAAAATTCTTTTATTTTTTTTAATGTTTATATTGGCGCTAATTTGCAATAACACAATAAGCACTGTATTTAAATAAATTTTACTTACACGCCAGATGCGAACGCACCAGAGCCCACGCTGTCTTCCTTGTTGGGGTCGCATGCATGGATGATAGGAATCCCTTACAATCAGCCGCAGCCCCTGAAGCAACCTTTAGTTGCCTCATACATTAGGATATCGTAGCATTATTGCCTGACCCGGACAGGCAGTGCGAGCAAGGCTGAATAGGCAGGATGACAACCCCCTAGGGCTCGGTTTCTTAGGTTGAGTAGCAACAATTTTAACGATTTTTAAATGTATATATGAGACTACTAAAATATATTTAGCTTTCCATTCAATATCGTAATTTTTCCTACCATAAATTTTCTAACAAAGCCTCGTAAGCTATGATAAATATCTCATAAAACATGCTAATAATAGGTGTATGTATGTGTATAACTATTGTTATCCGACACACTGAACTAGCGCTAGCGACACATGTGTGCTTGTGTCCACATTAGCGTGTGTGCGTGTGTACGCGAGCGTTACCCAACAACGAAAGTTCAAGGACGTATAACAGTTTCTTCGTTTTGTGTTAATGTAACGACAGCAAATTAAGGACTGAAACTTAAGAAAATGTAAATAACATTTATAAAAACTTCCAACACCAAAATAATTTGTACCGTTAAACATGTCTCAGAACAATGAACCGCAACTTATAAATTAAAAAAAAAAATCCACATGCGAATTATTGGAACCGTTCAAGACCTACAACGGTACAGACAAACACACAGCGAGGCAACAGCGTCAAACTTATAACATACTATCGACCCGCCCCGGCTTCGCAAGGGAACTTAATTAAGAAATGTAAATTTTCTCTAATTTTAAAGTCCGTTTTGTTGCTTTTGATCTCCCGATTATATCCTTCTTGTTCAAATAACAATTTTCGCCATCTAGTGGCAAGTAACAATGAAGTAGATAAGGTGAAAATATTTTCCACACTACAATATCCATTCATACCAATTTTTATGGCGATCGGTTGAACGGTATAGAAGTTGATATACCGCCGCGCCACCACCTGGTCGCGACTTACACCAAAGGGGATAGCATAAAAACCTTTTCCGTGAAAAAATACATAAACGTGCCGATTTTATGACCTTTCTCAGAGTTCAAGTTATCCCATGTCAAATTTCATCGAAATCGGTTCTGCAGTTCGATGACCTCGATAGCGCAGTGGTTTGACGTTGTAGCCAAGCGCAGAAGGTTCCGGGCTCGATTCCCGGTCGGGTCAATTTAGGAAACGAATTTGTCTAGATTGTCTCGGGTCTGGGTGTACTGGGAGACGCCCCCAGTAGTCGTCGTCTGGTTCTCATAGCACAGGGAATACTCTAGTTTGAGAGCAGATGATTGGTGTGTGTTGTCTGGCGCATTATTATTATTATAATGAAAATATAACCAATAGATAGAGACGCTCGTATTTAAAATATTACTAGCGACCCGCTCTGGCTTGGCACTGGTAAGATATATAATAATATACAAATACAAAAAAACGTTTGGAAATAAATTCTCTATATGATAGTAAAAACGGATTAAAATCTATTGTACAGTTTTAAAGAACTAAACAAACAGACAGACAGGAATAGCAACTTTGTTTTATATATTTACTATCGACCGGCCTGGGCTTTGCTCGAGTGGGATTTATTTATAATATACCTATAAAAAACTCTTTTGAAGAAATTCTCTGAATGATAGTAGAAACCACAATAAAATCTATTGCGTAGTTTAAACGCACAAACTGACATACAGAAATAGCGTCTTTGTATTAATATTTATTTATAGATAGATGAATGCTGATTTTAGTGAACATTTATTTGCTGACGGTATGGGTAAGATTTCATCCAGTAGTAGGTATGTTAACGATTCCGACGTTACTCTCATTTGTTTCAAAGGCCATCTTCCCATGTCACCGTAGACAACTGGCATAACGAACAGGCGTATGTACCTACGAACTACATGCGACATTGAAATAGAACAACTTCATTTTAAGCAACCACAGTAATGACACGATCTCAGCTCAAGATACTGGGGATGTTTAATAAAAAGTGAGAATGACTACGTTACGGGTAATTTTAATTAAATGTTATTTTATGCATTTTTAGACGAAGTCAGCTGTTAGTGTAATGCACTTGGAATGCCTTTTTTCTAAGCTTAAAATTCCCATCCTAAAAAACCTCTTTTGATCATTTACAATGTAGAGCGGTTCGGGTTATTGGCGATCCGGTACTCTCTGACCAGCTCGACTTTCTGGCCCTGAGGAGGGACATTGCGTTCCTAAGCATATTTTACATCTATCAAGCGGAATGTTCTGAGGAATTGTTCGGAGTACTGCCTGCTGCTGAATTCCATTACCGTACATCACGCAATCGACTGTCCTTCCATCCTCATCACCTTAATGGATCGATATATGCGTTTTTTATGATATTTTCGTGATATATGTAAATTTTGTGGAACTAATTTATAGCGGCGGTATTCGCAGACCGTTACGACTTAGGGACCTTCAAGAAACGATCCTACTCTTTCCTTAAAGGCTGGCAACACTCCCGTGATTCGCCAGATGTTGCGGGTGTCCATGGGCAGCGGTGACCACTTTCCATCAAGTGACACGCTTGCTGTATAAAAAAAAGCTCTTCATTCTGAATACCTTAATATTTCTGTACTGCAACGACTACCGCTCTGTCATCGTAAAATCGATGTTCTCTCAGATTCTTCTTGGGGCTCTAAAATAGACGGAAATCAGTAGGGGCAAAGTCTGGTGAATATGAAGGTCGGCCAAGCATTCGAAGTCATCATCTTGGATTGCAGTCATCACAACCGCGGACTCGTGTAATGAGCGTAATCTTGATGAAACAAAACAATATATGCGTGATTAAAAGTGCGCCTGTGCAGGTCAGTGCAAGCGAATTCGTTCATTATCTCCGCGCTTATGGTGATAACAATAAAGTTGATTTTGGCAGTTGCGGTTTGATCACATTTTAGCGCGGAGAAATATCAACACTTGTTTTGCACAAAGTTGTAATTTGCAAGAAAACTACATTATCAATAAAAAAATTGTTTTAGAGATTTCAGATATTATTTATTACCTATCCTTTTCAGTAAAAATCATTGTAAGATTTTGTAGAATTTCGAAGATGCAACTGAATCTTTGTCCATAAATAGAGTTTTTTCTGGAATCTCTTTTATCGAATTTTTTTTATCCAATCATGTTTTCATGTTTAAGGATCTCTCGGTCTTCTTAAATATCGAGATCGAGGTCAACAAACACACCAAAGTCTGCATAAGTGGACTCTTTATTTGCATAGAAATTCCTGTACCGCAGCGACTAAGGAAAGAAAGGAAAGGAAAAAATGCTTCATCATTGTCAAATTGCCGTCCTCTCAGATAATTTTAAGGCCTCAAAAATTTAGAGATATCTAACTGGGGATAAGATCTGGTGAATATGGAACATGCTCAAACATTTCAAAGGCAGCATCTCGTATTGCAGCCATCGCAACGGCGGACTTGTAAGGTCGAGCGTTGTTTTGATGAAACAAAATCCTATTTTACTCCTATTTTTAAAGAATCAGAAGATAATCAGTTTATTTTTGTGGTATCTAACAGATAATTCAGCTTTGCCAGCCACTATGTTCACTTTATTAACTTTGAAAGAGTTAGTTTTGCATATTCCGTTTTTACTGAACACCCCTCGTAAAGTATTTTTTTCTATACATCTATAGGATAGTTGACTATTTTAAAAACTATTTGTATTGGAGAAGATAAATAATCTGTAAATCCTTTATTAATTTCCTGTATATAAAGCCTTGGGAGCCTAAGGTTTACAGAAAGGTTCAATGAAAGTGTCGCAAATCTCATAGATTCTCAGGAATTACATATGATGGATGGATGGATGGATATGAATTACATATGATGATGATTACAGAGGATGGAGCGCCAAGTATCGCGGTCTTTACATACTTTTTTCGCTATCTCAAATCTCATTATTCTCTTCAACGTACAGGCGAATGTCTAGGTATGCAGCGCATTTAAATTTAGATTTAATGTTTAATTTAATTTTCAGGAATTAATTTCAGAAATTCACTATTTGATAAATTAAGGCTCGGAAACCAGTAAATTTTCAAACCGATTTGGCGTTAAATATAAAATGAACTTAATGTTTCGGTTTCTTTCCTTGTAAACTGGTATATGGAACTTTAACTCGAAATAACGATTTTATTGAGGTTATTATACATTAACCATAATTAATCGGTATTTTTTTCATTTCTTAAGAATTCTGGCAATGAGAATGCCAGTTTGGTTTGGCGTTTGAGTTAAACTGGTTTATTTCTGTAAAGAAGACTTTACGCGAAACCTTTAAAAACTTTTCTTAAGACGACGCATTGATAAACAATAAATAATTTAATCTTCCTTCTTCCTTCCTTCCTTTAAGACCGGTCTGGTCTATGCAAAAGTGCGCGCGCTAGCTTACGAAAAATACGAAAAAGTAGTTATTTTCGTTTATTTTAACAACTATAATTACTTTTGAAAAACCCAACTTTCATTTAAAAAAATATGTTTAGATTAAAACTATACAGAAATTTTAGAAACATAACTCGTTCCCATTACTCCTAAAATGTAAATATCTGTTTTAAAAGAGGTTTTTTGATATTTTATTTTTTGTTACAAAAGTTAACCAATCGTATATCGCAACTGGCAAAATAAAGTCAATGAAATGAAAAATCAGGTTACCAAATATCACTTTCATACGTTTTGTAGTCACTTAGAAATATTGAGATCCCTGCTGTCAAAATTTCCGCTGCGTCGCCTTAACCGGTATTTATCGAACAGTTTTCAAGCCTTGTTATAAATATTATGCGGTACCTCATTGCACGATTTAAATTCGTACTTGTCTGATTTTCTTTATTTAAACAATACCTACACCATCTTTAATAACACATACATTTTTTTGCATGTAAATACAATAAATCATGCAGTAAAGCTACCTTGACATTCAGCTTGCGCGTGAGCACTACACAACCGGTATTACGCTACACATTCGTTGACATTTATCGACATGTCCAATGATCGATTCGTGTTATGACATATTCAGATCAGGTAACAAATTAAGGCCGTTCGATGCATCTCTTCCGGGTAATAACGATAAAAGGAAGAAAAATAAGTAGGCGAAAATGTGTGAGGAGAGTAATGAGATTTGAGGAAGCGAAAGAGGTATGTAAGGACTGCGACGCTTGGCGCTCCGTCCTCTCTAACTACCCTGATGAGTGTACAGCGTGAAGATATGTATGTATAATAATAAGAATAATAATAAGAAGTACAAATTTGTAAGTTAAGATAATTACACAAATTATATGAATAAAACTAAGCAAAAATAACTTCATAATTATGGTACAAATGCCTATATAGTAATTTTTGACTGTTTATTGAAGTCGGTGTTAAATCAATATGCAACAACAGAAAGTCTACTAGTTTGATATTAGGCTTAGCACCGACTTCTATAACTGTCAAATTTAATTACATAGGTATTTGTATCGTATTTATAGTTATTTTTGTACTTGAGTTTCGATTAGTGAAGAATAGTTATTTTGAAATTTTCAGTGTTTTTTTTTAAGTAGGTTTAATTTTTGAACTTATACTTTTATTTTTATTTTTCTTTAGTAAGGTTCTTCCTTCGGAGGGAAGGTAAAGAGACCAGCCCATACAACCGATGTCTTCACTAAAAAATAGATGAATTATTCATGTTATTTCATTAAAATGTCGGCGTAATACATTTTAATTGTTTCTTGGAGTTTCAGGCGATAAATATATTGAGGCAGTCTTTCTAGTAGGATCCGCTGAGGCGGACTAAGCCACTAAAAAAAAACTCAACATCGCACTACTAAATAAGCACTTATTTCAACAATTCCACATAATGCACAACAACGTAGACACTTTGAGCCGGAAAACTACGTCAATTTTACGTCACAATATCCAGTAGTAACAATTTGGGAATTATTAAAAAAACACCCAATCGCTCCCGATAAAATCCCGCCAAAAAAACCAGTTATACTTTTATTCTTTTGGCGCGTTTGGAAAAACAGATCAGTGTAATTTCAATATGTGGCGGAAGTAACGTCATCGATGTAGACGATGTAACACATAATTTATTATTTTTTATATCATTCGTTTCAAGCGACCAGGTTTCTTATTTTATATGTTGCCAGTTTTGTTTTTTTATATGTATGACTACATATAAAAAAACAAATCAAATTTCACTTAAAAACTTCAAAGAAGTAGGTATAACTGCTTCCGTGGACTTTTTGGCGGGAACGGGATAAGTGAGGTTGTCATTTTATTTAGATTTTCTATTTTTTACATTTTTAGGGGGTTTTAAAGTACAAAAGTGTTTGTATATTGTGTTTTAAAGTTCTGTGTAAGTGAAAAGAATGGAGTAGGTCTAAATAAATATGTGTAGCTGAAGTTTTCGCACTCTTCCAAGAAGTCCTTCACAACTTCAGTAAAGCCTATTCACTCACCTCACTTTACTGCAGGATTTTCACGATAAGAAGAAAAAACTAATTTGCTTCGAACGTGCTTCATGTGTTGTCATGAATTATAACAATACTGTGACATGTGTGTTGCATAGCCTGTTTAACGTGTGTTTAACTCAGTTTTACTCATCAAGCGATTCTACTTATTAATACGTGACATTGGCAAATGCGCTATGCTGTGCGCCATGCCATGAAGAAAGAAAAAAAAACTTCTGACGGGCGTACATGATTACACGCATACTTTTTTTTTAAGTTTTAATATTCATGTCTGTATTTAGGTCACTGCTAGGTACTATTGCGTATTGCATACAATTTCTTTCCCTATGTACCATTTCGTTTGCTCTATTCAACTACTCAATCGATTTATGCTATCTCAAAGCCGAAGTTTCAGACTTTTGAACAATATGCCTCTTTCATAAATCGTTTTGTATTTTTTTATAAAAACGTATGCGCGCTCAGGGATTAAATAACTAGTCTAAATTGTAGATGTTAACTTCCGATAATCTCTAAGAAAACATTCGTGGGGAATAAATAGACAGTCATCAAATTGAAAGATATTATTCAACAAGTATTACTATTTTTATTAATATTAAAATTATATTTCATTTTTTATTTACTTACACAGTAAAGTGTAATTTGATCTGTCTTGTTCGGTGACGACTTGTACTTCTATACAGCTTTTATACGAGTAATAATAAGTATGAGCAGACGCACGCGAACAAGCGGTTATATAATCGGCACGGTTACCCCGCTGGCGTGGGAATGCACAATTGTAAAGATGAATCAGGACAAACTAGATAATTACAGAAATTTGTGGGACCGTGCTCCAAAATATGGCTTTTCATATACCGAGATGGCTCGCACAGATAATGAATAGGAAATGTTATTATCTTTTGAGTAACTCTACATCTTGTTGTTTGTGAAGTTAATGAGATAGATGAGTAGAAACGACGTCACCGAGAATGTTCCTGGATTTTTTAATTGGGAGCCATCAGGCTCAAAATACGTATTTGTTTTCAAAGTTGTTATCATAAAGCATCCTTTAAGTTAGGAGAATTATGAGATTTGAGGAAACGAAAGAAGTATGTAAGAACCGCGACGCTTAGCGCTCCGTCCTCTCTGACTACCCCGTTGGGGATACAGCGTAAGGATATGTATGTATGTATGTATCCTTTAAGATTAAATTATCAATGTGTAAAAAAATTTGTAACGAAAAGTTTTTAAAACATTTACGAACAACTATTCTTATCTAAAAATTCGGGAATTTAACGCGATTACATTTTATTTTGGCTTGACGTTTCGGCCGCGTTGCGTCGGCCGTGGTTTAAAGTGGTCTCAAGTAAACTGTCGCAGCAAGCTCCAGTCCTTGTTCGAGGCAGGTTTTATATTATCTACCCCCGATATTTGTAAATAATTATTAGGGTTCCTATACACAACACTCACGGTGTCCACGCATTTAACGATGTGAAAACTGTGATGTGAAAAGTGTAGATATACCATGAGTGTTGTGTGTAAGAACCCTAATAATTATTAACAAATATTGGGGGTAGAAGACCACGGCCGATGCTACGCATCTGAAACCTTTTATACATATATATATATATATATATTCAACGCGAAAGTTTAAAAGTTTATACAACTATTCCTTTTCGGAAATAAATATGCAAGGCGAAATAGCTTTTATAACGATAGAATAAAGTTCAATGAACGACTATAGAACCTTACATACAGGCGTTTACAAACATGCTCTTACACTGTTTCTATCATAATTTATAATATTTTCAGTGAAATTGTTTGTGTTAGTAAAAGCAAAACTTAACAATAAAGTTAGATCACAAAAATATCAAATACGTCTGTCCAAATAACAACAAAAGGAATTGCAGTCATAATATTTGGTAAATAGCCAATATTTATATAACCATCTCTCCAAACATGACTAACAATGTGAATCATCTATATAACCGTTACAAAACTTCAAATGAAGTGGACGCTGCATAATATTCTAGATGTTATCGTATTTTATCTGTAAAAAATTATGTAAGTTTATTACAGCGAAACTGAGAGGAAATAGTGTCCCGCGACACAGTTTCAATATCTATAATTTGTGATTGATATTATAATTATAATATACATGACTTACGAAGATCAAATAGCCAGAGTGTTAACTGACGGAAATGTTAAAAGCGGCACGTACCTAGACGAAAATGTGCGAGGAGAATAATGACTTTGAGGAGGCGCAAGAACTATGTAAGGACCGCGACGCATGACGCTCCGTCCTTTCTGACAACCCCGTTAGGGATACAGCGTGAGGATATGTATGTAATTACAAAATAATAAAACGACGTATAATATAATATTTACTTAATCTTCTTCTATCTATACTACTATATAAATCTCTAGCGTCTGTCTATAATTATAATTTTACTGTAAAATTTTGTGATAGTCATTTTATGACTCACTGACTTCGATTCTATCATTTTTAAAATTTTTGTCTGTCTATCTGTCTGTCTGTCTGTGTCCTTTTATAACTGAAGAACGGCTCGACCGATCTGGATGAAAATCGGTACGTAGTAGAAACATGTGGTTGCGCTCATGATAGATTACTTATTTTTTAGAAAATCTGCCCCTAAAGGGGTGAAAAGGGGAATGAAGGAGTGACAAGGGGAAATGGTAAACCGCTGAACCGATTATGATGAAATTTGTCAAGAAGATAGTTAGACATCAGTGAACGGACATGGATTCTTTTTTTATTAAAAATATAAAGGGTGAAAAGGGGGATGAAACTTTGTATGGGAAACGCTAAATCTAAATCTAATCAAAAATCTGTGAAATGGGGAACGGGAGGGAGGGGTTGCAACTTTCTACGGGAAATGCTAAACCGTTAACCTGATTATGGTGTAGCAATGATACAGTTTGACACCTGGGAACGGACATAGGCTAAACTACCCCTAAGCGGGCGAAAAGGGCGATAAAACTTTGAATGGGAAACGCTGAAGCGGCGAAGCAATTATGATGTTTGGTACACAGATAGTATGTTCCCGGAAACAGACGTAGTCTAGACGTAGACCTTTTCAAAAACAATCTTTAAACATACTATGCACATGTACATATTATAATCTAACCTAATCCGGGAAAGCCACGAAAAAATGTTCCGCGCAGACGAAGTCGCGGGTACAGCTAGTATAATAATAACAGTCCAGACAACTACCACAAACTGTGTGACCCTAAATACGCACTAGACCTCGTACTACCACACAACCACCACACAAAGAACTGTGGGAGCTCCCAGTAATGCCCAGACTACAAGCAAATTTTATGAAGTTTTTTTCCTAAATTGAACTGACTAGGGGTTGAACCCAGGGTACCAGCTGGAGAGACAGAAGTTGGATTGTTACTTTTGCGCCAACGATGATTTTGGATACCTAGGCGAAAATGTTAGCTTGTACCAATATGATTAGTATTTGGTTGGCTTTAATCGACGGGAGGAAATAAATACAAATAAAGAGGTTTACTTACATTTTATTACAATAAAATATAATTAGAACATATTGATTTATGGATCTTAATAATAGGGATGGTGTAATGGTATGAGTATTATTATAGTATAGGAGTATGATAAGATTCGAGGAGGCGAAAGAAGTATGTAAGTACCGCGATGCTTGGCGCTTCGTCCTCTCTGACTAGGGATTTTTATGATGATTTTGTGCATTCTATCGAAATGAACGGGCCAGTTGTAAATATTCCCATATACAGGGCGGATAAAGCCGGAATTGGCCAATACGCTATCGCTACCATCCTAACAATATTAATATTATGAACGTGAACATCCGTGAGGATGTATGGTTTTGTTACTACATACATACACATACATATCCTCACGATGTATCCCTAACGGGGTAGTCAGAGAGGACGGAGCGCCAAGCGTCGCGGTTCTTACATACTTCTTTCGCTTCCTTAAATCTCATCATTCTCCTCACACATTTTCGCCTAGGTATGCGAGAGCTTTTGACATTTCCATCCGCTAACACTCTGGCTATTTGATCTTCATAAGTCAGCCTTGGTCTTCCTTGGCTTCTTTTACCACTCACTTTCACTCTGTATATTTTCTACGTCAGTCTTTCATCACTCATTCTTTCTATGTGCCTGAACCATCTAAGCATTCCTTTCTTCATTTTTACAATAACACTGTCGTGCAACCCTGTCATATTGCGTATCTCTTCATTACTTATTTTATATATATTATGTTACTCTTTCACGCAAAAACTACTGAACGGATTTGAAGAAACTTTAGAGTATATAGCTTATACATTAGAGTAAGACTTAAGTTATCATATATAAAGATAGTCTTTTTGAACTTCACGCGAACGAAGTCGCGGGTAAAAGCTAGTAGATATGTGACGTGGATAATTTACATATAGTTTTTTAAGTATATCTATAATTACTTGGCATTTATCAAAAGAACCCTCACGAACACAAAACAAAGAGGATTATGAAACAATTCTCACACTTCCCGACCTCTGACCACGGGGGGCCGCCAGAGACAATAGAATCTTTTTATTTTGTCCTCTTAATTACTTCTAATGATACCTAATCCTTGGTTGATGACGAATTTTTTCGGTCAAGTACAGTTAAGTTTTTCGCTAATGAATAAAGGTAAACAATATTAAAACCAGTCAAGACTATGTCAAGAGTGTCTGTGTCAAGACATTTATTTATTTATTTTCGAAAAACCAACAGCTTTCCAACAAAAAAATACACAAATATATATTGAACTTACACTCATACAATACCGAGAATATTGGTGCACTGTACACACTATGCAGACACATTACTATATAAATAATATTAAATTCGAATTTTGAAGAGCTGGTCGGTGCCAATCTACAGGATGCTTAAAGAAAAAGAAGATACATATATACCTACATAGACTATAATTACGTAGTTCGTAGAACATAATACTGAAATGTTGAACAAGTTTTAATCACGTATTTAAAAATGGATGTAAATGAAAATTCGTATCATCTGTTAAGACCAGAGCGTCTAGACCACCCATTCCCAAAGTGGGCGATAACCCTGTGGGCGCTGCAGGCCTAAAGGGGGGCGGTAAGAGACCCAGAAAAAAAATGAGGGCGTTGTGTAGAGGCCTGGGGGGTGATTTGTAATTTCATTTAGCTAGGAGGCATCTTAGACAACGACTGCATGAGCTCTCGACTCAGTAGACAAAATAAGTTTGGGAACTAGTGTCTAGACAAGTGGCAAACGTTACGTAAAATCTTTACTTTTCCTTTGATTTTATAGAAAGTTAATAACGTTTGACAACCAATTTAAAGTTTTTAAACTTTCACGACTTGTACACATCTTACAGTATTTATTAACGGGTCTATGTCGCGTTTATAATTTAAGGCTAATTACCTATTTTATCCCGACCTTTCGACCAGATTGCACCGATCGTGGTCACGGGCAGACTGATGAGGATGAATGACGTCTTCGTAGCGTGCGATTTTTGCAACTACCCACACTCATTTTTTTTTTTATTGTCACTGTTGGTACTTCGACACACTACACTAACGACATCTACACACTGGCGACGTCCGGTTTTCCGGCTCCGGACATACACACTGATGACAGGATTCAATGATGTTAATAAGCGTATCCATCTTCCCGGTTGAAATTATGGTATTTCTTGATTTCAACCGCCTCTCGTGCTATTCTGGAATAATAGTGTCGATCGGTGGAAAGGACCTGTGGCTGATGCAATTCAATCCAGTGATTGGGTCCGGACTCCAGTAAGTGCTCGGCAATGGCTGACCTATTTGTCTGTCGTTTTCTGACAGCTGTGATATGTTCTTTGACTCTTTCTGCTATTGTTCTTTTCGTCTGTCTGATGTAGGAACTACCACAGCCGCAATCCACCTTGTAGACACCAGGTGTCTGGAAGGGAACGTCATCCTTCGGAGTACGCAGGTGCTTTGCCATTTTAGAGTGCGGACTATACACAGTCTTAATGGAGTATTGCTTTAGTGCTGTTCCAATTTTGTCCGTCACTCCTTAAATTAATAAAATTAAGAAAAGCATTGAATGAGTGTGGGTAGTTGCAAAAAATCGCACGTTACAAAGACGTCATTCATCCTCATCAGTCTGCCCGTGACCACGACGCTGATCGGTGATCGGTGCAATCCGCTCGAAACGTCGGGATAAAATAGGTAATTAGCCTTAAAGTATAAACGCGACATAGACCCGTTAGTAAATATTGTAAAACCAATTTAAAATTCGTTACGCTAAATCACGTGGTATTTGTCATTCTATTCTACTAGCGTTTACGACAATTGAGCCACTTGTCTAGGTTGTTGTGTTATTATTTTGTCAAATAAATATGAGGTGATAAAATTATACATACATACCTTTACGCCTTGTCCCTTAAACGGGGTTGTTAGAGGACAGAGCGCTATATTTCACGTTCCTTACGTAAGTAAGGACCGTGAAACCGTGGACCGTTACTTCGTCTCCTCAAATCTCATCATTCTCCGCATACATTTTCGCCTGGATATGCGAGCGCTTTTGACATTTCTGCCAGCTAACGCTCTGATTATTTGATCTTCATAAGTCAGCCTTGGTCTTTCTTGATTTCTGCTACCACACCACTCTCACTCTGTAGATTTTCTTCGTCAGTCTTTTATTACTCATTCTTTCTATGCGTACATAAGCGCACATGTTATGTTGTATGATAATCTCAAACTTAAAATGGTTTTTAAAGACTTAAATGTCTTATCCACGACAGTGACCCAATAGTTAGAACGTACTCAGTTAGTTTCGGAGATGAACTTGAGAAGCTTTTAAAAAATAATGTATTGTTCTTATACGCACAGTTAGAACTGGCTGCGGTAATCGGGTCCTTGACATCGGATGCACCAATCGATTAGCCTTACGTGCTTAAGAACAAAGTGACACGAACTCGACATTTAACTGACGAATCGCATCCTAGTTTGAATGTCGAAAAAATAAAGGTTGTGAATCGGAATGCTTATTTCGTTAATTGGTTTTTGTGTCTGACTTTACCTACTCTAAGTAATAGTAACTATGCATAGGACTATTGGGCGGGAACGGAAGAAGTGAGGTTGTCATTTTATTTGGATTTTCTATTCTTTATACATTTTTGGGAGTTTTAAAATACAAAAGTGATATTATATTGTGTTTTAAACTTCTGTATAAGTGAAAAAAATGGAATAGGTGTAAATAATTCATGTGTAGTTGAAGTTCTCACGCTCTTCCAAGAAGTCCTTTATAACTTTATAACTAAAAAAAAACAAATTTCTACTTTTTAATACGTGACATTGGCAAATGCGCTAATGCCAGGATGAAAAAAGCTATGCATGTAATATGTAATAGACTTAACCAGAAATTAGAAACTACTGTATTAAGTGAATCTATTTTAACTATGTAATTCTAATATGTGTTGCATTTTTGAGTAACTACTTTTTTAAATTGAATTGCGGTAGCTCATCTTGAGTCGAATGAAAATGAACCTTGTATTGCTCACGATAAAGCACATTTTATTTCAAATAGAAATAGGGTCCCGTAGCATTACGTAGAGAAAGAAGTAGATACTGAATTAAAAATAAATTTCTCCTTTTTTAGGAATTTTATTTACATTAACAAAAAGTACATACATACGTTTATATTTACAAACTAAAAACTATACATTATCTTAAATAATAGACTTCTTCAAAGTTGCCGCTTAGAAAGCTGTCAATGCTTAAGGTGCCCAGCAGACTGGCAGCATTGCCTCTCTCCTTTTTCTGCCAATATTCAAAGCACTATGGCTTTGATGATGATGGAATAAAATATAGGTGATATAAGTTACAGCATATTTATTTAGTAAATATTTACGCCCTTTGCAGTCGAAACTTTGGGTCCCTGGGGCCCCGAAGCCCATCGACTGGTTTCTGATATTTGTAAGAGACTGGTCGAGGCTTCGGGAGACCGCCGGGCTGGCAGCTTCTTCCGCCAACGAATCAGTTTGGCTATTCAAAAAGGCAATGCTGCCAGTCTGCTAGGTACCTTGAGCAATGACAGCTTTCTAAGCGGCAACTTTGAGGAAGTTTATTTAAGATAATGTGTAGTTTTAAGTTTGTAAATATTAACAATTTAGTAAATAAAATAAATTTAGATCTATTTCAAAAGAAAGGCGTTGTTAATGGTGTGGAAACTCGTGGTCGTAATCAGCTAGTTATTCCTAAATTTAAATTACAAAAGTCAAGTGGTTCATTTTTGGGTAACTGTGTTCGTTTTTATAATAAAATTCCTCAAGAAATTACGCAATTAACTGAAAAGAGATTTAAACTTGTCATTAAACACACACTGATTGGAAAAGCATACTACAAAATTAGCGATTTCATTGAAGACACAACAATAGACTGGAAATGATCCTCTCTGCATGTGCATTTACTGGTTTTATAGATATTGTATTTTTAAATAACTATTGTAGAATGAATTTGAAAAAATGTTACCTGACTGTGTTTCTTGTCGGTTCTTCTCAGTATTCAGGTTTTCTTTTCGAACCGAACTAAAGTAGATTTGACGTTCAAAAATACCTTGCATTTGGGTTTACTTGAATAAATTGATTTGACTTTGACTTTGAAATATGTTACTTATTTATTTCATTCCATCAACTTTACATACATAAAGACATAAAGTACACCGTTTTGTCATGTTGATTACAGAACGCTAAAAATTCAAAATAGTCTAGTAGCCTGAGCCTGCAGGAAAACGATAACCTAAGTCTTGAGGAACTCCTGTTTAGAATCCTTAGAAAACGTAACTTTGTCGTCTTATAAATATATCAAATATATATATCAAATATATATATCAAATATATTATATCAAATATAATATATCAAATATATATATCAAATATATATATCAAATATATTATATCAAATATAATATATCAAATATATATATCAAATATATATATCAAATATATATATCAAATATATTATATCAAATATAATATATCAAATATATATATCAAATATATTATATCAAATATAATATATCAAAACTTTTGAGAGCAAATTACTATCGTCCTAATATTTATCAGTGGAGTCTTTCAACTCATCCAAGCCACGTCGCACGTCGTATGTTACGTGCAATTACATGAACACAAGGTCCGATACGTCAAATTAAATCGATTTGTATTAGAACAAAAGAAATCGTCGTGTGTTTAATGTAAAAAAATTAGATCACGCTTTACAGTCATTTGTCGGACAAAATTGTGGTACTGTTCTCTTTTTAACGACGTCAGTTCTGATGTTACATAAAGATGAGCTCAATACTTTCGAATAGAAAGGATATAATAATTCTTAACTCATCAATATAAGGTGTGGTGTAACGCATGAGAGATAGCGAGGTTGAATTCTTCTTGATGTACAATGGCCCATTGACCCTAACATAACAAGTACATTCAATTGTACATGTGACCACTCTTTACTGCAATATATATTTTTCAGTTTATTTGCTCACACACACACACGCACGCACGCACGCACACATACACATGCCTAAACATATACACGCACATGCTAACACGAACACACACGCGTCCGCAAAACGTACGTACGCACATGAACAAACACACTCCTACTGTTCTCTGAACAGTTGCATGTCCTTATGTTATTATTGCATTATTTTGATTTAGTTTAAATCATCAATTTTTGTTATTTGTTTGCTTCATCGATTTATTAATACATATTTTTTTCAACGAATTTCAATTCACATTAATTGGTCTTACCTAACGTCAATTTTTGGTGTTCACATTTGTGATACTGGCTTGCTTTTAGTGTATAAGTCACTAGCATAATTGTGACTATTAAATGAAATGTCATTTCTTTCAATCTATTTTATGAACCTTTATTAATTATCTCTAATGCAGTGGTAATACGGAAATAAATACATTATTGTTATTACTTTCTTACTACTTACCATTTAGATAATAAAAAGGGAGTTATATTAAGAAAATACAATGTGTACTCGTGTGATGAATCAGATACGACACATATAACACTCGCACATCAATACATTGTACATATATCATAAGCCGATAGTAAAACAGATAAACATAACAACGCAACAGTGTGCAAGAGCAAGGAGCTATGTCGTTGTTAATCATGTTGATTGTAACAGATCAAATCTCGAACCAAGAACCTAATGGACGAAGTCATAATGAGTGGCCGCTCTTACTTCCGTGTGTCAAATGAATTTTCTTGTCTCTTTCTATCTCATTGACCGTAACCACGAGTAAAACAGTTAGCTTTATATTATATATATACGAAATAGCTATATTTATTAGGAAAAATGAAGACTTATTCCCTAAAATAAAAAGTGCTCGTCACTGCGATATAATCATAAGAAATCCTTACCAAAAGGACACTATATAGGAAAAGTGTAATGATCATGGCTCCAAAAATTTACAACAAACTGCCTAAACATATACTTTCCTGTCTAGATCATAAGAAGTTCAAGCGAACTATGTTTGACTACCTAATACAGAATACTTTTTACACAATAGACGAATTTTTTAACAAATAATGTATTTAAGTTAGGTACATAACATTAGATGTCGTTTTAGGAATTAGTTGATAGATTTAGCTAAGTCATACTAATGTACCTCAAGACTTGTATTAGTGATGTTTATTAACTAGTGCATGAATTGATTGTCTGAAATTCATAATTTATTGACATTTTGTTTTTTTAACTACAATTTCATTGCTCATAACTATATTAACATTGTATAACATAACAAAACAATATTTGTACGTCGCAAGGCTGAACATAGCGAACAATATTGGAAAAATGATACCTTAAAATGATCACCTATGTATCACAAATAAATGGTTTGATTTGATAGTATATAAGTATGGCAACGTCGCACAGTCAGTGTATTTTGTGTCAGCTAACGAGTCGGTCATCAAATAATTATTTGCAAAATACTAGTAAAATGTAAGTGTTTTGGTTACTAATATTCATAAAAATAAAAATATGTTATCTTCCGCTGTGTATCGCGGTACTTTGGAACTCCTTTACTTAAAAAAAAAAGAAGAAAGTCGATCATCAATAAAAGGACACTAAGGACACGCTTGTAGAGCAAATACATCGTCCATTATGGTAATCAAGCTTGGTCCGAGAATCAAGTACGTGTTGTGTCCTTTAGACGCAAATGTTACAGCTTCCGGATGTGAAACCTTAATGTTGATTGTGTACGTCTCATAATATAAATCATAATATAATTAATATTAAATAGTTCATAATAAATATCATCAATTTATAAGAAGTAACAATTAACTTAATTTGTATTGTATAATTAACAGAATTGGTATTTTGAATTAATTGTAATATATTACTGTTACATATTATATCTGGCAACACCTGTAAGTTAATGCGTATAAATAGAAGAGGGTTATGATGTGCACTTTCTTTCGTCTATTGATCTTCTGTTGAATTACATTGATTGCTACCACAATAAAAGTTAAAAGTGTCGGACAGTTTTTGGTGTGCTTCATTACCCCTTCTCATAATACAATGTATTAAAGTCCATGCACGAGACAATCTGTATCATCTGTTAAGACCAGGTTGTTTTGTTATTATTTTGTTAACTCAAGAAAAAACATGCAGAAAGGAAAAATAGTCAATCAAACACTTCATTATTATAATTTACAGAAACACTATATTTAATTAGAAATAAAATATGTATACAATTTAGCAGCCAAAAAAAAGTATCGTTTCGAAATTCTCGCTCATCGGAGCGCTAACCATACGGTTTTTTTTTTGGAAATATGAAGTGAATGCTATTGAATTAAATAATTTATCGATTAAATTTTTTAAGCATGTAATTTCCTTTAAATTAACAAAAACATTTAAAAAAATATACTTTTCATCGTCCATATGTTGAAGGGGTACATTTTGCTTTGCGAATCTCAACCGTATTTATTCACTCTTGCTCTTAATTCGTTAATTACCTGGGAATATCTGGCCTAAGATTATTGTAAAGTTTTCTTGTTATGTAAAAGATGTAATCATCATAATACAATCTTGATTACTATCCTTCAATCACTGACCACCTCTAGACAACGCTTACGAAGGCACCTACTAAGTAGTGTTAAATATGAAATGTTAACGGAAGCATTGATCACTATGAACACGTTATCAATTCTTCATCACAAGTATTATGTACTTGTGTTAGCATGTGCGTGTATATGTGTGACTATTCGACTACTTCTCAACAACTGCACTCTTACAAGACCAAAATCAGGCTTTTATGCAGCCCCACTTCACGCAGGAAATACATTCTACCCTCGTTCTTGTTCCTAAAATGTTACAAAATATCACACGTGGGTATTTAATGTGATTAAAATTAATGTGGAACTAACAGTAGTAATAACTAATCTACTTGCACTAATACTTGTACTTGTACTAACGTCACTTTAACGGTGATCACGCTCAGAACTCCGTCTCTCCGCTTTTGAATATTCAGAGTCTGATCTGGATGTAACCAATCAGAACACAAAACACCGTCCCGTACCGCACAAGATTATTGTGTGTTTTTCTTTTCATTATAAATTTACTCATATCGTCTTTTAAAGGCTACTAGTATGCAATGTACTTAGACCACTGTTAACAAGTTTTTTATTAGTTTTTTTTTCAGAATTATACTTCTATAAATAAAATAGAAAGACAGCCGTTTTTAAGTATAAGAGAGGTTTTTCGGAAACTTTTTTTCCTTTCTTCATGGCATGTCGCACAGATTAGCGCATTTGCCAATGTCACGTATTAATAAGTATAATCAGAAGTAAATTCGTTCTTTCTTATCGTAAAACTCCTCCAGTAAAGAGATAGTAGTCATTACTGAAGTTTTAAAGGACTTCATGGAACAGCGCGAGAACTTCAGGTACACATGTTTATTTAGACCTGCTCCATTCTTTTCACTTATACAGAACTTTAAAACACAATATATTATCACTTTTGTACTTTAAAACTCCCAAAAATGTAAGGAATAGGAAATATAAGTAAAACGACAACCTCACTTCTCCCGTTCCCGCCAAAAAGTCCTGCATCTTCCTAACTTTTATTTACCTAAGCATTAAAAATCAACCCTTCAATTAAACCTTCAGTACTTTTGGGTTTATATCTGTGTTTGGGCCACTACTAATTGTAAGTACTCCATGGCCGATTATATCAGTCTGTGAGAAAAAAAATGTAACAAACGAATAGACAGACACTGATTTAGTTCCATAAGAGATCCATTCTCCCATTTTTAGACATCTAAAATGTTTTATTGGATTATTTAGAAAACGCTTAGACAATATTAAAGCTGTACCGTTTGTGTACCACTTGTGCCACATCGTAATGACAAAACGTGAGCGACGAGCGACGTCTGGTACATGATTTATATTGTGACTTTCTTTCTACCATTGTACTTGTACACTCATCTTAACTACGATCTTGTTCGATAATTACCGAAGTTTTTTATAACCTACAAAATTATGCTTACTAATCTTGCTACTTCTACAGGCTTTACCGTTTAAATACAGGTGATTGTAAAGTATTGCTATGAAGAGATGAATCGACAGAGCAAAAGTTAATGGTACAAAAAGCCAAGAAAGGCCAAGGTGAAGATCAAATAGCTAGAATGTTAGTTGACGGAATGTTAAAAGCATTCGCATATCTCGGCGAAAGCGTATAAAAAGAATAAGACTCGAGGAGCCGGAAGAAGTATGTGTACATCGATGCTTAGTGCTCACTCCTCCCTCCTCCCTATCTTCTCCGTTAGAAATCGGTTATTTTTTCGTCTAAATTACAAAACCAAAAATTTTGAAATTCTGCAGACACTTAGGTATCAATCACTATGGCGCACTTTTTCCTCCAAGAAACTTGAAAGTTTTCGCTTTAGTTTTTGCGCCGCCCTCACTTTTGTACTTAAAATTTCTCTCATTTCGTCATAACTTCTTTATTTTTCACGGGATTAAAAATTTTGCTGCACTATGTTGCCCGCGTCACTACGCACGCAACTTTTGACGTATCTTTCACTATTATTTGCCTAAGGAATACCATTTATCGCAATTTTTCAATGCGGAGCACTCGAATTTTGCTGCTAACGCGTCGACTTTAAGCCGGTAGTTTTTTTTTCCGTTAGGGATACAGTGTGAGACATTATGTATGTTCATAAGTACATCGGAGATTGATGGTGTGTCTTTTTAATAAATAAATATAATGACGTCTGATCAGCTTATTTCCTGATGAGCCGCCTTATTTGGCTTTGGTACTTTCGATGTATATGACATAAAATCTATATTATCTATACTAGGGGCTTGCCCCAACTTCGCCCAGGTTGAATACATAATGTATTCCACCCGGACGGAACCCGGAATCTGTGTCCATCTGGAATAATGTACCTTTCAAATGATGAAAGAATCATTCATATAGCTGCAGTGGTTTCGGAGATTACCCTCCATATTATAAACGAAGTTAAAAAATCCACTCACTCTCTACGATATTAGTATAGACTATAGAGAGTATAGACTAAATTGTTATGGTAGACACATAACTAAATGCAATTATCTGACTTTGCCGTCGTCGGATAAGTAATGATGTTATAATCACACTTTTCAAAGAAACGCCAGATCCGAAAGACCTCTAACCAATACAGCTAATCATAAATTTCCGGCTGAGAACCACACTGTGACCTTGAGTACCGCAACGTTTATCGACAGATCAAAATTCATTATGAACGAGATTCATTACAGTTGTTTCACAACAATAGGGTCAGGCTGCAGTGCGGCCGGAGATCTACAAGGACACGATGGTACCAACTCATCTTATTACAATACCAGTTTTTATCCCGACTTCGCTTGTGTTCAGTTGCGAAAATTCACAATAATTTGTTTCAACGAATTCTCATTAAATGCGTACTTATGGTACAATCATAGAATAATTAATATCAAGATTAGTTATCAAGCCTGCATCTGGCCGGCGCCGCTTCTCCTCGAGTGATTCAGATTTGTTATATAAACTATCCTAACACTTGTTAAGTTTGTCTGTTCGTCTTTTTATCATTGTTAATCGACTCCGTCATATTTGCAACTGCTGCATGATGCGAATAAAACGTTTTTAAAGCAAAACCTGAATCTTGTGAACATACTTCAGCAAAAGCTCATTCCAAACGCTTATCCTATTTTTAGCCGAGCAAATTCTATTTGAATCTAGCTTATACTAAAAACGCGTGAATAAAAACTTGACTTTACTTAAAACCCTCTGTAAATGCTTGTAAAATGTTTGGCATGCCCCTTCACATACCCGTGTGCGATGAAACGATCGCAGAAGAAAATGGCATATAGGTATGCGTATGAGTAAAAGAATACAAAGATGAAAGGTACCACAAATGTAATTTGATAACCCAACACTGGAAATGAGAGACAAAAAAATATTTTTTATTCACTAACATATATAACAAAAAATTCTTATTTCCAACAAATACGAGAGACAAAATAAAATGCGCATGCCGACAGCCTTTTAGCAAGTATTTCAAAATCTTTTGGTACTTTTAATTCTAACTGTACTTTTAAGCAGGTGTGAGTTAAACCTAAAGTATTGCTTTTCAACGTAGCTACAATATCCGAAGGTTAAGCTCTAAGTACCGTAATAATAGCGATATAGCTTGCAAATTGACTGTGGGAGGTGTAATAATACCTCTGTTTCAATAGCACTAAACGCATTATGAAAGGCTTATCTCAGACTAAAATGAGTACTATGCTATGTTCTCTTTTTATAGGCAGTTTAAATTCAAACTACTTTTTACCCGCGATTTCTTCCGCATGTATTCAAATCAAAGTTTTAGTTTGTAATGAATTCCTAAAATCTTTAACTATTTTCCGCTCAAACTCCAGACTCGGGCAGCTAATCAGCACCGAATCATTCAGTGCTAGTTAGCTGACCGAGTCCTGAGGATGATTCGTTGTGAGGCGAAACACGTGTCGATTGGTGCTTTTTGGAGTTTGAGCGGAAAATAGCTATAGATTTTAGGAATTCATCACATGTAATGGATTTCCGCAAAGTAACACCTTAGTCTATACAAAATCTTAAAGTTTTAATTAGCGATATATTCCAACATTTAAAAAAAGGAACATGTAATCACTGGTTTGTCTCCTTGGTCTCGGCCGTCCGTCTGACTGTCTGTGGCAGTCATTTTCCTTCCAGATTATCTGACGCAGCAGTACGTAGTAGTACGTAGTAACCCTAATGTATATATGTATATGTACTATGCGAAATTTCAATAATTGAGCTATAATCTAATAAATAACAAAAAAACACTTAAAATTAGTACCTGCGATTCCACACAGTAACCATTCAAACATTAAAAACAGTAAAATATGTCACTATTGCGAGAAAAGTGACTAATGCAACGATCATTTGCTTTTCGATCAGGAACGTTCTCTGTAAACGGGGAACTACGAAGCTACTTCGATGAGCAAGATTGAACCAGTACGATTAGATCACTATAAAAACCCCGAAGAGGACGACAGTACATATCGTCTGCGCTGTCGTAGCATTACAAGAGGGGAGGGGAGCCCCCCCTCCCCTGTAGCCTTTCGAAATGGCTTCAGCACAGCACAGCGCAAAAGGGGCAAAGACTCTGAAGCCCTTCGAAAACTCCTCAAGGAAAACTATCGCAGGATATTTAGTGACTAGAAGCTCTCGTTACCAAGTCCTAGCTTCAGGGAACTGGATACTTATGTTCCTTCTGCATTACACTATAAAGAAATGGTTCCCTTTGGTCGGTCGTTCAAGAACCATTCAACTATACTATTTCTTTTTCTCCTAGATCAACATGATAATGTGAAAGCTTAAAAACTTACTTTTAAACTTTCACGTTACATTATAAAATATCTAAAACTGGAAATTTAACGCGATTACCTCTTATTTTGGCTTGACGTTCCGACTGAGTTGCATCGGCCGTGGTCTCAAGCAAACTCAGTCTCGTTTACTTGGGACCACGGCCGATGTAAGTCGGTCAAACCATCAAGCCAAAATAAAAGATAATCGCGTTAAATTTCCCATTTTAGATATTTTATAAGCTATTATTGTACAGATGTATACAAAAATAAACTCTTTCTCATTCGCTTATTAGGCCATTTTAACATCAACGTTGAATCAGTGTTATCACTTGGTCCAATTTCTAACTGATGGTCCAAGTGAAAGCATTATACGTTGTTGGACTAGAGTGAGAAAACGCACTTCTCCGATAGCTTGAAATGTGGATATCACTATTTTGATATTCGCAGTACATTCGTATGTACGAATGTATTGCGAATACCAAATAAAATAAAAATACCAAATAATGTTGGTATTTGGTATTTTTATTTTAGTGACATTCGCAGTACAAAAAACGGCCAAGAGTGTGTCGAACACGCATTAACTTAGTGTTAGTTGGTAATTTCGGACAAATTAGAATTTAGAAGTTCAATTTAATAACTTAATGTTAAATTTAAAATAATTAACAATAAAATGTGTCAAAAACATTCATAGTTTAATTTTGTGTTTATCAATTCTGGGTTTTTGGTTACCAATTTATGTATCTGTGCTAAATTGCAACTCAGTAGGTGTAATGACAGAATAATTCAGTAGTGACTGCTGTTAAATACGAACTGATAAACAAACATAACGAAATTATAGGGGTTTTAGTTTTTGCCATTGTTTTTGGACTTCTTCCAATTTCAAAAAATAAGGCGCGACAATTTTATTGAATTTCATTTTTTTTACAACTTTTTGTTACCCTTTACTACTTTACTGCCACTTTGCCTATTATATCCCATCTAGTTTATTTTTTATCACGGGGTTATTATAGAAGCGTATCTAAATGACGTCAATAAACAAACATGCGATACGAAAAATGATAAGCGACTCAGCACAATGTTACGGTTCTAAAATTGAGGTCCTAATTTTTTCTGAAAAATTAAAAAAAAATTATGAATTTTAATGAAAATTGCCTTTCATGTCTTTCCACTATTAACCTTTATGTAACGTAACATTTACACTATTAAAAAATTACAGTGAGATTTTGGGGGCGGCCTGATCATTCGCTGTGTCCATCTGGATCGCTACCACTATCTTACTCACTAATCCTGTCGCTGAACACCAGCGCTTGCACTGTTGCGTTCCATTTTTTTACAACTCACAAATTCACAAAACACGAACATTTAAAATAGTAAATATTTTTCCGGCACTCACTGTAGCGACCTGGCGATGCTAGTAATGCTGAATTTTATTTTAGTTGAATATATAGCAATTTGAACGCGCGGCTCACCAGTCGCTTACATACCATCGCCCTGCCATGCCACTTTGTACTCGTTCAATTGTGTAAGAAGAAATATAAACTTTGATACCGACATGTAATTTATTTATTTGAATTTACAATAAAAGAAGACAAAATGAACACGAAGAGAAACCCTAAACTTACTATCGTTCTTCTTCGTAATATAAAAAAATAGTGAATTAAATGCAATTCGCCAATTATTACATAAACGTCTGTGATTGGGCTGTTCGTCCAATTCGCCTCTGGTTATAACTTGTAGCATACGCGCTCAGCCTCGGAGATCCCACGATGCAACACATTCACACGCTTGGCGTTACATTTTTATTTCATTTGGCGGGTTACATGTAGGAAGTGCACGTGCTCAATTGTAACTATGCTTTTTTTTATACATTGTGACGTTCTTACAACAATTTCTAGATAATAATTTCAATTTAATAATGCCTAAATTGTAATTAATTTCGATAATTACTCCAATTTTGTGACCTAATAGTTTCCTAATAGATCATGTGATCTTTTTCTGTAGTATTATGTTATTTGTACGTGTACACCATCCTTTATTACTTTTGCAAAGCATTATAAAGGTATTTAATACAATTAAAATTTTTGGACGATGTTATTATCGTCATTAATATAATTATTGGCATTAATAGCTAAGTGTAGAACCATGCCTTAGAGATATTCCTACATTACATCTTGTAAAAGGAAAGTGTTTTTAATGAAAAACAAAATTAGTCAACAATTATCATATAAAATAGAAACAACAGCTCGTATTCAGTTAGTAAACTACGCGTGAAACAAAAGCAAATTAATACGTTCACTGCCGAACTTATTTTGTACATTATACTTTCATTTGAAGCGAAAGGGAGTATAATAAGCTTCTTAATGTTGTTCTGGACATGTTAGAGTTCTGTAGCCAAATAGTAATAAGGGAACCCTTCTAATTTTGCCTCGTCCGTCTATGTCTATGTCTCGGCTATTTATTCGGACGCTATCAGCGTTATATAGATAAAAAGAAGATATGTGTACGAATCGCTACGAAATGGTGTCATGAAGGTTTGAAAAAAAATAAAAGTAAGGATGGAAAAGAACATACGCAACCTTACACATAAGGGTCGGAACACACCTACGCACACTGATTGGAAAAACATACTACAAAATTAGCGATTTCATTGAAGACACAACAATAGACTGGAAATGATCCTTTCTGCACATGCATTTACTGGCTTTATGGATATTGTATTTTTAAATAGCTATTGTAGAATGATGTTGAAAAAATGATACCTGACTGAGTTCCTTGTCGGTTCTTCTGTGTCCAGGTTTTCTTTTCGAACCGAACTAAAGTAGATTTGACGTTCAAAAATATCTTGCATTTAGGTTTCTTGAATAACTTGATTTGACTTTGAACCCTAAGCGTGTGGGGTATCTATCTTTAGAGAGCTCTTAAGTCTTAGGTCTTTAAATGATAAAGAGATTTTAAAGATAAAGTTGAATTGAATTGAATTGATACTTTTTTATTGAAGTCGATGCAGAGATACGTACTTATAAAGTCGTAAAAGTTGTTTCCCTCCGCCCCTCTCTAACTTTTGAAATATTGTGGAAAATTCTGAATAAATTGAAGAAAGTATAATATAAATTAAAAAGTACTTTGAACAAAAATTGGTTTGAAAAAGACATGTTGTATAGTTTTTGAGTAATTTTTTTTTTCAGTTTCATTGAGAAACGCTATTAAAGACAGACTTCCCTTCTCCATGCGTGGTCATAATATATTCGTACGGATATATCTCTTATTATTTTAACCTGTGATTGTAGCTCCACGATGACAAAAGATACTACAGAGATGTTTATAGAAAGAGTGAGAGAACATCCTAATTTGTACAATTTAAAAATCCAGGAATTATGAGAATTTAGAAAAAAGAATAAAATACGGGGTTGAATGAGAATAAAAGATCTTGTTCATCTGAGTCTCACACTGGTGATAATTATGAGACTGACATAACACAACAATTTAGGTGTTAAACTAAACTATAGACGTGCGGCTTCAGGGACAATTCATTAATAAATGAAGTTGGCGGTTCACGCTGTAGTCGCGCAGGTGTGCACGTCTAGTTTCGCGTTGTAGACGCTCCCGCTTCGCATCCCGCGTCCCGCGTACTTGACGCGCAGGTTTGGCCCAAGCCTTACGGTTTTCAAAAGTGTTCTTAGCTACGTTCGGAGAAAAATTCTACAAATTATTGTTTATATTGGAGGTTTTTAAGTTTTCAGTTTCCATTATCGGTTTATACTAATAATTGTATTTATTTTGAGAAATTGTAGGAGTTGCTTTCATGTTAGTATGGGAGAGATCTAAAAATATGAAACATAGCTGTTTATTTTCTGCGCATGTTCCGAAAACATGTTACAAATAAGTAGGTATAAATAACATAATATTGTACCCCTACTACTCCGTTGGGGATACAGCGTGAAGATATGTTATGGTATGTTATTATAAATAATGTGTTAAAAATAACACGTAATAAATAACATAGGGCGGGTTAGCCTGCCTTCACTAATTAAAACATTTTTGTTTTGTATATGTATTTTATTTAATAAGCGAAGCGTGTTCTGCCGAACTCAGACCTTAGCATTCTTAGTAAAACGCTCCATAAAAAAGGTCTGAGCGTCAGAGTTCAATGCTTTTCGGCCAGGACAGGATTTCGTACTAACTTGCAGGTACATAATCTCACATAGTATTGTTGAAAATTGTAGAATACCTAGTAGCTAGTAAGGTATTAACATATAAAATGAACAAAAGTAATTTCAATTTGCTAATCCGATTTTATATTTAATTAGTGGAATATAAAAATGGCGTCGACATGAGTCAGCCGGAATTCTTAGTCAAACAGTCTGAGTGTTTTACTACGAATACAAAGTAAGGTCTGAGTTCCGTACAAGCTCATTAAAATCACAAATCGTAAAAAAACTGAACTTAACAGCGAACAAAAAAAACAGCTTGGACTTTAACAAAGGTGATTAACTAAACAGGCTGTTAAAGTGTGAACACATTCAATTTTAGTTCTCTTTGACTTCTTAGTTCACTTACAGCATAAACGGGTTAAACTGTATTATGTATTCATATAGTCATTCATATAGTATATAAGTCATGTTATTCTGTGCCAATTTTTTTTTGTTTTTGTATAAATTGTTATAATGCGTAAGTGATGCCAAATAAATGTTTGTCTATGTCTGTGTCTGTGTCTATATCTATGTCTATATAATTTAATACGTATCTGTGAAATTATCTGAAGTTATTTAATATAATTAATGATGATACCACATGCATTCCTTCTCTACTCGGTTTTTAATAATATGTTGGAGCAGTATTTAAACTGGAGGCCGCATTTTGAGGAGGTAGTCGTAGTCGAGAAATCTGAACTTGAAACATCTCTAAATCTCCATCTCTTTTCGTCTTTTGCTGTTGGTATATGTATATATAGCAATCTCATACATATTAGTGGGTGTATTTCCGAGCTATTTTCAGGAGTTAAAAAGAGAGAAATGAAATGTTAGTAATCAAAGGTTACTTGAGGTCATAGAATTTGTCTTCCGCTAACTCTTCAAGGTATCCAGCTAAATACAAAGATTCTTGTATTACACAAACAGTAATTACATGTGGTTTAAGTTGAAATATGTATTTGCAAGAAACAAAACCGATAATCTATTGCAACTCAGTCCAAAAAACAGTATGACAACATGAAAGGAAGTTCTAATGATACGTAAAATTGGCTGAGAAATTCCATACATCTGAACGCCGTCAGATATCACTCGTCAAGCGTCAGCAACTGTCTGTTTTTGCTGAAGATGCCGAAACATTCTCACCGCGGACAGTTGTTCTCGTACTTGAAATAAACGTAGGGACATACTGCTTTAAAATGACTTCTGTTCATGTAAATACCTAAAATGGAAGTGTTTGTATGTGATTTCGAAGTACATTTTTATTTTTAAGCTTATATAACACTTTTATTTTATAAAATTTATTGTTGATTTTGTTTCCATCCTGAGGTGTTGGCAATGAAGAGTTATCTATATATGGCAAATTTCATGTCTGTAAGTTGCATAGCTCCTGAGTAATCGACAAAATCGACTAACAGACGGACAATTCGTTTTAAAATAATTGAGAACAGTGCAGAACATCAACTGGCTCGGAAACGAACCCGGGAACTTTGATTTAGAAGGCAGGTGAGCTATCATTGCTCCAATGTATTAGTAATTCGTTGGTACGAGAAACAACTGCAGACAGCATTTTTTTCTGTGTATATATGTAATATTCGCAATTCGCGTTTATCTGTGTTTTCACAATGAATTCACAATGCGGTTTTCACCTTAGTTTAGAACATTTAACAAGGAAGTTTTATATGTATTGCACAATTTCATTTATTTTATCCTATCGAAGTTGAGAAATATTTACATTTCTAAATCATGTTCATTTGCAAAGTCGGGATGTGTCGCTGTAATACAATGAGTATCACATATCAGACTTTGTTCAAGTTCATCAAATGTCCATCAGATTATGGGATTGATTGCATGTTCTGGAGACCACTTTTACCTTCATCATGAAGTGATTACTTACAAGTTACCTTCCGCTAAACGCAGACTATTGCATTAAAGACGATATTCTATAAGAGATAAAAAAGGTTACATAAACTAATTGATATTAAATCTTCCCCAATCAGCAATAATATGGTTTATCGATCAATGTCTGAGATGTTAACGATGTAGAACGGTTGATAGTCCGCATACCGCAGCGTGCGCACGCTAACAGCGGTTGCGTGCAGCCAAATTGAACTGAAATTGGGATGTGTTACAGGTCACAAGATAATAGCGGATTTTTTAACATTCCAAGTAATTATACTGATCACTATTACTGTAAATTAAACACAAAGATTGCATTATATTCACACAAACCAGTAAATACAAGACCACGCTTATAAAATTACCTACCTTTACTTGAGTAATATAATAACTTAAAACTACCTTGCCTTTTACTACAATATTTTGACACAATTGTTTTTATTATTTTACATAAATCGTCATTTATGGGCTTACTGATGTGTATATATTCATAATACAAGCTCTTATTAACGCAAGGTTCAAGAGAACGTAAAGATATGTAAAGACAGCAATGCTTGGCGTTTGTTCTCTCTTTCTCTCAAAAAATATACAATTTGAAATGGAATTAATTTGAAACACTCCAAAACAATCAATTGAATGAGTACAGAATTAATAAAATATATATATATATATATATAGTATATAAATTATGCATCTTGTTCAACTAAAAATTTGGCATTCAAGTTCACGTCGCATAGTTTCTAAGAAAATTGATGGTAACTGATGGAGAAACAGACGGATTTCTGTTCCTCTTTTAAGATACGGAACACCAAAATAGCAAAAATTCAACAGCGTACGTACCCTATTGCTAATATTCGTGATTAAATGTTATTAAATGTTACAATCGTAATCATTCATTTGTGAATGTTGCTACTTAACGATAATTTATTCGTGATTTTGGCAGTTGGTTTTTTTGAACGGATATTTAAAAATGGACAGTTAAGAGTTATACAAGCTAGCAAAAGCACGTCTTTTTTTTCGCATTAGCTTTATAGATTAGCGCATTTGCTAATGTCACGTATTAATAAATAGAATCACAACTAAATTAGTTTTTTCTTATCGTAAAACTCCTCCAGTAAAGTGATAGTAGGCTTTATTAGATTAGCGCATTTGCTAATGTCACGTATTAATAAGTAGAATCATAAGTAAATTAGTTTTTTCTTATCGTAAAACTCCTCTAGTAAAATGATAGTAGGCTTTACTGAAGTTATAAAGGACTTCTTGGTAGAGCGCGAGAACTTCAGCTACACATGTTTATTTAGATTTACTCCATTCTTTTCACTTATACAGAACTTTAAAACACAATATACTATCACTTACATTATACTTATAGTTTAAAACTCCCAAAAATGTAAAAAATAGAAAATATAAGTAAAATTGCAACCTCACTTCTCCCGTTCCCGCCAAAAAGTCCAAAAAAGCACGTCTCTTCATTGTAGAGATATAGGTGGAAACCTACGTTTCCACCCACAACGATCTTCTAGAAGACCGAAAAGTTTTCATCTAAAAAGTAGAACGCTATGAAAACCAACTGCCAGTTTATATTTTCTGCTACCGCTATCTTCTTTGTCTTAAGCTTACTTTCACTGTGTCGATCTACGGGATGTGCGCGAGTCGTCCGACCGAGTAATCGATTCAGAAATCATCTAATTGACTTCAGTTGCGTTATAATACGTCGTAATGACGCGGGCAATATCGATGGTCGATGTTAGTGTATTTACAGATGAGGTTGAGTAAAGAGAGTTACGCCCAATCATCGCTGAATGACAGTCCATAATGTTTGGTGGGAACTAAGTACAGATTTACCATTAATAGATATTGTGTTGATGTAGTGTGGCCACTGTAGTCTTTCTCGCTTTGACGGCCTATATTCGTCAAACCGGCCTTTGAAGCCTAGAATACTGCATTCTACAATCATGCCTAAAAGTCTATGTCTAACATTATATTTACAATATATTCATTTTTCACTTATAAAGTTCCAAAATAATTAAAAACCTTAAAAGTACTAACGAACAGTTTTAAAACATTGAACACAGTAAACCAACACAGACGAAATACGTGTATTTCCGTCCCTTTCTATTAAGGACTTACCATACGCCACATATTTCTTTCCGTCTCAATTCGTGACGTGTGAAAAACGATTAATAGTAAATCTGTGATTTTTAATAGGAATAAAAAATTATGTTTCACTAAAATGAAATTACATTTATTTTGTATCTATTCATAATAAAACCTGGGAATAGAGCTATATTTAGTTCGCATAGCTAGATTCGATGCTATGCTGTGCCTGAAGGCTTTTACATTCTACTAGCGTTTATTGTTAGAATGTTTCCAGGTGCCGGATGCATAACTAAGTGATTAAAAACATGAATTCATTAATCAACTTACATAATACATTTATGATTCAACTACGTCATGATTCAAAATAAACGATTGCGTTACATTAATGCTAAAACATGAGACCCATCTCTAGTCCGGACTATTATTTCTTGTGGTTGTATCGATAACACGGTGAAACCTCACGAACCTGAAATTGTGTGAACAGCAGGAAGTCGAGTTCGCCAACGAATTTATGTATTGTTTTATGGATGTAAAAGGCGGTGAAAGTGGATTTTATAACAACAAATATATCTAACTCCAAAATTAAGAAGCAAATACCCTTAAAAATCTATAAATACATAGCAGACTTTCAATAGACTAACTTTATGTCAGAATACATATATCATCATTACGTAAATCAAAATATTGTTAAAACCTTATATTAAATAAATAAATTAAAAAAAAGTAACAGCATAATAACATTACAGAGTCCAGAGCGGCTAGACAAGTGGCATACGTTTCGTAAAATAGAAACGTCAAAAGTGCCATTTAGCTACGTTTACGGCAGTTTTAACACGACTTTGCTTTTCATTTGATTTAATAGAAAGTTAATAATGTTCGACTATCAATTTAAAATTCGTTACGCTATATTACGTGGTATTTGTCATTCTATTCTACTAGCGTTTACGACAATTGAGCCACTTGTCTAGGCCCCCTGATTAATTTTAATTATTAACTTAAACAATAGTTTTATGCGTCGGGGGCCGCTAAAATTCCTTATAGTAATCATTTTTATAGATATCCAAGACATTTGTATTAAATAGCTCACTCCGCTGCAGAATATGAGCAGAGAATATGTAGAATGAAGACAGGCTTCCGCCTCACGCGTAATACAATCGCTTACTCCGGCTGGTTACGTGTTCTTTCGTTAGGTGTCAGATGCGACACGCGAAGAGCATCTCGTTTAGTTATACCTAAACAATGCATACGGATAAGTTTCCAAGTTTGTTAATTTTAATTTCTTGTAGTTATCTTGAAGAATGATAACTCTGGATTCGAGTAACTAAATTTATAGGCATCGAAGGACATTATAATACGTTAGTTTAAGCCATTATGGCATTTTTGTATTTGTGACGATATGAGGAACGAATTAAAGACAAATGGAAGCGGTCGCATGGTTGCGTCGCGTGCGACCCCGACTGGCGCTACAATCATTGCCCAAATTCACCCAAAATTTTGCCGTTGTGTGCGTGCCACGGCGGGTGCGTATTAGCGCGCACACATACTAACCGCAGACGCTGGCTTTGTATGAAGACATCCTACTGTTATGTTTAAACTGTGGTATGAGTCTTCCAGAGGGTAGAAAGTAACACTAAGTACTATCTACCCTATTTAACAATAGTGCTTTCTTTGAAATCATATAATTGTTGTTCGGTGTATTATATTAAAACCATTAAAAATTATAAAAATTGAAGTTCAAGCGCGAGGTTGATTCGCAAAGGGTTCCGTACGATTTTATTAAACGATGAAGTTCTAAAAATGTCTGGACATTTACGAGATCCGGTATATTTGTTATATTTTTCGGTAAACGTTAACTAATTCACTTTATTTCTTGAATTATTTAAGTATACGTCCAGTTGTTTCGGAAATTAGGGCAGGAACAGAAAGACGAGTCGAGAAATGTCATCAATCAGTTAGTATTTTGTAAACAATTTCATTTTAAAAGGTGTAGTTTGAATTACTTATTTTCTTTCTCGTTTATATATATCCCATCCCATTAATAAGTAGTAATAATAAGATACATTTGCAAGCTTGAACTGCGGGGCAAAGGTGAAGCTTTTACTTTTATCTCTGACGAGTGGAGTAAGTAAAACTTACAACGCGATAACGCTATACAGTACTCACGATTACTCTAAGAACGGATCAGACACGTAGTAGTTAGGGTTCACAGGGGATGTTGCACAAAATATAAAATATAATAAAAACTGGGAATGTAGTACTTATTATTTAACATCATAACATATCTTCATGCTGTATCGCTAATGGGTATCGGATAGGTAACGGGAGAGGACAGAGTGCCTATCTACAATATACATATATATGTCTAAAGTTATTTGTTAACAGCATTGTTTCCCTCTAAATCTCTATCTATTGATGTTATTTTTCTGTAAATCTTCCTAGAAACAAATAAATGAAAATCAGTAAATAATACAAAAATCGTTTATTCTATCTGGGCATGATATACAGGACAGGACAGGTTACAGTGCGCTTGGACCTTCTCCAGGATCCTCCAATTCTGTTAATTCTTTGATCCCGGACATCACGATATCGGCTAATGGCTAGCGGCTAGCCTCATATGAATATGTTTTTGTTAATAGTACGCGCAGGTGCGAGTATAGACAGCGATAAGTCATCCGACTATTTTGGCGGGAACGTGAGAAGTGAGGTTAACATTTTGTTCAAATTTTCTATTTTTTACATTTTTGAGAATTTTAATGTACAAAAGTGATAGTATATTGTGTTTTAAAGTTCTGTATAAGTGGATAGAATGGAGTAGGTCTAAATAAACATGTGTAGCTGAAGTTCTCGCGCTCTTCCAAGAAGTCCTTTGTAACTTCAGTAAACCCTAATATAACTTTACTGGAGGAGTTTTACGATAAGAAAAACTAATTTACTTGTGATTCTGGTTATTAATACGTGACAATGGCAAATGCGCTAAACTGTGCGCCACGCCATAAAGAAAGAAACAAAAAAAAGTCATCCACGATTTTCCATCCCATTCTTTAACTGCGCGAGTTGTACGTATCTGGCCGGAGAGGCGAATTCCGCTACGGGATTCGGCCTTCTTTCTATATATTCATGCTACTAATTTGTAAAAAGCTTTTATCCATCGTTTCAATATTATGCTATCACTATATTTATAACCTCAAAACAGTATGAGTTCTCTTACAATTGTGTAGAAAAATATCTTTGTTAGAAAATAACATGTTTCGGAAGTTCTTTAATACTAGCGGATATTAGGTGTTGCAACTGCTCTGCCCACGGTCTATTATATCTTAAAAGAATGCCGTATTAATTCAGTTTTATTGTTTAACCGTTCGTGGCCTTGACACGAGAGTAATAATCGCAGGTGTAATCAAACTATGGTATTCTATGAGGCTATTAAAAAAAATTGTCAATCACTAGTTCGGTTTAGTAGATGAGTGCAAAGGAATAACGTTAAAATAGGTACGTCAGATCCACCTTTCAGCTAATTATTTTTTAAATTAAAGCACTCGCATATCTAGGCGAAAATGTGTGAGGAGAATGATGAGATTTGAGGAAATGAAAGAAGTATGTTAGGACCGCGACGCTTGGCGCTCCGTCCTCTCTGACTACCCCGTTAGGGATACGGCGTGAAGATATGTATGTATGTATCCATGTATGTATTTTTTAAATACTCTCTCAAGTAGATTTATCTAGTGAGCGTTTTATTGGAGCGACCGTATGTGAAGACAAGCGCATGATAAATGTCTTGTTTGTCGCAATGGGAAGAATATATTAATTCCTTTTTTATTTTTTAGAACTTTAATTGACCACAGATTAAATAACTTTGTTATTTAATTTGTGGCCCACATTATGGTATATCTTTTTTTAATCTAAAAACATATGATTTGCAATATACAAAATGTATAGTAAGTTGGTTGGCTGATAACTAATGGCCGATGTCTTAAACTAGAAAAATAAATGTAACATAATTACATATTAGATAGATTACGGCAACAGTGAACAAACCCAAAACACTGCAGCAATTTATTTGAACAAATCGTCGATTGCAGCCGCCATTATTCATTGTTCGTCCGTTTGTCTGTTCCGGCGTTGCCCGCCACCTCGCTATTGTGATTGTCGGTGATTACACGCCAAGCAAAACGTTTTATTGGAGCGATCGTATGTGAAGACAAGCGCGTGATTAATGTCTTGTGTTTGTCGCAATGAGAAGAATATATTATTCCTTTTTTATTTTTTAGAACTTTAATTGACCACAAATTAAATAAGTTTATTATTTAATCTGTGGCACACATTGTAGTACACATTAAAATGTCCGAGTATAACACATACTTGCGAAATTACTATTCAATATTGTCAATTACTTTAACCATCAATCGCAAAACAAAGTTTCTTATTTTCTTTTTGTGTATAAAAAATATCTAATGTAATGAACTCTTTATAATTTTTTGTCCATATACCTTTTTCTCAATGTTTACGATTTTTATTTCTGACTTGACCCTGACACAACTGACTTTGTAGGCCCGTGTTTATAAACGATACTCAAGTGCCGTCATCTGCTCGAAAATAGAGAGAAATGCCGCTATTCATCGCATGTAGCAACATTCCTTTCTAACTATGCTCAATGAGAGGTTCCCACTAGAGTATTGCTCTGGAATAGGGGCCTTAGAGTTAAGTTGGTGGACAGAAATTTTCGAAAATGTGTTACAAAGAAAAGTAACTCAAAATAATTTGAATTCGTGATTTGAAGAACGATCATAATAACCAAAGACTACATAATATAATTTGTTTTACTTTTTAATCAAGCTAAAATCATTTCTAATCAACTAGCTCCCAGTACCATAACTCAAGTTTTGAACTTCATCTTTGTATAGGCACGACATTTTCTGCAATTTTTACTTAATTCAGCTGTTTTCGACAAAAAATAATCTCAGAGTAAAATGTCTGTGACAGACACACGGACGGGCACCGGGTAAATTATATAAATGCTCTATTTTTAACCGACTTTGATTATAAAGTATAAGCAAAGTAGATAACAAGCATGTATGCAGTGGCGTAGTGGTTTACGCTGTCCAAACGGGGAAGCGAATTCGATTCCCAGCCGGACAATTAACGAAATTAACTTTACTAGATTGTCTCGGGTCTGGGTGTACAGGGGACACCCTTTGTTCATAGTCGTCGCATGGTTCTTATAGCGCAGGGATTTTCCTATTTTGAGACCAGATGATCAGTGTATATTGTCTGTACATATAGTCAAATGAATGTAGAATAACCACCATTCATGAACTGATTTCAGTAATTTTTTTTATTCCAATTCTATATACGGAACGCTAAAAACTACAAGCTACAGAAACATCAGAAATCCTTCAATGGTTCAATATTATATTCTACTTACCATGGCAGGCCCGATCCCACGTTCATCGTTTGCGAATCCGTTGAACTTATCAGGGTCAAACTTAACTATTCATTACAATCTCGTATTGTATAGTAACAGCTGGTCTAACTACTCTTTATGTCTCGTCAACAAACCATTGTCCGACAAAATTGACGTCAATCTATTTGCTCAAGCGCATCCGAGGAATAATGCAAAACACAAATTATTATGCCTACAAAGGTTTTTTTAATTCATTTATTAGCTTTTGCTTAAGACTTTGTATTTGTGGAATTAAAAAGGTAACCTATGTTCTTTCCCTGGATTTAACCTACCTCCATTCTAAATTTCATCAAAATCGGTCTATCGGTTTAGCCGTGATTTTAGAGTTGCTCCGTTTGGATCGCTACCACCATCTTACTCGCTAATCTTGCCGCTAAACAAACAGTGTTTGCAATTTGCATTGTTGTATAAATTTTTAAACTTTCACGTGGCTTTATAAAACATCAAAAAAACGGGAAATTAACGCGATTACCTTTTATTTTGGCTTGACGTTTCGACAGAGTTGCATCGGCCGTGGTCTCAAGCAAACATGTCAAGCCGAAATAAAAGATAATCGCATAAATTTTGTTTTTTGGATATTTAACACTGAGTGTTCCATACACGGCTCCGTATGGGCGCTGGATGCCGAGCACACGGTGCCGTGGGGCTCTGTCGTTTGTTTTCTAAACAGCTGCTCATCATCGGCCTCAGTTATACAGACACGCTGTGAACGCGGCCATATACCACTTTACATTGACCACCTCCGTGGCGCAATGGCTTAGCGCGTCGAAAAGTAAACGGGGGTTGCGGGTTCGATTCCCGCCCCGAGTCTGGGTGTTTATGTATAATATGTATTTATTTACAAAAGAAAAGTATATAAGTAGTATATCAGTTGTCTAGTACCCATAACACAAGCGCTGTGCTGCTTACTTTGGGACTAGATGGCGCTGTGTGAAATGTCTGAGTTTATTATTATTATTATTATTATTATAGTATATAAATGATATATCGAAGTCGAAGGGATTTTTGGAGTTTGAGCGGAAAATAGCTAAAGATTTCAGGAATTTACCACATGAAATGGATTTCCACAAAGTAACACCTGATATACAATATCGAAGTCGTAAAAACTATTTTTGGTTTTAAATTCTCGTGAACGATTTGTTTTGTATGAACATTTTAAAGCACTTATTTTTCACATAAAAATGATAGTAGCCTTAGGGCATATGTACTTAAAATAAAGGAGTAGTGAAAGTATTAACTTGTATTGTTGTGTTCCGGTGTGGAGAGCAAGACATCCGGCGAAACTGACATAAGATCGACAACGTCCTCAGGGTTACCAACGCATTTCCGATCTGAAGTGCTTTCTTGGCCTTTACATCATAAAGATCCATTAGTATCAGTCCACTTGTCATCAAGTCGACTGATTGCGCATTTGTCTTCCCAGTAGTATAAAGAAAACAATCTATACCTCAAAAGAAGAAATAGCGTCTATGCTCGAACCAAGTGCCACAATGGAATTGGAATTAAAGTAGATTTGACGTTCAGAAATGCCTTTTAATTGGGTTTACTTGAATAAATTGATTTTGACTTTGGACGGAGGATTTGCTCTAAGAGCATGTCCCTTATATTGTCTTTTTTGTGGATCGAGTTTCTAGATTTTTACTAATGTGCGTGACTAGGGAAGGACAGTACAACGATACACAACTGAACATGACATATTTTTATTTTTGTGAATACTAGTAGCTAAAACACTTAAAATTTACGATAATTTTGCAAATAATTATTTCGTGACCGACTCATGAGCTGACATGAATTACACTGACAGTGCGAGGTTGCCATACTTACTATAGCTAACTGTTTCACTCGTGGTTTCGCTCAATGAAGAAAGAGACGAAAATTTATTTGAGACACTGTGGTAAGAGTGGGTTTTATGTCTCCATCCATAATGGTTCTTATTTATTTAACAATTTATTACACACAATGACATATACGAAGAGAGATACATACAGAAAAAAGAGCAAAAGGAGCTTATTTCTATAAGAAGTTTTTCCCAGCGGACTCGCGAGAGAGAAATTTTATAAAGAAAGAAAGAAAGGTAGATACTGTGTGTAATACAATATTATTAAACTAATAATGTATACGAAATACAACAAAAACACATACAATCAATATATCAATACATATAAATATATATATAAATATATATATAAAAAAAAAATATATATACAACTATGTATACATACATTCAATAACGATATATATTATATATATGATAATTATACCCAAGTGAAAATGTTTGTTTTGAACTAATTCATCATATAATGCTCTTTAACTGCTCGTTTCTTAGTTTTAAGATCTATGACGTCACTCACTTGTCTTTGTTTATCATTGACAATCTAAATTCCTATACATTGTACGATTTACCCAACTAATCAATTAACCTTCAAACTCCGGAATTATTTCATTGCTTCATAATAAAAGTTATTTTAAATTAAACCTTTTTGGGTTCCGTACCTCAAAAGGAAAAACCGCACGCTCAGTGTAGGGTTCCGTCGTTGTCCGTCACAATATGTGTTTTAAGGGGGCTTTTGCTTTTTGATACTATAAGCATTTTAAGTGAGTTCACAGTTTAACGGCTAATAATCACTAAAAAAAAAGCGTTGGTCTAAGCCAGTGATTCTCAACCACTGTGCCGCGGCACTAAAGTGTGCCGCTAAATTCTAAAAAAGTGCCGCCAAATTTTAGAAATGTATATAGTAAAAATTATAATGCTTTTTTTATTACTTGTAATTAATCCCTTAACAAACGTACTGTTGTTTTTTAGTACATATTTTATTTTACATTCAAAATTATTATCATAGACTATTTTACACGGTGTATTATAGGTAAGTAAACAACTTCTAAACTTATCTTTTTCTTTGTGTACCGCCAAATTTTGAAATCATTATGTGTGCCGCGACGAAAAAAAAGGTTGAGAATCTAAGCTAAAAAAGGTGTTGGACGTTGGTCGAGTATTACTCCTTAATTTGTAAAACCTACTTAACTGTAATAATTTTCCTTTTAACTTCATTATATACATATATATATCACTACTGTCAATTTTCTCACATATCTAAGAACAAACGTTTCAACTGATTTAGATTACACTTGATTCAAACAAAAATGGCCACTTTAAAGCTTAATATTTTAGTAAACGGGTCCCTGAATCGAAAAATCTTCTTTACGTACCCCTAATATTTTTGTAAAACCTATCCAACGACACTCTACACAAGGAACACACAAGTAAAAAAATTGTCATCACTTTACGTGTATGGGAAGAAACCATAAATAAGATTTTTCAAGATTTTATTTCACAACTTTGTCGGCGTGATTCATATGTACTATCTATGTAACTATGTCAAATTACAGCTTTTTAGTACCAAGAGTTAAACCGCGGATAGGCCGACAGACGGACATGATGAAACTACACGAGTTTTTAGAACGAAGTTCTTTAACACGACTTGCAGAAGGATTGAGTCGATAGCAATCGTCACTTAAGGAAAAGCGTTACATGGGGCGGAAATCGCACGTCTTTTCTTTTTATATTGGCAAACGAGGAAGCGGGTCATCTGATGGAAAGTGACCACCGCCGCCCATGGACACCCTCAATGTCCAGGGAATCACGGGTGCGTTGCCGCCCTTTAGGGAAAGGAGGGAAAGGAGGGAGATGGGGGAGATGGGCCACCGGCACTCTCACTCACCGAACGAAACACAACAGTAATAAATGCTGTTATTTCACGCTGATATTCTGTGAGAGGGTGGTATTTCACCGGGCGAGCCGGCCCAATTCGTGTTGCAATGCAGCATGGCTCTATCACACCTAAAACTCTCGCGGCGCTAGGTTTTTGTTTTAAATCATACGTGAGTTTTATTGTCTCATTATTGCAAAATTAAGTTTTGAGAAATTTAAACTGTAGCTGAGGAACTTCGTTCCTGATGGCGGTCCCCTGACCGCACACGTTTTTTTGTTGATTACGAAACCCCAAAAAAAAATAAGGTCATCTATAACGGTAATTAATTTAATTAATTCTGTAGAAATTACGCGTAGTCGTCGTCTGAAACAATTCTGCAAAATTCAGTATGGTTCAAATATTCTTGAAGACTATATAACAATTGCTTTTTTAGGTGTTTATGTCTAATAAATAATCTCTGAAAAAAACATCTGTGTCAGATAAAAAGACACGCGACATCGAAGTGATTCCCCATTTTTCCGATTTCGGCACGAAACACTAAAATGTTTTCCTACATTACGCAATGTTTTACTAACATTACATTTGGGACCAAAGTAAATAGAACATTTAAATATTTTTGACGGCCCCGCCAGCTGGTGCATGTCAAGCGATAAAAATACAATGAATTTGTAAGAAACCTTTCGCAAGCCGACACTGACGGCGCATCAGATAATATTCTTCGCGAATCCGTGTTGCTGAAATACGAAATATATTAAAATTACTTGCAAATATATCAAGAAGCAACAACTGATTAACTACCTTGCTAGTTTTGAAATCGGCGGTCCTAAGTAGCGATGCCCGACTTAGTAGAGTTACGTATTTCTATTATGTTCCATTGATCCCCACAATAGGAGGCCATAGGATATTAACTTCATGTCCCATTATTTTAAACCTTTATGCACTTTATAACCGCGACCTACATTGGTTTAGAAATTGATGATGGAAATACTTAAAATCTAATTTCCTTAAAGTTAATAGTACAGGTAATTACCCATGAAAGGTTAACGATTTTAGGATATTAATAACTGGCGACTTAATCAAAAGGGTCTAGTCAAGGATGAACATCAGTTTGACCACAAAATATAACTAAATCTCATTATGAATACATTCAAACAATCACTCCGAGAGATGTTAATTACTTCAGAAAATGTAGAGTTCTATTGGAATCTGATATCCAGATAACTGAACACAGCTATTGGACAAACAATATTAATACAAACATGCTGCGAAATTACTGTAATAAATCAAAGATAGAGATGCACTTATATTAATTCTAAATTCGGTATTAGACACCGAAGTTCGGCAGCTTATACCGAACTACAACACCGGCTAGATTTCGATTAAATCTGTCGAATTACTTTGGCCAAAATTAAGTACGCTTGTTAAACATTAAATTGTTAGTTCTGCCTGCTCGCCTGCCATATTTTATAGACTATAAGTAGGTGGATTAGGTAGGTAGTAGCAGTAGCAGATAGAGTAAGTATAGTAATAGGTAGTGTAGGTATAGTAGAAGGTAGAGTAGGTATTGTAGATGTACGAACTTATAGTAACTGTAAAGATATTCAAATTAAATTAAAATAAAACAAAAAGTATTAGGTAATGTCTAATTTTATCAAAAACTGTACTTTAATATATAATAAGAGAATTTTAATCTCGACCTTGTTTTTTAGATTAATTTAATAATATGTATAACAAATGAATTGGATCTTATCTAACCGAAGTTCTACTCAATTTCTGCTCTTTTAACCGAACATCGGCCGAAATCGACATTTGGCAAAACCTAAATTCGATACATCTCTAATTATTATAATCCCATTACCTTGGCCAACATAAAATGAGCTCCAAATGAAGTCGTGAGCCCAGCTAGTTCAATCAAATCCAAATTCACGATGCTATCATTGTGCAAACATTACAAAATAATTTACGTTCTGACATTCTTTGTCAGTCGTCGCCGCTCGTCGCTATAAACATCTTATTAGAAGCAATCGATGTAGTTGACCTGTTGACCGATCGATCTGCAGACTGATCCGAACACTGGTATAACATGATTGTAGGGTTGCCTCTGTGTTATTATGTGGCTGCTTCGTCGGTGCGCTAACAACTATGAAATCAAGCATTTTTTCTACCGTTGGAGATTATAAAATGGAAGCTTCTCTTTAATCTGTCTGCATTTTATTTTTAAGTATTTTAGAACACATTATATTATGCGTGCCATTTCTTACGCCATTGCTCACGTAGGATGTACAGAGCATTAATCTACATAAACTAACTTAAACGAATAAGATAACGTAAGATAACTTCGTAAATTCCTTGTCAAGTCAGTGGAGTAAAAATAAATGATTTGTTATTTTTAGTTTCTAATCTGTTTTATTTTATTTTTTGGTTAGAAAAATAAATATTAATCTATTGTTTGTAGATTACGCACTTAACTTCTGCGTAAGGACCGCCCAGAGCAGTGAAAGCCTCCTCCAAAGCTAACTATTTCTTCCTGTCTTTGGTTGTTCTCGTCAAACAAATAAATACTTAATTAAAATTTAAGTTTCTGTTTATAATTTGAAATAATAATCTTAAGCTCATATTACAAAACCCAAACATGTACTTTCTCAAATATTTATTTGATGGTCTGTCTCTCTGTTTGTTTGTCCGGGCTAATCACTGAACCGACTTTGACGAAATGCTCATTGGAAAGTAGAGAACTTTTCAGAGAATAATGTAGCCTACTTTCATTTTCAAAGAAAAATACCTTTAAGATACAATGATAACTTAGGTAATACAGTACAATAGAGTGTATCCACGAAAAAACTGTACCTACCTAATAAAGTGATCACTTTCTTTATTACGTAATGAAACACTATCATTGAAATTACATATTACTAAAATATTGACTGGCCCGTTGGCGCAGTGGCATATGCGTCTGCTTTCCAAGCTAGGGTCCCGGGTTCCATCCCGGTCAGATCAATTTAGGAAACGAACTTTTCTAAATTGGCTTGGTGTCTGGGTGTTACTGGGAGCTCCCCCAGAGTTCGTTGTGTGATACCCATAGTACAAGCTTACTGCTTAATTTGGAGTGACACAATCTGTGTAATTGTCTGGAGTATTATTATTATTATTATTCTAAAATACACTTTTTGTGTGATGTTTATTCTGAATTGTGTTCTCGATGTTACCAACAAATGATTTTGTTGATAAACGATAGCTATTGTCCAAAAACGTTACGTTTTAGCAGACTGAGAGCCACCTAGTGAGTATTGTTCGCTACACCGATGATCTTATTGTTAAGTTCACAAGATTTCTGTGATGATATCTGTAATATAGCGTCATGTTTCACCTTTAATCTTAATTTTTTACTTTGAGAATAATTTTTCTGTATGTATGTGTGATAGATAGATAGCGTTAGATGGTGAAAAAATATCGATATATCGTTATTTCTTTTTTGATGTACCGATATTATCAGACGATATTCGTTTATTCGATATATCGATGGAAAATATCAAGTGTCGAAAACGTATCAAATACGACATTTTTCTAATCTATAAGTAGGACTTTAATGACTAAATCCAATCGAAATACAAAATAAACTAAATATGAAAATCTTGATATGCAGCATGTAAACACTGTATTTTTATATATGCAATTGATACTAAATACGTTTTATTTCAACATTCAATGAAACGATAAAATGGTTATGAAATCTTACCGATATATCGATATTATTTTTTCGATATATCAATACCGATATTGATATTTAAAAAAATATGTATCGATAATTTTTGGCACTTCCGACATCCCTAGTTAGCATTTCGTATATATATGTCCACTTAATTACACACTCCCTCACGCATGTGCGCGTTCGTTGACGATGCAACCAAGGGCGGATCCAAGGGGGGGTACAGTTGGATTTTTTAAAATTAGTTATAGTTTTTAAAATAAACGAAAATAACTGTTTTTTCGTATTTTTCGTTAGCTGGCTTGCGTACGTTTGCATAGACCAGAAGGTCTATTTTAGATTAAATTATTGTTTATCAATGCGTCGCCTTAATAAGTGCTTTAGGACTGATACGGTAATACTTTCTTTATCTCGATGTTAAGACCCACAGATTTCGACGATTCGATTCGATTCGATTGTATTACATTGGGCGTGGTCACGGGCAGTCTCTGTAGTCTGTAGTCAAACCTCAGTGGGTGCACCGGTCGAATCATCGGGATAAAAAGGGTATAAGCCTGTTTAGCTTTAAAGTATTATCACCACATAGACTTTGTTAGAACAAATCGTGATTTTATAATAAAAACGTTGACGGGCTATGAGTTCGTTTTTGTCTTTTTGGTTAGAACGAAATTAAAAATTATGAAATTAAGTTACTCAAAGTTCATCAGCTTTAGAAGCAATGTCACCGTTTCTACCACGTCCCACGCCACTTCCTGTTCGCAAATCCCAGGATTATCTCGATCTGTTGCGAAATAAACAGTTTTCGTTTGCTTTTCCCATGCATTAGCTGGCTTTCGAGCGTCACGAGCGCGATTCGGAACGAGATGGATCTTGTGATAGCGATGCTTAGCGTAGGTACCCGTGAGTTCACAGTTTCGTTTTGATTGGATGATTGATGCTATGTGATGTTGAGGGCATGTATTAATTGTGACTAAGATCTTATCAGAATTGTCGAGCATTCATTTGTGCTCTATTTATCTTTCCTTTTTGGTATGAAAGAGAAAGAAAAATCCTTCCAATGCAAGTGTTTTTTTTAATTTATAAATATACCACTCCGATTTTTATTTTTCGGAGATCTCGAATTTTCTGTATTTTTATTGTTTCTGTATTCTTGAGTCTGTTTACTTGGCGGTAATTTGTACAAATAATACATATCACGCCTTTAGAATGAAAATGACCTAATACAAAATTCTGAGATTTTGTTTTGACAAGTTACGACAATAAACCCAAAACAATAAAATGGATTTTTCACAAATACATATTTTTGGCAGACTACATAGACTTTTTGGCAGGAACGGGAGAAGTAACGTTGTCGTTATAATTAGATTTTCTATTTTTTACATTTTTGGGAGTTTTAAAGTACAACAGTAATAGTATATTGTGTTTTAAAGTTCTGTGTAAGTGAAAAGAAATTATAAAATGAAATTGTGTGTCAAAAATAAAATAATATGTAATATTTAATAATAATAAGATAAAATCAAATAAAATTGCATAAAATCCTATTTAGAACAAAATTTTGCAGGTATGTGTAATGTGAATGTATTGTGTTCGTGACGGTCCGCTGTAGATATAACTTTTTTCCAAATGCTAGTCGAACTTGCGCATATAACGTTCTTACGTACCTACTGTTAATTATTATCCACCGCCATTAGCAAAGCAAACTTCGTTTTCCTGGTAATTTTCTTTACGTGTAAACATCTTATTAAAATTAGTAGAAATAAAATAGGCGGGGGGTGACGTTGGCGAATTTATTGCGAGACAGACGAAGAGAACTTAATAACATAAACATAACATAACTTCACGCTGTATCCCCAACGGGGTAGTCAGAGAGGACGGAGCGCCAGGAGTCGCGGTCCTTACACACCTCTTTCGCTTCCTCAAATCTCATCATTCTCCTCACACATTTTCGCCTTAATAGAAGTTACAAAAAAGGGTAGCCATATGCAAAACCAACTTTACTTCTTACGTTGTATTATTCATGATATTTTAGGGTTCCGTACCTCAAAAGCAAAAAACGGAACCATTATAGGATCACTTTGTTGTCCGTCTGTCTGTGAAGACCCTTTATCTCGAGAACGCGAGGAGGTATCGAGTTGAGACTAAAACCATGTACTCAGATCTACAATCCCTTGAAGATGTGAAAAAATCAAACTTCTTAGTTAACATAAAGAAAAGATATGGCCGTTTATGCTGCAAAAAACGTATATTTCGACACTCTCAAGGGAATCAAAATTTATAGGATACTTTCCGTTGACCTAGAACTATGAAATTTGGCAAGTAATACCGTCTTATACTACAAGTATAGGGAAAAATCTGAAAACTATACATTTGTAATTAAATGCATAAATACAGCAATATACGAAAACAGCCGCAATGGTAATATTTCTCGCCTGATTGTTGTATGAGATCTCAACATAGATTTTAAAACCAATCCACAAAATGCAATTTCATTATATTTTTCTTCTATAAGCATGTTACCCTTAATAAGCACTAGCACTAGCACGAACACTATTATAGGCATTGTCTTTTCCAACTTTGATGTACAATGTGATACTATTCATTCTTTTTTCAGTCACCACTTACAAATCTGGATTAAATTGATATTTAAGTAAAAAACAACTTTGATTAGATAACCTAACTAATTTAGGTTAGTATAACCACAATTTCCTATAAGTAATTATAGGTTTTGGAAACTGAATTTCGATAAAAGCTCGGAAAAAAACTGCGAGACTCGATTCCTGAACTATTTATAATATGTACCTACAAATTTCTACGGAACCCTCGGTGGGCGAGCCCGACTCGCACTTGTCCGGTTTTTTTGTTGTATTTCTACACACCCTTTTCTCAATGTAAATCATTTTCTTAGATTTTCTAAGCAATAGAACTTCTTTCTTCCTTCATGGCATGGCGCGTACATTAGCGCATTTGCCAATGTCACGTATTAATAAGTAGAATCAGAATCGCAAGTAAATTAGTTTTTTCCCATCGTAAAATCCTTCAGTATAGTGATAGTAGGCTTTACTGCAGTTTTAAAGGATTTCTTGGAAGAGCGCGAGAACTTCAGCTACACTCGTTTATTTAGATCTATTCATTCTTTTCACTTACACGGAACTTTAAAACACAAATATACTATCACTGTTGTACTTTAAAACTCCTAAAAATATAGAAAATATGAAATCTAAATAAAATGCCAACCTCACTTCTCCCGTTACCGCCAAAAAGTAGCAATAGAACTTGTAAGCTTTTCATTATTGTCATTAGTGTTGCCATAACCATATGCAACATTCAACAACTAAAAGTGCTAGAAAATCAAGTTACAAAGTCCATATAACAAGAACTTGTAACTTCACCTTACAAACGGTACTGATTACAAAGTAGCCGCTACTGTACAGCTACTTTCTATTGTTAGCCTTCGACCTTTGGGTTGCCGCTACCGTATAATTTTCTTGTACCTATCTGACAGGAATGCATTCAGAAGATTATGATAATAGGATAACATAACAAAATAAATGGTGTTTAACGCTATAAAAAATATAATCCACTGTAATAAAATGTCGCCCTTCATTAAAAACTTACTAACTTTAATATTGGGTCCTTACATATGAAATTAGCGTTTTGTCGTACTGACCACTTTGATCTGAAATATCTCCTCTTTGGTTAAGAATTCTAAATTCAAATTTATAAATTCATTTAGCTGGTACATTTGAGTTTTGAAAACAGTCATTCATTTGTTTTTTCCTCATTATTTTTTTCTTTGTTGTTTAGCAATCTCTTCAATCTCGGTTGTTTAGCAGCTAGTTCTTCCTTCATGGTTTGCAGTTGCTGACAATAGATATCTGCCGTAATCGTTTGGCCAGATTTTAGAAAGCTGTAGTGAACGACACCGGCGCTAGTCCACCAAACACTCACAAGTAACTTTTTCTGAGTCAATTTTCGTTTAGGGCAGGATTTGGCTGGGTCTCCAGGGTTCAGCCATTGCGACGAGCGCTTCCGATTATCGTACAGTATCCAATTTTCATCACAAGTAATGATTCAATTTAAAATCCCTTCATTATTGTGTCGGTTGAGCAAAGTAACATAGCAGTCGACGCGTGTTTGCAAGTTCGATTCACTCAATTCATGAGGTACCCATCGTTCAAGTTGTTTTACTTTCCCGATTTGCTTCAAGTGGATTAATACAGTTTTGTCACTTACCCCGAAGCCTGCAGCTATCTCTGAAGTGCTTCGTGATGGATCTGCTTCCACAATAGCCTTTAATTCTTCATTTTCCACTTTGGTTTCCGGCCGTCCACGGGGTTGGTTCTGAAAGTCGAAATTTCCAGAACGAAAACGTCGAAACCAAAAACGTACCGTGCTTTCTTTTGCGACACCAGTGCCGTACACATCATTAATCCTTCGAGCTGTTTCTGCAGCACTGGTGCCACGATAGAACTCGTACTCGTAAATATACCGATATTTCATGGTTTCCATTGTGCGGTAATAAGCGACGCCAAAGAAAAAAATTATGAGGAAAAAAACAAATGAATGACTGTTTTCAAAACTCAAATGTACCAGCTAAATGAATTTATAAATTTGAATTTGGAATTCTTAACCAAAGAGGAGATATTTCAGATCAAAGTGGTCAGTACGACAAAACGCTAATTTCATATGTAAGGACCCAATATTTCTATTATGTGATTTAGCAAAGAAATATGTATAAGTCGAATTCAAAAACAAACTTAACTTTGCAGTTGAAAGACCCCTTTTCCCATATTCTCCAACACCCAAATCTAAGTTCGTAGGGCCATAAAATTGTGATATAATTATAAATTCATAATTTTTGGATTTTTCCCTTTATTGTACTGTGAGACCAAATTTCATGCTTCTAGGTCAACGGGAAGTATCCCATAAGTTTTTGTTTTAATGCATAAACGGCCATATCTTTTGATTTCGTTACGTTAAAAGCATGAATAGAAGCCTGTATATTTTACATATCCAAGAGATTGTTCTCAGTGTTTGATATAAATTTCAACTTTATACCTCTACCACTTCTTGAGATAATGTTTTTAATTTTTCACGACTTGCACACATCTTACAATAATTAACGGGTCTATGTCGCGTTTATACTTTAAGCCTAAATACCTTTTTGTCCCGACGTTTGGACCGGATTGCCTCGATCGTGGTCACGGTCAAATTGATGAGGATGAGTTCTTGAGATAATTTAAATCTTGACTGGTCAAAAAGATAGTTTCACGGATGCACAACGAAGTGATCGTAACGGTTCCCTTTTTTCTTTTAATATACGGTACTCTAAAAAGGATAGTATAAGAAAATTATCATTATTCATTCAAATAATGTTTAAAGGTGTTTTTGTTCCAATAATAAACACCATAACCTCAATGTTAATAAATTTTATAACTTTAGTGTTATTTACAGAAACGTAACTGAATCACGAACTTACTGTTGATAATATTTAAAGACACTTCCTCGCCTAAGATTAATTTAACACTCACTTGAACAATGGAACATGTAACAGATAACATACCGCATAATTTGCATAAAAGCAAAATCATATTTCACTGACAAAATGAACTCAAATGCATTAGATGCCGCGCCCGAGTTCAAATGTCGGGCGAAAGTGGAATCCGTTTACCGCTTGCAAATTATATATTATATTACTGAATGTTTAGGGTTCCGTGTCTTATGAAGACAACGAAACTCTTTTAAAATTAATATGTGTCTCTTCGTCCGTGTGTCCGTCAGTCACATTTTCTTAGAAACAGTAGGATTCAGTATCACAATAACCTACATAATTATATAGCCTTAGTTAACGATTTAAAACGTTCATAAAAGAATTAAAGGAACGAATTGAGTACCTATCACGAACTTGAAAATTCCTCCCTTATCTCAGATACTACTGGGCCTAGAATTAGGTACCTACAATATTCCCCCTTATCTCTAACAACTGGGTCTAGAATTGGATATCTACTCGACCTGAACATTGTTCCCTTATGTAAATTCCCTTATGTAAAAATGTTAATCTCTGATTTAAATGAGGTTTCTTTGATATTTTTTTTTATATTACAAAAGTTAACCAATCGTGTACCACAACTAGAAAAATAAAGTCGATGCAATAAAGTATCAGGTTATCAAATATCGTTTTCATACGTTTTGTAGTCAATTAGAAAAATTGAGTTCCCTGCCGTCAAAATTTCTTATCCGTCGCCTTAACTACTGGGCCTAGAATTGGGTATCTACCCGACTTGAACATTCCCTCTTATCTCTAACTACTGCGCCTAAAATAGGGTTTCTGATTTCTCGACATATTACAACTTATTCTCTACTAAGAATTCCCGGGAATTCGAGAATATTGGAGAAATATGTAATTAAAAAATATATATTAAATTAATAATTTAATGCAAAATAAACCTACACTCATTATGCAATTATCGTTAACATTTATTATTTCTTCAGTCTTGTGAGTATTTACACATTTTTTTAAACAAAATAACTAAATGCAAGTACCTATGTTTATATTAAACAAATAGTAAGTAATCGGTCGAGGCTATTGCAACTGCTATAAATATTTATTTAACGAAATAATGAGTATTCCCTCTACTGAGACCTAATAGAATAAAAGTAATAATAATAGAAAGAAGAGCGCGCAATTGCCCCGCAGTTGTGTAGCCCCGATCGACTTACCTAAATATCACCTTAAAATAACAAGTATCTTCATACAAACAATCTTTAAAGTTGAATATTTAGTGTCTTTTTTCCTATAAATAATTAGATCTTTTCAAGTCTTTAAATTAAACAAAAACGGAATGACCGGACGCGCAAAGCGGGCGCGAGGCGCGCCGCGCGGAGGTAGCGCGGGTTGCGAACGTATTGAAAACACGATTCCTCGACACTTTTTTCTCGACTTGAGTAATGACAGATTTCCCGGGAATTCTCACTTACGTCTTGACCAGAAACCCTATCCTAGAATTGGGTACCTACTAGACTTGAATATTCTCCCTTATCTCTGAAATTATTGGGCCTAAAATTCAAAAATTTCAAAAAATATAAAGCATCACCTAAATCTTACGGAAAGGATACAAAGTCTCAAATGTTATTAATTTTCAAAAATCAAATTGAGAAGTTTAAAATTTTATAAATATATATTTATTAATATTGCGTTGATGCTTCAATTATCAGCTTCAGGGACTAACTCTGAAAAAGACTGATCGGACTGATTTGACGCAACTGACTGATTGACTTGAACTTATTAATTGATCGATTTTGACTAACTGACTTATTGACTGTTACTAATTGGTGGCCATTTATGCCGTTGGCGACCGTGCGGCAAATTTAAAAGGTGTTGCGTCAATAATCAAATCTTTACTTTTAAAATTGATCATAACCCTACGAACCTTCTTCGCGCGAGTTCAAATTGCACTTGATTGGTTTTCATAACAAATATTTTTTTAATTTCTGTTTATTCGTTTCAGGTCTGATGCGGCTAAAGTGGGGCGGGTCCTATGTCATCATGTGTTCCAGGAGTATTCTGCTTGTAACTCTGCTAGCTATAGGTAATAAAACTTATAAATAAAATCTACTCATTATAGTACAACTAGTAAAAACCACATACCTACATCTCAATTACATAAAAATTATTGTATTTTGACTTTATTTGCTTGGGAATAAGTGACAAAGTCTACGTATAAGAATTATTTCAAAGTAATCCAAAAAATAATGTTTTTAGTACAATTTTCTTTGTAATTTTCATTGAATATACTAACTAAAAGATATTGACTGGCCCGTTGGCGCAGTGGCATATGCATCTGCTTTCCAAGCTGCGGTCCCGGGTCAAGTCAATTTAGGAAACGAACTTTTCTAAATTGGCTTGTAGTCTGAGTGTTATTGCATCATACTATATCATATAACATAGTACAAGCTTACTGCTTAGTTTGGGGCCACACAATCTCTGGAATTGTCTGGAGTATTATTATTATTTAATATTCAGGAAATTTTTCAGAATTTTTCTATTTATACTTTAGAATTTTTTGTTTGTTTATATCTGGTCATAGACTTATCTGATCTTAGACATATCTGGTCTTTATAAGCCACAGATTTTGTGAGGGGCTGAGGGGGCAACCGTGGCGTCTTTCCTATATGACAATTTAAGAGAGCGCGAGCGCCACAGTCATATATTGGAGAAAATACTTGTTTCCTAAGCGCTTAGCATCTAAAGTGTGTTGTATCGATTGTTCATTTGATTTTATTTTTTTGACGACCTCCGTGGCGCAATGGTTTAACGCGTCGGAAAGTAAACGAGGGTTGCGGGTTCGATTCCCGTCCCGAGTCTGGGTGTTTATGTATAATATGTATTTATTTACAAAAGAAAAGTATAGAAGTAGTATATCAGTTGTTTAGTACCCATAACACAAGCGCTGTGCTGCTTAGTTTGGGACTAGATGGCGCTGTGTGAAATGTCTGAGTTTATATTATTATTATTTTAGAATGCATTCTGAGCTGATTTTTGAATGCGTGCGTATTGTAAAGTTATTAGCAAAATAAACCTCCTTGTAAGCAAATAGGTAACTTGTAGGTAACAAATGAGGAGAGCCAATGCCAAATTTTTGCATTGGCTCGGAAAAATCACAGATCTGGGGCTAGTTTTAGTGTAGGTATACGCCAACATTTGTGGATTGCAAATATTTTCACAAACACATTCAACTGCCATTTTTTTTAGAGAAACGGGACAAATTTTTTTAGAATATCTCTACCACTACCGTATGTAAAACAAAGTACTTAACAGAAGCATATCTACATAATTCTTCATACTGATCCAAGAGAGAAAGAATAATATTAGCATGTATTGGCTCCATCCCTAGATAAACGGCACATTCTAGATTCTATTACACAAAGCCTTTGAATTACGAATCTCTTGGTAAATTAAGAATAGAATCTATAGAGGTAAAATTGCAGTATTAAACCGATAATTTTCTCAAACGCGTACTAAGATTATTACTTTACTTACGAAATAGCTTAACAAGTGGTTCTAAATGTTTCAAAATTGAGCTAAAAATGACTGTCATCCATAGTTGGTATTAAATCTGTAATATTCTTACAACATCAAGTTTTAAGGTTGGAAGATGTTAGCTATTAGATTAAATTATATACACTGTACAGATGTACACTGTTAAATTATACATAGTTCATGAACTATGATATAAAACAAGACGCGACAAAATGACATATTGGTACCACTTGCAGAAATAAGCATTTAGGCTTATATCTACTGGGTGAAATGTAGATTTAACCTTCTACAAATCGAAATAGGAAGCTGTTCTTATACCCGATATATATATAAAAATTACGAGGTTAAACTTCAAAAGAAATGTTTGCCCCTTTCAATCATTTGCTTTAGTTCATAAGCAGTATGACAGAAGGCTGTCATAATCATCCCATGTTTACGCCGCATTTACTATTAAGGTTTTAGCTAGACTTTATAACTCCAGACAGCTTATCCCGTATTAGAAAGTGAGGAGAATATTATCGAATAAAATAGATGTGGAGTGGGTACTCTAACGAAATAGCGGCCGATCAGCTTATCTGATGATAAATGTGTGTGTAATCGTATGTCAGGGAGATGAGCCCTTAAGCAAACACTAAAATATAGCAATCATAACCATTGCACATCAAACGTGTGATGTTCAACGCCCACGTCATCACCCGTTCAATTTATCATTCCCGTGTCGGCGCGGCGCTGCGTTGACATAACTCGTGTGAAAGGTCACGATAAATATTGTATAAAAATGTCATAAGGCTGTTTTTATACACGAATGTGAATGGATAATTAAGTTGAGCAATTATTTCAAATACATAATTAAAACGGTTGAAGAATGCGTTATTTCGTCGTCATTGCCGTCTCTTTTCATTCCAATGACGCTATCGTGTGGAAGGTCACCCTACAACTATTTTTATTTCTATATAATTCTTACGAACTTTAACACTCATCCACTATTTAAGAATTTGAATAAGTACTACCTACTACAATTAAAAAAATTAAACCGCCTTCAAAAAAACACTGAAAAGTATAAAATAACTATCCCTTACTAATCAAAACTCAAGTACAATTAAAATAACTTTATAAATACCATACACATACCTATATAATTAAATTTGACAGTTACTGAAGTCGGTGCCAAGGCTACCAAACTAAAGACTTTCTGTTGTTGCACATTGATTTGGCACCGACTTCAATAACTGTCAGATTTAATTATATAGGTATGTGTTTCGTATTTATAAAGTTATTTTATACTTTTCAGTGTTTTTTTTGAAGACGGTTTAATTTTTTTTATAAAAAATTTTTATTTCTCCCTTTTGAGTGATCTTGACCTAAATAAATATCTAGGGCAGGTCTTCAATTAACTTCATTCTAATTCCGGAGCGCAACGATATATAAGAGAATCTTCAATATAAATAAAGGTTATAACCAGGTCTCGTTATCTAGTGTATCTTCGAAGTCCAAGCTCCAATATCGCTGAAATTTAAATGGGACCACCTCTGAAGTATTACCTACCAAACGAAAAAATAATTTTCGAAGTCGGTTCATAAATAACGGAGTTATGAGGTAACAAACATACAAAAAAAAAAACATACAGACGAATTGAGAACCTCCTCCTTTTTTTGAAGTCGGTTAAAAATCTCTACGAATGTTGTAGCAGGGAACTAGGGTAGGTACTAAAAATCAAATGTTTAAAGTATTTGAATGCATTAGTGGACAAATATTGTTAGGTTCCGTTGCAAATACCTATAAATGCACTTAATTCTTCAAACAGGTATTTCTTGTTTTATTTGAGCTCAAATTTATAGGTTATGTTCGACATATTACTGGAGAGATTTAGAAAGTAGTGAGCAATTTTCAATTTAAAAAAATAGCCGCCGTGAAGCGTGACAGGGGTCAGCTAGTCTAAAATAATTTGCGGTTAGTGGTATCGTATTATAAAATCTTATCCCTTACTTTCGTAATGTGGAAAACGAACTCTTCTAATTGATTTATAGTCTGGGTATTAACGGCAGTGCTCAGTCCGTAACCTGGTGCCTATTTGTAACAATTCAAAAACAACAAACACAATATTGTTTTATCTAAAAACTTTACTTACAAATAAAACAATTTAAAACAACTTATAATAAAATGAAATAAATACTAATAATCCAGGAATGAAATTCTAACTGCACCGTTTCGTTTCCATCCTCGACCTCGGTTACATTATTTTCTCTTTGCTCGGCTACGGACGCACGGGACGCTTCAAGTACATAAATACATGCAAATGCGTACTGATTCCATAAGCATGGACGTATTCAGGATTCGTTTCAGAGGAGAGCAAAAGACGGGTAACCCGATATTAAAAATTAGTGAACCATATTCATAGAATATTATAACAACTAAATAGACTAGTGTGTAATATTTGCTTTCGCGATAATAAACGGTAAACTATATTAAATTGAGTGTCTTAATTCTACAGTATTACTGAAACTGTGTTCTACAATGAGATTCCACTTGCGATTCGCTTGCCGAGTTCTTTGTCCGTAAGAGACTACGCGAACGGACAAAGAAATGTGACGCGAACAGTCATTCAGGTAGTTGACGCGACTCATCGGCGGACAAAGAGATCCGGTAACGCACAGGCATGCGTCGTCAGCGCTCTGGGCGTCTTGAGGCCAAATTGGGAACCATTTCCCAGCCTTCGGGTACCGGGCTTTTGGCTCGCGCTATAATATTATCTTTATGTAAAAATACTGTCAACCGCGAGAAAAAGTTCATCGTGTTGTTTTCTATTTACATACAAAACAGCAAAGTGCGAGTCGGACTCGCGCACACATGGTCCGTTGCACTAAATGTGTTTGTGTATCATAACATAACATAACATATCTTCACGCTGTATCCCCAACGGGGTAGTCAGAGAGGACGGAGCGCCAGGAGTCGCGGTCCTTACACACCTCTTTCGCTTCCTCAAAACTCATCATTCTCTTCACACATTTTCGCCTAGGTATGCGAGTGCTTTTGACATTTCCGTCTGCTAACACTCTGCCTATTTGATCTTCATAAGTCAGCTTTGGTCTTCCTTGGCTTCTTTTACCACTCACTTTCGCTCTGTAGATTTTCTTCGTCAGTCTTTCATCACTCATTCTTCATTTGTGTATCTAATTACCAAAATAATATAAGTCGGATTAAAAGACAATCTTAACTTTGCAATTGAAAGACACGTTCTCTCATACTCTTCAACTGCAAATGTAAGTTACAAATTCGCACGTGGTCCTAGGACAACGTGTCTTTTGATTGAATTTTTACACCTCCAAGGGACCATAAACGTTACGTAAGTGTTTGATATAAATTACAATTTGATACCTGTACCCGTTCCAGAGATAAAGGGCCTTGACCGCTCAGACAGACTGACATGCCGACAATGATGTGATCCTATAAGAGTTCTAGTTTTTTCTATTTAATAATAATAATAATGCGCCAGACAATACACACCATCATCTGATCTCATACTAGAGTATTCCCTGTACCATGAGAACTAGACAACGACTACTGGGGTCGTCTCCCAGTACACCCAGACCCGAGACAATCTAAAAAAGTAAATTTCCTAAATTAACCCAACCGGGAATCGAACTCGAAACCTTTCGCGCTTGACTGCAACGTCTAAACCACTATGCCATCGAGGTCGCCATCGAGGTAAAGAATCCTAAAAGTTACCTAATATGACGCAATGTGTTACATTTCCTTAGGTCTATACTCCATAGTCAATGTTTCAAATTTTCTATTGTATAGACTCCGGTGTTACTTTGCGGAAATCCATTTCATGTGATAAATTCCTAAAATCTTTAGGTATTTTCCGCTCAAACTCCAAAAACCACCAATCGACACGTGTTTCGCCTCTCACCGAAGCATCCTCAGGATATACCAGAGATAGGATTCGGTCAGCTAACCAGCATTCTCATCAGCAGATTCGGTGCTCGGAGCAGATTTTAGGAATTTATCACATCAAAGTTTTAATTTATTTTTAATTTAACTGTTCGAATTATACTTTTAGAAATGAGAAGGAGACAGCAATTTTGATGGACATTTTAGAAAAAGTAAAAAAGGAAATTCATATTTTATAAAGCTTTATTCAGTGTGATTTATTCCGTCACCTTTACCTACACCTATACATTTTGGATCCATTTTATTATTTCATTTTTACTGTATCCGAAATTACTATGGAATTTTTTACTAGAACCAAGGACGGATGACCCCCCCCCCCCCCTCTACCTTGCCCTGAATACGCCCATGGCCATAAGTCATGTATTTCTCGTCGTTTGCCTACATTTCTATCATAAAGCCTAAGATGTATAAGCAATAAATAAGATTATACAATACACACACAACAACGCATAATAGAGGAAAGAGCGGTTTGCGGTTTGTATTTTACAACGTAGCTTATACAAAAGACAAACGCTAAAATGGGGTAATACTGGACTATAACATAGTAATGTAATCTCGAAGCATTGAAATAACAATCAATGTAGAAGACATGTCATAATAGTGTGGAGTTATTAAACTTTGTAAAACCGACGTCCGTTTTTTCTTGACCTATTGACATCGATCCTATGTAGAGTAGTATCTTGCTCAAATACCTAGGAAATCGTGTACATATCAGCCTTTAGCTTTCTCTACTATAATTATTAAATCAGAACATATACGAAATTACTGTCTGTCTGTCATAGTTATTTTTCCAAAAAATACCATAGAATTGGATTATCAATTCAGATTAATTGTGGTACTAATGGTTTTTAGCACGTCGACAGAATTATATCTGGGTATAATACCCTTTTGCAACCAATTTGGACACACGAAAAATGGTGAAATCTGTTGCGAATTTAAGGTAATCATATCCACACATAACTCTGCCGGTATGCCAAAAGTCGTTACTATCACAATTAATGGCACTGTACTGGGACTGTACTGCATTGTACGGGGAGACGACCCTAGTAGTCGCCGTCTGGTTTTCACAACACAGGGAATGCCCTAGTTTGAAACCTTTAGTGTGCATTGTCTGACGTATATTATTATTACTATTAATGTAAATTCATGCTTTTTTGTGCTAATTCTACTGCACTAAAGAGACTATTCGACGATGGTAGCTGGAAGGAACAGTTTTATAACTAATGGTCCAAACAACCCGTGATCTTGAAAAGCTGAAATTCTACTATTGAAAATTAAATAGGAAAACGATTTAATGTAAAAATTAATTAACTTAATTTGACAAGCTATGCTGGTTCTGGATTGTTACCGTCAGCTTTTTCGCTAATCAATGCTTGTGCTGTTGTTTCCGTTGTGAAGGGGAATAGGTTCTCAAGCGTACTGTAATACATAGTATTGTGCTGTATTTCTGGCCTGCGTACTGTTAAAAAATATAGGTATAATACGCAAAATACTATATATCAGTTGCATGTTGAATTTCGAGTTTTAAATGATGTGATATGCGTGTAATTTAAAAATTGAATGCGATGAAACATTACTTTTCTATTGCACACAAAATAACAGTTAAAAATGCAGGAAGTGCGAAAATAATAGTTTTTATAAAAATAAATAAGTAATAATCTTTGTATATTTTTTACTCTTTCTATAAAATACCATATTTTCTCTAAGTGTATTACTACATTGTTTTAGCCTATTCTGAAAAATATTATAACCAGCCGAAGAAATGTTGGTAACCTTAAGGGAGAGTAACACAGCTGGTAAAATTTCTGGCGTAATAAGCACAACATCTTAATCCTCAGGGTTGCCAATAAATTTACAACGTAAAGTGCTCTCTCGACCTTGACATTGTATATGTCTAAGGGCCTTAATCCACTTGCCATCAAGTGGACTATTTGCTCGTTTGTCTTCCCCGTGGTAAAAACAAATCTATTTGGGGTAGTCACATGGGGTGTCAAATGAAAGCTCTTTAAATAACAAAATTACAATAAAAACACGTTGTCTCGTGTTACTTTTCTAAAATATACAAAAACAACCGCGAAATCTTGGGATGAGATCTGACCCCTCTTTCCTCATCCTGGATTCGGCCATGTTCAACGTCACCTGTACAGTATTATACTCACAACAATGTTATTATATACCTTATCAGATGGTTAGATTCTCACGTATTAGGAATACACCCGCGGTACGAGCGAAAGCTGCGCTTGCGCAAATAGTAGCACCCATTAATTATTATTGTTATCTGTTAGACAATGTCTACACGTTTGTTTAATGGGTTTTTAGGTTTTAATGTAATGAGTGACGAGTGTAGTCTGTGTACAGATTTATTGTTAGATTACGTGTAGGAAGTTACGTATAGTGGCGACCTCTATCTAAAACTATTAATTCATCCGCTTATGTCAACAGAATAAAGATATTATCAACTACATTTTACCGCGGTCTTATGTCGATACCCCTATAATAAAGACCGCTGTATAAGTTATAACACACTAGCGCCGGCGACTTCGTCCGCGTGGTAAACTATTTCGTGGCTTTCCCAGATAACATGGTAAGTAGTTTTTGGAAAAAAGAAGTAGCTTACGACATCTGCCTCCAGGCACATACTATCTCTGTACCAAATTTAATCATAAACGGTTCAGCGATTTAGCATTTCCCATGAAAAGATTCAAACATATTTCGGGAGTAGTTTATTGATAATAAAAGTAACCTCTATCTTTTTGATAAAAAAGTCGTTAGCGTACGCGGGTACCTATCTGTGTGCCGCACTATAAAAAATAATCATTTTATTTGATCGATTACATTTGCCAGTAATAGTTGTTTGTGACGTTGTATTGTACTGATGGTATGATGGTCAACTTGTAATCGATTATTTCGGGTATATAAAGTGCAATCGATTTCGTACTATCGATGTAGTAAATCGATTTATATTCAATGAGAAATTTAGGAGAAATACTTAAAAATCTCTCAAAAAGGCATCACATTGTACAAAAAAGTATCGAACGAAAATATATAAATTACGTTATGGTTTTAGGTAGTCGATAGAAAAATGTATAAAGAAGTACACATTTATAATAATACATACATATCTTCACGCCGTATCCCTAACGGGGTAATCAGAGAGGACGGAGGGCCAGGCGTCGCGGTCCTTACATACTTCTTTCGCTTTCTCAAATCTCATCATTCTCCTCACAAATTTTCACCTAGGTATGCGAGTACTTTTTACATTTCCGTCAGCAAACACTCGGCGATTTGATTTTCGTAAGTCAGCCTTGATCTTCCTTAGCTTTTGCTACCACACACTTTCGCTCTGTAGATTTTCTTCGTCAGTCTTTCATCACTCATTCTTTCCATGAGCCCGAACCATCCGAGCATTCCTTACTTCATGTATACAACAACACTGTCGTACAACCCTGTCATACTGCGTATCTCTTCATTGCTTATTTTATCCTTTATTGGTGGTGAAGCCTGGATATGCCCAAAATCCGGAGAAAGTAAGATAAATGCAGTAAAAATGCGATCTCTTAGAAATATTTATTTATTTTTATTTATTTATTCTTCATTGTACATAATGTATACAATAGGCGGACTTAATGCCTAATGGCATTCTCTACCAGTCAACCTGAGCTTTACTGTCAGAGAAATAAGTAACGGTACCATAAAGTCACCGAAAAATAACTACAATACGTATATACCATACATATAGATAATCATACACATACATATACGCACATATACACACATACATACACATATACATACATACAAATACACATATACACAACAAACCCTCCATACATATTTATGTATACATACAAGTACACAACCAAGTGCAAAAAAAATTGAAAAAGATAGTATAATAAATAAGATTACGATACAACATAATCATACATTACAACATAACAAATATAACAGATAATAATAATCAGCTGATCAGTTTGAGCAGATGGTCTTTAACTTTCATCTTAAAAGTTGACTTGCTCGGAGCATTCATGATGTCAAGGGGAAGGGCATTCCAGATTCTGATAGCTTGAACAACAAACGAATCAGACATGAAGCTAGTTCGATGAGCAGGCATACGGAGCAAGAGGCCGTCAGATGAGCGAAGATTACAATCATGGAATGTACTCCGAAGTCGAAATCTTGATTATAGGTATTCTGGCGCTAGTGGATCATTTAAAATGGAATAAAGCGTGCAAAGAATCCGTTGGTTACGACGCTGACGTATAGTTAGCCATTTAAGATGTCGACGATATTGAGATATGTGATCGTATTTGCGCAGTCCAAAAATGAAACGAATGCAGATATTAAGGAGGCGATCCAATTTGTTGAGAAGATCTTGGTTAATATGTGCATTATCTATACTTATTTATACTAATATCATAAAGAGGCAAACTTTGTTTGTATGTAATGGATAGACTCAAAAACTACTCAAACGAATTCGAAAATTCTTTCACATGAAGAAAGCTACATTATCAGCGAGTAACATGGGCTGTATTTTATTTCCAAAAAAATTTATACTCGTGCGAAGCCGGGGCGCGTCGCTAATATATTATTATAAAGAGATAAACTTTATTTGTTTATATGTAATGGATAAATTCAAAAATAATATGAATAATACTCTTTATTTCTTTCTTAATAAATATATGAATAAAAAAATAAGTTGTACAATTTGGGCGACCTTAGCGCTAAAGCGATCTCTTCCAGGCAACCTTTGCGTAACAGAAAGCTTTAGAGTATACATTTACGGTAGGCGGTGCAAAATTGATATTGACGTGAATACGTACTTACATCAAAAAACTACTCAGCCAATTTCGAAAATTCTTTTACATGTAGAAAGCTACCATTATCAGCGAGTAACAAACATGGCCGTATTTTGTTAAAAAAAAAATTCTACCCGTACGAAGCCGGACCGGATCGCTAGTATACTTATAAAAAATAGTTATTTAGTAATTGTGTGAGCTATTCTAAGAGCTATCTACTTAACATACAGCCGTTGTGTGTGCTATTCAGAGAGCTATCTGGTTAATTCTACTGAAGTAGATTTTACGTTCCAAAATACCTTGCGATTGGATTTACTTGAATAAATTGATTTGACTGTGACTTTATAAAACACGTACCTACCTATAAGATGTAAGTGAAACTTTCTCTACATCCACCCACGTTTCACTCGCTTCAAGGGAAATGCAGAGATCGAATAAGGATAATGCAGTTCGTTAAAGGCTCGGGAATTCGTGACAGTACCGACTTTCGCTTGCGTGACTCACCTCTTATTGTTAATTTCGAACATTTGTTTACGTTGACGTGACGTGTCAAGTCGATTGCGAATCTTCATTTGTTTTGCAATTATATAACAAATGAAGGTATAGGTATTTTTTTTAAAAGAGGGAGCAAAGGTGCAAGTGGGTCACTTGATGGAGAGTGACCAATGCTGCCCATGGATACCCCCGCAAAATCCGCGTTACCGGTCTTTAGGGAAATAGGGAAAGGAGGGAAAGGCGGGAGAGGGGATGAAGGGCCACCGGCACTCTCACTCACCGCAACGAAACGAACGAAACGCAACAGCAATAGATGCTATTATTTCATGCCGATATTCTGCGAGAGCCGGCCCAATTTGTGCTGCAATGCAGCATGGCTCTACCACTTAAATAAGGTATAGGTACTGTAAGCTTAGACATTTTAGACTTCAGAGTGAGAAAAAAATGTTATCTATAAGTATATAAAAACTGCGTGCCACCTATAGACCTCAATGCTGTTCGATCCAGATATCAATTTAAACTTGATGCTAAATTATCGTTTATCATGCATCATGTTTGCCGTGCAACTGTATACACTTAAGGCAAGTTGAAACTAAACTTCCTTGTTACCGCACAACGGAGACACAATGTTGACGCAACAAACATTGTATTTTGTGTGGTAATATACAAACTAAGATACCAAAATATAAACAAAAACTTGATACAAAAAATAATATTACAGTCACTGCAGCAATAATCTCAAAAACAAAGTGTTGGAGGAAGTGTACCGTTTATGGAATATGGATATAATTTTTTTTTTATAAAAGAGGGGGCAAACGAGCAAGTGGGTCACCTGATTGAGAGTAACCAACCGCAGCCCATGGACGCCCGCAACATCCGATGAATCACGGCCTTTAGGGAAATAGACAAAGGAGGTAAAGGAAGGAGAGGGGGTGAAGGGGCCACCGGCACTCTCACTCACCGAACGAACCACAACAGCAATAGATGCTGTTATTTCACGCCAATATTCTGTGTGAGAGTGATATTTCACGAAACGAGCCGGCCCAATTCATGTGCAATGCAGCATGGCTCTACCCCTTTTATGGACCAATGAAATTTTTCATAAACTAAGTAACGTAGATATTTTAATCCACTGTCCCGTAGCACTTACCCCATGACTATTGTGTTATTTTGTTTTGTTATTAGTGAGTAACGACTATTTTAAAATTAATCAACTCATCATAAGAATTACGCAAGTGGTAAGATCTTGGATACGTATCACTACCTTGCTCGCTAATCCTGCCGCCAAGCAGGAGCGCCAAAAGGGAGTATAAGTTGCCTCGGGGTATACCTCAGTAGACAAATTTTAGTAATAATAATAGTAATTTTTATCGTGATACATAGGTACAGTAAAAGATATTACAATATACATAAGTTCCGCTTGTCCCGCCGCAGAGGCATACAATAATCACAGACAACGAAATACAAAGAAAGTAACGTTATTTATATTTATGCTAAGGCATGCGGTCATATTTTATCATTTAAATAATCATATACATTGTAATAACACTTATCTATGAGTAATTTAAATAATTTTCTTTTAAATAAGCTTAGATTTTTGATCTCTTTTACATTTCTAGGAAGTTTATTATAAATATTGGATATTTCGCAAACTACACTTTTGTGAAACAAAGCTGTTTTGTGTGGGTTTACTTTCATTTTATCCAAATGTCGTACGCTTTTATGAAATTGAAATAAATCAATGTTGCTTTTTGCGAAAATAGCACATTCATATATATATACATACACGGAAGAGGTAACATATTCAGCTTTTTAAAGTAGGGTTCACAAGAGTTTATCATTTTCAAATTGCAGATCGATCTAATACACCTTTTCTGAGCTTTAAAAGCAAGTTTTTTGTCTGTCGATTTGCCCCAGAATATCAGACCATATCATCAGTAGCACGTAAACTGTAATTTTTAATTCGATAAGCTCGGCAGGGAGCTAAAAATGGGATACGCTTTTTTCCGCAAACGAAACCTATTAAAAGGAGTTATATTTTGTATTATAATGTAACAACTTATGAAAAATGGTTGGCGTTTGGTCAACCTAAAACGCCAGGCTGTGTATGATAATAAATTATAATACCTATAACCTAATCACACGTATTGTGTTATGACAATTATAATGTTCCTTGTTTGCTGTTTTCACTTGTCTGTCTGTTGTTTTATGTAACCTAGTCATCTATTCAGTAGGTTCGCATTTTGAACGGTAAAAACATAAGGCGCTCCCCTAGACAAGCAGGCAAACGTATAGCACCTCATACTAGAATTCGTAAAATTCTTCATGTAATCTAGTAATTATTGATTTTACTTATAAAAAAGGGTCTTGTGAAAAAATTAAAATGGTCAAGTTTTATATCATAAAATTATCTATACATTAGTGTACATCGCAAGTAAACATCTTCTATTTATTAAGTAGATGCACGTATTTCTAATTTTAGGCTTTCTTTTGAATACAGATTTTATATGTATTTTATATATAATAGAAAAATATGAGACAGCAAAAGTGTTGTTAATATGTCGTAGATTATTGCAATATTCTTATTACTTTTTATATATTTTCAAATAACAAGAAAGTAGCCTCTAAAACTAGCAAAAAAACAATATTTGACTAGGGGAAGCGACTTAACAACGCGTGTCATCCACAAGCATTATACGCGCAATTATATTAGTTATATATACTATGTATAGATATTAAATGTAAATATATTTTGTTCGTATTTCAGGCGTTATACAAACGTGCGATGGAGCTCGAAGACAAGCGCAGCGTCGCAAGGTATATTTTTTTGGAATATTGTATTGGCTTAGAATAAAATCATGGGGATATAAAAAGGGGGCGGAGGAAGGAAACTGCGCCTCCCCCTCCCTAGACTTCACTGATATTAAAGATTATCTCATAGTCGTTATAACTCCAGACAGTCTGCCCTATCGGCAATATCGGGGCTAAATAAACAAATGAAAGCAAACAAATGAAATAAATAATCTTTTTATTACTCATGCGGGATAGACAGTATCTAAACGCACATTTTTGGGGTTGATAAGTAGCTATTTTCGCATTTTACAATTTGAGCGCGACGAGTTTAATTGTACCACGCAAATTTTGCTTGGCACACGCAAATTCACGATTTAAAAAAATATGTAAAATGTGTATCTAAAAAAACCACAATCGATTTTAGTACCCATTGCCATCAGTGTGAAAGATAAAGAAAATCTTAATTTCGAATTTTTAGATTAATATAATAATAAATAATATTAAGTTATTAGGTACCTTCTATAATTTTTCTTTAAACCGAAATTATCTCCGCATTAGTAATAAAAAATAGTGTCTGCATCTCGTGCGGTGTTGTCGATTGCCCACTCGAGCGAATGAGCGCACGAGTGAAGTGGCCAATCGACAACTTACCGCACTTGTTGCACAATATACTATTATCGAATGCTTCACAAAATTCGGTGAGTTCCGTCTCTTGGATTTATTTGGTCTTGTATTGTATATCAAGAAACAGTTTTCTTTGAATCACATAACTGCTACTAACTTAGTGTCAATAGATGCTTTATCGTGCAGGATACATCGAGTTCTGCCGACCTATATAATCCGTCGCCTAGCGCCGAAAGTTTGCAAGCACTTGCGCAGGTGATGGGTGCGGCCGGCTTCGAGCACTACACCGAAGGGCGGCCGCTGGTCAAGAGGCTCATACCAGCCGACAGCCAGCCAGATTTGGACGTGGTCGAACACCAAGGTACCTCTAATAATCTCCACGTGTTCATCATTAGGTCTCAATTAAATAAGCAATAAAATCGGTCAAGTGCGAGTCGGGTTATAAGTTTCTGTCAACTCCACCTAATTATTTACCTGCTTAAGATTCGCTCTTATTATACACGAAAGGCTACTATAAAATATCTGAGTACCTAGATGACAAAAACCCATGGGATTGACCTGTTCAGCTACGACCTAGCTTTTGTCTTTTTATTTTTGATCCATGATAAATATAACTTGAATTAATAATGAGTAAAAAATAATTGAATTGTGTAAATGAAACTATTAAATATATGACTAACATTTTTAAATGCTTTATTTAAATTAGCTCTGTGTAAGACTTAACTATATTTCTCTATGATGACATATTTCATATGTCACTCAATTAACCTATGAAATAAAAGTAATACACTCTGTCAAGAAAGTACCGGTAAAAGATCAATAATACACGAAATGTTAGTTATTCATCCAAATTTATTTTGTCACCTTCAAAGCATGCTCCTTCAGAAACGATACACTTACGCCAACGAATAATCCAATCATCAAAACATTTTTTAAACGCTTTTTCCGGAATTGAGTTCAGTGCTCGCCGCGAATTCTCCTTTATGTCTTCTACCGAATGAAAATGGGTACCACGAAGTGGTAATTTGAGATTAAGAAAAAGAAAGAAGTCGGCTGGAGCCATATCTGGTGAATAAGGTGGTTGCTCGATGGTATTTGTTGAGTTTTTGGTCAAAAATTCGTTCACAATGATGGCCTTGTGCGAAGGCGCATTATCGTGGTGCAAAATCCAAGATTTTTTCTTCCTTTTTCGTCGAATTTGCTCTCTTAAACGCCGCATAACGCCCAAATAATATTCTTTATTTACTGTTTGACCCTCCGGCAAGAATTCCGAGTGCACAACACCGCGATAGCTAAAGAAAACAGTCAACATGACTTTGACTTTTGATCGACTTTGGCGTGGTTTTTTCGGTTTCGGTTTAGTTGGAAGGCGCCACTCCAAAGCTTGTTGACTAGTTTGCATGTCAAACTCGTAAACCCACGTCTCGTCACCAGTAACAATGGGTTTCATGAATGTTGGATCGGAATTGACTCGTTCTAGCATGTCCTCAGCGACTCTTATGCGATTGAGTTTTTGGAGAAAATTCAGGTCTTTTGGGACTAGCCGAGCGGCAACATGTTTCAAACCCAAGTGATTATTTAAAATGGTACGGATCGACTCGTGAGACACAGAAAGTTCGGCGGTTATTTCTCTCAAACTTGAATGAGGATTTTCAGTCACTATTTCCTTCACTTTTGCGATGTTAACTTCAGTTGCAAACGTTGATGGCCTACCAGAGTAAGGCAAATCTTCTATCACAGCTCGACCGCTTTTGAATGTTTTGTACCACTCATAAGCACATGTTTTTGACAAAATCGATTCACCGTAAGCCTTCTGTAACATTTTCAGTGACTCTGAACACGAAATTCCATTGGCGATGCAAAATTTAAGACAAACTCTTTGTTCGATGTTTTTGTCCATTATGAAATTCGCAATATACACTAGAATGATATAACTAAAAACAGCACTGTATTTAATCTACATAACAGATGCAACTCAAACTCCGCCCCCAAATAGAAAACAGTTGTGCCAATCTAACAACAACAAAAAAAACAAAAAATTGAATTTAGAACCATAAACAAATCATCAATTCCCGATACTTTCTTGACAGAATGTAAAATAAATTTAAAAAAAAATTGATCCCTTTACAGAGTTCGGAGATAATGAGGAATGATATTTTTTTAGAAATTAGATAGTACTGTACTTAGATAGTAGATAGTACTGTAATAATTTGTTAGGTAATACTTCTTATGTGTGCAGGAATGATCGGCAAGGCAGGCCAGGACTTCCCTGCGTTCCCCAGCATTCCCAACACAGGATTCAACTGCAAGAACGTACCCACAGGATACTATGCCGACCTGGAGACCGGCTGCCAGGTACTGACCTTATAATCTTCCACATTGTCATGAACTATAGTGATTGGAATTGCGTGGCAAATGCTATCAAAAGCATGGATACACCGTTGTATTTCGGAAATCGTTGTGTATTTTATGTAATATTTCAAGGTTCTTACAAATAGAACGATTTTCTTTACCGAACCCATACCAGTATCTTAATAGAATAATCAAATAAAGTCGTAGGGTTCGATATGAGAACTAGTTTTTTTTTAATCGAAATTTCGACACAGGTCGTTAAAAAAATGTGTTTCAGTAGTAGAACTTTTGAAATTAACGCAAATTTTTAAAATTAGGGTTTTCATAACTAAAAATAGGTAGTCATTTTCAAATATTACTAGCTCTATGTTCTATTTAGTGATATTGCGCTACATAAGTACAATTTTAATTACGGAATTATAGAGCCATATCCATGTTAATGATAATGTTCGAAAGTGCTCAGAAGTTCATATTAGGTACACATATTAAAGTAAAAAATTTAGGTATTTTTAACAGAATAAGAAATTATATATATAGTTATAGATAAGAGTTTCAAAAACACGTTTTCAAAAGAAATGGTGATCTATAAAGATAACTAAAATAGTATATATTCTCATAATTTTTTAGTAACTCGTCTTTGAAATTTAACAATATAAACTTCTCATCAAAAAAATCGAAACACTACTGCAAATGCTATTCAGGCGGCATTTAAATAAAAAAGAGGTTTGATATCATTAAAAAAATACTCCAACAAATAGCTGGCAGTTTAGTCTACACAATGGCGTACCACAATACCAAACTTGAATTTAAAGTTTAGAATTTTCATCGAATCAATGAATGTGGACCTCAATGTGGAGATTATTTTCAATGTGTATTCGGTCAGAATTTTTACATTTAATCACATTGTTTTGCCAAAAATATCTTTTTTTTTAATAGTGATTGTTAACGAAGCTTTGTAACCGAGACGTGTAACTTTGAGATGACCGGTATATTGTGTCAGTTTCTCTAAGTAATCGTCGATTTAACTCTATTCAACTGCAGCAGCGGCTCCGTGAGATTCGAGGATTGACTGTGAGCGATTATACCATTAGAAGAAAGTTGGTGGATCGTGGCCTGAAACCTCATAAACCAGCCAATGGCCCAAAATTGACGGTAGACCTCCGAAGAGCGCGCCTTAACTTTGCACGTGAGCACTTAAATTAGTCCTACCTTCAATAGAGCAAAGCTCTTTTCTAACGAATGTAAGATCATGCTGTATGGTAACGACGGAAGAACGAAGGTGTATCGAAGAGAGGTAGAGCGTTTTGCACAGTGCTGTATTGAAGAAAGAGTCAGTTACGGTGGCGGTTCATGGACGGTTTGGGGAGCCATAAGCGCCGATGGAAAAACCGAACTTGCTTTTGTATCTGGACCTCGCTTACCATCATTAAATGGGTCACGTTACATCGAACAGTGTCTGGAGCCTCATGTGGTACCTTACGCACATTTTGAACTTTTCGCCAATGCGAAGAGTTCATTTTTATGCAGGACAATGCCAGGGCTCATACTGCAGGCATTATAAATGACTACCTGAACAAAGTCGATATTACGGTTATGGGCTGGCCAGCAAAAAACCCGGATATGAATCTCATAGAACACCTATGGGATGAGTTGAAGAGACAAGTAAGAGCGAGAGATCCTGCTCCGGAGACGCTTGGCCAGCTTAAAACAGCTTATACGAGAAAAATGGGATAACATCCCACAACACAAGATTGTGACTCTCATCCGTTCCATGAGGAACCACATGGAAGCACTCGTTAGAGCCCGGGGAGGAAATGCGAGATTCTGAATAAACTTTTTTATACATTTTTTTATCTTACGTCTTTGTTTCTAACATTTTACAAATTATTCTCAAGGGTGTAAAACCATACCTGTTGAACAAAACACGCTAGCTAAATAAATTTAATTTTAATTTGAAACATCAATGTTTGTTAAACGATACCTCGTAATATCCGCAATTAACGGGTATTATTTTTTTTAGCATAAAAAATTCGTAGGACTCATTCAAAACGAAACTTCAGGGGTGTTTCGATTGCATACAAGATGGCATACAAGATTGTTGTATGCTTCATTTTTCTTTTTTTTATTAGTAAATTGCCAAGTCAAACATGACGAGACAAATTTTTAACACTTCAATTAAAAATTGCTATGTTAAATATAACGTAATATTGCTGCAATCTTATTATTTTTAGTAGATATTAAGTTCATGTTCAAATTTTGGTACTTACTTTTTTTTGCCTTCTGGTACACCTTCTGGTGGCCTTTTTGTACGATGATGGAGTGTCGAATCTGAATAACTCCAGGGATGACGTATAAATCCAATACACTGTAAGTTAAGATACAGTGTTTTGATTTAACAGTGCTTATTACGTTTCTCTTACTGTGTTTCATACCCCTATATTTTTTTATTCATATTTTCTTGTTCTAGACGAAGTTATTACAAATACAAAATACTGTATCGAAAAAACTTATAGGAACTGACACGACAAAACACTACTACTTTAGTTGCAGTGTCTTGTTATAACAGCGTCAACGGCAGTTACTAGTTACAGTATTTAGGTTAAACGTGCGTCAAATGAACATGTATCCAAAAAGATAGAACTCCAAAGCAACTTAGCATGTTACTTTGCGGAAATCCATTTCGTGTGATGAATTCTTATAATTTCTAGCAATCTTTCGTTCAAAATCTAATTCGGTGCTAGTTATCTGACACAGTCTGATCTCTTGGAATCTTGATAATGCTTCGTAGACAAGCGAAATTAACAAGATTGAAATTTTAGCCGGAAGATTGCTAATCACTGTAAGAATTCATCACATATTCACACCGAACTTTTAGAAGTAATATGTAGTCCGCTCTAAGATTTAGCTATAAATTCCTGTGAATGTTCATCAGCAAATATAAGATCCTAAATTAATAAAATATCCAAGTATAACAGAGAAGGAGCAGCAACTTCTGGCGACATATATCAGCTGCCTCGCAAATTAAGTCTCGATTTCAACTAAAAAGTAGTGACGATTTCTCAAGTAATTCACGTTACATCACAGCCCTGAAAAACACGTCAGCGACCTAACAAATTAAGTCTCAACCTCCTGCAAAAAATGAAAATTAAGTAGTATGTCCTTGACTCCGCTGTTAGTGACGAACTCCGAAGTCGTTACGCAACACATAAGCCCGGACAGTCACGTCAACCACCTTGCAAATTGAGTTTCTATCTCCTGTAAAAACAGTTAAAAGGAAGAAAGACGTGCACACTACCAATGGAATTTCCCGAGTCATTCACACTATATAATTATCAGCTACCTCACAAATTGAGCTTCCCTCTTTAAAAAATACAGAAAAGCATTATGCGACTGTAAAGATAGTGACGATCTTCCGAATCATACATGTGACACAACAACCACTTCGCAAAACAAATATTCACGTAGTACGTACGCTGGTACTGACGATATCCCAAATCATACATTGATACGCATCAGCCAAAGCAGCTACATCGGCCACCTCACCAGTGGAACCGCAATCTAAAGCTAAAGAGTCAAGCAAAGCAAAACAAATTGATAAGAATAACCAAGAAAAAAAGAATAAGCGCCCTATTTTGTCACCATGTGCTTGTAAAAGACAAACTTATATTTTTGACTTCAATTGCATTTTCTGAGCAATATAAGATTGAAATGGTGAAAACTTTATTCTGAAGCATTATCCCGTTAAATCACATTCACAATGTTAAGTATGCATCGAGTAATTAGAGAGGACGAAGCGCCAAGCGTCGCGGTCCTTGCATACTTGTTTCGCTTCCTCAAATCTCATCATTTTCCTCCCACATTTTCGTCTAGGTATGCAAGTGCTTTCGACATTTCCGTCTGCTAATACTCTGGCTATTTGATCTTCATAAGTCAGCTTTGGTCTTCCTTGGCTTCTTTTATCACTCACTTTCGCTCTGCAAATTTTCTTCGTCAGTCTTTCATCACTCATTCTTGCTATGTGCCCAAATCATCTAAGCATTCCTTTTTTAATTTTTACAATAACACTATCGTGCAACGCCATCATACTGCGTATCTCTTCATTGTTTTTGTACGCAAGCGTGACACCGTACATACTTCTGGAAGATCGCATTTCTACTGCATTTATCTTACTTTCACTCGATTTCGGGCATTACCTTCTCACTACCTCACTACCGTACAATAAAGTTGGATCAACACCGCTTTGTGTAAGGCCAGTTTGGCTGAGTTAGATATATTCACACTGCCTAATTATGCAGACAGAGAGCACCGTTCACTTTATTGCCAGCTGCTACCCGTCTCTCCACATCCAACTCTTATCTTCTTTTCCTCGAAAACGCACTCCCCAGATATACGACTTCGTTCATTTGTTCTAGACATTTTCCATTTACCCATATTTCGCACTTTGTCTGTACGTCTACCCTTTCAAACACCAGAACCTTAGTTTTGTTCACATTCATATTCAATCCTTTCACTTCACTTTCTTTTTTCGTAACTACTGTCAGCAACTCCGCTTCTGAAGGTGCTATAAGCATATACCGCAGTCCAAATGGGAAACTTTCCCTTTTTAAAGAGACACTATGACTGCGTTGTACCAGTCCTCCAGAACCTCTCTCTTCTGCCAGCAAAGATTACACAGTTTATATAATGTAGACCCTTGGACCACCATACTTGATCATCTCAGCAGTAATCTCATCATTATCCCCAGTCTTTTCACATTTCAGACTCCTTATCACTTTCTTAATTTCTTTTATACTAATGACGACTCTAGTTCCTGACCTGAGTGTGCCGATTCGTTAGGATCGCTCTCAGTGTCAGAGACAGTTGTACAGTCGACACTCTCATACAGTTCTCTATAACAATCACTCCATCGCTACAGAACATCTTTTTTATCTGTTAGCAGATGATGTTCTTTGGAACGCACTTTATTCATTCTGCAAGGCGTCGGACCACTTCAGTACTTACATATTTCCTTCCAAAATAATTTGGAATATTCTACGAAGTTGTCCGACATCTTGTTCTTCATCTAACACTACGTCTTTCACGCTTCTCCTACACTAGTGCTTTCGATTCTGCTTTCTGCAGCCTATATCTGTCTTTCATCAACTTCTTCATACCACAGTCATTTTTAGTAGCAAGGTAGTCTCGCCATACTTTCTTCTTCTTATACACAGACTTTTTCACCTCATCATCCCACCACACATCACGCTTTTTACCATTCCAATCATATTCGTTCCACACACTGCTTTTGCAGCCTCGATCATCGTACTATCTCTAAGGTTCTGCCAACATTCTTCAACATCTTTGCTCGTCACTTTCTGTCGTCAAGATTACCGGATACTACCCTTTCATATTAATTCCTGGTGGTCGCATTTTGCATACACTCCTGGTGGTCGCATTTTGCATACACTCCTGGTGGTCGTTCATGTTGCAATTATTAAAGAACTAAAATATTCAAGAGTTGTATATAATTTCAATGATATTGTGCAAAACATTAAGAAAATATGCAAAAGTATGGGACTCAATATGATTGAATTCAGCAATGACACTAAAATGGCATATCCAAAATATATAAATATATGGTATTTAAAAACAATACTACAGTTCGTACGCGGAATTTAAGTATATTAAACTGTTATGGTATCTAAAATTTATAATTATTTAGTCAATCCAATACACTGCAATTTGAATTACAATGTTTTGTCATAACAACGTTCGAACAAATCCTTAGGGCGTGTCCTGACAACACAAGTTTATTGTAATATCTTCATAATAAAGTATGTATTTTCAATATGGCTGAATAGAAAATAAAATTATCTATCATATAAGTTTAACACATAGTTATTTCATTGATAAATTAATACCCAAAACAGCAAAAGACATAAAAACTTCAACATTTTTAGTCTCAAATTCATGTTTTGCGAGATACAGTGTATTGGATTTACTCGTCAGAGGGGCGTACCACAGTTCCTTAGCATTAATATTTTACTGTTACTTGACTTGACTTACGGGGTAGTTAAGGTTGGTCGGTCGGCTAAATATCGCGGTTCTTACGTATTTCTTTCGCATAGAATGTCTACTGGACAGATTGCAACAAAAAAAAAAGATGATTGAATGTCGAAAGAAAAACCTAATCACTAACCTGCTGTCAAAATTTAAAGTTTTCTAAGTCAAGTAACATTAAAATAAAAATGCTATAAGCTTCGATCACAAATAAAAAACTAGCTACACAATCAAATGTGCGCTCAAATGAGTATTTGAGCGCACATTTGAACATATTCGAAAACGCTAACAGCGAACATGTCAAAGTGCTCCTTCAAAAATTGCAAAAATAACACATCTAGAACGCTAAAAAAAGACGCGAGTTCTTATTTTCGGTTAATAAATACTCGTAAATAATATTATTTACGTGTTCATTATTTCATTATAGTAATAATGTTACATAGCTCTTTTTTATTAAATTCGTAATCGTATTTTTAAATATTGCCTGACAATATTTGTGTTATCCTTGTCGCTTTCACGTAACAAATCAAAATGACATGCATAGCAACGCAAATAGATTATTTGGATTAAGTATATTTTATGCACGAGACGTAAGATTGCATTTTAAATATTTTATTTAACAAACTTTTCAATGTCATGCAAGAATCGTTTACGAGCGTTTATAACCTTATGGTTTGACAGTAAGGTCTACTTTAGATTATACGGACAATAATTTGTTTAAATTTTATAGGAGATTGTGAATCTAGTTCTTTATTTGTGATCGAAGAGTATAAGAGATGGTGGTAAGCCCCCAGTACAAATCACTGTTTGTTACGTCAACTCTGTATGTTTGTCGCTTTGTAACAAAGAAGTCTAGTTTTAGCTTGCCTAAACTATATACAGTTGCATGGCAAACTTAGAGCAAGCCTAACTCAAGTTTAAGTTGCCATCTGCACATTTCTTACGGGGAAAATTAACGCGATTACCTTATATTATGGCTTGACCTTTCCTGTGATTAGATATATAATTTTTCCGTGGCTTTCCCGGATTAGGTTGTAACGTGCCTCGCGGTGATGTTAATTTTGAATGATATTTATTACTAAGCATGAGCTACTCATAATATTGGGTTTCTTTAGGGCCACCCTGGAGAGGAATACAGATCAAATTTTTATAAGGGCACCTTCACTGTATTGGTACAATCGATTTCAGTTGTGAAATAAGAACACACTACTCCAACCTTCACCAATTTATTAAAATATATCCTTAAATATAGATCTCATGAGTTCTCTCATGAGACATACAGACAGACAGCCAAGTATTTAAAAAAATGGTAGAATTGACATCAATGAGTAGTGCCAGTTCAAGCCAAAGGACGCGCGACAGGGGGCGAGCCGGTGGCGTGAAGGGCCCCCGCCGCCGCCGCTAGCAATGTCCGCTTGTGCTTTGCGTTAACTGAGTCATAAATTCGTTTTATGACTCTGTTGACTAATACTTATAGTAAAATTTGACAAAAAAATTGTATTTACAGACAGAGCCAACAGATTTATACTATAGTAGTATAGATAATGCAATTAAATTCAATTCAACTTTATTCGTCCGTGATTACAGGTTGCAGATATTAGATACCAAATAAACAGTCCTCTGCAATTCGCCAAGGGTACAGAAAGAAAAATAAAACAAACAAACATCATGCACAATTGATAAAGATAAAGAACACGAAAACTATCGCAATAAAAGGATATGGTGTATGGAGCACTCAACCTATAGAGACCAAATATCGGACCATTTTATTCACCACTGCACAGTTTATTTACACTAACAAAAAATATGAAATCTAGCTCTCATTAAGCAGTACATAACCAATATTGGACAAGTGTGTACATCTTTGTATATTCCAACAGATATGTAAATATTTAAGTATTTAAGCTTATTGTTCTAGTCGATGGTGTGGCAAAAACAACAAAAAATCTAACTATAAAAGAACTCAGTAACCGCTAGTATTTAGACGTAAATTGTTTTCATACAAAATAAATGACATCGCCACTCTATAGGTTGAGTGCACCATGTACGTATTATAATTATAATATCACTCCATTTTACTAAAATAAAAAAATAAAAAATCAATGTCAACATTACATACATACATAATACATACATATCTTCACGCTGTATCCCTAACGAGGTAGTCATTGAGGACGGAGCGCCAAGCGTCGCGATCCTTACATACTTCTTTCGCTTCCTCAAATCTCACATTTTCGCCTAGGTATGCGAGTGCTTTTGACATTTCCGTCGGCTAACACTCTAGCTATTTGATCTTCATAAGTCAGCCTTGGTCTTCTTTGGCTTCTTTTACCACTCACTTTCGCTTTCGATTTTCTTCGTCAGTCTTTCATCGCTCATTCTTTCCATGTTCCCGAACCATCTTAGCATTCCTTTCTTCATTTTTTCAATAACACTGTCGTGCAACCCTGTCATACTGCGTATCTCTTCATTGCTTATTTTGTCCACAAGGGGGTGACACCACACATATTTTTAAGTGATCGCATTTCTACTGTATTTATTTTACTTTCACTCAATTTCGGGCATATCCGGGCCTCGCTACCGTACAATAAAGTTGGAACCAACACCGCAATATTTATTACCTTTTTGGCCGAATTTGACATATTCACACTGCCTACTAATACGGACAGAGCACCATTCACTTTATTGCCAGCTGCTACCCGTTTCTCCACATCCAACTCACATCTTCCATTCCTCGAAAACGCATTCCCCAGATATAGAATTTCGTTCTTATTCTAGACATTTTCCATTTACCCATATTTCACATTTTGTCTATACATCTTCCCTTTCAAACGCTGGAACCTTAGTTTTGTTCACATTCATATTTAATCCTTTCACTTCACAGTCTTCTTTCATGCACGTAACTAGTGTCTGCAACTCCGCTTCTGATGGTGCTATAAGCACAGCATCGTCAGCGTACAAAAGGCAATTTACAACTGTACCAAACATATATAACTGTTCAAATATAGCACAAATAGCCCTACAGACATCACGCAGCCCTGTCTGACGTCTGAATAGACTTCGAATCAGGGCGACAAGTCACCATCTATCCTTCCACAGGCTCTGTGGCCCCGATATAATGACCTCACAGCCTGCAGTAAGGGGCCCTCCATGCCATATTCAGGCAGAAGACTTCATAATTTCTTTCGCACTACTCTATCGAATGCTTATTCAAGATCCACGAAAGCGCAGAAAACTTTCCGATCTATGCCCAGAAACTTCCCCACGATACCGCGGAACGAGAAAATCTGATCCATACAACTGCTACCGTTCCTAAAACCACCTTGTGCGTACCACAAATATCTTTCAGAAATGCCTTTACTTGCTAAGCTGACCAAGCTGGTGGTCCTATAGCCCACGCAGTCTAAATGGGAACCTTTCTCTTCAACATTACATGTCAATAATTCAATAATATAAAAAATAACAATAAATAAATATAAAATAAGCTGTTGCATTATCTATCTATTATTATTATCATTAAATTGTTGCAAAATTTCTTCTTTTGAATAATGTCTTTTCATTTTTTAACTTAATAATCGACCAACGCGAATGTTAAAAAATGAAAACCCGACTACTGAAAAATCACGCTCTAAAAAGTATGAAATAAGAAAATATTCTCATCTGAAATTGTTATTAACTATTCAATGTTTATAGTCTATTAAATAAACGACTTACAAGTAATGTATTTAATACATATTCATAGTGACGTTTAGAGGATAGGTTCAAAGGTTCAAAGGATAGCATTAGCTAAAAATAAAAATATAGAAAGTCTTATCCCCACATATTAAGTTCAGAATTTTGCCATTTCATAAAGTGCTGAAACTCTAATTATGAATAATTTAATTCCAGGTATTCCACATCTGCGACACATCACGCAAGATTTCGTTCCTGTGTCCCAACGGCACCATCTTTAGCCAATCACATCTTATCTGTGACTGGTGGTTCAAGGTGGACTGTGCTTCTGCTCCCGCCCTATATGAATCCAGTGCTGAGTATTACTCCAATGAACAGAAAAAGACGCATAAAGTTACCCAAGTTTTAACCAAGAACCAGGATTTACAGCAAATAGGGCTAGATGGCAATAACCGAAAAGAATCACGGCGAACGCCTATAAATGTTCCAAGTACTACAGAAAGATTCAGGTATAGACAGAGACCGCAGAGCGAAAACCACAAATTACAAAGAGAGACTCCTTTAGGAACTGTTACAGCGACATCTAGAAATTATCAATCTTATTTCCCAGAAACAAACTATAACCCAACCCAGAGAACTCAAGCTACAACATTAGAGAAAAGAAACAATTTAGCGCAACTGTTTACAAATAGCTTTAGCAATGCAAGATCGACTACACCAACATACAACGAACCGACATATCGTCCCACAGCTGCAGCCGGTGGTTATAACGGTATAAAAGAAATGCAAGTGGTCGCAGAAACTGCCTCTTTCGCCAACAACAATAATAGACAATACTTACAAGACTATAACAGCAAGAACTATCGACCTTACCCAGTATACACTCCCAACCATACATCTAAGGCTACCCGAAATAAAGGTAATCCAACTTTAACTACTCTATACGATATCGGAAATCAGCAGTCGAACCAGCAAACAAGTTACCAAGCAACTTACGAAACAACGACCAAAAGACCAACGGCGGTGCCTTATACCACAAGCCACACAACTATTATTGAGAAACATGAACCTTATGCCAGACCAGGAGTATCTTTATTAAAAGATTTCATTGAAAAAGAAAAGAACAAAACCATAACGACGACTGAAAAAGTTTCTGAAGTCACTAACAGAATTGATTTTACCGAAAGTGTTAATCTTCAAAATAGAGATGCAGATGCTGCAACTGCTGTTTTTGAATCAGCCACAATAATACCACAAATACCTAAATCCGATAATACATTATTGACAAAGACATCGCCCGATCGATTCGATGTCTATACTACTACTAATGAGGCTACTCAAATTACAACTGAATCTTCTTATCAAGAAAGGAGAGAAAGATTGATGAAGAAATTAAACCTAGACACGTTCAAATCTACAGTACCAACATTAGAATCAACTGTTACTGAAAGATATTATGGAGATCAACCCAATAGACCAGGTCTTGTTGTTCCACCGTCGCTAACCCCTAAAACTCTTCATACATTAGCTATATATTACGCAACGGCTTTAGATAACTTATCGACTACTGCACCACCAGATGAGGAAATAGCCACTACTCCCTATAATGAAAATGAAGGCAGTGAAGGTTTACCACCTCTATTTAGTCATCAAACCATTAACAAGTACAGCAAACTTTTTGGCCAGGGAAAAGACAATGCCGAACTATTGGAAGAAATTAAATTTGACCCTAACGGGACTTACAATGAATTATCTGAAGATCTAATGGTTCAACAAAGTCAGAATCCTTTATCTACCTCACCACAAATCAGAGAATTAGCGCAAGTATTTACTCATGCTCTTTCCGCTTACCTTCAAGATCCAATACAATTCAGGAAAGCACTGTCTGACATCAGGCCTACTCATCCATCTTTCGGTGACATATTAACGACCACCGAAGAATCTCCTAATACGGAACCCACTGCTACCATCAACGAAGATGATGAAGAGATACTAGGTTTCTCTGATGACAACAAAGTAAGGCCCTTATTAAGTGCTTTAAGAGAAGTTAAAGCCCTTAATACAGCTACAGATTATCCCATTATATCAGAAACAACTACTACACCTAAAAACGTAGAAATTATTTCTACTACATACAGAACAACAACTAAAAATCCTTTCATATGTTGTGGAAGAATTTCAGCATCTTACACCACAGCTTCTACTCCTATAGTGTTATCAACCACTTCGGCATCTACCACTGATAATGTTGCCATAGATGTGAACAATTTGACAAATGACATAAAAGAAACCGTTACTACTACTGAAAACAGTTACATAATTCCTAAATATGGAGGATTCCAAAACAATACACTTGATGTCTCTCCATACGGCAACGGTTTAAGAACTGAAGACGTAAAACCTTTACAAGAATACGTACAAGTAACGAATCTACCTACAGCTTGGGGCGCAGATATAACGTACTCTACTCCTCAACCTTCAACTAATCAACAACTAGCTGATTTTGAAAGTAAAAAAATTAGAACGACTACAATTATTCCGACTACTACCGCAGTATATTTCACGGAGACTGATAATGTAGAACTAGAAAACGAAGAAGAATTACAAAGAGCGCACAGTCAATCATTTGTAGCCCCACAAAGTAATAGTTTACGTCAAGGCAAACAATTTAAACTTGAAGAAATTAAAGCAACTGTGAAGAAACCTTCAGAAGAATTAGAAGCCCCTTCTGCTCCAGAATCTATTACTACCACCATACAAACCACCGCACAACCTACTACAACAACAAAACTCGAAATGTTAGAAGCATTAACGACAGCGTCTTCTATATCTAGCAGCATATTCACGTCGCCCGATAGCGAAAACACATATCAGTGGCATACCGCTTACGATAACTGGCAAAGTACAGCCATAGACCCTATTACATTAAACGACAGATTAAATTCCGATGGACCTGAACCGGCAACATTCCAGCTTTCCAGCCAAACTAATGCTTATTTGCCAAACACAGCCAAACCTTCTTCCACTGAATTTACCAGCGCAACTGAAGAATCTCATACATCTACATTACACACAGAATTAACAACACAATCAAGTAGAAACGAAGACAGAATAGCAAGATTAATAAAAGATTCACCTTCTACAGAATCCATACAGGACTTAACTACTATAGCTGATACCGTAGTCGAGAAAGCGAAAGAAATTATGGGAGTAATGAACGCTACTACTACAGAGAAACTCATAAATGTTATGAAAAATACAAAATCAAAAACTGTTAAAAGATTAATACTTTTGCTCGTGCAGACGTGTGACGATGATCATAATACAACTGCAGAAGCATCTAAGAAAGCTTTATTAGAAGCTTTGATGGCAGTTTCGCAAAAAGATATGGATGAATTAGTTAAAGAAGAAACTGGGATTCCTGCCACAGTTCCTGATTCTGATAACGTAAGAACAGATTCTCAAAGAAAACCAGATAAGGTTATAGAAACACAAGAAATTGTGCAAAAGACCTCAAGAAGAGGTAAGAGTTTGAATTTGGAAGCGAGCGCCGTCAATTCTCTTTCGAATCCAACTACTAGTGAAAGTTATCGAACAGAATTATTTACAGATGCGTCAACAACACGAAGATCAAAGGTATTGACAAATAACCGCAGGGGCGTCAAAAAATTTCTGGTAAGAACATCGCCAGTGGAACCCATTTCAACTATATTACCTACTTTTGATTCTCCTATTGCGGAGGCTAGGGTAGCAACGTCAGAGTCTGATTTGAAAACTGCGTCGGATACAAGAGCGTTGGAATTGTTAAGATCGTTGTACACTATAGCAGCGAGATGGGGCTGAGACAATCTCAGGGTTGTAGAGATTTTCTTAATTTGTGTTTAGGTACCTACTGATATCCTGAACACATTTGTTATATAATTTCTGTATATAGTCACTACTTACTTCAAAATTTTGTTCAATATTGTCGCAGTTTTTAATGACATCTAAAATTTTTCTTCGAAGTATTTATAACTGACCCTCAACATTAAAGGAATCTATGTATTTTTAAATAGATAGCAATTTCTCTGAAAGCGGACACGATTCCATCAATTTTTTTGCAAGTAATCTGACAAACTTTTGTTGACGAAGAACTATTAAATGTAATTAATTTATTATGTTTCGTTATTAAATAAACATGCTATGGTGAATTATTTCTTATCGACAGAGGTGGGCATTAACGCGTTAACCCGTTAATCGTTAATTCTCGAAGTTAACAATTTGCTTAACGGATTAACTTTTAAGTTAATTTCTTTAAAAAAAATGTTAACGCTCTTGTTAACTTTCGTTAACTTTAATCCGTTACATTGGTTGTTTGTTAATATGTCATTTTTTATTGCGCCACGCCACACTGTCAGCAAGCCGATTATAGAACGATATATGCGAAGTGAGCGTACCAGAGTGATACCTTTATAACTATTAAGCTAGGCATTGCGTGGTAGAGTTGTTGAGAATGTTTTCGAAGGGCAACATGCACCTATAGCAAAATTATGATCAACATTAAATAGCTTTTTATTCATAATATTTTATTATCTATCTTAGAGCTAAATAATTCAGTCTGCATTACCAATAATAATTAATATACCCACTTCTTTTTGTCAATATAAGTATTGGATGGTTAACTTTTAACAGTTAATTTTAACTTGCGTCAACTTTTCGAAAATTTAATGCTTTAGCGATTGTCGAAGTTAACTTTGTAATTAACGATTAACGAAGTTAACTTTTGGATTAACTGTGCCCACCTATGCTTATTGAGTAGTATAAAAACAATCCTGTACTATTTTCGCATTTGACGGGAAAATTAGAAGTTATTGAGTTACCTATAATAATTATATGAACTAGATTTAAGTTATTGTTATATTGTCAAGTTATATTGTAATATATATTACGTAGAGTATTAATAGTTGTATCATATGTTAAGAAATACTTCTAAAATAAATTTTTATACAGTTTTTTCATTTTTCATTTACTTGAGACTAAGATTAAATCTACCCATAGATTCTAAATGTATAAATGTCTATGCCCGTCTGTTAAGTTTTTCAAGGGTAAACGACTGAACCAATTGTAGTGGTATGGAAAAAGCATGACCTTGAATAGGGACACAGATCAAATTCCATGCGAACAAAGTCGCGAGCAACAGCTGTAATGCCCAAAACTAAAAACAACGAACACGTAAAAGCGATGAGATGACAATCACTTATTATCTAACTTGCAGTCAGCATGCGACAGCCAAATATCGCGCGATATCTGCTGTCAAAACGAGAATTTGTATAATGTAATTTGTATAGTGGCGCTACATCTACCGCGAAAAGTGCATTTTATGGTCATGACGCAGTAGACACGCAATCGTCATACCTCATTCATGATATAATTTTTTTATTACAATTAGTTACCAGTCGCGCAATGATCGCGTGGCAATCGCTTTCTGCAAATTTCCAGATAACAATCCCGCTAGTTTTGCTTTGCAGTCTGTAAACCCGCGGGGTTATTATCTAAAAATTTGCAGACAGCAACAGCCACGCGATCACTGCGCGACCGGTGATTAATTGAAGTAAAAAATTTGTATCATGTATGACGATTGAGTATCTATTATTCTATGACCGTAAAATGCACCTTTCGCGGTATCTACCGCGCCACTATACAAATTACATTACACAAATTCTCGTTTTGACAGCAGATATCGCGCGATATCGGCTATCGCATGCTGTCTGCAAGTTACGTAATAAGCGTGACGAATATCTATTGCTAGAAGCGGCAAAATCTATACCAATATAAAGAGAGAGAACAGATTTTGTAAGTCTGTTTATATGTGGAGGGTAATCTCCGGAACCAATGCACCTTTTTGAACAAATCTTTAATTATTTGAAAGATACTTCTAGATAGCCATAAGCTATTTTTATTGGGATGCATTTAACGGCACTTCAAAATTAGTGAAAATATAGAAAAAATATAACGTCATATAGTGTTACTCGTTCATTCAATCGATATTAGCTTTAAAAAAATTTAAGACGTTATAAAATAATTATTGCCAATAAAAAATAAGCAATCATTTAAAATAATAGATTGTGCTATGTAAAATAACATAACATGACATAACATATCTTCACGCTGTATCCCCAACGGGGTAGTCAGAGAGGACGGAGCGCCAGGAGTCGCGGTCCTTACACACCACTTTCGCTTCCTCAAATCTCATCATTCTCTTCACACATTTTCGCTTAGGTATGCGAGTACTTTTGACATTTCCGTCTGCTAACACTCTGGCTATTTGATCTTCATAAGTCAGTCTTGGTCTTCCTTGGCTTCTTTTACCACTCACTTTCGCGCTGTAGATTTTCTTGGTCAGTCTTTCATCACTCATTATTTCCAAGTGCCCGAACCATCTAAGCATAACATAAAATAACATTTTCTATAAACTAAATAAATAAACTTGTCAAGCTGTCATCCTGACAATGCCGGCATATCAGGCGCAGTGAATGGAGTTAGAGGAGTATGAGTATTACATTTCTATTGACGGGACAGCTAACGCCATCTCTTGGTATCGAGACAATAGAAACAATATGTTTTATTCCTAACAGTACAAATTGTAATTTTAAAAAACGCTTAAAAATAAAGAGAAGGAAATTATTAATGTTTGCACTTCGCAAACAATATTTAATTTAATAATATTATTCTGTTATTAAGTTATTATTCTGTCTTACATTTTGAATGAATCGTGTCACTCGCATATTAGAGTGAACCGATTTGTGATACTAATTTGATCTAGAAACACAGGCAGCCTTTAAATAACACTACCACAAATTAAAAACAAAATACTTGAAAAATAATCTCATTTTTAACGATGCTGTACTATATAACAGATAAGCAGTGTTATTAGAGTGCTACGTGTTATTACACGTAGCACTCTTAATAACACTGCTGGTCCGACGCATTCGTCGGACCAGCGAACGGTGAAAATTTAGCGAAATTTTGGTTAGTTTCTAGTTTACCTTCCAAGTCAAAAATGAAAAAAATTAGTTCTACTAAGAACTATGATGACATATGAGGTTCCCGTTATCGTTATTGTATCGCGTATGACGATGTACGGTAATACAATATGGACGGTATACGACAAACGATGGTATAGGGGAAGGGAGCCCAAAACGGGTAACTTAAGGCTTATTATAACAAAAATATGTCATATATATATCTGAAATAGGTTTTATTTTAATATTTGGTAGAAGTATTAATTAAACTTTGTAATTAAAAACAAAAAACAGGTACCTTTTAAAAAATCACTTAGAAAAAACAATAACAATTCAGTCTGTCATTTTACCCGCTTTGCCCAGAATATGTGCCCAAAGCGGGTATGCCCTTGGGGCAAAACGGGTAAAAACTGGGCAAGTAATCATGAGATCTTTTACTTAATTATTAAACACGGGCAACTAAAAATGCAAAATTCTCATACAAAATTTTAAAAAGACAGTATTTAATCACCTTACGTATCTAAAATTTAAATTTGTCTTCTCCAACACCCACTAAACAAATTGTATCTTATACCTAATCAACACTGATAGGTCTTTAACAAAATTATAAAAAGTTAGTCTTCCTAATCACATCAGACAATCTACAATAGACGTCTCCAACACTGACTAAAGAAATAGCAATGTTTTTCTGACCTTTCCCGATCAATAATGGCAGTATCAAATAACAAAAAGATAAAACAACAAATAGTAAGTTCTGCCTTATCATAATAGGAACATTAAATTTAAAGTTATTCTTGGCAAAGATCACAAAAGTAGGCTCCAATGCTTGAATAGGCAGTACATTCTTCATGAGCCCAACGCTGGCAGTCATCGCATCTTATCCAGTCTTCCCTTGGTGGTTCTTCGTAAATTTCATGGCATACAAAACATATTACATTTTCTGCAGTGTTTTTCTTGCTACTAGAAACTTTAATGTTTATGCTCGAGGTTGAGGCTTTCGGATGTTTACTGATTACTCTCCCAGTCAAAGGTGGGTCTCTTTTACTTGAAGTTGAGGTTTTGGAATCCTTTTTGGCCACTCTTTTGGTCGAACGTGTAACTTTTTCGTCTTTTTCTTTTAATTTCTTGATGGGTACTTTTCGTTTCTTCGATTCGATTTCCCTTTGCTGCTCTTTAATGGGAGTACTGGTTAAAATTTCAGTCTTTTGTATTTTTCGTTTGCGTGATGTTTTAGATGCGGTTTGTTTAGGTGTAGGACGAATATCCATTGGTGTCACCTTGGTTGAAGTGACGCGTTCAGGTGTCACTGTTTTAGCCAATAACAAAACTTCTTCATCAGGTCTGGACTTGTTCTTATCATCTTCAATTATTCGGTCTAATATTGAAGGCGAAATTGTGCGATCGGCGAAGAGGAGTATAATGAGATGGAATTTTTGGGAAGTCAACACCAACCCTTTTCGGATAGTCTATGGGTATTTCATGTTCAGAGTCTTCGTAAGGAATGTCAGATTCAGCGGTGCTTGGGACGTAGAGGTCGTTTTGTTGAGGACGGGCGTTGCTAGAGGTGTTTGGGAAATCTTCAGCGACTGTTGCGATAGATGTTTGAACGTCACATGTATTTGATGCTTGCGGTCTATCGGTCAACATTGAAGGAAGATATTCATCATCCTAAATATATGGCGGTTTGTTGGCCATATACCAGTTGACTGAAATCCTTTTACAGCATTTTGAGGACTAGCTGTTTTAAAGTAAGCTTCGCCAAATAACTTAGCAATTTCAAATTGCGAAATGATTCGTCCCACATGGGCTCGTTGAAAAACTGAAACTGAATGTTCGAAATATGTTTTCAGTGGACCGTAGACGCATCTGTCTAAAGGTTGGGTTCGGTGAGTGGTGTGTGGAGCCAATGAAATAAAAACCACGTTGTTTTGTGAGGCGTATTCCAGTGCTGGTAGATACTTGTGAGACACGTGGTTGTCCATGACAGGAATTACTTTCTTGTCTTGGGTCGGTCTTGTCATTGCCACGAAATGGCGCAACCACTCCAAAAACGTTGGACCGGAAATCCACCCATTGTCCGTGCAAGCAGCTACTGTACCTGGTGGCGATCCATCGAGTAGTCGGCCATTCATACGTTTACGGCCGAATATCATGAACGGTGGTACGAAGGAGCCAGCTGCATTGCAGCAACATATGACTGTTGTCAATTTGCCTCTTTCGACACTGGATATAACCCCAACTTGTTTTTTACCTGTTTTTGTTAAAACTTTTGGAGGCCTGTTGCTGGTCGTTTGGATACCCGTCTCGTCAACGTTATAAATTCTTGTGACATCTATTTGATGTTTGTCAATCTGTTCTTCTAAAAGATCGAAGAATCGATCAACTTGCGGCTTATTAAAACCTCGAGCGCGAGCTACTGAGGTGGGCTCTGGCTGTCTTAAGGTAAGATCAGGATGTCTCTTTTTAAAGGCTTTATACCAGTCTTCTCCCACAGCGTTGTGTTTAAATGGATGAGAAATTTTATTGGCTTCTGCATATTGATACACTAGAGCTAAAAATTCAGATTTTGTTAAACCAAAAAAGAGGTTATCCATATGAAATAAATATTCTAGTAATTCAGTTTCTTGTTCAGATGTAAAAACAGTAATAAACCTGCCAAGTTTTTTATCTGCCGATCCCTTTTTTAAATGCCTTTGCAAAGTTGATAAATTTATACCATACTTTTTTGCAGCACTGTTGACTGATGTTTTTCTGGCCTCTTCCATTGCCCGTTTCTTAGTAGTGATGTCCCATGAAGCTTGTTCGGTTTTTCGCTGGTAGTTCTGAACCATCTGCGAAAACATAAATTATTTACTATTTCACCATCCATAGGGTAAAGCGGGTAGGGTCAAAGCGGCTACCTGTTTTATCCTTACCGGCTTTGCCCAAAAGCTACTTTTCCATGTTTTATAAAATAACCTCAAAACCTTAGTTAGAAATGTTGCTCCGTATTGAAAATTTTAAGCCATTTTTATGCACAATAATACACAAATACTTATAGGAACATAACTTTAAACAGATTGAAATAATTTATATTCACATACCTTGATATTTTTTAGCAGAATCACCGAAATAAAACATTTCACTCAACCAGTAAAATCACGCGACTCCGACGCCTCGGTCTAACTGATTCGTGTCGGCAAGTGTTCGGGTGTTTCCGCTACACTCACACATTTGCACTAACGAATTGCATACGTAGACGACGGTGCCTACCCGCTTTGGACGGGCTACCCGCTTTGGGCTTTACCTGTTTTAAGGAAAGGGACAGCCAAGCAACCCTTATGTACGGGAGATGTAATTTGTATGTAGGTGCGAAGGTATGGATACTCATGAAAAACTTTCGATATATTAAGTGGACTGTATTTCTTATTGAAAAAGTTATGAAATACTTGGAAACGCTCAACTGCACAGTTTACAGGTTAGGAACATAAGAATCATGCGCATTCACCGGTCATAATAGATGGTTGTCCTTGTTTGAGCTGATGTCCTGCCCGTGCGCAGGGATCCCCTAACCCTTCAGTAGTTTATGAACATATAATTGCTTATCAACCAATTCCATCACTCACAACACTACATAACGTTATTTAATAACGTATTAGACAATTCTAAACGCGGTTATAACAAATTAGTTTTAGATTGAATTTTTATAATTTATTTTTCGGGTAATTTGCAATAAATGTCACTCAATAGTAACGGCTTAAATGAGTGAGACACTGCGATATGATGTGCGCATGCGGAACAAGGTTGGGTGTAGAATGCATGCATAGCCATGCAATTGAGACGTTTGCAAACATTATTTATTTAACTTACATGCTCTGTCTACCCCGTTGTGGATATAGCGTGAAGATATGTATTACTATACATTATATTTTATAGAGTAACTGGCACGAACACAATACGTGTAGAACATATCTTCACGACGTATACCCAACGAGGTAGTCAGAGAGGACGGAGCGCCAAGCGTCGCGATCCTTACATACTTCATTCGCTTCCTCAAATCTTATCATTCTTCTCACACATTCTCGCATAGGTATGCGAGTGCTTTTGACATTTCCGTCTGCTAACACTGGCTATTTGATCTTCATAAGTCAGCCTTGGTATTCCTTGGCTTCTTTTACCTCTCACTTTCGCTCTATAGATTTTCTTCGTCACTCTTTCATCACTCATTCTTTCTATTAATTGGGTTAATTACCTCCCATTTAATACTACAAAATTTGATGCACAGGGTATGTCTACCTCAGGATATAAGTCTTTGCCTCATTATAGTTTGGATATGACTTGAAACATTGAGATTTTTTGTCTTCTCTTGATATTTGAGGTAGTATAAAATAAAACCAATTAGGTATGTATAATTTTCGACAATTTTATTCCACTTATACATGATAATATACACCTTACAAAACAGCTATAGATCCCTTCACACCCGAAGGCTTCTTGAGATATTTTTCAATGTCCTTGTCAGTGACCTTGTGACCTTGCTTGAAATAGCTCTTGACCTTCCGTTTCTTCTTCATCATAAGCTTAGCACCGGCCAATGCTCCGCGGTGTTGAAGCGATTCATACCGTTCGCGGAGGAGATTTGCTGGAATTATGCATAAATACAAATTAAAGTTGAGACATAAAATACTGTTACGGTTGGACCTTATGCGTAAGGAATAAGGTCGATTTTTAATGGAGTTCGAAACGTAACTTTTAGTGCTTATATCTCGAGACCTAGGCTTTATCGAGTTATGACCTAAAAACGCATTGCTAGGTTTAAGGCCTACTATCGAATGGTATAAGTCAAATTAAGTAAGAAGAACCAAGTTGCACCTCGAATATTCCCGAGCGATGACGTGTCATGTACCTATGACTCATGCAAACAGGCGGCGTCGAGAACAATGTCGAATTACCGTTAACGAGCGTAATTAGCTAGAAAGTTCCACCCTCGTTTTATCCGACTATAAATAGAGCTCCGTGTCCGCCGCCGAGTCAGTGTTTCTCAACTAGCGATCGAGACGACATCAAGGCGAATTACATAGACCACTACGACGACTACTGCGACGACCTTGGATAGAAGAACTCTGCGATTCGGGAAGGTTTGTTGAGAAGGTTTGTTGTAAGTCGCTACCACGCGGACGAAGTCGCGATGGGTAAATGCGAAAGAGTATCAAAGTACCCATGACAATGGAAAGCTCGCTTTCTGCAACTTCGTCAAAAGCGAATAGCCAGTGTAACATCTCAAAGTTAAAAAAAAAAAAGATATGTGAGGCAACCCTAATGTCAATGTTTTTATGTCGCTAGGTAACACTCAGAACTTTTTTGGCGGGAACGGGAGAAGTGAGGTTGTCATTTTATTTAGATTTTCTATTTTATACATTTTTGGGAGTTCTAAAGTACAAAAGTGATAGTATATTGTGTTTAAAGTTCTGTGTAAGTGAAAAGATTGGAGTAGGTCTAAATAAACATGTGTAACTGAAGTTCTCGCGCTCTTCCAAGAAGTCCTATAAAACTTTAGTAAAGTCTACTATCACTTTACTAGAGGAGTTTTACGATAACGATTCTACTTATTTAATATAATACGTGACATTGGCAAATGCGCTAATCTGTGCGCCATGCCATGAAGTAAGAAAAAAAAAGGAAACACTCGGAACATAGGGAATAATGATAGGGTTATACATTTTTTTCTATTAAATGAATGTTTTTTTTATATTGAAAATAAAACTTATCCCGTAATAATTATATCTGCAATATAACAGTCGACAATGACACGTTGAACCTTCGACGGATTTATACCCCCTTTCACAATAACCTTGTATAATTGATTTTTAGTCAGGGTATCAACTTTATTATTAATTCTGTTATTAAAGAGAAGCTTCTACAGCTAGTTGCTCATTCGGCTGCCAGGGAGTAAACCGAAAAATGACGTCATCGTTAACTTCCCCTCTATTAGCGCGCGGCTACACTACTTTTTAAACACACATGCACGGCTCTGCGTGTCCTTCCACCGAAAATTACTTTAATCGAAAAAGAGTAGAAGCTTCGCTTCTGCCGAACACCCCCGACGCCAGTTTTAATTTTTTTGCATAATATGGAGACCTGTGTCAATCGTTCGTTTTAAAAGATTCGATCGTTCAAGCATTGATATGAAAAAAGATTCGGTCGAATGATCCAATCAATCATTGATTGTATACAGATACAATCATCTATTTTTGATCGAAATGAAAGATCGAAGAATGATTGTATGAGTAATCCGATCTTTCGCAATTTCGATATTATTTATAGTTTAATTATAATTCTGCCCCATTTTTAATTTTATTGTTTGTTTTAATAAATATTGTGTAATTTTTTCGAATTTCACTTTTTATCACATTAAACGGCATAGACGATCAATTAAATATTGACAAGTACCGAGATCGAATCGGTCAAATGATTGAATCGATGAAAGATACGTTCGTTCAAATGTGGTTGCAATCATCAATACTTTGAAGTGTTGCAATCAAAGGATCGAATCAATCACGACCGACACAGATCTAATAATATGTACTGAAACTCACTAGTAGCAGAGATCTGCCTCAAGTCTCCTGTCAGCTGTTGCGGTTCAACAAAGTCGGGCTCCTTCACGGGCGGTTTATTTGCATTTAATTTTGGGATCGCTGTCGCTTCCTCCACCGCGCGTTTTGTGGCCCGCTTTGAGCGCAGCTTGGATTGTTTCTGCTCTGTTTTTGCGATAGACGTTTCCAGCTTTCGAAGTCTGAAATAAACGACAATGAAATAACAAGTCTACTACAGTAACTAAAGAATTCATTTTGAGTTCAAATTGTCAAAGAAATAGAGTATAATTTAAGTGAAGCAGTGATAAACAATCATTTAATCTAAAATAGACCTACACAATATAAACGTGCGCGCGCTAGCTTACGAAAAATATGAAAAAACAGTTATTCACTTTTATATTAAAAACTATAATTAATTTTAAAAAAGTCCTACGCATTTTGAAATGTGTGTTTAAATTAATCTACACAAAAAATTTAGAAGCATAAATCGGTCCCGTTAATCCGAAAAATGTAAATCTCTGTTTTCAAAAAAAAAATATCAAAGAGATTTTGATATTTTTTTTCTATTGCAAAAGTTAACCAATCGTGTAACACAACTGGCAAATTGAAGTCAAAGAAATGAAGAATCAGATTACCAAATATAACTTTCATACGTTTTGTAATTACTTAGAAAAATTGAGATCCCTGCCATAAAAATTTTCAATTCGTCGCCTCAAACCGTTATACTTACTGTGCAATATGTTACCTGTTACGTGTTTCTTAGTACTAGTGAGTGTAAAGTTAATGTTTAGTGAAAAAAGGTGTCCTTATGTTAAATTAGATATAACTTTGCTATATTTGGATACACAACCCTAAAAGGTCTAACCGAACAATCATACCTATAAATATCTGTAATCTTTTTCTTATTAATCTTTTCTCTCTTCAACTTCTCCTTCTCTTCTAATCTTTCTTTCTGTTTCCTCCTCGTTTTGTGATCTTTCTTTTTATTCTTTACTGGTGGATTGATCGGTTTATACTCATTATCTGTGTCAGATTCTGGTGCTGATGGTTCATTGGCTGGATTATGCGGCTGGGGCAAACCCTCACTCATTTCTTCACGCCACTGATTCTGAAATAAAACAATAGTATTTAAATAAATACAAAATCCACACAATTACACAAATTACCCCAAGCTAAACACTGGGCTTCTACCATGGGTAGTACACATCGAACTGGAGGAGACTAAAAGCCTAGTTCAATTCCTAAATTGACCTGACTCGAGTCCGGGTTGGAAAGCAGACTCTCTGCCATCACACTAATGGGCCAGTAAAATTATCCGTACTAATTAGATACGAAAGTCTGCCTATCTCTCTTTGTGTTCTTAGTCATTTTCATGGCTAAGGAGCAAGCGTACCCATACCAAAGGATACATGTCTAACTTGCACTTCGATATACATCCTATTAGATGCATACCACAATACACTGGAAATATGGATCCACACACTTTATCCATCCATCTGGCCTACCCATCTTTAGTTTGTACATCCTCACCTCTCTCTGCTGAGGGGTGACCTTTTTGAACATGCCTGTTGTGACCCTGGAGAGATGTTTTTCACGTTTTATCATCTTCTGCTCATGTTCTACCACTTGGTGGAGTAGTTCTTGATGTTCCTGAAACATGTCACGTATTGATTCAAATTTTTCTTCTTACACCACATTTAAATACACAGAGTCAGAATTAAGGAGTAAATTTTGATAGTTCAGTCCAAATTTATTTTCCCAATTGAGCCCAATTTCTAATATTGGTCACGTTCGTACCGATCGTACAGTGCGCAGTAACTGCCGTCGACGCTCGCATACGCGCTTGCACACAAAACTGCCGATTCGTCTTTTCTAACACACTTACAATGTCCCTACAGCGACATCATATTAAAATAAAATTAAAATAAATTACCTGGAAACTAGGATTGTAGCTAACACCAGGATGTGGTGTCTCCACTGATACTCTTGTAACTACAGTCTTAGCTAGAGGCGGTTTCGGTCTGAATCTTGCCTCTGGGAGAACATTGTGTAGTTGGGCCTCAGGTGAGATGAATTCTTTGCACAGTGATGATGGAATACCTTTAGCTTCAAACACTGAAAACATAACATCATTAGAATAAAATCCATTAATTTTTCATGATGTGCTGTTTTGTTCGTCTACATTATTTACTTATTTTTATTGTAAATAATTACTTTGTTTTATTTTCTTAATCATAACTTAAGTAAATACATATTGTAAGCATTTTCTTTCGCCTGAAACACAGGTCCAACCTAGTTCAGGCTCATAAAATAACTTAATATACCTAATTCGTAGATGTAAGAAAATATTATGTACTTTAACCTTTTCATTAAAATACATATTATTATATCTGTAGACATTAGTATATTTTTACTTTTATATCAGTCTTAAGAGAGGAGAGAAGGTGTCTAGTGTGATCCAAATTGAAATTTGGATTGCAATGAAGTTGAAAAGAATTCAAAGATTTTGATATACATAGCCGCCATTTTCTTTAAAATGGCGGCGCACTATGGGAATATGTCGATTGATGACACTTAAACAAACAAAAAATTACCAAGGTTGCCATGTCCTATAGTGTAACATTTTCAGTCATTTGCAGGAAAAGATAGATGTAAGAGAATAACCATGAAAAATTGCCAGAATAATTAAAATTGTTATTTTTATTCTTAAAACTACACCATAATGTACTGCCAGCCCAGATTAATAAAAATTATCAATACTTATCAGGTTCTTCATATGTACTGCCCATTATCTCATCAGTGGGATCTCAACATAACAATAAGGTTAAAAAAATATATGCCTGCTAACACCATTTAGAATAATACTTATAGTATAAAGGTTAATCTATCTAGGAACTGCTATTTGAATACAACATAATGCGTAAAAACAAGTAATAACTAATATTTTCATGGCTATTGAAGTTCTCATGCATCCAGTTTTTCCTGCAAATAACTCTGTAACATAACATTATAGGACATAGCAACCTTAGTAATTATTCTATTTTTTTTTTAATATCTAGAACAAGTGAATAAAATTGTTTATCTGGGGAGTGCGTTTTCGAGGGATGGAAGATGTGTTGGATCTGGACAGACGGGTAAGAACTGGCAATAAAGTGAACGGTGCTCTGTCCGCATTAATAGGCACTGTGAATGTATCTAACACAGCCAAAATGTGTAAAAACTTTATTGTACGGTACTGAGTGTTGGATATGCCCGAAATCGAATGAAAGTAAGATAAATGCAGTAGTAATGTGATCTCTTAGAAATATGTGCGGTGTCGCCCTTGCGGACAAATTAAGAAATAAAGAGATACGCAGTATAACAGGGTTGTACGATAGTGTTATTGTAAAAATGAAGAAAGGAATGCTTAGATGGTTCGGACATAAAAAGAATGAGTGATGAAAGACTGACGAAGAAAATTTACAGAGCGAAAGCGAGTGGTAAAAGAAGCTAAGGAAGACCAAGGGTGACTTACGATGATCAAATAGCCAGTATTAGCCGACGGAAATGTCAAAAGCACTGGTATACCTAGGCGAAAATGTGTGAGGAGAATGATGAGATTTGAGGAAGTGAAAGATGTGTTGTAACGACCGCGACGCTTGGCGCTCCGTCCCCTCTGACTACCCCGTTAGGGACACAGTGTGGAGATATGTATGTATGTATATATGTATATTATATAAAATGTGTATATCGTAATAACGTACCCGTACGATTAACACTTACAATTTTTATCCCAAATGTCTTTATCAAAGTTATGTCGAACTTGTTTGTTTTTCCTTTTCTTCTCCAACGTCAATTTCCTGTTCTTTCTAGCTACCTCAATCTTCTTTTGATATATTCCTCTGTCCAATCTTCTCTTTTCCGTTATTTTACTTAGAGCAGTAGGCCTAGATCCGACAGGATTTACTGGGTTACGCTTTATTTTAGGGTCTGGAACCTAAAAAATGGTACCGTGGTTCATGGAAGTACCTCAGATAAAAGTCAAGTATTTTTATAATATTTGTTCTGCCCTGGAGTTTCACCCACATGTAAAGCAATTCTGAGCAACGTACTTTTATAAATAGGAATTATTAGAACATTGAAAAAACCTCAAAGAATAGTAAAATTGTTCCTTTGGACAACTGGAAATGTTTTCTCTCCTGGACAAACACTAGAGTAGGGGAAAATATCAAAATATTATTATAATTAAATTAAAATATTGATGGACTAGATATTACCTTTATAATAAATAAAATATTTATGTATTTAATGAATAATATGTAACTCTATTTCCCAAAGAGATATTATGTTAGGAATTAAAGGACAGTAGTATGACAAATAAAATATTGTATAGACTCAGGTGTTACTTTACGGAAATCCATTTCATGTGATGAATTACTAAAATCTTTAGCTATTTTTCATTCAAACTCCAAAAACGGTCAAATTACCAGCAGCGAAAGCTGGTAAGCTGACCGAGTCCGATCCCTGGTATATCCTGAGGATGCTTCGTTGAGAGGCGAAACACGTGTCGATTGGTGGTTTTTGGAGTTTGAGCGGAAAATATCTAAAGATTTTAGTAATTTATCACAATATAAAATAGATTGTAGGCGCATTAACGAACATTATATGTATAATTGTACATGTATAACTTAAAATCAACTCTCTTTCCGACTGTATTTGGGTAAAAAACATGGATGTTTGGATGGATAAAATATGGCAAAGGCTGTTTAACATATTTACAGCAAGCACATGTTAGTATTGTCAATATTCGTGATTAAATGTTATAATCATAATCATTAATGGATGGCAAAACTATTATTTTGAAGATACTATTGCTAAATATTAATATTATGGTATTTTTAAATGTAAAAAATAAGGCGATCGAGAAATACGAGATTGTGAAGGCGCGTCTTTTTAACCCCCGACGCAAAAAAAGGGGTGTCATGAGTTTGACATGTCTGTGTGTCTGTCTGTGGCTTCATAGCTCCTAAACGAATGGACCGATTTATGATGCGGTTTTTTTGTTTGAAAGCAGGATTTATCAAAATCGGTTCAGCCGTTTGAAGAATATCAGCTATTTTTTTAGTGTTTAAACGGACGCGAGCATCTTCTATTAGTCTACTCGATGCGAAATTTAGTATACTGTGACTTCAATAATGTCACAATAACATAGTACCTTGACCAGATTCTGCAGCATCATCTGAAGTCAGCAGGATATCCAACTCCTCGCCACTTACAGTAGAGGTACCATGTTTAGGCTCATTGAAATGGTCTCTATGAATAGGTTATAGATAGATAGATAGATGGTGATCAGGGTCTGTTGATGGATCAGACAACTATTGTCAGAATACTCAGATTTCGGCGAGGCACGATCTCGTGTCGCAATTTCGTGTATCGTTCCGGAAAGTATTTGCGTGAATGTGGGGATAGAGTGTAGATTGTAGTGTTTAAAAAGCATGAAATAAAACTTAAATTAAAAAAAATTCTGACTCAAAAAACCTCCAAAAAGTAAAAAAATAATATGCACCTCATAGCCCTTTAAATTTGTGATAAGTTTCAATATAAATAGTAGTAGTATGGTATGTATTCAAGCTTCGTCGCGTCGGGGGACGGGGGACCGCTAAGTAAATAAAGTAATATAAAAAGAGAATACAACTAAAAATGTTAAAGTATGTTTGAAATTTAAATACAAGTAAACCTAGCGGTCCCCCGACGTGACGACGCTTGGGTATATTACTACTACTATTTATATTGAAACTTATCACAAATTTAAAGGGCTATGAGGTACATATTATTTTTTTACTTTTTGGAGGTTTTTTTAATCGGGAGTTTTTCATTCCATCTCAATATATCCTAAGTTACAACGAAAGAACGAGAAGCTTTCATCTCAAGGCATGACTTATTTTTTGACATTCAAAAATACCATCGTATTAATATTAAGCAGCAACACCATCGAAATAATAATGTTGCCATCCGTTAATGATTATGATTATAAAAGTTAATTACGAATATTGACAACAGCTAACACACAGTTTACTAAGCATTCAAAACACATCAAAAGCAGATGTAACATTATGCCCATAAAGTTGAATTTTATCAGACTTATATACAATAAAGCTGACAGTAATAGTGCCACATTTTCATATTGTTTTACTTTGTTGGGAGATATCTATGCAAATAAGTCTATACAAATTTCTCCCATCAGTGGTATCGTGCATGTGCATTTCAAACTAGCAACAATCTATATAAATCTTAAATATTGGAGTTCTTCACCAATTACTTTCAAATTTTGACACAAAATAACATTGGAATACGCGCGTGTTTTTTCATATCTCACACATACATACATATCCTCACGCTGTATCCCTAACGGGGTAGTCAGAAAAGACAGAGCGCCAGGAGTCGCGGTCCTTACATATCTCTATCGCTTCTTCAAATCTCATCATTCTCCTCACACATTTTCGCCTAGTTATGCGAGTGCTTTTGACATTGCCGTCTGCTAACACTATCTAATATAGCTACTAATATAAAGGCTACAACTAGTGACAACTAAAAACATTTTTGTATTTTAAAGTAGCCAGAAATAAAACCAGGGGCCCTTTAGCTTGAAATGCACATACTAACTATAGCACCAATAAGCCTTTCAAATAAACTTCAATTAATCATACCTTAGAAGTAGGAATTAACCCATTAAAACATTTAGGTGGTTCAGTCAACTTAGCTCGTTTCTTCTGTTTACCAGACAGCGGTTTTTCTTCAACCTTGGCATCTTCACCTACTGTGTCTACAACGAACAACTCGCTATCTGGCTTGGTTTCAAATTTGCTAGAAAGAAAAACGATCTCACTTAGATTTAAGATTGATGTACCAATTATAAATAACACCATCGTTGTTGGCAACACCAACGATTAAAATATAAGAGAATACTGGCTTTAGCAGAGCGCGATGGTTTTCGTGACGTCATCAAGAAGAACAACCGACCAGCTTTCTCCCAACTACCGCTGTGAGATTATACAAAATCAAAACTAGAGCGCGCCACAATTATCTTTGCGTTTTCCCTTTTTTACTGTAGCACAAAGTGTTCATATACTAAATATATTATTATTATTAATTGGTAATTGAAATATAGTTCGGGATGTTCCGTTCTTATAGTAGTCCAGCAGGCAGTGAATTTTTTTTGTACTTATTTTCCCAGTCGGTGAATGTGAAATAGTTTGTTCAGATGGTGACATAAAACAACAATTTTTGAGTCTGGCTAAAATTTTTGGATGGGTTCACTTAAAAAAAAAAGACAAGTCCACTTATTTTCCCAGTCATAAATATTTGGCATTTACTAAAGTAGGTAATTTTATTAATGAAAATAACAGTGGCATATCCCAAGTGGAGGGAAGTTAGTCTGGCTGAAAATTTGCGGATCCAAAAATTTGAGCGATTTTTCGAATTCGTAACCTTTATTTTCACATGCTTGAAATGTAACATATAATTTGAGGCTGTCATAAATTATAATTAAAAATAAGTCTGGCTGATTTACAAAATTGACAAATGAGTCTGGCGGCATCTTCAAAACTGCGAAAATTACAAAATTTTTGCTCTTATTTTCCCGGACTTAGAAATTTGTCACATGATAGATTATATTACAATATCATAGAAAATACACGTCTGGCTGTCATTTACAATCACGAAAAGCCCGCCAGACTCACAAGTCAGGTATTTCAACGAGGAGAGGAAGGCAATATGTTCGCCATCCATGTATTTAGGACAGGTAACGACGCTGGAATGCGAGTTACCTGAGAGCAGCTGCCTAGGCCCTAGTGGCCGTCCCTTATATCCCTATCTCTGTTACTCGCATTTAGACATATTCTTATAACCACGTGACATAATCATTTTTCGGTGCATCATAAAAACGCCCATTATCAATACTACAAGGGTCTGAAATTTATCAAAAATCTTTCATCGATTTAGCAAATCTGGCCCAATGTGATACTAAACAAGTAATTCAAGTTTTAGAAGAATTCATTTGCCATGTCTATAGTATGAAGAAAGCCGCAAATGTCAACGAAGCAAGATTCGTTATGTTTACAAAAATGTATGCTGACTGCAGTACAGACTACTTCTGGAAGCCAATCGTTAAAAACTTTGACGGTTCTGCTATACCACCTTGCAAAGCAGAACTATACCAGCAGATCTTGAGGGCTTCATATATTTCAAACATTTGGAGAAATGCCCATTCGAAGTATCCAACGATTTTATCGCCTGTTGAGAATGGTTGGGAAGAGTTGGATGAAAGATACGTGTTTCGATGGTTTGAAGGTGACCAGCTGCCAACGTTTGTCAACGAAGTTATCATTCAACCTGACGAAAGTAAATATTTTTATTGCTTTAAATATAACTTCTGCGTCGCTTTGTAGAATTGCTTTTTCTAAAAATATGTCTATTTGTGTGTTCGCAGGTGAAGATGATAACATCAACCCTGAATCTGATGTGTCTGACGTTAACAAGAACATTGATGATAGCTACGAAAAGGATGACGATGATGAAGAGTATTTTGAAGATACTGATAGTGATGACGAAGAAGAAATTGATGAAGATGAATAACAATTCATTTTATTATATATTTTGTAACATAGTTTCACTTTTCGGAATAAAAACTTGTTTCTATAACTTTCATTAAAATTTATGATTTTGTGAATAAATATTTTTCAATCTGCCCAATCAAAATTCTGTACTCTCTACAGTGTATTTGCTTACTTGTATCTGGTTGTTTAATGCTCTCAAAAATTAAACATTTAGAGATGACCACAATCACCTGTGTAATTGAACATGGTGAACTTAGCGCGTCTGACGAGCGTTGGACGAGTCTGGCAAGGCTTTGGGAGTGTTTCTCATTAGCCAGACTATAATTTTAGCTGTAATTATAATATAAACTATTGTTTGACAAATTTTTAGGACTGGGAAAATAAGGGCAATCGTTATGATAATTTGTTACCAGTTTTTCACCTGCCAGACATATTACCCATACTCACAGATTAGCCAGACTATTTTTTTTCTTAACTTCACTATATCTTTTATTATCAGAACTATTTTTATCACTAGAAATGAAAGTGCAGTAAATTTGTATGTTCTATCGCATTTTCCGCCTCACCCCATCGGAAAACCCCCCCTACATATATATGAATTTTGCTCAGAATAACAAACTGAATAATTCTATTGGTGTTTGCTGACTGGGAAAATAAGTACCGAAAATATTCACTGCCTCCTGGACTATAGGTACCTAACATATTTAACCATATCGCAAAGGTTCCGGTCAAGTACATTTAGGAAAGAACTTTTCTAGATTGTCACGAGTCTGGTTGTACTGGGAGACACCTGCAGTAGTAGCCGTCTGGTTCTCATAGCACAGCGAATATCCTAAGTCAACGTTAAATCAATTTTTTTAAGTAAACTCAATTACAAGGTATTTTTGAACATTGAATCCAGATCTTTTAAAAATCCAGACCTATTGTTTTACCTTCAACGAAATCGTTGATTTTATAGTATGATTGTATAATCAATGTATGTTTTATAACAAATCCAAAACCATTTTCAGTTAATTGAGTAACTTCTTGAGCAACTTTATTATAAAAACGAATGCAGTTACCCAAAAATGAAACACGACATATGTAATTTCAAATTTAGAATAACCAATTGATCACAACCTCGGATTTTCATACCATTAATATCGCCTTTCTTTTTAAACAGATCTATATTTTTCCTCATATACAGTGTAAACTCTATATAACGACACTCAAGGGACAGTGCATATTTTGATGTTATAGAGAGTTGTTGTTAAATGGAGAGAAGAAAAATCTGTATTAGAGAAAGAAAAAGTTTATTTCAGACTAGTGTTAGTAATTATATAAAAAACAATTCTTATTTGTGAGCAACTAAGAATTTGATAACGTATAGATAATCCATGACTCCTACTAACAACAGTCAACACGTGCAAACAATCCCAATTTGTAAACAAAAGAACGGATTTCTTAGAAAGTTCGGTATGTATGATGCCGACAGTCGAGTTTATTACGGGCTAGGATAATAAAGCAACAAAAGAACGTACAGGGCTGCGCAGTTTTTACTAATTTTGGCAATAAAAAGTACTTTTTATTATTTAATTGTTGTCGTTATTGAGAGTGGATGTAATGCTATATACAGTGTACAACACAAGCTAAACCAACCAAAGCCGAGTGATTTCGATGCTTTAGGGAGTTTATCGTTAAATCGAGTGACGTTACATGGAGTTTACACTGTACATAATAATTTCAAAAATGTATAAGGATGGCCAGGTGAGTACATCAATCTCTTTAAAAGGATCTCTTAGTGATTCTCGTGCGTTCATACTATAGAAGACACATATTGCTCTTTTTGAGATTAAATGACTGGTGCATATTTTCTGGCGCATTATTACACAAAGAAATGTTTGAATATATCAGTACAGACTTTTTTGATAGGAGAGTCGTAATCAATTGTGACAGATCATTATCACACAAAGAGAGAAAAAGGCTACCATAGAAGATTTCGACTCCGCAGCAGTGTTTTTTATTTTATTAGATTAAATTGAACATAAGTTACCAGTAGATGGTAGTATGTTAGGTTCAAACTTGTAAGTATAAGCAAAGTTCACATGACAGCTAGTACCTATTACTCAATACTCTATAATTATTGACGCTTTCTGCTTATGCTTATCTCGGAGACTTGCTCCATTAGTTTCTTTATTTTCTATCATGTGTTTATATCTTTTTTTACAATATCGCACAGATGATGAATTTCACTACTTATGAGGTTTGGTGCCTTTAAACGAGATTCCTGTGTTTTCCACTTCAATTTTTTAATGCAAACCTTTCATTACTAAAAATTAAAGGGAATAATGCACTAAAAAGACAGTCATACGAACTCACATTTATTCTAAAATATAACCTAATGCGGATATGTATGTCAGAACAACTGTATCCTAACAACTAGCAAGTTTAGCAACCTTTATTCTTTAAAAAATAAAAGAAAAAGGAAGTATAGAAGACAATAAAGTGTGAGATGGTTATAATTTTGTTTTCATCGTTCAGAACATTCACTTCTTGTACATAATAAAAAAATTAACAGTGTTTGTTAATGGTGCATTGCTTATTAGCAATACTGCTAAGTTAAGTAAACCCGTATTATTTTTTGTTGCTGAAAGAAAATTAAAAGTTGAAATTTTAACTCAGAGTTAGCAAACTCTTCATTTATTATCTTAACCAACAGAATCGCGCAAGTGAGTTTTAAAGTTTAACTGTTCTAAAATCTATACTCGAAAAACAAATTATGTCATCGACAACTCAATAAGTGTCAATATATGTAAACTGTAATTGATTATAAATCACTTCTGATAATTTTTTGACAATTAACATCAGATTCTATACATTCTTACATCTACTAAAAAATTGACAAGACAGAACTTTCCACATATTTTATTATAGAATTTAAGTTCTAATATATGCACCACTATTGCTTTAATAAGCAAGATGTGAATGAATTTTACGAATTGTAATTTTCAATACTTTTTGTACAAGAAAATTTGTAATATTATAGCGTAACGATACCGCAACATAACCTCACCCAAGTCTCTCGTCTAATCTTTGGTCTTCCAAGAAGTCCTCAACATCGCGAATATCACAATATTTCCTCCATGCTTTTTTATTCTTTTTCGATACATGTTTTTTTTTCTTTATAACAGACATTATTTTTAGATGTAAATTATGTATTAAACACGTGAAGAAAACAGATGAAATAACTTCATGTTCGTGTCATTGTCAATGTCATGATACGTGACATCAAGTTTAATTGAGAAGTTTCGTTACACGTAGATAGTTTTCTACATTTTGTAACCATATTACAAATACCTACATAAAACGATTTTGAATAGTCGGTGACTAATTTAATAGGTATCCGAATGAATATCTATGAGTTCGATTTTGTCTCAATGTCGAAATCAAAGTAAAATCAATTTATTCCTCCTATTCCGTCAAATCCACGAACAGACATCTAACTTAGATGTACGTATATCTATTTTAGTTCAGTTCGACAAGAGAACCTTGACACCGAGAAGAACCGACAATAGGTACTTACAACGGGAGGCGACATTTAAGCTATTTCTCATACAAACATCTTTTTTCGGAAGGAGAGGTACTACCACCAGTAAATGGAAGCACTCAAATGCAATGTCGAGTTATGTCTTTACGCTTACACACGCAAACAATTCGATAATATTCCCCCAATTTAACAAATAAGTAGAAACAAAATTAAATGGTATCACAAATTTTTTTCTTTCTTTTGCAATTCAATTGCAATTTTATTTTTAACGGGTTAAGGACTATAAAAAAAAATTGTATAACATACATTACGATACGACTTTCTAGAATTATGAACAACTTAATGCAACATATTCGAATGAATAGAAATATGTTATGACGAGATCGGTAAATCGATTTAGTAAAACGATTCTGAAAAAATAAATTGATAGGAGAAAACTAGTACTTAATACAAAAATTATATTTACCTATGGAATATAATTCCGTCTTTGGCTAGAATAGATGAGGCGGATTTTTCGTTGCACCTCCTGATGGTATAAGACAACAGTTTTGCGGAGCACTTGACGCAGGAAATGGTAACAAATCGATTCAAAACTAGTTTTTATTGTGTGGTAGCTATTTTTCTAGGGGAATGCCTGTGAATCGTGACTCCCGTTGTAGGTATTCAATGGTTATGACTCGTATTGTTTGAACAGTTCTTTCATTGTATTTCATAAAACATTCGTACACATGCAACGGAACGTTTTCATGTTTCTTTTTATATAATTCTTCCTTGAGAGGAAAGGCAAAGGGATCTATGCCCTTACAGCCAATGTCTTCAGTAGTAAGTAAATATATCTGATTCATATTATTTCATTAAAATGTCGGCATAATACATTTTAATGTTTCTTGGAGATTCTGGCGACAAATATAATGAGGCAGTCTTTCTTGTAGGATCCACCGAGGCGGACTGAACGTCATGCTACTAAATTAGCACTCATTTTGACAATTCGACATAATGCACAACAGCGTAGATACTTGGGACGCAAAATTGCGCCAACTTTACTTCACAATATCCACTAGAAACAATTTGTAAATTATTAAAATAAACGCCCAACCGCTATCCTTAAAATTCCGTCAAAAACTCGGAACATTTTTGTTGTTACTACATACTAAGAAATACAACTTTTATATTTAATTTTTTTTACTTATAAATACGTAACAAAATTACAAGCTATAAAAAAACTATAAGGAAATGGCATTAAATTATCTAGGCGGCTCACTGGAGCGTATTTACTCTTCACAATCTTCTTCTTCCTCTTCTTCAGCTTCCGGTGCTTCTTCAACCAATTCTGAAAATTATTTTCGGTTCGTTAAAGTTTTATACAATATTTACATATTTTTAAATTATGATCGTAAAAAAGAAAACTACACTCGATGAATCGATTATTTTATAAATCTCAAAATTTTAAAGAAATCTAAACTTGTCGTCGGTCGTTAAGAATTAATTCGAAACTAGATAGGTACGTTTTAGAATACATTATCGATTTAAATAGGAAAATAATCGTTTCAATATGTATTTATAAGTAGGTATACTAGTGATGCGCCGAATCTGCAAAAATGTAAATGAATATATACGAATATAGATTATTACTGTCTATAAATTCGCAGACATAGGTGGGTATAGGTACTTAGTGTTTGACTTTATTATTAGTAGGTATTGCCGTTGTTATTTCCTTTTTTTAATAATTTGAAGTAATAAACTGCGTATGTCTTGCTACACCTACGCTAAATTTAAATTAATTTTTTTTTTAATATAGCAATAGAACTTCGTTAAAAAAAAATAACTAAAATCTTTAGTTGCAGAGTTAATTAGCCGTTATAATAAAAAATGTCGATATGTTGGTACATCGCACTCTATAACTTAAATTAAAACATGGTTTGATTTCTTCGAAACATGTTTTATTTATTTTATAGTTAGAAATAAAAACAAAGAACAGCGTAATATACGTTTTTCGTTATTTTCTTTAACAACCTGCTTTACTAAGCTTTGCGTAAGCACAATGCGTAAAGATGATGATTAAGAAAAACAGTAGGGCTACAATGGAAATATTATTTTACGTTTGTACCTTAATGAATTTGTAGGAAACTATATTTATTATTAATAACGCAGGTACATAAAATATCCGTCTAAAATCTTTAAACAAATCTATACGGAGACGAATACAGATCTCCCGTCTACCACGGGATCCGTGGATACCGATATATACAGATATCTGGCACATCACTAGTACCTACACTAGTACACACATACTTATTAACTTTATTACCTACCTCTATAGTCTATACGTCTCGCTCGACGTCAGTCTTACCACCAACTAGGATATTCTCTCACTCTTATTTCACTCCCCCTATTGTGCTTATAGAAATCATTTAAATCTGTATAACTTATAGGGTGCAGCCTCTCATATGAGTCTGCTTCTAATAATGTTAATGTCTTTGTTTGAGGGACTATATTATGAGCATGTAAATTCTGGTTAGAACTAGATCTAGCTGACTGAAGATGGACATTAATGGAATTATCTGGTCTGAAATGGATCGGTTTTGAATGTGAAGCTAGGTCTAATGATAGCGGTTTTTGTGATGTTTGTGGTGCGCTATGGAATGTTTTTATGGTGGTGTCTTGATGTATTGGATGGTGCAAGGTTTGTTTGGCGCTGGACTGATGAGGATGATGCTGAACGGGGCTGGACCTCTCTGAAAGAATGGAAAGAGCGCTTAACGAATCTCCAGATCCGTAAGTGCGAGAAGCTATGATTGATGATTTTTATTTAAGCATTGACCGAAAGAGATGAGCAATTTTAAGCGTGGTCCGTGTCGTAACGTGTGTTGTATGTGAGCGTTTGCGAAGTGAGCTACATTCGTGTTTTTCGGTCCTTCGAGCCTCATTCATTTAATTCGGCCCTATTTGCTATTACTACCCCAATATCACGTAAGTTGAAATATATTTACTTAAAACACTTCAACACAACGCTATATTAAGACGTATCGCTATGTGCTTACTAACTTACAAACTAAATTAAGGATTAGTCACGTCATAGTATAAAGTAAGAATTAAGTGAGATGTCAAGTAATAGTCAGTAGTATATACAAAAGTAGTACATAGTCAAAGTAACAGAGTCGAGAAAGTCAAGTAGAAGACAATAGTCAATATAAACCAAAATAAGAAAACAATGTTATGGAACATATTTTATTTCAACACTTCTGTTGGTAATTGTTTCTGTGTTCATTGTTCTATGGCTCATGAAAAGACATCGCACTTAATTTTCTATTTCTCCATAATAAGTATGTTAGTTTTGTTAATTACCAGGCTATTGTACTTTAACCGCCATTTTTGTAATATAACTATCAAGTTATTATAATACAAAATTGGAAGCTACACTGGAACTTATAATAAATTAATTTAAAATTCCGTAAAAAAAGTATAAAACAGAAGACAACGTATAAAAACATATCACAAGTTCTCAAAAAGATTCAAAGATTCATGAAGACACACAACTAAACTAGATTAACAAAAAAGTTTTTTTGTATTTACATTCAGTAGAAAATCTACTTCTAACCAGTTAAAATTAGAATAGGTCGACGAATAAATAACTGTTTAAAAACATCATTAAAATGTAACCTTTATCATAAGTTCTAAGGAATTAAGGACGCCTATTCTAATAATAACCGTACTTATAAATCTGAAGTCTTCTAGAGTTTTGACAATTTATTGGCTCTTTATTTTGCGTGATCCTTCAAGCCGGATTTGGAAACAATTTTCCTGAAAAATCTACCAATAAATTGATAAAAAACGAGAAAACCTCAGACCTTACTACCTAAAACCTTATTGTTACTAGTGTTGGAAGTTCGACTGGTGTCCAAAGTACTCTTGGCTCTCGTTCTGTTCGGGCGCGGGCGCGGCCGCGTACTGTTCGTAACTAGTACCTTCGTGAGAGGCATCGCCATGCTTTCCAGCGGCAAGACCCGCTGCTGCGGCCTTCGCTGCCGCCTCCGCCGCGTTAGCTTGAGCTTGTTGAGCAGCCGCCTGGTGATTAAGACGAGGTGATTAGATCGCAAGTGTCACCGAGACTTAAAAATTAATGTCTGAAAAAGCTTGATTAGAAATATAATTAGTAGATAGTGATGACGAAGGCGGATGAAATTGTTGACAGTGGTACAAAAGATAGCGTTAGTGAGAGAAAAAAATTAACAATTAATTAATGTAGCCAATTGTTTAATATTGACTAATTTTAGTACATTACAACTGCTACAAAACAGACTAATTATGAATGAAACTATGACGAAAAAACTAAAAGAGGAAGATAAAAGAAAGAGAAAGAGAATAAATTGTACGTGTTTATTGAAACCCATTAAAGCTTTGACAATGTAAAGACTGTATTTTAAAATAAATAACGAGGTCGCAATCCTCCATCATTAGCCGAAACATCTTAGAAGTACATCGATATTGTTATGTCCTCGAAAACGTACACCTTGGCATTCTTCGCCGACTCCTGTTCACGAAAATACAACTTGTTATTTTCGTAAGAACTTCCCATGCCTACCTATCATTTATTCATCTCATATATACGTGGTATGAAGTTTGTGACCCATATTTATACAAAACCATTATGTTACAGTAATCAACGGCCACATGCCCTTTTACTAGAAATTATACATCAGTACTCAGATACACTTTCTCGATTGCTTCCAGCAGTTTCTTTTGCTGATCGAAACTACGAGTATTATACCCTTAACGGCGATCTCAAATCGTCCATTGTATGGGTTTTAATTTCAAAATTGCGCAGTAATCCAAAAATCGGGAAAGAATTTAGATTACGTTATCGCAATTTCACTTACCTGAGCCTTCCTGGCAGCAGCCTGAGTGGCCTCGAAGTCGAGTCTCACACCGTGAAGCTGCTCTTGGAGAGCATGAAGTCTCTGTCTTGCAGCACCCACCATGGCGGTTTGCGCACCGAGCTCACCTGCAGCTTGTGAGGCAGCTTCGTTAGCGTTTTCCGATGTAGCTTGGGCAGCGTTTAAGGCAGCTTGGATCACGTTCACCTGGAAATCATTTGATTTGAATGTTATTAAGCGCTTATAATACTGTAAAAGCCTATATACATCGCACACTCCCAGTATAGAGGACACGACTTGCAAAAGAAGTGTAAAGGTAGTGGACCATATCCTACGTGGGTTAAATGCACTTCTGATGTAGTAATATCCAGACCAGAGATCTGTCATATGACAACATTACGGAATAATAATATTTTGGACTTATTATGTGACAGATTAATCTTTGCAGGAAATGTAAGTCCATGACGGATTTTAGATATCACTAATCGTCAATTGGAAAAACTAGAACATCGATTGAAATCCTTTTGTCATTGTATGTCATTCCCTGGAGTTATATGATTAAATAGAATTAGAATAAAATAATTTTTGAATGAAAAAGCGAGAATGGCACATGAAAGAAAATGAAGAGATTATTATTATTTCGGAAGCAGAAGTAGACAAAGAAGATATTGTGCTTAACCTGATAAGGAAGTTTAATTAAAATGACATGAATTCAATATCATTTTGAAGGGGATAATAATCCGAAATAATTCCAAATTGTTTTAACAATAGAGTACCTGGTGACAAAGATGCTTTCAGATATAAACCCTAGTTTAGGTGTATAATTTACTTGGATTATGTGGTAATTATCCAGTCGGACTAAAAAGCATTGGGTTATAACCGATATAAATAAGTTAAGTAATAAGTAATTACATAAGTAAATGGTATATATAGAAAGAGGAATATCAATTTGACAAAATTTAATATGAAAATGTGTGAGAAAAATGATGAGATTTGAGGAAGCGAAAGATGTAAGGACCGCGACGCTTGGGGCTCCGTCCTCTCTGACTACCCCATTATGGATAAGGCGTGAAGATATGTATGTAATATTCAATATCAAAGACAAAAAATAATATTAATTAGATATATTAAATAGAAGTTAAAGATTCAGTCAATGATTCACTTTTAATAAAGCGGAGGTAATCAGGAAACGAATGGCATCAAATTGCATTTCCATCAGAATTCCTAGACTTTACATCCGTTATCATTTATCAATACGACATTAACAATTCTAAGTTATATTTGAACAAACATTTTTTATGTTATTTAGGTTAATGCAATATAATTTTTCGATGATAATATTAAATAATGTTAAGCAAATAATAACGTTATGTATGTGCCAAGAAATAACGCAAGTGTTGTCACAATCCAAAAACGATAAAATATTATTGACAAAAATTCTTTTATATATTACGAAAATGAATGTAACTGACTAACAGCGACATTATTTGAAAATTGTAAAGCACCAGTAATTAAATCGATTAATGATTAATCAAGCACAAAATTGAATTTCAACCTTGGCAATTGCAAATGTTGTGTAACATTGAAAGTATATACTTACACATAACGCCCTATAAATTGGAATTCTGATAAGTAAATTGTTGATATTGGACAATTCAAGTAACTGGAGCGTGACAATGATATCTGTTAAAAAATAATCTATTTATAACAGAAATGACTACATAAATTATGAACTATCAATAATCTAAATTTATTAGCAGAAGATTTACACATTTTTTTAGACATAGAAAACCGGATCGAGAGTTGTTGCCCTTTGTCATGGAAGTGGATACTGCCCTTGGATACATTGAAGATAAAAGGGGACATTGAAAACAAATAACCCGCACTGTAAAGAAAGAAGGATCTTCTTTTAGTATACATACATCAATAGCCTCTCAGCAATATATTTGAATTTTAAAGCATTAATAAAGTAACTTTATTAAATTATTTATTTTTATACCTTAAAATACCCAAATCGAATTCTATCGATACGTCGAGAGCATAATATTTAAAAACAATTTATGAGCTTATAGCACATGTTCCAATCGTCTTAGCGTTTTTGGTTATTTTTTATATCTAAAAGTAATTATAGAAAGTGGTCAAATAATTCTTAATAAAGAAAATGTACATAGACTTATGAAAATGAAACCGCTGTTAAAAATCATGTGACACGACTTCTCGTTTAAATAATATAAGTTATTTATTTCAACATTAAATTCGCTACAGTAACGGTAGCCGTTACTTGCCTAGCCTGTTCTTTCCCAAGATAACTTTCGCAAGATTACGCCCCGACGTTTTTTCAAGGAATTTACAAATTTTTAGGTTACTACATACCATAGCAAGATGGTTGCAAATCGATTACTGCCAGAGACTGTCGCTGTTTGATTGAACCGTTTCTAATTTAATATTGTGCTTCTTTTATCGTTAATTTACAACAGCCATATTGCGGCACTAAACGCGATCATTTGTCTTGTCTTGTGCCAAAATAACCAATACTTCATGGCTGTTTACCGACATCAACACCGTTATGACTCAGTTTATTTCAATCGAAAACACCACCATAATATATTTTTTATCTAAGGACTTAATTCTTTAAACAAAGTTACGTAACTGGTACTTAACGTAACAGCGTCTGTTAAGTTAATGAATTCCAATTTTATACTTGTCTGACGACTTCAACGATATTAAAGATCACAATACATATTGAAAGCCTATTAGCTATTGCAGTAACCGAGGCAATCAAAGTTATTTTATAAAAACAACTGTCGAAGCAACTATCTGAAGCGAACTTACGTAAATTATTGCCAGACAACGTCTCTTTTCACTTAGGTGCTGTGTTTTGTTTATTTTGTACTTTTTCGTCTATCAGTCTCATTTGTTTGCATCGATAGATTTACGCAACGTTGCGCTGCGAATTTTTTTACAAATCGACCGACGGCCGGTGACTTACCGATAGTTTTTAATGGCTTTTTTCAAACGACTAATGTTGCAACTTTATTATTTGCGGCAAAAACATTATCGGTATTTGTTTAAGATTTAAAAATTTTGAGTTCATTGTCAGGTCGTAAAAGGTCTGCAACCTTGCTTTTACTAAAAGACTGAAGTTTGTCAGCGCATTCGCAATTCTCTAATTTCAAAAAATTCTCCATCCACATGTATTTTTTCGTCTTCTCATCATAATTTACAGCTTTCTAAATATTTACAACAACACAAAGTTCATTGTACTTTAAAATATTTTTATCATCTTTCTATGCCGAAAACGGTAATTGCTCACCATTTTTCCGCTTCACTGGGTCGACGCCTAGGATGGTATCGATAAAATAAATTCAGATTAATTCAACCGAACGGAATGAAAGTGAATGTCATACCTGATGCATAGCTTGTTGGGCGGCCTGGGCAGCGGCTTGGGCAGCTCTCTTGGCTTGCTGCAGCTGCATTTCCTCACCCTGGAGAGAGACCTTGGCGTCTCTGACTTGCTGTTCCAATCCAGAGAGGATGACCTGTTTGCCTGCTAACGCGGCCTGAGCGGTGGCACTAGCTTGGGCAGCAGACTGAGCTAAAGTATTTTTGGCAACGTAAGCAGCTTGATGACCAGCAGCGTTCTGGTTTCCAAGAGCGGTCTTAGCTTGGTTGGCTGATCCGACAGCAATTGTTCTCAGACCGGAGCCCTGACTGTAGCCTTTCTTGCCACTACCGCCACCGCTGGCTGCAGCCTTCACGTCCTGAATGTAAGCATCGTAGTGGCTGGCTGACTCCTGGGGTTCCTGGACTTGCTTTGCGGGTTGCGCTGAATTGTCGTATTCATATTCGTTGTCATAAGCGTTTTCGCGAGCCACGGGAGCTGCTGAGGTGATGGAGAGGGTGCCTGAAAGTTAAGACGTTTTCAGAATCTGTTGCTGAACTTTTTCATTTAATAACATGTGATATCACCGTGTGCAATCACTAATTTTCGAATTAAATCTTCCAAGTTTTAATGATAATAATTCATGGCGGAACAGAACGGCTAGACAATCGGCATATGCTTCTTACAACCGAACCCCTTGCTGACGTGATTGCTCGCCAAAAGTACCATTTTCCTACGTTTTATAAGGTGGTTCTCGTACACGGCTTTACTTTTCGTTTGATTGAATAGAAAGTTAATAACGTTAGACTACCAATTTAAAGTTCCCCCCCAGATTATAATTGTCGTACAAAGAACCCTCATTAAAGAATTGTCATGACTCAATTATTTTCTTATCTTTCCACAATCATAATAGCTTTCATTAAATCAATTATTATATTCTATAGTTGCACAAAACATAATCCTTTGAACGGAATACTTTGTTGTTAACTAGCAAACCCGGCCCATTTCACTGGGCGTTAGTTTCACTGGGCGTAAAAAACAAAAAAAGATTCTACTGATCCGATCGCTACCAAACTTTACAGGATCACCCGCTAGGCCAATCTGAAGATTCCCTGAAAATTTCATCGAAATCGGTCCAGCCGTTTCGGAGTCCATAAGGAACATACATACATACATACATCGCCTTTTATATATATAGATAATAATAACGTAATAATACTATAAGTGCAAAGAAAATGCAACACTTTTATTTAGCACACGTAAGAGTCCGTTACTTAAAAATATCTACATGTAATCAAGCATGTCACTGATAATGTGTATGAGCAAATAAGTAAACATTAATTACATATGATTATGTAATTTTTATTAGCGAAGGTGTTATCTAATTCGGTCATATTGCTATTTCCTGATCGATCGTTGCGTGTGGGCAAAAATCGGTACTTCCGAACTGATTAAATAGTACAAGCAACGCTGTAATTACTGATTAGCTGAGCGTGGATTCTGGAAATGTATTGGACAGAATAATAGATTTTAATAAATTCTGCGTGGAAGTACATGACGGTTGAAGATAAAATATATCTTATTTAAATTTTCAACACACAAACTAAATATATACCAAGCTTCTTCAAAATGTTAGGATCGACTTTTATGTTATTGGCGAATAAATTATTTTGTATTGTGTTCCAGTATTTTTATTACTGTACTGCTAGTATTTTCTATACTATATTCTAGTATTTTTATCCTAATAAATCCGACAGAGACGACGCAATGCCAAAAACGTGATCTCTATACATTTTTCTTATTTCTTCAACTTTTAAATGGTCTCCAGAACATATTTACGTGTATTTTACATATGAAGATCAAATAGCCAGTGTTAACAGAGAGAAATGTCAAAAGCTCTCGCATACCTAGGCGAAAATGTGTGAGAAGAATGATGAGATTTGAGGAAGCGAAAGAGAGAACCGCGACGCTTGGCGCTCCGTCCTCTCTGACTACCCCGTTAGGGATACAGCGTGAGGATGTGTATGTATGTATGCTACGCTTACGCGTTTATTCTCCTAATGAAAATCGTAATAAAATATGGATTACTTTTGTACTACCCAAAGATTTTAATAAAGTTAACCTCTTTTTACCACTTCATATTGAAACTAGTGAAAAAGAATAATCCTTTTATGTTAGCTTTACTTGTAGCAATAAAATGTATCGTACTGCATTTACCTATTTCATACATTGTAACGATGTAAGTTTTTGCTAAAATTTGCTATTGAAAAAATTATACCAAACGGAGTTTTTTGCCGTCTTATTAATGCTGCAGGTTTTTTCGATCCTGTGGATTTGCTTTTCAAAAACACCTCGTAAAGAGCTATATTATTATTAGACTTTCTTTTTACATTTCGTCTATTAAATAACGATAAATAATAACATTAGATTTCGTTTTTAATATATCACGGAAACCTGTAAGAGTAATAATCTTAGTGGATTATAGGGATATGCTATACTATAATATTCCAAAATCGCCTTTTTTTTACTTCAAGAATATGTAAATAGATATTTCTCTGTGTGATTTATCTAAATATAACATACTGTTGTAATTAACCTATATCCAAAATATATATAATGTCTGTATCGCAACATTTAGTCTGTAAGCTAACGTCGTATATAAACAACATGACAATATTGGAAATCTTTACATTAAAAACATTATGGCAACCGTAACAGGACTCGAACCTCCAATCTTCGAATGCTAAAAATACTTAGTATAAATTCGTATTTAATTCCTAGTCATAAAATTGTACTTGTGTTTAAGATATTCTAGTAAGGAATAACAAAATAGTAATTAGTATTAAATTAGTTTTTCTTACAAAATTCGTTCTGAAATTAATCTCCGAAAATGCGTTATGAATTATAACGGAATAGCCAATCTAAATTTAAATTTTCATCAAATTTTCTTGTATTAAAAAATAATCGTAACAGGTAAATCACTAATGAAATTTCATATATTGTTAAAAATCATTGTAGTTAATGATTCAAAGTTTTGATTTCTTTATTAATTTATAATTAGTAATTACCATATTTTATTTGCCCCAAGTCGGGCGCCAACATTTAATAATTGCTATCACCAATTATAGGAATCTTAATATTGTTCTCAATATTAAAATTGACTTCTATTACTAAATATGTTCACTTTTATTTTTAACAATGTCTGTACTTATTTCTCGAGAATTTCAATAACATTAATTTTTCAATATACATTTTTATTCTGACAAACTTTCATCTAATAATCCTAATAAACTATTTAAAATTACTCGCTATTCAGTAAGTTTATATTTGAACAATGTGTTTATTTGATTTTTTTTCATATTTTCAATAAGTTTCAAACTTTGTACTCACCGATGCACATTAGTACCGTTGTAAAAGTCTTCATTTTGTCTCCAGTCGAACTGAAATCACATTAACTTCCAATTAACACTTTTCTACAATTTAAAAATATTTAAGTTAATTTTACTAATAAATATTTATAAGGATCAAATAAAGTTGCCATCGTTAAAATATTAAGCACCATATATCACTTTAAATTAAAAATGTGTGTCTAACCTTCCAGTACTTTCACAAGTGTTTGATTAGTTTTGGTTTAGGTCGCGGGGGTCTGTAGGACCCCTTGGTTCGGCTGTTTGTGAAGCAATGTACCACCAGAACGGTAACACTTGTATTTATAGTGAACGCTTCTCAGGCCCGGCGAGGCGGTCGCCGAAGATTTGTACAGAGCTGTTGTTCATCATCCCCAAACAAAACACGAAAATAGATTTATGAGGTCACGTTTTCAAACAAAAGTTGAAAAATTGTCTATTATTCAATTGATTCATAGTTCAGGTCCTCGAGATGGCTTCGCAGTATTGTTACGTTTTAGTTAAATGAATAGCAACACGATTGGAAGCATCGTGAAATCATTTGGACTTGAAAATGTTAAACGAATTGTATCAAAATCTTAAAAACTGAAATTGTGGGAACTTATAAAATATTTGTTTTTATTATTTTTCGTTAATAAATCACACACACAATACGAAGACAGTCGCCGCATCGCGTACTTCAAAAATTATTATTTAACCAATTGTCAGCTTACTCGTAAATATGATACAGTTTGTAAAAAGTTATTGTACTTGACTTGGGTATTTTTTAAAGAAATTGAAAAACGTATCTAATTAACATTCTCTAGTATACAAAAGTTGATGGCGCAAGGAACTTTCATTGACTTGAAATAATGATTATTTTATAATAATAGTTGCTAATGTTGCTTGTGATCCTCATTTTTGCGTTAATTACGTCAGAAAATTGAGGGAAAGAATATAGCCATGTTGAACGTGAGAGACAAATACGGACACCGTAATCCTGTCGTCGAAATGACATGCAATGATTTTGATGATAATTTATTTTGGAAAAGATGACAAGACAAGTAAAATCAACAGCCGTTATTATAAAATAATAATAATTTTTAATGGTAAAACTCGTGGCGCAATCAAAATACATTTGTACACCAAGGTTTCCTTAAAAATACCCAAGTATTATACAATAACTTATTTGACAGACTACGTACATTTACATCAAAATGTCATAATATTTACAGAGAGCCAGCTTGTTTTAGTCGCGTACTTAAAAGCATACGATGCAGAAATTATATAGAAATTATTAAAAAAAATTAAACCGCCTTCAAAAAAAACAGTGAAACGAATAAAATGACTATTCTTTACTGATCAAAACTCAAGTACAATTAAAATAACTTTATAAATACGATACACATACCTATATAATTAAATTTGACAGTTACTGAAGTCGGTGCCAAGCCTACCAAACTAAAGACTTTCTGTTGTTGCACATTAATTTGGCACCGACTTCAATAACTGTCAAATTTAATTGTAGTAAACTAATTAATCTGTGATATAGGTATGTGTATCGTATTTATAAAGTTATTTTAATTGTAATTGAGTTTTGATTAGTAAAGGGTAGTTATTTTATACTTTTCATTGTTTTTTTTGAAGACGGTTTAATTTTTTTTATAAAAATTTTTTATTTCTCCTTTTTGAGTGATCTTGACCTAAATAAATATCTAGGGCAGGTCTTCAATTAACTTCATTTTAATTCCGGAGCGCAACGATATACAAGAGAATCGTCAATATAAATAAGGATTATGACGAGGTCTCATTATCTAGTGTATCTTCGAAGTCCAAGCTCCAATATCGGTGAAATTTAAATGGGACCATCTATGAAGTATCACCTACAAAATAAAAAAAGAATTTTTGAAATCGGTTCATAAATGACGGGAGTTATGAGGTAACAAACATACAAAAAAAAAGCAACATACAGACGAATTGAGAACCTCCTCCTTTTTTTGAAGTCGGTTAATTATCTTTTCATTTCCTACTTACTTATATATGATAGTAATAAATTTTCTTTATACTTACAGTGTAAAACACTTAAAAAACTTTTAATTTTCTTTCTCTAGTTTCATAGTCACAGTGACTGCCGCAGTAATAAAGGCTATACTCATTTGTTTTTTTTTTTGTTTTATAAAAGAGAGGACAAAAGAACAAGCGTGTCACCTGATGGAGAGTGACCACTACCGCCCATGGACACCCGCAACGTCCAGGGAATCACGATTGCATTGCCCGCGTCTAGGGAAATAGGGAAAGGAGGGGGAGGGGGTGATGGGCCACCGGCACTCTCATTCATCGAACGAAACACAACAGCAATAGATGCTGTTATTTCATGCCGATATTCTGTGAGAGGGTGGTATTTCACCGGGCGAGCCGGCCCAATTCGTGCTGCAATGCAGCATGGCTCTATCACTCATAAAGACATATTGTATTACGTAATTAATCAATCTTTAGAACCTCAAATTATGTGCAAATCTTTTCATAAAATCAGTATTAAATCCATCAAAACTTCTCAAATCTGATAAACTTTATTCATGGCTTGAAATCCTAAGCAGGTATGTCATCTGTAATATGTCGTAAAAACTACACACAGATCTGTCAGGAAGAAGAATCTACAGAATATTTCGCCATGCAGTATCGTCACTGAGATTTTGTCGTACTACCAACGCACTTGTACATTATACTAATTTGCTCAAATTTTTGCTTTAATTGGACATTTTGACGGCACGGATCTCAATTTTTATAAGTGATTACAAATCAGTTATCATCGTTTTAATTTTTGTATCATTTATTTATGATGTAATCAATATCAACTATGGCGGACTGGATACCAGGCGTATCTCAGTAGTGGTGCTCGTGGACCGGTGTTGGCCATAGGGTTCTTCTTCTTCTTCTTCTTCTCTTTTATATGCTGGCAATTCGTTTCGTATTTACTACAAACATTTCTCCCATTCTCATGTACAAAAGTGGAGTATTTCTTTTGTGAAAGATCTGACTTTTTATTACTAAGTAAAACGATAGTAGGCTTTAGTGGAGTTAAAAGAACTGTATAATTTGGAAAAACGCAAAAATATTTTATTCAAACTTTTCAATTCTTAACACTTGTACAGAACTTTAATGCACAATATACTATCACTTTTGTACTTATAAGCTCCTAAAAACGCAAAAAATAGAAAAATTTAGTAAAACGCCAACTTTGCTTCTCCCGTACTCGCTAAAAAATCGGCCATTTCCTCTACCGTGTCGAATACGTAAGTCCAAATTATTCGTTTATACAACTAAGTCCAGTGATAAGTGTGTTAAAATAGTGTCGCATTGGTTTGAAATCAAGTTTTTGAAGAAAACACGCTAAAATCACTATATCGCTGACAATAGATTTCTGTCGACATAATATGAAAGAGATATCGAAAGTTCGACAACCATCTAGAACCATTTCACCAATGAGTTACGCCAAACGTTGATTTTAACCTTAGTTTAAATTTATTTATGGGAAGGTTACATTTTTATTAATTTTAATAATTAATTAGTAAAAATGTATTTAACTATAATAATAAAATACAACTCATGTTACTTGCTGACAATGTAGCTTTCTATACGTGAAAGAATTTTCGAAATCGGTTGAATAGTTTTTGAGTTTATCCATTACATACAAACAAACAAAGTTTACCTCTTTGCAATATTAGTATAGATTTACGATTAGGTACCATATTACTTTAATCCAATTTCTATTATGAGTTCTGAAATATCCAGGAAACGACGAACCTAGACCTGGCAGCCTTTTGAACAGGCAGCTTGCCGTAATTTTAAAATTCCTGGCTTATACCAAACGGCATACTATGCCATGAGCCCTCTCTTGAACAAGGGTGGATCCAGCTTCAAGTCAGGGGGGATATAGTCGAAATCTAGTCAGAACAAGCTCCAATTCGATTACAATAATAAGTCTAATTGCAAAGAAATAGTTTTTTATTGTTATACGTCAAAATAATTTTAATCAAATAATAAAATCAATTTTTCTCTTTTGTCTTCTCGCCAAACGAGTTATGCCTTCCTCCACTTGAATGGGTATGCTTTTGTGAACAAAACATGAAGAAACGTGCGTTAGGCGTTAGGCGTCATTCGCGTATGTGTTTGCCATCATACTAAGAAATTATTTATTTCATTAAAATCGTATCGTATCTCTTAAACTAAAATAATGTATGTTTATGTAAAAGTAAAAGCCATAGGAGTTAACAGCTCTATATGATATCCCCACGATTTTCGTGCAGCGTTCAACGTAAAATGCACTGTGGTTTAAAATTATATCATTGTGTACAAACTATCGCACTTTTAACTTATTCGCAATAAAATTATAAAAGTTTATTTATTGCTCAGTTGGAAAATGTAACAATTTTTAACGTCAATTGTTGAGAGAGGCATCATGAGGCAATTACATTAAATTCTTTCACTTCAATCGTAAGACCTATGGTTTGCTAAATAATATTATATTTAGTATAATTATTTCAAATACGTAATAAAAACATGGCCAAGTGCATTGCTTTGTTAACGTGTTATAGTTTTTTTTATTAAAGAAGGGCAAACGAGCAAGCAGGTCACCTAAAGGAAAGTGACCACCGCACATGGACACCCGCAACGTCCGGGGAATCACGGGTGCCTTGCCAGCCTTTAGGGAAATAGAGAAAGGAAGGGGAGGGGGTGATGAGTCACCGATGCTCACTCACCGAACGAAACACAACAGCAATAGATGGTGTTATTTCACGCCGATATTCTGTGAGAGGGTGGTATTTCACCCGGCCAGCTGACCCAATTCGTGCTGCAATGCAGCATGGCTTTACCACTCTCGAATATTAATATTGATTTAAATATACTTTACTATTAGTTATTACTATTATTAGATACATGCACTTACTGGCTTTATAGATATTGTATTTTTAAATAACTATTGTAGAATAATGTTGAAAAAATGATACCTGACTGAGTTTCTTGTCGGTTCTTCTCAGTATCCAGGTTTTCTTTTCGAACCGAACTAAAGTAGATTTGACGTTCAAAAATACCCTGCATTTGGGTTTACTTGAATAAATTGATTTGATTTTGACTTTGACTTAAGAAACAAAGTTAGAGCTCTCTTTCTAACCCCCTACAAGAAAGAGCGTTGTTATGTATTCGACGTCGTTGTCTATATGTGTGTTTGTCTGTGGTATCGCAACTCTTAAACAAATGAACCGCTTTGCATGCTGCTTCTTATATAAAAGCTACAATTTTCACGAAAGTTTTTAGCCATATTTGGTGGAAATCGGTTAGCCATTTTCAAAATATTCAACTGCGAATATATTGTAAGAAGAGATCTTAGACCTTAGACTATTCAAAGACACTATTGTTCCTTAAAACTTCGAACTTGATTTCTATTGCCAGTCGATGGTCTAATGATGACCAGCTTAAGACACGGACGTAGCTACAGCTTTCATATGGGGGCGATCTAATAATGTACCGAGGTAAACTAGCCGTGAATTCACGCTATAAAAAGACAGTTCGAAACACCAATAAAACAATCAATTGGTATTACGTAAACATATTATAATCGAATCGTGCAAGATTTTGTGGCAAAAATACGAAATGAAATATGTAACGAAATATGAAATAAAATATACAATAAAACGTGAAATGAAATACGAAATAAATTATCAAAATTATTTAAGTTATTCGACCTTTTGTAGGTTATTTTTTTACTTATATTTATCAATTTTGAATTTAACTTTTTATGAAAGTGAAAGTATTGTTACTATATTGGCAGTCCTGATAAATTTCTTGCAATTTACACCTTAGTTTCGATAGTCACGTATTTTTCTTAGTGAAAGAATTCTTATCTTCATAAAAGCGTTTCTTTTGATAGTTAATTTTGAAACGTAAATCGCCGACTAATGCGTGTCGGATACGCGTTGACTTGGGCAGGTCCGAATCTTTTGTTTCTCATTTTGGTTACCGATTTACATTTTGATTACCAATTTACGTCTTTGTACCAAATTTAATTAAAGATGAAAAGGTGACGGAATATTTAAATTGGCTGTGACATTCGAAACAGGGATGGGCCAAATAACAAAAAACTTACGATTTCGGCCTGGCCTCAGATTATTAACTAAAGTCCTGGCTGTCTGCCTGTAAGTCACAGCTCACTGACATTTTGCTCTGTGACCAGTGACATTATATAAATGAAATTAGGAAGATAGGCATATATATGAACCTCGGACCAAAAATCAATATGGACGGAGCTTTTGCTATAAGAGCGTATCTGTTTTTTGTTGACCTACTTTCTAGACTTTTACTAATGTGTGTAACTTACACACTTTAGTAATAGTCATTGAATTATTTTTATTTTTGTGAGCCAAAACACTTAGAATTTATGAGAATTTTGCAAATAATTATTTCAATTTTGTATTTGAAGTCGGTCACATGAATTACATCGGCAATTCAAGGTTGCCCTATTTACTATAGCTTTTTTTTTATGTATAAAAGAGGGAGCAAACGAGCAAGCGGGTCACTTGATGGAGAGTGACCAGCGCCGCCCATGGACACCCGCAGCGTTCGGAGAGTCACGGGTGCGTGAAATAGGGAAAAGAGGGAAAGGAGGGGAGAGGGTGATAGGCCATCAGCATTCTCACTCACCGAACGAAATACAACAGGAATAGATGCTGTTATTTCATGCCGATATTCTGTAAGAGGATGGTATTTCACCGGCAGAGCCGTCCCAATTCTTGCTGCAAAGTAGCATGGCTCTACCACTCGTTAAAAGCTGTTAGGAATAAATCGTATTATTACGTATTATCATTCTTGTTGTCTCACGATGCCGGAAGATGGCGCTGGTTGTCGCGTTGAGTGATGGTTTAGTCTATGTTTTTGTTTTTTTGGCATGCGGGTACTTTAGTTTGTGTAAAATGCATTTTTGTAATGGAGACGTCTAAAATAGGCGTCAATGGCTTTATGACAAAAAAGGGAAAAAAAGTGTTTGAAAATTGATTGTAAATTCCTGTTATTTGATTTGTAGCAAAAGGAAGTTCTGTCGTGTTATTGTGTCTGCCGACTGAAATTAGCAGTTGATTGTATTGTTTTATATTATTACTTTATAATTCAAAGTGGTACACCAAAAGGTTAGGTAGGTGAGAAGTGAGTATATCTTCCGTTTTGTGGCTTTACGGCGCCGGAAGCCACCTCCGACTTCCACCACCCTGAAGATTAACGGACATTAAAGGTATTGAGCTTCTATTATTTGTACAATTTTGTTTATTAGCGCCGCGTATCGCGGTTGATGTCGGCGCAGTTTCCGGCACGTTTGTTACCCTGCCGAAATTATGAAGGGCCAGCACGCGCAGTGGTCGTGTCTGGAACTGTACCGCACAATAGCTAACTGTTCTACTCGTGGTCACGCTCAATGAAATAGAAAGAGAGACACACAAAATTCGTTTAACACACGGTCATAAGAGCAGCGACACATTATATGGCTCCGTACACTTTGCTTCTTGGTCCAAGATATGAACCGTCACAGAATGATGTAGTGAAATCTTGAAAAAATAAAATTAGGGGTGGCACTCTATACATGTAACTGAGGAATTAAAACGAATGTTAATATGCACATAATGCTCACTACACACGATCAAGAATGCTTGATCAAGCCTTTCCAATTGGCATGAAGCGTTGTTTAGCTTGACGCCCCTATAGTGCCACACACGACCAAATTTACTTGATGCAATCTCCGCTTCATGGAAATTGGACGGGCTTGATCATGTATATTTGATCGTGTGTGGCGGGCATAAGCGTGCGATGTATCTTTAGACAGATCTTCAGAAATTAGATTGAGGTTTCAAGAGAACTACAGTTCTAAAGTCGTAAAAAGTGCGTCCACTGTTTCGGCGCATATCAGATATAGCTTAAAATATCCAAAAGTTTGTTAATGTAGTTAATAGTAGAAAAAATTGTACAAAAATGTGTGCACGCCTTATGAATTGTATATAGAATGTTTCTTGTTGTTAGATGTAATGTTTCTGGAAGACAATCGCTTCGCATATTTGAGACCTTAGGACATTGAATTACGGTTTCTTATACAAAGCTTGCGCAGACCACCGCAATGAGAAGGTGCTGATACAATCAGCTTTTACTCCACGAGAAACTACATCTGCAGGATTATTTTTCAAAGACACGTAACACTATTTTTGACTGGCTGTACTAACCCCTCTAGCTCTTCAAGCATGAGATGAGAAATTCTTATAAAATTTAAGATAGTGAGACTTAATCATTTTCTACAAAAATTGATTTGAAAAAGACGTGTTGTGTAGTTTTAATGGTATGTGGTATTTTAGATTACACGCTAAGCGATCGCATAACTTTGTTTTCCGCAGTGTCAAATACAATTTCATTTTTGCTACCGGTTAAATAAATATTGTACACCCCGGCTACGGAACTCTTCATTATGGACAGTCCGTTACGCCGGTTTTTTAAATTCTTTTCGCTCAGTAATTTTACACGTCTCTATTACGTGCTAAGAATTTTATAATTTATTTTTATTACTGTCAAATATCCATTTCTGACAATTTAACACTGATTATTACGTATTGTAACCAAGAATACAACGCAATAATAATATTAATCAATAGAATGCTCCAGTTATTCAAATCATAGTCGAACTTCGTCTTTTTATTTACATGTACTTACTTACATTCAAGTAGATATCTTGTTTTTCTTAAATAATAAGTATACCGTCGACTTGACCGCTTTACGTAACTTGTAAAAGCTACAACACCTTAGCAAATTCTAAAGCATGCGATAATCTTAGCGTAATATTTAAAACCAACCGTCCGCACTAAATAATACATACGGTCGTAATTTCATGGCGTTTCTCATTCGGGTGGACCAATTAATAATCAATCAAGTGTGAGCTCTACTAGAGCACAGAGGGTTCCATACATTTGTAAAATGGTTTTCGAAACTTTATTTCTTAAGATCCATAAGGTTTAGCAGCTTTTTTAACCGACCTCAAAAAAGGAGAAGGTTATCAATTCGATTGTTTTTTTTTATGTTTGTTACCTCAGAACTCCTTCATTTATGAACTGATTTGGAAAATTCTTTTTTTTTTTGGAAGGATACACTTCCAGTTTGGTTGCGTTTACGTTTCACTGGTATTGGAGCTTGGATTTCGAAGATAACACCAAATAACGCCAACTCCTTATAATAAACTTTATTTATTTATATTGATGATTCAATTTAATTCCTAGTTATATAGGTATTTGTATGTATTTATAAGGTTATTTTTGTACTTGAGTTTTGATTGTAGACAATAATTATTTCGTACTTTTCAGTGATGTTTTTATATTTTTTTCCTTTTTTTTCTATATATTTTATTATTTCTTTTTTTTATAGTTCTCGTAAAACTTTAGGTAAAATGCCTTCTTAGCGAGAGCCTACATTATACAAGAACCCTCTTGAAAAGTTCGTAGATCCAGACATTGTCTATTGATACGTCAGTCAGACATACAGATATTATTTATATAGATCACGTCATTTTACGAAAGGTGGATTTGATCTGGACGCTATAGGGTGCTTCGATAGCGCACGTGGTCCGCGCTGTCGTGCCACAGCGAGGGCGCGTAGTTGCCCTCCGAGAGGTGCTTCGGCACAACGCGAGAGGGGCTCCAATGCCTTCCGTAGGAAATCCCGAAGCCACTCGACAACGCGTCTTGGTTGGTAAAAGCCCCACATAATTCAGTCTCTGCCCCAGAGGTATCTGTGTAGATATCTACCCCACTCTAGAGGTATCTACCCCACTGGGTATCTGTGTAGATTTCTCCTGCGTAGCCAAAAAAAACGACCCTACCGTCGTAATCAAACTCACCCGGACTGTCCCAGACCCAGTGAGACGGTGCTAGAGCGGTGCGAACGTTGTGACAGCACCGGACGCCATCATAAAGGAAGCATCAAAAACATATTGATGAATGTCGGTGCAAAAAATAAACCTCAAACATACCAATGCCGCTTAACTTAAACTAACAGAAAATAGATTTAGATTGGTTATAAAAAGTACATAGATTAGACAATCATACTATAAAATAAACGATTTCTTTAAAAACAAAACAATAGTCTGGAAATGATCTTCTCCGCACATGCATTTTAGTGACGTTCTGAATATTGTATTTTAATAAACCAGATTAAAATTGTAAAATGATGTTGAAAAAATGATACTTGACTGAATTTCCTGTCGGTTCTTTTCAGTGACCAGGTTTTCGCTTTGAACCAAACTAAAGTAGATTTTGACGTTCAAAAACAACTTCTAACTGGGTTTAAGTGGGTTGAATTGGGTTTGAGTAACTTTGACTTCGACTAATTCTATTCGCCATAATTTTATAACGATTCAGTTCGCTGCTACATATTATTTTAATAAACTAGTCATGAAAATGAGTTTCTAAACGCAGGCATTTCACATCTATAACATAACCCCAGTTTACTGTTTAACTATTACTATGCTCAATTATTATTCAAACCAATTATAGAAATAGATACATTATTTTGTTTATTAAATATTTTTTTGTTCATTAATATTGATTCGCTTGGCATTTCTTCAAGTATAAACATGAATTGAAAATCGCGAGACGCCTGGTAGATGTGAAAAATCGAAATTATTTTGTATATAGAAAATACGCATGAACGGAATAATGAAAAACAAAATATTCGAATTTTATTAAAGCAAAAATTATTCTTTACTTAAAAAACTTATATTAAAAATTTAAAAAACCCCCGACTTAAAAAAAATCTCCAAAAAGTAAAAAAGTAATATGTAAATCATACGCCTTTAAATTTGTGATAAGTTTCAATACGAGTATAAATAGTAGTAGTAATATATCCAAGCGTCGTCACGTCGGGGGACCGCTTAGTTTACTTGTATTTAAATTTCATACATACTTTATCATTTTTAGTTGTATAGTAGGGCCTCGTTAATCCGGAGAGGCAAAAACAAGACCCTTTCCCGGATTATAGAGGCGTCCGGATTATAGTATGCCATACTTAATGGTAATAAAACACATGCTTAACCTTAATTTCTTTAATCAATTTTTAAATTAAAGCATAAAGACAAAAATGTACATGTTCAAAATTACAACCATGTAAGAAAAACGGTAAGTTAAAATAAAACATTAGTTAATTCTTCTTGAAAAAGTCTGTAATACTCTTCTGTTTATAATTTTCGCACTTCATTTCAAAAGCCCGGTCTCTAAGTCGACGGAGAAACATAACTTCGTGGCTATCAAATTCGTTATCTTCAGCCCATTTTAAAGCAGTGTTTAAAGCTCCTACTGCCTCTGAATTACCAACTTTTTTGGAGGAGAGAACTTCAACGCTATTGTCCTCATCTTGCTCATCGTCCTCACACATTGCCGCTCGCACAATCTCTTCATCAGTTAACACTTCATATCTTTGTAACTCGCTTTCGGCACCACCTGCAGCCCATTCTTGAGCTTCTGCCTCACTTATTTGAGGATCATTGGGTCCCCTCAACCCATTAAAAAGCTGGGCTAAAGGAACATCATCAAATTGACACTACGTACTACACGAAAGGCGATAAACAAAAGACTGACGACGCCCGCACCTACACTGTACAATCTACACTCTATCCCCACATTCGCGCAAATACTTTCCGGGACGATACACGAAATTGCGACACGAGATCGTGCCTCGCCGAAATATGAATATTGTGACAATAGTTGTCTGATCCATCATCAGACCCTGATCACCATCTATCTATTCTATATATAACCTATTCACAGAGACCATTTCAATGAGCATAAACATGATACTTCTACTGTAAGTGACGAGGAGTTGGATATCCTGCTGACTTCAGATGATGCTGCAGCATCTGGTTAAGGTTACTAGGTTATTGTGACATTATTGAGGTCACAGTATACTGAATTTCGCATCGATAGACTAATAGAAGATCCTCGCGTCCCTTTAAAAACTTAAAAAGAGCTGATATTCTTCAAACGGCTGAACCGATTTTGATAAAACATGCCTAAGAACCACCACTAGAAAACCTGCTTTCAAACAAAAACAAACCGCATCGTAATCGGTCCATTCGTTTAGGAGCTACGATGCCACAGACAGACACACAGGCACACAGACACGTCAAATTTACAACACCCCTTCTTTTGCGTCGGGGGTTAAAAACTATTCCGAAGTGTATAAGCTCACGTGTTGCCACGTCGCCACGCCAACAGCCGGGTCTTACCCCCGCATCAGATATTTCACATCAAATATTATGTTTATAGAAATATGCGCCGGGACCCAGGACACCTATGAGTCAATTGACAATCTAAAGAGTGGGTCAATTTTACCTCGACCGGTTATCTTGCAAAAAGTATTAGCCTCTTATCAAAAAATCTACGTCAATTTCAGTCTCTATTTCCTAAGTTTATAGGATTTCGCACCACCTGAAAAATTTATTTCAAAGGTGATTAGTTTCTTTTGTAAGTAGACTACATACCCTGCTTTACATTGTTCATGCACGCAGCTCACACATGATCACACATCATACTGGTCCGTATGTTAAAAAAATATAAAACTTTCCTTGTAAAAATTTGAGCAAGGACCAAGTCAATTTTATTTTACGAAACTGGTAATAGGCGACGAATTTTTTTGCTGTACCTACCGCGAGAAAATTCCCAGTGAAAATAAAAAGCAAAAATGGGTATTTATCGAGAAAATTACTCGCATTTAGAAATATTTCTGGGAATTCATATGCGAATATAAATTTTGTAATTTTCCCATAAACAACGTCTTAAAGCATCTACCTTCTAATCAGAGTCCCAAATGTCGAAAAAAGAATCGAAAATGGTTTTCACAGTATCTACCTTCACACAAAAAGCCAGACGGCTTAATATTAGATTTATCCAATTTTTATTATGTCTCGATTAAAATCAAGACGTAAAAAAAATTTAAACAGAGTATGAAATTCCGGTACTGCACGCTCACTGTGCGTGAAGCCGCTAATCCAAATTTAACGCGAAATTGCTTCCATTGTCATATTTTATTTAAAAACAAAACCTTTGCAGAAATTTCTCTTGAATTTTTTTACTATTTTTGCAAATGCACAAAAAATCGCTAGTGAAATTGTCAAGTAATTTTTTGCAGTAGTTATTAAAGGATTTTCACTGTAAGTTAATTAAATTAAGTGTATTTAAGTATCTATCTATATATATACACACATCAAAAAAGTCTAAGCAACATGTACGATTTTGAACTTTTGAACGATTTTTACTATTGTAATATATTTATATTTCTTTTATAAATAATAACTAAGCATTTTTTGACGCATTAGTGACTAAAGCAACAAAATCCTTCATTAATTGTTCATTTAATCACAGTAATTAACAATATGTGTACCGTATTGTATACTAGTATACAATAAAGTTAAAACGAAATTAAACTTTTTTATTTATTTATTTAACAATTTATGTACTCATAATACAAATAAAAGAAGAAAGCATGACAAGAAAATAATGTCCAAAGGCACTGCTTATTTCATAAAGAAATCTCTTCCAGCAGAACTGCGATGTTTTACAAATGTTTTACAAAATTAAATAACGACATTTTTTAAATTATTTGGTAATTCGATACAAAGTGTGACCGCCTCTGTTGTTTAAAACTTGTCGGCAGCGATTTTTCATTGAATTTATAAGATTGTTTATCCGATCCTGCGGCAATCGGTCCCAATGGAATTTTAACAAGTCTTTCAGTTGTTGGGTTGTGAACACTCCATCCAGGTTCTTTAGAACGTCGTGCTCGTAGGCCGTATTCATGCAGCCTATTTCTCACGGTTTGGTGGCTAACAACAACACCGCTTGAGAATTGTAGCTTTAAATCTATCTCCCGGGCGGTTAACATCGGCTGACGTCTTGCAGTCAGTTGTATGTATCGGTCCTGTCGAGCAGTTGTACTCCTTCCACGTCCTGGGTGCTGCTCAGCAGGATCCCCTGTATTAACGTAACCCTGCCAAAGACGACAAATCACGCTCCTATTGACACCAAAATGCCAAGACACCTGGGACTGATTTCTTCCCGCTTGTAGCATTCCTATAGCTCTCTGCATTTCATCAGCAGTCAAATGGCGTCGCTCCATAACATAAAAAATGACTCACCACTCAATTTTTTCAAAAACTGTTTATCTCAAAATGATAAAATTGCGATAAATACCAAATTTATCAAGCAACGAAAACACATGAAATCGGGAAAAAATAATTAGCTTTTATTTTAATGAAAACAAAACACAACAGAAAAGGTTCTATTTTTAAAATCAGCCAGTATATGTTTCTGAGAACAAAAAAGATTGTAAACCAATTTACTTTTCTAAGAAAAAAATAAAATATCAATTAATAAAACATGCAGTGTCTGTAAATGATGCGTGTTGCTTAGACTTTTTTGATGTGTGTATCTACATGTATACAAGGTATTACAAAGATACCCTATACTACCGACAGGGGGTTGACGCACCCATGAAACTGAACAATTTTCCCCAAGGAACATGGGTCGAAATTTGAAACAAAATTTTGGACCTCTCATGCTAATTTCATCAGCTGAGCGTTCATTTTGTAGGAGAGGACCAAAATTTCTTTCATATTTCGACCCATGTTACATAGGGAAAGTTACTCCTTTTCATGGGTACGTCAACCCCCTTTCGGTAGTATAGGGTCTTTTTATAGCACCTTGTATATACAATATGTATATATGTCGGTGGAAATAATAAAAGGCACTCATTTGACTATACTATGGCAAAGCGCGACTTCCGGTTTGGAAGGGATAACGCGCTAACGAAACGTCGGGGCCGGCACTGAGAGTCTGTTAGACTACGGCGCGGCCGGTGCGATAGCATTTCGCCGACGGATAGTTTGCCATTATTAAATTTCCAATTACCTACGTAATAATTGTTACAAAGAGTTTTCTGTCGCTTGCACGTTAACTTTGTCTTAACGTGGTATTTTTTGGATTAGTTCGCCTCTTGTAAGATTAGGTTAGGTATTTCTCATGGCTGAGTCGCAAGAGCACGAATTGCCCCGTGTCTTTACCGACATATATATACGGTAGGTAAAGACAGTACCTTTTTCTCCTCTGTTTGTTAACCAATTTCTTTTTTTTAACCGACTTCAAAAAAAGGTTCTCAATTCGGTTGTAATTTTTTTGTTTTTTTTTAAGTTATTACCTCAGAACTCCGTCATTTATTAACCGATTTGAAAGGATATACTTTGAGATTGGTTCCATTTAAATTTCACTGGTATTAGACCTTGGGTTTCGAAGATACAGAAGCTCACTGCTTATAACTTTATAAGCTCTATATTGATGATTCTCTTGTATGTCATTGCGCTCCAGAATTAGAAAAGAAGTTAATTGTAGACCTGCCCTAGATATTTATTAAGGCCAAGGTCACTCAAAAGGGAAAAATAAAAAAAAGTTAATAAAAAAATTAAACAGACTTCAAAAAAGGCATTGAAAACTACGAAATAGCTATCCTTTATTAATCAAAACCTAAGTACAAAAATAACATTATAAATACGATACAAGTACCCATATAATTAAATTTGACAGTTATTGAAGTCGATGCCAAATCAATGTGCAGCAACAGAAAGTCATTTTTATTAAATTAAACAAACAGTTTAGTAGGCTTAGCACCGACTTCAGTAACTGTAAGAAATTATATAGGTATTTGTATCGTATTTATAAACTAAGCTAAAAATTAAGGCTAGTTATTTCGTACTTTTCAGTGTGTTTTATTTGATCATAGATACCATATCGCACCCTTAGAATGAAACTGACCTAATTCAAAATTTCAGAATTTTGAGTTGTAATAATAAACTTAACCTACTTACTACCTAGTATAGTATGAATTAACCTATCTGTCGGTCCTATTAGCTACATATCGTAAGAACATTTAGACATGCATTCGTGAAAAATCTGTTTTATGATTTTAGCAGAATTCATTGTCGTAATTTGCCCAAACAAAATCTCACAATTCTGAGTTAGGTCAGTTTCATTCTATAGGTGCGATATTTAACCTCCTCGGATCAAACAGTCGCACAGAGGAAAGACTGTCACTACAGAGTTTATATTATGTATATGTCGTATTTCGACCACTGGGTGACTTTATTTATTTTGAATGTTAGCAGACGGAAATCTCAAACGCACTCGCATACCTAGACGAAAGTGTATGAGGAGAATGACGAGATTTGTGGAGGCGAAAGAGGTATGTAAGGACCGCGATGCTTGGCGCTCCGTCCTCTCTGACTACCCTTGACGCTCCGTCCTCTCTGACTATCCTTGGCGCTCCGTCCTCTCTGACTACCCTTGACGCTCTGTCCTCTCTAATTACCTCGTTATGGGTACAGCGTGAGCATATCGAAACGTTATTTAAACATGTATCTATCTCGACATTTCGTTGAATGCCACCGTATTATGAGTAACCTAATTGTGACCATTAAAATTGTCCCCAATAAGAGTTTTTAGGTTAAAATGAACATTAGCAAATGAAGTATTTATTTTGATGTAACAATAGAAGCGTCAAACTAAAAGTATTAAAAACATTGTGTAACTTAACCCCATTTTATTTTGTGGGGTTGACAGTAATCATCATATTCCTTTTCATGAAGACATGTCTTTTACGTTACGCTTTCTTTAGGTATTTTCAACTATTTTTTTTTTATCATGTTGAGGAAACATACAGCAATTTCACACTTAAGAATTATAAAAAACATTGAATAAAATTACATAAGCCCAACAAGTTTCCACTATTAAAATTTGACAAATATTGAGTAGACATCCAAACATTAATATTCTCTATAACATTTACGTCTTCCCGAAACAATAACTTATTTAATATTTTTTAATAGACGATATATATTTAGAAGGCTTACAGGAAAATAAGTCAATATTACTGTATACCTCGTTATACTTACTACAAGCTCGAACAATATAACGGTTTCTAGAATAACTAGTTTTACAAAGAGGAATTGCAAATGTTTTACTCGACCGAAGGTTGACTCTGGGACACTTTAGTGATATCTTACTGACAAAATAAGGGGAGTCAATTAGATTAGCAATAATTTTATACAAAAATATTTGGTCTCTGTGTTCTCTACGCTTTTTCAGTGTAATAATGCTGTCTACATCGCTGTTGTCAAATCTGTATTTAAGTCGTTTAATGAATTTATTTTGAACACGCTCTATTATATCGATATACTTAGTATAATGAGGATTCCAAGCTGTGGAAGCATACTCTAGATGTGAACGGACAAATGCATTATAAAGCATGATCAATGTATCAGGATTTTTGAAGTCCATACTTTGTCGAAAAACAAAACCTAGCATTTTATATGCCTTGGCAACAATTTGTTCAATGTGGTGCACAAAAGTTAACTCGTTATCTAGATATAGCCCTAGGTCTTTCATCACAGACTCTTCAGATTTATAGTATCGATATTATAATTATAACAGAAAGGTATTTTTTTTTCTTGAGTAAGTTATTGTGCAGCATTTGTCTATATTTAAACTTAATTTATTACGTAAACAATATTCAGTTAATCTATCTAAATCACTTTGTAAATTTTCACAGTCTAGCTTACATTTTACGATACTAAAAATCTTCGTGTCATCAGCGTATAATAATATTTTAGAAGTTTTAGTTTTATTTAAAGCTTTTACATTTTAATCTGCACGTTTTTAATATTGATAGCATAATGATATACTCGTACAGTATAGACCCTATTAAGTTACTAGGATGCTAAGAGCGACTTTTGAAGAATTCTATAAAGATACCCAGTTGGGTATCTTTGCGTGCAGTTGGGTAACTATTAGTTAATTATTCTCATCTGGTTTCTAGAAATGCTTCCGAAGTTGGTTTTTAGACAAAGGGTTATACGTTCTATATACCTATGTATAATATTAAATTTTGAAGATTGATTTCCGGTGAATTGTAACAAGACATTCTTTATATTTTTCTGTAAGTAATCTTTAAATAGAGTTCAATATAGAGTTCAATATTTTCTGATTTTTTGTTCGAGTTGTAGCTTGTAGGTCTTTTAGCTCCTGAGACAAGAGGAGAACATGGTCAAATCGAGTTTAAGTACTCGGTTTGTCCCCTGTTTAAGTCTCAATCTTCCTCATTCAATTAATGAATGCGAAATATGCGAGTTACCAATATATATTTTTTTTTTTTTAACCAGACAATACACCAATCATCTAGTCTCGAACTAGGGCATTCCCTGTGCTATGAGAACCAGACGATGACTACTAGGGGCGTCTCCGAGTACACCCAGAGCCGAGACATTCTAGAAAAGTTCGTTTCGTAAATTAACCCGACCGGGAATCAAACATGGAACCTTCCGCGCTTGGATGCAACGTCTAAAACACTGCACCATTGAGGTTGTCAACGTATATAATACAACTTTAGTTAAAGGGGATACATTATATTACTATTAGTATTTTCCCGCGACTCCATCCGCGTAGCTTTAAAAGAAGTACCCTATGTCCTTGTTACCAGCGTGGCCAGTGCCGGTACGCACGCCACCACTGCCACATTGCCATGAAGAACTCAATCTATAGAGAGGAAATGTAATTTATTTTGTTTAAAATCAATTTATGTCTAAACGCTGCTGCGTTTACTGCGTTCTGATTGGTTGACTATACTACATATACACTATTACAAAACCTAAACGTGCGTATAAATAGGCCGAGATAACGTAATAGAGGTTGCGCCGGTGAAAGCGAGATGTATACATACATGTCATTGAGCACGTCAATCAATTGTATGTCCAGTTTACTTGACTCCTGATAAAATGAATGTCAAATTGATAATTGTATTATACTGTTACTTACAGGTAAAATAAGATTGTGTCTGTTTTAAAGTTTGATTTGTTGCTGTTTTTGCCACACCACCAAATGGGGAAGTCGTTATGTAAGTATCTAAATATATTTCGGAATATATGGAGATGTAATGTTCCAATGCGAGCGAGAGGTGATATTTTTTAAGCCCGCCATACACCATCCAGTTACTTGATCAAGTCTGTCCAGTACGCATGAAGCGGCATTTGGCATGACGCCCCTAGAGCACACACACGATCCGTTGTACCTGACGTCAATCCCGTCCAGTATGCATGAAGCACTTGACGCACCGTCCAGTTTGCATGAAGCATTTAAGGGACGGTTGTGCGAATGTATTATTACGATTTTTTTTTAAAATCGTATTTATTTTATTGAAATATATATCGAAGTGAGAGCTATGTTCAAGATAAGTAAAAATTAAATTAATGTTATTACAATATAGTTATACTATTTTCTTAAACTTAAAAATTATCAATTGATTATCGATTATTATCAATTGATAAAAAATTAAATCAATAAAAAAATTAAGTCATTCAATCAAATTGATTGAAAAATTAATTAAAAAAATATTAATTGCTTAAAAATTATAATTCGATTATATTTTTTAGAATTAAAATGTTTTTATTTACTTAATTTAAAATGTATTTAATAAAAAATAATTTGACCTTCCACGAAACAATGAAGATCAAATATCCAGTGTTAGCTGACGGATATGCGAAAATCACTCACATACCTAGGCAAAAATGTGTGAGAGTGAGGAGGGTGTGCGAGGAGATTTGAGGAAGCGTCAGAAGTATGTAAGAACCGCAAAGCTTGATGCTCCATTCTCTCTGACTACCCCATTAGGGATGAAATTATTCATTAGGGATATGAAGATATGAATGTACGTATGGTATAATAATTGGTAATTGATATTCAGTTACAATTTTTTAGTTTATAAAAATTGTTTTTCTCCTTGATAAACGCACCTTATAAAAGAATATTGCTGAACGGAATACGTTTTAAAATCTGAATGTTCTCTTTTTTTTAGATTAAAATGTGAATCCTCCAAATAAATCGCTGTAATTTAATGAAAATAACTTATTCAAATATGTGACCAAATGCGAATAATTTCTTCTATAATAATTTCTAATAAGTGTATTCGCAAATAATTTCTTAAAAATACATATTATACATATTTAACAACTAACTGTGAAAAGAAATATGTTTTTTTTTAAATCGTATTTTTACTCGTATTGTAATAACATTAATTTATTCTTTATTTATCTTAAACATAACTCTCTTCGATATATAATTCAATAAATCAATACATATTTCAATAAAACAAATCAAGACATTAGCACAACTGCCCCTTAACCAAAATTTCGAGCGAACTGACGAAACGGCATGACGCGCCCACACACGTTCAAGTAGGATGCAGGACGGACTTGATGGCTTGATGGCTTGATGGATTGACGAAAGATGGGCAAAACGATTTCCGTCAAGTATAACTGATCAAGCCAAATCGGCGCCACACACGATCAATATGACTTGATGGAACCGTCGCTTCATGCATACTGGACAGACTTGATCATGCAAACTTGATGGTGTGTGGCGGGCATTACTTACAGGTAAAATAAGATTGTGTCTGTTTTATAGTTTGATTTGTTGCTGTTTTTGCCACACCGCCAAATGAGGAAGTCATTAGTCATTATGTAAGTATCTAAATACATTTCGGAATATATGGAGATGTATACACAGGTCCAGTAATGGTTATGTAATGTTCCAATGCGAGCGAGAGGTGATATTTGTTAAGCCCGCTATACACCATCCAGTATGCTTGATCAAGTCTGTCCAGTACGCATGAAGCGGCGTTTGGCATGACGCCCCTAGAGCACACACACGATCCGTTGTACCTGACGTCAATCCCGTCCAGTATGCATGAAGCACTTGACGCGCCCTCCACTTTGCATGAAGCATTTAAGGGACAGTTGCGCGAATGTCTTATTACGAATTATCTTTTTAAAATCGTATTTATTTTATTGAAATATATATCGAAGTGAGAGCTAAGTTCAAGATAAGTAAAAATTAAATTAATGTTAATACAATTAGTTATACTATTTTTGTAAACTTAAAAATTATCAATTGATTATCGATTATTATCAACTGATACAAAATTAAATCAATAAAAAAATTAAGTCAATAAATGAAATCGATTGAAAAAATATTAAAAAAATATTAATTGATTAAAAATTATAATTCGATTATATTTTTTAGAATTAAAATGTTTTAATTTATTTAATTTAAAATGTATTTATTAGCAACTAATGTGACCTTCAAAAAACAATGAAGATCAAATAGCCAAAGTGTTAACTGACGGAAATGCGAAAATCACTCGCATATCTAGGCGAAAATGTGTGAGTAGGGCGAGGAGATTTGAGGAAGCGAAAGAAGTACCTGTGTAAGAACCGCAAAGCTTGGTGCTCCGTTCTCTCTGACTATCCCTATAGGGATATAGCGTGAAGATAAGTATGTATGTATGTATGGTATAATAATTTATTGTTAATTGATATTCAGTTGATAATTTTTTAATTTATGAAATTAGTTTTTCTCCTTAATAAACGCACCTTATAGAAGAGTATTTCTGAACGGAATACGTTTTAAAAACTCGATGTTCTCTTTTTATTGAGATTAAAATGTGAATCCTCCAAATAAATCGCTGTAATTTAATGAAAATAACTTATTTAATTCAATAAATCAATACATATTTCAATAAAATAAATCAAGAGATTCGCACAACTGTCCCTTAACCAAAATTTCGAGCGAACTGACGTTCAAGTATGCAGGACGGACTTGATGGCTTGATGGATTGATGGATTGCCGGAAGATGGGCAAAACGATTTCCGTCAAGTATAACTGATCAATTCAAATCGGCACCACACACGATTAATATGACTTGATGGAACCGTCGCTTCATGCATACTGGACAGACTTGATCATGTACTCGTATACTTGATGGTGTGTGGCGGGCATTAGTGTCTGAGCAGGGGTGATTAGGATGGTTCGATATTTCGGCTCTATAGGTTGAGTGCTTCAAGCGTACTGCGCGCCAGCACAAGGTATCGAAACTATTTCAGCATTTATAATATTAGTTAACTAATTCCTCTGTGATATTAGTATGGATTAGTGTGTAGTACAGACATCAAATTTTTGGATGGAGCATAAATTCAGAGAAAATCCATTGTAACTGATGAGCGGACGTGAATCTCATTACGGTTTCATTTCTTCTTTTGAACTATACAATCCTAAAGTTTTATTGAAAGAATAGTTCGTTCTTATTTGTTTTTATTTGACCGAAATTGAATATTGGAAAAGTAGCTAATGATCCGCGAATCTCGCCGTTCAAAAAAACAAGTTTTGCTCAAATACTTATTTCGATTACTGGCCAAAAAAATTTTAACGCGAACAGGTACCAACTTCGATTCTTTATATTTTTTTGTACACACAACGAAGAATTAAAATATGCCTTTCTCATTCATCAAAGGATTGGGAAAGTAATCCGACTGACTGTAAAAAGTAAGTCAAACAGCGAAAGTGTCTTATTTGAATAAGTTTTTGCTAAATCGGATTATATGAGCGAGACAAAAACTCCGACAATTTTACTTGGTTAAGTCTAAAAAGTTTAAAGACCTAAGTAAACAGTCCACGGGATGTCCATAACATCACGCTTTTTACGATATTTCGATCTATAGTTATCACAAATAGCTACAAAATTAAAGAATTATGTCACGATAAGAACCAACCATGACGAATAAAACATAAATAAAATATAACGCTTAGACCTCAGAAATATTTTCCTTCTAAATTTTCTTTTATTACGGCAACTAAATGGCAAGAAACGGAACCTATAATTTCGTTCTGTCTGTCTGTCCGTATGTTCAAGCCATTTTAATGGGTATCTACCATAATATATCGACACTATATATTGATAAAATTTATAAGGCAAGTGGTTTCTATAAACCGCTGTACCACGGTGTTGTGGAATTACTAATTATTAAAAATAAATAGAATTAGGGTTGACACTGAAAATTAAAAATCAAGAATTTTGTCAGGAAATCTCTAATTTAGGTCTGGTAACCGTAGGTAGATAACGCTTTATATTTATCGAATTTTGTAACACATTAGGTCTAAAGGTGTTTTTGACAAAAGAGGAGGGACGAGACGTAGGCACTCTTGAATGCTGTCGATGTAAGTACACGACGCGGAATCGTACCTTTCATTATGTCTGTAAATGTACGTAGTACGTACGTAGATACTCTTACATTTTTAACAAGACCAATGTCAAGTTTCCGTAAGATATTTATCAAAATAGTTGTTAATTTATCTTCAACATTGATCTGCCAATGACAGATCTGTAATGACTGTTTGAATGACCTTTATTTGAAGCTGAATTACTTTATCACAATTAATCGACACGACTCATGTTATTGCCATCTTAAATTGGTCATGGGTCCTCCAATATACCCTTTGGCTCTTTGAATTGAACACATTATGGGCGCTTTTACGATTTACCGTTGAACGATTTTATTGTCACGATTTTACCGTACACGATACAATAAGTAAGCAAAATTCTTCCTTATCCTGGTGTGGAAAAAGACACTTTTTCCACTTGCACGGTATGATGTCATCGTGGACGGAAAATAAACGTCTTCATACAACAGCATATATTTTGTGTCCCTATTGAACCGTGGACGTTAAAATCGTGACGATAGAAACGTTCAACGATTAATTGTAAAAGCGACATTTTTCTTTGCACAAAAACCTTGAACATGTAAAAAAATATGTACTTATAGGACAAACAGCGGAAACAATACGATTTAAATGAGAAATAGTTTCGCAATGGAAGTTATTAATTTCAAACATTATAACAAGTTATACTTTGAATTACTAATTCTATTGCTCGTTGACATAATTCCCAGATATAAATATAATTACATAAATTTTGTAACCCCAGAAGCGTTAGATTTGTGCTATGGGTACTATACAACATACAGGGGAAGGACTCAGTAACACACTATGACAAATCAGAGTTCAGTCATCAGCCTTTCGCGTGAAGAATGCTACCGCGCGCCCGCGGAAACGCCAATAGGCGACGGAAGGAATACCGTCAGGTTTTAGTGGGTAGATTCGGCCTTGCACCCTTTAGCCGAGGTGTTCTACATACCCTCCCGCCACCCTCGCAAACCGGGGTGCATAATGCATTTTCTGACGCAAAAATACTGACTATATACTGAGGTAGATTTCCACCCCACTGAAAAGAACACTTTTATGCATTTCTCGAACTAAAAAATTCACAATGTTACACACGCATACAAAATAAATAATATTTTACATAAGTGTAATTACAAAGCAATATATTATAATGAAGACAACAGGAGTAAAAGAGAAAACCATATGAAACGAATTTCCCCGTGTTTTGTCGTTCGTCAAGTATTATGCACTGTACTGCATTAGAGCGGAGACACATATTATGCCTTGATTACACATACCGAGTATGAGGGCGAGACAGCGAACTCGGCCGAGAGCTCGGTATGTATAAACACATGATCGAGTGCTCAGCCGAGCGCGTGTGTCCGAGTGAATGAGCGAAGAGTCACTCGGACTCTATTCTATTACAAGGCTGCGTGCCCACCTCCGCGCTTCCCTTTACTGATTCGTTAGCGCACTCGGCACGTATAAACACCCACTCGCGATGCGTATTCAGCACTCGGTGCTCGTCTTATCGTTCGCTGCGTTTCTTGCTTTTTTTAATACAATTGTATTCTCTTCAAGTTCAAAAGACTGATTGACTCGGTGCAAAGTTAAAACATGCGTGTAAACACTCAGTCGTCCACATCACTCTCTTAATCTAGTGACATCTTGCTGTCTCGCTATTGCACTCGTTACGTGTAATCAAGGCATTACATTGTGTGAGTTAGATACACAGTCGTATATAATTTAGTGACATAACAGGGAGTTTAAAATTTACAAAATTTTATAAAAGATAGAATGTATGTATAAATTATGGACCCTTACAAAATAAATTAGTACCTCGTTGTAAATTACCGAACTTGAACCCCGCGTATGATGATGATTTAAGTGAGGTGAGGTAAATCAAATAAGCTGACTCACCTGTGTGTGGCACAGTTTTGTTATCAAAAATGCTGGCAATGGTGCCCGAGAGAGGGGTCGTAGGGATCAAGACCCATCCAAAATCGTTCACGTCAAATCGACAAACCTATTTTATTTCTCTTAAGTTTTTTGTGTAATAAATTTTCATTTGCTCAATTTACCAGTCTGTGGCTGCGGCCACGCCCGTTAACTGATCGGCTGCCATTACGTTAGAGAACAGCATCGACACATGTGCATATTATCTAATATTATTTCCCTCGCTTCGTAGTACTGAACAAGCTGCCTGGAGTTTGTTATAAAACACATTATATTAAACAACACTTTTCGTAAGATCGCAGTGCAGTAGCCAAAATACCTTTTACACTTTAGGTAATGCCTTGTGTTTCCTGACCTTTTTACAATATAAAATAACAAAGATAAACAACACGGGAAAAGAGATAGTATTTTGTTAGCAATCTCTCTTTCCATGCAATTCGACAACTTAAGTCCCCCTATGCAGTCCAGCGCAAACGAATTCGTTCATTACCTCCGTGCCCTATGGCGATAACAAGGAAGTTGATTTTCGAATTTGCGGTTTGATCATATTTTAGCGCAGAGAAGTCTCAACATTTGTTTTTGCACATAATTGTAATTTGCAACAAAACTGCATTACCAATTAAAAAACTTTCAGAGATTCGAGATATTATAATTATCTACTATACGATAACTAAACTATCCATTTTCGTAAAAATCATTATAAAATTCTGTAGAATTTTGGAGATGCAACTGAATCTTTGTGCAAAACAGGGTTATTTCTGATTTTTTTTTTCCAGTCATGTTTCCATGTGTAACGATTTCAGGGTAAAGAGAATATCTGTCTTTTCAGATATCGAGATATCTTATAGGTTGCGGAAGTCTACAAAATACATCATATTTGGCACATAATGTACATTATTACATTGTACATACATATTTACATACATACATTTAATTCTGTGTATAAAACTGTAAGTCCATTAGTTATTATCACTTTTTCTTTCGGTAATGTGAAAACAATTACATAAATTAGTTAAATAATAGTTCTGATATTTCCACAATGACTCAACAATACTTTTTTACAATTATAACTAGGCATAGAGAATTAGTAAAAGTGTAATTCAGTATTAAAAAGATATGGTGACGAATTGGAAAGCGACACGCCCCAGCGTCGTGCCTTACTAACAAAAAATAAATTATGTTTTATGATAACAATCTGTGAAGAGAAGAAAAATAGGTGGATCGTGGATAGTGAAAAAAGTTGCGGACTGGGCCATTTGCCCCATCGCGTAAAAGTACAAAGCTGCTCGTCTGAGACGCTGTAAATGAGCGTTTACAATGCGCCGTCTCTAAACGTTCGACATCTTTTAATAATTTTATTTGATAAGCAGTAATACACATCAATTAATAACAGGAATATAAATAAATCATAACTTTTATAATACATTAATAGTTAACAAGTAGGTTTTTTTATAATACATATATACGTAGGTACATAATGATTTATTTGCAATTTGAGATTTCGAACATCTCAAATTGGAACAATGTTTTTTAACAAAAACATAACATATACATGTACAAGTTGTATAATGTTAAAAAACCAACAAAGTGCAAATCGTACTTGCATAACATAAATAACCTACCTCCTTGTAATAGAAAGGCGTCGTCGTCTGTCCTACATGTGCGCAAATGATCCTATAAATTTAAAAATAAACGCACGCAATTTTAATGAGCACCAAGAACTAGTGTCTAAATGGTATCAAAAAAAGAATAAAATACTTAAACAATGCCAAATTGCGTTGTAATGATAACGTACCAGTAAGTAAAAAAAAATTAATAATACTTTTTAATAAACTGAGCAGAGTTTTAGTGATACTGATTGCAGCTTGCAGCTAAGTCCCAATTCCGTGTTCGTCCTTGCCTAGCACGTTATAATTACATGTCGCGTTTCACTCTTACGAAACAGCAAGCGTAAGCGGAGATGCGAAGAAAACATATCGATATATCCATATTAATGTTTCGATAAATTTCAAAATTTTTAATGACTCTAATTCTTTTAAATTATGTACCTATGTATCTAGTTCCAAGTTATTTTGTTTCCTTCCTACAATACAACAATATTACAAATGTTTAATAAATTAAAATATTTATTCCGTAATATATCGTTGATTACATTTATTATTTTTAAATAGACAATTTAATGATTAAGACCAGTAAATATAGCTATTTTTAAATAATTTCAAATCAATATTTTTTTTTTCAGAAAATCTTATAAAAAAAATTTTGTACCTACGATTTATTGATATACATATAACTATATATAGAAAACAATATGAACACGCATAATTTCTTTTTCCTCTCGTACGTGACGTTACCTGTGCTACAAATTCGTAAAAAGAGACTTATCTCGCGATGGGTGGTCTTTGTTGCATAATTAACGTTCCGTACTTCCAACACAAAACAAAGTTGATAGTAGAGGTTTCTGTTATGTAAAAACGTATCCAATGCAATGCAATTTCGATATTTTTATTTTAATCTACACTTTAATCTCGTTATTTGTAATGTTTTTAAGATTTTTTGTACCATAACCTACTCTTGGATAAGGTGTTCGGACAGAAATTAAGTACCTTCACGTATTTTTTAGTGACGGAAAAAAATTACTTTAGTTATAATTACTTAAGTATTGTATGTGATGCAGTTAAGCTAATGTGATATACATAATTATTTTAGAATTCGTGTTGTAAAGAAATTTCGTTTGAAACGCCAAACTAAACAAAAATATCATGACCACAAAAAAATTCTTTTACTTCCGATTTAAGTCGCCAAAATCAACACTCGAAAATAAAATTGGATTTCTGAAGTTAACGCCAGTTTCTGAGCGTTTATTGTTTCATAAAGCCGTCGACGTCAAATATTTAGTTTCTGAGAAAAAGGAAAATTTTGATCCATTACAGATGAGCTGTTGAAACGCTTCGTCGTGAGCGATAGGTAATGTTGTTGACTAGAAATCGATGGATACTAAGTCTATTTTTTGAGAGCTAAACAATATTTTAGAAAGTTTGTTATTAAGATTTGTTTCCGAAAAAATGCACCATGCATAATTCTTGAAAATTACTACTTAAAAATGTACTTAATGTATTTTATTCATGAAACGAAGATAACATTTTTACCTCCTTACTTAGTTCGCAAAATGTACTGTGTAATTTAAAATTATAATATTTGTTTTACATTTTTATCCGAACGTAAATCCCACAACGTTATACAGACGAGAAACGTACAAAATAGATCAATGCCTTATTCAAAGCCCAATATTGAACAGTCTTGAAGTTTTCAAAATTGTTAATAGATATACTTGCTTAAATCAATCTTGTGACTTAAATTTATGTTGAAAGAAGAGTTATTTTGGAATTATCGGGATTTCAATTAAGTATTATTTTTTACAGAAAATACAAACAAGAAATTGAATTTAAAACTATAGAATCAATTGGCAAATAATAGATGGCGACACTATTATTTCATTATTAATTACGAAATATAATTAAACATTTGTCCTATGTTGAAAATATTTCTGGATTTTACTTTTAAAAAACTGAACAAATTCGTTTTTTCATTCTTTTTTTATGCGAGAGCAAGCGCATTTGGCTTTAATAGCATGAAGATCTCGTAGAAATTCATTTTTGATCTGAGAAAAATATAGGTATTGTGGAATTCTTAGAATTTTAAAACAATCATGGTGCACACTTATTGACATCTATTTTATAATTATGTCAGTTCTTCATCAAACCATAATTGTTTTATTTATGTCATTATCGCTACGAATTATACGTATGTGATAATTGTATTACACTTATTATTGTATTATCGCGAACCGGAAAAAACAGTACCTACATATAGGACGGCCCCTCCACGAGATTTATTGACGATCTGGCCAAAGGGAGTCGGGGGATCCAAACAGAAGGTCGTGAGGTCTGCTGGTCGAGATGATGATGATTACAATTACACAAAGTTATGCACTTACTACCTATATTGCGCGTTACCTTATGTAAAACACTGTAGAGAAAAAAACTGGCCAATTACGTGTCCAACCGCAAGGGTTCTGTAGAGTAGGTTTGTATCGTATTTCTCAGATACTGAAAAAAGTTGTTTCTGACACCGCTTAGCGTGTACCAAAAATATAACATATCTCACAATCTACACAACATCCTATACAAACCAATTTTCCTCGAGAATGTTGTTTGATTTCTACTATCTTAAATGTTTTCAAAATTTTTCACCCCATACTTTAAAAGTTAGAGAAGACATATTTTACGACTTTGGAAACGCCTATCTCGCCGTTTATTGATTTTAATAATAAAACCGCGTTTAAACCTCTATCACATCGTTTCTAAAGACCTAATCTATAGAAGATATCCTACACGCCTGTGTGCACAAGATTTCTTTTTCGTCCGTCAGTTACATGCATGTTACATGTATGTAGTGCCGTCCCTAATTCCATTCCTTTTGTAATTTCACTACACCATTGCGTAGCGGTTCATAAAAGACATCCACGCTAAAAAGACATCCACGCTACGTTCCAAATTTCATTTATAAGTGGCGATATCTCAAACCAAAAATCAAAATGGAGTACCTATTTGCTCTAAGAGCGTGTCCTTATGGTGTCCTTTTTTTGTTGACCAAGTTTCTACTTTTACTAATATAGAACTGAACACGATATATTTTTATTTTAAAATTTACACTTAATATTTACGAGTATTTTGCAAATGATTATTTCATAACCGATTCATGAGCTGACACGAATTACACTGACAGTGCAAGGGTGCTATACTTACTATTGCCTACTGTTTTACTCCTGGTTACGCTTAATGAGTTAGAAAGAGACACAAAAATTCGTTTGAAACACGGTGATACGAGCGGCAAATTAATATGCCTCCGCCCATTAAGCGTGGTCCAAGGCGGATATAGTTTATGAGTAAAATGACTGCGGCATACGAACAGAATAGTAATGAGTAAAATGAGAGATGTTCAGACTACCTAGCTTATGGATTCCATTAGCGCCGGCCCGAGAATTTCCGGCGGACTAGGCGAAACACCGGAACAACGCTTTTTAAGAAAATTCGTGCCAAAATGAAACAATAATCTATGTAAACAGATTGTGTGTAATTTTTAATAAAAAAATTAGAGTTCTTATTTATTACATAATGAAGTGTGTATACACCTTCCTTTTCTGCTGTATGATTTTTTTTAAGAAAAACTTAAAAAAAATCGCGCGGGCCGGACGGGCGGGTGGCAATGTTGCCAAATTAAATAAAAATATTTTGGTAGAATGGGTAAAAAATTAGGAGTATTTTAAAGTTTTAAATTAAAAATATTATTGTTTTTCAATTTCGATACCGCTGATTCCCGTCCCCCTAATACGAGCGTCCTAGGCCGAGTCCGCCTATATAAACAGGTTGGCCCAGGATTCCATCAGTTTTATTCAACGAAACTATTTATACTACCTCTATAGTAATTATGTAGAGAGAGCGAATTTTGTAATTCGGTTATATGTGGAAGATCTCCAAAACCACTGCACCTAGTTCAATGATTCCTTTACCATTTGAAAGGTACATTATTCGAGAAGGATAATGTACTCTTTCGACAAAACAAAATAACCACACACTGGCCTGTAGACGGAGTGGCAGAGCATCTGCTTTGCAAACTAGGCTCCCAGGTTCAATCTCCGGTCAGGTTAATTTAGGAAACAAACTTTTGTAATTGGTTTAGAGCCTGTGTGTTACTGGGAGCTCCAGTCTTCCAGAGTCCGTTGTGTACCATAGTATCAAGCTTACTGCTTATTTCGGGGTCACACAATTTGTGTAACTGTCTGGGGTATTATTATTATTGTCTGGTGTATTACAAATCGTTGATTCATTCATCGATGACTTAATTCATTAAATTATTTATTTTGCCTGTTTACAGCTATTTAGTTGTCGAAACAAAATAATTCGTTTAGAAATTAACGATCCAATTCTAATATAACCATAAACTTAGTATACATACTGGCGTATAGACGAACGTAGAGCTCGTTGACACGCGACGATTTTTAATTTGTCAATGAAACGAATGATTCCCTTAATTATTGCGATATGTAATATCACAATCACATACAGAACACATATCCATTCCACAAAACAGGAATTACACAAAATAATAAAATAATTCAACAGCGTTCTTCACAGCGTGACGACTTGTGACGACTTGTCATTCAAAAAGGGTACAATAGTGTCTCGTTTGCTGTCCCTTTCCTACTCGTGCCACTATCATAAAAGATTACATTGTCACTCGTACTCTTTGTACGTTTATACGCCAGTATATACTAAGTTTATGGATATAACCGCACTTAACTAAGCTAAGCGCGGATTTGTGGGGCCACTAAACCGACCGATGCTGTGAATGGACATCAACGCGTGCAAAGTACCTTAAAAGGGAAAGTGTATCACGTTTCCGTAGTGACCTTGACCCACAGACTAAATTGCGAATAATCAAGACTTGTGCGTCGATTTACGCATACTCAAAGCATATTGTTATAGATATCTTGATTCTGTCTCGATAATTGCTTTTTTACTACGATTCAATTATGTTACAATATTCTTTGTAACTACGGCTTTGTGCCTGATAAAGTATTGCGTAGATTTTGTAATACTGTATTGTAGTATTGTCGAAGGTATTTAACCAATAAGTAAGTGTCTAAAGGTTTGAAATATTACTTTACTGTTTTTTAAGGCAACTGAAAGGCAGGCTCATTAGTCGTGAACACAACTGTAAAAAAATATTTGAAATTCAATAGAAAATATAGCAATTATTTAGTTTTAAAATCAAGTAGCAGGGATAAACTGTCTCTGTTATTCCTAGTAGTGGTCAATGACTACGAGTTTATGACGTCATACTTGCAAAGTCAAGTCATTTAAAAGTTGCTAAAAAACATCACGTGATTAATGGACGATCCCTTATTCACTTTTAAACTTTTGTAGTGAGAACACGGTAAGGATGAGTTTCCTCTCTGTCACCCCTAGCGCAGTGCAATGACTCTGCGTTATTGTGACCTCACAGCTATGTAATGCTATATTCATCTAGATCAGCCTTTCCCAAAGTGGGCGATAACGCCCCCTTGTGGGCGCTGCAGGCCTAAAGGGGGGCGGTAAGAGACCCAGAAAAAAAATGGGGGCGTTGTGTAGAGGCCTGGGGGGTGATTTGTAATTTCATTTAGCTAGGAGGCATCTTAGACAACGACTGCATGACTCAAAGTGGGCAGTAGACAAAATAAGTTTGGGAACCCCTGATCTAAATTAGCCCCACTCTGTCTGTTCCCACTGCTGAAATTTCTATCCCAAAACCCAAAAACTCAATTTCTGTCTTTCAATTAATAATAATACAATTACACAGATTGTGTGACACTAAAGTTAGCAGTAAGCTTGTACTATGAGTACTACACAACGAACTCTGGGGGAACTCCCAGTAACACCCAGACTCCAAGCCGATTTAGAAAAGTTCGTTTCCTAAATTGATCTGACCGGGGACCGAACCCGGGACCCTAGTTTGGAAAGCAGATGCTATGCCACTGCGCTAACGGGCCAGTCGAATTTCGAAATTTCAAGTAGTTTTTTCGCTATGGTATTCAAAATTTTTAATTATTTCAGTACAATGTAAAAAATATTTTAGTGTGAAGAGTCAATTTATATGTAGCCTATTACGAATACAACAAAAAAGAAATCAGCAAAAAAGAAACAGTCGAACCTCCACACAGCCTGCCCCGTACTACGAAGGGAGGCAAACATAATCAAATAACATGTAGATGTGTGGGTGTTTTCAAATGAAATGACGGTCAATCCACTTATCTTTGGATTGACTGGCCCGTTGGCGCAGTGGCATAAGCATCTACTTTCCAAGCTATCAATTTCAATTTAGGAAACGAACTTTTCTAAATTGGCTTGGAGTCTGGGTGTTACTGGGAACTCCCCCAGAGTTCGTTGTGTGGTACCCATAGTACAAGCTTACTGCTTAGTTTGGGGTCACACAATCTGTGTAATTGTCTGGAGTATTATTATTTTTATTATTATTATATATCTGATAATATATGTATATCGTATGTACTGCTTAAGTGATTTGTCTCACCGTTGCAGCTCGAGCACAGTGTCTTGAGTTATTTAAAAAGTCTATGTTGACGTATGAAATATACCAGTTCTGAGAGTAATCAGCACACCTGTTGCTAAAATTAAATTTAGATCGCTACCACCATCTTACTTGCTAATCCTAACAGCAGTGCTTGCTTTGTTTTGTTCCGGTGTGAAAGGTGAGACACATTTGCAATATGTCTTCTTAGCTTTAAGCTTTGATATCGTAAATGTCTATTGGCCTCGATCCATTGATGGGCAATTTATCATTTGCTCCTAAAGTAAATATTGTGGATGTAGAGACAAAAATGTTTAATATATTTTTGGAACTGTTTTTCACTTTAAATTCCCTAATTCAAACGCTTGTCCTTTTTTAAGTCTAATTATACATACATTCTCAGATAGCAATTTAAACTTGAACCAGGCGTGCGGAAAGCTTGCTGTGCTACCGAAGTTTACGCGGTAGCATAGCAAATTTGCCGCACGCCTGGTTCAAGTTTAAATTGCTATCTGAGAATGTATGTATAATTAGACTTAAAAAAGGACATAAGCATTTGAATTAGGGAATTTAAAGTGAAAAACAGTCAAAGTTTTGGAGTCATATTTGTCATAGCGTTTTTAATCATTGTCAAAAACTTACATAATCGTAGAGTTGACTTGGCAATTTACAATCACAGAAAAATCAAACATGCAGCAACTTTGAGTCATCTGGGTAAAGGTAACAATTGTTACCTTTCTTATTAAAAACGATTAAATATATGCGTACATTAGCGAAGTTCATTGACACTAAGTTCTGCCACAGATAATACTCTACAAAAAAGACATTGAAGAAGAGAGGGTTCCTTATGTAGCTTTTTATTAAAGTGAGGAAACGCTTTAAGCATCCCTGTCCCGCTTTAAGAGCGATGGGGAGGGTATGCGTGATTCCCCGCAAAACGAATCTACCCTAATCATCCTTAGAGATCTTTAAGAGCTAGAAGTTTCGTTGCATTTTTTTCTGTGAAATTTATGTATATATTATATATTTAAAATTATATATAGCAGATATAGTCGTTACAGAAATAGGGGGAGAATAGCCAAGTCGAGTTTGAGTAGGTACCCAACTCGCCTACCTTTAAGAGCAGATATTCCTAGGTAACGAACGAGATAAGAAGGCGAGACAGAGGACAGAAGTGGAGAAATAGGGTTGAGATTTGTGATGCAAAATGTGACTTTTTAACATTATTTGGACAACGAATACCTAATGTATTTTTTAAAATGTTTTTCTTTATTTAGATAAAATGAAAAACTTAAAGAATGTAATCTATAAATTATTTAATTCAAATATCTTCAAAGAAAAACGTGTGGTTATCGCTCAAATAAACGAGAACTTCAGAATGAAACTTTTTCGCATTTCTGTAAATTCTATTCGATGAACTATTTTAATTAATTATATTTCCTTTGTTTTTTTTTTTTGAGTTTATAGTTGCGGTAGAAGCGTCAACATTTGATCATCAAAGCTAGTGATATCTCCCGATGTGATATTTCAGAGAGCCTGGTATTCATTCCCCTATGAATATATTAACTAGTGCTAAATAATGTACATTAACAAGATTATGTATCACAAATACCAAATTTCTTTGCGAATCACATTGTTAATGTAACGTTAACAGTATCATTGATAACTGATAAGACTCAGACGGAACAAACGAATGAATGCAGGATATAATGGTTCCGCATTGCCTCCTAAAGTATGGAACCCTGAAAAGTATAGAAATCATTCATTGTAATATAATTCTAAACAATGTAAGTATAAAAAATATCTTTGCGATACTGAATATTCCGTGAGTGAAACTGTAGAAACAACTTTACTTCAATATTGCTCCAAATTTCTTTTTTAGTAAGAAATAGGTATTATTCACTCAGTTGGGCGCTTTAATTGTTGCTAAAGCATTTTTATATTGTATACATTTTTTCGATCCTTGCCTTACTTAGAGGCGAGGTGAAACCTTAAAAAACTTTAGGTTACATTATAATTTTGATTATGGAAAAACTGAATCTGGGTCCCCAATTAGTATTGTCAAGTTCGAAACAACAAACACTTTGAAGTTAAGATTATAATATTTTTGCAATTAGCGTTTAATAAAAACTTTAACCAAAAAGTTATAACGATTTAAAATGATTAAATAGATAAAAAAACATTAACTTTTACAATATTTTAACTAAGCTACCTACTTAATGAATTAAATTTTGAGTCAGTCATCAAACAAACAATAAAAATAATCCAAATAGTATGAATCAACATGAAATAACGTAACGCGAATTCTTTCATACTTCAGTGCTAACAAAAAAAAAATGCATTCGCACAACTACTCGCTATGATCGGACTCGCACTCCATTCGGATACGGATAGATACGTTATCTCTCGTTACCTATTCGGATTACTGAACCAAATAGTATTGTATTTAGACGGTATACAACGATAAGTGTTTTTTTGGTTATAACATAACATAACATATCCTCACGCTGTATCCCCAACGGGGTAGTCAGAGAGGACGGAGCGCCAGGAGTCGCGGTCTTTACACACGTCTTTGACATTTCCGTCTGCTAACACTGGCTATTTGATCTTCATAAGTCAGCCTTGGTCTTCCTTGTCTTCTTTTACCACTCACTTTCGCTCTGTATATTTTCTTCGTCAGTCTTTAATTTTTTGGTTATAATACATAATAACGTAAGTATATATATGCCTACATACGTTACATAACCTCACACCATTTTACTTTCGGGATGGACAGATGATCAAAACTTATAAAAATCATTTCTTTTTATGAGCATTTATGGTCAGCGCATTACCGCGTCTCTGTTAGGGAACATATCGACAATTGTTTCCCTAACAGTTGGATTGGAAGAGGTGGGCCGGTGCCCAGGCCTCCTCAATCGCCTGATTTAACCCCAATGGATTTTTATGGGTGGGGTCTAGCCAAGGAGCTGATTTACTCTCATGAAATAATGTCTCAAAACAAGTGAAGCATTTGAAAAAATGAAAACGGAAATTCCAATAAAAGCCGACGCCACTCAAGTGCGAAACAGGGCCCGAAAATGCATTTGGAACAGGGATCACACTTCGAACATGAGTAATAAATGATTTGATTGTTAATAAATATTTCGTTTCTTGATCTTTATTAATAATGTAAAAATAAGGTCATCGAAACATTTTGTCGAAATAGGACTTCGGTTTGACTTTCGCTTTTTCGTTCTGAGAATTAGGCAAGTATCTACCTACATGTGTAATACAGCAATCGAAAAGGAATCAATTCTAGATGTTTTTTTAAATGTTTCAATGTTTGGGTAAACTTTAATTTTTTTTTTAATAGCATTATCATAGTATTCTTATTTTTTGACGAGTTTCTAATTTCAACACGTTCATTTAGTTACTTCTGTGCATAGAGATAATGGTTCCGCATTGATATTGGTGTTTGTAGATTAAATACACATAAAGCTAACACACAAACAAGCTTTTAGCTAATAATTATTATCTGTTTGCAAACTATGATCATGTTAGTGCCAAATTTTGATAACGAGGTATTCTATCGGCCCCTCAAGACTTTGCATCGACCTTTCAAACGCCCTGCATAGCGAAGTCTTTTTTCTGTTTCAACATCGGTGTTCAGAAATGTCTGAAATCGCCGGTATTTCTGTATTATCGAATACCGGTATCTATCTATGCCCAAGTTTAAGAATATAGTCAAATATGCTATTGGTATATACAGGTCACGGTTAGTAACTAATTAATCTGTGATATAGGTACTAACGACACGCCCCGGCTTCGCATAAATATAACTTTTTTGAAAATAAAATACAACCTGTTACTCGCTAATAATGTAGCTTTCTATAGGTGAAAGACTTTTACCTCTATAATATTAGTATAGATAGATAATCATTTGGAGTACATAATATTATGAATTCATTCGTATAATTCCAGCGAAAGGAGTAATTTTTGGGGAAGGTTTTTATTTATAATTTGCTATTGATGACTCCTCGAAACGTGCATCTTAACGGGTCACTGACCACAGCCTTTGGTATTAACACCTCACAAATTAATCTGTTGTGATTGTGAGATAACTAAAATTCTCACTTTCATAAACGTGCTTTAAATTGAGATCGTCTTGACAATCCAAAACGCGGAGCTTCTTTTATTATCAAGATCAATCACGACTAGACTTTACCAACATAACGAGGATGTAACAAACAATTCTCAGTCTTAACGAATAACGATAAGGTTCATACAACTGCAAAGGCATGAACGAGATAGGTTTGGCAACAATGAACTGAAATCGTCACGGATGACAGTGATTGGCAATTTCAACTTTACACCCGTGACAGTTTGTGAAACTGATGTTCCGTAAGTGTTACAGGTCCAATTCCAAATTGCTGTCACGTGATAGTCGCGATACTGAAAAAGAGGTCTACAAACATCAATTTTAAAATTCGACACGAAATAAAATCTGGGCTGATTTCACCAAATACAGCTAAGAACATCTTGGAAACTAATTTCTAACGAAAAAAAGCTGCATGCAAACCTATTCATCCTTTCAAGAGCTACGAAGTCACAAACGACAACGCAGACGACGGCGTCGAACGAACGAACGGCGAACTTATAACTAGAGCCCGACCGAATTCAGTTTTTACAATCGATACTGAACATAAAAAAGCTTCTTTCTTGTTGATTAAAAGTATCAATGAAATAAAGGGTATCCGCTGCAAATACTAAGCAAGTTTTTCATAAATTTTTCAAGAAATAATGAGAATGATGTAACATAAATTTTTAGCCCAGCACAACCCAATTTTTGCATTACCTCGTGCTCTATGGCGATAACAATAAAGTTGATTTTCGTAGCTGTGGTTTGACCATATTTTAGAGCGGAGAAATCTCAACATTTGTTTTTTCACATAATTGTAATTTGCAAGAAAATTACATTGCCAATAAAAAAATTGGTTTTAGAGATTCGAGATATTATAATTACCTATCCATTTTAGTAAAAGTCATTTTAAAATTCTGTAGAATTTCGGAGACGCAACTGAATCTTTGTGCAAAACAAAGTTTTTTCTGGAAATCTTTTTATCGAGTTTTTTTTTATCTAATCATGTTTCCACGTTTAAGGAGTTCAAGATAAAGAGTTGAAGTTGTATGTATCCAAATCTAACTCTCGGTCTTCTTAGATATCGACTTCCAGCCTATCCAGGTTTCAAATACACCAAAGTCTGCACAGGCGGACTCTGTGTCGAGCAAACAGCGTAAAATCTCGTTATTTCTCTGCCCAACCAGGCGACTCTTCGATTTCCAAGATTTTCCCTGACCAACTTGAGATTCCCTAACTTTTGGCTGAGATCGCCTGATTTTCCAGGAAGTGAACACCCTGAAATATAAATAAGCAGAAATAAGTTAAATTGATGGAAATATCATATGCACTCGCACACCTAGGCGAAAATGTGCGAGAAGACTGATAAAATTTGAGAAAGCGAAAGAACTATGTAAGGACCGCGAAGCTTGGGGCTCTGCCCTCTATGACTACCCCGTTAGGGATACAGCATGAAGATATGTATGTACTTATGTGTAAGTTAAATCGTAACATGACTTTTTTATATCGCAAAGAGGGCAAACATGGCGCGACTGCCGATAAGGGGCTACCGTAGCCCCTGCATCTGCAACAACAGGAGTATCAATTACGCGTTTTTGACCCTGTAAAGCACGAACAGCCATAACCCTTGGGGAAATAAAGTTCTTTCGTGGCGACCGTAAACCGGAACACGCAGTGCAAGATGGCCGTCCATAAGATGGACTAATGACCTTGTCAAGGTTGCGGGGAGTCGGTGAAACCAAACGCCACAGGTCCGTGAGTTTTGCTGCATATAATAAAGTCTATGTCCAACAGTGCACGTCTTCTAGCTGAAGGTGATGATGATAAACTGACTTAAAGTCGCAGAAATAAAATAATGTTTAAATTATTTAGGTATCTATTTCGTTGGAACGTTGACCGGAATTTGGAATGCAAATCACAAATCACGAAATTTTAACCAGGACAGTAACTGATTTAACAATGTTTTACTGAAACTAGGTAACAAAATTTAATTTCAGTAAAAAATAATTAGCGTGCAACAGAAAAATAATGCCTATACTAAAAGTGCCGTAACAGTTACCTAGTTTTATTTATCGTTTATTTATTAAAAACTCTACAAAAAGCGGTTTAAAAATAACTAAGTTAAACAAAAAGGGTGTTCGGGCAGCTTCCGTTCTTTCCCCAATTACTTGGATAACTACTGCGAAAGTTAGATAACTGAAATGCAATGGATGAACGCAATTGCGTGGGCCATTAGATTAGCGTACGAGACGGGACAGCAGGTAGTGGTTATCAAAACAAAAAATAACAAAAAGTTAAAAAAAATGTACTTTACATATATATCCTCGCGCTGTATCCCTAATGAGGTAGTCAGAGAGGATGGAGCACCAAGCTTCGCGGTCTTTACATACTTCTTTCGTATCCTTAAATCTCATCACTTTTCTCGCACAAAAAAAATACACATAATACTTTATACTTACTTAAATACTTAAAAACATTTTTTTAACTGCTTTTCAACTTATCTGTTTCTTCGGGCCTTGCTTAAAAGCTAAAGAAGAACGACGGATGTGAACTGTACTTTTAAAGAATTGAACCAGTTCGGAAATATATTTGTTAAGTCCGGTAGACACAAGAGTCACAGTGGCTTTCTACCAACTCGCCAAGGGAAACTCCTAAACAATTCAAATATTTTAGTAATAAATAATTAATTGTAAGTAGGTACAGTGTAGTGAAATCTGACAAATAACAATATATCATCAAGTGCAAGTTCAAGTAGCACATAAAGGGTTTCATATCATATTTATGGAACAAAAACTTTATAAAAATTACTTCCTAGAGATAAAAATAACGACAAAACTGTAGATACCAATTACATGTTTCTATAAATTTCAAGCGTTAGATATTATATTCTCAGAAATTTTTAATATTTTGGATTCTGTAGTTTCGAAGATAAGAGCGGGAGAATGTTCACGTCGAATTCAAGTAACCAATTTGTCTTTTCCTTGTTCTCATGTGAATATAAATTAAGCTTGTACTACAGACGTTACACAACAGACGATACACTAAAGAACAGGAAGAACTCCTATTTCGTGGCCACAACGAAAATGCATCGTGTTAGAATTTAGCATTCCGCAATATCGTTCATGGAAAAGAATTAAATAAATGTTATAAGCGGAACATTTAATTTTACGTTGAGTAATTGAGGCAATTTGTGTCACCTACAACAATCACTTTGTGATATTTTTAGCAACTGCCTGTAGTACCAAGAAAAGGAAAATATTTCAAAATCAAAATTCACGTGATTGTCGAAATAGTTCAATGACTTCGATGATTTCGATCTATCGGGATACAAGCAACTGTAAGTAGTACATACGTCCATTCATACACATCTAATCATGTTTCCGCCTTTCCTAGCGGGCCCCTACGTTACATAAACTATCATCAGACCAAATTTCATGATCGTAGCTTTTTTTTTATTTGCACAAAAAAAAATACACAGAAACCGTAGTCAAAAAAAGTAAGAATGACAAAAGGTAATCCATGATAGAGAAAATGAACGAGGGTAGGATGTGCTTAAAAATAAATATAAAATTTTTAGGTACATAATACATACATGAACATACACATATATATATATATATATATATATATACTTAATATACTATATATATATATATATATATATACAAATATAATATAATACATACATAACTATTATATATATTATGCACACATAATTACTAATACTAACGCACACGTAAGTATAGATAATACATAATATTATAAAAAAGTAATTATGCAAATGACAAAAAGTGTTCTTTTAAGAGCTTTTTAAAAGATGCTAGTCTGCTAGTGTTTGACAATTTCTTATATATGTGGGGAGTGAATTCCATAGACTGACAGCTTTACAACAGAAAGAATCATCATATGCAGCAGTACTATGGATATGGTAGCTTTATTATAATAGTTTTTGAGATTACGTAATTAATCAGTCATTCAATGAATTAGTGGTATTTCGTTTTTACATATACCTATGTGTATAGATATAGATAAAAGATACAACGAAATGTTAATAATCACCATATAAGTTACATTTTAATATTGTTCTAAATACAATTGTTTTGTTTGAAATATGTGCGGAGTCACCCTTGTGGATAAAATAAGCAATGAAGAGATACGCAGTATGACAGAGTTGCACGACAGTGTTATTGTAAAAATGAAGAAATGAATGCTTAGATGGTTCGGGCACATGGAAAAAATGAGTGATGAAAGATTGACGAAGAAAATCTACAAAGCGAAAGTGAGTGGTAAAAGCCAAACAAGACCAAGGCTGACTTATGGAGATCAAATAGCCAGAGTGATAGCCGATGGAATACCTACGGGCATACCTAGGCGAAAATGTGTGAGGAGAATGATTAGATTTGAGAAAGCGAAAGAATTATGTAAGGACCGCTACGCTTGGCGCTCCGTCCTCTCCGACTACTCCGTTAGTGATACAGCGTGAGAATATGTATGTATGTACCTTCAGTCATGTCATGAGTAACAACTATAATCAGACTGTAATACATCAAAAAAGTCTAAGCATCTGCTTTGAACTTTTTAACGATCTTTTGTATCAGCGTTTTTGTTCGTTAATAACAATACCTACTTGTAATAATAATATTTATTGCCAAAAATTATTTTACTATATGATTATAATACATTAAACATTAGTTAAAGGTGACAAAATTGACATATTCGTTGCCGAACTAGGTTATAACCTGTATTTCAGCTTTCAGCGAAGTAATTGAAATAAATTATGTCGACTAGCCTGGCCAGATTAGCTACGTTGGGTTTGATGTTTAGTTTTCTGGCAACAAATACTTAATATTTACTTAAGAAAAAGAGTGTAAATGATCCTCTCATTTGTGTGTGTGCGTGAGTATAAACTAAAGGTACAATTGAATACAAAAATAACTTAAGTTAAAATAAATTAAGAAACAGAGATTTTCTTGAAACATATTACGTTGACATCCAAAATTTCACCGTATCAGCTGTAGAACCTTTTCAATTTCACTGTAGTCCAAAGTTTGTAACCATGCTGTAGTTTCCTTTTTATATTGAGGGAGTAAATAGAAAGCAATTTATTGACCTTGTCTTAAAAACAAGGTCCCAAAAAGCAATAAAATCTTTGAGCATTAAACTGTTTGCCAGTATCGCAGACTGTGCCTTTTCGACGGCTTTTATCTTTGTGATGGTCATATGATATGCCACTGTATTTTTTTAGTACTACCGCCAGGATAAATAGTTGCCTGTTAGCTCTTCGCATTTTTAATAGAGAAGTTTAGTTGGGAACAAAATGAGCTAACTGTGCTTACTTTAAGAATAGCACGTGGAGCAATCTGATTGTTGCAGGAGGAGCTCCTCCCCAGAAAGTTCTACAATAAGATTTCAGTGACTCACAGAGTGCAAAATAAATTCATTTGACCACTTTGGGCTCGGCAACATGTCTAAGGGGTTAAAGACTATAAATTAACGAATCCTGCAACTAAGCACTTCTATATGCTTTGCAAAGTTTAAATTAGAATTCAAGATTACCCCCACATATTTAATATGTTTAGTTTGCTCGGGTTTACTACAAGAACGCTTACTACTATCCCAAATCCCAAAGCTTGCAATTATGGATCACTAAATGTAGTTATCTTCCAGGTCACTTCACCTGATCGAAAAAGACATGTACTTGGTTTTATTAGTATTAAGAGTCAAGAAATTATCAGTAAGCTACTTAGAGCCAGTATTAAGTGCATTTTGGGCTGCTTCAAAAACTTCAAGCCAATTGTTAGAGGAAAGTACAACGACAATATCGTCTGCATATGAAATTAGTTTATCTTTCACAGGTTTCACAACACAATTCATTGATGTAAATCAAAATCAGATTAGAACCAAGAACGCTACCTCGTGGTTCTCCGAAAGTCACCGGCAAATCGGCACTCAAATAATTTTAAATAACTGTTGCCTGGTAATGTTCAAAGTTGAGTTCCTCTTGTGCCAATCGATTCAAACTTACCCAATAGCATGGGGACAGAGACCGTGTCAATAGCTTTTGTCAAATCCAAGCAAATAGTCGGACACTTCATTCGTGCATCTAAGTTAATTGCTACGAAATCAGTAACAGTAACGAAAATAATAACTTCATTGTCTTTTTTAGTAAAAAAGGCAATATTTTTGTCAAAAACAATCTAAAAATAAAAAGACTACTTTATTACGACACCCACTCTATACAAACTGAACCAATTTACTTGAAAGAAAAAATTAAATTGCAATCATTAATTTTTCCGTAAATGAAAATTAATAGAGAGTATGACTTCCTCGGTTATTTAAAACTTGTCGAGAATGATTTTTCATGGAATCAATGAGATTATTTATCTGCGCTTGCGGCAAACGCTCCCAATGAATTTTTTGCAATTCCTGCAGCTATCGCGATGTCGTCACCCTATCCAAAACTTTTATAATATTTCTGTGCAGCATGTCCCGTACATGTATGATGGGATTGAGATCTAGTGACTGTGCAGGCCACGGCAATACTTGGACGTTTGTCCTTGCCAACCACTCTTGGATCCTCCTAACTGTATGTAGGTACCTGTATATGTAGTGCGTCTATTTTTCATTATTCCTGCCCAAACCATCACAGTCGAGCCACTGTAACGGTGGACTTCCTGGACGCACCTCAGTCGTTCCATATTTCCAACACGGCGATAGACTAGTGGTCATCTCGTATCAGGACGAAATCTAAAACGAGATCCATCGAAAACAAAATTTCAGTCCGTTGATTCTAAGTTCATGTTACATGCGTTCTCTACGACACTCGTTTTGACGTGCTGGATTTCCGTGGCTGTTAGGTGGGCATCTAAATGGGCGCCGTGCACGTAGGTCATACTCATGCAGCTTATTTCTCACAATTTGAGGACTAACGACCACACCACTTGAGCCCTGAAGCCTTAAACTTATTTCTTGAGCGGTTAGCACAGGCTGATGTCTTGCGGTCAATTTCATAAAAATATATTTCCGAATGGTTGTACTTCCTCTACGGTCTGAATGCTGCTCGGCACGGTCTTCTGTGTTAGAAAAGCGACGCGAAAGACGACAAACAAAATTATTATTGCAAAATACAGAGATACCAAAAATTGATTGCTTCCCGCTTGAGTATTCCTATAGCTTTTTGCATTTCTTCAGCCATCAAATGACGTCGTTCCATGACGTAAACCTACTTCAGCTGGTAATCTCGAGAAAACTATTTAATTTTCCATTGAAATGACAAAATTTTCCAAGAACCGAGATTTTTGTGAGCAAAGGAAAGCCCACTTTAAATTCAAACAAAAGAACATGATTTCAATTTAAGAAAAAAAAGACGATCATAGCATTTATTTTTTTAATTCATGCAGAATGTTTTTTGGAATAATAACTTTATATTACGGAAAAGAAAAATACAACTTAAATAATATTGTAGTAAGTACTTTTCGTCAGATATAAGCCCAGACAGTAATTTAAACTTGAAGCAGACGTGTATCAAGCTTGCCGCGCAACTGTTTACACTTGACGCAAGTTTCAATTAGACTTGGTAGTTGCCACACGACAAAAATACAATGTTAACATAACGAACAGAGTGTTTTGTGCTGGAGTCGCTTCAGTTACGACACTCCATCGTCGTAACTGTAGGCAATGGCGTGGTAATACACAAAAGTAGGAACCAGAACATAAACAAAAACTTAATACCTACTAAAAGTAATAAGATTGCATCAATATTGTTAAAAACTTTGTTTGACATAGTTCTTTTTGATTAATTAATGACAAAAACTTGCCCCGTCACATTTAACTGGGCAATTTATAATCTCTGAAAAATCAAACATGCAGTAATCTTACAGGTTATCTGTGAGTGTGTTGTTAAAACTTTTGACGTATGTATTGTAAATGAGGAAGTGCCTCTGTTTTATTAAGTTTTCACAGCTAAACCGCTGGATCTAGGATAAAGATTAAGCCCTGCTGGGGAAGGACCATGGACATATTACTCAATGGGAAGGAATTTTTATCCGCACGGACAAATTAGCGGGTAATAGCTATTATGTGATGAATTCCTAAAATCGAATGATTCGATATTCGACGACCTCCGTGGCGCAACGGTTAAGCGCGTCGGAAAGTAAACGGTGGTTGCGGGTTCGATTCCCGCGCCGAGTCTGGGTGTTTATGTATAATATGAATGTATTTACAAAAGAAAAGTATATAAGTAGTATATCAGTTGTCTAGTACCCATAACACAAGCGCTGTGCTGCTTAGTATGGGACTAGATGGCGCTATGTGAAATGTCTGAGTACATTATTATTATTCGGTGCTGGTTAGCCGGCCGAGTCCGATCTCTGGTATATCCTGAGGATGCTTCGTTGAGAGGCAAAACATGTGTCGATTGGTAGTCTTTGGGAGATTGAGCGGAAAATAGCTAAGGATTTTAGGAATTCATCACATAAAATGGATTTCCGCAAAGTAACACCTGAGTCTATACAATAACAGCTATTAATGCATAAAGACGGCTTAAGAATTCGCCAACAGGACGAAACAAAATAAATTACACCGTTAATCGACTTCGGCTTTGGACATTGCTAATCACGAACGTATATGTCGTTATTCGTACAGTTTCGATTCTCGAATTCGATTCGACTCGAGCACGTTGAGAGATTTCCCCTCAATTTTATTAAATTGACCTATTGGTCACTGCTCTAGATGCTCATGCAATATATTCAATTTTGTTAAAATCAATGGCTTAGGTTCAAAGTAGTTTTGACTACTTTTTATGTACAGATATAGTTTGCAACAAATCAAATTCATTGTCCAATCCGTATCTAATCTCAACGTCTCGTCTATTAACTCAATTACTAGTGCTATTAGTCGGTAGTGTGTACTTAGCATTAACATGCCCAGACACATTATCTACACACACCAGCACCGATTGCCTTGACTCACATACACACACTTTTCCTTACATACCCAATTAGGTGCCTAATTGTTTATTAATTAATTTATGTAATTTTATTTCGAGTTTTTGGCGGGAACAGAAGAAGTTGACGTTATATTCAGATTGTTTATTTTCTGCGCTTTTGGTTCTATTAAAATACAAATGTGATAGCATATTGTGTGTTAATTCTGTGCAAATGTAAAAAATTTAATAAAAACATTAAACCGACTTCGAAAAACATCACTGAAAAGTATGAAATGACTATCCTTTACTAATCAAAACTCAAGTACTAAACAAGTACTTCATAAATACAATACAAATACCTACCTATATATATGTATATATAATTAAATTTGACAGTTAAGTACTGAAGTCGATGCCAAATCTACTAAACTAATAGTCTTTCTGTTGTTGCATATCGAATTGGCATCGACTTCATACATGCATATCTTCACGGCGTATACCTAACAGGGACCGACATGATATATAACTGTTAAATTTAATTATGTCGGTATTTGTATCGTATTTATAAAGTTATTTTTGTATTTGAGTTTTGATTAGTAAAGGATAGTTATTTCGTCTTTACAGTGATTTTTTTGAAGTCGGTTTAGTTTTTTTTTATTTCTTCCTTTTGAGTGAGCTTGACCTAAATAAATATCTAGGGCATGTATACAATTAACTTCTTTTCTAATTCTGGAACGCAACGACATACGACAAATAACAGTTATAAGCAGTTCGCGTTATTTGGTGTATCGATCTTCAAAATCCAAGCTTCCGTCCACTATCGAGGACCGTTACAGAATTATTATTCTGCACCAACAAGGGCGAAGTATTAGTGCCATATCGAGAGAATTATTCACATCGGTAGACTCATAAAAACGTCACTAATTTATCAACGCATTGTTCAGTTTTACATTTTTTTTAAAACACTCATCTTTTTTTGCGAAATACAGTAAGCTTATGGGTCAGAAGGTATGCGGAAGAAGGCGACGTGCTAGACCATCGTCAAGGAAATCGTGGCATTGCAACGTTATCAAATGAACAACGCTTGGAAATGTTACGAGCTAACGAAATAGATGGGTTTACACCAACTAGACATTTTGCAGAGCGTTTCGATGTGCATGCTAAGACTATAAGAAATCATTTACATTCAATGGATTTACATGACATTCTGCTTACAAAGTAGATCTAACTGAAGCTCATAAAATTGCACGTATTAATTATACACGGCAATATTCGAATTTTAATTGGTCGTCTACAATTTTTTCGGATGAAAAAACGTTTAAATCAAGTGATCACGGTCGACTGAATCTATGGCGGTATAACCATACACGCTGCCAAGAAAAAGACGTTATATGTAATAGAGTCGGACCGTATCTCGTGTAACTTGTGGGGCTGGATGACTTTAGATGGAGTGGGAGAACCTCCTAGAGCAAATCTATGCTAGCAATTATATCAACATGTTGGAGGAGAATACGCTGCCCACTTTGCGAGTTATGTATCCACAGCGAAAAATACCCAGTGTTCTACATGCACGATAACAGTAGAACACACACTCCAAGGATAACTAATGCCTGGTTCCTCCAACACCCTGACATTACGGTGATTCCGTGTCCAGCTAAATATTTACGAGGGACCAACATTTGCACTCGCTTCTATGCGTACGCGACTCCAAGCTGTTATTGATAACGAGGGTGCATACACTCGATATTGATTGCAAATGTCGGTCGTTCGTATATTTTCTCATATGCAAGCAACATTGAACTTGTGGAATGACCTTCCTTCTCATGTCCGTTATTCCAGGTCACTGGCCATCTTTAGGAAAAACCTGCTCAAACATCTTCCTGCAAAATTCCTAAATTGTCGCAACTAAACATGATACGATTCTCACTTCATCATTAATTTAATCCTTACATCTATTTTTATTATTTTATGAGTATTATATATATAAAATGCAAAGTGCAAAATTAACACATGTTTCTATAGCTTCAATTAGATCTAGGAAGCAGGATGTCTGTGATGTAAATCCATTGAATACGTAAAAACATATTGGACATTCTGCTGCTGCCAATGAAAAATAATTATTCGTTTTGCGTTTTGAATGTTTTGCGCATTCGGTGGCATACACGAACTTATTTTTTCTTTAGCAATTTGTTTAAAATTAGACTTTCGCTTCGATGAGATTCGACTCTGCAGAACTATCGAGAGTAGTTTCTAATTTGGTTGCTGAAGTTTTTATTTTTTTTACCTTTATTTTATTTTTGTGATATTTAAATAAATGATCGGTAATTAACCAAATTTAATTTCTTTCATTTCTAATTATTTTTGGTTATGTCATGCATGACTTAGAAATAATTATGAAAATAGCTTTATATATTTATTATTACATACTTACATACATGAGGAAACACCCGTTCAGGGTTGGACCTTGAAGCGAATACAAATTTGAATTTCAAAATTTGAGCTGCCATCGCATCATCTGCAATTCGTGTCTTTCTATTCGTAATCAAGTGTGTTATCTCGTGATTGTATAATACGGCCAATTTAAAGTGACTGTATAATACGGCCAATTTAAAGTGACGGCCAACCTGCTAAATATTCCCTACAAAGTTACAGTACCTATAACTTTGTAGCTGTTACTAATAAAAATTTAAATTTGAACGAGGTTACAGATAAATATAAATGAATTGCCAATAACAAAACTTATAGCTAAAAATAACTAAATCCTATTTTTTTCGTTTATGACTTTAATGTAAACAAACAAGCAACTAACCCAAAGTTCGCTAAATTTTCACCTATCGCTGGTCCGGCGTATTACACGTAACAGTATAAAACACTGCTTTTCCATTATTTACACGAAACTATGAAATATTAAGAAATAACACCAAATATTATCCAATATAGAACAGCATCGAAACCATTTCGGTTATTTGTCAAACATTTGTTTTTAATTTGCGTGTCACTTAAAGGTTGCCTATATTCCTAGATCAAATTAGTGTCATAAATCAGTTCACTCAGGTTCACTCTAATGTGTGAATGACACAATTCATTCGAAATTTAAAACAGAATAATAACAGAAGAATATTATTGTTTGCGATGTGCAAATAATAATAATCTCTTATTCTTTATTTTTGTGTTTTTTTAAATACAAATTTTTACACAACATGACGTTTTGATTCATGATTGTTTTTATTGAAAGACAAACACAAACGGACAAAAATTTTAAAAATGTTTAGTTTTACTAATATTTGCGAACTACCCCATCTCTAGTTATGTTATAAATGTCATGCTCGCCACAATTGTTTACATTAAAGACAAAAATGAAAAAAATTGGATATAGATATTATTATAAATACAATTTAAATAATGCAATAGTATGTGCCATGTCGTATGTTTTTGTTTAAATCGTCAAATTACATTTCAATAAAATAAAATAAAATTATAAATATTAATAAAATACAGGTAGATCGATTAATTGACTAATTAATTAAAAATGTAAATAATACAAAAAATAGCCTAATTAAATGACATAGTTATAAAATAAAAGAGTTCACCTTGATTTAAAAAACAGAATTTATTACAAAGTCAAATAAAAACATTGATATACAAGTACCACAAGTTCTGAGCTAGATCCCCTGAGTGAGCGAGACATGATTATACTATATAAATGTATATCTGTCTCGTTTACTACAATGGACTGTTGTGGACTGACACTGGTTTGAAAAATTATATTACACAAGCAATTTTTTGAGATAGCCCTGCTATCCCATATCAATTTACACTCAACATTCTGAATGTTATAAAACATTAAAAAATTTATACACTTATAAATCAACAATCAGTGCACATTAAAATAAATTGTATACATTATCTAACGACGATTAAATAATACCCATTTTTACATATAAATGACAATATTTTTACTGGGAATCACGAAACAGAAAGCTTTTCATGAAAAATCTGTTGTCTGACGAACGCATTTACCATTTATGATTATACTGAGTAAAATAATAGCTATCGTAATAATGACAATTACTGTTCGTCTCCACGTTAGTTCAACTAACTTACTGGGTATTATATTTGTAAAAAATTGCTTGTGTATTTGATGTGAGCCCTCACGTATCACCTTCCTTGAAATGTTTAATCAGCACCGCGTCGTTCAATTATCAATAATCTGACTAGATACTTCAGTTTAGGCACTTCAGATTCAAAATTTTATTTCAAACTAAACTAAACACACGAAAGTACACGTCGAGACCAAAAACACTTACAAAACAACTACACTTCATAATTATTTTAGCAATAAAATACAGTAAAGTGGTGTCGAAGTTGCGAACTATTTACACAATTGACAGATCAGCAGTTTTTGGTTTAAATTCCAATATCTTAGTTTAATTCGGTTGCGATTGGTTTCACTTCATTAATGTGAGACACTTCTTCATTAGGGCAGTCTATGTTTGGAACTTTAGTTTCATCTGTTTCAGCAGCTCCTATTTCGTTTGCGACTTCTTTTAACACTTCTTCAACAAGATCTAATTCATTGTCATCGGCTTTTTCATCATTTGTTACGTCTAAATCACGAATACTGATGTTAGCATTACTAATAGCTTCCAAAAGGTTTTCAATTGCCGTCTCATCTACTTTATCCTGTGTGCTTCCTGCCGCTGTGACATTTTCTTTAATTTCATCTTTATTTTCATTAACTACATCAACTTGTGTATTTTCTACATTATTAGAAACTTTGTCTTCTACAGAAGCCGCCATTTCAATTTCATCATTATTGTCATTGGCACTAGGTTCATTATCATTTACAATTTCTTTAACATTTGACTCATCGTTCGAAGTCTCTTTTTGTGCACTACTTTTCTCTTGAATAATTTCCTTTGATTTTTTATCTTTGTTCTTTCTGGATTTTGATTTTTTCTGTTTTTCAGGTTTTTCCGTTTTTTGGGGTTCTTCCTTAGTGCCATTTTTATTTGTTAATACATTCAATTGATTTTGTAAATGAGCGAGACTCTGCCTAAGTTGAGCGCAATTGGCCGCCATTGCATCAGCCTATGAAATGAAGAAATGCATTTTATAGTATACTTCAATTTTGTTCATTTAGAAATAAATATGACCATTGTTTGGAGCAAATGAAAATGTAATTAAAAGAGGAAGTCATTATTTAAAATTAAAATGCGCAAATCAGTAAAATACAAAAGTGAAAGACAAAGATATCTGTTTTATTAATTGCATCCACAGTGCAGCTTATTCTATTAGTAAAAAAAAGATAGATAATAATCTTCTAGTGTGTGTGTGTGTGTGATAGTAATAATCTTAAAAGTAATAAAAGATACACACAGACGATGTTATAACGTCATAATTATCAATGCATGTCCCAAGGACCATAGATAGGTGAAAAACCATTGTAATCAAACTTCATGAAATAACGTTACCCTTGAAAAATTTTTTGAACTGTAACGGTGAGATGATAACAAATGAACCTTACTGGTTCTTCCTAGAACAGATTTTTTTACTGATACTGGTGTTTAACTTAGCTTACTCAAATAAATCGCTTTGAATTAATGCTTATATCGTAATTACCACCACTTTAATACCGACGCCTTCGTTATATTGCAGTATTATCAAGACAAGATTTTCCAAATGAATATAGAATCGACTCAGGGTGTGCGAAAATAACCCTGCGGAAAGCCATCTCAACTGCTGAGTCCTTATAATTTATAAACCTTTCGCCAAAATACCAAAACCAATAATCATCACGAGTTTCGCCTCTCCACGAAGCATCCTCAAGATATTCTAGAGATCATACTCTGCCAGCTATTTGGTGTTGATGAGCTGACCGAGTCTGATCTCTGGAATATTCTTATGATGATTCCTTGTCAGTCGGAACACTGGTACCCATGCCGACTTGCATATAAACTTGTTAGAACTTGATTACTTGAGCGCGCGCGCCTACGTCTTAATGAGCTTATAATTTCTTATTTTGTCAGTTATATGCGTATTTTTTGATTAGTAAACATATTGGTGAAATTACGTAGTTCAAAGAAAGATATATTATGTCTAATATGTGATGAAACGTCAAGCAACGGTTCGAAACTTCCTTCAAATAAATAAGGTCTCACAGTATTGTTTTCTAATATTGGTGTAGTGAATTTAACTGTGAACGAAAGTGCTAATTTCTATAGTATATGTATCTAGGGGCAAAGAACTGGCACAAGCTGTTTGGAAAGCAATATCAGACTGGAATGAACTGGAATGAATGAGCCAGTGTGCTCCTTGAACAAAACTTGATAGAGAAATGCTTATTAGACTGGAATGAGCCAGTGTGCTCCTTGAACAAGACTTGATAGAGAAATGCTTATTAGACTGGAATGAGCCAGTGTGCTCCTTGAACAAGACTTGATAGAGAAATGCTTATTAGACTGGAATGAGCCAGTGTGCTCCTTGAACAAAACTTGATAGAGAAATGCTTATTAGACTGGAATGAGCCAGTGTGCTCCTTGAACAAAACTTGATAGAGAAATGCTTATTAGACTGGAATGAGCCAGTGTGCTCCTTGAACAAAACTTGATAGAGAAATGCTTATTAGACTGGAATGAGCCAGTGTGCTCCTTGAACAAAACTTGATAGAGAAATGCTTATTAGACTGGAATGAGCCAGTGTGCTCCTTGAACAAAACTTGATAGAGAAATGCTTATTTTTGTTTGCCGCCATCACGTTTTTGCACTCGTGTTGAAAAGCGTATTCGAAGTAAAAATAAAACAAGTGACCATAAGCCCTAGCATTCCTCTCTTAAAGAGTTCAGAAATCATTGGAAAAATCAATTCTCTTAAAACAGAATGATATAGAGAAAAGATAGAATCGTGCCTAGCCATTACCGAGATTAAGAAATTGCTTGAATTTTACCACACTGAACTAACCAACGTAACTCCCAGAGACGAATCGAGAGCTAATAGAGCTTCCTGTAATATTTGTAGGTGGAGATACAGACAGAAAATTTAAAATCAGACCTCTGGGTGCCACATACCAAACTTGATGGATGGCTAGAGCAATTTATTTTCTAAAATATCATTACTGTTTTCAATTGAGACTAACTAACAACACCAAGGTTAGACGTATGTTTAGTGCAATTAATCATCGATAATTTGATTTTTATTTCAGAGAAGAATATCGACGACTGGCCCGTTGGCGCAGTGGCATATGCATCTGCTTTCCAAGCTAGGGTCCCGGGTTCGATCCCCGGTCAGGTAAATTTAGTAAACGAACTTTTCTAAATTGCTTGGAGTCTGAGTGTTACTGGGAACTCCCCCAGAGTTTGTTGTGTGGTACTCATAGTACAAGCATACTGCTTAGTTTGGGGTCACACAATCTGTGTGATTGTCGAAGTATTATTATTATTATTTTATATTGATCAAAAGCAAGGCAATAAGCATTTCTCTCATTTGAAAATGGATGATAGTTTTCACAACGATGTTCCTTCTACATGGACGAGTAATGCTTTGTTTCTCCATGACAAAGACAGTCTCAATGCTAAGAGCAGTGAACAATATAGCTGAAAGAGAGATCAAGTTGATGCAAGACATTCGTGGTTTGAGTACAGTTGAGGAAGAAGAGAGACAATGTTTGTTACGTTGTGTACCAGAACACTGCACAAAAGCAAATTTAATATAGAGGGTATGCATATAAAATTATGCAAAAAAAAATTTTTTCCTTGTGGCTTGGTACACCACATACACAGTTTTATATAACTTCCACCCAGTGTTTCAAGCTTTTTGACTAATATGTGTTTTGCTTATCAAGGAAGCATACCTGGGAAATCCCAGACCTCCGACTAGATGATAGTTCTATTGATTATAATCAATTTGCCACCAATAATTATTGGTGGTCAATAGTTGTCTGATGTGTGCTTTGGAATTTTCTTGGAGTACTTCGTTGAGAAGAGAACCATATGACGATTGAATCGATCGATTACTTTGAAATGTAATTAATGCATAATTAATAATTATAGTAAAAACATAAAGTACCTTGACATTGGTCGCGGGCGCGGGCGCGGGCGCGAGCAGAGGCGGGGGCGGCGACGGAGGGACCACTGGCAGCGGAGGGCGTTCGATGTTGTTCTCCTTCAGAGTACTTATGAGTACCGTTCGTTCAGCCTGCAACAGTATTCATTATTTCCCTTTTTATTTTCTATGCAATGTGTTTATATAGGTGAAATTGTATCTCTGCTCCATGATATAGTGAATGTGCGTGTGAGAGCATCCATGCGTATTTGCGTGTGAGTGGTTTGAGTGTATAAATATATCAGCAGTTTAGCGTGTGTGTGCTAGAGTGCGTGCGTGTCTGTGTGTGTGTGTGTGTGTGTGTGTGCGCGTTTGTGTGTGTGTGTGCATGCGTGTGCCCGTGTGTGTGTGTGCGTGAATGTGTGTGTGTGCGTGAATGTGTGTGTGTGTGTGTGTCTGTGTGCGTGTGCACGCGCGTTTGTGTGTGTGTGTACGCATATGAGCATTTGCGCTAATGTGTGTGTGCATGCGTGTGCCCGTGTGTGTGTGCGTGAATGTGTGTGCTATTGTGTGTGTGTGTGTGTGTGTTAGTGTGTGCTAGTGTGTGCGTGTGTGTTAGTGTGTGTGTGCGTATGCCAGTGTGAGTGCGTGCTCGTATGTGTAATAGTGTGTGAGTGTTTGTATGCGCCCGTGTGTGTGTACGTGTGTACCGCGCACCTGCAGCGTGCGGCACAGCCCGTGCAGGTGTGCGTGCGCGCGCGCGGCGCCGGCGGCGCGCTCGTCGGCCGCGTGTGCCTGTGTGTGTACGTGTGTACGTGTGTACCGCGCACCTGCAGCGTGCGGCACAGCCCGTGCAGGTGTGCGTGCGCGCGCGCGGCGCCGGCGGCGCGCTCGTCGGCCGCGTGTGCCTGTGTGTGTACGTGTGTACGTGTGTACCGCGCACCTGCAGCGTGCGGCACAGCCCGTGCAGGTGTGCGTGCGCGCGCGCGGCGCCGGCGGCGCGCTCGTCGGCCGCGTGCCGCTCGGCGCACGCCTCCACGAGCGCAGCCTGCGACGATTCCCACCGCTTCTTCCACGACAGTGACTCCGTCTCCAGCTTCTTTATCTTCTTTGACATCTGCAACGGGTGCATATGCAACGTACTAGTATAGTAATCACTAATGTACCTAGTCTTGCCATAAATATTGTTACAAAAAAAACATCCGCTTTTTCTGCTATGTAAAACATTTATTACTTCAGTGTGCGTTAGATTATACATTAATATAACAGCATTTTAAAAATATGAAACTAGTTTAAAAATATCTCCAATTAGCCTTAATACAATCGTAAAATGTTGTGGCCAGTTATCGATTTCACACTTTCTCCATGAAAAAATTAGCCAGCCGCAGCCAATCTCATGAAATGTTTTAGGAACTCCAAATTATCATGGCGTTTAGAGCATGCCATACTCTCTAATAGAAACCATAAATCATAATCAAGTGGATTAAGATCGGGACTAGATGACGTTCGGTTTTTATTTTATTTTTTGTGTGGATCGAGATTTATGATCCAGTGCTGAGTCTTGCTGAAAAGACCATTCTTAATTTTGGAACATGGTGTTGTTAAATGGCTTAACTACCTTCTCAAAAATCGTATCTTGATACACCTGGGCCAAGTTTTTGATACCTTTTTCACAAAAATATAGCTGTCACTCTTTGATAGCTGTCACCCCACCAAACTATCACTAAAACCGGATAATGCCCAGATTATACCCTATTGACTAATTGAGAAAATTCTCTAGAGCTTTGAGCATAAACTCGATCATTCTGCTAATCATTCTCATTATTAAAATAATGCCCAAAGTTAAAATTTTCTCATCAATGAATAAAATATTTCTGTGACTTCCCACTCATACCATGTAAGAAGTTTTGATTTTACCTCCCTATTCATTCTTAAATTATGGGTTTAGTAATGACCAGTATGTCTCTTATAAGCTGCGAGTCCTAAGTCATCTTTTAAAATATGCGACATAGTCCTGGGTGCTATATTCATTTCCCTAGATAAAATTGTTTGCTTTCGGAAAGTATTTATACGGATTATTTCCTTCCCTACTTTGATCGCCTTTTTTTTCTGTCACAAACAGAGGATGTTTTATTATATAATATAATATATAATAATATAATATATAATAATATAATATATAATTTAAATATAATAATATAATATATAATAATAATAATGTTCCAAAAATTACATTTGGCTCCATACCTAATTTGTGTAATGCTATCACAGCAATTTGGTTCTCTTTATCACCCTACTCCATTTTAACATTACAAAAATGTTAAACAAAGATTGGCGCGAAAACGAGGTACCACTACGAATATTTATATGAGAAAATTAGGTTCCAAATTCAACAACAGTAACAATATTTATGGCCGGACTGTCTATATTAAACTAATTTACTTTTACTTCTTCATTTTATTAATTTGCAAATTATTCATTCATCCAAATCCAAACACTAATAATATACATCCACTATGTGTATTAAGTATATACGTATCCACAGATGTAATTTTTCATAACCCGCAACCACGGATCTAGACGCCAATAATCTATAACCACAGATCTACATATTACTAATGAATCATAATATATAGATTTAAACACAATCAGTAACCACTCGAATGACAAGTATCTGTATCTAAGAATATAGATACTGTAATATACATAGCCACATATCTAAATACTTATAATCTAGACACTAGTCCGTATACGCAAATCTAGATACTAATGATTGGTTTCCATAATCCACGCGTTAATATTCGAAAATTACAACAAATGACAATCAAATCATTTTTATTCAATGAAATCACATTACAAGTTGCTACAGGACATTAAATCTACCACTATCTGTGTGCAAGGAGTGATATTCTTACTCATGGAAGTAGGTATTAGTAATTCATGTATTCGTATGTCTGTACATTTTAATACCAATAATCCATTTACATCTATACATTTTTAATTATGCTGTACACCTCTTACATTACCTACATTGAATTTATTTTTAAATTACATTCAGATATTGATCTGTATCCAGAGTCTTAACTGAAGTTGTTCATTTAACTTACCTTTTCCATCTGCTCTTTAAATCCACCAAACATCTGGTTACTCCTAACTAAAGCATTCTGGAATTCATCATATTTGTCTGTGTACACTGCGAGTTGTCCCTTAAGCGCCGCCTCTGTTCCCTGCAACTCCATTATCTTAGCCCTGCATTGAGCAACTGTCACCTTGAATTGTTCTATTTCAGCCGTAAGCCTCTCTCTCTCTGCTTGATGTTCAAGACTTGCTTTCTGGAGTTTGGCATCTGATAACTGAGATTCTAGCTCCATTTGCTTCGCCATTTTGTCTACCTGTAAATGCGAAATAACTGTTACTGTTTTTATAGCACTTCCAGAAACATTGTTCTCCAAAAAGAGTTGTCATAACATTAACTTGCATTTATGCATATACCTTCCATCCTCCTCCCAACCCCCCATCGCATCAACAGTAATAACTATAAAAAGCCCAAAGTTAATCTCTATATACATTTAAGGTCAACCACTTGATTCAATTCTTATATCATAGAAACATAATATTCCTTCTTCATATTTCAAAATACCTTTTTAAAGGATATAATAATTACATAATTCATCAAATTATGCTTTGAGTACATTGCAAAAGCTACAATTTTGACAAATTCTACTTTTGAAGGTTTTGCATTGTTATGTTAGTCAGGGGTCATTTGGGGAGCAGTCTTTGCTTAAGAGATGTGCTTCGACATGGTGCGGGAGAATCTGCGTTCCATAGAAAATCGCGGAACCCTTTTATAACGCGCCAAGGATAACCACCACAGATGATTGTAGTAGGTAAAAGCCCACATAACCTCATCTCGCCCAAAGGAGGTTGGGTAACTATGTTTTAGTTTTTCCTGCATTACCAAAAAGAAGCAATTTCTTGTACCAACACTAGTTTAAGTAGATTATAATCATCACAAACATTCTCAACTACCTTTCTTTTCCTACCTTTCAATCTTTTTCGAATTTTTCAGGTTACCTGGGGTAGTTAAAGATGGTAACAGAAATAACTAAACAAATCATCGACATTGATGTGCAATTATCCTACGAGTCGGTACATTATTTCATGCATAATGGATAAATCATCACAGCTTCCATAAAAAATCATGCATTTTTTGCCATCACCAGGTTAATATGGAGAATCGGCACAATCAGCAATTACAAGATGGCAATTGAGAAGAGACAACGCGTCTATAGCAAGTAACACGCGAGGGCGATAGCGAAGCGACACGATTATTGCTTAACTTGTTGTCAGCCAAATATCGAAAACGAGAATTTGTATACTGTAATTTGTATACTGTAATTTGTATAGTGGCACTATATCTACAGCGAAAAGTGCATTTTACGGTCGCGCAATTTTTCGCGCAATAGACACGAAATCGTCATATATGATATCAATTTTTTATTACAATTAGTCATCGGTCACGCAATAATCGCGTGGCTGTCGCTGTCCGCAAATTTTAGGTAATAATTAGTTAGCTGCGGGCTATCCCTTATATTTCCTCTTTCTTTTTTTGACCACCATTGATTCATTCTTTCAAGATTACATTTTATTACACATTGTTAATGATATAAATTCAAAATCTGACTTCGAAGATATTTCTATAATCTAATATGAATAAAACTAAAAAACTATTTATCTCTCACCTGTTGCTCCCTCAGCTGGTATTGCTGCACGACACTTTTGAACTTCTCCGTCATGCTGATATTATCATCCCTCAACTTGGCATTCTTCTCATTGTTCTGCTGTAGCAATGTTGTGATCTCCGTCAGTGTGTTCTGGAACTTGGCCTGTGTTTCTTTCCGCCTCTCTTCTTCCTCTCTGATTTTGAGAAGGGATTCTTCCTGGACAGATAAATGGATGATGATGATAGATGGAAGATATTTATAAAGTGTTCTGTTTAATTTATGTAAAAGAATATGTGCAACAAAATCACATCTAAAACCATTTCTAACAATAATGGGTTGCCAGCCCATTGACAACACATATTACTTTTTTTTAACATGACACATGTTACTCCAGACTGCCTGATGTTAAGTTAGAGGGAGTTTATGAATGGAAGTAACCAAAGGCAATGTAAGAAGCATACCCTCGGTTACCGCCACTATCGGCTTCATTTGGATACATCTTTTTCAAATCACTTTTTCATGCGAATTCACACACTGACACTTGGAGAGGGCTGTTGTTCTCGATATTATAGCGGCAGATTTTACATGGATAGAGAAAACTTACAACTTGTTAGTGGCGACCCATTCACATGTGACACTTGTAGAAAAATAGGGTTATGCTATTCTCTGCCTGTCATAGGAGGCAACGAATAAGAGCCTGTAGGATCGAGAAAGCAATTGAAACTGCTCTGAGATGACTGCCTGGATATTGCGGAGGATTAGAATCCATCATATTCTAGAAGTGTAGAAAACTAGGGGCATACTGATGCTTTCCGTTTGAGATACTCAAGCTCATCTCACCCATTGAGTGAGTACTAAAATGTAGTAGACATAACACAGTATTTTCTCTGGGAACTTTATTTTAAGTTTTCTTTGAGTATGATCTCTTGACTAGATGTCAGAAGCATTTTTGTGGTTAATATTGTTAGCTTCACAACAATTTTGTAACATTTTTAACAGACTTCCAAAAAAGGAGGAGGTTCTCAATTCGGTTGTTTTTTTTTACGTTTGTTACCTCATAACTCTGTCATTTATGAACTAATTTGGAAAATTATTTTTTATTTGAAAGGATACACTTCCAGATTGGTCCTGTTTAAATTTTACTGGTATTGGAGTTTGGGTTTCGAAGATACACTAAATAACGCGAACTGGTTATAACCTTTATTTATTTATTTAGTTTGATGATTCTCTTGTATGTCATTGTACTCCAGAATTAGAAAAGCAGTTAATTGTAGACCTGAATTTATGTGTTTAGGCCAAGGTCACTCAAAAGGGAGAAATAAAAAAAATTGAATAAAAAAACTAAACCGACTTCAAAAAAAATTATTGAAAAGTACGAAATAACTATACTTTACTAATCAAAGTACAAAAATAATTTTATAAATACGATACAAATACCCATATCATTAAATTTGACCCTTATTGAAGTTGGTGCCAAATGAATGTACAAAAACAGAAAGCCTATTAGTTTAGTAGGCTTGGCACCGACTTCAGTAATTGTCAAATTAAAAAAAAAAGCAAAAGTGGGGTTAAAATACTTTGCCTACGTATTAATGAGACTTTATAAAAGAATCTGACTTTAGATATTGTGTAGTGATCGGTGACGCTGTAAAAGCCATTAGGGCTAACAGCAAAGAGGGGATTTTTTAGTCTGTTGGAGTCCGACATTACTCAGTCGGCGTAGAGTCCGGCTGAGTGTCCGTGGGGATTTCTTTACCTCTCAGAAAACAAAACAAAACAAAAAAAACAGAAAGAAGACAAAAATATAGTGTAGTAGGCAACGACCGAGCGTATACAGTCCAAGGTGGTCAGAGATAATTTAATTATACCCGCTCCCATGTTCTGTTGTACAGAAGTAGTTTAATGCAATCAGTATTAGTATATCTTTAGCTGGATCTGCAAATGGTGGTTGTTAAAATGTAGTCAAAATTAGTGTTCACCGAGTTATTCTCGTACATTATGTTCTAATGAGCCTTAAACATGGTGTTTTGGTGAGTTTAAGTGTATCTAATCTACGCGTTAATTAGTGAGCTTTTAATATACTCACTTTGATAGCTTTATTCTGCTTCTGAAGTTCACGGCAAAGACTTTCTAGTTTCGATTTAACAAGTATGGTTTTATTGAATTCATGCTGTAACTGTTCCTTATCTTTTAACAACAGACCGTAGCGTTTGTCAGATTGTTTAATATAAAACTGCATTTTTTTATTATCATCAGACATTTGTACATATTTCTTGCAAACGAACGACAGTTTCTCTTCAACAGTAGGTACAGAATTTAATGATTTCATGAACTGTTCCACGTTTTTGTCGTCCTTCTTGCTGCGCTCTTCTTTCTTAGACTTTTTCGGTGGATCTTGCACTGGGGGTGTCGGTGGTGTTGCCTGTAATATTAAAGTTAGAAAGTCGAATAAGATTTTTAGGAAAAACTATCCATATTTACACCATTAGTGTTTCGCGCTGCAAACCGAAAATAAAGTTTGTTGTAAGGTTCTGTTTATGTGAAAAAACGATTCTTGCATTGTATGAAAAAAAATTTCATTAACTTCTGCTGTCCTGCTGTCGAAGACGCTTAATGACGCTTACGTGGAACTGAGTTGATCTGCGTTAAAAAAAACTTTTGACAATTTTATTAATTTTTAAGGTTATCTCACGCTTTAGCAAAAAATTGATAATGCCAAAATTGTTGTGACAAAAAAAGACCGAATGATTTCTCTTGTGGATTCGGATTTCTAAATACCGTCCCAGTCAAAAAAAACACTGTATATATTTACATATCTAAGTTCACGTCAAGCGTTCAACAAGTCAAGTAATTTCGCTCTGTCTGGAGCGGCCAGAGAGGAATGGAATGCGAGGGTGGGATAGTCTTAGAAGGCGCGGTAATTGCGAATGACCCCGCGAAGATCGGCGTGTACTTATTACAAGCGAATGTAAACTCTATTTACTAGGAAACAACGTTCATATTTCTGAAAACTACAAGCGCAATCGCGCGGCGGCCGCGCGGATGGGTAGTTCCCAGAAATTTGAACGTTGTTACCTAGTGAATACAGTTTACATTCGCTTTTAAAAAATACACGAGAATGTCAACCGCGCGGCGGCCGCAAGAAAAATTTCGCGTCGTCTGTCTACGCACTAAATGTGAACTATTGGATTCCGATTCTATTCCAATTTAAAAACAAATGAATAATTAATGAATTCAATAATCTGGCACCAAATATTATAATTTTGTCAAAACAACTATTGCACCTTCTTGGTCAGGGATGGTGAACCTTTATTTATCTACTTATGTGCTATTTTTTCTAAAGAGATATTTAACAAGGCTATGATGTGCCATCGATGAATCTTGGTAGCAATTAATGTAAAAAAAAAACAACAAATGTATTGTATTTAAAAAAATAAATTATTTCAATTAGGTATCTAAATCCTTTAATTACAGCCATGCCCCAATTATTTTGGAACTGGCATAATGGCAGGCGTGCCATTGGTTCGCCATCGCAGTCCTAGGTGCTCCCATTTTAGTTGACTCCATACTCTACTTTATCAAAGATAAAATACAATGATTTAGCCAGTCTTAAAACTTTTCAATATTAATTCTTATATGGCTCTCCTCATAGTCCGATTTTGTCTTTTCATTTCCAAATTTTCATAATATATGCTCTTTTCCCTGTTCTCAGCTTTTTCAATTTGAAACCCTTTTATTGTCTGTATACGACATTCTCAAAAATACTTCATCTAAAATTTTAAATTGATCCTTTGTTAATGACAGGGTCTGGATTCAAGTTTAGCTACTCATCTGTTATGGAGACCTAGGCGTATGCAAAATCTTGAGTATGTCACTACCTGCTTTTCTTTCGTCAGACTACAGCATGGAAAATCTTTATCTATTATTCGGACTTTCTTCATTCTTGGTTGAAGTGCAGTGCTTGATTGATACTCAAAATGCCTGGTTAAGTGTTTTATTGAGTATTAACCTTGCCCACTTCAACTTTTTGTCAGAAACTGAACTTTGTGGTGATCTTATTGATGTAGCAGGTAGCAGTGGCGGTACCTTCATACAAGCCCAACAGCATGCCTTACTAAAATGCTCAGTCAAGCATAAAATAATAAAATAAAAACTAATTTCAAAATCGGTTTTAAAATTTCAAAATTCGCTTCGAAACGAAAATGATTTCACGCAACCATGGGAACGAACACGTGACTAACACGTGACGGCCGTTCGAGTTCGACACTCTCAACCTCTTTAGGCGCAATCAGTGTACTGCGTAACTATGTAATCAGCCGTCTCGCTCTCACGCGTTGGCTTGCAACCTTTCTATTTCTATAATGGGCAAAACTCGATAAAGCTATAGCTTGTTTACTAGGGTTTATATAGCAATTAGTATGAAGCGAAAAGGCCCGCTTTTACATTGAAGTTTGTACAGATTGAAAGATACGATCAACGTCATTGTTTTTACTTAATATTTATTTGTTTGAGCGGGTATTCAAGTTTTAATCGATGTTGAAAATGTAAAATCTTTAAACTTTGCATAGAAAAAACAACAAATGGTTTCCTTATACTTATAACCTATGCCTGATTTGTGTATTATTGGACTAGTAAATTGCATAAAAGACAATAAATTGGTGTACAAAACTATTTAACCCATGAATGTGTTTCTCTGACTAGTGATTTACAAAAAGACAATTTCAGTTTAGGAAACTGATAGAATTTTTGTTTGTTCTCCCGGTTCTCCCATCAAGTTATAGGTAGGTGGCACTATTTATTATTATTAGTGCTGTACATTTTATTGAAATGATGAAGATATTTAGAATTGTTCTGGTTATGACGATAAAAAAACTATACTGGCGCCATAAAAGATATGAATTTACAAAAACACATGAATACAGTGATTTCTTTTAGTAATTTGGATAAACAACGAATTGAGACACATTAATATGTTAAGAACTGATAAACTATTTACGCCTGTACATTTTCAATTACACAGTATTATAAAATTTGTTTTGTTGAAAGATAGCATGAGGAGCAATGTCTTTAATTTCGTCTTGTCCAACGGTTGTGCCAAAGTCATGATTAATTAGTAATCTATAATATTTTAGCCTTCCCTTTACTTTTACAAACACTGAAGAACATGTAGGTCGAGCTTGCCGTATCCTGAAGCCCTAGCCACACCACTGGTAGGTAGATACTACATCAATAAGATGGTACCATGATTTATGACATTTATATAGTGCTGGCCAATTATCACAACATGCTGCTTTAAATTATGCCATTGGCAGACTTATCACCACCGGCATTCCTGAAGTTTTAGAGTCTGTTGGTATTGCGTATGACAACAGCAGGAGACTGATGGTTTGATGCTCATATCCTTGGAAACTTGGAAGACTGCTGGTATGGAAAGCAATATGTGTCAATATACTTGCTGTTCCCATGTCACGATGACTTCCAAGCCAGTGAGTGTTGAAGCTAGCTAATAATGTGGCCAGTACTGTCGAGAACTTGAAGTAGCGTAAGTATGCGACTCAATATGCGTCCTTTGCAGTGGAGACCTTGGGGTTTTGAAACCCATCAACTGATAATTGTGTGACTAGTCGAAGCTTTATCGTACTGGCAGCTTCTACCAGCAAATGAACTTGCCCATTAAAAGAAGTAATGCTGCCGGTCTGTTAAACAGCCTAAACAATGGCTTTTTAAACAGCGACTTTAAGGATCTCCATTATATAACATATAGTTATATGTCTATAAATACTAACATTTAGATTTGTACATCCTTGCAATAGTTCAAATAAAAATTTATAAAAATATATATATTAATAACTATGATATGTTGCATTATTTCTAATTAGTTACTGCATTTTTTTTTTAAACTAATAATGCTTATGTTCGAATCAATAATGATTAGATTCGTACAATATCAGAGAAGTAAAGGAATTAAACACCATAGCAACAAAATGACTAATTTTATTAATCAATACTGGGTTGATGAGCTCTGGTTTGCATACATTTAGCATCACGTTGTCGTTAACCATAAAAGAAGAAAGCATGTGAAACGTGCTTAAGAACAGAAATATCATAAACAGTTCTAAAATTGGCCTAAAGCCAAGAGAGTTTTGGTTAACTATTCGTCTGTTTTTGATGGAAGAAAACAGTTTAAATTAGCAAAAACTCTTTAAATTTAGCCAATTACAATAAGTCAACAGAAATCTAATTAGAATTACCTAGAAATGAAGCCAATTACGAGTGAAAATCAGACAAAATAGCTAACCGACATCCGATAGCATTCTATTTATAATTATTGTAACAAAAAACTATGAAGTAAATACTAACATCATTACTTTTATTTGGTAATACATTTTCTGCAATCTCTTTAGAAGTTTCCTCGGTGGCTGGTTCCATTTCACAAAAAGATTTTCAAGAAGAATTTCACACAAAACAAACGGCAACGGTGGACAGATTTATTTCTATTTTTGTGTTGTGCACAGATTATGGTGTTGTGTTGTACCAATGTTGTATTTAGTGGTGTGCATTTACAAAATAACAAAGTTACACAAAAACGTTATTTATGACTAAAAGGCACAAGGCATAGAAAAGAGTAACTTATCATTAAGTTGGGAATAAAAAAATCGAAAACATTTCAGTAAAAATTATTGTTCTTAGTTACGTAAAAAATGTAGTTATAACTATATTACAAAATGTAACGTCTATTAAAATTCTATATACATAATTATGTCAACGTATGATTGTGAACACCATTAGTTTATAAAATATCTCAGAAGATTGTGAACTGTCGGTACATTGTCAACTATACTATACTGCTTGCAATGTCAGGAATTACCGTTCGATACTTTATAATCTATCCATGTTACACGGTCAAATTGTGAACGAACCTGCACTCACCGACAGGATTCACTATCTGTCCAATTTCATCACCCGTAAAATTGTGCACCATCCCTGATTGGTCGGTCTAAGCGGTAGCTTGATATAAGTTAAGTTATGTTCGGTGACTAACAGTTAATCGTCACTGAGACTTCACTCGTTTGGTTAAATTTAATAAAAGTTTTTTATTGAGTTGATATAAATTAATAAAAAGTTTAATTTTACTGTTATAACTTTTACTCTATTGTAACTTTCACTCTATTGTAACTTTCACTCTATTGTAACTTTCACTCTATTGGAACTTTTAGCTATTTTCTACACGAAAACTATTAAGAACCACAAAAACATCCCTTTTTTATGATCGAATGACAGCCAAAAATGGCATTGCGGGGAGATAACGTTCAACCATTTAGCATGCAAGGTTCCGTCAATTCCGTTCAATTCCGTCGCATGCAAGTATAATGCCAATTCACAATTTTACGGTTTGATATGGATAGATTATAGTCTATTGAAAATTAATACGTTACATTGTAAGCAGTATGGTACAGTTCACAATTTATCGACGGTTTACAATGTCGCGATATAAATTATAAACTAACGGAATCATACGATGACGTATTGTACAAGTGGATATAAAAATACATTTTGACTGCGTGTGTAAAACGTGACTTTATTAGATTTAGAAATGAATACGTAATAAAAATATAAATTAATATTTACAAAGTTGTTAAAAACGATTTACCATTACGGCGAAGCAACGAGTTTAAATCGTTAAGCATGCTACCAAAGGACAGCAGCACAGCACTACTACGTCCGTTCGGAAATAGTTACAGAGGAGAAGAGGAGAACAAGTACGTCCATAATTAACACGAGAATAAAAAGTTAGGTATTAAAAAATAAGTATTTCTAAGGAACACATTAAATTATTTTTAGCGAATTTTTGTTTGTGCTTTTGTTGATTAATTTTTATATTAGAGAACACTTTACTAACAACAATAATTTAGAAACGGAACTAGAATAAACTAGATTTATGCGGATTGTTCCCCTGTGTTGTTGTACTTTTGAATGCTACCATTTATAACATTTCTATTTGGCTTTGAGTCATTGATTTAAATATACAGTAATAAGGGTTGCAAAATCGTTCAAAAATAAAATAAAAATGTTATGTGGCACCACTGAAATTCAATTCATTTTCAGCCTAATTTTTCGAACCTTTCGAACATAAATCTGTATCTATGAGATAATATATGTTTCATATTCCAAAACGATGGTCAAGCAATCTTGGAAAATAGGTAGTAAGAAATGTCGCTATTCATAACATTCATATTCATGTAGCAGTATTCTTTTCTAAATATTCTCAAGCAGAGATTCGCACTACAGTATTGCTCTGGAATAAAGCTCGCATAAACTGCCTACCTAACAATTTATAATCTTTGTTCGCTTCGCTTTAATTAAAAGATTCATAAAATTATTTAACGGTTTTGACATTCTAAGTATTAATTTCCTAAAATAATTCTAACAATGTTATTTGTTTCTTCATTTCATTTGAATCGTCGGTTTTCGTTAAATATATTAGTCAGTGGGATAATTCAATAGCGTCTATAGCGGTAGCCCAAAGAGAATATGTCTAGCCCATGAAGAAAGCAGGGACGCTGTAATGAGTCGGGCTCAGATTACAGAAAAAGAGGCTCAGATTTAAAGCGTTAGGGCTTTTGTAAATAAATCTAATTTATTTTACAAAAAAAAATTAGATTTTTAGCGACCGTACAATAAAAAAAATGAAGTGCCATGTGGTTAGTTGCAAGTCGTATTCAGATAGATGCTGTGATGCTCTAAAAATATCACATTTCCTGTATAAGAATCTATTTATACAATATTACATCGAAAGTTCTAGAAAGTTTTCCAGTTCGTGTAGTTTTTACTGTTCGTCGACGGATGTCAAATTAATCGCCCCTTAAAACCACATTTTGCACTCAGATATCGCTAAGTATATTTAAAAAACCTACCTATTTACTCTTAACATTGCTTAATTGTTAATTTAATTCTTGAAATTGTTAGTAAAAAATCTACATCGATTCATATAAACCGAGTGATGTGACATCTGTTGGGGATTAAAAAATACTTGGTAAAACTGATATTACCAGCAGGACCGCACGCAGGAGGTAGACGTATAACATAATGGTAACGTTAATAAAAATAAATAATTTCTTTTTGTTAAGGATAATTTTTGTTGGGGAGTTAATTAGAAGTTACTTGACAAAACTACCACTATCAGGATCGCGCTCTGAAACCATTAATACTAATATACTCTTTATAAAGGATAATTAAAGCCAAGGAAGACTAAGGCGGACTTACGAAGATCAAATAGCCAGAGCGTTAGCTTGTGGAGATGTAGATATGATTATATGATTTATAAATTACACCACACATATAAAAAAAGGACACTTAGTAGACTGGCTCAAGTAAATGAAACAAACACTTCACGAAGATAACAAACATAATTTTGAGACACGATTTACAGATATCACTGTACACATATTACACAAGCAATCGCAAATACAGTATTATAATAACGATAATAATGTGACGACAAAAATAAAAAAAAGAATTTAAAAAGTACAACATCAACTTGCAATAACTGTTGGAACAAACTCAGAATAAATGTGTGTCGTACACGGTGTTGGAGCGACCGTTATTATTTGTTATCGCGGGCGTGCACAGTGCAATGTAAAATGTTAAAAGTGTCGGTAGGTGTAAAATAAATTACGTATATAAAATGTTTGTATGTTCGTAAATTATATTTAATTATTTTAATATATACATTTTATATTTCCGTATGTTTGTGTGAATGTATATCAATGAATATTGTTGTAATGCAGTTACATAAAATACCTATAAATAAAGTGTAAGTATATATGTATCTAATGTAGTATGCATATTATATGGCCTACGAGCTGACGGAAACGTGAAAAGCACTGGCATACCTAGGCGAAAATGTGTGAGGAGAATGACGAGGTTTCAGGAAGCGAAATAAATATGTAAGGACTGTGAAGCTTGGCGCCGTCTTCTCTGACTACCCCGTTAGGGATACAGCGTGAAGATATGTGTTTGTTGTAGTATAAAGGATAATGTTTATATGTGTTTCATATTCATTTAATAATAACTATTATTTGATACCGCACTAATATTTTTTATTTTATAACGTAATAAATAACTGACCGAAACTAAATTACACATGTACTGATGTCGCTGTTTTATAGAAATGGGAATTGCTTACATAGACTATAGAATGAAACTGGTCTAATTCCAAATTTTAAGATTTATTTTTGGCAAGTTCCGACATTTAATTCCCATAAAATAATAAAATGTATTTTTCGCAAATACGTCTTTAAATATTCTTGCGATATGTTGCTAATGGGACAGGCAAGTTCGTACTAGATCTATTAAATTAAGAAGTAGATATTTTTAAATTATTTTAATCCGAAATTTTGAAATATTAAATTAAGGCGGTTTCATTCCAAAGGTGCGATATATTGTCTTATTAATAATAAATACGTAACGACCTGGCGATGTTAAAAGTGCTGAATTGCATTTTAGTAGAATATAATGCAATTCGAATGCAATTCGTACGGGTATTTTACCCATCTAGTGGTCAATAATAAAACTACTTAAAAAATCGCAAAGAGACTGCTACAACTCGCTAGATGGCTGCGGAATCACAACATGCCCCTCAGTTTTATTTCTCATCCTTCTCAACCCGCATATTGATACACTGGTTTGTATGAGGAAAATTCGTAACGACATCTCCTTTTCGTTTTTACTTTGTGGTCTAGCCTTAAATTCAATATTAAATGAACGATGACTGAAATAAATTTTAGATTTATCTGAATTCGGTACTACAAATTTATAAAGTACAATATAAATTATAATTGTTTCTATTTTTATTTGAAAATGGCTGTAAATTAGGTACTTAGAATAATTTTCGAATAAAAATATGAATAGGGACAGTAATGAATTTTTTTCTTGCGTAGCAGTATTTTTTAATTTCCTCTTGCAACACTGTGATTTTAAGTATCTTCCATCTCTCTCTCACCTATTCCATCAAAAAGAAGGAAAGCAAGCGGTGGTGAGTAATCTCGATATTCATTTTTAATAAATTGTTTTATAAATCCTTTTCTTTTCTAATAAATCAATTAAATGTAAAATTCGATCGACTCGTGAAACTATTACTGAGTATATTGTTAGACAATCCTTATAATGTCCAAAAATTTGTTTTTTTTCGCCGGTCTTTAGTCGTTACTGGGCCGTTATTTTTCAAGATACCTAGGGTCATTGTGCTGAGTTATGTGGTAGGACGAATATACTTACAAATTATTATACATGGGCGTGTGGATTTTGACCACATATTTGCATTTATATAAGCAGTTAAAATATTTTAGCGGTCAAATGACGCGAAAATCTCATGCTCGACAGATGCTCGAACAAAGAACACCGTTATTGGTACCGCATGAATAAGCCTCAATGATTGATTACTTTTACAGTTATCTGTCTAAAATTACATATAATTACAGACTTTCGCCGTATTGTTCGGTTTGTTATAATTTTTTGACTGCTTGACACATGTGACCTCTTATCTGAACCAGACAAAACGTTTTCCTCACCATTAAGCTAACGTTTCTAAAAATACTTCAAGAGTCGATATAACATGTAGTACATGATGATTTTAATACACAGATTGATATTTTATTGTATGTAACCCACATGAGATTTATGAACAATTTATAAATTTCGAAAAATATTCCAAATACTCATGTGGGTTTGGTATTCAATGGTATGTAGTAAGTATTTAACGTACAGTACATAGACTTACGTTTATATATAAGTATAAAACTTATACATAATATATGTAGCTATAATTCTTAACTTCAACTTTGTTATGTACTATTGCTAAATAATAGCCTCTATTTTAACCAGATTACCATCATTTTGTGTTCAAAATATAAGTTAGTTTTTGTGAAAAACAAATATGGAACAATTATATATTTGAGTTGGAAAAGTATGTAGGTACATAACTTTGATTATTTACTTTACATAATCAAATGTACATAAGAACAATCCTACACTTTCCGAATAAAATAGCTCTACCTCCTTTTACAATAAAGTTATCTTAATGTATGTGTAGAACAAAATTTTTTTGTTTTATTGTTTTAAATGGTGAAAAGGATATATAATAATTTACATATTTATAAATCTGTCATCCTGAGCATCATACTTTGTGAAAGACATTTAGATCAGGTGATAAAAGTAATGAGTTCACATGATACAACACTAGAAAACACGAATGGAGATGGTAAATCATTCTCTGATATTTATGAGGATGAAAAGGAAAACCAAACCCCTATTGTAATACCACCTCCGGAGACATGGCCTGATATCGTTGGAGTACCATCTAGCTAGAAGCATTACGAATAAACTATGGGGGAAGGTGTTATGTTGGTAACATAAATATTAAAGATGTCAAAATGTAATAATAAAAAATGAACTACCTACGGATTGATAGATATAGTTTTGATTACTAATTTGTGTATTCCGCATGTTTAAAAAATATTACATATCATACGACACTTATTAAAATAACTCTATTAATATTTTTAAACATGCGGAATACACAAATTAGTAATCAAAATTATATCTATCAATCTGAAGGTAGTTCATTTATTATTATTATATTTTGACATCCTTAATATTTGTTACCAACATAACAATGTGTACAAAGTTTTCTCTGAATTATCACTTTTCAAGTTATTCCATTGTATTCAGTTGGCGATATGTCCCTCGAACAATTGAAAGCCCTTGTCTGCACACCACAAAAGTAGGGAAAGCATAGCAATATAACAATATACTTTAACATATTGATGGTATAGATATCGATTTTATGATAAATTATACAATATTTATGTATAAAATAAATGCATAACTATATTTTCTGTTTAACAGCAGTGAAACAAAAAATATTGTATTTAGAGAAGTCTAAAGTACAGTAGTCAACAGTCATACAAGTCATTCCAAGCCCTGAGGAAATAATAAATAGTTGTTTTATAGGGCAAGTGTAATTAACATTCAACCATTATCACTGCTTTTCATCAAACAGGACTGTGATCAAACATTTGCCCATTACTATAAAAATAAGAACAATGATCAGCAACATACCAATTCTTTAATTTTTTGTTTGTAATTTTTGGTTTACAGTTACTGTACATCTCTAAACAGCTCATTTTAGTCACTCGTTTTCAGCATTAAAAACGAGTGACTAAAATGAGCTAACTACAGACATCTTTGTTATTGTTTCATAAGGACTAGTTAGAACTTATTGATAACCGAGTTATCATACTAACTTTACAAATATGTGTACTGTATATTGTCCAAGAAAGTACCAGTTTGATATCCTTATCATAGGCACACAATCCTTTTTGAACCGTTAAATACTGTTTGAGATCAATATCAAATAATTTGACCCCAAGTTCAAATATTGGCGTTAATATGAATAATTTCTCTATGTGCTAGAGATAATACTCACTTATATAAATGGATAAAATTATTTTGATGTATAGCTTTGCACCATGAATAGCATTCCATGAAATTAGAAACCCAGGATGGTATAAAATTTCTGGCTCGTTTGTCATAAATATCATTTAAAAAAATTGTTACCTGTATTGATTAATATATAAATTATTGAATATTTAAAACATTTTAAACACTGCTGCCATATTCAGATACCAAGTTAAATGAACAGATATTTTTTTAAGACAGCAGTTTGAGAGATATAAAAATTGTCTTTAAAATACATAATGCAATTTTTTTTTGTATTTCTGATTTCCTGTTACCAATTTCAATTCTGCCGTTTCCATAATATGTTATTATTTATTAATTTACAAACATACAATTATTTAACACTAGCGACCCCTCCGGCTTTCCATGGGTTTTTTGGAGGTTTTTGGAAAATAAAATAGCCCATGTTACTCGCTTATAATGTAGATTTCTATGAGTGAAAGAATGTTTAAAATCGGATGCGTAGTTTTTAAATTTATCCATTATATATCAACAAACAAAGTGTACCTCTTTGTAATATTATGAGTATAGATTTAATTAACAAATATTATTGCTTTAACCTTTTTTAAATCTGTTAATTCCAATTAGTTTGTATTTTCATATTTGTTCATAGGTTTCATATTTGTACTGCTACTGATTTGGTTAACTTTGCACCACACCAAATCTGATCCGAACTTTTTCAATGATATAACTAAAGCATATTATTTATATGTATATGTTATGTATTTCACTTTTCACATGACCCACTAGATTGTTATGAAATAAAAATGTAGTTTTTCTCAACAATTTATTTTGTTTATATTGTACAGTAACTTAAACGTCAAATATTACTAATTGTAGTGCAAAATACAATAGAGATGTTCACGCCTTATCCTCAATAAGATAGATTGAGTCAAATATAATCCTGCTATACCTATTTCGTTGTAAGGGTTAGTACCTATTTTCTAAGGTGAATTCTACTTAAAAGTACTTTGAAATTGCTAATAATTACGATAAAAAGGCTTTTTATTATTTTCTTTTACCCAAAAAGCATAATGTTTTTCATGTCTATAAAGTTACAAATATTTCTGGTCAGTTTATAAATTACCTACACAGACAGCTGGTATAGACTTTGACTCCGTGTAAAGATTTAATAGCAGGGATTTTTTCAATTTCTGTAGAGAAATAAATAAATGAACAACAGAATTAGTAATTCTAACTAGTAATGAGTCATTAGTCATTACAGTTCAAACTAGCGGCCCGTCCCGACTTCACCTGAGTTCAATGCAAATTAAATAGCCTACGTCCATCCGAAATAATCCACCTTTCAAACAGGGAAATAATTTTTCGAATAAGTGCAGTGGTTCCGGAGAATACCCTCCACATACACACATTTGTACTCTCTTTATAATATTAGCGTACATTGATAGTTTAGATATACTATACATTTACAATAATGACTAATCACGCAATTAAAAATTAATAGTTGCCATTATTTAAGATAATGTTTAGTTTTAAGTTGCCGTAATATTTTTTTTAATTGTTAACTATTGCAAAATTTAAAATTAATAGTTTTAGCAATTTTTTTACTTGAGATTACGAGCAAAAGTCAATGTTAGGAGGACATCAGAAGTTATATGGGAAAATATTAAACGTGGAGTTATATTTTATAGTTTAAATTATTTAATAGCTTACATTTTGTAGCATCATTATATTCTTTATGGTAATACACTTTTAATGAAGTGGTAACATTTTATTGTAGTGATTTATGTTTTATTATAGTGATTAATAGCGATTTATTGTTATTTCTATCAATTATGAAGTGCTTTTAAATGCGTCCCTGTCTCACATGCTGGCAGTTTATTTAACTTTCTACTTAAGTCTTCAAAACTAAAAAAAATCACTTAAGTCATAACTCAAGTATTAAAGTGAATGTATCAATTTGGGCCGCCTTTACTATAATTATTCCAAACAGTTTACATCAAATAGTCTGTAATGAAACCTTTTCTATAATCACTCAATCAGTTATTCTATAGTCACTTTTTTCTAATTTTAGAAAAGTACTTAAAATGACAGTTTTCAAAGGACAATCAATTTGCACCATCATCGCCAATAATATATCTATTACCTGTGTTTTTGCCTTGTCACTGACTTATATTGGCAATAATTTCTATTTTCCGTGTTATTGTGCTGCTTGTTGATGCTATATTTGCAAACATGGCTGATTGTTATTCCATTATAAATGAACTTGCTTTTCTTAGTGCTTATTTGGTCACTAAGCCTGTTTTAAACATTCCGCTGAATATGATAATATGTCTGCTAGCTTTTGAAATCACAGAAAACCACATTTCGCATTATATCGACTTATTGTAAAATCTTTTTTCGTTGAACAAATATGTCACTGCCACCTTTTCTTTCAGATTACAAAAAAAAAAACGTTTCTTTTTTTTATAATGGTTTTCAGACTGATACATACATAATGTACGAGTACATAATATAAAGATTCTGAACATGTCTGCCTTTAATGGTTGTGCAAATTTTTATTTACACTAAGCCGACAATTATATGTAGTTTATACATAATTGCACGTTCTCACACTGTATTAGTGTAATATTTATTTACCTTATTTACGTAAGTTAAATAGTATTTTATTTTTATTCTCTCATATGAGAAGATATTCAAAAATTATATGAAAAGGTAAAAAAATCATATTTACGAGTACATCTGCATTTTATTTACAAGTTTTTGATGTGTTATGTTACCTTAGAGGGTAATTAATTTATTTAGTCTGTGTCTTGTAGAATTTATTAATTTTTTTTTTTATCAAACGGCACAGAGGAGCTCGTAATTATTACTCTTTAAATCATTTTTATTAAACTAGTGTCGCGATGTGATTTTCCTGCTTGTTTGTTTTTAATAACTGTAATTATGTCTATTAATTCTACTGTTTTTGAGAAATATCGATTTAGAATCACTGCACAATTTCAGTCTCAATTTAGATAACATGCGATGCCTCCACAACAAGAACAGATTTCTTCATTTTCAAAATGTATAGAGCACACCCTGTTGGCATTAGTTGGTAACCAGTCATCTTCTCTTCTTTCTAAGCGAACTGCTTTAATCCACCATAATCACCCAAACTCATTTTTGGTAAAATTAAAGGAATCAATTTATAAGATCCAGTTCAGTAAAGAGAATTCCCATACTTAGCATTAAATACAATAAAAATAACTTACGTACTAAAAAGTGGCTGGCTACTAGTTGCATAATACAAATCACAATATTTTTATTTAATTTCTTGTAAACTTAAAATTATTTTATGTACATTACATATGATAAGTTGTCATATCATGATTTCTTTCTATCTTCTATACCACTAACCACACAGGTCATTTTCAAGTTTATATTTTAGTCCAATAAATCTGTCTGAGCCCCTATGTTAAATGGTCACTAATTGTATACAGCAAAAAAAAATTTTGAGCATATGGAAAATATAATTTCAAAAAACTTACACTGTTTTGCTCTCAAAATGGCGGGCCCTAACATAACCTAGAAAATTCGAAAATGACAAAAAACGGTTTTTCGCGAATAAAAAAGAAAGTTGTGCTCGGATTGGAAAAAGTTAAATGAGAAAGTTGTAGATAATGAAAAAATCTTTCGATTTAATTTTTGTGTTTTTCGGTACACTAAATAATTAATACGATATAAAAGAATATGCTGAGACCACGTGCTCATTTCGTTTTAGGATGTAGGTACTGTACGTTGCCAGAGTGCTACAGTTACTGAACAGCTAGCATGAGCCATCCACTTTCTCTGTCTCCTTCCTTCTCCTCTTTTTCTTTGTGCGTTCCCACTTTAAGAGTAACGGTTCAGCTGCTTTAAAATGGCTTTCTACTATGGGTCCTTTGTACACTTGCTTACGTTAGCGTCACCTCAAAAAAAAAAAAATCAGCTCTCGGAATTGGTAAAATACTATTTTTTTTTTAAATTTTATGTGTGGTCTGAAGAAAACTTTTGAATTCTGTAATAATAACTACTATGAAATCGAAATTAAACAATTTATTGCCAAAAAACCGATTTACGAAAATCACGTCATTTTCAAACGCGATTTTTTATATAAAAAATTAAAAAAGTCCAAGTTGCAAAAGTCAAAAGTTGCTGAAAATATATTTGTAGTACTACTCCTAAGGGAGAAAATAAGCCCTCGAACACGTCTGTAGGACCATCCGTTTCTACGCCGTTTTACGAAAACACTTTTTTACGAAAAGCTATAACAATTCCAAAATTTAAAAAAAAGATTTGTAATTGTACAAAAACGATTGTTTTTGTCTCACTTAGGACTACATTTTCTGAAATTATTAAATGTTTTCATCAAATATTGTTATTTTTAGAGCAAAAACAAAAAACGCAATTTTCAACTATATATTTTTTCGATATATCTCGAAAAGTAATGAATCGATTCGAGCTCACAAAAATTGAATCGAAAGGTTTTTTTTCATTATCTACAACTTTCTTATTTAACTTTGTCCAATCCGAGCACAACTTTCTTTTTTATTAGCGAAAAACCGTTTTTTCGACTCTTGCGAATTTTGTAGGTTATGTTAGCGACCGCCATTTTGAGAGAAAAAAGTGTAAGTTTCTAGAAATTTTATTTTCTATATGCTCAAATTTTTTTTTCTATTTACAATTAGTGACCGGGTCATCCTATTGATTGGACTATTTCGCCAGTTTTCACGTCAACAAACCAATTTTATTTGCAACGGCTGACTGTCACTCAGCGCACGGTAGACGAAGTTTTTATTAGCCTATAATTATATTGTAGCGTCAATAATTTACTACCGTACCGTAATTGGAATTAACAGATTAATTTCTTTCAAGACAGTATATTTTTAACGACTTGTATTTTATTGTAGGTCATTACTTTGCCTTTATCGTTATTTTCACCAATTTTAAAGTGCATCTCAATAGCATTGAACTACATACATATTATATCTATACAAATAAATAAAACCTTAGTGCCTGTCTGCGATTTCCAAATAAAGCTTCATACCGTTATTGCACGCCACCAAAACCCAAATATGTATACGCGTTTTTAGTCTTTATCTGTCAGTTTGTCAAAGTTAATATTTCCCAAATAGCTGAGCCGATTTTGACGGAAATTTCATTGGCATAGAGACCTTTTCAGAGAGTAATCTAGGCTACTTTTTTACGCAAGTGAAACCCGGGGTACTACTAGTAAATATAAAATGCATAATATCGTCAACGGAAAATCGAAACCAAAAATCGCTAGTTTTGTAGAAGTGCATTTTATTTTTGAACTATTTAAATGTATCATTCGTTTTTTTTCTGCGTCGATCTACGTTTCACGACGATACGATCTGGTTATCATTTGACGATTTTTTTTATGGCATGGCGCACAGATTAGCGCATTTGCCAATGTCCCGTATTAATAAGTAGAATCACAAGTAAATAATTTTTTTCTTATCGTAGAACTCTTCCAGTAAAGTGTTAGTAGACTTTACTGAAGATATAAAGGACTTCTTGGAAGAGCGCGAAAACTTCAGCTACACATGTTTATTTAGACCTATTCCATTCTTTTCACTTATACAGAACTTTAAAACACAATATACTATCACTTTTGTACTTTAAAACTCCCACAAATGAAAAAAATAGAAAATTTAAATAAAATGACAACCTCACTTCTCCCGTTCCCGCCAAAAAGTCCATTTGGCGTGTTATCAATTTAAAAATCATCGACCACTATTGTTAATTGCAGCCGAAATATAACTATTCTTTGTTAACTGTAATATTGATAATTTGTCGCTTTATCTTTTTTAAAATATGGACTATGTCTGTTGAAGTTAAGAGTAGGTAGATACCGTTTTCAATTATTAAAATCTAAATGAGAATATCTTTTTTTGTCGTCTGTCGATTGCGTCAAGCTTAGACTAATTTACTAATTATTCGTTCACTAGTTCTAGATGAGCGTATTCGAACAGACAATAAATTTTAAAATCGTCTTTTTGTATTCTTTTATTTTTTTTGTCCCTTCGAATCAGTTTTAAGTAAATATGTTTAATATTCAGAAGCGCTGGTTCTACAGTATAGATAGGTAGATGTGTAGTCTTTACCATAACTCAAGTTCTCTGTATTTTGGTTTAAGCCATTGTTCTGAATAAACATTTATAAAATGTTTTCTTAGCTATATTGAAAGCGTGTGAACGTAGCCTTATTTTATCGTGTAAAGTAAAAACATTTCAATACCCATAACGTATTGAAACCAAGTTGACTTCCGCTCCAGTAGGTCGCCTAGATAGAGCGTTAAGCCACTTTACGGTACGTTGGTCAACAGATTAAAGACTTTATAGCGATGGTCATTAGTCACACAATTGTACTGAAAACAAGTATTAATCTAGATACGACGAATATTAATCATAGTGTAATCAGAAAAGTGACTTAGCATCTGAGTCACAATTATCTAGAAATTGATTTTCTATTTCTGATTCAAAATTAGATATAATTATGAAAATAATTAACTGCTCATTGCAAGATTTCGATTGGAATCGTTCTTCGCCGTAGTTGGGTAAAAACGGTTAAGTTTGAAATGATTTTAATATTGATAAACAACCATTAATTCTGTATCTTCAACTAGTTGCAAAATAAGTCATTACTAATTAACCCGTGCGAATTCAAACTCAAGAGGCCGTAGAAATCCATGCGACCAGTCCATCTCAAGAGTGAATCGTACTCTGTATCTGTTCTATAAAAACTTTTAGAGTACAAAAGCAATACTTCCTGTGCCGCCGGAATTGGTTAAAGACCCATTGTACTTTAGCCATGGCTTATTAAATAAGTATAGGCATGTCTCAAGACAATGTATTATTTATTACATTGAGTATTCTGTAACATTGTAGAGGATGTATGCACATTATATGGTAATGAGCTCTATGGTAGATAATGAATTTACTTTTGAATGCTTTGTACAGTGACGCACGCTGTTAGCTTTGTTTTACTCAGAGACAGTATATTAATTTGAGTCAACACATAATATATAATTATTTCGTTGAAAGACTTCGTGGAGCAGGAAGGAAACTGAAAAATGTCTGTCGTGCCGTTTTCATATGAGCCAGTTCGTTGTTCTTTACTGTTTGCAGCGCGTTCTTGATAAGAACCAGAGAAGTGAAACATTCATCTGACCTTGAAAGTTTCTGCGGGAACCGCTTACGCTCAGGACACGTGTTTCTGTTTTATACGTGTTTGATACGTGCCCTATGGATTTGAAAAGCTATCTTATGTAGTTGTTTTTAACAATTCATTTGATGAAATTAGAATTGTATTTGCTTATCAAGTTGCAAAGAAACAGATAATTCCGTAAATAATAATATAATGAAATAGGTTACATAGGTTATTAAGCATCGATCATAATTTATTATCATGAGACTCCACAAATGTCATCGTAACAGATTCCATTTTTATATACTATCTTAATTTCGGTTGGCTCAACAAACCACAAATACACGAAACGTAAATTCATAATTCAATGCTACTCATAACTACCGCTGTGCTTGCTAAATGTTCTGCCGGGGCCGCGGAAGAGTGCGACAGTGTGTCCGCAGCCCCGGCAAACGGCGCCCCGGAGGAACACCGTCAGGTTTTAGTGGGTAGACTGGAAACACGAGGAGTCCAACATACTCCCCCGCCGCCTTCGAACAGAACATGGATGCATTTTTTGACGTAAAGAAAAAATTTTTGTTCAATGTCGTGTAAATAATGCCCGCCACACGCGATCAAGTATGTATGATCAAGCCCGTCCAATTTTGAATGTAACGGAGGTTGCATTCAGTAAATTAAATCGTGTGTGGCATTTTAGGGACGTCATGCCCAACAACGCTTCATGCTAATTGGACGGGCTGGATCAAGCATGTTTGATCGTGTGTGGCGGACATAAGTTAGCAGCTACATTCGTCCGGTTTTTGACAACACTTTTCACATGAACCACTGGTCACACCATCACGTCGCTGTAGAAAGCATGAAGATAAAAATCTATGCACATCTTTTCCAGATCCAAAATGACTTCAGTACCATTCAGCGTTGGTCTCGGTGACGAGTCGCGGGTCTCGAGCAGGGTGCTTCGCCCCCCAGGCGGAGGACACACCGACATCTTCGGCGGCGAGCCGGAGCCCCCGCGTACTGGACGCAGATTAATGCCACAAAACATTTCTGCTTCTTCTTTGGGTAAGAGAGTCTTACTAAGTTAAGAATGACTGATGAGTCAGAGCGAAACTGATTAGTAGTAGAATCCGAGGAAATTCAAGAGTACGGCGGATGACCCGTTAATTCGATCTTTTGATCTTCCAAATACCGAGTTGTTTCGGCCGATGTGTGGCAGCTAGCATTGTCATGATGAAGAAGGATTCTGCGTTGTCGGTTGTTCCTTCTTATTTCTTCAAAGACTTCAGGCAAACAAATGGTCGTGTACCATTCAGAATTAACCGTTTTACGATCCTCTAGTGGCACTGTAGCTACATGTCCATTTATACCAAAAAAGCAAGCGACCATTTGCTTCAAAGTGCTTTTTGAACGAATGACTTTTGTTGGGTTCGGCTCATCTTGGAACACCCAAACCGTTGATTACTGTTTAGTTTCAGGATCATACGCATATGTCCAAGATTCATCACCTGCGTAGATATTATGGACAGCTTTTGACGCACCCTGATTGTACTTTTGTAACATTTTTTCACACCAATCGACACGAGCCCGTTTTTGGTCAATTCTCAAGTTGTGCGGAATCCAACGTGAACAAATTTTTGTTACAGCTAAATGTTCGTGTAATATTTTATATACACTTGTCATACTTATGCCCAGAGACGCCTTTATCTCGCGATATGTAACATGACGATCTTGTTTTATTAGTTCCCGCACAGCATCAATATTTTGAGGTACAACAACCGATTTAGGGCGACCTTCTTTAACTTCGTCCGTGAGCACAGACCGCCCACGATTGAACTCACTAAACCAGTGATACACAGTAGTTTTCGATGGTGCTTCGTCCCCAAAACTCGAAGTGAGTTGATCGATGCACTGTTTTTGAGTTATCCCTCGAAAATCGTAATAAATTATAGCACGAAAATTTTCACGACTTAAATCCATGGTGATAAAGACTCGTAATTTTCAAAATGACACCACAAAGGATAAACAAATGACAGCTACGTGAAACAAATTGTATTCTTCAGCCAAAGAGTTCCATTTTTAAATGTTATAATTACTTTTTTAATATTGTTCTGTAACTGGCTAATTCCGGATACATAAATAGCAGCCCTCGTAGAAGTATGCAATAAGACATGATTGCACGACGGTTTTATTGTAAAAATGAAGAAAGGAATGCATAGATGGTTCGGGCACATGGAAAGAATGTGTGATGAAAGATGGACGAACAAAATGTACAGAGCGAAAGTGAGTGGTAGCAGAAGCCAAGGAAGACCAAGACTGACTTATGAAGATCAAATATCCAGAGTGTTAGCTGACGGAAATGTCAAAAGCAGTCGTATAGCTAGGTGAAAATTCGTGAGAGGAATGGTGAGATTTGAGGAGGCGAAAGTACTATGTAGAACGCACAGCTTGGCGCTCCATCTGACTACTCCGTTGGGGATACTGCGTAAAGATATGTGCTTACATTCTTTTTTGGTAAAACATTACAAATTTTAAATATATCACACTTATTTGTGTGCACTGTGCAGGTGTATTTGCATATGAATGTGTTTGAGTTTTTGTTTGTGTGCATGTATGTATCTGTGGTTCATATGGGGATATGTTTGTAATGTTTTCACAAGGAAACTTCCGCAAGCTTCATCTCCGTTTTAGATTAAACTTTCGCAATAATCACAGTCCATATCTTTTAACCGATGTCGAATTTCTGATCTGTTTTTAATCGACATCGAAAAAAGGAGGAGGTTCTCAATTCAGTTGTATTTTTTTTATGTTTGTTTCCTCAGAACTCGGTTATTTATAAACTGCTTTGGAAAATTCTTCTTTTATTTGAAAGGATATACTTAACGGATAGACCCATTTAAATTTCATTGGTATTGGATACACCAAATAACGCTAACTGCTTATAAGCTTTATTTATATTGATGATTCTCTTGTATGTCATTGCGCTCCAGAATTAGAAAAGCAGTTAATTGAAGACCTACCCTAGATATTTATTTAGGCCAAGGTCACTCAAAAGGGAGAAATTAAAAGAAATAAAATCCACTGCTAAAAAACACTGAAAAGTACGAAATAAACTATCCTTTATCAATCAAAACTCGAGTACAAAAATAACTTTATAAATACGATACAAATACCTATATATAATTAAATTTGTCAGTTATTGTAGTCGTGCCAAATCAATGTGCAACAACAGAAACAACTAGTTTAGTAGGCTTGGCAAGGGACTTATGTAATTGTCAAATTTAATTATGTAGGTATTTGCATGCTATTTATAAAGTTATTATTGAACCTGAATTTTGATTAGTAAATAACAATCATTTTGTATTTTTCGGTGTTATTTTTGAAGTTAGTAATTTTTTTTCTTAAAGTTTTTTATTTCTTATTTTTAGTTACAATTTACTGTGCCAAAATTCAGCTCAGTAGGAGTTAAGATATATATACAGACAAACACACACGTGGCCAAACTAAAAGGGTTTCAATTTCGTCATTTTGGTTATAGAATCCTAAAAAGTAAACAAGTCTACATTCAAAAGAGTATTTATTACAATAACGCATGTACTTTGATATTATTCATATAAATTGTGTTACTAATTTTTCCCATTACATACTTTAGGTACTGTTATGACCGTTATCTAAAACTATGTCTGATAATAATGTATAAATCACATCCGAAAGATGGCAAAATGCCAGCTTACCAAAATTGCTTTTAGTCTCAATACATGGAATTTAGTTTTGCTCTAAAATCAAATGTTGCAGAACTCTTCAGACTAGAAAATATCTTGTGTACATATGTCTAAAACCACCACAGGAAGATTACTCCTTAGCTTTTTTCCAATAAATTAATTATCACATGTCCTTTGCTTATTAATTTTCGTATTGTTTATTTTTTTTTAATTTGGTACAATAGTGCGATATTAAGTATAACATAGTATATTTTCTTTGTGACAGTTTTCGTAACAGTTACAGTTAATTTGGCACCTACTTCAGTAACTTACAAATTTTTTATATTATTTCTTTATATTTGTATCTTATTTATAGTTATAATTCTGCTTGAGTTTAGACTAGTAAAGGATAGTTATTTTGTACTTTTGAATGTTCTTATTTTAGTCAGTTTTAAAAAAAAAATTTTTTTCCCCTTTGAGTGACCTCGTCCAAAATAAATATCTAGGGTAGGTCTACAACTAACTTCTTTTCTAATTCTGGAACGGAACGATGTACAAAAGAATAATCAATATAGATAAAGCATACAACCAGTTACAATTATTTGGTGTATCTTCGAAATCCAAGCTACAAAATCAGTGAAATTTAAGTCGGACCACCTTGGGGCTATACTGAGCCCAACGGAAAAAGAATCATCGAAATCGGTTCAGTAAGAGGTAATTCAAAAACAGATATGTAATCGGTTTATGATTAGAATAACATAAGTATAGTCCGGCCGTTGAGATAATCCGTTCCTGACTTCAGTCAGTTGGTCATGACTAGTGATGGGAAAAAGTAACACTGTTATATTATATCTTTAACCGACTCAAGAAAAGAGTAACATAAGGTTCATTACTTGTTTGTCTGGCTTCTAATTTCTGAATGTAACTAGCGTAAAGAAAATAAAAATAGTAGTAATAGTAAAAGAGTAATATTCAGAAATTATTAGAAAGAAAAACGTATTATTTTATAGTATAATGACAGATAACGTTATAGTTGCTTGTTATTTTTGGTACATCACTACAAAAATAAATAGTTCACATAACCTTGTAACAGTGCAGTATGGATTTAAAAAAAATATTGTTTTCTTATACTTCTTAAAATTATAACATTTACTGTCGGTCGACATAATAATATAGATTTTAGTGATAATTATTCGTTAATTGGGTAAATAATATAAATATTTTTATCGTAAATTCAACGCCATTTCAAAGTTACGTCGTCCATTCAAATACGACCTTTCAGGAACGCATTCTCTCAGCGGCCGGATAATAATAAAAAATAGTTATTTTTTTAAATACTCCTATTCATGACTCCAAAAAAGTTGCTAATTGTTATAATATTCAGCTATTTTACGCCTAAAGTTGCAAAACTAATCGACGCGTGTTTCGTCTCTCAACGAAGCATCCTCAGGACGTTCCACAGATCAGATTTGGCCAGCTAACTAGCACTAAATCAACGAACGAGTCAACTCACTCATTCGTGATTAACAATTGAAGATATAATTATTTAGATATTGCTATAGAAATATATTATAATTCTTTGGTTCAGGGATAAATTTAAATTTTTAAATTGTCATTTTTAGAGTTAGATAAAAGAAAACTAGTATTTATTTTTAATATTCTTCTATTATTCTTCGACTGCCAACAGACATCAAATTAGAAGTTTGTAACAGCGATAGCGTCTTAAGATCCCTTCACATATAAGGTTCAGAGCTGAATATCTCGAGAATGGCTTGCCAGCAAATCGGTTCATTCGCTCGAGTTAACGATACCTTACTATCAACAGCGTCTTAATGGAGAACAATAATACCCGACCTATATTTATAAATTACTGTATAGACCACGAAGTAAAAACGAAGAATAGGTACCGTAACGAATTTTCCTCATACAAACCAGTGTAACAATATGCGGGTTGAGGGAGACGCGGAATAAATGGAGGGGGATGTTGCGAATCTGCCGCCATCTAGCGAGTTGTAGCAGTCTCTGTGATTTTTAACTAGTTTTATTAGTGACCACCAGATGAGTAAAATACATTCTCAATACAGGGACGTACTTAGTGATTAATCGGTAATTCGAAATTGCACGATTCAAACATTTTCATATTAAGTTATGAAAAATACTTATATTTGTATTTGAGAGTAAAGTGATATAAATCCATAATTTATATTATGATGGAGTAGTAAAACGGATGAGATGTAGATTTAGATTTGTAAATTTTTTTATCGTGATACAGCGTGAAGATATGTATGTATCGTGCGTGTTGGGGACCGAATAACGGTCTGAACAGCAATTTTTAAATTAACGTTTGTCGATTTGTTTGTATGCGCATCATGCAACTGTTACTGTCTCCTTATTTAAATAGAACAGATCGCGCCACGAAAGATGAGATTTGACAAGCGATAGTAGTGGGGCGTCCGCCTAGATCAGCCATTCCCAAAGTGGGCGATAACGCCCCCTTGTGGGCGCTGCAGGCCTAAAGGGGGCGGTAAGAGACCCAGAAAAAAATGGGGGCGGTGTGTAGAGGCCTGGGGGGTGATTTGTAATTTCATTTAGCTAGGAGGCATCTTAGACAACGACTGCATGAGCTCTCGACTCAGTAGACAAAATAAGTTTGGGAACCAGTGGCCTAGATGCACGCTCTTACGAAATTGTAATATGTGTTATTAGGGATTTTCTTAATGTTCATTTTCTTCATTTATTATAAATCCAAATAAACTAATTACATATTGGTGTCGAACTTTTATTTTCTTACACAATTTAACAAGCATGAAGTGGCATGGCAGGGCGATGGTATGTTAGCGATTGGCGAGCCACGCGTTCGAATTGCTTTATACATACATATCTTCAAACTGTATCCCTAACGGGGTAGTCAGAGAGGGCGGAGCGCCAAGCGTCGTAGTCCTTACATACTTCTTTTGCTTCCTCAAATTGCTTGATATTCTACTAAAATTCAATTCAGCACTTTTGACATCGCCAGGTTTATTATTAATAAGACAATATATCGCTCTTTAGAATGAAACCGACTTAATTTAAAATTTCAGAATTTCGGATTAGAATAATTAACTTAAAAATGCCTACTAATTAATTTTATAGATCTAGTACGAGTAGCAGTGCCTGTCTCATTAGCACATATCGCGAGAATATTTAAACACGTATTTGTGAAAAATTCATTTTATTATTTTATGCGAATTCAATGTCGGAACTTGCCAAAACAAAATCTCAAAATTTGGAATTAGACCAGTTTCATTATGTGGTCTATGTAAGCCGTTCCCATTTCTATAAAACAGCGACATCAGTACATGTGTAATTTAGTTTCGGTCAGTTATTTATTACGTTATAAAATAAAAAATATTAGTACAGTATCAAATAATAGTTATTATTAAATGTGATAAATTTCTAAAATCTTTAGCTATCTTCCGCTCAAACTCTAAAAATCACAAATCGACACGTGTTTCGCTTCTCAACGAAGCATCCTCAGGATATACCAGAGATAGAATTCGGCCACCTAACCAGCACCGAATCGGTCGAAGCATCCTCAGGATATACCAGAGATAGAATTCGGCCACCTAACCAGCACCGAATCGGTCGAAGCATCCTCAGGATATACCAGAGATAGAATTCGGCCACCTAACCAGCACCGAATCGGTTTGATTCGGTGCTGGTTAGGTGGCCGAATTCTATCTCTGGTATATCCTGAGGATGCTTCGTTGAGAGGCGAAAGCCTAGTTATGCGAGTGCTTTTCACATTTCCGTCAGCTAACAGCTTTGGCTATTTGAGCTTCGTAAGTCAGCCTTGGTTTTCTTTGGCTTTAATTATCCTTTATAAAAGAGTATTTTAGTATTAATACGTCTGAGTGCGGTCCTGCTAATGTTAGTTCTGCAAAGTAACTTCTATTCCCCAACAGAAATTATGCATAACAAATTACAATAAGTTAGTATTATTGTAATACGTTTACCTCCTGCGTGCGGTCCTGGTGATAATATCACTTTTACCAAGTATTTTTTATTCCCCAACAGATGTCACTTCACTCGGTTTAAATGAATCGTTGTAGGTTTATTTTTACAAACAATTTCATTCATTAAATTAACAATTAAGCAATGTTAGGAGTAAAGAGGTAGGTTTTTTAAATATGCTTAGCGATATTTGAGTGCAAAATGTGATTTTAAAGGGCAATTAGGTTGACATCTGTCGACGAATAGTAAAACCTACATGAACAAGAAAACTTTCTAGAACTTTCAATGTAACATTGTATAAACTGATACTTATACATGAAATGTGATATTTTTTTAGAGTATCACAGCATCCATCTGAATGCGACTTGCAACCAACCAAACCAAGTACCATCGCTGATAATCTTTTTTTTTTTGTAAAATAATACGCGCTACTGTCAGGATCGAACTGGCATACGTGTAGTCGATACACCCTACGCTTTAAAGCCGAGCCTCTTTTTCTACAGACTGAGCCCGTCTGAGCGTCTCCTCCTTCCTTCATGGTATATACATAGCAAAAATAGCGAATAAGAGAAATAGTAAGCGACAAAATTAAACAAAGTGAAAAAAGTATGAACTTTTAAACTTTCGCGTTGCATTATAGAATATATCTAAAACGGGAAATTTAACGCGGTTACCTTTTTATTCCGGCTTGAGGTTTCGACCGAGTTGCATCGGCCGTGGTCTCAAGCAAACAGTCGCAGCAAAGTAAGAAAAGGTCTCTGATAGGCATAATTCAGAGGAAGCAGTATAAATAAAAAGGAAAAAAAAAAAAACGATGTCAAACTCTTAACATCCCTCTGTTCAATCAGGGGCAAAAATTGTTGTAAATATAAAAATGAGTAATTTTGTTTGTTACAGGCCCAGAACAACCAAAACCAACAAACGGTGCCGAAGTACCGAGCCAAAACGGACAAGGGAACCACGAGCCCGTTCAGCAAGAGCAGAAGCCCGCAGAACCCGTTCAAGAGGTCAAGCCTGAAACCCAGAAGACTGAGAGTCGTCCGGTTAATGCTGAACCATCCAGGGCTGAGCCACCAAAACGCGTTCGCGTTCCGCCTGGTGGCTTTTCATCGGGTCTCTGGTAATGCTGGATGGACTCTGTGCCCTCGAGCTTTATTCTGTGGCGTCGTAGTTATGATTCTGTTGGGACCAGAAATGAAATTATTAGATTACTTTCGATTTTAGGGGTTTTTCGTGCCTTTTCTAAAGCTAGATTTTTGTTGAAAGAGGTAGGTCTGGAATTTTTCAACATACCTGTTTTGACATGTTGATTCTACTAGACTCATAATACATAATTATTGGACAGCAATACATTCGTGTTGTACTTGACACAACGTACATCCTAGTTAAACTTTCTACTACTACTAACATCCTAGTTAAAATCGTACCCAAGATTCATCTCTTGGATCCAATATATGTACATTATTGTTGGATCTAATATGGATATTTGTTGGACTTATGGTATGTGTCTGTTTAAACCCAACATAAGTCTTTATAGGATGCGTGATGCATATTTGTTGGACCCAGTCAATATTGTTGGCCTAAAATTGGTATTTTAAATGTTTATTACCATGGAAGATTTCTCAGGTGTGTCGTATAATATCCAGACTTACCATTTGTCTGTCTATCACACGGACCATTTGAAACAACTGGTCCCAAGTAAGATTTCTTATTATATTGCTTAAGCCAGTAATAACTCGTTACTTTTATCCTCGCAGAAGCAATTTACTATATACTGAACAAATGTATTGTTTCAGTAATAGTATTATTTACTTAGGAGATTATTTTTATTTTAACCAAACATTTCTACTATATCGAAAGAGCTTGTCAGGTAGTTTATATGCTAGCCAATCTATTAGTAATTTTTATTGTCACAATTATACTGTCTTTATGGCCAAATTTTAAATGACATTTTGTGGAATTATTCGATGGAGTCCGCACCACCAAAGAAATATTGCGGTGAATAAATGTATATACTGAAAGTAGTATTGTTTGTTTGTGTGTGTGCTACACACTAATCAAAAATATTCATTTTGTGGTCCTATTATTTCTTCATTGTTAATCACAAATATGTTATGGGTGTGTAGGTGAAAGGAATTTAGTTTTGCTGTTTGGTGGCGAGGACTCATCATTTTAATAATATGATGAAGTAGATTTTAGTGGACAATTATGACATTTATTAAAATATATTAATAATATCAATAATATTTTATCTGTAATTTTATTGGCTTAATATCTATAATATAATTGTTTTACACGTTTGCGAATTTAAATTATAAATGTTGAAAGTCTCAAATTGTGTTACATGTTGTATTTCGACTGATGCGTGCCTCAATTATTGTACTTAATGTCTCAGCTAGCATTTGAATGTTTGCAATTAGTTTTAAATGATAACATTTTGTATGCCCCTGCGAGCAAATAACGCAATTATGTATATTGATAATTGTATTTTTATATGAATTAAAATTAAAAATGAAAGTGTAGTTTTAATGGTAAAAATATACCTACTGTAAGTCTATTGATCTTCCATTAGGCACAAACACAGGTACAAAGACCAAAGCATCATCTAACTAGCGGTCAATGAAAATGTTCAATGGTAAATTATAATTTTAATTTAAGATTTACCGTTATAACCTTAAATAAATTATAATTTACCGTTAAATATTTTCATCGCCACGATTTTATTGTTCATGGTACAATAGGGAATCAAAATGTTCCAGTTGTATGCAGACGCTTTTAAGTTTCCGTCCACGATAACGTCATGCCGTGGACATTGGAAAAGCGTCATTTTAATCACACAGTAGGGAAGCATTTTGCTTACCGATTGTATCGTGGGCGGTAAAATCGTTCAACGATAAGTTATAAAAACGCCCAACTAATTTTATTTCAAAAAAACTACAAGTTATACTTCAACTGGACTGTACACATTTTTACAACGTAAGGATTATGACCAATGAAGACAATCTTTTAACGAAATATATCCATTCTGATTACCACTGTGTAAGTTTGGCAACGTTGGTTATCATAGTAATTTAGCTATACAATTTGTGTGTGAAAAGCAGTGAAACGAACGTTCTCGTTCTCTTCTCTGGTTTGCCCTAGTAGCACAGATTAATTGGTTACTAAGGTAAACCTAGTTGTTATATTAGACATAGATTTTATTGAGCATCATTACACACAAAACATTTTAAACACATACAGCAAATAATATGTACTGTGAGTGATATGGTTTATTTATTTATTTCAACTTGCCAACAGATTTACACTTTAAAAAAACAATCATAGAGTAGGTAATAAATAATAACACCGAAACAAAATGAAAAAAAAAAGATGCTAAAATGGATATCGACTCGGCACGTACTCCAACACAAGTGCTACAGCGAACCAATGACAGCGAACAGCGCTGATTTTCAGCGACGACCACTATTGGTGGAATTCGTCAGTCTAACGGTTGTATAATTAAATTGATAAATAGTATATAATAAATATAAGGAAATTGAAAATATAATACCTACACGATAGATACGTTATATACTAATCTAAATATATACTTAATATAAATATTATGTAAACTTCTTGAGTTGTTACTACCGCTAATTTACGCTAACGTCGCTGTCGCTCACCCAGCGTATGCGGTATAGGAACTGCACTGCGTCCACTTACGATCATATTATATCTGGCCCAGCCACAGACAAACTACCGTTGAAACACAATGATGTTATAATTTTTGTATTATAATATCATTGTTGAAAGAGATGTAAATTAAAACCAATAATGTCATTTAAAACATATTAAAGTTGTAGCCTTGTGGTATTAGATTTTTAAAATTTTATTTTTTACATTTTCAAAAATTTAAGAGATGATGACGCAACCGCGAGATGCCTGCCAGAACGGTACATTCATAATTGACCGATAATAAAACACTATTTGAAAAATTTCTAGCTTTGTGGGAAACGGATTAGTTGGATGGACTGCTAGCTCTCCTTTTGTATGTTTCTAAGCTACAATCTGACATACTGGGCGTAAATACGAATTGCACGAAAATCACGTGAATTATGCTAAATGTGACCGCCATTGTCAGAATGACGTGAGATATGCTAGTATATAAGTATTATGTGGACGTGACGAATTAGTGAACTCACTGACTTACGAATGCTTCACCTTTCGGTTCTGTTGCTCTATGTATTTTTTTTAAATCTAAGGTTGCTGTATCCACCCCAAACGCAAATGGGGTACAAATATGGTCCATGGGTAGTTTTTAAATGCCCTGTTCCATCTAAAAATACGAGAATTTTGTTGGTTTGGTGTTTACGGTTATCTTTTTATTCCATTTTTGAATTAAAAAATTATGTAAATACCAAAAAGGTTACAATACGTATTTAAGTAGATATGTGAAATGAATGAATCAGAAGTCTGTCAGTAACACTAGTATTAAGTATATTAGTAGGTATTCTGTGGCAGTAAATTGTAAGATGACAAAATTGTCAGTAAATGTTAACGTTAAAATGAAGAAATAAATTTTATCTAAAGATGGGTATTAGTCGTGTGATGGATATAATACAACGATATACATCAGTAGTTGCGTTGAATATAGAAATCAGGTAAAGTTTAAAATTGACGGTTTTGTCGTCGTACTTACGTTACGAGTGCCAGGACTCAGGACCCTTGCATGGACCTCATGGGCAGTCTTTTCACGCTATGTTTTCTAACGTTTTAATGGTTCCAAGATTAAGTTCGATTTACGTTTTTTACGTTTAATTAGACGTATTATTAAAGTGGAGTCTATGATATAAATTAGTTTTTTGATAAAGACTGGAAAATTTAAAAAAATCAAACAGAATTTTAAGGCGATCAGCGATATATACAGGTGGCACGTAAGTCCTTATAATAATTTTATTACGTTTCAATCTTCACGAAATGGGGATTATTTTCTGAAAATTGCATTATCTAAATGTAATCCGTTTCGAACACAGCACTCCTGTTAGCGACGTCTAAAATGATTGATGCCAGTGCGGCAAGTCGATTCAGTGATGTTAGCCTTTCTTTTCAAATATTTTCTTTTAGAGCAGCAATCGACCTCGTCCCCACCCCACCCCACAAGAAGAAACCCCACAAGAAAAAGTCCATTGGAGTTAGACCTGGAGTTTCCGGACTACGGAGTGGCCAAGAAATGTCTCCTTTTCGAGAGATAACTTTATTGGGGAAAATTTGACGAACGATCGGCATAGTGTTAGAGGTATGGGCCATCGCTCCATCCTGTTGAAACCAGGTCCGCATTTTGTAGCCTGGGTAATTCTGCAGCTCTGGTGTAAGAAAGTCTTCGATCATCTTCACATATCGTTCTGAAGTAACTAACCGCGCGACCTTTGCCAACCTCAAAAAAAATATGGGCCTATGATGCCACACATTTACATAGCAGTCCAAACTGTCACTTTAAGGGTGTGTAATGGCTTTTGATGTTTACGATTTGGATTTTCGGCGTTCCAGTAGCGGCAGCTTTGATATTTACATGCCCATTGATATGGAAGTGAGCTTCGTCAGAGAATAACACGTTGTTGAACGAAGAAAACCGGCTAAACATTTCATTCGCTTAATTTAGTCTCTGAACAGCGTCAGTGTTTTTTAATTCCTGCACCAACTGAATTTTGTATGGGTGCATACGTAAATCTTTTAAAATCTGCTGTAACGATGTTCAGGATACGTTTAATGTTCTGGAACGCTTACGAGTACACTGAGTACGATTTTCACAAACAGAATTGGACACTGTTGATGTTTTCTTCTGTTCGTGATGTCCTTGGTCGACCCGATCGCTGTCTATCTAATGTCGAACCAGTCTCTTCAAACCTTTCGACCCAGTTATTGATCGCTTGAGCTGTTGAAGTGTCATTAAAGTTGTGTAGATTGTGATGTTCTCGAAATTTACGCCGCGCAATGGTCAGTGAATTATTGTTCCAATAAAACTCGCGCACATAAAATGCACGATACGCACCAGTGAAACGCGCCATGGCGGCTGATTTCCCAAAAACCGAGCGCTGTATTTTTGGCCCGCCCGCGCCCCTCCCGCGCATCTTATGCATTTTATTCGAAATTTAAATTTCAAAGGACTTATGGGCCACAGTTACCTAATCGTATTGTCACTAGACCCTAGACGTTCTCTACATATATAAAGTTCATACGTGTAAAGTTTCAACAGCCGCGTATCAAATAATAAGTACATATCTATATTGTTATTTAATCAAAGCTCAATACGCTTTTATTATTAGTTTTTCATGAAATCAAAGGACCAAACGGGGAACAGCCAAAGCCGAGGCATGGATAAAGGGGGGCGGCAGTCGCGCTTGCTCGGTCGCCTTTTAGGGAAACTACGTGGTGACCATCACAAGTACCACATGACACTGGAAAAGAGATTCTCCTTTTCGTCTACTGGATGGTAAGAAAAAATTCCTTCTTATCTTCATGTTATCATATTCGTAATCTTTCGTGGTGGGTAGAGTATTTTCAACAATTTTTCCCTGGTTTTTAATAATCCAATACAGAGAATATTTATTAACTTTAGATCTTTAGCCTTTACCTTGAGGGGGCTTTTGCAGAATACACAAAAATATATAGGTATATTAGGAGAAAGTTGGATAATACCGCGCGTTTGATAATTCCACGAACCTACATATCTCAAAAACTACGCAATGAATGCTTTTATAAATCGTTGCGCGTTTTTATCGTTACGTGTTTAACGTCCGAAATACAATAGGTAAGCAAAATGCTTCCCTATTGTATCGCAGATAAATACGCGTTTTCAACGTCCACGACATGACGTTATCGTACACGGAAATGTAAAAGCGTCTCCATACAATTGCATACATTTTGTTTCCCCATTGTACCGTGGACGGTAAAACCGTGGCGATAAAAACGTTCGACGGAAAATTATAAAAGCGGCCAATAGTTTATTCCCAGCGCCAGAAAGAACACGTCGAGTCGTGCGAGTTTTCATGCTCATTCTATTACTATTTCACGAATATTTTCGATAAGAGGTAAGCCGTATTGCGTTTTCATTTTAACATATAGATTCCACACATTTGAAATGATAAAATATAGTAGAACTGATGTGTTAAATCATTTTAGATATACAATTTACTTTCCTATATTGTTTTAAGGTTATAAAACTAAGTTTTCGAGTTCGATAATTCTGCGCCTAGAGTGCGGTATTATAAGACTACGGCGCGGATTTGCAAACTGAAAATTGTATACCTACCTTATTGTGTTTACATTTCAGATGGTCGAGTCTGTGTCAAAGAAGAAGTTATGGAATCCAGAAGATATGAAGACTGCACTTGAAGCTAAACGCAGAGGAAGTAAAATAAAGACAACTGCTAAAAAATTCAATGTCCCTGAATCTACAATCAGAGATAGAATAAAACTGGGAGGTGATTATAATCCGGCTATGGGTAGAAATGATACATTTTCACAGAAAGTAGAGAAAGATATGTGCGCATTCGTCACTCTAATGGCAAAGAAGTTTTATGGTACAACTCAGCAACAATTAAGAAAATTAGCTTAGACTGCTGTTGCTAAGAACATAAAAAACATATTTTCATCTGAGAAAAGAATGGCTTGAAAATGTTGGGCGTATTCCTTTTTGAAAAGAAATCCTGGATTATCTTTGAGACTCCCAGAACCTACGAGTTTGAATAGTGTTAGGGTTTAATAAAGCCGAAATATCAATATTTAATTTCCCAGCAAATCGCATATTTAATGTAGATGAAACCGGCATCACCGCAGTTCAAAAGCCGGCTAAAATGTATGCTCCAACAGGTCTAAGTAGGTCGGAAAGGATACTAGTGCAGAACACGACCAGAATTTAACAGTGGCCTCCGCATTTAGCGCAACGGGAATATATAATAATAATAATCCAGGCAATTCACACAGTTTGTGTGACCCCAATCTAAGCAGTAAGCTTGTACTGTGGGTACCACACAACGAACTCTGGGGGAGTTCCCAGTAACACCCAGACTCCAAAACAATTAAGAAAAGTTCTTTTCCTAAATTGATCTGACCGGGGATCGAACCCGGGACCCTAGCTTGGAAAGCAGATGCATTTGCCACTGCGCCAACGGGCCAGTCATATGTATATGCTATATATGTTCCACCTATGTTCATATACCCTCGGCAAAGAATTGTAACTACTTTCGAGTAACTTTTCTTTACTTTAGAGTAGCTGGTGGCTCACCGGGTGCAATACCGAGTGCTCTAAGTCAGGCTGGATCAACGAAGAGCTCTTCGTGAAATGGCTGAAGTACTTTGCTACAAATATCAGTGCCCATATCCAAAATCCAGCATTATTAATTCTAGATAATTATTGCAGCCCCCAATCATTAAGCGCATTCGAGTTTTGTCGAGAGAATTATAGGTAGGTATTGTCTCTGCCTCCTCATACGTCCCATAGGATGCAACCTCTTGACGTTACTACCTTTTATGGACCTTTGAAATCCGCATATCCTCGTGAGTGTGACTTGTACATGAAAAATCATCCATTTGAAAAAATCACACACCATTATGTAGCTTCGATTTTTGACAAAGCTTATATACGAGTGGCCACAATAGAAAAAGCAAGAATCGCCATATTTTCGACGAGGATGACATTCTAACTTCAGATCCTATTATCAAAGACCTCCCCTCGGCCACACAAGACAATCAACCTGAAGATCTTGACAATCCGTCTATACAATAAATGATTCACCATGATGATTCCACTCGTAGCTTTACACTGTCACTGTCACTTTTAGTTCAGACTAAAGACTTAACAACACCGAACACTCCAAGGCGACAAGCCAATCAATGCCATTATACTGGATTATTATCTGAGAAACTATAAATAAACAAGCAGTCTATTACAGACAAAAATGAGAGCATGACATTCGTTTTGAATCAGACATTTCGAAAAGATGATGCTAAACCGGGATCTTGGCGAAGCATTTTAGAAGAATTGAACCCTGTCCCACAGAAAATAATAAAAATACAGAAACATGTAAAAAACAGCACTCAATAATTCTAACGGCGTCGTCGTTAAAATAGCAACTGGAAGAAAAAGAACAAAGGAGGCAAACAAATCAGATAAAGCTAGAAAAAGACAAAAATGTTAAGAGAAGAAAAAAGCTAAAGGAAAGTTTGTAAAAAAGTTTTTTTTAATAGTAGCAAAGACAGTGAGGTAAGTGTGTGGAAAGCGAAAACAAAAAGATCCGAACAAGAAAGAAAGGAAAAGAGAAAACCAACGCAAAGTCAACAAAACCTAACAGCAGCTGCAGTGAAGACGACGAGGATGACGCGCACCTGGCTTAACTGTGCAATAATGACGAAAATGATGATAAAGAGAACGTTGATATTTGCTCCGTATGTCGAGAGTTTGGTCGCGACAGAGAAATTTGGTTCCGTTGCTACAGCTGCTCGCATTGGATTCATAAGAAATGTAGTGGAAGGGACTGCCGAAAATTTCTTATATGATTTTCGTGTCAATTAATCATATTATTTGATAGCAGATAATGAAAAGTCAGTGGACGACTCTCAAACACACAATCTACCCCGAGAAAATGTCTCAGTTATAACAGTGGCACATTGTTCAGATTGCCATGACGCGGGATATATAATAATAAAATAAAAAAAATTAATAATATTCAATTTATATTCATTACTATGATTGTACATATTTTGTGCACTGATTAGGTTTTGAAGTTACTTTGTATTAAATAAATACCTACATGTTTAAACTTGCATTCAAAGAATTATTAAGTTTCCTAGTTAATTCATGAATAAAATAATAAGTAGAAAATTATCTTAAGGTACTCATGTTTTGTTGATATGAAGAAAATTATTTTTCGTTACCATTTTAGTACTTTTTGCCGTTGATTTATCTTGTTGTTTAGGAATATAGCAATATCTACACGCCTTTTATATGCGTACCAGTTTGTGCAGTCTTAAAATATGATTTAACTTTTTCATTAGGTATGTGGTATCGCCGAATACTGTGAAATTTGTGCCGGCCACACACCATGAAGTATGCATGATCAATCTCATCCAGTATGCATGAAGCGGAGTTTCATCAAGTCATATTGATCATGTGTGGCGCCGATTTGGCTTGATCAGTTATAAATAATTGACGGAAATCGTTTTACCCATCTTCCGTCAATCCATCAAGCTATTAAGCCAAAAAGTCCGTCCTGTATACTTGAACGTGTGTGGGCGCATCATGCCGTTTCGTCAGTTTGCTCGAAATTTTGGTTAAGGGACAGTTGTGCGAATGTGTTGATTTATTTTATTGAAATATGTATCGATTTATTGAATTATATATCGAGGCGAGATATGTTTAAGGTAAATAAAGAATAAATTAATGTTATTACAATACCAGTAAATACGATTTGAAAAAAAAATTGTATTTCTTTTTACAGTTAGTTGTTAGATATGAATAATATCAATTTTTAAGAAATTTTTTGCAAATACACCTACGCATAATATGGTCGCATATTTAAATAAGTTATTTTTATTCAATTACAGCGATTTATTTATTCACATTTTAATTTCAAAAAAAGAGAACATCGAGTTTTTAAAACGTATTCCTTTCAGAAATATTTCAAAGTCAAAGTCAAACCAAAGTCAAATCAATTTATTCAAGTAAACACAATTACAAGGTATTTTTGAACCTCAAATCTACTTTAGTTTGGTTCAAATAGAAAACCTGGACACTGAGAAGAACCGACAAGAAGCTCAGTCAGGTATCATTTTTTCAATTTCATTTTACAAGAATTTTATTACAAGACACTATTTTCATTAGGCCAATAAATCCATATTCTTTAATAAGGTGCGTTTATCAAAGAGAAAAACTATTTTCATAAATTAAAAAATTGTCAACTGAATATCAATTATTATACCATACATACCTATACAAGGTATTACAAAAGTACCCACACTACCGAATGGGGTTTGACGTACCCATGAAACTGAACAACTTTCCCCAAGGAACATGGGTCTAAATATGAAAAAAAAAATTTGGTCTTTTTCAATCGATTTCATTGATTGACTTAATTTTTTATTGATTTAATTTTGTATCAATTGATTATAATCGATTATCAATTGATAATTTTTTAGTTTACAAAAATAGTATAGGGCTATATTGTGATAATATTAATTTATTTTTTACTTATCTTGAACATAGCTCGCTTCGATATACATTTCAATAAAATATATACGATTTTAAAAAGATAACAACAACAAGTAACAAGACATTCGCACAACTGTCCCTTGAATGCTTCATGCAAACTGGACGGCGCCTCAAGTCCTTCATGCATACTGGACGGGATTGACGTCAAGTACAACGGATAGTGTGTGTGCTCTAGGGGCGTCATGCCACACGACGCTTCATGCGTACTGGACAGACTTGATCAAGCATACTGGATAGTGTATGGCGGGCATAAAGCTAAGCATAAAGCTATGTGTAGGTGCAAATAATTTCTTAAAAATACGTATTATACATATTTAACAACTAACTGTAAAAAGAAATTTATCTTAAACATAGCTCGCTTTGATATATTGGGTCCTTACATATGAAATTAGCGTTTTGTCGTACTGACCACTTTGATCTGAAATATCTCCTCTTTGGTTAAGAATTCCAAATTCAAATTTATAAATTCATTTAGCTGGTACATTTGAGTTTTGAAAACAGCCATTCATTTGTTTTTTCCTCATTATTTTTTTCTTTGGCGTCGCTTATTACCGCACAATGGAAAACATGAAATATCGGTATATTTACGAGTACGAGTTCTACCGTGGCACCAGTGCTGCAGAAACAGCTCGAAGGATTAATGATGTGTACTGCGCTGGTGTCGCAAAAGAAAGCACGGTACGTTTTTGGTTTCAACGTTTTCGTTCTGGAAATTTCGACCTTCAGAACCAACCCCGTGGACGGCCGGAGACCAAAGTGGAAAATGAAGAATTAAAGGCTATTGTGGAAGCGGATCCATCACAAAGCACTTCCGAGATAGCTGCAGACTTCGGGGTAAGTGACAAAACTGTATTAATCCACTTGAAGCAAATCGGGAAAGTAAAAAAACTTGAACGATGGGTACCTCATGAATTGAGTGAATCAAACTTGCAAACACGCGTGGACTGCTGTGTTACTTTGCTCAACCGACACAATAATGAAGGGATTTTAAATCGAATCATTACTTGTGATGAAAAGTGGATACTGTACGATAATCGGAAGCGCTCGTCGCAATGGCTGAATCCTGGAGACCCAGCCAAATCCTGCCCTAAACGAAAATTGACTCAGAAAAAGTTACTTGTGAGTGTTTGGTGGACTAGCGCCGGTGTCGTTCACTACAGCTTTCTAAAATCTGGCCAAACGATTACGGCAGATCTCTATTGTCAGCAACTGCAAGCCATGAAGGAAGAACTAGCTGCTAAACAACCGAGATTGGTCAATCGCTCTAGGCCACTGCTGCTTCACGACAACGCAAGACCACACACTGCACAACAAACAACCACTAAGTTAGATGAGCTACAATTGGAATGTCTGCGACATCCACCGTATTCCCCGGACCTTGCTCCAACAGATTACCATTTTTTCCGGAATTTGGAGAACTTCTTATAAGGAAAAAAATTCAACTCTGATGCGGCAGTCCAAACCGCCTTCAAAGAGTTTATCGATTCTCGCCCCCATGGTTTTTTTAGTAAAGGGATCAATGAACTACCTATGAGATGGCAAAAGTGCATAGATAACAACGGTGCATACTTTGATTAATTAAATATATTTTACAAAAAAAATTGACTTTATATTCCTCCCGTACAAAACGCCAATTTCATATGTAAGGACCCAATATAATTTAATAAATCAATACATATTTCAATAAAATAAACAGCACATTCGCACAACTGCCCCTCAACCAAAATTTCGAGCGAACTGACGAAACGGCATGACGCGCCCACACACGTTCAAGTATGCAGGACGGGCTTAATGGCTTGATGGATTGACGGAAGATGGGCAAAACGATTTCCGTGAAGTATAACTGATAAAGCCAAATCGGCACCACACACTATTACACTACATCAATATGACTTGATGGAACCTACGCTTCATGCATACTGGACGGCATTGATCATGTATACTTGATGGTGTGTGGCGGGCTCTATAGGGGCACGGTTTTATCAGATGTCTCCAATTCCAGTTCAATTTTGCAATACCACGCTTTCCTATTTCTTAGTAATTTTCCAATATTTTAGTTTTGCATCTGTTTTTGAATATTTTATTATGTTGTGCGTGTAGCCAAATACATTTCATACTAAATACTACGCTTTTAATTTTTATAAATCAAACTCTGCCCTAAATTATAGGTAATAGTCCTTAGGGGCTCGGTATTATCCAACTCTCCCCTATAGCTACTCTGAAGAGAATGTAATTGTACAGCATTAAATTTTTTTGTAGCAGTAGCAATAGCAAATAGTACTAATAGTAACTATTAAATTTAGTGTTGACACTGTTTTTAAAAAACCTATTATATTGTAGATTACAATTTTTGTAATTAATAAAATAAGGTTACAAGAAATAAAAAGTTGCTTAATTTGTATTACATTATGCTGTTATTTTTAACAATATCTTTAAGACAATATTGTATTTGCTTTGATATTATATGTTTTATATCGAGGAAGAAACAATGTCAAAAGCTCTCGCATACCTAGGCGAAAATATGTGAGTAGAATGATGAGATTTGAAGAAGTAAGAACCGCGACTGGCGCTACGTCCTCTCTGACTACCCCGTTGGGGATACGGCGTGAAGATATGTATGTGTGTATGATATTTTTGAATGTCAATAAATTAATCAGTCGAGAAATACACGAACTAGCGAAAGTACGTCTTTTAAAGATTTAATCGAAACGTAGGATACATATCCTACATATAATCCATATTGACGTCCTAAAAGAAGAAATAACTTTCATTATGTATGTAGGAAAACTATCCGTATCTACTTTTATCTAAGCATAACATTATTTTTGTAGTAACGCGGGAAAAACTTAAAAGGTACCCATCTCCCCGGGGGAGAGACTGGGATTATATGGGATTCTTACTCACTAAACGTTGGTCACCCTGTATATGTTGAGCAGTGCCAGGATCGCTTACAGAACGTAGCTCCTCGCTCCTCTAACGTTATGCCGAAGCACGTCTCAGGGTCGCATAAAGTGCACGACCGGAGCCCCCGTTCTAATCGATTACGACTCATTTAGTCATCTACTACGACAGGTGAAGCCCCAATGCAACTAACTTGAAATTGGAGAATTTGCCACGCTTTTGTTAAAATCTGCTAAACGATACCAAACTCTAAGAAAATACAAAAGTATTGCCAACTTTATTGTGCTACGTGTAGGTAATGGATCAAAAATGCCTTATACATAGATTAAATTAAGGAGCTAATCATTTTAAAAAGACAGAAATTGTGTAGGAAATTGTGTAGGATGCAGTGATACTTGATAAAAGATACCACAGCTTTATTGTGTTACCTGCAATGAGTGTCAAATTACCCTGTACGTTCGCTTTTACCTTTTACTATCAATTAAAATTATTATTATTGATTCTTCTCTTTATTATGTTATAAACTGCAGTATGAGCGAGAGCACCGGCTGTGATAGCACCACGAATGAAGATGATGACATCTTGGAATCCGATCCATCGCAACATCGTGCCCCCGTATCTGCCGCAGTCTCTACCTCAAACACTCATATTGATGAAGATCATTTTGCTTCTAATATTGATTTGAGGTAGGTACCTCTTAAGCACTCGCATACCTAAGTGAAAATTTGTGAGGAGAATGATGGGATTCGAGGAAGCGAAAGAAGTATGTAAGGACTGCGACGCTTGGCGCTCCATCCTCTCTGACTAGCCCGTTAGGGATGCAGAGTGAAGATATGTATGTACCTGTTCGTTTTGGTGAAAAATACATAATATCTCTCATACAAGTAAGATTTATTGAGATGGATCAGTTCAGTATAGCAAATTCTGAAATTATTAAGAACTCAGTGTTCAAAATACCTACATAATTGAAATGCAGCCATTTTATAGCGTTAGATTTATTCTTTACAACCTATGCATACTATCATTACCAACAAAAATAATCAACAACTTACAATGTTTTCGAAGATCGTAAACCGAGTTCGTTTCTTGGTCACAAGTGAGATTTTTCAAAATCGATAAATATTGCTGTTCATTGCGACTAATCAAGGACGTTACGCACTGTGTCCTATAAAATCCATTTATGATGTTTATGTGTAAGACGCGTAACTCATCGTTTTTATTTATGTAAATGAGCTGCTACAGTAATGGGAATTCACCTTTATTTGAAAGGTACGGTGGTCAATATTTAACGCCAGAACAGCTGCCAGAGTTCTGCAATCAACTGCATCACTTGGTGGAGGTGATAAGGAATATACAGTCGTACGCCAAGGTCACTGGAGAGTATCCCAGGTAAAATGCAAACCATCTTAGTATCCTTGGAGTAGAAGAATAGGGATATGGTATCCCCTGGCTGTTGTGGACGCGGCAACAGGGTCTCTCGGGGTCGTGTGTGGTCAGAGCGGGAGCTCCGGCCGTCTATTTAAGGCGACCCCGAGTAAGACGGTAGCGCGCAAGGTCCGCGCTGTTGTAGCACTGCGAAGGTGTTGGCAGAATCGTTCTGTTAGTCAAAAACATATTTTGGCATAGCGAGAGAATCGAGCAATAATTCCAATCCTTGTTGCGCCGGGCCAACCAATTTATTTGATGAAAATGTGTGCCCTACGTGCAAACTGGTTTATTTTGCTAGCTTCTTTTTTGATGTACGCGAAGCGGAGTCTACATTTTTATTTTTATGGTTATGACGTTTCATCAGTGAACTGGAACGTCATCTTGAGCAAGAGGCGCTTGAAGTGTCAGCCCTAGCTGCGGAGGCGCGCAACGCCCGAGATGTGGTTGCGAGGACTCGCGCGCAGCGCAGAGCGGTGCGAGCACAGAAGAAACAACTTGCCTCACATCTTGCTACTTTGAAGGAGACAGGTGATGTTATTACCTAAAAATTTGTAGACAGCGACAGACACACACTCACTGCGCGATCGGTGACTAATTGCAATTAAACATTGGTATTATGTATGATGATTGCGTGTATATTGCCATGACCTGCTATGACCGTAAAGTACATTTTTCGCGGTAGATTTAGCGCCACTATGCAAATTACATAATACAAATTCTCGCGTTGACAGCAGATATCGCGCGATATTTGGCTGTCGCATGTTGACTGCAGGTTAGGTAATAAGCGCTCGGGTAGTGTTGATTAATGGCTGGGCCACCAATGCTATGCATTTGCGAATGTATAGCTCTGTCTTAAAAATGTTTCAGAGATTGTAAATCCTGTACCGCACGTCAACAATATCAGTATCAAATGAAATGGAATACTCAAGAGAAGATTTCTGTATATACATTCAGTTAAGAAAGTATTGGGAATTGATGATTTGTTTATGGTTCCAAATTAAATTTTTTGTTTTTTTTGTTGTTGTTAGATTGGCACAACTATTTTCCATTTGGCACGGAGTTTGATTTGCATCTGTTATTTAGATTAAATACAGTGCTGCTTTTAGTTATATCATTCTAGTGTATATTGCGAATTTCATAATGGACAATAACATCGAACAAAGAGTTTGTCTTAAATTTTGCATCGCCAATGGAATTTCGTGTTCGGAGTCACTGAAAATGTTACAGAAGGCTTACGGTGAATCGACTTTATCAAAAACACGTGCTTATGAGTGATACAAAGCGTTCAAAAGCGGTCGAGATGTGTTGGAAGATTTCCCTCGCTCTGGTAGGCCATCAACGTCTGCAACTGAAGTTAACATCGCAAAAGTGAAGGAAATAGTGACTGAAAATCCTCATTCAAGTTTGAGAGAGATAGCCGCCGAACTTTCTGTGTCTCACGAGTCGATCCGTATCATTTTAAATAATCACTTGGGTATGAAACATGTTGCCGCTCGGCTAGTCCCAAAAGACCTGAATTTTCTCCAAAAACTCAATCACATAAGAGTTGCTGAGGACATGCTAGAACGAGTCAATTCCGATCCAACATTCATGAAACGCATTGTTACTGGTGACGAGACGTGGATTTACGAGTTTGACATGCAAACTAGTCAACAAGCTTCGGAGTGGCGCCTTCCAACTGAACCGAAACCGAAAAAACCACGCCAAAGTCGATCAAAACTCAAAGTCATGTTGACTGTTTTCTTTAACTATCGCGGTGTTGTGCATTCGGAATTCTTGCCGGAAGGTCAAACGGTAAATAAAGAATATTATTTGGGCGTTATGCGGCGTTTAAGAGAGCAAATTCAACGAAAAAGGCCAGATTTGTTGAAAGAAAATTCTTGGATTTGGCACCACGATAATGCGCCTTCGCACAAGGCCATCATTGTGAACGAATTCTTGACCAAAAACTCAACAAATACCATAGAGCAACCACCTTATTCACCTGATATGGCTCCAGCCGACTTCTTTCTTTTTCCTAAATTCAAATTACCACTTCGTGGCACCCGTTTTCATTCGGTAGAAGACATAAAGGAGAATTCGCGGCGAGCACTGAACTCAATTCCGGAAAAAGCGTTTAAAAAATGTTTTGATGATTGGATAATTCTTTGGCGTATATAGTTTCTGAAGGAACATACTTTGAAGGTGATAAAATAAATTTGGATGAATAACTAACATTTCGTGTATTATTAATCTTTTCCCGGTACTTTCTTGACAGAGTAGTATGACGACATCCTAAATCCATTATGGCGGATGCTCCACGATAAGAAGTAACTTTTTGTTTAAGACCTGCAATATGGGTATCAAATGTAATACTAATACACAGGAAAAGGTTTGCGTATATTATGTGACGTGCGCCATTGCAACACATGCTGGGTACTCGGCGGAAATTAAACTTTTGAATAAAATAATATAATGTGATAACGGGTGATGTTTTCGAGATTCCACGGGGAGCTAATTATGGCAAAGACGTCTATTTTCAAATCCAAGATGGCGCTTATTAATTTTTAGAATGAAATGACATGGGTATCATTTTTGAGGTTTCTCGGAGTGCTGATTACTCATTTTAGTAATCAGCACTCCGAGAAACCTCAAAAATGATACCCATGTCATTTCATTACTCATTTTAGTAATCAGCACTCCGAGAAACCTCAAAAATGATACCCATGTCATTTCATTCTAAAAATTAATAAGCGCCATCTTGGATTTGAAAATAGATGTCTTTTTTCAAATTTGAGATGGCGTACAATACTTTTTTCAACACATTCATATGGGCGTAATTTTTGAGGTTTCTCGGGGTGTAGATTACGACAATGACGTTGATTTTGAAATCCAAGATGGAGGACATTATTTTATAATAATTAAATGACATGGATATCACTCAATTTTGTTTGAGGTGCAAAAATCGAAAGTGACATCGATTTTGAAATCTAGTACAGCAAGTTTTAACATAAATTTTAATAACTGTAATGTTTGTTGTAAATATTTATTGTATAGCGACAATGGCATTTTTATCGTTATTTTTACTAATTTTAACGTGCTTTTGAATGCATCTCTATTATAACAGAGGTTCGTGAATTGGAGAGCACGGTTCGTCTATCTGACCGCAAGCTGTACAAAAGTTGGGAAGGACTGAAGGAGTCAACTGATCCATCGAAGTTTGAGCCACTACTTGACGAAATTAGGGTTAGATATTTAGTACATTTTTCATTTGTGTGGGTGTGTGCGAACAACATTTTTCGATTCCGGGATTCATTCGCGAAATATTAAGCATCAAAGTGGCCATTTTTGTTACGAGACAAGTGTCCTCCTTCCTACAGCAATTGAACCGTTTGTTTTTGGACATGTGACAAAATTCAAGGTAGTAGTATATTATATAACGATGTTAAAAGGAAAACTATTACAGTTAAGTAGGCTTTACAAGTTGAAATAGTCGAGCAACTTATAAAATGTACTGGAATAAGTAAAAATTTCGTAATGTACTCACAGTATGCAAGGGTGTTTTTAGTAGTGGGTAGCAATAATAGGGTGACCCGTGAGCAGGTAAGTAGAGGGACAATAGGTGTGGGTCAAATAAACCAGTTTATATTACGTAGTAGCCTGGTTTATTAAGCCAATAATCCGCCATACGCCGCACAACCCGGTCTTCCGTAAATATAAGGGAGTCACTGGCCTCAATCGGTCGGTAGTTCCGCTGACGAGCTCAAGTTTGATCTTTTTTACGTTTCAGTCTCGAGCAAGGACTCTGGAGGGTTCCAGTTAAAATTAGATTGATGAATTCTCCAGATATCAGTTATATTTCTTGAATCCAGAATCAAGAATGCCACTGGTATACTTGAACTGGAACTGGAATCTTGTAATTGGAATTCTGGAAACCTAGAGCGCATGTATAAGACCGGGTGTAGGCACGATCGGTAGATAGACAAGCGTTCAAGGTCCAGTGGCTTGAAAAACAAGCACGTACTAACAGTGGAACGTTTACAATTTACAAAAACCCTCCTTCGAAAGTATGCATATCGTGAAGGGCAACTAGGGAACCTTACATGACTGGCCCGTTGGTGCAGTGGCATAGCATCTGCTTTCCAAGCTAGAGTTCCGGGTTCGGTCCCCTGTCAGATCAATTTAGGAAACGAACTTTTTTAAATTGTCTTGGAGTCTGAGTGTTACTGAGAACTCCCCCAGAGTTCGTTGTGTGGTACCGATAGTACAAGCTTACTGCTTAGTTTGGGGTCACACAATCCGTGTAATTGTCTGGAGTATTATTATTATTATTATACTTCGCGCGACCCGTCACGCAATTGGCTGGTTTTTTTATACATATTTGTGTTTATATAAGCAGTTATCTGATGAATGATGAATTAATAGTTTTGTTGCTGTAACAAATATAATACTATCTACTGTATTTAATACAGAGCGAAGTGACTTCCTACTGGTATTGCGGATTATGCCGTTCGCCACCGAGGGTAGCGCGAGAACTCACGTCCGTAGTTTTGTTTTCAGTTGATTTTGATAGGTTTGCTGATGAAACTAAGTCGAAATTATTATTTAATTTAAACCTTATTATCCAACTTATCATTGCCAACTTATTAATTCAACAAATTATCCAACGCTCTAAAAATACCAAAACCACAGATAAATTACCTACTGGCGTAACCAAAACCGTTACAGGAAGTCCGGTCGCACTCTACTGACAGAGCTTCTTGTCGGTTTTTTTCAGTTCAGGGTTCAGGAAAAAACCTGTGGGTTCAATGTTACCCAAAATATAATTGGCCTCGATGTATTATCTGCGCAGTAAATACATTTTATTAACGCAGGAAACTTAGCAGAGTCAAGCATTTCTAGCGCTAAAATCTTTCATTGTTATTGATCCATCGATCAACTGTTGAAGTGAATGAAGTTCATACTCTGATGGGTTGAACGAAGTCGATTTCATTATTATAATAAAAATAATGATACTCCAGACAATTGCACAGATTGTGTGACCAGGGAGAAATGTTATCATTTGTATTTCCTTCCGGAACTGAGGTCGCCAATTTGTCCCCACTCCGTCGGTTTAACTTGCACATACAAGACTAGACTAGACAACTACGCAATCACGCACACTATTGTTGGTACATGTGCTACCAAACAAATGTGAATTTTAAGTCTATGAAATAACGTTCAATAAACACACACCGCATAACATACTCACACATACACAACGTCGTTGTCGATGTTCTGTACAAAAACAAAGCAATATACATTTACGGTAGGGCTTGCCGTACGAAAAAATTTATCGATAGTTACAGTTTGCAATATTAGCAACAGGTTTGTAGTCGGTAATAAAAATATTTTTAGGGAAATTACGTTTAGTAAAACAAATAGTACCCAATTTTACAAAATCCATTTATTACAAGTTTAATTTGGTAGTTTAGGAACATATTTAGAATAGAATATACTTTATTGTGCACACCAGAAAATAAGATACAATAAAAATTTAGTTAGAAAATGTACACAATACAGGCGGTCTTATCGCTATTAGCGATTTCTTCCAGACAACCTAGATTTTAAGGAATTATATAGCACAAGATAAAGGTAGGTGGCAGACATATGTATAACAACAAATTACAATTAAAACTAACAATTATAATGACAAGAAATAAGTTTTAACCATTATTTACCCTCTAAACTATATAATTTTAAATAATATTTAGAAGTTATGTAAATAAAAACTGTTGAGTGACATAAAAATTATGATGGCGATCGACACAGTACAACAAATACTTGCCTTCTTAAGATCGATAAACTGTATACCCCAAACGAAGTCTGGGCGAACCGCTAGTGTTAAAAATAGTATTAGGAGTTAAACCCCTATTATTACTGCCCAGTAAAATGTAGATATTTATTCAACACTTGGCGCTTAGATAATTTAGGTGATGCATTCTTAGTTAAATAATGTAGTCTAACATTCAGGTATCTCTCCATCACTGCTTTTGTAAGCATAATTAAATGGTTGTTCATTGGCGGTTGATTATATTGGTGAAAATTTAGATTTTCAAAAAGGTTCATACCAATAAAATGAGGCAAGGCTTTTGACATGAGCTTCTTATGCAAATATTTTGATGACATTGTCATTTTGTCATTGGATAAAACAGAAGATTTTATTATTACTTCCATACGCTGACATATGGTTATGACGTCATTGGATGGGAATATAAGCCCTCCTTTATCTTTTAATTTTATAAATTTGTGTTGCTTGTCATCAACCGTATTCGCAATTAAACCGCTACAGCATGTATCACATTTTAATGACTTCAGCAAGCCATGAATTACAAATCCTGCAATGTAAGATATTACTTGAGAACTGAATTCTGTAATATCTTGTAGAAGTACACTAACTTCTTCATCAAATACTGCTTGTTCATATAGCAAAGTAATCTCATTTTCGTCATTGCTTTCATTTAGCTTGCATGGTTCAATTGTTAAATTTATATTTTTGACAGCAGACGAACATGTCAAAAAAGAAATCTCTTCGAGCGATTTACAATTTCCCTGTTCTATATCTCGAAGCTCCGATTTTACTAATAGCTTTTTATATATTGCTTGAAACTGTCTGGCAGTTGGATTTGTGCTACATCCACCGTGAGATCTTATATGTCCAAACATAAGCTCTAAGTGGTCCTGACTTATTTTGTATACTGGTATATACTGTAGTTTTTGCTCTTTCTCGACCAGTTGCATGTACAAATCTTTGAGGCTTTCTATACAAATTAAAAATCCTACGAAACCAGTTTTCCTTCCAGAATTAATAACCTTTGTACCATTTAATAGCTTTATAGATTTTAGGTACTGTTTTGCGTTTTCTAAAAAGTGAAATGTTTTTTCTTTAGTAGCTTGACAAATAGGTTTTTTGAAATGAAGTTGTGCCATATGCCTTGAATTTAATATGTCAAATAGGTTATTTATAGTTTTTAGAAATTCAACCGTACCTTCCACATTACAAAAATCAGGTATTTTCAGCTCAGAGCAAAAAGTTAACGCATCTGCAACACTGTTACTAAATAACTGCGAGGCCAGTCGTACCTTCATTTTTTGATTTTTGAAGTAAATGTGGCTTTTTCGGAGTTTATTCGCTAAGTGCAGTTTCTCTTTGTCTTGAATATTATTAAGACTTTTTAAGTGACTCCATTTTATGCATTTATTTGAATCAGATGGTAGGAAACAGTCATAAGCTTCAAATGCATTCCTTAATAATTTTAGCATGTGGCATGGGTCCAAGAATATATAAACAGGTTGACAATTAATGGGATGTTCAAATTTAGTCTTTAAGTTATCAGGATCAAGTGAACATCCAAGTTCTTTAGCCATGGTTAAGTTCGCTGGACAGCCATCAAAAGTCATCGAGGTTACTTGGATACCAGTATCTTCAAGTAATTCTAAACACTGCTTCACAAGATTGGATCGCTGTTCCCCTGTTACACCATCAACAAGAAAATAACCGACTGGTAACTTCCATGCTCCATTGATTGCAGTGACTAGAAATACAAGTACTTCTTTGGCTTCAGGTAAACAGTCCCCGTGTTTTGCTGAATTGGATATATACGTGAATTTGTCTCCCGTCCCATTCTATGCGCTGTTTGATTGCCATTTCATCCAGAACTAAATTACACAGTAGTTTGTGTTTGGTGGAAGCAACTTTAAGTTTTATTGCTTTGAATGATTCTTGAGTGAAACCAGGTTGAGCATCAACGGATTGGTACCACTTTTTTATAGTACGAGTATGGGGGAGAGCTGTTTGGAATGTTTTCCTTACATATAAGTAAGCCTTCGGCGAGTAAAAATGCAGAGTACACGCAAAAGTTCTTAAAGCAGAAGAATACTTGTTCTTTGTGTTTTGACCTGATGAAACATTTTTTTCAAAACGCTGGATAAGATCTTTCACTCCAAGATTCTCTAATTGCGTAACGTGATCAGCGCTTATAAAATTTTTCTGTTTGAGGTTTTCCAATATACCTTTTAAATCTGCGATTTTTTTACGATATCTGCTGGTTTTTTTTTGAAGCCTTTTAATTTGAGATTTTTGTTTTTTTATATAATCTACTTGTGTGGAAATTAATTGGCGCAATTTGCGCTTTCGAGGTGTTTCATTGATATTACCTTTATTTGGGTCTTCAGGATGCTTCTGTAATAAAAAGATTTGTTTACTTATTTGTATTTGATACATAATATTCCAATTACACGTTTTACTTTCTCTTGACTAAAAAAACAATTTTTTTAAATAACACCTGCAACGTATATGAGTTTATATTAACTGTAATTTATATTCTAAACTAACTTTTTTTGTAAATTTAAGTTTAAGCATGCTTAAGGGAAATCAAACTAGCACTCTGAAACCATACAAAATAAAGTAGGTATATTTATTTCCATATAAATTTCTTAATTTTAGTTCAAATGAAAAATGTAACTATGCATAAATATATTTTAAAGCTCATGTGAAATAACTATCATGAACTCACTAAATTATCAGTTGTATCACAAGCCTTTTGTAAATCACATCGGTCGTTAATTTCATAATCATCGGTCATTTTAGACGTTGAAGGTTCCGTATAAATCTGTCAATAAACAATTACATAAATGGTTAATTTAGTTAGGTACTGTCGCAGTAAACATTATGTTTCAATAAGAAAAATACGAACTTACTGTGAACATTGTGTGCAATCTTAATGTTGGTACTGACCACTCAAAGAGCCGACGAACTTTCTTTAATGGTTGGAAACATTTTGGTTCAAAGTGAGACGAGCATATTGTGCTATTTTTTGTCGGAAACCAGCTTAGACCTCTGCCTGTAGCATTTATCCACATTTCCTTTATTTTTGGATCCTTCGGATATCTAAAATTCAAACATCAAGTCACTATAATAATATACACGAGTTAGAGTTCTATGACAAGAAACAGAAGTATTTAAGTGTTAAGCTGCTTTTTAGTACAAGAGATACAAGACTATTCGATAAAAAGTTAACTCGTGTAGTATTTTGTCGATTATGTACATGTTTTAATTTTACATGTTTCATTTATAGTACGCTACGCGTCTACTAATACGTGATATTTTTATCGACACGAGTGCAACATTATTTCACAGCATAACCCAGCGGCCGTACCACAAGGTTATCGTCGTAATGGGAATATCGTCCAAGCCTAAATCCATTGCGTTGTCGGACCTACTCATTCATTTATCCATCTCTACTAAACAAGCAATGAATTTTGTTTTATAAAAATGATTTACTTTGCACTTCATTGAGTTCTAACAATATTAAAATTATTATTTTTCAGCTTTTAGTGAATAATTACATTAATTATGTAATACTTACATGTGAAATGAGATACCATTGTTCACGTAGTTCACTTTGCTGCTTGTATTTTTGCAAATAATCACTGAACAAGTTGGCATTTTGTAAAAAATCAAGAGAAGCGACACACGACACGTACGACTTCCGACTGACGACGAAAACTTACAACAAGCCAAAATATGGCCAGATGCGTTCCGAGGCGCTGTGCAGCCATAGCATAGGTATCTCCCTTGTTTACTGATCTGAGGTGTGACCCCAAACTAAGCAGTAAGCTTGTACTATGGATACCACACAACGAACTCTGGGGGAGTTCCCAGTAACACCCAGACTCCAAGCCAATTTAGATAAGTTCGTTTCCTAAATTGACCTGGACAGAATTGAGCTTGGACAGCAGATGCATATGCCACTGCGCCAACGGGCCAGTCAAATTAGTCTGTAGCGTTTGCCCCGCGGCGTTATCTGCATGAAATCTCCGTTTTGGATTATTCCTTTCATGAGATAGCGATAGCGTTGAAAATATATGAATATTTGTAGCAATAAGGAAAGTGGGTAAAATAGTAAAAAAAGGAAAAATAAAATATTTATTTATTAGATTCATTAAATATATTATGAAATGGCGATGCTGCAGGGTCATGTAAGCAGTAAATTAAAATACTAGTCGATCGATTTAGTTGAAACGATATCGATTCACTTGTATCACTTGACAACACTATTTTAGCAGGCTACATCAAAGAAACGTCAAATCGAATCGAATTAAAAGTTAGACTATAGATAGTAAATTTTGCATTCAAACATTCCTTTATTAGGTTTATTAGAAAAAATACGTTATATGTGAAATTACGAGAAAGTTTCCAAAAATACTTTTTTTATCAGAGCAAGCAAACAGCCTTAGATTGCCTGGTCCGTCTGATAGAAGGACGTCGCTCGATTATGGCTCGTTCAGTACCACCGCCGCCACCGCAACTCCTTCCACCCCCTCCGCTAGACGATAACGAAGGTACATTCACTTATCTTTATCTATACAATAAATAAAATTGAAGTATTTAGCTATGAGTTCGAAATGAAGGCTTTTTAAAAATTCAAAAATCCCCAACACTAAAAAACAGTAAAAAGTAAAAAATTATTTCTGTTTTTGTGCTTGTTTTGGTGCTTGACACGAGTATATGGAATGGGTGAGTGAGCGAGTAAGTGAGGGATTGCGAGAACAGGCGAGCGAGTAAGTGGACTTACCTACTGGATGGATTATCTAGCGTACCTCCGTGCTTCAAACGCTCGTTAACCCCCTAGAGTAGTTTTGTAATAACCGAATTGCACGCGGTATTTATTATCGAAACAAGGAATAGTATTGAAGTGTTACGGATTACTTGTGCTGTTTCTGTCGAGTAATCAGTGAACTAAAAATTGCAACTAGTGGCACTACTTCTGCAATAAGGATATTTTAACGTTACGGCCATTATCATGCAATTACCTTACGTTATATTCGTTTTGGACATCCATTGCCCGACTATGGCACGACTATCGCTATCTGTAAATTACCTGATAACCCAGCCGTCGCGTTGGACCCGGTTCTAAAGGCCAGCTATTGTTAAGCCAGGACAGAAACTTTATCTTAGGCGGATTGAAAACTTTAAATTTAGGCTAGCCACTGGCCTACCTCCACTGCATTGCCGTGATATATAGTTCATCTCCTTCTCACCTCGTTCGTAAAAAGAGTCCTACGTCCAACAATGGGACGTAAAATTCGGTCGATTTTTTACCACAGATGCGTCAGGGCCCCTTCGTAAACGTTACGATGGCAGTCGACGATCTGGATTTAAGAGAAGGCGGAAAGACAATTCGCGGGAGCCCCGATCAGTGCCGCTATCCGGTGAACCGAGCCGACATGGACATCCTCAGGTAATGCCTGGTTATGAAGACTATTTATGACTTTAATTCTTGAGATAATCGTTTACTTGGTTTGATTTTAGAACAATGAAAGCACATCTCGATACCGAGTTGGCAGCGCAGGTGCTGTTGCGTTGGCGTCACTCAATTTACAAGAGTCAAGAGGCAGTGTGAGGGACATCCTCTTTTTCACAACAGACTGATTTATTTTATACTCTATCAAAGCAATAAACATACCGATATCATAATGTTTTTCATGTACCTACCTATTTTATTTGATATAAAGGTCTCTCGTCCTTCAGTATTTATACCTAAATGCTTCATTTCACCCTCTTGAAGCAGCATTTATACTCTTTTTTATAATAGAAACTTATGTGTTCGTGTGTTTACGTATATGAAATATTCTTGGATATGTCCGCGTTGTAGCAATTTTTAAACACAAATTACGAAAGATTTATTATTTTATTTCCAATTTTAATTATATAATTACTTTGGTCTTTCAATGAATTTATGATAAAAAGGATGAAGGAACAGGAACCATTTTAACTTACAATTACATCCCTTAAATTCTACACATTTATAAGAATTTATTTTATAAAGATGCTACATAAATTACGTCCAAAATAGCAATCAGTCGCGACGTTTCCTATCTAAACGTGTAAGTAAATAAATTTCGAGATCTCCCTTTTTAGAAGACATCGCGACAGGAGCTTGTAAAAGATCCGCTTAGGATTTCTTTTCTTCAACCGGTTTGTCTACTTTAGGCGCCGCTGCAGGGTCTGCGCCTGTTGGAACGACTTTCTGCTCCTGCAATATATTATTTAATTTATTATATTATTTATTTTAAATCTTTCGCTATACCTGTACAACATCGGTGGTTATGGAGGCTATCACAGACCCGAACAACTAAGATCAACTTTGGTATTGATCGTTATTTTGTTACGAAGCACTAGCAACTTACAGTCGATAAGCACAGAATATATCCTTGGAGTGACATGCTAAAATTCCTGCGGATACCGAAAATAATGTCCAAATTATGTTTGACGATAGCGCATCACCACACAATTACACATAATGTATAAAAACTATATTCTGCCTCTTGGCAGTACTGGTCCTTTTTACTTATTTCAACTATTTATTCCAGTTCATTTTTTACAGTTCGGTTCATCCCACTTTATAAGAGATAGCGACCGGCTCCGGCTTCGCATGGGTAGAAATTTTTCATGGGTAGAAAATAAAATACAATCCATGTTATTTGTTGATAATCTAGCTTTCTATAGTGAAAGAATTTTTAAAATAGGTTGAGTAGTTTTTGAGGATATCCCTTACAAACAAACAATCAAGTTTTTTCTCTATAATGTAGAGAAAAAAATTATATTTTAATATTAAGCATAGATTTTGTGGTTACTAGCGGAGATAGATCGATACGTTATTTTTTTTTATTAACGTGAATATCTAACATCTGTATTGCCTGAGAGATCTAAGGATAGTAGAAGACTCTTTTCAAATATATGTACTTTTATCTAATTCAAGTCGTCTGTTGAGATTGGACTTGTAAATGAATATTTTAGCAATCATGAGTGTCATCGCTTAAAACTTGGTGGATATTGGATAATGTACTAAAGAATTAGAAGTAGTTTGGAAAATACAAATTGGAAGAATTAAAAACGATAGGATATTATGTAGACTATTAGTCATGTATTACTACTCCAAACTACGCGTTGCATTTATTTGATAGGAATTCTACTAAAGATGTAGGTCTAGCTTGGACCACCCAAGGTAATAAACACTGATGACTTTATGATGACTAAGCAATATCTATATAACCCAATCAAGAATCACAATGCTAGGGTTATTGTCATTGACGATTTTCATGGCATACCTTCAAAGTCCATTGTCAGATTATGATGAATTTATATGGGACCACATCTCTTATAAACTAACAAAAGTGATCCAAATCGGTAAACACGGTTGTCATAGCTACATATGTCCGAAAACGTACTTTGCAGCTGAATTGAAAACAATCTTTTTCTTTTTCTTTTCAAATTCGATCAATATTAATTCCTAATAATTTTTCATAGCCTATTCAATTTTTTCTTCCGCGTTGGTCGGGGAATGTAAGAGTTCCTTATCTTCCGGGTTTATCGTAAGATTCGCAAGAAACTGATATAGGCGAGGTGCTCACAACTTGACACCATCTGGTTTCGCTTTATCCCAGGCCTGAGGCTTATCGCAAGAATCTGATATAGGCGATCTCGCCATCTGGTTTCACTTGATCATCTGTGAGACTAAACACTTGTCGCTAGAAGCCGCTTCGAGGTGTGATTTTGTTACTCCATCGTTATCTCCAACCCGAATTTTTTTTTTGTTTCTGAGAAGAGAAAACATTCTGAACGGAACACCCACCCGCTCCTCACGTCTCAGGAGAGAACATGAGGACCGGCTGGGTGGCGTCGGACTCGAATCGACTTAAAATACGTTCCTCTCGCCATTTGAGCCTACAGCCTTACAGGCCTTCCCAGCGAGTCAAACGCGTTGGGGGGGAGCAGCGGAAGCGCTCCGCTCGGCAACCCGAACGGTAATGGCGTATAGATTTGTAATAATAATGGTGTTTTAGTTGTTCTAACCTCAGCTATTACAGATGTAGGTGCTTGCGGAGTAGAGTCAGAGACTACAGCCGCTACTGGTACAGCAGAGGTTACCGCTATATCTTTCTTCTCTTCATCAGGTACAGGCGACGCTTGGCTTACGTTTAACTACAAAAAATATTGTTAATAATGAAATACGTGCATCTTTCAGAAAATTTGAGTAAATATCTAAAAGCGTTGTTCTCGCCTCGTCATTTTGTTAGTGCTGAAACTTGGCTGGTTTTGATGTACCTAATAATTGTATCGTTAATCACGTGTTACAAGATTGGTTGGGACATGCGATCCAAGTGTTGCCGGAAACAAATGACAATCAAGCAGGCCTACTTTATTTTGCCTAGTCAAATAGAGATACAAGTAAATTTTGGAATGGAAGTTGTTAATTTTCATCGCAAGACTACGAAGTCTTCTTTAAAGTCTCGTTATTCCTTGAGATCAAACTGATGCTTTGTTATAATGATGAAGCTGTCAACGTTGTTGCAAGATATTTGCTAGCATGTTACAAAAGTTAGCGTCAAAATTACAAATAGGACACACTTATTTTTGTGTTACAATTTTTTGGGGAATCGGTAGAAGAAACGCTATGCAAGCTTCACTTCATTAAATTAACTGTCTTTACATCTTGGCACTATTTTGTTCTACACAAGTATTTTAGCAGGAAATGGTAAACTGAAGATTGTCTAAACACGATATTTAAAAGCGTTATCCACAAAAATATGATAACTTTTCACATTTTTGGTTTGAGTCAAACTTTTCTGATCATTTTACTTCACTGAGATGCGAAGCACATATCGATTAATAGTTTGGATTGTTGCAGAACATCACCAAAAGTATATAGAAATTAATTAAGTGCATTTTAAGATCCACAAAATAAGACACTTGAGTCAATACGATTTTAAAAAATCAAATACTTTTTTCAAATCCGAATTAACTTCCTCTGTGATTGAACTTCCTCATAGATTCCTCTACGCCGCTTTCTCGGCGTATGTTGTTGTTGATCTTGACAATTAAAACCACACTCACGGATATCTGTCGAGTTCTAAATACTTAAAAAATCTAGTCAGCCATTACCTGTATTGCCACGAAAGCGAACAAAGCGACGGTGAGTAGGACCTTCATATCTGTAGCTTATACGTTCAACGTTCAGATAATAAGCCCTTCCAGCGGATCGGTGTAATTTATAACCGCAGTGAGACAAGCCACTGTGCCCGAATCCAAAATAATTATTACGACTCAATCGATATTGGCTGTTGTTTATAAAACATTACGGCGGAACAATTAAAATGGTTATCGTTTTATAGGATTGTTCCGATATGTTGCTCTGCCACGGAATTATGGTACTTATAAACATGAGAGATGACGCCATGGAGTACTGCGTCTATGCATTATTGAGAAATACAGACATAATGCAATTTTTAGATTTCAGCGTTTGACAGTATTGTAATTGTGTTATTGAAGAAAAATCAAGTAATTTAAATTAATGTCATTTCGAGTAGAGCTAATTAACTTAAAAATGCAAAATTAAAAAATATTACCAAGGATTTCAAAATTTTACATAACTAGATAAAAGACAAAACCTTAATTCATTATACTTATTAATTACCTTGATCAAATAATTGATCGAAGTTACTTAACCATTTTTTTTTTATTTACTTTTTCCCTTCCTGCCTCTGATTTCGTCGATACAAGGATAGTCGTTTTGTTAACCCCCGACGCAAAAGAAGGGGTGTTATAAGTTTGACGTGTCTGTGTGTCTGTCTGTGGCATCGTAGCTCCTAAATGAATGGACCGATTATGATGCGGTTTTTGTTTGAAAGCAGACTTGCTAGCGGTGGTTCTTAAACATGTTTTATCAAAATTGGTTCAGTCATTTGAAGAATATCAGCTCTTTTTTAGTTTTCAAAGGGACGCGAGCATCTTCTATTAGTCTAATCGATGCGAAATTTAGTATACTTACTGTGACTTTAATAATGTCACAATAACATAGTAACCTTGACCAGACGCTACAGCATCATCTGAAGTCAGCAGGATAACCAACTCCTCGCCACTTACAGTAGAAATATCATGTTTAGGCTCATTGAAATGGTCTCTATGAATACGTTATAGATAAATAGATAGATGGTGATCAGCGTCTGTTGATGGATCAGACAACTATTGTCAGAATACTCAGATTTCGGCGTGGCACGATCTCGTGTCGCAATTTCGTGTATCGTTCCGGAAAGTATTTGCGTGAATGTGGGGATAGAGTGTAGATCGTAGTGTTTAAAAAGCATGAAATAAAACTTAAATTAAAAATTTAAAAAACTCCCGACTCAAAAAACTTCCAAAAAGTAAAAAAATAATATGTACCTCATAGCCCTTTAAATTTGTGATAAGTTTCAATAAATAGTAGTAGTAATATATTCAAGCGTCGTCACGTCGGGGGACCGCTAAGTAAATAAAGTAATAAAAAGAGAATACAACTAAAAATGATCAAGTATGTATGAAATTTAAATACAAGTAAACTTAGCGGTCCCCCGACCGACGTGACGACGCTTGGATATAGTACTACTACTATTTATATTGAAACTTATCACTAATTTAAAGGGCTATGAGGTACTTATTATTTTTTTACTCTTTGGAAGTTTTTTTTGAGTTGGCGGTTTTTTAAATTTTTAATTTAATTTTTAAATTGCAAAGAAAACATCGATGATCGTCGAAGTAAAAATATCCAACTATGGAGTAATTTTTTTTAATTACAATTATTTTTACTTCAAAGTCGGATTTTTAAATTTTATTCTACTGCACAATCCAGGAAGGTGCGTTTTATTCGCTAAATTTTTTTTTATCCAGTTCCTAACTTCGGCGATATTAACCACTATTCAAGGATTATTTTGTGGACATTTTACCTTAAAAATCACTAGTTTCTTATTGATATTTGCCCATGGAGCACTCAACCTATAGAGACGAAATGGACCATGTTATTTATCACTGCTCAGTTTATTCATTTAGCAGTACATAACCAATACTGACATGTAACATCTCTGTATATACCGACAGATATTTAAATATTTATTTAATGGCTTAGTGTTCTATTCCGTAGTGTGGCAAAAACAGAAAAAATTTAAACTACAAAATAGAAAACAGTATCCGCAACAGCGTTTAGACGTAAATTGTTTTCATACAAAATTAATGACATTGCCCCTCTATAGGTTGAGTGCTCCGTGTATTTGTCTGTCTATTTGAATATCATTTGTAAATATAGAATTAAAAAATTAAAAGTCAACGCAAAAAACGATTTCGATCGATTTCAATAAAACGCAGCTACTAATAGTAGGTACAACTGCGGCTATCAAACCAAAAAAAATTGCCTGCAAATCGTTTCATCCGTTCAAGAGCTACGATGCCGGAGACAAACACATAGACAGACAATGGTGTAAAACTTATAACACCCCTCTAATCAGTCAGCAGTTCAAAATTAAACCGAAAAAGTAATGCTAGGATATAAACTTTATGCCTCCAGGCAGCCTGTCCCTGATATGTGATGCTGATGTCTAACGAAACGGCAACCGATCACTTTATCTGATAAAATAAATATGTGTTGTATGTATTATGTAGGTGAGATAGCTTATCTGATTTGCGTCACCGTTGCTGGCGTCTGGATTTACTTATAAAGTCTATGTCCTAGGTTTCAGCTATTTAACCCTTGGTGTGCCTGGTGAAATGAAATCACACGACATGCCTGGTGGGTCTGACAGACCTGTAACTAAATGTCATTTGTTCATATCGTGTCCATGTTTCCTAATATTTTTTAAGTAATATTTAGGTAAAATTAAATAGAAAACTTTAAATTACAGTCGACCTTTATTAATAATCGTCTTAGAACATGCATATTCAGTTAAGGAACTGTGCCCCTTGTTTTGAATCATGCGGTTATTATGATCTATGGGATTTTTGATAATGTTTTTAATTTTCAGTCATAAAAAGATGAAACCATTTCAGCTCAAGTAATGTTTTTTATTTGACAGACGAAACCACATGGGTTCCATTTTTGACATTTTATAACTTATATGTTAGGGAAGTTCTAGCAACGGTTGAAGAGAATGAGAGAATTATAGTGTGTGGAGACATGAATGGATGGGTTGGGACAGCTCGAACAGGATTTGAGTCTGTCCTAGGCAAGTATGGAGATAAGAAAGTGAATGATGCTGGTAGGATTGTGTTAGGACTGTGTATGGAAAAGGATCTTTTTGTAGCTAATACCTTTTAAGCACAAAAGGATTCATCAGTACACGTGGGAAAGGAAGGATGAAAAAAGTATGATTGATTTATTCCTGGTGAACAGCCGGCTCAAAAAGCAAGTTATGGACCCGAGAGCACACAGAGGAGCCGATCTAGGAACGGACCACTTTCTAGTGGTAACTAGAATAAGGGGTCTGTTTGCGGTATGGTGACATCGCGTAGTGTCCAAACCTGCAGCGGTTTGTTGCATTAAAAACTGGAAACTAAAAGATGCGACCACCAGGAATGATTATGAAAGGGTATTATCCGGTAAGCTTGGATGATATATTGAAAGTGATGAGCGAGGATGTTGAAGAATTTTGGCAGAACGTTAGGGTAACGTTAAAAGACAGATATGAACTGCAGAAAGTAGAAACGAAGGCACTAGTGAAAGAGAAGCGTGAAAGGTGTGTAGGGTGTTAGACGAAAACAAGATGTCGGACAACTTCCAGGAAAATTCCAAATTATTTTGGAAAGAAGTACGTAAGAACCGAAGTGGTCTGGCACCTTGCAGAATGAATAAAGTGCGAAAGAAAACAACCTGCTTACAAATAAAAAAGATATTCTGCAGCGATGGAGTGAATACTATGGAGAACTGTATGAGAGTGGCGACACCGTCGCTGATACTGAGAGCGATTCTAATAAATTGCCACACTCGGGCCAGGGACTGGAGGATGCCATTAGTATGAAAGAGATTGAGAAAGTGATAAGAAGTTTGAAATGTGGAAAAGCTGCGGGAATTGATGAGGTGACTGTTGAGATGATCAAGTATGGTGGTCCAAGGGTCTGGGATGCCTTCTATGCACTCTGCAACCTTTGTTGGCAGAAGGGGGAGGTTCCAGAGGACTGGTGCACGGCAGTCATAGTACCTCTATATAAAGGGAAAGGTTCCTATCTAGACTGTGCGTGCTATAGGGTCATCAGCTTGGTCAGCTTAGCGAGTAAAGTCTATAACTAAGGTATTGACTGAACGTATGAAAGGCGTTTCAGTTTCATTTGTGGGAGGCGCAAGGTGGTTTCAGGAACGGTAGGAGTTGTATGGATCAGATCAGATGTTCTCTCTTCGCGTTATCGTGGGAAGGTTTCTGGCTATAGGCCAGAAAGTTTTCTGCGCTTTCGTGGATCTAGAAAAACCATTCGATAGAGTAATGCGGAAGAAATTGTGGAGTCTTCTGCCTAAATATGGCGTGGAGAGCTCCTTACTACGGGCTGTAAGGTCATTATATCGTGGCCACAGAGCCTGTGTAAGGATAGACGGTGACATGTCGCCCTGGTTTGAAGTCTGTTCTGATCACAGACAGGGCTGCGTGATGTCTGCCTGGCTATTCGTGCTGTATTTGGACAGTTGCCTCCAGAGATTGAAAGGTAATATGAGTGGTATGGGATGTGATGACACAGTGGTAAACTGCCTATTGTACGCTGACGATGCTGTGCTAATAGCACCATCAGAAGCAGAGTTGCAAACACTAGTCACGTCCATGAAAGAAGATTGTGAAGTAAAAGGATTGAAAATGAATGTGAACAAAACTAAGGTTCTGGTGTTTCAAAGAGAAGCGGTACAAACGAAATGTGTGATTTGTGTAAATGGAAAATGTCTAGAACAAGCGAATGAAATTGTGTATCTGGGGAGTGCGTTTTCGAGGGATGGAAGATGTGAGTTGGATGTGGAGAGACGGGTAGCGGCTGGCAATAAAGTGAGCGGTGGTCTGTCCGCATTAGAGGGTAGTGTGAATATATCTAACACTGCTAAAATGGCCATCCACAATGCGGTGTTGGTGCCAACTTTGTTGTACGGTAGTGAGGCCTGGATATGCCCGAAATCGAGTGAAAGTATGATAAATGCTGTGGAGATGCGGTCTCTCAGAAATATGTGCGGTGTCACATTTGCAGACAGGATAAGCAATGATGAGATACGCAGTATGACAGGGTTGCACAACAGTGTTATTGTAAAAATGAAGAAAGGAATGCTTAGATGGTTCGGGCACTTGGAAAGAATGAGTGATGAAAGACTGACGAAGAAAATCTACAGAGCGAAAGTGAGTGGTAAAAGAAGCCAAGGAAGACCGAGGCTGACTTATGAAGATCAAATAGCCAGAGTGTTAGCAGACGGAAATGTCAATAGCACTCACATACCTAGGCGAAAATGTGTGAAGAGAATGATGAGATTTGAGGAAGCGAAAGTGGTGTGTAAGGACCGCGACTCCTGGCGCGCCGTCCTCTCTGACTACCCCGTTGGCGATACAGCGTGAAGATATGTTATGTTATATAACTTCGGATCCCTAAAAATTAACTTTCCGATACAATATTTATGTATTAGTACCTACTTATGCATGATTGGATTTTTCGGACTTGCATACACTTTACACCCGTGGCATTTGAACAGGAATACATTCAGCATTGCGGAAGTAAAGAAAATATAATCACTATAGTTTAAAACCTAAAGCTACTCAGGATCGCAGCGCTCGTAAATTTCAATTTTAAAAGATGTCGATGTTTTTAAGCTATAGTGGGTCTGTCAGACCCTACTAGGCATGCGAAGGGTTAACTATAGACAAAGTATAATATATCCTATGTTACAATAAGATAGGTACACGTAGCCTTAGGCCTGTAGCCTGGGTTACAGAGGTGACTAAAGGGGTCATCGAAGTCGGCGTCTTCGACCGTTCATCCATCCGATTACACGCGAGTGGTCGGCGCTTTCTTGACGCTGTGAGGGTGCAGGAGGCTCTGTAGCTGGCACCCTTCCGTGCTTCGTGCTTCGTCACAATACGAGAGGCGCTCCGGTGTGTTCCGTAGAAAATCCTGGAGCACCTCGACGTCGCGCTGAGGACAACTACCGTAACAGTTTTGTGGATAAAAGCCCCACGTAACCCAGTCCCACCCCTAGAAGGCTGGGCATCTGTGTGAAGGTCTCTCCTGCGTCAACAAAAAAAGGTGCCTAATTGTAGCCTTTGCTAGGAGTACCTATATCCATTACAAAATCGAATGAGCTCTAGACGTATATTATTGATCTTAATTACCTACTTAGTTTTCCTTAATCATCGGAAATGAAGTTCGTGTTTAAAACTGGTACCTATCTAAAAACATGTATCTAATTTCAACAACGCTATCTAAATTATGACATAACTATGTACCACCTAAATTTAAAGGACCCCTAAACCGTTTCTTAGATATTCGTTGTCACCAGTCTAACGGTTCCCTAGTAATATCAGACATAGTTATGTGACGTTTTATTGTTCCCTTAGTGACTATTCGTTTCCAAAAGTTTATCGATATAACAGATATTATTAGAGGATGGTGAAGTCGGGCAAATGATAGTGACTGGCTACATCTAGTTTTGGCCGGATAGATCTCATTGTTGTCGTACTTCGATTTTGATTTATGAATAACACATGGGGAGGGAAAACCAATTTTGAAACTATGAACCGCTTTCAGCAGCTCAGCACGTATTAGCGTTAAGATCGCAACAACTGTTTTGTTCAATAGGCTGTGCCTAATTTGAAAAGTCTACAAGCTATTTATTTTTAGCAATATATTAACGCAGTGAGTACTGTATATTTGTTTTGACTCTGATTTATATGTCGATTTACGAAGAAATATAATTATTATAACATTACATAACATTATTATTTTAATTTGTAGATTATTATGCATAGGTCGTATTATGAGACTCGACAAAGATCATTAGTGTAACACTAGTCGATTACTATGCAAACCTAATCTCTGTTTCTGTTGGCTAATAATGCACAAATACAAGGAACGCGTGTTTACTGCTTGATTACCATGCGATTGCCACTCTCAACCACGGGACAAGATATGATAGCTAAATCTGTCTAAATGCAGCGTAAATAGGCGCGGGCGGATACATGCACCCTCTTTGTAACTGATTTAGCTCACTGTTTCTGCTCGGATACGGCGTCTGGCTCTGGAGTTACTTATGAAGTCTATGGTTAAAAGTCACAGAGAAAAGTCTATTATTCATTTTCCTGATCAATAGATTTCATGCAAAATTTTTTGAACTTCCTTTATTTTAAGATAGTATGTTATTTAAAAGAATACTGTTACACTAGCAATATTTATATTATTTGTAATCGCGTTTTCTATGTCATAACTATACTAAATCAAGCTTTACGGGTACGAAAAAACCATCTAGTTACGTCTCGATTCTGGGAAAAAACATTTTCTCCATTTTTCACACAGTTAAAACTTGTAAACTTCTAATTTTGTAACAAGAGCTTATTTTGTACAGTGGCTTTAGCCGGTAGTAATGACTCAGCGTGGTAAACTTATGCTCTAGTGTATGTATACCATGCTGAAGTGCGCGGGTTCGAATTTTGCAATATAGTCAAACTCTTGTTTTTTTCTATAAAACACTGAATAAAGCTAGGTCGCCCAGGTACTTATATTATTTTACGAGTATTTATAGGTGTCATGGTTGTAACTACTGCATGCTAGGGAGATGGGCCAATGCTCCGATGCTCTCAAACATAGGGGTCCTCAAACTAGAAGGATAAGTACTTTTGCAAAATCGGATAAAAAAATCCACCTTCTAAAAGTTACCGTAGGGAAATTGGGAGTTCAAGGGTCCTTATTTCTTGTCAGGGGGGCTTCTAAACCCCTGGTTGTGGCCGCGATAGGTATGTTCATTTTCTATTTAATAACATACTGCATTTATTTCGATGAGTGATGAATGAAAATTTCTAAGTACGTCTTATATAAGTATTATTTATAAAATATATAATACTGATTTCAAAACTTGTAGCGATTGTTATCGGGGACTACGGTTTCTTGGGATTCTTATCACTTTTGTTTTAATTCCCCATTCATTCATTGTTAGTTTCTATGGGGTTTCAACTGTTTTAATAAAGGGACAACTGTTTTTTAGCGTTCCGTTCCACATATAATTTTACAATTTTGAAATAGGTATAATAAAGGAACGTTCCGTCGGTGTGTCTCATACAGCAGTAGAGATTATTTTAAGTAAACAGCTGAAATATATGGATGTAACTCGGATGTAAACAGTTGAAACTGGCAGTCCAAAGATAGACCTTAACTTCAAAAGTAGAGTTTGGCATAAATAAAAGTTATGCCAAAAAATACCCCAAAAACAATTTTTTTTGAGTCTGTGTGGGATATCAAATGTAAGCTTTTTAAATTACTATTTCATGAATGTAGAATATTTTACTTTGAGTTAGTACTTCTTTAAAAGCTTTCGAAAATACGCGTTACATTTGCTTATCTCCAATTATCTACAAAAGTGTCATTCAAAAAATTAGAAAATAAATCAGAGCTTCAAAAATAAGGTGCAAAGGAAAATTGTTAGGATCGATAAATACATTGCATTTTTTTACATAACAAGACAGCGCTATGAGTATGGTGACAACTAAACTCGCAACTCAACCTATCTACCTAGTACCTACGGAACACCCAATCAGTTTTTGCTTTTACTTAAGAATTACTTAAGAAATGTAGCCATTTAATCTTTATCATAATTGTATTAGAGCAATAAAATAGAGATTAAATATATGAGCATGATGATTTCTAAGCCAGTCATTATTATTTCAAAATTTAAGTTCATCCTACAAAAAAAACTAACTTCGCAGAAGTTCATATGAGTAATTAGTGTCATAGCAATCGTTATTCAAAATTAATTATATTTCATGCTTCATTATCTTACACGTGTTCATTTCAAATCTAATTAAAAATGATTTTATAAGCGTTTCCATACGTTTCCTAAGTATGATATTCCGTTGGATTTTATTCAATGTCATATCAACAGAATGCAAGAACCTTGCCAAAATAGAATAAATAAAATGAATGCTTCGACGATTATGTATTTATGTTTAAATAATTGTATAATATGTAGGTAATTTCTCTTTTATGATTTTTATTCGTCGTTCTATATGAATACCATAAACACATTAGATGCACATTAGTGAAATTCACTGTGGAAATTTAATACACGTAGAGATAAATAAAAGACGAGTAGGTATTTTTATAGCCAAAATAAGAGTTGATTATATAATTCTACATCAAATTATAATTCAGAACACAGGTATGTATTTAAATAAAGTAGAAGGCACACTCATGCATATATAGTATTGTTAAATATAAAAACGTAATTGCATTTCATTGAAAATTAAATCCGTACTTTGCAATAACATTATGAATATGCTTAAAATGGAACGTCATGATTACGTTTAGAAATTCAATTACCTAGTGTGCAACACAATGTTCACAGATCTAAAGCTTCTGAGGTAAACGATCATGTTAACCATTTAGTAAATTGCATCTCTTTACTTTAAAATGATTATGCATTTATACGTAAATTCAATGGTAAAATTGATTTGATGTTTGTTAATAACTAAGGCATAATTCAGAGCTTTACTTTTGAACGAAATTAAAAACCTTGAAACGTTGGCATTTTTGGCATCTTGTTCTTTACTTCTTTCATTTGGCAGATGCCAGATGGTAAATAGTAATGGATTGAAGAAAATAATATAAATACAACTTAATATCTGAATGATGTGTTACTAGTAATTTCTACAGATAGTAGAAAGATATTATTATAATATAAGAGTACAGTTAAGTTATAAAATGGCTTCTCGCGGTGGTATTATGGTGACAGGAACAAATGGTGCTGATTTTGAACATAGGGAGAAAATAGCTACTCAATATCAATTAAGGTGAGTTTTGAATCGTATTTTGGTACTAATTGCATCACTTACACGTCATTAGAAGGCCGATAGATAGTTATGGGCTTACAAACGCTACGGAATCCATTTATTACATGCATGTAGTTCCCGTCAAATTATTTTTAGACATAGCAATCGATAAAAAAAATATTGGCGGTATTTATTTGAATCCTGTATAATTTATGCTCATTTTTATACTTCCTTCGTATAGTATCTGTTTTCATCACAATTATATCACTCGCAAGAATAAGTCCGACAGCTTACTAATGTATGATGGGTAGGAAAATTTTGTGGTAGGTTATTTGGTCTACGGAATACAATTAATACTTTAGTTCTAAATGTTGCTGAAAGTACATTTCGAAGTGAGTTACATGAACTATATTTTTTGTTTTGACTCATTGAGTTGTCTTAATGATGTATGATTCAAGAAATTTGTTTTTTGATAGATTTTCAAATAGTTAAAAAAACCTAACACCGAAGTTTAAGCTGATCTCACAAATTCGACTGTCAGAAGCTAATTTGAGTAGAAAAGATTTCAAAAAATTTGAAAATGCTTGTGGAATTTGATTATTATTAATAATAATATTCCAAACAATTACACAAATTGTGTGACCACAAACTGAGCACTGGCGTGTACTATGAGTACCACAACAAACTGGGGAGCTCTGTTTCCTATATTGACCTGAACAGGGATTGAACTCGAGACCCCGGCTTAGAAGCAGATAATGATGCTCTGCCACCACGCTAATAGCAGTGACGTGCATTCCATAGAGATAAATAGACACTGTCTACCCTGACAATTTACTAATTAAATAAAGTAAAAAAAAATCCTAACCAAAAATATACATACCAAAAAATAATACATAAATAAAATATACATACATACTTCACGCTGTATCCGTAACGGGGTAGTCAGAAAGGATGGAGCGCCAGCGCACCAAAAATATGATTTCAAAATTTTTGCGCTTAGCTTGTCTTTATCCAAACACGACAAGAAGGCATCACGGCAACCATTCACTCGAGAGACAAATTCAAATCGAGCCTCGATTTACACACATTCAAAGTTTTTCTGATACTGATTTCGTATAATAACACGCGTGCATCTGTAGTGTTTATGAATGTTTACTTAGCTCAGAACATGTATACAAGATAATAAAGAGAGAGTCTCTAACCAATAACAGCAACGGAAAAAGAAATTATCAATGGTTTGAACATTATTATGATAGTTATAGATTAATTTAACCTATTAGAAAAAATAATATATTAACTTCACAAAAAATTTTAATATTTTTCTTAAATGTTATAACTTTTTTGGATTAATAATAAGCGCTTTCTGAAAATTTTTTAATGACATTTTCTTCCCCTTACTTATGGAATTTTTAATAGATATGTATAAAAACAACAGATGGTGCTTACCGAATTAAATTTTGTACAAAATTTTTGGGAGCCAAAACTATGCCTGTCTATTTCCGTATTAATTGAATTCTATAATTTTTTTATATAATCTTTTCCACCCAAAATGCTTTGGCGGCTATAAACCGGCAGCTAACGATGGATTTTTTGATCAATCGAATTATATATGCCTTTCAGGATTTTCATCATTTAGTAGCTCTTGATTTAACGATGCATATATGCGAGATCATGATCATATGTCACAAAAAAATCTGTCGCTAGCTGTCGGTCTACTAGATTAGAAGTTCCACTACACTTTACAATTGCCTTAGACGGGTGTTAAATATTTGAAAGTTCTCAATCAAAAAACAAATTTTATCATTGTTACTTCAATAATAAACCTCTTTAAGAGTGTACTATTAATAATTAAGTCTGTCTATTCATTACTGGATTTAATTTAATTAAATTTAATTAATAAGTCAAAGTCAAATCAATTTATTCAAGTAAACCCAATTGCAAGATATTTTTGAATGTCATATCTACTTTAATGTAAAAACATGAAAGCTTTTACTCAAAAGCACTTCATTAAGATATTGTCATCCTTTTGCTTGTAATTTAGATTAATAACTTATCATTTAAATCGCTTTATTATGTACATATTCCAAATTCTTTACTTTATTCAACTTATGTACAGTAATTGGTGGTTATCAAGTACAAAATAGACTGGTGCATTCCGGAGCCTCTCTTGTGCTGTTTTAAATGTTTGAGATAGTAATGAATCTATTAATGCTATCATAAATAGTACTCATGGCTGCACTTATGGCATAAATTTGACCCATTACAAATCTAGTGCGAAGATATTTATATCTACCTAGAAATTAAGTTTTATAGATTTTAACGTTTTCAATTAGCACAGATTCATTCTGAGGGCACAATATTAAAAGTAATTGCCACAGCATTTTGTTATTTGTTACTTAGAATGATAATTACAAATGTTTCAGTGCACTGAATAAATCACGTTTGAAGTACTGTGTGTTCTTCCACCACATATTGTTCCTGGTGATGCTGGCCAAGCTCTCTGCTGATATACTTGATAAACTTGATATTTTTATACTTGAAATTGAAGAGTTGCAAATACCACAGGTATGGTATTGAATTATTATTGCATCATTTTCATAGATAACAGTGCAACCGGATATTTAAACAAAAATGAAAATATGTAGATGTAAAATTCAATTGTAATTTCTTTATAACCACTATTTCAATAATAATAATTATTTAAAGCCTTAAAAAAATTATTTAAAAATGTTAATGTGATTACATTTCTATAGTGCAGCTATAATGCCCGATTTACATTGGTCAAGGACAGTGGCGAGTAGCTAGTGCATGTACAGTGGCGATTCGCGTATGCATGAACAGTAACTGTTTACAATACAGCAAGTTAAGTGGCAATACTCCGTTGAAATGGACAAGCAATGTCGGAAAATACGCGCTATTTCGTACAGAATTCTTTTCATTATAATGGAGTAAATAAAAAAGGAAGTGTTATCTTCTTCTTTTCTTATGTCAAAAAATGAATGTTTACATCAGACGTAATTTTATTTACAATATCTCATAAAACAACACACGCGGACCGTCCTGTTACCCGTCATTTACACACTACTGAATTCGACTGTTTACGCCAAGTGGCAAGTTAAGAACCGTGTGGGGGGAAAGCGCACATGCGAGCGGCGTCACTTATCCCAAAAAAAGAATGCGATTCTATTGGATCCACTAGTAAAGCAGCTTGTACGCCAAGTTGACTCGCTACTGTCCGATCGGTTAACACCACTGTACTTCCGTACTGTACTTTATCTACTTTGCTAAACACTTGACCAATGTAAATCGGCATGACATAGGTGTACCGAGGGGAGGCGGGGGGTTTGGGGGTTCAAACCCCGAAATAAAGATAAGGTACGGCCCTTTTATCTAGTTAGGTATTATGTAGTAGTTTACATTTAATTATTTTTGGCGGAATTTCAATAATTTTTCTTAGATTTTTAATAAAATATAATTACTAAGCATAATTATTTTTTCTGTCAAGCGGTTTTTTAAACCTGGACCGACCCCAAAATAAAATAAAGCCATTCCTGGGTACACCTATGTTGACGGGCGACAGATAAGGTTGGAAGGGCTAACTAGTTATGGACGCGTCGTTATTCTCCTCAGCTGCCGTCATCCATAAGCCTATCTGCTGAGATTGTGATGATCTTCAAAATTGATGATTTGCGAGAAAGATGATTTTCCCAAGGTGATTTTCTGCTTAGGTGATGCGTCTATGGTTGCAAGATGATTGTACCGACTCGAATAATGACGCGTTCTTGTCTGTCACTGACACATCTTTCCTAACTACCTCCAGGTAGCCTTTGAATTTGATAAAATGAGAGGATAACTAGGTAGTTGGGAATGTTTGTGGTGTCTCAACATACCTACTTGTGTCATGTTGAAAAATCTCTGCCAACATTCTGAACCAGCCATACTTAACCTTTTTTTTTCCGACCACGTATTTATAATTACTATTTCAATTGGGCTACAACATTAGGATCAAAATAGGTGTAAAAAATTCAATGAGTTTTAGTAATATTTATTAAACGAACAATAATGAAATCATTAAATTTATCACACATATTAAATTAAATTATTTTTATTTTTTAAGTTTTGGCATTTTTAAGTACAAGAATTCATAAATTTTGGCATTTATGAATATGATAATTCACAAAATTTAGTTATTGTGATTAATGTAAGCAAAATTTGTATGATTATGCGTTCATAAGTTTAACTCCAGACTATTCAATTAAGCTCAGCGGCTCACATGTGTCCTGGGGGCTGCAGGTTGAGTATGGCTGTTCTAAACCTAACACTTATCATTAATCTTAATGTACTTACACCTTGCAACTATTATTTAATATTACTCGTTACCCCAGAACGCAAATAATAGATAAATCATAACAGAGTTTTTGGACTGTAAAGTCGCATAATATTTGTACTTACATCCATATAATTTGAAAGGAACAAGGCGTATTATTTATTTTCTAAATAACTACTGAAATCAGATCGAGAAATTTATTGAGTTGCAAGTTCTTGTGTCAGCATATAATCTTACGTACATACTATATGCTGGCACATTATACAAGATCAAGGAATAACATAATCCTTATTGTGTTTTTTTTTCAGCCCCTCTGGTGGGAATATATTTGGTGTTTATCGCTCCTTCTATCATTCATTGGTCTCGCTGCTATCAAACGCAATAACATTCGGCAACTCAGGCGATATATGTATGGCATCGGGATACTTGGTTTCGGACCACTACTGTACTGTGTAATATATTACATAGGTGATGTTTGGAGGTACTTGTCGATGGACGAAGATGAGGATGACAGTTCTGAGGTTGAAATAGAAATGTGGCAGGTGAGTTGAAGCCATTGAATTGGGTTAAGGCAGGAGTTAAAGCCATTTGTGAGTGATTGAAATATATACTGTAGCCGACATACTGTAACGACCTTCCGCTACAGGCATTCACACAACACTGAGACAGCACACATAGTGCACTGTCTTATACTTATAACTTCGCTTAATTCAAAAAAGAAGTTGCCCGTTAAAATGCACGCAGGTGCGGAAAGCTCCACTGGCGACGCTTTGAGCCCAAGGTCCGCCCTCCATACGAGGTATCCCTCGGCTGGATGAACCCTCAGGCGGTCGACCATCTGGCGCCTTTAGCGCTCGCCCCAACGCGACTGGTGACGCTGTAAAAGCCACTAGGGCTAACAGCCAAGAGTGGTTTTCTTAGTCGGTTCGAGTCCCGGCACTACTCAGTCGGCATAGAGTTTGAGTGCCCGTGGGGATTTTTTCGCCTCTCAGAAACAAAAAAAAAAAACGATCAACGATGAAGCTCTCGCGTACAAATCACGTATCACTACAGTGCATGCTAGTGGTGACACCTTATTCGTATATAATATTAATATGTAATTTTAATAAACACAACGGAACTTGGTTGCTGGATACAATTCAAATCGCTAGTTTTATTGCTGTCTGCTCCTCTAAAATACATACATAACTATAAGATTTGTCGACTGACTGGGCTATAGGCACAATGTGCCATGGATTTGATTTCTGGCCAGGTCTGGTTCGTTGCAACAGGATATCGGCGGGGTTATTACCTAAAAATTTGCAGATAGCGACAGCCACGCGATCACTGCCGGAATTGTAATAAAAATTGGTATCGTGTATGACGATTGCGAATCTATTATTCTATGACTGTAAAATGCACTTTTCGCGGTAGATTTAGCGCCACTATACATATTACATTACACAAATTCTCTTTGTGACAGCAGATATCGCGCGATATCGGCTGTCGCATGCTGTCTGCAAGTTACGTAATAAGCGTGCTGGACAATTAGTCAAAAGTTTTTTAGTTGGTTGGATCTCTTGGCTGACTTTTATGTATTACTTATTTGTGTTGATAGTTAGTACAAGGCCGAATATTGAATTTAAGGCCATAGAAAAGTCTTTTTTGACTATAATTTTAATATGCTTGTGTTTGTTCTTTCAGGGCTATCCTTACGGTCTGCTGTGGTATGCGTTTGTGTTATTAGCAACACAAATACATTTCTTCCAAATGTATTTCTCCTACAATCTGCTCAAAGCGTGGCGCACCAGAGGCTCTTTAAGAAAACCCGAATAAATATTAATATTGTTCTATAACTCTTCTTTTTTGACTGTGTAAATTATACAGCTCAATCACTGCCATAATGCATGAATAATGAATGTATGATATAATTCTGAATACCCATAATTATGGGTAGTTGCAGGTACTATTTATGGGAAATATAGATAATAATTATAGGGAACTATGATGAAATAACGGATATTAATTATGGGTATTTTAAGTCATGAAATGGTTATGGCATGATTTAGCCGTAAAAGACAACTTTTAATTAGTTCATTGTTATAATTTCGTTTAAATCTGTAAATAATTGTGAATAATTTAATAATTATAATTACGTTCTGCAATAAATCATAATAGCTGGTCTTATATTATCTAGATTCAGATTAGACTTAAATTAATCAGAACTACAAAGAACTCTTCGTAAATATTGTCGAGAAGTTATGCACATTTTACATTGTACATATTTTTAGAATAATTAATAAATGTTTGAATTTATAGAATTTTTGTACTAATTTCCATAATTCGATGTAGGTATTGGTTGGTTGGTAGGTAGGTTGTAATTGTAGTCAATGCAATTATAATTAAATAATTGTAAATCCAGTTATACATAAGTTTAATTAATTATGTTGTAAATGCTGAGATATAATGCTGTTGGAGTTTCCAAGATTTTGTAACACAATCTAAAATTAGATTTATAAGCACAAATTATGCACTTGGTTTTAAATGCACACAATTGAATATATTTATAAATGTTAGTTAAGGCGACGCATTGGAAATTTTGGCACCAGGGATCTCAATTTTTCTAAGTGACTACAAAACGTATGACAGTGATATTTGGTATTCTGAGTCTTCATTTCATTGACTTCATATTGACAGTTGCAATACACGGTTGGTTAACTTTTGTAGCACAAAAAAAATATCAAAGAAACGTCTTTTAAAACAGAGATTTACATTTTTCGGAACAACAGGGCCGATTTATATTTGTAAATTTTCTGTATAGTTTATTTTAAACATATTTTTTAAAATTAATTAATTTAAAATTAATTCATATTTTATAAAATTAATTAAGGTGAGGTGAGGTAACACTAACATAGTTTCCTGTTACACGGTATAAATTGGATTTTGTGACTAAGTTTTTTGGCCTATCTTTGAGTTAATAATGCACTGATACAAAGAAATTGTAAACTTTAATAAAATTATGAGTATATTTCCTTTAATATGGTCAGAACGGTTATAATTAATAAAATGGTAGACAATTAAAACTGTTAGTCTTCCCCCATCAAACGGGGTAAAACTAACAGTAACGAAATTTGATGTAAAACATACTTTTCGAAGTTTCTGAATGAAAACCATGATGTCGAATCTACTAAAATATAAATTAAACTGTATTGTAAAGCACTGAGGTTGATTTTTGCAGCAATTTTTGTATGAAATTATTTGGGGCAAGACTAAAGTGACCATTTACTTTTTTTGTCGGAGCGGGATGCTTGCGAAATTTAGTAAAAAAAAAGCTTATTTTCCTACTTATTTAAAAATAAGAACATGAGAACAATGTATTAATAATAGGTAATTTGAACTAATCAAAATTAAATTCAATTGCAGACGCATTTGTTTTATATTTGTCGGAGGAACAAACCAGTTTCAAAATGTCGTGTCTAGTTTTCAAATAGGAATAGCGCTTATCACGTGATTTGTAGATGTTTTGGTAATTAAAATGGCTTTCAGAACTACGACACTCAAACGATTGAACGTCGCAGTTCTGAAAGCACAAGCTTTGTAACTTCTCCATATCTTATTCATTAGAAAAAAAAAAAAACTTTCGACAGGTGCGTTACTTCCGGTGCGTATTTCGAATGCAATGAATATAGGTAGGTACAGTACGTATCGATTATCGTTTGGTCTGTTTCCAAAAACGGGACAGTTTTGCTCTGGTTGGGGACAACGGGACAGACAGCCTGAATGCGGGACTGTCCCGCCCAAAGCGGGACGTATGGTCACGTTAGGCAAGACCAACATACAATCATAATCAGAGGTACAGAACATTTGATTGTAATTGATAGGATTGTTAGGTTAATTTTAATACGTATGAAATAATATATAAATAAATAACCAGAATTGAAAATACGTTATTGAATTTATTTAAAATTAAAAGTAAACTTTTTATTTAGTATTTTTTGACTTACTATCTATCGTATTGTACGGTACGACATATACCTACGTATTTAAAGTATGACTATAAATATTATCATTGCTATATTATCATCGTTGTTATCTTAATAGGCAAACTAAAAACACGGCAACGAAAATGTTTATTACATCAGACTTGGGGGGAAAATTAACATACGTTAGTCTAGCTCCGAAAAAACTGATAGTCTTACCCCACTGATATTTCAAGGATATGTTTTGTTTCGTTCGATATTATAGAAATACGTCTAGTTTACGTTAAATTGATAGAATGAGTTAAAAGCCAGTATTAATGATATGCTACTTACATTCAGAACACTAGTTTAATCACTTTTTAATCGAAAACTTTAAAGAAGCACGTGACACAACTACTCACCGTTATTTTTAACACTTCTGACAGATTTTATTTTGTTTTAACGGCAAAATTAACTAGTAGCAGCGATATTTATATGTTGTATTGGAAACTTACATCTTTATTGTTTTACCGCCATAATGAATTAGAAATGAAAGGTATAGTTATCTAGATATTTGCAAGTAGTAGTGACCCCGGTGAGCTGACCCCACCTCACTTTATAGTTTTTAAAATAAACGAAAATAACTGTGTTTTGTATATTTCGTGAACTAGCGCGCACGTTTACATAGAACAGAAGGTCTATTTTAGATTAAATTATTGTTTATCAATGCGTCGCCTTAAGACAAGGAATTGCATTATTTTTTTCATTCCCCTTTGGCCGTAAACGACCCAATTACCCCAGTCGTTGTTAGTCTTACTGCTGTTTCTGAATATTTGATAAAAATTACTCTGAAGATATATTTACGTATTAGATAGACAGATAGATAAGCTGTTTATTACAGGACTACAACACACAAGGTAGGCACCTTTACAGAGATAAACATTATTAAAACAAAGTACACAATAAAAAAATAAATAATAGTAACAATCTTAAAAGTAGCAAAAGATACACAAACGACTTTACGACATAAATATCAATGCATGTCTCATGCATGATGAACTGCATTAAGTATAAGCATAAGCCCAGGTGTGTTGCAGCACTGCAAAAGGTCATAGCTCAGAGTATAACATTACTCTAACAAGAGCAACTCTGTTATTCTGCTATAGCCTAGGAGCATTTGCGAGCTAAAACGAAAAAGGAAAGCAAAAAGTTAATATAAATATTGGCTACGTGTGTGTTCAGTGTGCTTCATGTCGTGTTTGTTTTACATACATGAACATTGTATTTATCATAAAGCTAATAGCTATCCTATTAATATACTAAATAATATTTCGGTATTAGTCTAGGAAATCGAAGCACTCAGTCGCCCAAGGGATAATTTTACTATTCATTTTATTTTTTTTCGATTTTGTAATCCTGTTCAATAAAGTACGTTGCTTAGCACAGATTTATAAATATATAAATTATTATCTTTTTCAGTTATTAAAACATTAAAAAATGAAAAAAAAAAGTGTAGGACGGTCGGGGCACCCCCGTCAGGAACGAACTTCCCTAGCTGCAGCTTTAATTTCTCTAAACTTAATTGCAATAATGAGACCAATACTCACGTATGATTTAAAACAAAAACGAAAAATAAAAATTTCGATACCCGTAAGCACACATATACTCGTATATAATAGAATAAGATAATCTACAATAGAGCTAATGAGCGTTACGTGGAGCGACGCGCGGGTCCCACCCCACGTAACGCTCTTTCCTTATGTGACGATTTCTACCATCTCAATCCTCCCTCACGCCGCGTTAAGGACTTCTTTCCAAAAATTATTTCATCCAAGTAAGCGACCAGTTCAAAAAATAGTGGAACAACCACCTAACAAGATAAATAGCACAGATTAATTAGGTACTAACGTAAAATAATAGGCTTAAAACTGAAATAAATATTTTGAATCCAATTCCAGAAGAAACTACTTGATAATATTCATGAATAGAAATTCGATTATTGGGTGTTTTTCAGTAGCGGGAACAAAGTAGGGATAAGCTAGAGGGAGATAGCGTGACATACCTATGGCGTTACAAACTCGCGGTGTCATTGGCCAGCGCTAGGAGCGACAGAGACAAACTTATGGGATATTAGTGGGAACAAAGGGGGTCTGTAAAAGCGTTTTCATTGTATTTTGAATATTTTTTTAGTTATATTCATGATTACTGAATTTTTTTTAGATATATAGATAAGAAATACCTAGTCGACTAGTCTATTGCGTTGAGTTTAGGCATTAATATAATAAACGGCCTAATGTACCTGTTAAAAACATCTTCCGATCCTATCCTAATTAGTTGAAAAATGTATGTAAATTATTGAAAAAAATTAAACCACCTTCAATTTAAAGATTATATATTACAATTATAGTCAAAGTCAAAGTCAAATCAATTTATTCAAGTAAACCCAATTATAAGGTATTTTTGAACGTCAAATCTACTTTAGTTCGGTTCAAAGAGAAGAGAAAAGAAAACCTGGACACTGAGAAGAACCGACAAGAAACTCAGTCAGGTATAATTTTTTCAACATCCTTTTACAAAAGGTTTATTAAAATACAATATTCAGAGAGCCAGTAAATGCATGTGCAGAGAAAATCATTTCCAGACTATTGTTTTATCTTCAACGAAATCGTTTATTTTATAGTATGATTGTCTAATCAATGTACGTTTTATAACTAATCTAAATATATTTTCTGTTAATTGAGTGACTTCTTGAGGAACTTTATTATAAAAACGAACGCAGTTACCCAAAAATGAAACATTTGACTTATGTAATTTAAATTTTGGAACAACCAATTTATCACGACCTCGGATTTCCATACCACCAATATCGCCTTTTTTTGTAAATCGATCTATATTTTTCCTCGTATACATAATAATTTCAAAGATGTATAAGGACGGCAAGGTCAGTACATCAATGTCTTTAAAACGATCTCTTAGTGATTCTCGTACCTTCATACTGTAAATAGCACGTATCGCTCTTTTTTGTAAAATAAAAATCGAGTTAATATGCGCCGCTGATCCCCACAGCAAAAGGCCATAGGACATTAGGCTATGAAAATATGCGAAGTACACCCTAGCCGTATCCGCATCCGTCAATTGCCTAATGCGTCTAATGGCATAATGGCATATATCGCGGAACCGAGCTTACTAGCCAATGCCCCGATATGATCCGCCCATTGCAATTTACTATCTACTGTTAAACCAAGAAAACTGGCAGACCTAATTAATTCTATCTGTTTCCCACCCAATTCTATTTTATCATGGTATTTATCATAGTAATTATAGAAATTTTATCATAGTAATTATAGAAATACATTTGACAAAATTTTTAAATTTTGACATTTTACATATTGACATTCACTCTTTATGTCGAATCTATTTTTTCTATTTTTGTGTTATGACATTGAATTATTTACTGGAATTCGCTTTTTTCATTGTTGGTAAAATGATTTATATCGTTGTATTGTTATAGTTTTTGTGATTTATTTTACATCGATCGTGCATGATTTCTTGTTTTTATTTTCTGTCTGTATGCTAAAGGGGGATTGCAAAGAATTAATTTATTATATTTGTATCTATATAATGAGCCACCTGTAATCACAGACAAATAAAGAATTTGAATTTGAATTCTTTATTTGTTTTTGAAAACTAAAAAATACAAAAAAACTATCATTTGCTAATCAAAACCCAAGTACAAAAATAACTTTATAAATATGATACAAATATACAAATATTTACATAGTTAAATTGGACAGTTATTGAAGTCGGTGCCAAGCCCATCAAGCCCATGGCGAAACTTAACTAACAAACTTTCTGTCAGTGGTGAGGCAAGATCCAAATTTGATATGGGCTTGTCCACATCAAATACATTTTGCGAGGCCCTCTGGTAGCGCTATAAGATAAAAAAAAAAAAGACAATTGGAGCTGTCGAGATTTTGTTCATGAAAATATATAGGTAGGTACTGTTTTCTTTGATCACTTAACATTAAACATAATAAAAGAAAAAAACTAAAGAAACAGAAAGTTCCAGCTTCACTGAACTCGTTTATAATTGTACCGTAATTAATTATGCTTAGATGCTATATCTACTTCAACAGATAAAGCTCTTAATACTCTTTCCTGACTTAAAAAATTAATAAAAATGACTTTTTCTTAATTTTATTTTGAAAGTCCTTTCAGCGAAGTATACATTACCGGTATTGTTAACGAAATTCGAATGACTGAATATTCGGGTAAATTTCGTTTAAATTATTTTCTTTATTGTTCTATGACGAGTAAAATTGTTAATCACGTTTACGGCTTTTAATATTTTATATATAGATAGATATTTTCCCGAAATTTTTCAAAACAGAAAAAGTTCAAGAATTTTTGGACAAAATTTTAAACATGGAAAAATTTCGAGAAAATAATTGAAAAATACGAAATATTCTTAAAAAATTTAAAATAATTTCTTGGAAAAATTTCAATGTACCTACCCATCATTAGGCGCGAGGCCCCTTGGAGCGCGAGGTCATAGGCGGTGGCCCACGTCGCCCACGCCTTGCGCCGCCTCTGCTTTCTGTTGTTGCATATTGATTTGGCTCCGACTTCAATAACTGTCAAGTTTAATATAGGTATTCGTATCGTATTTATAAAGTTATTTTTGTACTCGAGTTTCTATTAGTAAAGTATACCTATAGTACTTAGTTATTTTGTACTTTTTAGTGTTTTTTTTCAAGGTGGTTTAATTTTATTCTTCCATTTTTTTATTTCTCCCTTTTCAGTGTCCCTTTTCAGTTCAAATAAATATCTGCCTAGATATTTATTTAGACTATAAGATATTATAGATATTCGCAATAATAATCTTATGTGGAGATTCAACCAGCTGCTGATTACGGTTCAAAAGATACAGCTCCTTAAAATTAAGGGCAGTACAGACATACGGACGGACAGACAGACGGCGTAGGCTTTGCACCCTGTGGGTTAAAGAACTATAAAATCATGAACACAGTTACGTATTCAAATTTTATTGAAATATATTCAAGTGTGGGCTTCTAAGCTCCAGTAGTGGGTACGGCGAGGGGATCAGTTAAAATGGAAAGATGTTATTGTACTGTGACGTCACTAACTCGTATTCTTGCTGAGCGCTTAGTGACAGACAAATAACTCCCAGGGCCGGTCCAAGCCCTTGATCAGGGTAGAACAAGATTGTCTTTCGACGCCCTTTGGTAAAGAATAATTACTAATTTAAAAAAAATCGACTTTTATTGCAAAAATTAACACTTATTCAATCAACACTTATTGAATCAACACTTATTTTTTGCTCAAAATTATTTATCGCATTTGGCATTTTGGCGCCCCTTGCCATCTAGCGCTTAGAGCCACCGTTTCACTCGTTCTACCAATTTGGAATTAGTTTAGGATTAAAAAGCGTACATATAGCGTTCTTTGTGTGGGTAATTTAATAGTTATCTCAGGTAATAACGGTCTAAGAATTATGTTTATATCTAATGTCAAATAGATCATTGCTTTGTATATTGTTATTCTTTAATTAGTTAGTCTATTTTGAAGTTTCCTTGGCTGTTTTGTAATAAATATTTTTGAAACATTTCTATATTTTATTCTATGAAAATGTAAAGGAAATATTATGTATGTTTTGTTTTTTGTATATGATTCGCATACGGTTCTTCGGGGTTTATAGTCAAATAGGTAATACAGAACTTTTATTTTTTCATGACCGTTCATATGTCGCATTAGATTTAATCCGTTATCTTTTAATACGCACTGACTGAGCCTAATAAGAGATATGGAAAGTCTCAACTAATATTAAAAAAGTAAGTTTGTAAGTAATCTCCAAAACACTGATCCGATTTAAAAAAATTTTTCACCAGTATTTAGAATGGACCTTCAAGGTGGACATAGGCTGTAACTCCTTTTCCACGCATAGGGGAGACCATGAGTTGTAACAGAGGTGAGTTGTATCAAAGCCGAATAAGTGAGCGACAGCTATAATAAAATAAATCGACAACCATATAAAAAAAAGATAAAGAAATCAAACCTAAAATATGCAGACAGCGACAGCAACGCGATCACTGCGCAACCGGTGACTAATTGTAAGAAAAAATTGATATCGTGTGTGACGTTTGCGTATCTATTATTCTATGACCGTAAAATGGACGTTTCGCGGTTGATTTAGCGCCATTATACAAATTACATTACACAAATTCTCGTTTTGACAGCAGATATCGCGCGATATTGGCTGTTGTGTTGTCCGCAAGTTACGTAATAAATGTGCGGGTTAAAAGTTGCATTTTTATTTGTTAATTCATTTATACTACTGTGTTATTATTATAACGATCTTCTACCATAAATTAATAATAGTGACATTAGAAGACATATGTTAATTAAGCCGTTTTGTTAGGTGCAATAAAATAGCAAAACGGGGACACAATTGATTAGACAAAAGACGATTTAATCCGTGAATTATACGATAGAGATAAGTTTATTGGTGATTGATAATTTGTATTCGTTGTCGACGATGAATTCCAATGTATTTTTCAATGATAATAGCAATCAAGTAGCGGATTGTTAAAATGAGTAGCTACAAAATGGATTAACAAATGAACTTTAACAAAGGTCATAAAACAGAGGGAAAGGTTTTATTAAAACTGGTTATGAGTCCGCCTATGTACTGTAGCCCAGTGAAACCGAATTCGTTAATTCCTCCGCGCCCTATGCGGATAACAATAAAGTTGACATTCGCGTTCGCACTATGGATCATATTTTAGCGCGGAGAAATTTCAACATTTATTTTCGTACAATTGTATTTTGCAAGAAAACCACATTATCAATTAGAAAACTGGTTTTAGAAATTTGAGATATTATAATTACTTATCCATTTTAGTAAAAATCATTTTAAATTTTGTAGAATTTCGGAGATGCAACTGAATTTTTGTGCAAAACAGGGTTTATTCTAGATTTTTTATTCGAGATTTTTTATCCGATTATGTTTCCATGTAAGGTTGAAGATAAAGAGTTTATGTATCCAAATATTCAACTCTCAGTCTCAGTCTTTACACAATAAAGTGGCCGTTGGAGCTAATCCTTTACATTTTATATTATGACATCCATCCTTTTTTATATTATGGAAAATAAAAACTAGTAAATAGTCACCTGGCGGTATCTAACTGGACTGAAGTCCATGAACGTTTAAATAAAAGGCTAAGAATGCGCTTCAGGAACCCTAACGACTAATATGGCCAAAAGTTAGAAATGCGTTTATTGATGTCATTAAACCATAAATGCAGGTGTTGCCACTTAATTTAATGCATACCTTAGTGCGCTATTTTTATACCACTGTTATTGCGTTTATGGGCGTTGGGCGTTAGACTTGACCTTTATCGTTAGTGTCGTTCGGCAATATTGTTTAGTTTGGCGCCATATAATTATTCAATTATGATTATAATAAACGCATAAACTTAGTCGTTACGACTATGCATTAAAAACGTATTATTCATAAAAAATAAAAACGATTTTTAACTCGAATGCTACAATGAATTAACTGGGTTAAAAATCTTTACTAAAACTTAACTGGAGAGTGTTAAGATCTTAGTAATAAGAAGACAGATATTTTCTTGGGTAACATCGACTGTGGGATCTTATGTACTTACTTATTTAATTTCAATTGGTTTTCGTGGATAAACAATAAGGATTCGGTCATAGATATTATTGATTTATAAAAGCTATATAATTTTCAGTTTCATTTATTGAACTTTATATTTAAATAACAAATTACGAGATAATATAATCATTAAATTGCAATGTTATTGTAGCGCCTGCTGAATTTATTACTGCAAATAATTACAAATATTTTGTTACTAACGAAATATTACTGGCGTTGTCTTATTGGATGGCAAAAACGATTCAAGAAGTCGCTTGAAAAATTATGATTATTTTTATTTTAAAATGTAATTTTCTTTTACGAGACACTTGACTACACACCTTCATTTTTTTTAGGAAATAATCATAATAATTGAGTGCAATATTGTGTGTAAATTCGTATGGGACTTTTTGAGTTCGTCACCAGCAAAAAGACACTCATTAATCGTATTATGATTTTATAGCAGGTGTATTTATAGATTTAGATTCTAGGATGATTTCAATAATTGTGTAAGTAGTTGGAGAATGTAATTAAGAAACCTAAACAAGTTCGGAGAAGCACGTTGTCTTTATTGTGATCCCAGGAAACAACGTTAACGTAGGCAAGGAAAAGGCAGATGGAATTTGCAAAATGTGGTGCAGCGATTGTTATTCCAAATATTTAATAATATTTTCTTAGATTTATTGAAACTAATTTAAGAAAGAAAATTATGTTATGACGATTTTTAATATACTTACGTATATGGTATACAACTCCTTCACCTTTTTTATCTTTGAACCAACTTTGAATTGTTATTTTAACACTTTCTAAGCCCAATTGATAGAAGTGACGTCAGAACTGGTCTGTGCGAACGGAAAACGGCGTGTAGTTACTAGTATTAATGAAATATTGGTGTTAGTAATGGTAGAAGTAGGTATTAGTGGTATAATAATAGTATAATAATATTAATACGCCCTCATTACACAGCTTTGCATTTTAGAAATACGAACAACATGAAAGATGCGCTCATTCACTCGCTGCTATTATGCGACTAAATCAAGAAGCCTCAGTTACCGCACGCTACTCCGATATCTATCTCTCAATAATAACAATATAATTGGGACAAAATAATTTACAACAGTTAAATGCCAAAAAACGCGAATTTTCTTTTTATTTGTTGTTAATCGTGATCAATGGTCATGGTTCAATCAGTCATCGTTAGAATTATGTGCTTCATCGTCGGATCCCTCGTCGCCCGTCGCCGGACTACCCGCGTCTGCTGACTCTGGAGTCGTTCTTCGCCACTTTGCTCTACGATTTTGGAACCATGTTTTGACCTGAACAAAACAGAAATTAACTATGTTAATTACTTCCGTCTAGCTAATTATCTAGAGAGGATAAACTAGGTTATCTGCGTGTTAGTGGTTCGGCGGTTCTCTACATATGAGTAAGTGCATAGAGACAAGACATAGAGGGTTCACTGAAACGTATTAACCTAGGGTTAGGATAGGGTAGGGTATGAGTTAATATTAATTTGTAATTGTAATTTAAAAAAATTAAAAATATTGGGCCTTAAATAGGCTCATTTAATTTTTTATTTCAGTAGTCGTCGCTTGGTTCTCATAGCATAGGGAATGCCCTAGTTTGGGACCAGATATTCGCTGTGTATTGTCTGGCTCATTTTATTGTTCTTGTTATTATTTTCGGTTACACGTTCAGCGACCACAGAAATGACGTTATTTTTAATAAATATTGTGCATTGTGTTAAATTAATATTGTGCATTCGAACTACGGAAGTCTACACTGCGCGTGGTCCGACACGCATTAGACCGATCTACAGTACCTGTCTATCGCTAAGTCTAAGAGAGGCAGCTAATGCCCTTCTTTCATCCGGACTCAGGTACTTGCTGGCACTGAATCTGCGTTCAAGCGCGCTCGTCTGTGTTGCGCTGAAGCGGACCTGTCCACCCTTCCGCCGGCCGCCGACCCCCCACCATGGATTACACCACGACGGCGTTACTGTGGACAAAATAACCGAGCTAATTAAAATATTACAGTATAAAAAATTAGGTAAATAAAATAAGATACTGGTCAAGGCGTCGGGAGACCGCCAGGCTGGCAGTTTCTTCCGCCAACGAAACAATTCGGCTATTCAAAAAGGTGATGCTGCCAGTCTGCTGGGCACCCTGAGCAATGACTGTTTTCTAAGCGGCAACTTTGAGGAAGTATATTATATAAGATAATCTGTGTAATTTTAATAAGTTTGTTAATATTAATGTTAAGATATGTATGTACTGATTTATGTCAATAAGTACCTACTATTGTATCTGTCATTAGTAAAATTGAAACTTGTGATTGAATTCATATAATTGTTAGTCCAATGTTCCGGTACAGCCATGCAATTCCGTAAAAAGTCGAATCGCCAAGTGAGCTCACTCGACACCTCACCTCGCTTCGCATTCGAATTCACTTGGCCATCAAATGGATTCTCTAAACCAAACATAGGTATAAGAGCGAGGTGAAGTGAATTTGGATGCGAATTTGTTAGGGATAGCTTTAAGAGCAAACAGCTCGTTCGATATTTCGTTTTTTTCATGGCGGAGGCGGCAAACGAGCAAGCGAGTAACCCGATGAAAAGTGATCACCACCGCCCATGGATACCCGCGATTACGTTATAGCAGATAATTGCGTTAAATAAAACTCATTTTATTTAGATTAGATTGTTATATTTATCGAAACGTCAAAAAATTCGTTTACTCGCCGCTCCACTCATCGAGGCGGCATCTTTGTCGACTTTAGAGAATATTTACAGTTACAATCATACCGTGGATTCAGAAGTGAATTCGACACACTGCTGGCTAGCTGACCGAGTCTAACCTCTAGAAAATCCTGAAGATGCTCCGTTAAGAGGCGAAAGACGTGTCGATTTTGTTAATAATAATGTGAGAATTTTGGGCGGAGGGTAGTTAAAAGTTATAATAATTTATTCAGATTTGCGCAAACTCACCTAACACCTGAGTGACCTGTTTATATAATAAATTAAAACTAAAAAACTTGCAAGGAACGTAGTCAGAAAATACTACTTATTATTTTTCAACATTCTCTTACGTATAACAGACACTAATTCTAACCTTTCTTAAAGAGTATAAAGGTGAATGTATATACCTCGGACCAAAAAACATAATGGAAGGAGTCATAATAAGTTGCAACTCTTACCACCGTGTGTCAAACGAATTTTCCTGTCCCTTTCTAACTCATCGAGCGTAGCCACGAGTAAAAAAGCAGTAGCAAGTACGGCAACTTCGCACTGTCAGTGTATTTCGTCAGCTTATGAGTCGGTCATGAAATAATTATTTGCAAATTACGCGTAAATCTTATGTTTTGGCTATTAGTGTTCATAAAAATAAAAATATGTCATGTTCAGCTGTGTCGTTGTACTGTGACCTTTCCTAATCACACGCAGTATAGTAAAAATCTAGAAAGTTGGTCAATTAAAAAAGGACACTAAGGACACACACTTGGCCCGAGATATACGAGGTATACATATACTCGTACCTATAATGAAAAGAAAAGATCAGATCCAAAATATATTGCTATCTTGGACAAAATCATTATACTTCTGAGCGATATTTTGAAAATACATGGGCGATCAAACTTTACTCGGCATCTTTCGAGTTTGCTAAGGGATACCCGTCTAGAGAAACTAAAAAGTAAAACATTATCTAAATACGACATTACATCGAAATCGTTAGAGCAATTTCCGAATAATCAATTACATATATCCTGTATATATATATAATGAAAGTTTTTTTTCTTTGACCGCGATAAACTTGAAAACTACTGGATCGATCGGCATGGGACCATGACCATTCGACGCGGAATTAGTTGTAGATGGTTATAGGCTACTTAATTTTTGAACTCCATAGACCCTTCACCATTTTTCAAACAAAAATGTACTATTACGTACAAAATTTTCACTTACGCCCAGCGAAGCGGGCGGAAAACGGCTTGTTTATCTATATAACAAATTGTATACAAGCTGTTACAAAAATACCCTATACTACCGAAAGTGGGTTGACGTACCCATGAAACTGAACAACTTTCCCCAAGGAACATGGGTCGAAATATGAAAAAAAATGTTGGACCTCTCATACTAATTTCATCAGTTCATTTTGTTGAGAGGACCAAAATTTTTTTTCATATTTCGAGCCATGTTACTTAGGGAAAGTTGTTCAGTTTCATGGGTACGTCAACCCCCTTTCGGTAGTATAGTGTATTTTTGTAACACCTTGTATATACATACAAGAATTACTCGCATAATTATAAAATTAGCGGTAAAAATATTTAAATAATTGTTTGTAATAAGTGGTGAAAGTCACAAAGAAGCATCGTGTTAAATATTTTTGAAATCGTGATTTTTGAACGACCACAATTTTTTTTACTAGCGAAACTCCGGCTTTACACGGGTTCAAACACAAGCGAATACAAACGGATGCGAATTATAACTTTGTTTTTATATTATTTGAAAATATGAAAACACTAGCGACCCGCCCCGGCTTTGCACGGTTCTACAGTGTGTGTGACGTAGGTCGTATAACTATAGAATATCTTTATATACAATGTTTAGAGCTGTTTTTTCATTTGACAACACAAACAGATTCCGTTTCGCTGCGAGCGATTAATAATATTAAATCTGTGATATCTTCTATGATATTTATATTAATGATATGCTGTTAAGGGTAATTTTGATCTACAGTAAATGCACAACGTACCTAACGTATTTAATTGGATTAGGATTAATACTTATTGTTTAAAATAGCTTCATAAATAACACATTTTTTTTTAGTAATATGTAAAAGATAAAAATGGTTACTGTGGGTTATCCTTAGGAGGTAGACATATACCGCCGAAGACTTTTCTGTAGCTTTTTTAAGATGTCCAATTCCGTTGTACATTACTTTGATCTATCTCGTAAGGTTTAGCCAGCATTGGCAATACAAGCCTCCAAAAAGGTGTTTTTTACGACATTGTTCAAGATTGATTAAACGATAGCCCCTCGGGCCACATACAAAATTAAAAATACATTATTTATTGTCTATGGTTCATAGATTCTATTTTTCTCTTTGGTTTTAACTTCCACATGTATCGTATGTAAAATTATTAATCCATTGTAATAACCGATAGCATACTAATAAAAGAACATTTAAACATACAGAAGTTTATATTTAATACCAGTGACCTATTATAAAGCATTTATTTCAAACAGACATCAATGCAAATCGTTGAAATTCTCAGCTTTTCTCTACTATAATCTACCTACTACCTTCCGGAAAATTTTTCCTAAATGTTAGTTAAAACCGTATCAAAGTCCGTTGCGTGGTTTAGAAGAAGTTAGCGGAGAAACAGATAGACGAAAACAGTGACTTCGCTTTATACTATCTAGAGATAGAGATTAGAGAAGAGATAGAGAAGAGATGTAATACTCTATGGCAAAAACTTATAAAACTTTATCAGTAAAACACGTGATAATGATAAGTACATATAATGTCTAATATTGGTAAATATTGTTATGTAATTATACACCTGCATTCATATCTTATATTAAATAATAAATAGTTAAAATAATTAATTACTTCACCCGATTACATTGTTATTATTTAGGATTAATGTAATTATTTTGTTTAATATGATAAGATTGGTAGGTATTTCGATATTTGATAATAGTGATTTCGACAAGGTCGCAAAGTGCATACGGTGTATTTACATACGTATTATTAAAAATATTGACAGTTTGCAAAAAACAACATCACAAGTATTGAAAAAATCAGTGTTTTATCTCAGCCTAAATAAATAAAAGAAAGACATTGCCGTCGCGAATAAAACGGTGAGGCCTGTAGAACTATGTCTCTTCATGTACCTATAAAGCAACACGCACACACGTGCAACCAAACTATGCTTCGCATTATTAGTTTCAGCCAGTCTATTATGAGTGTGACGTAATTATAAATTATGTTAATTTACTGCGAAAACGCCGAATTATATGGTAAAAGGGTGCAAGAACCAGTCTTCAAAAAACAAAAAGCAAGTTGGGATCACGGTTTATAAGAAGATAGGTACTCATAATTTCAACAAATCAAAACAAAAATTGCTTGGAACACAAAACCTCAACATATGTTGCTATTCTACTAATATATGTTATAATTATTCTTACAGGCACTATTTTCACACACATAACTTCTGAACTTTAAATACTTTTTTAATTTCGCAATAGAGATTACCTTCTCAATAGCACAGTGGCTAAAGCGTAGGTCTACCCCGTCGAAGTGCGCGGGTTGAATCCGATGTTCTCAGAACTTTTTTGTTTTTCTTTTTAATATTTTTAAATAATATGTCTAACTTCAGTTTGCAACAAGTAACCAATAAAAACATATATTATCTCTTTAATGATGTATTAATTTTTAAATTGAAGGTAAATTCTAATACTATCATATTATGAAACTGTACAGGGACGTATCTGTACAAGGTACAATATGCAACGTCGAATTATAAAAATACGTTACTAAATAATAATAACATTTTCAGTAGAATAGTATCATCAATGTTTATATTATTTTTATAATAACTGGAGTATTAAGAATTAATGTGGTAACACTGGCTTATGTGCCACACAAATAAAAACCCGCGGGGTTATTACCTAAAAATTTGGCCACCGGTGGCTACTTGTAATAAAAAATTGGTATCATGTATGACGATTGCATGTCTACGAGTATTGCGCGATGACCGTAAAATGCACTTTTCGCTGTAGATTTAGCGCAACTACATAAATTACATTAGGTATACAGATTCTCGTTTTGACAGCAGACGGTTTCATTTGATGGATGTCACCTAGGTAGACTCATCATGCCCCAAATTAGGTAAGGCTATGGGGAGCCATACAACTGATAAATAATCTTAGGTAATTAAATTAACACTCAGAAGAAAAAAAATATTCAGAAGTATCAAAACAGGTTATTCGAGGTATTTCATATACATTTCGTGGTGGTCATGCGGATATTTTCTAAATTTGCCGTGATTTGTCAGTGTCTACTATCATTAGCCTGACTATAGTAGCGCATATCCTCGGATCGAGTATCACAGTGGACGAAGGGTTTGCTCTAAGAGCATGCCCTTAAATTTTCCTTTTTTGTTAACTGAGTCTCTAGATTTTTACTAATGTGCGTGACTAGGGAAGGTCGCAGCACAACGATACACAGCTGAACATGACATATTTTTATTCTCATGAATACTAGTGGCTAAAGCACTTAAGATTTACGAGTATTGCAAATAATTATTTCATGACCGACTCATAAGCTGACACAAATTACACTGACAGTGCTAGGTTGCCATACTTACTATAGCTAACTGTTTCACTCGTGGTTAGACTCAATGAGATAGAAAGAGACACGAATATTCGTTTGACACACGGGGGCAAGAGCGGCAACTTATTTTGGCTTCGTCTATTATATTTCTTGGTCATTTTGAAACCTCTGTTGTTTTTGAAGAAAAAATAAATTTCAAAATGATAAGATAAGAAATAGAAAAACATAACAATGACTGAATAAAAGTAATAAAAAACTATCTATTTTTTAATTTTAGTTATCATTTTGTGAAAAATAGAAACAGTGACAGAGAAAAACGATTGCATTTCTGTTCAAAATCTCAAACATACATCATATAAAATTTAGTTTTCGACAGATGATAAAAAGTAACTGATTGAAAGGAACTGATAAAAAGTAACTGACTAATAATAATTATAATTATAATAATAATAATAATACTCCAGACAATTACACAGATTGTGTGACCCCAAACTAAGCAGTAAGCTTGTACTATAGGTACCACACAACGAACTCTGGGGGAACTCCCAGTAACACCCAGACTCCAAGCCAATTTAGGAAAGTTCGTTTCCTAAGTTGACCTGACCGGAGATCGAACCCGGGTCCCTAGCTTGGAAAGCGGGTGCATATTCCACTGCGCCAACGGGCCAGTCAAATTAGTCTGTAGCGTTTGCCCCGCGGTGTTATCTGCATGAAATCTCCTTTTTGGATTATTCCTTTCATGAGATAGCAATAGCGTTGAAAATATATCAATATTTGTAGCAATAAGGAAAGTGGGTAAAATAGTAAAAAACGGGCCGTCAATGGGTTCATCGAATCTGTAAATTGTTCAAAATACATACATACACACATATCATCACGCTGTATCCCTAACGGGATAGTCAGAGAGGCTTCGCGGTCCTTACATACCTACTTCTTTCGCTTCCTCCAATCTCATCATTCTCTTCACATATTTTCGCCTAGGTCTGCGAATGCTATTAACATTTCCGTCGGCTAACACTAGCTATTTGATCTTCAAAAGTTAGCCTTGGTCTTCCTTGGCTTCTTTTACCACTCGCTTTCGCTCTGTAGATTTTCTTCGTCAGCCTTTCATCACTCATTCTTTCTATGTGTCCGAACCAACTAAGTATAATAATAATAATAATAAAGCCTTTTTATTTCCTATAAACATTTTTACAAAGTATGAAATACGTATATATTATTGAAAGTGTTAGTAATTAAATTAAATGACTAAAACTAGTATTAGTTGTAATTTTTATATATTAATATTTAAATATTTCTATTTTGTTTATGGAATCCCTGATAGGGTATAGGTCTCCTCCATTGTCTTCCATTTTTTCCTATCTTGTGCTGTTTTCTACCAATTTTTTCCCGCTATTTTTGTTATACCGTCCACCCATCGCTGTTGTGGTCTTCCTACTTTCCTTTTTCCGTTTGGGCCGGTCCATTTAGTACTCTTTAGAGTCCATCTGTGGTTGGTATATCTTGCTATATGGCCGGCCCAGGTCCATTTTGATTTTAATGCGTGGTGAAAAAAGAAATCAGAAAAAAGACCAAACTTACAGATGCATCTGTAAGTTTGGTCTTTTTTCTGATTTCTTGACTTCTTACTTTATTAATTTTTCTTATGTTAAGAAGAACCAACTAAGTATATCCTTTTTGAATTTTTAGAATAGCACTGTCGTGCAACCTTGTCAAAGTACGTATTGGTAAAAAATGAAATGCAATTCTATGACTCGCATGAAACTTTAACATAGATACATATTTTCTGCTTTAACTCTGCTCATATCCTCATAGAAATGCACTCTCGTTTAATTATTTTATTGCTATATTTATTTTGTAATATTTATGGTATTTATTGCTATCATTGATAATGACGTATACGACATGCCTTGGCGGATAATGATCTGTTCAATTCTACGACCGAACAACGACATATCTTATGCTGACGCAAATGACGTGATTCAGAATTATTTTTTGGCGCTTTTAGTAAAGTAAATTATTGAAAATACATTTATCGATAATGTTGCGATAATAGACATTCAATACAATAATAGAGGCGCGCCCGTTGTACGTACTATGTATGTTTTTGAAAAAAGTATAGATAAAAAGAGATTATCGATGTCGGCGTTCCATCATCATTAATTTTCTCGTTAATTCCTAATTAAGTACAGGTTTATAAGTGCAATAACATAATTTACAGTAGCATGTACTTGTCACATGATGGCCAATAGGCTATTTGATAAACACCATAGTCAAAGACAAACAATTTATTCAAGTAAACCCAATTGAAAACTATTTGTGAACGTCAAATCTACTTCAGTTTGGTTCGAAAAGAAAACCTGGGCACCGAGAAGAACCGGCAAGAAACTCAGGTATCATTTCTTCAACATCGTTTTACAATTAGTTCATCTTTATGTAATATTGTAAGGTGTGTGTGTGTGTGAATATATGGTGTTTATTTATTGAATGCGACCGTCATTTTCACCTGTAATCTAATAGGTTGTCTAAATCAAACTTGCCGTACAGTTACACCAATTAAATTAAAACTAGAGTGTCTATATGTATAATAAATTTAGTTATTTCTTTGTCAATTATAAGGAGGCGTTTTCAACAACAACTTTTCAACGCTGTGGTAAAGCCTCAACACCTAGGTATTTACCAATTTGTGAACTTTTAGTAATTTAAATTTTTAAGGCCTTGTGAAATCCTTTCATCACCTCTGCGTCACCTGAGAGGTGATGAAATAGGTTTGAAATTCGTAAAGCAAGATGTCAGCCTTTAACATTTGGATGATAAATAATATGTTTTAAATTATAAACTTATTAAAAAACGGATTTCATAAATTATTTTATTTTAATTTTAATAATTCAATAGTATTCAGTACATATTTCTAAAAAAATATGTTTTTTTGCTGTTAAATTAAATAACGTATTTCTTATTAAATATAGTATTTGCATAAATTCTATACGATAAAGTATTTGAGTATTTCTCCATTGTGCATGTTATTTTCCGAGTTTATAACTGCAGTAGAGTGTCGACTTTTTATTGTCAAAGTGAAATCTCACAATACCGTATTTCAGATATTAAATAGTAATCTGATCTTAACGTGTGACTAATAGCTGAGTGACGAATATACAGCGATTTATTAAGCAATCGTCATACTTTATGCCTGACGATTGCTTAAGCGCGTAATGGCAGCTTTTGATTAAAAAGAGAAATCCTGAATATAATCAGTTACAGATATTGTCATTTATTTACATTGATTTGATAGATCCAGGACAGCGGTCTCACTTATAAAGTTAGTATATACTAGCAAATACACGAACATAGAGCTCGTTGACGCGTGATGATTTTCAATCTGTCAATGTCACTTATAAAATGAATGATTCCCTTTTTTATTGCGATATCACAATCATATACAGAATACTTAACCATTATTGAAAAATACAGTACTACTTCTTTCAAATAAAACAGGAATAACACAAAATAATAAAATGAGTCAACAGCGTTCTCCACGGCGTGACAACTTGTGACGACCTGTCATTCAAAACGGGTTACAATAGCGTTTCGTTTGCTGTCTCTTTCCTACTTGTGCCACTAACGTAAAAGATTACATGCTCACATGCACTCTTTGTACGTCTATACGCCAGTATATATGAAATTTATGGTATCACTCTATTTGTGTAAACAGTTTTGAATTCAGGATGACTTTAGGCAATGGCTGCTTTTGTAATTTATCGTTTAACGTCCACGGCACAATTAGGAAACAATATGTATGCAGTTGTATCGTATGAAGACGGTTTTAAATTTCCTTCCACGATAACGTCTAGCCGTGGTCGTTGAAAAAGCGTCTTTATCCAAGACACAATAGGGAATAACGTTACGATTACAACGTTCAATGATAAAGTATAAAGGCGCCCAAAGTATGTATATTTTCAGCACCCGACGGCAAAAAAAGACATAAGTTTAATACCTTTATTTGTCTATACGTGTGTTTGTTTGCTTTATCGCAATTATTGATAGATGATCCTTTTTACAACTTTTTTTTTGTTTGAAAGTTACTGTTTTAGCTATGTTAGATTGAAATATATCCTACTATCCTGAGGAGTATTATCGGCGTTGAATCTTATTTACTGGTTGGATTTACTGGCTTTCTCTAAATTGTATTTTAATATATCTATTGTAAATTGATGTTGAAAAAATGATATCCGACGGAGTTTCTTACCGCTTCTTTCCAGTGTGTAGGTTTTCTTTTCAAACCGCAAACAGAATCAACGTTCAAAAATGCCTTTTAATTGGGTTTACTTGAATAAATTGATTTGATATTGACTTTAATGGTGAAAAGATTTCAGCTATTTAATATTTCTCATAGACTTTATAACACCAGACGGTCTGTCCTGTACTACAAAGTGAGTCAAATAAAATGTAGACATGTGAGTGCTATTTTCTAACAAAATGGCGGCCGATCAGTTTATCTGACAATAAATGTGGGTATGTACAAAGGAGTCAGCTTATCTGATTCGTCTCACCGTTCTTGCTGGGACATGGCGTCTGGAGTTATTAACCAACTTCAAAAAAAAGGAAAAGGTTCTATATTCGTTTGTGTGTATGTTTTTTTATGTAAGTTCACCGATAACTTCGTCAATTGTCACCTCAAAAAAACACTGAAATGTACGAAATAACTATCCTTAACCAATCAACACTCAACTACCAAAATAACTTTATAAATACTATATAAATACCTACATAATTAAAGTCAGTTATTGAAGTCGGTGCCAAATCAATGTGCAACAACAGAAAGTTTATTAGTTTGGTAGGCTTGGCACCGACTTCAGTAACTGTCAAGTTTAATTATATAGGTATTAGTATCGATTTTGCAGTTATTTTTGCACTTGAGTTTTATAATTAAAACTATAAAACTCAAGTAAAATCCTGTACTAATGTACAGGATAGTTTTTTATATACTCTTCAGTGTTTTTTTCGAAGGCGGTTTAATTTTTTTCTTATTTATAAAACTATGCTATTTGTATTAAAAACTTTTCAAAGACTCATAATTATTCATGTCGGCGATTTTTAAATTTAAAATAATTTTGTTATAATTGTTCATCTCCCACTTGTAACCTAGCTTTATATGTATACAAATACGACAGATGAAAGAAGACTAAGTATATATCTTAAGCACTATTATCTCATCCTCCGCCACGCGGTCTTAAACCCTACAACGTATGGTGAACGCTTCAATGCACTTCTTATGTAGCTATTCTATAATCACAAAGTGTGCACAAATATATGGTTACAGAAAAGGAAATAAGTTGCAGGTATTGCTAATAGAAGGGCTGAAATGACGGGCTGGCCATGGAGGGAGAAAATGTGTTGCAGATCCCTCTTGAAGCGAAGAATGTTTAGTGGCTTCTGCTACTTTCTTCTTGTTTCTACCCTACTGGGTAGAAAGCAAGTACACATGTGATGGAAGGCATTGAATGGCATCATGTATAGATGAGGAAGAAAGAGTTCCGTACTAGCCAATAGATCGTAAGGGTACAGATATTGTATCAGACACAGCTGTCTGATACAATATCTGTACCATTCTCAGGCTCTACTACAGTCATTTGTTATTTATTTAAGTATCATCCGCCAAGACTTTCAAACTTTCTGATCGAGACATGCTTCGTTTCTCAAAAAGGATTCTCAGAAAATTATAAAGCTTATTTTGTGCTGGGTAATTGGGCTGAACTATAAAATTTCCTGAGGCTTCCTTGAGTAGCAAGATGTGTCCGATCACGATCAGTAACTTCGAATGTTAAGGCAAAAGATAACTAAAAACAGACATATAGGTAAATTAATTACGGAATGAGAAGACTAAAGAAAATCTATGACAATGATCGAGGAAGATTTGAGCAAGAAATTATGTAAGAAATACAAAATTAATAATTGTACGATACTTATGAGGTTTTTGGGGTCAAATCTACGTAATTGAAACAAGACTGTTTTTCCGTAGATTTGAAGATTATTAAATCATTTACTAGCGAGATTAATATTTAAAAAAAATAGTTTATGGTAATTAAAATATAGATAATGGGTTTGATTTAAATGATAAGACTAATGGAACATTTCAATAACCATATTGTACCGCGTGATTTTGATTAGATAACGACATTATATTGGGTGATACTTTTTATAATATTATATTATTGGGACATTACTAATGTTATCAGCCTAACGCTCGGTTTGAATTGTACGTATAATAATTGTGGGCAGGTATGTGTTTCTTTTATTTATTTAACATTTGATAACACCGATACTAATAGGTATTTTATTATCGCAGAAAGGATTATCTGCTAATTCGGCATTTAACAATTATATCGAGCATTAGATATTTATTTTAGATTATATTCAAACAGTTCCCTTAAGTTTGAATCATACACAAGAACATTCCTTTGTCTTCTTTCCAATTTCGAATCTTAATCTAATTACCAATTAGTTATTATTTCGCAAACAATTTTCAGCAATCGTTTATCAATATTAAGCTTAATCGATATTCCGTTGGCGTAATATTGAACTCTGATAATTTTCTTACAATTAATCGATAGCTGTAATTCAATGTAGCGTGTTCAAAGTATTTAAGATTAATAATTTTTTGCTGTAATATTCGTTCTTACCTCTGTCGTACCCATATGATTGTCGCACGAATGGATGTGGTATGAATCTGTTCGTAGCGAATTGATTTCTTAGCATTTGATCAGTGTTTATTACTGGGTCGCTATAGTAGCTAAATGATTGTCGGGCGTTTATAGGATATGCCGCTGAGTCCTTTCTATAAGGCCAGGTCACGTTCGCTTTTATCGCTGTAGGATACAGAGGGTACGTGTTCCTACGTTGCTCTAAGTGCACCTTCATATTGCTCAGTTCTAGTTCCTTTTGGACTTCGTAAATGACGTTGAACTTCGCGGTTTTCTCGTCGTAATCTTCAACTTTCTCGTCAGCGATGACTTCAACTTCGGTTTTGTTGCTACACGTTAGCGGCTCGGTTGGTGGTTCGCTGTAAGTGCGCACTTTGCCTTTAACATCTTGAAGTATATCTTTGATAAGAAACGATTTTTTTTGACGACACGCGCACATGTTGACGATTGGTTTGGTACTGCCAAATTGTTATCACAGTGTTAAAATTATCAGTATAAACGCGGTAATTGATAGCTACTTATTTAATGGACATTTGTAATCTTTTTTCCGATTAATGTGTACTAGATATGTTATGGCACTTTGGAATATTTTGTATGGTTGGTTGACAGCGATGGATTAGTTAGGTTGATAGTGCTAATGACCATAATGCACGGATACGTGTAATCTATCACAGTGGAGCGAGTGTAATCTGTTATTTGAAAGTGTGATATGGATTTCATACTCTTTTAGTTACAAAAACAATAAGTAATTTTCAACATTTGCAAGGGTTGCAGGTACGTGTAACTTCAAATTAATTATTAAACACGTGATGATGATACTTCTCTGAAGCTGGCATGATAATATTTACGAGCAAAACTGTTACATATTTAGCTGTAAATTATCTGTAAATAGAAAATATTTGCCGTGGAAATGAAATCAAAAAAAACTGGATGTTTGATTTTGCGCGCTAATTTAATGAGAAATTAATATCCAAAATGGTATGACAGACTTCAAGCCATCTGCAATTGGGCTAATAAATAATTAGCCACAAATTACAGGTGGAATCAAAAAGCTTGCAAGCTTTTTGATCCCACCTAACCTGGGGACTACTTACTTCTTTGGAATTTACCATTAATATCGTAGAGAATTCGGAAGTCTGATAGGCATTTGTAAGTAGGTTAATAATTAGCCATAAGTTAACTGCGAAATCAAGTATTTATCGTGAATTGGGAAGTCTGGATGAAAACTGGATGATAATTTACACGAAGTTAAGTATTTCTATTGAACAATAAAAGCAAAATCTGACAAAGTTCAATTAAGAACAGAGGCAATGAGCAAGCAATCCGCAATTTCAAAACAAACTTTCTGAGAGGATGTAATTTATGTATCTATAGCTAACGATGACTGCCATTTTGAATATTTGCTATTTAAACGCAATGAATTTAAACTAAAAAAAACTACTTGCAACTTCTATTTACCTTACGATGTCATCTTTATTTGGTTTGTTACTCTACTTATCAACGTAGAGTGAGCTTCAAAATGTAACATTATTATTTATTATTAAAAAATAGATAATAATGTTACATTTGTGTAATGTTTTAATGAAATATGGCAAATATACATGCATACATTATGATCACGCTGTATCCCTAACGGGGTAGTCAGAGAGGACGGAGCGCCAAACGTCGCGATCCTTACATACTTCTTTCGCTTCCTCAAATCTCATCATTCTCCTCACACAGTTTCGCCTAGCTATATGGGAGTGCTTTTGACATTTCCGTCTATCTCTTCTCTTCGGATGTAACACCTCGTATAATTCTGGTTGAAATTCACTCAAGGTAAGTTCTTTTAACCATCAATTATATGCGCCACCTGGGCTTTGAAAATACATAGACGTCTTTGTCATAATTAGTAGAATTAATGGTGAAAATTCGAGTACCCAGCATGTGTCGCAATGCCGCACATTAAATAATATACAAAAAACTTCTCCTGTATATTCCATTACAGCCGATACCTACATTGTAGAAGGTCTTAAACAACAAGTTACTTCCACTTACTATGACGTCACGTATACAGAAACCATCCCTTGCGTATTCCATTTCATTTGATACCCATATTGTTGGTTTTGAACAAAAAAGTTACTTCCTATCATGGGGCATCGGTTATATTGGATTTACAATGACGTCACATATACAGAACCCTTCCACTGCGTATTCCATTTCGTTTGATATCAATATTGTTGGTGTTGAACAAAAAGTTACTTCCTGTCATGGAGCATCCGTCATATTGGATTTACAATGACGTCACATATACAGAACCCTTCCACTCCGTATTCCATTTCGTTCGATATCCATATTGTTGGTGTTAAACAAAAAAGTTATTTAAAGGTAATTTTTAGGTACATAATACATACATAAACATACACATATAGTTACACAAATATAATATAATACATACATAACTATTATATTATGCACACATAATTACTAATACTAACGCACACGTAAGTATAGATAATACATAATATTGTAAAAAAGTAATTACGCAAATGACAAAAAGTGTTCTTTTAAGAGCTTTTTGAAAGATGCTAGTGTTTGACAATTTCTTATGTATGTGGGGAGTGAATTCCATAGACTGACAGCTTTACAACAGAAAGAAACATCATAGTATTATGGAAGGCATTAACCTGTTCAGTGCACTGGTTACTCTTGCAGCTTTTTCTGTTGTCCATTTAATGTGTTCTCCGAAGGTAAGATTATTATCTATCAACACACCCAGATATTTTATTTTTCTCTGTGGTTTCACAGTGACTCCCTGAAGTTGGAAATTAATATCTCTTCTCACCTTTTTTCTTCCTATCAAAAGAGCAGCTTCTGTCTTATGAGGTGCAAGTTCCAGGTCATTTTCTTCAGTTCATCGTGCCACTTTTTCAAGAGCCGCATTCGCTTTAGTCATAAGATCTTCCTCAGTTTTTCCCAAAACCACAATAGCTAGATCATCAGCGTATGCCACCAATTCCACTCCCTCTGGCATACTCAGTCTCAGTACACCATCATATATAATGTTCCACAAGAGGGGTCCTAAAACTGAACCCTGTGGAACCCCACATATGACCGGTATAAGTTGTCCGTCTTCATCCTGTAAGCTTCTGTCAGTGAAATAGCTGGCGATCGTATTTTGTACGTAAGTTGCCACTCCTCCTTTTTCCAATTCTGTCATTATGATAGTCCAGGATGCAGTATTGAAGGCGTTCTTAATATCGATTGTTATTAAGGCGCAAAACTTTCTAGACTTGAACGTTCTTCTTCTTTCGTCCTCCGCTATGCCTACTACTTTAGATACCGCTTGTATCGTGGATTTACCCGGTCTCAACCCGTACTGATTATCGGAGAGATCTTTCTTAACCCTTATATCTTCTGCTAATCTATTTTTTAATATCGTTTCCACCAATTTCCCCATCGTATCTAACAGGCATATGGGTCTATACGAACTAGGTTCTCCTTCCGCTTTTCCTGGTTTTGGTAAAAGTATCAATCGGGCCCTTTTCCATTGTTTTGGAATTACACCGTTTTTTAAAATGTTGTTAATTATGATAAGTATACCGTTAGGGTATCTGTCAGCTACTATCTTAATAATTTCGGCCGGTATCATGTCCGGTCCTGGGGCTTTTCCATTTTTCATCTTTCTAATTGCATCCTTCAGTTCTTCTCGTGTCACTTTCTCGAAATCTTCCTCATTTTGTTTTCCTGTCCATTTCATTACTTTTATTTTAGGAAACAAGCAGTCAATAGCTTTTTTTCTGACTTCCGATGGAATCTTTAATGTTCTTGCTCTTATCTTTTTCATGACTATTTGGTATCCGTTCCCCCACACGTCTCCTTCTACTTCTTCAATTATGTGAGTCCATGCTTTTTCTTTCTCCTTTTTAATTAGAATTTGCAATTTCCTCTTTATATTTCGGTATTCATTTATCGCGTTTTCTCTCATGTCTGGGATCACCTTTTTTTCGATACTTCTAGTCATTTTTCTTCTTTTTCTTATACACTCAGCTCTTGTTTTGGCTATCTCGTCAGTCCACCAGTATTGTGCTTTTTTCTTTCCATTTCTTGCTTTTCTTGGCATACTAACATCGCATGCCTTGGAAATTACTTTAATTAAGTCTTGAACAGTTAGATTACTATTGTTTGTCAGTTTCTGGTCCAAGTATTTCACGAATTCATCCTTATTAAATTTCCTCAGATTCCATCCAGATATCTTATCGAGTACGCTGTCTTGCTGGCTACTTCCTATATTAAATATTATGTACTGATATAGACTCAGTGATTCTTCTTCCATAACTCTCCAGTGTCTAATTTTTTGGCTGACTTTTTCGGTACTGAAAGTCACGTCAATAATTGACTTCTGTTCATTTCTGATAAACGTTGGCGAATCGCCTTGATTTATTACCGTCAAGTTATTTTCTGAAAGCCATTCCGTCAATTTTCTTCCTCTAAGATCTTCTCTGGAGGATCCCCATTCCGGTGACTTTGAATTAAAATCTCCTGCGATAATTATTTCCTTATTTGCCTCCTTCAATTTTTCTGTAAGGTATTCTAGATATTCGTCAAATTCCTCTATTTTACAGTTTGGTGAAATGTAGCAAGACACTATTCTGTATTCGTTTATATTTGCCCATACATAACCTATTCCCCTTTTTCTACATCCGATATTCATATTAGGATTAATTATCATTATTGCAGTGTCAAGTTTCAAATCAGATATCCAAGTACCTTCCTCCTGTATCAATTTCTTATTTGGTTCACTAATTATAATTATATCGACATTATTTTTACCCGCTGTCACTTGCATCATGTCATGAGCAGCATTACTTCTACCTAAATTTATCTGAAGAAACTTTATATCAGCATAGCTAACTTGCTTTCCTCTGTCTTTGTTATGTACATAAGATATCTGCATTCTGTCATGATGACTTTCAGTATATGAATTTATTGGTCTATTTCCTCCTTCGCTTTTCCGTTTTTTAACTTACCCGGCACTACTTCTTTCCATGAAGGGCAATCCCGAGAACCCATGTGATGTTTTACTTTCTCTTCCTTTTTGTCCCTACATATGACACAAACAGTTTCCTCTCTACAGTCCCTTATTTTGTGTCCCTCTCCACCACAGTTATAGCAGATTGCACTACGGTCGCGACCTGAGCACTCCTTAGCATGATGACCATACTCCAAACACCTATAGCATCGTGTTTTTTCAATATAGAACCCAACTGAGACTTTTGTCCATCCTATCCTTATTTTCTTCTCGTTAGCGAATTTGTGAGCCTCTACTTTTGAAAGTTCCACAATTGCAGTCCTGTTCTCAAATCTATTTTCCCACAATTTTTTTACGCGGAAATTCTTTACTTTTAGAAGCAAAGCTTCTTGCACATCTTCCTGTGTCACAGTGGCGACTAGACCCCGTATGTTCACAAAAGAGGTTTCCCTTAATGGTCTAAGAGTAAGATCTGGGCAAAGTTCCTCTACTCTCTTTTTCATGTGTTCAGCACCTCCTTCCTGATCTCTCTCCAACTCAAGAAGTAGATCTCCCCTTCTTGTCTTTCGTACTCTCAAAAAGATTACTTCTTCCCTCGCGAGACTGGATTTCACTTCTTTTAAGACACTAGCGTAGGTGCGGTCTTTTATTTCTACTAACACTGCCTCTGGCCTTGCCTTCACTCTTGGAGATTTCGATTTTCCTGAGACATTGTTTCTTTTACCTTCGCAATTTGGAATTTGCACTTTTATTTGTTCTTTCCTTAAATCTTGGATGCTATTTTCAGGTCCCTTCTCCTTCATCTTTTTCTTCTCAATATTTATTCCTATCCTTTCCACCATTCTGTTTTCCGTGCGGTGTCTTCGCTTTTCTTTTATTGGGATTTTTCTCCATTCAGCGCCTATATCTTCGTCCCATTCCAAACCAGCCATCTCACCACCAGCAGATGTATTTGTGGCCCTTTCTTCCACAGATACTGTTCTCTTTGTTCTCTTCGGAGTGCTCTCCAATTCTTCGTTATTTCGTTCTTGTCTCACTTCTATCGGTCTTCTTCGAGCATCAATGAAGTGCTCACACTGCTGATGCAGCTCCCGTAATTTGGCTTTTATCTCATTAGCCGTATTTTTGTACTGCCCTTGCCTGTCTACAAGAGAGTTCAATGTCACTATTTTGTTGTGAATCCCTCCAAATAAACGGTTTTCTCTCTCTTCGAAAGCATCAATTCTTTTATTAGGTGGGCTGAGAGACGGTAACTTCTTCCTCTTTCCATCACCTCTTACCGGCGTAGTAGATACAGGCGAAAAAAATGTTAAAGGGCTATTGTAAGCTGATCTTATTGTTCTTCTGCTTATTACTTCTTCGTCTCCTGTCGATACCCCATCCTCTGTCTCTGCTTCGGTTTGTGTTGTCTTTTTTGTCTTTTCGCTTTCCTTAGGAGGTGTACGTGTTAGCTTAGACCTTCCCACAAATGGATTATCCCATTTCGGCAAAACTTTGCCCCCCCCCCAGAACACGCGGGGCTGCCCTTGTCGGCTGACACCGACAAGGAGAGGGATTCTCCGGTGGCGCCACCGGTACCCTCCTGGGGTAATTTCGTCTTTAGTTTTGCTTCCATAGTTGTAATACTTACTCCCTTTCTCATCTTAACTTAAGCAGCCGCCCAATATGGGACAGACGCTGACCAAGCAGCCGGTCGTTCCGAGTACAGACGCTACCTGGATTTATACTGATTTTGATTCGCGACGAGTATTTTATTTCCCCGGTATCACCCATATCTGGGAAATGTTCCCCTATCCATCACCTGGGGACGCGCCCGATGGGAGATCAGCAACTCCTCACGGGTCGCAATATACACTAGAATGATATAACTAAAAACAGCACTGTATTTAATCTAAATAACAGATGCAACTCAAACTCCGCGCCAAAATGGAAAACAGTTGTGCCAATCTAACAACAACAAAAAAAACAAAAAATTGAATTTGGTACCATAAACAAATCATCAATTTCCCGATACTTTCTTGACTGAATGTACATACATACATACATATCTTCACGCTGTATCCCTAACGGGGTAGTCAGAGAGGACAAAGCGCCAAGCGTGATGTCTGTGATATCTTCTAAGATATTCATTTTAATGATATGCAGTAAAGGGCGATTTTGATCTACATTAATGCACAACGTATCTAACGTGTTTAATTCGATAGGGACTTTTCTGTAGACCTTTTTAAGAATATATGCAATTACGTAATACATTATTTTGATCTATCTCGTAAGGTTTAGTCAGCATTAGCAACAGCCCTCAAAAATGTGATTTTTACGACATCGTTATAAATCATTGAAATTCTCGGCTTATTTCTACTAAAATATGCATGTATTATACTTATAAACCCTCCAGAAAAAAATCTCTAAATGATAGTTAAAACCGTACCAAAATCCGTTGCGTGGTTTAGAAGAAGTCGGCGGAGAAACAGACAGACGAAAACAGCGACTTTGCTTTATACTATTTAGAGATTAGTATGGATATAGATAATTATTTATTTATTTTGATTTAGGCAAAACATAACGTTATCTCAGTTTTATTTCATTATTTAAGAATATATTTTCAACATTTTCTGTAGATTTCTGTAGATTCTGAATTCAATGCATCATACGAATACAACTGTATTCGTGTGATGCGCTTACAAACAAAGAAAGTACGATTTTATTATGTGTATTGATATAAATTTATTTTTATATCATGTTATTATTTTTTTTTTAAGGTGAAGAAAAAAAATACGAAGTTAAAATAATATGGAATGCATTGATAAAATGAGCATTAATAAAATATGGATTACAATTGTTCTATTTGTTTCAATTTTTCAATGTGATGTTGTGGTATTAACTAAATGAGACATGCAGAATTTTTATGAACATGCAGAAGCTTTATGAACATGAGCAATTTTTAAGTTATAGAAAAATACGCGTAAACTTTTTTTAGAGGCCTTGAAAGTTAATAAAAAAAGGACACTGAATATCTTTTTTGAGAAGTTATACGTTTAATTAAAAATTTTTAGGGTTCCGATTAAAAACGAACTTGTGGTATGTAAGCTCTGGTATTGCACTACTTGCAGAAAAAGAATCACGATTGTAAACCTAATAGCATAGCCACAAATGGTTGAATATTGCGGAACATAAAAGGGGGTTCAATCGATAGGTATTGAGGTTCCCCACTACTCTGCTTTCATTGATCTATCACTGCAGTCGAATGATACTACGAATTTGTGACGTCATAGATCGTTTATATCACTCCCTCTATCTCATTTCCACTACACCCCGATTATTTAAATTTAACGAGCAAAATGTCCTCTATTTTTCAATGAATATCAATTATTTTTTGTGGCAGTTGTATTTCTGGCTTTTAATTATTCAATATAATGTATAATAACATAACATAACATAACATAACTTCACGCTGTATCCCCAACGGGGTAGTCAGAGAGGACGGAGCGCCAGGAGTCGCGGTCCTTACACACCTCTTTCGCTTCCTCAAATCTCATCATTCTCCTCACACATTTTCGCCTAGGTATGCGAGTATAATGTATAATAATCGTTCAAAACCCTGTTTTTTATAAAAACAGAGCAATACAAGTACGACACCGGCTCCCCCTGTCTACTATCCCTCGAATAGACTTTCTCTTCAAAAACAAAAGGGGATTTTGTTCCGAACCATCCTTTGCCCTCTTCGCCTCGTAATTAATGGGAAGAGTTTTTCCACCTTTTGTTGCAGCCGAAAGGGCGGCTAATTGTCTCTAATTAATTGGAGCGGGCGTATTTTTAAACCTTTAATGCCATAGATTAAACGAAAATAAAAATACTTTCATTTTGATTTGGGAGAAAAGAATGGTATAAAATGAATCAGCTGCTTGTTTTTCGCGGCAAGTGGTCAAAGTTGGCCGATGGATATCGAAAATCTATGACCAAAAAAATGTATAAGACAAAATCGCTATTTCTGTCTGTCTGTAATTGGTTGCAACGTGTGATTTTGTCGCAGCGTTAACCTCGCGCCAAAATGTATATAGCATAACATCTAGGTAGGAACTTATTATGTATGTATTATAACTAACTTCTTGCGCTTGGATCAGTTTTTCATCAGTCGTAAACCAAGTGAGTTACGAGAAAATGAATAATAACACATGTAATTTCAGCATATTCCCAAAGAATACAAGAAAAAAAATCGATTTTATTACTCCATTTCGACTATAGATCCATTATTAATTGATATTGTGTTGATGTAGTCACTATAGCCTTTCTTGCTTAGACGTCCTACGATTGTGCAGCCTAAAATATTGCAGTCTTCCATTACACCCAAAAGAGCCTCTATCTGACATATAAGTACAAACATTTTTAATTAATTTTTCAGTTGTAAATATGAATCATAGTTTATTGCTAAAAAACAAATACCTACTAATACACAGCGAATACATTGACCCCACACTAGGCGCAGCCTGTATCGTGGGGATCGGTCTATGATTATCCATTATATTGTGCCTTGTTTATCTATTAAGTATAAACGTATATTACTTTAATACCTAACAAGTAGCAAAACATTTGTGGAATAATTGGAACAGTTGTGATTATTGAATTAAGATTACGGTTAAATTTAAAACAACAAAAATTATTTTCAATCAATATTAAAAAGAAATTAAAATATGAAAGACATTAAATATATTAAAAACATTAAATAACATTGAATTAATACGTTATTTTAAAAGAAAATTAAGAATTAAAAAACCAATTCACACTCGATATATGTAGACAGAATGTGCGTCAATATGCGTGCGAATATCTCGAGCGACGTTTAGTTTCGCGGTCATTTATAAGATAAAGCTAGATTAGCTTTGAAAAAGCTGGGTGTGCTCGGTAGAGCGGGACAGTATTTCACGCCGACCCATCGCCTACAATTTTACAGGCTAGGCCTCACATGGAATATTGTTCCCATCTCTGGGCTGGAGCGCCCCAGTATCAACTGCTTCCTTTTGATTCTCCGATCGACTCGACTCTCTGGCCCTGCGGAGCGATGTTGGGTCCTTCGGCATATTTTACCGCATTTATTATGGGGAATGTTCTGAGGAATTGTTCGGAGTACTGCGCGCTGCTAAATTCCATTACCGTATGTCACTCAATCGACTGTCCTTCCATCTCCACTACCTTGATGGATTTCGGTCTACAACTGTGCGTTTTTTTACGACATTTTCTAACATGTACGGCAATTTTATGGAACCAGATTATAGCGGCAGTATTATCGGACCGTTATAACTTAGGAACCTTCAAGAAACGAGCCAACTCTTTCCTTAAAGGCCGGCAACGCACCCGTGATTACCCGGTCGTTGCGGATGTCCATGGGCGGCGGTGATCACTTTCCATCCGGTTGGTCGTTTGCCTCCACCGCCATAAAAAAAGTACTAAGCATAGGTAACTCGGCAAAATTCCTTGCGTTAACTCAGGCGCATATCACTCGGCGCTTTGAGTTAACTTAAGCTTGCGCCATGGCGCAGCAAAATGGTATGAGCCAAGTAGGCGTCGAGTGAGTTGCAAAGCGCGCGCCACCAATAAGTCGCGTCCGCTAGCTTTTATGCAGGCAGCGTATTATGTGCTAAAGTGTGTTAAGCGCCAACACGTTTGGAATAAGAGAGCCGGCACGTCCGGCGCAGTGAACGGATGCGGCGCAATTGCTCGGCGTATCGCAGTGTACCCACGTCTAGTAAGTATACAGTATAAGATGTTACGCATCTTCGCAATATCTATTTAATCTAAGTCTAATACTCTTTGTCTGTACTTTTTGCTTGAATGCACTGGTCCGTGATTGTTGAGTTTACCCTAATTCACAGTTTTGAAGTTAGGAGTTAATTGGTCTCATTGTTTTATCTCCTGATTTCTATTTATTGAAATCTTATTAATAGCTATTTAATATGTTATTGTATATTTTTATTGGAGTTCTATCGCGTTCGAAATGATAAAGGAATTATTTACGTGAAAAGCTATGAATTCATAGATAAAATTAATATGCTTATTGATAAATAATCACTGATTATATTTCAGTCGAAACACATACTGATATGTGTACATAGATAATTCTTATATACATGATTCACTATATTTTCACGTGTAATTAAATGAGAACGTAAGTAATTAAGTATTTATTACGATTAGTTATCTGTTAAGAAAGTAAGACGTTAAGCCAGAGGGTTGGAATTGAAATATTTTTTGTCGAATTTTAAAAAGAAAATTTTTTGAAGTCTCAAATCTCTTGAAAATACACAAAGATACGACATACGGCAAAGAATAATCAAATTTTCTAAATGGACTTTGTTAGAGGAGAGGTAAAGATATATATATCCTATATATGTATATGTTTAAAAAAGAGGCATTTTATCAATTATCTAACATATATAATAATAATAATAATTTATTTACCAAAAACAGATTATTCATGTAGATTAAATACAGCGACCCCCACACTAGGCACAGCCTGTATCGTGAGGATCCGTATATGTTACTCAGATTTGTGCACAATACTACAATCATTACATCAATTAAATCCAAAACATCATTAAATAATCATGTCAAATATCATAATTAAATTAAAAATGACAATAATTTATGAAATCAAAAATAATAATCAAAACAATAATTAGATAATAATCAAAATAATAATAATAATCAAAATAATAATCAAAATAATAATCAAAATTGTAATCAAAATAAAAATCAATAAATAATATGTATGTAAGATAATTGATAAAATCCGCGAGTCCTGGTGCTTCCTCCTCTCTGACTACCCCATTAGGCACACAGCGTGAAGATATGTATGTATGTATATGTATATATGACACAGTATGACAAATATAATTTTTTCAACTTCTGTGTTGCATTATAAAATATCTAAAAACACGGGAAATTAACGCAATTGCCTTTTATTTTGGCTTGACGTTTCGGTCGAGTTGCATCGGCCGTGGTCTTAAGTCAAGTTAATATGACAAGGTTGGATGATAGCTTTATTTTAAAAACGCCGAAGACCCCTAACTTCGTCCAATACATCTTGTAGAGGGCTACGCAAATACACAATACATATCCCTTTTTTTTTTTGCGTCAGGAAATGCTTTATGCATCCCGTCCTGCCATGGGGGATGGCAGGGGGGTATGTGAGACTCCACGGCTGTGAGGTGCAATGCCGGGCTACCCACTAAAACCTGACGGTGTTCCTCGAGAGCCTTGGTACCGGGGCAACGGGAGTGCGTTGGCATTCTTCCGCCACCCCGGCGGGCAACGGCCGGCGCTAAACCGCCAGCCTCGTCTCGTTTTGGGTGGGAGGGCAGAACTCCCACCGTAAGTGCGTGAGAGGCACGCGGGAACACCGCGCGCGCCATCTCGAGGCTATCTGCGGGGTGGCACTCCTCCTGAATGCCACCCCAAGCCTCAGGTGGGCTCTCCGCCGCTACAGTCGGCGGCGGAGGTAGTGCACGCCAGAGCGTTGGTCATCTGGGGAGGCCACTAGTCCGTGGCCATTCCCTCCAATCTCAGCCCGGCAGGAGCCACACGGGTGGCGGCAGAAGCCACCCTTTCGCCCTTTTTGGGCTTTGCCCCTGCACTGGCCTTCCCCCCCGTCAGGTGACCGGCCGACAGGCCGCTGGCGGCGCACAACGTGCAGTTGGGCGCCGCACTGCACCCGCCAGCCTTGTGACCCTCTTGGCCGCAGCGGTAGCGCTGTCCGCTGCGGTCCACCTCTGACGTGCAGGAGACCCGCACGTGCCCAATCTTGAGGCATCTGTAGCACCTCAAGGGCCTCGGCTCAAGGAGCTGCACCCCGGCCGAGACCCATCCGACTAACAGTCGGGCACCCGCCACCTTCTTCGCTGCCTCCACTGGGCAGCGGACCCAGGCCGCTCCGAGTCCCGAAGGGGCGCGGCGGATCTCTCCCACTTTTAACGCCTCCACGGCACAACCTCCGACTTTAGCGACGGCTGCAGCAACATCCGCAACCGTCGCCGAGTCATCCAGACCCGATACGCGCAGTTCTGCGCACTTCGTGGGCCTGGAGACCCGGACGACCTCAGGGCTTAGACACTCCCGCAGCCGATTTGCCAGGGCGTCGGCCTTCTCCTTGTTGGAGGCACCCGGCAATTCTAAAATGCCGGCCCCTGTCGCCGCCTTTCTGTACCTCATATCCGTTATACCCAATTGGGTGAGGTCCACTTTATTTTTTGCCTCCGTAAGAACGGAGGCATAAGTCGCACCTTTGAGTGCCGCCTCTGGCTGGAGCGTCAAAACAACTGCCGATGTCTTCGGCTGTCGGAGCTTCGGCTTCCTCCTTCTAGGTTTGGCCTTGGGCTTTTTGAACTTGGCCTGTTCCTCTTTGGGGGGGGGGGACTGAGAAGTCCCCCCCGGAGCTTTCTTCTTGCCCCTTCGGGCAACAACGCTATAGGCCTCCTACATGGAGGCTGGTGCCGGAGACAGCGGACGGGGCCTTGAAGGTACCCCCGCCCCAGACAACGCCGGAACCCTTCCCTTCTCCTTTCCTCCCTTTCCCTTCTCAACAACGCCGGACCCCGATGACGCGACGCTGGACTTGGGAGCGGCCTTTTTGCCACTCCCCGACGTGCTATGTACCTGCAGCGGAGCGACGAATTCCGGCTCCACGCCCACCCTACTATCTGCCAGAGATGCCGGACGGAACCGCTTCTCCGGCAGCAGCCGATCCTCCAGGGCCTCAAACCGGGCGTTCATCATGGCGCCCACCTGCGCGACAATTGCACGCGTCATCTCCTCCTGTGTGGGTGCCACGGGTTCCCTCGCTGCCGCTGACGAAGACGGTCTGGGGCGGTTGATGAATCTAAACATCTCCTCCTTCAGCTCCGTCAGTTGGGAATGGAGCTCCTCCAACTCAGTTCGCAGGCGCCTGTTCTCCTCCTGCAAACGCCGAGTTTTCTCAGTTGAGGATCGGGAACTTAACACCTCTGTTGTCGCCTTGATGGAGGCAACGGCATCCTTGAGGGCCTTTATATAGGGCCCCTTCAAATTTTTTGAGGTCTTGGCCACCTTTTCGATGGCAGCCAAGTCCTTCGCCAAGATCTCCTGAAGGTCCGACCGACCCTCGCCACCTCCATCAGCCGATGAAGCAGCTGCCGAACGCGATGCCCTGGCGCGCGCGAGCTCCCGTGTCGCTTCCGCCATCTCCTGCTCGGCGCGCAGCTCCATCTCCTGCCTCTCGGCGTCCATGAGGGCCTGCTTGGCCTTCGCCAAGCCCACGTACTGGCCAGTTGTTGGCGGCCGGCTCCTGCCTCTCTTAGCCAAATTTTTTTTGGCTTCCTTGGCTTTCTTTCTTTGCCTATCTTCCTGTAGGTCCAGGTACTAAGCCTCATTCTTACAAAACTTCTTAGTCAACTCATCATCTGACGATAAGTCGACCATGCGCTCCCACGAAGAGGTGCGTTTCATACCCGCTCTGGGCGTCCTCGACCCGCGCGAGTCCAAACTCTCCATACTCTCACTTCGAGAGTCAGACATAAATACGACCTCCGGTTCCTTCTCCTTCTCTACAACCTCCTGTTCTACGTCTTTTTTATTTTGTTGAGTTGTGTCCATTTCATAATCGTCCCACTAGGGGGCATGGGTTATGAGACGAACTAAATGACCACCTCCGGGTGACGCTCATTCCAAGGCTAGGGTACATACTGTGGGGGTCCCCAGGTACCCACAGCTTTTTACGTGTTGGCTCACGGGTTTGTGTCAAGTTTTCCTTCTCTTGGACCGGCTAATGAAGGCAAGCCCGTCGTCGGTCCGCGCAGCCACGACGTACCCCCTTAGCACCGACACGGGGGTCGTTGAAGTGACTGCGCGGGGTCCCGGGGAGGGCGGCTGGTGCAGGTCCACCCTCCATACGCCACCCGGCGACAGGGTTAGTGCCGCCGAGCGCGTTCCACCTTGACTTTGCGTCCTCCGCAGAGGACGCAAAAACCCAACAATGCGCAAACGCGCGCGACAACCATTCCCCTCTGAAAGCAGAGGGGTAAGGTGACGACAACAAACCCCCGTCCTGTGAAAGGACGAATTACCCCCCCCGGTCCGGGCCAGGCCCTTTCGGCACTACAGACTCAACGGCCCCGACCCGGTACTGAAGGCGCCGCCGAAGCACCACCCTCAGGAGTGTTTATCGACTCTCCAGTCTAGATTCGCAGTGTTCAGTGGAAAGAGGGGTCACCTCGGCACAATACACATCCCCTTTTTTTTTTTTTTTTGCGTCAGGAAATGCTTTATGCATCCCGTCCTGCCGTAGGGGGGTGGCAGGGGGGTATGTGGGACTCCTCGACATTAGGGTGCTAGGCCGAGTCTATCCACTAAAACCTGACGGTGTTCCTCGAGAGCCGTGATGCCGGGGCAACGGGAGCGCGTTGGCATTCTTCCGCGACCCCGGCGGCCATGCCCAGCCTGAGCCGAGCCCTCCTCCGTTTGCGGGCAGTTTGACCTGCCCGCTCTCCTGGGAGGCGCGCGGGAACACCGCGCGCACCATCCCGAGGCCATTGGTGAGGCGCCTTCCCCCGAAGGACACCCCAGGCCTCCGAAGTGGCGGCTTCCGCACCCCGCCTACGCCACGGCAGGGGCGTCAGCGCGCCCACCTGATTTTTACGTGTTTACTCACGGGTTTTTACAAGTTTTCCTTCTTCCCGCCTTTGATTTTAACGTGTTGTCTCACGGGTTTCATTTCGAGTTTTCCTTCTCTCCACCTCTGGTTTTAACGTGTTTTCTCACGGGTTTCATTTCGAGTTTTCCTTCTCTCCACCTCAGATTTTTACGTGTATCCTCACGGGTTTTTAAAAGTTTTCCTTCTTTCCACCTTCGGGGCCACAATACCCTTCCTGAAAGAGGGGCAAGTGACCCCGACACCTGACCCCCGCCCTCACGCAGAGGACGGGGAACACAACTTGTCCCCATAAATGGGGACATCCCCCCCCCCCCGGTCCGGGCCAGGCCCTTTCGGCACTGCAGCCTCATCGGCCCCGACCCGGTACTGAAGGCGTCGCCGAAGCACCACCCTCAGGAGTGTTTATCGACTCTCCAGTCTAGATTCGTAGTGTTCAGTGGAAACAGGGTCACCTCGAGAAGGGTGTAGACATGAAGTCTACGCACTGCGGTCTTGGGATGGCAGGCTAAGGTTCCACTTAATGGGAGCTATAAGCGCCTGTTGGTCCACCCCCTGTGGCGGGTCACCCACACCACTCGGCCCCACAATACACATCCCTGCTCCCACTGGCTGCGACCTCAAAGGCTCATATATTGGGTCCTTACATATGAAATTGGCGTTTTGTACGGGAGGAATACAAAGTCAATTTTTTTTTGTAAAATATATTTAATTAATCAAAGTATGCACCGTTGTTATCTATGCACTTTTGCCATCTCATAGGTAGTTCATTGATCCCTTTACTAAAAAAACCATGGGGGCGAGAATCAATAAACTCTTTGAAGGCGGTTTGGACTGCCGCATCGGAGTTGAATTTTTTTCCTTGTAAGAAGTTGTCCAAATTCCGGAAAAAATGGTAATCTGTTGGAGCAAGGTCCGGGGAGTACGGTGGATGTCGCCGACATTCCAATTGTAGCTCATCTAACTTAGTGGTTGTTTGTTCTGCAGTGTGTGGTCTTGCGTTGTCGTGAAGCAGAAGTGGCCTAGAGCGATTGACCAATCTCGGTTGTTTAGCAGCTAGTTCTTCCTTCATGGTTTGCAGTTGCTGACAATAGATATCTGCCGTAATCGTTTGGCCAAATTTTAGAAAGCTGTAGTGAACGACACCGGCGCTAGTCCACCAAACACTCACAAGTAACTTTTTCTGAGTCAATTTTCGTTTAGGGCAGGATTTGGCTGGGTCTCCAGGGTTCAGCCATTGCGACGAGCGCTTCCGATTACCGTACATTATCCACTTTTCATCACAAGTAATGATCCGATATAAAATCCCTTCATTGTTGTGTCGGTTGAGCAAAGTAACACAGCACAGTCGACGCGTGTTTGCAAGTTCGATTCACTCAATTCATGAGGTACCCATCGTTCGTTTTTTCTTTTTTTTTTTACTTTCCCGATTTGCTTCAAGTGGATTAATACAGTTTTGTCACTTACCTCGAAGCCTGCAGCTATCTCTGAAGTGCTTTGTGATGGATCCGCTTCCACAATAGCCTTTAATTCTTCATTTTCCACTTTGGTCTCCGGCCGTCCACGGAGTTGGTTCTGAAGGTCGAAATTTCCAGAACGAAAACGTTGAAACCAAAAACGTACCGTGCTTTCTTTTGCGACACCAGCACCGTACACATCATTAATCCTTCGAGCTGTTTCTGCAGCACTGGTGCCACGGTAGAACTCGTACTCATAAATATACCGATATTTCATGTTTTCCATTGTGCGGTAATAAGTGACGCCAAAGAAAAAAATAATGAGGAAAAAACAAATGAATGACTGTTTTCAAAACTCAAATGTACCAGCTAAATGAATTTATAAATTTGAATTTGGAATTCTTAACCAAAGAGGAGATATTTCAAATCAAAGTGGTCAGTACGACAAAACGCTAATTTCATATGTAAGGACTCAATATATTGAACTTGTTTGAATGCGGAATACTTTTTTGGTGATGCGGAAGAAACTTTCATAAGCTTCCTCAGCATGGAGGGATGAGCTTTTGTTCACTAAAATTTCAACGGTGATCATCCTTCGCGCACATCGAAATCTTGCACTGTGCTGCAGCACGTTTGGGGGAGTTAATTATCTTCCAATTCAGCGTCATTGTAGTGCTATGGCAGCACGAACCACACGCATAATTTTGAAAGCCGCATGTAGAGTTCTTCGCTGTGCTGAAGCACGTTTGGGGGCGTTAATTATCCCCCATTCACCGTGTTTGTAGTGCTAGGGCAGCGCTAACCACACACACAATCCAGGAAACCGCATGTATAGTTGTTGCGGTGTGATGAAGAACATCTGGGGGAGTTAAGCATCCCCCGTGCAGCGTCTACATGCACACACAATACCGAAAGCTTTCTCTAGAACTTTTTTCCTTCTATAGAGTGCTCACATAGAATTACAAAGTTTATAATGATAACAAAATGTATGGTCAAATCAATTATTTAATCGCTTCATTAACTCGCTTTTACAGGCAATGTTAAAATCATTGTTACAACCTACCGGTAGTACTGAAATAGAACGCTTTTCTCCATAACTTTTCTATACATTACATTCTTTACGCAATTTAAACAAAGATTATTTATAAAAACGTCGTTGTACAGCCAATAAATGAAAGTGTCGTAACCGCTACGACCGTTTGGTGTTGTGAAGTCGTGAATTGGCGGACAGTGGGCCGAATCGATATAGATAATGGGCGATTACTTAGAGCGAGCTGACAACCCTACGGGATTCTAGGGTTGGGACAGTGGCGACTCTATTTTGATAACTTTTGGGCTTTTTAGCAAGAATGCGAATTGTGTAATTTACATTTTCTTTGGCTTTTACTTATGTTACTGGAAGTTTTGAGGAATTATAGTGATAGAATAATATTGTGCGTTAAAGTTCTATACAAGTGTGGAAGAATGGAAAATCTAAACAAACATATCATGCAACTGAAGTTTTCACGTTCTGTAAAGAACACTTTAACTCCAGAAAAGCCTATGGGTTGTTAGGGACTTAATAAGAAAAAGAAGAACTATTAGATCAGACGAGAGTTGTATGGATTAATAGTAAATCTACTAACACAACATTTATACCGTACATATATACATATGTATGTATATAGCTTCGGCTGTTCTCTGCTAGGTATGGTGCTAGTTATTTGTCCAAGTCTGATCTCTGGAATATCCTGAGGATGCTTCGTTAACAGGCGAAATACGTGTCATTAGTGTCACGTGAATTTAGAATGAACATGCTATCCTGCGTCTCAGCTCGCGTGGACTACAGAATAATTGTTACGTTTTTAACAAACCGACTGAATGCGGTCGGTCGTGCGCTCGCGCACGTCGTGCTGCGCCCACTCCTACCTACCACCCACGGCTGTCGCCCGCCGGTTATTTTAAAAACAAAAATTTAGTTTTTTTTAAGTAATACTTCTTATGGCGCATTTGAAAAACCTCAGTGTCATTTCAGCATGTAGCGGAAGTTACGTCATCAATGTAACATAGGATGAAGTTGGCAAAGGCTTGGCGCACAGATTAACGCATTTGCCAATGTCACGTCTTAATAAGTAGAATCGCTGATGAGTTAAACAGTATAGCAGTGCAATGCACACGACACAGTGCACAGTATTATTATAATTCATGACAAATACATGAAGCACGCTCGTAGTAAATTCGTTTTTTCTTCTTCTAAAACTATTCCAGTAAAGTGATAGTAGACTTTACTGAGGCTATAAAGGACTTCTTGGAAGAGCGCGAGAACTTCAGCTACACATGATTATTTAAACTTACTCCATTCTTTTCACTTACACAGAACTTTAAAACACAATATACTACCACTTTTGTACTTTAAAATATCCAAAAATAAAAAAAATATAATATTTAAATAAAATGACAACATCACTTCTCCCGTTCCCGCCAAAAAGTCCAACATGAAGTTCAGCAACGAAGAGAGTTTATTTTCCTTTCGAGTGACCAGTTTTAATTTTTTTAAATCTGGCCAGTTTTATTTTTTTTATATGTGTCCAGTTTTGCTTTTTCTTTTTATCACGTCAGAGAAGTATAACTTTTTACGTGCGTACATGAGTGCACACACGCTTTTAATGTCTTCTTAAGATCTACAATTAAATAGTACATTGATTCGATATGTCTCTTATGGTTTATCCAGCGTAAGCCATTTAAGCGATCCAAAAGCGTCTTTTCTCCAACTTGATTTGTCATTATCGTCACTGCTTCTATCGTACGTTACTTTATGTAATAAATAGCTATAACATAGGTATGAATAAAAAAAATATGTAAATTAGATAAGTAATTCTCGCGTGAAAAGAACATAAACGGACAGACAGAAAGAGAGACGTTGAGTTTTATAATATGCATAGATTAAACTAACCTAGCTGACTACTAATCTAGCTGAGACAGTATATAATACTGTCTCAGCTAGATTCATTAGCAACTAAACAACTACATAAGTAAATTAGCGATCTATGATGTAGACACATAAATAATTAGTTACTAATTTTATATCGTTACATATATACAAATGAATTAATATTAATATATATGTACTTATCTATACTACTATATAGCGTCTACCGTCTGTCTGTAATTCTAACTTTGCCGTCAAATTTTGTGATAGATAGTCATTTTATGACTTACTGACTTCGATTATACCATGAATAAAATTTTTGTCTGTCTGTCTGTCTGTCTGTACTTATGTCCTTTTATAACTGAAGAACGGCTAGACTGATCTTGACAAAAGTCGGTACGTAGTAAGAGCATGTGATTGCGCTCATGATAAGCTACTTAATTTTTAGAAAATCTACCCCTAAGAGGGTGAAAAGGGGGATGAAACTTTGTATGGGAAATGGTAAACCGCTGAACCGATAATGATGGAATTTGGCAGGCAGATAGTTTGACATCAGAAAATGGACATGGCTTACTTTTTTTTTTAAATTTGCCTCTAAGAGGGTGAAAAGGGGGATGAAACTTTGTATGGGAAACGCTATATCTTGGTAATGATAAAATTAGGTGAAATGATAAGACTTATTTTAACAAAAATACATAGGCTACTTTTTTATCAAAAATCTGTGAAAAGGGGAGGGAGGGGATGAAACTTTGTACTATATAAATCTCTACGTCTGTCTGTAATTTCAGTTTTTTTGACAAATTTTGCGATAATCGTTTTATGACACTGATTTCAATTCAACCATTTTTAAAATACATATTTGTCTGTCTGTCTGTCTGTATGTATGTCCTTTTGTAACTAAAGAGAACGGCTTGACTGATCTTGATGAAAATCGGTACGTAGTAAGAACACGTGATTGCGCTCATGATAGGCTACTTATTTTTTAGAAAATTTACTCCTAAAGGGGCGAAAAGGGGGATAAAACTTTGCATGGGAAATGGTAAACTCCTGAACCGATTATGATAAAATTTGGCAGGGAGGTAATTTGATATCAGAGAACGGGCATAAGCTACTTTTTCTTTAAAAATTTACCCCTAAGAGCGTGAAAAGGGGGATGAAACTTCGTATAGGAAACGCTAAATCTTGGAAAATCTTGGCAGGCAGATAGTTTAACATCAGAAAATGGACATGGCTTACTTTTTTTTTATTTGCTTCTAAGAGGGTGAAAAGGGGGATGAAACTTTGTATGGGAAACGCTATATCTTGGTAATAATAAAATTTGGTGAGGTGATAAGACTTATTTTATCAAAAATATATAGGTTACTTTTTTTATCAAAAATCTGTGAAAAGGGGGACGGGAGGGAGGGGGATGAAACTATGTACGGAAAATGCTAAACCGCTGAACTGACTATGATGTAGCATGGATATAGTTTGACACCTGAGAACGGACATAGGCTACATTTTTATCAAAAAACTACCTCTAAGGGGTTGAATAGGTGGATGAAACTTTAAATGGGAAATGGTGAACCGCCGAACCAATTATGAAGTTTGGTAAAGAGATAGTATATAACCGGAGACAGACGAAGGCTAGACGTAGACTTTTTTTCAAAATCAATCTTTAAACGTACTATGTACATGTGCATATAATCCAACCTAATCCGGGACAGCCACTAAAAAATGTTCCGCGCAGATGAAGTCGCGGGTTCAGCTAGTTTATTACAAAAATATTGCATTTATTTATATCGACTTTAAAAAAAACTTTAATTTAGTTCCACTACGGTCATTTTACATCAATATATTTGTCGATATATTAGTAACTAATGAAGATTTATAACTTTTTGTGCATAATAATTTTGTATTTTATAAGAAACTTGTTAAACTACTTAATTAGTTCTTAGTCGATATTAGTATGGACAGGTAAAATATTTAAAAAACTTCGATGTTAGAACCAGCCAGGAAGGCAGAAATACCGCATTTTGAAAAACCAAGTTTGCGCAATGAAATGAAAAAACGGGGGTAGATGATTAAAAACCTGCCTCGGACACGGAGTGAAGCTTGCTGCGACAGTTCACTTGAGACCACGGCCGATGCAAGTCGGCCGAAACGTCAAGCGAAAATAAAAGGTAATCGCGTTAATTTCCCGTGATTTTAAATATTTTATAACCATTTGAAAGCTTCCAGTTCTCCTAGGATATGGACGTGGGTAGAAGCAGGATATTATGGTTAGGATTTTTAGAGATTAATAAAAAGATGTGCTTTCGCTAGTTCGTGTAATTCTCGACTGCCCAATTTTTATAACCGCCAGTCAAAAATACCAATTGTCAAATGTTTACCGATTATCGTTAATTAGCAACACTCACAAACGACAGTATTGCCATCTATTAATTATCATGATTGTAACATTTAATCACTATTATTAACAGCATTTAATCACTATTATTATAACTTTAATGCAGACATACGCTAAAAGAAAGCAGAGTTGAAGGTACATTTTTTGGATCTATTTGTCTATTTTTGTCAATATGCTCTCTACAACAAATTCTTAAATAATATTGTCAAGAACAGAAATATAATGTAAATATCGCCAATTTTCGGATTTATTTAAATTATTTAAATTAAAATTATTAAAACTGATTACATATTAAAATTAAAATTGACCACTTGAAATGAGTGAAATAAAAATAAAAGTTACGTCACTTGTAAAAAAAATAACCTAGCAAAATAATCTCTCTTCGTTGCTAACTTCATGTTGTGTTAGATCGACAACGTACCTTAGGTTGACTTGTATGCGCTAGAAGAAGTATACTCGTAATTTTAAAATTGAGTTTCATATTATATTGGTATCGACATAATAAATAAATATATTTGAGCCCATCACTAAAGCTATCTTGAAAACCATTGTATTGATTGTAGACCTATTTTTATTCGGGTAGCCACCTGGGCTGTGAATACGTTTAACTAAAGATATCAGGGTTGCTATAAGAGCCAGGTTATTTCTGATAGTATTTCATAAATGCTTGTATTTTCTCGCCATGATATTCCGCATTTTCTGCTTTAACAGTTATTTACCATTCGCTTATTTGGACGTTTGAAAGACAACATTGTTATTTGTTACAGGCGAAGTAAATAAACATTCAGAATGTGAACATCGTCATTGTTATTTGTACCTATATCTATATCTTTACTAATATTATAAAGAGAAGAAAATTGATTGTTTGTTTGTAATGGATAAACTCAAAAAATACTCAAAAGATTTCAAAAATTCTTTCACCTATAGAAAGCCAGATTATCAGTAAGTAACATGGACTGTATTTTATTTAAAAAAAATGTTTACCCCTGCGAAACCGGAAACCATGTTTGTTCTCCATGCGTTCCAAAACCAATCATTCGATTGTGATGAAACTTTGGTGAGTTGTTCTATGTATGCCCGCGAAGCTTTTTGAATTATTTAATTTAGTAAATAAAAGACTATGCGAACCATGTCGCAGGCAACAACTAATATTGTATTTTCAGGTGCACTTTATGGAAATCCATTTCTTGTGATGAATATTTGTAATTTTGAACTATCTTCCTTCCAAAATCTCATAATTAAGCATACTCAGAATATTCCAGATTTCGGACTTGGTTAGCTAAGTAGTCGCGAATCAAAGAATGATTCAGCTGCACTAATTCATAGATCTCCAGAGATTAAGTTTCAGTTATCATTTTATAATGGGAAATATATTAAACGAACGACACAATTATTAATACAAACTACAACTTAACTTGTATGTAATCAACAGTTTAAGCAATTAATTTACTATTTCTGACTTTAAACATTATATGTAATTCAAAATATAATAGTTAATAGTTTCGACAATAAATTTATTTATTAATTACAATAAGGTTTAAGATAGCAGAAATTATATTGAAAGAAAATATAATTTCGAATTGCTTATATTTTATACCTCGCAATTATTTTATAGATAAAGTCATTATATTTCTTCAAGTTGGCATATTTTTTATGAAGTCGTAATATTTTATTGTACTCCATTATCTTTTTGACCGCGAATAATAGCAATTTTATTCAAAAATTGACTTTGACTTTTGAATAAAATTGCTATTATTATATATTAATTATATAATTATAAATCGTAATAATAATTAATAATTAATTTTAATATTATATATTAAAATATTACTTCATCACTTTAAAATATGACTTCATAAAAATATGCCAACTTGAAGAAATATAATGACTCTATCTATAAAATTATTGCAAGGTGTAAAATATAAGAAATTCGAAATTATAATAATCAATTTATTCAAGAAATCCCAATTGTAACGTGTTTTTGAACGTCAAATCAACCGTCGTCGGTTCAAAAAAAACCTGCACACAGAGAAGAACCTCCAATTATTAAATTTAAAATGTTTTGGGAAGCACCCCTCTCATAATATTCGTTCGTTCGCGAGTTGGATTAGCAGTTCATCAACTTTTTTGCCAGTTTTCGATACGTTTGAATCGCATTGCGCCATGTTATTTTATTCTCCCTTGCAGTGTCAAGTTACGCCTTTAAATAATTCTCAAAGTTCTTACCCTTAACGATGACTTATAAACGAATAATTTTTAAATAGGCAAAGAATAATATTTATTTTATAGGAAGCAAAATTCGTAGAAAGGTGAAATATATATGCTATCTACAATAAAAGGCATATGCATTTAAATTCACTTAAAATTGGTAAATATAACAACAAACATGTTATTTATCGCTAGGGAAAATACAATGAACTACAATAACATGTTTCCACTTAAAATGTACTACTAAAAAAATAACTTTAAAACTTTGAGGAAGCGAATGAAATATATAAGGAACGCGACGCTTGGCGAACCGTTTTCTCTGACTACCCCGTTAGGGACACAGCGTGAAGATATGTATGTTTAAAAATATAACAACGCTATATAAATAATTTCTTGCTACAAAAAATAACAATCAAAATCAATGATTGTATTATTTAAAAACAATTGCATAAATAATTTTTCCAACATATGTGTATGAAAATACAATTTTATATTTTTTTTTTTGGAATAATACCGAAGTAAAAAAATTACTTCAAATTAAAGTCTAAAATTTATACTACATTTGTCCAAACATACGTATTCTTTTTTCTTTAATTCTACATTCCTTTTACTTAATATAGACGTGAGGATATAAATATAGTCATCAATAATAATAAAATCTGTTTAATATCAAGCACTAATTGTATTTAAGTAGAGACAGAGGTCCGTTTGGCGCGACTCTAATGCTTCGGGAACTTTTATTCGAGGTATAAAAGATGATGGAGTCATTGGAGAGTATAAATATTAAACCGTGATAAGGGTTGCAGGGTTCCGTAGCTAATGGTTTTGTTTAATTTTAATATAACTAGGTACCCGATAGATATTCTGTTTTGTGCTTAATTTATCTCGGTGTACTGCTTAATTTAAAGATAACCATCGAAGTACAAATCGTATTTAATTTACGCATATTCCGTGTAATCAATCGTTACAAACTACCAACCACAAAATAAATTCATCGTGTAGATTTTTTTATATAAAAAAGAGATTTAACATACTTTAACTATACGCGTTTGCAATGTTTTGATTTCAGATTTTACAGCAATTTACGAGAACCGACATTTTAAAGCGTCGTTTTTTAGTGTTAAAAAACTTCGCGAAGTAACACGTTAAACATTTTTGATTTTTTGAAAAGTCAAATATAATGATGAGAAATCAAATGGAAACAGTGAGGATATCAAATAATACCCCCTACCCTGATAAAATTTTTTTTTTTGTAAGGAGAAACTTGCACACAAGTACCCACCACCTTGGAGGTGTAGTGTTGCCCTCGCGCGTCGTTGATGGGCTTCGGGATCTATTACGGAGCGCGAAAGAACTTCTCTCGCGCTGTATCAAAACAGTTCTCCGAGGTCAATTACAGAACCCCACTGCGCTCACGTTGTCGTTCTCTTCGAGGTCGCATGGATGGACGACTGAAGCCTCCACTTCAATCGGGCGCGACCCCAAGGCTCTTTTAGTCGCCTATCAGATCTTAGCGAAGCCGTGAAGCGACGTCTAGACATAACAAATGGATTGTGGAAATCTAAGCTTAATTGGTCATATTTCCATGTTAATAAGTTACACGATAATTAACAGACGCATCGACGGTAATATCCATATAATATTATAAAGATTCTACACTTGCACATAAAAAAATTTCAGCTATATCTTATTCTGGGCAGCTAGAGCATCAAGACGTCACAAAATCCCTTACAGGTCACATTAAACACAAAATATTTATTTTGAGCTAATAGATGGCCAAACTAGATTGTAATCAGTAGCCTTCTATTTCTTAGTTGTCAAATTATAGGTAGCAACATGTAAAGAAAACTATCAATGAAATGTTACATGTATTACAAATACATTATAATTCGTACTCTATACTTTATTTCAATGTACAAAATAAATATGTTGATAACTACTCGTATTTTGAATAGTTCTTAATGGGACCCTAATACATGTTAAGCAGAGGTCTCACTAATTTTTATGGCCACGCTACCTGCGTTCCATGTAGACCCGACTACCGCAGATTATTATAACGATTTTGTTTGTAATTTTGAACTTTATGGCTTTCGGATAAAGATTTTTCAAAGGCGAAAGTAAACCCGTTTAAAGTTTTTTGATATTTTTTGTATCTAAACATGTTGACGAAGAGTGATTATTTTGTCATATGACGCTAAGTGGCAAATCTATACTTATATATCCATAATAATCTATAATATAACATTAATACTACTAAGAGACAGAGCTGATTTTGTAAGCTTGTTAAATTGTTCATATGTGGAGAGTAATTTCCGGAACCGCGCCTATTTCAATAGTTCTTTCACCATTTAAAAGGTAACATAGGCTGTATATTATGTATTCAACCCGGGCCAAGTCGGCGCGGGCCGCTACTACTAAATATTTAAAACGATGAAATCTTTCAATAGTTTCGAGATTTTTGTTACACAGTAACTTTAAAATAAAGAAACGGCCTAAGAGCGTGTCGAACACGCTTTGAAACTATTGATTTATGGTGATTTTGTGGTTCAAGATACTTCAATTGAGGGCTCAAGGGAAAGGTGGAACTTACGCAAGCTTCCGCGATTGTCGACTGTCCTACCTCATGTACTTTATAAGCAACTCCAAACGCCAAAATCAGATAAGCTAACTCACCTGTACGTACGACACACATTTATAATCAATCGGCCGCCATTTCGTAAGAAAATAGCACCCACACATCTAGTATTCAATTAATTTTATTTGCCTGACTTCGTAGTACGGGACAGGCTGTCTGAAGTTATAAAGTCTATGTCATACCTCCTGTTACTCCAACATGCACGCACAGAAACACACACACACGCAAGCTTCACATTAACTATTATTTTTGATTATTTTGAAAAAGTAAACCTACGTCAAGCCGGCGCGAATTCGGTAGCAATTTCAGACAGTCTTACCTAAAAGATAAATAAAAAATGTACTAGATCTAAATTACCTATTGTTAATTATTTTGTTTTTCGTTCTTGAGTTTAGGCTACCAAATACTAAAATACATTCAGTAATTTTTTCGTAATAAGCGTACAACGGGAAAGTCAGAAGGATTTCGTACTTTAACATTTAAAAACAAATTAGGTAGGTAAATACTTGCAAATAAAATGCAATCATTGCAAATAGTGGTCGGACGTGGTCGAAAATATAAAATAAACGTTTTTCCCCCTTAACATACGCTCCACAGACTCGAAACAGATCACAGCTCATAAATCATACAAAGTTCACGGCTCGTAACTCGTTTAGTCAGTAATTATTAGTTGGTAACATTTTAAAATTCTTCAGCGACAATCTCTACTCCACATCTACTCCATAAACACAGTATACCAGCGTTACTACTCTGTGCGGCTGCTTAACTACAAATTATTATGTGTTTGATATTGGCAGTACGATCGTAAACGATTAATGTTCAATTTAATTTAAATTAATGTGTTTGTAACACATACTATGTATAAATTTTATCTCTCTGCACTCCTTCTTCATATGAACTAACTAAGGGTATAAAGTTTTCTCTTCCCGCGTTGAATGAACACAGATGTCTTGAATTCATTGCCAGACTCGAAGACTTATGGTCTTCTTTTGCTTATGGTCTACGACTCCTGCAAGTTTAGTTTCATAGAAGGCCAAAAAAAGGTAATAAACGCATCGAAATGGTTCCCGAAGCGCAGTTAAGTGGAACTTGCTTTCAAACCATTGTTTCAAACAATATATATCGTTGAGTAATTGACCTAGTCTGACCATCACAATTTCCTGAAGTTGCTTCGTTGCTAGTATACATGTATTACAGATTTGTGTCAGAAAAATCGACTTGTTTATACAATTACAATCTTTTTCCTTTAATCGTATTTGATAGAGTCATCTATATGAAGGATTTTTTGTTGTATTTTTTCGGTATCTTAAAACGAGAGCCGATTAACTAAAAGATGTCCTTAATAGTCTCCATAATAGCTTAGAAAAAAACCGGTCAAGAGCGTATCGGATACAAACTTACGATTCTGTATCAATATGCGTTAAAAAAGGTTAATAAAAAACGGACAAGCGTGAATTAGATTCGAAAGTAAGACATTTGTAAAGTTGTATATTTCTTAATTTAACTTCTTGAAATCTGTGAGGTCTAGAACTTTCGTTACATTTTTCCTGAGATTTTTGGGTAAGGGTTTGCGGGTTGAATTACGATATATTCAGAGTATTCATTTCATACATGAATATTACACTTAACATAAATATATTATCTGTCTTATAAATATATTAAATGACCTTTTAACAATATCTAATATTTTTCACAATTTCAGTGATTGTTCAGGTGACAAAGTACTTTCAGCTGTCCAAAGTACACTTTTACTATTCTGGGTTATTTTTAGATTTTATGCTAATTCCTGTTAATGAAATTACATTGCATAATAAATATGTTAATAATTTTTTGTCCTTTACAATTATTAAGACAAAAAATAATTCAAAAAAAATACCAAACTAACCGACCAGGACAAAAAACATTAGATCACCTTTCATTCTGGAATTTGCGAAACTCTTGGTCAAGTAAAAGTAAGAAAATACCCCCTACATGGGGTGGAGGGTGGTGAATTCGTGTTTTATTACCCAATTTACCTCCTACTCTATTTCTCCAATGAATATTTTAAAATTTTAACTATTGCTACATATGCGGGTTAATAAGATATATCGCTATGTTGACTACAATATGTACAGAAGAATCAATGAGTGATTTCATGGTTCGTTTTTTCTTTTAAAGTGTGGAACCCTAAAAATAAAATAAACGGTTCAAAATACCGGTCATTTAATTTTATGTTTTCCATCTAGTTTGAATAAATGTTTAAATGGATTACACGTTGAAAAACAGACGGGCAGAGAGACAGGCAGATTGGACAAAACTATTAGTGTTCTCTTTTTGTCATTTTATCCACGGAACCCTAAATCGACGATTAGTTTTTTGTTAATGATTCTACAAAACATTTGATGTGGAATGACAGCTGGCGGTTGGTGACAGGTAAGTCTTATTTTAAAAGTTTACGATAATATTCGTACACGTTCAAAATCATTTTATATTGAACATTTATTTTTATGAGATTTGAAGAGACGAGAGAAGTATGTAAGGGCCGCGACACTTGGCACTGCGTCCTCTCTGACTACCCCGTTAGTGATACAGCGTGAGGATATGTTTATGTTTATTCTTAACTAGCTATTATCTGCGTCTTCTTTCGCATGGATTAAAAAAAATAGCCCATGTTCTTCCCTAGCATTTAAACAATCCCTGTTCTAAATTTCATCAACATCAATCCAGTGATTTAACCGTGAAGTCATAACAGACAGAGGTACTTTCGCATTTTTATAATATTAGTATTGAAGTATGGATTAGTAAAGCATATAGAGATTACATAATTAGTGCTGTAATGATCATTCGCATTCGTGAATATTCGCACCTTTGATGATATTCACATTCACAGAAATTATGAAATTATATGAATCCTTTATATTCATCATCAGTGAGTAAGGTAAAAAGAAAATAAATATTTCTTAATAATAACGCAACTATTAAGATTATAACATTAATATATATTTGAATAATAATATTTTAATTACGCCTTAGCTAAAACGTTTCGGAAAAACCAATCACGATAAGGTTAAAAAATGTCATCGGAACTCATGGTTATCAAATTCATGAGTTTATAAAGGCTATCTTAAAATTATAAGAGACTAGCGAGCCGCCTCGGCTTCGTACAGGTAGAATTTAAAAAAAAAAAAAATAAGCCCATGTTATTCGCTGAAGATATAGCTTTCTACAGGCGAAAGAATTTTTGAAATCGGTTGAGTAGTTTTTGAGTTTATCCATGACATACAAACAAACAAAGTTTACTTCTTTATAATATTAAGTATAGATGAGAAAAAGTTTGATATGATAAATTTACGATAACGTCAATAAATTAAAAAAAAAATGATTTCAAGAAACATTCCCTAAAACTACATAGCACGTCTTTATTATAGCAAAGTAAAATAACTTATATGGTTGTCCGATTTAAGCACTCATTTTATAGTTGTATTTTATTGTAGCGCTATATAAATTATTCGTATATAACTATTATGTATGAGTATTAACAACACTATTAAGTATAACTTAAGTTTTATTGCTTATTTTTATGGGCTCGTTAAGTTACCGCTTGGGCCGGCTTCTGAGAAACTTTGTCATATGTTTTTGTTTCGTTTTGCGAGATTTTTTGTTATATTGTCTTACTATCATAATTTTTAGGGTTCTGTAATTAAAAAGACAAATGAAATTAATCTAAAATTTCTCACGCTTTAGCCCGTAACTTGCTGATTGTTGATATACTAATAGTTGATTTGCTGATTGTTGATTTGCTGATTGCTAATTTGCAGATTGTTGATTATTTGTTGATTTTAAATAACCATTCAGTGTAGAGTTGAGGCTAACTAACGGTGTAGTCAAAGAGGACAGAACGCCGAGTATTGAGATCCCTATACTTCTTTCGTCTCCTCAAAACCGACAGACTTTTGCATTTACAACATTATTATTATAAATGGATCATAGTATATAAATAGTACGCAACTCTACACTTAAGTCGGATAAGCCCTTTAACAGTTTTTAATTCTTTTAATATACGTAATCGTAATAATGTAAACAATAACCACGTCGACAGGGCTGACACACAATTAATTCCTCTGATTCGACAACACATATTATATTATAGCGTGTATGAATACAAACAATATGAACACAATGACGACACAGTATAATGGATTCTTTAGGGTTGCCACAATTTACAATAGACAATAGTGAATTTAAAAAGTATTTTAATTGATTAAACTTGTTGAAAAATGATACCTGAGTTTCTTGTCGGTTTTTTCAGTGCAGATTTATTTCCGAACCGATGATACATTTGTTGTTCAAAACTGCTATGTAACTAGAAATGCCACGAATAATTGTTATGACGAATAATCGCTTTGCAATTCATCGGTATTCCCTATGGAGAATAGTCAAATTATTCGCCAAAATTATTCGATATTAAAAACGATACGAGGTATATAAAATAATTAGTTATAAATAATAATAATGCGTCAGACAATACACACCAATCATCTGATCTCAAACTAACCCTAGTTTGAGAACAGATTCCCTGTGCTATGAGAACCAGACGACGACTACTAGGGTCGTCTCCCAGTACACCCAGACCCGAGACAATCTAGAAAAGTTAATTTCCTGAATTGACCCGACCGGGATCGAACGCGGAACCTTCCGCGCTTGAGTACAACATTTAAACCACTGCACCATCGCGGTCGTCGCAATAAATTAACAACAATATGTCTCTAATGGTGTCGAACCTAAAGTTTCCATTTTTCTTCCTATGGGTATGAGTCCAACAAAAATCTATTTTTCTTAGGCTTCCGGGTAAATTGAAATTTTCCGGACTTTTATACCTATTTGCATTTATAAATGTGGGCTACTTGAACTCAGCAAAGGCTGAGAGAAGTGTAAATATTTACAATGTGTGAGTTTCGAATACTAATCAGTACAGGTACCATTTTAAGTAAGCTTACTGAGCGATACCTGATTACTCCAGCAAGTTCTGTTTATTCAGAAATACTATTTTTCAAGATCGACTTGATTTATGAAAGCGCAATAGATTGGAACCCCAATCGTGCAGAAGAAATAGGTTTTCGCACCACAGTCTTGCCTTTATGGGCTTTGAATACGGTAAAATGTCACGACTGATATGACCTACTTAATAATATGACTGATCTACTGCTATTTTTCTTAAATTTTATAATAATTATAATTTCTAAAGAAATCTTTAATAAAATTAAATTTATTTGCAGTGTGATTTTTTTCTTAGTCTACGGGTTTTTCTTTAAAAACGCAATTAAGACGATTCAAATGAGACAAAATCAGAAAATTGGTGTGGTCGAATAATAGACTCTTAATCGTTATTCCACGTATAATTAATAATGTCGAAAACAATGAATAATGTTGTAGGAAATTGCGTAATACTCCGTCACTGAGTGTTTAAATTGTTTATAAACTGATTCCACATTTAGGACAGTATCTCCAGATTATCACGTCGGGGTCACCACTTTAGGATATTCCTATTTATATGAGTTATACTGGGAATCACTGGCAGAAATAAAGATGTAAATTTAGAGAGTTCCGTACAATTTTATTGTCCCAACTGAACCCCAATTTAGGTCGCGTTCGTTCCGATCGGGCAGTGCGCAGTAACTGCCATCGACGCTCGCATCACGCTTCCACACAAAACTGCTGATTCGTCTTTTCTAACACACTTACAATGTCCCTAGAATGTCGAAAATCATATAACAGTGGTTAACCGCGGCCTCTACTTACAACTGAATGATTTAGATACGTCATTTATTTCCCTTCAAATACTACAATTGAAATTTGACCTTAAGAAGTTTTAAAATCTTTTATAAATATTTGAATTTGGATAAAAATAATGCAGAAGTTTGTATCAGAACATATTTCATGAAAAAGTATTGGCATATGTCTGCAAATTCATTAGCAAAAAACATCAAGTCACATATGAAGCATAGTAAATTGAATTCTCTCTTTGTTGTTCAAGTTTCTGAAGAATCCATTCTAATATAAATTTTATATGTGGAGTGCTTTAGACAATATTAGATCTCATTTTAGAGGTATTTTAAGAAAAATGCTTTATAAGAATTACATTCTTTATAACTAGCGTCCCGCCCCGGCTTCGCACGGTGATTTAATTACGAAACATCGCATTAACTTCCACATTTAAACCTTCCTCGTTAAGTGTTCTAAATAATGACAAAAATCACTTTGATGAAATCTCTTTGATGTTTAGAAGAATATAATCGAATAATCAACAAGAGAAACGCGAATTCCAATTTCATTTTACAACTACTTATAGGTGTTATTAAATGATTGTTTACAAAATAATTTTAGACAAAAAAGGTACCTTTTTAGTTTTTCTGGAATAAATAAAAACACAAATTAAACTCGTTACAACCCTATTTCAAACAATAGCGCACGTAGCTTCGTAGCACGTGTTACGTAGATGGGGTTACGGCGTAGACGATAATTATTTGAGTTCACTCCTAAATCGTTTCACACTTTCATGACTTAATTGCTCGTAATAGTAAGTAGGTAATAGATATATTAATCTATTTAATTTAGTACATAATTATTATACATTAAACAATAAACAACCGGACTTAAAGACATAACTTTGAGTACCGCAGCAGTATGAAAAATGTAACAATTTGTAAAAAATTAAACAATTAACAAAAACGATAAACAACTTAACAATTTTAAAATTATAAAATAGGACCAAAATGTCTATTATTTAACTTTTTGTTTCTTATTTCTGGTTTTGTATAACTTAGTAAAGATGGCGAATTAAAGCGAGTAGAACAGTCATTTTAAAATACATTCAGAAAACGCACGTTCGACTATTGACTATTGGGTGCTGGCAGAATACCAGCGTTGTAGCCAGACTGCAACATAATGCTGAGCCAGGACCTCTTCGTGATCACAGCACACTTTTTTTGTTAGTTATTTTTCTTTATTTTTCTTTCGCTTTTTTTTTCTCTTTTATTGTTTTATGTATTTTTTTGAATGCTTTCACATTCCTGTATTGTGTGCTGTGCTCCGAATAAACTATTTATCTATCTAAAACAGACAGATGCTATCCGTTTTTGACATTTTATTTATAGATCTCTAAACATATTATACACAATTTACATGTTCAATATCTTTAATGTTCTGGATGCTACTCGATGGCACTGTGTCACTTTATAGTTTGGGCTATATATTTGACACATCTGTCGAAAAACAGTAAAAAAATCTCATGAATAAGACTAATACACAGCATCATACATAGATTTACATACTGTTAGCTTCACAACAATATTCATTGTTATATCAATTAAACCAACTGTGATAATTTTATAATGTTACTGCTAAGCTGTAAACGCAACTGCATCCGGGTGGAAAAAAATTCTGTAGCTTTCCCGGCGGGTTATTACCTAAAAATTAGCAGACAGCGACAGCCACGCGATCACTGTGACTAATTGTAATAAAAAATTGTAATCATGTATGACGAGTGCATGTCTATTGCACCATGATCGTAAAATGCACTTTTCGCGGTAGATGTAGTGCCACTATACAAATTATATTATACAAATTCTCGTTTTGACAGCAGATATCGCGCGATGTTTGACTGACTGCAAGTTACGTAATAAAAGTGCGGGTAAGAGGCAGTTTTTTTTTTTAAATTAGCCTACGTCTATCTCCGTGCACATACTATCTCGTCATAAATTTCGTCATAATCGGTTCATCGGTTTAGCATTTCCCATACAAAGTTTCATTACTTTTTTACCCTCTTAGGGGTAGATTTTTAATAAAAAATAACCTACATCCTTTTGATAAAAAAAGTCTCTGTACCAGATTTCATTATTATCGGTCCAACGGCTTAGCATTTCCCGTACAAAATTCAATCCCCACCTCCTTACAGGTAGATTTTTGATGAGAAAATTGTCTACACCCGTCCTCTGGTATCAAACTATTTCCGTCCCAAATTGAATGAAAAGTACTTTTCAAAAGTTAATTCAAAATTGGTCTGGCGGCTTAGCTGTGAGAAAGTAACGGACAGATAGACATACCTTCGCATTTGTAATATTAGTAGGGCGGGAAAATGTGTAGTTACTTGCGTATTAATGTGGCTGTATGTACCTGTGTCCGACTTGTTGCAATAAATAGTCGTTGAGTAGTTATCAAGTATCCGTCAAGTAGTGTTGTTGTGCAATGTAGTCACGGAGGTACTCAGAAATGGTTTAATTCTAATCGCCGCTGCCGCTGTGTGCTGTCAGACAATGCAGTCCTAATAATTAGTACAAAACAGTTGAAGTTACGAAATTTCAACTGTAGCCGCGAACGGTCATTGCTTGTAGTAAAAATTAATAGGTCGGTGAAAGTTATTGATTGGAATGTGTGGGCTTTTCTTATTATACTTACAAAAATACCTATAAACAGCTTTGTATAGCCATTATATTGGATGAAATGTACATTAAAAATATATTTTGTACATTTCTAAGATAAGGTTACAGAACATCTCTCTGACTACCGCGTCAGGGATACAGCGTGAAGATATGAATGTATGTACGTATCATAACATCCCAGTCCCTCACGCCATAATCATGGTTAGATAAAATGTCAGCCGCACATTGGTTGTTACTGTCGCGAACGCGCAAACTTTCATAAATATTGTTTAAGACCCAGCTGCCAAAATATTGAGCGTTTTTAAATAAGTTTGTTGAGGCGGGCACATGTTTAATGAGTGTGAAATTTAAGTGTAAATTTCTTTATACATTTTTCTAACGACTGCCTAAAACCATAACGTAATTTATGAATTTTCGTTCGATACTTTTTTTCTGCAATGCGATGCCTTTGAGATTTTTAAGTATTTCTCCTAAATTACTTTAGTAAGTTACATAAAATTGCGTCAAACAGGAAGACAATACAGTTTACTAAATACTGACTAAAGGATATTTTATTTAATGAATTAATATTCCAGTTATAACGATAAATGTCACGTTTCGTTGGCGGAGCGCGAGGCCGGAGCCTAGGCAAAAAACTTTTTTTGGGAGCTTGTTCTTAAAAGACAAAGTTATATACATTTTCTTTTGTTGGGATGGTTGTTGGAGAGTAAGTAAATCTGTACAGAGCTTCTATTTTTTTAAACTTCATTCAAAAATATTGACGCATATGCTATGTAATATGTGTTTTTAATCATGATACCTGTGTGTAGGTATTATGATTAAAACACATTAAAGATTAAAAATGGATTACTGTTCAAAAGTTAATTTTATCACGGCAATAACAATGCCTAATTAAAATCTTTACCAACAAAGCGTGCGTTCACGTTACTTGCGCAAACAACTGTAGGTTTAATTAATGTTATATTGTGATATTATAACATCTATACGATAGTAGCGTATAACGTACACGTAACGTTATAGCGTTAACATGTCAAATGGATACATAGTAATAACAATGTGATGTGATGAAACGCACACAATTAGGCCTATTACGTATACGACCAATCATAGTGCATTATTTGTTTAAGAAATTATTATTTAATTCATTGAGCAGATTATATTCCTGGATATATTATATTAATAACGCTACCGTTTCGCGAAATGTTAAGGCGACAAATTGGAAATTTTGACGGTAGGGATCTCAATTATTCTAAGTAATTACAAAACGTATGAAGGTGATATTTGGTAATCCGATTCTTACAGAAACAGAAAGTGTATGTGCATGCATAATATACAAGTTGTTACAAAAAAAATGTCATATAAAATGAACACTCAGCTGATGAAATTAATATGAGAGGTCCAAAATTTTTTTTCATATTTCGACCCATGTTCCTTGGGGAAAGTTGTAAAGTTTCATGGGTACGTCAACCCTCTTTCGGTAGTATAGGGTATTTTTGTAACACCTTGTATACACATGTATACGTGATTTTCTGCTAATTTCTAATCACGAGCATTATAAGTCTGATTTGAATGAGACTAAGCATTAAAGGAATTATTTTTTACGATGCGTGTCTCTGAATTTCGAATATACAAGTATATCTACGGAACTGTATGTTTTACTTTATAAATTGATAAAACTAGAGTAGTTTAGAGGAAACTGAATATATACATCTTTCTAATATTGTCGCGAAACTGTCTGTGTTATGTATGTCTAGATCGCGATGCCTGGCATCCCATGTTTCTCAACCTCGAAAGCAATATATTACGAATGTAAAAAAATGTGAAAACCCGGTTTCTTAAAAAATATATAAACTTGCATTTTAACATTAATATTTAATATAATATAACATTAATCTATATATATAAAAGGCGATGTATGTATGTATGTTCCTTATGGACTCCGAAACGGCGGGATCGATTTCGATGAAATTTTCAGGGAATCTTCAGATTGACCTAGCGGGTGTTCCTGTAAAGTTTGGTAGCGATCGGATCAGTAGAATTTTTTTTTTCGTTTTTTTTTTCAGTATCAAAATAATTATAAAAACTGTTTCATTTATTTTAACTTCAACTAACGCCCAGTGAAACGGGCCGAGTTTGCTAGTACAATAATATTTTGTAAACTCTTCAGAAAGCTGTTTACAATGAAAACTTATTGAAGCAGTAAGCAAGCAAAAAATAGTAATCGCAATGACGTCATAGAAGTTTAGCCTTAAGTTTTGAAACATATTGAAGCACATTTCAAATAAAGCTTGCGAGATCGCACTCTATTCTGTAGAATGTACAATATGTGAATGATATAGGCGCCATCTTCACATGTGTGCATCGAACGGGGGCGTGTGCGTGCTGTAATAGAGCGATGACGTGATTTCCTGCGCTGAGTTATTGCTACTGTACCGGCGCTAAATGATGAGAACGTAGTGACTTTGACGGGAGGATAGTATTTTTTTTAACATTGTAATTTCGTTGACCGTTCTAAGAAGTAACCTTTATAACTATGTTAGTTTTTGACAGTTTTAAATACAGGGTAGGGGGAAGCTGACAGAATCAAAGCTACGCATTTTTAAGGTTTCTACGAAGTTAACGGCGTCGGTGACGTATTTTCTCCGTTTAGTTTCCGGGCAGCTGAATGCGCAACGACGTCATAAAAGTTTACCTTTCAAAAACATTGGTAAATATAGGACCAAACCTAAAATGTCACTTTTTTCTGTGGTGGTGTCTGAATTCTGTAATGATTTCGCTATTTGATTTCATTGTCTGACAAAAAAAACCTGCAAAATTTAAACAAAAGTATTCGTTATTAGAAATTGAAATTCAATAATAGCTTTTATACGATTAAGTTCCTAAACGGTTTGATTTTTTAGTGTTCATTATGTGAAAGGAAAAAAACTTTATTATTTTGTAATTTTCCGTTCTTTGGAATATGTTGTAGAATGTGGGTTCTTCATAATTACTTTCTCACTATTTCTGGATATAAATTAAATATGTTTATCATCGTCTAGTTTTAATCCACCAATGTAAATCTTATCAATTATATTGCGTTACTCATTCATGTATTAGTGATAAAAAAAATTGATAGCAAAGTATGCAATAAATAACATGTTCGTTTCACAATTGATTTCAAAAGTTCTGTTGCTTTAAATTAATAAGTTTTTTCCGTTAAATCTTATTGAAAAACTATACTTATAAATATAAAAATAATTAGTTTCTGAGGTTCATTGAATACTTTTTTATTGATGATAACGTCATAAAATATAAAGGTCTTGTTTTTAAAATATGTAGGTAACTAAGAAAATAATAGCTTTTTAATCGTTTCAGATAAATTATGAAGACGACGTACAAAAGCCACTGCGTGCGTCCCAGCGAGGGGGTGGAGAAGGCAACAACTCATAAAATTAAGCGATTTGGATGTGAGTTAGTCTAACTGTGAGGATCGTCGCGTTAACAGGCCGCTAGTTGTCTCCCTCGCACACACACACATACGCGGTGGCACACGCCCGCGAGCGCGAGTACGCCGCCAGTACAGTGTCACATCGGCTCGAATACGTTCCGTCTCGAACGCTGCCTCATCGAAACCGTTTCTGCGAACCGTTCATTGTTCGCGCTACAATACATTGACACTTAATTCCGAAGTGGGCTTAATTGACACCGATTGTTCTTTATTCAAATTGATTTCGACGACCTTGTTAATTAACTTTTTAATTTTTATTTTTTGTAGTGCGAGGTTTTTTCGACTGGATGGTTTCAGTGATATATATACAGTTTGATGTGACACGGATATCGAACTCGTTAGGTGAGTTACGAAGTCAATTTAGAACGGATTAATTAAGTTAATGAAGCGCTTAGTTTTATTGAGCGGTGCTTTTAATAACCGATTTGATGGATGAATTATATAAACAAAACTAGTTAGTAAAATAATATTGTTGATACTAATTGATTATCGGCGAATTTGAATATCTCTAGCGTGTGTTTTAAAGTGGTTAATTCTTTTAATAATCAAATTGAACTTTAAGACAATCGTATTCAACATGTAGACCTAAATTAAATACTTTGGCTTGTTTTATTGATATTGAACAAACTGAAAAAAAAAACAATATTTCAAGTTTAGATAAGTTCAACGGTTAAATTGAGACGAAGGGAATCGAATTCTTGACCCACACCGGTGGCTCAATTACTTAATCGTAATGTAACTTAATACCTATTAACACAGTTCGACATAATATTTAGTAAACTCTCTAATATTATTATGTATTTTACATACATTGTATTAAAAACGAACGCTGATTAAAAAGTAATCAATAAGTGGAAAAATATGTCCCAAGATTTTATAATATTATATTAACGGTGTAAAAAAAAACGATTTTTAAATTGGGTTCACTTGTTTTAATGAACTCTAAAAACCATTTCGAAAAGCTTTTTATTTCTTTAACAACAAAAATGATTATTTCCATGTTCATTTTACTCTATTTTTTTAATATTTTTATACCTACATTAAACTCCTTATTTATTGTATTTATTTCAAGTACGTACATTTTAATTGAGAATTATTCCACATATTGCCTGCCATATCCAAAATACCCATGGCACAGGCCGGGTTATTTCGATGTATGGTCAAAGAGATGCGCTGCACCAAAAAGTCGCCTGATCTGGGGTCCAGGCTCTCCTCTCTCAAACGACGACCTATGTCTCGTACAAGAGTTCGGAGCCCCAAGGATCTACTACGCACGGGGGCTTGTTTACAAAACATCTATATTTCTCTATTGTGACTAAATGTTAATGCGTAGTACATAACAATAACCTTCCTCATTAAATTTACTATGAATTATTAAAAATTCTTTGAAATTCACTTCGAAGTGTAAGACTAATTATATCAAGAACATACATTCACTTATATAAGAAAACATGATTTATACATTTATGCATTAGACCAGAGTGATGACAACGGGAGACGTGGAATCCAAATATATCCAACTAATAGTATTCATCTGATTTCTTTAAATGCTCCTTAAGTTGGTTTTTAAATTTGGTCAAAGTTACGGAATCCTTAATAATTTCGGGCAAGGCGATATGCAATTGTACTCCCTCAAAGATTATGTTTCTTTAGCATATTCTGATCTTGGCGTCGTCAACCTAATGTTGTTTTTATTTCTGAAAGTGTATTTAATGTCTAAAGTTCTCCAAAGTTATAAATGAATACATGGAGGAGCGCGAATTGCAATTTTCTTTTACAGTCATTGGAGATAATAAATAAACAGGTATTAGGTATAAATCGGTATAATCTTGTAATTTATAAAATCGTTATTTTATTGCTCTCTTTATCATGTCGAGGTATGCGTATCTTTTTAACATTTCTATTAACTAACACTCGAGCTATCTGATCTTCGTGTCCATCTGATCTTCATGGAGATTTAGAACCACAATTTTATTACATGTAATGTAATAAAAATATTTAAGCTATAAATTGGATTCAGCATAACTGAAAATACAATCTTTAAAACTAAATATATTGACAGTAGTGGGATCGATACGTCTCAGTAGTTTTATAACAGAGTAGCGGAGGTTTATCATTTTTAATCAATATAGGTTACATAATATAAGACTGCAATTAATCATAATGGAAAATAATCACCATAGGAATGATTACAATTGATATAATATTGTCAATAATCGAATGAGTTTTTTTAGCGGTTGCAAGTTCTTCATGAACTTAATAAAATGTACCTATTATATTATTGCTTTAATAATATACCTTTAGTATTCTAAATTTGAATACAAAAAACATAAATTAACTTCAGATGATTGCTACGATCACAGATAAAAAACAGTGTATCTACACTATCAACCGAACCAAATGTGCATGTATACAAATGAGTATTTAAGGACATTTTTGTTTTCGAAATATTCAAAAACGCTAATAGCAAACGCGTCAAAGCGCTCCTTCAAAAGTTGTAGAAACAACACTACTAGAACGCTAAAAGAGACGGAGATTCTTATTTTTAGTAAATAAGTAAATTTTATTTGCATATTCCTACTTCCGTTATAATAATAACGTTAAATCAAGTCATATTTTCATAGAGTAATCATATTTTACAAAAAATATTACCTGACGATATATACAAATGTCACTTTCACGTAACAAATCAAAATGACATTAATAGCGATGCAAATACTTTATGTGAATTATACTTTAAGTACGAAGCGTAAAATTGGATTTTAAATATTATTTTTAAATTTAATGACGAGAAGGATGAGATTTGAGGAAGGGAAAGAAGTATGTAAGGACCGCGACGCTTGGCGCTCCGTCCTCTCTGACTACCCCGTTAGGGATACGGCGTGAAAATATGTATGTATGTTTATATGTATGTATTTTTAACTTTAATTTAATGGAAACTTCGTTTCAATGTCATGCATGCATCTTCTACTAGCATTTACAATCTTAAGCTCTGACTGTAAGGTCTATTTTAAACTAATACATATTACCCACAATACTATGCGATATTAGAAATGTATGTGAAAATTTGGACACTAAATTCTTTAGATTTTACAGAAAATTTTGAATCTAGTTTTTTATTTGTGATCTAAGGGCGATTGTGACATCGCAAATATTGATTGCGTAGGTGAGAACTCTACTTTTATAGATAACGAACTACAATTCTAATTAAACTATAATTAAAAATTAAACTTTCGTTCTACGCATTTTATCACTTTATTTGTATATATTTTTATTAATATATATAGATAGAAACCAACTAAACGTTTATTTCAAAGTATCAGTAATAGAATATATTGTTATCGTTAATTAATACAAAATGTATATTATGTGAGTGCGTGAGAGTAAGTGCGACTTTTTGGCGGGAACGAGAGACGTGAAGTCGGCATTTCATTTAAATTTATATTATTCTATTTTTTGTATTTTTGGGAGTTTTAAGGTACAAAAGTGATAGTATATTGTGCGCTAAAGTTCTGTGCAAGTGCTGAGAATTGGAAAGTGTGAATAAATGAAGCAACTGAAGATTTCGCGTTATCTCAAGAAGTCGTTTTTAACTCCAGTAAAGCCTACTATCACTACTGGAGAGTGTTAGGGACTGAGTAATAAGAAGACATATAATTTGCACGACACATAAGAATGGCAGAAATGTTTCTATTAAATATGACGCGAGTTGTCAGAATATAACAAAAATTTATAAAAAAATTAAACCGACTTCAAAAAAGAACACTGCAAAGTATGAAATAACTATCCTTTACTAATCAAAACTTAAGTACAAAAATAACTTTATAAATACGATACAAATACCCATATAATTAAATTTGACAGTCACTGAAGTCGGAGCCAAGCCTACTAAACTAATATACTTTCTGTTGTCGAACAACCGAATTGAGAACCTCCTCGTTTTTTGGAAGTCGGTTGAAAAAAAGAAGAAAGAAGAGAGAAAGTGTGCGTGTGTAAATGTGTGAAAGAGTGAAAACTAGTATTTGGAGACAATAAAAGTTTCGAAATATAATACACTAACTTTTCCCCGCGACTTCGTCTGCATGGAATTCATGGTGCTTTCCGGTGCAAAGATTACTAGACTGCTAGCGGAAATCACTTTGGAACGGGTCACATTATGTTTCAAAGTGAAACAAAGTACATTTTGTATTTAAGTTCTATCCAAAAATATTAGAATCGGAGAACCTAAAATTCTTCGGTTCTTGCTAAAAAGCGTGTAACTGAAGCCTTAGAAGAAATATTTCTTGTATTTTATCATTATCAATTTATTAGGGATTCAATATTATTATGAAATAGAATGGAATAAAATGATTATGAACGATATCTTTTGTTAAGCCTCAAAATTCCAATTAAAGATACTATTTATAGTACGAGTATATACTTACTTAACTCCACGTCATTCTCTTTTCGAATTAGATCATTAGGGTATCGTATCTTAGAGCATCAAGGTAAGGTATCGTATCGTTCTACTTTTAAAACGGGAGCATGTTAAGGTATCTACTTTATAATTGTCAAAGTAACGATAAAAACGTTATCTTCCGCTATAAAAATAGAATGATCTGAAATAAAATATTGTCATTAGTACATTAAAAATACACTAACTCGAAAAAATTTGGTGACACTGGTGACACAGAACTCCAATTGAAAAGCACCAAGTCATCACTAAACCAAAAATCCGTTCGTTCGCAAATCAATTATAGCCTATGTATTATTCTAATGTCTAAGCTATATTATGGTAAAGTTTCATCAAAATCCGTTCAGTAGTTTTTGCGTGAAAGAGTAACAAAGATCCAAACATCCATCCTCAAAAACTTTCACAATAATATGTGGGCGTCCAAGCAAAAAGGGTCCAGTGGTGGGTTATTGAGTTAAAACTAGATTCGGAATTTAGAATAGTCATTTGATAATAACTTATTATCAATTGATTATACTAAATTATTATTAATAAGGATTAAAAAAATATTCAAATAGTGGGATATGTTTTTTTATCAGACATTTAAAGTAATAAGCATTTCAAAAGTTTGATTGAAAAAAAGAACACACTTCTACTTGTTTGTTTCTACTTAGAAACATCATATAAAGCCATTTACTATATGAACTTGTAGATAATAGAGCATTAATTAATAATCAATTAAAATCAAGAAATGCATTTCACCCAACCTTACAAAACTGCGTATATATCGGAAACTAAATGCCGACCACTGGACCCTTTTTGATTGGACGCCCACATATTAGTAGGATGTATAAAAGGCGGGCAACGCACTCGTGATTCCCTGGACGTCGTGGGTGTCCATGGGCTGAGGTGATTACTTTCCATCAGGTGATACGCTTGCCCGTTTGCCCCCTCTGATATAAAAAAAAAACAATCTTTAACATATACATATTACACGTAATTAAATATTTTAACGCCATTATCTTGATGTGTTGGTTAGTGCATCAAGGTATTACATAAATTCGTTCTGTCGCCCTTGGACCAAGAAATACAATGGAGGGAATCATAATAGGTGGTAAGTTGCTGCTCTTATCACCGTATGTCAAACGAACTTTCGTGTCTTTTACTATCACATTGGGCGTAACCACGAGTAAAAGTTAGCTATAGTAAGTATGGCAACCTCGCACTGTCGGTGTATTTCGTGTTAGCTTATGAGTCGGTAATGAAAGAATTATTTGCAAAGTACTCGTAAATCTTAAGTGTTTTGCCTGCTAGTATTCACAAAATTAGAAGGTTTTCGGCTGTTATCATCACAATGACATACCGCCCGTGTCGAGTTTAAGTTACCAAAATTGCGTGAAAATTAATTATTTTAAATTATAAAAACTTTCATCATTTATTTTAAATTTTAATTATTTTAAATTTTAAAACAACTAATAATTGAAAGTAGTAATTTTATAGTGGAGACTATTAATTTTCAATTGTATGCAATTTAAATCTGCAATAGTGATTTTGTATACGTTCTCCAGCTATCTTCTAGTAAGCTGTTATAGATTTCCTATTGCTTTCTGGTCTGAATATAATACATTTATCAAGTGTCAGGAGTAATTTTGTTGCATCTAAACTCTAGATAGCGTGAACTCATGTATGTATGCGATTTAAAAATATAAATAAATGCATAGGACGACCCCAAACTCAATTCCAATCGGGAACACAGAACAAGCTATTTTACACGCATCCAAAAGTCATACAATTTTCTAGCAATGGCATTGGAAATCGTCAAATGATTTGAATCGTGCAATAATTTTACACTTTACACTTTTGGGTTTATTTTGATTTGTTATCAATGGAAACATTATTTGGCACTGCGTTTTAATTTACAAAACAACATTGTTTTTTAGACAAAACGGGCGTCAGAAAAAGGTTATTAGTTCTGGCAAATAACTTATTAAAAAAATGTGTCCTTGGTTAGAAATTAGGGTCTTTTTTCAATGGAACTCTAAATCTTATTTATCTTTTGGCAAATTACATTGAAGCGAACTTTAGTTACATATTTTTAACTTAATATGATTTTCGTTTTAAAATACGCACACGCAATATAAATAATATGCTAATAATACTGTTCATATAATATTAACAGATAACAAATAATAGATATTCATGTAATAAAGAAATATATGAGTGATAATAAACAAAAAACATCACGTAATCTTATCAAAATTATCAACCAATTTAGTCCGAATAAGTTATGGATTTTGTAATAATGGTTTTCAGTATATCACTACATACATATAATATGTATGTATTACAAAATAAAAATGTGCTGGTGCATCTGTGTTTCGTTATATAGTAATATAATAATAATATGTAGTTCAATTATGCAAATCGTGTCAAACTAAGCACTAAGATTTGTGCTATGGGTATCGGGTACACGAGGAACTGGGGGAGCTCTCAGTTACACCCAGATTCTAAGCCAATTTAGACAAGTTCGTTTAATAAATTAAGCTGACCACGGATCGAACGTAGGATCTCGGCTTCGAAAGTAGGTGCTTCGCCACTGCGCCAACGGGTCAGTCGAACAGACCGAAGTTTGATACGGTTACTAAGGTAAAGTAACGTTGCGAACGATCATTTATTGGACGGGTAATTAATTGACATGCTACATGAGTGTCTCTTTGAAGACCAATTAAGCTTTTGGTTCCACTTATTGATAAATGCTGAGCTAGGTCACGCTACAGGAAGCATGTAAACGAGACAAAGATAAATAACCAACAGAATTAATAATACGAACTAATACTTATTATTCCCGTATTTATAAATTAATCGTTTTCACTATAAACTTTATTGTCATCATCAAGTTCAATCATATTATTTCGTACTTTTTAAGTTCTAGTATCTTAAATCTTTAAGAATTTTCCACCCTGTAAATGAAAAGTTAAAGTAGAGGCACACTCATTTTACTTTAGAAGCGCATACGAGTATAACAGCAACTTATTGACATAACTAAAAATGTTTCACGCGCTTATATGCACTGTTTTTCTTTACCCTTCAGTTACATGTAGCTCCACCCCTAATTTTGCTTTATTTTATTTATAAAATACAATACATTTGTAACTTAACTTATATTCTAAATTATATTAACCAGCACAATTTTTTTAATCTCAATATCATGTCGTCAAGTATCACGCTGAAGAGATAATGGGTAGTACATATGAAAAATCCGATAAGAAATGCCGATTTATAATATTCATCTGGGCTGGCAGTATATTAGCCAAAAATAACTATTTAAATTTAATTTATTTTGGGATTTTTTCATGATTATTGATGGTCTCATACATCGATATTTTCCTGCAAATAATTCTGTAACGTGACACTATAGGACATAGCAACCTTATTAATTTTTTGTTCGCGTAGGCGTTATATAGGTTACATCGTGCGCCGCCATTTTGAAAAAAAATCAAAATGGCGGCTGATGAGTATACATTACCCTCACATTGTATCCCTAACGGGGTAGACATAGGAGTTGGAGCTCCAAGCTTCGCGGTCTTTACATACTTTTTTCGCTTACTTCAAATTCTTAAAACCTCTTTTATGTAATAATTCTTTAAGTAAAACTGCTGTGTCATATTACAGGTAGACGGACGGACAGACTGATAGAACGAAATTGTAATGCTAAAGGTTTCTTGTCATTTAGCTACGGAACACTAAAAATGGGGTTCAAATCTCATCATTTAATTTTTTCTTCTCATTTCCGATTTTGGGTTAGATACAAGTTTCTGTGCCTATTAACTCAACAGGTGTATGACAGAATAAGTTTGCTGTGACATATGAACAGACAGACACACACGACGGAACTGCAAGGGTTTGTTATTGGCATTTGGTTACAGATATTCTTGGGTACGATACCCTAAAAATTTAATCGACTAAATAATATAATCTCAAAATGCAGACTAATTAGTTACAGTTATAAGTTTTATTTTTCTATGTCAAATCGCAAATTCGATTACAAATGCAACACTTTCATTTTGTCCGCCATAGTTTATCATCAATACGTTTTATCTACATATTAATTACTCTATGAACAAGTAATCTAATGTGCTAATTAGTTTGTACACTCATCTACAATGTTCGACATTATGCCTTATAATAGGGCTGCCAACTGTTTCAGGGAAATATAAAAATTTTTGAGACCAGGAAAAAAATGTAGTACACTGAATTCAGTATTTTAAAGATAAAGGTTAGAAAATAGTGCAAGGTATGCTTAAATATTTTAATATTTACTTTGCCTTACTGATATACTCGTAAATTGGATAAAGTTTACATGGGCCTAAGTTAAACGGGGCCAGGGAATATGTAGAAAAGAAGACTGACTCCGCCTCATGCGTAACGGATGCCTACTCTTGGCCGGATACATAGCGTTGTTGATTTGGGTGTGAGATGCGGAGAGCATCTCGTTTAGTTATACATTTAGTACATAATAATGAAAATCAAAGCATATAGATAAGTTTTTCATGTTTGTTAAATTCAATTTCTTGTAGTTGTTGAAGAACGATAACTCTGTATTCGAATAATTAAAATTATTTAGGCATTTAAGGACATTATAATACATTCGTTTAAGTGATTTAGACATTTTTGTATTTGTGACGATGTTAGGAACGAATTAAAGACAAACGGAAGCGGTCGCATGTTTGCGTCGCGTGCGATTCCGACTGGTGCTACAATAATCGCCCATATTCGCCCAAAAAATTGTCGTTGTGTGCGTACCACGACGCGTGCGTATTAGCGCGCACACATGCAAACCGCGGACACTGGATTTCTATGAGGACATCCTACTGTTATGTTTATACTGTGACGGAACCCAGTTCGCCGGGCCGAAACAACAACAAAAAGTCTACTAGTTTAGTAGGATTGGCACCGACTTCAAATCGTTAAATTTATTTATAAAGGTATTTAAAAAGTCATTTTTGTACTTGAGTTGTGATTTTAAGGACAATTGTTTTGTATAACACTCATCAGTGTTTTAATTTTGAAGCCGGTTTTTTTTTTTTATATCAGTGCAGGTTTTTTAAAATGGATGTTGTGTAGTTTGTTTTACAGAAATAAGGTGCCGACGTAGTATCTTAATTCAGTATTATCATACCATTTTACTATAAAAAGAGTATTTTAAAGCACTTCAATATTGGAAAAGTAACCACGTAAATGTTATTTTTCGCTATAAAAATAAAACGCCCTGAAATAAAATATTGTCATCACATTAATAATACACTTACTTGAAAGAATATAATTATAATCATAAAAATCATTGCAAGGAATATTTTGCACTATGAGGACACAGTAATACAAAGTTTACAATTTCGCAATATTTTTTCCAATAGGTATTTAATTTCTGTTTTATAGAAAATCGACTGTCAGAGATGGAGAGATGCATACATGATCCTATAAGGTCTTTAATTTTGAGGTAGGGAAGTCTAAAATATTGAGTAAGTGTGTTACTATTTACTGTTGGCCCCATATAGGTTAAACGGGATAGAAATTAGAGCTATTTATATCAAATTTTTTTCATTTTTAACTTTAATGTAAACAAACAAGAAACTAATCTAAATTTCGTTAAATCACTATTCGCTGGTCCGGGATATTACACGTTACACTCTAGTAACACTCTTTTCTGTTATATACACACCGGCACAATTAGCGGAACAGAAAAAAAAGTGAGACTATGAGATAATAACGCATATATTTGACGAAAATGTAATTAGACACAAAATAACAAATTGATTAACATCTTTTAACAACGACTTTGAAAAGTCTTCGTTATTTTTTATTGAAAAATAAAGAAATTTGAAATAAGTGAAATTTTTAGATGATTATGAACCATCACAAAAAATAAAAAAAAGTAAGCATTAAATGATTTAACAATAAAATTAAAGCAAAATTAATAACGAGTGTTTCCCCCTCTTGCTCTGATTACGGTTTCCATTCGTCTGGGCATGCTACAGATTATGTTATCGATGATTTCTTGAGGCAACCGCTCCCACTCCTCAAGTAATGCGTTTCCAAGTTCATTCAGATTGTTGGGGGGTGGCATTCTGGATTTAACCCTTCTTTTTAGCAAGTCCCAGACATGCTCTATCGGATTCATATCGGGGGAATTTGCTGGCCACTGCATCACCGGTATACCTACGTGGCTCAGATATGCCTGTACCGATTGTGCACTATGAGCACGAGCATTATCTTGCATTAGAATAAAGTCGTCACCAATAAATGGGGCAAATGGTACAACATGTTCCTCTAAAATGTCTCTGATGTATCGATCTGCTGTCATGGTCCCTCCTGTGACTATCACTAACTCCGTGCGAGCTCCCAAACATATCCCTCCCCAAACCATAATCGAGCCGCCACCATAAGCCACTGTGTGTTCAAAATTAGACTGTATGTGGCGTTCTCCTTTGCGTCTCCATATTCGCTGTCTCCCATCGATCTGTTTTAAAAGAACTCTGCACTCATCAGTAAAGAGAACCTGCTGCCATTCGTTCAAATCCCAATGACGATGTTCTCGCGCATAGCTTAATCGCTTTACGCGGTGACGTCTCTCAAGTTTTGGGCCTTTGGCAGGTATATACGACCCTAAACCAACTTCTTCAAATCTCCTGCGAACTGTACGCTCACTTACTCGTACTCCTCGAACGTCTTCCAGTTCATTTCGAGCTTGTACAGCCGTTAATCGCGTATTCCTACGAACTCCAAGTTGTAAAAAACTGTCATCTCGCCTCGATGTACATCTTTTTCTACCTTGACCCCTCCTCCTCACAAGATAATTAGACGATCTGTACCGCTGGATGCTGCGATGAATCGTTGATACTGGTCGACGAAGCCTTGAGGCAATCGATCTGTAGGTATGGCCATTTCTTCTCATTTCATCAGCCCTAATGATTTCCAGTGATGTTAAGTCAGGCATAATAAAGAGCTTTTAATAAACAAAATTGCCTATAGAATAACAAATTTATAAAAAACCATTAAGTGCAATTTTTCAAAAAAATTACAATTACGTAGTTATTACTCGAACAAGTTGACAAAACGTATTGTTCGGGAAAATAAAACAAATGAATGAAAAAAGTGTATGTCATCTAATTTTCTATTTTCAAATTTGACAATAAATTAAAAAAATATCATAACTGGCCAGTTCCTCAAGTAAAAGATTTTAAAATCCTGCTTTTTTGTGTTCCGCTAATTGTGCCGGTGTGTATATATACGAAACTCTGAAATATGCACATATAACATTAATATCGTTCAATATATACAAATTGAAGTTATTTGTTAAGCGTTTTGTTTTTATTTGCATTTATTTACCTATGTTCCTAGATCAAATTAGTATCATAAATCAGTTCACTCTAATATGGTATGTGAAAGGCATGATTCATTCGCAATGTGAGACAGAATACTAACAGAAGAATATTGTTTGCGATGTGCAAACAATAAGAATCCCGTTCTTTATTCTTAAGTGTTTTTTGAAAACACTAATTTTTGCACTTATCATGATTTTTATTATTCTTTTAATTCTTGGTGATTTTATTAAAGCACAAACACGCAAACGGACAAAAATTCTATAAATTTTTGTTTTATTATAATAACTAATAAGTATGACAACTGAATCAATCATTTGCGAATTAGCCCATCTCTAGTTATGTAATAGTTATCACATTTGTTTACATTATGGACAAATTTGAAAGAAATAGGATATAAACGTATATATTCTATATTTTGGGCGTATAGACAATTTGTGCTCGATTGTACATGATTATAAGCAGATAAGATACGCGTATGTACAATATTATCGTTGTGAAAGCCTCATTACTCGTTATAAATCACATCACGTAGCTTGCATAACTACACGACAATAATTGTTCGTAATTAATTAAAGATTGATTACACGTTACTAAGTAATAATAAAGCTGTCTCTAATATGGACGAGGTACTAATCAACTTAAAAACTTTCTCAATAGCGTATACACTGGTTTGTTCATGATTAATAGGTTTTTTGGGATTCCGTAGTAGACGACAGTAAAAAACCTCGACTAAAAATTACAATGGACGAAGCCATAGTGGGTTCTCGTTCTTATCACTGTGTGTCGATGAATTTTCGTGTCTTTCTGTATATTTCATTGAGTGTAACCACGAGTAAAGCAGTTAGCTATAGTAAGTATGGCAACCTCGTACTGTCGGTGTAATTCGTGTCAGCTCATGAACGACTTCGCGTACAAAATATTGCAGTACTGAAATAATTATTTGCAAAATACTCATAAATCTTAAGTCTATTGGTTAGTAGTAGTATATATTAGTATTCACAAAAATAAAATGCCATGTTCAACTGTGTATCGTGTACCCGTATGATCAGTGGCGTGCAACGGGTTTTTCAAGAGGGTAGGCAGTCGAAAATAACAAATATATATAAAAAAGAATATCAATTTTAATAAATAATTATACAGCAATACTTACGAGCGAGAACGGTACCATTACTTTAATTTTTCGTAATGGTTGTCATTATTTGTTATAAATGTAGTTATTGCAAGGGAAACAAAATAAACTATTATGTAACATGTGCACAATCCGGCAGTTAAATGTTTAATGACATTTACAATTAAAATTTCGAGTCACATTACCTGACTTTTGATATAAATGCAACTCTGGGACACACCTGCCTTTAGCTATAGTTTGTAATGTTGCACTATGTTCAAAATTTCGAAAACGCGGCTTGGTTTTATTTTTTGTAAGCACACACTGCCAACACAATTATCACAGCTAAAACATTCCATTCTTTAAATACAACCGAAAATCTATTATAAACAGATACTTTACTTCAAATACGAATTGTAAGAAGAATAGAATTTTTTAAATAACTCATAGAACAACAAATCACTTGCACGAGGAAAACAAATATGGAGTTTTGTATTTTGATTCAAGAACATATAAATCAACCATAAAGAAAGTAAAAACGAGTAATTTTAGTTGAAAAGTGCTGATTTATCAAATACATTTAACTCTATAATGTCGTTAATGTAGGTCAATGTCTACAAAATACGCACACTAACTTAATTTTCGAGTATAAAACAATGACTAAGGAAACTAAAGGACGTGAAACAAGTACCAAATAATCGTGCCACCTAAACTTCAAGTGTCGCAAACAATGGCTACCGATTAGTGATGTCCCAAATATCTACTATGTAGATGTCGTTGTCAGTTGTTGAAATAAGTATTGCTTCCACACCAGTATTAAAATAAAAATCATTTTGTATGATGTCTTCAGAAAAAGGGAGGGCTTTTTTTGTGTCATAGATTTGTACAAAAGTACTGAAATATTGTTCAAACTGAAAACAGCAGTCAGCGTAGTTCGATGATATTGGCATATAATTAGAATCTGCGCTTAAGGCGATTTTAAGGTGTTATTAGCAACGATAGCAACAGGCGCCTTCAAGGATAGCCCCTTTCTGTCCTTCGATCATTTCTGTTCCATTTAAATGAACCCTACATACAAACAAATTACTTAGGTACTTCTATTTGTAATACTTAATAGTATGTCCATGATTATTACAAATATAAAATTGCTTTTTAAAAGAAACCCATATTTTTATGAAGCGCTTTCATAAATGTTGAAGATCAATGAACTTAGGTCAAAGTAGTTAAAGCTTTTAATGCTTTTCTTTTCTTTACATGCATAACGTTACTTCTTCTAGAGGTTACGGTGAAATTAAAATAAGTGCTATGAGAAACATACATACGGACCAACCAAATCTATAGCCATGGCGTACTGTAGCACTTTGATAAACTAAATACTAGAATAATTAATTTTACTAAAAATTAGTGGTCTTATCACATAGTAATTGGGAATAATATTTCAATTAGGAATAGAACCGAAGAATTCTCAAATTCAGTTAAGTACTTCCAGAGGTTACCCCGTATATACAAACAAACAGATTTTATTTCTTTTCGTTGTAAAGAAATAAGTAATATTATAGTTTATAATATTACCTAGCGTAGAAAATCCACAATATACCGGCCTTTTGAATAAATATTTTAAACGTTAAGATAGTAAATTGCTAGGCACTACAAGGGTGACCAATGTCTGACTAGTCATATCTAATGTGCCTATAGTAACATATTTTTACTGGGTTTAAAAAATAGAACTGTTTGTTAACATTATTGTTTGTAAAATAATATTTATATTAAGTACATAAAAATTTTAATAACATATTCACAATATAAATAAATATAGATAATTAAACAGCATAATTTTTATTAAATAATTTCTGAATGAAAATTTTGAATACTGAGATTTCAATTTAATCATCGTACTCATCATGTCGCTGTCGTTTTTTTTTACGTCAAGAAAATAATTAAATAGTTTCCGACACCTTTTTTAAAAGGTTTTTCAAGTGTAAGTTTTTTAAAAGATTCTTTAAATTGTACTGCATCTGGATTATTAGTAAAACCACTACAAGTTCTTATTGGTCGCAAAAATAACTCGCCGTGGTTTTGATTCACATCATTCAGAAGCAGATATATAGATATATATAGATAACTATGAGATTTTTCTCTCCCGGAAACATCAAATAAAAATTCAGCCACATTCTATAAACAATTAATATTCTCCTGTTACTTTTTCATAATAGAGGATTTACATGCTCAAGATATTAAAAAGTAATTAATTACCACTCTAAATATTTACTCTGATTCCCAAAACCTTTGCGAGGGCAATGCTTCATACATAAAATTATTTTCTTAATGTTCTATCGAAAGAAGTTTCTTCGAAATGCAAATAACATAATATATATCATGAATACATCATATGGGTTCCATTTTCTTTTCCAATTATGTCAAGCCACTCTTTTTCTCTAATAATACATGATGGTAATCTGAAACGAGATAATTACGACATATAAACATGATACTTGTATTTATCGATATTTTTTTAATATAGGTACATGAACAGCCTTAACTGCAATAACAACAAAAATGATATGAAGTAATTTACTATGTTATATGAATAAAAACTGCTAATAACTAAAAGTATACATGACTATAATACAGTTAACTAAGAAACACAGTAATTACGATGGAAATATATACGACATCAGACTAAATTAATTAATTTTTGTTACGTACCAGTGCAATTATAGATTTCGTTGATTATTGCTTTTCCTCGAGCCACATTCTAACACACTACACTGGGAAATTATTGTAGCCTTATGCTAGCTTCTCCTTTAACAAAACAATTCCAATATCCAGCACAAAATCACAGAAACATTAAAAAATATTAAATCCATTGATATGTTTTGACACTTCGTGTACTTGTCAGCGTGTCGCAATAAATGGCGGACCGGTACGTTTTGACATTACAATGATATCACAAAAAAAAATACTCTTTAAAAAAAGTACTGTTGTTTTCTCTTACACACACAAAAGGCCGTAAAAAGAGACAACGCTACGTTTGAATGTTATGGGTTAAAATATATATAACTAAATGTTGCTATAGATCAACATGCCATGTCCTTTAGTTTCCTTAGTCATTGGTATAAAATAACACACATTTGAAAGATTATTTCGTGTATTGATGGATAGGTGAAATGTAAATATGTGTGCATGTTTGTAGGCATCGGTGCGACGTGCCTGCGGATAAGTTACATAGCGCGTATTTTTATCGATAGATGGCATGATTGTTAAAAATAAAATGCAGGAATTAAAAAATACGAAATACGATTACGAACAGATGATACGAATGGGGATGTTAGATGGCGCTATTTTTAAACAATTGTTGTTTAATTTTAAATTGTCTATAAAATATAAATGGTAGATATCGAAAAACCTTTCGTTTAAATTTCAAGGTAGGCAGTGTCTTTGTGTCTATATGGGATGCACGCATACGCATTTACGCATAGTGAAGGAGTCCGTAGCCGCGATATACAATATTTTTTATCGGCAGCAAAAATAATTTTGTATTTCATAGTATTTTTCAAATACGCTGTGAGAAACAAAGTTATTGCTACGATCGCTTAGCGTGTAAACAAAAAAATCCCATATGTCAAAAATTGCTAAACATATCTTATTCAAAACAATTTTCGTAGAATGTTTTTAACCAACTTGGAAAAGGAGGTTTTTAATTCGTCTGAAGTTACTTTTCTGTAAGTATGCGATATCTTCGCCATTTGTGCACCAATTTCGACGATTTTTTTATTAGAAAGGCATATATCAAGGGTTGTCCCATATTTAGTTAAGATCTGATGGAGTACTGCATAAACAAAAATGTTCTCAACAGGTTATATATTTTGATGATCCTTTCATTTAATATGCCGTTCAAGAATTGGAAAAAGCTTAGTTGTAGACCTACTTTAAATATTTATTCAGGATTGCCGTTGCCCGCGACTTCGCGTGGATTTTGCGGTAAACGTCATTAACGTTGGTTTTATTGTAAGTTTCATGAACACTATATTACACAGTGATGTTATTGTCAAGGATGAAGATGTAGAGCTGAGAGCGAAGAATAAATATAATAAAAAGTGTAATAATAATAACATAAACTGAGAAAACATTCCGTTTGTATCTACGGTTGCAGCTGCTATGTAGGTACTGTAAGCGTTGCTTTGAACGCCAAAACACTCCGCGGCATTCGGTCTTTACTATTACACTACTACTAATAATAAATAATTAGTGTATTAATCTACTACTCTACTAATAATAAATAGGCAAATTCAAATAATAGGGATAACGGGTTACACTTTTTTAAGATACTTTGTGATTTTTCATCAAAAATCTATTCTATTTATACAAATGCTTGTAATTTTTCCTACTAAATACATAGACATACATCTATACATACTTATCTTCACGCTGTATCCCTACGGGGTAGTCGGAGAGGACGGAGCGCCAAGCGTCGTGGTCCTTACATATTTCTTTCGCTTCCTCAAATTTCATCATTCTCCTCACATATTATATACATATATATATACGTATTTCTTAAATCAAGTAAAACGTTCGTGAATGAGTCATTTAACGTCGATATCATGAAATGACATAGAAAAGCGTAATTTTGTTTTTGCGTTTAATTCAGCGACGTCCCTTTGGCAACAGATAATTGAATATCCAAAAATTCTTTACTACTCTTTATTATTCTGTAACTAATGTCGAATCTGAAACCGACCGTCTATAGCTAATTGACTTTGGTTAGAATACACCATACACAGTGTTCATAAAGTCCACAAAAAGCTGAAGTCCTCGATCCACTTGTTGAGACAAAAAAGTCTCGAACTGTTCTTTGTACGTTTACGCGTTACCCGCTATTGCCTGTAGCTGACATTCTTCGTCGACATCGCAGAAAGATCATCTTCGTCTATGCCGTAGATAGCAGATAGACTTAATTGTACCTAGCTATTCACTTTGGAGTTACGCAAGTGATGTATTAGTCTGAAGGATTATTATTATTAAACGACGATCATAATTAGTAATTCATCAATTCAAGCATTTATATACAGAGAATTTTCTTTTTTTACTTTTACATATTCAATTTTCTGTATTTTATTCTTCTACTTCGGTTCTCGTATTTCCTGCGTACGTTACGTCACTGGGCTCGGCTGAAAAACAGGGCCACAGCGTAAAAACTTTGGCATATGCTGAGCTTGAGACCCATTCGACATCGCATCACACAATAGTTTTCTTTTTTCTTTTGTGTTGCTTACTGTCACTGTACACTGTTTATTGTTGATGTTTTTGTGATGTTCAATAAATCGTCTATCTATCTAATTTAATTCAAACTGCTACTTAATGTAAACGTGTTTAAAACTAATTAAGTTACATCTGATTTAAATCCTACAGGTAGTTAAAATTTTTTTTTTTGTCACAATTTTTTAAACGCTATACACGTTAACCAATGTCATTATCAGAATTACAACCGAATGTATATTATTAGAAAAAATATATGTGTATTTGTCTACAGAATTGTACTTATCGTATACAGTCTATTATTTATATTGTTTCGGTTTTTTTCTGTACAAGCTATAATTATTTTTTATTATATATTTATAAAGCTCTAATTATTTTATACATATTTATAGCGTTAAATAGCATTTGAATGGTTTTTTTTTATAAACTTTAAGGTAAATATTGTCTTAAATAATAGATTTCCTCAGAGTTGCCACTTAAAAAACTGTCTTTGTTTAGGTGGCCAGCAGACTGGCAGTATTACCTATTTGAATAGCCAGTATTACTAATATATTAAAACGTGTGGACATCCCACGCGTAAAAAATATACATATAAGAGGACAAAGATAGTTTTATACATGGTGTCATCAATTTGCTCGGAGATTATCATGTTAATCGATAACGATGTGAGGAATGGAGCTCAAAGTTCCGGAAGTCCGCCCGCAACGTGTGCGGGCCCTTCAAACGACTGTCCGAATCGACTGATCTGTGAAGTTTATGCTTATTTATAATCTGTTATAAAAAGTTCTGTGATTGTCAAAAGCGATAACTTGATATATAACATGTTTCTCCTCGGACTAAGAAGCATAATGGGCCATAATAAGTTGCCGCACTTAGCATCGTGTATCAAACAAATCTTAGTGTTTCTTTCTGACTCTTAAATGCGTAACCACGAGTATAATAGTTAGCTATAGTAAGTATGGTACCTCGCAATGTCAGTGTTATTCGTGTTAGCTTATGAGTCGGTCATGAAATAATTATTTGTTTGCAAAATATTCGTAAATCTTAAGTGTTTTGGCTGGTAGTATTCAAGAAAATAAAAATATGTCATGTTCAGCTCTGTATCGTTGTACTTTTACTACAGTCACGCACAGTAGTAAAAATCTAAAAACTGGTCAACAAAAAAGGGATAGGCACCTTGAGGCAAATGGTCCGTCCATTGTGATAATTGGTCCGACTGTTACTCCATTACGGTAAAGTCAAAAACTTTCAAGTTTTTGGCGGGATTTTATGTGGAGCGGTAGTGTGTTTATTTTAATTATTTGCGAACTGCTTTCTAGTAGATATTGTGATGTGAAATTGGCGTAGTTTTGCGTCCCAAGTTTCTACGCTGTTGTGCAATATGTTGAACTGTTAAAATAAGTGTTTGTATAGGGTGTAATGTTGAGATTTTTTTAGTGGCTCAGTCTGCCTCAGCAGATCCTGCCTAAAAAGACTGCCTCAATATATTTATCGCCAGAAATTCCAATAAACGTTAAAAACGTCGACATTTTATTGTAATAATATGAAGAATTTATCTATTTATTGCTGAAGAATCGGTTGTATGGGCTAAGATCTCTTTACCTTCCCTCTTAAAAGAGCATCCATTATTACTACTACTACAAACTGTACTTTTACCATGAGTTAACGACGTCAATACTATCTATCGACAACGTAAAACTTTGTATGAAGAATTGGGCAACGCCCCTAGCGGTTACTAACTTTGAGGCGTTCGCAAACGAGTATAGACTGCGTTAACTAATGGTAAGGCTACTGAAAAACTTTCATTCCATGCAACACGCAAGTTGAACGGATGTTATAGTTGATTCTTGCTAGTTAGCAAATTATTTTAACAAAAAATGTAGCTCATAAAAGTCGGAGAAAAAAGATAAAAAGTAATTAGAAACCTCATAGGTACATACATATATATATTAATTCATTCATTCATCAAGGGTTTCGAAGTTATAGACAAATAAGTAGACAGACAGACAAACAACGATGTCCAGTTTAAAACACCCTTCTACTCCGTCGAAGGTTAAAAAAGTAAGTGAAATAAAAGTTATGATAATATACATAACAGTATTTTTCAATATTTAAAGCAATTTACACTGTTATAAAAATAATGTCTTAAATCAAAAGAGACACTTCAAAAGCGTCACAATTCAGGAAATATAATTTAAACATTAACAACCATGTTTGTATGGCAAGTTTTGATGCCATTTTGGATTTGCGACACGATGGCGAGTTCCGATGATCTTTTATTGTACTAGTTTTTCCTACAGTCTCGTTTGTATGGTTTATGGTAAAAGTTACATACCTTAATAACAGTGTTTTTAACTCATAATACTCGACCTTCTCACAAATAAAAATTCTGACGACGTCCCGTCAGGACGGTTATATAACTATGTCAGTGATTTTAAAGGCAACCTATTTAATTTTATTTGAGATTATACATATTGAAATATCAAGTGGACAATGCAAAGTAGTCCGTTGCGGTCAATGATATATTCTGTAGAAAGTATGAGACGTGGGAGCTGTCGTATTACTAAATAATAAATAGATATATACACTGTACAGCTTGCTCACTGAAACGGTTGTATTTTCATTACAGTGTAGGACCTACAATCCTTGTTTTTACTTTCATCTAGCTTACGACCCCCCTGAGCAAGACTGCGCTGGTTGAAAAACACGACGTCCTGTTAAGGCGAGGAATTGTAAAATTCGATGGCAGGAATTTCGATTTTTCCAAGTGATTATAAAAAGTATGAAACTGATATTTGATAAACTGATTCTTCATTTCGTTAACTTTATTTTCCCAGTTGAGATACACAATTGGTTAACTTTTGTAACAGAAAAGAAAATATCGAAGAAACCTCTTTTAAAACAAAGATTTACTTTTTTCACTCTAACGAAATCGATTTATCCTTCCAAATTTTCTGTGTAGATTAAACTTAACACACTCTTCAAAATGTCAGTTGGAATTTTTAAAATTAATCATAGTTTTTAATATAAACGAAAATAACGGTTTATTCGAATTTTTCATAAACTAGCGCGCGCATGTTTGTATGGTGCAGGGAATTGAATTATTGTTTGTTACTTCATCACCTTAAGGATTTATATGCACTGTACATAATACATATATATGTACCGCCATGAAATATGTTGCCCTTTAATGTACCTACTGTATTGCATTACACTGCACTGTAGGCCCTGTTTACATTGTGATTAGTGATTAGGGCGACTACGCATTTTGTACTGATAAGTAATTGGTGTATTACCATGCATTATTACTAATACTAATCATTGATCTCACACGAATCCATGTACGTAGAGACATGTGTTAAGTAGAAGCTTCTACAGACAAATGTCGATGTTGAGAGAATGACACCAAAAAAATTATTTAAGGGTATGGGGTAGACAATTTCGGTGGGTTCCACCGCTTTATATACCATTGTTTCTACTTTCGTAAAAATTCCTTTTTATTGCGAACGAGTAACAATTATAAGGAGTTGGCAAAAAAATTTCATTTAGATCTTTCTAACGTCAGTATTCCTTTGATAAGGAGAATGCTTAGTGACTAGTTTTTGCGTTAATTTCTATTATTGGCCAACCAGCACCGAATCGCTGCTGCTTTGGTTGGTTGGTTGGCTAACCGAGTCTGGTCTCTGGGGTGTCCTGGGGATGCTTCGTTGAGAGGCAAAACACGTGTCGATTGGTGGTTCTTGGAGTTTGAGCGGAAAATAGCTAGAGTTCAGGAATTTATCAGATGAAATGGATTTCCGCAAAGTAACACCTGAGTCTATACAATATATATATATATAGTAATATTATAACTGCATTTTATATAATACTAGTGATCCGCCCCGGCTTCGCCCGAGTGGGATGTTGAGTGTTTACAACACACCAATTTTTTTCTATTGAGATTGTCATACAAAAATACCATCCAAATTAGCGACTTTTTCCGTGGATTTTCCAAAAAATTTCCTCCTGACAATTATGAACACAACAATAAAGAAATCCGTCCTCAAGTCGTACATGTGACAATTGATTTTATTTATATAGATTTAGTATTTTTATTGTGATGACCTTTTATAGTTAGTTTTCTCAAATCGATGTTAGAATCAATGTTTATAAACACCTCGTAAGTTTGTAAATGAACTTATATGAATAAATTGATTTAAAGGCTTCGAGTGACAAGGATAGGAGTCTTACTGCACTACGGAAACTATGATTATATTGAATTTTTTTCTGATTTCTTATTTTAAGTTATCAGTTTACGTTTCTTTGCCAAGTTAAAACTCAGTGGGTGTAAAGATAACAGATTAAATCGGCTAACACCCGGTTGCAAAGAAGTCCATTACATCAAATTTTAATGACTAAAAATTAAATTGGTTAATGCGTCATTAATAATAATTATTATTTGCCAGAAATACGGTACAAAAGATGTATAATGAAGTAAATTAGTTTACATATTTCACTAAAACTTTAGCATGCAAATTACCTTTACATTATATTTACAAATTATTAATACATAATCAAACCCTAATACATATTCAAATTTTAATAAATAACATGTCACTAGCATTTCAACCGTCATAAGTACTTAAATTATCACTTCTGCATAAACTCTTTCACTAAATAAAATCATGTTTCTTGTAGCCAAGATTCTAATTTTCTTTTAAAATGTTTTTATGGTAGTGTTCTAATGTCATTAGGTATAGCATTATATATTTATCCACGCACAACCTAACAGCTTTTTTGATACAGAATTGTTGCAGGACAATTCGATCTGGATTTATAAGTATGTTTAGGAAATACGCCAGTAGCCTTCGCAAATAGATTAATATTTAGTTTAACAAACTTTGCGCTTTCGAATATATGTATACATCGAGGGTAAAATAAACACTTTTAATCTGATAAATAGAAGCTTACATGATTCCCATGGAGCAAGACCACTGCTAGCTCTCATGCACTTCTTTTGTGCAATAAAATTTCTTTGTGCAGCTATAGAATTTCCCCGGAACACAAGACAGTATTTGAGGACTGAAGCTACGAGCCATGATATGCTATGAGAGCTGTTTCTTTTGTACACGTTTCTCTCAATTTGAGTAACATATAGACAAATTTGCCACATACTATATCAATATGTGCTTTCCAGGTACAGTTTCTATCCAGATTAACACCTAAAAATTTTATTTGAACAACCTCTAATATTTGTTGACCGCCATAGTTAATATTCAATGGTTTTTGTTTACTCCTAATTGAAATTGTATGTAATTGTCTTTGTTAAATTCACTTGTAGATTGTTTTCACCGAGTCAATTTACTATAAGTGCAATTGCGGAATTTATCGTCTTTGTATAATCATGCATGTCTTTTGTTGGTGATGATATAATCAAAGAAATATCATCTGCAAATAAATTGCATGGGTGTTTTGTAACTGCTGTAAGGTCATTGATACATAATAAAAATAAAAGTGGGCCACGAACGCTTCCCTGAAGCACACCCGAGCTCTTTATTATAAAAAGAGATCTATGCGTTTTCAGTTCATGTTTTTCATTTATATTCATAATTTCAACACTTTGTTGTCTATTTTCTAAATAATGTCTTTATCCGTTCTAACATTAGTCCTCAAATTCCATAATTGTCAAGCTTGTCTAATAATAATTTATGGCATACATAGTCGAAAGCTTTGGCTGGTCATGTCTAAAAATATGACAGTCCTTATTTTACCGGCATCTAAGTCTTTAATAATTCTACTTATTAGGTTGAAGCAGGCTAAAGCGGTTGATTTACGTTTTTGAAATCCATATTGTTCAGGTATTAAAGTATTAAGAATTTCTATGAAGTTAGTTATGCGTTTACGCATGGCCACTTCGAATATTTTTGAAATAACAGGAATCAAAGCTATAGGCCTGTAATTACACAGTTCAGACTTTTCTCTTTTCTGATATAATGGCTTCATAATGGATGACTTGAGCAGTTCAGCAAAACATCCCTGAACAAAAGAGAGGTTCATCAAAAATGCCACAACAGGCGCAATCTCGTTTGCGTATTCCTTAAAAACTTTTGTGGCTATATCATCTCAACTTCCTGCACTCGTATTATTTAGAGACATTATGTATCGTTGAATTTCATTATTATCACAAGGCTTCAAAAATAAGCAATTGCGATTAATTTTTTTTATAGGTACTACGAATGCTGTTTTGTCTACATGTTAAATGAATTAGATAATTATTAAATATTTCAGCTATTTCAGTAGGGTCTTGTATAATTTTTTTATCTTTACGTATTTCAGTTATGAAATCTGTATTAGATACTCCTAAAGATTCTTTCTTTATCAATTGCTAGCAAGTTTTACATTTATTTTTACAGTAACTTAATATTTTTGCGTCAATATTTCTTTTTGAACAATTAATACAACGACGTAGAATTTAGATTGTTTTTTGAAATTATTGTTATTTCATTGTGATTTTTCTGAATAATATTTATAGCGTAGTAAGCTCTTTGTTTTACAGTTGATTCTAAGGCCTTTAGTTATCCAGTTATTTTTTCCAGTTGCGTTATCTCTACTAACTCTGATTTTTGGGAAGCATAGATTATAAATGAAAAGTATAAGATCTTGAAAGTTTTATATGCAGCGTTTACTTCTATTTGTTTGGTTATGTACTCTTTAAATTTTCCGATATTTTCTACGCTGTAATTTCTTTTATATTCGTAATAATGTGTAACTGACAATGTACTGTCTCTAATCTGTGTATTATGCATTTGTGCTGTATTGTGATCTGAGACAGCCCAGTGTAAAAGTTCACTGTTTGCTAATTTTGTATTGTTCATTAGATGATCTATACACGTGTTTCGTATTGTTGGCTCTTTAATATGTAGCGTTAAGTTATAATTCTTGACTAAGTCAGTCAGCTTTTTTGTTTCTTTTGAAGTTTGTAAAAGGTAATTATTCGGATCACCAGCTAAAACTACTCTTTTATTAGATGGTTGTTTATGTTATGTAGAATAACGTCAAGTATTGATAAAAGAAAGTAGTATTGGAATTTTGAGTTCGATATAAACAGATTATAATTATATTTTGGGACTTTAATTTAATTCCACAACATTCGAATCTATCCGCTGAACATTTCTTAAGAAAAGGTAACTCTTCATATAGTAAATGTCGTTTTATAAATATACAGTCACCACCTCGTTTGTGCTTAATGCTTCTGCAGTAAGAAGATGCCAATATATTACCAGAGACGTTTATCATGTGTTCACAATCCACTTCAGTAAAAGTTTCTGAAAGATAAATTACATGTTTATTACCTATTATCAAAAAGTTCCTAAATATGGATTTCCAATAAATCAGTTTTGTTTCTCAGGCCAGCTATATTTTGATGAAGAATTCTGATGTAATGTTTTTGTATTTCAGGGAAAATCTCCTCTTGCACAGGCATATTTACTACTGTCCCATCAACATTTTTAGTTGGGTGCTTTGTTTTTTGTGGGCACTTTATAACGCAAATTAGATTACTTGACTTTGAGTTCGTAATCATATTCTCTGTTTAAAGTTTTTTTTTGTCTGAGATGTTTATCGACCTTCCGTTCGTTATATGTTAAAAATTTAATATTACAATCCATGTGATCTAGTTCTAAATTAATTGTCTAGCATAAATTACGTACATATGTCAGAGCCATAATGTGATCTATCAATTGAATAATCTATTGTACAATACTGATATTGATTATTAATGACATAGTATTTAATTTGTTTACATTTAGATGCATGTTGTTTTGAACTTCCAGAATTAATGCTGGATAATTTATGGACTTAACAAATGCAGATAATTCAATCATCATTTTTAAGGGATTAAAATCATGTTGTCCAATGCAAAGTATGATGAGATCTTCATTTGTGATGTTAAACATTTTAGAACTCGCCAGTATTTCTTTAGTTTTATGAAAGATGTAAATTGATAGGTATTGTTCATAAGGATTGTATAGTCTTACTCAGTATTACATAAAGCTCTGCATTGTTGACCTTCAAATACATAAACTGTTTTTTGTGTTGTTCTGTTTGTGGTGTATTTATTTGCCATAATGAGTTATCCTAGTTATTGTGTTATTAAGAGTCAATTCATGGTCATGTGCATTCCGATGTGACCATTGAAATTGAATTTTTTCCTCAGTTTCATGTGCTTTTACATTAGTAGGCTGTTCCGCCGTTATATTCAATAAGCTACTTTGTAAATTTTCCTTATTCGAACTCAACCATTTTTTTAATATTTTGTTCCAATGACCTAAGATCTATTTGTTGTTTGGTTCGTACTGGGGTAGTATTGTCTTGTCTATCTTGACTATGTAGAAAAACCTCCGTTATCCTACGTTCTCTAAATTCCTTGTCCCTTACTATGTGATGAAATGTTTTTCATTGTTAATGTAGCTTAATATACATTTTTGAAACTTCTTTTTCTTGTGTTAATTGTAACATTTGTTTCTTAAGTTCGACAAACTCTAAAATTATGTTATCTAATTCATTTTGTGTTCTTTATGCATCATGCTGTCACTGTTTGATAATATTATAATCAATAAAGCCAGCATGATTTTTAACGGGGGATATGGGTTTTTGATTTCGATTTGGCTTTTGGTTTTCTCTTGACTTGGATTTTTGGATTGATTTGGGAGATTTTAAATAGGAGTTAGACTGGCGAACAAACAGAGAGACAATCATAAAAAACTACGTATAAAGGCTCCGTTGTAACTTATAATTCTTTTGTTTATGAATCCTTAACAATAAACATTGTATTTTTTAATATAAAATGGAACGAGAATTATAAAAAAATTTCCTTCAAACCAAAAATTGTTGTGTAACGTGATATTGATAAGAATGTACAATATTATCTACATATTCGTACATTACTATTGTTTATTTATTATAATCGCAAAAGATTATTAAAATAAATACTGCTACGAATATTAAGTATATAAAAAATAAAAATATCTGTAGTAATACATCGATAATATTGCGTTATTTGTAATAAATTAATCAGATAACTATTGTGTTATTATACAATTTTATTGTAATCTGTATTCTATCATTGATATTGTCTGATCAGCAATTTATAGCAATTGTTTGACGCAAATACAGTTGGAGACCCATATTATTTATTTGATTATGCCACAATAATTTTACGATTAAGACTTATTTATAAATGCCTAGTTTTGTTTAAAGTATGTGGTTTTTAATTGTAGATGAACATCGCCGAGTTTAATTATATACTAGAGGTCGCCCGGTAGTAGAAATTCTACTGTAAATATAAACCAACAACATAAACTCTTTGATGACAATTTCTGCTCTGTGCGACTGTTTGATTCTCGAACCATGTATCGCAATGGACGGCGTATTTTCTCTAAGAGTGTGCCCTTAAATTGCCCTTTTTTGTTGACCGAGTTTCTAGATTTTTACAATTGTGCGTGACCAGGGAAGGCGACAAGGATTTTAGTTTCTAAAGGCAAAAGTTAGTGCATTTTTTAAAACATTTTTCGTTACATATCTGCGACATTACTAATTAATAAGTCAAGTTATTGCTTACGAACGGAGATCGCATTGACGTCATACTTAATGCCCTACATTGTATCACTAAAAATTTGTAAATAATGTATTATAATTGTTTACAGCAAAGAGCTTCAATGTTATTTTAACCATATCGATGTGTCTTAGATACCCTCACGATTTCTTCAAGTCTACCTGCTTGTCACTTTGTTTGTATGTCACAACTGATTTATTGATTATCTTTACTTTAATCCTAGAGAGTTGAAGTTTGAGAGTTTAGCACAGAGACATATACTCGTACCGTACCGTTCAAGAAACTAGCCTACCTTAAAGGCCAACAACGCGCTCGTGATTTCCCGGACGTTTCGGTTGTCCATGGGCATCGATAATCACTTTCCATCAGGTGACTCGCTTGTTTGCCCCCTTAAAAGAAAAAGTCCGAAAACAGAAATATGGAATCAAAAATTAAGTAATGATTATTTTGACTCGTTTTTTTGTGAGATATAAGAAAGCGCAATAAAGTATGACGGAACCGCGATGTATGTATGTATGTGTACAGGCGTGTGGCTGTATGTATATACAGATCGTTATTCGATCTCGATGACGAAGTGGTTTAAGTGTTATATCTGAACGCGGAAGTTTCTGAGATCGATTCCCGGTACTGGGTGTGCTGGGACACCGCCCCTAGAAGTCGTCATCTGCCGTCTGGTTCTCACAGCACAGGAAATGCCCTAGTTTGAGATCAGATGATCGGTGTGTATTGTATAATTATTATTATTAATAATGATTATTTTTGTTAATTATACACACATTTCTTCACGCTGTATCCTTAACGGGGTAGTCAGAGGACGGAGCACCAAAAGTCATGGTCCTCACATAATTCTTTCGCTTCCTCAAATCTCATCATTCTCCTCACACATTTTCGCATAATTGACGACCTTTTTGCCACAGTGATTTAGGTGTTACGTTCTAAGCGCGGAAGGTTTCGGGTTCTATTCCCGGCTGGGTCAATTTAGGAAGCAAAATTTTCTAGATTGTCTCAGGTCAGGGTGTACTAGGGAGATGTCCCCAGTAGTCGTCGTCTGGTGGTCATAGCACAGGGAATGCCCTACTTTGAGATCAGATTATTGGTGTGTATTGTCTTGCATTTATTTATATTAATTCCGATCATTAATTATGATAATAACTAACAATAATTATTATAAATTATTATTATTATTTCATAAATAAAACTTTTACGAGGGAATACTCACACTTGCCCAATTATTAACTACACGGTGGATCCTGAGCGAAGAATGGTACTTCGCCTCCAAGTGAAGTTCAATCAACCTGGTACTATCTATAAATCGATTACAAAATTATATTAATGTCAAACTGGCTCTCAATTCGTGTAATAACAACGTTTACGAAATATTAAAATCATTTGTTAAAAATGTTATCGCATCAGTAACTTTACTAAAACTAAAATAATTTGAACACAGCGGGAAACCGATTCAAACTACAGAGCATAATATCTATAGTCCGGTAGTCGAGTGGTTTAATGAGTAACGATTGTCGATTAACCGACTTTCTTGTAAAGTATCGATTTATCAAATGTTTCGCAACACTGTTTTTGCGTTGTGCTCCCGAGTTTTTTTAAATCGTCAGGTGGTTTCATAACGTATTTGGAAGCATGTTCGAAGTTCTGTTCACAGTCATAATACTAATGATCTGAACCAAACTGTTCAAGAGATGCGATACTGCAGACAAATACAGAGACAAGGGTGTCATATTGTAGAGTTGCAACGATTAGTAAATTCGAAAAAGGCCGAATACCGAATTTTTTATGAGGCATTTGAATTCATTATCTACTTGTTAGCGATAGGAGGATATCAGTTTGTATCCCCGATCGATTAGTCAAATATTCGGACAAACTATTCAGCCGTATTTGACTAGTCGCGGTGATCATAATCCTGTACTGTGATTAATATGGGAAAAAAATAGATTTCATCCCATACGCAATGCAGAAAAATTAATATATTTGTTTCACCATTTAGTGTTTTCAAATCTTGATTGTAAGTGAAAATGATTATGAAAAATTAAAACCATATTATCATGATTATTTTTTGTTTAATCACTTTACATTTTTTATTATTCATTTTTATCTTTAAATTGTAAGATTTCGGTAATCGGCTGAATTATTTTAGTATTCGGTACTCGACAGAACACGAAAAAATCGAACACTGAGCAGCAGCAGATAATTTAATTGCAGCTTTGTATTGAACCCTTCCGTAGACATTTTGTGGCGGGAACGGGAGAAGTGAGGTTATCATTTTATTTAGATTTTATATTTTTTACATTTTTGGAAGTTTTAAAGTAGAAAAGTAATAGTATATTGTGTTTTAAAGTTCTGTGTAAGTGAAAAAATAGAGTAGGTCTAAATAAACATGTGTAGCTGAAGTTCTCGTGCTCTTCCAAGAAGTCCTATAAAACTTCAGTAACATCTACTATCTGGAGGAGTTTTACGATAACTATTCTACTTATTAATACGTGACATTAGCAAAGGCGCTAATCTGTGCGCCATGACATGAAGAAAGAAAAAAAAGAACCCTTCTTTAATTTTTAAATTATGGTGTTAAATATGAAACTAAAACTATAACTAAAATAAAATAAAATTAATTTGTAACTACGAAACAATGACGCAATACATCGAGGTATATTATTTGTCCGTGTCCGATAATAAACGATGTATAATAATAGTGTATTACCTAACGTAATTAATTAATGATAGACACATATATAGACAGATAATTGTTGGTTATTACAGTAATCGATGTGGCAGAGAAGATTTTTTGTTCGGAGTTTGACGAGTCAAAGTGAACAAAAACAATTAGATATTATAGCGTTATAAATATATTCTTTAAATCGTAGTTTAAAGTTTCCAGTTACCTACCTGATATGAAAACCTTAATACATTTTATTCGGTTTTTGTAGTTCAAGAATAAGTTAAGATTACTGATTATAACCGCTCAGTTCCAACTATCAATTATTAACATCGAATAGTTCTTGAGAAAAATTAGTGTGATAGACAGACAGACACACCGACATGATTATATAGGTGTTCCATTAGTAAATCGACAGATTACGAACAGAACACTGTAAAATTGGGTTCTACGTGGATGAAATTATAGGTAATAAGTAATAAATAGTAAATAATATGAAAGTTGATAGAAATGACAAAAGATTTAACTGTCATTACTATCTGACTATTTTTGTACAATTTCCAAAAAGTCAAATAAATAAATATACTACAAAGCGTTATATCATAGTGCATAATCACCCCATTCTCCACTTATACCTCAAACACACACACACACACACACACACACACCCTATTAATATTATAAACTACAGCAAGTCCTCGCGTCGACGTTTACTTGTTGTATTTGTGATGTAATGTTTCTCTGCCATAGAGAGCTTTGTTTCAATTTATTGTCGTTAGGGTTGACAATACCATTCTGTTAGCGACTTATAAAAATGTAAATTTTTTTGTATTTGTATTGTATGCAATGCCATATTTTCGTTATTATAATTGATGTCTTTGTCTATTTTTTTATTATTGCTCAATTAATTTCGCATCTGTTAAAGGTAGTAGTAATGTCTGTTATTATTATTATATACCTATAATATCTTTATAAATATTCATGTCGCGCTAAATAATATATTATTTTTAATTTTATTATCTTATAGTTTTATTTTTAATTAGTTTTAATAAAGAAAAATTGTATTAACATAACAACATAACATAACATAACTTCACGCTGTATCCCCAACGGGGTAGTCAGAGAGGACGGAGCGCCAGGAGTCGCGGTCCTTACACACCTCTTTCGCTTCCTCAAATCTCATCATTCTCCTCACACATTTTCGCCTAGGTATGCGAGTGCTTTTGACATTGTATTAGTATTGTAAAATTGTATTAGTTTTTTAAAACTTGATATTTCTTCTCAGTATAGGTTTTAGACAAAATGGTGATAGGTTCGGTCGTCAAAAGTATTTATTTGTTGAGTCGGACGCGTGCAGTTAAAATTAATAAATATAACTTACAATATATGAACTACATGAAATAAATTGTGTTTTTCAATTATTCTGTGTTTTTATTTCATTTATTTCCGAGAAATAACAAATTTTTTTTGTAACCAGATTAAATTTTTACAAAAATATTTCAATAAGTTAAAGAATATAATGTGATAGAAAATACTTTTTTTTCGTATTGTTTTTGTGCGAAGAAGCATAATTTACTGTCGCGTATTTATTTATTATAACTGATGCCACTATAAGAACAGAAGGTTACAGAAATTTGTATAATTTTTTTGAATAAAAAAAACAAATTAGTAATTGCCCAAAACGAAATAAAATGTTGTATCGTTCAACCCTGATTTGTCCCTCCAATAAAAATCAATCAGCGTTTACCGATGAGAGTTCAACCGGTGTGTTTATGTGTGCGTGTGCACGAGACAGAGGGAGGGGGTATAGGTGTGGGGGCGGTAATGTTACGTGGAAACGATGAGTCGCTACAAGATAGAGCACGGAGCTTTTATTGAGGGATTTTCTGCAATCCTGTACCCCATTGTTCACTTTTTATAAACTGTTTTGTTTTTAAATCAATAGTAGAAGTTTGTTTGATTTGCTGTTCCAATATTACTTAATCGCTACTCCTAATTCAGCAGACTATTATAACACAAATAGCTTTATGATAATTAAGTACGTTGAATGTGTAGAATTACGACTTGTAATTGAAAGTAATTAACGCTGCGGTGCACAACAGAGAATACTAAACTTAACCCCTATTAGTATAAGAGCTAGTTTCGTTCGAATGCCGTTAAAATCAATTCTAAGTTTAATGTTACTCACTCGATAACATTCAAATCGTCCGACCGTTTGTTACAGGAAACGTCTGAAAACATCGCACTGGGACTTCAAAGACAGCTTTCGACATCAAACGACCTCTCACCAACATCAATCTAAAGTGGCTATTAAATGCTAATTCAATCATAAAAACAAACATGACACACCATTTCCGCGCGACTCGCGGGTGAGCAAGACACATGAGCGCAGAAGGAGACGGCGATACAAATAAAAGAACCTATATCATAGAAGTGAAAGAGATGCAAACAGTTGTTTCTAGTTATGTGACGCCGAATTTAATAGAACAAGCTGACAGTCGCCTTATGGAAGCCCACAATGGCTTCCAAAGTGATTCGACTTATACCATAGATTATCAGTATACAAAAGCAGATAGATTTACTCCTGAAACAGAAGAGAGAACGAACGTTGAAGAAGAGAAAGAAGAGCTAAATGTAGCTGATGATGAGAAACCAAAAAAAATTGAATCTCTAAATGAAATAGGCAACGCTATAGAAATAAACAGTTTAGTACAAGAAGAAGTTCAAAATATAGACGTAGGAACTAATAAAGAAGAGATTAGTAATGAGTTTTACGAACCGTCGTGGCATCCACACGTATATGGTAAACCACCAAAAAAGCCTACACCGCACACTATAGAGTATATTTTAGGTCTATCTAACACAAATTGCGCAGGCGTTCAGAAGGACGAAACGAAAAAATCTACTGTTAGCCAATTGATGAATGTTAAAAGAAATTTTGATGGTAGAAAACCAATCAGTTATCAAGATAATTCGCAAGTGGATGTCAATGAGAGAAAGTTTGTGAGTGTACACAAGAATAGACTGCAGGAACAATTACTGCAGCGCAGTGTTAGGACTAGTGAAAGTGATTATGACAAAGTGCAATATGGTTTAAAAACTGATGATCAGCCTCTCAACTTATCTGTGCCAAAATCCAAGGATTCTCCTGGCTGGAGTTCGGGAGTTGAAGACGACAAACTTGTCAAAGGTGAGTACTAATATAAAAGAACTAGTATTCCATAGCTAAAACTTATTCCACTTAGCAAATTTAGTTTCGTCATGTTTGATCTGTCCGTTTCACAATCGATTTTTCTGTCATCTATACACCTTCTGAGTGAGCTCTTTGGCATAAAGACGACAGAGAATCCAAAATCAGGAATGAGAATAAAAAATTGGATTTTGGACGCATTTTAAATGTTTGTTAATATTTTTATTGAGTTAACACTCATTGACAGTATTCATATATTTTCGTGTTTCATTATAAAATTTGACATGATAATATGTATGTATGTACGTCAGCCTTGGTCTTTCTTGACCTCTACTACCACTTACTTTGGCTCTATAGATTTTATTCGTCAATCTTTTACCACGCATTCTTTCTATGTGCTTGAACCATCTAAGCGTTCCTTTCTTCATTTTTATAATAACAAAGTTTAACACAATAAAGTGAAAGTACTGTATATGGGTTTCCAAGCTCTGATATTCCATACAGAATGTGTCCATCAAAACCTCACATACGAGCTTTGAACACAGTGCTTCCTCAAAGTATGAGGCTATGAACCGGCCCAGTTGTAAATCACAGTCAATTAGCCGAAAGGGTCTCAGTTCAAGGTTCATTATGTACAGGATTATCAGATGTACTGAATGTGACTTAAATCTAACTTACATACCTAATTCTGTTTACAAGGGTGCGTAAAGTATTCTTTAACAAGGGTAGGAGAAAATAAAATTCACACGTAATATTAATATAATTATTTTTACAAATAATATAATAATAATATATAATATAATATACTCAGACATTTCACACAGCGCAATCTAGTCCCAAAGTAAGCAGCACAGCGCTTGTGTTATGGGTACTAGACAACTGATATACTACTTATATACTTTTATTTTGCAAATAAATACATATTATACATAAACACCCAGACTCGGGGCGGGAATCGAACCAGCAACCCCCGTTTACTATCTGACGCGCTTAGCCGTTGCGCCACGGAGGTTTTACAAATAATTATGAAGAAAGAAATGTTTAGATGGTCCGGGCACATAGAAGGAATAAGCGATGAAAGATTAACAGAGAAATTTACGGAGCGTAAGTGAGTGGTAGCAGAAGCCAAGGAAGATCAAGGGTAATTTATGAAGGTCAAATTGCTTGAGTGTTAGCTGACGGAAATTCCAAAAGTACACGCATACCTAGGCGAAAGTGTGAGAGGACAGCGATGAGATTTGAAGAGGCGATAGAAATAAGGACCGCTATACTTGGCGTTAGTTGTGATGAGTTAGTTCATGAACTTCTTAACTTAATTTATGAAAATCTAAAACACCTCCAGGTCTTTCATTATGTATTTCTTCCCCTCTGTAAGCATAGATAAAGTCTTAATTTTTCTGATTTTTTGAATTCTAGGTTCAGTAGCTTCGAAGTTAATGAAGGAAGCGGTGAATGGTTATGTCAACATATCTATCATATATTTTTTCTTATTTTTTAATAATATCATCAAATCATCATCGTATTTTGCTGTAGTTATCATGGGGAATATCCTGAGGAATTGCTCGAAATAGTGCCTGCTGCTGAGTCCCATTACAGTACTTCACGTAGTCGACTCTGTCCATGCCCATCACCTTGATGGATGGCGGTCCAGGGTCCACAACTGTCCTTTTTTATGACATTTCTTCCCACGAACGACAATTTATGGAACCAGCTTTCAGCGGCGGTACTTCCGGATCACAATCTTGGGTAAAAGTAATTGGAAAAACAATTATGATTACATTTTAATTGTAATTGTTTGCCTAACAAAATGTTATTACAGTTATATTTCGCAATTACAATTTTTAATTGTAATTGTTGTTAGAATTACATTTTACCCATCACTGCCGGACCGTTATGACTTAGGAACCTTCAAGAACTGAGCGTACTCTTCCCTTAAAGGCCGGCAACGCACCCGCCATTCCCCGGACGTCGCGGGTGTCCATAGGCGGCTGTCATTTCTTATCATCATGTGACTACCTTGCTCGTTTGCCTCATTTGCCATAAAAAAAATTCTAAGAAAGATCAGGGGACCTAATACGTTGTTACAATATATTACATTATTGCATTGAAGTCTCCTCGGGGAGATATGTAGAGCTTTTACTCAACAAAACTCATGCGGTGCTTAATGCTCATCTCCGGCGATGTTACAGAGCCTCCACTCCCTCAATACGACGATAGACAGACCATTGCATTGATGTATGGACGTTTGAGTGATGTTATATAAAGATTTACATTTTTCTTTTAAACAATAGAACGCAAAAAATCCAACTCTTTTTTGAAATATGTGATAGAGCTTGAATAAAAATAAAACAGTACCTATAATATAAATAATAATGCAGTTAAATCTTTCGCTGCTGCATTATGATCTATTTATCATAATTTATGGAATATAAATACCTATGTACCTATATTTGTACGGCTCTAGAAAATTATCTGCGTTATTCTAATCTTGAATTGCTCCGCTATATTGAAACGTTTTAATAGAGTAATGTTAGAAACACTGACCCCATGTAAAATTCATTGATTAACAAAATTGATCTTTATTCTAAAGTCGATAATGTCTTTCTGTATTTATATTACTGAATATACAACTTTGCAAGGTGTAATTCGAACGTGCAATGTCCAAGCCATAAGCTATTGGTCGTTGCAGCTGTGGCGTCCATCGCACTTAGGGCTGCCAATTTATTTTTAGAAAATAAATTTATTTGGATTAACGGTCGCCGTAGTGTTAATGTGGGTTTATTGCGTCAATCGAAAATGGAACGTGTGACGAATATGTCTTGTAAGCAGTGAGCAGGGTTGTGCAGCAATAAGTTTTATTTATGTTAATTTTTTTAAAAGAAGACTAAGTCTGAAGACATAAGATTGATTGTGTGGAGTGACATTGAGAATTTTAGTCAAGTTATAATTAAGAGTTATACTTTTAATATAGATTATCTCTCGCGTGATGTGTCTTAGAAAAAATTGAATGAAATTAAATTGAATAATACACTTTTCCTTTTGCTGTATTTTACTAAAAATTTATAGTGATCCCAAAAGTTAATACTTGTTTGCTAAACTAATCCATTATAAATTGCTAATACGAAGCTTAAATTTATCGAACAGTTTCAAATGTCTTCCGTGTATGCTGTTAATATAAAACCAAATATTCTTATAAATACTGTACAACGCGTTAGATAAAGTTATATTTTTCTTAAAATAATTTACTCTAACCACTCGCAGAATGTAAAAGTTAAATTTTAACAGAGTTCACTGTCGTATGGTTCTAATACGGTAGTGGAAACCAGTATCAAAATTACTTCAGTTATTTTATTGTTTAACTATACTCAGTCGTATACATTAAAAAATATATTCTTGCGTGTAATTCATGTGACTTACAAAAACTTATTCTTGATTGACATTGATTTTTCTTCGTATTCGATTCCATATAAAGAACTGTTATACTTTTTCATCGAAATTGACTTCCATTTTTATCGTACTGTAAAGTTCTGAGAATATTAAATTGGAAATACATTTATAGACGTTAGCAAAAATTTCTCCTGGGAATATATAAAAGAACAGAAAAAATTTATATTTAAATTGTGTTTAGTTAATTTAGTTCACTGTTAACTACTGCAGCTAGTATTTAGAGGACGTGGTACATATGTATGACATAAAAGTACCTAAAAGTCTGTTATGGGTTGCTGGGCTGATATCGCAAATGAAGTGTGAGGAATACGAGTGGTATTACAGCATGCTATTCAAGAACGAATGGTGTAAACAAATAAAAAATATTGCAATGAAGCTGTTTTAATATTGTAGATTTTAGTTCCATCTACAGAAATCTGCTAATAGGGTATCAGATATGCATTAACTTAAAAATCTATAGCAATTCGGATGAAGTAGAAGTGAAATCGAAAGAAATGGGATCAAAATAACAATCATACTAACATTACAAAGAGAGAGAGCAGATATTGTTTGTTTGTTTATATGTGGAGGGTAATCTCCGGAATCACTACACCTATCTGAATAATTCTTTCAACATTTGAAAGGTACATTATTTCAAACAGACATAGGCTATACATTATATATTCAACCTGGGCGAAGTCCGGACGAGCCACTAGTTATTTTATGTTTTCATTTGTGAGTTTACGTAGCAAAGTTGTGTTTACAGGTTTTCCTGATAAATTTCATGTTAGTAGGTATAGAGACGGTGGCATGAATCGACTGTGCCATACAGGTGGATGGACAGTTAGACGTTTGAACCGTTTTGTCTACGAAATCTTAAGAAAATGCTGTAAAACACGCACATATGAGTGGAGACGTATGAACAACCAATTCAATCCGTTAAATTCAACGTCAAACCACTTTTATAAAACCACATTAGGAAGTTATTTAAGTCAAGAAATAGGAAAGAATCCGCACTGAGAAAAATTAAAGAAGAAAGAAACTCAGTGAGGTGTCGTTTTTCAACATTAGGTACATACATTACTTCACAATACAATTTATAGTAACAATATACTAAATCCTCTGATCATTTCCAGGTTATATTCTTGTGTGATGAAATTGTTAATCGATAGTAAGATTTTCTTGTCAGTAATCCTTTATTATAAATATAAATTTCTTTTCTATTAATTGTGTGACTTCTTGAGGTATTTTATAAAAACTAATGCTGTTGTCCAAAAAGCATTTTTTCGATTTTAAAATTTAATTTTAGGAATAACCATTTCACCATAACTTTGGATCTTCTCACCAGTACCAACATATTTCTATTCGTAACAGTCACTGATTATTATGAGTGTAAGGTTACCGCGTCATAACAATAACAATGCACAATATATTGTGTCAAAGATAGCGATCCCTCCAGAAATTATTATTATCGCTAGAAACGTGATGATCCTAGCCAAAACATCTTATTACATCTCATCGAAACTTCCGAAAGCACTTGTTTGCATTGAAAATATCAATGCGAACAACCGCCATTTTCCCACCACGACTGTCACGCCATCTCTGATTTCACCTACTATATTTACCTGATACACTATACGTTTAACGTTAATTAATTACGTAACGCATTTAAAGTTTTGCAAACTCTACATGAATTAATAATTAGAGCAACAAGGTAGCAACAGACTTCTTTGACTACTATTTCTGTGTACAATTTTTCTTTTGTACTATTTTTGCGTATTTTTCTTGTGTAAATAAATAAATAAAGAACAAAATGGGTAAGTCAAGGAACCCTTGATGTAGTTTTCTCAAACTTCTCTTTCTGTTTGTCTGTTCGTACATTCTCAAATTGATTAATGAATTCCATCAACTTTACACCCATGAAACTGATATTTTGTACAGAGACGTTAATTGGTAATCTAAAACCAGAAATGAGAAACAAAAAATTAATTAACGGATAATTTGATCTCAGTTTATGCTCAAATTTTGTTAAAGTTTCACTTCTAGTTAAACATAGATATATAAATAATAATTAAATTACAATAGAAATTATGTAGTGACAGCCCTGCTGCCATTCGATAGTATTTGTGCCGCCTCATCCGTCTGCGATTTGCAATACTCCGACGATGGTTTAATTTGTTACTCACAGCCGCCAGCCCTTGTTTAGACTAAGCTTAGGCAATACTAAATTTAAGATTAGAGTCCAATTGTAGCTGAGGAACAGACACATTATTTATTAAATATGTATGCTTTATTAAACAGTGTTGAATAAGATATTTATCGCGTGTATTTGTAACAGCTTTCGTTTATAGCTTTCAAAATATTGTAATTGTCTTAAAGCTAAAAAGCATTCTTTTCCAAATATTTTACTGTCTAAGCAGTTACGTTGTGGAATGCTCTTTCCCCAACATTACTCGAGAAACGCACATTGAATTTTCATGTCATGTAGCCACTGTAATTTTTTCAAAACGATATACGTATATAAATATATATATATATATATATATAAATATATATAAATATAAATAGAATATACTATCAGAGAATATGTAGAAAAGAAGGCCGATTCCCGCCTCTTGCGTAACGGAATATACTCTCGGCCGGGTACTTAGGGTAGATAGAATTCGTTGGGTGTGAGATGCGGAGAGCATCGTTTAGTTATACATTTAGTATATAATAACAAAAAACAATGCATATGAATAAGTTTATCGTGTTTGTTTAATTTAATTTTTTGTAATTCTGTTGAAGAATAACTCTGGATTCGAATAACTAAAATTATATTGTCATCTAAGGACATTATAATAGGTTCGTTTAAACGATTTAGACATGTTTGTATTTGTGACGATGTGAAGAACGAATTAAAGAGAAACGGAAGCGGTCGCATAATTACCCATATTCACCCAAAATACTGCTGTTGTGTGCGTGCTACGGCGCGTGTGTATTAGCGTGCAAACTTACAAACCGCGTACGCAGGCTTTCTATGAAGCCAGCGTACATCATCTTACTGTTATATTTACACCGTGATACTATGTACATTATTATAACTGTCACTAAATATGTATATATATACATATTTATGTAGTTATTTAGTACCAGGTTGTGCCTGCGACTTCGTTCGCGCAAAGTTCAAAGATACACATTCAAAGATATCTCATATCTTTATAAATTATAGCCTAGCCTAATGTTATTCAGATGTATGAGCTACCTATATCACGGTAAAGTTTCATTGAAATCCATTATGTAGTTTTTGCGTGAAAGAGTAACAAACATCCGTACAGCCATCTTCACAAACTTTCGCGTTTATAATATTAGTAGGATAACAGGATACGTTTAATTATAGTATGTAGGTATGTACACACTATCCAACTTTATTATATGGAGCTATCGCACCGTGGGTCAACTAGAAGAATTTTTTACTAGAAATAAGCTGTAGGTATCCTTTGCTCCAACCCTGTTGCCCGGGTCAGAAATAAGGTTCGCATGTCGTAAACTTAACTAACGGACCTTCGGGTTTGTGGTCGATCGGAGTTGTACCTCCGGTTGTCCATCTATATGATCCCGAAAAAGGCCGACAGTGGGTGCGATCCATATTGTCGTGATATAGCGAAGGTGCAAGGGCTTTATTATTGCTCCGAGAGCAAGTAGTCGTAAAATGTTAATTTTTCAACTTTGGAGTCGAAAATCGTGAAATAAGTTAAGATAGTAGAACTTTTAAACATTTTCAACGAAAATTACTCGTTTGAACGAGATACGTTGTGTGGTTTTGTAAATGAGCAATATTTTCGCGCGCAATTGCGTCCTCAGCAAATGCAGAAATATCTTTGTTTTACAGTGTCTGTGAGAGGTACCTATAAATTCAATAACATTGAATCGTAAACGTGTTCGTATATTAAGATATACGTTCACGATTTAAGATTCAATATAATTGAATATCGAATATACGGAACCCTTCACTGTGCATGGTTTGATACGCAGTTGACCGCGATTCCATTATCAATTAACGACTTGCCCTAAATTTAAGCTCAGTAGGTGTAAAGATTATGGAATAAATTGGTTGTTACACACGGACAGATTTTTCGGCATTAAATAATAATGACCCTGATAATATGTTCAAACGTAATGTAAACTTAATTTGTCCCATTCTATAAAACAGTCGGATGTCGTAAATTACTAACGACTATTCAATACATGTCAGAGATAAACAACAATTTTTGCGTTAAAGTCAAATCTAATTTGATTTCATTTTGCGTTCGTGAACGTAATAAGCGAGATATAATTTAATGTTATTGAAAACGTCATTAAAGTTCTGAGTATAATTTATATCGAGACAACACAACTGATTCGTAGAAGACTCGCTACTGTAGTGATTACTTTTGAAAAGGGTTGCTATCATCTGTCACAGTAATAGGGTTGGCAAATTCTTTAAATGTAATGTGTGACAGAATTAACCTGTAATGACGAAGGCTCCTCTTTCTTTAGTTGTGCAGGAGAAATCACAGAGATACCCAGTCTTCTGGGAGAGAGACTGTGTAATGTCATCAAAGCTCCTGCGGTGCTCGTCCTTGACACGTTGTTAAGGGGCTCCGCGATCTCCTACCGTACGCATCGCAGCCTCTCTCGCGATGTACCGATGCATTTCTCGTGGGGCAGTTACAGAGTTTATCCTGCCCCTTGCAGTACCACGACAGCGCGGACTACAAGCGCTTTCGTCCTCCTTGGGGTCGCGTGGATAGACGACCGGAGCCCTCGCTCGGATCCGTTGCGACCCCAAAGGCTCCTTCAGGCGTCTCTTGCGACAGGCGGTGCATACCTTAACCTTATTCTTGGACTCTTCAATGATCGCATTTCACCCACGAATCTAATGATTCCACATACAGTTATACAGCGGTATCTGCACTGTGGGGAACACAAAATATTTACACTACACATATCGCGCACTAATGAAAGCACCTTTTTACCCGCCGTATTCGGATAGAACAGTATAAGCAAGGAAAACTATAATAGACCTCCGACTCAGGCCATGAATTCAATTAATAATGCCTAAAGTATTTCATTTTATTAACCCCTGAGGCACAAGAAGATTGCTGTATGTCTGTCTATGTATCTGTCTGTGTGTTTGTCTGTGTGTCTGGCTGTGTGTCTGCCTGTATGTCTGTCTGTCTGAGTGTCTGTCTGAGTGTCTGTCTGTGTGTCTGTATGTCTGTTTATAGTTTCCAAACGGATAGATCGATTCGAACATGGTTTTTTTTAGTAGAAATCTAATTTCGCTGGGGCGGTTCATAGCTATTTGTGATGAAGATTTCATCACAAATAACTATGAGGGTTCAGCAGTTCCGAAGATTATCAGCACTTTTTTTTTCTTTTTTGCAAGTTTCGTTAAACACGTAATTGGGTTTTTATTATGTTCTTGGGTTTAAATATGTCCTTGTAAATAAAATTCGAAAATCAACCTAATTGACCACTTATCTTTCTTTTCACATCTGAACCGTTAATGGTGTTATAAATCGCAGCGGTCGTATGCGCACGCGCCTATAAAACAAGGAAGCATTCGTTTGAAGTCATGTGTTAATTTACGCGACTCAACTAGAGTGGAGTTTGCGGTCGGCTTTACGACCAATGACTTGCGTTGCTTTGTTTTTACACACTATTAGCTTCTTGTATACATAACTAATCATATATCGACAGATTATATTAAATATTCAGAACAATTACATCAAAGGTGTGACCCCGAACTAAGGACAAGGTTTGTACTATGTTGTAGGTTGTAGATAAACTGCATGTATTTGCTGACTTTCTGAATAAAATAATCTCGATAAAATGATATCCTACTGTTACAGATTATTTATGTTATGTTATGTATGTAGTTTAGGATCTCTTGTACACAGTGTCCAATCAAAGTATTTTTGTTTAAAAGGAATTTTATTCACAGGATGACATGTATATACTTGACACAACATTTGGCAGTTGGTCGGTTAGACAGAGACTGAATGACAATCACATGTATAATTATAATGTATAAGGTGTATAATACAATAGATTTAGTATGTACGTATATAAATACTAAACACCGACTGAATTTCTTGTCGGTTCTTCTCAGTGTGCCAGGTTTTTTTCCGGGTTCGATTTGACGTTCAAAAACTAAATTAATTTGACCTTGACTTTGAAGAAGAGGCGCTTTCTCAGTAACACTTAGATTCCAAGGCATTTAGCTTGGAAAAGGAATCGGTCCCGTCCTACCTTGCCAATGGCAAGGTTGACATACCTTGACAATGGGCCATAATATTATTGTACATTTTTCTTTTCTAGAAGAAAAAAAACCGGCTAAGAGTATACAGTTTCGTTGCAATTTGAGATAAAATGGAAGTTTAATACTTAAATCTTGTATACATACATAAAAACTAAACGATATTTGTTGGTAAGCGTATCATTTGAGAATGGCTGGACTGCACACTTATTACATAACTTGCAGACAGCATGCAACAGCCAATATCGCGCGATATCCGCTGTCAAAACGAGAATTTGTGTAACGTAATTTGTATAGTGGCGCTAAATCCACCGCGAAAAGTGCATTTTACGGTCATTGAATAATAGATACGCAATCGTCATACATGATACTATTTTTTTATTACAATTAGTCACCGGTCGCGCAGTGATCGCGTGGCTGTCGCTGTCTGCAAATTTTTAGGCAATAACACCGCCGATTTGGCCATTGACGTACTACTAATAGATATCACATTGATGTGGTCACTATAATTTATTCGCTTTAACGACCTATGTTTGTCAAAGCGGAATTCTACCATCATGCCGAAAAGAGTCTCTATCTCACATATATTTACAATTTTTTTTATATTAATTTTACATTTGTAAAGTTCAAAAATAATTAAAAAACTTAAGGCGCTCCCCCAGGCAAACAAACAAACGTATAGAGCACCTCATACTAGAATTCGTAAAATTCTTCATGTAATCTAGTAATTATTGATTTTATTTATGAAAAAAGGGTTTTTTGTAAAAATTAAAATGGTCAAGTTTTATATCATAAAATTATCTATACATTAGTGTATATCGCAAGTAAATATAACTTCTATTTATAAAGTAGATGCACGTATTTCTAATGTTTAGGCTTTCTTTTGAATATAGGTTTTATATGTATTTTATATATAACTAAAAAATATGAGACGGCAAAAGTGTTGTTAAAATGTCAAAGATTATTACATTTTTATTACTTTTCATATATTTTCAAATAACGAGAAGATTGCCTTTAAAACTAGCAAAAAAAACAGTATTTGACTAGGGGAAGCGCCTTAAGAGTACTTAAGAACAAAAATTTGTTTTGTGTCTTAGATATGTCTGCCAAATACAACAGCATAACAGTTTTAAAATATTGAGCAAACCAGAGCGGCTCGACATTTTGCCATATGTCGTTTGGTGAAATCGAAACGTTTGCTGGCGTGATCGCTCGTCAAAAGTACCATTTGGCTATGTTTTATGCGGCGGTTTTCACATGACTTTACTTCTCGTTTGTTTTAATAGAAAGTAATAACGTTTGACTACCAATTCAAAATTCCTAACTCTAGATCACGTGTTTGTTATTCTATTCCACTAGCGTTTACGACAACTGAGTCACTTGTCTAGGTTGGTCTAGGCCCTCGGCTTACCGTTATAGACGAAATATGTTTATTCCCATCCCTGTCTATTACGAACTCACGCCATATATTTCTTTCGGTTTAACAACTCGTTGCGTGTGAAAGGCAATTACTGTTAGTAATGTGAATTTGGTTAAATTTTTTAAGTGTTCGTAATAATGCGAATATTGTTTTTCTCAATATTATACTATTAACGAAGAAGCATTTTATTATATAGCATTTTTTTTAAAGCGATAAGTACTGTTTTCTAATACTTTTAGCAATTTTAAAGCGTTGTATTAATACTGCAGGTGTACCACATCTCAGAAACTGTAATCCTATTCGAAAGCAGCTTAGATTTATCCTTCCCATGTTGTTTTAACCGATATAGCACTCTGTTACTCTTTCAGCGGCGGTTAGAGACACTCGTTATTGGTTTCAGACGCGTTTTATTGAAGTTTCAAATTGGTTAACTGTTTTGCTGTTGGACGCGAGCCACATGAAGAAGAAGATATTTCTGAACTTTTCAGTGTTCCGTAACAAAGTGACGAAAGCAGAAGCCATGCCATTTCTGTCTGTTCGTCATTTGTCATCGTCGTCGTCTTTGCACTTATTGTATGGAGCAGAGAATATGAAAATCGGTTAAGTTCCATATTCAATACAAATTGTAATATGCAACAAATTTTTTGTCTATTCTTTCTATATTTGTACTTAATATGAGGTCTTTACCTATGAAATTGCCGTTTAGTATACAAAAAGTTAAAGTATTTTTTTGTATTTTTTTTATTTCTAATAATCAAAGTATTCACCAATGCTATCGATGCATCTCTGCCAGCGTAGTGGTAATTTTTCAATGCCCTGCTTGAAGAAGTCAGGTGTATGGGAGGTAACAAACTCTTTAAAGGCATTTTGTACTGCCTCTCGGGTATAGAACTTTTTTCCTGCCAAGAAATTGTCCAAATTTTGGAAGAAGTAGAAGTCTGTAGACGCAAGGTCTGGTGAGTACGGTGGACGACGCAAAACTCCCAAACGTAGCTCTTGTAGTTTAGAGACCGTCTGTTGTGTCGTGTGAGGTCGAGCGTTGTCGTGCAGGAGTAGCGGGGACGAGCGATTAACCAAGGCTGTCCGGAAATTTGCGAGCTTCTCCATCATTGTATTCAGTTCCTCACAGTATACATCCGCAGTAATGCCATTTGGTAAGAAGCTGTTATGAATTACACCGGCACTAGACCACCAAATAGTAACAATCACTTCTCTAGGGGTAAGTTTTTGTTCGGGGCATTGCCTAGGTGCTGTACCAGGGTCCAACATGATGACCGCTTACGATTGTCAAAAAGAATCCATTTTTCATCGCAAGTGACAATGTGGTTCAAAATCCCTTCGTTTCTGTGTCTATTAAGGCATACCTCAACGCGTTCGTTGCGCTGGCGATCGTTCATTTCATGCGGCACCCACTTATCAAGCTTTTTTACCTTGCCAATTTGACGCAAATGGACCAATATAGTTTTGACGCTAACATCGAAAGCTGCCGCTAACTCAGAAGTAGATTGAGTATCGTCAGCTTCCACTATTGCCTTTAATTCGTCGTTTTTGACTTTAGTGTAGAACGGAAACTTCATAGGTAAAGACCTATTATTATAAAGAGGTAAAAATTGTTGTTTGTATGTAATGGATATACATATTCATAAACTACTCAATCGATTTCAAATATTCTTTTATCTACAGAAAGCTACATTTATCAGCGAGTAACATGGGCTAGCGACCCGCTCGGTTTGTTTGTTTGTTTGAAAATGAAATACAGCCCATGTTACTCGTTGATAATGTAGCTTTCTATAGGTGAAAGAATTTTTGAAATCAGCTGCGTAGTTTTTAAATGTATCCATTACATACAAACAAGCAAAGTTTGCCTCTTTATAATATTAGTATAGATGTATGTATATATATATATGTAGGTACAGTGATAAATGCACTAGTCATCTATTGACTGTGTCGCAGTGGTCAATGCCCTTCCTGTTAACATTTTTTAACTTGAGACACTCTTTATGTCTTCATTTTTCGAACTCGTTTTCAATAGTTCAATAATGAAGGTAAATTAACTAAATATATAATAATAACAATATTCAACTAATTATACTTATTACAAAGTAGTAAATATCAAAATATTATACTAACTAAGTATGCGACTCTCTCTGAGAGTTTCATATTTACGCCCTTTGCAGTCGAAACTTTGGGTCCCTGGGGCCCCGAAGCCCATCGACTGGTTTCTGATAGTTATAAGAGACTGGTCGAGGCTTCGGGAGACCGCCGGGCTGGCAGCTTCTTCCGCTAACGAATCAGTTTGGCTATTCAAAGAGGCAATGCTGCCAGTCTGCTGGGTACCTTAAGCAATAACAGCTTTCTAAGCGGCAACTTTGAGGAAGTTTATTATTTAAGGTAATGTGTAGTTTTAAGTTTGTAAATATTAACATATGTATATACTAACCTAAATATTATACATTACAAAATTGTGATTGGCTCGCGCACGTGCGCGCGTTTTATTTATATTGTTGCGTGTGAGCATAGGTGTGTTCGTGTTCGTTCGTAGGCGTGGGTATGTTGTGTGTGTGTGTTAAACTTGATGAACTTAAATTATAGTCCAGCCACTGAGGAAATGCGTTTCTGACGACTGTTAGTTGGTCATGACTAGTGATGAGCAAAATATATTATTTCTTCAACCGACCCCAGAAAAGAGTAACATAAGTTTCAATACTCGTTTGTCAGGCTTCTAATTTCTGAATGTAACTAGCGTAAAGAAAATTTGAATGCAAAAGTAATATTCAGATTTATTTAATACAGAAATTTATTAGTGCATTCCATTATTATCAAATTATTAGAAAGAAAAACGTATTATTTTATAGTATAACGACAGATAACTTTACAATTGCCTGTTATTTCTGGCACATCACTACAAAAATAGTTCACATAACATAGTAATAGCGAAGCATGGTTTTAAAAAATTATAGTTTTCTTATTTATGTAATGTTGAATTTCGCGCAAAATTATAAATTTATTGTCAGTTAACATAATAATATAGTTTTTAATGATAACTATTGAGCAAATAAACAATAAAAATATTTTTATCGTAATTTCGACGCCATTTCAAAGTTACGTTGTCTATTCGATCACGACCTGTCAGGAACGCATTCTCTCAGCGGCCGGACTGTAATTGGCAAACATTCTAAAAATCTATACTAATATAATAGAGTGCGAATTTTGTGAGTTTGTGTGTATGTAGAGCGTAGTCTCCGGAACCACTGTACCTATTTGAAAAATCCTTTCATCGTTCCAAAAGTACATTATTGTAGATGAACCTAGGCTATAAATTATGTATTCAACCCGAGCGAAGTCGGGACGGGCCGTAAGTATATTACATTTTATGTATTAGATGTTATTACAATAATTGTATCTGTTTGTAATTGAATGTAGCCACACTCAATTCGCAGTACACTGCATCATTAGGTTACATAATATGAGATTTGTATTTTATTGCTGTAAGCAACGTATTATCTGGTTCATGATTAGGCTTAGTATATGTTGACGAGTGGAGCGAACAACGGTATTTTTTTAACGAAATATTTTGTAATTCGTTTTTGTTTTCGTTTTTTCTTTTTGCGTAAAAACTTTTATGACGTCACGATATATAATATAAGTATGTATTTTCATTATGTCTTAAATACATATCTTCATACTATATCCCTAACGGGGTAGACAAAGAGGACGGAGAGCCAATATTCTATGTTAAATGAATAAAATACATGGTGTCTAGGTAAAGGTCGTCTGGTTAATCGTAGTTTAAATGTAACTTCCTTAATTCATACTGAAGTAATATTGCAGAGAATTCTACTTATGTATTACCTATGTATTAATACTTGAAGAAAAAACGTTATATCCCTTTTATAACATGTCATGTGGCATAGTTAATTATAAATTTGAATTATAATTGACGTCACACCTAAATCTAGTTAAAATTGTTTGTTTCCATACCTAATTAACATTTTTTCTTATTTTTTCTACTTACAATTAGTCCGTAAAAGAGTCGAGCTTTATAACTTAATAACGATCCGCGCCGGCTTCGCACGGGTACAATGAATAAAATATAGCCGCTATTAGACACATGTAATGTATTGTATAGACTCAGGCGTTACCTTGCGGAAATCCATTTCATGTGATAAATTCCCAAAATGTCCAGCCACTCTCCGCCCAAACTCCAAAAACCACCAATCGACACGTGTTTCGCCTCTCAACGAAGCATCTCCAGGATACTCCAGAGACAGGATTCGGTCAGCCAACCAGTGCTTCCGTTGTTTCGGTGCTGGTTGGCTGACATTTTGAGAATTTATCACATGAAATGGATTTCCGCAAGGTAACGCCTACTGCGATTTAAAATAAGTGTAAAAATCCTTTATTACAAATATTTGAAATAAAGATTAATATTATGAATGACATTATTTCATTGCTTCCTGAAAAACTATTCATAGGACTGAAATCGAACATTTTTATTGTGTAGGACTTATTATAGAACAAAAATGGTTTAATGTTTGTCAATATGCATGCCTAGATCAAGTTCCGCGCAAAAATAATGTTGCCACAAATAACGGTAGCTAAAGTATTCCAATGATTTCAAAGTCAAAGTCAAAGTCAAATCAATTTATTCAAGTAAACCCAATTACAAGGTATTTTTGAACGTCAAATCTACTTTAGTTCGGTTCAAATAGAAAACCTGGACACTGAGAAGAACCGACAAGAAACTCAGTCAGGTATCATTTTTTCAACTTCATTTTACAAAAGGTTTATTAAAATACAATATTTTCATTAAGCCAGTAAACGCATGTACAGAGAACGTCATTTCCAGACTATTGTTTTATCTTCAATGAAATCGTTTATTTTATAGTATGATTGTCTAGTTAATGTACGTTTTATAACCAATCTAAATTTATTCTCTGTTAATTGAGTAATTTCTTGAGGAACTTTATTATAAAAACGAATGCAGTTACCTAAAAATGAAACATTTGACTTATGTAATTTAAATTTAAATAATAAAAATTAAATTTAACAACTAATGTAACACTCGCAGAACCCTTATCTCTTTTACACGGAACCCGTTTTAGGAATCGCAACTTTATAGTATCATATTAAATTTTAATTAGAAGTGCCTTGCAGCTTCTCTTGTTTTTTACATCTTTACTTGTTAATTTTCTCTTTTTCTAGGTGCTGTCTTGTCGTTTAACAATAAGCACAATGTGATTAAACAATATAATAAGTTGGCATTAAACTATTGTCGCACGATATCAATGAAACAGTGTGCTCATCAGTCCCTTGTTGTTGCATCAGTCCCTTGTCTCTTTTGTAACCAAGGGCCTGACGACAAGGTACTGACGAATTTTGTGTAATTAAAAAATGTCTCTTAATTAAATTGGGCACTGGTTATCTGGTGATAAATACAATTTATGTTTCACAAAAGACATAAAAAAAGCTTAACAAATATAAATGCCAATAAATTGCAAGGAAAATTACTCACCAAGGGACTGACTTGTTGATCATTCCGACACGTGTCTTCAATATAAACACGCCGCTAGAAATAAATTCAAAATAACTGACACACAAGCATGTTAGCCGCTAACTTTAGATGGTTACTTTAATGTTGTTAAGATACGCGGCCGCTTGACCTTACAAAAAACTGCGCATTTTCGATTTTATACTTGACGAGGGCCTAATGCCCGAAATTGAGTACGCTACTTTGTATCGAAAAATATGATTATTCATTTACTATAATTTGTAATTTGTCGTCGATTTTCTCTAAGTACAATATCCTAGAAGAAGATCAGGTGTAAAATAACAATGTGAGTCTAGTAGCTTTATTAATACGATCATCCATTTTTGTAAATATATAATGGTGATATGACTAGGGACTGACATTTATGACATATGAACACATTTTTTTAAATAATTAGGTTGAATTTACAATATTTGTTATTATAGCCTTTTAGAACTTTATTTTATGTACAGATTATAAGTTATAATATTTAAATATATCTAATAGTTATTTAAATAATATGTGAACACTCCAAGTACCCAACTTTTGTAGAACTACCCATAAATTTACTAGCGGACCCAACACACGTCCTATGCGAAATAAAATAAAAAATCTTAGTACCCGATTAAAGCACCACCTACCGGATCCAATTGTGAATCTAAACCATCCAGGGACACATAAAACACAATTTTTTTATCAAAATCGGCCCAGTCGTTTAGGAGTGACACACACGTACAGAAAAATTATATTACGTAAAGATGTACAATACAATAATTTTTTTTTATTTACACAATTTTACCTTAACAAGTCCGCAACCTAATTAGCAGTGAATTGAGGCAGTGAATCTGCGCGTGCGATGATGAAGCTTTTTATTTACGTGTGTGCGTGCTTTCGCGTCGTCCGATGGTTCAACGTTCATGTGAATGTGTATGTTGTGTCGTGTGAACGATTCGTGCTTACGAACCTATTATGCAAATGTTTATTTATAACTTTTACATTGTATATGTTAGGTAATGTAATATTTAAAATAGCTGTCACCTGGACATTCATTTGTTTGCATTACAGGTATATTATTGTAGTTTTTAGTACGCGGGAAAACCTTCGAAAGATACCCATATTTCTCTCATGTGAAATTAGCTTATGTGAGATTTTTACCTACTCAAAATATAGCGGTGATATCCTTTGCCCATGTCGAAAGGCTCTCAGAATGTGTCTCTTACGGAACGCACCGTAGTCCCTCTGTCAGTACATCGAAGTACGTATGGGAGAGATCGCCCTAAAGTGTCTCTTTAGATCTCTGACAACGCGGACCAAGCGGGCTGTCATTCTCCCTGGAGTCGATTTGTCATAGCCCTAGTCAGGGATAGTCTATTAAATCGATTCAATACAATTTGAATTGTGTATGTTTAGCAGAAACAGAATCCTTGCAGTTAAAATAAGAATTTATTGGATTAATATGAATATGTCTGATGTTTACTCGTAAAATTAATAACTTACAGTGCAATTCTCAATGAAATAGTTTGACAAGCTCAAAACGATCTCGTGTTTGTTATTACGGCTGTAATATTTCTCATTAAATTATTACTAATATATTCAGTTCGAGTGAAATATATGAAATATTTATATTTCAAAACAACGGAGATGAATTGAAAATCTTGAACACGTATTAATTCAAGGGTTTCCAGTTATTTTGGACAAAGTAGCAGTTAAAAAAGTTTTCTGCTCTTCGTGGATCTAGAAAAAGCATTTGAATAGAATAGTGTGAAATAAAATTGTGGAGTCTTCTGCTTGAATATGACGTGAGGGGTCCGTTACTATGGACTATGCTTTAATAAAGAAATAGGTCCTAATAACGTAACGTATAATTCAATGTAAAAGCCTATGCTTCATTTTTATTAATGCACGCAGTTCGGCAATGAGTGAGGAATGATTGGCGAAGTAAATCTACAAAGCAAAAGCCGTAGCAGAAGTCAATGAAGACCAACGCTTACTCATAAATATCAAAAACTTACTCGCATTACTCAGCGATACTAATAGGACGGCGAAGCTTGTTGCTATAGTTCTATAGTTCCATCTTCTTGTCTACCCTTACGTCTGGCTGACTTACGAAGATCAAATAGCCAGAATGTTAACAGAAATGTTGAAAACCTACCTAGGCGGAAATGTGCGAGGAAAATGATGAGAGTCGAGAAGGCGAAAGAAGTATGTGGCGACCGCAAAGCTCGGCGCTCCATTCTCTCTGACCATTATAGATACAGCGTGAAGATATGTATGTATATATTATAAACATTCAATGAGAGCTCTGCACGTCTATAGCGAATATTCACACTGAACTCCAATGTACTATGTTAATTTTATTGTCATAATATGTTAGTGAATATGTCGATGGTGCCTTCTTAATAAAATAAATAAATCCCAAAATTCCTACGAAACTCTAAAAAGCAAAATATTTTAACAACATTCTTGTGATCTACTGAGCAGTAATCTCTATATTAGATTGGAACATGTATGCGTGTTCGACACCTACCTTTCTGACAGACAGAATGATATTTTGACGAGTTTGCCAACTGCAGTCAAGTGGCCAACTATGTTAATTGCCTCTGACGGGCAAAATTGGGCAATTAATTGCTATCGAGCTCATTCAAGTTGTTGCCCGACTGATATATTAGCTGTTTACATAACATACGAGATCTTACACTAGTTGAACGCCATTCAGTGCCACATTTCAAATTGTTAATGTCTCGCATCTGAAAATTTGAATTATTGCAATAATTATATTCGTTTTAAGCTCATTTTGAAGTTTGCCGTGTTGAGTTTGTGCCAAATGTACATTCAAAATAGTTTACTTCGAAATTTATGTCTTTAGGCTTGTTTGTGCGGTTTTCTAAGTTTATAAGGCCTCGGGTTCGATTTCTGATAAGATTCAAAATTATTATCAGAATTTCATTAAATTCAACTTTAAAAAAAGAAGGAGCTCAAACAGTTCCCATTTGATCAGAACCGTTTCTAGATTTCTCCGCCATTTGTACTAACTACTATTAATCTACCCTGTCATGATTCTCTGTCGTCCTCATTATTTTGTTTTTTGTTATTCTTTCGTAGATGTCAAGTGTCAAAAATATTTCTAATTCATCAATTGCTTTTTAGACCCATTGAAGCTGATAAAACGCAATGTCAATGATTATTTTTCTATTTGAGAGTATCTACCATATTATGTCCAGTGTTGTCCCACACACATATGATTCAGATATAATGATGGAGTACTGCTTAAAAAAAGATATCCTCAACGGTTTATATACATAGTTCGATAATCTTTTGATGTCTCTTGATGTCTTTTGATCCATTTCTGAATTGAAAAAAGTTAGACGTATCTAGTACTTAAGATATTTATTTAGGTCCAAATCACTCTGAAAGGAAAAATAAGTATGATTTTAAGAAAAATTAAACAGACTTTAAGAAAAATAGTGCAAAATGATCAAAATTATCCTTTGCTTATAAAAACTCAAGTACAAAAATAACTTCATAATTAACACACAACACAAACACCTATAACATATAATGAAATTTATCAGTTAGCTATTGAAGTCGATGACAAACTAATAAGCCACAACAGAAAGTCTGTAATAGTTTGGTAGGCTTTGCACCGACTTCAGTAAGTGTCAAATTGAATTAATATAGGCACAAATTAATTAGTTACTAGATATAGGTATAAATCAGTGGATATAGGTATTTGTGTCGTATAGGATGACATTTTTGTTAAAGGATAATAATTATTTGGTACTTTTTTTAAAGTCAGTTTAATATTTTTATTATTTTAGATTCATGTTTAACTGAAAAGAAAACTTCAGAACAAACTATTTTGGGATCGATAGTCTTCTACATTATATAAAAGGCAATGTATGTATGTATGTATGTATGTATGTATGTTCCTTATGAACTCCGAAACGGCTGGTCCGATTTCGATGAAATTTTCAGGGAATCTTCAGATTGGCCTAGCAGGTGTGCCTGTAAAGTTTGCTAGCGATCGGATCAGTAGAATTTTTTTTTGTTTTTTTTTGCAGTATCAAAATAATTATAAAAACTGTTTAATTTATTTTAACTTCAACTAACGCCCAGTGAAACGGGCCGGGTTTGCTAGTAAAATAATAACAGTAGTTAAGTACGAAATTTTTAATGGCGCGTAATATTTGTACATATACATATTCTTCAATGCTAGTACAATAACTACGCGGTTTTTCTGATTGTTTACAGCAGAGATTCCTAAAATAGGTTCCACGGAACCCAAGGGTTCCAAGACATTAAGGTTCCGCGAATGTTACATTCATCGATAAATCGTAGGAATTTTTTGGTTACCGTCATTTGTGGCGACATTATTTTTGGCACGGAACTTGGTCTAAGCATGCATAGTGACAAACATTGAACCATTTTTATTCTATAGGAGGTCATGCACAATAAAAATGCTTGATTTTAGACCTAATAATAGTTTTTATTGGAAGCAGTGAAATAATTTTATTCATCTCATTAATCTTTGTAATAAATAATAATAATAATATACTCAGACATTTCACAGAGCGCCATCTAGTCCCAAAGTAAGCAGCACAGCGCTTGTGTTATGGGTACTAGACAACTGATATACTACTTATATACTTTTCTTTTGTAAATAAATACATATTATACATAAACACCCAGACTTGAGACGGGAATCGAAGCCGCAACCCCCGTTTACTTTCCGACGCGCTAAGCCGTTGCGCCACGGAGGTCGTCAATGATTGATTTTTACAAATGATTTTTACTCTCATTTGAAATCGCAGTAGGTATTTTTTATTATTAGAGTTTGCTATAGGGTTCCATAAATTAAATAGGATTTATTGAGTGTTCCATGGTCTTAAATGTTTAGGAACCACTGGTTTAGAGGATGGTATTTTGAGTATATCAATACTGAGTGTGAGTTGAGAGTCTGAGTAGGTATATCAATATTGAGTGTAACCAAACTGGCGAAGAGTATGTTGAATACGCATTAACATATAATTGTTGATATCAATTTGAGACAAATTACAGTTGAATTAAAACGACGAATATCTGAGTGGTAGAGCTATTGCTCATACATTGCAGCACGAATTGGGCCGGCTCGCCAGGTGAAATACCACCCTCTCACAGAATATCGTCGTGAAATAACAGCATCTATTGCTGTTGTGTTTCGTTCGGTGAGTGAGAGTGCCGGTGGCTCATCACCCCCTCCCCCTCCTTTCCTTATTTCCCTAAAGGCCTGCAACGCACCCATGAGTCTCCGGACGTTGCGGGTGTCCATGGGCGGCGCTGGTCACTCTCCATCAAGTGACCCGATTGTTCATTTGCCCCCTTTTATAAAAAAAAAACAATAATCTCAGTATGTGTGTATGAGTCGATTTAAGCTCGTGACATAAAATAATAGGCTAGGTTATTTTTTGAAAAATTCGACGCACCGTCAATGGGTGAAAAAAAAATTAATCTACCCTGTCATGATTCTCTGTCGTCCTCATTATTTTGTTTTTTGTTATTCTTTCGTAGATGTCAAGTGTCAAAAATATTTCTAATTCATCAATTGCTTTTTAGACCCATTGAAGCTGATAAAACGGAAGAAGTCGACGGAGGATGTGAGGTCTCCCCTTGGCGGTGAGGGCTCCCTCACTAGCGAGGAGGGAGAAGACACGGCAGTTGGCAGGCGGAAGAAAGCGAGGACCACCTTCACAGGGAGACAGATCTTCGAGCTGGAGAAGTTGTTTGAAGTGAAGAAATATTTGTCTTCTGGGGAGAGAGCAGATATGGCAAAACTGCTTAACGTTACAGAAACACAAGTAAGTTTAAATTAATTTCTAATGTATCATCGAAACTAGTATAAATGCAGCCAAAAATTAATTTTAGTCACCGTCTGAATTTTTAAGCGATACCGAGTCTTTAAGGTCGTTGTAAATATTATGTATTTATCTACAGTCTACACCGAAGCCGTAAATCTCGACGATGGGTTCAGAAATCGTAGCTTATGACCTACATTATCTCAACCAGTGTCATACTGACTATTAACTTATTGTGTTAGTGTTAATTCGTATTCGAGCAAGATCTGACACGATTTGCGATCAGGCGTGCGCGGTGGCAAAACAGCCGACAATGTCTGTCGAGCCGATAAAAAACCTGTGTCGGATAAATGTGAATAGTTTCATACAAAATGTTTTGCTACTAGAGTACCTGACATTTGATCGACCCCGATACCCGACAAATGAGAACGGGCCATAACAGTTAGGTACAACAATGATTTTTTTCAATATCGTCTCCTTTCGCGCTGCGATTTGTCAACGTATTTAAAAAAAGAACATTAAAAAAGCATGTATGTGCGGTTCCAATAATTATTTTATGTTAATCAGTGTAAAAAATACATAAATACATATCTTACGCACGCGCTGTATCCCTAACGGGGCAGTCAGACAGGACGGAGCGCCAAGCGTCGCGGTCCTTACATCTTTCGTTTCCTCAAATTTCATCATTCTCTGCACACATTTTCACCTAGGTATGCGAGTACCTTTGACATTTCCGTCAGCTAACACTCTGGCTATTTGATCTTCGTAAGTCAGCCTTGGTCTCCCTTGGCTTCTTTTACCACTCGCTTTCGCTCTGTAGATTTTCTTCGTCAGTCTTTCACCACTCATTCTATGTGCCCGAACCATCCGAGCATTTCTTTCTTCATCGTTACAAAAACACTGTCGTGCGTCGTCCAAGGACATTGTCATACTGTGTACCTCTTCATTACTTATCCTGTCTGCAAGGGTGACACCCTACTGTATTTAAAAACAATTTAACAACAAATTGAATAACAAGTTATCTCTTTTAAACTTTCCATTGAAATTACCAGATATCAACAAGTATGTTACGAATCAAGTCTTACCCAAATGGTAACGTTAAAATAGCTATACAAAGCAGTTAATATGAACATAACAAATTACTTAATGGGTCATCACGTCATTAACGACGCGGCTCTCGGCGGTGGTTTCTACGAAATCTCGAACAAAATTAAACGTTTTAAGCAGTAACCCACACGTCGCCATGGTTCTTCTCGTTTGACACGAGGCACAAGTTAGTAGCAATGAGCGGATATCATTGTCATTATTAAAGCCGGCTGCGAAAGTGGCAGACGATTTATTTCGAATAGGGAGAAATTAAGACCCTAAGGGCGTGACGCTGACTGAGGTATTGTTCAGGAGACAGGCTTTACATAAATAATAATTTCTTCCATCGCACCGTTCACCGTCGGCGAGTTCATCCTCACACTTTAGAACGTAAATGGTCACGCACTGTACATTTTCAAAAGTTTTTTACCTCGAATCATTAAGTTTAATTGAGCTGTCGAGGTTTTCCCAAATGACTATGTCATGGAGTTCTTCAAAAAGGGCGTGAAGAGATTTTTATCAAGTAAATAGTCCAACCTGGTAATAAGTGGACCGAGGCCCAATTATTCACAATATGTAGGCTATTTATAATTCACAATATTATCAAGAGCTATTTACAAGGTTATTCACAATAATATCAAGTGCGGTCTCACTCATTATTATTTTGTCATCGTTATTATTATTTTTTCACTGTCATTATTATTTTGATTTCATAAATTATTGTAATATTTATTTCATTATGACAATTGATATGATTATTGAATGATATTTGGATTTAGTTGATGTAAAGATTGTAGTATGTAGCACAAATCTGAGTTACGTATACGGATCCTCACGATGCAGGCTGAGCCTAGTGTGGGGGTCGCTGTAATTTAACCTACATGAATAATCTGTTTTTGGTAAATAAATTATTATTATTACATATTACTCTTGTCGACAAAATAAGCAATAAAAAGATATGCAGTATGACAGGATTGCACGACAGTATTATTGTAAATATTAAGAAAGGGATGTTTAGATGGGTCGGGCATATAGAACGAATGAGTGATTTTCATCACTCAGTCTTTCGACTGACGAAGAAAATCTACAGAGAGAAAGTGAGTGGTAGGAGAAGCCAAGTATGACCAAGGCTGACTTACGAAGACAAAATAGCCAGAGAGTTAGTTGACGAAAATGTCAAAAACTTTCGCATATCTAGACGAAAATATGTGAGAAGAATGATAAGATTTGAGGAGACGAAAGAAATATGTATGGACCGCTAAGCTTGGCGCTCCGTCCTCTCTGACTTCCTGTTAGGGATACAGCATGAAGATATTATATGATATGGGTATCAAGTCTATAAACACTTTAGATTGCAAGTGCGACTCTAAGTACTCTAAAATGTTGTATCTCTTGAGCCATAAACTTCATCTTCTAGACCAGAACATCACATTGCAAGCATTTTTGCTTGGCGCCAGGATTGGCAAGTAAAATGATGGTAGTTATTCTGCCGGACCTCACACGTGGTCTACGTGGATCGTGTGCGTGGTATTTCACAAAGAAATAACCCGTAGTCGAACCCAGATCAGCGGACATGGAACTTGGACATAGATCCCAGGGATGAACACGCATCTTTTAAAATGTTGCATTTCCCCATTATTTCTAATCGCTCTCGTTTATGAATTGTACCACACCGCAATCGTAGTATAATTATACTATCGGCAAGGTGGCAGGGCGTCCCCCGCGACGTGAGCCGACACATATGGCGGCACTAATTAAACTGTATGGCACCGCGCGCTCATGGTTCCTTTACGATACACGACACAGAAACGAGGGGACGTGCAGGATCCGAACCGACATGGAATGTATTTCGTTTTTTCCTAATAATAATATGCAATAGGAATATGTTAAGGAAAATTTATTATGTTTTTGTTTTTTATTTTTATTCCATTATGTTCTAATAAGTTAATTTTTTTCTAATACTATTTTATTATTATAATTTAAAAAAATGCAGTAGAACTAAAAAAAATATGCGGTTTTAGTGAGGTCAATTGCAGATTTCCATTTAAATATTAATGCAGGCTTTGGCTGGTTAAGTCAGTGTGTGTGCCTGCGCTAATGTGTACAATATGTTAAAGCATGTGTGTTTGCGTGAAGAAATTATGAGATGGTTGACAATCCATCCACTCTGTCTACCCCGTTGGAAATACAACGTGAGGATATGTATGTGTAATAACTAATAAGAATATATGAACTTTTTAGCTAAATGGTTGTAAATAAATTTTTTCTTAATTTATCTCGAAAAGTATCGACTTATCGATTAGCAAATTATGGAAATATCGTTAACGATAATAAAAATCCGACTATCTCATTAGGGCTACAGCGTGAAGATATGTTATAATAAGGCGCAGATTGAAGAAATATTTAAAATAACAATCTGAAAAATCGTTTAAGAGTTTGTTGAATATGCATTGACTTAGGGTTTAAAAATATCCACATTTTTTTCACGTCTGAGTTTCGGCTTTTGGTGACCAAACGTCTCTGTACCAAATTTCAGTTAACTATTGCACAGTTGATGGAACAAATCGATTGTGATATACAGACAGATAAATTGACATCTGAACGATTTTTAAACATGACTTTTCTAGACAACGATTTAATCGTAATAATTCATACTAATATTATATTATAAATGCGAATGTGCTTTTGTCTGTTTGTCTGTTACATTTTCACGGCTAAACTGCTGTACTGGTTTTGTTGAAATTTACAATAGAGATAGATTAAGCCCTCAAGAAAGACGTAGGCTACTTTTTCTTTAATTCCACGCGCGAAGTTGTATGTTGCTGCACGACAACTTATCATGTTCATTTTCCGCTGATCAGATCTCATAAAGGCTATAATTAGCTGGTTGCAGATGGTTATATAAAAAAAAACACGTAGACGAATTTGCGGCCAAAAGCCAGTTTTACGATAAAGAAAAACAGTCACTTTAACAACAAAATAAAGCTCAGCTCATTGACTTTTTGGCGGGAACGGGAGAAGTGAGGTTGTCAATTTATTTAGATTTTCTATTTTTTACATTTTTGGGAATTGTAAAGTATAAAAGGGACAGTATTTTGTGTTTTAAAGTTCTAAGTGAAAAGAATGGAGTAGGTCTAAATAAACATGTGTAGCTGAAGTTTTCGCGCTCTTCCAAGAAACCCTATAAAACTTCAGTAAAGTCTACTATCACTTTACTGGAGGTGTTTTACGATAATGATTCTACTTTATTAATACAATACGTGACATTGGCAAATACGCTAAAAGAAAGAAAAAAAAGCACTTTTAAAATAAATATTATCAGGAAATAGGTTTTATGTCTTCTCTATGTAATAGGTACCTATCTATTTAATTTTTAACTTCCTTCCACAAAATTGTTTTTTAGACGTAAAATTTGAAATTTGTTAATTTTCCGTCAATTGCTAATATGATAGTCATGTATTCGTTCCCAAATATTGCTGGGTAGGAAGTCAATTAACTCGACATGTTGTCATTAACGACTTCAAATAAACGCACGCTGCAAAAAGTGCATGAAAAAGCGCCAGCGACTATCACTTGTTTTGTTAGGCGCTAAGGGTGCATGCATATGGTGGATGAATTGTTGTTTTTACAGATTCATTGTTTATTCTGTTAACAGTCTGTTTTCTTCGAAACTAATGATAGTTTCTGTGGTTTATTATATGGTTTATGTGGTTAATTATATGTGCACGTAGCAGTCATATTATATCTACACATCTAAACATAGAAATAACATTAACCGTGTAAGAAAGGGACTGTCTCTGATTTCGATATACGGGCTTTTTCTTAAGCTTATAATGATTATTTACACATAACCAAAACCTAAACACACTTTTTTTAAAATGTTTGTTTGTCCGGATTAACCTTCGAAATAGCTGAACCGAATTCACGTAATTTTCATTGGCTGGTAAAGGACTTATCAAAAAGGTTACTTTTTATACACTAAGGATACCAAATTTGAAAAAAAAATGAGCAAATACTTAGTCACTTAATGGTAAGCGGACTGGGGCAATGGACATATTATGCAATATCAAATCTAAGAAACCACTTCAGATTACAAACGCATATTCGTTAGCAACCTCGAGGATTAAGATTTTGTACTTTAAATGCCAATAAACTGGACTATGATGTAATAGAATATCATTAAAATATGTGACATAAAATCATTCCGCATTCGTCCGTTTTCTGATATATTTTTAGATATTATTTGACATAAACCCTTCGATTTGGAATAATTGTATTAAATAGTGGCCTAAATAGTCAAAAGATAAATTTGGACTTTAAAGGTCAATTCACACCCTTAGAATGAAACTGACCTAATTCAAAATTTCAGAATTTTGAATTGTAATAATAAACTTAACCTACCTACTACCTAGATATAGTATGAATTTACATATCTGTCCGCGGTTTAGCTACATATTTAAACATGTATTCGTGAAAAATTAGTTTTATTATTTTAATAGAATTAGGTCAGTTTCATTCTAACGCCCTATTTACATTGGTCAAGGACAGTGGCGAGTGGCATATGCATGTACAGTGGCGAGTGGCGAACGCCGGGACAGTGACCGTTTAACCTCCGTCGAAATGGACGAGTAACATCGAAAAATACGTGCAATTTCGCGCAGAATTCTTTTTATTACATTGGGGCAAATAGAAGAGAAAACGTTATCTTCTTATTCTCTCATATGTAAGAATGAATGTATACCATTTAGACGTCATTTCATTTCCAATAACGGCACACGCAAACCATCCTGTTACCGGTCACTTATACACTGTAATAAATTTGACCGTTTACACTACGCGCTACACTAAGTTTAAGTTTACTAAGTTTACCGTTTACACTAAGTGGCGAGTGAGTTGAGCGAGGAACCGTGAGGGGGAAAAGAACGCGCGCGAGGGGCGTCACTTACCCTAAAAATAGAAAGCCATTCATTTGGATCAACTTGCATGGCAGCTTGCAAGCCAAGTTGACTCGCCACTGTCCGATCGGTTTACACCACTGTACTTACGTACTGTACTTAGATAAGTATGTTGTATATATAATTTCAGATAACACCTCAATTAATAATTGCATTGTCTAGAATCAAACTCAGAAATTTGCCATCATATAGATACCTTACGGAAACCTCTATACGTGCATCGAACTCACGCTTGGCTCAATATTTTTTGATACAATTATAATTTAATTCTATAGAATATAATAACGATAATTAAATTACGTAATTGATTTTATCAGGATAATTCTTCAATCAGACGATTTATTTAAAGAAAACAGTTAATCTTTTATATTCGCGGTATGAACTCACAAGCACAAATTTAGCAAATTTTTTTGTTTAAATAATAATTTATAGGTGTAAAATATAATTTAAAAGTAAACAAAGCTGCATCCATAAGCATAGCGTCGCAGAAAAAAAGCTATAAACAATAATTTAACAATTTTGGTTCAAGTCTGGCTGTTTTTGTGTACGCGCCCTTTGATCACGAGTGTTATTTTATATCGCCCGTGGGATGCCTCCTAAGCGAGACACTAATTGACGATTCACTCTTATATTTCTTTGTAACCCTTGTGCATTAAAATATTTAATTATATCTTCTATTACAAGGGCTTAGAGGATATTTTCGATTGATCGTTACAAGTATTTATAGTCTCGCTATGCAATCTAGAGAGATTCAACTATACAGGCCGTTTGACAGATTAATTTTGTTATAATGATGTCCTTTCAATTTTCGAGTTCATTACATAGGGTGGATTCGTGGCTTTTGTCTTTCAGGGCCTCACCGTTTTATTATAATATATCCTTCTTTTTTTATAATATAACGATTCAAGATTTTACACGGATTAAGGTCGTCTCTCATACATCAACGCGGCATCCGAACAGCAGCACCACTCCAAGTAGTTGGAATTTGTTTTATGGATTTTTTATACATAACAAGCTGGTGCCCGCGACTTCGTCTGCGTAAAAGTCGGTTTTACTACGCACCCCCGTTCTGTCCTTGAACTTGTAACAGGCGAGCAGCGAATTCAAAATTATTTTTAAATGACAATAACTTTTTTATTTTAATCCATTTTCAATGAAACAAAGCCTAATTGTTACTAAGTTGAGCTTAGTCTACCGATGAAAACTGAAAAATCCGTTCAGTATTTTCAGAGATTAGCATGTACAAACAAAGAGACACAAAAATTTTAAAAATGCTTTTTTGTGTTCTGTAATTTTTTTTTTATCACTTACACTCATTTTTTGATAAATTTGTTCAATGTACAGACACGATTTCTACTGCTTTATTATATGTACAGATATATAAAATATTAGGTGTCCCCGCGACTTCGTCTGCGTGAAAAATTATTCCGTGACTTTCCCGAGTTAGATGTAATTTTTTGAAAAATATAAAGTAGCCTATGTCTGTCTCCGGGCACATACTATCTCTGTACAAAATTTCATTATAATCTGGGATCAGATAGGTATATATAATCAGGAGAAGAAAAATAATTCAATATATTGTATATATGTATATTCAGGTAATACTTTGGGGAAATCCATTTTATGTGATGGAGCTTTATTATTTTTAGATATCTTTCGCTCAAAATCTCAAACTTATTAGTCATCACACGTTTGCGTGCCTGCATAGGTTTGGTGTGTTTGGTGATCTGGATCTCGATATCTAAGAATACTGAGGATTAGATATTTTGGTACACACAACTTCAACTCTTTGTCTCGAAATCCTTAAACGTGGAAACATAATCAGAAAAAAAGTCTCGATAAAAAAATTTCAGCAATAACCCTGTTTAGCACAAAGATTCAGAATTTTAAAATGATTGCTACTAAAATGGATAAGTAATTATAATACCTTAAATTACTAAAGCCAGTTTTTTAATTGGTAATGGAGTTTTCTTGCAAATTACAATTTTGTATAAAAACAAATGTTGAGATTTCTGCGAAAATCGCCTTTTTTATTATCATCATAGGGCGCGGGGTAATGAACGAATTCAATTTCACTGGGCTGCATAGGCGGACTCTTAACGAGACATCTTCAAGATATTCAGGATCCTCAAGATATTCAGGTGAGATTTTGGACCGAAGATAGCTAAAAATTATAAGAATTCATCACAAAATAATTAAATATTGTCGACACAAAACAGAACATCCCTTATAAGTCCATTCACACCATATGTCATTTGTTAAGTGAGCTGCAGTTTTTGTAGTCCCCCACAGCCGAGAGTGATGCTTCTGAGTACTTCCACTCCAGTCCTGAGCAATATATACTAATTAATTTTAGGCAGACACTTCACTTAATAAATTCTAGGAGTAAAAGTTTACTGTGGATATACAAAATCTATAACCGCTTGGTTATCACGTAACGAACAATAGCTGCGCCGGGGTCGCGCGACGATTGTTTTAAATGGGTAATAACGGTGCCATGCGGTAAAATGACTTTTTGTAGCATAATTAGGGTTGCTAACAATATTTTTAGTTTCCTGATTAATCAACAGACGCAGTAATAGTGATTCCCTACATTATATCGTGTTCGATTTAATAACATACCGCGATCGATTGCGTAAGATTCGACTATCGCTTACTGGCTGCAGTTTCGTCATAAGGTAGCCGATCTGTAATGTGACTGGTCCGTTTGCTCGGTTGTAATGCAACTCCTTCCAAGTCGGGGTCGGGGTCCAGGGATTCATTTCCGGTCTCGTTAATTTAGGAAACAATTTCTTCTGAATTGGCTCGGAGTCTATGTTATTGGAACTTCGTTTAGTTCGTGGACGTGATAGCCATAGTACCAGTCTAGCATTAAGAAATGCCACAAAATTGGTGTGATCGTCTCGAATATTATTGTAATCTCTTGTCAGTTTAAAAGGACATGTGATAACGAATGTAAATTAGCATTAGCGTGTTTTATTTTTATCTAAAAACAATGAGCTAAGGATAACGGACAAAATCTACAGAGTAGAAGGGAGTGATATCAAAAGTAAAGAAACCAATACTGACTTATGAAAATCAAATACCTTGGGTTTAGTTGATAGAAATTTCAAAGCACTCACATATTTCGGTGAGTGTGTGAGGAAATTAGATATTTAGCGTTATAATATTTAGCTATAGCGTTATAATATTTAGCGCAATTAGATATTTAGCGTACTGGTCGCTTTTGTCATAAAAACCACATTGGAATGGAATATTCATACACAATATTAAATATCTAAGAATTCAATTAAGAATAAATTATTATTATTAAAACATTTATTTTCAGATAATAAAGATCCATAGAATTAGTTAGTAAATAACTTAGAGGTAATGTTAGTAACAAAAAAATTATTAATTAATTATTATTATACTATTATTAATATTAAACAAACAATTCATTTGTTTCATTTATTTGCTGCTTAATTTCTCATGTGAATGTACACAGCTTTGAGGAGGCCCACCCAGTGATTAATAATGGACCCCTCCCATCTATCAGAAATCATCTTCAGAATCCTGTTGGCGCCGCTCCGCGTCCTCACCATCAGAGAGTTTACTTTTTGCGCATCATTGCAGAAAAACTATCTATTCGGGCTTCAGCAAACATCCCTGAAGCACTACAGAAACGGGGCAGCCCCAGCAAGATCCTGAAAATGTTATTATACTGAACACGGAGGGCGTTGTAAGCCAACTGAGTATATGAGGTCCACAGGCTGCTGGTGTAGAAAGACTGGCAGTACGCCTTAAATAGCGTTATCTTTACGTTTTTGGTACACCGAGAAAACCTGCGAGCCAACATATTCCCCCGCACCGCCAACGCCCTACGTTGACGCTCTATATCAGAGTCATTCTTAAGATGTTCATCCACAACGTGCCCAAGGTATTTAAATTCAGTGACTCTCCTTAGAGTCACACCATTCAGCTCAATTGAAGGCACATGACCTGGGACCCCTTTACCCGCCTGAAAAACCATTTACACACTTTTCGCACAATTGTATACGAGGCCGTGTTTAGCTGCGTAGTTCTCACACACCTTTAACAGCTTCATCAAAGCGCTCACAGACAGGGTAAGCAGCACCATATCGTCAGCATAACTTAAATTGTTAACACAAATATCATCTATATAACATCCGACATGGATGCTGTTCAGCCCGTCTGCCAGCCCATTTACATACAGACTGAAAAGGTTGGGAGAGGAGAGTCCCCCCTGTCTTACTCCGCATTCCAACCTGTATGCTTCTGAGCATGTGTTTCCCCATCTAACTTGGTTAGTCTGATTATTATACCAATACTCAAAAACAGATATGAGTTCTACAGGCATCTCAGTTTCACGCAATTTATTTCATTATATATAATAGGATACCCTATCAAAGGCCTTAGACAAATCAAAAAAAAAATGAAAGTGTAATGTTATGTATCTGAATTATAGAGAATTATTAATTTTAATTACAGAGAATGAAGAGATACGCAATATGACAGGGTTGCACGACAGTGTTATTATGAAATTGAAGAAAGGAATGCTTAGACGGTTCAGGCACGTAGAAAGAATAAGTGATGAAAGACTGACGAAGAAAATCTACAGAGCGAAAGCGAGTGGTAAAAGAAGCCAAGGAAGACCAAGGCTGACTTACGAAGATCAAATAGCCAGTGTTAGCTGACGACATGTGAAAAACCCTCGCATACCTAGGCGAAAGTGTGTGAGGAGAATGATGAGATTTGAGGAAGCGAATGAAGTATGTAAGGACCGCGACGCTTGGTGTTCCGTCCTCTCTGACTACTCCGTTAGGGATACAGCGTGAAAATATGTATGTATGTATTTTCATCGCGTTACATTAAGTTAGCCCTTTGTTTCTAGCATGGGTGCTGTACTATGATCACGAATCGAGAATGCAGCCAATGATATATCATTTCCAATTTAGTTTGAAAATATTGTTATCTAAATGGTTGAAAACTGAAATCAGGTACTATTCAGTAACAGCACTATTTTAAATACATTTTAATAGAATCATTATACTCGTATACCTATATAATGCACTTAATTTTGAAGATGAAATAATAATTATACAATTATGTACGATCAATACTGTATTGATAAGAAAGACAGGTTTATCATTCATATAAAAGACGGATAAAGGAACAAGCAGCTTCTTGTGACTACCATTTCATTGATTTATGGGACTTTTTGGCGGGAACGGAAGAAGCGAGATTGTCATTTTACTTAGATTTTCTATTTTTTATATTTTTGAGAGTTTTAAAGTACAAAAGTGACAGTATATTGTGTTTTAAAGTTCTGTATAGGTGAAAAGAATGGAGTAAGTCTAAATAAACATGTGTAGCTGAAGTTCTCGCGCTCTTCCAAGAAGTCCTTTATAACTTCAGTAAAGCCTACTATCACTTTACTGGAGGAGTTTTACGATAAGAAATAACTAATTTACTTGGGATTCTACCTACAAATACATGACATTAGCAAATGCGCTAATCTGTGCGCTATGCCATAAAGAAAAAAAAATTGGTTTATGTTTTAGATGACTTACGCAGGTAGGTAAATAAATATTATCAATTATGTCGTATCTCACAAAATATAATCAATGACAGACATTCGTTTAAGTGTTAGATTTTATTCCGAACTACTGTTGTTTAGAATTAGAACACATTTTCAGTTTACAAAGGGGGTTATTTTAACATTTTTTTCTTTGCGGGAGTATATTTTTCTTTGAATAAATTTTGTTTTTACTTCGGTGTTGTCGTTGTTTTTTTGTATTTCCTTTTTGAATATTTTATTTATGACGTGGATGCGTTCGTTTGATATTTTTTAATTCGGAGATAAGAAAAATGACATTTTTGTGCCAAAACCGAAATGTTATATATATTGAGTACGGCTTATTAATAATAATTTTAAATTGTTATTTTGATAATTTTAGCTATTTCTTATTATACCTATTAATATGAGGGGTTGTACTGGGTCCATTACGTTATACATACGTGGACGTCCAAGCAAAAAGGGTCCAGTGGTCAGTGATGGCACTTAGTTTCCGAAATATACGCAGTTTTGTAGTTGGCTGAAAAAATGGCATTTCGCGATTTTAATTGATTATTAATGAATGCTTAATTATCTATAAGTTCATATAGTAAATGACTTTATATGATGTTTTTAAGAAGACACAAACAAGTAGAAGTGTGTTTTTTTTCAATCAAACTTTAAAAATGCTTTTACTCAAACAAGCTTATTCAGTTTCAACTTTAAATGTCTGATAAAAAAAACATATGCCAGTTTTTAAATATTTTTTTAATCTTTATTATCAACTGACTATTCTAAATTCCGAATCTAGTCTTAACTCAATACCCTAATACTGGACTCTTTTTGCTTGGATGCCCACATGTAGGTACGTATATTTGTTATTAACAGGGGCTTGAAAATATTATACGTATTTAATTCCAAAGCCAAAACATTATTTTAGGATTTTTGTTTGTTTTTTGTGTGTCACGTGAAGTCGGTAAAATGCTTAAACTTAGTACTTATATGTACTGGCCTATAGACGAACATAGAGCTCGTTGACGCGCGACGATTTTTAGTTTGTCAATGTCACCTATGAAATTAATGATCTCTTGATTATTGCGATATGTAATATCACAATCACATACAGAACACGTAACCAATATTGACAAACACAGTATGTCTTTAAAATAAAACAGGAATAACACAAAATAATAAAATAAGTCAATAGCTTGTGGCGGCTATCGAAATAAAGAAAACTCGGGAGCACGCAAACACAAATTTATTTAGGGGATACCACACAGGGTCGGGGTTGATCGCCCGTCTAAGGTCCTTGCCTCGCAGCGCAGCACTTCCCTGACTGTCCGCGGTCGGCAGACGAACCGATGCCGGAAGTTGGTGAATGGTGATGCGGCTGGAGTCGCGCGGTTCAGCAGTATACGCCCGACAGAGCAGGCGTCGGGGCACTACTGAACGCGTACTAAGGACCCCAATACAGTGAGGTGATAATTATAATAAATAATATGTTTCCACGTAATTACGTACGCTGGAGAACGAACAAAAAAATAAAAATCAATATATTACGTATTGATTATTAGTTATAAATATTTTTAGAATAGCAAAGCGACAATAACAATTTTTGAGCGCCGTCGATCATTTAGTTTGTCGCGCGGAATTGCAAAAACAATGGCTGTAGAACGACTCAGTACCTCGGCGCATAGCGAGCGAGAAGACGTACTGTCGCACAGATTACTCGTATTTTAGTTCAGAGACAAATTTATGTATTCTATAACAACAAATTTTATATTTGTTTATTATATTTGCTTATTAAAATAATCTTTGTTAACCTTTTTTATTTTAAAATCCAAGATATATCAACAAAATTAAATTGTTAAATAAGATGAACGTTATAACGTTACAAGCGTGACGACTTGTAACGACCTGTCGTTCAAAAAGGCTTACAATAGCGTCTCCTTTGCTGTCCATTTCCTACTCGTGCCACTATCGTATAAGATTACATTCTCACTTTGCACTCTTTGTAAGTCTGTACGCCAGTTTAATATACTAAGTTTATGGTAAAATGATTTTTGGACATTTGGTAACGCATAGCCGAAAGCTTAAAATTTATATATATGGATATAGATACTGAATAGAGATGAAAATAGCTAAAAATTATATAAATTCATCACTACATGAAATGAATTTTTGCGAAGTAACATAATATACCCTGTAATATATGTTTCAGTTAGAAGTTAGATTTTGAATAAATTAAAAACGATATTTTTTGTGTTCAGAACAACTTTTTATCATGTGTTTATTCAGTTCAGAAATAGCAATCATGCATTTGAAATGTGGTTAAGTGAGTGTACATTTGAATCCTTTGTTATTCGCTCTTTAAGTCTCTGAAGCACATCGTACATCATAACTCGAAGCTAAGAAAACACCATTAATTGCGGCAACCCTATTAACCTAAACGTCTACTATTTGTAAAGACAACAGCAGACATATTTATGATTCATAAACATTGATGAAGTTGTGAGGAGAAAAGTTTTGGATTACGAGTGTTTATGGAGCTGTCACAGATTTAATATTAAAAAATTTGGTCCGGTCTATTGTTTAGATATTTTAAAAATTTTAGATAAATTTCTAGACATAATTTCTGGACTGGACTGTAGTTTTTGTTATATTTTTCCTGTAAACTGGGTAAGATTATATTTTTTCGCCTTCATTATTCTTTTACGACTATTTTAAAATATTAAATGCACCATATGTTTGCAAAATCATTATATGATAAAATTGTAGATATTTTAGAGATATATTTAAAAACACAATATAATTGCTAGACAGTCTAGACACAACAATAGAAATGCTACGCCTAAGCAGACTTTAGTGTGTTTGGTGGCCTAGATCTAGATATCTAAAAAGACTGAGAGTTAGGTATTTGGATACATACAACTTCTACCCTTTATCTTGAAATCTTTAAACGTGGAAACATGATTGGATAAGAAAATCTCGATAAAAAAAGTCCAGAAAAACCCTGTTTTGCACAAACATTCAGGTGCATCTCCGAAATTCTACAGAATTTTAAAATGATTTTTACTAAAATGGATGTAGTTTTTTTGCAAATTATAATTAGGTACGTGCATAAACAAATCTTGAGATTTCTCCGCGCTAGGATATGATTAAACCGCAAGTGCGAAAATCAATTATCATAGTAAAGTGCGCGGGTAATGGACGAAATCGAAAAGAATTCTTATAATTATGAAAGTAATAATCGACACGTGTTTCGCCTCTTAACGAAACATCCTCAGGATATTATTTCGATCTTCGATTCGTTGCTAGATATCTGACCGAGTCTGATCTCTAGAATATCTTTGCTTCGTTAAAACACATGTCAAATAGTGGGTTTGCAATTTCTGGCGGAAGATAACTAAAAATTATAACAATTGAAACGTATTTCCGCGAAGTTACATCTGCGAGTCTATACAAGATATTATTCGCTATAAGAAATATAATCCACTACAATAAAATGTTAGCAGTACAATAAAAATATACTAACTTAAAATATATTATAATGATGCTATTAAAGAATTGAAAACTATAAGACTAGGTGATTGGTGTATTATTTGGAGCATTATTGTTATTATTATTATTATTATACGTATATACCAGTACCATAGCAATATGACAGGGTTACACGACAGTGTTATTGTAAAAATGGAGAAAGGAATGCTTAGATGGTTCGGGCAAATAGAAAGAATGAGTGATGAAAAACTGAGGAATAAAATGTACAGAGCGAAAGCGAGTGGTAAACGAAACCAAGGAACACCAAGGCTGACTTACGAAGATCAAATAGCCAGAGTGTTAGCTGACGGAAATATCAAAAGCACTCACATACTTACGCGAAAATGTGTGAGGAGAACGATGAGACTTAAGGAAGCGAAAGAAATATGTAAAGATCGCGACGCTTGGCGCTCCGTCCTCTCTGACTACCCCGTTAGGGATACAGCTTGAAGATACGTACGTGCGTATAAAAAAAATTAAAGTTTTTAATACTTTTCAATATTATTATTTTTGTCATCCTAACAATGACTTGTCCATGGTTTTTAGTGTGATTTAGTTTAAAAAAATGTTGTTGTAACTATTTATCTTAAAGTATCCAGTAGTTCATGTTCAAAAATAATAATTTATTGTGGAAATTATTAATTTGTATGTGGATATGAATAAAGTCAGTAATAGTAAATTTATAGTGTAAACTATTAATTTTGAGTTGAATTGTAGTTTGCCTTAGTAATTTTGTTGCTCATTTTATACTTGTCTATATTTTATAGACTGTCGCATTAGGTAAAAATAGAAGTCTATCTCATTGTGCTTGCTCTTTAAGTTACTTGTCATTGACATTTCCCTTATCACTTCAATACTTACACAGCCATTTTTTTATAAGCACGATATAAAACGTGATTCTCTTCGATACATATTGCTTATTCTATTCCTCAGTTATACAGTATGTTCACAAATATATATGATTCATCGTAATCCATACGCAAATAGACAAGCGTTTTCAACGATTCACTTAACATAATAATAACATTTGCGTTACGCAATAAATGCCCTTAAATTGTAGTAATAAAGTTTACTTTAATTTATACAACAAAATGAATATTGAAACGGAATCATGATATGATTGAATGGACACAACCCCGTTAAGGGTTGCCATGTTACAGAAAATTGGCCTCCGATCCCGGTAACGTATAGCAAACAGAATTGCTTTACAACAAGTTGTAATGCGTCGGAAAATAATCTTTATTGCGTGAAGAATAGGGTTGTCAAACAGTAATTCCATCGAATTTATAAATTTGCTATTGAGTGAAATGGAATGCGATATGTGAGGTATATTATTAACTCTCTGTTGACGTGATTTTGTTAGTAGGAAGCTTTTTCGTCTCCGCTCACTCATGAAAAGAAAACGCTATGCTTTTTTTATTTTTTACACGATCCTAATTTGGATGTGTCACAGTGGCAACTCCATTAGCTGTCGAACAGTTCTTTTATATTATAAAAATAAAATAATGTGTTCTTAGTTTATAAAACACATTTTGATGTGTTTCAAATAGAAATTCTTTCTAGTTGTAAGTATATTTAGACTTTTGTTTTTTTTGTAGTAGGTGTAGTATGAAATATCTAAAAACACGAGAAATCCTCCACCGAGTTGCATCAGCCGTGGTCTCAAATAAACTCAGTTTACTACAGTTTATAATGCAACGCTAAAGTTTAAAAATTTTAGGTATAGGTATATAGGTATAGTATAGTTTTAAAACATCGGTTCGCTTAAAAATAATGCAACAAAATGAACATGAATAATGAACGACATCTTAGATGTTTATGGAACAAAAAATTGTTCTTTTTAACAACATTTTCTTGTTGTATAAAAGTTGGTTCATTTTCTTTACAAACTGAGAGTTTCGATCCCGTTCAAGTTGATTTAAGAAATGTGTTTTTTCAATTAGATATTTATGTATGTAGTTTAGGCGGCGCTGGATATTATTCCAGTTTATAGTGACATCCATAAATTAGTGCTTATTTCAGATTCACGTGTCTGAAGATTTCTTTATTATTTGTAATGAGTACCTGGATATAAAAATTTTGCTTATCTTTTACTTCGGATTTGCTGTTCCTCGAAAGAGATCGGAGTAGGTTAATAGGCTTAAAGCGAATTAAAAAAGCTATTCAAGGATATACCAACGGGTATATAAGAATATAAATTGGTATTAATAAACAGTGTGTCCATTAAACGTTGATGGATGAAGCATTAATCGCGTCGCGACAGCCCTGTGCGCATCAAACGCCGCTGCCGCCTCATTAGCCCACAAAAACAACGACTGCACGGCGCACTCCCGGTTCGATGTATCTCGCATTACATTGTGTTATTACTTATTAATTAATTAATCATTATAATTGTTTGTATTTGATCCGCTCAGAAAATAATTTATTTTTCTACGTCAATATTTATTATCTAGTATTTTATAATAATTTGTGATATTGAGTAAATATTCATAAATACGGTTAGTATATTAGTTAGGTAAGTACAATACATATTATGATGACAACTGCTATTTAAAATAGGGCGAGCCCTGTGTCAGAAACGCTATCTTCAATTTAAAGTTTATCTCCTGAAATACATTACATTTTTAAAAATCTTATTAATAAATTTTGCGGAAAGAATAAGCAATGAAGAGACACGCAGTATGACAGGGTTGCACGACAGTGTTATTGTAAACATGAAAAAAGGAATGTTTAGATGGTTCGGGCACATAGAAAGAATGAGTGATGAAGAACTGACGAAGAAAATATATAGAGCGAAAGTGAGTGGTAAAAGAAGCCAAGGAAGACCAAGGCTGACTTATGAAGATCAAATAGGCAGAGTGTTAGCGGATGGAAATGTCAAAAGCTCTCACATGCCTAGGCGAAAATGTGTGAGGAGAACGATGAGATTTGAGGAAGCGAAAGAAGTATGTAAGAGCCGCGACGATGCAGCGTAGGATATGTATGTATGTGTAAAACTTAGTCAAGCTTATTTTTAATTGGAATTTAAATGTTAAAAAAATATTAAATATAATTAAACGTGTTTCAACATAACATTTACTGTACTTCTTCTCTTATATGAGGCTGTACGTGAGGGTGTGTGTGTGTGTGCGTGTGTATATGTCATCGTGATATCAAGAAACTATTTCAGTATTCAATTCGTTTCATGTTTATTTTGATATATGTATCTATAAAAAGATATAAAGACGGTTCAATCATTTTCGTGTTCAAGTTTATCCATAATATTTGTCTTCTAAAATTAAAAACGATACGTTATTTGATAAAAAACTTTCAATTGTTTGAAAATAAAAATCAGTTCCACAGATATATTTATTTGCATTCTACAAAATAAAGAATTAAGTAGATGTAAACTCTTGAAGATAACAGATACAGGCATCCTCTGTATTCAATCGAGGACAAGTACAAAATACAAAGCTATAAAAACAAGAAAAAAATACAAAAACTGAATGTCATCTTGCTCTCAATTTCGTTTAACTAATAGTCACGACAAATGCAATATTAACGAAACGGAAGCGCACCGCGCGCCCACTGTCTATTAACCAAATATAATTAATTTAAATTATCATCTGAAGCAACTAAAAAAGAACGCTCGCAAAAAAACGAACAAGTTAACATTTTAATTTCAGGGAGCCATCCTGTTTGCTTTCGAGACCATTAATTCTTTTTGATTTAAACGGTATTATTTTAAAGAAGGGAATTAAGATTTCTTTTGAGTATTTGTTAATGTTCGTTTGTTTTCGTGGCAGTAAAACACGTTGGAATGCCGTTAATTATGCCTTTGAGTGTGGAGAGTTATTGTTATTTTAAACTAGGTTCATAATATTCATATCAACATAATATGTGGTGGCCCGGTGACAAAATTGAGTACATTTACTTAAATATTATATAAATTAGTTAACATTTAGTAAAAATATTGTATTTTAATATAAATAATAATGAAACAATGTCACTACGAAGTAATTTTCGAGTCCAAACAAAACTACTGTCCTTATTTTATAGAATTACTTTAGTATTGTCTGCCTGTCACAGTTTACCTCAGAGATTATTTGTGAAAAATAGCTGAAAGGTACAATCATATAGCAAGTAGCGTCCAAAACATAGACGTGAATTTCTGAATTTCAAGTTGAATTTTGACATGAATATTAAGTTAAAAAACATTTATTTTTGTGTGGCGTATCAATTGAAAGCTCTTTAAACCAGGAATATAAAAACATACAAAAAAATGTAATACTTTGCGTTACTTTATGGTTTGGTTTATTAGCGTTGCCATATGCTTTTATTTTGTTTCGCTATTGTAAATAATAGATAAATAAATAAAAAAATGAAAAAACTTTTCCTTTAATACTTTTTAAAAAATCACTTAGAATTTGTTGGACACACCATTTTCTCAAAAGTATTCTACAATATAATACATTCCACATGCTGAAAAACAGTGTAAGATAAGCTAGCTGTACATCGCAAAAGTTAGATAAAGGCTAGGACATCTGGGGGCCTAGACCTAGACAAGTCGCTCCATTGTCGTAAATGCTAATAGAATAAAACGACTAATACCACATGATCTAGCGTAACGAATTATAATTTTGTAGCCAAACGTTATTAACTTTCTATTCAATCAAAGGAAAAGAAAAGTCGCATGAAAACCACCGTATAAAAGTAGCCAAATGGTACTTTTGAGGAGCAATGACGTCACCACAGTAACGTCACCAAGCGTTTGGATTTTACGAAGCGTTTATCGCTTGTCTAGCCGCACTGTAAGCCCAATTGCTAGAAGTCACGTCAAAACTGGACTGTCTGTGTGAATGGAAAACGGCGTGAAGTTACTAGTATTAATTTTATTTTATTTTTATTTTAACATTTTATGAAGACTCACAGCTTACTAACAATAACACGATAGCAGAAATATTCAATTTACAGAAAGCCAATTAAGAGTCCTCACAGATAGAAGTAGATTAGGGTTATGAAAGATGTCGTGGTACATGACACTTCATAGAGAGTAGAGACATAACTTAAACTATCATTACACGTTGAAAAACATCTCACTTAGCATACGCCTCGCAGCAGCTTGATTAGTATTGAACAAGTAGAGGTCCAGTTTACAAGATAATGCATTAAAGCTGTCACTCGTGCGCCAGCAATAAGTATGTATTAATGAAATATTGGTATTAGTAATGTAGAGTCGGTATTAATGGTATGAGGAATGCTCGCGAATGCGAATATTTGTCTTCGCTATTCGCGACTGCGAATGAAAATGGTGCAAACATATGAATTCGAATGTAAATATTGGCATTTTGAATATGGCGTTAAAAGTTAACGAAATCAAGGATATTCCCCGTTTTAAAAGCTTTTTATTCTAATACTAGCTGACCTTTTATTTTCTAATACTGGCTGAACGTTGTCTAGTCCACATTTAAATGAATTTGTTTGCGATCGTAAAAATCCTACAGAAGAAAGCGCTTTCAGTTTTTCCTGAATTTTCCAATTCTTCGTTTAATTTTTTCAGTTTTTCTTTTCATAAAACTTTTCTCGGACTATTACAATTATGTAAAAAAAATTACTAAATCGGTTCAACCGTTCTCAAGCTTTACGCTTATTTACGAACAACATTTCGTTTTTATTTAGATAAACTAGCGATCTGTCCCGGCTCCGCACGGCTAGAAATTTTTTTGATAATAAAATGCAGCCCATGTTACTCGTTGATAGGTAGCTTTTATAAAGGTTAAAGTTTTTAAGTTACTCCATTACAAATCCACAACAAATATTATAAATCTTTGTCATTCCATAAAAATTTGTACATCATTTTCACTGACAAATATATTCGCAAAATTATTCGCTTAAATTCTGCGAATACGAATGTAAAAAAAAGTGCGAACATTCGCGAATGAGAATGAAAATTAGTCGCTTAACTATTGCATATACTCGATTTTTGTTAAATTTTTCAAAAAAGTAAATAAGATTTCATGTTTTTTTTTAATTAGATGAAACATGTTTAAATAAATAAAATTGTTTTTGTCATAAATTACTTACCCTCACTTAAAAAGATTCAAATTGTTTTCTTTTTAGCTTGAAATAGATCGTATTGTACATATGCAGTGAATGTTAGTACCCTGGTAGGTACATTTTAATCGTGGTACACGTATGTCATGGTTAAATGATGGGAGCAGAGACCGTTGAAGCCTTTATAAACGTTTTTAAATGTCAGCAGAGGGACGCTTAATATGATAAGTCACGCCCCAGCGACCACCGATGTACGGATGACGGAATTATTATAACGCGACGGCGCGAAAAGGCGTTGAGTTTAAGAATTTTTGTGTACGATACAATTTTTTAAACAGAATAGGAAGCGAATTTTTAGGGTTCTGTAGTCAAATGGCGAAAAACAAAATTCATGTAATTTCTTGTCCGTCTGTCTGTCACAACTATTTTACTCGAAATTTATTGCCACTATATAGATAAAAGTAATTATATGAACCGCTATTTCAATTGAACGGTGCAGTAAAATTGAAAAAAAAAATGTAATTAGGGGTGCCACCTCCTATGCAATTAAAGGAAAAAAAAAATCCGGTCACATAAACTAAAAAAAAAACAACCACGAGTTAAGTGTAATATCAAGCGTGCAGATATCTTGGTAGCCGCATTACGAATCTGAGAGTTTTTTATGAGTGATACAGTCTACAAGTCTACGGTGTTACAAGACATAGATCTAGAATTTTCGTTACGTTTTTTGTGTAAACTTAGGTAGGCCTAAGTATTATAATTTTTTAAAACGATAATTAGTTACGTAATTGACTCGTGCTTGTACGGTGCACAAAAAAATATAATATATGTTTTTACACGATAATATTTTTTAAAATGAAATTCAGTTATTTCAAATGTAGTTATTTTCTTTGCAAATAAAAATTAATTGCCATATATATGGCGGAGCATCACTTGACAACGACTATATCGATTTGGTTGATTTCTTTTTGTTGCGTTCGTAATTATCAGGACGAAGTTTGTAAGAAAGGCATTTTTTGGAAAATTCACGGAAAGTGTCGGAAATTTGAATAGTATTTTTGTACGAAAATCTCAATAAAAAAAATTGGTGTGTTGTATACATCCAACATCGCACCCGGACGAAGCCGCAGCGGGTCGCTAGTTTATTATAAATAGTAATGTTACATATGTTGATGAGTTGTTAAGTATTATAATTATACTCACGTGTTATGCTTGAATGTTGTAGATATATTATGGTTGTGTGCAAAACATAGATGAGTGCGAAACGAGCAAGCGGCGTATATAGGGTAATTTAAAAATACTAATAACCTCTTAGTATTTTGTACTACCCGGTCGCTGCGGCGCACACACACAGCGAGGCGCCGAGGCCCGGTGCGCTTGCACTGTATCATTGGAATACCTAGACAGAGTAGCTACGTTTCAGACAGTACAAGAAAACTTAACAAATATTTTTTGACGAACGTATTTTTGAGAAAAGTCGCAGAACAAAAGCTGTTAGGTATGACGACAGGAATTTTGCACTACGAATTTAATAGTATATTTCAATTAACCCTTAATACTTCTCATTGACCCCAGCTTAAGCATATAAAACAAGTAATGTCATTAAAATAGCTTCGGAATCTCCACGTCCTCTTATATTTGCAAAATGTGGAAAAGTTTCGTCTTGCATATGATTACGGAATTAAATAAAAAAATTAAAAAATGGCGCTGCTGTCGGTACAACATGGGCGAACTCGGGGGAGAGCGACGTGTGCAGGGTTCACATTCCATACATGTTATTTTGCACAAGTAGTATAGGTTATTATTACCTCACTTATTCAAATTCAAAGTTTTATGCACAGAAATGCCAAAAACCATTCGCATACCTAGGCAAAAATGTGTGAGGAAAATGATGAGATTTGAGGAAGCGAAAGAAGTATGTAAGGACCGTGACGTTTAGTACTCCGTCCTATCTGACTACCCCGTTAGGGACACAGCGTGAAGATATGTATGTACGTACAGTTTTATGCAAGCGAACCTACTTTTCTATTATTTTTGTACATGAAAATTCTACCGGCCCGTTGGGTCGGTGGCAGAACATGCATCGGCATGGAATGCAGATGTTCTGCCACTGGCTCGGGTTCGATCCCTGATCAGGTTAATTTAGGAAACGAGCTTTCCTATATTGGGGTTGGAGTGTGATTGTTACTGGGAGCTTCCCCCGTCCGTTGTGTCTGTTGTCCGCCCTATAATATAAGCCTGGTACTCAGTTTGAGGTCACGCAATTCCTGTTATCAGCTGAAGTATAAAAAAATGGGAATGAGTGTCGTTGTTTATGTACTTCAAAGGACAAAAAAAATACTCTTTTTATTTCTTTGCAATGATTAATGGATCCGCGCGTCTGTTCTCGTCCCTTCAACTATTCGTCACTTGATTTTCTTAGAAACTACATACCGTAAATCGATATCTGTCGTAGTAATATATTTTTTAACTACCGTCATGCACTATACCTATCTTACAATAGTTAACATTATAATAAATAAAATTAAGGCCTGATCAATTTGGGTATAAGACATTTACTTATACTTTTATCTTCGAATTTAGTAGATTTAGAATGTTATGAGGTTCAGTTAATATAACTACTTATTTATAACGAGAATTTATAATACATAGATATCTTCACGCTGTATCCCTAACGGCGTAATCAGAAAGGGCGGAGCGACAAGCTTCGCGATTCTTACGCTTACTTCTTTCGCCTCTTCGAATCTCATCATTCTCCTCGCACATTTCCACCTAGGTATGCGAGTGCTTTTGACATTTCCGTCAGTTAACATTGTAATAAAACTAAAGGGGATCAAATCGGGGACACGAGATTCACCATTCCCTTTTCTTTATCTCCCTCATTAGATTTATAATTGTATAAGTTTTAGTGAATATAATAATCTACTTATAAAGAGTGTTTTAAGTCTAACAATTCTCTTAAAATTAGTTTTATTAAATTGCATTTTATAAATATAATAAAATACCTTTCACGATATAGGTGATGTACTTAACGACTTCGAAGGCGCAGTGGCTTAAATGTTCCGTGTAAGCGCGGAAGGTTCCGGTTTCGATTCCCTGTCGGGTCAATTTGGGAAACGAATTTTTGTAGATTGTCTCGAGTCTGGGTGTACTGGGAGACGTCCCTAGTAGTCATCTGGCTCTCATAGCACAGCGAATACCCTGGTTTGAAACCAGGTGATTTGTGTGTATTGTCTTGCAATTATTTACTTATAGGTGAACCCGCACTTCGTAGAACATTTCTAATTAGTCTTAGAACTATCTTTTATAAATTTATTTTGTATTCTTTGCATACCAATGTTCTAATTTGCTAATTAGTGCTACAACGAAACAAGCATTCTGTAATACTCTTTCATTAATATAAATACAAATCATATACATAATATATCATTAAAATTGCAGTAGGTTTTCATATAACTTAAATAGCCTACGCAGTGGTGAAAGTCGCACAAAAATCGTTATAGTAGGGCTCAAGTTATAAGCAGATAAACAAAATTTATTCTATACTTCACAGGTGATTTAATAGTAAATATGATGTGGGTACTTAGACTTTAATTAAAAAAATTAAAATTCATAGGGTTTTATATAAAAAATAAAAGAAGTACCTATTTTTTAACTTGTCGAAATGAAACTTTTTCGATGTTGTTGCCAATAATTTAACGTGTATGTTTCATATTATACAGATGCAATTGAAGTAATTGCAAATGCTTTATCTTCAAAATAAACTGTCCCCTGTTGAAGCCCTAGATACACGTTTTATAGAGGAATAGAGGGGTACAAATCATACAAATAAACAATTAAATGAAATCACGAGGAACACTCATCGTGCATTTATTCTATTACCAATTTCAATTTTCCTTTTCCTTTATGTGGTTGTGGATCATAATAGTGTTGAAATAAGAATCATTATAAGTGATACTGCATTTTGTTAGTGCCAACTTAATTTGGGCGAATAAAACGCTCATTTTGGTTAGTGATGTGATTACGTTTTATCGATGTTTACTTTTTTGTATTTGGAGATATACTTCAAATGATGCGTATTAACTGCATTAATATATTGAATTACAAATTACATAAAATAGTAATTAGTTCGATTAGAGGGATCTTTACACGAAAATTGCGATAAACGTCCTAAGTTTTAAAGACTATAATCTTATTATTTTATAAACAATATGGTGTGGAATAATCGACGCGCGAGTTGAACTCGCGCCAAATATTTATTAATAATATGTATTTTAACGCACAAATTTTACTTCGTTATAATATTAGTGTAGATAATAACTACATACACTGCGACATAATATATGTATATATCCCTATTTATATATAGTATTCATATTAGTATTCATATATAGGAATAATCTCTAACTAATCGAATAGGAATACTTCTAACAGGGATAATCCCTAACGAAGTTAAATTTGTTCGTTTGTATATAGGAATAATCAATTTAGAAAACGAACTTTTGTAGATTGTCTCGGGTCTGGGTGTACTGGGAGACACCCCCAGTAGTCGTCGTCTGGCTCTCATGGCACAGGGAATACCCTAGTTTGAAACCAGGTGTTTTGTGTGTATTGTCTTGCATTTATTTACTTATAGGTGAACCCGCATTTCATAGAATATTTCAAATATAACTACTGAACCGATTATCTTAAAAATGCATTCGCTAATAGAAAGCTACATTACATATATGCCAAAACTATGCCTGTATTGATTGTGTTTACGGTATAAGTTAAATTTCAAAAACAAAGTTTATTTTTACGAAATCTTTTCTACCCAAAAACGACTTCTGACGGTTAGGTTAGAAGCCCATGCTTCGCTGCGTTACGCTTCGTGATCACCTTATACTTCGACGTTAAGTTTCTTTTAACTATTCGAGTCTTCTATCGAAAAACAAATTATATCACTGGCACAGTGCATTCGTAGTTAATGCCCCGGGTTCAATTTCTAATCAGTTCAATTTTAGGGAACGAACTTTTTAAATTGGCTTATAGTCTGGGCGTTACGATAGGAGGTCTCCGGTTCATTGCATGGTATTTATAGTACAAACCCAGTGTTTAATTGGGGTCAAAAAGTTGATGTAATGGTCTAGAATATATAATTATATATATATTATAATTTATCCTTAATCCTACGATATTCAAATCAAACGAAAAATAAGAATCCTATTTCTAATTCTCGTTTTTATATTTCTTTTTAAAAAGATTACTTTCATCAATAAAATAAAGCTTTTGAAGAATAACAAATTACAAGAAATATATGAAGAAAAGTCTATAATAACAAACCACAAGAAAGTATATTTAATTATTTACGTAATCAAATATCGATAACTCATAAATGGTTACCTTTCGTAAAAGAGTCGAGTGTCCCCTTCACTTTAGCATATCGTAAACCATATTCACCGCTCACTGCGTGCGAAAAGAGTCGGAATTATACACATTCCATCTGTCGAAAAGAGAAAGGAACATAACAGGATGATGTACGCTTTTATGAACACTTTAATGGGTTAAATTGGTCCTTTAATAAGCAGCGGGCAATGTCATAAAATTTCTCGAATAAAACTGTCAGCTTTGAGACGCAATTGTTTATGGCCAGTGTTATTCTGAATGTTAACTCGACAATTATAAGTTGACCTCTCATATTTCACACATCGATCCCGCTGTTACCATTTATTACGTGTGTGGTAAGAGAGGAGGGAGTTTAATTACTATTGGTTATATTTATAATAAAATAATAATGTCTAACTTGAATTAGGAATTCAATGAGTGGCTCGTGGGTAATGTTCTGGTAATATCGTTATGTTGACTTACAGATATTATTGTAATATTTGAGGTATAATTTAAACACACAAAATCTTACTGTTGCTCAAACAACCTCTTCGAGTATCCTTTTGTTCAAATATTGTTTTTAAATGAATCTTTTTAAAATATATTTGATTTTAGAGTTGTAAAACTACTAAATTATGTATATAATATGCCTTTATATTTTGCCATTGTACAGATCCTCGTATAATTTTGTTTTTAACCAATTTCAAAATAAGAGGTGATTCTCAATTCATCTGTACATATTTTATGTTTTTAAAAATAAGCAACTAAAATCTCATTCTCAAAAATGATTGCTCGATTAGCAGTATCTTGCGAATAAAATGATATATTTGTAATTCATTGAATTTATTAATGAAATCGCTTATTAATTATTATGCTTACCCGTACTTCTGTTCTCAATTACGACAATAAATTTAATAGTTATTATAGTATATTACATAGTATATAATAGAATAGTTATTATGTCTTGTTTTTAAATTTTTATTAAACACAGTCGAGTTTTAGTTTTCAGAATTCCGTATCATAAAAGTAAAACACGGAAGCCAAAAAGAATCATTTTACATCCGTCCGGTCGAATATCAAGATTTTCAAGAATAGGTAAAGGTATCGAGCTTAAATTAATGTCCAATACAGTCTACGGTCATTTGGCGGTATTAAACATTGAAGCTTCGAAGTCAATGCAATCAAAAGATACAACATTTTATGACACACATTTTGATACCAGCAAACTCATCTTAAAATATTTATTGACGGGTCTATGTCGCATTTATACTTTAAGGCTAATTACCTATTTTATCCCGACGTTATAGAAACCGCACACTACGAAGATGACATTCATCTGTCTGCCCGTGACCACGATCGATGCAATCCGGTCGAAACGTCGGGATAAAATACATAATTAGCCTTAAAGCATAAATGCGACATAAACCCGTGAATAAATATTGTAAGATGTGTACAAGTCGTAAAGGTTTAAAAACTTTAATTAGCAAACTCACTCATCAAAACCTATGAGGCACTTCCCGGTGACTTAGTCATGGAATTTGACAAGAAGCAAGGTCTCACAGCACGAGTAAAATCCTAATACCATTAATTTGTTGTTGCAATACAAAAAAAAATATTGCGGTTATAAACATTTGCAGTTTTTTTCTTTTATCGTAATAATGATACTTAATACATATAAGCTTCAAACTTAATAAAGCTTATAGTGCAAACTATGAAATGAAACAAAAAATAATAAAAACCAGTCAAGCGCGAGTCTGCCTCGTGCTAAGGATCCCGAAACGAATGAAAGAAAACGAAATTTTTCGGATAAATGCATAACATAAATATATTATGTTATGGTACAGAACGCTCGATACGCGAATCCGACTGGCTCTTGACCGTTGACTTCATTTCAAAAATTATTTAGACTTGCAGACGGTAAAATAAAATATTTCTGTCTATCTTCCCTTATTCGTTTCTATCTTTGGCTTCTCAAACCTTTTTATTCTCCTATCATACTTTTGCCGAGGTCCGTGAATGCTTTTGAATTTTCTGTCTGCTAACACTCTGGCTATTTGATCTTCACAAACCAACCAAGTCTTCTCTGATATTTTAATCAGCTTTTAATATTTAATCGGGTTTTCTAGCATTCTGCTACCACTCAATTTTGCTCTGTAGATATTTACTAATAGTCAGAAAATCTAAAAATTACCAAAACAATATTCATACCTCAGTACCTAAATGTAATTTAAAAAATAAAACAAATTAACGTAACTTTAATAGAGATCAAACGTACCGACATTTCATAAAGGAGACTCTCAAATCACTCATTAACGGCGGCAGGTGGGGTGGATATTACTTATCCTGCTCACTCAACACCCAAATAATTCAGTGTGAGCGGGACAAATGCAAACGGATTAGGGATTAATTGAGCGGGCAGGAACGCTGAAAGATTATTACAGATGTCTGAATTATATTAATGAAGGTTTATTTAGTCGTTACAACATTTAAGCGTAGGTTCAAATTTTGGAATAACATAAATTCATTATTATGTGTTTTGAAGGTTTTATAACCGAATAGTAAATGACATTGGCCTTTGTGTCTCTCGTTCGATTTAACTGTTTGTCTCAACCGATTAATTCTGTAATCTTAATACTCATTGAGCTGAAATTTGATAGAGAAACATTAATTGTTAATCCAAAACCAGGAAAAAGAAATTAAAAGTTAAATAACGGGTATAACTTTTTAATTTTTTTTTAATTTATTAATTTCAATAATCAACAACCATTGAATTAATAGTATTGATTATTGTTTTATACAAAAGGCTAATATAACAGATTACCCTAACATAAGTTATCCATTTTTGATCCAGTGAATATTACATCGCGTATGTGTAAGAACACAGTACATTTTTAAAGTGTTCATTTTTGTTATCATTGATCACCCTTAATTTCTTTTAAAATATTGCAAATTTTGGACCTTTTTTTAAATCTAACATTTTTTAATTACACTAATATAACATTAGGCGTATACTATGAGTACCACACAACGAACTGAGGGAACTCTCAATAATACCCAAAGTACAGGACTATTTAGAGAAATTCATTTCCTCAATTAACCTGACTGGCAATCGAATCTATAGCGTTTGGAAAACAGATGCTCTACCGCCGTGAAACGGGCTAGTCAGTTTATTATATTAGGGTACTGTTTTATACCAAATTGCAACAAAACACGCTACTGCCATACCTACTTGTCTAAGGAAAGAAAATCTTAGATAGTTTAGCGACGACGAGACGAAAGTCATATTGAGTAGTTAATAAGAACTTGCAACGGAAGAACGTTAGATACTGGTTATATGTTTTTATACATAATGAGATTTAAGTGTTCATTTTGACTATATTTAAAAAAAAGTGTGTTCTTATGACCGGTGGCTTACCTAGGATGGGGCAGGTCCCAGTGGCCCTGGGTGCCATTCAAAGAGAGGGCCAAAATTCGCAAATTATTAAACATTTAAATGCTATGCTAATTTGACTGGTTTAGCGCAGATGTGAATTTTTGAAATCTTCGCTCCGATCTACTTACATCTTAAGATTTGAATATCTATCACAGGTTATGAGCGATCTTCTTGTCAGCAAATAAAAATAATTCTTACGTATCTGAGCGCTACAATTATTACATCACTCAAATTAATCCAAAATTGTTAAAGGTACGTAATTTTTTTGACCCATCGTACTTTTATTTAGTGTAGAGCGATACGAAACCATAGAAAAGATTTCGAAAACGTTATAAATAAAATATTTCCGGCGCAGAAGGCGAGGAAGGTGCAATTTAAGTAATAACTATTAAAAGCGCACCTAATTTGCGAACAAATTTCAGTTCTGAAACACGGAATACATTTTTTTTGTAATATTTATGACTTATTTAATGTATCCGTTTACTTTATATTTAGATAATTTACAAAGGGGTGCAAGTTCAGTGTTTGCCCTAGGTGCCATTTCCAATTGATACACCCTTGTTTATGACCACACATTAGAAGTGAAAATTTATGATATTGTAATTTTTAATAATTTTATACGAACGCACTTTATGTCGACTGGAGCCAAATAAACTCGATTCAACGTCACCGACCCGACCTTGACGATTCAGTTTCGTTCACTGTTGAAAAAGAGCGCAAAGTGTGCCTAAAGAAGTTTTCATTTCAAAAAAATTACCGTTCGCGGATAAAGATATACTAATTCCGATTGCACTAGTCACTAGACTTACAGCACATGGCGGTGGTTATAAAAAAATTGTCTCTAAGCATTTATCTCCTCTATTCGACTACACCGTACATGAACATGTAGCGGCTATTTGGCTACTAGTTTCACATTTTTGTAAAATTCCACTTGCAAAAAGGGGTCAAAAGGAGGGCTTAACTTTGTATGAAACTGTTTTTCTGTTACGTTTTTATGGCTTTACCACTGGACCTATTTTGATAAAAGGAGATAGATTGAGCTCTGAAGAAGGACACAGACTATTATCTTTATTGTAACAGTTAGTGACTAATAAGCACTTGCATACCTAGGCGAAAATGTGTGAGGAGAATGATAAGATTTGAGGAAGCGAAAGAAATATGTAAGGACCGCGACGCTTGGCGCTCCGTCCTTTCTAACTACCCCGTTCATAATACATTCTCAAACTAAAAGTAAGACATTAATTGACCCCTTTACTAACATTTGTAAGTAAAACGTACTTTGATAAAAACTGCTACGAAAATAAAGACATTATCGATCATAAAAACATAATCATAATCATAAAGTAGTCGGAATCAAACACCAAACTGTATAAACGGCAACAGTTTATAGAGGAGCGGTCCATTTCACAGCAATTATACCTTGTGTCAGATACAACTGGCACTAACTTAACTACGAATAAACAATCCAATTTAGTCCTAACCGCATACATAATAGGGCTCAAAATACACAAATAAATGGTAGGCAGAAATGGAAATGATATTGCTCAGACTATAAATGCTGTGCCAATAGAAATCTTACTTTATGTACTTGTATTTTGGTTGCGAATCGATCGGCGGAAACATCAAAGCGTTGTATTCGTTGTAGACTTACGCCACAATAATACAGCAACATACCGAAATGGCAGTTAAGGGTGTCAACTATATAATAATGATATGTTAAAAATAGCGACTTCAAAAGGAAATAATCTGTAAGTCAATATCAAAGTTAGAGTTCCATATTTTTATGCAAATTTCTTTTATATAAATAAATACGCCAGACAATACACACCAATCATCTGGTCTCAAACTAGCGTATACCTTGTGCTATGAGAACCAGACTACGACTACTAGGGGCGTTCCCAGTACACCCAGACCCGAGACAATCTAGAAAAGCTCGTTTCCTAAATTGACTCTACCGGGAATCGAACCCGGAACCTTCTGCGCTTGGATCCAACACCTAAACTACTGCGCCAATTAGGTCGTCGATACATACATACATACATATCCTCATGCTGTATCCCTAACGGGGTAGTCAGAGAGGACGGAGCGCCAAGCGTCGCGATTCTTACATACTTCTTTCGCTTCCTCAAATTTCATCATTCTCCTTACACATTTTCGCCTAGGTATGCGAGAACTTTTGACGTTGCCATCTGCTAACACTCTGGCTATTTGATCTATCTTTCTTGTATATGATTTTATTAATCTATGTTTGTTTATCTATTCCCTTACAAAGCAGAAATCACAATAAATTTCTACCAATGAGTTATCATTGCATTCGCCCAACATTCGGCTCACTTACACGAATGTCTAGTTTTTAAATTTTTTTTCCATGACAGAGCTTATGGTCAATTAGAACAATATTTTTGTATAAATTCACAACAGAAATAATGATTCAAAATATAAAATTAATAATTGTACGAATTTACATTTCTGATAAAAGTGATATACATTTTAAAATTAAAAAAATATAATATTTCATTACTCGTAACCTAAGATGGCTAATGCAAACTTTAAAATTAATTGTTCTCACACTGAAAATCGTATGAGCTAGGAAAAGTCGTTGATTGTATAACGAACAATTATATAGGGAATCGTATTTATAGCTATAATTGTTTGTTGTTTCAATTTTTTATAGCCTCTAATTATTTTACAACATCGTTATACTCGTATTATTTCAAGTTTGTTAATTGTTAATGAAGAGGTAACATTTTATTGCAGATTTGTAGATCATTATATTTTTATAACGATAATTAGTATTTATGTAGTTTTAACAATTTTCAATTATTTAAATGTGTTTCTCAGTGGTATTTCCCTTAATAAGACAAACATCCACGTAGAGTTACGAAAGCAAAAAGCATTTAACGCCGTGTCGTAGACTGAACAATTTGGCTGAGGGTAGAGGAAGCGTGCGACAATATCGCTCATTTTATTACTCCAACTACTTACATGTTTGATCGCCGCAGTTTAAAATAGGTTTAAACGGCGTGATTCATGGCTGGCTCGGCGGCAGCGCTTGTCCTTTGATTTAATGTGTTTACAAAACCATATTTACACTCTCACAATTCTTTACGAATAAATCGATGGGTTTCATGCATACAGTTATGATTATGATGGATGGATGGTTGAATGAGGCGAATAAGAAGTCGATCAAAAGCGTTTTCTACACGCATTAATTTAGGATTAAAATAGACTATTAGATAGATTAGAAGTTCAACAATATTGGTTCGGCGGTTTAGTTATTAAACGTAATGTAATACATGATTAATTTGTACATTTTTCTTTGCTATAAATAATTTCCATGCACAGTTCCGCATTTATACATTTGTTGTTGTAGACAAAGCAGCATCTTCAAAAAATTCCATCTAACTCGGTAAAAAGATTTAACTCGGTCTGTTACTCAGCACCGAATGCTGGTTTTGAGTAGCTAGGTCTTAATATAGATGTACACTTTTGCACTTACATTATCTGTAGGTATAAATAAAAATCAGTTGCCACATGTGTGATGGAGACACTTGAGAACGGCTGGACCGATTTGGGTGATTTCATTTTTATTGCATCGTAATTATCAGGACAAGGATTGTATGAAAGAAAATTTTTGGAAAATCCACGGAAAAGTCGGGAAATTTGGATGGTATAATTGTATGAAAAACTCAATAAAAAAGAATTTGTTGTGTTGCAAGAATTTAACATCCCACCCGGGCAAAGCCGGGGCGAATTGCTAGTTACTTAATAAGTATTAACTTTCGATCAGTATGGATATCGACTTTTCTCGCTCAACGAGAGTGTAAATGCTGCATTAAAGGAACTCGTATCAAATCCAATTTATGTTTAAAATTATTCAAGTATGCTTTCCAGTAAATTTTATGAGCTTTGAACAAAATTATGACGGAATTTGCCATTTGATTTCATTTGATATAACATTACCTACTTAATGCTTTATATGTTTAATAGAATCGGTTAAAATAATTCAATTTTGTTTCTACTTTCGTCAATATCATATTTAGGCTCAATAAATGAATCATGAGTCTGTTGTTACGTGAAAAATCTCATAAGCTTGCATTTTTAACACGACTTGTGTTATATTAGAATAAAATAAATTCTATTGTAAAATTTCATGTTAGAAAGCAAAAAGTATATTATAACTACAATGTTTGGCGTTTCAATCGCTTATCCAATTTATTTATCTTATTATTCTTATTATTATTAAATTTTTATTGCAAGTAAGTGTTGTACACACATTTTTACAAAGTCATAATCAATAAAATTAATATAAATCGTATTATAAATTGAAATAATCAGAATTTTTCTGTCGAGTGTCACAAAATAAATAATTATAAACAATCATCACACAAATTAATTAATAATGTCAAAATAGAATAATAGATGTCAACAGTATAAAATAATAATAACAACACAATGTGTGAATGATCTTAAAAAAGGATCAATTAAATAATGTCTCGCTCATTACAGAGAGCTTTTTTCATACATTAGGTGACATATATGCATATTATTGCATCTGATTGTAAATTGTTACAATAGCCTGTGGACCTTTGCAGCAGCAGAGTATCGCTTGTACCTTCATCTAATTAGTACCTCGAATGAGAAATTTGTTATTAAAAAACTTGGTTAAATATCTTCGACACGTACTCAGATGGTTTCACCCGTCAGTTATAAACGCTAAATTCTAAACTTACATACATATCCTAACGTCGTATCCACGACGGGGCAGTCAGTATATGTCAGGCATTGCATTGGACTGAGTATTGACAGTTACGAAGTGATTAAAATATCAAATATTGTAGTTGTTCAAATTTAAAATATGATGGTGGTGAAGATGGTTCAAATTTCAAGTGATATAATCTATTTGGCGTCTCAAATCGTACACAAATCTATTTCAATTGGTCACAATTTGGTCACAATTGGGCAGCAACTGTGAGCCTCTATGCTTAGAATAATACCGCATAGAAAGCGATTAAGTGCAGAAATCCGAAGCAATTTACTTGGGCTCCGTTTGCCCGGCACTTGTTGATCGCATCTCCAACAAACAAAAAATGACAGTAATATAATGAAATAATGTCACGTATTGAAAAAAAATTAATAAGTTTCTAATGTTGCGATCGACAGGTCTTATGTACACGCGGATAGCCTTTGTGCTTCGTTTGTTCAGTGTCCAAACTTTATTTTTCTAAGGTCGATGCACTATCTATCGTGCTAAAGGGTCCATTCATTAAATGATGACTTCGATAACACTGAATGCTTAGCTAATGTTAACGCATAGACTAATCCGACACTGACCAGTCTTTACATTTAGAAGAAGTGTTTACACTCTTTGCAAGCGTAATTATTTTAAGATATTTTATTTTTCTTTATCTTTCAGAGCAGCACGATAATTTCGCTTCTTTGTACACCAATTTTTAATATCGATAACGTGACTTTGTTCTGTACAAATCAAAAATCTTTTGATATATCTTTGTACATTTATAACAATGCAAAAACATCCCCGTGCCGGTGCTGCGAGCAATAATATTGCCGACAGAGGTTAATTAGGGCGACCCTTGTGATCCGATCCCCCTCCACCCCACCCCACCGCCTGGTCCACCCTCGAAACAATTATTATAACCGTTGTGGATCTAGCAAAACGGATTAGGTAGCGACCGTTTTGATTATGATTGTGTAATGTAACAGGTTAGAGCTTGATACAATCACTGAGTATATTGTATTGAGTATTGACTAGTACATTTTGTCTAAATCCATCATTTACATATACATTTTTATACTTTTATTTCGTAGGTAAATTGAATTACGCTTGAAATATGTCATCGCAATATTGTGTCATACACAAAGCTAATTTATATAAAACTAGTCATTTAAAATTACATTTATACAATACATTTAAAATGCCATTTATACAATTCAATTATTTGTTACATATATACATACATATCTTCATGCCGTACCCCTAACGGGGTAGTCAGAGAGGATGGAGCGCCAAGCGTCGCGATCCTTACATACTTCTTTCGCTTCTTCAAATCTCATCATTCTCCTCACACATTTTCGCCTAGGTATGCGAGTACTTTTGACATTTCCGTCGACTAACACTAGCTATTTGATCTTCATAGGTCAGCCTTGGTCTTCCTTGGCTTCTTTTACCACTCACTTTTGCTCTATAGATTATTTACAAAACATAAAAAAAAAAAACAAAAGCTCGGTCGTAGCTGAGCAGGTCAATCCCATGGGTTTTCATCGCGTCTGTATATTATACGTATATATGTGTAACAGAAGTTTATTCATCCTGTCTAAATAAACTAAATAACGTTTGTCTGTCATAGCCTAATTTCTCGGGTACTATTTGATACAAGCAGTTAAAATTTAGTATAGTTATAGTGTTATAGTAAAGTGGCCCAAAGATAGAAGTGAACGGTGCGACGAAGTAGTGAAGTGACCGCGACGCTTGGCGCTCAATCCTCTCTAACTACCCCGTTAGAAATACAGCGTGAAGATATGTTGGTATGTATGTATGTATTTTCAACTTTAACTATAGAAAACCGACTTTAATAGACGGGTGGATGAGGGCATCATATTTGGAGGTTTTAGTTTTACTACATGATACACAACTGTAAAAATGTTTATACATTTAAAATGTCAGTTAAAAATGGGTAGCTGCTACTAACCGCCTACCGAATACGAAGGACTTTGTGATAAAGCTTCATAGAAGTGAAAACTTCTGTAAACACGTTGGACGATTTTTGGATGGGTAAAATAAAAATAATAATTTTTATTTTATATTTGACTTCTACTATACATCACGCAGTGAATATTTAATAGTGGCTAAGGAGTTATCTTTCTAGCGTGGTAAAATAAATTTCTATTTGTTCGATAATATTTTTGCCGCGGATTTCAAAATAAAAAAATCTGTAAATTGTATAATAATTTTAGATTTATGAGTTGAATTTTGAAAATGTGGTTACCACTGCAAATATATTGTCTAATAGCTAATATTATCGAAATTTTGGATTGAAAAATTTGCAAAAAAGGCTTTAAATTTTGCAATTCAAACCTAACCATGCAAAGAGACTTTTATTTCAAATTTAGAGTTTATTAGCATATACGATCGAAATTTCAAGATACCAAATAACTTTTCATCTTATTTCATAGTTTTAAATTTTTACTTCAGTCGACAGTCCTCATTTTTTTTGTATAAAAAGTATTAAACAGTGGGTAGGTGGACATTACTTTATCCGTTCAAAATGGTGGTCAATGTTCATTTCTCGATTCCACATAGTTCCTGCAGACTTATAGCTGGATGCGTGTGCGCCCATCTCGAGATTAATTGCGAATTTCCTGCGATCGCATTACACACGCGCCGCCGATTGATCTCCGTTTCCGTCCTGCGCGTGCGCATGTCGCGGTCGCTCATAGCGGATATGTCGCGTGACGTTTCTATGTCTGACATGCGAATTTATTTTAATATTTCGAAGCTAAACTATGTTAATATTGTACGAGTATTATTGTTCGATGTGGAATTGTACGGTCAGCAACAAAACTTGGAAATTATATATTTTATTCTAAACTAATAACAACAACAAAATTCAAAACATTTTTCAATTAAAATTTGTAATATTCTGTAAGTTTCTTATCGCATCTGTTTAGAGAAAAATAGTATACTAACTATTGCCCGAGACTTCGTCCACATAGCATGTTAATATTAGTCAAACATGTGTTTAATTACATATGTCATTGATTGATTATTAACGCATACACATTATATACTTCTCGCAGTATTCCTAACGGGAAAGTCAGAGAGCACAGGGTGCCATTATTAACTCAAAGCGTTAAATTATTGGGCTCTTTCTGTACTAAATTTGACATCACTTTTTAAGTACCTAAGGTTACAAAATTATCTTAGAAACTATATTAAAATTGTTTGTATAATTTTAAACTTAAAACATATGCGCTTATAAAATAATACTATACTTATCTCAATCATCAATATACCACGGCATGTGTACACACAACTTAATAGACGATACGGTCCAATAGGCGAATTTTTGACACGATTAGTTGCAATATACATATTGCAACAGATTGTTCTAATTTATTGACATTTTATTTTTACATTTTATAATTATTGACATTTGTTATAAATGACAAAAAAACTACAGAAGAAGGGTACTTTCAATTGATAGTAGAGGGGTGCAATATTGTGTCGTTATAATTATTATAGCTTTAACTGTATTGATTGTGCACGGTTTTTAATGGTCATCTTAATATTTAAAAATGAAAAAAAGGAAGGCTTACATGGTTCGGGCACATAGAAAGAATGAATGATGAAAGACTGTCGAGGAAAATCTACAGAGCAAAAGCGAGTGGTAAAAGAAGCCAAGGAAGACTAAGGGCGATTTATGAGATGAAATAGCTAGAGTGTAAGCTGACGGAAATGTCAAAAGCACTTGCATACCTAGGCGTAAATGTGTGAGGAGAATGATGAGATTTGAGGAAGCGAAAGAAGTATGTAACGATCGCTACGCTCGGCGCTGCATCCTCTACCCCGTTAGGGATACAGCGTGAAGATATGTAATGTAACGTAATAATGGGTATAATTTGTGCTTAGATGTTAATTCTTGTGAAGTATTTATTCGTAATATTTATTTTCCTAAATGAACAAACTTTTTAGGATTCCGTAGTTAACGGAACCCATTCATCTTCGCCAAGTCTGATTGTCCATACGTCGTATTAATTATTCCTTTATCTTTGCCATTTACTGAGCTGTATTGCGTAGGACATAATTCAAAACCAGATTTGAGAAAGAAAAAGTTAGGGCTTAAGTATTGCTGCCAGTTTTGTTGCAATGTAGAACTAAAAATTTATCACCTAATGAGTAGTCAATTGGTTACAACTCATTGAGTCGATCACATGCAAATATGGGAAGAGGTTTCCTGATTTGTGAGCTAAATATTTGAACACTTCATTAAAAAATTGTTTATTATTAAATTGCTTATTGTAGTTATATCGCGCAATATTTATGTGCTTTATTTCAAATATGACAATTAACTTGTGATGTCTGATGTGCGACAAAGTTTTCATTTGCAATTGCTTGTCTTGTAGATCAATGGCCCGAACCATCTAAGCATTGCTTTCTTCATTTTTACAATAACACTGTCGTGCAACCCTGTTTAACTCCCATTATGTGTGATAGTGTGAATCAATTAGAAGTCTATGCTTCGCAAATCTCGTAAAGGTAATATTAAAGTCAGGTTATGATGGGCTTACAGACAACATACAAATAGTATTAAAATCAGGAACGAGTTGTTTTTTCTTAGCGTATGCTTTTTCAAGTCGACGGCCGATTTGACTTTTAAAAATATTGAAGTCTTTATTTCAACATTTCAATAATACCTTTCTATTATCAAACGAAATTAAATCTATTTATACTAAGTTACGAAAATAAATTTAACGAGTCTCACGATAACAAGAGTTCAACGACTCCAAATTAAGGTATTATTGTACGGTTCGCACAAAAGGAACCCTTGCGCACGTTGATCGAACGCTCGCGCCCCGCGTCTCTGCGTGTTTTAGCATCATCATAGTAAAAGAAAACAGTATGTTTTCTTTTACTTTACATGCTATTCATTTTTGCTCTGTATGTTTTCTTTATCTTTCCATGATGCTCTGTCTTTCTAAAAGGGCAATAGCGTGAAGGTGAATACGCCTTACTAATAAGAGTATAACTAATTTTATTCAACTGTGAAAGTTATGTTTATTATAATTGTGTCCTTTGCTTGAATGCAGCTGCTCTACGACCACCCATAAAAGCCCCATAAGCATTTCTTAGCTTTGTTAATAGGTAGTTTACTATAATAATAATGATATCCTCAGACATTTCACACAGCGCCATCTAGTCCCAAAGTAAGCAGCACAGCGCTTGTGTTATGGCAACTGATATACTACTTATATACTTTTCTTTTGTAAATAAATACATATTACATATCATAAACACCCAGATTCGGGGCGAGAATCGAACCTGCAACCCCCGTTTACTTTCCGACGCGCTTACCCGTTGCGCCACGGAGGTCGTGTTACTTACAGTAGAAGAAATCAATCTCAACCTTTTATTCTCTTTTTTCTTTTTTAATACCTTCTCCCGGTCCATTGCATTTGTAGCAAAAACTGTGTAACATATTTATTTAGTTATGAGTAATAATTAACGGACGTTAGTCGATAGCTCGCTTGGTATAAAGCATGTGAGAACTTCATTCATGCGCGGAGTATTGACGAATATAAGGAATCGATTACTTCAAAACTCGTATCAAGTACGAGTATCACAATGAACGAAGCGTTTGGTCTAAAAGTGCGTCCTTAAACTGTCCTTTTTTGTTGACCGACTTTCTAGATTTTTATTAATGTGCGTTACTAGGGAATGTTACAGTACAATGATTTACAGATGAACATGACATATTTTTATTTCTGTAAATACTAGTCGCCAAAATACTTAAGATTTAAAAAATTATTTCATGACCGACTCATAAGCTCACACGAAATACACTTACAGTGCGAGGTTGCCATACTGACTATAGCTTACTGTTTTACTTGTGGTTGCACTCAATGAGATAGAAAGAGACACGAAAATTCGTTTGACAGACGATGGCAAGAGCGCCAATTTATTGTGGCTCTATCCATAATGTTTCATGGTCCGAGCTTCGAAACTACTTCTCTAACTGAGCGATACAGTCTCTATGCTTACAAAGTTGTCATTCTCGGACAAAATTTTAAATCGGAATGGGAAAATTAGTAAGTTCTCAGAAATATTCCCGATAAATTCCAATATTTGCTTTCATACCGTTAATTTTTTTATTGACACATCGATCTATGAATATCGCCCTACATTTCTCGCTCCTTCGTTGCTTCGTTTCTTCAAACAACTGCCGATAGATAGATAATGAAATGTCCACATTGTACGGGCTAGAACTGGCGTAAATAGTACTTAAAGATACGATTGATTCAAAAAATTGTTCAATGAGAAAATATACTGTAATTCTTTTACTATGTCACTATGCGACTTAGGGAGAGTTGATGCGTCATTAAAATATACGAGGGATGAATTGCTCCCTGTTGCAGTTAAAAAGGAAGGAATAAATGGGAATAAGTGATATAACTGAAGATCGATCTCTTCATTTCAGATATTTATTACCTACCTTTTCTTTTCGTAATTGTTAATTGACGTGTATAAAAAATAGCGACTCGACGCTTTTTTCCATTATTTTTATCAGAACAAAATATAATAGCCTCTATTAAACACAGATAATGTAGCTTCCTATTTGTGAAATAATTTTTGATATCGGTTCAGTAGTTCTAGAGATTACCTCCAACATACAAACTTTACCTCTTTATAACATTAGTATATACATATAATAGATATATCTAACGTAATGTAATCACGATGAAGTTGTTTCAATCTACGTTGTTGTTTTACATTGTTTTTCGATTCATTTAAATGATATATTTGGACGTAAAGTGATACAGTAATATAAAATATTGTCGTCATTTTTGAATTCGTGATTTATACAGCTTTCATTACATAACCCACACAATGACTTCGAAGAGTATTGTATTTAAACCTCATTTTGAATTTTATATCTAAATCTAAACACTAACCACCAAACTCAAAATTGAACTTTTGAAGTTCATGATTGCTATTAAGGTCACTACTCATTACAATTGTTCGTTTCAATTGTTTATTCCATATAACTTGTGCTTTTTTAATAGCAATGTGAGGCGCCTTATTTCGTGCCTGTGTTTTAAGGTTGATATATTGTAGAACAATGGACTTTTTGGTGGGAGCGGGAGAAGTGAGATTGTCATTTTATTTAGATTTTCTACTTTTTACATTTTTGGGAGTTTTATAGTACATTAGTGTTAGTATATTGTGTTTTAAAGTTTTGTGTAAGTGAAAAGAATGGAGTAGATCTAAATAGCATGTGTAGCTGAAGTTCTCGCACTCTTCCAAGAAGTCCTATAAAACTTCAGTAAAGTCTACTACCATTTTACTGGAGGAGTTTTACGCCAACGATTCTACTTATTAATACAATACGTGACATTGGCAAATGCGCTAATTTGTGCGCCATGCCATGAAGAAATAACAAAGACAACGTTAAATCTCTTACGTTATTGACTAAACCAAACACTTTGTGCAGCTAAACGATGTTATTTAGTGTTTGTGTATTGTCTGCACTTTCTTTGCTCCTAACAAGCTATACCCTGAAGATAAACACTGAGATTAAAAACCTTCGATATTAAATAATCTAAATAATTACGACCAGTTTTGCCTACAATATATTAATAATTATGATAACATTTTGTACGAGATACGTCCAGAAGGCTACCAACATCTTACTCGCTAATCTTGTCGTCAAACAGCAACACTTGCACTATTCGAGGTTCCGGTGTGAAGGGTAAGACTATTAATATGAGTCATTGTTGCACTGTTGGAAGTTCCGGTGTGGAGAGGAGCAAGCCGTTACCCGCCCGCTTAGCTTGACGTAAATGAAAATTTTGTACCTATGGTAGATTATTGTTTCAAAAATTGTGAAGGGTCTATGGAATTCAAAATATAAATAGCCTAAAAACACTTACAAACGATTCTGCGTCGAATAGTCATAGTCCCATATCGATACGTTCAGTAGTTTTCACGTGATTGCGTGACAAATAAAACCATTTTCATTATATCTATATATTAATACGTGAAGCGAAAACTTTGGTTCCCTTTTTGAGAAAATTGCGCGGACGGAGGAGAGTGAAATTTGGTACATTTAAAGTTTATATAGAGAAGGACTGAAGAAAGCAATTTTTTTGTATAATATGCATTAGAAATACATTAAATTAAATAAATCACTCATTGTTCATGTTCATACTGCCAATGTCAAAAAGACTGTCAATATCAAACCCATAATAGTTTGTGGTCACTGATCACATATGGTATACGTAACCTCCTTGGATCAAACAGTCGCACAGAGTAGATTGTCGCCAAAGAGTTTATAAATTTATATTTACGACCTCTAGTACATATAAATAGATTATTACACTATAGGATGTTCCGGTGTGGAGGGTATAAGATACAGCGAATACACTACTTTTGGTGAGATAACCGGTGACATATCTGGCACAAGACATACAACATCTCCTCCTCGGAGTTCCCAATGCATTAGAAATCTGAAATGCTTTCTTAGTCTTGAATAATTTTTATGGTTTATATTTATGAAATAATATAGATTATTGAATAAATATAAATTAATATCTTTGGTCTTTAATCGACTTACCATTACGGGGATTGCTCGTTCGTTTCGCTTCCGATGTCGATGACAATTTCTAAGTTATTTACATTAAAACATAATATTATGAGAAATATAGATTCTCTTCTCCGTAGCGATGAGGCTCATTAGTCATCCAATAAAAACACAAAACTATCACTAATCGTTTACGACGAAACACTATTTCAAAACACGCGCAGATCTGAGAAAGTTAATAAATAAAATATGTGTGACGTGTCGAAAAACCGTAACGGATTCCGGACAAGTTCTTTTGGACGTTCATTAGAAAAACACCGGGTGATAATACGAGGAAAGCGGCTGTTAGTGGTCGGATAATGTCTTGTCAAATAAACTTGGATATAGGAAACGTACTACGCGCTGAAGGACTGTTAACCAATGCAAAGCTAAGCGATAGATGTGTATATTACTTTACATTGAAGATATTCCGAAAAAATAATTCAGATAGACTTTTTACGCTTCTTCACGAATATTTTCAAAATTTTTTATTATTTCTTTGTTTGCATTTATTAGTTTCATTGAAAAATTATTAAATCGATTACAATTTAGATTGAGCTGTCTAAAAGACCAAAGTCCTGTTTTTAAATAGGGTGTACGTTATTATGCTATCTTTTCGATGTAAACTGATGAATGAACTAAAAAGTTTTTGTTCTTTGTATAATTTCATAATTATTATCGAGGCTATGGCACAAGAGATGTATGTAATATATTATTTACAATTCTAGACCCAATTATTCTAGAAAGCACTTTTTGTTTTTCACCGTAATGAGGTAACAAAGGTATAGCTACATGTTATGTGAAGGAGGTTACACAACCAGCTTGGCATTTGTTTATTCCGTGATACCGATAACAATTAATCTAATTGATTTAAATATGACATTGGGATCATCATTCCGTCAGTCAAACGAATACGCGATCAATCTCACGTCAATCTAATAAGACCGATCGACAAAACAGGCTCCAAATTATAAGTGAAAAGTTTTTTTTACAGACCCAAAGAAATTCCTTGAATTTCTCCTGATTTTATTGTGAACGTAATCTGTAGGCTCACTTCAATATCGCTGCGCTTGCCGTGTAGCACAAGCCCTACTCTCCACGTCATGTCAAATAAAGTCTCGCTAGAATAAGCTCTTGGAAATTCTTGTAAAGTAATTTTTCAACGGCGGGAGTGTCGCTCGCTTGTCGTCGAGGTACCAGATTATCGCGACAACGCGTTATAAAGTGTATCTATGTGACATTTGAAATGTTTTGATTTTATTATGAACGTTCATAGGAATTTAATTTGTCCGTATTAATCTGAGACTCTCTGAGATCGGATACTGAGTATTTTAGTTGCAAATAAATTTTTTTCATTCATAATATATCTCTGCTTCTGTAATTTATTTATTTATTTCCATTAGAATTTTTTATAGTACGACCAAACATTCCACCTGCTTGTAAACAGACAGGCTCAAGGACATTTAAATATGAAAACAAAGAAAGTACTTCAGATTGCAACTGTGTAGGCTATCGTGAGGACTAAGATGTGCCTCTCGTATCAGAAATATCACCGTCTGTCTGTCCCTCCACACACACGGAACACACCAATGCAAGCATTGCTGTTTGGCGAAAGAATTAGCGAGTAAGACGATGAAGTTGATTGCCACGCTTATTACCTAACTTGCAGTCTGCATCCGACAGCCAAATATCGCGCGATATCTGCTGTCAAAACGAGAATTTGTATAATGTAATTTGTATAGCGGCGGTGTATCTACCGCGAAAAGTGCATTTTACGGTCATGGCGCAATAGACACGCAATCCTCATACATGACATAATTTTTATTATAATTAATCACTGGTCTCTTAATCTGATTAAGTATTTGTAGCACGCTACAGATGCGAAAGTCACTTTGCTGTAATTGCTATGTATTTCATTTTGGCGCTATTATCGCCTACTATCTTGACAACTGTTCTATACCTATATTTATTATGTATCTTTATGTATATCCTAGTGATTCCGAAAAACCACCAATACAGGCACTGTAGGGGTCCCAGGACGATATACCGTGCAGTACGGAATTGATTATTTACATCAAACAACTGAGGAGAATAGGCGTTTCATGGTTCTCAACTCGAAAATAAAAGCGTCGAAATACAAAGTAGCCGAAGAGCTAATTGACTTTTATGGCGGATAGTCAAGACGACAGAAGCGATTTCAGCGCGAACACAACTCGTTCGGCGGGGTTATTACCTAAAAATTTGCAGACAATGAGAGACAGACTTTTCGCGGTAGATTTAGCGCCACTATATAAATTACATTAAACAATTTCTCGCTTTGACAGCAGATATCGCGCGATATTGGCTGTCGCATGCTGTCTGCAAGTAACGTAATAAGCATGCGGAACTAAAACTGTCACAGCCCTAGATCGCGTGGCTGTCGCTGTCTGTAAATTTTTAGGTAATAACCCCGCCGGACGGACCATCCACAAAGTCCTATCACACGAAAATGTAAATTGTGTTTCTATCTTCACACATATTTCGTTTCCTCCAATCTCATCATTCTCTTCGTACCCTTTCGCCTTTAGGTTTGCAAGTACTTTGCTCTTTGTCAACTAAAACCCTTTACTTGACGTTTCGGCCGAGTTGCATCGGCCGTGGTCTCAAGTAAACTGTCGCAGCAAGCTTCACTCCGTGTTCGAGGCAGATTTTATTTCATCTACCCCCGATATTTGTAAATAATTATTAAGGTTCCTGGACACAACATTCACGGTGTCCGTGAGTCCGTGTTTTTAGATATTTTATATTATAATATAATGCAACGCAAAAGTTTAAAAGTTTATAAAACCCTTCAGTTAAAACTTCAAATATAATTAAAGCTGTAACAGTAGTGATATATTGTGCGCTGAAATTATGCGCAAGTGCATAAACATTGTGGAATGTAAAAAGTATAAAAAGGTCCATTAGTTTTGTGTCTCACTGCCGTCCCCCAATTTTTGACAAGAGTTATTCGATAAATATAATGTATTCATTTCACACGTAAGTACTGTATTTATCATAAAGCTATTCTATTTCATCAACATATTAAAGTAACTTTTAACAATATTTTCATATGTTTCCTTACTTTAGTTTGTTGTTGGTTGGTTGGTTGGTTGGTTGTTTGTTTGTCCAGGATACAACGCACTTCCAGTTGTCGAGGGGACAATTTTTTTTTTTAATTTTGTTTCGATTTTATAAGAATTCCTGTTCATAAGAATACTTTGCTCAGCACAGATTTATAAATACTAGAGGTCGCCTGGTAGTAATAATATAAAAAAAATGTAAACTTGTAATATAAACGTTTGAGACAATCTCTACTCTGTGCCTTGATCGGTGTCGTTTGATCCTCGGACAAATCACAGTGGACGGAGCATTTCCTTATGGTGGTAAGATCGGCCAACTTATTATGGCTCCGTTCGCTATCTTTCTTGCTTCGAGATTTGATCCAAGGAAGTTATATATCATAGTAAATCACAAATTATTAAGAGTTTGACAAGGAAAGTCTTTTGAACCGACTTCAAAAAAAGGAGGAGGTTCTCAATTCGTCTGTATGTTGCTTTTTTTTTGTTTTTTTTTTTGTATGTTTGCTACCTCATAACTCCGTTATTTATGAACCAATTTCGAAAATTCTTTGTTAGTTTCGTAGATAATACTTCAGAGGTGGTCCCATTTAAATTTCACCGATATTGAAGCTTGAACTTCGAAGATACGCTAAATAACGCGACCTGGTTATAGCCTTTATTTATATTGATGATTCTCTTGTATATCGTTGCACTCCGGAATTAGAATGAAGTTAATTACAGACAGACCTAGATATTTATTTAGGTCGAGATCACTCAAAAGGGAGAAATAAAAAAATTTTATTAAAAAAAATTAAACCGCCTTAAAAAAAAACACTGAAAAGTATAAAATAATTATCCTTTACTAATCAAAATTCAAGTACAATTAAAATAACTTTATAAATACGATACATATACCTATATAATTAAATTTGACAGTTATTGAAGTCGGTGCCAAATCAATGTGCAACAACAGAAAGTCTATCAGTTTGGTAGGCTTGACACCGACTTCAGTAACTGTCAAATTTAATTATATAGGTATGTGTATCGTATTTATAAAGTTATTTTAATTGTACTTGAGTTTTGATTAGTAAAGGATAGTTATTTTATACTTTTCAGTGTTTTTTTTAAGGCGGTTTAATTTTTTTTTATAAATTTTTTTTTGACATTGGAGTATGAACGAAAACAATAATTGTTTTATTTAATTTAACGTATAATTGTAACATATTACATAAAAATTTTAGCATTCTGCACTTCTCTATATAAACTTTAATTATACCAAATTTCACACTCCTACGTGAGTGCAATTATTCTTAAAACGGGATTCGAAGTTTTCGCTTCACGTATTAAGGGCAAACTCCCAAAAACAGTTTTTTCCATAGGCTCCACCCTCACGCTCTGCCACCCGAACGCGACATTTATCGTTATAACTGGAATATTCATTTATATAATAAAATATCCTTCAGTCAGTATTCAGTAAACTGTATTGTCTTCCTGTTAATCGCAATTCTATGTAACTTACTCAAGTAATTTAGGAGAAACATTTAAAAATCCCTCAAAAAGGCATCACGTTGCAGAAATAAGTGTCGAATGAAAATACATAAATTGCGTTAAGGTTTCAGACAGTCGATAGAAAAGGGTATAAAGAAATATACATATATTTAAATTTCCCATTCATTAAACGTGAGCCCGCCTCAGCAAACTTATTTAAAAGCGCTCAAAATTTTGTCGGCCGGGTCTTAAGGTAATGATGTAAACTATTACTTAGCCTTTTTGATTCTTAAGACATTAAATAAATAAAAAATATATATCTTAAAGACTAGGAAAACAAATAGATGATCAACCCAAACAATAATTTTAAACAAGACGTAACTGTAATGGCACCATGGTCCTGTTATGGCTGTAGTTAATATCCAAACGCTTATTATTCAAACGGTTTATATTATAATTATTATAAATAAATTACATTACAAAATAAAATAAATCAATAATTTCTTACGAATACAAAACCCAACACTGACATATTTCATGTATAATACTTATTTCTTTTTACTAAAAACTATAATGAGGTTTTCCGTTTAACAGTAACATCTAGTCTGTTCTTTCAAAAAGCTTCTCAATTTTATGTTGTAGGTATCTCACTTGTACGGCTACGTTACATAACGCTAGTAAATAGTAATTACCTACGTATGTAATTCCTCAATCGATCAAACATTATTTAGGCGATATGTCCGCGTGCCGGCTCACCGCAGTATGTGATTGACATGCGGTTTAGTTTGTGCGATACAATGTATTAGTTTAGTTTATATTATATACGCACCACATCAGATTGCGTGCATCTCTTTTATAGATATGCATTTAAAGCGCTTTATAATTAATAATATAACAATATAAATGCTATTTACCGCTAGACATAAAATCTACTAGAAGAAATAGTGTGACCCAAACAAAAAACTCGAGACTGGTATTATGAGTACCATACAACAGACTGGGAGAGGTCCCAGTGACACTCAGATCCAAGCGGACACGGATCCTCTGTTTGGAAAGCAGATTCTCTGCCACCTCGTCAATGAGCCAGTCAAAATATAAAGATGCCATAAAATTACTAAGCTAAAGCTACCAAATGCATTGAAACGATTTAAAATAGTTGTTTTAAAATATAAAATAATTTACTCTTTCGCCTCTATGTTATTCGCACTAGTGAAATTTAACTGGATTATTTTTTTATACATCCATATATATCTTCATGCTGTATCCCTTACGGGGTAGTCAGAAAAGACGGAGCGCCAATCGTCACGGTCCTTTCATACTTCTTTTGTCTCTTCAAATCCGTTTCCGTCGGCAAGCACTATTTCTATTTGATCTTCATAAGTCAGCCTTGGTCTCCCTTGGCCTCTGCTACCACTCACTTTCGTTCTGTAGATTTTCTTGGTCAGACTTTCATCACTCATTCTTTCTACATATGTGTCTGAACCATCTCAGCATTCCTTTCTTCACTTTCACAATAACACTGTCGTGCAATCCTGTCATACTGCGTATATCTTTATTGCTTATTTTGTCCTCAAGGGTGACACCGCACACATTTCTAAGAGATCGCATTTCTACTGTATTTATCATAATGGATGACCTGGATAAGTCCGAATTCAGGTGAAAATTCCGGTGAATATCCAGGCGTCACTACCCTACAATAAAGGCAGCAAAATCGCATTGTTATTATATTTTTTTTACTTTTAGTTAAAACTTGTACCACCCTACTTTATTCGAAATTTCTGTGGATATTATTAAAAACTTAAATTAAGTGTAATTCATTATTTTAATAATATAACTAGCTGTTTCAAAAATAATATAATCATCTAATGAACTAATATATTGGTTGAAGGTTGTTTTTGCTAATTAGGTGTTACATAAAAAGAATTGTTCTTTTGTATTATTGTGAAACTCTGTTAAAGACGGCTATAAATAATATTACGTTTATAGAACTTTTAAAGGTACTTTATTATTAAAAACGAATCGAAATGTTTTCTAAGAAATTTTATTTCTCGTCTTTCTTACTGTTTGTTGTAATCTAAAAATATGAAGTATTTATTGTTGAATATAAGACTAATAGAGATAACTCAAAAAAGAATAAGAGGCCATATAACGCGTAGCAGAATTAACTAAACCTTTGTTCATAATCATTATGTACCTGAATCGGTTAAATTTATTTTTATTGCGAAAGCATTACATTTTTTCCCGACTGTTTAAGATGGAGGCTAATGTTTTTCGGATGTATGTATACCTGTATGTATGAACGTATGTCTGTTTCTTTTTGACATCCTGCAGCCTAAAGAGTTTGATGGATTTGAAATGCAAGGTATCGTTGGATTGATCTTAATCCAAGATTTGTCATAGGCTATATTTTAATCTGTGATCTTCAAATTCCAAAAACTGAAAATTTAAAATAAGAAAAAGTTAATTAAAAAATAAAAAAACCAGACTGTAAAAATTGTAAAAAAACTAAAAACATAAACAATGATGTTAACAAGATGGATTTATAATAAAATTTTTATAATTCATACCTACTACTTATCATTATACTTCAAGGAGTGCCTAGTAGAAAAATTTACATAGGCTTTCAAAAATTCATGCTAATTAATCTAAACATACAGTCGCATGCTACAAATATTTTTTGCCACTTTATGAATTAGGTACCTACATACCTAAATACCTGGTGTAGCCTCCGACTGCATGTTAAGATTTAATACCATGAATTTTTGAAAGCCTACGTAAATTTATTCACTAGGCACTTTTTGAAATATAAAAATAAGTATTAAGTATGAATTTTAAACAATAATTCCAATTAAATCATGGTCACAAAAGATAGTATAATTAAAAATAAGTCTTACATTGCACAAAATAGAGCGTATTATTGTTCTAATAGACTACGTGCTATCTTATTGTTCGATGTTACTGTTAGTTATAATGTTATTATTAATTGCTGTTTTCACTTCACTAGAAACTTATTTCAATCTTTTTCTATCTTTTAATGTTAAAAGTCACTAATAGTTCGGCAGCGACATCTGTCGTCTAGGGTTCTTATTGGCTGAGTTTGTTACTTATATTTTTCGTGACAGTATGTTTAAAATAGTGGAACAAATATACATATTACATAATTACCTACTACAAATTTGAGATGGAGTTTGAGGAGAGTTGATATGAGTTAAGTATCCATTTTCGTTTTTAAATTTTAATATTATGTAAATAAAAAAATACATTTTATTGTGCGAAATGTATGAACGAACGACAGAAATAAAAATTTCGAACTACAACTTATGATAAGTGTATTTCAAACTAATAGTCTTATTAATAAATTTACTGTTTATCAACAGTTTCATTTTACAACAACAACTTTAATTTTATGAAATTATAAATTCACAGTTTTCACAATAAATTGACTACTTTTAACCATTCACTAGATTGAAAATTTGAAAATTAGTAGATTATATCTTTTTTTTCAATTGAAACTCATTTAAACTACAGGCAGATGTCATTGTAGGACAACAGAAATTATATTGAAAAAAATCGTGTAGGTACATAGTCGTATATTATATTAATTAATTTTTTTCATGGCTTACAATTATTTTATACAGCGTCAATTTATTTTTTGAAGTTAGTGTATTTTTAATGATGCGATTACATTTTCGTAAAGCATTATATTTTTTATAGTTATAAAAAATATAATGCGTTATATTTTTTATAACTATAAGAAATGGTATAAATCATTTTTAAAATGATTTATACCATCTTTAAAGTAATTTTAAATGCATATCATATTATTCCATTTTTAAATTCGAAACTGCAACAAAAATCATTAATATATCTTTTATTATGCGTTTAACACTCGTGTCGTCGACTGCACATGCCCTAAGTGGCTGTAATCAATTAAGGCGCGTGTCCTGGCATTTTTATGCAAATACCACTGCTGGTGGTCCCCGTTTAACACTTCGCCGACTTCGCTTGGGCCCTGCATAATATATGTGAACTCAGTAGGAAATCACGTTACTAGCTATCCGGTACATTCTAATAGCCTAGCCTTGCTTGATTCCGATTGTGATAGAAGACTGCCTTGTTACTTTTTGATTAGAATCAGAAAATTATATAGTGATAAAAACGTTACTAAGTGTTAGCTTCACCATAATTTTAATCATGTCGATTAGCCATCTGTGATCATTGTGTAACATTTTAATGGTAAGAGTGGGTCTAAAATAGATTGTCTACGTATTAATGAGGCTGTACATGAGAGTTTGACTTTAGTCATAGTGTAGTTATCAATTAGTATTAATGAGGCTGTACATGAGAGTTTGACTTTAGTCATAGTGTAGTTATCAATTAGTATTAATGAGGCTGTACATGAGAGTTTGACTTTAGTCATAGTGTAGTTATCAATTAGTATTAATGAGGCTGTACATGAGAGTTTGACTTTAGACATAGTGTAGTTATCAATTAGTATTAATGAGGCTGTACATGAGAGTTTGACTTTAGTCTTAGTGTAGTTATCAATTAGTATTAATGAGGCTGTACATGAGAGTTTGACTTTAGTCTTAGTGTAGTTATCAATTAGTATTAATGAGGCTGTACATGAGAGTTTGACTTTAGTCTTAGTGTAGTTATCAATTAGCAACAAGCGATCGGCCGCTATTATAATTTATCGTTGCACGATTCTACCGTCCACGATACAATAGGAAAGCAAAACGTATACCGTTGTAGGAAGACGCTTTTAAATTTCCGTAGACGATAACATCATTCCGTGAACGATATCGTCGACGAATTAGCGTCTTTTTCTATGACACAATATGGAAGCATTTTGCTTACCTACGGTATCGTGGACAGTAAATTCGTGGCTATAAAATCGTGACGACATAATAGTGACAACAAAATCGTGACAATAAAATCGTCCAATAGTAAATTATAGAAGCGCCCATCGTGTACAATTGTGTCGACTTTTGTATTCAATAAAGTGTATATTTAAAGCAAGATATAATTCTATATCGTGGTTTACTGAATCTCTGAATGTGATAATTTCGTATTCGAAACGTGGTGCTTACTGTTTTTAAGCATAGTAGTAAGCATAGCATTTTAGTGTGATTTTAGTTAAGTCAAAAGTAGTATTCGGTCAGTGATTCTAGTACATAGTGTTCTAGTAAGCTACGGAGTGTTTTAGTGAGAGTTTAGGGAGTCTAATGCCCGATTTCACCAAAGCCCCTTAATACTTAGCGAACCCTAAAAAAGGATAAGGGGCCCCTAACCCTAACGATGATTTTGCGTTTCACGAAACCTTGGAACGAACCCACGAACTAAAGAAGTTTTGATGTTCAAAAATACCTTATAATTGGGTTTACTTGAATAAATCGATTTGACTTTGACTTAGGAGCCCCTATGTAGTTAAACGATCCCCTAAATTTAGAAACTCGATTTTCGAGCCCATACCACTATATGATAGTTCTGTGTGATAGTTTTTGACAATATGAAGAATAATTTATTATATTACTGGCTTTTTCCCGCGACTGTTCGCGTGAAATTAAAAAACAATATCTTTATAAATTATAGCCTATGTGTTAATCTGATGTATGAGCTGTATTATAGTAAAGTTTCAATAAAATCAATAAAAGAGTAACAAACATCCATACATCCATCCACACAAACTTTCACATTTATTATTTTACTAGCAAACCCGGCTCGTTTCACTGGGCGTTAGTTGAAGTTAAAATAAATTAAACAGTTTTTATAATTATTTTGATACTGCAAAAAAAAAAAAATCTACTGATCCGATCGCTACCAAACTTTACAGGAACACCCACTAGGCCAATCTGAAGATTCCCTGAAAATTTCATCGAAATTGGTCCAGCCGTTTCGGAGTCCATAAGGAACATACATACATACATCGCCTTTTATATATATAGATTAATAGGATATAGAAACTTAGAAGTAAAACAATAATATGTTTTATCGACAAACTTTAGGAAACGAATAGTCACTATGGAAACAATAAAATTTATTTGTTTATTTATTTAAAAAAAGGCATATCTACAGCACACACATTACACATTCTTACATAAGTTAATAAACGCTTAACAACAAATATGTATGCCAATAAAAGATACACACAACATTCAATATGCTTACGTTATACAAAGTAGTCATAATACAGCAATATCAAAATGAAAAATACATCAGAATACAACATAAGAAACACACTAAATAAGATACAGATTAAGAAAGTATATAAAATCAAATCAAAACCAAATTAAATCAAATCAAAATGTCTTTATTTAATTGGGCTCGTAAGAGCACTTTTAAATAGTCATAAGTAGTTGTAGCTTATTATGATTTTTTATAACAATTTCTTTTTAATTAATAATTAATTATTACTTTATACAATACATCGAAATTTAAAAAATAACAATGTCAGCAAAATTGATAATATAAAATACAAAAGTAATGTCCAAAAAAATAACAAAATAAAAATAGGCATGAACACGCTATATATAATATATACAGGTGAAGGCATACAATATAATATCTACATTTTTTTTGTCTGTATTTACATTAACAAAAAAGTACATATACATTAAGGCGTTCCCCCGGCTAACAGGCAAACGTATAGAGCACCTCATACTAGAATTCGTAAAATTCTTCATGTAGTCTAGTAATTATTGATTTTACTTATAAAAAAAAGTGTCTTTTGAAAAAATAAAAATGGTCAAGTTTTATATCATAAAATTATCTATACATTAGTGTATATCGCAAGTAAATATAACATCTATTTATAAAGTAGATGCACGTATTTCTAATTTTTAGACTTTCTCTTGAATGCAGATTTTATACGTATTTTATATTTAACTGAAAAATATGAGACGGCAAAAGTGTTGTTAAAATGTCGAAGATTATTACAATATTTTTATTACTTTTTATATATTTTCAAATAACGAGAAGATAGCCTCTAAAACTAGCAAAAAAACAGTATTTGACTAGGGGAAGCGCCTTAATATTTACAAACTTAAAACTACACATTATCTTAAATAATAGAATTCCTCAAAGTTGCCGCTTAGAAAGCTGTCATTGCTTAAGGTACCCAGCAGACTGGCAGCACCTACCTCTTTGAATAACCAGAAATTGTAAATTAATATCTACATATTAATTTACAAATGATAGAATAAAATTCATACGAATTGTCCCATGTAGAAGTAAGCCAATACTTACATGTCCATGCATTTTTGTCACACAAGTAATCGTCTACTGTTTAATATGCTTTTTTAATTAGTGTTTTTTTAACCCTAATATATACAAAACGTCACATAACTACGTCTGACATTACTAGGGAACTGTTAGACTGGTGAAACGAATATCATCTAAGAAACGGTTTAGGGGAACTTTTAATGTATGGGGTACATAGTTATGTGACGACATAGATAGCGTTGGTGAAATGGGACATAATACTCGTATTATAACAGTATGCTTATTTAAGTGATTTTCATCCAGAATTATATCTTGAAAATCGTCAGAGCGCAATTTAAAATTGTTCGCCAGATTAAGCATTAATTAGCATCTCGTTCTCAACTCTATATTAAGAGGCAATTAACTCGATACTGCTTTTATGTTATTGTTTTATTTCATTGGTGCGGCATTTGCAGTGGTGAGAATATATGCAGCGAGGTGGACTGAAATAGCTATCTATTAGAGACTGTAATCTATACTAATATTATAAAGAGGTAATGTTTGTGAGTTTGGATGTTCGGGGTAATCTCCGGTACTACTGATCCAATTTTGAAAATTCTTTCACCAATAGAAAGCTACATTATCAGCGAGTAACAGGTGCTGTATTTCATTTTCAAAAAAAATTCTACCCATGCGAAGCCGGGGTGGGTCGCTATCTATAATATATATAATAAAACGATTTTTTTGTTACACATCACGTGACAACTACTGAACGTATCGGTGTGGGACTAGAACCATTCGACGCGGAATTGTTTGTAGACAATTTTAGATTATTTATTTTCTGAATTCCATGGACCCTTCATCATTTTTCAAGCAAAAATCTACTACGGGTACAAAATTTTCATTTACGCCCAATGAAGCAGGCGGGTAACGGCTTGTAATTTAATAACTCTGAAATTAACGAACTCCCGGTACAAAAAATTATTTAGGTCGTTTTCAGTCTTAAATAGTTAAGAAAATTCACGATAACAAGGAAGACCAGGCTGGCTTACGAAGGTGAAATAGACAGTGTTAACTGATGGAAATGTCAAAAGTACTCGCATACCTAGGCGAAACGATTTGAGGAGGCGTAAAGAAGTATGTAAAGACGGCGGTACTTGGTGCTCCGTCCTCTCTGACTAGGAACCCCGTTAGGGATCAGCGTAAAAATATGCAATGTAATATAATGTAATTTTTGCTTTAATTGTAAATCTTTTAATATGAAAAAAAATGCTCTATTAAGCGACCTAGCGACACCAAAATGCTGAATTACACTTCTGTATAATGATGCCACGTTAATACATGACTCGCCAGTCGCTTACATACCACCGCCCTGTCATGCCACTTACAGTTAACTTGTATTGTACAGTTGTGCACAATTTATATGGGAATGCACACGAGGTCATCTTAAATTAGCTATTCTCATATTTATGTAAGTCTAAAGCTTCATTTTTGGGTAACTGTATTTGTTTTTATAATAAAGTTCCTCAAAAAGTTACTTAATTAGCGAAAAATAGATTTAGATTTGTTATAAAACGTACATTGATTAACAATCATACTAAAATAAACGATTTCACTGAAGATAAAACAATAGTCTGGAAATAATCTTCTCTGCACATGAATTTACTGTCTTTCTGAATATTGTATTTTAATAAATCTGTTGTAAAATGATGTTGAAAAAATGATGCCTGACTGAGTTTCTTGTCAGTTTTTCTCAGTGCGTAAGTTTTTTCTTTCAAACCGAACGAAGGTAGAATTAATGTCCAAAAACATGTTGCAATTGTATTACTTGAATTAATAGACTTAATAGACTGAGATCGGAACCAAATAAATACTTTGGTCTCAACATAATTTATTACTACAGATCCAGGTATTCGCGGAAATACATTTAATGAGATGAATTCGACACGTGTTTCACCTCTCAACGAGGCATCATCAAAAAAACTGCAAAAAAAAAACTACGCCACAGTCGCGCGACGGTTGCCTTAAATTAGTATCACTATCACTTAATTGTGCGATTACGGTGCCATACGGTAAAATGACTTTTCGCAGCACAAATATAGTTGCTAGCAGTATTTTTAGTTCACTGATTAATCAACAGAGGCAGAAGAGCGATTCGCGACATTATATCGTGCGCAATTTAATAACCGCGATTGATCGTATGATTTGGCTATCGCTTACTGGCTGCAGTTACGTAATAAGGTAGCGGATCTAATCTCTGGAATATCATGAGGATGCTTCGTTGAGAGGTGAAACACGAGTCGATTAGTGGGTTTGGAATTTTGAGCGGAGGTTAAAAATTATATTTATCAGTCAACGTGATTGATTTATTTAAAGGACCATGTTAGCTGACGTTGAATATCAAAAACACTCGCATCTGTGACGATAGACGTGATGAGAGTGATAAGATTTGAGAAGGTGAAAGAAGTATGTAAATATCGCAATGGGTGCTCCACTCTTACTCTATCCCGTTAGGGAGACGACGTTAAAATATGTATGTATATTTTTCTGTAATAGGCGACCTTATTGTGTAACTGATGCAAGTAAGCAATAGCCGAATCTTAAGCGATCGATCGCGATATGTTGTTAAGTTGAACACTATATACATACATATCCTCACGCTGTATCCCCAACGGGGTAGTCAGAGAGGACGGAGCGCCAAGCGTCGCGGTTCATATGTATATACTTCTTTCGCTTCCTCAAAGCTCATCATTCTCCTCACACATTTACGCCTAGGTATGCCAGAGCTTTTGACATTTCCATCTACTAACACCCTGGCTATTTGATCTTCATAAGTCCTTGATCTTCATTGGCTTCTTTTACCACTCACTTTCGCTCTGTATATTTTTTTCGTCAGTCTTTCATCACTCATTCTTTCTAAGTGCCCGAAGCAGCAGCAGAAGCAGCCATTATATGGAGCACGATATAATGTCGCGAATCGCTATCGCTGTCTCTGTTGATTAATCAGTGAACTAAAAGCTAGTGCTAGTGATCCTATTCATCCTACAAAAAGTCATTTTATCGCATGGCACCATAATTACCAATTTAAAATTACAGTCGCGCGACTGAGGCGCAACTATCGTTCTTTACGAGATAACCCCGAGGATTTTTTAATAGCTATTTAAGGTTCTGTAATTCAAAAGAAATCCAAAACTCTTGTGAGGTCCATTTGTCTGTTTATTTGTCACAAGCGATTTTATCGGTAACAATGTAACTCAGATGACAAGGCCATTTAGAAATGTTCGTTTTTAAACTAATTGGGTTGGGAATCGAACCTGAGATCCTCAGCATGAAAATGCAGATTTACTGACTGCTTCATCAACAGACTAGTCGATATAGGTGTGTACTTAAGAGTTCTTAGTGTTCTATTCTAGAATTATAAAAAACTAGTGACTTGACATTCTTGAGAACATTCACAGGAATATCTTTAATGTCTATCTTTTCATTGACCCATCACTATAAAAACAGAACATATACATCACTTCATTGTCTGTCTGATTTGAAGTAATAATTTTGTTTTATTATTCTCGTTTAAACGCAAGTTTCATTTATCTTCTTGTGGATATTACACAATGTACAAGATAGAAATTTATTATTATTTGACGCAGTATTTTCAGATCTCTTTAATGCAACAAGTCGGTCTTAATACAGTGTCAATAATTGACATCAGATAACCTAATGACACTTCGTTTGTTTTAAGTATGAAGTTCGTTTTTCAAACAAGCCACGCCTTATTGAAGCGTTGCCAAATTGTTGTGAAAACACACCGACCAATCACAGCACTCCGTTACACCGGCCTAGATAAAATCGGCCAATGTGAAGCAAGAATGAGTTGCCCACGCGCACGGAGTTGTTGCGCTATTCAACACGCCGCGCCGGTTAATTGCTGTTTTGTTTGGCAATGCTCGACGGATTCCATTGATGAGATGTAATTTTGTATAATAATCACTAGATTTAGATGGCTGTGATTAATTAAGTGTTGACGCTCCTTTTATTTATTGTAATTAATCTGTGACAATAATCTTTCATCTCCCTCTTTCAAGAAGTAATTAAAACTGACAGCGGTGACAACAAATGGCTGTTGGTTGTTTCATTAAAAACTGTTACAAGCCGATGATTCAAAAGTTATTACTGTACGTAGATCTTCTTTAAAAATAAGTGACATATCAATACTTGTTCTATTTCATTAGAGAAAGATTATCTATTAGATTAAATCTCGACTGTAATTTGGACATTTTTGTTACAGTAAATTAAAATGCAGTTAATTATTGGCAGTGACGCAGATACGCCGCATGACAAGATTGCATGACAGAGTTATTAAAAATTAAAAAAATTATGTTTGAATTTTTCTGGCACATACAATGAAATGAGCGATGAAAGACTGGTGATCAAAATTTACGAGCAAAAGTGAGCGGTAGCTGAAGCTAAGGAAGATCAAGGCTGGTTTATGAAGATTAAATAGTGCATTAGCTGACGGAAATGTCAAAAGCGTTCGCATACTTAGGCGAAAGTGTGTGAGGAGAATGATGAGATTTGAGAAGGCGAAAGAAGTATGTACTAATGGCAATGTTTAACGCACCATCTTCTCTGACTACGCCATTAAGAATACAGAAAGAAGATATGTTATCTTATGTTTGGAACGAAACATTTGCAAAATGTTTTTAACGAGTCTAAAATGTTCAATTGTTACTCAATTTCGAACAATAAAGTTGTGCAATTACTTTTTTTATACTACTGAAAAGACAAATGAGCACCCAGTCCAAATAATTATTATGAGTGGTCTGAACTGAGCCCAATTAACAAAGTTAGAGCTAAGACAGTAAGAAAGCACTTAGATTGCGAATGATTTAGCAACCTGAGGATTAAGATGACACACTTTTTATGTCGGAAATACCAGTTTTCAGGAATCAGGAATTTCAAATTCCAATACTAAAATTACAAAAGCGTTTATTTTGATTTATTTATATTTCTTAATGCATTGGTAACAAGACCATCAGCCTAATGACGTAACTTCTGGAGAAACACTAACTAAGTCCCTAACACTCCTCCATTAAGGTGATAGTAGGCTTTACTGAAGTTAAAAAGGACTTCTTGGAAGAGCGCGAAAACTTCAGCTACACACGTTTATTTAGATCTCCTACATTCTTTTCACTTACACAGAACTTTAAAGCACAACATATTATCACTGTGGTACTTTAAAACTCATAAAAATGTATAAAATAGAAAATCTAAATAAAATGACAACCTCACTTCTCCCGTTCCCGCCAAAAAGTCTCGTGTGTGTTGTGAAAAATTCAGTGTTGCCTGTACGTGATGCAAAAAGAATGTGAAAGAAACAAAAACAAGTTTGCAAAATACTTTCATATGTTATTAAATTTACTTCAATATCATATTTATTCACAGATTTCTTTGATTATTTAATATCAGCTATAACTATAAATAATAATAAAAACAGTTGATCGATTAAAATACAATTTTAAAACTGGCGACACTGTTGCGAAAGTGAATGTTTTCCCGCTGTTCACTACGGAAATACGGTAGCGATGTAATATATACATACGTATGTCGCTTTTGATTGGACATCAGTTGGCTAAGATTACTTTAGTTATTTTTCTAAAACTGAGAGTGATTTATATGCAGATCCGTCAAAGTGATAGCTGACAGTTGACAGAAATAAAAAAGGACGAGTTTACCTCGGCGAAAGTGTTTGAAGAGAATGATGAGATTTGAAGTTAAACAATTATACAAGGACCTTGACGATTGGCGCTCCGTTCACTGTCTATTAGATTAGAAATACAGTGTGAAGATAATATGTGTGTATGTAGGTATGTATTTAGAGTACTTAAGTTATTTTACGACCATATAAACTGATAAAAAGTTTTACATCTACAAAGTAGAAATCGTTTTATTTAATAGCAATTGAAACATGGATTGGTGTAGTGCCAAGCTAGACCACTTGATGCAAGTTGCTGCAGTGCCAAAAACTGCACTACGCTGCATACAGCACAGCTGCAGATATCGGGATAAACAGCCGCTGACTCAGAATCAGTTGGTCTATGAATTACTGGAAATGTCTTACGGTAAAACATAGACCATTTTTAATTCATTCTTCTTGAACTGCAGTTTTTCGCTGTCTCTACTAAAATTACACTCATTTTCTGTAACATTTAATATACTCATTTTTTCTGTTGATTTTAATGCAGTTTAATTTTTTTATTGATAAAATTGATTGCTAGATATAATTTCCATTAGTAACCCGTTCTAGCACTGCAGTAAATTTTTCTTTTTCACAGATTTTATACCATATTTTCTTTTTCTTATTAGAAGATTCGCTTGCACAAAGTAAGACAAGCCTAAGTGCTCTAACGCTCCCTGTACCAAAGAGACAAGTCCTATAGAATTAATATCAGACACTCAAATTGGCTTATTGCTGTCAAACGGTTTGCATGTTACAACAAAAAACAAACAAAAAATTGTTTTAGATAATCTACTCCGAAAAAAAACAATATGCTATTGTCATTTCTAGATGTGTTCTTTGTTTGTAAATGAACTTTCAATGCACTAGATAGTGCATTGAAACCTGCATCCGGAGTACGTTCATATCACTTGAGGGTTGCACTTCTTGAGAGCTGCTCTCTTGGGCTTTGATGTTGCTAGTTCGATTCCGATTGAAATATTTCTGCTATTATAAAACAATAACAGAGCAGAACGGCGCCTTTACATTGAACACTATGTATTTTTTTTTATTGATTTATTAATTTGAAAAGCTTGGCGCTCCATTCTTGATTACTCCGTTAGGGAAGCAGTGTGAAGATATTACGTATGTATACCTACATACATACCTACATTATACATATTGGGTCCTTACATATGAAATTAGCGTTTTGTCGTATTGACCACTTTGATCTGAAATATCTCCTCTTTGGTTAAGAATTCCAAATTCAAATTTATAAATTCATTTAGCTGGTACATTTGAGTTTTGAAAACAGTCATTCATTTGTTTTTTTTCTCATTATTTTTTTTTTGGCGTCGCTTATTACCGCACAATGGAAAACATGACATGTCGGTATATTTACGAGTACGAGTTCTACCGTGGCACCAGTGCTGCAGAAACAGCTCGAAGGATTAATGATGTGTACGGTGCTGGTGTCGCAAAAGAAAGCACGGTACGTTTTTGGTTTCAACGTTTTCGTTCTGGAAATTTCGACCATCAGAACCAACTCCGTGAACGGCCGGAGACCAAAGTGGAAAATGAAGAATTAAAGGCTATTGTGGAAGCGGATCCATCACAAAGCACTTCAGAGATAGCTGCAGGCTTCGGGGTAAGTGACAAAACTGTATTAATCCACTTGAAACAAATCGGGAAAGTAAAAAAACTTGAACGATGGGTACCTCATGAATTGAGTGAATCGAACTTGCAAACACGCGTCGACTGCTGTGTTACTTTGCTCAACCGACACAATAATGAAGGGATTTTAAATCGAATCATTACTTGTGATGAAAAGTGGATACTGTACGGTAATCAGAAGCGCTCGTCGCAATGGCTGAACCCTGGAGACCCAGCCAAATCCTGCCCTAAACGAAAATTGACTCAGAAAAAGTTACTTGTGAGCGTTTGGTGGACTAGCGCCGGTGTCGTTCACTACAGCTTTCTAAAATCTGGCCAAACGATTACGGCAGATATCTATTGTCAGTAACTGCAAACCATGAAGGAAGAACTAGCTGCTAAACAACCGAGATTGGTCAATCGCTCTAGGCCACTGCTGCTTCACGACAACGCAAGACCACACACTGCACAACAAACAACCACTAAGTTAGATGAGCTAAAATTGGAATGTCTGCGACATCTACCGTACTCCCCGGATCTTGCTCTAACAGATTACCATTTTTTCCGGTATTTGGACAACTTCTTACAAGGAAAAAAATTCAACTCCGATGCGGCAGTCCAAACCGCCTTCAAAGAGTTTATTGATTCTATCCCCCATGGTTTTTTTAGTAAAGGGATCAATGAACTACCTATGAGATGGCAAAAGTGCATAGATAACAACGGTGCATACTTTGATTAATTAAATATATTTTACAAAAAAAAATTGACTTTATATTCCTCCCGTACAAAACGCCAATTTCATATGTAAGGACCCAATACATACACATACATCTTCACAGTGTATCACTAACGCGGCAGTCAGAGAGGATGGAGCGTCATGCATCGCTCTCCTTGCATACTGTCGCCTCCTCAAATCTCACATTTTCTCCTCACACTTCTCAATCCGACTAAGGGCATATTGGACATCCAAAAAGGATTCCGTAGTGATTTCAGACAAGTGCTAAATTTAGAGTAATGGAAAGGCATTGGGTCTATAACATCATTTTAACTATTCCCTTATTATTTCTGTTTCACTTATCTATGCCACAGTTCAGTTGGCAGGGATGGCAATGTCAAACTCAATGCAGATGTCGCCACTGGTATGGTTCCTGTACGTTCCTATGGCCGTAATTCAACAGTTCTTTAATGTTATAAGCATAAAGTTAGTGTAAGTACCTAGGTAACACGATTACACTGAAACAAACACTGAAACCGCTTCTGCTTCTGTCTTTCATAGTGCTTTCTTTTTTCTTTCTGTAAATGTTCACGACTTAACCTCACTGATTTCTAAGGTGTAAAGTTTTGTATTCTTGTAGAACTTATCCACTTTTTTCGTAGTGTTTTATCTTTCGGAAATCGATGAACTTTTTGCACCCTATACCACAACATTAGTCATTTTTAACATAATATGAAGAAAATAAGAAATAGATGATACAATTTTGTATAAAACTAACGACTCGCCCCGGCTTCGCACTGGTAGAAATTTTTTAAAAATAAAATACAGCCCACGTCATTCGCTGATAATGTAGCTTTCTATAGGTGAAAGAATTTATGAAATCGGTTGAATGGTTTTTGAGTTCATCCATTAGATACAAACAAACAAAGTTTACATCTTAATAATATTAGTATAGATGAAGAACCATAATAAAAACGTCACTTTGACAGTTGACGACCCCATTAGTAGTGCGGCTTGCCATATGGACAGACGGACAAGAAGAAATTATGATTTCATGTTTGCGTTTTGGTCTTATATCATCAAATTTTAACTTTAACAATTTGCGAGTTACTTGCAAAACACTGGACTCATTTTCGTATTTTTATAACTTTTGTAACTGTTTGTATAAGAGCTTGAAACATTCGTAAATTTTCTAGACGATTTTCAAGAGCCTAAATGAGTCCTCAAATTTATTTTAATTCGCTTTATTAAGAATTAACACGTTTTGAACTTGTAAACTAGACTAATTCACAGATCTAACGATCGAAACGAATGTGCGAACGATCAAACGATCATTCAAACTGCATCTAAATAGCCACGAATATACGATTAAACATAATTCATTACACACAGGTAATTAAATGCGTATCATTTGAGTACAGCTAACATAGGTATTAAGAATATATTATTGTGATTTGTACAAGATCAATGCCAAAGTACCTACTCTTTTTTTCACGTTTGTTTATGCGGCTTACATTTAGTCGAACTTTAAAAAATGTTAAAAGATTTTTGCTGTGTTCCACGTTCTGTCTTAGAACGAATGAAAAAAAAAACAAAACCATGCATTTTAGTTATGTCAAGAAAAAATATCGTACTTTCACTAGCCTGTTTTCATCTTTCCATTACCTTATAATACGTCTTGAGTAATACATACATACTTATCTTCACGTTGTATCCCCAACGGGGTAGTCAGAGAGGACGGAGCGCCAAGCGCCGCGGTCCTTGCATACTTCTTTCGCTTCCGCAAATCTCATCATTCTCCTCACATATTTTCGCCTAGGTATAAGAGTGCTTTTGACATTTCCATTGGGTAACACTGGTTATTTGATCTTCATAAGAGCCTCTTAGGGTTCTTTTACCACTAGCCTCGCTCTGTAGATTTTCTTCGTCAGTCTTTCATCACTCATTCTTTCTGTGCTCGAACCATCTAAGCATTCCTTTCTTTATTTTTACAATAACACTGTCGTGCAACCCTGTCATATTGTATATCTCTTCATTGCTTATTTTGTCCGCAAGGTGACACCGCACATATTTCTAAGAGATCGTATTTCTATTTTATTTATCTTACTTTCACTCGATGAATAATGCTTTAGAATAATCGAAAGATTCAGAACTAGGAGAGAGGTATTTCAACAGAATGCGCATTTTCAGAGACATTTAACCACTCATTTAACTAGCAAAGCCCAAAAGTTATTTGTAGAGTCCGCCTATGAAGCCTAGTAAAACCGAATTCGCTCATTACCTCTGCGCTCTATGGCGATGACAATAAAGTTGATTTTCGCAATTGCCTTTGATCATGTTTTAGCACGGAGAAATTTTAACATTCGTTTCTACACGTAATTGTAATTTGTAAGAAAACTGCACTAACAATGAAAAAATTGCTTTTAGAGATTTAAGGTAATATAATTACCTATCCATTTTAGTGAAAATCATTATAAAATTCTGCAGAATTACGAAGATGCAACTGAATCTTTGTGCAAAACAGATTTTTTTTAATTACTCGCGATTTTTTATTCGTTTATGTTTCCACTTTAAGGATCTAACTCTCAGTCTTCCTGGATATCGAGATCCAGCTGTGCGATTCTCTAAAGCGAATTAGTTGAATTCACTTCTGAATCCGCGGTGAGATTGTCACCTGTGGACTGGTATTATCTAAACTCGAAAGAGATACTAGCGCCGCCTCGATGAGTGCGGCAGCGAGTCATACGATGGTATAATGATGGTTAATGAATTTTTTGACGTTTCGCTAAATATGACAATCTAATCTAAAAAAAAAACAAGTTTTATTTAATGTAATTATCTCAGAGAAGTTAAAATACACTAAGACGAAATATCGACTGAGATGTTTACTCTTATAGCAATCCCCGATAAACTCGCGTCTAAGATCACTTCACTTCGCTCCTAGAATGTTTGGTTTAGAGAATTCCATTTGAATGTCAAGTGAGTTCGAATGCGAAGTGGGGTGATTTGTCTAGCGAGTCTTGCTTGGGTGATTCGAGTTTTTACAGAATTGCATGGCAGGTCACCTAACACACCAAAGTCTGCATAAGCGGACTCTTAAAATATTGTAAAATATAGATAATTATGTTTATGAATTCTTAATATATGATGTGATATAGAAACGTGATATAATAGTAACGGATCCGTTAAATCCAGTAGGCGAATCGCGTGATTTCTATTCACCAGGCATATCAAGTGCCGTCAGTGTGTTCTTTATTTTCGCTCTTTCTAGTATAGAAATACGTGCATATCTACTAAAAATATTATACCTATTCTAAACTGAAGTGTTTATAATCATATTGTAGGCACCTTGTAGCATGTAATTGCATCGCAGTTAAGCGGATGAGCGAATCTGTATAGGCACGTTAATTGCATTTACATCACAGAGCAATTGCAAATGATTTAGTAACGATCTGATACGTTCTGATTGTGTTTCTGTTAATAAATAAAATGTACAAAAACAAAATACAAAAATAAATCACTGAAAAGTACAAAATAACTATCTTTTACTAATCACAAATTCAAGTACAAAAATAACTTTATAAATACGACACAAATATAAATAAATTTGACAGTTACTGAAGTTAGTGCCCAGCGTACCGAACTAATAGACTTTCCGTTGTTGCACATTGATTGGCAACTATCTGCAGTGTATTTATAAAGTTGTTTATGTCATTGAGTTTTGATTAGTAAAACATAGTTATTTGGTACTTTTCAGGGTTTTTTTGAAGTCGGTTTAATTTCTTTATTAAATTTGTTTTCATTTCTCCTTTTTCAGTGACCTTGGCCTAAATAAATATCTAGGGCAGGTCTACCATACTATTAACTCTTTTCTAATTCTGGATCGCAATGACATAAAAGACAACCATAAGCTTTATAAGTACTTAGTTCTTGTTATTTGATGTATCCAAATTTCAATACCAGTGAATTTTAAATGGGACCAATCAAAAAGTATATCCCTTTAAATTAAATAAGAATTTTCCAAGTCGGTTTAGAAATAGTAAAAGTTCTGAGGTAACAAATATAAAAAAAAACAAAAACATAACCGAATTGAGAACCTCCTTCTCTTTTTGAAGTCGATTCAAAAGATCGATTACCTTTCGTTACATTCCCGTGTATTAGATACATTTAATAATGCAACCTGAAAGTTTAAAAGTGTATGGATCCGTCTGTTCGTTAGCAAGTTCACACTTCACAGTTTTTTAAATCAGTGGCAAATATACTTTGCCAAGAACAATATGTACCTATCTTTTTACTTTGATCGTTCTCTGCATACAAAAGGAAGCTTACGGCAACAAAACTGGCGATGTTCCGATTCAGTTTATTCGTATAAAAATATCATTAACGCATTCATAGACGAATAATTTACTGTGGTTAAAATATAATTGCTACAACTCGTTACCAATCGCTTCTACGAGATCACGTATAAATATAGCGGTTTTATTGGTGAATGTTTTCATTAAAATATTCGTGCACACATGTAAAGTCAGTAGGTAGGTATGTGAAATGCCGCAGTATAAATTGAATGTTAATAATTGCTCATTAATAACACATGGCACCTTCGCGGATTGAATACGCAATGAAGAAATAGACGACATGCACAGGGCTAGTTGTATTTTTTTTTTCTTCACGGCATGGCGCACAGATTAGCGTATTTGCCAATGTCACATATTAATAAGCTTCTATTGAAGCACGTTCGAAGTACATACATGCGTACATATCGTCACGCTGTATCGCCAACCGGGTAGTCCAAGAGGACGGAGCGCCAAGCGTAGCGGTCCTTACATACTTCTTTCGCTTCTTCAAATCTCATCATTCTCCTCACACATTTTCGCCTAGGTATGCGAGTGCTTTTGACATTTCCGTCTGCTAACACTTGGGCTATTTGATCTTCATAAGTCAGCCATGTCTTTCTTTGCTTCTTTTACGTCTCACTTTCGCTCTGTACTTCTTGCACTTTCTTCGTCAGTCTTTCATCACTCATTCTTTCTGTGCTCGAACCATCTAAGCATTCCTTTCTTTATTTTCATCACTCATTCTTGCTAACATTCGAAGTAAATTCGTTTTTCTTCTTATCGCAAAACTTCTCCAGTAAAGTGATAGTAGGCTTTTACTGAAGTTGTAAAGAACTTCTTGGAAGAGCGGGAGAATTCCAGCTACACATCTTTATTTAGATCTACTCCATTCTTTTCACTAATACAGAACTGTGAAACACAATACACTATAACTTTTGTACTTTAAAACTCCCAAAAACGTAAAAAATAGAAAATCTAAATAAATTGACTCGCTTCTCTCGTTCCTGTCAAAAAGCTAAAAGTGTTATCCGGGCAGGTACATCAATGCGAATAGCAATAAAAGCTATAACATAAAACAAGACTACTTTTTCACGAAGAAGACAATGATAATATATATAAATTATTTCTTACGACTTTCTGTGGTGCTTACATATTCCTTAAGCTAGCGCAAGCAATGATCAAATAAAAAATATTTTAATGCATTTTTGCATTCAGTAAACCACGGACCGAGCATGACAATGGACGGAGTATTCGCTCTAAGAGCGTGTCTTTTCTGTGTCCTTTTTCGTTGACAGAATTTCTAGATTTCTACTAATGCGCGTAACTAGGGAAGGTCACAGTACAACGACACAGCTGAACATGATATATTTTTGAGAATACTCGTGGCCAAAACACTTATATTTACGAGTACTTTGATTTCTTGACCGACTTATAAGCTGACACGAATTATATTGACAGTGCGAGGTTGCCATTGTTACTATAGCTCACTGTTTTACTCGTGGTTACGTTCAATGAAATAGAAACAATGAGAAACATGAAAATTTGTTTAACACACGGTGGTAAGGGCAGCAAGTTATCACGACTCGGCCCATTGTGTTTCAAAGTCTGAGTAGTAAATATACGCGACTTAAATAACATACCTACCTAATGACGACCTCGATGCCGCAGTGATTTAGACGTTGCACCAAAGCGCGGAAAGTTCCGAGTTCGATTCCCGGTCGGGTCAATTTAGGAAATGAACTTTTCTAGATTGTCTCGGGTCTGGATGTACTGGGAGACGCCCCCAGTAGTCGTCGTCTAGTTCTCATAGCGCAGGGAACATCCTAGTTTAAGATCCGATGATTGGGGTGTATTGTCTGGCGCATTATTACATACATACATATATATACGCTGTATTCCTAACGGGGTAGTCGAGGTGGAAGGTACGCCAGGCGTTGCGGTCCTTACATACTTGTTGCGCTTCCTCAAATCTCATCATTCTCCTCACACATTTTCGCCTAGGTATGCGAGTGCTTTTGACAGCACAGCGTCGGCTAACACTCTAGCTATTTGATCTTCATAAGTCAGCCTTGGTCTTGCTTGACTTCTTTTATCTCTCACTTTCGCTGTATAGATTATCTGGCGTATTATTATTATTACGAAAAATGTCATTGACATTTTTCTGAAGTACTTGCTTGTGGACTTTAATAACTTGTGACCTCGTTTACCTGGCGATTTTACGAGTGTGTATATAAATAATGTCCCTGAATGTCTCGATTGTCTATATGATTATTTTTAACTGTGTACAATGAATATTGGATTTATTTGCTTGTCGTTTCAAAAATGTCTGACTGTCGTTTGCATCTGTTCCTTTGTAATAACTTTAGATGCGCTGGCTATTTCACATTAGTCACTATACTGTTTTGAAGTACTGTTATAGTCCATATAATAAAATAAGTATTGATACTGGGCACTCAAAGTGTATGGAGCAAAGTTCCATACAATGTGGTACTGTCCTTTGCGATTAATAAAGCCTATATTATTATTTTATATTGCTTTTCGCTTCAGGCTACGGCATGAATTTCAGTAATCTATACACTAATACATGAAGAGAAAAATTAGTACCCCTTTTTAAGTATATTGCACGCACGGAGGAGCATGAGATTCGGCATAGTTAAAGTTGATATGGACTAAGAATGCAAAATGCTAAAATTTATGTGCAATGTGTGTTGCAAATACATTAAATTATTAAATAAAACGCTCATAATTTAATGCCAATGTCAAACACATAATAGCTTGTAGTCAAATCTTGGGCCAAGAAATATAATGGATGGAGTCGTAATAAGTGGACGCTCTTACCACTGTATGTCAAACGAATTTTCCTGTCTCTTTCTATCTCATCCAGCGTAATAATGAGTAAAACAGATAGTAAGTATGGCAAGCTCGCACTGTCAGTGTATTTCGTGTCAGCTTATGAGTCGGTTACAAAATAATTATTTGCAAAATACTTGTAAATCTTAAATGCTTTGGGTACTAATATTCACAATAATAAAAATATGTCATGTTCAGTTGCATATCGTCGTACTGTGACCTTCCCTAATCACGCACATTATTAACAATCTAGAAAGTCTGTCAACAAAAAAAGGACACCTTAAGGACACACTTTTAGAGCAAATGATCCGTCCATTGTGATAATTGATCCGAGGGTCAAACAGTCGGATAGAGACTGTTGCCAAATAATTTGAAAATGTTGCTAATGCATAATTACTGACAGACTGAATGAATGAATTTTGTGTGATTCGTGAGCTGTGAGCTGTTTTGAGTATGTGGTGTGTGTGTCAAGGGAAAAAAGCGTTTATTTTATACATTACGGCCCAATTTCGTCTACTGTGCGACCACTAGTTGGATAAGGTATTACATCTTATTTGCAATTTTTTGTCAAATAAGTGTACATAGTCGACTTTTGGTTTCACGACCTTTATTTTTACTTTAACTCTTCACGCATGCTGCATTTTTACATATAATTTTGTTTCAATAAAGACGTACATTAGCTGCAATTGTTTTAATGTGACTTTCAGAACATACTAATGATCACAAAATATTACTCTATACTTACACAGACTTTATGACTCCAGACAGCCTGTCTCGTACTACGAAGTGAGGCAAATATAATCAAATAAAATATAGATGTGTGGTGCTATTTTTTAACAAAACGGCGGCCGATCAGCTTATCTCATAATAAATGTGTATATGAAATCAATGTGCAACAACAGAAAGTTTATTAGTTTGGTAGGCTTGGCACCGACTTCAGTAACTGACAAATTTAATTATATAGGTATGTGTATTGTATTTATAAAGTTATTTTTATTGTACATGCGTTTTCGTTAGTAAAGGATAGTTATTTTGCAATTTTCAGTGTTTTCTTTTGAAGGCGGTTTAATTTTTTCTTTATTTTTTTTACACAATATTGATAGAACAAGAACTAATTGTTTTTTTTCATGTGTATGAAATAAAGATTCGCGTCACCTAGTTCAGGTCTCATGTTATCGTGCACGATCTATGGTCATTTTATATGTAAAATATAGCAAAGATAAGAACATTCAACTAATCTATTGTATGTATAACAAGTTCTCTACCCTTCAAAAGCCTGTCGTATTTATAAACATGAGCAATAAATTTATTTTGGTCTCAATTATCTATCTAGAAGCTTATTCGTGTTCAATTTGATAATTCAATTAAATGCTACTGTTGTTTCATAACGTTTAACTTAAATGACTATCTCTGTGGCATATCTGACGATATTGACAGTTTTATAATTGGAAAAATTAAAATTTTAGAAAAAAGGTTTTGTGGTGGAGAACGCAAACGAGTCTCATCTGATGGGAAGTGATCGCCGCCACCCATGGACACCCGTAACGTCTAAGGAATCATGGGTGCGTTGCCGGCCTTTAAGGAAAGAATAGGTTCAAGAAACGTCTTGAAGGTACCTAAGTTATAACGGTCCGGGAATATCACCGCTGTAAACTGCCGTATGTGGTAATATATGTCTTAAAAAACGCACAGTTGTAGACCGCCATCCATCAAGGTGGTGGGGATGGAAGGACAAGCATATGCGTATAATAATTATAAATTATTCAGGCAATTACGCTAATTGTATGACCTCAAACTAGTTATTTTCTACGATTAGAAACATGAAATTGTTTTGCAATATAGAAAGCAAATATATCCAAATCTTTGTTTTCTCTCTGTTATCACTCCATTCAGCAATCTGACCCAGACGAATTCATACTTCCGCGTCCAATTGCGAACGTTAATAACAATACAGAAAGTACTAGTGGTCGTTTAGTGATCAAAAAATTCGACCGCAAATATAAAATAGACGTTTTTTTCTTTTGAAATCACTCCGCAAGCTCAATACAGCTCACAGCATACAAATCACAACAATTTTACAGCTCAAATCAATTTGTCAGTAATTGTGATAAATTCCTAAAAACTTTAGCTATTATCCGCTCAAACTCCAAAACCACCAACCGACACGTGTTTCGCTTCTCAACGAAGCATCCTCAGGATATACCAGAGATAAGATTCGGTCAGCTAACCAGCACCGAATCTTCGCTTAGCATTCGGTGCTAGTTAGCTGACCGAATCCTATCTCTGGTATATCCTGAGGATGCTTCGTTGAGAAACGAAACACGTGTCGGTTGGTGGTTTTGGAGTGTGAGCGGATAATAGCTAAACATTTAATGAATTTATCACATGAAATGGATTTCCGCAAGGTAACACCTGAGTCGATACAATATCTTGTCAGTAATTATTTGTCGGCAACATTCGAAACTCTTTGGCGACAATCTCTACTCTGTGCGACTGCTTGATCCAAGGAGGTTACATAATTATATTAGTTTATATTTGCGGTCGAATACCAAACACCCAGCGACCTCAAGTTAGTACAGAACAAATAATTAATTAATATTAATAATATATAAGCATAAATTAATAGTACCCCGAATAGACCTGTTCAATTATTTGCTAGCTACTTTAAACTCTAAATAGCATAGATATAACCATTACAGAGGTAAATGGCCAGACTCGTTCACGTTATCTATTACAACCTATCAATTAAGATAAAAACACATTAATACAAGCAGTCTTTTTGCAAAAAGTTCTTTTTAACGATAATCGATTTCATTACTTTCACTGGACACACGTGTAAAGAAACTGGAAATATTTAGATTACATTTCACATCATACGAAAATACATAATATCGTATGTATTATGAGTGTTGCTTATTTTTAGGTGGGCAGAGCGTCGACGCTCAAGAAAGTTGTATTTTAATGCTGATTTTTGAAGCCATTATTAGGGTTCAATATTCATAGTTTTTACAATTTGTTTGGGCCATGCTTTTGGTGATAAAGTGAGGACAGCGATTTTAAAGCGTTTTCAGAAAAAAAGTTAGAATATTAACAACTAACGTGCTGTACAATTTTAAATAGATTTTATTGACACAGTGATGAACACACTATGACCCAAATAAAATAATGAAAAATGGATTTTGTAATTTAAAAGGAAAAACTTAATTTGTGGGAGGTACAAGGTGGCACACACAACCCCTGCCGTTCCTGAAAAGGAACAGCGGGGATTGTGTTCCTGAAAAGGAACGGGAGGGGTTGTGTGGATCATATTTTCTCGCTCCACGGTATTGGGGAAGTTTCTGACCATAGGTGGGAAAGTTTTCTGTGCTTTCGTGGATGTTGAAAAAGAATGCGATAGAGTAGTGCGAAAGCAATTGTGGGTCTTCTGCTTGAATATAATACGTGGAGGGCTCCTTACTGCAGGCTGTGAGGTTATTATATCGAGGCCACAAAGGTTGTGTAAAGATAGATGGTGACTTGTAGCCCTGGTTCGAAGTCTGGTCAGGCGTCAGACAGGGCTACGTGATGTCTGCCGGGCTATTCGTGCTGTATTTGTCAGTTGCCTCCAGACATTGAAAGGTAGTATGAGTGGACTGCTATGATATGTGACGGTACAGTGGTAAACTGCATTTTGTACGCTGATAATGCTATGCTTATAGCACCATCAGAAGCGGAGTTGCAGACATTAGTTACGTGCATGAAAGAAGACTGTGAAGTGAAAGTATTGAATATAAATATGAACAAAACTAAGGTTCTGGTGTTTGAAAGGGAAGATTTACAGTCAAAGTATGAAATATGGGTAAATGGAAAATATCTAGAACAAGTGAACGAAATTGTATATCTAGGGAGTGCGTTTTCGAGGGATGGAAGATGTGGGTTGGATGTGGAGAGACGGGTAGCGGCTGGCAATAAAGTGAACGGTGCTCTGTCCGCATCAGTAGGCAGTGTCAATATATCATTTATCTTACTCAACCAAAATGGTTATCTAACTCAACCAAAATGACCATACACAATGCGGTGTTGGTTTCAACTTTATTGTACGGTAGTGAGCCCTGGATATGCCCGAAATCGAGTGAAAGTAAGATAAATGCAGTAGAAATGCGATCTCTTAGAAATATGTGCGGGGTCACCTTTGCGGACAGGATATGCAATGAAGAGATACGCAGGGAGATAGGGTTGCACAACAGTATTATTTAAAAAATGAGCGAAAGTGAGTGGTAAAAGAAATCAAAGAAGACCGAGGTTAACTTATGAAGATCAAATAGCCAGAGCGTTATCAGACGAAAATATCAAAAGCTACTACCTAAGTTCACATACCTAGAAGAAAATGCGAGAGGAGAATGATGAGATTATAGGAAACAAAAGAAGTATGTACAGATTGCCACGATTGGCACTTCGCCTTCTCTAGCAACCCCGTTAGGGATATGGCGTGAAGACATTTAAAAGAAAAAACGTAAACTGTACCAGATCTACGTTTATCTAGATCTATTAGATATACGTTTGTCCGTCTCACTCTCAGTCTTTGTACGTCTATACGCCATGTAGAAAACCCTCTGTGCGTCATTCGAACTTGTACTTCGTCAGCTTTTTAATCTGACTTCCGAATATTGGCTTAATTCCTTCAGATATAATCCTATTATAATTCTTTATAAAGGTTAATCTTTTTTCTTCGTTGATGTCAAGTCAGTCAGTTTAGTAATAAGATTTGATAGATGGCAAATCTCGGAACCAGACAGTAACAGGTTGTTACCTGCAGTAAATCTGTCGTAACTACGGCCGAAACTATATTCGTGAGTTTTCGCGCTGTCTTCAGTGATGATCGGCGTAGTGGAAAGTCACCTCACCTCGAACCATGTATGCAACTAGGAGGAGGACGACGAGGTGCGTGGATCCACTCCGTCGTAACTACCATTGAGTGAACGGGAGGGTCAGCCTCTCAGAGTTCGGTTGGGTGCCGCTGGCGATCCTGTAACCCTCCAATTACACCGTTAAAGGCAACCGTGGGGTTTTGGTCAGTAAGAGTCTGACATAACCGCTTCATCACCCCCGAGATGAGGCGGTAAGCATAAAAAAAAATGTATGTATGTTGTCAGATGTTCCGTTTTTCTGGGACGTATAGTTTTTCAGCCATCTCTGTACGCGAGCTGGACGCCACAAATCCCGCTTTTTCAAGTAAAATGAAGCAAAATCAAGATCAAAATATGTGTTCTACACAATTTTTGTTATTAATATGTATCCTTAAATAATATCAAATGGAAATGTCAAACGCTGAAGGAAATGTCAAAATCATTCGCGTACCTAACCGAAAGAATGTGAGGAGATTGATGAGATTTGAGGAGGCGACAGAAGAGTGTAAGGACTGTGATGCATAGCGCTCCGTCCTCTATTACTACCATAAGGAAATGTATGTAGTTATTATGTTAAATAATATCGCTAATTCTTTACGTTACAAAAATACTATTTGTTTTGAACGAATTCAAGAAATTACAGCTACATAATATAGTTTGCAGGTTTTTATTAACTAGTTTCATTTCAATAAAAAATTTTTTATATGAGAAATATTGCTATATTTGACATTTTTGCCTCATATGTTGTATTTTTGGAACGGTCTTCTGAAGTAGGTACTTGTGTTGGATATGAATTTTTTTTAGCCTTAGACTTTATTTCGTACTAAATTATTATAAAAAATCTAAAAACACGGTACATTAACGCGATTACCTTTTATTTTGGCTTGACGTTTCTCGTTCTCGTTCTCGAGTTCTCGAGTTGCATCGGTCATGGTCTCAAGCAAACTGTCGCAGCAAGCTTCACTCCCGCGAAACTCGGCCGAAACGTTAAGCCAAATGAACATCACATTAGTATGCATGTTTTTAGAAATTGTATACCTAATGAAATGCGAAAGTCTAAAAGTTTAAATGATTATCATAAAATATTATTGTTAATTGTAATATATTAATTAAATTCTTCGTGAAACAACCTTATCACGCGCATAGGTATATTTACATAACTGCAATGAAATCAATGATACCTTACACGTAAAAATCGGTTTACTACATATGCACATATATACGCTGCTCGAATCATTACCCTCCCTTCTGTTAAAAAATCGGTTAAAAAAGTTTGTTTCTTTAATTGACTAAGTCGGTACTTCGGGAACTCAACCTGTGATCTTATGTTTGGTTAGATACACCAACGGAACAAGCAGTTTTGATGTCTACCAATAATTGTTTATCATTTTGAAATTACTATCATTTGTCCATTATATACGTTGTAACGTTGGAAATAAGTACACGAAATCTCTACAAAACCCGTCTTTGTCTATTATAACGAGATTTGTGCAAGAACAAAAGAGATAGCGGAATTGACTGCGACAGAGTTGTGATAGGGAGTTGGACTATCTTCAATGAGTAATTGTTAGATTAACGAGGCTTACTCATCGGCTTCGATCGCCGCCAGCTGAGATACTAGTGTTGTGATCACGTTCAAAACACTACATCTGTATTTTGTTCAAAATTTTCTCTATCGATATTTTTCAAAATTTCACAGTCAACAATATTAATAACGGAACCTTATAGTTTTGTCTGTTTGTCTGTCCATATGGCATATTTCGTCATAATTACTGGGACTGAAGTTATAGCATGGAGTTGAAAATTGGTTTGAAAAAAAACGACTTATTATACATAACTAAGATTCTCGTTGGTTCTTTTTAGTACAGATTATTTCCGAACTAGACGTTCAATAATATTTTTCAACTCTTGGCACGCCCGGTAGACAAATCCACCACTGCTCAAAAACGCTACATTTTTTTTTAAATTTAATTCTAAGTGCGCCGTGCTCCTAAGTACAGCTACAGATCTTATTTCTTTTTGCCTGCTACCGTGTAAGAGGATCTTTTGCATCTTCTGTAATCCAGGTATTTCTGTACAAATGCCATAGGTGTAAAATATCAGATTTACAGACGCGCATACGATGTAATCACATAAGTTTTAGGATTCTGAAGCAAAAAAAATGACAAATATGGAACTCTTACTTATACTGAAAATACTTTACGAAAAATACAACAGGGCGTATGTATCACCGTAGAGAGTACGTATTCAACAACATTTAACGAAGAAGGAAAATTATTTAAAGATGGTTTTTTTATTTAATACTAGAAAATATGAATACATTAATTCCTTGATAATATACCTAACGAGTTATAACATGACATAGAAACATGACATTCAGTTACAGATTTTTCAGACCCACCAAGGGTTAAATTGAAGAAACTGATATGACTTTGAAATGTTATTTGGTTATATTTATGAAATTTAAAATATCGATAACAGTGCGGTCACATCACAAGCCAAACGCCGGCACTAATAGGGTCGTGTACACTGATCTCGTGAACAAAGCGACGCACGGAACTAATATTGATTGCCTACTACCGTGTACGAGGATCCTATAACAACGGCTTATACATATATGTAAATCTAACCCTTAATTTTATGTGAAACATTAACTGATGATGTATAGTTTCATTAGAAACAATATAATAGAGCATTAATAGAGGCTATTTGATTGTTCTCAAAACTGATATACTTACGACGTAATACATTTTCATAGGGTTTCTGGCGACAAATATGTTGAAGCAGTCTTTCTAGTAGGATTCACTGACGTGAACGAAGTCACTAAAAAAATGTCAACATCACACTACTAAATAAGCAGTTATTTAAACAATTCCACATGATGCACAACAGCGTAATTCTTGGGACGCAAAACTACGCCAATTTTCCATCACATCCTCTAGAAACAAATTGCAAATAATTAAAATAAAAGCCCAACCGCTCCTCAAATAATTCCGCCAAAAATCTCTATTATTTTTTATGTCATTCATTTTAAGCGGCCAGTTTTATTTTTTTTATATTCGGCCAGTTTTGTTTTTTTTATGTAGCAAGTTTTGCTTAAAAACATCAAATAAGTATAACTTCTTACGCACGTATACGAATGAGGAATGAACTGGTAACAGCTCTCAATAACACCCAGACTGAACTTTTGGCGGAAACGGGAGAAGTGAGGTTGACATTTTGTTTAGATTTTCTATTTTTTACATTTTTGGGAGTTTCAAAGTACAAAAGTGATAGTATATTATGTTTTAAAGTTCTGTATAAGTGAAAAGAATGGAGTAGGTCTAAATAAACATGTGTAGCTGAAGTTCTCGCGCTCTTCCAAGAAGTTCTTTATAACTTCAGTAAAACCTACTATCACTTTACTGGAGGAGTTTTATGATAAGAAAAAACTAATTTACTTGTGATTCTACTTTAATACGTGACATTGGCAAATGCACTAAACTGTACGCCATGCCATAAAGAAAGAAAGAAAACACCTAAATTTTAAAAAAGTCTGATTTAATCAAGTTCATTTCCTTAATTGACCTGACTAGGAATCGAACTCGGAGCCGCCACTTGGAAGGTAATTGCCGTAATACCGCGCCAACGGATCAGTCATACTAATATTTTAACCATAGTCATTAAACCGCAATCATTATTGGCATGTATCTATTTATAAATATAGCTCTATCCTCTCACTGACATAATATTGCATCTCACTCACACTGACACTAATATGCAATCAATAATAACTGTGTTCATGTTTGCCAGCCACCGGATTGCATTGTAGAGCGGCTGGCGAAGTGTACTATACAGTATGATGTGTAAATGGTTACAATTTTTAGTGTTTCGTTTCGAAAATGTATGGTGAAATTCCCGTGTCTTAAAGATATATTCCAAAATTAAGTTTATAAAAATTATACATACATATCCTCACGTTGTATGATTAACGGGATAATCAGAGAGGATAAAGCACCAAGAATCGCGATCTTTACATACTTCGTTCGTTTCTTCAAATCTCATTATTCTCCTCACACTCTTACGCCTACAGATATTTCTAATGTATGCGAGCGCTCTTATGTTTCCGTTAGCTAACACTCTGACTATTTGATCTCGTGCAATTTAATGCATTTGCCATATGAATAGTATTACTTGGATGTTAGAAAGTATCAATAGCTTTTTAAAGTCAAAGTGAAATCAATTTATTCAAGTAAACCCAAATGCAAGGTATTTTGAACATCAAAGCTACTTTAGTTCGGTTCGAAAAGAAAACCTGGACACTGAGAAGAACCGACAAGAAACTCAATCAGGTATTATTTTTTCATCATCATTCTACAATAGTTATTTAAAATACAATATCCATAAAGCCAGTAAATGCATGTGCAGAGAGGATTATTTCCATATTGTTATTCCACATATTATAGTCACGGTATAACATGCAAAGTAAGTATCAATGTACCTATAGCAATTAAGATCTTTATAAGTCTTAGTCTTCCTTGGTTTCTGCTACTACAAATAATAATTAAAAAATTATCATTATACAAATATCGTACGGAATCCTCTGTATGCAAGTAGAGCGCGCACTTGACCAAGTTTACCTTCATAAAATCACCATGATAACTGTGTCTATCATAAATGTTTTGTCAGAGACTATTTCAGGTAAACATCTAAAATTTAGAACAGTTATACCTAAATAAGTAGTATCAATACAGACGTGGACACAGACACAGACAACACAATTAAGCATTGAATTAAAATTTAGACATGGGATATTAAATTTAAAAAAAATGCGTGTGCTCATGACCATATTAATTTCACTCCAAAAAATTTTTATGTGAATTTTTGGCTTTAAAATAGTGTAGTGCATCATATCATAGTTAGATGTCATCACTAGTCTTTTACATCAAGTATCGAACTTTTTCGTCCTTTAATTTAGAAGTAGAGATAGCTCAGTAGCTTTCGACTTTGTCTAGTATATTATTCAAAACTTTGTGTAACGTTCAAGTAATCACTGAATTTTGCAATTAACATTATTATTTTATTACTACTCAATTTCGTATCTAGTAATAAGAGTTTTAAGTATTTTTGTGGAATATATGAAGACTACTTGACAGTTTTAGTCTAGTTTTGTTAGTTGACACTAGATTGAGAATTTCGACTGATACCTCTATTTCCCTATATATAATGTACTCTGTGCTTATGACTACACTATAGTGAAAACTTATACCTATACTATTAAAATGTATGTTTTATATGAGAGTACTTGATGTTGACAGGAGTCGAGTACACCCGATTCAGCGTCACCGATCCGAGCATAACGGTTCAGTTTCGTTCACTGTTAAGAAAGAGCGCAAAGTGCGCCTGAAGAAGTTTTCACTTTAAAAATTCTTAGTTCACCTGTGGGGTATCTAACGAAAGCTCTTTAAATCACGAATTCAAAAATGTGCATAATATTATTTGTAACATCTTCTTAACACTAAAAAAAAGCGCTCGTATATCGCTGTTCGCTCTTTTTCAGATTTTTTAATCCAAAAAAAACATATATTATAAGTATATAAGGTCAAACATCAAGTCGTATACGTCATAACTATAATAATAAGGGGCGTTTTAAAGGAACATCTTCAGATTATGCTAGTTTTAGATACGTTTTAAAACATAAACCCGTTACATCCTGTATTTCCGGCTATAAGTAACATTATAACACAATGTTGTGTACATATTCAAATGTCACATGTTAGCAGGATTAATTTGCGAAGCAATTACACGGAAGTGCGGCGTGACGTCATGGCTGCGTATATATTTATTTATTATGTAATAGACATTTAGCCTACGGACCTATTATGTCTACAGAAAATATTCATTTAGTAATCAATCTATGTATAATGTATATATTTTTCAACTGCCCAAAATTTTATACTTATTGAATGATACGTGTTTAGCTTCTCAATGAGACATCCTCAGGAATATCCAGAGCTCAGACTCAGTCAACTACCATAGCACTGAGTCCACGCGGTCTGAACTGAACTCTTGAATTCTTCAAAATGCTTTAATCATAATGAACTCAGCAATTAATCATATATAGATCATAATGATCGTATAATATGTGGTTATTGCAAATAATGATATAATATATGATCAATTGCTGAGACGAATTGACATAAAATAACATCTAAGTTTGTAATAATAATTGAAATTAAAGTGTCTGTCTTTGATTAGGAAATATGATTTTCATAATAATAGCCATATATTATTAGTTATAATACATTTTGATTTTATTACTATTTCCCATACAGTGTTCGAAACAATAACTTATAAAACTATCGTTAATAATCATAAATTATAGTTCTTTTCATAAAACTAAAACAAACGTTTTTTCAACTTTAGTCTGTATCAAGTCTGTTTGTTTGTCCGGGCTAATCTTCGAAACGAATAAGCCAATTTCAACGGGATTTCATTAAGAGGTGGAGGTCTTTTCAGAGAGTAATCTAGGCTTACTTTATAACGAAAAAATTTAACGCGAATGAAACCGCAAGGCACTGCAAGCAATTATTAAAACTGAATTTTCTGGCTGCGATTTCGAAATTAGACCTTTTATTAGTCTTGTAATGTTGTGTTACTGGGTTCTCATAGCACAAGCCTAGTACTCATTTTGAGATCACATAATCGGTGTAATTGTCTCCAATATTTAACATTATTGTTGTTAATTTTAGAATATAAAACAAATATTTTTAGAATGTTTTTCGGTTTGTTTATTTGGTACACTCTCTTATTGAAATGCTAATGATTTCAGTGCATATCGCTTGTAAGATTTAGCTCCCACTAATCATTTTTAAACAGTATCATTGAACACTAGAATTATAAAACTGAGCATGATAGTGTGTTAGAGACATTCGATAAAATCCAAACAAAGTAACGAATAAAAACTAATGACATTAATGAGTTAACATAAAAAGTTAAAAGTCCATGACACAAAAATGAATTATAACTAATTTGCAGCAAATACAGCTAAGAATGTTCTTGGTAATTGCAGCTTTCTATTAAACAAACCTATAAAAGGCAAACTTGGAAAACGCTAATAATTTTGTAGTATATATTTTGTGACTACATTGGACTATTAGACACTCGTGCGACGGAACACCGATATAATTATCATTGATAATGTCCCATCACTAGTCGAGTCCCGCGGGCCCGAGATCGATCACTCGGTAATTAACTGTTTGTTGACCGATACACACAACACAGCGACTAAATGATTATGTAGTGCTATCATAACATAGGAATGACGATCGATGGTACAAGAGATGACAGTATCTCCGTCATTATGGAGAAATAGATATTTTTCATGAAATTCTATAAAATGTTTCATACATACATATCCTCACGCTGTATCTCTAACGGGCTAGTCAGAGAGGGCGGAGCGCCAAGCGTGGCGGTTCTTACATACTTCTTCCTCTTCCTCAAATCTCATCATTCTCCTCACACATTTTCGCCTAGGTATGCAAGAGCTTTTGACATTTCCATCTGCTAACACTCTGGTTATGTTTCATCATTTTAAAACAGATTCAGTAAATCATGGAAGATCAGTGGATATTAAAAGAAGGGGTCACAACGCACATGAACCCTCTGCCCCACTTTATGAGCTTTTACGTAATATTGGTACTAACTCAACTCTTTGCGGACTCAGTAAAGAGACTTTTCTATATTACGTATGTTGTAAGGAAAAAGATATAGTTTTTTTTTACTATACAGGCAAAACAAAATAAGGATGAGATTTATTTCAGGTTATTTATCAATGTCTTTTAAGTTTTCGCGTTGTATTATAATATATCTAAAAAAAAATTTATTAAAAAAAATAAACCGCCTTCAAAAAAAACACTGAAAAGTATAAAATAACTATCCTTTACTAATCACAACTCAAGTACAATTAAAATAACTTTATAAATGCGATACACATACCTATATAATTAAATTAAACAGTTATTGAAGTCGGTGCCAAATCAATGTGCAACAACAGAAAGTCTATTAGTTTGGTAGGCTTGGCACCGACTTCAGTAACTGTAAAATGTAATTATATAGGTATGTGTATCGTATTTATAAAGTTATTTTAATTGTACTTGAGTTGTGATTAGTAAAGGATAGTTATTTTATACTTTTCAGTGTTTTTTTTAAGGCGGTTTAATTTTTTTTAATAAAATTTTTTTTTTCTGCCTTTTGAATGATCTTGATCTAAATAAATATCTAGGGCAGGTCTGCAATTAACTTCATTCTAATTCCGAAGCGCAACGATATACAAGAGAATCATCAATATAAAATAAAGCTTATAACCAGGTCGCGTTATCTAGTGTATCTTCGAATTCCAAGCTCCAATATCAGTGAAATATAAATGAGACCACCTCTGAAGTATTACCTACCAAACGAAAAAAGAATTTTCGAAATCGGTTCATAAATGATGGAGATATGAGGTAACAAACATACAAAAAAAAAAACAACATACAGACGAATTGAGAACCTCCTCCTTTTTTTGAAGTCGGTTAAAAAACGGAAAATTAACGCGATTATCTTTTATTTTGGCCTAACGTTTCGAATAGTTTTTAGGATTTACAAATATCAATAAATATCAAATATCAAATCATAAAGATTTACAAATATCAGAGATAGATAAAAAAACTTCTACCTCGGACACGGAGTGAAACTAGCTGCGACAATTTGCTCGAAACCATGGCCGATGCAACTCGGCCGAAACGTCAAGCCAAGTAAAAAGTAATCGCGTTAATTTCCCGTTTTTCTAGATATTTTATTTATAAATGACAAACATATCGTCTTTTTGACCGTAATTCTTCTTTTCTTTGTTTCTTCTTTGTGTATGGGCAAGTTCATCAGAAAGGACAAATATTTAATAAAATATTGTTTGTGAAATGTACCCAAAAAATGACGCATAACCCAGTAAACTTACAGTATAACTACTCGTATTTATAACACTAATATTTTAAATAAATAATTATATTGATTGTGGATGGATGTTTCCACAAAAGTCGGCACATTACGGGACCAATTGCAAATATCCGAACTATGACTTATAAGGTTAATTCTCATATATCACCTCGACCGACACCGCTTCGCCGTTTGATGCCCGGTGTATACTCGTTGTCAAAGGTATGTTGACAGCGGTCAAAGAGTACATGCCGCGTCGTCAACGAATTATCGAGAATTTTTTATCAAACCTCACTTGATCGCTCGCGGCTCAGTCACGAACGACGCGTTGCAAGCGAGGGAGGGGGGGTTGTCTAGTGATTTGCTCGTCGTCGCACACAGACAACTTGCGAGCGAAGCGTTTTGTGATTTTAGTCACGATATGGAGTTAGCATATATATACGTCCTTACACTGACATTTAATTCAAAATTTTGAGATTTTGTTTTGGCAAGTTTCGACAATGAATTGACCTATAAGTAACAAAAAAATTAATTTATCACAAACATGTTTAAATATTCTTACAATATGTAGCTAATGAGCGGACAGAAAATTAAATTCATACTATGTACCTATATCTAGATGGTAGTTATTTTTAAGTTTATTATTTTAACCTAATAATTCTGACGCTTTGAATTACGTCTGTTCTAAAGGTGCGATTTTGTATGGGAAGTATATATAACAAATTCCAACCACTTGAGAAGAGGCGATACTGGCCTTGTACCGGGTTGGTAAATGAGCGTTGACCTTTATACCGAAAAATGTAAATATTTTTTTACATTTCGTACACATATGATAGATCAAGATAATCTTAAGATTTGGTTTACAATCTTGTCTCAATTGATTTAACCACAGGTATTAACCGCAAATACCAAAAGTAATCTAATAATTATGAAGATTAAAAGTAATATTCTCTTCTTTCAGGTAAAAATATGGTTCCAGAACAGAAGAACGAAATGGAAGAAGAAAGATAACATCTCTAACGCAGAAGTGGCGGAGCTCAAACAACAGAACAAGCCGAGCACAGAGGAGAAAAAGACAGAAGAGCAAGTGAAAGAGGATCCTCTAGCAATAGACATGTCAAAGAAAAATTGTAATAAGATTCTGAGTGAGAAACTGCGAAATGCTAAGCAAATTGGGACACAGAATGTGATGAAAGCAAGGAAAGTCGAAAAGGGGGTAGTCTTAGAAACTATATGCGATGCGAACGACATAGAAAGTAGAATATCGATTACGAAAATAACGAATAAATTATCGAGTACAGATCTGAATGAAATAGGGAAGGTTTCTGTGAAGAGTTTTAGTCCTGAGGACGTGAAGGAATTGAAATATGACGCGCTAAGTCGTGACGTTGAGATGTGAATTGTAAATATTTTAGATCGTTAGGGGTTCGTATTGAAATTACTGATAGCTCACTTCTCAAACAATTAAATAAGATGAGATTGGTTTATAACTCGTGCCATTAAAGTGTAGAATTGGATATTACATTTACACTTCTTACTTACTTGGTGCAATTAATACGGAAGGGGAAACCAATGACATAATAAAAAAAAATTGAACATTGAAATCACCTCGTATTCTAACTAGAATTAAAAGACTTTTCTAATGTGATTTGTTCATATTTGATATAGCTTTATCACATGGTTTCATCTGCGTTAAATGCAGCATTTTTCCGCGTTAAGAAGTATAGACTACTCTCTGAAAAGTCATCTATCTATCAATGAAAATCCTGTCAAAATCGCTTTAGCCGTTTCGGAAATTAGCTCAAACAGACAGACAGAGAAAAATTTAAAAACGCGCATTTGAGTTTTGTATGTGCAAATAATTGTATGCGCTTAAGTAAAAGCCTTTATTTCGAAATTACAGACAGACACTTCCATTTGTTTTATTTGTATGGATGTATAGACATGTGAGTGAGAGAGAATGGTGGTCTGACTCAAGTGTTTCAATTGATTTCTTTAATGACATGGGGTATGCTTAATAGGGATATACATAATTTTATATGTAACATACATAAGTTATATGAAAAGTTGTGTAATTTTTTTTATGTAATTCTGAACAACATTCTGCAAAATTTTTCTGTACAAAATGTCTGCAAAGAATTTCTGTCACATAATACAAAACAAATTAGATAATTTCAAAAATTATGATTAGGTGAACTACGTTTGTATGGACCCATGTAAAGCGTTTGTAAAATTTGCGTTTGTGTGGAAAATGTAAGTTAAAAGTACATATCTGTTTTAAAGATTTGATTTTAACTAACTATACGTTTAGTATCGCACAGAGTATAACAAAAATATTTTGGTGTGCAAATAGGTAATTATTAGATGAATAACGTCTAACCTTATAGCTTGCTGTCAAACTGACTTAATGTCGATGAAAATGAAAAAGTTTAGATAATCTTTTTAAAGAATTATAATAAGCTTATATCTGGAGAAATTTCGACAGTATTGTAATTTAGAGATCAAATTTAAGTTCAGTATTTGTTTTTTTACATAAATTTACTTTTAAAAATGTTATATACACATAAAATGTACATATCCTCACACTGTATCTTTAACGGGGTAGTCAAAGTACGGAATAATAAGCATCACGGTTCTTACATACCTCTTTCGCCTCCTCAAATCTCATCTTTCCCTCACATACTTTAGCCTAGGTTGGTATGCGAACACTTTGACATTTTCGTCAGCTAATACTCTGGCTATTTGATCTTCATAAGTCATCTTCGGTCTGTCTTGACTTCTGCTACCATTCATTTTCACTTTGTAAATCATCATTTGTTCATCAATCATACGCTATAGATACTCTTAAACCACATCTTTATTTACATGAAATAATAATAAATATAAATACGCCAGACAATATACAGCAATCATCTGATCGCAAACTAAGGCATTCCCTGTGCTATGAGAACCAGACGACTACCATCCAGTACACCCAGATCCGAGACAATCTAGAAAAATTTGTTCCCTAAATTCACTCGACCGGGAATCGAACCCGGGGTCTTCTGCGCTTGAATGCAACACTTAAACCATAGCCATAGAGGTCGTCAAATACTATTAAAATGATTAAGATTTTTGTAATATCTGTGAATTTCAACTTACAACACATACGAGGTCATTCATGTGGCCGCCCGTTCGTCTGTCCGTCTGTCACAGATGATTTTATTAGTAAAACATGTGAACTACAAATTTGTATGGCATTGAGATATGTTCTGTTTTGCTCTAGTTATCATTTTAAAATATTAATAGAAGAGTCGAAGATGGTATTGATTGGGTACTACTATAATAGGCCTAGAAACTTAAAAGTTTGACGGAATGTAGCCTTACTTACCTACATACTTTATGGAAAACATACAGTAACGAGAGTCTAGGTTTTGTTAGATCTCTAAAAATAAGTTTAAAACTCAGACTAGACTAATTTATTTTTATTCGTTTTGTTTGGACTGCCTACTAAATAGGTCAGATCCAACGTTGACAAGTCAAGGTTGTCCCAATGACCTTGTTTAAGCTATCTTCAAATGGTAGTAACAATTATACGATATTATTTATCTAATCGATCGAATATCAGATACAGTGTGTGGAGTAATTAATGACAAAACGGTTAAAATTATGTGTTGTACCTACCAGCAGTGGGTTTAGTTTTCTTTAAAATAAATATATATCTTGTATAAATAATGTTTAGTTTCCTGGTTTTGCAAATTTTGCTCCTTGTGTTTATTTGTATTATGAAATATTTTTGTGACACTCTGTATTAAACAATCGAATTTAATTTTGGTTATACTACTTGTGCTGTGGTTATACGTTCATTTTCGTGCAATAATTGCTTTTATAGTGTAGAAAAAAGTACTTATGTACTATTTATATTATTTATATTACAAGTACAATAGTTTTACAACTTTTATTCTACAGGTGACCTCGAATATGTTTGATAAAAAGTAGTAGCAGTAGTATATTTAAATTATTCATTCAAAAGCTCTGGAATTCTGTATTCTCTTTTATTGTAAGCAATGCCGTCTTTAGTAATTGCGGGACACTGGACTAATCATAATGGGGCCCCATATTACCCTTCATAGGGTTAGTATTTTATGATTCTAGCAGCGCATATATGCATATATGTACAGTAATACACATCTTATATGGCTTACCCATGTACCTACGCAGAAGACACCATTTTGAAGGCGCGGGAAATGGATGGACCAATCAGTTAGCTTCATTCTGAGGTGACACCGTCAGACGTCATTGTGACTGCACGTGCTTTTTTCAGGTTACACTTAGTTTAAATTAAGCGTTTTTATTGACAATAAAAATGTCCTCATTTAAAAAAGGACGTCCTTTAAAAAGACTAGCGAAATCGAAATTGATATTTAAATTCTTGTTTTTGTTTTCACGTAAACATATATTTGTTTTAATTTGAACTTTTGTTTTATGAGCTTTTACAGTCCATTACTGACTAGATTACTGACTATATATATATAGCTATAACTTCAAGTCCTTATCTTGATTCAAAAACGTAGTTGTGTCTTTTGCGATAAAAATTATCAATTCAAATTTATTAATAAAGTAAACTTTAATAAAAGCGACCTACTTCAGTGGCAGTAGTATTTAGTATCACGTGAGCGAAATATAAAATGAATGCACTGCAAAAACTTTTTCGCTTTACGACTGTTGCAGAAGATTATGTATGATTATAAAATGAATTTAGCGGTTCGGGTATTTTTGTCGATCGTCTTTTCGTGTCTGCGCGAACGAAGAGTAACGGCACGCCATATATTTTGTGTTTTACTTTAGGTACGTATGTTTATTAAACTGTTCCATCACAGAGCCGATCATCAATTAACCAATTTAAATATTATGACTTATCAATGAATTCTCAAAACAATATTTTAGTATTTGAAGTTATATTAGAAGAAACTCAATATGGCGTCTACAATACATCATAAAGACCAGGACTAAAATAAAATTTCATCCAATCCGATCATAATGATCTCATAATGGGCAAAACAAGGAAAGTATAAAGCCTTCTTCTCCGGCAATAAATTAAAAAATAAGTTGTTTTCTTTAGCTTGCAAGTGTTTGTTAAATATCTACGTAGTCGGGTGTACCTAATTAATCTGTGGTCAGATTTAAGTTGTATATCTTTTACTTTTATAAGAAATACGAATATTATCAAAAAAGTGAAGTTGGGTATGTAATATAAATAAGTACGGTACTTGCATTAAACACAATGAGTCCATCAAGATTTAGTTATTTATCGCTAATGAGAACTGAGTCATTCATTATTAAGTGCTATGATAACTTTATCGCTGATTTCGCTGAAAAAAATGTCCACAAATTGTGTGGGTTCTATTCAGCATTTATTTATGAATTTATTTTAATAAAATGTTTTATTCGTATTTCAATACATAACATAACGAATAACGTAAATGTTGTGCTGGGTTAATATGGGAGCCTCTTGACCATAATAGGCATGATGACAAATTTTGAAATCTCGTTCTATAATGCCTTGCCCAAAATATATATAGCCTTACAATCAAACGTTTTTCCTTAAAAAAATTACAAAAAATAAAATGACTCATTGAAATAATTATTTATAGGTCATTTATCAAAATAAAAAAATATTTATTTTTTACAACAAAATACAAAATTCAATGTTTCTGTTTATATACCCACATAACATATAATAAATAAATAGTAATTTAAAAGAGGACCTACCCAATACTTATAGTTTCATTTGCTCGAATGTTTTCGTGGTCACCTGTACAATTAATTACACTCCTTTATACCAATTATGTATTTTTGTGAGAAGAAAATTGTGTTATTTTTGTTAATATCAATATGTTTTAGTGACATTGTGTGTAAATAATTATTTTTAAGTTTATCAGTATTTTTTGTTATCTATCTGAAAGGCATTGCATGCATTTGCACTACCTACTTATCGCTTTTTGTGAAAATATCTAAAAGAGATTACCAATTTTTAATCATGTTCACGTAATTTTTCTCTTATCTAGAGGATCATTTCCCCACAGTTGCTAACTTTCAGTTAATTGCCTTCTACTATAAATAACTTTCATTAATACGGAAATAAAATGATTATGAAAGACGTCGACCTATTTATGAAACAACCCCAGACAACTCCATTTTAGAATTTTTTTAAGTCAAACAAATGAAAACAGATTAGAGGTGTGTTGCACGCATTCAATGAGGATGAATAAAAATTGGATCAACGAACCTATTATTAAATTTTTTTAATTATTTAATTCTAGGTTTGGGTTACCGATGTATGTCTTTATACTAAATGTCATATCAGTAATTCAATAAGTCGACTGATTGACGAACGGAGGGCAATCAGATATCAAAAAATTATAAGGTTTTCGTTTCTGTTATTTCGTTTAAGGAACCCTAAAAATTCATGCCCTTTTACCCTATAACCGCAAGACAAAAAGGAGTGTTTTAATTTCAGCAGCGTTGACACTCATTTTAGCATTACTAACATTTATTTTAACATGCGAAATACTATAATTTTGGAACTGTATTAATTATGTGCATGTTATACGCACGGATGTTTTTTTAAATTACGAAAATTATTCATTACAGTTGCTATCAGATTCAAGAACTTTAGAAAGATATTTGAGAAATACGAGTATATTATAAATGGGCAACAAAGAGTATTGTAGAACAGTACTTTTCATAATTGCTACAACAATGTAAAATTGAGGTTAATTTTTAAAAGATATTCCTCCAGACGAGGATGGGAATGTGTCCATTCGACGTCGGCGTTTATAAATGTCATTGAAAAACATTTTGAAAAATTTGGAATTACAAAGTTTTAAATAAATTATATTAAAAAATACGTCCTATATATTTTTGAAAATTTGGAGTTACGAGTTTGATAATTAGGCCGATGCTTTGTGATAGTGTATGAATGTATCTTCAATGTTGCTAACACTTCAAGGAATACTTAAAAGAATATTTTTGAGAAATGGTAATGAAGTCGATATTAAAATCGGTGAAATGATTCTATATTATGTATAGAAGAATGCCCTTGTAATATCCGTCATAAACGATCAATACGTAATCAGTAAATGTTACAGTTGTCTCGAACTTAATTAAATATTATAATTACAATACTTCTTTCTTTATAAATGGCTTGTGGCATCAAGTATGACATTGTTGAAACGTAACACTTTATTTCAGTATTCATTGCAATTTAGTAATGATAATGAAATATATATAATTTTAAGAATGTCATACTTATATTTGTATGTAAATGTTTATTTATTAGAACGTGATGTTATAAATTTAGTTTTAATTGTTTTGGAGCGCATTGTGTTAATATCGCAGTAGTTTTAGTGAATAGTGAGTTTCGGATGAGAAATAAATAGTTTTGCAGAAATTTTCTCGACTGTTTTATTTTTAATTAGCTGAAATCCGCGACTTTTATTTTTTATTTTTCAACTAGCCTTTGTTCTTCAATTCAAATTCAAGCTATATTTCCATACCAAATTTTATCGCAATCGGTAGAACGGTATAGCAGCCAATGTTGGGCAAAATGTAATTGTAAAAGCAATTACAATTGTAATTGTAAAATGTAATTGTGAACACATTTTGTTAGGCAAACAATTACAATTACAAAAAGTCATTGTAATTGTTTTTACAGTTACTTTTGCCCAATACTGAAGGCAGACTATGAAATACGAACAAACAAACAAACATTGATCTCATATATTAAACTAGTTGATGCCCGTGACTTCGTCCATGTCTTTTATTTTTAAAATAGCCTATGTCTTTCCCCGGGGCTTAATATTAACCAAATTTCATCGCAATCGGTTGAACGGTATGGCAGCCCATAAAATACGAACAAACAAACAAACATAAACAAACATTGATTTTTGTATATTAAATTTCAAGAGTATGAATATGAACAACTTACTAAGTCATATAATATAATAAACTGTAGGTTTTAGCCAATTTTAATAAATATCGAAATAACTGTTTAGATAAGCATTTCTTAATTGAATACCTACAAGATTTCGGGGTTCATATTTAACGGGTTATCGCATTGAAATAAATTCAAATACTTTTAATTCCTATTTTATAAAAGTGATTAAGTATGTATGCCATGCCGACCCAAGTCAGCAAATAGTTAGTAATTAATATTATTAAAGGTATTTTTGTAATCTATAATTACAATATTATTACAGGCAAACGTGTTAGAATACCCGTCACCCAGGTAGCGATTTAAACTTGAACCAGGCGAGTGTCTAGTTTGCCACGCAACTGTATACACTTGTGACAAGTTTGAATTAGACTTACTTGTTACCACAAGAAAGACACGATGTTGAAATAACAGTCAGTGTTTTAATAATAATAATATAATAATAATACTCCAGACAATTACACATATTGTGTGACCCCAAACTAAGCAGTAAGCTTGTACTATGAGTACCACACAACGAAATCTGGGGGAGTTCCCAGTAACACCCAGACTCCAAGCCAATTTAGAAAAGTTCGTTTCCTAAATTGACCTGACCGGGGATCGAACCCGGGACCCCAGCTTGGAAAGCAGATGCATATGCCGCTGCGCCAACGGGCCAGTCAACTAGTTTTGTACTAGAGTTATTCTGATATGACACTCCATCTTCATATCAGTAAGCAATTGTGTAGTAATATACAAACGCAGGACGCAGGTACCAAAATAAAACAAAGATTTAAGACATACATACTTATCTTCACGCCGTATCCCTAACGGGGTAGTCAGCGAGGACGGATTTAATACCTGCTAAAAATTATAAATTTGAAACAATATTGTCAAAAACTGTTGACATTTTTGGCTGTCATTAAATGTCAAAAACATGCTTCGTTTTCTATATTTGACTGAAATTTGCAATCAAAGTAAAATCAAGCATGCAGCAAACCTAAATGCTTACCTGGGTGTTTTTGTAGGTGTAAATGGAACATTCCTCGTTATTTTCAATCTTTGCATTAATTACAGCGCCATCTATTAAGAACTAATAATATTACGAATTATGATAGCAATGTTGTTTAGCAAATATTTTATTATAGTAAATGTAATGTTGAAGCGCCATCTGTACGATTTTTTAAAAACTATGACAAATAATTTTATAGTTTAACTATCGTGTAGCAGATGGCGCATAAAGCCCTCATCTCAAAAGTATCGACAACAAAGTAGTGAAACAATTAATAGGTGCCGGCGATATTAAAAAATTTAAAGAAATAGATTTGTTGAAATTATTTTAAAATGAAATTGGTATATTAGTATATTTATTATTTGCTATATAAATTTATAATTAAATAAAGCAAATAATAAATATTAATGACATAATAAAAAAGCTTCATTGATTTATCGTCACTGCACTTATTATTAGTATATACTATGAAATAATTTTGTAAGGTCGATCAATCAATCATTATTAATCGTCAAAGTATTGACACTGCCCTTGAAAAATAAGTTTTCCAACCCTTAAAATTGTGACAGTCGTATCAATTAGCAATGACCGCTTCTCTGATCAATCAATATTACTATGTCAATCGCGTACATTAATCATGGAGTCACAGATGCTTTTTCGACGACACTTCAAGGTCACCTCAGGTTTTAATTAATCTATTATCAATTAATTGTTAGTTATTAAGAAACTAAGACATTAACCTTCAGCCAGTTATAGCCAGTACATGGGGTATAGTAGACCCCAATTCTTTGAATAATCCGACTGAGCGCATAAAGCTGAATTAGTTTATTTTCGCCGCGTTACCTTCTTTAGGCGATCCACTTGCTACTCGTGTGTCACACCAGTATGTTATGTATTATACACCACCAGAAAAAGAGATATAATAATGTGATAGACTGTTACAACTTGCAAGGTGAGACAAGCTGTATAACATCAACAGTTTTGGCTTCGATTTAAGAGGTCTATGCGCCACGCTTCTACCTTATTTTCCTTTTTGGTTTTAATTTCAAGGGCGTATATGGTTCAAATTCTCTCACACTGAACCTAGGGAATCTTATTTCTAAGCTACTAGATTGGCACATGATAAATCGAAACAACATTATTTCACCGTAAGTATTTAAAAGTCAATGTACCGTACGATAACAAATCACACATCACACAAATGCACGTCACACATTATACAAATATACACATTACACATCAGGACATCACACAAATATACACATCACACAAATATACTTTACACAAATACACATTACACAATACACTACACTTTTTGTGTAACACTTGCAGTATGTACATACATACCAAATAAACATTAGAATGCATTATTAAGGTGCACCACAAACCAAAACTACAAATGTTATCTACAAACAGAGACGTGGAAAATAGTTTATTAAAAGTATTTAAATACAAAATAGGTATTTTCAAAATACTTTCTTCAAATACTTATTTCACTGATTTTAACACTAGTTTTGTTCAAAGAGTTCATCTTTCATGTTCCGTCTATGTGGCCTCATAATCATTTCACCAAACGAAAATATACCTGGAAGTATTTCCAGATCTATTGTAGTATTGGCATTATTGGCATTGCATTGACACAGAAACAGTTTGACTTGCAATGTTGGCATTATTGTTGGCACCATTTAGGATAACATAATTATAAATATTAGAATGAAAAATACGAAATATGAATTAAAAAAATTAACAAAACCAAAAACAAAATTAAAAAACAGGTATTTTGCATTTTGTATTAGCATTTTAAATAGATGTAAGTACTTCAAATAAATCACATCTCTGTCTACAAATATAATACCTGATAAAAATGTAATAAATCACATTTGACATTATTGTAATCTTCGGTCCGTTTTTTTCAAACAAGACCTCAGACCAAGAATCGAAATGAACGAAGTATTTGCTTTAAGAGCATCTCCCTATTTTATTGACCGCGTTTCTAAACTTTTACTAATATGCCTGAGCAGGTGCCACAGTACAACAGCAGGGCCGGATTTAGAGGTCTGAAGGCCTCGGGGCAACAAAGGAGTGGAGGCCCCCTGGCCCCAAATTATTTTCCAAATAAAATGACAAATTTTTTTCAGTCGAGTTTTTCAATAAATAATTTATTGTGAAACCAAGTAGATTCTTTTAGTATTTAACAAGCATATATAAATATTATCGTAAACAAGAATTATCTGAAATTAAATTTTAGTGTTAACGAACGGAATCTTCCGAGCTTTTTTCGCCGAAAAATCGTTGATGAGTTCGTTGAAATCTAGTTCCCGAAGTAAATCGCTTTCAATGCTCAGGAAAGAAAGTTTTGATAGACGGTTTTGTCCCATCGTGGTTCGAAGCCTATTTTTTTAATCTTCATTTTTGAAAAGATTCATTTTTGAGAAATCAATGATTTCTGTTAATATTTAAGAACAATATAATCATGTTTGTACAAAGTACTGTAGGTAAAGTTAAAACCGCAAAAAAAAATATCAAAGGAAAAGATGTTTACTAGTGTTTACTAGTTGGAATTTGAAAGTTTTTTTTTCCGAAGTCTCTATTGTGGGGGCCCCTCTTTTGTGGGGGCCCCGGAGCTGACGCCCCGGTTGCCCTCCCCTAAATCCGGCCCTGTACAACAGTACACAACTGAATCTGACATATTTTTATGCATATAAGTAACCAAAATACTTAATATTTACGAGTATTTTTCAAATAAAGATTTCAGTAATGTACGTGAAGTCGGTAATGAGCTGACACGAATTGCGCTGACAGTACCAGATTGCCACTTAGTATAGCTAACTCTTTTACTCGTGGTCACGCTCAATGAGATAGAAAGAGACACGAAAATTCATGTTCCTTGGTCCGGGGATAAACTCATCAAATGTAAAAACTAAAGAGGCCATATTACGCAATGAGTATCTCTACTCATTTACTACACTTGTTACTAACAACTACCAATTGCTACCAATCGTTGTTTGCGGGTAGTAGGACCCGTCTGACCCCTTCGCCACCATCTTACTCGCTAATTCTGTCGCCAAACACTGCCTATAGGCTGTAGTATTATGTTCTGGCGTAAAGGGTACCACGACCTGTGAAATTTCAGGCACGAGATGCGTGAGCTGAGTTGCTGAGATTATCGTAATCCTCAGGTTTACCAAAGCCTTTGCAATCTGAGTGCTTTCTTTGCTTCGATGTAAATGTCAGTGGCGTCATATCAGTTCACTTACAATCACAGAGACTGGACTGTTTTTTGTTTGCCTTCTTTGTAGTACAGAAAATCTGTTTTTAAATTTAAACTAGATTAAATTATTTTAACTCTCCCCCCATCTAGTGGGGATGGCGAAATAAGAGTCCTAAGAGTGTCAAGATTTTAAATTGTTAAAACAGTGCGACTAAGTGACTTAATAAGATGCATGGTGAGCGATTGACGAAGAAAATCTATAGAGAAGTGAGTTATAGAACAAACTAAAGAAAACCAAAGCTTCCTTAAAAAGATCAAATGACCAGAGTGCTGATTGCACTGTCAAAAGCACTTGCCTAGCTGGACGAAAGTTTTCGAGGAAAATAATGCGAATCGTTGAGGCGAAAGAAGATGTAAGAACCGGATTGCTTAACACTTCATCCTCTCTGACTATCCTGTTAAAAATACGGCGTGAAAATATGTATGTACGTGAAATAAGTAATGATATTTTAATAACGAAATTATTAAGTATTGAAGAAACTCTAAAAGCCGTTCGTTTAGGAATTAGGTGGAGAGAAATGGAGGAGGCCTACTCATCGAGAGGTCCTTAATTAGGCAAAAGGGTTTAAAATCAATAAATAAATATAGATTTAAAAACAATTTACATACACTTAAATTTAATTTTTAACTTAATTTTAAAATCAAATATATAATAATATAATTACGGAAAAAAAAAGCTGAAGAAACCATTAGAAACTATTTATTGGTAACTATGATGCTGCTTGTGATGATTATGCTTACTATCTAGAAAGTATTATTATCAAAACTGTAAACTAATAAAATGGTCCTACTACGTGTGCTGATGTCTGACATTTCTCTAATGTCATCATATAAACTGGATAAATGAATGTACGGTTAGCAAAAAACAATGTCGACATTCCGTGTACCTACTGAGAAAAGCCGGCGAGTTTAAGTTATAAATTGTAATGAAAGTTATTATATAACTTTGATTACCTACAATATTTATTGGAATTTAAAAGAATTTATTAAATTGTGGTTTGGACAGAGACTCAATAAAGGAATAAGGAAAATCAATAAAGGCAATAAAGGAAAATCAGGTACGATTTTTAAGTCTCAATAGCCAAGACGAAATCTTTACAATTTCGTTATATTTGTCTGTCATAGTCGATTTATTCTATTGTGTATACACCCACTGCACTGCAATTTCGTCTAGAGACATAAATTGGTAGAATATGTTGAGTCCCTCGTACTAAAAACTTGAAAAAAGAATTAAAAACTTCACCGGCTGTCCTACCATCCATGCTGGAACACAACCGTAGCGCTGCAAGCGCTGCTATTCGACGCAGTATTGGCGAGTAGTGGTGGTACCAATCCAGATAGAAGCTACACAAGGTCCTAACCATCCGCAAAATATAATAGTAGAGGTAGTGAAAGAAATTATGACGTCGGCGGATAAATATTTCATGGCCCTACATGGTATCTTCTGTTTGTTATTATTTGCATCTTTTTTTTACTGTATTGTACTGTGCTGTATTGTATCATTTTTATGTTAATTGATTATTGTTTTTTTTGCGCACGGTACACACAAACTTAAGATAGATTTTTAAAAATTTAACAGCCTGTCATTTTCGCGAAGATTCCGTCCCGGGAGGGGTGCCGGGCGGTGCGGGGGGCGCAGAGCCCGTGAAAGTAATCAACAATTTAAAATTGGGGCTAATCCTCCGGCCCCGCTGTAATCGTGGGCGATCACTCTTAAAGTCGCACATTTGTAATGCTGTCTGTACATACGAGGCGATCGCGTTGTACGGGGAGATTTTTTAGATATTTACGATTTTTGTAATTTTTGTAAGGAGGATACAGCATGAGGATATGTAGGTATGTATATGTATTCAAAGTACAAACTTCAATTAGTACAAAGCAATATACACTAGCACTTCATAAACTAGAATTTACTTCATGTACTCAGACTTCACAGTGATATCCTTTGTTAACCGCCACATTGACGACCTCCGTGGCGCAACGGTTAAGCGCGTCAGAAAGTAAACGGGGGTTGCGGCTTCGATTCTGGGTGTGTATGTATAATATGTGTTTATTTACAAAAAAAAAGTATCTAAGTAGTACATCAGTTGTCTAGTACCCATAACACAAGCTTACTTTGGGACTAGATGGCGCTGTGTAAATTGTCTGAATATATTATTATTATATTACATGTCCTCATGGTGCATTAGTTTGCAATATATGTTCGGAACGATGTTTGTCAATGATATAAGATTAAGAAAATATTAAAATTGCAGGTAATAATAATACATACATTCATATCCTCACGCTGTATCAGAGGTATTCATCTCTGTCTACTTCCTCATCCTCTAGAATGAAACGCCAAGCGTCGCGGTCCTTGCACACTTCTATCATCATTCTCCTCGCACACTTTTGGGTTGGTTTAACATTTCCGTCATCTACCATTCCGGCTATTTTATCTTCTTCTTTATAGTAATAATAATAATAATAAATATTTCGAACAATTACATCGATCATGTGACCCAAAGTTAAGTATTATATTTGTTCTATGGGTCCAATGTGATGAATTGGGAAGTATCCAGTTACATCCAGACTAAGATGATTTGAAATTTGAAGTTTATACCCTAAATTTGGCCGGGATCTGAACCTGGGACCTTCACCTTGACAAGCATAGCAAAAAAATTCATCAAGTAATACTGAGATTAGTCAAAAGACAATTTCCTTCATTATTTAATTTCTTTAAACAAAAATAAATCAAAGTATTCAAGTCTGAACAGCATCCACAAGGCGTTTGTTTTTGCCTGAAACTGTACAGGACAAATTGACGCGTCAGGCGTTTGTCCCTGTCGCACCTACAACAGTGTCCTCAATTCGTCCCTGTCATACTAAATAACGAATAACAAATGTAATCCTCGTTTAATGCCGGCATCGGCTTACATCGCGAATCATTTGTACCCCGATGTAGACGTTTTGTTTAAATCGTTTCACTAATTAATAGGTCAAGATTGTTGTAGAGCTGTAGACTATCTTGTCTACAAAAATAAAATCAATATCACTCTTGACCCGGATGAGTCAATCTTTTATAGTTCTTGTGGAACATTTGATAAGAATTTAATGAGCTATGTAACACACTAATCTACTGAATTATTATTCTTCTCAATATTATTATTCTCAATACTTCATTACACTTTCAAAGTAAATGCTGTGTAAATTATCTTCGGAGATGTAAAGATGTAAATTGAGTTTGCTGTTCAAAAACTAGATAGAGAGCGATATTTTTAAAATGGTGAATTCCTATTTCCTACGCTTAATTTAGAAACATCTTTGTCATATATTTCGTGTAAACTGAAGGTGTTTTTTTATTTGATATAAGTAGCAAAGTATGTTGGTCACATCACACCTGTATCATCGACCAACGACCTACGCCCAACATTGATCTATTGTTATCGCCATTATGATTCAAAACATTACCAAGTCCCACTGCAGTCAAGAACCGAATAGAGTGACGTGCTGAACCTCCTTCAGACTTTAGGTTTAGGAATAAGTGCTTTTTTGCAATGTTACGTATTTTGAGAGATAAAGATTTCATTTATACGATAATCAATATCGTTTATCATCACATAAACACATTTCATATTATATGAATAATCACTATATACATGTTTTCCACTTGTTCTTACATGTTTTCATATATATTTTTTTGTTCATTGTATAATTTTCTCTGTGTACAATTCTCCCCAAAGAGAATGTAAAATTACTACGTAATGAGAGTCGATACTTCCATAGAGCTAAATAGACTTCAGAATGTCAAAAAAGGTACCAAAATAGCCAATCTGAAGACTTAAAAACAATCAGCTTTACCAATATAGAGAACAAAATAGAGATAGCCGATTATATTCAAATTTTTTACGCTAGTAAATTACGCTAGTAAGTAATTAAGTACATAAAACCGACTTCAAAAAAGGAGGAGGTTCTCAATTCTGTTGTAATTTTTTTTTATGTTTGTTGCCTCAGAAGTCCGTCATTTATAAACCGATTTGGAATACTCTTTTTTTGGTTGAAAGAATATACATCCAGGTTGGTCCCATGTGAATTTCATTAGTATTTGAGCTTGAACTTGGCTTTTTTAAAGCTTTATTCGTATTCATGATTCAATTTATACAAAATTATAAAAGAAGTTAATTGTAGACCTGTCCTACATATTTATTTAGGCTAAGGTTACTCAAACTCAAAAGGGAGAAATAAAAATAATTTAAGAAAAAAGTTAAACCGGCTTTAAAATAACATGAAACTACAAAATAACTATCCTTTACTTATCAAAACTCAACTACAAAAGTAACTTAATAAATACGATACAAATACTTATATATAATTAAATTTGTCAGTTATTGAAGTCGGTGCCAAATCAATGTGCAACAACAAAACAGTTTGGTGGGCTTGGCACCGACTTCAGTAACTGTCAAATTTAATTATATAGGTTTACGTTAGTAACTAATTAATCTGTGATATAGGTATGTGTATCGTATTTATAAAGTTATTTTTATTGTACTTGAGTTTTGATTAGTAAAGGATAAATATTGTGTAATTTTCAGTGTTTTTATTGAAGTCAGTTAAATGTTTTTCTTAATTTTTTTTTGTTTCACTGCTGATCCCGAAATCCTACAAAAATTAATAGAAAAATATTCTTCGTATTCATGTTACATAAATATTATATTTATCATATAGCTAATATCTATCTCATCGATGTATTAAAGAAACTTTTAACAATATATCGATACTTTTGACGTTTGATGATAAGTTGTACTTTATTGGTGGTTCTGTACTGTCGTGACATATTAATAATAACATTAATTTGATAAACAGTTTATTTATTAATAACAAGTACATACATACTTTAATATTAACAAACATAAAACTACACATTATCTTCAATAATAGACTTCCTCAAAGTTGCCGCTTAGAAAGCCGTCATTGCTTAAGGTGCCCAGCAGACTGGCAGCATTACCTCTTTGAATAGCCAAACTGATTCTTTGGCGGAAGAAGCTGCCAGCGCAGTGGTCTCCCGAAGCCTCGAATAATCTCTTACAAATAACAGAAACCAGTCGATGGGCTTCGATAAATTGATTAATAAATGTGTAATCGGTCGGTATCTCACATAACAAAACTTATAGATTATAGATATTTAAGTGTGATAATGTAATATGTCAACTTATTAAGAATTTTTTTTTTCTATTAAGTATATTAACATATTATACAATAATAATAATAATGCCATGGATTGATGTAAGCGAACATGACGTTTTGATATATTAAATGATAAAATAATTGAGAATTAATTGAGGAAAAAATAAATTAATATCCAGTTTTGAGCTTCATATTTGAATGCTAATATTTATTGGTTGAATAGGCGATTTCTCTAGCTACCCCTAGTCCTAAATACCATCTACATACATACATACATATCTTCACGCCGTATCCTTAACGGGGTAGTCAGAGAGGACGGAGCGCCAAGCGTCGCGGTCTTTACATACATCTACATATGTATGCATATACCCTGTTCGAAAGAAAATAAACGATTTATTTTAGAACTGTTTACATCCATCCAATTATCTATATTACATTACATTACATTCACATAAGAACTATTATATTAATGTCCATGTTATTGTACACGACTTATTATTACTTATTGTGACATACAACCTTATGTGATTTAGTTCAATGATTTGTAGGCTAACATAGAGACTGGTTCCTAAACTAAGAAAATCTTGTATTTTAGGTCACCAGGTCTCCACGTCTCAGAATTTCAATAAGCAGGAATACAATACAACAAAGTAAAACAATACAATTCACATGTAAAAATTTGCCTAGACTTCGAGCAAATGCTGTTGCCATGATTGCATCGAAACATGAATCCGTTTTTCCCTAAAGGAATCCTAAATATGAAAACAAATAAAGCCGGTGGAAAATAATTGTCTTTAATTCTTTGCAAATAGAATATTTATGCCTAGCAGTGGCGAAATAACCACACACTTCTGTATCTGTGCTGAAAAATTATATTAGTTGAATTCTGGGGGTTGATCTGTGGTTTGTAAAACCAACCAAAGTTCACTAAAGCATTAATTATTTTTACAATATCACAAATGTTCAATTTACAAAACAAAAAAGATTGAAGTTACGTGTTCTAACATAATAAAATTTACTAATTTTTATGTTAAATTTACTAAAGAGTTCAGTGTAAGACTATGTTGAGGGTATGCATCGGACACTTAGTTAATATTACTTAACTTTGTCAATTACACAAAACAGTTTTGTAAATATTTCAACAAATTAAGTTCAATGAAATCAACAATTTCCGTGTGTTAGTCCGAAATTAACCCGCAAGTTTAGTAACACTTTTGGTAAACAGACTAAAGTATTTTTTCAGTGTGTTCTATACATTCCTCATTAAATTCACATTCGAATTATTAAAATTACTAGGTATATTTCTCACGTGCCTGAAACATGCTATCAAAATTTGTCATCAGCTCTTCAGCTGTATTAAAACATTTTTCTCTAGCAAGCAGAGATTGGCGTGTCTGTAAACAAGCGGGTCACCGCGGTCAGGGCAATCGAGACCGCGCGTAAATCTTCTACGAGTGGACGCTTGATGGCGAACGTTCAGATAATGGTGAAAACAGAGCTGTTTTAGTAGCCACCAAAATATATAAATTACGTACTTTTGTGTGCCTTAGTTGTGTGGAAAAACAGATAATATGTTTCAATTATGGTCTGTGATACATGGTGTGTGATAGTGAATCTATTTTCCAAGTTGAATGTATTTTGTGCATTTTCCAGGCTGTAGCTGTAGCCCTGTAGCTCCAACCGGAGAAAAAGGCTAAGATATGCCCCACCTGTCATACAAGGTTGCAATTAAAGATTTTATCTGTCTATCTAACAAGACGACTAAAATTGGCCTTCGGGGCCGACCGAAGCAGGGAGTCCAGTCGTCTATCTATGCGACCTCAAGAAGAAAGACAGCGCGTGTGGTCTGCGCTCTCTTAGCATTGTCAGAGTGCAGAGGAGACGGTCCTAACTAGACATGGATAACACTGCGCTACACTGCGCAATTGCACCAACTCCATTCACAATGCTGGTCGTGTCGGCTCACTTACTCGACGCGTAACATTTTACTGCGCCATGGCGCAATTTTGACTTAACTCAAACCGTCGGCGCGGCGAGATGGCCCCGAGTTACTGAGTTGGCGTAACGAATTTTGCTGAATTACCCATACCTAGTTCCTACCCTTACGAGACTTGTTTGGCAAGCATGTGCGTCTCGTAGGAGACCCCAGAGCTCCTTGACATCTCGACATGTACCGAGGACTACCACGGCGAGGGGTTTTGTAGCACAAAAATAGGGTGTTGGGAATATTATATTATTATTTATAAAAGGAATGATACTAAAACAGATGTGTACATCACACCATCAGACCACCATAGCAGAAGGTCAAAAGAGCTTCATCAAAATCAAAAGGTTTAAAAGACTTAGGCTATAAAAGTATGTGAAGTAAATTCCAAACCGTTAGAATTTTCAAAGTTATCCAACTTTTACAAGATTAATTCTTCTGCAAGGTCTTGCATCCATAAATAAAGAGTAACTCGGGATGTTGTGAATCAAATTATTCGAAACCACGCACCTAATGTAAAGTGTATCGTAAATCAAAGACGAACTCAGGTGACAAACTGCTTTATTCTATCAGACCATTCATTATGTTTTTACATGCATCGGTACCCACATAATATTTATCTATAAATATTATAATATACCGACACAACTTAATTCTAATGTACTCACAATTATATCATGTTATAGATAAATAAAATCATACAATGAATGCACCTAGTACCTATAGCGCGAGCTCTACAAAGAAAATTAATCTCGCTTAGTCAAAATCAAAGTGAAATCAACTTATTCCAGTAAACGCAGTATTTTACAGTAACACTGTAATCTACTGGTTTCCTAAAACGCCCGTTAATTATATTTTAAAGCTTTTCCTAAAATACCGCGTTCAGTAAATGATACTAATTTATTTTTAGTAGTAGATTCGGCGCAAGAGTATACAATCAATATGAGTAGATGAGTCGCAAGAGCAATTGAGCCGAGAAGAATTCGCGAGTGGATTCGGAAAGGGATTCAATTCACTCCTCAGCGTCAGGAACACTAGCCATGTCGAGTGTCTGTGCAATCTGACCAAACAAAATTTTGAAAAATAATTTATAAATTCACCGACTTACTGAACGTTTTTATTACTACAATGTTACCCATTATAGCTTTTAATTATTTATATAACATATAGTCAACAAGCGTGAAAGTCAAATACAAGTACAATAGGTGGTCCACATCTGCCGGGCCGCGCCGGTTTGATTCGGAACTGTTAGTAGTTATTTGCTTCAATCGTAAACGAGTGTAATGTTGCATGTAATCGTAATACGTGAACATCTGTGATTCTAAAGGTGTTTGTAATGTAATTGAAGTGGATAATATTAATTTATATTATAGCTTATTTCGTTGGCGTTTAGGTTCAGTTAGTGTGTCGAAATTAAATAGCATTACTTTGTTGTAATCCATCGCATGCGGACAATTTTTATATTTTTCGCGTGGAAAGGAATGCTTAGATGGTTCGGGCACATAGAAAGAATGAGTGATAAAAGACTGAAGAAGAAAATCTACAGAGCGAAACTCAGTGGTAAAAAAAAGTCAAGGAAGACCAAGGCTGACTTATGAAGATCAAATAGCCAGAGTGTTTGTAGACGGAAATGTCAAAAGCACTCGCATATCTAAGCGAATATGTGTGAGGAGAATGATGAGATTTGAGGAAGCAAAAAAAGTATGTAAGAACCGCGACGCTTGGCGCTCCGTCCTATCTCTACCGCGTTAGGGATAGAACGCGAAGACATGTATGTATGTGACCCAATTACAAGGTGTTTTTGAACGTCAAAACTACTTTCGTTCGGTTCAAAGAGAAAATCTGGACACTGAGAAGAACCGACAAGAAACTCGGCCAGGTATCATTTTTTCAACGTCATTTGACAATAGGTTTATTAAAATACAATATTTACAAAGCCAGTAAATGCATGTGGAGAGAAGATAATTTCCAGGCTATTGTTTTGTCTTCAACGAAATCGTTTATTTTATAGTATGATTATCTAATCAATGTACGTTTTATAACTAATCTTAATATATTTTCTGTTAATTGAATAACTTCCTGCGGAGCTTTCCATCATTGATGTGGCCGTTCTCAGCACGTCATCGAGGGGATCTCCTACAGATCGCAACTCAGCCTGTGCCCTCGCAGAGTGACGCCAGCACGGATCACACAATGTGTGAATGACATCCACAGTACGCCATAAAATGGTAATGATTTTCACAGATTATTTAAAAATAAAAAGTAATACAAAATATTTCTTAACCGTCACATCACTGCTACGCATTCATGTCAATTATGTATTTGATCCGTAACCCCGTAATTGAATCCGGAACCCTCACTTCATACCTACTTGCCTTACTTATAGTAAAAAGACGTACCTAGGTGTCAAATTGGAATCCAGTCCATTGTCGGTAATAGTTCCTTGGCGGCTTTTACCTCCTACGGGAGAAAATAATGAGCAGCTGATACAATATACGTTTAATACTTGAATAGGTATCGCAAATTACTTGGACGCGAAGTTACAAAATTACACAGTTAAGCGCATTACCTAAAATGGATCCAACATGCCTCCTAACAACAGTACGTGTTAATCCCATTCAAATATCACGTACGAATCCGCTTATTTGTAATAGATCGGCACCACTTTTCACACCATTTGCCCCTAAATATCCAATATCGGAGCACTGCAAGAACTTATAATACCATAACACGGGACCTTACTGCTGTGATTTAAGAGCTATTTTACGCTATATTATAGTCGTATAATTACATTCGTCATGGATAATGCAAAGGCCGATTGTTGATCATTGAATGTGATTGACAAATTCCGCCAGATTGACGTTTTTATATTTTTGGGCCTCTAATGTTTGTGAGTGACGTTCTTACTGACAATTGACGTTTTGAGTAATTTACAGATCGGAATTATGAAATTGGATTTCGTATTTTTAATCTACATGACCGCATGTTATTGTAAATCTAGAATATATTTATATTTTCAATATTTACAGAGATGCGATCGCATATTTTGTTCATATTTTCATTACAATTTTTAATAACGAAACTAATTGAAAACTATTAACCTCATACAATATTCATTAAATAACAAATCAAGTTTAAAAATTAAAACTACCTCACCCAAAAAGCGTAAACTAAATTAAAACAAGTTGGAAGATATTTCGAAACACCATTTCGTCCAAATATACGCAGCATTGCCGCGTTGGAACGCAATTGACAATTGCGGACATCAGGGCATTTTTGGTTCAGCACCACCACCTTTTTCTCTCAATCTCAACTTAAGATTGCGAGAAATTTCATATTTCATATGTGATACATATTACATATCTATATTATGTATCATTAGCATGTACGACGTCCTTGAAGCTCCAACTCGTTCAAGACCTACAATGTCACAGACATACAGACGGACAACGGCTTTAAACTTATGACACCCATCTTTTACGTCGAGGATTAAAAAAACAGTCCATACATATTAAATCTAAAACCGGCCGATTGCGTGTCGGACCACGCACAACGAAGGGTTCCGTAGACGGTGTAATTTATAAAGCTTCTCAATAACATTGTGTAAATCCAAATTATTTCTGTCATCGCTGAGAATGTAACTGAAAATATCTCAAAAACACATCTCTTAATTAAACCAATTTTCGTTGTAAATCTCTTTTAAGTTCTACTATCTCAAATTTTTATCTAAGTTTTTTTTTATATAAGAGGGGGCAAACGAGCAAGTGTGTCACCTGGTGGAAAGTGATCACCGCAGCCCGTGGACATCTGTAACGTCCGGGGAGTCACGGGTGCGTTGCCGGCCTTTAGGGAAAGAGGAAAAGGAGAGAAAGGAGGGGAAAGAGGGATGGGCTACCGGTACTCTCACTCACCGAACAAAACACAATAGCGACATGCTGTTATTTTACGCCGATGTTCTGTGAGAGGGTGGTATTTCATCGGGCGAGCCGGCTCAATTTGTGCTGCAATGCAGCATGGCTCTACCGCACATAAAAGAAGTTATTCAATCCATAGTTGAAAAGTTAGAGGGGGTATACTTTTTACAATTTTAGAAGCACATAATATCTCAGCAACTACTGACTTGAATAAAAAAGTTGCTATGAAACCTTTACACAACGTGGTTATATAAAAATATCCCATACGCTCATGTGCGGAATTTTTTCCCCCTTTCTCCTTTTTTGGCGGGAACGGGAAAAGTGAAGTTAGAATTTTATTTCAATTTTCTATTTTATGCATTTTTGTGAATTTTAAAGTACAAAGTGGTAGTATATTGTGCGCTAAATTCTGTGCAAGTGCTGAGAATTGAAAAATTTGATTAAATATGTGCAACTGAAGTTTTCGCGTTCCAAGAAGTCCTTTTTAACTCCAGTAAAGTCTAACATCACTTTACTGGAGAGTGTTAGGGACTTAATAAAAAGAAGACAGACATTTCTAATAATGCTAATGTTTCAAATAAAATAGGAAACGAGTTGCCAGTATATGAAAGAGAAGAAGAAGAGCGCCATCCCTAATTTAATTATTTTATCATCCTCTACTTACATGTATGGATTTCCAACATAATTTGATTTTATTTTACAAAACTTTAATACACCGTTAGCTATAGCAATTTAATGATTACACCTACCTTCTAGTTTTCATCTGTGTAGTGCCAATAGTCTCCGAGAAACATGGCTGTGGCATACGCACGCATAGACGGACAGACAGTCAGACGGACAAGATGAAATGATGAGGGCTCCGTTTTTTGCCATTTGGCTACAGAACCCTAAAAAGAAAAATATCATGTGACCCAACGGCGCGATGCCAAGAATCACGTCTCAGTAGCTGCGAGTAAACAAATATATTTATTTAATAACTTTTTATTGCCATAATCTGGACATAATTTACGTTGATAATCAGCTCAGCAGATTCTAATATATTATCATTTGATATTCTCAATGTTGGATATTCGTTTTGTTTGTTTTGAACAACCGTCGTAATCCCAATGCTGCCCGTTTAAAGGTTTGATTTCGCAAGTTCAAGTTATTTTAAGGTCAATAAATTAACGCAGTTAGAAAAATCTCGCTAAGCATGTAACTGGAACTGTCATTCCTTCCTACATTTAATGTCATTTTTAGACTTTAGACAGCTAAAATGGCTAAAAGGAATAAATGTATACATACATACATACATATATACATATATATTTTCATGCTGTATCCCTAACTGGGGTAGTCAGAGAGAACGAAGCGCCCAGCTTCGCGATCCCTACACACTTCTTATGCATTCTCAAATCTCATCATTAATTAAAAAAGAATATAATATAGTTTTGTCATATTTTTCTGTCCATATACTATAGCCGATGTAATTGTTTATCTTTGCAAGTGCTGAGATGAGATACAGATCTTTTATAATTCAGAATTAAAAAACAGAGGTCTCGCTGCTATCTGTGCGATTCAGCATACATAAAAAATACTCATATACGTTTCATTTCATACATAAATATTGTATTTTATATGAATATTGTATTTCTTATCAATATATTAAATTAAATTACAATAATGTTTCGATATTTTGCCCTACTTTAGTGATTATCCAGAAGTAGGATTTTCGCTCGAGATTTCTCGTGTCGAAAAAAACAGAGAAATCCACGCAAAGTCGAGACGAGAAAAATCACAGTGAGAACTCGAGAAGTCAATAAATTTTTAAATGTCTTTAAAATCTGCTATATTTAATAAGAAGCTCGCCTCTTTTTACTCCATGCCAATGTGCAGTACTATCCGAAGGCGGGAAAGCGGGGCGAGAGACAGTAAGTTGCTCTGGCTTGCTGTCAAACAGTCAGAACCTCAAATTTCCGAACTAAATGAAATGCCGAAAAAGAAAATTCCCTATATTTAAACATTCCTAATGATGATTATTAAGAATTTCAAAATTTCGAATAATAAAATTAAGAAAAATTTCATTATGAATGAATGAATGAAAGACTGCCTCAATAAATTTATCGCCAGAAACTTTAAGAAACATTTAAAATGTCAGTCGACATTTCAATGAAATAATATGAAGAATTTATCTATTTATTACTGAAGACATCGGCTGTATGGACTAGATCTCTTTGCCTTCCCTCCTAATGGAGAATCGTACCACCACTACTACTACGACCAGTACAAAAAATATTTAGTTGATCAACGGAGGATCGAATCGAGGACCCTGGCTTGAAACGAAATGCTCTGCCACCGCGCCAACGGAGCGGGCGTATACATATAATATGTATGTATATTCGATTTTCTTTAGACTTTTGATTCTACGATCAACTTTGCCACTAACGGTAGACAACACCTGACAGTACGGCTGATAGATACGGAACAATAATTGCACATAACGACTCGCACTTGGCTGTTTTATTGGCTAATATTGGCTGACTGCGAGAATGAACTCTGGCGGTTGTCTAGTCATCATTATACTGTTGTGAGACTAACGAACAGGTAGCCGCTGCCGGCCGCAGCAAATAGAACAAAACGTTAAGCCGAGGCTGATAAATGAGCGGCTATTGTCGGCTACCGGTCTTGACTGGGAACACTTTTATTGCATTTGAAGGGTTCAGTATAATTAATAATTATTTATCTGTGGATTAATACATGAAGAGAAAATTTTGTACCCCTTTTGAAGCAAATTACGCACATTGAGGAGTATTGGATTTAGCATAGTTAAAGTTTATATGGAAAAGGAGTGCAGAAAGATAAAATTTATGTGTAATATTGTGTTACAAATATATTAACAACAAAAAAATACATACATACGTTAATATTTACTAAAACTGTACATTATCTTAAATAATAGACTTCCTCAAAGTTGCCAAAGCTATACAAATACATTAAATTGAATTAAATTAAACATTTATTTTTTACGTTGATACTGCAAATGTCATTCATACACATAATAGTTTGTGGTAAACTTCGGACCAAATATCGCAACAGACGGAGTATTTGCTCTAAAGGCATGTCGTTACATTGTCCTTTTTTTGTTGAACGAGTTTCTAGATTTTTACTAATGTGCCTGACTAGGGAAGGCCACAGTACAACATCTATTTTTGTGAATACTAGTTGCCAAAATAAAGAAATAATAACATTGCAAATAATTATTTCATGACCAACTCATAAGCTGAAGTGAATTACACTGACACTGCGTGGTTACCATATTTACTATAGCTAACCGTTTCGCTCGTGTTTACGCTGAATGAGATAGAAAGAGACACGAACATTTATACGACATACGGTGATAGGAGCGGCAACCTATTACGGCTCTTCCTTTATGGTTATTGGTCCTAGGGTGAAACAGTCGTGCAGAGTAAAGATTGTCGCCAAAGAAATTAAATAAATAAATTTTATAATGTTGCCAACAAATAATTACTGACAGATCGACTAAATGAGTTTCGAGCGGTGGATTTTATGTGATTTGTGAGCTGTGAGCTGTTTCGAGTCTGTGTAGTATATGTCAAGGGAAAAAAGTGTTTATGTTATATTCAGGGTAAAATTTCCTATCACTGCGTGACCACTATTGCATTTTATTATTTATAGATTACTAGATGACCCGGCAAACTTTGTTTTGCTATATACTATTAAAAAATAGGGGTTGGTGGTAGAAAGGTGTAAAATTTAGATGAAAATAAAAAAATAAAAATAAAAATTTTTGTCAAAAAATAAAAAATAAATGTTTGGGGTGGATCATCCTTATCACTTAGGGGTATAAAAAATAGTTAACGTCCTATTCTCAGACCTACTGAATATACATTCTGTCAAGAAAGTATCGGGAATGGATGATTTGTTTATGGTTCCAAATTCAATTTTTTGTTTTTTTTTTGTTGTTGTTAGATTGGTACAACTGTTTTCCATTTTGGCGCGGATAATGAGTTGCATCTGTTATTTAGATTAAATAGAGTGCTGTTTTAGTTATATCATTCTAGTGTATATTGCGAATTTCTTAAATTAAAAAGTTAAATTTTGCATCGCCAATGGAATTACGTGTTCGGAGTCACTGAAAATGTTTCAGAAGACTTACGGTGAATCGACTTTATCAAAAACACGTGCTTATGAGAGGTACAAAGCGTTCAAAAGCGGTCGAGATGTGATGGAAGGTTTGCCTCGCTCTGGTAGGTCATCAACGTCTGCAACTGAAGTTAACATCGCAAAAGTGAAGGAAATAGTGACTGAAAATCCTCATTCAAGTTTGAGAGAGATAGCCGCCGAACTTTCTGTCTCACGAGTCGATCCGTCCCATTTTAAATAATCACTTAGGTATGAAACATGTTGCGGCTCGGCTAGTCCCAAAAGACCTGAATTTTCTCCAAAAACTCAATCGCATAAGAGTCGCCGAGGACATGCTAGAACGAGTCAACATTCATGAAACGCATTGTTACTGGTGACGAGACGTGGTTTTACGAGTTTGACATGCAAACTAGTCAACAAGCTTCAGAGTGGCGCCTTCCAACTGAACTGAAACCGAAAAAACCACACCAAAGTCGATCAAAAGTCAAAGTCATGTTGACTGTTTTCTTTAACTATCACGTTGTTGTGCACTCGGAATTCTTGTCGGAAGGTCAAACGGTAAATAAAAAATATTATTTGGGCGTTATGCGGCGTTTAAGAGAGCAAATTCGACGAAGAAGGCCAGGTTTGTGGAAAGAAAATTCTTTGATTTTGCGATAATGCACCTTCGCACAAGGCCATCATTGTGAACGAATTTTTGACCAAAACTCAACAAATACCATCGAGCAACCACCTTATTCACCAAATATTGCTCCAGCCGACTTTTTTCTTTTTCCTAAACTCAAATTACCACTTCGTGGCACCCGTTTTCATTCGGTAGAAGACATAAAAGAAAATTCGCGGTGAGCATTGAACTCAATTCCGGAAAAAGCGTTTAAAAAATGTTTTGATGATTGGATTATTCGTTGGCGTAAGTGTGTCGTTTCTGAAGGAGCATACTTTGAAGGTGATAAAATAAATTTGGATGAATAACTAATATTTAGTGTATTATTGATCTTTTCCCGGTACTTTCTTGACAGACTAGTACACACAAAATTTCATAAGAATCGGTCAAGCCGTTTCGGAGGAGTTTTGTTACAAACACTGTGACACGAGAATTTTTTACATTAGATATATGTAAAGGAAATTCTTCGCCCTTCATTTAATTTGAACTTGCCGCGCATTGCCATGACAGCTCTGTCGACGTAGCTTGGAAGTATAGAGGAGTATTCTGTGGGTTGAAGAGAGAGGTTATGTTTCATTGAAAGACTGTACGCAATTAATTTAAAATAGCATAGTGGATTAAATAGAAAGTGTGAAATAGTAGCTTTAAATGTTGTTTCTCTTTTCAGGTAAGATACCAATACCTATGTTATTACTTTAAAGAAATAATATAATAGGTTAAGCAATATTTGATGTCTAATAAAAAAACTCAAAATATTGTCTTTACAAAGCAACGCAGTTTTGTTTTTATTTCGCACAATATTAAAAACACATTATATATAATCATCCGTTCTAAAAATCCCTATGGTCCAATAGTTAAATAAACTCAGTGAACCCTAAACATATGAAAAACAAGTGCCCACGCCATTGTCCGGCGGTGTATTAAACATTCAAAGTTAGCCGTCCCGAGTTTATTGACGCCAAATATAAAAGCATAATTCATACCGTATTATTGATTCAGTAAGATTTTACACTGACTTTTATTTTTAGAACTGTTCGTTAACTTATCTCGTTAGCCTTAGATAATAATAATACTGTAATCATCAGAAAAAAATAATTAATATTTAGCTAACTTCCCAGATAACTTACGAGAGAAAGAAAAGCGCGAGTATATTCAATATTATATATGAGCAACATAACAAGTAATACCCACAGATTAGACCATTTAATTATTTTATACATACATTATAAGTCACCCTTGCGGACAAAATAAGCAATGAAGAGATACGCAAAATGACGTTGTTGCATGACAGTGTTATTGTAAAAATGAATATAGGAATGCTCGGATGGTTCAGGCTCATGGGATGAATGAGTGATGAAAGTCTGACGAAGAAAATCTACAGAGCGAAAGTGAGTGGTAAAAGAGGTCAAGGAAGACCAAGGCTGGCTTATAAAGATCAAATAGCCAGAGTGTTAGCTGACACTCTCCTGAAGAAAGCGAAAGAAATATGTAAGGACCGCGACGCTTGGCGCTCCGTCCTCTCTGACTACCCCGTTAGGGATACAGCATGAATATACGTATGTACGTATATAAATCATATACAATTATGTAAAATATAGAATTATTAAGTGAACTGTTAAATCAATAGTTATTAAAACACATTTTTTAACATTAATCATATGAACTACAGGCAGATATCGATGTTAAGATGACTGAGGAAATTATATTTGAAAATACTATATGTATGTATGATATATGTATGTATGTGTATGTACGCTTTTATATATACATACATATCCTCACGCTCTATCGCTAACAGGAAAGGCAGAGAGGACGGAGCGCCAAGTGTCGCGGTCCTTTCATGCTATTTTCGCCTCCTCAAATATCATCATTCATCTCACACATTTTTGCCTAGATGTACGAGTGCTTTTGACATATCCGTCAGCTAACACATTGTGTAGGTATGAGAGTCATTTATCATTTCCATTACATATCACTTGCCTCTAGCTATGATACTGGCTGACTGGCTATGACTGACACTCAGGCTATTTGATTTATTTAGGATTTGTATTTAATTCACATTACAAATGCGAAATATGTACGGTGTCATCCTCGAGTACAAAATAATCAATAAAATGATACGAAATATGACAAGGTTGCACGACAGCGGTATTGTAAAAATGTAGAAAGGAATGGATGCTTAGATGGTTCGGGGACATAAAAAGAATGAGTGATGAAAGACTGACGAAGAAAATATACAAAGCGAAAATTAGTGGTAGCAGAAGCCAAAAAAGACCGAGGCTGACTTACGAAGATCAAATGACTAGAGTGTTAGCTGACGACGCTTCGACGCTTATCGCTCCGTCCTCTCTGACTACCCTTTTAGGGATACAGCGTGAAGATATATGTATTTGCGTACTTGTACTTTCAATTTTAAATTATCCGACGTAAAAAGTAATTAGCGGATGCGTTAACGGAAACGTGATATACGAGACTGATGACACGCAAATTGAGACGAGACGACACCGTGTCCTATCACAACAAACTACTAATGACACTGTGTCATTACTCGTTGTTGACTTAATATCGCTTTTGTTTTTGTGCAAGACTGTATCGTTGAATACGTTCCCACGTTGTGGATTTTAATCTGGGTAAATGTGACCATCTAATACCTACATAATAATTCAAATTCCGTATGTTTGTGGTCGCAAAACTTAAAAATCGTTCGTTTGATTGACTTGAAATTTTTTTATTACCAATATCTATTATTTTTTATGCACTAATATCTATATAGATAAAAAATGTAAATCTTTGTTCAACGCGCGGCACAGCAATGCGTGGCCGGAAACGACTAGTATTGAATATATTCCAATATGTATCAAATATGCCTTCAAATCAGCTAATAAATTGAAAAAAAAAAAATAAACCGACTTTGAAAAAAAACACTAATAAGTACAAAATAACTATCCATCACTAATCAAAACTCAGTACAAAAATAACTATAAATATGATACGAACACCTATACAATTAAATTTGACAACTACTGAAGTTGCTTTCAAGTCTACCAAACTATAAAATATAAATAAATATAAATATAAATAAAAGGGATAAAATAGATAATTAGCCTTAAAGTATAAACGCGACATAGACCCGTGAGTAAATATTGTAAGATGTGTACAAGTCGTGAAAGTTTAAAAACATTAATCTACCTAACTACACTGAAAGTATGCTTTAGTTGGTTTTATAAAAGTTTTACTAAACGCGTGGATAAATTTCGGAAATTGTTGATTTCACTAAACTTAAAATGTTGAAATATTGACAAAACTCTTTTGTGTAATTAGTCAAGTAATATTAACTAAGGTAGGTCCAATGCACACCATCAACATACTTTTAAACTAAATAAACTCTTTAGTAAAAACATGTGTAAAATTATGTTAGAACTTGTGACTTCATCTTTTTTATTTTGTAAATTGCACATTCCTGATATTGTAAAAATAATTAATACTTCAGTGAACCTTGGTTGGTTTTACAAAATAACAGATCAACCCTTGGTATTAAAGTAAAATATTTTTACTGTGTAATAGACTTTCTGTTGTTGCACATTGATTGATAATCTACACCTCAGCTTGACGTATGTATGTTGTATTTACAGACAGGCTGGCTTAGTTTGCTTGCTTCACTTTTGAAGTATACGACGTGCATATATTTTTATCGTATCCATACTCTATACTTACGGTTCTCTTATTTTGTCAGCCCTAAAAGTGTACTCAAGCGGCACAATATGCACTGTGTCAATGATATTAATCAGAAAAGCCAATAATACTGCAAAATAGAGGCCGTATCAATGAAATCTGCAATAAAGCTTATTTCCTTATCGTATACAAGTCGACAATGCATTGAACCGGAAATATGAGCAATAAAATTTAAAAAAAAGTGACTTCAAAGGTGTCAAAGTCAATTTTTTGCTTTTTCGCAAGCTGAATGATTCGAAACTCCATTCATATACTCAAAAGTCCAATAGTTCATTGTGTTTTTTTTTCTGTATTTGTTACGTGTTTCGGCCTGTATTTGAAAGTTTAATGTTATTGATTTCGGTTACTTAACGTTAAATTTATTGGTGTTATTTTTATTTTGACTGGACCGTAAGTATGGAGGATACCTTCTAAATCTAGGTAACAGTCAATTTAGGAAAGAAGTTTTTAATTTTTCGTATCTCAGACGACTTTTCGTATCTCCACTTTTCATATTCATCAGTCATAAAAGTTTAATCTGAATCTAAGAATGAGAGTCATTGTACTTTCATTGAATAGGAAAATCATGAAGTGCCTGGCCATTTCGCGAAATGCCTCCATTTCATGAAAGAGCTTATTGTCTACCTGTTACATAATAATGTGAAACATTGGGTGGATCGCCGAGAGTAAAACGTTTGTCGATATTACAAATTGAATGCTTATTGAGATCACGGTTTTGCTGGGCATAACGTAAATTAGTTCCATTTCAAGCTATTAATGGGGATGTCCCTATGTTTTCCGAAACGTTTACCTGCGCGCGAGATGACTGCATCAACTAAACAAATTGTAACAATGAAGTAATAAAAATAATCAATAATTCTAATAAGACGACCTCTATGGTGCAGTGGTTTAGGTCGTGAAGCTAAGCGCGAAAGGTTCCAGGTTCGATTTCTGGTCGGATCAATTTAGGAAACGAATTTTTCTAGATAATCTCTGGTTGTCTGGTTTGAGTGTACCGGAAGACCCAGTTATTGTCGTCGTCTGGTTCTTGTAGCACAGGGAATACCCTAATTTGAGACCAGATGAGTGGTGTATTGTCTGGCGCATTTATTATTGACATTATTATTATTTTTATTATTATTGGGTCCTTACATATGAAATTGGCGTTTTGTACGGGAGGAATATAAAGTCATTTTTTTTTTGTAAAATATATTTAATTAATCAAAGTATGCACCATTGTTATCTATGCACTTTTGCCATCTCATAGGTAGTTCATTAATCCCTTTACTAAAAAAACCATGGGGGCGAGAATCAATAAACTCTTTGAAGGCGGTTTGGACTGCCGCATCGGAGTTGAATTTTTTTCCTTGTAAGAAGTTGTCCAAATTCCGGAAAAAATGGTAATCTGTTGGAGCAAGGTCCGGGGAGTACGGTGGATGTCGCAGACATTCCAATTGTAGGCCTTCTAACTTAGTGGTTGTTTGTTGTGCAGTGTGTGGTCTTGCGTTGTCGTGAAGCAGCAGTGGCCTAGAGCGATTGACCAATCACGGTTGTTTAGCAGCTAGTTCTTCCTTCATGGTTTACAGTTGCTGACAATAGATATCTGCCGTAATCATTTGGCCAGATTTTAGAAAGCTGTAGTGAACGACACCGGTGCTAGTCCACCAAACACTCACAAGTAACTTTTTCTGAGTCAATTTTCGTTTAGGGCAGGATTTGGCTGGGTCTCCAGGGTTCAGCCATTGCGACGAGCGCTTCCGATTATCGTACAGTATCCATTTTTCATTACAAGTAATGATTCGATTTAAAATCCCTTCATTATTGTGTCGGTTGAGCAAAGTAACACAGCAGTCGACGCGTGTTTGCAAGTTCGATTCACTCAATTCATAAAGTACCCATCGTTCAAGTTTTTTTACTTTCCCGATTTGTTTCAAGTGGATTAATACAGTTTTGTCACTTACCCCGAAGCCTGCAGCTATCTCTGAAGTGCTTTGTGATGGATCCGCTTCCACAATAGCCTTTAATTCTTCATTTTCCACTTTGGTCTCCGGCCGTCCACGGGGTTGGTTCCGAAGGTCGAAATTTCCAGAACGAAAACGTTGAAACCAAAAACGTACCGTGCTTTCTTTTGCGACACCAGCGCCGTACACATCATTAATCCTTCGAACTGTTTCTGCAGCACTGGTGCCACGGTAGAACTCGTACTCGTAAATATACCGATATTTCATGTTTTCCATTGTGCGGTAATAAGCGACGCCAAAGAAAAAAATAGTGAGGAAAAAAACAAATGAATGACTGTTTTCAAAACTCAAATGTACCAGCTAAATGAATTTATAAATTTGAATTTGGAATTCTTAACCAAAGAGACGATATTTCAGATCAAAGTGGTCAGTACGACAAAACGCTAATTTCATATGTAAGGACCCAATATTAATTAGTTAAGAAAATTATGTTTCAATAAAGCCGTTTTTTCATTTAATTTTTTTATTAGCTACCATTCACATAATGTCGAGGCACATTACTATTGGCTTAGTTTTATAATTGTATAGCGACAAAGACCAAACTCCAAAGGCCAATATCAACATTAAAGTTTCGGTTGTATTTGGGCTACCTATCTACTTCTTACATACAATTATATTGCTTCCAAACCGCTCTCTGTAAAATAGTCTGAGAAAAACGACTAATACGGACAAACAGTCACCGAGATGATTCAATATTTATTTCTATTTCCATAACATTAAATATTTCTTCATTGTATATAGGCACCGAATTGACAGCTCTAGTCAAACTTTATTTACTTGAATTGAACCAAATTTTCTTGTTTTAAAAATACGACATAATAATAATATAATATGTATATTTTTTAATAATGTTCCATACATACATGCATATCTTCACGCCGTATCCCCAACGGGGTAGTCAGAGAGAACGCAGCGCCAAGCGTCGCGATCCTTACATATCTCTTTCGCTTCCTCAAATCTCATCACATTTTCGCCTAGGTATGTGAATGCTTTTGACATTTCCATCTGCTAACACTCTGGCTATTTGATCACCATAAGTCAGGCTTGGTTTTTCTTGGCTTCTTTTACCACTCACTTCCGCTCTATAGATTTCCTTTGTCTGTCTTTCATCGCTCATTTTTTCTAAATGTCCGAGCATTCCTTTCTTCATTTTTATAATAACACCGTTCCACAACCCTGTCATACTGCGTATCTCTTCATTGCTTATCCTGTACGCAAGGGTGACACCGCACATATTTCTAAGAGATCGCATTTCTACTGCATTTATCATTCTTTCACTTGATTTCGGGCATATCCAGTACCCCATACAATTACACAAATTGTGTGATCCCAAAGTAAGCAGAAGACTTGCACTATCGGTACGCACAACGAGCTGGGGGAGCTCCTAGTGACGCCCATACTTAACCTGACCAGGGATCGGCCCAATGCCGGATTTACACTTTTCTTTAGTAAAGGTCTCTGGCCACTTAACCTTTAGGCCCCTCCTTAATCACTCGTATTTACCTCGACTTATTATAGGCAATTGCTAACTATATGTATTTAAATAGCAATATCAATAATTAATATATTAATTCAGCGCTCTCTAAATTCACTGCCTGAAATCTGCCACCCCAAGCCGCGGCTGATACAGCCTGTTGACAAAACCAGGACTGGATCGAACTCGAGGCCTTGGCTTGGAAGGCAGATGCTCTGATATTACTCCAACGGGGATTAATAAATATAACCGCATATATTATTATAAAGTTCATTACCCTTTTATCCTTGCCGTTGTCGGATAAAATAAACATTCAAAAATATGTAGCAGACAGCTTGGCACCGATCACATCATTATGTCTCCCGTCAATATAACTACACACGAATTCTAGAAAAACATACTATGCTGTTTATTTAAAAAAAATTAAGCCAACTTCAACCTTACTCCATTTAAATAAAGGTGTTTCGAAATCACTGACATCTTAGACGGTCATTCAAAAATGTCTCTTCGAAGAATTTTTTAAGGGATAATGTCTCTTAAAATGATCACCGAAAAGTTAATTTTTCTGTTAACTGTCTCTGTGTTTTGGTATCCATTTAGCTGTCAGATGTGCTGGAATGTCATTCAAGTGGTAATGGATCGCTATAGGAAGGAAGTGCAGGTACGAAAAAAAAATATTTGAATGGTTACGCGTGCAGTATACGGGTCGCGTTTGTGGGCTTTATGAATTACTATTAAATTTTTTTTCTTAGGACTTTCAGTGACACCGTGCTGACATAATCTTTGTAGCGTTCCCTAGCCAAAATAAAACCGAATCAATGTAACATTTAAAAAAAAACGAAATTGAAAATAGAACCAAAATGCTCATTATTATATTTTTATTGTTTCAATTTCTAATTTTATTTCTTTATTTGAAAAATACTAATATAATAAATAGGCTACAACAAGTTTCACATTTCAACTAATAAATAAAACAAACAGACTTTTATGCCCAGTTTAAGAATATATTAATATTTTATAATGTGAGATAATAGAAGAGAAAAAACGAAAAATAACAGCTACCACATAAATAAGAGGAAATATAATTAGGTTAAGAAGTTACGTCTTTGTAATGAATAGTTCATTAATATTTTTTTATATTACATACGGAATTCACCCACTAAAAATAAAAAATAAACCCACTAAAATTTTCTAGCCATCATAAGAGTGAGATGATTTCTTTTTAGTTCTTGGACTTATGTTGTGTCATAGATTCAATACTGATTCAGTGGTACTAGAGCCATGCCGCATTGCAGCACGAATTGAGCCGGCTCGCCCGGTGAAATACCACCCTCTCACAGAATATCAGCGTGAAATAACAGCATCTGTTGCTGTTATGATTCGTTCGGTGAGTGACAGTGCCGGTGGCCCATCTCCCCCCTCACCCTCCTTTCCTTAAAGGCCGGCAACGCACCCGTAATTCCCCTGACGTTGCGGGTATCCATGAGTGGCGGTGGTTACTTTCCATCATTTGACGAGCTTGCTCGTTTGTCTCCTCTTTCATAAAAAAAATACTGATTTTTATAAAAATCAACAATCTGCGCGAAATTTAAGACGAATCTACAAATTGAAATTGGTCGTGGTTTTTACTATGCGAAGGATAGGTCGTGGTTTTTACTATGACCCTACTTCGTCATAATCACATTGATCATGCTTCGCCGTAATTAGACAAAAATAATGTGGAGGTTTTTTTATACCACTGAGAAGATAAACGAGCGAACAGTAGGTACATCTGATCATAAGTGAACTGAGTAATCAATTTTTATTTGATATCAAAATTGATAAAATCCCCTCGGACACTCAGTCTGACTCTACGCTAAGTAGTGTCGGACTTGAACTGACTAAAAAAAATCTTCTCTTTGTCAACTCCAGTGATTTTTACAGCGACACCAGTCGCGTTGGGGCGAGCACAGAAAGCGCCCTGCCTGATGGTCGATCGCCTGAAGATTCCTCCAGCCGAGTGATACCTCGTATAGTGAGCGAACCGCGAGCTCAGGGCGTAGCTAGAGAGTTTCCGTACCTGTGTGCATATTAACGAGCTTTTTATTCAGGTGTAGGCCGGGACTCTAGCGGACCCGGCCGGCGTGACAGCTAAAGGTCCATTCACGTGCAAGTTTGCAATGTGGCTCGAAGTCCGTGTGTGTGCGTATAGTACGACGTGATTGACTTCTAAATGTGGGATCCTACGCGTATCGCAGGGGATAAGTGATCCACGGACATTTACAACTTCAAGGCTAAGAAAGCACTTTACATTTTTGTTTCATAAAAAAACGGGGCGGCAAACGGACTAGCAAGTCAACTGATGGAAAGTGATCACCGCCGCCCATGGACACCCACGTCGACTGGAGAGTCAGGGGTGCGTTGCTAGCCTTTAAGGAAAGGACGGGGAGGGGGGAGATGAGCCAACGGCGCTCTCACTCACTGAATGAAACAGAACAGCAATAGATGCTGTTATTCCACGGTGATATTCTGTGAGGGGGTAGTAATTTAACGGGCGAGCGGGCCCAATTCGTGCTACAATGCAGCATGGCTTTACCACACTTTAGATTATTAATGCGTTGTCAACCATGAGAACTAAGACATTGTGCCTCTTGTGCCAGTAATGGTACCAGCTGTCTCACCCTCCACACCGGACTACAACAGTGCAAGCGCTGCTGTTGAGCGGCAGGATTAGCGAGTGTCTGGTAAGATAGTGGTCCAGACGGATAGTGATCCAGACGAACCACGTGCAAAGTTCTACTAGCAACACCCGAACACGCGCGGTTTTAGGAAGCGATAGCGGTATATAGAGACTGGTGACGTTGTACACTTGGCCCTACAAACATCATTGTGTGTCTGTCATAACATAACTTGAAGATAATCTATGCACACAAAGATTGGCGTAACCACATTTTGATATGACTAGCTTAAAACATTTCACTTTTAAATCGTACTGTATATTTTAAAATTGTGTGTAACTCAAAATCTGTGAACGTTCTTCGCTTACAAAAATAATCTCGGACGACACCTCGGCGTGTGAAAGACGCGTGGAAGAGTCAGGCGAGCAAGAGTGAGAGAGATTATAACTAAGAACTAATGATGCATATGTCATTAATAACTGCGATAGTGATGGTAATATCCGATATCGATATTATTTAGATTACTTTTTAATAAGCATTATTTTAAATTCTGAAGAGTAATAAAACAGATTCTTCTAATTATAAGATTAAGATTATTAAGAATTTTAACCGTTTAACTAAACTCTGACTCTCTTTAGCCAAGTTTAATTAAGGTTTTCAGTTTTAAAAGTAGACATTGTTCTAGAGAATTGAAATATATTATTATAGCTACGAATAACTAGAGATTACATTACATATTATCGAGTAAAATTATCGAGTATATTAGTAAAATATCATTCGATTTCAATCAAGTCATTAGTTTTAAAATGGTAACGAGTATAGCTTATAACCGACTCACTACTCATATGCATTCGAAGGGTAGTGATGCTTCAAAGTTTGATATAATCACTAAGTTAAACAACGTTGCGCTTGCTGCACTTGCTGCAACGTGAAGAAAATATTGAATGATTCCATGTTTTGGAAAGCACGGACTTTAAAACTATCAGCAGACTGATCTATTCATACGTGAGTTCCAAAATAATTAAAAAATACTGAATGTTGATTTTTTTTCTTATTGTGTTTGTTATTTTCTTATATTTGGAAAACATATTACTTATTAATATATAGTATATTATACACATCTAATAAGTTAAGTAAGCTTCTTTACTACTTCTATTCCATGCATGTTTTAATCACCTATGTATATGTTTGTTTAAACATCATTATAATAAATGGCTTAAGAAGGCTTATACTAAATACATCATTGTAATATTACAATCATGTATTTAGTGTAAGCCTTGTTCGTGGTCTTAAAAAATTTCTCGTAATATATTACACTCACAACTATGTTAAAAAAATTGTTAAGTACGAGGTCGTCTACCTTTTTTCCATGAAATGGAAAGTGTGGCTTCTGCAAGAAACTAGTAGAAATAAGCTGTACCCTTGCTCATCTTCTCTACATGTAACTTTCTGTTTGTGTATAATGTGTGCGCAATAAATATTTAAATAAATAAATAAGGTCGACTTGCGCGCAAATGGTTGTAACGAAACCTTATAAAATGGTAAAATAAAGTTTACTTTTAAAGATTTATAAAGTGTTTTATAAGTTTCATCATATTTTTCCCGTAAATTATAAGTAAAGCTTTTATACTTGCCAAAACCTTCGAAGTACCTGGTCCAGTAGTTTTGGCAATAAGGAAATGATTAAGTTTAGTTGACTGTACCAAATTTCTAGTTCGCAAGTTTTTAATAAACGTTTTAATTTATCTCCATCGCACCACGTTTTGATCGGATTTCGCTGTGGTCAGACATTCTATAATAGCCACTAGTCTACCAAGCTAAAAATACGTCAGTAAAATTAATTTGTTGATGACGACATACTTTAGCCACATAAATTCCTATATAGTTAAACCCTTCGTCTAAAAATAAAATCGATATCGATGTCCTCATCTCATCCCTAAAATCAATCAGTCATCGCTATAATAATATAGAACCTAAACAATTCCTTTCAGCTACCGGTTATGCCGACCGCTTTTTATTGCTAAGGATTATAAGCTCTCAATTTACCATAGCAATCAATTTAACAAAAAATAATCTTATTGCTTTCTGAATAAGGTTTTGGTGTCCGTATAGTTGTGTTGGTATCCTCCGAGCTGTTTTTCAAATGGAGTTATTAATACGGGATTTATATGAGACTTTTGAAATGAGTTAATATATGATAGGTGCGATGTTTTGTGTGAGTATAATGTGGTCGAACCGGATGGGATACACCAGTCTTAATGAGCTCAGCAACCATCATTTCTACTTGTTGTGAAAGAAGAAAAGAAGCATAAATAAAAACAGATATTTCTTTCGCGTCATATTCTACTCGTTTGTGGAATACTAGTCGGAATCTTGAGGAGAACTACAAATCGTTGGATAATTTCGCATACAACCGATATAGAAAGATTATAGAGCGACAAGATCTATAGCTCTTCACTGATCAGCAATAACGTATGTTTCCGAGACCGAATATCGTCACGGTGTATCTCACACCTCAGGGCAGAGGTGGAATGCATTACGGTAAGAGATCGAGATTAGTAGATTGTGCCCCGCTCATTAGGCATAATGACAAACTTTGAAATCGCCTTCTAAAATGTAGGTACATGTGTCCTATTTCCGAGGAAAATATTAATTCAGCAATAAACTATGTTTTAACGCCAATTATTTCAATTTTTTCTACGTAATTTAAATTAAGCGCGAAAACGCTAGTAGGTGTCATGGCGTCCGCTTGTGACGTCACGCCTAGGTAAATATTGTTCTACATTACGTTATTAGGGTTACATTTCCAAATGAGATTTACCTTTCCATAAGTTATATTTACCTAGGCGTGACGTCATTCGCTTTGATTGGTGTTTCAGTTAACACGGCCGATTGCAATATTTGATACTTTTATTTTATTAAAAATATTATTTATCTCAATCTTTAAATTAAAACTGAGTCGTTATTTAGAATCGTTTCAACATATATTTTTCTCTAAAACCATTTATTATTTGATTCTTTAATACCGTCATCATGCCTTTTCCCGCGATTCGGTCCGTATTTAAGAGATAAGTAGGAGAATGGGAGGTGGTGGAGATTCAGTGAAAAACGTAATAAATATTTAAAATAATGTAAAAATGTGATATAGACGTGATTCTTTTTATTACTTTTTCCATTACTTTGGATTTTTTATTTTTTACGAGATTTTGTCTTAAAAGGAAAAACCGGCCAAGTGCGAATCAGATTTGCGAGGCAAAATGTGTGATATGATTACAATTTCAAATTATGATTTTCTCCGCAACTGTTTATGTACAAGCTTATAATTTCGCACAGTGATTCCTGTTATTAACGCATATACTTTGCTTTAGTTGACCCTTTAAGTTATTAGGAGGTTTGAACAAGAATATTTTCAGGATTGCATGTTACAAAGAGAAGTATAAGGTTTGAGGAGGCGATAGAAGCAACGTGAAAAATGAATGATGAAGATATATTTATATCTATGTATGTATTTTATGTGTGTGTGTGTGTGTACGTATATTGTTAGATTTTTTTAAATGAAATAAAAGTCCTATGACGATTTGTTTTGTAGTGGTGGGCATTGACCAACAAATCAAGCAATTGCAAACGAAAATTTTGTAACACATCAGACATCACAAGTTAATTAATTTCATATTTCTTATTAACATATTTGAAATAAAGGACATAAATATTGCACTTCGATAAGCAATTTAATAATAAACACGTTTTTAATGAAGCGTTAAAATATTTACCTCACAAATTCCACAAATCAGACAACCTTTTCCATAGTCGTATGTGATCGACTAAATGAGTTCGAGTTGACTACTCTTTAGGTGAAAAATTTTAATTGTACATTGCCGGTCTTGTATGTCGATGGTGGTAGGTAACAAATGACAACATGGAAGACATGCGCTTGCACAAATGTGACTTGCAACGACCTATTTTTTATTTTAACAATGTTATATAATAATTATTGTTCATTATCCGCCTACTTACTACTAAATATACAAATTGTAAAGTCAAACTGACACATTCACTGGCGTTGGTGATATTGTTATTTCTACGTCCCAAATGAAAGTTAACAGGTGCCTGTCAACTATCGCGTCACTGTCGCGGAACTGAGTGTTTTTACAACAAACAAAACAGTTTTATTACGTTACATTTTGGAGAGGAAACAAGAAAGTATCAGTGGTTTTGTTGCTTTAACTTTTTTAGAATGTCTCAGTGTCGATTAAGCTGTCAACATTATAATGTATACATTATTAAAATAGTAAAATTGAAAAGCAAAAAATGATTTGAGAAATTTCGGAATGCAACAAAAGAAAAAAACTTAAAATTCGATTTAATTTCTTGTTTTTGTATTTTTCAGTCTAACAGCCAAATGAAAAGACTGTAGTCTGTGTTCGCTTCTATATATTTAAAAAAAAAATATAAAATTGCTTGCAATCTTGCATACGTATACTTACATAACGTAAGATCCTGTATGAGGGCAACTGACAAGAATTGCGCTTGTGAGAGCACTATTTACATTCGTACGGGGAACAAATAAAGCATTAGCGGGTGCGCTTTATTTTCAACAACGTTCCTGAGTGACAAATAATGAAATAGCTACAAAATAAAAACGGATGATCAGAATTTTTTTTTGTTTTACTACCAAATTTTTCTAATGTTTGTAATGTTTCAATAAGCACAAACATTATTCATAAAATTATTCCCATTTTGAAGTACTAAGCAAAAGTTCGTACAAAACGGAGTCTTCTTCGACAAAAATTCTATTGAAATTTAATGTTTTCTTTTTACCAGGATGTACATTACATTATGATCAAAATTTATATTAAAAAAAAATCTGGCATATTATGTCAAAAGGAAAAACCGAATATGTGCGAGTCAGATTTTCCGAGTTCGCCGAGTTTCGCGTATCTTTTTTTTTTTTTTTTTAAATGGCACCGTACGTGAGTTCATTGCCAACGTCAAGTAAAGCGAGAAAACAATTCAGTAGACGATTAGCGCATTTGCCAAGGTCACACATTAACACAAACTAGTATACAGTCACAGAATAAGTAGAATCCATGTAGATCACAAGTAAACTAGTTCTTTCTTATAGTAAAACTCCTCCAGTAAAGTGATAGTAGGCTTTACTGAAGTTATAAAAGACTTCTTGGAAGAGCGCGAAAACTTCAGCTACACATGTTTATTTAGATCTCCTCCATTCTTGTCACTTACACAGAACTTTAAAACACAATATACTATCACTATTGTACTTTAAAACTCCTAAAAATGTAAAAAATAGAAAATCTAAATGAAATGACAACCTCACTTCTCCCGTTCCCGCCAAAAAGTCGTCAATTCGTGTTTCTTTTCCGCAACTTAACTTTAGATGTAAGTTCGTAACGCCAGTGTGATATAATTACAACTTTTAATTAGCATTTCTCTGTATATTTCGCTGTATTTCTATCGATGTAAACAGAGAACGCGAAGCTCTAACGCGTACAGACAGAGCTTCTTGTTGGTTCTTCTTCTGTTAAATTACAGTTGCGTTTGACATAGGTACATAAATTGTATTGTTCTTAAACCAAAAGTGCCTTGTAAACTAGATTTACTTGAATGAATTGATACGATTTTCAAGGGTAACTATTATACAAAGTTATCGTGAAAAGGACTATAAATCCAGCAAAGATTCAATGAGTCACTTTTGACTGTTATAATCTTATAATGCAGATATAATAATTACAGGATACGATTATTTTGTTTACCATACAAACGAAAAACATTTATTAACTAGAAAAAAATTGTATAAGCCATTGTGCCCTATACCTATTACAAATGTTTGCTAGCGACGTAAAAACACTGATATTAGGGTTGCCTCATCTTTGTTTTTTTGAAACTTTGAGATGTTACATACAGGCATACATTCATACATACCTTCACGCTGTATCCCTAACGGGGTAGTTAAAGACGACGGAGCGTCAGGAGTCGCGGTCCTTACATACCTCTTTCGCTTCCTCTAATCTCATCATTCTCCTCACACATTTTTGCCTAGGTATGCGAGTGCTTTTGACATTTCCGTCTGCTAGCACTCTAGCATCTTCATAAGTCAGCCTTGGTCTTCCTTGGCTTCTTTTACTTCTCACTTTCGCTCTGTAGATATTCTTCGTCAGTCTTTCATCACATTCTTTCTAAGTGCCCGAACCATCTTAGCATTCCTTTCTTCATTTTTACAATAAAACTGTCGCGGAACCCTGTCCTATTGCGTATCTCTTCATTGTTTATCCTGTCCGCAAGAGTGACATCGCACATATTTCTGAGAGATCGCATCTCTACTGCATTTATCATACTTTCACTCGATTTCGGGCATATCCAGGCCTCACTACCGTACAATAAAGTTGGCACCAACACCACTTTGTGGATGGCCAATTTAGCAGTGTTAGATATATTCACACTGCCTACTAAAAAAGGTGTTACGCTAGAACTATTTGGCGAAGTTGTAGATCGCAAGTTTTCCGTTGTCATAGGTACTTTAATATCCTTTCGAGTTTACCCATCCTTTCGAGTTTACCCATCCTTTCGAAATAACCTTGTATATACGTATTCCGTTAGATTTTGCTTCTTGGTATGAATGTCGATTACGTCAGTTCTGATTTACACCTTTAGTGCTTCGTTCAAACAAATTCCTCCTAACTATTCGACACGTCCGGGCCACGTTTATTACTCATATCACTATTCATCTGTCTGTCTGTCCCGAGCGTCATTAAATCGCCATCCGATACACAATCACATAAATAACGTCGGATTTATTGTTGTATTTATTTATTTATATGTTTTTATATATTTACGATCGCGCGTCTGTACGCGGGTTTATAGATTTGTTTTTTTTGTGTTTGAATATTATTAGGTTGATGACATAGAAACTAGGTGAAGGCATAGCTTGTACACTATGCCGGATTTATTTTTTCTTCTAAACTAACATTACAAAAAGGTAGTTTGTAAGTTTGGATATCGGAAGTAATTTCCAAAGCTACTAATCCTTTTAAAAAAATTATTCCACCAATATTTTTAGATTGGACATTCAGAGTAACATGGACTGTACATAACACATGGAGAAAAAGTCGCAGCAAACAGCAGAGGGTTAATAAAAACACCAAAACGTACTTCTAGTGACATTTCAGCTTTTAAAATCAGCTCGTTACAAATACTGGCTGTCGTCCGCGACTTCGCCCGCGTGAAATTAATATTGTATTTAGCTTAATACAAATATATAAGTTGTTACACAAATCTGAAGTGTCAGGTGGTGGGCTCGTGTGGAGTCCACCTTACTCACTAAACTTGCCGCGAAACAGCAGTGCTTCTGCTATTGTGTTCCTATGTAGAGACAGCCAGTGAAATTTCTGATGGCACAATGTCTTAGTCTTTTGGGTTGTCAACGCGTTTACAATCTAAAGTGCTTCCTTAGCCTTAATATTGGAAATGCCCATGGGTCACTCAGTCCTATCAAGTGGACTGGTTGCTCGTTCGTCTTCTTTTTTTTATACAAGAAGGGGCAAACGAGCAAGCGAGTTACCTGATGGTAATTAAGACACTCGCACCGTCCGGGGAATGACGGGTGCGTTGCCGACCTTTAAGGAAATGAGGGGGAGGAGGGAGATGGGCCACCGGCACACACTTCCCAATAGTATAATACAAGTTAGTAGTAAAAATAAGTTATGTGACTACTCTTTCACGAATATAACTTACGTCTATTTGTAAACAATATTTTTTTAAATTGATTAATTTACGTACATACATATTTTCACGCTGTATCCCTAACGAGGTAGTCAGAGAGGATGGAACGTCAAACATTGCGGTCTTTACATACTTCTTTCGGTTCCTCAAATCTCATCATTCTCCTCACACATTTTCACATTTCCATCAGGTAACACACTGACTATTTGTTCTTCGTAACACAGACTTGGTCTTCCTTGGCTTCTTTTCTCGCTTGCTTTCGCTCTGTAGATTTTTTTGTTAGTCTTTCATCACTCATTCTTTCTATGTGCCCGAACCATCTAAACTTTCCTTTCTTCATTTAACGACAACACTGTCATGTGATCCTGCCATACTGCGTATCTCTTCATTACTTATCCTTTGATTAATTTAAATAGATAAAAATTGGGCAATGGGCATGGATTTCGGGCATTTCGTGGTCCTATCAGGCCGAGGGCTCTGACCACTTGCCCTGCGTACCGTTACACCCAAATACAAGTACCGATACCCGTGGCGGTGAGACTAGATTATATGTGAAGCTTTTATCCACTAAAATTCAGCGGTAGTTGCTGCGTTTTGTCGAAGGGCTCTAGGTTCCTATGGAACTTATTGAAACACCTCTTGTGCTGTGCTAAAGCACTATTCGGTTCAGTGACAGAGCTCCCTTGCACTCCTGCAGTGACACGTCACCGCGGACCACTTGTGCTCTCATCCTCCTCGGGATCGCAGTAATAGATAACTGGAGCCCCACTCCGATCGGCGGCTACCTGTACATAGCCTCATTATTTGGCGCGGTCTACTGGGCCATTGGTTTATCCTAGGCGATAGTGTATACCTTCACGTTATATCCCTAGCGAAGCAAACTGTCCCCAGTACAAATCGAAGTAGTCTTTCGTGCTCTGGTTTCATGGTTCCTGGTTGTAAATGTACATATTTTTCAACAGGTGCAAATATTTACCATCAAGAGTGGTGTGAAAGTTGCGAATGGATCCTGTGAAAAGCAAATTTAGAAAATTTTTGTTTTTTCCAATGTTTTATGTCATCTTTTCACTATAGATCGTCATTTTTTCTAGTTTATTCAAGGAATGTAATCGACATGGTTGGCCGACAAATGAAGCCATTTGTGGCTCCAAGTAAGATAGATCGTGCGCAATTGGTTTCTTCTAAGTTATTATTTCAAGGTATATAGGTATGTATATAGTAAAGCAGTCCTCAGACAGTGGTACCTCATCGTTGCGACGATAAAGCGTCGCTGAGGCCGCATTAAAACGTTTTAAAATGTAATAAATTACAGTGGTTACGACGCGACATGAGCCGTCATTAATCACGAGTTCACGTTAATACTACTTTTTATTACATGTAAATGAGTGAAGCGAGGTTCCTTACGGAGATAGCGTGGTAACTTGAACTGTTTTGTCGTTGATGATGAAGAATATGAATGCAGCATTGAAACTATAAATAAACACGTAAATGCAAGTTTACTATGCGTTCGAAATATGCAGGGTAGAGGAATAGATTACCTAATCTATGGTAGATGTAAGGACTATTCAATATTAGCATTATTTATTGAAGATAAGTACATACGAAAGCAGTAAATTCCATAAATAACCATAATGCCGCTAGACTATTAAAGCTTGATCTGAGTTTAGTAGTTATAATCGAAGTGAAATCGAATCGAAGTGAACTCCGTGGGACAATTTCTACTCTGTGCAACTGTTTGACTCTCGGACCTTGAATCACAATCGACGGAGCCATAAGATAAGTAGCCGCTCTTATCGCAGTGTATCGAACAAATGTCGTGTCTTTCTTTCTATCCCATTGAAAGACCATGAGTAAAACAGTTAGCTATAATAAATGTGAGAGTGATAACTTTTATTTGACTAGAAGTAACGCCATCTATTGAATTACTTGAGATCTGCCGGTTCCATACTAACATTACAAGCACAGATTATAAGTTCAAATCGAATGAATGACAACAATCTAATGAATGACAGTGACATTTCCCTGATTCAGTAGTGCGGTCAACCGGAAGGGGTGCAGTTGACAACTCGCACTCTTGGTTAGACGACCGACCGCGCCGCTTGTACGTGCTGATTCTCCGTCTTTTAATCATTTGTCAAGATGGCCGACAGAGAACATTGCAGGAACAAGAAAAATCCAAATTCATCCGCGAAATAAATATGGCAACCTCGCACTATCGATGTAATTCGTGTCCGCTCATGACTGACTAGACGTACAAACAAAAACATTGCAGTACTGAAACAATTATTTGCAATGTACTCGTAAACCTTAAGAATTTTGCTACTAGTATTCACAGAAATCATAATTTTGTTATGTACGTAAATAAAAAAAAATAAAACATAACATGTATCATTGTACTGTGACCCTTCCCTACTCACGCACATTAGTGAGAGTCTAATAACTAAGTCAACAAAATACGGACACGCTCTTGGAGTAAAAGCTCGGTTCATTTTGGTTCAGTTTCGAATTTTAAACTGACATTATATAGTTGATAATAGGTTTTTTTTTAATGTAATTTCCTAATGCTTGGGAGGCAAAGGGAACAATTTTCATAGTCTATGTCACCGGTATAAATCCTGTTGCAAAAACACTCGTCTGATGTAAAGTCTTTGCATAACACGTATCTGACGTCAAATTCTTCATTTTTCTTAAAACAAGTTCCTAACACTCTACAGTTAAATAATAGTAGATTTTAATGCAGTTGAAATAAGACTTCGGAAGATCGTGAATACTTTCTAATTCTTCCACATACTCACAGAACTTTAACATAATTCGTACTTGAAAACTTAAAAATATGAACTTTACTTCTTCAAAGTTCATTTCTTTATCGAGTTTTTTTTTTTCATTGGATTTCTGCGTTTGAGGACGTTAAGAACCAGTTGAAGCTGTATTAGTAGGTATTTCCAAACATATAACTCTCAGTCTTCTTAGTTATCGAGATCCAACTTACCAAACACATTAAAGTACTGTATACTGACTCTTACAAAGAGCTTGGATATTTGGACACGACTTGATCGTTCATCTCCTTTTATTTTCGACACTATTAGATCTAAAATTTTACAAATCTTAGGAAATATAAAGCTTCACCTAAAGCTTGCAAGATAAATTTAAAGAAAGTTCAAAATGACATAGGTGTTCAGAAATTAAATTTAGAGTTTTCCTTTTACACGCCTTAAAAAGTACACTATTATGTCTGACGAAAAATGCTACAAAATTAATTCAAGTTTGTAAACAATTTTAAAAAACATACTGGCTGTATTAGAAAAATAAAATGATACGATCGTCTTTTTATTAATTTAAAAGCAAATTCTTTTGTTTGAATTTAAAGTGGGTTTGCCTTTGCTCACAAAAGTATTGATTTTAAGAAACCAATTTATATAATTTACCATTTCAAATTAAATACTTCTAAAGTATAGTTTAAGTCATGGAACGACGTCATTTGACGGCTGAAGAAACGCAAAGAGCTATAGGAATGCTTCGAGCGGGAAGAAATTAATCTGAGATATCTCGGCAATATACGGAAACAAATAGATGCGCCGTTATTCTAACTCAGGAGACCTTGCAGAGCAGCAATCAGGCCGTGGATGGAGTACAACCATTCGACAGGATTGTTTCATAAAAATTAATAGTTAAGTTTCATAAAATTTCATAATTTAATAATAAATAAAAAAGAAATGCTGATACAACAAATCGTTAAAAAGTTTAAGGCAGATGTTGCTCAGACTTTTTTGACGTATTGGACATTTTGGCGGGAACAGGAGAAGTGAGGTTGTCATTTTAATTAGATTTTCGATTTTTTACATTTTTAGGAATTTTAAACTTCAACAGTGATAATATATTGTGTTTTAAAGCTCTGTGTAAGTGAAAAGAATGGAGTAGGTCTAAATAAACATGTGTAGTTAAAGTTCTTGCGCTGTTCCAAGAAGTCCTTTATAACTCCAGTAAAGCCTACTATCACTTTACTGGAGGAGTTTTACGATAAGAAAAAACTAATTTACTTTTGATTTTACTGGATTCTACTTATTAATACGTGACATTGGCAAATGCGCTAAATGTGCGCCACGTCATAAAGAAAGAAAAAAAAGTTTCCTAAATACATTTTCAATAAACTTTAATATATTCTTTTAATAATCTCCAAAGATTATTCACCTACCTGTGACATGCGTCCTCTAATAAAACGCGTCTAATTAACCAAATTCTTGAAGTCAATCGAGCCGGAGTGAATGAACGAGTCGAAACAAGCGTCCGTTTACTGTCGCCATAAACGTTTTATTGTCGGACTCTTTATTGTCTTGTTACTTTTACTTCGTGATCGATTCTCAAACAAGCGTTTTTAGGATTCCGCAATTTACAAATGAAAACAGAAATTTTCGGTACGTCTGTCATAAATAACTTCAGTAACTGTCGAATTTAATTATACGGATATTTATTTCGTATTTACGTATTATAGTTATTTACGTACTTATTTTGTACTTGTTTTTATAGTTATTTTGTAGTTTTAAGTGTTTTTTGAAGCCGGTTTAATTTTTTCTTATAAAATAATTTTAGGGTGGCTTGCACTAACTATTTAAACTAGATTTAAGGAACTGACGTCTCACTTACAGCAACTACTTAATGATAGGTGCAAGCGAGATGTCAAATCTTTAATCCGAGTTAAATATAATTAAGAGTTGTTGTAATCCACTCTTAGTTGCAAAAGTGTTATTTGATAAATTAATAGATCATTACTTTAAAAAATAAACTAGGCGAAAATGTGTGAGGAGAGTGATGAGATTTGAGGAAGCGAAAGAAGTATGTAAGGACCGCAACGCTTGGCGCTCCGACCTCTCTGATTACCCCGTTAGGGATACGGCGTGAAGATATGTATGCACGTATGTATGTACTTTAATTACTTTCTTAAAATTACTTTCTATTCTTTCTATTATACGTGATAGGATCTGCACAAAAACTCACGTGATTTCGGTTTCGATAATAGTTTTTGCGTGTTTGCCTAGAAAGTGAAATTAAGTTGAAACTCCAATTTTGCACCGAAACTTGCCGACGTCAAAACCGAAAGTTCGGTTACAAACGAGACGGAACTCTTTACACGCGAATCAAGTTCACTCCTCACAGATTTATTTGTAATGAATAATGAATCTTCATTTGGAAGTATTCAACTCGGTTGTCTCACTTCCTATATATAACGTGTGTCTCTGTCGAGACACTATTCGTCCATCTCTCGGTAATCCCGCCACATGACACTCGCCATCAATTAAATTAACTTTGATTTGTGTTTATATCTCTTCTTTGTCTTGGACATCGCTCGTGGCGTTTTATTTTGATGTGTTTAATTCGTTTGAACTGTTACGGTATTGTACTATAAAATCTATATGTTGATTTATCTGTTTGTTATGGCAAGAACAAGACGTAACCGATACTCCGAAAGGTGAGGGTTGTAGGTCTTCCGAGTGTCACATGAACAAACAGTCACGTACAATTATTGAAAAATATCGTACAATATTTTTCATTATTATTTTTATTATTAAATAAATAAAATTGTGTATATCTAGCATAAGTTATTTATATTCCGCTATAACTTCGAACACGTGTTTTACTTCTTAAAGACGTATCCTTGGAATACTTTTGAGTTTAGACTCGCTCGGCTACCTTCATCGAGTCTTAATCGAAATGCTATTATTTTACTTTTGTATAAAAATCGCCAAGCGAAACTCGCTCAACAATTCACCTCACTTCGGATTCAAACTCACTTGGCCTTCAAATGGAATTCTTTGAACCAAACATACTAGGAGTGAAGCGAAGTGATCTTGGATGCGAATTTGTCGGGGATTGCTTTAGTAGTAAAATTTAGACACAGATGTATAGGTAGACAGACGGATAACCTTTTTTGGATATGAAAGTCTAAAAAAAAGAGTAGCTTATTACCCAAAAACATTGAATTATACGTTGTACTAAATATTAAAATAATAATTGCGTCCCTACGCGCTGACAGAGCGGGGCGCGGGAACTACCGCTTCGCCGTAAGTAAGAGCGAGTCAGTGCTATCGTGTCGCTCGGAATGAGTAAAACCTACTCACGACGTTTTAGTTTTGCGCGTATAACACATTGTATCACATTCGCTTTTTGTAATTCTTTGTAACGGTTAATATTAGTAAAAGTAGAGAAACACCAACATTGACTTTTTGGCGGGAATGCGAGAAGCGAGGTTGTCATTTTTATTAGATTACCTATTTTTTACATTTTTTGTGAGTTTCAAATTGCAAAAGTGATAGTATTTTGTGTGTTAAAGTTCTGTATAAGTGGAAAGAATGGAGTAGGTCTAAATAAACATGTGTAGCTGGAGTTCTCGCGCACTTCCAAGAAGTCCTTTATAACTTCAGTAAAGCCTACTATCACTTTACTGGAGGAGTTTTAAGCACAAATTAGTATTATTATTATTATGGCTTTACGATAAGAAGAAGAAACGAATTTACTTCGAACATGATTAATACGCGACATTGGCAAATGCTCTAATCTGTAAGAAAGAAAAGGAAAATCGACGTTTCACATCGAAGCCGGAGAGGGTCGCTAGTGAAAGATAATATAACTAATAAATAGAATTAGGTTATGAAAAACTTCTGTGGAATTTGTGGGCTGAATCCAGTCCAATGTATGTCACAATTTTAATTCAAGTTTAATACAAGTTTAATTCATTCGAAATCTGATTATCAATTTTTTAATTACTAAATACAAAAGTATTGCACTACACAGGCGCCGGATTGTGAGCTAGGTGTGGTTCCCGAGCCTTAGTTAAGTGGAACACACCGATCGTTTCGAACACTCATCTAGTATAATATGTACTCTATAGATATCGTTACCTAAATATATCATATCTGAATTATATTAAACGAAACTATATGCGTTTATCTCTGTGTAGTCGCTTATAATTTCTAAATATTTGAGTAGATTTGATCATTATTCAGATCAAAGAAGGTTTATATCACAAATTTATATCACATTCGCTTTTGAAAGACTAACGAAGAAAATCTACAGAGCGAAAGTGAGAGGTAAAAGAAACCACGGAAGATCAAGGCTGACTTATGAAGATTAAATACTGGCGTGTTAGCAGACGGAAATGTCAAAAATACTTGCATACCTAGGCTAAAATGTTTGAGGAGAATGATGAGATTTGAGGTAGCGAAAGAGATATCTAAGGACCGCGACGCTTGGCGCTCTGTATTCTCTTACTACCCCGTTGGGGATACAGTGTGAAGATATGTATGTATGTATGTATGTTATAACGGTTATTATTAGTAAAAATAGAGAAACATCGAGATTTCATATCGAACCCGGGGAGGGTCGTTAGTGAAAGATAAGTAATAAATAGAATTAGGTTTTGAAAAACTTCTGTGGAATTTGTGGACTGAATCCAGTCCAATGTATGTCACTGGTAACTCAGTGACATTAAAGTATACGATATTAATTAGTTACGAGTGGGCGATGTGGGTGAATGTATAAATCAAATGGACGGAGCGACGGACGGATGAACGCAGTAAATCTATACAGACGTGAATCACTCACCGGGCGAGTGTATCGTCGGAATCGTCAGTTACACAACGCGCGGGACTATTCTGTTACCTAAGCTATAGTATTATAAAACAGATAAAATCGGTCACATAACACATAAAAAAACACCGACTGTCTTACCCTCTTCATCGAAACACAACTATTACAGAATTGTAATATAAAAATCTATCGTTTGATTTGTTTATTTGTTATAGAAAAACGAGAGATATGCTCATCATATCGCTCTTAAATTAACGCCTAACCGCCACGGCGGAGGAGGGGGGGAGTCAGCTTTTCTGAGTGTCACATAATAAAATAGTCACATCATTATTATTGGTAAAATTTCGATTGTTATTTTTCTGTTTGCGACTATTCCTTCAGACCATTCCGTTACCTATTTGTACTATTAGTATTAGCGAGTGAGATGATGACAGCAATTCAGATGGACCTCACACAAAGTCTATCACTTGCAAAAAACTCAAGATATTCTGTACTCTCCTTTTTAAGTTACTTTCGTTTATTGATACATTACATTACAATATTAGTAGTTCAAGAATCAAGATGAGTTTTGTAAACATTTGTATGAAAAATATCGTGGCGTTCTGGAATTAACTTCGAACCAGGAATCATCCTTGACTTTGCATAGCACATCCAGTAATATTATGATCCGCGTCTATCAGAATACGGCCCCGCAGCATAGTTCACGTGTGGTCTATGTTTCGCCACAGCAAATACGACAATATATGGCTTATTTTTATACTGCGGCCGCGTAGGTACCGTTTTATTAATGTTTTTATATCTGTATTTATTGTTCGGTCGCCGGTAGACCAATTAGTCCCTTTGTTTGGAATTGATCGAGAGAGTTGCCAATATTTTTGAGTTATTTATTACTTTTTGCCGAAATGAGTATTTTAGCTTTTTGTTCAAGTTTTCACATAGATGAGTAACTAATGACATTTCATGACATGACCTATATTTTCATTTAAGATTTTATTTTTACGATTTTAATCGTATAAAGAAGGTTAATTTAGGGTTCCGTAACAAACCCTGCGCGGGGCCAAAGCCTATGAAGAGCAGAAGGACGGCGGCCGCTGCTGCCGCCCGAACTGCCCCTAACAGCAGGACCGTAGAGGAGGAAATGAGCACGGACCCGTGCCCCCGCCCGCCGTGTTCAGAGGCGCGTGGTGTTCCCGTGCGCCTCTCCAATAGTCAGGCAGGACTGACCTGCCCCCCCATAACGAGACGAGGCTGGCGTTGAGCGCTGACCGATGCCGCCGGGGCTGCGTAGAATGCTAGCGCGCCCCTTTGCCCAGGCATAAAGGCTCTCGAGGAACACCGTCAGGTTTTAGTGGGTAGCTCGGCATTGCACCTTACAGCCGAGAGTCCCACATATCCCCTCGCCGCCCCCAGGTGGGATCGGGATGCATAAAGCATTTCCTGATGTAAAAAAAAGGGTTCCGTAACAATCTCCGACAAATTAGAAGTTAATATAAAAAACGGATCCATAATAAATAACAATAATAATAATATAATATTTATTTCATAACCCACATACATAATTGAAATGTACAAAAAATCAGGTTATTGTTACCTACGGAGGTTACTTTTAAGTGTACATACTTAGATACCCAAGAAAAGATTAAACTTGTGTTATGGGTATCTCGGTTCTGTCGTACATTGATAACGCAAAATGAATTTTTTTTTATAAATAAGAGAAATAATACCTATAACTTATGTGTTGAATTCTTAAACATTTTTGTTTCTTCCGCCCAAAACCTCAAACTTGTTAATCGATAAGTATTTCCCCTCTCAACGAAGCATCCCCTTCTTTCATATGATGAGAGGCGAAACACTTCGATTAACAAGTTTAAGGTATTGTTTCAAAGATTGAACATATAGAACAAATCAGAAGTTATTGCTTTGTTTTACGTTTGTGTTAAATATCTACCCGATGAGTTTAAAGATGACGGAATAAATACCCCGAAATATAGAGACAGAGAGGCAGACGAGCGAACAGACAGATAAGCAGACTGATAGATAGACATACATGAGCAAACTTTAAGTCTTACTTTCTCGAAATTTTGGCTATGGAATGCATAAAACAATAAGTTTATACACTTCTGAAAGATAATCTTTGAATATACTCGTAGTCGTTGACGCGTATTAGTTATCGCGTGATTTCTGAACAATGTGAACCATGACTTTGATCGATTGAAATAAGTCATATTTCCAGAATATATTTCTTTTTTTTTCTTCATGGCATGGTGCACAGATTAGCGCATTTGCCAATGTCACATTGTATTAATAAGTAGAATCGTTATCGCAAAATTCCTCCAGTAAAGTGATAGTAGACTTTACTGAAGTTTTATAGGACTTCTTGGAAGAGTGCGAGAACTTCAGCTACACATGTTTATTTAGATCTACTCCATTCTTTTCACTCACACAGAACTTTAAAACACAATATACTATCATTTTGTACTTTAAAACTCCCAAAAATATAAAAAATAGAAAATTTAAATAAAATGACAACTCACTTCTCCCGTTCCCGCCAAAATGTTTATATATTTCTTTGGCCGAGATGGTGGTATGTAGTTAGTAGAATTAGAATCCGATAGGTAGCGCTGCACTAAGCTATCGTTGGAGAAATCGCAAGGCGCAACAGTAACTAGTATTATATATTATGTTATGTACCCATGTAAGTTATCTTGATTCATTTTGGTGATAAGCGGGAATGGTCTAGTTGAATTTGAATTATCGATTGGCTCTGTCTTCAATTTTGATAATAGGGATATTTTAAAGTGTTAGGTAGCGCGAAATATATAGATTAATTTAATACCAACGAATATTTTCGTAATACCTACTCCATGAGTGGAACAAAGCGATTGTTTCGAACACTCAATCTACTCAATCTCAATCAACTGAGGCTCAAGGACCACGCTCAGCTCACTTACATTAGATTCCTGCACATGTAAAGCACTTTTGTAATAAATAATCAAAGAATTGATACTCAGGTTAATATTAGACGGCAAAATATACATTTAAAATGGATTTTTAACAAATTAAACTTATTTTATTATACGTAAAATTAAAACGTCGTGTGCAGGTCTTGCCCAATGAGAGCGACGACATATCCCGCTATCTCGCTTTTACTTACCGCGAAGCGACAGTTTTCGCGTTCTGCCCTGTTCCGCTCTGTAAGCCATGCTCTGTCAGCCACAGAGTACATTATATATAGGTTTAGCGATTATTGTTTTGATGTAATGTTTGTTCTAGTCTAATGTATAATTCAATGGATAATTCCAAGTATTACTATGTAATTTTTTTTATTATTGCGACGAAACCCTTCTGAGGAAATGCACTCTGACAAAAGGACGGTCTGATTTCACAAGAGTTCCTCTTTTTATGAGGTATTAAAAATTGCACTTCATCATTGTAAAAATCGCTTAGTAGTGTGTCGGCCATTTTTAAAATTTTTTGACTAAAAAATGATGGGTTCGAAATTTACTTTAATTTTTCCGAGTTTTTGGCGGGATTTCATAAGGAGCAGTTGGGCGTTTAATTTATTTATTTGCAAATTGTTTCTAGTGGATATTGTGATTTAAAATCGGCGTAGTTTTGCGTCCTAAGTGTCTACGCTGTTGTAAATTATGTGGAATAGTTGAATTAAGCGCTTATCTATTAGTGAGGTTTTGAGATTTCTTCAGTAGTCAGTGTTTTTGGAACGGTCCGATGGGGCAGGCTAGCCTCATCGGACCGTTCCAAAAAGACCGCCTCAATATATTTGTCGCCAGAAACTCCAAAAAACATTAAAATATATTATGTCGACGTCTTAATGAAATAATATGAAGAATTTATGTATTCATTACTTCATTACATTACTACATCGGTTGTATGGGTTAGATCCCTTTACCTTCCCTCCTAAGGGAGAATCGTACTCCTACTACTACTTACTTTTTCTCGTTTTTGGTTAATACTAACAGTTTCCGTCTCATTATCAAATTACCAGTTCGATAGATTCATTAACTGTCAAATTTAATTATACAGGTATGTGTATCGTACTTATAAAGTTGTTTTAATTGTATTTGAGTTTTGATTAGTAAAAGAATAGTTATTTTGTACTTTTCAGTGTTTCTCTTAAGGCGGTTTAATTTTTTTTCTTAAATTTTTTTTTCTCCTGTTTGAGTGACCTTGGCCTAAATAAATATATAGGGCAGGCTTGTATACAAGAGGATCATTAATATAAATAAAGTTTTTTTTGTTTGTTTCTTTTGTTTATTTGAAGTCTAAGCTCCAATACCAATGAAATGAGAAGTGTATCCTTTCAAACAAACAAAAGAATTTCGAAATCAGTCCACAATTGACGAGGTAATCGGTGAACTTACATAAAAAAACATACATACTGACGACAATAGAACCTCCTTTTTTTCGTTCGGTCGTCGTTAAGTCCGTTAAAAATAATGAAACAAACTCAGTGTGAAAATAATAAAAGAAACAAGATATCGTTGACATCTAAAACGTATAAAGAAAAGAAAAAAATAGGATTAATTTTTATCTTCACAATGAACGAAAAAATGTTTTCTATCACAAATAAATCCATGTGAACACCTCAGTTTAACCTCACTCACGGCGCCGACAAGAAATCACGCTCAACTCGACCAAATTGCGTAACATACTTACCCCCAGTTTAAAATGGAGTCATAAATAAAAGGTAGACACTGCACCTTATCGCTTCTAACCACAACAAATGAAAGAATACCTCCCTGATAACCCCCGTTCCTCCCAAGAACGCAGCTATCCCTCACCAACTTATTCGATATCCGACGGCTGTCTCACCCTAACATGAACGGTGAAATGGTGTTTTACATTTATAAGTACAAGCCACATTCGCAAGTGACGCCACAGGATCGCCTTGTGTATATAAAATTCGAAAATCAACTGTATTCGTGACGCTTTAAAGTCTTTTTTTAGTTGTATCTGTTTCCCGTCGAGACGAGATTGCGTCGGTTGTCATGGTGACGGGGGGCGCGCGTCGCGATTTTTGCCCGGGTGCCTGCTTCGATTGCCTCCGAAGGTTTTTCTGATCGCTCTCAATGTAAAAGTACCTACACGGGCAATACCTACATAGCATCGTTCGATAAAAGCGTTTGGGGCGAATAAATTATTCGACTTTCAAACGCTTTCTTTACATTTCACGAATGATAGATTTCGGAATGTATGTAGAGGTACTCATATGTCGGATTCTATGATGTGTGATTCTGAAATTTTGTGTAATTTAAAGGTTTCGTTTAAAGATACACGTATAAGCACGCACATTGCGTACACTAAACTTATTACTGATTTCATTTTATTACTGGATTAATGAAAATATTGTATTTTAATAAACCTTTTGTAAAACGAAGTTGAAAAAATGATACCTGACTCAGTTTCTTGTCGGTTCTTCTCAGTGTACAGGTTTTCTATTTGAACCGAACTAAAGTAGATTTGATGTTCAAAAATACCTTGTAATTGGGTTTACTTGAATAAATTGATTTGACTTTGAATTATTAATTTTAACAATATTTAAACAATAACCGTTCGCTAATACGGCTAAAAAAATACTAATTCTGATTGCACTAATGGACTACTTCGATCTTACAGCACATTGCGGCGCTAATTCAAATTGTATACAATTCATTTTATTTAAAATTAATAGATTCCATTTTTAATTTACTAATTTTTATTTTAATCATACGCAATTCAAAATTAATAGTTTCTACAATAATACTATTTTTAGATCGTAAATCTCGTCGTCAACATTACCACAGAAATTATATGCACCTATTTAAGTAGGTATTACAGATTTAGTAGATTTACCACTAATAAATTTAGCCTTTGACGAATCATGTACTGTTAGACTGATATGGCGTAAGCCTGTAATAGAAAGGGATGGAAATATACATACACAAACGAGATAATTGAAAATACACAAAAGAGGGACCCGTTTATAAAATATTGTATTAAAATAGTTAAAAGAGTAAATAAGAGGAATGAAGTATCTAAAAGATAGAGATAAACTATATATGTATAGTAATATAAGATTAAGATATGTATATAGTAATAAGATAGGTATTAAGAAATAAAAAACTGTAACTAATTATTAAGGATGGCAAAGGGAATACAAATATATGATAAGCATATAGTTAAGTATCCCTAAATTAAGATAAGAATAAATATATAAATACAAACTGGTTCAAATAAATAAAAATTATAATAGTATATAGTAGATATTAAGAAAAAAAAAAAAAAAAAAAAGAAAGATTATGTGTAATAGCAATAGGACTCACCCCCTCAGATGAAATGGGAGGAGGGAATAGGTATAAGAACATGTATGAATTAGGTTGGATAAGAGAATGTAATAGATAAGATTGTAAAAAGAGAAACAAGGTCCCTGACCAAATTATATGTTAGGGGAAGCAGAAAAAAAAAACATATACATACATATTATTTCGTCTCTGTCGTTGTGCTCAATGTTATCATTTGACAATCCCATCCCATGACACAAAACAAATCTTTGTTCGTTAATACTTTTAAGTCTTTTAATTATTTTTTAATTTTAGAAGTGAAAAATTAATATAAAAACTTTTGTAAATTTATGTGAGTAGAGACTCTTTTAGGCGTGATGGCCGAATGCAGTATCATAAGCTGCAGGAGCCGGCTCCATAGGTCGTTAAGCCGACGCATTGATAAACAATAATTTAATCTACGAGGGCTGCTATTTATGTATCCGGAACTGGCCAGTTACAGAACAATATTAAAAAAGTAATTATAACATTTAAAAATGGAACTCTTTGGCTGAAGAATACAATTTGTTTCATGTAGCTGTCATTTGTTTATCGTTTGTGGCGTCATTTTGAAAATTGCGAGTCTTTATCGCCATGGATTTAAGTCGTGAAAATTTTCGTGCTATGATTTATTACGATTTTCGGCGAGGGCTAACTCAAAAACAGTGAATCGATTAACTCACTTCGACTTTTGGGGACGAAAAATGCCTATGAGGACAAAAGGAAAGGTCTACAAAACATCAGTTAGACCAGTTTTACTATACGGCAGCGAAACATGGCCTACAACAAAAGTCCATGAACAGAAATTTCATACCACCGAAATGCGAATGTTGCGATGGGCGGGCGGAGTCACCCTCAAAGATAAGGTCCGAAATGAGTATGTCCGGGGCAGTTTTAAAGTGGTGCCTATCGCCGACAAGATTACCGAATCCAGACTGAGATGGTATGGACACGTGATGCGAAGACCCGATAGCCACGTCGTGAAAAGGTGCCTCTCTATGGCAACACGAAAGAGAGGGAGGGGTAGACCGCCAACTATATGGATGACTTGTGTCCAGAAGGACATGAAGAAATGCGGCCTCTCCTCGGACGACGCGTACCAACGCAGTGAATGGCGCCTCAAGATTATGAAAGCCAACCCCGCGTAACGGGAAAAGGCTAGGACGAAGAAGAAGAAGACTTTTGGGGACGAAGCACCATCGAAAACTGCTGTGTATCACTGGTTTAGTGGCTTTAAACGTGGGCGGTCTGTGCTCACGGACGAAGTTAAAGAAGCTCGCCCTAAATCGGTTGTTGTACCTCAAAATATTGATGCTGTGCGGGAACTAATAATGTAAGATCGTTATGTTACATATCGCGAGATAGAGGCGTCTCTCAGCATAAGTATGACGAGTATATATAAAATATTACACGAACATTTAGCTGTAAAAACAATTTGTTCACGTTGGATTCCGCACAACTTGAGAATTGACCAAAAACGGGCTCGTGTCGATTGGTGCGAAAAAATGTTACAAAAGTACAATCAGGGTGCGTCAAAAGCTGTCTATAATATCTACACAGGTGATGAATCTTGAATATATGCGTAAGATCCTGAAACTAAACAACAATCAACGGTTTGGGTGTTCCAAGATGAGCCGAACCCAACAAAAGTCATTCGTCCAAAAAGCACTTTGGAGCAAATGGTCGCTTGTTTTTTTGGTATAAATCACTGGTTCCCAAACTTATTTTGTCTACTGAGTCGAGAGCTCATGCAGTCGTTGTCTAAGATGCCTCCTAGCTAAATGAAATTACAAATCATCCCCCAGGCCTCTACACAACGCCCCCATTTTTTTTCTGGGTCTCATACCGCCCCCCTTTAGGCCTGCAGCGCCCACAAGAGGTCGTTATCGCCCCCTTTGGGAATGGCTGGTATAAATGGACATGTAGCTACAGTGCCACTAGAGGATCGTAAAACGGTTAATTTTGAATGGTACACGACCATCTGTTTGCCAGAAGTCTTTGAAGAAATAAGAAAGAACAACCAACAACGCAGAATCCTTCTTCATCATGACAATGCTAGCTGCCACACATCGGCCTAAACAACTCGGTATTTGGAAGATCAAAAGATCGAATTAACGGGTCATCCACCGTACAGCCCCGACTTGGCCCCCAACGACTTCTATTTATTCCCAACCGTGAAGAATAAATTACGTGGTCAACGTTTTTCGAGCCGTGAAGAGGCTGTTGATGCATTCAAAATGCACGTTTTGGAGATACCTCAATCCGAATGGAAAAAGTGCTACGAAAATTGGTTCCAACGGATGCAAAAGTGCATCAATCATCACGGTGAATATTTTGAAAAGCAATAAAACTATAATAAATTCTGTATGTTTGTTTCACTTTGTTATTCCGGATACATAAGTAACAGCCCTCGTAAAATAGATCTTCTGCTGTATGCAAATGTGCGCGCGCTAGCTAACGAAAAATACAAGAAAGCAGTTATTTTCGTTTATTTTATAAACTATAATTAACTTTAAAAAATCCGCCTGTCATTTTGAATATTATATTTTGATTCAACTATACAGATAATTAAGAAACATAAATCTGTCACGTTACTCTGAAAAATATAAATCTCTGATTCAAAAGAGGTTTCTTTGGTATTTTTTTTTGTACTACAAAAGTTAACCAATCTCGTATTGCAACTAGTAAAATAAAGTCAATGAAATGAAAAATCAGGTTTGCAAATATCACTTTCAAACATTTAGAAAAATTAAGATCCCTGCCGTCAAAATTTCGCATATCATATGAGTCAATACATATGAGTGAGTAGATCTGTAGTAGGTATACATGAAGTTGTATTTCAATAGCTTAAACTATAACTTTATAGTTTCAATTTTTTACAGTCTAATTGTTTTAGCTTCAATGTATTTTTCCAAGTTAGTATATTTTAAATGAAGTCGTAATAGGTTATTGTGGAACATCGCATTTCTATAGCGATAAATAATATTTTTGTGCTCGATTTTAACAATCTTAAAGTGTTTTTAAATGGATCCTTTTATGTAAACCAGGTAATGTTAGGAACTAGTATTAAATAAAATATCGCGTAATATTTTTACTAACCTTTTATTTCAACCACATTACGTAGATTTCCACGCTTCATGTAATGTACATTCTAAAATATGAGAATATTCGTTATTCAGAATGTCTTTTCAAGTTTTGTATTGTGTGCAGCTGCGGGTTGTTATACAGGCTGGAAATCTATTTGACTAATATTTTAGAACGAGAATATGTTGTAATTGAAATTTGAAAAACTATTTGAATAAATAAATAAACTTAATTTTATTTTAAAAAATATTATGGCATTTACCTATATTTGCGTTCAATATTGAAATTTACATATTTCATTTTAAAATCACAATTTCTTTTGCTGCAAAATAAAATTGATTTGATTTTTTTAATACAGAATACATTGTAATATTATTGTAATATTACAAAAATTACGAATTAAATGTATAATATAAAAAAAAATCAAACCAATCTTATTTAAAGCTAAGGAATCCTTACTGTCATTTTAATATACAGCGCATCTATGTAAATGTAAAACATAATAGTGGAACTTACAAATCATGTTATGCTTATTATATACAAGAAAATTATATCATGGGTAAATAATAATATTCTCTACTTATATTTCAAACATGTAATCATAGATATTGAAATTGAATTTCAATTACACAATGTTTACTTTCTAAAATATTATTTCAATTAATTTCCACCCTGTATGAAATTATAACTTGTGTTGCTCATATGTAAGCAAAGATCGATCTTAAAGCTCATTTCTATGTATCTACTATTTGTTCATGAATACACATAATTACGTAGGGCAATGGTTATGTATTTCGCGCGGTTATTATGTATGCACATAGTTAATAACTGTTAAATTCGTTTAAATATTTATTTACAATTTTCCTTATAAAATATTCAATATACAGTACATATTGCAATGCGCTTAGTGGCGTCGAATTAACTTTAAAATGTATTCTAAGTATTTACAATAGTTTAAAAGGAGTTATTGAAAATTCCAATGAAGTTATAATTATGTAATAACATTTATGTGTGAATAAAATATGTATTTTAATGAAGTAATCTAGAGATCAATTTTATTTTGTTCGGCGAAACTAAAAGAAAAGTCTCGCAGCTTGTTATTATATATTAATAGATATAAAATAAAAATATATTGTTATGTACTTTGGGTCCCTGGGGTCCCGAAGCCCATCGACTGGTTTCTGATATTTGTAATAGACTGGAGGGGTTCGGGAGACCGCCGGGCTGGCAGCTTCTTCCGCCAACGAACCAGTTTGGCTATTCAAAGAGGTAATGCTACCAGTCTGTTGGGCACCTTAAGCAATGACAGCTCTCTAAGCGGCAACTTCGAGGAAGTCTATTATTTACGATAATGTGTAGTTTTAAGTTTGTAAATATTTTTGTTATGTGCTAATTTGGAAAAGTTCATTTTCCAAATTGAATTGACTGGGAAGCGAACCAATAAAAGCGGGTGTACTAACCTCCAACCCCAAAAACCGCTCATAGTTGTATTAGTTCCGTAGCAAATCGTCATTTTATAGCTTTATTGACCTAATTGTCCTACAAGCAAACGAGCAGACAGACCTGCATCTGTTCGTCTGTCTGACCGTCCGTCCGACTGTACGTCTGTCTGTCTGTCTGTACGTTTGTCTGTGCATCTATCGGTTCATTGGCATCTAGTCGTCTATCTCCCTGTTCGTCGGCTCGTCTGTCTGATCGTCCGTTCATATGTAAGTCTGTCTGTAGGTGTGTCCGTCCGTCTGTGCGTCTGTTTGTTCCTCTGACTGACCATCAATCCGTCGTCCTTGGACTTTAAAATCAATGTTTTTTTATTATTTATTCTGTGCCTATATTAGATCTCTAGATTAATTATATATTTTGAACTAATAATTGTGATAATAGAATACAAACAATAGTAAAATAATATGATATTACATAATGTACAGCAATGTCGTCATTTCGCATATCACTACTTATAGGAAAATTGGCACCGGGAGTTCGCAAAATGTACAATATTCAATACTTAATTTACCCCATTGATATGAAAAATACAAGATTCAACACTCTCAAACACTTTATACTTAAATTATTGTAAAACAATTAAACGCTGATGGTTCGAACGCGTAGAAAAAATGAGTGATGCAAGATTGACGATAAAAATCTACAAAGAGAGAGAGTGAGTGGTAGCAGAAGACAAGGAAGACCAAGACTGACTTACGAAGATCAAGTAGCCGGAGTGATAACTGACGAAAATCTCAAAAGCACTCACATAACTTTCAAAAGAAGTATGTAAAGGACCGCGACCTTGGCGTTTTATCCTCTCTGACTACTCCGTTAGGGATGCAGCGTGAGGATATGTACAAGTATGTATCTATTAAACAACGACGAAGCAATCTCTTTTTCGTTTCTGAGTTTGGAAAAATTTCCTATGAACTCTCATGCGACCTCTATGCTGACCAAGTGTTAGACATGAATCGATTAAAAATAATTCTTCTTTGTGCTGTTAGCCCTAGTGGATATTACAAGTTACAGCATCACCGGTCGCACTAGGGCGACCGCTTCTGTGAGGCAAACTGGCAGATGGTCGACAGTCTGAGGGATCAAGTTAGTAAGATAGCAATAAAAGTCATACTATGAATATAATAGATTATAGACATAAGTATACCAAACGCATGATAGAATAAGGAAAGTGAATATAATTTAATTGTGTATCATAAAATGTGTAAGAATAGGACTGCCCTCTGGTACGTAGAATAAGGAAATTAAAGGATGTTAAGAAGTAAGAATTAGAATTTAAGTTAAGAGAAATGTAATAATACGAATAAGAGATCGAAATAACTATAATTTAGCAAATAAAGAAAAGTATCCGACACTGGCCCTGACGTCTAATGTCAGGGGAATGAGAACAAATAAAAAAAGCCTGAGAGTTCTTCCAACTGAGGGATACCTCCAATGGAGGCTCAGAACGTCGCCAGTGTAATCTACACCCGTGTGCTAATATTAATGGTCCTGTTAGGCTAAGCGCCGGGTCCCGAGCGGACTCCGTCGACAAATAGCTACACCTGAACAGGAAATTTTATGTTATGCACGAAATTTTTATTTAATTACGATATTTGATATGATTATTTAATGATTTCTGGATTTAGTTGATGTGAAGTTTGTTAGTATGTAGTACAAATCTGAGTAACGTATACGGATCCTCACGACGCAGACTCAGCCTAGCGTAGGGGTAGCTGTAATTTAATCTACATGAATAATCTCTTTTTGATGAATAAATTATTATTATTATTAAATAATATATTATATGAAAAGAAGCTAACATTACAATACACATGTTTTTTTCCACAGTATATTTTTTGAGGATACCGTATATTGTACTTCTCATATCAATGTAGACAAAATACATCGTTATGGCAATGTAAAATCTAATAATTATTCTTTATAATAAGTTACTTAATATTATCACATGACTACTTATATTGTAAATGTATTTACATGTTTAATGTATTTTAAATATTACTATTTTTTCTATAAAAACCAGATGAATGTAACGTCATTCCAAAAATTTTTCGCTGCACTTGCAAAAATTACTAAGGTTCAGCAAAGTTACATACGGCCAACTTTTGGGTGGGTGACTTGGTCTCCGAGTTTCAGAAGGCAAATCAGATATTAAACAATATAAGGTAGCCTTATGGATAATGAAAAACAGTAGGTATTAAAAGACCACTAAGGCGAAATTTTCTTTTTTATAATTATTTTTAACAATAGTAAAGAAACTTTTGATCTGTCATGAAACTGAAACAACCAAAACTCGTGTTCGGTTCAGATTGCAAAATTTATTTGTATTAAATCAGGCGGCGCGCGGCGTTAGCAACACTAACAGACTAATTTGTTGTAGCAACACAGCCGCCGCCGACTCTGCCTCTCCCATTTTGCGACATACGGTAATGTACGATAAACAATAATTGAAAATAATTCAATAATACAGGGGTTTATTCAGTAAACTTGTGATTCAGATACTACATGGCGCCAACCCCTAACAGGCACTAGACATTAAATCTAAGAAAGTGTGATTAACATCCGACTATTTTATAGCTTTCGTCAAACGTAAGATCGGAAGAATTAAAGAAAAGCTCTCCGGCCTCTACTTTAATACAGCGTGAAGATAATATGTAAATATACATTCAAACAATTATAATTTTTTAGTTCATCTGGTTCTTATAGTAAATTAATCGTTAAAACGCTTCCTATCTTTAGAAATGATAGTACGCAAAATTTATCGGTTGTTGAACATCATCGTTCACTTCATCACCACCGTTCATTTCGTGTTCACCCTCAATAGACTCGCTCGTTGTCGCTATCTCTCTCTCACTCTCCGCCATACTCTGCTCATACTTGCTTAGACTTCTCATTTGCCAATTGGATAAGTCACATGGCGATTCTTCACGATCTTCCTTACACATCGCCCTTGATACGAAATAATCAGGATAAATCGCACCAACATTTAAATAGTAGCCGTTAACATCAAAATTACGGTCAACGTTAACTTTGACGTCAAAATTTCTCGTGTAACCGAACTTTTCTCTGTCCTCTTTGAAATTAAAAGCTTTGTCGTAACCTAGTTCGTAATCGTTGCGTGTACTAACACTATTACCATCGATATTGGTATTTTTAGCGTCTTTCACATCACTATCACTGGCGCTGGCATCGAAGTTGTTCTTCGTTGCGCCGTGCGGGTGTGATCACTGACGATGATGTGGTAACTGGTGGTGCGTGATGTGCTGGTGATGAATGTCCAGTCGGGGTCGCTTTGCGTCATCATCGTCACTGCACTGGTCGTTCTCATGCTGTTCTTGGTCATCACATTCTTCCCCTAGCTCCTCTTGCTTGCGTTTCGCTGTGGCCATCTCCGCCGCGTGCTTCTTCCTCCATTTCGTTCTTCTGTTCTGGAACCATACCTGTAGAAGAAACATTACTATCGTTAGTGATGTGCTCAACATTGCATGCAAGATCAATAATATAGCATTCATGAAAACCAAGTTTTTATAGAAAACTAGCGACGTCCGCACTTTCATCCGCACTTTCGTCCGCGCTTTTTATTTTTAAAATGATTTATGTCCTTCCTCAGGATTCAAGCTATCTACATGCCAAATTTCATTGCTATTAGATGAATGGTATGGCAGCCAATGCCGTTGATTTTCATACAAGGTTATTGTGAAAGGAGGTATAGATCCGCTGGGGTTCCAACGTATCACTGTTGACTGTTATATCGCAGATGTAATAATTGCGGGATACGTTTATTTTGGTTTCTATACAAAAAAAACGTTCAAAAAATGTACAACCCTATCATTATATATTCCAAATGTTTGCTAGCGACGGGAAGACGCTGATATTAGGGTTGCCTCACCTTTATTTTTGTTTAAATTTTGAGGTTTTACTAAAACTATTGACTTTCGACGAAGTCGTAGAACGCAAGTTTTCCATTGTAATGGGTACTTTTATACCCTTCCAATTTACCCATCCTTTCAAAATAACCTTGTATATTAGATGACGTATTATATTACGTGTAATGCCAAAAACATCAAAAGAATCTGAAAATCGCTTGTGCAGTTAAAAGTGATTTCATAATTATATAAAGGTTCAAAAAGATCATTAAATCAATTCAACGCTGGGATTCGGGGTCCATTTTAATTTATTAATTGAGTAAGCTGAAGCATCGGAAAATTTTGCTATAATTTCTTACTACTTCTCGTGTAAATATATTATAATAACACAAATAAAAGTAATCAAAATTCGATACGATCGCAATGATCATTTTTTGAACTGAATTTACAGCTACTGCTCTATAGCGTTTGTATGTACGTTCAGTCATAGTAGAGCTTTAAGTGAAGGCCATGCTGAAAATTTTTTAAACTACTGTTGAATAAGAAAATTAATACTTGAATCACTTTTGATATGCCTTATCGAGATGTAATTGCATAAAATTGTAAACTTTATTAAGGATCCGGTTAGATCTCATCATGTCTCTTGACAAGTTACCCTTGGTTGAATTTTTTAAAGGATTTAACTGCTATTACCTATTATAATTGTTTCGAAAACTGTTCATTAACAATTTTATTTAAAATTGAAACTGAAATTCGATTTCATTTAAATATATTTAAATAGTGCAGGCCAACCCTAAATGTTGTAGCCTTTGTAATAAAGTTCTAAGTATTAGATGTATTCAAACTCAAACAAAGGTGCTCCGTTGTAAACACAGCTACACGCTGTTACACATCCGAGCACGCCACTAAATTTTCGCTTATATTTGCGTTCAAGAAAGCCAAATATAAAGAGTAGGCAAACAATTTTCCAACGCCATGTGAACCTAATCTGCAGGAGCGACATCATAATGCCTCATTAAATACAGCCTTTGAAGTCGCAACACAAACTATGATCCTGTCTCTTTCTTCCCTCATTGGGAATTCTCTTACGTCAGACGAAGAGGGAGATAGTAGCGGTGCTCTACGGTAATTAAGGGTCGTTTTGCAAATTACACGGTACTTAACCAGCCATATAACGCTCATTAATCACTGGCCATCTCTTTCTTTCGTGTTCTATTTAGAGTGTGTCCGTCTCTGTCGCACGGGTTGCCGGGAGGTAGACACGAGTTTAATTAGGTCATAAATACATTTTCATGATTAGAGGCTCGGCGTTGTTCCGTTGTCGATTATGCTGAATATTCGACCGGTGATTTACCTTCGGGAGCAGATGTCGAGGTTATTATAAAGGAGTTCTGGAGGTTGAATTAGGTCGGCGGCCCACGGCACGACCGTTGTGTTAACAGCGTCAAAACTTAATGAGAACACAGTATCACTGGCTATAATTTATGAAGATTTCAGATGCAATCTTGATGACCTTGATGACGATCTCGACGGCGCAGTGATTTAGGTATTACGTATAATCGTGGAAGGTTCTGGGTTCTGGATCCTGGTGGGGTGAATTTAGGAAACGAACTTTTCTAGATCATTTCGGGTCTGGGCGTACTGGGAAGCGCCCCTTGTAGTCCTCGTTTGGTTCTCATATCACAGGGAATGTTCATTTAGAATAGCCTTAGTTTGAGACCAGACGCCCAAATTGTACAACTTTTTTTAATTTTTTTATTCATATATTTGTATACTTTTAATGGTGCAATAAAAGAGTATTATTATTATTATTATTATGATCGTTGTGTATTGTCTGGCGGATTTATTATTATTACATATTTAGTTGCTTCCTTGTTGCTAGACTTACATCTAGAAGACAAGGAAAACCGGCCAAGTGCGAGTCGGACTCGAGCACTAAGGGTTCTGTACCACTGTGCAATGTATTTTTGTTGTGTTTTTAAAAGTATAAGTTGGATTCAGGAACAAACTTAACTACACAGTTGAAAGACACGTTCTCCCATATGAAGACCTCGATGGCGCAGTGGTTTAAGTGTTGCAGCCAAGCGTGGAACCATCCGGGTTCGATTCTCGGTCGGGTCAATTTAGGAAGCGGACTATTCTAGATTGTCTCGGGTCTGGGTGTACGGAGACACCCCTAGTAGTCGTCGCCTGGTTCTCATAGCACAGGGAATACCCTAGTTTGAGATCACATGATAGGTGCGTATTGTCTGGCGCATTTTATTGTTCTTCTTATAATTATTACTACATCTTTACGTTACGTCCATGCTGGTCTAGAAGACAAGGAAAATCGACCAAGTGCGAGTTGGATTCGCGCACCGCGAGTTCCCTGCCTTACAATGAATTTGAGTTGTGTATTTAACTTCGAAATATAAGTCGCATTCAGAAGCAAACTTATATTGGATAAACTCCAAAACTATTCATCCGATTTCAAAAATTCTTTCACCTATGGAAAGCTACATTATTAGCAAGCAACATGGTCATGATTGTATTTAATTTCAAAAAAAAATTCTACCCATGCGAAGCTGAGGCGGGTCGCTACCTTTATATAAATTCTTGAGTTCAGAGCTTCGTCTATAAACCCATATTACAGTACACTGTTGTTTTACGTATCAACTTTTTGGGCAATAAAAGCAAATGACCCAATCATAATGCGGATAACGCATGTCTTGTTTTGCTCTTCCAATTTTATGGCAGTATTGAGTTGGCAGCCCATTTTTATGCTTAACAATATCTATATATTTATCACTGTTTTCAGTACTTTAAGTGATACAATTCATCGATAAGTTTTGTCGATAAAGTTGAAGACTTCGAATATTTAATAATAACCTATATTTCGGCGAGTAAAAAAAAAAATATCGACCATAAAAGATTCAGATTTTCCTGTTATTTTCCTGACGTTGTCTCTTTCTAATTAGCTTAATTAATCTTCACCTTGTTCTCGAAGGAGATGTCTCTTTCTAGTCAGTCTAATAATAATCTTCCACCATGCTATCTAAGAAGACGTTTTTTCTTTTCTAATTAGCTTAATTAGAAAGAGAATGTATCCGAGAACAAAAACAGGTAATTTTTCTTAAAATACACCTTTCGGTATGGGCTAGTTTGATCTATAAGCTCCTTAGGTCTGTCTTAGCGCCTATCGCCATGAAGCCATAAGATTTATGTTTTTTTTGCGATTCTGTTCGACATGATTTTCACTAGGTCATCAGTTGCTGCCTCATAAATTATTCGATACACGCAACTTAATCAGATAATTAGACAAATTATAAATATTACTATCTACCAATTATTGCTAGCACTTGAATGAATTTAAAAAAAGGGTGGAATATGTTATTATACTCATCATTAGTCAAAATCTTCGCTAATAAAAAACAAAACCGCAAACTAATCAATATTAAGAAAGACATAATAATAAGCAATCAAGATTTATAATTCCACCAAAGAACTCTAAAACGCCATTGAATTGCCCAATAAACTGCAAATGACTCGCATTCCACAGCTCCTGAAGTATTTATGACAGTGTACAGAACCCGACGGTTCTCATAAGGGCCTAATTAATAAACACACCAAGTTGCCAGAAACCATCAAAATATCGTTACAAACGCTGTTACAACACTAATCCCCGGTTAACGGTGCGACTTTAGTGCATAAGAACGTGGCCCTAAATTATTTTAATGCCTCATTTTACACCTCCACTTATATATACCTACTAATCTTTTATGAACTGACATTAATCAGTTCCAGTTTTTGCTTATATGAAGTTAGTTAATACAATCAATATTATATATTCCATATTTTAGTAGTCGTAAAATCTAATAAGCAGTAATATCAAAATTGAAATGTTTCCAAATACGTTAAAATCTAGGTACTTTGGAATCGTGAAAAATATCGTGAAAAATTTTAGACAACAAAATTATTTTTAACTTTGCCTGTTTCTACTTCGTATATGAAACGTGTTACGTGTATTTTATTGTCTTTACTTTTTTATATTATAATTACATCGACAGCACAGCTCATGATTATAGTCGCGTGAAGGTGTGACTTGTTACGCCTTAATATTTTGTCCGCTCCCAATGAGGAATGGCGTGACGATATGTACATCTCATTTTAAAAATGAGTGCAGAATTTTTCGACCAGTAACCCGCTTCCGCTATACTACCGCTAGCGCTTATCACTCAATCCTTAGCATAAAATTTAATAGAGCAATATTTACGGCGGCTCGTTGCACGGTACCGTTGTATTACAGCTAGAGCCGACCACAACGACTGTAGCTACACTTGGGTAGTGTGAGCGTTGGAATCGGCGTTATCGTGATTGACATTGACATCAAAGGCCCAAAGGCCTATGTTTCCATACAAGCAATTACTTCTGTTTTGGAAGCTCCCTTTACAAATTGAAAAAACTGACCAAGTTCCTTATTGCCATACAATACATTTGTATTATGTATTTATCAAAAAATTTTCTTTCTTTCATTCATTTTGGGATTCTGAGACCAAGCTTAGCTTAGATTCTTGTGTGGTAGAGCCATGCTGTATTGCAGCACGAATTGGACAGTCTCGCCTGGTGAAATACCACCCTCTTACAGAATATCGGCGTGAAATAACAGCATCTATTGCTGTTATGTTTCGTTTGATGAGTGAGAGTGCCGGTGGCCCATTCCGCTCCGTTCCCTCCTTTCTCTAAAGACCGGCAACGCACCTGTGATTACTCAGACGTTGCGGGTGTCCATGGGCGGCGGTGATAACTTTCCATTGGGTTACTCGCTTGCTGTTTGCCCCTTATTCATAAAAAAAAGCAAGACTCGTACTTGACTGATCACTAATATTTGTTTTTTACTTCAGAATTTGCATTTTTAACGCACCAAGTTTGACGCTTAGATGTATTACAGTTTTTACGATACAGCAAAAACAAAATAATGTTAAAAAAACACGAAAATTTTTCGTAGTTTTTAAAATTAATTATTAGGATGTCCGCCATATTGAGTAATATATACTTAGTGGAAATTTCAACTGGTTACCTATTACGGTTCAAAAGATACTACCCTTTAAATGTAAGACGTCATAGATTTAATAATAATGTGACCTTTGGGTACTAAACCTAAAAATTGGAACATTCATGGACTCATCTTGATTTATATCTAAACAGTTACTAATTCAGAGGCTATTTTTGACGTGGAAAGCTAAAATTATAAGTCCTAATAAGCAGTGGCTCAAACACAGACGTGAATTTTAGATATTGGGTTTAGACTTTCGTTGTCAGTCTTGGAAAGACTTCTATGTAAACTGGAGTTACCCTATGCACCAAATTCTGTAGAGTTAAATATGAACTAATTGAGTGTACTCTGTTTATTATAAAACGCTGTTACTGTTGTATGTCACGTTGTCTTGCAAAAAGTGTTTGTTCTGAATTAGAAAAAGCTTAAATAATTACAATACGCGTGGTTCGAGTTCAGTAATTTACAACGACGTACTAATTTATTTTGAAACTGTCCACAACTTACAAATGAATTCTCTATTCTATTAAATTTTTTAAATATCAATCTCGTTATATCACCAAATTATATATGCCTGGGTATAATAACTCGCCCAATTTAATAGGCAATCTTCGCTTTTTTGGCAGCATAATACTTTATTAACGACGGAACACGAACTTCATTTCACGTGATGTCCTCTGCGGCCGTTACGCTTACTTTTTTCTCCTATTGTCTATTTAAATATTGTTTTATAATTGCAGTTACGTAATATTGTTCGTTTGTGTGTGTAATGTCAATAATTTAATTCGAGAATCGCGTATCCGTTTCTTAACGCGAATAGGGCGGGTCTACCTCAGTTTATAACTTTATATAGAAATCTTTGCAATAAAGTTTATTCTTCTAATTTCAATAATGTATTTGATAATATATCATAAAACAGCGAAGCACAGCTATTCTTACTTCTATATACCTTACATTTAATTTTAAAATATACATATTTTATATAAATGTTTGCGGAAATCCATTTCATGTGATAAATACCGAAATTTTTGTCTATTTTCCGCTTTAACTCTAAAAACCACCAATCGACACGTGTTTCGCCTCTCAACGACGCATCCTCAGGATATACCAGAAATTAGATTCGATCAGCAAACCAGCACCGAAACCGTCTTCTTCTGTGCCTAAACTATTTTTGTTATAAATAGATTCATGAAAAGTTTGCTTATATCTTCCTATTGTTCCAAATTATAGTTATATAAGTTATAGACTCAAGTTACTTTTGAACTATAACTGCTAGGAATAAGAATTCTTATTAGTTATGTGAATTATTGTCTGTATAGTGTATAGTATGTATTATATTTGTGTTGTACATGTAACATGTAGACAAAGTACATAATAGCAATGGCCGTTCCCCGTGTTCTAGCAAACACCGTGACGTATGTTTATTATGGTATTTACGAGGCAACTGAACAAGTCAAGACCCTTTCCCGCGAACGCCGCGAACATTATTACTTATATTATTATTTTCCATTCTTCCTTTATGTTCCAACTTACCCAGGGCCCCTCTATTCAATTACTTAAGTGCCCGCGGCGATACCGCGAGAAATACGCCCGTCTTGCTCCGACATATGGCATTGATATACTCATCCCGCTCCCAGAGTTGTGAGGAGGGTCGGCATAATTATGTGAATAACTATTATTTTTCACAAGAGAGCTCTGTAATGGCTTGATAGAGATAATGCGCTTTCAGTGGCGGCGAATAAAACGTCTTAACATGTCCGCCATGTTGCTTTCCGAGTAATTAATTTGAATGAGATGGGGATAGGGGCTTTCTTTATTTTTATTTCTTATTTAAGCCGCATTTCTGTTGTGTGTTGTAGCATTTTATTATTATAGCGATGAAACAGAACAGCTACTGTTGAGATTTTGAAAGTGATTTAATTAATTCGTAAGAGTCATCCATATTTTAGTACTTTGAAAACATTTATGCGAAATAGAAATGGCTTTAATCGGCTAAATTTTTCGTATACTTAGTTGAGAAAATCGAAACAGAGAAATCGGCGATTTAATAATTGTAATTCAAGTTATATTACATACATAACTGAGGTTCTCGCCAATTCTAGTGCAGTTTTTATGAAAGTAGTACAGTAAGTACATTTAACACCGCACATATTAATAGGAGATCGCATTTCCACTGCATTTATCATACTTTCACTCGATGTCGGGTATATCCAAGCCTCTCTACCGTACAATAAAGTTGGCACCAACACCGCATTATGTATGGCCATGGCCACAAAATAAAATTTCACGCGCCCCTCGATTTTTTAAACGGTTTATTAACCTAATCAATGCCCTAGATTGACGAGGAGAGTGGTGTGGTGACTGGTACCTGGGACCTACCTAATTATTTTTTAGCTTTTAGTACATTATCTACATTATTATTACATTTCTTTTTAATAAAACCGTATAATTGAAAATTTTTTTACTTATTTTTTTAACTTAAATCATGTAATCCACGAGCAAGAGTCATTGTCCGGAGGACATCAGAAATTCATTAGAAAAGATATTTATGAAGTCTCATTTAATTAATATGAATTATTATTTTATATTGTTTTAATTTTTTTATAATTTACAGTTATTTCATAGTATCGTTATTTTTTCAAGTTAGCGTATTATTAATGAAATGGTAAAATTGAATTGTGGTGGATTATAATTTTTTATAGCGGTAAATAGCATTTTCATTGTTATTTCTATCAACTGTATTTTTTACCAGTTGTAAAATGCTTTTGAATGCATCCATTTATGAATTATTGAAAGATTCAAAATAGACTGTAGGTATACAGCATCACGGAACTTTATGAATAATAATTTTATCTTTAATTACATAAGTACTTAGCAAACATTTTAAAATCACCCTGTAATGCGTGCAGTCTTTTATCTAATTGATGACGTGTGAATCGAGCACGTCATTAGGCGGTGTACACACTCACATTAGACGGAACAAATCACCGATGCGACCGTTGCCGGATGGTAAAGGGTGGTGATAAGTCGCCTCGTGACAAATGACCGGCGCGCGACTCGCCAACACTAATGATGTTGGGATATTGGGGTAACATTCTTCTACTGAGATTTTGTGACAGGTTTCAGTGTTTCTAGCTTATAGAGTAAATAGTCAAGTTAAAATAGTAACGGGTTTATAAATGAGTGCAGAATTTGATTGTCAAAACAAAACGAGCGATGGTATTGCGTGGTATTGTGAACTACTGACGCCACCTCTGCTTAGCAATTAACAGAGGTAGCGTTAGTTAGTATTATATAGACTCAGGTGTTACTTTGTGAAAATCCATTTCATATGATGATCTCAAATGTTTCAAGATTGAAGTTGCAAATTTTCCGTAATAATCCAGTATTAAGCTAAAAGCTTCTGACATGAAAGGTAACGTTAAGCGCCAACGGACCAGTCAGATGTTATAAAAGTTATCGTTATGCATTGTTAAGTCGGTCACGTACACGGGTCAAACTTTCACACAGGCTTCTATGAAATGTTTGATTTATTTTAACACGTGTATTGACAGCGGGTGAATTGCATTTGGTACTGCTTTAAATTTACCGTTCTTTCATATAAATTCATATCGAAAGTATTTTTAACTGACTTCAAAAAAAGGAGGAGGTTCTCAATTCGTGCCTGTTGTTTTCTTTTTGTATGTTTGTTACCTCATAACTTCGTCATTTACGAACCGATTTCAAAAATTCTTTTTTCGTTTGGTAGGTAATACTTCAGAGGTAGTCCCATTTAAATTTCACTGATATTGGAGTTGGACTTCGAAGATACACCAAATAACACAGAATAGAATAGATGATTCTCTTGTATATCGTTGCGATCCGGAATTAGACAGAAGTTAATTGCAGACCTGCCCTAGATATTTATTTAGGTCAAGATCACTCAAAAGGGGGAAATAAATTTTTTTTATTAAAAAAATTAAACCGCTTTCAAAAAAAAACACTGAAAAGTATGAAATAACTATCCTTTACTAATCAAAACTCAAATACAATTGAAATAACTTTATAAATACAATACACATACCTATATAATTAAATTTGACAGTTATTGAAGTCGGTGCCAAATCAATGTGCAACAACAGAAAGTCTATTAGTTTGGTAGGGTTGGCACCGACTTCAGTAACTGTCAAATTTAATTATATAAGTATGTGTATCGTATTTATAAAGTTATTTTAATTGTACTTGAGTTTTGATTAGTAAAGGATAGTTATTTTACACTTTTGTTCAAGGAAACTCAGGAACAAGACAATTTTGTACCAACGTGAAAATTACCATTGATACGGAAAAAGTATTATAAAAGGAAAAGTATAGTACCAAGAAAAGGCGATAAAATTTCAGTCAGGTGTCATTTTTTTATATCTAATTTTTTTTCAACTTGAGCGCAAGGGGTCCCGTATCGTATTTACTAAAAGGTAATTAATATATGATATATGTAAATGAGCTACAAAATTAGTAACTAAAGCTGCACTTTATTATAAAACTTTTGAAGTTTTGCGTTGCAATATCAGAATGTGGTCGAGCCATGCTGCATTTTAGCATGAATTGGACCGGCTCGTCACACACAAATACCACCGTCTCACTAAATATCGGCGTGAAATAACAGCATCTATTGCTGCTGTTTTTTGTTCAGTAAGTGAGAGTACCGGTGGCCTATCTCCTCCCTCCCCTTCCTTTTCCTCTTTTCCTTAAAGCCAAAAGCGCTCGTAATTCCCCGGACGTTCCGAGTGTCCATGGGTGACGGTGATCACTTTTTCTCGAATCGTTTGCTCGTTTGCCCCTCTTTTATAAAAAGAAAAAATATATATCATTAAATTTATTTAACCAAAGTAAAAGATAATCGCGCTAATATCCCGTGTGTTAGACAAAAACAACTTATTTTAAATTAATTATTTCCACTATAAATTCAGCATTTTATACTTTAATGTTATGCAATTTAAAATGATAATTTCCGCAATAAATTTATTATCTTTAACTATAAACTATTGCAAAGTTTAAAATTAATAATAACAGCAAATAGTATTGTCTGACCACGAATAACTTTTTAGGGACAAAACGTTAAATCGGAATTGTCCAGGCGGTCTCAATTATGATCTGATGATGGGCTACTGCTTAGATAAAAAAAATCAGCGGCTCATATAATATTTCTATGATTTTTTTATTTAATGTTCCCTTCTAGAATTTGAAAAATGTAGAAAAGATATTTATTTGGGCGAAAGTCAATCGAAAGGAAAAAATTACTTTGAAAAAATTTAACCGACTTCAAAATAAGAACACTACTTCGAAGAATACTACTTCGACTACAAAATAATTATCCTTTACTAATTTTAACTCAAGTGCAAAAATAACTTCATAAATACGACACGAAAACCAAATCAATGTGCAACAATGGTCTATATATAGTTTATTAGGCTTGGCATCCACGTCGTTATCTGTTAAATTTAATTATACAGGTAGGTGTTTGCGCGAGCGAAGCGAGCCCTATATCTATTCCACAACCCATGCATTCTTATCGTAGACTTTACAAAAAAAACTATCGCACCTTTAGGTTTAAGCTTTAACATAGTAATTTAATTTCATGTCTAGATGTGTTATCTATCATTGAAATATAATTTTATGATCAATCATATAAAATAAAAATATAACAACTATTCGTATCAACTAAAATGTTATTGAACTACTAATAGTAAACAGTTTTTTATAAATATTTGATACGAGAAGAAATTCGTATGAGGAATTTAAATGTTTCAATACTATAAAAAAATTTAAAAATGATTTATCCTGTGAATTATTTATAGAAGCCCATATTAATACATAATCCATACATTAAAAGATAATCCTATTAAAACACTGTCCTCAAAATTCTTACTAGGTAAAAAAACTGCGCGAGCCTTCGCAAAGTGGTGGTTTTTGCTAGTTGTATCGTATTAACGAAGTTATTTTTGTACTTGGATTTTAATTAGTAAAGGATAATCATTTTGTACTCTGTGATCTTATTTTGGTAGTCGGTTTAATTCTTTTTCATCTGGGTGGGATGATAAGTGAGAGTTTTTGGCGGGATTTTATGGGGATCAATGGGTCATTTATTTTAATTATTTGTAAATTGTGTTCAAGTGGATATTATAATGTAAAATTGGCGTAGATTTACGTTCCAAGTATCTACGCTGTTGTGAAATATGTGGAATTATTCAAATTAGTGCTTATTTAATAGCGTGATGTCGAATTTTTTTAGTATCTTAGTCTGCCCCAGCGTATTCTATATATTTGTCGCTAGAAACTCCAAGAAACATTGAAAACTGTTACGTCGACATTTTAATGAAAGATATGAAAAATGTACATTACTGAAGACATTGGCTGTATGGGTATCGATCCTTTTGCCTTCCCTCTTCAAGGGGAAACGTAAACAAAAGATAATTAGTGGATTGCGTTTACAAATTCAAAGCTAAGAAACCACTTCAGATTGTAAGTACGTTGGGAACCAGATCTAAATTGTTATATCTTGTTATATTAAACATACAAACACAAATACTTAATTGGAAGCAACGTTATTAAGTATGTTAAACAGCGATCTCCAATAGTCGGTCAGTACATTACGTGGGAACAAGTATATCAGGCCCGCAGACGAAATACTAATCAATATCTCATTGAGGTCAATCCCGTCGACCGGCGGCCAGTCGTTATTAAATAACAACTAAATAATAATTATTAATAAGATCCACGCTTCAGTTGGCGCTGTTATGAAACGCGGCCATTGATGAGCAAGCGCCGGATTATAGCCTTTTGTATAAGCTTTTGTGGATACAGCACGGTGAAATTGGTGTCTGTAATGAATTACATGTACTTATTGTATATGCACATAGATATGTTCTTGAGACGGTAACGAATTTTAAAGTTTAAAGTTATAAATATATATAATTTAAACAGTAGAGGGTTCCACACTATCTGTACAGGGTTAATTTAAAAGTACTAATAACCTCTTAGTATTTTGTACTAAACATTATCCCCAATAACTTTTATTTACGACTTTCAAAAACTCATGTTTATTCTTTGATATAATATCAATATTAATAGTCACCTAACATTTAAAGTTTAAATAATAAATTACTTTTATATATTGTTACAGGATTTTGAAAATAATGTACATTATTCTCTTTTAAAAATGCAGAAATGGACACTCGCCAAAAAATAAAAATGTGGTTGGCATGATGGCATGTACGTATCTATAGAGAGCTGGGAAAACCTATGACATAGCACACCGCAATTTATGTGTTTTTTTATCTTTATAGCGTATGAGCGGCCAGTCGTTTTGAAGAATTTGTGGCCGATAGGTAAACTGGAATTGTGTTTTTAATCGATGGCGCGTCCGAGGCAAATGGATGCACAAATGAAAACAAAAAATCGAGTTACGCATCGATGCATTTCATTCTGTGTGCACGTTGCGAGATGAGTTTTTGGAACTGATGGCTGGTTTTGTTGCCGATATTTTTTTGAGACTAAAGGTCGTCGCTCATTTATCAATCCGGCATCCGACCAGGTCTGCTTCTTTTCGAAAGGTTGAAGTTCCTCATATGTATGTCTGGAAAGTCTAGACATACATATACGCTCACTTATATAGTTTGTATCATCATTGGAAAGGCTCTGACAACCCGCTGTGCACTCACTTCTAAATTGCAATGCACCAGCAGTAAATGGACCGCACGCCACTCTCGCGCCACATGCACGTCACCCGTATGACGTTAAGATGAACTTTAGTAACAAATTCGCTACAAGTTGTTGACCACGCATCTTCCACTCGTTAACAACTAGGCGTCCGCTCATCGTCGACTAGTCTAGTATTATTACAATATTAGTACTCAGTAGATATATTAGATATTTATTCAAAAACACGCGCGTATCCTAATGCAACGTTGTGTCAAAAATGCAAAATATCGGTGAAGAACTTTTGCTGATTTAAAATTTTGAACAAATGAACATTTAGGTTTTGATTTACGCAGATTGTCTGAATTAATAATACATAAATGTAGTCCATTTCACTCCATTTTCCATTCACGGAACGCATCGAGACGCAACAAATCCATTCCTTAAAATAATTTTGGCAATAGTGTTCAAAATGACAGAGAAACCCGATAGCGACAGGTTGGTAGCCTACGGGAGTTCTAAGCCTTATTTCTTGCCGATATTTACGGCATGTGTGGTGATCAGTATATTCTGTATTTTTCTTACATTTCTATATCAGCATGAAAATAAAATTATAAAGTGCATAGAAGGCACTAAACGCATGCTATATTTAACTGTAAATAAGTTGTAATTCTGTATTATAATAGGTCATAAAATTGAAATAACTGGTAACTTTATTATTTGAACTTGAAGTGATTCTCATAAAAATAAATTTTAACTAAAACCAAGGTCTACACATTTTAAATGTGAATTTATTCCATACTCCAGTCACATTTCAGTTTCTTTATGATTAATTTTCTTAATTCCCATTTTAGTAAAAACCGCTGTGTAATAACCGCTGGGGTTAAATCCAATAAACAAAGAGGAAAAAACTCACAAAGTTTATTATCCAAGTATCTGTCCGCATGACGGCCATAAATCATAAAAGGATTAGACGAGGCCCAGCGCTGCTACAAATTTGCCGTTATTAAAAAAACTCATTTGCAAATTTAGAAAGACAAAGAGATATTAAAGCGATAAAGTGAATTATCTACAATTCTGTCCGTCTCGCGCGGCCGATGAAAAAAAACACCCCTTTTCTGTGTTTTTTCTTCAAGTGAATATAAAAATGTTAATGTGGAGCGCTTAGCGTTATCTAAGGCGGCCGCAATAATTATGTCGCGGGGGTGTGCGCCACTCTATGTTTATAACACAGCAAGTATTTATTTTAAACAAAATGTTTTACTGACTTTTTGGCGGGAACGGGAGGTGAGGTTGTCATTTTATTTAGATTTTCTATTTTTTACATTTTTGGGAGTCTTAAAGTACGAAGTGATAGTATATTGTGTTTTAAAGTTCTGTATAAGTGAGAAGAATAGAGTAGGTCTAAATAAACATGTGTAGCTGAAGTTCTCGCGCTTTTCCAAGAAGTTCTTTATAACTTCAGTAAAGCCTACTATCATTTTACTGGAGGAGTTTTCCCATAAGAAAAAACTAATTTACTTGTGTTCGTCATGAATTATAACAATACTGTGACGTGTGCATTGCATTGCTTAACTGTTTAACTCATCAAACGATTCTACTTATTAATACGTGATATTGGCAAATGCGCTAATCTATGCGCCATGACAAGAAGAAAGAAGGAAAAAGATTTCACTCTTCAGTAATATTAATGTTATTAATTAAATAAATATATTTTATATTATTTATGAAGTTATACTTCTTTTGGTGCGTTTGGAAAACTTTAGAATATTAAGTATAGACTTAGGTGAAACATTCATATCGTAAGTTTTTCATTTTAAATCGTACTTGCAAATATTTTCAAAAATAAATGCATTATTTATAGATTGATTATTATTTTATGAGTATTAGAAGTTGGCAATAAAACATCATTATACCGTATGTTAATGTACAAACAGACACAATCAAAGTTTTCAAATACAAATCACTAGAGGCCTCTGCGAGCACCTTACAAGTCGTGATGCAACGAAACGAGGCCGGAACTTTGCAAATTAAGAAAATGTAATTAGTGTTGCCACCCCCGCTCTGCCGCGCGCCGCCCGCCCCGTTGGACATAATTAAAGCGAATCTTGTTGTAATTTTGACATTTAATTTTTTCCCGCCGTCACCTCCCTTATTAATTAATTTAGAAAAATTGCCTTTAAAATTTAATCTGCGCTCCTCTTTCGGCGACATTTTTTTACTAAGTTAATGAAATGTCTCGGATTTTTTGATACGACTCAGCCGTGGAGGGAATGGAAGTAATTTTTAATTTCTTCTTTCTCAACTCTTGATTAATGTATTCAGTTCACCTTTCTTATTAATTTTTTTGAGATTCTGGGTACTGTGCCTTTAAATGAACGCAAGAGAAATATTCCTACCTAACCGAGTTATTAGTGAAATGCGAGTTAGCTCCTAAGGGTAAGTGAAGTCTCTGTGGTCTCTCTAAGTGACTCTTCACATCCAACTTACGTCTTCCATCCCTCGAAAACACACTCCATAGATATGAAGTTTCAATCACGTTCTGAACATTTTCCATTTACCTATATTTCACGCTTCGTTTGCACATCTTCTCTCTCAAAGATCATATCCTTAATTTCTTTCACATTGATGTTCAACCTATTCTTCTCTCATGGACATGACCTGAGTCTGGACTTCTGATTCTGATGGCGCTATAAGTAGAGTATCGTCAGCGTATATAAGATAGTTTATCACAGTGCTATAAGACATCATACCACTCAGCGCTTTTCGATGTTTGAAGGCAGCTGTCCAAATACCTAGAGCACGAAAACCAGACAGATATCACACAACCCTGTCTGACGCTTGAATGAACTTCGAACCAGGGGGACATGTCACCATCTATCTTTACACTGGTTCTGCAGCCACGATATAATGATCTCACAGCCCCCGCAGTAAGTGACCTACCATATCGTATTTAGGCAGATGACCCCACGGTTTCTTTCGCACTACTTTATCAGGTGTTTTTTCGAGACCCATAAAAGTCAAGCTATTAAAAAAAAACTTCAGCGAAATTGGTTTAACCACATTTCATCCATTTTAAAACATAAAGTACCTATCAGCATCAGAAGCCATTACTCGTATTACCGATGCTATCTATCGGTCGTTACTAAACTTTAAAATAAGGGTGCGGACACACGACACCACGCGTAATCCCTCCCTTATCGCGTGTAAGCTAGTCATCAAGTAGGAATTAGCGTTGCGATGCAAAACTGTTTTATTTTGTCATCTCGTTTTGAAAATCTCGTAGTAGGGGAATGTGAGTTAGATTTTTGAAATCGATGTACACTATTTTATTAAAGAGTCGGAACAAACTCTTTTTTATTTTCTATTACTGAGATACTCGCACATAAGTAATTTCTATAACGTACTATTTACCCACCGTGACTTTATATATGATGCCTTGACTGTTTTGCTCGAGTGATTTTCCGATTCTTTCTTGTAATTTGGCGAACATAACCTAAAATCTCAATCGATCCATTAATCTATTGGTTCGAGTCTATAAGTAAAACATTGGGTTTTCTTAAAATTGAAATGTTTATGTTTTGTATATTTATTGAAATTATAAAGATAAATTAATTAATTTTTATTTTTCACTTTACTTTGACAACGCCTTTTATTCTCTTAGGAGTTGGTTTTTCCACTGGAAACAAAAACGAATTCGATTATTTATTTTATAGATTTTTTGTACAAAATATTCAAAATTAAAAAAGGCATTTTGTTTTACATCAACTTCAACACAGATGTGTTGAAAAGATTTCGACGTCCCATCTGACCCATCGGTCTTTCTGTGCGTTGATACGTCAGTTAGCTTTTTCTTTTATGTTTAAAGACAGGTTTAACTAAAATAGTAATTGTATAGTGGTATGCACAAACACCCCGCGAGTGGGCGGGTCGAGCGGTAAATCTCAGCTAACCGAGCTTTAACTAAGGTTTAAATGTGCATTAAATTTGTTTTACTTCGCTGACGAGGGGCCCACTAGCCTACCGAATAAGAGTTGCTGCACATAATAAGCTAGCGATTTTAAAATATATGCTATAGGAATGAAATAAACCAAAGATATTCAAAAGTAAAATGTGAGGTAGTGGACAGAAAACATACGAAAATAATAAACATGTTTTTGCATAAAAATAAATCATGGTCGCACAAATTACTACATGTGAAAACAATTTTACTACTAGGTATACTAGTGAACATAATGCGGGCCATATCGTTGTGTGTTAACGCGCTATGGCCGAGTCTGTATGTGCCTTATGTTTAGTATTTAAATACATACATATTAAATCTATTATATTATACATCTTATACATTATTTTTATACATTTGATTGTCATTCAGACTCTATTTAACCGGCCAACTGTCAAATATTGTGTTAAGTATATACCTGTGATCCTGTGAAAAAAATTAATTTTAAACAAAAAGACTGATTAGATACTGTGTGCCAGTGATCCTAAACAACAGACATCCATAACATAAATTATACCACCTTATTTTACAAATAGGATTAATGAAACGAGGTTTATAATTACTTCATAAAAACTTAAATTTTTTAAATCCATATTTACAAAAAATAAATATTTGTTCAAAGTGTATAAGCTATCTTTATACTCTTACAGTTATATATGTACATCGCGCGTAATCGTATAGCTTTGGCTGGTATGGACGTTGTAACTAACCGTCGTCGATCTAATGATGCGCGCGATGTTATCGCAACGAACGTGGCTTAGATGTCATTTAAATTTAAATTGAGGTATTATAATACGTTGTTTTGACTGAGCCCAGTGCGGTTTACGTTTTGCTTATCGCTGGATGTTGGCGGGGCGATTTTGTGGGTGCATTTTTAATACATTTTCGATACATATATATCTATTGAATATATATAGCACTGTAGGCAGGCAAAGTACATTGTATATATTAAAACATAAATATTTAATTTTTTGTAAAGTTTTGATGCTAAAATAGCAAAAAACGAAACCCTCGTGATTTCGTCTCTGTCTCTGTCTATATTTCTGTTTCTGTCTGTCCATAAGTCTCAGTAGGTTTATTCATAATGAGGTGTTTGGCATAGAAACCTATAGTAACACAAAATGTAAAATTGCTTGAATAAATTGATTTGACTTTGACTTTATTTTTGGCTAACTTTTTCAGTACGAAACGCTAATATACAAATAAAGTATTATTTGAATAGGTTTTTATTTATCGACTATGTGATGAATCCTTATAATTATTAGCTATTTTCCGCTAATAATTCCAAAAATCGACTCGCGTTTCGCCTCCTAACGAAGCATCCTCAGGATATTCCAGAAAAAAAACGCAGTTAGCTAATCAGCACCGAGTCAACGGCCGAGCTGAAGCAAGTTAAACTGAAATTAATTTTGCAAAAACCTCAGCCTGCAAAATTTATTTATGGACTCGACCAACTGTACATATGTATATTTTGAAATTTTTCGGGCTAAAAGTGAGCCTAGATTACTTACTGCCGAGTCCTATACCCACCAATGAAAATCCGACCAATAAGGGTGCGTTTATTCGATTAAGCACATTAAACTCACGTTATGCGCAAGTAACTTCACTCTGTCTGGAATGGCCAGAGAGAAATGGAATGCAAGGGTGGAATACTTTCAGAACGCGCGGTGACCGCGAACATCCGCCCGGTCGACGTGCGGTTAGGTAATTCCTAGAAATGTGAATGCTGTTGCCTAGTCATTAGAGTTTGCATTCGTCATTAATAAATACACGAGAATGGCAAGAAAATATTCGCGTCATTTAGCTGCCCCGTAACGGCTCTACGCTCTACCGTTTCGGAAATTAGTCCGAATAAACAAAGTGACAGACGATAATTTTAAAAACGCGGATTTGGAATTTAATAGTTATTTCGATTATATTTCGAGGGTATTTCAAATTCAAATTATTTATTTGCCTTATGAGTAATATTACGAGGATGTTACAAAGTATCAAGTGTCTTACACGTGGTCATGGTATGACATGCAAATAACAATGTATAGCATTTATTTAGGTATTTTTGTTTTATACATACATACATACATATCCTCACGCTGTATCCTTAACGGGGTAGTCAAAGAGGACGGAGCGCCAAGCGTCCCGGTTTTTACATACTGCTTTCGCTTCCTCAAATCTCATCATTCTCCTCACACATTTTTGCCTAGGTATGCGAGAGCTTTTCACATTTCCATCCAACATCTTTTTGTTTTATTTTTTATAAATATACACATTTATAACAAAATAGAAACATTAATTATTTTCACTACCATGTCAAAGAAATTTGATGTCAATATTTAACTTAACGTTGTAAAAGTTGTAATATCAAAATACCATCTACGACATACTACACTTACTTTAATGTCAGCCGTTTGTAGAAAAATAATAACAGTAAGTTACTATCTCCCCGTTGTAAGCAAAAATATCTAACAGAACCCATCTGATCGCCGGACAAACACCTCAATTACATAGTTACAACTATCAATAATAAAGCGGGGACACGCGAAAACATCCCGCTTGATCCGAGATTTCGGGATCCCGGAGGAGCGCTACCGATAAGCGAATCACCGCCGAAACAAATTGAAAAATCGCCATAAAACCGCCTACAAACGACATACGAACATACCTATACAGTTAGTAAGGGAGAAACGCGTATCTACTTTCGAATTCCGTAGGCAAAATGCAAAAACTAAAGCCTTAGGTTCACTTCTGTCCGTTTGTATACATGTATGTCACGGCTCTTTTATTATTGATTTACATATAGATACTTAAAACAAACTTATATAGTACTAGATATTTCTCACAGCTTCGTTTGCGTGGAACTAAAAAAAGTGTCCTATATCTTTCTACAAGGTTTAATCTATCTCCATTCTAAATTTCGCCAAAATTGGTCCGGTAGTTTAGCCGTAAAAACATATCAGACAGACGGAGGTACTTTCGCTTTTATAATATTAAATGTGGAAGTATTGGTATACTTACAGTTACCTATAATAAATAGGTCTTCTAAAATTTTCACAGAATTGACTGTTTTCCTCTAAGTCAGCCGAAATCCATCACTGAGAGAGCACGCGATCGGCAACAGTTTTATTATTTATCAAGCTTTTAATCCGCGTATGCAATAAATCTGCGCGGACAGAACGACAACATGGCGGCGGTTTTTTGGCGGGAAAAAGAATAGGCCGCGGAAAGCGGGAATGAGCGGCAGATTAGGCCGGGATAAGTCTCTGTTATTAATGGACCCGAGATACACACGACAAAATGGATAACAAATGGATGTGCTCCGGCGCGGGATTTTTTGTCGAAACAATGAATTTGTTTATAGCGCCAGTTATTTCGACGTCCATAAATCGTTTTATCGAACATAATACGTTTCGATATTAATTTTTAAATTCAGCACAAATAAAAGTGCTTTTAAGTTAGTCAAAGTCAAATCAATTTAGTCATGTAAATTACAAGATACTGTCGAACGTGAAATCTCCCTTGTAGTACACACTGGCGGTGTGAAGACAGTGTGTGTAATAATTATGTACCTATGCACTAAATCATTTCGATTGCACTAGACTACTTCTAACAAACAGCACGTGGCAGCAGTTAGAATTAAACTATCTCTGACTACCTCCACTAGACTACATTGTATATGTACACGATCATTTACCGGCTATTTGACAACTACTTAACAAAAGTCAAACTCTCAGATAATTTACAGGCAGCCCATTAATTTTTTTCTTAGGATCTCCTTTGAGAGGGAAGACAAAGGATCTATGCCCATACAGCCGATGTCTTCAGTAATAAATGGATATATTATTCTTCACATTATTTCATTAAAATGTCGACGTAATACATTTTAATGTTTCTTGGAGTTTCAGGCGATAAATATATTGAAGCAATGTATCTAGTAGGATCCACTGAGGCAGACTAAGCCACTAAAAAAATCTCAACAACACACAGTCCCATTAATACGAAGGGAACCTATAATATTTTATCCCTTGTCTTACCGTTAAAGTGTTACGAAATTATCACAGATGGCTAATTGATGTGATTAAAATTTTGGTGAAGCTAAAGAAGAACCGACGAGAAACTCAGTCAGGCGTCATTCACATAATTATTTATGCTGGCCTGCGATAGAATTAAGAATATGGAACATCTCAGCTGTAAATCTTCAAGTCGTAAATATCTGACTCGGAATCGGATGTAATCGGAATGGGAACCAGTCTCTACTTCATAATAAGGGCCCATCTACATTGGCAGAAAAGAGAAGGGAAGGCAAGCAAAGCTAATTTTTTGCACATAACATTTTGAACCTTATGTCGCCATTTGAATGCCTATAAATAAATACAAATCAGATATGAGACCAAATTAGTTTAGTTCTAGAATGTTCGAGAATTTTCGGGAAGACGCGCTTATATGAAGATAAGCTTCCAAGTGTTATGCACAAAAATCGCTTTGCTTCCCTTATCTTCTCGTTCGCGGCAATGAGATTCACATTATGAAGAGAGTTTTCGATCTTGAACTTTTAAGCCCAACTGCGAGGTCCATCTTTTATTCCAATTCTTCGTGATAAACCTATCCCTTGGCGAATTTTTACGACATGTAGCTGGTTTATTAAATATTCTCTTCATTATATGAAGCAAAAAGGAGGGTTATGATTTTTTCATTCCACTTTAAAATTTTCAAAAACCTGAACAAAAAATGTAAAATGCTCTGAAAATAATTTATCAAGAAAATATAACCTCAAAATAATTTAAATAAAAAGTAAGTTCAAAAATTAAAATCCGACTACTGAAAAATCACGCTCTAAAAACTATGAAACAAGAAAATATTCTCATCTGAAATTGTTACGTACAAACTATTCCTGTCTATAGTCTATTAAATAAACAACTTACACGTAACATATTTTAATGTATTTAATACATATTTATAGTGATGTTCAAAGGATAGCCGTGGTCAACAAAAATTTGACAGTTATTGAAGTCGGTGCCAAACCAATGTGCAACAACAGAAAGTGGCTTCGCACCGATTTCAGTAACTGACAAATTTAATTATATAGGTATGTGTAAATACGATTATTTATAAAGTTATTTTAATTGTACTTGAGTTTTGATTAGTAAAGGATAGTTATTTTATACTTTTCAGTGTTTTTTTGAAGGCGGCTTAATTTTTTTTAATAAAAAATTTTTGTTTACGGTATCGCATAAAACAGCACACGCGGTCCGTCCTGTTGTCGGTCACTTATACTGTACTAAATTTGACGGTTTACACAACGGCAAGTTTCGAGTCAAGAGCTGTGCGGGAGAAAAGAGCCCGTGCGAAGCGCGTTACTTACCCGAAAAATAGAATGCGATTCTATTTGGACGGACAAATAAAGAATTTGAATTTGGATCAACTTGCAAGGTAGCTTGCAGCCAAGTTGACTCGCCACTGTCCGATCGGTTTACACCACTGTACTTACGTACTGTACTTATCTTGCATATCTCTAGGCACTTGACCAATGTCAATCGAGAGTTATGCCAGATTCACCGGCTGTCGGACACAACACATCAGTGTAGAAGCACCGTTGTTTGACGGCAAGATTGGCGTGAAAAATGGCTATAAATACATACGGATCTCGTACAAGATCCTGTATCGTCCACAAAATAGTGTGTTAAATTTTGACTTCAACAATTAACGATAACTATGGAACGATAACAATAACATTATGCATTTAAAATGTTTCTTTATCATATTATTCTGAACAAAACACAATCTTCAGTGGAAGATGTCGCAATATTATAGTCTGCTCGTGTTGGCGCCGCCAACGTCATCGCAGCTTGTGAATGTCTGTGCCGTACGTCGTTTTACACTAGCGGACAAAATAAGCAACCATTAATGTATATTTCTATTAAAACTTACTTTATCTTTTAATTTTTTTGGGCTTCGCAGCTAAAATTGCATAAACGGAATCCTCATTTATAGTTTTGTCTGCCTATGTGTCCGTATGTCACAGCTTTACACCTGTAGAGCTACCATTTCATGCTGATATAAATTATTAACTCAAACTAGAAATGACAAACAAAAATTTAATAACGAGTTTTTAAGGCACATTTCATTTTTTTTTAAATTTCAATTAAATAAATGCTTGTCTATTACTCTCTTGGCTTGTGCATAAATCTATAAAATTAATCTGTTATGTACTTATATTGTAAGGTGTATATAACAATGGATAATATTTTTATATTGTCGCATATCTTTCTGTCAAAGTTCATAACTTGCTGGTTTATGGGAGAGGATTTTAGTAATATTGAGTAATAATTTGATGGATTAATGAGCAAATGATTATTGATTGTTTATTTTAAATTTACATTTTTACATTTTGGAAATAAAAACTATAGATTAGGTAATAATTAACCACATTACAATTTTACATAAATATTTTTTCATGTATGTTATCTGTGAAGTATCAATGACCTCCACACTAGATCAAACCTGCCTAATGGGGATCAAATGGAGAAAAGAAATGTGAGAAGGTTGCGTATAATAGATTATTAAATAGATTTTAGTAGCAATAATTGTAGTATTATACTTGTAGCAATGTTTACTTAAACATTGGCTACTTTTAAAAGAATTAAAATTAATTATTAAATGAATTTCAGTTCTTATCAGTATCCATTTTCTTCTTGAATTCATGTAATATTAAAAATACACTTTTCGTCTGTATATAATTTCGGACAATCTTCGTGAAATTTGATTCCTATTAATTTTAGACAACATATTTTTTTTTTAATAAAAACTGTCTATTTTAAAGCAAGTTCTCTGGAAAAATAAACTTTTAAAGAGTTTGTAAGATTTTGTGATCAAAACTTTTAGTATTTTTTTCAATATTGTATTGTAATATACTAACTGTTATGTTGAAAATTGATAGGTAGCTGAATTTCTTACCGTTTCAAATTAGTGCAGATTTTTTCGAGTCGGTGATAAAGCTCAAAAATACCTTGTAACTGTCAATTTGAATACACTGATTTGACTTTATATTTATAAATTATTTAATTCAGATCCATTCTACACTTGTTGAAATAAATATCATATTGAAGTGGAAGACTTTTATTGCCACCAAGTGTATAAAGGTATACGAACGCGTGATGTTATTGGAAAAGTTGTGATGTGAAGTGCCTTACAATGTAGCGTCAAGCTTCATACAGCTTACGACGTGCTCTCTGGCCAGTGTTTTACTGTCGTTGGTAGTTAAACGAATTATTATTACTACTATTACTGAAGTTTTGTATCTAGAGGTCATGTAGAATATTATATACTTTACAATATCTATGATATACTATTAAACGGGTTATTCTTACATTATGCTATTTTTATAAAAGTACCTACGGATATTATATTGTATCAGCTGCAATATCTGACCGAAACAAAAATTTATAAAAAAAAAACGAAATCGAATTTCGATTTCTACTTCAGTTTCGGTAGAGCCGAACTTAATTATAAGGTAAATCTTTTGTACATTCTATAACTTGCTGTTTATTTTACTTATTTGTAAATTATGTGTTTATAGAAGCAGTTATTTGATGAAATAAAATCTTTGCTTTCAAAAAAAATTATCTATTGTACATTAAGGTGAAGTGACTACCAAATACGCTGATCACTATCGAAGGCAGCTCACAAAATTACGATCGATATTTCGGTTTGGTTAAAACTTATAGTTCGGTAATATTAAAAAACAAATGTTCAAACTCAATAAATAATAATTTATTGTATTAAGCTATATTTCAAATGTAATAAGTTGTAATTTGAAATTATAAATCTAAATAGCACGTCTCTAAACGAATATTTCCCCATGTTACTGTTCTATAAAAGAGCTGTGAATTATACATTACATCAAGTAGCGAAAATCATATAAACGGATTCTGAATATCCGAACGTTTCAGCGAATATAGCAGATATGAAATTTGATGCGCCATCACATCATGACGATATTACGATTGCGTCGCTCCGTTCGGACGAGACTTCATTCATGAATGTAATACTGGCATTATTACATCACTGTATCAATTGTACATATCAAGATATTCGATTATAGATATTTTTATTCGATTTTGCAGTATCATTATTTAGTAATTTAAAAAATGTAACGAAATGTAGATAATTACAACAAAGATAACTTTGATTAGATTTTCAATGTTCCGTTCCAAAGTTAGGAAAATTGAAAAGTATGTATTATGACATTACATGACAACTATACATTTACTGGCTTTCTGAATATTGGATTTTAATAACTCTATGTTGGAAAATGATGTTGGAGAAATGATATCTGACTGAGTTTGTTGTCGGTTCTTGTCAGTGTCCAACATTTCTTTTCGAACCTAATGAAGGTAGATTCGACGTTCAAAAACACCTTGCAATCGGGTTTTCTCTCTGATCAAGAAAAATAGTGGAAGGAGCCATAATAAGTAGCCGCTCTTGCCACCGTGTGTCAAACGAATATTCGTGTCTCTTTCTATCTCATTGAGCGTAACCACGAGCAAAACAGTTAGCTATAGTAAGCAATCTCCCACTGTCAGTGTAATTCTTGTCAGCTCATGACCGACTTCACGCATATTACTGAAATAATTATATGCAAAATATTCGTATTAAATATTTGGGCTACTAGTATTCACATAAATAAAAATACGTCATATTCAGCTGTGTATCGTTATATTGTGACCCTTCCCTGGTCACGTACATTAGTAAAAGTGTAGAAACTAGGTCAACAAAAAAACGCTTCTAGAGCAAATACTCCGTCCATTTTATTTCTTTGTCTGAGGGTTTACTTGAATAAATTGATTCGACTTTAACTTTGAACTATAGAATTGCTTCGGTGTCTATCTGTCTGTTTGTCGTTTTTCTCAGACAGTTGATTTAAATAATTATAGTGTATATACCTAGTGGTGTAAAATTTAAAAAAGTTTTGAATTTTGAGTGTTAATTTTGTTATTGTGGACCCATATTTTTTTTTAATTAAATGTAAAGAAGTTCTACTTTTCTCAAAATACTAAGGAACCATAAGTTAATAGATATCCGACAAACGATTTTTTGTATTGTTATTGCAACATGTGTAGATTACCTATAAATCTAAAGTGGAACAATAACTCAGTTAATATAAAGGGTGTTCAACAATCACAATAAAGCCGTAACAGTGTTGTATAAGAATACAAGCAATATTGAGACAATCGCAACTGGAGCTACTCTCGGCGCCGTCGTCTCGCGATGTTACGCCGATAACAGAACGATAATACGCCTATGTGTATGCGGAGCGCGGCGACCTTTATTATTATTTCCACATATTGACTTTGTGTCTATCCCCCCAGGGGTGGGGAGATATGTAGTCTCGAAGACACATGTAGCGGTTCAATCGATAGCTAATGCGTTTAGGATTGGCTGGCCGTTGTACAATGTCGTTGAACATATGGTTTTTTAAACACTGAAGTCTATATAGGCTGTTTGGATTCCGTAGCTCAAGAAGACAAACGGAACCTTTATGAGACAATGTTTCTGTCCTATTATCATAGTGATTTTTTTCAAAAACTAAAAACTATATAAGTAGACATTTGGCAAAGAGAGATATTTACATTTTGGAATTTATTAATGATAAAAATAACTACATAAGTACACATACATAACACATATACACCTTCACGTTAAGATTTAAAAACTTAGAACTAAATATTAGCTTAAATAATAGACTTCCTCAAAATTGCCGCTTAGAAAGCTATCATTGCTTAAGGTGCCCAGCAGACTGGCAGCATTACCTCTTTGAATAGCCAAACCGATTCATTGGCGAAAGAAGCTGCCAGCACGACGGTATCCCGAAGCCTGGAACAGTCATCTAGCCGATGGGCTTCGGGGCCCCAGGGACCCAAAATTTTGACTACAAAGGGCGTAAATATGAAACTCGGAGAGAGTCGCGTACTTACGCTGCTTCAAGTTCTCGGCAGTGCTGGCCGCGGCACCTGCTGACTTGATTTAAGGTAATGTCTAGTTTTAAGTTGATAAATATTAACGTTAAGATATATTATGTACTTAAATACTTTTTATATTTTGTAAGAAGAATTGAAAGACGGCAAATTGGGTACTAAAAGCTGACTTGACTATCTCCCTCCCCGCTGTCATCAAAAGTACTAAAATTTTATCTCAAAATTTTCAGTCTCCAAAAGCTAAGTTTAGGAAACCATTTTATGTATATTTTAAAGTGTAAAATTTATGTATATTTCAAACTTGATCGATACATAAAATATATATATTTATTTGTGTATCGAACTAGTTGACACTTGTCTACTAATTCAAATTCAATTTCGTTGTAAAATATTTATTACTAAATAAAACTATTTGCACACTCAAACTCGACTTAAGTATGTAGAGGTATATTCCAGCTGCGTGTCTACTCACATATATTCTCAGTTACACAAATACACTCATTTAAATGTGCACATGAAATTCTCGTGACGGTGCGTCCTGTTACGACCAACTATTCAAGGCGATTTTGCTGACCAAAGCAACGCCTCATAAATACGACACGCGGTAGCCAACGATACAAAAGGCGCTTTCCCGCACGGCCGCGAGTCAGTCAGTTAATAAAAATCAGTTAATAAAATTTATTGAAGGTAGTCAATACTACATCAAGCATCAAGTAACATTTAGCCCATCAAGATCAAAGCCAATTCAGTCCCAAGCAGATATTGAGGCACCAATTTGTTACAATCAATAAAATGACGGTCAAACAAAGTGTTTTTTAAAAAGTCTACCAGACTTGACTTCCTGACAGTACGAAAAGTATAAAATAAGTAAAATATTAAATAAATATTATATTTGTTGTCTATTATTTCTCACACAAATGATGTACGCTCCTTCATGTCACAAATATCAATGTTCAATATTCAACATAGATAACACAATATCGCGTAACGTCGCGTCGCGTCGTACGGTCGAGCGACGCATGGACGAGGTTGCGAAGAAATGTATGAACATAGTCAGATGTGGAGTAAGATATTTTGTACATTTATTAAATTATATCACAGGCATATTCAAAAATTTCAACATCTTGACATATAATTATTGAAAAGTTAAAAACTATAGCCAAGTCAAATTTGAGTAATGAAATCAGGTATAAATAATTCTGGGGCACTACATGAAGGAATAGCATAGCATTTTGGTAGTTTTGGTTTATCTCTGTGTCCTTTTTTTTGCTTATCACACAAAAACTAGTACACAAAGAAGAAATTTGGCTTTACTTTAGTAACGTGAATTTATTTAAAGTATATGTCTGAACTCATCATCATGAAGTATTCTAAATTGGAATATTATGAAATTCCAATATTCATATAAACGAAGTCTTGGGCACAAACTAGTGAATAACAAAATTAGTATATATTTTTATTCTTAAGTTAACTATTGCCCACGACTTCATCCGCGTAGAAATCGGGATAATATTCAGTATATGCCCACCCTGAAAGTCCATTCTAAATATTAACGAAAGAATCTTTTAAATCAGATGAGTAGTTTTGAAGATTACTTCCTACATCTATACTTATAAACTTTATTTTTTATAATGTTAGTTTAACCAATCTGTTGGCGCAATGGTTAGTGCGTCTGATTTCAAAGCAGAAAATCTCGTGCTCGATTATCAGAAAAGTCAATAAATATAGGAAATGAACGTTTCTAAATCTTCCTGTAATTCTAATTTTACCAAATACTCCCACCAGCCAGCTACTAGTTTTTACGCACTGTTTATAAAACACAGCCAAGGTGGAGCTCAATATTAGAGATCCATATAGCCGCTAGCCTTGTAGTAGCGCTTTATCATTTGTACGTCTAAATGTTTGTCGCTAAAAATGGCGTCAACGCGTGATCCAGTTGAGTATTATAAATTTTTAAGACAAAAATTAAACTGACTTCGAAACAAAAACACTGAAAAGTACAAAATAGGGATATTATAAAACGAGTAAATTATTATTATATTTTTACAAGCATGCCCCACTCGACGGCGCTCTCTGTTCGGTGAGCTACCGTGTGCTGGGCCGCGTCGTCGACTGCTATGAATAATGTGGTATCGATTGTGTGAGACGCTGCTACATCACCAGAACATAGGGGGGTACGCGGGCACATTATTACATACACTTATCCGCAAGTTCGCTTCGTAGACTTAGACGAGTTAGGCTGAAATTCATTCCATATATTCTTTATCACTATTTTATGTTACTATTACATAATTCGTTTTAGATTTGGTTTTGTGATCTTGACAAGATTATACATGATGATAAATTGATATGGTGTGATGTTCTAAATAATTGCACTCAAAACACTAAAATTAGTAAAAATAAAAATAATAATGATATTTGTCGCTATATGAAATATAATGTAGATACTACTATAAAATTTACCACTTCAGTAAGCTAAGGCATTCCTCATACCTTTTTTTTTAAATAAGTGTGCTGGTAGAGATTTCTTACAGAGATAAGCATTGTCTTTTGTAGATTACTGCTTACAATTTTGTATGTTGTAACCAATAAATAAAAAATCGAAACCTAACTTGAAAAATTGTAATGACGTTATAAAATATTTGAAAGCTTAGATAAAATGAAACAATGTGAAACAATAATTTACGCTTTAAAATACAACTCTGTATACTTTTTTAAATACATTAAGAAAGAGAATTGTTAAAACTATTAATTCTAAATTGGGTAATGATTAAAATAAGTGCTTTAGCAAGTTTATTAATTATCACGGAAACTATTAATTTAGAATAATAAATTGCAGTTTGAATTATTAATTCTGTTGCGCATTTATACATTTCTATATCCTAAAAGTGTATGTGACTACAACTTTTTTACTGCAAAATCCAGTAGACTTTGCTCATGAATACTACTTACGTATGTAATACTAATTCATGTTTCGTTTTTAGTTGTTACTAACCGGCCAAATAATATTAGTAAATCGATTCTCGGTCAATTTAAGAAAATAAGTTCTCAAAATTAGCTAGGAGTCTGAGTGTTACCGAGAGCTTCCTCAATTCGTTGTATGGTCATATTATGCCCTTATTACAAACCTAGTACCTTAAACTAATTAGTAATTATTGTTAAAACAATCGAGACTTAATAAATGAAGCAAACCATTTATACACGTGCGCGTAAACTGGCTATAGATGAAAATATATTATAGTTACCTATGGAATGCAATGGAAAGTTCATTATGGATTTTTGATGTGTGATGACATCATTTTCCAACACAAACCGTAATTTTTCTATTTTATTTGGTGGATTCAACAAGTTTTTGCCCGGCAAACGGAGCCTTTTTTTATGAAAGAGGGGGCAAACGACCAAACGAGTCACCTGGTGGGAAGTAATTACCGCCGCCCATGGACACCCGCAACGTTCGAGGAATCACGGGTACGTTGCCGGCTTTTAGGGAAAGAGGGAAAGGAGGACTCTCACTCACCGAACAAAACACAACAGCAAAAGATGTCGTTATTTCATGCCGATAATCTGTGAAAGAGTGGTATTTTACCAGGCGAGCTGACCCCATTCGTGCTGCAATACAGCATGGCTCTACCACACATTTGTAACTCCAAGTAAATAGCTTCACTTTCATGCGCTTATTCGTTTACTAAACTTTATTATTCTAAACCTAATACCTCATATTAGGGGCCAAATGATTGACGTAAATGTCTGGAGTAAGTTTTCATTTATTTATTTAATTATTCGTTTTTATAGATATCAAATTCTACTCACGACATTTCCCAGGTCATGTCCTCCGGTTTGTTGGACCAACAGTCTTATCCGATAAAACACAAAGTTATGTGATCGGCGCGCTTTTATAATTAGATAACAGATCGTTTTCAATTTGATCAAGTGCTTAGATTATATTATACTTCAAATCGAAACAAAATATGACAAACGTGACACCAAATACACAAGCGACAAAGAGAATCGAGGTTACCCTAAAATCAATTAAATCGATAGGCCTTACACAGTCTAAACGGAGAAATTAACTGACCGCTCATAATAGAAATAAGCTATTTTATCTTAATATCATCTGGATTTAATATATCACTCGATCGCAGACGTAACACGGGTAATCCGTCCGACTGTCCGTCCGTTTGACAAATGAAAGGTTCAGCCGCCGTCTCATCGGAGAAATTAAATACAAGTACCGATAATTATCTACATGGAGTAGCACCGCTCGAGTACAAATATAAATTACTTTTATCTTTAACATTAAAAGGATTAAATCGTAATGATTACGACGCTACATATGATCTTTTTTAATTACGAACCGTTTTTGAAGTGTCAAATCTGTCTATTGCTTTGAGTTTTGATTTGTCGTAAATTCATGGAGTAAGGAGTAAAAAATAGCTTTATAACTATACGCATAAGGTTCAATTTGAATTGTCTTGTAATAAGAATGGTTTAAGATATTGAGTTGATCGTCGATTGTCGTGTCAAAATGGTAATTATGGCGGGCGACAGGCGGAATGCCGTTCGGTAGCGGCTGACGATTTCATTAATGTCATTAGCTACACTAATGACTTTTTAAAGTGCCTACGGAACGCAAAACGCGCGTGAGAGAGTTATACCGTTGTACAACACGACGGCTGGTTCAGATAACTCGGGCACTGGGTACATGTTTGAAATGTCGATTTTTTTTGTAATCGATTAATTACTCGGTATTAGATCTGATAATTGAAACTAATTGCTTCATTAAACTTAATACGAATTTCTTCCCTACTGTTGCAAGAATGCCATTTTTTTGGTCCTTCGAGCCAGATACTGATTTGATATTGATAGCTTATTAACGCAAAAAATATTGTCTTTTATAATTAATATTTAGACATCTAAATATTTGTATCAGTCTTGTGAATCTTTACGATAAAAATGAGGATAATGTAGTTTTTCAAACCAGATTCGATGTATATTTGGACCTAAGTTTCTTGATCGACACGTATCTCGATTTCAGCCTAGCATTATCAGAAAAATAGGGATACAGCGTGAGGATATGTATGTATGTATTATCAGGAAAATCCAGAGTCCAAATCCAGTCAACTGCCCAGCACTGAATCTATATATATTTTGGTGTACTATATTTTGTTATATTCGGTATAATTTGAAAACGTAACATTCATACTAATATTATAAATGTCAAAGTCTGACTGTCTGTTTGTTTGTTCCGCTGGACCGATTTTGATTAAATTTGATATGGATATATATTAAACCTAGCGTAGGACATATGCTACTATCTTAATTCCTCACGGACAAAGCCGCGGGTAAGCTATACATTTAATACTTACTAAATATATATCTATATATTTCATTTCTTTCTTTCTTTATTAACATGTCCAAATAGTTGGGGGAATGGGAATTTACCCATTGGGATAGATGAAGAATTTACATGCAATAAAATCACTCATTGATGCTACTTCTATTAGCAACTTTTTAATGAAGAAACAAAGAAATGAAATGAGGATATGAAATTAGCAATCAATTATACCACGTTTTTATAATAAGACCTATCTCTTAGACGATTATTAACGCGAAGATGAGCAACCACACATGATCAAGTATGCTTGATCAAGCGCGTCCAATTTACATGAAGCGGAGGTTGTATCAAGTAAATTTGATCGTGTGTGAGGCGTTATGCCATACAACGCTTCATACCAATTGGACGGGCTTGATCAACCATACGTGATCTTGTGTGGCGGGCATGAGACCACTCATGTATTGTTTGTTCTTCTATTTTACACAACCGATTCTCTCAGTAATTATGAGAGATAACAACTTGAAATGGAGGTTGTATCAAGTAAATTTGATCGTGTGTGAGGCGTTATGCCATACAACGCTTCATACCAATTGGACGGGCTTGATCAAGCATACGTGATCTTGTGTGGCGGGCATGAGACCACTCATGTATTGTTTGTTCTTCTATTTTACACAACCGATTCTCTCAGTAATTATGAGAGATAAAAACTTGAAATGGAGGTTGTATCAAGTAAATTTGATCGTGTGTGAGGCGTTATGCCATACAACGCTTCATACCAATTGGACGGGCTTGATCAAGCATACGTGATCTTGTGTGGTGGGCATGAGACCACTCATGTATTGTTTGTTCTTCTATTTTACACAACCGATTCTCTCAGTAATTATGAGAGATACAAACTTGAAATTAGGCTAATGCACCTTGATAAGCCATATATTTTGCATTGCTTAACATTTTAAATATTAATAGAAAAAAATAAAGAGGCACAAAATTATACTCCATCTCGCATCGTCTCCACTCGCCCCCTAACACCTCATACTTCTGAACTTAGAATCTTAGATATGATATCGTTTTAAAAATTTCAGGTAATATGTATAACTTTGCTTTCTTTACAGGAACGCTATAGATCGTCATAGATCTTTAGAAATTACATTACGAACTGATCACTTCGTAAGTGTCACATTTGGAACCTTTTGCGCGGGGAACGAACTCGCCCTTGACAGATTCTTTTATAACTCTGTAGCCAAAGAGAGAAAAACCGTAATCTTTACAGTTTTTGCATGTCTCTATCTGTTTGTCCGTATCTTACAACCGATTTATACCGTAAATTTTTGCTCCTATTTAACGGAAATAGAAGGTTAAATAATACATATTTTGAAATTGCTAAGGAACAACACTAAGGTGTCATTTACACAGTTTTTACTAATTAATGATTACTAATTATTGATTACAGTCGCAATATTAGTGTACTAATATTATTAGTCCAAATTTGTACTTGAATTGGAGTTAATATGTGTGCGACATGTTTTGGACGGTTATTATTTCTTCTTCTACCATCTTAATTATTTCTCATTATCATCAAGGCATAATAACAACAAAATCAATGTTAATATCAATGTTATATTAATTAATGAAGTTGGAGCAATGTCTCGCAAAAACACGCAATTATCCGTCGGGAAACACTGCCGGGCCGGATTAATGGCGTGCCGCGGTTTACGTTATTGCAACATTAATTATAATATTAATTATTAGCTAACTCGTGTACCCTACCCTTAAGGGACGTGTCGTTATGTACCGATAGCACAAACAAGTTTTAATTATTGTTTTCGTATTCATAGGAAACTAATCTTGTTTTTTATTTTATATAACGTACATTTACAAAAAACATGTATATGTTACTTATAGATTTGAATATCACTGTCATACCCTCGGACCAAGAATATATTGTACGGGACTACAATAATTTTTCAAACTCAAATTTAAAACGCATTTTCGTGTTTCTCGTTTGATCTCATTGAGCGCAACCACGAGTAAAACAGCTACAGTAACTATAATGACAACCTCGCACTGTCGGTGTGATTCGTGTACTTACAAAATGTTCACCGAAATAGTTATTTGCAAAAGTATTTGTAAATCTTAAGTGCTTTGTCTACTAGTATTCACAAAAATAAATATATGTCATGTTCAGCTGTGTATCGTTGTACTTTGACCCTTCTCTAGTAACGTACATTAGTAAAAGTCTAGAAACTAGGTCAACAAAAAATGGACACACTTTTATAGCAAAAGCTCCACTCATTTTGATTTTGATCCGTGGTCGTGCCACTGCGATTCTGTCTCGTAACCGTAGCCACAAGAACACTGTATTTAATGTGTGAAATTCTTTTGATGTATAAAAAAATCCACCATCTGAGCTATCGTCTAATGTCTAATCTCATTAATGGCATTAGTAAATAATCGCGCTAAGCTCTGATCACAATCATATTTAATTTCAATTCGACTGGCATTAGACCTTAATGTAGCCCTGTTAAGAACATCAGATATTTGGATTATTCCTAGGTTATATCTGAGCGTGATAACCATGGCGGGATAATGGCGGCTTAATATTTTTGGCGCGAATGAGTGGTTCAGAGAAATTTGAGGAGCTTGAGCGAGACGTCTCGGCAAGCGATCCAACTGTGCTGTTTTTAGTTAAGAGATTTACGGCAGCGATGGCTATAGCGGCATGCTTCGTAACGCGACTCTTCTGAAATAATCGCCGAAAAAGATGATCACTAATTTTAAAAGCTCGTTATCTACATTTTTATTACAATGAATGAAACATTACAACTGTCTTCTAAATTAGGTGTAGTTTAGAAGAAAAACGTACTGCTGTTGACGTATTGGACTTAATGATTAATGCCATCTAGCGATAACAGAGGTCACTGCTTTGAATATCCTGCAAAAACACGTAAATTCTCAATATGAATAAGCTATAATTCAAAAAATTCTTAAAAAAGCAATATAAATGTTATGGCGTTTCTTCTGTATTTAAATTTCTTTACAATATGTATATTAAAATTATGCTTCCCCTCCTTTTTCTTGTTTATTTAAAGATCACTGCTGTGATAGCGAATATTGTCAATGTCATTAATTAATACAGCTCTTTTGATAATTTTTGATTTAAGATTACAACTTGTCTCGAAATTTTACGAACAGACTTTTTAAAACAATTGGAACCAAATTGTTATATTTCGATATTCCATAACGCTGCCACTTTGGAAAAACTTTACTGTTGCCACCCCGGACCAAGAATCGAAATGGTTGAAGCTTTTGCTCTAAGAGCGTGTCCGTTTTTTGTTGACCTAGTTTCTAGACTTTTACTAAAGTGCATGACTAGGGAAAGGTCACACTACAACGATACCACTGTATACGACAGCTGACCACGACATATTTTTATTTTCGTGAATACTTGTAGCCAAAAACTCTTAAGATTTACTAGAATTACGCAAATAATTTTTTCAGTACTGCAATATTTTGTACGTCAAGTCGGTCATGAGCTGACACGAACTAAAACGACAGTGCGAGGTTGCCATAGTTACTATAGCTAACTATTTTACTCGCAGTTGCGCTCAATAAGATAGAAAGCGAGACATGAAAGTTTGTTTGACACGATGACAAGAGCGGTAATTCATTATAACTTCGTCCATCTTGTTCTTGATCCAAGGCTGCCACCAAATATCTAGAAATCACTAGATCGTTCACCCATTCTTTTCACTGGTCGTTGAAAACATTGCTAATTCTTAGTGAACGTATACTAAAAAACCGTTACCAGTAAGATGAGATTGCCTCGAACGAAATGAATAAAGAAACAAATTGTTCCGTGCAAATAAAATTATGTTGAAAACGTTCAAACCTTTAAATCCCGCTGATCAAGAATAATTCATTTTGCGAACCATACTTTAAACTCGCACATAAGCTCGAAGACGCGAGCGACATCTGTCGACGTAATTGAGGGATTAGGCAGATAATTGAAACTGTGCGACAGGGAGCAGTAAATACAAACAGCGCGCAACCAAAAGGGACAGCTATAGGCCACTCAACGCCGTTGTTCAAGCGAACGGTTAACTACGTGTCTTCTTGTATATTGTATTATCTTACGTTTTATGCCCTATTAATCTTACTCGACTGCGAATCAAATAGTTGTACGATAAACAACTTTATACGCAGTGCATTAAAGTTCACTTCGGTGTGAGCAGGGCTGATATGTATAGGGCGTTCGGTTGTTTTCGGTGCAATAAATAATTGTTTGCTCGCGTAAAACTGGAGTGTCTCGTTTAGTCGGCTGTCACGCGGGTCGCCCCGTCTTATTGTTTTATTTGAAGACGCCGTTGAAGGTAATCTGGGATAACGAGACGTTTGCAAGTTTCGCGAGATTTGCTCATAAACACGCTGTCACAACTGACGGATTGTTATCTGCTTAAGTCGTTTTATTGGCGATTAATTATATGAGTATTTGTACCTTCGTTTTGGCGCCCGGATTGGGACCAATTGATCTTCTTGTTGCTACGCTAATTATTCTTATTTTTCAGATTCTTACCTAATTTTTTAGGGTTCTGTATTTTATTATTATTTAAAAAAGATTATCCGTGTGTTTATTCTTTTATCTGTGTCCCAGTTTATTTTTCAACTCAAGAAATATATTTTTTCTGACAATTTTATAGCGATATCGTAGCCAAATTTTTGTGTATTTTCAGTCAAGAGCAAGCCGCGTGGGGCAGTTAAAATTGGAACCCACTTAATATTATATTTATAGAGATCTGTAGTCAATATGGCAAAGTCAAAAAAGTTATATTTTCGTTAAATCTGTCTGTCTGTCTGTGTATGTAACTCGAAATATTCTGCCATTTTTCCTACTATTGAGCTGTTTGACCAACAGCCAACTTTATTGTACGGCAGTAAGACCTGGGTATGCCCGATGGAAAGTAACATACATGCAGTAGAAATGCGATTTCTTCGAAATACGTGCGGTGCCACTCTTGTGGACAAAATAAGCAATAAAGAGATGCGTAGTATGACAGGTTCGTACGACAGTTTTATTATAAAAATGAAGAAAGGAATGTTTAGTTGGATAGGGCTCATAGAAATAATGAGTGATAAAAGATTGACGTAGAAAATCTACAGAGCAAAAGTGAATGATAGCAGAAGCCAAGGACGACCAGAACTGACTTACGAAGCAGACAGAAATGTCAAAAGCACTCGCATTCCTAAGTGAAAATGGGTGAGGAGAATGGTGAGATTTGAGGAAGCGAACGAAGTATGTAAGAACCGCGAAGCTTGGCACTCCGTCCTCTCTGACTACCCCGTTGAGGATACAGCGTGGCGATATGTATGTATGCAAGTAATCATTAATTTACTAATTTAAATTTCGAATTTGTTTGAAATTGCTGACCCGAAGTTAATGCATTCTCGACTCGTTCTTGAACCCATATGATTGTATTTTTATACAATCATATTGTATTTTTATACAATCATATGGGTTCTATAGACCCAAACTAAGTTTGAGCTACGGGTGCACAAGGTCGAACTATAATTCAGTTACATTATGGAGATATATATATATGGGGGAGGCCTATGTCCAGCAGTGGACGTCTTCTGACCGATGACGATGATAGAAATCATACTCAGTCAATTACCCAACATCTAAACCTTTCGGTATAATAGTATAAACCTATCGGTGCTGGGGAAGTGGCCGAGTCCGTAGGTATCTCTGTAGGGCGAGCACGAACTTTCGACAGTTTCGTAACGTAATCGTATCGAGTTTACTATACGATTACGAGAGTCGCAACACGAAGCGCATTTTACCAACTATCGAGAGCTCATTACGATTACGAAGGTGACGTCATCCTAACGTAACTAAGAACTGTAGGGCGAGCACGAATTTTCGACAGTTTCGTAACGTAAACGTATCGAGTTTACTATACGATTACGAGAGTCGCAGCACGAAGCGCATTTTACCAACTGTCGAGAGCTCGCTACGATTACGAAGGTGACGTCATCCTAACGTAACCAGGAATGGCAAGTTTGAGTAAACTACACAATTTATTGAATGAAGGGTGCGTTCTAAAACGAAATCAGAGAAAGTTTTAGATTTTTATTTGAATTGTAAAACTCTATTATAATAAATCTATTAAAAAAGGAGTAAATCTTTAAAAAATATATTGTATTAGATATTCATAACTTATAAATATCTAAAACAATATATTATTGTTTTACAATTGTGCATTATTTTTCAAAATAAAATTAGTTTTTATATTATGGTTGATAGTTTCGAACGGCTTAGATTTGACGGTTTTTTGACTTGCTTGTCGTTTTAATAACCTCTCGACTATTGAGACTTGAAACATTCTTGCGGAAAAGGTTATTGCGTTTTTTGTGTACGTTTTCATTCTAATTTAATCACATGAAAATGAAAAAAGTCCCACACATTTTATTATCATTATGAAAAAGTATTTGTGCGTCTGTCATCGAGATTTACGTTACCGTACGTCAAAATAAGGTTCGTGCTCGTGATTTTACTCTATTTCAATACAAATGGCTTACGTTACCTTTACGTTACGTTACGAAGGCGATACGAAATAGTTCTTTTCACATCCTATAGGGGCGCTGCACTAAAAGTCATACAATTTGCTTACGCTTACGATACGAATACTTTGTCGATAGGATTCGTGCTCGCGCTACTGGAATCTTGGATAATTTGTTTTGAAGTGAACTTGTGTCAGTCAACTAGTTTGAATCTTTTGACAGAAGATAGCTGAAAGATATTTATAGATATAGAAATAATCACTTACCTGAAAATACCTAGACACTTGAATCTATGTAATATCAAGAGAGTTACCATTTCCATAATAAACGAGAGAGAACTAAGAGAATATGATGAAATGAAAGAATGAAACCAAATACATTTCACAATATTAAAAATTATATTTAATTCTTATAGAGTAACTTTGAAATTCAACGACATATTAGTAATCGGACTCGATTTATCAACTTAATCGATAAGTTGATTAAAACTCGATTCTATCACAATGACTTTTATGCGACTGAGCCGGAAATGTCAATCGCCGCTGGACACTGCGTTAATTGAATTGAATATTAATTTATTAATAAAGAGTAATTACCGTGAACTTTATTAGAAATAGAATGTTAAATTACGTAACCACAAAAAGTATATTAAAATATTTTTTATAAGTAAGCCTTCAATCGATTTCAATCTATTTTTAAATGACAACAGTACAATAAATCTTAAAATCTATAAATTAAATGACGAATATTCATAAAAAAGTGTAATATATTAAAATATACACACATTTATTTTTGAATATCAATTCTGTCATTAGTTTGAAAAATCCTATACTGAGAAGAACCAGCAAGAAACTCAGACAAATAAATTTTTTTAGATTGTCTTCATACAGTTTTCTGTCTTTATCTTTGTCTATTATCTTAGTACAGGGTTTTTCAAACTAATGACAAAATTCACAAGAATGGCCTACATGTTTTGAATACATTGCAATGAAAATTCGTTGCCATTGTACAGTGGGCCATTGTTGTGAAGCAAGGTCTCTTCCAACATGAGAGACCAGGGTTCGATCTAGACCACAGACCTAATTAATTTATAATTGTTTACAAATAGATTTTGTTTTATATTTGTGATGACAAACGAGTAATAAACAGTCTTCCTGATGATAAGTGAACCTGGATGTTTAGAATATCAACCGGACAGAGCCTTTTTGTAGGATTTATAGCGCATAAAGGATTTTCTGGGTCCGAAGGACATTCACTACGTCACTACAATGAATACCCTACAGGGTGTGAGTGTAGTGGGATTTGGTAGTGTTTTGTAACGTAGTGGCGATCACAATTGTGGTCGTAGCGATACAGGTTCGGTGTGACCTGCACAGCCACTTACATCAAATACAAAAACCCTGAGGACTAATATGTTGTCTCTAATATCAGCACCGGTTCTCTACCACCAGTAAATGCAAGTACATTTTACAGACGTATTTATTTGTTTATTCTTCATTGTACATAATGCTTACAATAGGCGCACATAATGCCTAATGGCATTCTCTACCAGTCAACCTGAGCTTTACTGTCAGAGAAACGCGTATGTGTTTCATTCTGACAGATCTACTGCAAAAACGTAGCAACCAACCCTACCAAAACTAACCCTAGACCGTATTTTCATCTCAGTCTCAGCAGATATTAATACCCAAATTTTATTTGGGATAATTCTTTTGGACGTCTTTCAAGTTTCTAATTGTTTTTGCTGATTGCGAATGTATATTGGTCTAGTCCATCGAGGCAGTTATTTGATTAAATAATGATTTAGTTACTACGATCAGGTATCCTCAGACAATGAACGAGCTGCCAGGGCGAGGTTGAAGTGAGAAAATAGGGTTGGGATTCGCAAAGCAAAATGTGAGCCTTTAACATTTGGACGACGAATAATTTCTTTCTTTCTTCTTTTTGTTTATTTTTACAAATCGATATACTTATTAAAAATGTAAACGATAAATCATTTAATTCAATAGTATTCAGAAACTAATGGTTACCAATGGTACTTATGGTAAAAATAATAGTAAAAACGAGAACTTTAAAATGAGACTTTATTTTCGGCTATATCGTATATTTTGTTTTTAAGTCTAACATAAAGTAATTTGTATTTTTGTCATGGAGCACGCAATAGAGTGGTAATGTCATTTGTATGAAAACAATTTACGTCAAAACACTGTTGCCGTTACTGCATTCTGTTTTATAGTTTGATTTTATCTCTTTTTGCCACACCACCGAATATAACAATAATCCGTTACATAAATACTTAAATATCTGTCCAAATATACAGAGATGTACACACAGGTCTAGTATTGGTTATGTACTGCTTAATGCAAGCGAGAGTTGATATTTGTTAGTGTAAATAAACTGAGCAGTGGTGAATAAGATTTCGTCTCTATAGGTTGAGTATCCATGGGTTTTGTGAATTCTGTTTGATAAAGTGTGTAATTGAGTATTGATGTGTAATATCTTTCCTCTCGCTTTCTTGAAATCCGCGGGAGTGATTTCGTGAAAAGAGACGGAAGTATGTAACAGGAAGCCGGGGGAAGCGCGCGCTGTTTGATTTGACCAATGAGCACGCGCGGTGGTAGAGTTGGCCGTCAGATGGTACCAAGCCATTTTCCGAGAGGTTGGTACTGTTAGCCAACAGTGTGATGAACTCAAGCTCGAAAGGAACACACATCGAAATGTTTCGACAACTAACAAATGTACTGTTATTGACGCAGTTTTTCAACGACTTTTAAATATTTTGAAATCACACGTATGTGTCTCATATTTTAGTTATCATAAGTCTATTGTCTCCGTTCTTCCCCAAATTGAACAAAAATAACTGTATTCAACAAAAAATTGCATTACTCCTAATATTAATGAAGTAAAAAATACAATTTTCATTAAAAATAATTATTCTTCGTTACGAAAAATCATTTCAAATATACCTGAATCATTCTTTTCAAGATATAATGTAAATGTTGCTTATTACCAAGGTGAGATGTCAGATGTTACACATCATATGCGACTACTGTAAGGCTCGCTCGTTATTTATTTTTTTTGCGCTTGTTTTTTCTAAGTTTTAAGCTGCAGTACAAGTGTTGATTTTTTATCGTCAATATGGTATCTCACAATATGATACTTCGAACATCTTGATATTAAAAAATACTCTCCACTGTGCACTGTTGAGATAGCTTCGCACTGTCTATATCGCCGCGGTACTAAAATAAACGTAGTTTTGATCGTAATTTCAGAAGATGAAAGAAGCCGAGTCTCCAATTGTGTCGCGTAACTCGGACACTAAATGTGTCTGATTGATGAACGTTTATCAATCACGCCAAAATGGTAAATATTAACATTCTGCCCTCGTGAATTGTTGCTTTGGGTGGTCTCTTTATGGAAATTCAATGGGAATGTCACAAGAACCCCAAGATTTAAACTGCAGCATAATATTCCAAAAACACAACATCTTTCATCAGCTTACTTCCAATTACACAAAACGGATCTCGTTTACACAACCCCATAAGATTACCAATAATCCATTACACAATTCAATCCTACCCTCAAATTCTTACATATATGAAAGTCTCGCAAAAACATTCCTTTCAAAAACAATAAACGGTGGATTCAGAATAAAATCCCGCAATAATAAGGCGCGGGAGGCGCGTGATTGATACAACAATGAAATCCCTCGTCGACACCGCCATTTGCATTTTTATGGGCGGACGGTCCCCCGCCCCGCGCCCCGCGCCGCGCCTCGCCGCCCGCCCTCGCCTCGCCGCACCTAGGGGCCACGTCGCGATTCAATATGCTTGCGAATTATGTGCCATGTATATTGTACCTTGTCTTACGTGTCTTCATAGACGTCTTAATAAATATGTCTACAAAGTATGTAACTTTCTATTGTGTTTCGTTTTTAGGGTTCTGTAGCCAAAATATTTAACAAAGAAACTTTATGTTTTTCTCGTGTCTGTCTGTATGTCTCTTCGTCTGTCTCTCGGTCCGTATACCATAGTCAATTTATTCTGTCACGTGGCGAACGCTTCGAAGCGATTCTATTTCAAAAAACACTAACGCTTTAGCATTAGCGACATTCGATTGGTGGCTAAAATTACAGAACTCCGCGAACTCTCCATATGTTCGTTGATTCAATAAAAACTACAATATTGTCTATGATTTCGATTGCAAAAGTCAGTTGTTAGTTCGGTTGGACATTAAACACAGTAAACACACAGACTAAATAGGAATATTACGTATTATTACTATAACTCTGGATATAATGTAAATAAACAGTCACTATTAGGTTTAATTTTCTACAAAATACAAATTTTTGACGTTTGCTTAGTTTGTGTACAATTGAAACGCTTGCTGGCGTTATTGCTTGTCAAAAGTGCTACTTAGCTACGCTTTATACGGCAGTTCTCATACGACTTCACGTTTCGTTCCATTGAATAGAAAGTTAATAACATTTGTCTACCAATTTAAAATTCGTTACACTAGATCACGTAATATTTGGATATGCCCAAAATCAAGTGAAAATAAGATAAATGCAGTAGAAATGCGATCTCTTAGAAATATGTGCGGTATCACCCTTGCGGACAAAATATAGAGACACGCAGAATGACAAGGTTGTACGACAGTGTTATTGTAAACATGAAGAAAGGAATGCTTTTAGATGGTTCGGGCACATGGAAAGAATGAGTGATGAAAGACTTACGAAGAAAATCTACAGAACGAAAGTGAGAGGTAAAAGAAGCCAAGGAAGACCAAGGCTGACTTGTGAAGATCAAATAGCCAGAGTGTTAGCTGACGGAAATGTAAAAAGCAGACGCATACCTAGCCGAAATGTGAGAGGAGAATGATGAGATTTGAGGAAGCGAGAGAAGTAAGTAGGGACCGCTACGCTTGGCGCTCCGTCCTCTCTCACTACCCGGTTAAGGATACAGGATGAAGATATGTGTGCGTGTACCTTTTTCCTCCCGACGACGTTATGATTTATTTTTAATTTTTTTTATTTTCACGTTAATCTATTCAAATAAATGTAGTTGAATAATGGTTATTTTGTACTTAATTATTTTAAATTCAATCTCTAATTTGACAGACATTGGCACGAAAAACACTATACTGTTAGCTAATGGCAATATTCGTTATAACTGCTATAATCATAATCATTAACAAACGACAACACTATTATTTTGACGGTGTTTACAATACAGGACCTAGCGAAAGCACGTCTTTTAATTATATCATGATATATATCCTACGTTTCCATCCATACCGACATCCTAGAAGAATGTATAGATTTCACTAAGTACAAGGGTATCGAACGCACTTGGCGTGTTTTTACCACCTGACAGTATCTAAAGAGGGGCGTTATAGATTTGATGCCAATATTTGTATATCTGCGTGTTTGTTTATAATTCAAATTCATATATTTATTTGCGTAACAGTACAGTAACAGTAGTTTGACAAAGTTTTTAAATGATAACAGAAATAGGTACATTGTTTCCTCACACATTTACCAAATTATTGGCATGCAAAATTTATAAAGAAAATAATAATAATAAATATAGAAGAATAACAAAATTTAAATGTCAATATTTATCACTTAAGTACACTTGGACCGAATAATAACATTTAGTAATCAACCATTCATGCAACACGACCCGAAATTTATTATAGAGTTACTTACGATAGAGTAATATATTTATAGAGTACTCTTGAGCAGATGAAGTCCTTTACATGCGTTTTTTATTTGAAACCTTCTGTTTTCGAGGATATTCTTAGTTTTCTTTGGGGAAAATCCGCAATTCAGATTGCTTTTTATTTCAGAATTTGTAATATAACGAATTCGCTCGATGCTCTCTAATAGAGGAGCTAAATTAGCCCTCTGTCAAATTACCTTGACTTTTTCCACAATGAGAGGATGTCCTCAAGGTGGCGTTTTATCACCCCTTCTATGGACCCTCGCTGTGGACCAGCTCTTGCATGAAATGGCTGACCTTAGGATTGACACTCAGGGATATGCAGATGACCTGGTAGTTATGGTCCGAGGTTTCAGCCTAACCACTATTTCTTGTGTTATGCAACGAGGCCTCGACACTATCACAGAATGGTGTAGAGAGAACGAGTTATCGATTAATGCTGATAAAACAGTAATTGTGCCGTTTACGAGGAAGCGTTGCCTGGATAGGTTGGTAGCTCCACGACTAAACGGTAAATCGATACATTTTTCCACTGAAGTTAAGTATTTGGGAGTTATAATTGACCAAAAACTGCGTGGAACAGTCATATCACAAGTACCTTGCAAAAGGCAAAAATTGCCTTAGGTACCTGCAGTCGGATGGCAGGGAACAACTGGGGTTTGAGCCCAAAAGTTGTACTGTGGCTGTATACAGTCATTGTGAGGCCGACAATTAGTTATGCCTCTGTGGTCTGGTACGAGAAAGCCCACCAGCAGACTGTGATAGATAGGCTAGGTGGCTTGCAAAGAACCGCAGAAACAGCAGAAACTGAGATCTTTTCAAGACTCAGTAACGAATATTCCGATTCTGAGTATGCCAACTGACGTTATGCTCCCGCGGTGTACCTTCGAAAAACATTTTACAGTAGAGATACCTTCCAGGGATGACTACTATCTACTACTACCTACTTTGGTACACCGATGGCTCAAAATCGGACAACGACGTAGGATGTGGAATTTTTGGAGAGCGCCCAGGTTTCAAGAGGAGCCTGAATCTTGGGAGGTACGCCTCCATTTTCCAGGCTGAAATGTTCGTCATTATTGAATGTGCGGACATTAATGTTAGAAAGCACTACGTTAACCAAACCATATACATACATTCTGATAGTCAGGCAGCTCTTTTGGCATTGGCCTCGAATGTAATCACATCGAGGCTAGTTAATAACTGCGTGACTACTTTAAACACTCTGGGAAATAAAAACAGAGTAATTCTAAGATGGGTTCCTAGCCATGCGGGCATCGTAGGCAATGAAAATGCCGACGAACTCGCAAGGACCGGCACCAAAATCACATTTATTGGTCCAGAACCTTTTTGTGGTATCCCCAAAATCCAAGCTCAACTGATTTTGTGGAAATCCTGCTTAAAAGCGTCTTGCGATTACTGGACGAATATTCCGGGCCAGGAGCATTCCAAAGCCCTGATAAAGCCATATAATCGCAAGGTGACTTCTAGTGTCACGGCAATGAGCCGGAGCAACTTGCGTATCTTGGTTAGGGCACTTACTGGGCATTGTTGCCTAAATAAGCACATGTTTAGTATGGGGCTCTCCAACACAAGATTGTGCCGGTACTGCCGGGAGGCGGATGAAACGCCTATGCACATTTTGTGTGACTGCGGACCACTGATGCGCACTCGTCGATCCTGCCTCGGCCAGTATTTTCTGAGTCCGGAGGAGGTTCAGCATATCACTCCAAGGAATACCTTGCAGTTTTTGACTACAGTGGGACTTGGCAGTGTACTGTAACACAGTGGCGATCACAATAGATCAATTTTGGTCGCAGTGATACAGGACTAGTAAGACCTGCATAGCCACTTACATGAAATAAAAAAAAATATAACGAAACTTGCTTAATTGAATGGATTTAAAATTGTTTTCAAGTACACACCGGTTAAATCACACCAGTCATAAAATGAAATGCCTTCGTGAAATCGTCTCTGCAAAATACTGCCTGCCATTTCTCGCGGGGTTATAACCTAAAATTTTTCAGACAGCAACAGCCACGCAATCATTGTGCGACCAGTGACCAATTGTAATAAAAAATTGATATCATGTATGACGATTGCGTGTTTATTGCGTCATGACCGTAAAATACACTTTTATAGATAGATATAGCGCCACTATACAAACTACATTATACAAATTCTCGTTTGGCTGTAATTTGCTGTAAGTTACTGTAAGTTAGGTAATAAGCGCGCCGTTCCATTTGGACAAATCAAGACATTGTATAAACTCGGATCTGCTGTTACTTTTTGGAAACTCATTTCGAGTGATCATTTGTATATGTCTTTAGTTGTCTCCCATCCAAATCTTGTTAATCGACACGTGTTTTGCTTTGAGTAGCAATTTCGGACAAGCTGAAGTTAAATTTAAAAAAATATATTTCCAATTTTTTTATACCACATAGAAAACATACGGGCAAAAAGTACATACATATGTTAATATTTACAAACATAAAACTACACATTATCTTAAATAATAAACTTCCTCAAAGTTGCCGCTTAGAAAGCTGTCATTGCTCAAGGTACCTAGCAGACTGGCAGCATTGCCTCATTGAATAGCCAAACTGATTCGTTGGCGGAAGAAGCTGCCAGCCCGGCGGTCTCCCGAAGCCTCGACCAGTCTCTTACAAATATCAGAAACCAGTCGATGGGCTTCGGGACCCCAGGGACCCAAAGTTTCGACTGCAAAGGGCGTAAATATGAAACTCTCAGAGAGAGTCGCATACTTACGCCGCTTCAAGTTCTCGGCAGTGCTAGCCGCGGCACCTGCTGACTTGGAAGTCGCCGGCACATGGGAAACAGCAAGTGTATCGACACAAGTGGCATCCCACACCAGCGATCTTCCAAGTTTCCAAGGAATAATTCACTTCAATTCACAAGGAATAATACGGGCAAATAATTCACTTGATAATGAGTGAACCATCGAACATCTAACTTTCAGTCCCCTTAGGTATCAACTCCCAGGTCACCAAATACCACCTAAAAAAAATGTACAAGCTCTATAAAGCTCCTTTCGATTTCTTCGCACAACTTATGGGATTGATGGATTGAACTTGTACATCGGTAAAGCTCTATTTAGATAATTTATTGCAAGATAATTTTTGCTCGCAATTTTGCCCGCTTGGAATTCGTTTTATATGTATACTCTTAGGTTATGAAATTTTGATAAATGCTGAAATAAGAGTTGAATTATTATTTTTATTGAAGAGAATAGAAGAGTGCTAAATTTGAAGTGAAAAATAAAGATTTTTTTTCATACAAAATTTGTCTTTTCCTTTCACCCTTTTAGAGATTGATGTTCAGAAATTCTCTATTTAGGTTGGCATTAAGTTACAACAAGAAGCTAATGTTTTTTCATGTTTCTAGCTCCATTAGTTTAGGGTGGGCGATGTTGAATCAGTCAGATAGATTTATTCCATTGTTTAAAATAAGCGTTAAAGAGAAAGTTTCACGAAATCTCCTTTTGCGGTTGGTAAGATTTTTTAAAGATAGATTCCTTCTTTTTTTTAACGACAAACTTTGTTTTGAGTCATAGTTGGTAAAAATCGACAATACGGAGCATTAATTACATAAGCATGACTCGCTTTTGGCGGGTAATTAATTAGATCCAATAGTTTTAGAAATTGGGAGGAATAGTGAAGTCGAATTCGAGCACCCATCAGTACTTGTAATATGTGTCTTAAGATTATAATAATAATAATAATAATATATTTATTTGCCTTCAACATAAGTAGCATACAAATGATATATAAACAATATTGAATGTAATAAATATGAAGACAAAAAGGTCTACGACTCCGCGGTTATTATGCATGCAACAACCACCGATATTCTGCCAAAGCCTGTACATATTACATACGAAAGAAGAAAAACACTTCATACCTACTCGCGAACATTACAAAAAATAAAATAAACACAAATAAATTAAAAATGAATTACTTAAAATTAATGATATCTATTGTCAAATATAGAGAATAGATAAATAAAACAGTAATAAGCATTATAAGTAATAACAGAAAAATAAAGTTGACAAAATAACTAACGAAATAAAAAAAAAAATATTGCAAAGTTCGTCATGCAGTTGCATCTGAAACGAATCGTATTTGCGACCCATCTGTCATTCGGAATATGACGTATGCGTATGACGTCATCACGGGGTCTTCCATTGTGATTATAATGCTGTGGACAGCCGCGGAGCGCGGTTGATATGTGTTTAATATACGAACGAGTCTGCGACACGCCTACTAATCACAATGCATGAAGTTGGTACACTCGCTGATTACAATAATACAATCCTACTTAATATTATAAACGCGAAAGTTTGTGTGGATGGATGTATGGATGTTTGTTAGTCTTTCACGCAAATACTACTCAATGGATTTTAATGAAACTTTACAATAATATAGCTCATAGATCAGAATAACACATAGGCTTTATAAAGACATTGTGTGTTTTTGAATTTCGCGCGAACGAAGTCGCGGACAAAAGCTATTTGCATAATTGCCTATTAGTTTGTTTTATTAGTTTCGTTACATGAAAGGAAAAGCGGAGCCTTCATAAGAGCACTTGTGTCCATCCATCTGCCACAGTTCGTTTTCTCAGGAACTTTGTGACGTACAGGCTTGAAATTCAGGATACGTCTTGCTATTCCGCATATTTTTCACTAGATTTCACATTTTGTACGAACAATATTTGTATGTTTGTAATCGCGTTCTCGAAAACGGCTCTAACGATTTCGACGAAATTTGAAATATAGGAGTTGACGGGGGCGAAAAATCGATCTAGCTGGGTCTCAGTTCGGAGAAAATTCGTTTTCTACATGTTATCACACATTTAAAACTTTAACTCTTGCACGCGAAATATGATTGGTGATTTTTCAATAAAGTTTACCTTCTCAATAGCACAGTGGCTAGAGCATAGGTCTACCCCGCCGAAGTGCGCGGGCGGGTTCAAGTCCTGCACTGCCGAGGCCGAGGCAGAATGCGAAAGCGCCCCCGTTGCCCCGGCATTACACTTTTCGAAGAACACCGTAAGGTGTTAGTGCGTAGTCTCGGCCTTGCATCCCTCAGCCGAGGAGTCCATCGTACGGACCCCTTTGGCCGTGACTTCAATTCCGATTTTAACATATGTTTTGTGAGGTTACTATAAGACTAGTGACGTAGCCTGGGATCCTCTCTGTATTTACAAATATACTCACCCTTAAACAAATATTGTAATTAAACTTTACTATAAAATTAAAATAAATAGAAACCGGTTTAATAAAGCGTGCCATATAAGGGTTCCGTAATTATTTCATGCAAACTATAATAAATTAAAGTTAAATGAAAAAGGAAATTGGGAATCAAAATCAATACATTCATTATTTAACTGTGGTTTTCATTTCTCGTTTTGATTAAGTGCCAGCATCTCAGTAGATGAAATGATAAAAAGGAAGTATAACATTCGTGCTAATAGCATACTAATTACTTCGTTAAAAAATACTAGCTTTAGTTGAACTTGTAATTCGACAAAGTGATTTGTCGCAATTTGACGTTTCGAGAGTTCAAATAGTGATGTCCCCTGATGTCGACTTCGATATTATTAGTCATGAAATCTCGTTTTTAGATCGTAGCATCGTAGCGTTGTTAGTCGTAGCGTCGAAAATATACGAATATTTGAAGCAAAAATACGATACAACATACATATCTTCACGCTGTATCCCTAACAGGGTTGTCAGAGAGGATTGCGCGCCAAGCTTCGTATTACATACAATCATTACATACTTCTTTCGCTTCCTCAAATCCCGTCATTCTCCTCACATAAAATATGATTGTTTTATTTATTCTAGTTATTTAATACGACTGGCCATTTAATGAAATGGCAACGCTACGGGGCTTCTATGTCAGCACCAAATTACATGATTTAAATGTTCGATTGTTCAATCGATTTAGTTGAGTTGATATCGACTCAGTTCTATTACTCGACAACACTTTTTTAGCTAGCCACATTATATAGAAGTTTGTCATAACGAAACGTCAAATCGCTCTATCAAATTAAAAGCAATTAAAAGGGAGTTTTGTTGGAAGGAATTTATGGGCGTTTGTTTTATTTATTTGCACATGATTTCTATTGGATATTGTGATGTAAAATTGGCAAAGTTTTGGGTCTCAAAGCGTCTACGCTGTTGTGCATTATGTGGAATTGTTGAAATAAGTGCTTATTTAGTAGTGCGATGCTGAGTTTTTTTTTAGTGGTTTAGTCCGCCTCATTGAAACCTATTAGAAAGACTGCCTCGATATATTTGTCGCTAGAAACTACAAGAAACAATTAAAATGTATTACGCCGACATTTAAAAAAAATATATAAAGAATTTATCTATTTATCACTGCAGACATCGGTTGTATGGACTAGTCCCTTCACCTTCCCTCGAAAGGGAAAACCGTACTACTACAAGTCAACGTAACCTAATTACGTTGAGAGAATGTGTGAAAATTTGTGAAAAAAATGTGTGAAAATATGTGAGGAGAATGATAAGATTTGAGGAAGCGAAAGAGGTGTGTAAGGACCGCGACGCTTGGCGCTCCGTCTTCTCTGACTACCCTGTTGGGGATACAGCGTAAAAATATGTATAACCTAATTACCTATTTGAAAATGTACAATAGTTTTCTATAGTATTATTGTCCTTTTACGCGCGGCCGATTGTAGACGGAGCCTTAATTGATTGGTGCGTGTTAACGACGCATTTTTAGTGTCCGCACTCAAAGGGACATGTTTACAATCTTCTCATTTATTGTCTGTAAATTCTTGATGGACACAGTAGCTAATTCGATGTTTGGACCAGTAATTGACGCGCGTAATAAATTTTATACTATTTTATCGTAAATAAATGAAATAAGTTGCTTTTATTTTTATCTATGTTTACTATTCAATATAACATTATTTTGTTATATGTGTATACTGTATAAATTAAACATTTAGTTATTTGAGGAATCGAAAGAAGTATGTAAGAACCGCGACGCTTGGCACTCCGTCCTCTCTGACTACGCCGTTCGGGACACAGCGTGAAGATATGTATGTATGTATGTATGTATTTAGTTATTAATTAATTTATTATTTATTTATGAATAACAAAAAAGTACATACATACGTTAATATTTACAAACTTAAAACTACACATTATCTTAAATAATAGACTTCTTCAAAGTTGCCGCTTAGAAAGCTGTCATTGCTTAAGGTAAGAGGGTCTCCCGAATCACGAAGTCACGGGGCGGCGGCGGCGCAATCCTTAATAAAAAGCGCCGAAAAGTCAGATGGCACGCACACTGCGTTCATTAACTTTCTCTGATCTAACTATAAATTTTGACTACAAGCAACAACCGTTCGCCGCTACAGAAGTTCCAAGTATACTAATTATGACTGCATTAGACTTCTTCTGTCTGACTGCAGATGGCCGCGTCGGTGATTAGAATTAAAATCTTTAATCTCTTTGTACCTCCATCCGAATACACTGTACAATAGCTACTTGGCTAATCAATGGCTACTTGACAACTACTTCACAAAGACTAAGGTCAGACTATACGGCATTATTAACACACAGCCAATCTATTTTATCCCGCTGTCGTTATTGAAATCCAACAAATTTATTACAGGTGGCTAATTAATGTAATTAACATTGATCTAAAACTAACATGTAATAGTGACATAAGCTGTCTACCACTCTATAGTATCGTCTTAGGAAAGCGTGAAGATATTATTGTTATAGTTACATCTATCTTCATAGCACTCAATGACATGGATTATTACAATTCGTCTGAACCCACATAACAGATGTTAATATCATTTCCATATTACACGAGTAATATTGTGTCAATGTATTGAAGACTTTATAACTTCAGGCATAAGGTCACAAATCCAACGATAATCTTCATGAGACGACCGATCAATCGATTGTCTCGATGACAGACAGCGAAGAACGTTAATCGATGTCCGTTATCGAAAACAGAGTTGGGAAACTGGCATAAAAAGCGTATTGGCAGCTGGATTATAAAATAAACAAATTAAGAGTCATGTTGTTTGACTCGAACTAATTACTAAGTTTGTACTATAGATGTCGTACAATTAGCATCATGCTCTTTTGATTGATTTAAGTAAAACTCGTTTACCACTCAGGCACGCAGCCAGAGGATATGTAGAAAAGGAGGCCGACTTCCGCCTCATTGCCTCATCCGCCTGCCGCCTCATGCCGCCTCATCCGCCTAACGGATTGCCTACTCTCGGCCAGATACGTAGGGTTGTTGCGTTGGATGTGAGATGCGGAGAGCATCTCGTTTAGTTTTTTTTTTTTGTAAAAGAGGTGACAACGAGCAAGCGAGTCACACCGCACCGTCCGGGGAATCACGGGTGCATTCCCGGCCTTTAAGGAAAGGAGGGGGAGGAGGAGATGGGCCGCCGGCTCTCTTACTCACAGAACAAGACAACAGCAATAGATGCTGTTATTTCACGCCGATATTGTGAGAGGGTAGTATTTCACCGGGCGAGTCAGCCCAATCCGTACTGCAATGCACCTTAGCTCTACCACACATATATTTTATACATTTAGTATATAATAATAAAAAACAATGCATACGAATATATGTTTGTTATATTCAGTTCTTGCAGTTGTGTCAAATATGATAACTCTAGATTCGAATATCTAAAATTATTAAGGCAACTAAGGACATTATAACATGTTCGTTCATGCGATTTAGATAATTTAGTATTTGCGACGATGTGAAGAACAAATTAAAGACAAAAAGAAGCGGTCTCAAGTTTGCATCGCGTGTGAACTGACTGGCGCTACAACAATTACCCATATTCACCCAAAATATTGCCGTTGTGTGCGTGTCACGGCGCGTGCGTATTAGCGCGCACACATACAAACCGCGTACACTAGCTTTCTATGAAGACATCCTTCTGTAATGTCTATACTGTGACGCAGCACAGCTACGCCACGCGGCGTTCATGCGTTGTCAACAGGGGATCGACTAGACGAGAACAAGTTAACGCCTCGCGATCAACAAGCGGATGTCATATGATCAAGAAATATAGAATTTGTTACCAATCCTTATTAGACCAGAAATAATACAATTTGAAAAAAAAAGCATGTGTGGACTCATGTACGCACTGTGTTATTTTTTTTTTTATTCTACCTTTTTTATGAGCATAGAGGTTTAGTCAGAAGAATAAAATGTAGAACTGGCAAGTTAGAAATTAGAAAATTTTTTTGGAAGAATGTAATAGAATTTTAAGAAAAGAATTATGAGAAAATAAGGTTAGAGAGGAGGACGATGTTTTTTGGGGATGAAGAATAAAATATTGAAAAAACCTGATGTATACCAAGTCCGAACCAAATCCAAAAAAATAGTGGGGATTATGTAACACGAGCTAATACATCAGAGGGCTTTGAAGTAATTACAACAAACAAACAAAACTGAATTCATTTAATAATGAAGCCTGAGGGAAGCCTGGTTCATAGATTTATTTGATTACCTGAATGAACAGCTGATTATTCAAAAATTTACAAAAAGTAATTTATTAACAATTTATTTGTCTTCCTTGCCTGGATACGACTGATAGTCAATTGAGAGTATTTTATGAAATGAGCAAAGAACTACAAGAATGTCTTAGTGAGAAATTATCACTCACCAGTGAAATTTTAGTGTATAGGACAATAATACTTAGCATAAGTCAGTTTATAAAGCTTTTTTTTTTGTTGTTATAAAGTTAATTATAGTTTAAAGGTAACCACATACATTTACATACCACACCATCGCTCTCTCCTTTTTCATATTTTTGTTTTCTTATAAAAGTAATCTTGTATTTTTTTTTATTATATGTTTTTGATTCCAAGCAGAATATGTTATTTAGAAATTTCCAAATTCATTAAAATAATAATAACATTTATCCATTCCCTTTTTCTGGCATCCTGTTGAGAATGGTATAGCACGTAAGAAGTCTTTTTTTTTCTTTCTTTATGGCACGGCGCACAGATTAGCGCATTTGCCAATGTCACGTATTAATGAGTAAAATCACATGTAAATTGGTTTTTTCTTATCGTAAAACTTCTCCAGTAAAGTGATAGTAGGCTTTACTGAAGTTTTAAAGGACTTCTTGGAAGAGCGCGAGAACTTCAGCTACACATGTTTATTTAGACCTACTCCATTTTTTTCACTTAAACAGAACTTTAGAACACAATATACAATCACTTTCGAACTTTAAAACTCCCAAAAATGTAAAAATAGAAAATATAAATAAAACGTCAACCTCACTTCTTCCGTTCCCGCCAAAAAATCCACGTAAGAAGTTATACTTCTTTGACATTTTTAAGCAAAACCGGGCACATATGACAAACTAAACTGGCCACATGAAAAAAAAACTGGCTGCTTGAAATGAATGAAATAAAAAATAATAAATTATGTGTTACATCGGCGCGCGTTACTTCGTCACACGCTAAAAAATATACTCTATCTGTTTTTCCAGGCGCCAAAGAAGTATAACTTCAAAAAATATAACCAATATAAACAAGTAATAGTATTACCTCTTCAAATGGCGCGGTTTCGTTCACATACACAATTATGCTTAAAGCGAATGTTGTAAGTAATTATGCTTATATACTATAGCCTCACCCCCTGCGTAGCTGCTACAGGCTACGACGCGTGTACACCGTCAACACATGTCGCTACATACATAATGACAGCGTCTCACATAATTAAGCTGTGTATGCGAGTGTGTTTTCTCCCTAACATTAATATGTACCTACTCACATTAAGGCGCTTACCTATGCGATAAGCTCATAAAATTGAAAAAGTGCATTTGCAACTGTCACACGGAGGGCATTTGGAAGGAGAAGTTGAAAACTTCGTCGCAAGAGTGAGACAGTACTATCGTATCGTCGTCGTAATGGCCAAGACCTGCTCATGGCGTTTAATATTACTTATAATGAAATAAGTTTAATTCAATAAAAATCAATTTTAAAAATGACTACAATGAAACGCAATTTTAATTGCCGACCTCCGTGGCGCAACGGCTAAGCGCGTTGGTGAGTAAACGGGGGGTTGCGGGTTCGATTCCCGCCCCGAGTCTGGTTGTGTATATATAATATATGTATTTATATGTATTTACTTACAAGAGAAAAGTATATAAGTTGTACATCAGTAGTCTAGTACCCATAACACAAGCGCTGCGCTGCTTTTTGGGACTAGATGGCGCTGTATGAAATGTCTGAGTATATTATTATTAAATATATAATTTGCAGTCTAATAACAATCCGAGAATCAATTTTTAAATTATTTATTAGACTATTGGAAAAGCATTACATAAGTGCATTATGAAATAAAGTAATATACGCTACGTTGTTCACTGTACAAGCGTCTGATTGAAAGCGAGCTAGGTGCGGCCTCCGGAGGCTCAGTTGAGTGGAACGTTGCGATTGTTTGGAACACTCAAACTCAATAGTACTTACATCACTATCGTTGATAAAATGGGAAATTTCTAAATTTAATGTCTAGAAATCCGTAAGACATTGAAATTTTTAACTCTAACTTTGAAAATGAAATATTTGACTCAGTACATACTATTTAAAAAATCAGTCAATTCGGGGTAAGCAGAGAGGACAGAGCGCCCAGAATCGCGGTCCTTACGTACATCTTTTGTCTCCTCACATCTCATCATTCTCCTCTATTACTTCCGGCGAGGTGTATACGAATGTCTGTAACATTTCTAATATTCGATATTCAGAAGTCAGCTTTAATCTTCCTTGGCTTCTGCTGGCACTCATTTTCATTCATATAGATATTACTATAATACAAAATCCTAAAATGGTCGATTCAAAATGACATCGATTAATCAAAAGACTATTATGCAAACGAACCACGCTCTAATCACATTAACAAAATTATCTATCAGATATCAAAAAACGCATCAGCATTTTTCCGCGCGAACGGCGACACTCGCAAATTATATTTCAATTACGATAAACCGTTTTTAAAATTATGCATCCGTTAAAAAACGCCATTAAAACGTTCCGCGATTTATTCATAAAAGCTCTATTTTATCAAAACACATTAAAATTAAATTATAGTGTCATCCATCAAAATAATTTAATATGCTCGAGTGTAGTGACCCCCGCGCAGCGCCCTTACCCCCTCGCTCTATCAATAGTCATCTACATCAGTTTAAAGTGTCGTATATCTTATCTGTGACGTCATTAGGGGCGAAGCACACTTCGTTAGCCACGCGGACCCTTGTTTATGAAAATCACGTCACAATGTTACGAATTCGTTTGAATGGTCGCAAGCTTATCGTACAACAATAGCTATTATTTTTTATCGTGAATGTCTTTTAAACACAGATTACAAAGGTTTTTTGTTAATTATTTTTTAAGGTAATGGAATGGCGGGATGATAAGTAGTTTATAGCAAGATAATATAAAATAGAATATAATAAAAAGTATGTAATAAAACTAAAATCCAACTACGTAATTAATTACAAAAATTACGTAATCGCGTAAGTAACAAATGAACATATGACATCTGCACCTGCAAGGATCAACATTGTGATTCATTTTGAACAGTGTTATAGTGTATAGGTGCGAAAGGGAAAGGTATTCTTGTCTTCCCCGCTCGCACGTGACAGCGCCACTGTGATTGTATAGCGAAGGGAAATAAAATTATCTACCATTCCCTATTGTAATAATATCCCTATAATACAAATCTCTGTGCTATGTGAACGCGACGACGGTACTGGAGCCAATCCAATTGGAGACAATCTAGAAAATTTCGTTTCCTAAATTGGCCCGACCGGGAATTGAACCCGGAACTTTCCGCGCTTGGTTTCAACGTCTAAACCACTGTGCCATCGAGGTCGTCATTACAACAGTAAATGGTGTCTTTGCGTTTCGTCGTAAAGTTATAAAAACTATCTGTCATAGTCTGTTTTTATTTTCAGATATTATTTTACGCGTACAAACTATCTCTTTGGCTGCGAACCGCTGCAGGGACCAGACGTGTAGAGAGCAGTCTGTAACGGTGCTTACAGACCATACTACACAGAACAAATAGGTTTGTTAATCTGTATTTTAGCGTAGATATGATTCTTAATTCAAAAAAGCTGCAATGTTGACATGTATTTACGCTGTTAGAACCAAAAGCCTCCTTATGCTTCGCTGTAATAGAATAAAAATTAAACACGGCCAACAAGAAATCAGTATAGTAATGGGAAAAGTCCGATCATTGCGTACCACCTTATATTACATTTTACAACGGCCATAAAAGAATGATAACGAAATACTCGGATACTCTGATTTGCATTTTAAGTACGCGCGAAGGAATTATGATACGCAATAAGCGAGCGATGTTACAGCACTAATATATCATCCCCGATATTATAACACGCTGTAAATTTTTAAAGCTCTTATACAGTTCGGTGACGAATCAGTTTATGGCATCTAAACGAGATTAGCGAACCGATTTGTTATATTTTTAATAATAATTAATAATCTTTAATACCTGATTTCTTGTCTGTTCTTCTCAGCACAGCTATCTTCGAATCTGTGGCTATGAGATTTACTTAAATAAAGCATAAGATATAAATACTATAAATAATAATAATACCAGACAATACGCACCAATCATCTGAAGTCAATCTAGAGTACTTATTCCCTGTGCTATGAGAACCTGACGACGACTATTGGTGGCGTTCCCAGTACACCCAGATCCGAGAAAATCTAGAAAAGTTGATTTCCTAGATTACCCCAACCGGGAATCGAACCTGGAACGTTCCGCGCTTGGCTTCGACATCTAAACCACTGCACCATTGAGGTCGTCAATGTAACGGTAAATGATGTTTTTAACGTTTCGTAGTAAAGTTATAAAAACTCTCTGTCGTCTGTTTTTTTTTTCAGATATTATTTTACACGTACAGTTGACTATTGAAAAACTTATGACAAGTGGAATTAATTTTGAGAACTCGAAAAAATTAAAAAAAAAAATTGTTAAGTCATATTGCAAGTGAATGAAAGCTATTTAAATTACAAAGTCAAAAATGTTCATATAACACGTTATTTTGTATTATTTTCTCATATTTTTTGGGTTACATAACTCAAAAGTAAAAAACGGAACCCTTATAGGATCACTTCGTTATTCGTGTATTTGGGTACCGACTAGTTAAGACCCTTTACCTCAAGAACAGGTAGAGATATAAAGTTGAAATTTATCATACACTGAGGTCTATAGCCCATTAGAGGCATAAAAAATTCAAGCTTCGAAGTCAAAGCAATCAAATAATACGGCCATTGATGCACTAAAACAAAACCAATAGGCTATTTCCCGTTGACCTAGAATCATGAAATTTAGCAAGAAGTCAGGGCTTTATTTGTTGGGGCACGTGGGGGCACGCAGTGCCCCTAAAGGAAATTTCGAAAATATTGAAAAATTGCCATAAAAACTGAAAAAATTAAGGAATTTAAAAAAAAAATGAAAAAAAAAAAATTTTGGTAAACTATAAAAATTTTTGGATTTTTTTTTAATACGTTTAATAATCACGTTTTATTTCCAAAGATATTATGTTTTTAAACAATAAAAAATATAATTTACTTCGATTTTTTCCTCAAAACACAGTGGCAAGGGGTGGAGAGGGGGTACAAAAAATTATGGACTTACAACTTTCGAGAATTAGCGTGCCCCTAAAAAAGAAGTGACAAAAAAAGGCCTGGCAAGAAGTAAAACCTCTCAGGCAGAAATACAAAAATTATAATTACATCACATTTTTTTACAATTACCAACTAATATTTGCAGTTGGAGAGTATATGGGAGAAGTGTTTTTAAACTCCAAAGTTAAGTTTGTTTTTAAATCCGACTTATATTTTTTTGGTAAATACATAACACAAATACATCGTATGGTGGTACCGAACCCTCGATGTGCCAGTCCGATTCGCGCTTGGCCGGTTTTTTTTTTAATTCACTTTACAATTGCTGTCACCCACCATATTTACAAAAGGAATGTTTCGAAGAATTTAAATCGGTGTGTGCTTGTGACCACAGATAGAAGTGAAAACGTATATGATATTCTATTTTTAAAATTGTGTATATTATACGATGTCGACTGGAGCAGATTCAGCGTCACGGACCCGAGCGTGACGGCTCATTTTCGTTCACGTTGAGAAAGAGCTTGTGAAAGAACTCAAGATGCGCCATAAGCAGTTTTCACTTCAAAAACAATTTTTTGAAGTGAAAAGCTTCTTTAAAAGGATTTAATGTGAATGTAAAAAAATTAAGGTTCTGGTGTTTGAAAGGGAAGCGGTACAGACGAAATATAAGATTTGTACATGGAAAATGTTTAGGAACAAGTGAATGAAATTGTGTATCTAGGGAGTGCATTTTCGAGGGATGGAACATGTGAGTTGGATGTGGAAAGACGGGTAGCAGCTGGCAATAAAGTGAACGGTGCTCTGTCGGCATTAGTAGGCAGTGTGAATATATCTAACTCAGCCAAAATGGCTATCCACAGTGCGGTGTTGGTGCCAACATTATTGTACGGTAGTGAGGCCTGGATATGCCTGAAATCGAGTGAAAGTAAGATAAATGCAGTAAAAATGCAATCTCTTAGATATATGTGCGGTGTCACTCTTGCGGATAGGATAAGCAATCAAGAGATACGCCAGTATGACAGGGTTGCACGATAGTGTTATTATAAAAATCAAGAAAGGAATGCTAAGATGGTTACATGCATGGAATGCTAAGATACATGGAAAGAATGAGTGATGAAAGACTGAAGAAGAAAACCTACAGAGCTAAATCGAGTGGTAAAAGAAGCCAAGGAAGACCAAGGATGACTTACGTAGATCAAATAGCCAGGGTGTTAGCCGGCGGAAGTGTCAAAAGCACTCGCATACCTAGGCGAAATTGTGTGAGGAGAATGATGAGATTTGAGGAAGCGAAAGAAGTATGTAAGGGCCGCGACGCTTGCCGCTCCGCCTCCTCTGACTAGCCTTTTGGGGATATAGTGTGAAGATATGTATGTACGTAACAATTTTTTAAACAAATAATATCTAAGCTTTACTAAAATCTTAGTTTTGCGGTTGGCAGTCGATATCAACTAACAATGAGGAACACTAGTTCCACAATTATAACGAGAGTCCTAGTTTTCCATACCGATATTATAAAAGAAAAAATTTGATTGTCAGTTTGTAATGGATTAACTCAAAAACTACTCAACCGATTTCAAAACTTCATTCGCCTTAGAAAGCTATATTATCAGCGAGTAATAGGGGCTGTATTTTATTTAAAAAAAATACTACTCGTGCAAAGCCAGGGCGGGTCGCTAGTTATAGAAATTTTTACAGAAACATTATTTTATAAATGCGGCTCGAAGTCCTTGACGTGTTTCCTAATCAACTTTCACTTGAGGAAATGTTCAGTATTAGTTTCCGTTGCTACACGTTTGCGAAATGTCCAAAAAGATTTGAGTTATCATCTTTGTTTATAATAATTTAATTGTATTGACTCCGAAATGTAGTTATTAAATAAACAATCGTCGGGGAACAATTAATTGCATTATGCATTCCCCACTCACAATGCACCGATGCAACGTGCACATGTGTAAACAGCGCTCCCTCCCAATGTTAATCTTTCGAGGGATTCATTTATCGAATGCCAAATGAGCTGTGACACTTATAGGGGAATTGAATGGAGCTGCAACACGGAATAACTCATCCAATCAAGCTTGTAAATCAAGGCGATAGAGACTGAAATCGCTTGCTCGAATGTATCATTAGGATGGTGGAATAATTGGGTCCCTCGTGGTGCATTGGGTTTTGAGCTCAATTTGTGAATGAAGGCCATTTGTTGGCGATCTGTATTTAACGTTATAAAGGATTATTGAAACGTTTGTTACAATTGATGTCTATGATCTGTTTAATGAGAAGTCTATCGGTTATCTATGCACATGCTGTCGTACGACAGTAGAATTTGGCAGACATGATGAACCCGGCATTTCGTGATACGCACCGCGTCATGAAATGACCTAGCTGTCATATTAAGATGTAGTCAATGAAAAATCTGACAGATCTATGAAAATAGGTAATACATTAATCGATATTCCAAGCTAAATGCTTCGCTATGATCACATCATGGTCTCGCTGGGCATATCCTGAAATATTTGCATTTCTTTCCGCTAGTTGCGCAGTCTCCGCGCTGTCTGATTGGATTACACGCGCAAGATTTCTGCGTCGAAACAAATTGTATAACATACCTACAAAAGAGTGATGATAATACAGTAAACAAATGAGAAGGGCACTTCCATGGAACTTCCATGGCATGAGAAAAGTTACAAAAATTTTAAGCAAGTCACTAAACCGTATTTATTTTTATTTATTTGTTTTTAGTATTTTGCCACATTTCTTTTAGATTTGAAGTTGTTTAAATAAACAGTAGCTTATCTTTATCTCTGAAAAGTCGTCTACCAGCCAATGAAAATCACGTCAAAATCGGTTCAGTAATTTCGAAAATTAGCTTGGACAAACAAACAGACAGATAGACGGAAAAATCACAATGTCAGACGTCAGAGAGTCAGATAAAAGTATATGAAAAATAAATCATAAATATTATTTATTTTTAGCGCTATGGGACACCCCCACTTATTTCATTCTTTTGATATTATGCCATAATCGAATTATGTAAACGCGAAGAGCTACTACTTGTAAACAACTCCTACACGTCACAGCCGTCTCAGCGACCCTCGTATCGACTAAACACTTTTCATTCGATACATCGCATCCATTAATCTCATTGTTTTCACTTGATTTCCTTCTCTTGTTCCACTATTACGCTCGCAATGACTTCACATAACGTGAATCATAAGTTTTCCAACTAACGTTTCTGTGTAACTGTGTAACGTTTCGATATTTATGTAGTCTTTGTCTTTGGCACAACACTAATACAATAATTTACAGACAATCACGAAATTCATATAAATTCCACTGATGCGCATGCAATAGATTCACAGAACACATAGGTTTTAATACAGCTCTTATTAAGTTACTACAATAATTCGAAGTACATTACGAAATTATAATATACAGGATGTTATGAAAATATGGATGGATGGATTTGGAATCTATTTCTGATTCTGGAAAAAATAAATCAAAAAATATGTTTTTATTACATTTCAGAAAACCTTCCAAAATCCCCCATTACAGTGGAGTAAATATATTTGGTTATTTCTTATTGTATAGGGTAAACACAATTTTTTAATGCCTACATTTCTGCCTTTGAGTCATTAATATTTGTGTATTTTATTTCAAATGGTTTCTATACAATGAAAAATTTTATCGAGAGGCTGAGAGAAGCCTACGCATAGATTAATTCGATTCTGAAACTGTTGAAGTTCCTAATTAATTAAGGAATCTTAAATATGAGTAACTAAATTAGCAGAGCGGTCTCAAAAATGAATATAAATTACTTTTACATAAAACTTTTAATGACAACAGATAAAAAAATATGTACGTACCATTCGGGGTAATAAAGGAACGAAAATAGTTTAACGTGAAGACCGGATGCTTTTTCAATATAATTTTTGCATGTGTTTGAACCCAAAAGAGGCATTTTTTATTTAATTTTAATAAGCAATACCTGTTAAAACAATGGTTTCCGACGTAAATTACTTATAATAAATACATTTTCAATATATTTTATCACATACAAATATCAATATTATCATATTTAATAACCTATTTTTACTAAAAAGACATCGAGATTATTTACAATACGTGCCACGGAAGATGAGACCTGAGGCACCACGTGATATGATTTGCGTAGTAGACTTATTTTGTAAATAAATTCTATTTGGTATTTACTACTCTGTCAAGAAAGTACCGGGAAAAGATCAATAATACACGAAATGTTAGTTATTCATCCAAATTTATTTTATCACCTTCAAAGTATGCTCCTTCAGAAACGATACACTTACGCCAACGAATAATCCAATCATCAAAACCTTTTTTAAACGCTTTTTCCGGAATTGAGTTCAGTGCTCGCCGCGAATTCGCCTTTATATCTTCTACCGAATGAAAACGGGTGCCACGAAGTGGTAATTTGAGTTTAGGGAAAAGAAAGAAGTCGGCTGGAGCCATATCTGGTGAATAAGGTGGTTGCTCGATGGTATTTGTTGAGTTTTTGGTCAAAAATTCGTTCACAATGATGGCCTTGTGCGAAGGCGTATTATCGTGGTGCAAAATCCAAGAATTTTCTTTCCACAAATCTGGCCTTTTTCGTCGAATTTGCTCTCTTAAACGCCGCATAACGCCCAAATAATATTCTTTATTTACCGTTTGACATTCCGGCAAGAATTCCGAGTGCACAACACCGCGATAGTTAAAGAAAACAGTCAATATAACTTAGACTTTTGATCGACTTTGGCGTGGTTTTTTCGGTTTCGGTCAGTTTGAAGGCGCCATGCCGAAGCTTGTTGACTAGTTTGCATGTCAAACTCGTAAACCCACGTCTCATCACCAGTAATAATGCGTTTCATGAATGTTGGATCGGAATTGACTCGTTCTAGCATATCTTCAGCGACTCTTATGCGATGGAGTTTTTGGAGAAAATTCAGGTCTTTTAGGACTAGCCGAGCGGCAACATGTTTCATACCCAAGTGATTATTTAAAATGGTACGGATCGACTCGTGAGACACAGAAAGTTCGGCGGCTATCTCTCTCAAACTTGAATGAGGATTTTCAGTCTCTATTTCCTTCACTTTTGCGATGTTAACTTCAGTTGCAGACGTTGATGGCCTACGAGAGCGAGGCAAATCTTCCATCACATCTCGACCGCTTTGTACCACTCATAAGCACGTGTTTTTGATAAAGTCGATTCACCGTAAGCCTTCTGTAACATTTTCAGTGACTCCGAACACGAAATTCCATTGGCGAAGCAAAATTTAAGACAAACTCTTTGTTCGATGTTTTTGTCCATTATGAAATTCGCAATATACACTAGAATGATATAACTAAAAACAGCACTGTATTTAATCTAAATAACAGATGCAGTTCAAATGCCGCGCCAAAATGGAAAACAGTTGTGCCAATCTAACAACAACAAAAAAAACAAAAAATTGAATTTGGAACCATAAACAAATCATCCATTGCCGATACTTTCTTGACTGAATGTATACCTATGGTACCACAGGTCTCATCTTTCAAGGCGCGTATTACAATCTTTTTGGCAAACTGGCTTGAAACAAATCATACATTCTACTTTTTAAATACAATGAAATACATTTTTTATTAGTTTTATGGTATAATCTTCTGTATATCACTCTTTCTATAAGACTATCACGTAAACAATTGGAAACTTCACCCAGTCGCCACCCTCTAATGGAACGTATCACTTAGTATAATATAATTTGGACCCCTGTATTAAACGCTTCCATACTTATGACGTATGATTTGCGACAGCTAGCTATACGGTGGGGGATTTGATACATTTGTTTGTCGGCGAACTGTGACGTCGACATTATCAATGCGAGTGTTTCAAATCATATTTTTAAAGGACATACGCACATATCTTCACGCTGTATCCCTAACGGTGCAGACGGAGGACGTAGCGCTAAGTATCACGGTTACTTCTTTCGCTTCTTTTCATTTCATAATACACTTTCGCCGAGATTTGCTAATGCTTTTGACATTTCCGTCAGTTAACCTAAGCTTTGGGTCCCAGAACATCTCATGTTCCGAAGTCACATGTCGTTTTTCAAACTCGTGTCCCGGAACTTCTAGGTCGAGACTCGAGACACGTTTGTAATCTCATTTTAAGGATTTTATTTACAAAAATAATATATAGTTAATTCATAGTAAAAAATTATCTCTTAATATAAAAAATACGAGTAATAACTAGATATGTTTAAAAAATATGTTTTTTGCCAAGGAAGACCAAGGCTGACTTATAAAGATTACCACCGTGTTATCTGACGGCAATGTCAAAAGCACTCGCATACCTAAACGGAAATATGTGAGGAGAATGATAAGATTTGAGGAGGTAGAGGTATGTGACGACTGCGATGCTTAATGCCTGCTTACATGTTTTTATATTTAACTAACGATCCGCCCCGGCTTCGCACGGGTGCAATGTAGATACTAATTCCTCGTATCTGTCTTAATAGGTTTTGAAACTGCACTTAATTTGAAATATTGATTGTTAGTAAAACAATGATTTTATTGATAAATGTCGCCAAAAGTGACGTTGGTTATAATTTTATTTTGAAATGTTTCGAAGATCCAGGACACTGTGGAACTTTAACCCTGAAATATCTCGTGTTCCGAGACTTTGACAATGTAGAGTTTCTAAACCCTACTTAAATTCTATTTGGTATTTATATTACCATTCATATTACGACCAATCGACACATGTTTCACTTCTCAACGAAGCATCATCAGGATATACTAGAGATCAGACTCGGTCAGACATCCAGCACCGATTCGATGCTATCACCGACTGTTTTGAGTCTAATCTCTGGTTGAGAGGCGAAACACGATTGGTGGTTTGATCGGTTTGATCAGTTTGATCGGATAATAACAATAGGTTGTAGGAATTCATCACATCATTAGAAACCTCAAGTCACTGTAACTTTTGTTGTATCACTCTGTAATTTTATTTGCTTTTAGTTCAAAAGGCAAATATATAGATACTTTGACAATGTTTACGAAAATTATGTCCTTTGAATGAACGCAATACCAAAAATTAAGCGAAAGTCGGACTCTCATTAATTTGAGGGTCCTTAGTAATTTTCGAGAGAGTAGAAGTTCAGCTTAAAAAATTAAAAAAAAACCTTTTTATTTCTAATCTTGGCTTACTAGTTTAGATCTGTGCCAATAAAGGTGACGTAATAAATTTATTGTTACTCAAAGATACATTTAAAAAAAATGTTTTTACAATGTTTCTTTGTCTTTCTATTCCCTTGAGCATTCACCAAACACTGAGTACTTGGACTAAAAGAAAAAATGTTAGCTCTAACACGAACATTCATTATAATCGATTATCTTGCGTAACGAAATTCAAAATTCCAGAAGTCGCTGGCACAGGCAGTATTAAACAAATAGAAAGTATAAATAACAGAATTCCAAATAATCCCTCAAACAATTTTCAATAAGCTTTCAATTAGTATCGCGCTAAACGCGTGACCGCAGCGCGGCCGCCCCGGGCCGCCGAGCCGCTGCCCCCGGCGTTTAGCGGCCGCTTACCGAGGGGTGGCGTGTCACACCCTAATTAGTTTAAAATAAAAATGGGCTTTTTTACGCCTACCCTCATGTTTGGTTTAATTGAAACTCTCGAGTCATTTCACTTAAATTGTTATTGATATATTTTGTTGTTGTTTTCCATAACCATAATGGCAAAAACGAAACTATTATGCTATCATTTTGCCTGTCCGTCTGTACGTCAGTATGCTTATCGGTCAGTTTGTCCATATGTCATAGCCCATTTATTTGATATTTAAAAATTTAATTTAAAAAAAAGTAAAATGGTAATCCAAACCAGAAATGAAAATCAAACATTTTTTTAAAGTAGCCTAAATTACGCTCTCAAAAATCCTGTACCTGTCAATGAAAGTCTCGTCAAAATCAGTTCAGCCATTTTGGAGATTAGTCCCGATAAGCAAACAAACAGACAGACAATTTTAAAAACGCGAATTTGTGCTTCGATTACTTGCAAATAATCTGCTACAGCTTTGGTAAGTATTTCGATTATTGGTCGAGGGTATTTCAAATTCAAATTCAGATTATTTATTTGCCTTATGAGTAATTAAAAGGATGTTACAAAGTATTAAGAGTCTTACACGTGGTCACGGTATGACATGCAAATAACAATGTATAGCAATTATAAATTACACATTACAATATACAATAGCAATTATAAATTAAACATTTTTAATACTAATGTAATATAATATTTATTATGTATACTACAATATCAGCGCAATTCAATGTCAAAGCATTTTTGTGTTTCGGCTACGTGCAAATAACTTAAGGCGACGACGCATTGATAAACGATAATTTAATCCAAAAAAGTGCGCGCGCTAGCTTACGAAAATCCCTTAAAGCAGTTAAACCTCGATTTCATATTACTCAATTTTTGACAAATCATGGATATCATAAACAGTACCTTCACAGATTCAAAATTGTAGACAACGATTACTGTCCATGCGACAATCAGTCCTCCCAAACAGTTGAACATCTTATTAAGCATTGCCCGAGGTTTGGAGAAACGAGAATGCAACACCAAATCATTTCATCTGTTCACAACATTAATCCATATAACGCTACAGATATTCTTAGCAAACAGGAATTAATCGACAGCTTTCACACGCATATTTCATACATAATTAAACAACTCAAACCATTCAACAAATAATTAAAGCAATCGGAGTAATTAGAATCGTATTAACACAAAACTTACGACAAAATTGGATTACGGCCAAAGCTGCAAAAATTTACAGCAAGCAGGGCTATTACAATTGCATGGAATATGACAACTCTTTTTTTTTTAATAAATAGGTAATACGTAAACATGTTTTCACTACAAATCATTAATCGTCCAAGTTACATCAAGCAGAGAAGAGGAATGTATACCGTTAGCGTTCCTCAGATCTGAAAACGTCTGAAACACTCAGTCTTATGAAAATATCATCATTAGACACGAAAAAAAAGCTCACGAAAAATACGAAAAAGTAGTTATTTTCGTTTATTTTAAAAACTGTAATTAATTTTAAAAAATCCAACTGTCATTGAAGAATATGCTTAGATTCAAACTATACAGAAAATTTAGAAATATAAATCTGTCCCCTTACTCCTAAAAATGTAAATCTCTGTTTTAAAAGAGGTTTCTTTGATATTTTTATTTGTGTTATAAAAGTTAACCAATCGCGTATCGCAACTGTCAAAATAAAGTCAATGAAATGAAGAATAAGGTTACCAAATATTATTTTCATACATTTTGTAGTCACTTAGAAAAATTGAGATCTCTGCCGTCAAAATTTCCAATGCGTCGTCTTAAGAAAAGCCTTTATTTTGAAATCACAGAAAGACACATCAATTTTCCTTCAGATGGAACCGGATGGAAGTGTATCGATCACGCATTAACTTAGAGTTTAGTAGCAAATTGAAAAAAAAAAACAAAAAATGGGTCCATTAAAATCTAATTAATTATTTTTTGTTTCTTAAATCTGGCTTCGGGTTATTGGGTGTAAAGGTAATGGAAGAAATTCGCAGAGAGCCTGAGATACACAAATAGAAGAGAAATTATTAGAACTCAGTTTTTGCTATTTGGATTAAGGAAAACTAAATAAGTGACAGAGAATAACCTTTATCAAAACAAAAAGCGCGCGTACGCATGTAAGAAGGTAATTTTTACTTAAAGCGTCAAAAGAAGGAAAACTTCAAAAAATTCCTCAAAAAAACATTGAAAATATTAATATTAAAATTTCATCAAGCCTAAAGCTGTGTCCATTGACTAAAAACATCTAAATTCAATTGTCGAAAAGCTAAAGTAAGCGTCCGCATGTCGCTGTGTTTAATCCTCTGTAATAGAGCGAAGAGCGAACCGTTTGACCGAGCCGCTCGCTGGCTAAGTGATTGACTTTTCAATCTGAGTAATCGGATTACTCCAGCGCGGGGTGAGGGCCGTGCGATCAACCTCTTATCCTATTATAATGAACGTCACTTAATTATCTCTACGCGGTATTACATAATTGTAACATTTAGACTCGAACGGAATGAAGATTGGCAGAATTCAAAAAGTGACATTTCTTCAAAAAGTTAACCTATTTAGAAGAAAAACGCGATGAATATGTGTAATTGAAAAATTAATTTAAATTAATATGCAACATAAACGAATGTATACACGTATATACATTATAATAATAATAATAATAATAAAGTAATAATAATAATAACCCACCAACCAGTTTACCTCCAACAGTAGAATAATGATGTTCACTTGGTTTAGGCTCGTGATCATTTTAATACCTATACCAGCTGAAAATCCAAGAAACCAAAATAATAATAATAATAAGTAAAGTCGTTTACCTGATAGATATAGCCATTCCAAACACACACAATATACAGACCACTTACAGTGAGAAAATATCTAAGTACGCAAATCTAGCTGCTGAAATCAAAACACAGTGGCGGGTGGATATTGTTAAGACAATACCTATAGTCCTTTCATCGACAGGCGTCATTCCGTACACACTACACAATAGCCTAAAAGCACTCAACATTCATTCGCTAACGTATACCCTCATTCAGAAAGCAATTGTTCCAAATACATGCCGAATTGTACGAGTTTCTTTCATTATAACATAACATTACACACATAAATTTGTTTTTTTTCTGTGCAACTGTCGTTTTCGTTTTAGCCAAAAGCTCGCGAAAATGATAATCTTCCCCAAAAATAAAAAATATTAAACAATAACAATAATAATATACTCAGACATTTCACACAGCGCCGTCTAGTCCCAAAGTAAGCAGCACAGCGCTTGTGTTATGGGTACTAGACAACTGATATACTACTTATATACTTTTCTTTTGTAAATAAATACATATTATACATAAATACCCAGACTCGGGGCGGGAATCGAATCCGCAACCCCCGTTTACTTTCTGACGCGCTTAACCGTCGCGCCACGTTGCACAGATTTATCTTACGTTTACATTCTATGTAACAAACATTACAATGACTTCCATCTCTAAGAGGAACTAAGTTCAAAATGAAGCGAAACATAGAAATGTATATGCCTGGGGTCGCTCGTATCCAATAGCGAGAATTTTGGGTTCAGCGAATCACAGGACAAGGAAAAAAAACATTGATAAATTTAATTTTTATGTAACGTCACTGACGCTGCATCGCTTTAAAAATGTCAACACGCGGGTAAGTATAGAAGGATAGGAAATTAAGAAAGAGCAATGGACAATATGACAGTAAAATAAAAATTTTTAATAAAATACATACATACATATCCTCACGCTGTATCCCCAACGGGGTAGTCAGAGAGGACGGAACGCTAAGCGTTGCGGTTCTTACATACTTCTTTCGCTTCCTCAAATCTCATCATTCTCCTCACACATTTTCGAGCTTTTGACATTTCCATCTGCTAGTACTCTGGCTATTTGATCGCCATAAGTCTGCCTTGGTCTTCTTTGGCTTCTTTTACCACTCACTTTCGCTCTGTATATTTGTAATAAAATGCATGCGTTAGAAGCAATAAAATCGATAAAAATGAAATAAAGCGTTTTATCTCCACCAAGGCGGTAAATCCTTGAGAATTGATTCAGAAACCGTAGCTTTGACCTGCATATGTACATCAGTGTTAGACTGTAATCTTATCTGTTCCAGTGTTATAACGTTATACTAAATTCCATTACACGACTGTAATCAATTTTATAATGTTTTTTTTAATATATCGTCTCGGTTTACTCTGCAGTTTGTCTATTTATTTAAAAAAAATACACACGCATGAGCGAATCGTGTTATTAAAAATATAAATTGCAAAAAATAATTCAATTTTCCTGTTTTCGTATGCTGCTTATACTTCATGTCGTGGGTCATGGGTCGAAAGTCGTATAATGTGTAACTGTACGTAGTAATTAGATATTAAAACACTCATGCGATATTATAAACTCACACTCGTGTTTTAAACTTTTAAAGCCCTCCATTATATTACAATTGTATAAATATAGAATTTAAAAAATTATATGTATAACTTAAAAATAAGTAAGCTTCTGTCTAATTTTGAAACGGAACATTAAATAAAAGGATCACGAAATTAGATAAGCTGTTGGAAAGTTCTTTTGTTTAAGCAGTACTCCATCATCAGATTTTAACTCTGAATTTCAGTAGGACCACCTTAGACCTTTTTCAATTGAAAAAGACATCAACATCGGTGCATAAATGTCGAAGATGTCCGAAAATTTCGCATAATATACACAAAAAAAACCGACGAATTGAAAACTTTGTCGGCTAAAGAAGAGAAACACCTACCTTAACTTGTGATTCAGTCATGCCCAGCGCATACGCAAGTTTCGCCCGCTCCGGGCCTGCGAGGTATTTGGTTTGCTCGAAGGTCTTTTCCAGCGCAAAGATTTGCTGTCCGCTAAACGTCGGCCTCGTGTGTTTCTTCTTGCCGTCTTTATCCATTCCTCCCGCTTGCGCTGCGCACGCGCTGAGTGCTCCGTTGCTCACTGCGAACAACAAACTCAACTTTTATTATGGATGCCACACGACGAACCCGAAATCTTGGGTGACATTCAGACTACAATAGAATTTAAAAAAAGCATCCTAAATGATCTTGGCCAATGAAGTTCATTAAGACATATGAGTATTTTCTTTTAACGAAATTTGTCAGAAATCATCAGATTAGTCATCTGAGGAATCATTCGACGAATCAACTGATAACTCATCCGACGAATATGCTATTTATCATCTGGATAATCATATAACAAATTATCGGACGAATCATACCGATTCACACAAAAATCATGCGACTAATAAATAATTCGATAAATAATCGGACGAATCGTACAAAAAATCATCGCGTGAATAATCTGATGAATCATGCGACGAATCATTCGATAGATCTTCCGATGCATTGTTCTTCGAATAATCCACATCTCAAATAATGATGGCGACCACCTAGTAGATAGAACAGTGACCAATACTGGGCTAAATGATATGCCTTAGAGAGACCTTTGTTCGTTCATAGATAAACATTAGCAATATTAACTCGTTATAATTAAACAATTTAAGATAATGTGTAGTTTTAATTTTGTAAATATTAACGTATGTATGTACTTTTTTGTTAATGTAAAAAAAGATTTCTTTATAACTTGTTAAACAATTTGATATCGTTAAAAGGAAGACCGGTATTGGTTTACTAAAATCGATCGATGCGTTTAGCTGACGCTACACACACACGCAATCCATACAAACATATTCACATGTCGACATATCGGGCATTGTTCACCAACCATGTATATATCGCTGGTGAACAATGCCCCTGTTTTAAGCTTCAGAATGGCCAAATAAATATATTAACGTGTTGACAGTATATGAACAGTAATATTGCTTATTGCGGCGCCATTCCTCGATGATGTCATACCTTCCCGCGGACGATCGCCATTTAAAACATTATATACTCAATTCGATTGTAAATAATTTATTGCTATGCCGTCAGCGAATAAAACAATTTGTGTCTGAAACAAAATAAGTGTCAAGAAAAATGTTACTGTCTTTATGCCCGTATGACACAAAGTAAATCTTATAACTCTGTTCATACACGGTATTTAAAAAGAATAAAGCAACTGTCGCTTAAAATAATGCAGATGGATTTCCACAAAACAGCTAAGAAAATTCTCTAAAACCGGAGCTTTCAAGTGAAAACTGGCCAAGTGTGAGTCGAACTCACACACTGAGAGTTGCGTACCGTTACCAAAAAATTTAGTCAGATTCAAAAACAAAGTTAACCTTGCAGTTGAAAGATATACACTCATACATACATATATATCTTCGCGCTGTACCCATAACGAGGTAGTCAGAGAGGACAGAGTGCCAAGCTGCGCGGTCCTTACATACTTCTTTCGTCTCCTCAAATCTCGTCATTCTACTCGCACACTTTCGACTAGGTATAGGTATGCTTTGCTGTGTGGTTGTTGGAAAAGTGTTCTCTCATACACTCCAACTGCAAATGTAACTTTGTAATGGCAAATGGCAAAATCTATCTAGTTTTAATTTACTGGCTAAACGCCGTTTGTCATATTCAATGCAATTTTCAATTTTCAAAGCGCGTCAGAAAGTAAACGGGGGTTGCGGGTTCGACTCCCGCCCCGAGTCTGGGTGTTTATGTATAATACATTCAGTCAAGAAAGTATCGGGAATGGATGATTTGTTTATGGTTCCAAATTCAATTTTTTGTTTTTTTTGTTGTTGTTAGATTGGCACAACTGTTTTCCATTTTGGCGCGGAGTTTGAGTTGCATCGGTTATTTAGATTAAATACAGTGCTGTTTTTAGTTGTATCATTCTAGTGTATATTGCGAATTTCATAATGGACAAAAACATCGAACAAAGAGTTTGTCTTAAATTTTGCTTCGCCAATGGAATTTCGTGTTCGGAGTCACTGAAAATGTTACAGAAGGCTTACGGTGAATCGACTTTATCAAAAACACGTGCTTATGAGTGGTACAAAGCGTTGAAAAGCGGTCGAGATGTGATGGAAGATTTATCTCGCTCTGGTAGGCCATCAACGTCTGCAACTGAAGTTAACATCGCAAAAGTGAAGGAAATAGTGACTGAAAATCCTCATTCAAGTTTGAGAGAGATAGCCGCCGAACTTTCTGTGTCTCACGAGTCGATCCGTACCATTCTAAATAATCACTTGGGTATGAAACATGTTGCCGCTCGGCTAGTCCCAAAAGACCTAAATTTACTCCAAAAACTCAATCGCATAAGAGTCGCTGAGGACATGCTAGAACGAGTTAATTTCGATCCAACATTCATGAAACGCATTGTTAATGGTGACGAGACGTGGGTTTACGAGTTTGACATGCAAACTAGTCAACAAGCTTCGGAGTGGTGCCTTCAAACTGACCGAAACCGAAAAAACCACGCCAAAGTCGATCAAAAGTCAAAGTCATGTTGACTGTTTTCTTTAACTATCGCGGTGTTGTGCACTCGGAATTCTTGCCGGAAGGTCAAACGGTAAATAAAGAATATTTACCGTATTTGTGCGTTATGTGGCGTTTAAGAGAGCAAATTCGACGAAAAAGGCTAGATTTGCGCAAAGAAATTTCTTGGATTTTGCACTACGATAATGCGCCTTCGCACAATGCCATCATTGTGAACGAATTTTTAACCAAAAACTCAACAAATACCATGGAGCAACCTTATTCACCAGATACGGCTCCAGCCGACTTCTTTCTCGAGCACTGAACTCAATTCCGGAAAAAGCGTTTAAAAAATGTTTTGATGATTGAATTATTCGTTGGCGTAAGTGTATCGTTTCTGAAGGAACATACTTTGAAGGTGATAAAATAAATTTGAATGAATAACTAACATTTCGTGTATTATTGATCTTTTCCCGGTACTTTCTTGACAGAGTAGTAAATACCAAATAGAATTTATTTACAAAATAAAAGTGTATAAGTAGTATACCAGTTGTCTAGTACAAGCGCTGTGCTGCTTACTTTGGGACTAGATGGCGCTGTGTGAAATGTCTGAGTATATTATTATTATTAGGATACAGCGTGAAGATATGTATGTATGTATGTATTATTTTTAATTTTTACGGAATTTTAACTTAACCAAGTACAATATATAAATTACTCGACTATTAGTCGTTAACTTCAATAACGTACTTAGCTGTGATAGTTTTCCTTTTAAGATCGTTATATGCATATACCATAACTATATAATAAATAGGCATTTTCCACATATCCATAGGGGAAGGGAACATGTTTTCAACAAAGACAACCTTTTTAAAGTTTAATATTTCGCAAATGGAACATAGAAAAATCACATAAAATCAATTCATCCGGTCAAAAGTTGCTATGCCATAGACGAAGAAAGAGACAAACAGACAGATTGACAGACAAAGGTGTCAAACTCAGTCCTATCCCTTACTCTTTCAGTCTAGAATCGTTCATATTATTCATTAAGTAAATATATATGGCTACAAAACAAGGATTCGTTCTTATTACTTACTGCAATATGTTGCCTCATTATAATACCACATAAATAAATCTAAGCCATTAATATTAATGTTATGATACAATCATATGAACCCTTTACTCAAAGGAAGTAGTCGTGTTATTATGGTATACTTTCCAGGACAAGGTATTTACGAATGTTAAGGATGTCTAAAGTAAATATCTACTTTATATCTTTGTAGGGATAAACAGGCTAAAGAAAATGTTATACATGGAGTATTTTACGTGAAGGGGACAATATTATGTATCGTATTTAAATGTTATTGTAATTGTACTTGACTTTTGATTAGTAATGAATAGCTATTTTGTAGTTTTCAGGGTTTTTTTAAGGCGGTTTAATTTTTAAATTACTTTTTTATTTCTTCATTTTTTTAATTTTAGTTGTAATTGAAACTAATTACTTAATTTTTTTTTATTATGTTGCCATCTAACGATTACACGATTACTTTTTAAATTGTTAAGCCACTTTTTGAAATTTTCATCGACATTGTTTAGCTAGAGCCTAACTGCATGCAAACATTGAAAAAAAAAACAACATGCATAATGACATGTTTTAAAATTACGCTGTTAAGCCAACAACACGTTTTCCTAGTGACTGATACACACTTAACTCTCTATCTCAAAAACTACTGAACCGATTTTGATGAAACTAACAGTTTTCCCTAAGTTGGACTATTGGTTCTGAATGGACTTATAAATTTTCGGGAATAGTTTTTCCTGATCCCGGGATTTTCGCTAGTCCAACTCAAAAAGAAAAATTTCAGTTTTTGAGATATGCGCGGACAAACATACAAATATACATACATACACTTATGAAATTTGGCACACATGTTTAGAAGCTGGTATAGACTAACATATACAAAAACTGTGCATTTCTGACAATATTACATTCATACGGGTTGAATTGATAACCTCCTTTTTTTTAAGTCGGTAAAAATACAGTACTTCTTTGAAATAAAACAGGAATATCACAAAATAATAAAATAAGTGCACAGCGTTCTCCACAGCGGGACGACTTGTGACGACCTGTCGTTGAAAAAGGGTTACAATAGCGTGTCGTTCGCTGTTCCTTCTCGTGCCACTATCATAAAATATTACATTCTAATTCGCACTCTTTGTACGTTTATGCGCCAGTATATACTAAGTTTATGGTAAGTATCTATATTTTTTTTTACAAATGAAGCTTGTTACAGCTTTCTGAAAATGTGAGTGAAATCTATGTTAGTATTACATATTTCGAGCGCCATTACTTAGTTTTAGAAAAACATATATTATGCAATATCGTTGTTTTAGTTCTAACACCGCGTTACTCCAAAAATAATACAAGTTAGGTATTTCATTCGATAGAAAGGATAAAATTAATTAATTAATTTAAAATCTTAATAAGTAAATATTTTAAATTTTTCAGACAACGAAACTAATTTGAATGGTTAAGTCAAAGAAACAGTTTTTTTGCTCTTGCGAAAAGTTCATTTTTAACTTACGCGGTGTTAGAACTTAAGCGACGGGACATACGTGCACGTCCTGGCTGGTTTTTTATATTTTTTGCCCATTAAAAACTTCATAATAAGGTTTCCTTGACTAAATATTATGACGTCAACAATGATCATTTCAAACTGAATGAACAAACAATATTACATCCATTGAAAATTCCATTTACCAACCATCGCGGATAACTTGAAAATAGTCACAAAGCGTTGAAATTTTAACCTTATGACTATAGTTTTATGGTCACGATCAGTAACACAATACACATTCATCGTTGAATGCTTATCGCATTTGATAATTTTAAACTCTATGGTATCGAGATAAGGAAGAAATTCATTTATATGTGTCTAATTTGTTTGTATTCGGAATAAGTTAGTTTCAAGCAAGGCATTTAATTTTCGAACTTAGTTGTATATCGCTTTGTTTGTTACTAAAATCGAATGAGAGAGCTTATCGGATAGCTTGCTAACTTGAATTAATTTATTCGCTCTAATATTTTGTGGCACGATATTTTAACTTGCACACGATGACATACAAAAAATTGTTCAGAGCAAGTTCAACTTGCTTGCATATGAAGGTCGGGTATGAAGATTATAAAGTAACTAACAACCCACCCCAATTTGTCCACATGAAATCTATTTTAATATACCTGTACACAAACTTACCGGAAGAAATTCTCTAAATTATAGTAAAAATCACATTAAAATCTGTTGTGTAATTGATTTCCATAAAATTCCTTCGTATTGAGTCTCTGCTCTATAAAAGAAAGCTACTGTCCAAATTTCATGTTCTTAGCTTCAGTAATCGAGATTGGACAACAATGAATCAGTCAGTTCATTTCCTATCCAGAAATTTGTTAAATGTAGAAAAAGCTGTGTAATGTTTATTATATAGACTGGCCCGTTGGTGCAGTGGCATATGCATCTGCTTTCCAAGCTAGGGTCCCGGGTTCGATCCCCAGTCAGATCAATTTAGAAAACTCTCTTTTCTAAATTGACTTGGAGTCTGGGTGTTACTGGGAACTCCCCCAAAGTTCGTTGTGTGGTACCCATAGTACAAGCTTACTGCTTAGTTTGGGGTCACACAATCTGTGTAATTGTCTGGAGTATTATTATTATTACTTATTACACTGATATTAATATAATTTAAAATAACAAAAAAGTTCATACATACAAATTTTAAACTACACATTATCTTAAATAATAGACTTCCTCAAAGTAGCCGCTTAGAAAGCTGTCATTGCTCAAGGTACCCAGCAGACTGGCAGCATTGCCTCTTTGAATAGCCAAACTGATTCGTTGGCGGAAGAAGCTGCCAGCTTGACGGTCTCCTGAAGCCTCGAAGAGTCTCTGACAAATATCAGACACCAGTCGATGGGTTTCGGGGCCCCAGCGTCCCAAAATTTCGACTTCAAAGGGCGTAAATATGAAACTCTCGGAGAAAGTCACAGGGCCTGGCGGTCTAATAATTATTGTTTAATTATTTTTATCAAAGAGTATTTCTCCTAAATGTCAAGTCCATTGACATAGAATTTATTTATTATACAAACTTTGCCCTCCCATTTCACTTTTCATTCGATTTTCTTGAAATCCTTTCTCACCTTCGCATCATCTTACAAAAGAAAACTAATGTCCAAATTTTATGCTTTTATCATCATTAGTTTTGGCTCGGCGATGAATCAATCTACACTACTATATAAATCTGTAGCGTCTATCTGATAATTACAATTTTACTGTCAAGTTTTGTGATAAATAGTCATTTTATGATTCACTGACTTCGACTCTACCATTTTTGCAATTTTCGTCTGTCTGTCTGTATGTCCTTTTATAACTCAAGAATAGTCGGAACGATCTTGATGAAAACTGATTGTAGTAAGAACATGTGATTGCGCAAAAGAGGGGGATGAAAATTTGTATGGGAACTGCTGAACTGATTATGATGTGGCATGGAGATAGTTTGAAACCTGGGAGCGGACATAGGATACTTTTTTTTAAAAACTCACACCTATGGGGGTTAAAAAGGGGATGAAACTTTGAATGGGAAATGATAAACCGCTAAACCAATTGATGTAATGAAATTTGGTAAAGAGGTACAGAGATAATATGTGGGCGGAAGATGTAGGCTAGACGTAGGCTTTTTAAAAAACAATCTTTGTACATGTATACATATACATGTAATCTAACCCAATCCGGGAAAGCCACGAAAAAATTTTCGCGCAGACGAAGTTGCGAAGTTAGTAGACTATAAAATTAATATTTGAAGATTTTAGGACATAAAACTTTCCTTGTATTTTTCCTATAAGTTTTTCAAACTCTATATTTAGTGGTAGTTTGAAAAGAGGAGAGGGGACCAAGTCATGTCAGAGTACACAATTTGTCCTCTCGTTATTTATCTTTTGAATATTTTAAATTTAGTCTAGTAAAAATATAAGAAAAATATGTGAGATAACAAGATGTAGTACTCTGCCTTTCTTTTGTTTCATTAACTTTCCTTTGCTTATTGCTATTGATATTAAAACATGATATTTCTAAGATAATGTATACACGAATGAAGCGATGGGAAGCAGACTGTCACCGCTTGCTGTTACACTCGTAGCATAGGTAACGGCTGCTTCGAGCAGTGGCTTCCATAAAATATAACAATGGTACAATATGCTGATGTGAGTGTCTGTTAAGATGTCTTGCGAGGTATAGGACGACCGCGACATAGAAACATATGTGTTACTGTGAACATTCAATATTAAGACGTGTTAGTTTGCATCGTCGCAAAGCAACAATCGCCAATTGCAATGGTGTAAGTCCAAAATATGTAGTCCAAAATCTTTTTCAATCAACAGAGACCGGTGAATATTGACACCAAGACGATTCTGTGGCTCTTAGATACAGCAACAATTGACACGATTTTTTATTGTTTTGAGAATTTTTTTTTCCGTACCTCAAAAAGAAAAAAGGAATCCTAATAGGATTACTTTTTTGTCCGTCTGTTTGTCTATCAAGACCCTTCTTCTCAGGAATGTACGAAGATACCAAATTGAAATTAATATAAAATACTTAGCTGCTCCATGGAAATGTTAAAAATACCATTTAGGTACATTATATTTTGACACTCGCAAGTAAACCAAAACCTATAGGGTTTTTTGCTTTTTATGGAAGCTCTTCGTATCATAAGATACTTTGCGCTTCGGACATTCAAATTAACATCTATAGCCACTGTATATGCAGACCTCTTCCTACAAATGAAGCAAGAAAGAGTCGATGCGTAGGTGGGAGTATTTGTGTGTTTATGTAATGTACCTATAATGAGTTCGTATCGTGCTTGTTGTTGTGCGTATACGTGTATGTAATGAAAACGAGTTGGAGAGTAGAAGCATGTGCATGTACTTTTTGCTATAAATATATATTTAAATTAATATTTTATTTAAATGCAAGATAATTTAGTCACCTTTTTTAGGGATTTTCTTTTATTATGAAGATCATTTAACCAGAGTGTTAGCGGATGGAAATGTCAAAAACTCTCGCATACCTACGCGAAAATGTGTGAGAAGAATGATGAGATTTGAGAAAGCGAAAGAAGTATGTAAGAACCGTGACGCTTGGCGCTCCGTCCTCTCTGACTACCCCGTTAGGGATACAGCGTGAGGATAAAAAAGTAAATAAATTCAAACAAATAAATTACATGTCGGTGTCAAAGTTATATTTCTTCTTACACAATTTAAAAAATACAAAGTGGCATGGCAGGGCGAGGGTATGTAAGCGACTGGCGAGCCGCGCGTTCAAATTGCTTTGTATTCTACTAAAACGCAATTTAACATTTTTAGCATCGCCAGGTCGCTACACATTCATTTACGTATCTGCATCAGCTGGCAAAATAATCTCACTTTTTTCTTACTCCAATGTCGTCATTTGCCACAATGGACCCAGCACTTCAAATCAATAAGAATGTGGAAGACTTGATGCTTTTATTTAACTCACGGATGACCGATTTTGAGCAAAATCTACAGCAGCAGGTCAGTAATACGTCTGCTGCAACTCCACATACCATGAAAACGTTATCTGCAGATTATAGTGTACATATATATTTATAAATTTTCTAAACCCTTAAATTTAACACCCATCATAATGAGTCCAATGAATTTTCTACATTACTTACATCTATACGTATGTATATTGTATATATACACATATTATGCACTAGCGACTCGCCCCGGCTTCGCACGGGTAGGTACTTTTTGAAAATAAGAAACAGCCCATTTTACTCGCTGATAATGTAGCTTTCTTTAAGTGAAAGCATTTTTGGAATCGATTGAGTAGTTTTGAAATTTATCCATTACATATAAACAAACTAAGTTTACTTCTTTCTAATATTAGTATATACTATGTAAACGTATGTGTGTAGATCTATTTATGTGTAGATCTCTTTACGTATAATTTTTTGTGCCATTGTCCAAACGCTCGAAACCCCAGTTTAGTTCGGTAGCAGACATGGCGAGTCGGTACTAGTTTTTCCTCCATATTGCACCGCGGCCGCGTCATGCATTATGCAGTTGTTAATATTGAACAGTACGAAGGCACACGTGCTGCCTACAGACTAACTTCACAATGATATTCTTTATGAAACATTACTTGGACAAAATAGTGATATTATTATGAATTTTTAATTCCTTCAAAACTCTTTTTAATTCTTTGAAATGTATTGAAAGCGCAAAAAAATATTAAAAATAACGGTAAAATTCTATTTATAAAAAACTAGAGATCCGCCCCGTCTGCGTCCCTGTGGGATGTCGAATGTTTGCAATATATCAAATTTTCTTTTATTGAGAATTTCATGCAAAAACAGCATCTAAATATCCGATTTTTTCCGTGGATTTTCCAAACATTTTCTTTTATACATCTTGTCCTAACAAATACGAACACTACGAAAAAGAAATCAGAAATATGTGGCAATTGACTTTTATTTATATATACATACATACATACATACATAGATATAACGCATTACAATGAAATGTTATCGCATAATCAAAGATATACTAATATGAAATAATTTAAGGAGGCTATAAAATATTTACATTAGAATGGTACACTTATTTATCATTTATTTTACATTTCTGATAATAATCTCTAGGTAATCACACCAATCCTGTGATCCCAAAATAAGTTTTGACCTCGCACTATGAGAGCTACTATAAGAACTGAAGGATGAGTGGAGAAACCAGAGACACGCCATAAACACAACAAAAAACAGACTACGCGTAGTGTACTTCAAAAATAAAGCAGCTAAAACAAGCTTGCCCGCATGTAATCACGACAAATTCATAACAAATAAGCTGATCACCAGAAACATTGTCGAAATATATTAAAAACTATAAATAATTAGAGCAGTAATAAGTAAGAGTAAAAAAAGATAAAAATGAAAGATAAGTCAACGTCAAATAGGTAAAATTAATGAAAGCATGATTTTTATTTTATATAAGACAAGGAAGACAAAGGCTGACTTACGAAGGTCAAGTAGCCAGAGTGTTAGCTGACGGAAATGTCAAAAGCACTCGTATACATAGGCGAAAATGGGTGAGGAGAAAACGAAATTTGAGGAGGCGAAAGAAGTATGTAGTATGTAAGAACCGCGAAGCTCGGCGCTCTGTCCTCTCTGACTACACCATTAGGGCTACAGCGTGAAGATATGACCTTTGCAGCGGCCGTGGTCTCAAACAAACTGTCGCAACGATTCAGCATATTTGCAAACGATGCAACTCGGTCAAAACGTCAAACCAAAATAAAAGCTAATCGCTTTAATTTCCCGTTTTAGATATTTTGTAATGCAACGTGACAGTTTAAAAGCTTATAGCGCGTTTGTATACCTTGGAAAAAGTGTATGAGAACGATGAAGAGTTTAGAGAATGCGTAAGTAGGCACATAATGTGAGGGATCGTGATGCTTGCTCTTCATCCTCTCTGGACTACCCCGTTATAGACATATAGTATTAGGATATGTATGTATAATATAAATTTGAATATGAATATGATATACGTATGTTAGGCTATGCGTGTATGATTACATAATATGTATTTTCCATAGCTCTGGATATACATAGGAGTCTCCCTATTTCCAACGGCCGCCAGGTACATCGGCACGTCCCGCTGTATATCCGAAAGAAACAAACAACCTTCAAATATCTGCACACGTTAACGGCCGTATTCCCCGCCGTTTGCTCCTCGTTAGTCCCCTACAAATTGAGAGGCAGGGGTGGGGCGTCCCTAGGGCGAACGGGCGAACGGGCGAAAGGGGTGACTGGGGCTGCGGTCTGCGAGAGCTCCGCCGCTCGCATACGGAATGCGTTGGTAAATAAGTGCACAGATTTCCTCGCTCGTATTTAGGTAATTGTGCACGGGTTTCATATAATTGTTATTTGGTGTTTTAGTGTTCTCAATGTTTTTGGAATACTCAATATTATCTGATGGGGTTTTTGTAGACTTCTTGAATTGACAATTATATCAGTTATAACAGGTTAATTGTCAATTTATATTGTGAATTGTAACAAACTAACTAAAAATTTGCATGTAATCTATACACATAAATAAAATGTATGTCTACCGAAACTCTAACACTCTTTTTTTAAATCTTTGTTTGTCTGTGTGTTTGTTTATCCGGTCTAATCTCTGAAATGGCTGAACCGATTTTGTTAAACGTTCATTTTGCAGGTAAAGACGATTTTCAGAGAGATATCGAGGCTATTTTTTTACCGCAAAAATTCCAAATTCAACGATCGTGAAACCGCGAGGCAGAGTGTAGATAAGCTACAGAAAGATACCTTTATGGCATTATAGAGCTCTGACGTCACAAACTCGCAATTTCATTACCCAGTCACTAAGAGTGACAGAAATGGAAATCATCCTCCCTCTGTTCCCATTACTTTAGTATAAACATCGGTCATGCGCGAGTTGAACTCACGTACTGAGCGTTTAGTGCCACCGAACAATGTATTTGTGTTATATATTTACCCAAAATATAAGTCGGATTCAAAAACAAAATTAACTTTGCAGTTGAAAAAGACGTTCTGTTCTCTCCTACCGCAAATGTAAACTTTTAATAGCAAGAAAGTTCGCAGTTATAGAATTTTTCAATTTTATTGTTTCTGTGAAAATTTGTTCCTTTTCAAAATTCGTGATTCTAGATCGACGAGAAGTACCATTACGGGTTTAGTTTGAGTACACAAATGGACGCAGTTTTTGATTGCATTGACTTAGAACCTTGAATTTTGTACGGCCTCAAGTAGCCATAAACCTCAGGGTTTTTTTAATGGCATAGCGCACAGATTAGCGCATTTGATAATGTCACGTATTGTTTATAAGTAAAATCGTTATCGTAAAACTCCACCAGTAAAGTGATAGTACACTACTGAAGTTTCATAGGACTTCTTGGAAGAGCACGAGAACTTCAGCTACACGTCTTTATTTAGAACGTTTATTAATATTGATTTAGACGAACGATTAGATGAATTGAATTCATGGTAAACTCATTAGCTGGCATGAAATAAAAAAAAAAGATAGAAAAATACGAAGAAATATGTAATAATATTAATAAATAATTCTTCATTGACAAATTTCACAATATTAATGAAATCTCTAACTACTGAACTAGGCGTATGGCCTGTATCTCAGTAGCTAGCTTCTTCTCCAAAGTTATTACAAAATGTCAATATAAGTAAAGTAACATGCAGTAAAAAAAATATAAAATAAAATAAAACTTATGGTTAAACTTAAATAAAACGTGAAAAACAAAAAAAAACATGCGATGAGTGTGTGTATATGTGGGTGTATGTTAATGTGTGTTGTGAATGAAAACATTTATTATTATTTAATACATACATACATACATATCTTCACGCTGTATCTCTATAGTATGTAGGAAATATTTAATAGATTTTCTATAAGTTGTTCTCTACATTTTTACTCAATAATATTTATCATGATCTTTATGAGAATTTTTAACACAGGTTTGTTCATGGTTGGTTTATTGTTATGATTACTTTCAATTGTTTTTACTGAAATACAAGCTGATCGTCCGCGGCATCGTCCGCGCTTTTTATTTTTAAAATAGCCTATGTCTTTCCCCGGGGTTTGATCTCCTCACCAAATTTCATCGAAATCGGAAGAACAGTATAGCAGCACATAAAATACGAACAAACGAACAAACATTGATTTTTATTTATTAGATATATCATTTATAATTTTATGAAATCTGATTACATTTATAAAATATATAACAGAATTCAACAGGAAACAGAAACCGCTTCGTTCAAAATAATGAACTAAGTAAATTTATGTACATCTATACATAGTACAAAACAAAGTCGCTTCCAGCCGTCTGTCCCTCTGTATGTACGCTTAGATCCTTTAAACTACGCAACGGATTTTAATGCGGTTTTCATCAGTAGATAGTGATTCAAGAGGAAGGTTTATACGTATAGTTTAATAATGTTTTTTTTGCTAATTTGTTGAAATATGATGATTATAGTTAAAGATGTCGGAAAAAATCAAGTCGACTGAGAGCTTTCATCGAAAATGCTGTCTTATTCCAAAACAATGTATGATGGAATTGTTTTTCTTTATTATTAGGACTACAAAAAATTAGCAATGGCATATGTCTATGTTATACGGATAGCCTTCTATAACCATTTTAATGTTTAATCAAATTGATACAAATTATGTGAAGTTTGGAAAGCTATTTAGAAGGATACAAGGAATTAGTATCTACATTGCACCCGTGCGAAGCCGAGGCGAGTCGCTAGTTTTTAAATAATTTCCTAAAATTAAAATGAAATCGCTTCACACAAGTTATTACAAATTAAAATAAACCTTATCCCGTACACGATGAAACACATTCTTGTTCCGATAAACTGTGTACTATATGAGCCGTATGATTGTATTAGCTCTCTTTGTCCTTGTAACACTCGTATATCTAATGTGAATGAAATATGAACTATTTATTGATATAAATCAGTACATACATATCCTAACGTTAATATTTACAAACTTATAACTAAACATTATCTTAAAAAATAGACTTCTTGAAAGTTGCCGCTTAGAAAGCTGTAATTGCTTAAGGAGCCAAGCAGACTGGCAGCATTGCCCCTTTGAATAGTCAAACTGATTCGTTGGCGGTAAAAGCTGATGCTGCTAAAAGCCCGATGGTCTCTCGAAGCCTCGACCGATCTCTTAAAAATATCAAAAACTAGTGGGCTTCGGGGCCTTATGTATGTAATCATTTATAAATAACTGAAAGTAAGTTTATTAAAATAACATTTATTAATTCTATGGTTGTATAAATTGGTAAGCTGTGAGTTCCCCTCGCAGATACTTTTCATAAATGGTAAATTTCTGATTTTAATTTCTGGGAGATTTCAAAATCTAGATTCATTGTATTTTTTAAGTAAGTTACAATAACGATTTTTGTTAGTTTATAGGATGGTTGTTAAAACTATTAATTTTAAAATTCGCAGTAGTTAATGCCTAAAAATAATAAATTTCTTGTCAAACCTGTTAATTCAAAATATAATTAGTTGTAGTTTGAATTACTAATTCTGATATTCGTTTAGGTATTCCCTGGTTACTTATATTTTTATGATTATTTATTGGTACAGAATTTTCAGAGATGATAGGAAAACGGTCAAAAAGCATTTGAGTGTCTTTTGTCCTCTAATTATTTCTTATATGAATATTTTAAAAGGTAACTGTTATAATTATGTGGGCTAACAAGATGTATTGCTATGCCAAATGTCACGTTTATAATCACATAGTACCTGAGTAAAGCGACTATGATAGACAGACAAACAAATGACGCACGAATGATCTTGTTATTAATTGATCTAAGTTTATTTAATATTTTTTTATTATTTGGTCTAAGTTATTATTTTTATTATTTGGTCGAAGTCATTAGCCTTATTATTTGTGTTTGTAACGTCATGCATGAGGCAGAGCAAAGAGGCTCTTATTGTATATTGTTACATTAACATATTCATTTGTACCCGTATCTCACAAAATGATTACATTATTATATAAATAAATTGATTATTTAGTCAGTGTATGGCCTTTCTAGTTAATTCCATTACATTTGGTATAAAAGCGTGAAATACTGACACGTGCACTCAATCCTATACGCCGACAACAAACACGTTGCTCGCCACACCACCAAATCTGCGTCGCTCTATCATGTACAAATAAACCCCGCTCGCATTAGCCTCCCACCGAGGGAGGGGCATCCTCCCACGATTTCTCGACCTCTTTCTGTAACTTGTACAAGAATAATCGCAAGGTACGAATGTAACTGAGTGTAGAAGTTGAGTGGAGAACGTGTTAACATCAGCCAGTTTTAATTGTTACAGTGCTTGTGGGAATAACGAGGTGTACCCTGAAATGAGCTCGCGGCGATATAGGCGGAGCTGTCGTCGACGTTTCGTTACTCAACGGTGGCATTATATAGCTAACTTTATCTATAAGTTTCGGTGCAAATACAAATACTCATTTCATGTTAATTAACTAATCTAAATTGTATAAAACAAAGTCCCAGTCCATATTGTCTGTGTATTCGCAGATAATTCTACACTTACAAGAGGACTTTGATGTAGTTTACACCATTATTTAGTATATTTAACAAGGTAGGTTAACATGTTACTGCATTCACATTTAGTACGTGGATGTAGCGAAAAATTTTTTTAATAGGATAAGATGGAAAGATACATTTTGGGATGCGATTAAGAACACTTTATAATTGGTAGAAATAACAATACAAATGCTGTTTATCTCTATAAAAATATAAACTACTACAATAAAATGTAGCAATTACCACTTCTATAGAAATGTACTGATTTAAAAGAATATAATGCCGCTCTAAAATAATATCGTAAGTTATAAATGAAAATTGAACTTCAAAATAATCATTTGTGTTATTGAAATACAGCATAGTATTAAAATATTGAAATACTACATAGTAACATTTTTCTTCTGTCGTTGAAGAAAGTTGAATAGAGGGCTGTTAAAACTATTAATTTTAAATTTAATATGTTAAAGTTTGACTATTAATATTGTTGCTCATTTAACTCACAGCCCTGATCGCGATTGATCTCAATTAAGAGTTCAAAAGCATTGTTTTGTTTAATGTGTAAAAATAATGTAATTTTGCAATTTATTTCATCGGACTCGCGCACCGAGGGTTTTGTACCACCATAAAATACATAATTCGTTTTATGTATTTTCCGATAGTATAAGTCGGATTAAAAACAAACCTAATTTTGCCATCGAAAGACATGTTCTTCTATACTCTCCATCTGGATATATAAGTCCTCATGACAAAAAAGTGTGATATATTTGCTAGAGGGTTTTGAATGGGGTTGGACAGGTTGACTCAATGTACACAAGAAAACCAAGTATGATCTTTTAACGGTCTGTTTACTTATGAGGTACGAAACTCTAAAAACATTGCACCCAAAATAACAATTACTTAATTTCTTGTGTCCCATTTCTGGTTTTGATTCATTAAATTAAGGCTCTACCAAATTAATGTTCAGTTCAGTGAGTGTTAAGATGAGATAAATCTTTAAACCTAAAGCAGTTGCCCAAAAACAACCTCCAAGGAATAACTAAGTAGTTTATCATGCAATAATATCATTTACAAGTTACATCTATCCCTATTTCTTATACATACAAGTCTGTATATATCAACAGCCACAAGAGAGTGAGCGCAAAAAGCCGACATAGTTATTAAAGTGATATCATAACGTCCCGCGTGGCAGATGTGCGCTGCAAAAACTGTCAGACCGACCGACCATACATGGGGTAGACAGTAATTCGCAGTGCTTAAAACTAAAACATATAGATTTTAGAATATTGTACACTGATAAACTATATATTACACTGATGTATTTATTTATTCTAAAACGACTCACCAACAATATATGTATATGTTAAACTCAAAGACTGAAAACGCTCACTGAACGAAAAAACAGCTCACAACGCGTTGTGGTCAATGTAAAACATCCAGATCACACACAAGAAATGTCATGACGCGTTCTGACGACGGACGAGCAGCTCCCAGAAATGTTTCCCACGAAACACCAGAACAAAATCGGCTCTATGATAACTATAGACTGGAGAGTCGATAAGCATTCCTGAGAGTATAGCTTTGGCGATGCTCTCAGTACCGGTTTGGGACCGAGTAGGTGGTGCCGAAAATACCCGGCCCGGACCGAGGAGAGAGGTTCGTGTTCCCCGTCCTCTTAGTGAGTAACATAGTACCATCCTACACTAAAGGCCTCGGGATGGTCGCGCGCGGTGTTCTCGTGCGCCTCCCCATAATGGCGTATGTTGACCACAACGCGCCAGCCGAGCGAGCGAAGCGAGCATACCGCGGCAGCGGCCGGCGAAGCACCAGAACAGAATCGGCTCTATAAGAAAACTCTGTTTGGGTAGGTTAGATTAGACATTTGTATTATAAAAACGTAAAAAGAAACAAAACACAGACACTGTGGAGGCTTCCATCTATGTATAACACAGGAGAGTAGTAAGTAACGCCGTAAGGAAGCTGGCCCAGTGAACAACATGTCACTATCGCAAACTTCATTACCTATGCTGGGCATATGTACAATTGGATTGTTAGACGAACTTATAAGGCTCAAATATGGTGCGTCGAAAAAGTCTGGGGCTTCTAACATTTCGTCCACTTCTAAATCTAAATTAGTCTACATATTTAGATATTACTTCCATCTCAATAATTAATTTATACACTCGTATACGATATGTATTTTGAGCTATCTTCCGCCCAATGATTCAAATCTGTCGATCAACACGTATTTCGCTTCCCAATGAGACATTCTCGAGACATTCTTGAATTTACGATCAAATATGCTTGATCAAGCCCGTCAAATTTGCATGAAGCGGAGGTTGCGTCAAGTAAATTTGATCGTACGTGGCCATAGAACGCTCAACCTATAGAGAGGCAATGTCATTTATTTTGTATGAAAACAATTTACGTCTAAACACTGTTCCCGTTACTGCGTTTTGTTCCATAGTTTAATTTTTTGCTGTTTCATACCACCGAATAAAACAATAAGCTATTAAATAAATATTTAAATATCTGTGGGAATATACCGAGATGTACACACAGGTCCAGTATTGGTTATGTACTGCTTAATGCGAGCGAGAGTTGATATTTGTTAGTGTAAATAAATTGAACAGTGGTGAATAAGATGGTCCGATATTTCATCTCTATAGGTTGAGTGCTCCATGTGTGTAGCTTTGTAGGGGCGTCATGCCCAACAACTCTTCATGGCAATTGGACGGGCTTGATCAAGCATACTTGATAGTGTGTGGGGGACATAATGTTAATTTCTTCAATGCATGCCCTAGCAACGCGTGGCCGAAAATAGTTAGTATGTACACGTACTAGCGACGCGCCCCGGCTTTGCACGGGCAGAAATTTATTTTATAGTAAAATACAGCCCCTGTTACTCGCTGGTAATCCGTTAGATACAAACAAACAAAGTTTATCTCTTTGTAATATTAGTATAGATATATCCTCGCGCCATTGCATAACTAAAATTCAGAGAGGATGCAGTGTCAAATATCGCGATCTTTACATACAGACATACGTCCTTACATCTCAAAATTATGTTTTACTCTACCAGGTACCTAAATAAGTACCTACACCGTAGAGTAAAATATAATTTTGTAATAATTGCAATATTGCAAAATGATGTTGAAAAAATGATACCTCTGAGTTTTGTGGGATTTTTTCTTCTCAATGTGCAGGTTTTATTTTCGAACCAAACCAGGGTAGATTTGACTTTTAAAACACCTTGCAATTGGGTTTACTGGAAAGACTTCTAGTTTAAAACAATGAGTATTTCGAACCCGATTTTGTTAATTTAACTGCAGTTTTCAAGTAAGTTCTTAGCTATGTTTGATGAAAATCGGCTCCTTATCTCTTGCATATATGTGTGAGGGTGGCATATTTTTTTAATTTTAATATCCTTTCGCCCAGACTAGCGTAAAAATGTAATCATCACTCGACATCCATATTACAAGTATATGATGTAATAAAGAGATAGTGCGGATAGAGGACACATGGCGTACACGTGACACACCTGTGCAGCGATAACAGCACTTCTGTGGCGCACCGACATACAAACAAACACTAGCCGACATTTATATTACACATATTTTATTAAGACCGTATCACACTTCATTAGTACGCTGTCTGGCTGTATTGGAGTAACATAACATAATATAACATAACATAACATAACTTCACGCTGTATCCCCAACGCGGTAGTCAGAGAGGACGGAGCGCCAGGAGTCGCGGTCCTTACACACCTCTTTCGCTTCCTCAAATCTCATCATTCTCCTCACACATTTTCGCCTAGGTATGCGAGTGCTTTTGACATTTCCGTCTGCTAACACTCTGGCTATTTGATCTTCATAAGTCAGCCTTGGTCTTCCTTGGCTTCTTTTACCACTCACTTTCGCTCTGTATATTTTCTATTGTATTGTATTGGATTGGAGTATTGCAAATTTAATTTAAGGCGCCTACTTAATGTCAAGAGACTAGAGACTTTCTATGAAAAAAATCCGGATAAGATTTCAGACATACCTACATTAACAATAGATATTTCGGGAAAAGTGGCGGTAGAACTCTGCCTTCTAAGTTGAAGACCCTGGTTTGATTCTCGGTCAACACAATGTAGGAAGCAAACTTTTCTAAATAGGCTTGGCTTTTCTGGATGTCCGTGAGAGCTTCTCCAGTCCATTGTGTGGTACTCACAATGCAGGTTCAGTGCGTGTGCGTTAAGTTTTGAGTTACACAATTTGTGCACTTATCTAAAGTGTTATTATTATTAGTGAACACTTTTAAAAAACATAAAAAAATTCAGTGCAAAATGCTTATTATTTAATTAGTTGTTTCTCATTTATGGTTTTGTAACGCCGTTTAAGTGATTGTATCAAATTCAATTCAAGGTGTAAAGATGTCAAAGTAATTTGATCGCGACATGCACAGAGATACATGTCCAAAACCTAGTCAAAAACAATTTTGAAAACTTCAGCTTTTAAAAAGAAAAATCGCATGACTATCGGCTGGGTTATCACTTAAAGAACTGCAGAGAGTGACAGCTGCGCCGTAGTCGCGAGACGATTGCTTTATATTGGTATCGCTATCATTTAATTGCACCATTATGATGCCATACGTTATAATGACTTTTTGTATATAAATAGGGTCGCTAGCACTAGTTGTTAGTTCACTGATTAGTCAACAGAGGCACCGATAGCGATTCACGACATTATATCGTGCCCGAATTAACAACATATCGCGATTGATCGCGTAGGTATCGGCTATTGCATACTGCTGCAGTTACGTAATAAGGTAGCGTTTTCTCCTTTCAAGAGCAAACAGGCTGACAACAACGTCTATCCTTTTTTTTCGGAAGTTAAAATAGTACCCACAGCGATAATACCGAAGTGCGTCCAAACGGCGACAGACTCTCTCCTCCGACAGATATCCTTTGTCGAAATTGTGGTTTTGGGTGACTTTAATGCCCACCACATCGAATGGCTTGGGTCACGTATAACTGACCATGCGGGAAGGTCCGTCCATGACTTCGTTTTGGTTTATCCCAACTGGTCACCGCGCCCGCGCGGATTCCAGATATGGATGACCATTCACCCTCCTTACTGGATCTGCTGTTGACGTCATTGCCATTACCTCTTTACTCTCCAAAGTAATGGAATCCATTATAAACTGTCAGCTGCTCGAGTACCTAGAGGAGCACCAGCTGATTAGTGAGCGCCAGTACGGTTTCCGCCGAGGTCGCTCAGCTGGTGATCTTTTAGTATACCTTACGCATCACTGGGCGGAGACAGCCGAGAGTAAAGGGGAGGCTGTGGCAGTAAGTCTGCACATAGCGAAAACCTTTGATAGGGTGTGGCACGGGGCTCTACTTTCAAAGCTTCCATCATACGGGCTTCCCGAGAAGGTATGTACGTGATTTGCCAGCTTCCTCTCTGGGCGTAGCATAAAAGTCGTAGTAGACGGTTCGTGCTCTGACTTGAAGCCTGTGAACGCTGGTGTCCCGCAGGGGTGTGTACTTTCCCCGACTCTTTTTCTTCTGCATTTCAATGACATGCTGCATTACAATAGCGCCGTTCATTGCTATGCGGACGACAGTACTGGGAATGCACTTTATACCGGACGTGCTAATTTCTCTTTGGAAAACGTTATTGAGAACCGGAACAAGCTTGTGTCTAATATTGAGAACATGTTAAGTCATGTCTCAAGTTGGAGCCGACTAAACTTAATCCAATTTAACCCCTCTAAGACACAAGTTTCCACGTCCCTTTGTCGTATCCCTCAGTTTTGAAGGTACTCCCCTTGATGCCAAGCCGAATATTGGAGTCCTTGGCGTCGATATCTCGAGCGACGTTCAGTTCCGCGGTCATCTAGAGCACCCATTCCCAAAGTAGGCGATAACGCCCCCCTGTGGGCGCTGCAGGCCTAAAGAGAGGCGGTAAGAGACCCAGAAAAAAAATGGGAGCGTTGTGTAGAGGCCTGGGGGGTGATTTGTAATTTCATTTAGCTAGGAGGCATCTTAGACAACGACTGCATGAGCTCTCGACTCAGTAGACAAAATAAGTTTGGGAACCTAGAATCTAGAGGGTAAAGCTAAATTAGCTTCGAAAAAGCTGGGTGTGCTCGGTAGAGCAGGACAGTATTTCACCCCGACCCATCGCCTACAACTTTACAAGGCACAGATTAGGCCTCACATGGAATAATGTTCGCATCTCTGGTCTGTAGCGCCCCAGTATCAACTCCTTCCTTTTGACCGCATACAATGCGAGCGGTTCGGATTATCGGCGATCCGGTGCTCTCTGATCGGCTCGATTCACTGCCCCTGAAGAGGGACGTTGCGTCCCTAAGCATATTTTACCGGGTCTATCATGGGGAATGTTCTGAGGAATAGTTCGGGGTACTGCCTGCTGCTGAATTCCGTTACCGTACGTCACGCAATCGACTATCCTTTCATCCCCACCACCTCGATGGATGGCGGTCTACACTGTGCGATTTTTACGTCGTTTTTTACCACGTACGGCAATTATGTGGAACCAACTTATAGTGGCGGTATTCCCGGACCGTTACGACTGAGAGACCTTCAAGAAACGAGCTTACTCTTTCCTTAAAGGCCGGCAACGCACCCGTGATTCGCTGGACGTTGCGGGTGTCCATGGGCGGGAGTGATCATTTTCCATCGGGTGACACGCTTGCTCGTTTGCCCCTCTGATATTAAAAAAAAAGTTTAAACAATCTGCGTACATATAAGTACATGTGCGTATTAATTCAATTGTTATTTTGAAACTTAACTTTTGTGTAGTAAATAGTTAAATCAATTATTTAATAGTAATTTTTTTTTGTTAAATATCGATAATTTATTTATAACAAAAAAGTACATACCTATCCTAATATTAATATTTACAAACTTAAAACTAAACATTATCTTATAAATAGTAGACTTCCTCAAAGTTGCCGCTTAGAAAGTATGCTGTATGTACCTACGTATGTATGTAATACGATAATATACTACATCGAATATTATTAATCTCAGCCACTATTTCGCTAGACAATAGCACACCGTGATACTATACTTATGGTGCTGTTGTTCAGTGAAGAGCGCAACGATAACGAGCGACAACATATGAATATCGATAACACGTTACGAACCTGCCTAGACAAGCGGCTCAATTGTCGTAAACTAGTAGAATAGGATGACAAATACCACATGATCTAGCGTAACAAATTTTAAATAGGTAGTCCAACGTCATTAAATTTCTATTCAATCATATGAAAAGTAGTCGTGTGAAAACCGCCGCATAAGGCACACCAAATGACACTTCAGACGAGCAATAACGTTTCAAGCGTTTCGATTGCTACTTGTCTAGCCGCTCTGGTTTGCAATCTCAAGCAACTTGGCAGCATCAATAAGCTTGTGTTAGAGGCAACAACATATATACATTCTGTCGAGAAAGTATCGGGAATGGATGATTTGTTTATGGTTCCAAATTCAATTTTTTATTTTTTTTGTTGTTGTTAGATTGGCACAACTGTTTTCCATTTTGGCGCGAAGTTTAAGTTGCATCTGTTATTTAGATTAAATACAGTGCTGTTTTTAGTTATATCATTCTAGTGTGTATTGCGAATTTCATAATGGACAAAAACATCGAACAAAGAGTATGTCTTAAATTTTGCATCGCCAAAGGAATTTCATGTTCGGAGTCACTGAAAATGTTACAGAAGGCTTACGGTGAATCGACTTTATCAAAAACACGTACTTATGAGTGGTACAAAGCGTTCAAAAGCGGTCGAGATGTGATGGAAGATTTGCCTCGCTCTGCTAGGCCATCAACATCTGCAACTGAAGTTAACATCGCAAAAGTTAAGGAAATAGTGACTGAAAATCCTCATTCAAGTTTGAGAGAGATAGCCGCCGAACTTTCTGTGTCTCACGACTCGATCCGTACCATTTTAAATAATCACTTGGGTATGAAACATGTTGCCGCTCGGCTAGTCCCAAAAGACCTGAATTTTCTCCAAAAACTCAATCGCATAAGAGTCGCCGAGGACATGCTAGAACGAGTCAACATTCATGAAACGCATTGTTACTGGTGACGAGACGTGGGTTTACGAGTTTGACATGCAAACTAATCAACAAGCTTCGGAGTGGCGCCTTCCAACTGAACCGAAACCGAAAAAACCACGCCAAAGTCGATCAAAAGTCAAAGTCATGTTGACTGTTTTCTTTAACTATCGCGGTGTTGTGCACTCAGAATTCTTGCCGGAAGGTCAAACGGTAAATAAACAATATTATTTGGGTGTTATGCGGCGTTTAAGAGAGCAAATTCGACGAAAAAGGCCAGATTTGAGGAAAGAAAATTCTTGGATTTTGCACCACGATAATACGCCTTAGCACAAGGCCATCATTGTGAATGAATTTTTGACCAAAAACTCAACAAATACCATCGAGCATCCACCTATTCACCAGATATGGCTCCAGCCGACTTCTTTCTTTTTCCTAAACTCAAATTACCACTTCGTGGCACCCGTTTTCATTCGGTAGAACACATAAAGAAGAATTCGCGGCGAGCACTGAACTAAATTCCGGAAAAAGCGTTTAAAAAATGTTTTGATGATTGGATTATTCGTTGGCGTAAGTGTATCGTTTCTGAAGGAGCATACTTTGAAGGTGATAAAATAAATTTGGATGAATAACTAACATTTCGTATATTATTGATCTTTTCCCGGTACTTTCTTGACAGAGTGTATACATAAGCCCGATACAACAGTGACACTGCTACATAGAAATAATAAATAAAATGCATGGTGTGTACTATGGGTATCACACAACAAACCAGCAGCTGCCAGTATCACACAGACTAGAAGCTAATTTTAGAAAATTTCATTTCCCAAAGTGACGTGAATGGTAATCGAATCCGCGGCATCGACTTGGAAAGCAGACGCTCTATCACCACGTTATCGGGCCAGTTATTTCTTGTCATGCACCTTTATTTATGACAAGTAGTAGTATCAGTTCTATAAAACTATATAATCACGCAGTTTCAGTATGGACAATATACAATATGGACAATATAGACATTGGAAACATGGCCCTCCCTTTGTGGAGGGCGGCGAGGGCTTGAGCGAGTGATTTCATTAAAATATTTATCGCGAGCAATCAGACACCCCATTGAGCTAGCTGTACAACCCCGGCCTATCCAAGTACATTCATATAAATTTCGAGTGATTCAGTTGCAGTTCACGTAAAAAGTCACGTTAAACATCATTCAATAATTTATATAGCATTAATAGTAGTTACAAATTGGATATATCTGAAAGCACTTCAAAATTTATAAAGACAACTATAAAATGATATTTATCGTTATAAAATATTGCCACAACAGATTGTTATCAACTCAGATTTGGTAAAATATAATCGTACATACATACATATCTTTACGCCGTATCCCTAACGGGGTAGTCAGAGTGGACATATAATCTTATATATATAATCTTTATGTAATATATATGTTGGTGCGTTTGTTAGTTGTCGCTAGCTTCTGAACAACTTCATCGATCCCCTGGGATCGCACTCCTGCAATATAATATGTATTCATTTTGTTCAGACAATTGTTCATAGCTATGCTATAATCTATTTTATTTTAGAATTCATTTATTTATTTATGCTAGAATATATTTTAAGAGCTTAAAAAAAAAATAAACATAAGATAATAATTTGTACTGTTTAAATACAATTTCGCATATAATTTTTTCGATATAATCTCTGTTGTCCTCAAGACAATCGCCCACTGCTACATGATTTTTTTATTGTGAAAACTATTAACTTTAAAGTTTGAAGTAGTTAATGATTAAAAGCAATAAAACTATAGTGAAATTAACGGAAATTAATAATTTATATTTATATTCCTCACATCAGAAATCTGACGATAAAATTTTTAGGACTGACATAATTCGATGATAATCGCGTGATAATCTAATATATAAAAATAGTTCGTTTGTTTGTTTGTTGGTGTTTTACAGGCTGACATATTGTTCATCCGATTGCGATGAAATCTGGTACGGAGACAGCTTGAATCCTAAGGAAGTACATACGCTATTTTAAAAATTTAAAACGCGGACGAAGTCGTAGGCAACAGTAGTAAACAATAAAATATACAGAATTGACGTTTGTGTTCGACAGATTATCCCATTGGCGTGGTCGTTAGTGCATTATTGATTTCCATGACCAAAATGTAAGTTTAATTACCAGCCAGATTTATTTGGTAGACAAATTAGATTGGAGTCTGCAATGTTGTCAATCTGAAAATTAGAAATCGACTTGAACAGAATATACTTTTAATAGACTCTGGCTATCAAAACAACCTAATTAAAAGACAGATTTAGTAATCGGCAAAAATACGAATAAATATTAGAAATACAATAAAAATTATATATGTGTTATTCGCTTTTCAACTTTAGCAGTGGGAACAGAGTGAGGATAAGTCTATCTCTATCACTACAAGCGCTGAACAATGGCGCTCTTACAAAAGAATGTGTAGAAAAGAAGAGCGACTCGCGCCTCATGCGTAACCGAATTGCCTAGTCTCGGCCGGATACGTAGGGTTGTTGCGTTGGTTGTGAGATTCGGAGAGCATCTCGTTTAGTTATATATTTACATAATATAAGAATAAATGTACATAATATAAGAATGAAAAACAATGTACACGAATAAGTTTTTCATGTCTGATAAATTTAATTTCTTGCAGTTATGTTGAATAATAATAACTCTGGAATCGAATAACTAAAATTATTCTGGCATCTAAAGACATTAAAAGACGTTTGTTTAAGCGATTTAGATATTTCTGTATTTGTGATGATATGATGTACAAATTAAAGACACACGGAAGCGGTCGCATGTTTGTGTGCGTGCGACCCCGACGGGCATTACAACGATTACCCATATTCGCCCAAAATATTCCCAATGTGTGCGTGCCACGGCGCGTGCGTATTCCCCCGCACACATACAAACCGCGTATGCTACCTTTCTATAAAGACATCTTACTGTTATGTTTATACTGTACTGCTACTTTGTGACGTTACGGCTTTATATAACATCATATCCCTCTTAAAACCCAATAATTTCTGTTTTCTTTACGAATTTGTTGCATGCAGTTGCATTTGAAATTTTTTCATTATTTCAATAGAGTCCATAAAATATATCCGTTGTAATCAATTATAACTACAATTACACTTATTATTGTAGGTGTATTTTTCATTTGAATTACAAGATTAATCATTTTAAATGCTTGTAGTTTGATTAAGTAACCCGGAAAATACAATTTTCTCTTAATTTTTGAATCCCTAGAAAAATCCCACGAGTTTTTTATCTTATCTATACCAATATTTAGAAAAAAAATATGATTGTTAGTTCGTAATGGATAAAATCACAAACTACTTGACCGATTTCAAAAACTCTTTTACCTATAGAAAGCTACATTATCAGCAAGTGACATGGGCTGTATTTTATTTTTTAAAAATTCAATCTGTGCTAAACCGGAGCATATCGCTAGTGGCTAAATATTTCTGAAAATAATGAAAACTTATGAACTACTGGCGGCGCTATTTCTCATTATTATAATTTCACATTAAGCAAATATAACAGTCACCTAATTTCATAAAACAAAGATGAGAGCGGAATTTTAGAGCCCTCGCGAAAATGTGCCTCCCCGCGATCCTCCCTTAGCAACCCCCCGCGGTATTATGTAGCGCTTCATTTAATTTCATTGGGCCTGAGATTGTACTCGCTTTATACCCACCGAGTATAATTGCTTACGTTAGAATTGCTCGCAGTAATTGTTACACGATGGTTATTATGAGAAGTTTTTGCATTTAAACCAACGATACTTTTCTCTAACTAAAATATGTGACGTATAATAAAAAAATTTGATATAAGCCGATGCAATACAAATATGTTCTTGATACTACAGTATAGATACCAAGTAGGGATGGATCCTTGACGTTTTACTCAACTAAGGCAAAGCAAGGGCTACATTGTTAGCAGCATATGTATATTGTGTATATGTGTGTTTCATATAATATATTAATCTGTTCCATCATAGACACAAAACCACTTAACCGATTTCTACATACTAGGTGTCATTCGTTGAAGGAATTGGTTAGGTTCAGTTGCACCGCGTGGAGTTCCAAGAACCAACTCCTGACCCGCCAGATTGGGCAAAATCTGTCCCTGCCACCTATGCTAGCGGATGGAGAATCGTGGAGAGTCATGTTCTCCTTCTGAGAGTAAAAGTGCAGAAGGATATAACCTAACGGAAGCAGGAGAGGGTCTACGTCTAATCGTGGACAAGACGCTGGGACGGCGGCAAGGTACATTTTAAACTGTTAGCTCTATTAGATATCAGCAGAAGTTATTAACATAAAAAAAAAATTGTACTGAATTGTTTTTTATAGTACGCACTATTATTTTATATTGTTTGTATTTTTTATTCTTAGACTTTATTATTAAAAAAAATTAAATTAGCAAAATATATTTAATGAAATGGTAACATTTTACCACAGGACATTAGGTTTCTTAAAGCGATAAATAACATTTCATCTTCATTTTCTTTTAAATAAATCCCTATGAAATCAGAGACGCACTCAAGTAAAATTTTAGTTTTATCACTATGTTATATTTATTTATTTTTAATCTTTTTATTTAAATATTAAATTTGTTTATGTTTATAATAAATAGGTTAATTAGTTAACTTAGTTGTGTGTAAATCGTTAGGATTTCATCTTAGTTTATCGTGTTTGTTAGTTTTGTAAAATTTGTATCATTTTTGGATGTAATCTGTTTTGTGTGCCTAAAATTAAAAAATAATAAAAAATCGCAATCGGAAATCCGTAAGCGGAACCATAAATTGTATCTCATAATTGTACCTCGGCTTGGAACGTAGGTGCCTGTCACTGCGCCTACGGGCCAATCAAAAAATTTCTGATAGAAGAAAAAAGTACGAATGACTTATGAAGAAATTCTACAGAACATAATTGTGAAGTGAAGAAAAAATTGGAATACCAACAATTATTCTGATGAAAAAGAAAGATGACGACAAAAAATGCCATATGTATAAAAACCACGCGCCGTCAACGAAAATTGTGAACTGCATTCGAAAACTGAAATTTTAATTCCGGCAACATATGCGATGCACAGTTTGGGAAGTGGCCGCGAGGGGGGCAATCACGGGCCGAGGGGGCACCCGGCGTGGGAGCGGTAATTAAAAAAATGTGCCCCAGTTCATTGTGTCCAGTTTGACCGCACGGTGCCGTGCCCCCTGGCTAATTAATAATTTCTGTACAAACAGTCCGTAATGCTCTCGTGGGTTAGGACGGTTTGGGATTTTAATTATCATCTAGTGTTTTTGATCGCGCATTAACCAAATATGTTGTATTGGAGAAATGAATATAATACAGTATGTATATATGAATGATATGTCACACAAATCTTTCTTCAAATTACCAAGTTATTTATTTCAAAATCAAAGTCAAGTCAATTTATTCAAGTAAACCCTGCATTGTATATTGCAAGGTAATTTTAAATGTCAAATCTACTTTAGTTTTGTTCGAAAAGAAAACTTGGGACACTGTGAAGAACCGAAAAGAAACTCAGTCAGGTATCATTTTTTTTCAACATCAATCTACAATGGTTATTTAAAATATAATATTCATAAAGCCAGTAAATACGTGTGCAAAGAGGATTATTTACAGACTATTGTTTTTTCTACAATGAAATCGCAAATTTTTCCATAGTGTACATATTATTTGTTGTATGAATTAATTTATATCTTTTTAATTAAATTGCGTTACGGCATCAATAATATTCCGACAGCGCATTAAAGCTGTCCGCTTTATAGTTCGATCTGTCGTATTAAGTGATAAGGCGCGTATACACTGTTATCAGACAATAAGCCCCCCCCCCCCCCCCCCCCGCCCTTCTTCCGCCGCACACACCTACCAGCAATCGTCCATAACAAGGTAGGATCACATTATTAAAAATATTTAGTGTACCGTGAAACGTACAGTCGCGTACAAAAATGTTATTAATCTGTACAGCGTATTATATTATTATATAGATATAACATTAAATAACATACGTTTAAACTTTCTGTACAAAAGTTGTGAATACGGTTTATATGACATATGGTGGCTCAGTTTTTTAAGATTCTGTAAACGAATTTTGGCTCTATTCTGTTCTGAAACACAAAACAGAACCAAAAAGGTCCATGGCTAACTTAGGGTTCCATATAGCAGTTTCGAACAAAGCAGACGTTTATTAGTTGATTAATTTGAGTTTTGAATACAAAAGAAACAAATTTGATTAAATACTACATCTTACATGCAACTTCATCCGCGTGGATTTTGGAAAAACCGTCGCTCCAATTATTTTCTAAACCTTTTGCAGTGATGTATCCATCTCTTCTCTGATCTCTAAACACGCCACATGTCGTCTGTTTGTGCGTTTAGTTTTTTTAAACTTAATAAATACATATATATCTTCAAGCTGTATCCCCAACGGGGTAGCCATAGACGACGTAGAGCAACACTTCGTGGTCCTTACATACTTCTTTCGCTCCCTCAAACCTCATCTCATTCTTCACAGATTTTACACATTAAAACTACGTAAAACATTTTAATGCGATTTTTACTATCACTTAAATTTAAATTAATTAAACTTTAATTTAACTTCGAAGCAATGATATAGAAATGTGTATGTGTATTTGTTTTAATTGTTATAGGTTAATGTGTAAATTTGTGTGCCAACACGGCTGATCATAGCATGTTCAATTAGATTGCTTTTACATATCTTCACGCTGTATCCCTAACAGGGTAGTTAGAGAGGACGGAGCGCCAAGTCACGCGGTAATTACATCTTTTGCTTCTTCAAATCTCATCATTGTACACACGCATTTTCGCCTAGGTATGCAAGTGCTTATGACATTTCCATCGTCTCACACTTTGGCTATTTGATCTTCATAAGTCAACCTTGACCTTCTTGGTTTCTTTTATCACTCGCTTTCGCTCTGTAGATTTTCTTCGTCAGTCTTTCATCACTCATTTTTTCTATGTGCCCGATTGCTTGATTGATCTAGAATGGTTTTTATTTTCAAAATCCATATTACGAGTACGCTAACCTGTGTATAACAAATAAAGCATTTAATTTAATTTAATTTGATTTAAAGAATTTCTTTAAATCTGGTATATTTCTTCCACGCGAAGCAGGGCAGGTCGCTAGTAATCCGTAAAGAGCTCGACCGATTGAAAAGTAATACATAGAGTAACGTTGACTTTTATGTTATAATGTACATATAGATAATTGTTAAGGACTAGTATGCGTTAATTTTAAGATTTCAAAATTCTTAGCAAAAAAATCTTTTTTTTTCATGTCAGAGGCGGCAAAGACGCAAGCATGTCACCTGATGGAAAGTGATCACCGCCGCCCGTGGACAGCCGCAACTAGAGACAGAGACCATAAATATTATTTTGTGCCTCGATATATTGTAAACGTTACTCTAAAATTATAAGTAAATCAAAGACAAATTAATTTCATTTGTAAATTTTTCAATAATATGTCATTCAATAGAGTGGTTTTATAAAAACTATATCGTATTCCTTGTGCGAGAGGATGTGCAAAATCTGTTTAACATATTTTCATGTCGTGATTTTTGAGTTACTTGTTTACATCTGTGTATTTGATCTTAGTAGATTTAAAGATGACATACAGACAGACAGACAAATTAGTATAATGAAATTGTAAAGCTTTTATTTTTCTATTTTGATTACGAAATAAATTTTCCTTCAATACTTTGTTATTCCTTTTTAAAATCACCTTGAAAAGAAATTACTTTGATTAAAATTTAATAAAGGTTATTTATGGAAATAATGGCGTAAAATTTCGAGGGAAACGCCTACGTAGGGTATTACCGAAAACAATATTAAACGAATGAGTTATAATTACATCGCGTGTGTACCCTCAAGTGGCTGATTACAATATTACGGCAAATGCGTGGTTCAATAACACAGCTTACATTATCAAAGAAATTATCGCGTCTGTTGGACCGTGGAGGAAATATCACAAGCGAAAAATCACACATTATGATAATATTAACTGTTTATAGTGCGCAAATGTATTCACGCTATGTCCCTTACGGGCTGGACAGATGGGACAGAGCGGCAAATATTGCGTTTCTAACATATTCCTTTTTGTACTCAAACCTTATAATTCTCCAATTCTCCTAGTACTCACCGAGATTTGCGAGTGCTTTATATTATAATAGGCAGTATAACACATACCCCTGTTGCCTCATAAAGCGTCATTATTCTCCTCACTTAGGGTGAAATCGATACAAGTACATAATCGATACTTTTCATTCGATACTTACTTTCATTTTTTTTTTATTAGATAACAAAAAACCGCCATTATGAATATAATAAGGGATCACTTTACAGACGTACTGAGAGACAAATAATAGATCATATACCTGATATATTGATCTATAGATCAATACTGTATTTTACTTGGTGTAAACCAACAAATGATAATTTATAAAAGAGGGACAAATAGGCAAGTAACTCACCTGATGGAAAGTGATAACCGCCGCCCATGGACAACCGCAGCATCTGGGAATCACGGGTGTGTTGTCGGCTTTTAGGGAAAGGACGGGAGGGGGGAGATGGGTCACCAGCACTCTCACTCACCGAACGAAACACAACAGCAATAGATGCTGTTAGTTCACGTCGATGTTCTGTGGGAGGGTGGTATGTCACCGGGCGAGCCGGCCCAATTCGTGCTGCACTCCAGTATGGCTCTACCGCACATTCGTACGTACTACACATGCTGAGAACGTCTAAAACAATAATAATGATACACACATACATATATTCACGCTGTATCCCTAACGGGGTAATCAGAGAGGTACCGCGCTTTATACATGGAGCAGTATTGAAACAGGAGTCCGCACTCTAAAGATATAGTTGAAGTCGAGAAATTTATTCTGGTAACATTTCTATAATCCTCCATCTCTCTTCATCTTTTGCTGTTGGTATATGTATATATAGCAATCTTATATACACTAGTACTAGACTAGACATTACGTAATTGCAACAACTCTATTCACTGCGCCGTATGTGTCGGCATTGACAGGATGACAGCTTGACAAGTTTATTTATTTAGTTTCTGAAAATGTTTTTTTTTATAGCACAATCTATTATTTTAAATGATTGCTTATTTTCTTATTAGCAATAATTAATTCACAGCGTCTTATAATATTAAAAACTAATATCCTTTTAATGAAGGAGTAACATTTTATTGTATAACATTATATTTTTCTTTTCTTTTCTTTTTCTTCAAAACCCTTGTCAGGCGTAGGTGATTAGTATACTTTGGAACCAGGACGCGGGCGTTACAAATTATACACGAGCAGTACGCAAAATTCGTGTATACATTGGAATCACAGATTTAAAAATAATATTACAATATATACGCGAGCAGTTTTCAATGGCTGCGTTTTGGCCTTGTATAAATTGGAAAGACGCTGGTGCGTCAGCTATTTTCAGGAACAACACGTAATACTGTGTTATATATTCTCATTTGAATCTCGCTTATGTACTCATTTATAATTGTTGTTTTTTTGTCCTGGGCTTATCACATGATAACTGAAGAAATCCAGCTTCAGTCAGATGATCAGTCGTGTAGCGAACAACTTATCGTTTGCATATGTTTGTGTTTATTAACCCCAGTATCAACCTTTTTATACCACTTTTTCCGTTAGTTGTAACTAGCGACCCGCCCCGGCTTCGCATGGGTGCAATGTAGATACTAATTCCTGGTATCCGTCTAAATAGCTTTCCAAACTCCACATACTTTGTATCAGTTTTTTTAAACATTAAAATGGTTATAGAAGGCTATCCGTATAATATAGACATATGCCATCGCTGACTTTTTTGTAGTCCTAATAAAGAGGAACAATTCCATCATACATTGTTTTGGAACAAGACAGCATTTTCGATGAAAGCTCTCAGTCGGCTTGATTTTTTCCGACATCTTGAACTATAATCATCATATTTCAACAAATTAACACAAAACAATTAAACTATACGTATAAACCTTCCTCTTGAATCACTATCTATTGATGACAACCGCATTAAAATCCGTTGCATAGTTTAAAAGATCTAAGCATACAGAAAGACAGACGGCGGGAAGCGACTTCGTTTTATACTATGTATAGATTATGAGGCGGTTGAGTGGGTTATTGGTTGGTTCCGCTTGTTCCGCGTTGATTCTAGTTTCCTTTCTTCCCAGGAATATGTCTCCATGCACATGGTGATTCACCTGTTCTCTTCTTTTCTAAACATATTTTTGTTAGATGTGAACTCCTTATAGCAATTGCATAAATATTTTACATCAATTTTTGCGTCAAGATTTATCTGACAGCTATTAACTTGTCTGCGGTGCTATAATGCCTGTTTTTTTTGATGTTGTAGTTGTTGTATAGACATGGTAAACCCAACGTATCCTGTAGTGTCACTCTTCTGTCAGTACTGGTGAGACCCGCTTGTAGGAAGCCAGTACTAACGTGACAGACGTTAGGTGATGAAATGCAAGCGATGCAGTATGAATGCCAACAGTATGCTTTTAACTTCTTTTTTTCTTTTCGAACTAAATTAAAGTATATTTAACGTTCAAAAATACCTATCATTTGGGTTTACTTGATCAAATTGATTTGATTTTGACTTTCACTTTTAACCACACACTAAAGCATACAGCGAATATTTATTTTCAACATCGGTATTACTAATAAGCTAACCTGTGTATCACAAATGAAACATTTGATTTGATTTGATTTGATAAACAGGCAGAAGCACTTTCTCGTTTACAAATTAAAAATATATTATTTAATCGAAATTGTAAAATTTTGTAACAAGTATTATATGTTACAGCATACTACATATGTTATTAATTCAAAGGTTATTTTCGATAAAAAAACGATGGAGTGGAGTTTCATTAGGGCATAGAAGGTTCTATACGATATTTATACATACATGCTTTTTCTTTTCTTTCTTCATGGCATGGCGCACAGGTTAGCGCATTTGCCAATGTCACGTATTAATAGGTAGAATCGACATGAAGCACGTCCGAAGTTTTCGTTTGTTATTCTCCAGTAAAGCGATAGTAGGCTTTACTGAAGTTATAGAGGACTTCTTGGAAGAGCGCGAGAATTTCAGCTACACATGTTTATTTAGACCTACTGTATTCTTTTAACTTATACAGGACTTTAAAACACAATATACTATCACTTTCGTACTTTAAAACTCCCAAAAATGTAAAAAATTGAAAATCTAAATAAAACGACAACCTCATTTCTCCTGTTCCCGCCAAAAAGTCCTACATACATGTTATCTATATATATAAAAGCGAAATACCGCTCACTCATTCATTCACTCACTCATTCACTTACTGACTGATTGACTAATCATGAAATCTCAAATTCATCATGAAATTTGGTCTGATGATAGTTTCTGTAATGTTGGGACCCTTCTAAGAAAGAATTTTTGAAAGTCCACATTTTAAGGGAAAATCGGAGATAGTAGAACTATGTCTTAAACTATAGGAAAACGATATGCCTACACAAACTAAAAACTTTTTAATGCAAATAAATTATAACTCAAAAAACTTAGGGTCAGTGTAGCTTCTTATTATTCAAAAAAAGGGAAAATTATGTGTTCCTATCAAAAAATTAGAAATTTTTGCCAGAAACTCGTATTGTATGGGAATCACTACATATAATAAATTGCCGAAATATTATAAATCTGAGAGACTGCCACTGTTTAAAAAAGGAATGTTTTCTTGCTAAAAGAAAAATGCTATTATAATATTCATGAATTTATTCATGATAATATTTAATAAGTTATGCTATTAAACAAAACCAATTTTTGTCAAGCCAAAGTTTTAGTTTTTTTTTCTTGCTTTTAATTATATCGATATTATGCATGAGCGCATAACATTCAATACTTAATCAATTTTTTTTTAATTTGAGACTTAATTTATTTGTATATCATTATAATTTTGATTATCCGTGACATTTTATAAAATTATTAATTAAATATTTGCATGCTATGTTGTTAGCAGAATATGAAGAGCTCGATATTTATGCGTACAATATCAACATCAATGATATACTCAATACATCAATACATCAATGTTATTCACGCAAATAAATTAAATTATTATTATTGTTATAAAACTTTTAGTATTGGTCCCTTAGTTCCCGAGATTATCTCAAATTTTACCTCTTTTAATATTAATGCAGATATTATGTATTCATGAAGTAATTGAAACTTATTATGAATTAACTGTAGGCACTAAAAATGGAGCACTAAAATTCAGTTCTATACGTAATAAGGTCGTGAAAGCAATTTTCGTGTATCTATTGGACGTATACAATACATGTTATTTTCCACAACACGTCGTAAACGTACCCCCGTACGTCGGGTAGGGCTATAACTTGCGCCGACGGAACATTTCCGCCGGAAATAGATCCGCCCACTGACGAATCCGCTAATTGTTACGATATCTACCCTAATGTTTACATTTTTATTTATTTAGAGATTTACAGATAGAACTCTTAATGTTTTTATATTGATAATAGATGTTATATTCTTTTTATATATTTAATAAAACATTTCCATTTTTTTTTTCAAATAATTTTTTATGTATTTTTCGGTGTTATTTACTTTTACAGGAATGTTATAAAATTTTGTAGGAAATACAATAATGTACATCGGTGCCGATAATACACGTCGATAGAATAAATGGAGTATGATACTAAAAAAAATATTAAATATACTTTCAAAATTATAAATCTCAGTTAAAACTCTCTGTTTAATAGAGAAAGGTAAAAAGATTTAAAGTAAATATAAATCAAAATCAGTTTTATTTATTACCTTTAAATTATTACTGAAACATACTCGCTTATATATTATTATATCAGTCAAATATTTCTCATCTTAGTATAATTTTCATCTGTTAATACCTACCTATTTGCTTATGGTAAATTCGTTTTTATTTTATTTTAATGTAATTTTATTTCAATATTAATATTAATTATCTTTATACATATAATTCTTCTGTACGTATGTATATCACTGACTCCTAAACGACTAGATCGATTTTGATAAAAAACTTGTGTGTCTTTGAGTAGTTCTCTGAATGGTTTAGATCACAATTGGGCCTGGTAAGTGGCACTGCAATTGAGTTGACGACACACTAACACATCATAATAATATTATATGGCTTACCTCATTTTTAAAATTGTAACTGTGTGTTAGCGAATTGGCGGTATACAGAAAAACTTACTTTTTGAGTTTATGCTATATCGTCACTATGGAACAAATTTTGTAACTTTTCTTTTGTGATTTAATATAAAAAATAAAAATAAAAAAAAGTTATTCTTCTATATGATCGTTTATCACAGAAATTCTCCTAAACGAGCGAGTTTAGCGAGACTGCATGATTCAGATTCATAATTGGACCCGGTAGATGGCGCTGCAATCGGATTCTAGGAATTACTATTTTTATTTTTTTAATATATATTTTTATTTCTTTATACATACACAATGGGTAATTAATTATAGGCGATAACCGATTTTTTAAATCTTCATATTTTTTTTATTATACAATAATAATTTAATGTCAGTCGATATAATTGTCTTATTGTACGTATGTTTTCTATTTTTGTACTGTGCAATTGAGTTTTTGAAATAAAAATATTATTGTTAAATTAATTTCATAGTTTTACTCGTTATTTATTGCTGATAATTCAATTGAAATACACATTTTTTTATTAGTCTAAGCAAATTAATTCATTTCAACGTAGGTATACACCATATTTAAGTTTTTATAACTGTGTAACTCATGTGTATATGTGTAAGTTTTTATAATCATTTGTTATTTATTTTGAAATAGCGAATTAATTTTATGCTCTATTTCAGTATTAAAATCTAATGTTCTCTATATATTTGAATAATAACGTAAATGTTGGTTCGTTCAAAATCTTGAATTTCCGAAAGTTCTTCACCGATTATTCTGAATTTCATTCCAATACGCGTGTATAGGTACTTCAAATTAATGTACCTAACATACTAAGCTACAAGGCCCACAGCAACGCGTGGCCGAATGAAGCTAGTTCAAAATATTTTACATAAGAACTTAAATTTCGTTGATGTCTTTCATATGGATCGATAATTTTTAACTTTATTTACAGAATCGTTGATGAAAATTTAATATTATTAAAGAGTACTATAGTTTAAATCATACTTTATTTCAAGTTTTATTATTAATTTATATTTAAAAAAGTTATAACTCGGTGACAGACAAATGTGTATAAATAACGACCTACAGGTACATTGCATTCCTATGTAAAGTTCTGCGGTGATTTTCTCTTAAAAAAGTTGTACTTAAAATGAACTCGTTGCTTTCAAATATATTATGCATATTTTGGTGACAAAAACCTCATTTTAATCAATCGCCAATCATAACATAATTAATATCAACGATACAATAAAACTATAATATTGCTGTCTATCAGTGTTAAGCCGATTGGATTGTTAATAAAAATCTAGAATTTATCTTGGATTTATCGATGTTAAACTGTCTTTATTTCAACGTATTTTGATCACTCATTCCAAAGATATGCGAATTAGAGATTTATATCAATTGTAGTTAAGTGAAAAATTAAATATAATAGTTACATTTCTAGATTTCGCTCATATGAAGTCAAAGAGCACGACTGTATCCCAATTTGAAATTAGAGTTACGATTTTCTAATAATAATAACTTATTGATCATAAAAAAAGTGACCGAGAACATGTCAGCACATTAGTACCGCGTAAAATTGGCAAAAATTAAAAACCATGATCCGTAACATATTTCCATATGTTTGCTTCTCCATTAACAAATCAGCTGTGAAATACTGTTTCATATTACTGCCATATTGAATAGGTACTATACATGGATGGGTTAAGTTCGTTTATTGTCACGAAATATGAATTAAAATTGAGTGCAATGTAATATTATCTTATGTAAGTACTCACTGGACTGCAGCCTTTCTCTCCACGCCATGGGGTTGGAGACGAGGCCTTGGAAGCCTGGCCAGTAGAGCGGTTTATGTTGTAAATAGTGAGCCATGCCCGCGGCCGCCGCCGCTAGGGACAATCTAGGTGCCAACAATCCCGCACCCATGCCAGCACCCACCGCTGGCCTGGAGAGGATAGTGTCGATGCCATGTGGATTCGGCGCCGGCGGAGGAGCCTCCGCCAAAGAGCTCAAAGCGGCCAGCGGAGCCCCAAAACCATTCTCAAGAATGCCCCTTGATAGCGGCGGCGAACCGCGCAACTCCGACATATTCATAAAGTTCACTTCATCAAACGACTTGGCAACACTGGAATAGTCTGAAAACTTTAAAACATTGTCTATGGTATTCGAATTTCGAATCACTTAGTCATCGTCGGCCGTTATTCCGTTCGGTTTTCAAATTCGATCGCGATCAAGCGCTCGCGTGCGCGACCCACAACCGAATGAAAAGCTTCCCGAAGCTCAGAGCAAACAAAAAAAGTGAATAGAGAACGCCCAGTCAATCTAAACCTTATATCTGTGACGCCGCCCCCAGCCGCGGAGACCGCGCGAAATGTACACCTATCTCGCTCTCTCTCATATCAATCGAATAAAGAGAGAAGACGTGTAGTGTTAACACGAGAACGTAGATTTAACGAATCGCTATTTAATGGCGCTTCTTGTCTCTTTATAATTAAGTCGGGTGCAGTTTTTGCGGTGCCCCCCGCGCGTGCCTCCCGCACCCCGCTCTCGCCCGCGCCTGCACTCCGCCACTAAACTATTGTACGCTCTATACAACAGTTTACTTTATGATGCGTTTTAATGGCACCGGAAGGATCTCGGGATCATTTGTCGCCATATAATTTATGTGACAAATATTTTATTAATTGACAGTGTTTGTGTGAATGACACTCGATTTGCGATGGAAATAAAACACCCATGATATTAACTGGATAGAAATTGTAGAGTTCGCATCTGCCCGTGTGAGGGTCCAAGACGCCGTCAATGGTTGGATTTCCTGCTATTTATAATATTTACACGTAATAAATTTGATTAATTGGGTGCATTGAAAAATGAGCGCATGAGTTCATGAGAATATAAACATGCGGAAAATATCAATTAAAAATAATTAGATCTGCTAACACTATTGTTGATTTGATATTTCAATTGCGATAAATTTTTATGTATGTAAGAGTATTTGCTAAACATTTTCTAAATATTACAATTGTGTTCTAAATACAAAAAATATTGTTGGAAAATTCAATAAATTAGTTTTAATTAGTTTGTATGATTCACCCTTGAGAGAGAAAGCAAAGGGATCTACGTCCATACAGCCGACGTCCTCAGTAATAAATATACATATATTCTTCATATTATTTCATTAAAATGTTGACGAAATACATTTTAATGTGTCGTAGAGTTTTTGGTGACAAATATTGACAACATATATTGAGGCAGTCTTTCTAGTTAGAATCATCGCTCAAGCAGACTAACGCCCGTTTTCATTAACACAGATGTAGGCGACTCCTAAGTAATACTTAATGTTAAGTTATACCTAAACGATCGCGTTGATTTACTCTTTTAGGCGTTACCTACAGGTTAGTGAAATACATTTTCGTTCTAGTCAATTCCTAATTCATTAAGCGTTTACTTTAGGCGACTCCTAAGGTTAGTGAAAACGGGTATAAGCCTCACTACTAAGTAAGCACTTATTTTAACAATTACACATAAAGCACAACAGCGTAGATACTTGAGACGCAAAATTAATAATAATAATAATAATGTATTTATTTGCGAAAATGCGAGTATAATTAGATGTACATGAAAATTACGCAACCTTTAAGCACTGCTTATTGAAAGCATGAAAATATTCAATTTGTCTTTTACAGATTTCACAACATCATCCATCAATACAGGAAAATGATTCCGCCAATTTCACATCACAATATCCGCTAGAAACAATTTGTAAATAATTAAAATAAACGCTCAACCGCTCCCCATAAAATCCCGCCCAAAAAACTCAAAACGAATATTTGAAAATTAAATGTTTTAATAAATTATTTTTTATTGTGCAACATAAATAAAAATATTTTATAGGTGGCCTTGTCGTAATATTAATTTTTGTTATTATTAACTTTATTTCACACATGTGACATTAGTAGGTAACGTTACTCTATTAAATAAATATCAGCTACTTGGCCCTACAAAGTGCCTAAGAGTATGTAATGAAAGTGAAAATGTATATAATATGTTAAACATCATTGGAATGTACAATATGATAATTTATGAATGTATAATGTATTCTATTTCGAAATAATTTGAGATAATATATTTTATTGCACGTCATTAAAAAAATGGAATCCCAACTCATTTTAACATCCGCTCCATTCACACAATGAGCTGTAGGAGCCTGAAGGCGATACAAACCAAACTTTTAATACCCTTCTAATCCTTAATGGCGGGTATTAACTAAAATTAAAAACCTCTTCCCCTAATCATTTCAGGGGTGCAATAAATAAATCTAGTAATAAATAAAAATACACATGGAATATCATTAAATACACATTTGTTACCACGCTGTATATAATATAGTTTTGGTAAGTTATGGATATGGATTTTTGTTTATTTCTTATGTGTATTAGAAAGTCGTCAAGACAAAAGAAATAACCGGGAATGTGTCAATTTGTTATTATTTTTTATTTAATATTTGAACAATTTTTTTTTATTTAAACTATATATTAATAAAAATATACATACTTATCTTCACGCTGTATCCCTAACGGGATAGTCAGAGAGGACGGAGCGCCTAGCGTTGCGGTCCTTACATACTTCTTTCGCATCCTCAAATCTCATCATTCTCCTCACACATTTTCGCCTAGGTATGCGAAAAAAATAAAAATATGAAGTAATATAGGTACGTGTATTAATTTAAGTAATATTGTATAAATCTATGTACAACTACTCTGAATAAAATATTTCACAATACCTACGGCGTGAAGATATGTATATATGTAGGTATATTAGGTAAGTAAATCTCATTTTAAATGCTACATTTTACTTTTTTTGCTGATTTTTTTAACGGGGGTTACAAATTATATTCCTAGTCAGGACAACATAGGAAATCAATTTTCCTGTGCTGATTTGAAGTGTAAGGGTTTATCCAACGAATTCGGAAGGTTTATCCAAGGTCATTTTAAGTTATCGATATAATTTACTATTAATGGCCCGTTGGTGCAGTAGTTAAGATACCTTCTTGGCACAATAGTTAGGACCATTGACTGGCCCGTTGGCGCAGTGGCATATGCATCTGCTTTCCAAGCTAGGGTCCCGGGTTCGATTCGATCCGCGGTCAGATCGATTTAGGAAACGAACTTTTATAAATTTAATTAAAATCTGGGTGTTATTGGGAACTCCCCCAGAGTTCGTTGTGTGGTACCCATAGTACAAGCTTACTGCTTAGTTTGGGGTCACACAATCTGTGTAATTGCCTGGAGTATTATTATTATTATTATTATTGTGCCGACGCCAATTCATAGCCAAGTTAATTAAGAAATGAACTTGTACTCTGTGCGTTACTAGATCCTCCCCCAGCTTATTTTATGAGACCCATAGTATAAGAGCATTGCTTACTTTGGGGTCACACACACGTTGATGTAATTATATGGAGTAGGTATTTCAAAAATCGCAGTACTCAGGTATATATATGGACTTATTTATTTATATGTATGATTACATTCGTCATAATTATATAAAAAACTAAGTAGCTTAAACTAATCTATTCTATAACTGACAAGTTAACTGAATTGCCAATATTAGGGTACGAGTGTCTATTTAAAAGTATAAATTACAAGGAACACATTGACAAAAATCCAATTACCCTCACAATGGTTTAAACGCTGCGTTGTAACGCGCTAAACCGCATTGTTCACGCTCCCCCGGCCGGATGTGCCACAATAGCCCCGCGCACTGAATAAACCCACGGTGCGGCCCCACTGTCGGCGGGTTTAGTTTATTTATATGTAAATTAATAGGTACATGTATGTACACATACATACGTGGAAATGAACAATATAGTTATTAATTCAATCTAATACTTATTGTGTTATAGTAATTAAAATTAATAGTTCACACTATGAACTTGTAATTTCTGAATTAAATCTTATTCAATTTAAAATTAACAATGCGTTAATTAATTTAGTACTTTTAGCCTAATTTACCTACACCCATAAACATTTAAAACTGTATTAATCCTAATCTAATTGTATAAAGTTTAAAATTAATAATATTCACATTATTTCTTTCTTTACTTAAACCATACAGACCTCGGCCAGATGATATTGTCACGACGACAGCAAAAATTATACAGGAGAAAATAAGGTTTTTTATAAATAGTACGAAGTGTTATTTTATAACATTTATATTTTTTATAGCCTAATAATTAGAGCGCCATGAAATCTTTTCCTCTTAACATATTTTTGATGAAGTTTCAACATTAGAAGCCATTATAATTTTTGTTCCGTAATATAGCATTTATATTGTTGTTTTCATTAATTTTAAAGTGCTCTTTTTAATGCATCACTCACATATTATTTTCTTTATTTGTCGTTTATATAAAAACACGAAGTCGAATACAAATCGTTTTCATTCAACTAAACGACATTATATTACGGAGAATATTTGTATGTCGAATCTGAGACATTTTGTTATTTCTCCTATTGCGTTCCGCTACACTAATCGCCTGCAGATGCGCCCAGCAATACAACGTCCTGACTCCCTAGAATACGTATCCATTCATCCCAACGTCAATTAGGGCAACACCTTTGCTTTGTCGGGATTTTATCAACGGTTTATTACGCACTATTATATCATATCGTAGTAACAAATTTGACTTCTGCAATGTCAAGGTATTATAAGCTTTATTCGCTTAAAATACAGTTTAGTAGCGATTTCTACTTTATGATTCACAGTTTTAAATGTTTATGGGTGTAGGTAAATTAATTTATATTAACTAAATTCTAATGTCGAAATGGGTAGCGTGAAAGTTTACAATATAATTTGACGTTATACTTCTTTTGGCGCGTTTGGAAAAACAGATCAGAGTGTATTTTTTAGCATGTGACGAAGTTGCGAACGCCGATGTACAACACTATATTTATTATTTTTTATTTCATTCATTTCAAGCGGCCAGTTGTATTTTTTATCTGTGGCCGGTTTTGCTTTAAAATATCAAAAAAGTATACCTTCTTACGTGCGTGCATGAGTACACACATGCTTTTTTTATTTTCTTAGATAATCCATTAATGTAAGGATTAGTAGGTATCTTCATCATCTAAGTTATTGGTCCTGAGTTTAATCAAAATCAATCAACCCACCCCGACTTTGCCCAAGTATTACAATATTAGTTATTACAATATCTCATGATTAGCGAAAACATGCAGAGAGATAAAGGAGTAGACACTCGACGCGAACTTCCTTTTTTACTATGTATTGATTAACTGACATTTTATAATTGTAGACGGCTACGCATTTATTTTATACAAAGTTGGATGACAGTCTTACGAGTATTTTTAAAAACGAAGATAGGAATATTTACACATATTAATAGCAACGGTGAGGCAAATCAGTTAAGACGACTCACCTGTATATACGACACATTTATTTTCAGATAAACTGATCGGCTGCCATTTCGTTAGAAAATAGTACCCACACATCTATATTTTATTTGATTTTATTTGCTTCATTTCGTAGTACAGGACAAACTATCTGGAGTTGTAAAGTCTATGCACAGATTTACCGCTAAGAGATATGACTTTCACATATCGCGAATTGTTAGACTGAAAGATATATACAGCGTAAGCCTGTAATAGAAAGGGATGCGTATATACACATTTCCTCTGTATCAGTATGCTCAAAATTTCGAGATTTATGCTGTTGAATTTGACAGTCCTATGACACAAAACGAATCTTTGTTCGTTGGTACTTTTAAGTTTATAATATTTTTGTACTTTATAAGTGAAAAATTAATTTTCTTTTTTAAATATATGTGAGATAGAGACTCTTTTAGGCGTGTTGGTAGAATGCAATATTTTAGGCTGTAAAGACCGGTTTGTCAAACATAGATCGTTAAAGCGAGAAAGACAATAGTGGTCACATCAACTTAATATCTATTAGTAGAAAATCTGAGTCTATTTTAATTTTTTTTTTTTAAAGGGCGAACGAACAAGTGGCACGTTTATTACGTAACCTGCAGACATCATGCGATAGCCGATATCGCGCGATATCTGCTGTCAAAACGAGAATTTGTGTAATGTAATTTGTATAGTGGCGCGGTAGATGCCGCGAAATGTGCATTTTACAGTCATAGAATAATAGATACGCAATCGTCATACACGATACTAATTTTTTATTACAATTAGTCACCGATCGCGCAGTGATCGCGTGGTTGTCGCTGTCTGCATATTTTTAGGTAATAACCCCGGGGCTCACCTGATGGAGAGTGACCACCACCGCCCATGGACACCCGTAACGTCCGGAGAATCACGGGTACGTTGCCGGCCTTTAGGGAAATACGGAAAGGAGGGGGAGGCGGGATGAGCCACCGACACTCACTCACCGAAGGAAACAACAGCAATAGATGCCGCTATTTCAGGCCTATCCAATTACATTAATTTTTTCATAAAAGAAAGCTCCGCTTCAAACTTCGTTTTGCAGTTATCAACAACTCTACATCACGAGAACTCTCTACGAGTACGACATATTGTTTTGCGATTGATGGTCGGTAATAAAACAAGTAACAGTACAGAGCACCAGGTAACCGCATATGTGAATATATCTCCCACTTGGCAATTTTTAATATATTACCATTAATTCAATAAACTTTATGAAGTGCTATTTATTTATTGTTAACAAAAAATAATAGTATCTGGTTTAATATTGTAATTTTAGTTAAATAAAATTATAACAATGTTAGGTTTTTACCAATACTTTTATTAAAATAACGTAATTTAGATCAATTTGTAGCGATACACGACAGTAATTTAATAATAATTGTGTTATTTAATTGTACAAATAAGTAAAATTCAAAGCGATGAGGTTTGAACCCCAGTCATAGGTGTGCGAATCAGATAGTCTAACCACCGAGCTACGGCATTAATCGCGAGTTTTAATTTATTCGTCGACATAACTTTTAAATACACCAACCTTAAAACAGCGTACTCCATATTCGCGAACGTACAAACTTTATAAACAGCAATAAAAAATCGCGAACCAGATATGAAGAATCGACTGCGTAATCTACTAATTTGAGCGAGAGAGCAGACCGCGTGTGAGCGAGCTGGACGTCCATTTCGATTTGCTATTGGTCGGCTCTGACGCGCGGCCCCGCCCACTCCCGTGAAGCTACCCACGTGTTTTTGTTACGTTCAGACGATTTTCAGACACGGTCACGAACGAATGTGTCACCGTAGGGATGAAACTTTCATGAATTTACGCATAGAAACAAATTAATATTGAAACTCTAACTTATTCGCTACTTACAATGACGTTATTTTGGAGTTCAAAGGTACTATAATTACGGAAGTTTATTGTAATACCTCCTACATTGTTTTATACATACAACAACGTTTAAATCTATACCAATATTAAAAAGAGCAAAAAATGTTATTGTTTGTTTGTAATAGATAAACTCAAAAACTCTACCGATTTCAAAAATGTTTTCACTTATGAAAAGCTACATTATCAATGAATAAAATAAGCTGTGTTTTATTTTATTTTTTAATTTCTACCCGTGCGATGCTGGGGCGGGTGTAGCTCATGTATAATAATAACATTAAAGCTAGTGTATAACAATAATAAAATGTTGCCATGTGATGTGTCTGTCCGCAGTCACGACAATTTATTATGCCATTTTTACACCTACTATGCAAAAAAGTAAGTAATATTGGACAGATAATGAACAGATAAGTAAATTGGCATCCCATAATCAGGTCTGAGATACAATAGATAAATATAAAAATAGTTTATTTTGAGCACAGCGCATATTATAGTACAGGTAATGGAAAAACAAGCAAATAAGATACATGAAACAACAAAAGAAAAAGTTAATTAAAAAAATCAAAAAACTCGACTGTAAAAACTGTAAAAGGAACTAAAAAGACTTACAAAATGATGTCAATAGAACGAGTTTGTAACAAAATTTTTGAAATTCATATTTACTACTTATTTTTATACCTCAAGGAGTACTTTGTAGGAAAATTTACGTAGGCCTTTCAAGAATTCATGCTATTAAATCTTAACATGCAGTCGGAGGCTACTACACCAGTTATCTAGGTATGTAGGCTGTGTACCTAATTCATAGTGATTAAAAAATTATAGCCTTCAACTGCATGTTAAGATTTAATAGCATGAATTTTTGGAAGCCTACGTAGGTTTTTCTACTAGGCACTCCTTGAGGTATAAACATAAGTACTCAGTAGGTTAGCATGGATTGTAAACATTTTATTGTAAACCCGTCTTGTTAACATATTTTTAACATTTTAAGCTTCTTTTACAGATTTTACATTCGAATTTTTTTATTTCTTTTTTATTTCGTAACTATTACTTTTCAGTATTTGAAGAACACGGGTTAAAATATAACCTACAACAGTCTTTGAATTAAGACCAATCCAACGACACCGTGCACTTCAAAATACATAAACCGTTTAGCCTACAGGAGGCCACAAAGAAACATACACACACACATACATCCGGAAACATTACCCTTCTTTTTGAGCAGTTGTGTAAAAAAGTTATTTAATAATGGGAATTTGGACCTGAGTACGCAAGTATTGTCAGTTGTTACCTACTACCATCCGCTAAACAATATTCATCGTACAGTCTTATATCTAATCCTGTTAATTTTCTTTCAATAAAGACCTTATTTTCAATGTTAAATTACTTTTACATTTTTTTCTGTAATGGAGCACATATACGCTAGGGTTTGCCTGCACAGTTTAACCAAGTTGAATATTTGGGACCATAGTGTCACCGAAAATGGACGATGATGATATGTTAGCTTTAACCTTCTTTTGAGGAATAGAAAAACTATTAATTAAAAAAAACTTTTTTTCTTTTATTCAAAAATTCAGTTGTACTAAAACGAAGATAATCATTTTATGCAAGGGTTGTGCTGATGAATGTTATTTATAAAAATGAATATAATAAAATAGATAGATCCAAATCCTGCATAAACTATCTACTTATACCTACTAACCTATCCTAAGCACGATGTTAGGATAATCACTAATAAAATAAATATCCATAATTGTACTTAACATTCTGTTACATCAAATAATTTCAAAATCTTGTATCTTGTATCTTTCTGTAACGACGTTATCTTTTGTAGCAGCAGAGTAAGCTCGGGCAGGGTAAAGCTGTTTGAGCTTTTTTAATAATTTTTCTGGTGGTGATATTTATTCTTTACCCACCAAATACAGAGTTCGGATTTACAAATATGAATAACTTTTTCCAATATGGTGTTGCGCTTGCGACTCGCCATTTTTATGTGCGCCTGCAAAATTAAGAACTGTACAGGAATGGCAAATTTTGTCGCGTATTTTCGAAAGTTTTAAAAAATAGAAAATCGTCCATTCCGAGTCAGACTCATGCACCGAGCGTGCACCGAGTCCGTCACTCCGTCCTCTCTGACTATAGCTCGTTAGCGATAAAGCGCATCTATGTATGTGTATGTATGGTCACAGTACAAGTATGGTAAACGTTATTAGAGAACATCTTATTAAGTGAGGTTACTTATACTAATTCGACTGTGACTATACTTTTTGTGCACTTGTACTAAACAGCCAATTTTTAATCTGTAAAAATGATCAGTAAATCAACTCAATCGGATTTAATGTCACTAAACAAACTAGAATTAAATCACCAAGGCCCTCTTTAACTGAATACTATCCGAGGGTCCGCTAATTATATTATTTAGGGTTCCGAGTCCCCCACACAAGCCAGCGTTAAACTTTAGTTGGTAATACGTTATACAAGGAATTCAATTATTTCACTCGATTTACTTCGTTTCGCAAACAGCGTAATAAAGAGAATAATGTTACTTTATGATGTTATGGTATTACTCTACTCATCTGAATTAGTTTTAAATTTAATTCTAAGTTGTCTTTTAATTTATTTTTGCAAGTTAAACTTATTTCATTGCAAAAAGAGAAAAAGAACAGTGTAATTTTAAGAGGTACCATATAAATAGAACGAGTCGACACATACCATGAAATTCTTTTTTAAGAAGAATTCTTTTTTTTATATGTTGCCTGTTTTAATTTTTATTAATTAACTGGCTGAAATCATCTAGAAAAATATTTTTAAATGACATATAATAAAAGGAACAAATTAGAAACCTTTTGGCGGAAATTGGAGAAGGGAAGCTGACATTTTGTTTGAATTTTCTACTTTTTAAACTTTTGGGAGTTTTAAAGAGGGTACAAAATTGATACAAAATTGTTAGTAATTGTTCTTTAAAGGTCTCTGCAAGTGGAAAGAAGTGGAAGGCGGAAGGAAGAATAAACATGTGCAGGTGAAGTTTACGTATTTTTCCAAGAAGTCTACTTAGGTAAAAAATATATACCTAAATAACCAACTACTTATCGAGTGTCAAATGGAAAGCGTAGTTGTTCTAAACCTCAGCTACTTGTATTAAGTAAATCCAATATAACACCGATCATCTTGGCGATACCAACCCACTTACTGGAAGGTGGGTGTATCGTCGTGAAACACAATAAACATGGTCTCACAGGTGCGCGCAAGGTATTGGAAAACTTGAAGAATTAACGAACGACACGCCTCTGAGGTGCGCAATGATGTCCAGAGAGGGGAAACATATGGTATGGTAATTTATCGATATGTCGAAGCATATGAAAATAAATAAGTCGATTATTGTTTTAGATAACGGTTAAATCCCCAGTATCAAAGTCATAGTCAAGTCAGTAGGTAGTAAGAGGGGGGGAGGGGGGGGGATTAAAGTACCCAATTTGACCCCTCTTTAAATCTATCGTGAACATTTTAATATGTTAAGTAAGAGCTTTTATGTCAAATAATTTCTGAAAAAATCATCAATCATACACGGACGCACGAGTCAATGTCAAAGTTAATTGAATATACGATTATCAATGCAATTCTTCAACGCTAATTAGACAAATTCACTTCTGAATCCGCGATGAGATTGTGAACTGTAAACTGGTATTCTCTAAAGTCAACAGTGATACTAGCGTCGTCTATATGTGTGCGGCGGCGAGTCGTACTATCGTCAATGAATTTTTGACGTTTCGCTAAATATAGCAATCTAATCTAAGGAAATCTGAATAAAACTAGTTGTTTTATTTAACGTAATTATCTCAGAAGAATATAGTGAGGCGAAATATCGACTGAGATGTTTACTCTTAAGCAATCCATAACAAACTCGCACACGAGATTACTTCATTTCGCTCCTAGTATGTTTGGTTTAGAGAATTCTATTTAAAGCCCAAGTGAGTTCGAATGCGAAGTGAGGTGAAATGTCGAACGAGCTTGCTTGGGCGATTTAAGTTTCTACAGAATTGTATGGCAGTTCGGAATAAACTAACCTGAGAAGAACCAGCAAGAAATAGTCAGGTAGGTAAATCATCTTATAATGTTTCCGTTTATATGATAAAACAATTATATCGATACGTGTCCATCCCTGCCCGTATACCGTGGAGCACGGTGCAACTCCGAACATTCATTTTATATCGTATCGAGTACTCGCTGACTCCGCCGCTTTATTATCGAACACTTGAATTAAAACGATAAATTGTCGACCCCAACAATAATAACCACCAACTTTACGATTAAAAAAGTTTATAATTTACAATTTTTAAATCGTTTTCTTAAAACATCTCCATTTTATATATTTTTCTTAATAAATCCCTTATTTATTTACAACTCAAGATGTAACAACCAAAAATTGAAAGTATAAAAACTTCCGACAAAAAAATCTGATCGACATCCATTAGGCATACCAAAAATAAAAAAGGAGAATGGATTTAAATTGATTCGAATTTTCAAGATAAACTTGGATTTGAAATAAATAAAGCGAATTCATACATTAAATATAATTGTATTGTCGACTCGAAAATATAACAATTCCCAAGTCTTAACAAATCAGTAAATTAATAAGTTAATAACAATTCAGCATTCAACAAAATTAAATGACAATTTACTTAGTAAGTGACTAATGTAACGCTATCTCAATGCTCATGACATAGCGAAGTCATCCTGAATCATTGATTAACTAAGGTGGAATAATTCTTCCCGGTGAATAAGTAAGTGAATAACTGTGAATTCAGATTACTCATGTATAGTTGAAAAGCTATCATCGCACTGATAAACACAGCATCAAACAGAGTTAAACTTATGACATCCTACTTTTCCGTTAGAAGTTAGAAAATTTCGTTTTTACAAGTACTTTTTGGCGGGAACGAGAATAGTAAAGTTGGCATTATAAATTTTATATTTTTTACTTCATTGGGAGTTTTTTTTACTATCGATTTTCTTTTACAAAAGTGATAGTATACTGTGCGTTAAATTCCTGAACGAGTGTTAAAGAAATAAAAGTTTGAATAAACATGTGCAGCTGAAGTTCTCGCGTTCTTCCTAGTACTATCACTTTACTGGAGAGTGTTATAAAAGGGACATTTTATACATCAAAGATATATAACACTTTTTACATGAGAATGCCAGAAGTGATTCTAATAACTATGAAACACGTTGCCAGTATATAAAATCGTAGGAATTATTTTTTTATGTGATGTCAAATGATACAAGTTATACTATAGTTAGCAAGCTAGTTAGCAAAACTATACTTATACAAGTATACGTATTTGACCCTTCAGCAATTGTAACTATGAAAATATCAATGCGTTACAAAAACACAGTACGGAACCCGTTGCGCGCGACTCAAATTTAAATTGACTAATTGTAATTCTGCTTTTTTTTTTTGTTTCTGAGAGGCGAAATTAAATTTCCGCGGACTACCCAGCCGGACTCTACGCCGACTGGGGAGCGTCTTACTCGAACCGACTAAACAAAACCCCTCTTTGCTGTTAGCCCTAGTGGCTTTTACAGCGTCACAGGTCGCGTTGGGGCGAGCGCTGAAGGCGCCCTGCCAGATGATCGACCGCCTGAGGGTTCCTCCAGCCGAGGGATGCCTCGTATGGAGGGCGGACCTCGGGCTCAAGGCGTCGCCAAGGGAGCTTTCAGCACCTGCGTGCATCTTAACGGGCTTCCTATTCGGGTGAGGGCCGGGCCTCTAGCGGACCCGGCCGGCGAGGTGGCTGAGGGCCGGTTAGTGTGCCTAGTGTTACGCGTGGCAGTTTACAATGTGGCTTAAGGCCCACGTGTGTGCGTATAGAGCTACGTGATCGAGCTTCTAAACGTGAGACCCTACGGGTGTCGCGGGGGTCGTCCTCGCCTCCGCCGGTGGGGGCGGTGCGGTCGTAGTGTGTAGGTTGGCATGTTCGAGTTCGAACGTGTAATGTCGTCGTCGCTGTCCTGTCGCCTAACACATGTCTAGGCCTACGATAGCGTTTGCGGACGCGGGGTTCGGGGGTGTACGATGACGCCCTGACCACTAAGGGATTCGGGTGTAAGGAGGAACGGTGAAAGAAGCGTTGGGACGCCTCTTTTAGATATTGAGTTATAGAGGGCAATTCTAGGTCGTAGTGCAGATCTACGTTGCGCACGTAAGGAGGGGCACCGGTGGCCCTGCGCATGAACCTATTCTGAATAACTTGGAGGGAGTTGATGTGAGAGCGCGCAGCGTGAGCGAATACTACACTGGCGTACATCATGATAGGCCTGACGCACGTCTTATATACGGTAACTTTATGTCTGAGGGACATTTTGCTTTTAGCGCAAATGAGCATGTTGAGACGACCGAGGACGAATGCGGCGCGGTCGCTGACCGTTTTGATGTGTTGGCCGAAGGTCATGGGACTGTCAAGGATGACTCCTAAGTATTTGACTTTCCTAGTCCAAGAGATATCCTGGCCGAAAAGCATGATTGTTCTGAGAGTATTAGCGCGGCGGGCGCGGCTGGTCGTCGTGCCCCTCGAGAAATACACGGCGGCACTTTTCTCGGGGTTGACTTCGATTCAAGATTCGAGTTGGGAGACTCTGAGACGACTATGGTCTGATGTAAACAGTGCGGTATCGTCCGCGAATAGAGCAAGCTCTACACCGAGGGTTTTGGGGACGTCGTTCGTGTAGAGCGAGTAAAGCGTGGGCGATAAAACGGAGCCCTGTAGGACGCCTGCCCTAATGGGGCGGGGAGAGGAGAGCACCCCTTCGACTCTATAGCGGAAGGAGCGGTCCGATAAAAAAACCCGTACTATGCGTACGAGATCGTCGGGCACACCGAGCCGGCGCAGCTTGTACACCAGCCCGGCGTGCCAGACTTTGTCGAACGCCTTCGCTACATCGAAGAAGAAGGCCCCCGTGCCTATAGTGCGATTCGGGCAGTTAAGGCCCTCCAGGATGTGTTCCGTGAGGCGGTGCACTTGTTGTATGCACGAGTGTTTGGCTCGAAAGCCAAATTGCTCGTCTATGAAGAGACCGGAAGTGTCTAAGTGGGCTTTGAGACGAGCCAGAAGGACCCGTTCGTAAATTTTCCCTAGCACGCTAAGGAGACTGATTGGGCGATAGCTATTGGGGCTACTGCGGGGTTTACTCGGTTTCGGGATTCCGATGACGATCGCTTCCTTCCAGGCGGCTGCTAAGAGTGCGAGAAGGCGCATCGAAAAAAGTTTGACTACTCGGTTGGAGATGCCGTCTCTACCGGGGACTTTTCTAGGTTTGAGAGCCTTGACAATGTCCTGAACTTCGTCAACCGTCGCGGGTCTGAATTGGCAGAGGGCGGTCGCGGGCGGTAGGGAGCCTACTTCGCGATTGACCATGTCTAAATGGTTCTGATCTACAGGCTGAGAGCTAGGGGAGCATTGGGCCTCCAGAGTGTCGGCCAAGAGTTCGGCTTTGTCTACCTCATCGAAAGCTGTCTGTCCGTTCGGTTTCGTCAGAGGCGGCATTGTTTGGAACGTGTCCGATTTGAGAGATCGGGCCAACTTGCAGTAAGCCTGGTGCGTCGGCTCGATCTCTCGCATGAGATCGCTTCATCTGTTATCCCTAAGTTCAGAAATTCGGTCTTTGACTTCGCGTTTGTAATTCTGCCAAAGAATATTTGAAATATTTAAATTAAAATATGAGTTAGTCGTTTCTAAACTCAAGTAGTGAGAACAGAATGGAGATATGTTCCGTCTCTGTTGCCCCTAGCTGGCCAATGACATTGAGAGTTTATGATGGCATCTCTCTCGAACTTTTCCTCATTCTGTTCCCACAAATTAAAACCAGACAACTCCTATTTTTCAATAAATTTCAAGGAGTTTTTTAAAATAGCATTGAAATTTTTAATTCTTTTAATACATTGTATAGAATATACCAATTTTTAGAGCAGCCTAGCACCACGAGCCTATTATTAGGAGATTATTTATTTAACAATGGCGTCACAGAGGCTATCAGTGCTGTGGTTAAGAGAACACAATTCCAATTTAACATCACTAACGACTCCGTCCTCTGGTCTCACTAATCACCGAATATTCCGTGTGTTGCCGACGGCTAATCCCGACGAGTTCGCTAATTGCCCGGGCAAACTGGGAAGCTGAAGACACTTCAGTTATTTACGTATAAACAATAGCCGGCCGGCCGCGGTTGCCCCAACTAAATACATTAAGCGGACATTACTAGACGACCGTCCAGTTATAATTGTTACTGTTCACTTGTTATTTGTAATTTACACTATTAATACGAGTGCATTGTGTAGCGTAAAGGAACTGTTTTATTAAGCCATTACGAATTTTTTCATGCTACTGGTAATGCAAACGTGTAATCAGTCTTTAGGTTATACCTATGTTCGTGTGAGTTTCACTGGGAGTTACTGGCAGAAATAAAGGAATAAAGATGGTTCCCTACTAATTTATTTTCCCAATTGAACCCCGATAATGGTCACGTTCATACCGATCGGTCAGTGCGCAGTAGCCGCCGTCGACGCTCGCATACTTCACGCTAGCACACAAAACTGCTGATCCGTCGTTTCTAACATACTTACAATGTCCCTACACAACACCCCTCAAAATTTTAATAACATTTTCTAAAGCATAAGTCAAAAAGGTCTTACAATTAGTTTGTTATTAAATAAACATTTAAAATCAATATATTCGGATATTATTGCATAAACACTGTGCAACTTTACGTTATGAGTAGCTGGCTGCTGTAGGTTGCTGCGGCTGTAATTTTATCACGGGGCGGTCAGCAGCGATGTTCGCAAACAGTTTAGTAACCTAGCTTCATATTCGATATCTGCCGATATCGAATACGAAGCTGGCAGATATAGATCAATATTATGATGAACACGACTTTTCCCATAAGAATAGACATTGCAGTTATAATAATGTTCTATTTATTTATTTCCGCTTCCGCTGCACCATTTTGGGCAATAATTACCTCTTCTTTGCTATTTGTTCGGTCAGTGCGCCGTCGACGCTCGCATACTTCACGCTTGCACACAAAACTGCTGATCCGTCTTTTCTAACATCCTTACAATCTCCCTACAAGTCCTCCTAATGGTAAATTTACTGAGATCCACGGACTTTTAAAATACTGAAGCCAAAAAAACACTGGATCTCAAATGCATTGCTAGCTCTAGTGTCTCGTGTGTCACAATTTCGAAAAACTTGACTTGAAAGGAAAACGACAATCTAACAAGCACGCTCATCATCTAACTTGCAGACAGTATGCGAAAGCCAAATATTGCGAGATATCTGCTGTCACAACGAGAATTTGTGTAATATAATTTGTATATTGGCACTAAATTTATAACGAAAAATGCATTTTATGGTCATGGCGCAATAGACTCGCAATCGTCATACATGGTACCAATTTTTTATTACAATTAGTCACCGGTCGCGTAAAGATTGCATGGCTGTCGCTGTTTGCAAATTTTTAGGTAATATGCCCACCGGAGTTAATTATAGATTTCCAAAAAATAAGTTCAGAAACTGAATTTGAACCTCAGCATTTACCATTTTCTAAATATAATATGGAACAAAAATTCAAGCAAACCCAGTTACAATAGATGTTTTACGACAGTTAGAACTTAGCTATCTTTTCCTACGATCTAACTAAATCGTCGGTTTGGTATCATGTATGATGACTGCGTGTTTATTGAGCCATGACCGTAAAATGCACTTTTCGCGGTAGATACAGCGCTACTACATAAAATACATTATACAAATCCTCGTTCTAACAACAGATATCGCGCGATATTTGGCCGTCGCATGTTGATAACTGCAAGTTAGGTAATAAGCGCGCGGGTCTATGTCGTCAGTGGCGTAACAACAGGGTGGCATAGCGGGCGAAATGGTACGGGCCCCTGGCCAGAAAGGGCTCCCGACCCGAGAGGGCCGCGAACACGGGAAGATCCTGACATTTATTTCTATAAAACTTAATATAAAATAGTTTTGTTTGAAGTTAATTGGAGTTGCCTACTAAAGTATATATATACCTGTATCAGGATTTCAATGTATTTGTAAGAAAACGAATTAATCGAGGGACGGTACCTTTGCCGTACCTTTTTATCGTGACGTTTTGATTGGTCGGATTGCACCGATCATGGTCACGGGCAGACCGATGAGAAAGCGTCGTCTTCGTATTGTGCGGTTCCTGGCAACTACCCACACTTATTCATCACATATTTTAATTATTATTGTCGTCACTGTGGGTACTATGAGACACCGGTTAGTTGAGATTGTAAGATGTGTTCAGATTACAAGTCGCGAAAGTTTAAAAACACTAACTGGTTGTCGTTATTGTGTTATAATTATATCTACACATACATATTTTAACGCTGTGTCCCTAACGAGGTAGTCGGAGAGGACAGAGTCCCAATCGTCGCGGTCTTTACATACTTCTTTCGCTTCCTCAAATTTCATCATTCTCCTCACACATTTTCGGGTATGCGAGAGCTTTAGATAATTCCGTCAGTAAGCACTCTGGCTATTTGATCTTCGTAAGTCAGCTTTGCTCTTCCTTGGCTTCTTTCACCAGTCGCTTTCGTTCTGTAGATTTTCTTCGTCGGTTATTCTTTCATTTCAGTTATACTTATATACGAGTATAGGTATACATATTTCCCTCTTTTAACGATTCAATATTCCTTTCAATCAAAACACAATTTCTTTTGTCGAAACAATAAGTCGTTTTAGTGGATATAATTTCCCCTCTAGCGGCTCTCAAAAGTTTCTGAATTCAGGATTTACAACAGCGGCAACTATGGTTCGAACCGGCGCGAGACGCTCGTCAGTTACAAGTTATTTTTGAATGTAACTCCCACCGGTTCGGAAAACATCCAACAAACAACGAACTGACAATGACCGCTTTTAGAATTTTCCGTTGAACTTTTTTATCGCAACATTTTTACCGTCCACGGTACAATGGGGAAACAAAATGTATGCAGTTGTATGGAGACGCTTTTATATTTACATGCACGATGACGTCATCCCGTGTACGTTGAAAAAGCGCTCTTTTCTGCAACGCGATAGGGAAGCATTTTGCTTACCTATTGTATATTGGACGGTAAAAATGTGACGATAAATTATAAAAGCGCCCAATAAAGTCATTTGTGACGTGACTTTGTATAAAATAGTAAAAAAATATGATGTTAAAAACAATTACAATTTATATTACACACATAAAAGAGTATTCTCCCCGGCGGGGAATCGAACCCCGGTCTCCCGCGTGACAGGCGGGGATACTAACCACTATACTACCGAGGACTTGCTTCTTTAGGCCGTATTTATGAATGATGTTTTTCTCATAATATTTTACAAGATTATATACTTATGAGACCGTTAATAGTCGGGTGATACGAGACTAATAAACGAAGTATTATGCAAGTCCTAGTTTTATGCGATAATAACACAGATTAATTAAATCTTATTTTTTTTATTCTTGACTTTAATGTAAACAAACAGAAAACTAATCAAAATTTCGTTAAATTTTCACCGTTCGCTGGTCCAGCATATTACACGTAGCACTCTAATAACATTCCTTTTCTGTTATATACACGAAGCTATAAAATATGCGCATATAACACTAGTATTATCCAATATAGTATAGGATTGAAAAAATGTACGTTATACGTCAAGCACTTTAATTTTAATTTGTAGTGCAACCTAAAGTTTGTCTATGTTCCTAGATCCAATTAGTATCATAAATCAGTTCACTCTAATATGCGAGTGACACAATTCGTTCGAAATGTAAGACAGTAAAAACAGAAGAATATTGTTGTTTACACATTGCAAACAATAATATTCCTTTTAAGTATTTTTTAAAAATACAAATTTTATCACTTGTAATGACGTTTATTTTTCTTTTAACCCTTGAGTGGTGGTATGTAACGAAGACCAAACACACAAACGGACAAAAATTCTGTACATGTTTGTTTTACTAATAAGTAATAAGTATTACAACTGAATCAGTCATTTGCGAACTACCCCCACAGACTACCTATAGTTATGTTATATATACTAAATGTTGCCACATTTGTTTACATTAAAGACAAAAATGACCTATAACAATACATAGTAGTAGTAACTATGTTAATAGATAACCTAATAGTGTGATCAACTAGTTATTTCCAAAAAATTACAAAAGTTAAGTAGATCCCTTTTTGCGTGCGTTTTGTGATAGAAGTCGTTCAGTCAACGGAAAAAAGATTTTTTGTTGTAAAATGTAGACTGATTAAAATTCAAAAAGGGTCTTGTAACTTTTGTTGGAATAACTATTTAGAAGAACAGCAACTATTTAGAAATTTATCATATCGTTATCCTAGTAACTAGTTAGAGCACATATTAGTCTAGATAAACTAATATGTGCTATGGTACCGAAAAGTAGGACTTGCCAAATGCTCCATTCTTCGTGTCAGCCGAGTATTAGCGATCTTGTAAAAGATTAATGCCCGATTTCACCAAAGTCCCCTAATACTTAGCGAACCCCTAAAACCGAAAATACTATGAAAATTTCATCGTTAGTGGACCCCTAACCGGTTTTAGGGGGCGATAAGTATTAAGGGACTTAGGTGAAATCGGGCATTACACGAAAACGTTCGTTCATACGCAAGTATTAAATAAATCCTCGATAGTATAGTGGTTAGTATCCCCGCCTGTCACGCGGGAGACCGGTGTTCGATTCCCCCCCGGGAAGAATAATTTTTTGTGTTTAATATAAATTGTAACCAGCTTTGATATGACATCATATTTTTTCATCTATCTAATACAAATAAAACGTGTTCCAAGGAATTATGAAATGTAAAATAAAATTTATTTTTCAAATTTATTTAATTTTCTTATAATTCTGTTACAGATTGTGTCATTTTTTATGAGTTTTTTCCTAAATTTCATGCCTATGTTTGCGCTGATCAATTTATTTTTCAATCTTAAAATATTATTTAATTGTCAAAAACATAAATCAAAAGTTAATGTAAGTGCATTCACAAAACGTAACAAATAAGGAAATGGTTAAATGCATATGGAACATAGATTAGCAAAATGTAACTCTAGGAGACATTGCAAAATAGTCTCAGAGCGTTAAAAGCCAATGACCATAGATCTAAAAAAATGTTAGACAATACTACGATGGCACGATATTTATAAAAACACTGGCATATTGCTGTGTAGACTATTATTACACTTACTTTTTAAAGGTAAGATCCCGGGTTTGCTCGACGTCAAAGGTCAAGTCTCAAAACTAAAAAAAGATTTCTATTTTATTATATATTTTCAATTTCATGTTTTATAACTAATGAATAAAAATATCTACAAATTTCTTGTATTATATTTTCTTAAACGATTAATGATGATACAATGAGTAACTAGTTTATAACTACTTTTTATGGTGTCGTAATTTTTATTGCTGAAAAGTTCTGTACATATTACCATCAACATAATATCAACTAGTTGCTAATATGTTGTAGGCTTGAAAATATATATTCAACTTTAACATTAGTTCAACATTATGTACACGTATGTTTAACATACATCTGAATTATTCATCTCGCGTGGGTTTCATGTCAGTAATGTACACTTAACAATCGATAAGGGCAGATAATTAAGTTCTAATTATATAACGGTTAAAACAAAATATTCTATGGGAGCCCCGGACAAACGAGTTATGACGTCGGAGATCTGTCAAACATGTGTGATACGCGCTACTACCGATTCTAATATAGCCAGTAAGATGGCTGCCGCTTGTAACGAATTACCAATCATAGCATTGCTATAACTGTTGTCATTATTTACTTCGCAGACGAAATTTAAATATCAGTGTTTAATGTACCATTATTATTTCCATACATTTTAAAACTAATCAAAACGACCAGTTTGCTTTAAAATGAATGAGCAAAGAAACCAATGTGTATCATTGTATTTGTGGAATTCTGGAATTCATAGCGATATAAAATGACAAATAGTTGCATAAAAATGACTTCTTCCCTTTTTTTATAAAGAATAAACATCATAAAACAGTTGGTTATATACAGTGTAAATCGTAAGTCTTCCAAGAGAGCTAGCAACTTTCAATGTAATAATATAAAACGTTAAAGATATGAGAAATAGCCCATTTCACAAATGTCTATATCTACGTTAACAGACCAAAGGCGTCGATCTTCGGTAGCGCGGAGGCGACAAATTGCAATTTACGGGCGGTCTCGCCGCGCGGCCCACACGCACGTCTTTCCGGCGCCTGCGGTTAAAACGCTTTATTTGACACGTGATTTATACGTCGCGCGTCGCACTCAGTGTGTTCAATGTGGTTAACACTGGGATCTGGCTTGATTTTCCAGTTGTTGTTAAAATTGAGTTAAAGATAACTGACGAAGTTTCGCTATTAACAAGAACACATAGAGAGGCCAAGAATGAACAGATCACTATCTCATGGTAACTAGAATAAGGTACCTGTTCGCATAACGTGCAAACTTATAGCAGTATGTCGTAACAATAGTTAGAAACTATAAGATGCGGCCACCGGAATAAATACGATTGACGGCAAATTAAGCAAATTTCTATAGCTATAATTTCTATTTCTTTACATGTCTTTGCATGCCTTCGACAAATTGTAAATCATTTCATGGTTGCACTCTTATCGAAACAAAAAAAAACAATTCTTTATTATTAAGTATAAGAGAATGATTCCCTAAATTGATCCACTATGGATCCACTGCTTGAAAAATCGATTCTAAAAAAAATATTCTAGGATGAATAATCGATCTCTAATTAAAGATGACGAAGAAAACACTGGAGAGACAGTGGTTAATATCCCAGTATCCAAGTTTATTTTACTCTTTTGTTGTTATCTGTGTGAGCAACGCTGTGTCCCTTCTCTTATTTCACCGCCATCACGCCTAACCGGCCGGCATAAAACATTATTTATCATATCAATTTAATGGATCGAATACTTTAAAAAGGGTATTAAAAGTGATCACAATAGCGCAAATGTCTTATAACGGTAAAAGCGGACCCAGAAACCAAAAGGAAAAATAGCATTTTGTAACGTGGTATCCTGGACGCAAGTTGAACCCGCACTATTCAAAGCAAGTAATCACAAGTAAATCTGACCATCTTGTCTATAGTATCCAAACAGGTTACTGACAAATCGTCAACACAAATCCTTTAAATACCCATACGTCTTATTCTTTGGTCTATTTCTGCGACCTATGCTGGAAGAATTGCAGCTGGGATATTTTATACTTTTCCGACCTACGTGGTAAGATAAGGAGCTGGGATAGTCTATATTTTTTCTATCAGATCAGGTTGGAAATCTGTGGAAGTATATTTTTTTACAGTCCTAGCACGCTGCATCCCTAACGGGGTTGTCAGAATAAATGAAGCGCCAAGTATCGCGGTCGTTACATACTTCTTTCGCCTCCTCAAATCTCCTCATTCTCCTTGCACACTTCGTCTAGTATGAGAATGCTTTTGACATTTCTGCCAGCTAACACTGGCTATTTGAACTTCATAAATTAACCTTAATTTTCTTCGTCAATTCAACAATAAAGTAAAATAAAACTCATACCAAAAGGATTCAAGGTCATTTTTATTTAGTTTCAAAGAACTATTAGTAGCGCAATATCTTGTTATGTGTCACTAACAATAAACAATAAAGAAACTTAATTATTAACATAATTTCATAAATGTCATTGTTTTTATGTCATGTATGCATAGGTCATTAATTGAGTCCACAGAATCTACAAATGAAGTCCACGATTACAACACTGTATTTCCTTCTATTTAAAAAAAAAGTGATGCACACTCAACACATTTTATTTATTTGTATACATTTAATCTAATTGTCTAGATATATAACATAACATAACATAACTTCACGCTGTATCCCCAACGGGGTAGTCAGAGAGGACGGAGCGCCAGGAGTCGCGGTCCTTACACACCTCTTTCGCTTTCTCAAATCTCATCATTCTCCTCACACATTTTCGCCTAGGTATGCGAGTGCTTTTGACATTTCCGTCTGCTAACACTCTGGCTATTTGATCTTCATAAGTCAGCCTTGGTCTTCCTTGGCTTCTTTTACCACTCACTTTCGCTCTGTATATTTTCTTCGTCAATCTTTCATCACTCACGTCTAGATATATATTTAGGTATAATATTTTTATTTGTGCATATTTGTACATACACGTTATAAACCTACTTCGTTACATTAAAATTTCGCATAATATAATACAAGAAACCTAAACGAAATACAGATATGTATTTCGTTTAGATTTCTTGTTTATGTTGTTCTTGTACATTAGTAGATACTAATCTCGCTTGTCCCGTTCCCGCCAAAAGTCTCCCAATTCTTTTTGATTACAATACTATAATTATGCAATTAGTAAATTAAAAAAATATCATCCGCATACAATCCTTTAAAAAGTTTGCACTAATCCAATCGCTCTATGTCAATTACTGGCCACTACAGGGCGGACGCTAAATTTTTCGTCGAGCCGTAACTCATCGATGAAAAAACAGCTCATCTACAAATGGAACCGGAATAAGTTCCGATTCTTCGATTCCAATTTTAAACCGAATTCGTTCCAATATTTATTGGAGATTCAGATTAATCTTTAATTCCCTCCTGGCGATCCGATTTAAAACGCGCTTATTACTTCTGCACATATTTTTATTATGGACCTTAAGATTAAAGTCATAGACGAGATATTTGATCGTCGTAATTCGGATTGAAGTAGTAAAAGTGGGAAATATTTATGAGCTTTCGAAGGAAATTCTTTCTAAATGTTTGCATTTATGAAAATATGCTCGAATGAATGGGGCTGGCGATCTATGCATAGGGTGTGATGTGATATTTACCTCGAACTGAAAATAAAATATTATTTATTAATCATTTTACAATGTTTTAGTTTTGGTTTATTATAAAAATATCAAAATCACGTACTTGTGTATTTTGAGCCCTTTTTCTTCTATAAAAATTACCCCAAATATTTAGTATTCTGTCAAATCTGGCAGACTAGAAGTGTTTCAATACATTTTTAATTAGTAGGTACACAGGCAGATAAACATATTTATTTGTTAGTCGTATATTAGAAGAAATATTTTTATTTGTAGTCGTATATTAGAAGAAATGTCAAAAAATATCAAATGTATAATTTTAATGTAATTAAGAATTATGGATAATAATCTGTTGCCAGTCTTGAAAATACTAAACGCATTACGAGGTTTCTAGTAAATCGAATAAATATAAATACATTAACGGTTAAATTACTATTAGATTTTATCACAACACAGAAACACTTAAATTTTTATTATTTTAATGAGATTCTAATTTTAATATTTACCTACCAAAAATAAATAACACGTAAATTGAATTATGAATACTAAGTTATATCACAATGTCCGTACATTAATATCTACTAAATACTAAACAATTTAGACTCAAATATTTAGAAATAATATTAGAAGCATAAATTACATATCTTTACGGCATTTTCCTTTTGGAGTGTACCGAACATCAAGGCGCAACAGGCACAGACCCATTACTAGCTCTTCGCTTGTACAAACAAACTTCTAATAATCCTCTCAGTAGTCAACTTTTATGACCCATGTATTAAGATAAGCAGTTCGCACATTCTGTGTATTCGCTCTGTCGTTAAGCAGCACGAAAACGTAAATAACATTAACAAATAAATAATCAATTATATTTATTAGCTATTGCTATATTAACAACACCCTGTATAAGTAGCAATGGTTTCCGATCGCAGGCTGTAATTTATACCGGATCAAGCAGAGGCTAATAATGTAGCCGCCCCCGCCCCGCTCCGCGAAACCTCCCTCGCGTTCTGTTTTTTCATTACAAACATCATTTCAGTATTTGATTCCTGAAGAAAAACTGCTCAAAAAAAAATGTAGTGCTCGAAAGAATCTGTTAAGAAATAAAACACATTGAGTGTGAAGAAAACACATTATATTAAACTTTGTACGGTTGATAACAATACAAAAAGTTAATAGTAATTGCAGAAATAAGACATGTCTTGACTGCTTTTATAGTTTAAAAATAAAGTACTTGACTAAAAACTTTATATTCTCATACATATTAATTTCAAAGTTGTAACAACGCAATAAATTCTCAAAATGACGCTTTTTAATAGGTACGTAAAAATCACTCAGTGCCAAATTGAACACCGATATTAAAAAGCATTGCCTTTCTAATGGTTCTTCTACACACAAACATATCGTGATGTCCATTGCCATTTGAATTACAAATTTATAGTTAAAGAATTACAAGCTATATTTGCTTGTTCCGAAACGAAGGAGGTGGGATTCTTAAAGAGGTTCGATTCGTAGCAAATTCTTTTAATAAGTGCACGATGATTTACGCGACGCCAAGCGCATACGGCGCCGTCAGCCCCCTTAATTAGAGTGAGGAAAAAATTCACTGTATTACACCTTTACGCTAAGATCTGTCGTTCCCCACTTGCTCGCGAAACGCATAATTGTTACTAGACTACAAATCTGAAACAAAGTAATGATAATAATTTCGACATATACATACACATGTCATTTATCTAAAAAAAGAATGCATGAGGTTATTTGTATAGACTCAGGTGTTAACATAACATAATATATCTTCACGCTGTATCCCCAACGGGGTAGTCAGAGAGGACGGAGCGCCAGGAGTCGCGGTCCTTACACACCACTTTCGCTTCCTCAAATCTCATCATTCTCTTCACACATTTTCGCCTAGGTATGCGAGTGTTTTTGACATTTCCGTCTGCTAACACTCTGGCTATTTGATCTTCTTAAGTCAGCCTTGGTCTTCCTTGGCTTCTTTTACCACTCACTTTCGCTCTGTAGATTTTCTTCGTCAGTCTTTCATCACTCATTCTGTTCAAGTGCCCGAACCATCTAAGCATTCCTTTCTTCATTTTTACAATAACACTGTTGTGCAACCCTGTCATACTGCGTATCTCTTGATTGCTTATCCTGTCCGCAAGCGTGACACCGCACATATTTCTGAGAGACCGCATCTCCACAGCATTTATCACACTTTCACTCGATTTCGGGCATATTCAGGCCTCACTACCGTACAACAAAGTTGGCACCAACACCGCATTGTGGATGGCCATTATAGCAGTGTTAGATATATTCACACTACCCACTAATGCGGACAGAGCACCGTTCACTTTATTGCCAGCTGCTACCCGTCTCTCCACATCCAACTCACATCTTCCATCCCTCGAAAACGCACTCCCCAGGTACACAATTTCATTCACTTGTTCTATACATTTTCCATTTACACAAATCACACATTTCGTTTGTTCCGCATCTCTTTCAAACATCAGAACCTTAGTTTTGTTCACATTCATTTTCAATCCTTTTATTTATTTATTTATTTAACAATTTATTGCACACAACGTCATATACAAAGAGAGATACATATAGAAAAAAGAGCAAAAGGTACCGCTTATTTCTATAAGAAATTTCTCCCAGCGGATCCGCGAGTGAGAAATTTTATAAAGAAAGAAAGAAACTTTTACTTCACAATCTTCTTTCTTGCACGTGACTAGTGTCTGCAACTCTGCTTCTGATGGTGCTATTAGCACAGCATCGTCAGCGTACAATAGGCAGTTTACCACTGTGTCATCACATCCCATACTACTCATATTACCTTTCAATCTCTGGAGGCAACTCACCAAATACAGCACGAACAGTCAGGCAGACATTACGCAGCCCTGTCTGACACCAGAACAGACATCAAACTAGAGCGACATGTCACCGTCTATCCTTACACAGGCTCTGTGGCCACGATATAATGACCTCACAGCCCGTAGTAAGGAGCCCTCCACGCCATATTCAGGCAGAAGACTCCACAATTTCTTCCGCACTACTCTATCGAATGCTTTTTCTAGATTCACGAAAGCGCAGAAAACTTTCTGGCCTATAGCCAGAAACCTTCCCACGATAACGCAAAGCGAGAAAATCTGATCTATATATACAAACTCTACCGTTCCTGAAATCACCTTGCGCCTCCCTCAAATATCTTTCTGAAACGCCTTTCATACGTTCAGTCAATACCTTAGTACAAACTTTACTCGCTAAGCTGACCAAGCTGATGGCCCTATAGCACGCACAGTCTAGATATGAACCTTTCCCTTTATATAGAGGTACTATGACTGCCGTGCGCCAGTCCTCTGGAACCTCCCCCTTCTGCCAACAAAGGTTGCAGAGTGCACAGAAGGCATCCCAGACCCTAGGACCACCATACTTGATCATCTCAGCAGTCACCTCATCAATTACCGCAGCCTTTCCACATTTCAAACTTCTTATCACTTTGTCAATCTCTTTCATACTAATGGCATCCTCCAGTCCCTGGCCCGAGTGTGGCAATTCATTAGAATCGCTCTCAGTATCAGAGACGGAGTCGCCACTCTCATACAGTTCTCCATAGTATGCACTCTGTCGCTGCAGAACATCTTTTTTATTTGTAAGCAGGTTGACTCAGGTAAGACTGCGGTGTTACTTTGCGGAAATCCATTTCATGTGATAAATTCCTGAAATTTTTAGCTATTTTACGCTCAAGCTCCATAACCACCAATCGACACGTGTTTCGCCTTTCAACGATTCGGTGAAAGTGAAATCAGTGCTGGTTAGCTAACCGATTCTGATCTCTTAAATATCTTGAGGATGCTTCGTTGAAAGGCGAAACACGTATCGATTGCTGGTTTTTGGACTTTGAGTGGAAAATTGCTAAAGATTTCAGTAATTTATCACGAGGTTATTTGCTGGAAACTGCTACGCTAGATAATGTAGCAGTCTGGTACCTTGCCGCGTTCCTTTACTTACTTGGAGAAGTAATATAATCTTTTATTGTTTAAATCAATATAACAAAAGTGGCTAGATATTTATTTATTTAGGTTCTCAAAACAAAACATCACAATCTCGGGACGATCAAATTTAAAACCGATTTATTCGTCTTTCTATACGTTACCTGTTTGCATTAGCGTCAGGCGGCTATCACTATACTAATTATAATAAGAATAAATAATTAAATAATTAAAAATTAACTAATTAAACATAACTCAGATATAAAATGCGAAAATCCCTTTCATGTGATGAATTCGTACAATTTTTAACTATCGTCAGATCGAAATCTCGACCCTATCAATCGCAACGTGTTTCGCCTCTCAACGAAGCATCCTCCGGATATTCCAGAGATCAGATTAATGCCCGATTTCACCAAGGCTATCTAAGTCGTCACCATTGATTTATAATTATGAGATTACTGTTATGTACCACCTAGATTAAAAGGACCCTTAAACCGTTTCTTAGATAATATTCGTTATCAGTCACCAATTTAACGGTTCCCTAGTAATATCAGACACAGTTATGTGACATTTAATTTTTTCCATAGAAACTATTTGTTTCCAAAAATTAATCTATAAAACAGATATTATTGTTTTACTTCTAAGTTTCAATATATAATATATGTTATTCTCCATATTGTCAAAAACTGTAGTGCTATGGGTTCGAAAATTGAGTTTTTAAATTTAGAGGATTAACTACATAGGGCTTTCAAACGTTTCGTGGAACGCAAAATCAACGTTAGTGGTTCCCTGCCCTTTTTTAGGGTTTCGCTAAGTATTAGAGGACTTTGGTGAAATCAGGCAAGTCAGCTAACTAGCACCGAGTTAAGCTGGTGTATTTTAAACCGATGGTAGTCGACCGAGTCTGATCTCTGAAATATTCTGAGGACGCCTCGTTAAAACACGTTTCAATTAAGAAGTTAGAGATTATGGGCGGAATTTGGCAAAAAATTATATTAACTCGTCACATGAATTGTTCTAATTTAATCATTTTGGCGACTTTAGACATACTACTGATCGTGCAACATGCATGGACTATTGACTGAGCTCAAAAGCGAACTGATAACCCAAAATAAAAAATGGAAAATTATTAAACCACATCTTTTTAAGTTATTACCTAACTATAAATTAATTCATGTCTAACATGCTTCTGGCTATTTTTTAAATCGACTCTTGAATTATGTCGCTGAGACCTTTCGCTTAGCGTATTGATTTCTCGACCGTTGCACAAACATTATTAACTGAATATTATAATATGTCGTTGTTGTTTCTTTTCGCTTTCATGTTTTACTGATGTTTTGATTCATCTGTTTACATAACATTGTATTCCTTTGATCGCTCCGATCTGACGTAGCGTACAGAATAATTCGCCGATTCCCTCAAACCAGTTCAAATCAAAACATCCAGGTAAAATATCAAACATAACATACCCTTCGTAGAAATGGCCTCATTCTAAATAAAAACATTGCTTCGAAATCGCCGACATCTGTACACTTAAACTACCTTCATCCTCCTTAAAGTATAGCCATTGTAAACCTTATCCCTTTAGGTTAAAGTTTATTCAAACCGTGTAACACAGTTGGTTGTCGTAAGGAGATTGCCGGCATTCGCGTGTGTGGCGACATTAAGGCGAATAAAATTTAAATATGGTAACACTGTTCGCTATAAAAGAATGGAATAATATAAAAAGTAATAGAAATATTGTGGAATTGGAGGGAGCGATTCACCTGTAAGCTATGCTAGGCGCGTTTAGTGGCTATTTGGTTTCATGACTTAAGAGTACTTTGAATTTTAACATAGTATTGAATTAAAGTTTGAAATATGCATAATTCCTAATTCTACAATGGTATGCATTACAAGCACTTTAGAATTTGTAAAATAATTAACAAGATGATATTTGTTACTATAAAAACCACCTCATTAAATGTAATGAAAATACCACTTCATTAAATGTAATCAAAATAATCGAAAAAATATAAAATACTAATTTATACTATTAAAATACAACTCCGCACTATATTTGTGCCTGTCTCAAGAATGATGAAATAAATAAATAAAATATAATTTCATCATATTTGTTTGTATAGTTGTAGTATAATTGGTAATTTATACTGTCATTTAATATTCTATTTCGGATTTTCATCTCATACGATTTAAAATTAATAGCCCTCGATTTTTTTAAAGTAACTCATAATCCACATTTTTTTAATTAATAATTTAGAATAAAATATCTCACCAGAAGTTATATTGAGATATAGATTTGTATTCCAATGGTATAAACTATTATTTTACATTGTTCCAATTTTATTTTTTAGTCTTTAATTATATTACAGTGTCATATTCTTCAAATTAATATGAAATATATTTATTTATATTATTTTATTGCACATGAATTTAACAATTGGAAAATTACAAAAGAACTTGTCCCTTAAAAATATATATTTTTGTGGTAACATTTTATTGTCATAAATTATATTGTTTATTTATAGAGTGAAAAGCATTATTATCGTTATTTTCACAATGTTTAAAGTGCTTTTAATTGCATGAATTTTATTAAGTATGTAGTTATAATATTAACTTCTTTGTTTTATGAAATACCCCAACTTCAGAATTAAAAAACTAACATAACTGCAGCTTTTCCATGAATTTCAATCAAGTCGTGATTATTAGCAAATCTAGACCTTGCCTACAGTGTAAATAATTTTACATATTGTGCCCAATAATCCAAAAAAGATTGAGCCCATAAAAATAAAAATTGTTATTGTATACCAGTATTAGATACATAGTTCTATTCAATCAAATTCTATATAGACCAGGGCTGAAGCCTTTGAAAATGGTAAAAAGTGAAAAAAAATAATAGTAGGATGAAACCCACTGGAAACGGAAGAGAATATAACAAAAATGACAGGAAAAAGAATTTACGGGCGATTTGAGGTTGGGAAGTGGAAGGGGTGTTTTTAAGGGTAAAAAACGGTTTATCTCTATTTCCGGCAAAACTACAGGTCCTATGTAAAAAAGTTAGAGGGCAAAGTTGTAGGTAATATAAAGATCTACAACGTTTGTATTTACACTTTTTTCACATAACCTCAAAATTTATGTGAAAAATTCAAATAACCAAGTTTTTAGTTTTTTATATATTTTTATCTTTTACAAAAAAATTTTGTTTTTCACGAAATTTAGTGAAAACTTACCTTTTTATGTCCCAAACACACTAATTTTTTTGATTTAAAATATTTATTTTTTCACCTTATTTTGACTTAATATCGAAAAAGCACCCTAATTTTCAATCAAAAATTGTCGCGTCAAAATATCTGCTTTTTTAAAAAGTCGGTGGGCTTTTTGTGTGTTGAAATCTCTACTTTCTGATGGTGTAAAAAAAATAATACATTACTATGGTAAACGTTCTCAGAAAATGCAAAGAAACGAAAAAAACTCGAATCTGAAAATTTCTTTTCAGGACTTGTAGTTTTGCCGGAAATCGAGATAAACCGTTTTTTACCCTTAAAAACTCACCCCCTTTCACTTCCCGACCTCAAATCGCCCGTAAATTATTTTTCCTATCATTTTTGTTATATTCTCTTCCTTTTCCAATGGGTTTCATCCTACTATTATTTTTTTTGGTTTCAAAAATTATCGACCCTGGTCTAATAGCTAAGAAAAGATATTTGGAAATTGAAAAATATAAGCAGATAAGTCAACTTTGTCAAAATATTAAGTACATAGTACGTACACACAACTAACATTCGGCGTTGCTCGTATTATTCAAATGTATACCAATAAGAGAGCATTTACGGCCGCCCATAAAACTACAATCGAACCGAACGAATAAATATCAGACCGAATGTAACTTATAACCTTGCATACCCAGATAAAGAAACGATGGAAGGCGCAATAAGTGATTTTAGATATGTTTTAATACCGGGGAAAAGAAATTTCTTAAATTAATATGTAAATAATTCGAAGATATTTTTAATTATGGATCGATTAATTTTCACATTTATTTTTTATTCGCATTGTGAAATTTTACATGAACCAATTAGTACACAGTGCATGTTTCTTTCGCGACATCTAAAAAAATGATAATTTAAACACCATAACATACCACACTAAATTGAATCATAGACATGAAATATATCGCTACCTAAATTCGTACCTAAACCGTTTTGAACTCATTGTGAATGCAAAGGAATAAGCTGAAGAGAGAAAACGCTATCGAACTGCGACGCCATCATGTCATCTCCAAGTGCTTTATGCGTCATCGTCGTTGCATACTAGATAAATATACACATTATAAAGCATTGCAAAAGTTTGAAAGTTTATGTGACACTATGATACTATATAAATTAATTATTGAGATGGATTTCCACAAATATACCTATCCTCATATCCTCACACTGTACTATACCTAACGGGGTTGTCAGAAAGGACAGACAACAAGTATCGCGTCCTTACATACTTCTTTCGCCTATTCAAACCTCATCATTTTCTTTACATACTTTCGCCTAAAAATATGAGTGCTTTTACATTTTCGTCAGCGAACATTCTGGCTATTTGATCTTCATAAGTCAGCTTTAGTCTTCCTTGGCCTCTGCTAACACTCATTTTCGCTGTGTAGATTTTCTTCGTCAGTCTCTCATCACATCACTCATTCATTCCACACAACCACCACCATACCACAAGTGTGAGTGAATAGATCTACCATAAAATCATTGGTATCATCGTCTAAATATCCAAATCTTATCCAGTCATCACCTATATCCGTGTGAGGAGTTATAATAATACAAGCTATAACGCACGGGTTATGGTTTAGGCCGTAACCTCGCTGAACAACCGGACCGAGGTTAATTCTGCACCTGTACTTATTTGTGATGTTTATACACGGATACAAAGTTGAACAACGCCCTATTACCGGAATATGCACGTTATTATTACTATCGAAAATTATATAGAATATGAGCAACATAATTAATAATTCAGACTATAACTAATGATTAAAATTAATAGTTTCTACTCGTTATAAAATATAAAACTACTTTTAATCATGAACTATTTTTGTAAATTTTAAAATTAATAGAACATTAAGAGCTATTTATTTAAAATAGTTTGAGCGCTAACTTTTTTATGTGTGTTATTTCTGTCATTATTGACCTTAATGTAAACAAATGTGGCGACTATGACATTTATAACATAACTGGAGATGGGCTAGTTGCCTAGTTCGCAAATGATTGACTCAGTTGTCATACTTATTAGTTATTAGTAAAACAAACACTTTTATAATTTTTGTCAACGTGTGTTTCTGCTTCAATAAAAACCACTTCTTGGTGGTTTTTATAAAATAATAATTAATGTCATGATAAGTGTAAAAATATGTATTTTTAAAACACTTAAAAATAAAGAATAGGAGATTATTATTATTTACACATCGCAAACAAAATTCTTCTGTAATTATTCTGTCTTACATTTCGAGTGAATCGTGTCACTCACATAATGAGAGAACTGATTTATGATACTAATTTGATCTAGGACATTAGGCAACCTTTTTTATGTAACACTATAAACTAAAAACAAAATGCTTGACAAATAACCTCAACTTTTTCAATGCTTTTATGTTACATTGGTTACTAAATTGGATAATACTAATGTTATATGTGCATATTTCATAGTTTCGTGTACATAACAGAAAAGCGGTGTTATTAGAGTTGCTACGTGTATTACGCCGGACCAGCCAGCGGTGAAAATTCAGCGAAATTTTGGTTAAAAGTCAATAATGAATAAAATAGGATACATTATGTAAAGCACGGTAAATGCTATCGTTAGATTTACAACAGAAATTGTATTGAAAAATATTACGTATACATTATACAGAGTTGTAGGTATTTCTATAGGCTGAATTAACTATTATTTTGTATTGTTTCAATTTTTTAACTAAAATTAACTTACAAATATTTCATAGTTTGTAATTTTAATGAAATTGGTTTATATAAATCTTAATAAATTTGAGTTTAATAAATTTTACTGTAGTAGATTACATGTTTTAAAGAGTTAAAAAAATACAAACATACATATCCTCACGCTACGTCTCTAACGGCATTACATATCACGGGATAATGGGAAGCATCGCGGTTCTTTGTTTCTTTCGCTCCCTCAAATGTCATTATTTTTCTTACACGCTTTCGCCGAAGTAGCTTTAGATATATCCGTTAGCTATCGTTCTAAATATTTGATCTTCATTCACTTTGGTCACTCAGCTTTGGTCTTCATTGGCTTCTGCTCACCCACTCAAGTCCGCTCTGTAGGTTTTCTTCGTCAATCGTTCATCACTCATGCTTTCTATATGCCCGAACAATCTAAGCATTCCTTTCTGCAATTTTAAAATAACTATGTTATCCAAATCTGCTTCCCATATTTTTACTTTTAACGGATCTAGGGTGAACTAGTTGGTTCTACGAAATTCTCAGCAAATGACACCCTGACCATATCTCAAAAGCGTCTATGTTCTTCCTTTCATATACTTGAATAATCCAGGACTTAGAATAAGCAAAAATAGGAGACACCTAAGTGACACCTACGAGCCTCATTTACCATAGTTGGAGACGTTTTCATTTTTCGATCTTTTCCGGTTCACTCATGGCGCCTTCGGCCATCTGCGTTCTTCTCTTAATTTAAGTAAGGAAGCCTTTTCTAATCCTTTGAGTGTGGGCCCTAAAAATCTCTAAGCTGGATCATGTTACAATATCTAACATCCCTTTGCAATTAAGATTCAGACCTGAAGACTACGTGGATTGGTCGATCGTTTTTTAAGGTTCCGTAACTCAAACGGAAAAAGGAACCCTCATAATATCACTTTATTGTCCATCTATCTGTCTGTTAATATTCTTCTTTTAAGGAACACTTAGGGGTATCAAGTTGAAATTAATATCAAATACTTCTGAGCTGTAAAAAAATTAGGCTTCTAAGTCGACACTATCAAAATTCACTCGCAATCGCAAGTAAATCAAAACCTACAGTACAATACTTTCCATTGATCTAGAATCATGAAATTTAGCAAGGCCGATAGAGGAATCCGACATAATATATATGTTATTTTGGTAAATATACATAACACGAATATGTCGTATGGTGATACGAAGTCCTCAGTACGCGAGTTCGAGTTGGCCGGTTTTTTTAATAAAGACCTTACAGTTATATTCACTTAAAATCTACATATTCAGAAGCAACTCATTTCAAGTTATAGTTGGATCTAAAACAATAAAGCCAAGTTTTATGTCATAATCGCCGGATGGGATCCGTAGGTACATAAAATATATAAAAGTTTACACCGTTCCCACCTGTCGACCTGCGCCCTGCGCCCTGCGCCCTGCGCACCGGACATGTAGCGGACTAGAGATTGTATTTGGTAATCACATAAATATGCAACAAAGTAGGTACAACTGATTTTTAGTGTTTTGATCAAATTGAAAAAACCGGTCAAGTGCGTGTCGCACTACGCATAATGAAGAATTCCGTAGTCGAGATGCACAAAATTCATTTATTCGCCAGCAATATTAAGTTTGAAATAGAATGTAACATTTAATTTAAAATAAATGTAAAATGTAATACAAAATTAATTCTGCGGTTGCTAAACGTGTAACAGAAAATAACTACACGCTACAAAAATGTTAAGAAAAAAAGTAAACCGACTTCAAAAAGAAAGCACTGAAAAGTACAAAAAAACTATCCTTTGCTAATCAAAACTCAAGTACAAAAATAATTTTATAAATACGATACACATACCTATACAATTAAATTTGTCAGTTACTGAAGTCTGTGCCAACACTACCAAACTAATAGACTTTCTGTTGTTTCATATTGATTTGGCACCGACTTCAATATCTACACATACCCACATACATACATATCTTCACGCTGTATCCCTAACGGGGTACTCAGAGGAGACGGGGCGCCAAGCGTCGCGGTCATTACATACTGGTTTCGCTTCCTTAAATCTCATCATTCTCCTCACACATTTTCGCCTAGAGCGAATATCGGATGGGCTCTGAAAAATAAACTAAAAATAATTATTAAAAAAATAACTACATTTTAAGTCGATGTTAAAGCTGTAATAACAAAAAAATAGAAAACAAATACAACCTTCTCATTGAAATTAACACTCCTTGTACATTTAATTAAGTATAAAATTTTAAATTCTAACTAAATATTTTTGTTTCTTATTTGAAGTCCTTTATTCATATAACAATATAATAATAATATACTCAGACATTTCACACAGCGCCATCTCGTCCCAAAGTAAGCAGCGCAGCGCTTGTGTTATGGGTACCAGACAACTGATATACTACTTATATACTTTTCTTTTGTAAATAAATACATATTATACATAAACACCCAGACTCGAAGCGGGAATCGAACCCGCAACCCCCGTTTACTTTCCAACGCCCTGCGTTGCGCGCTGTTGCGCCACGGAGGTCGTCATATAGTAATGTTCTTTCTTTCTTCATGAAATCCATGACGTGAGTCCCGAATTTGGATTTTTGATTATATGGATCGCAGTCCGGTCAACTTTAGGAATCACTATACTAGCGTAAATAAGCATGTGTTAATTAATGACTAGCATAAAGACTAGTGACTTGCCCTGGCTTCGCACAAAGACTTACATAAGCGCTCGTTAATGTTTTAACCTCGTGACCGCCTGCGTACTACACATAGAACGTAAAAGAACGTAAATTCTACACTTTTTACATGAGTTTTTGCTTGAGAAAGTAACATGTAACGACATCTATTGGTTTGTTAGGAAACTAAACAAAAGTCATTTGACACGTTGACAGCTGATTTTTTTTGCAAAATGGCGTCGACAAGCAGAAGTGTGAACGTGCGCTCGGGCAGAGGTAAGTTTAATCCCATTTAATTTTTGTAATTTTTATCAATTTTATCAAAATTTTTGCACTAATTGCTTGATAAACTAAATAAAATATAAATTACAGTATTATTTTAGGAAATAGAGCAATATCGTACATGTTGTGACACGGGTTTCTTTTATGTCCTCTGGGTAGAACGTATTCAGGGTATTGAGATAAGGTCAGGCAATTTATGTAGAACATTGTCAGATATCAATAGTATGAATATTTTTTTCTTTTTCAGTGTTATGTGAGGAAAATATATTGGAAGTCCTACAAAACTCCGATATTGACTATGATTCTGATGTATCAGATAATGACCCAAGTTATCAGCCTCAGAGTGACAATCGCACCACAAAACTTCACACAGAAAATTCTTCAGACAGCTCATGCGATGACGATTGTCCTTCGCCTGAAATGGCGCCTTCGCCTGTTTTGTCAGTGAGCTCTATGAGAGCTCCATCGCGTGTCCGAAGGGGTCAAGCTAGCAGAGGAGTCCGCCGTGGATCACGAATACGGGCGAGAACATCCAGTTCACGCGATGAAATACAAAATCGATGGACAGGAACTACTTTTGACCCAGAAATAAGGGAGCTTCAACAACCCACATATGTACCAAAAGACTGTGAAGGGTGGCAGAATGTAAAATACCTCGAACAGTATATTGATGACCAGATTTTAGACGTTATTGTTTTGTCTACTAATAGAACAGCAGTTGGACTTACAGGAAAATCATTATGTCTTACGAGAAAGGAGCTGAAAGTATATTTAGGTATAGTGATGATAATGTCGGCACTACAATATCCAAAAATTGATATGTATTGGATGCAAAAATGGAGAGTCCCGGTTGTAGCGAATGCAATGAACCGGTCACGCTTTTATGCTATAAGAACTAGAATAAAATGTGTTTACGATGAAGATATAAGCGAAGAAGACAGAAAGAAAGATAAAATTTGGAAGATACGTCCACTTTTTGACCGGATTTTACAAGGTTCCTTAGAACAAGATCGTTCTCAAGATATGTGCGTAGATGAAATGATTATTCCATTTTCTGGACAATGCCACATGCGCCAGTACTGCCCTAAAAAACCGAACCCGCTAGGGTTAAAAGTCTTTGTACTAGCTACTCCAGATGGAATTGTTTGCGATATGATCATATACCAGGGGGAAACTACTGTCCCAGAACTGATAGCCCAAGGGTTTGGTCTAGGTGAAGCAATGGTTTTATACCTTACACGTTCTCTATTGCCTGGACATCGTTTGTATTTTGACCGTTATTTTACCAGCGTAAAACTGTGTGTGGAACTACTAAACCGAGGTATTCATGGAACTGGGACTATTAACAGGAACAGAATCCCAAAAGACTGCGTTTTTATGGAGGAAAAACAGTTTAAAAAGAAATCTCGTGGAACGAGCGAAACACGCATTCGCAGTGATGGAAAATTGGCTGCAACGGTGTGGTTAGACAACAAACCTGTTTGGATGATGTCTACAATATATTGTGACCAGAATAAAGATGAATGCAATAGGTGGTCTAAGCAACGCAAACTTTATGAACGTATTCCAAGGCCTGAAGTTATTCGGTTTTACAACAAAAATATGGGCGGAGTGGATTTAGCAGATCGAATGCTTTCGGTGTGCCCGTCTAGAAACAGAACAAAAAAATGGACTGTTCGTGTCATCTCTCATTTATTTGATCTAGCTATTGTTAACTCGTGGTTACAATATAGAAAACAAAAGTTGACAGAAGGGACAAAGACCTCAGATATTCAACAGTTACGAGAGTTCAAGCTTGATTTAGGTATCACGTTTATTGAAGAAAATAAAGAAAGTAGTGACAGTGAAAGCGATCCTGATGAAGTGGAAGAACTCATGCCAAAACATAAAAAGCGCAAGGTTGCTATTGTCCCTTTGCCTACAAAGAGAAAACGACACCAAAAAGCTGCCCATCTTCCCGAATATGCAACCAAACAGTCGCGTTGCAGAAATCCTGGCTGTGACAAGAAGACCACTGTCTTTTGCAAGAAGTGTAATATTTTTTTATGCTTCATACCAAATAGGAACTGTTTTACTAATTTTCATGAGACTGACTAGATAACTAGATTTACTTATGATTACATTGTTTTTGTACTGTTTCCTAAGAATTTTTTTTAAAAATAACTATATTGATAAGCGTTGATCTCAATTTGATTAGTAAGAAGTTTTTAGAATTTATTTTTGTTAAAAATTTATGCCTGGCTGAAAATGTCTTAGTTGAACAAAGATGCTAGGTATTTTGTGAAGTTTGATAGTTTTGTGCTAATGTTAATCTCTATGAAAACTCATAGTAAGAGGTTTGTAAGAATTTATTTATGAATAAAAATTAAAAATGTTAACTCTCACTTGAAGAAAGTTTATGTTTGTGGATTTTGATAAAAAATTTAAGTTTGTTTGACTGATTTGTACTTATGTGACGTTTTTTTTTTTAAAATAAATGAGACTGCTTTTATAGTAATTGAAATGTTTCATTTTTCTCTTGAGAATTAATAAGTTTTAATCGAATAATTTTTTATGTTCTATGTGTAGTACAACCTTATAGAATCAATTTGTCCTATACAAAGAACGTAATGAAAATGAAATTTTCACGACAAAAAAAATTTTCTCTAAATTTTCCATGTAATCTTAGGCCCTCAGAAGTACACAGCAAAAATTTTAAAAAGTAAATCCAAAAATTGAAAGTTCTGTAGTCAGGAGGTTAAATCAACTGTGGTGAAAACCGCATTAAAATCTATTTATAAGTTTAGAAATTATAGACGGATTTAGAAGCAAAACCAGTGACACTCGGACTACAAGACATATGTGGGTAATCCGAACTGTGAAAGAAACTTTAAATTCGGTTTCGCAATAGTGTACCTATAATATGACTAACGAAATTCTGTTTTGACACATACTTAGTGGCAGTTATTCAATTCTCATTAAGTCGTTACGCAGTGTGCTTAATACGAGTCCAACTTAAGCTCAAACAGACAAATAGTGGGTAATAAATTAAGAACTCCGCCGACACTAGTTAATACCCGCGTCGCGGCCTCGCCCGATCGCGAATGCTAACTTGTTACAAGTTCCGACCACTCATAGTAAAGAACATACGTAAGCTATCTATGGAGGCTCGCGTCGTGAGTTGCTTATAATCGTCATTTTTTTCACGCTTCCATGCGGGTTTTGTGAGAAAACGAAAAATATAACATTTGCCAGTTGCTTATTAAGATTTCTTTCCCAGACAAGTACAGATTCATGGAAATATATATTTAAATATCTAAAATATAATAAGATTACTTTTATAACGCAGACTTGAAACTTATGGTTGTTAATTCTCTTTAATTCATACGAAATTTTGTGTTTTCTCTTTTATAATGCCGACAACGATTATAAAATGTCAAAGGCATATATGTAAGATTGTGATTTTGAAATTGAAGATTTTAATAGAACTTAATTATTTTCGAGATACGAACGAATTACTTTCTATCAATCGAGATTCTACTATCACGTCATTTTATACGCATAAAAAAATTACAAATAATCCGTGCTTGTATTTTTATAGCATTAGAAAAAAAATTCACGAGAAGTACCAAGTAGATCCAAAATAATGTTTCTTAGAATGTTCGTCCATCTATATGCGCCTACATACTCCTATAACTACACAACAAAGTTGAACGAAATTTTCGAAGCTACATTTCTCCAAGCTTAACTTAAAAATTGACGTATACTTTACTACAATTCAGTATCTATAAGCTGCGATCTAGCTTAGCTGCTAAGCCAAATATGTATTCGACTTATGTTGTTTCTTCGGTTGTGAATGTAGGAAATTTAATTTCGATTGACTGCGATAGATGGAGCTAAAATAAAATTAATAATAAGTGGCAATAAAAATATTATCTCGAAATAGTTCAGAATCTTATCTTTTCCGTTCACTATGGTCAAGATACGCGCAAGTCGCGGCAAGTTTTTGCGAGTCCCACGGGGCCGGGACATGTGTAACTCCCTCACACTAGTTCCAGTTCACTACTTATTTGAATAATATTTTAGTACATTCAACAAAAGACAACTTTCAGTTAATATAAGAATTATATTCTCTGAATACGAGCCTTTGATAATATTTTTAAAAAATTACGTTTCAAAAATATTAAAGTCAAGTGAATTTATTCAAGTACTTAAACCCAAGATATTCTTTAATATCAAAACCTTCTACCGAACCAGAAAAAATTTGTCCTCTCTGACTACCCCGTTAGGGATACGGCGTGAAGATATGTATGTATTTTCGAACACTTAAACTCCCATGCATTCATCAATACAAACACCCACACATATAAACAAATTAATGTTAGGTAATCTGAAACTTTTAGTTTATATATCTGAGCTTGCAAAAAAAAACCAGCTAAGAGCGTGTCGTCTCGCATTAACATATTGGCTTTAGAGTTCCGTAAAAACTTAGAAAATACAGAAGTGATGATGAAGATGACGAAATAAATCAGTTGCGAGTTTTTTTTTACGAAAGAAGGTGCAAACGAGCAAGCAGGACATCTGATGGAGAGTGACCAACCGCCGCCCATGGGCACCCGCAACATCCGCAGTTTCACGGGTGCGTTGCCGGCCCTTAGGGAAAGGTGGGGGTGGGGGTGATGGGCCACCAGCACTCTCACTCACCGAACAACACACAACAGCAGTAGAAGTTGAAACGTCAAGCGAAAATAAAAGGTAATCGCGTTAATTTCCCGTGTCTTTAGATATTTTATAACGCAACGCGAAATTCTAAAAGATTTTATAGCAATAGATGCTGTTATTACACGCCGATATTCTGTGAGAGGGTGGTATGTCACCGAGCGAGCGGGCCCAATTCGTGCTGCGATATAGCATGGCTCAACCATAATTAAATAAAAGTTCTTTTTTTTATAAGAAGAGGGGCAAACGAGCAAGCGGATCACCTGATGGAGAATGATCAACCGCGCCCCGCCCATGGACATCCGCCACATCTGGAGAAACTCGGGTGCTTTGCCGCCCTTTAAAAGGAGGGTGAGGGGGTGATGGGGGCGACGGACAACGGCAATAGATGCTGCTATTTCACGCCGATATTCTGTGAGAGGGTGGTATTTCACTGAGCGAGCCGGCCCAACTCGTGCTGCAATGGAGCAATGGCTCTACCACTCTTAAACACTCAACACAACACTCAGTTGCGACATACAAACAGACAGATATGTCAAAACTACATGTAAGGGTGTCCTTTTTGGGCACTTTAGTTGCGAAACCATAAAAACAAAATTATCATATGGAATGCAGCAAAACTGCTGTTGAGTAGTATAGTATTAGATAATATTATTAAATATTACACTTTTTGTATCAGATAACTGAGACACTTCTCTCCTTACGTGTACTCCATAGTTGAAAGGCATGGTAGTGATGCGTAATTGATAGGCACAGATAGGCGGCGTCTCGCACACTCCACCGGTGACGCACCCTCACATAAACTACCCTTAAAATTACTTATAGTTCCGAACATTATGTATTCTTACATTAATACTTGGACTTAATATATTTTGAACGCTACTTAAACAAAGACAGAAGGGAAGGTCTTTTTTATCTTCACGTGCCCCGGGAAAGGTTTTTTAAGAGGACGAAGGACATATTATCGTATAACGTTTATATATCTCTTCTTGTTGTAAGAGAAACTAATAGAATTTACTCAGTGTGTGTATGTCTATCACAGCTGGAAAAGTTGTATTATATAATTTGGAAATAGCGTAGTGGCCAAATACACGTGATCTACAAAACTTTTAGGTTAGTTTTATACTTGAAAAAACAGCAAACGTTAAATCAGACTGTACTTTTGAAAAATGTAATAATATTGGGTCCTTACATATGAAATTGGCGTTTTGTAAGGGAGGAATATAAAGTCAATTTATTTTTTGGAAAATATATTTAATTAATCAAAGTATGCACCGTTGTTATCTATGCACTTTTGCCATCTCATAGGTAGTTCATTGATCCCTTTACTAAAAAAACCATGGGGGCGAGAATCAATAAACTCTTTGAAGACGGTTTGGACTGCCGCATCGGAGTTGAATTTTTTTCCTTGTAAGAAGTTGTCCAAATTCCGGAAAAATGGTAATCTGTTGGAGCAAGGTCCGGGGAGTACGGTGGATGTCGCAGACATTCCAATTGTAGCTCATCTAACTTAGTGGTTGTTTGTTGTGCAGTGTGTGGTCTTGCGTTGTCGTGAAGCAGCAGTGGCCTGGAGCGATTGACCAATCTCGGTTGTTTAGAAGCTAGTTCTTCCTTCATGGTTTGCAGTTGCTGACAATAGATATCTGCCGTAATCGTTTGGCCAGATTTTAGAAAGCTGTAGTGAACGACACCGGCGCTAGTCCACCAAACACTCACAAGTAACTTTTTCTGAGTCAATTTTCGTTTAGGGCAGGATTTGGCTGGGTCTCCAGGGTTCAGCCATTGCGACGAGCGCTTCCGATTATCGTACAGTATCCACTTTTCATCACAAGTAATGATTCAATTTAAAATCCCTTCATTATTGTGTCGGTTGAGCAAAGTAACACAGCAGTCGACGCGTATTTGCAAGTTCGATTCACTCAATTCATGAGGTACTCATCGTTCAAGTTTTTTTACTTTCCCGATTTGGTTCAAGTGGATTAATACAGTTTTGTCACTTACCCCGAAGCCTACAGCCATCTCTAAAGTGCTTTGTGATGGATCCGCTTCCACAATAGCCTTTAATTCTTCATTTTCCACTTTGGTCTCCGGCCGTCAACGGGGTTGGTTCTGAAGGTCGAAATTTCCAGAACGAAAACGTTGAAACCAAAAACGTACCGTGCTTTCTTTTGCGACACCAGCGCCGTACACATCATTAATCCTTCGAGCTGTTTCTGCAGCACTGGTGCCACGGTAGAACTCGTACTCGTAAATATACCGATATTTCATGTTTTCCATTGTGCGGTAATAAGCGACGCCAAGAAAAAAATAAAGAGGAAAAAAACAAATGAATGACTGTTTTCAAAACTCAAATGTACCAGCTAAATGAATTTATAAATTTGAATTTGGAATTCTTAACCAAAGAGGAGATATTTCAGATCAAAGTGGTCAGTACGACAAAACGCTAATTTCATATGTAAGGACCCAATACATTATGTAAAAATTATGCGTCAATATTAAAAATATGCCTTTTTAAATGTCATCGTTTAAAAATTAATGGAATAATATGCCATTTTTAAGAGAAGTTTGCGAAATTGTTTTTTTGTAAATATTGAAAGAAGTTCTGTCTTTTATTCAATTTGTTAATGTATCCTATTAATTTAAGTGAGCAATTCTTGTATATACATTAAATCATACGTATTCTTAATACCCGAAAACCGTTTTAATTTTGTACTTAGGTAGTGTTTTCTTTTTAACTTTATTTGAAATAGGTGTTCTAACCGAAAAATTCTCTTTCACACAAAAAAAATCTGAATATTGATTCAAGCGTCATCTTACATCGAAATATTCATCCATTTCCGTCTTAGCTGCTCAACAGTAACAGACAGAAGTGTCACTCTCCTTGTCCGTGGTAAATGTTTTATCATCCACCTCGAAACTTATAAAATTGTCCACACATTTAACCGAATGTGAAAAACGAAGTTGTTCCTTGAATCACTGGATTCCACACCGTTGACAAATTGTATCTATCTATTGATTTTCCTCTCTTACTCTTAGTTAAAGAAACATACAATATTCACTCAATGTTGAAACATTTTTTAATTATTCGCGAGTACATTATCTTGTTTACAACATTATGAAGTACAGTGCAAGCAACACGCTTATCCTTTCATAACTCATTAAAGGTCGCCCACACCGCGGCACGCGACAAGCACGCGGCGACACGCGACACACGCGACGCGCACTCCATCGCGAGCTACAACACAAACACATCGTTATACCAGGATTACAATTTGATCGATGTACTAAATTGATGATTTGTTATCGCATTTATTAGGGGCCGGAGCCAAAATGATTAGACAGGAACCTGTATCTACAGTTTCGTCACGTCTGTCTATCTGTTTGTCTGTACTGTGAAAAAAACTGTGAAAAATTTACAGATCTAACGAATCTCTGTGCAGCAGACACCAGACAGTTACTCGTACTCGTGTTATAACAATATCAGCGTAAAAAGCCAGGTTTAGAACAAGGCTTGTACGTCACAATTCTTATGGATGTATGTGTAAAATAATGACAGTAAATGATGGCATAATAACTTTTACTTTAATTGTTCAAAATTTACCGCACGACTTAACCTCAAACTACAACAATATTTTAATATTTCTAACTAACATTAACGATAAAATAGTGATTCTTTTTAGGAGCTCAGGTGCGCCATTTTTTTCTTATTTCAATAAAAACGACTTTCTGTTGTTCTATACGAGAATCAGTGTGCATTGATACATTTACGAAAATATTTTCTTTCCCCTTGGCGCGGTATGTTACGTCGTCCATGATACAATTTACGAACGAACCGTTTAAGAAGTATAAGGAGTTCGCTCTCTCACAATTTCCTGAGAAATTCGCTCGTTGACCGCTTCGGTATCGCAAACATGCATATAACATGGATGAGACAATGCGGACATCATTTTCTTCTTTTGCTTGCACAAGACTTTACTCTCGCTATTGTACTATTAATAGTTCCCTAACTGCCGAGAGACAAATACTGAAATCAATATACTTAGTTCCCTTTAATATATAAGCTATATAGCTTTGTGATTCTTTTTTAATTCTTTTTGAAATTGTTCTTCTATCGACGCGTTAGGTGAAAATAATGTGAGTGTAATTTCAACAGGCAACGAAAGTTACAGAAGATCACGGCGTCGATCTAACACAGCATGAAGTTAGCAAGCAGAGATTTTTTGTTATTTTGTTTTTAATAGCGTAGCAAGGGCGTGGCGGAGGAACAGAGGGTTTATTTTATTTATATGTGACCAGTTTTAATTTTTATTTCAAACGGCCAGTTTTAATCTTCTTTGTATTCAATTTTATTACAGTTTTTATTTTTTATACGTGGCTACTTTGTTTTTTATTTTTATTCACGTCAAAGAAGTATAATTTCTTACGTGCTTTCATAAGTACACACATGCTTTTTTTAATCCATACAGGACATGTCTGATTTAAAAATTATTCTTCCTTTGCTTTAACATCTAAGGCCCTAACACTTCTTAAACAAGTGTTAGTAGGTTTTACTGGAGTTAGAAAGGTTATCTTGAAAGAACACGAAAAATTCAGTTGCACGACATGTTTATTTAGATTTTCCGATTTTTCCATACTTGCATAGAACTTTAGTGCACAAAACACCATCATTCTTCTACATTAGAACTTCTAAGCGCATAAAAAATAGAAAATCTAAACAAAACGTTAACCACTTCTATTTGTTTCCGCCAAAAGTCCCTAAATCATGAGCTTATTCTTCTACGTATTCTCCTTACGAAAAGGCAGAGGTCATTTGACCGTACAGCCAGTAAAATGATGGACCTACTATAATGTACAGTTTTTGTACTAATATAATAATCGCGGTCATGTCCACACTAGTCGCTCGGACAGTCGTTCGATTGATATTCAATTCTGAATCGCGAGGAGAAAGATCGCCTCGGGACAGCGCACAATTGAATTTGAAAACAGAACATCGCTGCCCCCGCTCACCTCCGCCTGCCACCCGGACATTTCCTAACTGATTACACCAAGATTTTATCACAAATATGGAATAATATTTATATGTAATAAATATGTAATTAAAGATTGACGATGAAAACCTACAGAGCGAAAATGAGTGGTAACAGAATCCAAGGAAGACCAAGATTGATTTCTAAAGATCCTATAGCTAGTGTTACCTGACACAAATGTCAAAAACACTCGCATACCCATGCCAAAGAGCGTGAGGAAAATTACGAGATTCGAGGACGCGAAAGATGTATGCAAGGGCTGCAATACTTAGCACTCAATCCTCTCTGACTACCCCATTAAATATTACAGCGTGAGAACATGTGAGTATGTAATTATAACATATTTAATTAACAATCACACTAATGTGTGTAATGTGTGTAATAACGTGGTACCTACTAAGTACTAATCTCGTGTTATGGTCATCATAGGATGAATCGGGGTCATATCCAAATAGACTCAAACTCCGAAGCTAAAAATGTGGTACTTATCTAGTTCTCATCTGAGTGATAAAAGTCTTACCCATGAGTATCACCTCACTTCATCGGTGTCAGATTCTGATATACTATCATCTGCGTCTGTAAATATTATTAATATTTTTCTATAACTCATATTAAAAATCGTTTCATTAATATTAATCTGTAATATTCCCGTCGCACCGTCACCCTACCCGCCCCTGGCCAGCGCGGCCATTTTCCCGGCCATAGACAACGGTTTTATTGTTTTTATATTTATTTATCCGCCGCTGTTTTTGCGTTATTGTGCCGTATCGTTTTTGGCGCGTGTTTTTATGACGTAGCAAAGGGCGGCGTCCGGCTGACGACACTTCCATCACGACAATATTGTACGGATGAGAATCGCCAGTTATTTTCATTTTACATCGCTGTAGTAAAAGAAGAGTGCTTTCTTAGCGTTTAAAATTATTATCAAATTGAAACAAATTGAATCAAGTAAATAAAAGAATGTATTTTTGAACGTAAAATAATGTACCTACTTTATTGACTCCAAAAAAACCAGAAGAACCGGCGAGTAGCTCAGGCATAATTTTCTCAACATCATTTTAAACTTAACGCGTCGTAGAAATGATGAATAATATGTTAATTTATAATAGTTTGTCTACCCGCCAAAACACGGCGTGATTTTATATTAAATTTATGTTTTTGTTTTTATTTTAGTTGTAGGTTTACGAATAGTTTAGTTTTAGGTTTATTATTTTATTATTGTATAGGAGATAATTTATTATTGAAATAGTTTTTTTATCATATAGAGATAATTTACAGTAAAAGAGATAGTCATAGAAATAGCGACAGATATAATCGATGTAAATATTAAATACTATCACTTCGGTCGTCGCTAGTTATGTACGAACGGGCAACGAATCAGAGAGCTTGATTTAATAAAGAGGATCTCGTAAGGGCGTTGTTACTCGGGAGTTGGAACGCTCTCCAGACATACAAAGCTGAATATAGCCGCCTAATGGCCGGGAACATCACATTGTAAACTGCCACGCGAAACACTAGGCACACTAACTGGCCCTCAGCCGCCTCGCCGGCCGAGTCCCCTAGAAGCCCGGCCCTCACCCGATCAGGATGACCGTTAAGACGCACGCAGGTGCGGAAAGCTCTCCTGGCAACGTCTTGAGCGCGAGGTCCGCCCTCCATACAAGGCATCCCTCGGCTGAAGGCACACTCAGGCGGTCGACCATGAGTATCCGCGGGGATTTCATTTTGTCTCTCGGAAACCAAAAAAAAAAAAACGGCCGGGAACGCATTCCGCTTCCGCCTCCGCACCAAGCAACACTTGGAAAGGATGAAAAAGAAAAATAGAAGACTCGCCTTTTCATTGTGGCTTGAACATCTACCTGCAACTTTTGAGGGTGTGCGGCGGGTTTTCGAAGGGACCCGTCCACAAAACTATATTAATATCATGCTACATACAAAAATGCCAAATATCAAAGTGAAGTGTCCATAAATTACCAATTTTAATTTAAAATCGATATTATAATATTAACGTGATCATTTTATCATTTTGCGTAGATAATGTAAGTAGGTTATTTAGTAAATTATTTACTGCTAGAATCGGTGTCGAGGTGCGACTGTTGAGTCGTGCCACTATTCACCCTAAAAAGAAAATGGTGTAAAGTTATTATAATACTGTTCCATTTATTGACAATCCTAGCTAGTACTTTTTAACAATTCACAAATTATGCAAAAAACTAATACAGTTTATTAATTTTAATCTCCGGGAAATCAAGAGATTTTAAACAATTATTATGAAGTTTGTTGAAACAAGTTAACCCATACGTAGACTCATTCATTGTCCATTCCGTTAGGAATATATCATAAATGTATTTAAGAAAACTATCGTTGATATTATGCTGTGAATATGTTTTCCAATATATCTGTCACAACCATGTCCTCATATTGCTAACAGTGTCAGGTGAGCCGAGGGTCCGACGATGATACGTCAGCGCGATTTAGAATAGCCGCCCCGTTTTATCGTAAACGTGCACAGAGTTATCACAAACGAATAATAGCTAAAATGACCTCTATCTGTACGCAATAAGTTGCTCTCGAAGTGCAAAACAGATGTCGGTAAATGTACAAGATACGCCGCGCCGTTGCTACGTATCAATTCAATATCGCGCACGTTTGATCGCGCCGTTTCACAAATATTGCTCACAATGTCGACGTAACACGGTGCGGCGGTGGTCATAGATTTTATGTTTCACTTTATCATCATGCGTTAATAAAATATTGACAATGACTCATAGACTCTGATAGAAACGTGCTTTATATACTTATGAATGTATATAAGTTATGAATACTTATGAACGTAATACATAAGTTATTAATGTGGTTATAAAAATCACATCATAACGTCACCCCTAGCAGTGAACATTTGGGCTTGCAGATGATACAACAGAATCAGATAGTGACAAATTCCTATATAGCCTTTCCAACCTATACTACATAGTTCACAATATGCCCTTTACCGACTCGGTAGCTCGGGACACACAGAGTACAATAAACTGCTAAGTAATTATAATTCAGTAACTATACTTCGTTAATTTATAATCCGAGTCATAGCAAGTTGACGCTACTCTGTTCTTGTAACGATATATCTCATTTTGTTTTTATAAACCACCAACAAAACAAGCGCTTCTGTGCCGGATTAACCAAGTAGCAGTACCCTTTGAGCTAGATTTGCTTTTAGTGCGCATATTGAGTTATAAATAATTGTTTGGTACTTACTCAACTTGGCCATGGAAGTGGTCACCTAACCAAAAAGTCCTTCTGTAAATTCAGCACTATTTCTTCTTGTCAACTATGATTAATCAATTTGTACTCGTAGTTACATTAAGTTGAATTTACCAAGTCATCGGTGTCCTGTAACTTTAAACTAAACTCATTGTTTTTGAAGTTATACTTCCTTTGGCGCGTAGATGAAAAAAAAGTTTTATTAAAAAAAATTAAACCGCCTTCAAAAAAAACACTGAAAAGTATAAAACAACTATCCTTTACTAATCAAAACTCAAGTACAATTAAAATATCTTTATAAATACGATACACATACCTATATAATTAAATTTTACAGTTACAGAAGTCGGTGCCAAGCCCACCAAACTTTATGTTGTTGCACATTGATTTGGCACCCACTTCAATAACTGTGAAATTTAATTATATAGGTATGTGTATCGTATTTATAAAGATATTTAATTGTACTTGAGTTTTGATTAGTAAAGGATAGTTGTTTTATACTTTTCAGTGTTTTTTTTGAAGGTGGTTTAATTTTTTTGAATAAATTTTTTTTATTTCTCCCTTATGAGTGGTCTTGACCTAAATAAATATCTAGGGCAGGTCTGCAATTAACTTCATTCTAATTCCGGAGGGCAACGATATTCAAGAGGATCGTCAATATAAATAAAGGTTATAACCAGGTCGCGTTGTCTAGTGTATCTTCGAAGTCCAAGCTCCAATATTGGTAAAATTTGAATGGGACCACCTCTGAAGTATTACCTACCAATCTAAAAAAGAATTGTCGAAATCGGTTCATAAATGACGGAGTTATGAGGTAACAAACATACAAAAAAAAAACAAAAAAAAAACATACAGACGAATTGAGAACCTCCTTCTTTTTTTGAAGTAGGTTAAAAATCGTAAAAAAAGCGTAGTAGTTTCAGATAAAATCAATAATTCTCGTATCTCATAAACCACAATAAGGTGAATTATCAATTTCTCGGCGGCGTGCACGCCCCTATTGAGTCTTGTGTTTGTAGGTACAATAAATAGGCATTAATGCAGGTGCGAGCGAGATTGCATTTTATTGCTTCGTCGCAACTAGCTATGCTATTCATTTGAGCGTTTTTCATAGTGAACATTATCTGATTCTGTACGTAATACCACAGATTAATTAGTTACTAACGTAAAGTAATACTATTGCTTATATTGGTTCTTTATTTTATGCTAGCGACTGACCCCGGCTTCGCACGAGTAGAAATTTTTTGAAAATGAAATACAGCCCATGTTACTCGCTGTTAATGTAGCTTTCTATTGGTGTAATAATTTTCAAAATCAGATCAGTAGTACCGGAGATTACCCCGAACATCCACTCACAAACTTTACCTCTTTATAATATTAGTACAGATACTTGTATAATATGTTAGGGATACAGCGTGAAGATATGTATGTATATATATGTATGTATGTATGTATATATGTATATATTATAAAGTTATATTTATATATGTTTTACCTATGTATGTACTTACATACAAAGTATGGTATAATTTGTCTAGGTATTATATTTTTACTTTATTTTCTGTTTTGATTTTCTTTTGTGTTGTCGTTTCTTATCACACTATTACAGCCCGTTAATATGACACCATCCATGAGTTGACACTACCACGACAATGGAGAGGTATATGTATATACCACGACCTAGAAGAGATCTCTTCTAGGAGATTTCTTCTTCCACCTTTATAAACATCTTTTCTTTTATAAATTTCCAATTGCGAAATTTACGTGCAATAAAGAATATATAAAGAATTTTTTGCTTGTTTGTATAACTATTTACGTGCATACTAGAGACGAACTTATCGGACCATCTTATTTACCACTGCGCTGTATATTTACATTAATAAATATCAACTCTCGCTCGCATTAAGCAGTACATAACCAATACTGGCCCTTGTGTACATTTCTGTATATTCCGATATTTAATAAATAAGATATTTAATATTTATGTAATGGCTTATTGTTCTATTCGGTGGTGTGGCAAAAACAGCAAAAAATCAAACTATAAAACAGAACGCAGTAACCACAACAGTGTTTAGACCTAAATTGCCACTCTATAGGTTGAGTGCTCCATGATGCATATTAAGCACCTGCACACTTTTTTTATTTACTAATTAAAGAAAAATCTACCAAGAACGTATAAGATATGTACTTAACTTACGGTTCCCCAAAAAATTCGGACAGAGAACATAAATTAAAAAAAAATCGAAATTGAAATTTCCCCCGTTATTAATTTTTTTATTTCTAAATTCTGGTTTTATTTTACATATGTACGTATACACATATCCTCACGCACGTAATGAGGTAGCCAGAAGAGGACGGAGGACTCAAATCTTATCAATCTCCTTACACACTGTCCCGGTTCGTGTGTTACTAGATAGGCTAGCCGGTGAACAGAATAGGGTATATGGGAGTGGGTTAAATAAATTGGCTTAGAGTAGATACCAAAATTTATTATGGACAACTCGCTATACGCCGTACAACGTGATTAGGTACTAGATAAGACGGAGTCACTGGCCTTAGCAGGATTTGTTCTCCTGCGGTGCACCGTGTAACTTAGCACGCCGTGGTCCGGAGGTCGGCTGGGTCCCAATTGGACACCACGTAGTTATTCCTGAGCCTAGACCAGGCGAAGGTTCCAAGCATATATAGTGAATCCTGGAAACCCAGAACATTGATATCAGACAAAGCGCAGGTACGGTGGGTAGGTGCATGAATTCTTAAGTCCAATGGCTCAATTAGCATGAATATTTCACGGCGTAGCATTAGAGCAGCTTACAATTTAAGCATTAAGTTACACCACGCAAATAGGAACTCACCCCTGCGGGATTCCAACGCAGCTTGTAGTTTTGGAATTTTATTTCCACTTTATTTTTACAGAACGGTATATGAGTGACAGTATTCTCGCTTTCAGAGAAGGTGTAGTGACCAAATAGCTAATTACCCTCTAAACTAAACAAATAAACTTCCACGCGCATTAGAGTTATGCAGTCACACTTTCGTGAACCACTGCGTTATTTACAGTAATTAAAGGTTCCGTAGATAATTTTATATTAAGGTTATAGTTAATGTATTTATTTACGTTAAGCGATTTCTATTTATTATGTTTATGGGATATAAGTTTAATTTTATTTAGTTATAAGTTTTTTATATTTCAATTATGACATAAAATTTATAACGTTACAACACTTTCGCCTAGGTATGCGAGTGCTTTTGACGTTTCCATCAGCTAATACTCTGGCTATTTGATCTTCATAAGTCGGCCTTGGTCTTCCTTGACTTCTGCTACCACGCACTTTCGCTCTATGTATAAACGTTACACAAGCGTATTAAAAAAAAAATTAAATGTTTATATTTTTATTAGATATATTTGTTAGACATGATAATATTTTTATAGAAAAAAAAAATATAATCGTAAACGAAGGTTGCCTCAATCCCCAAGTCCTCATTAAATTTTTTATTCGAAGCGTCCTCTATAGTAAAATAGCTAAAACTCATCTTTACACGAAAGTGACCTCTATGGATGATTAAAAGTTGAAATATTTTAATGGACAAACGCTAGATGGTGTATTTAACAGCTTTTGTTTTAAAGCCGCAATATTATTTGAACGCAATGTCTAAATTATAGTCTAAATAATTTTTGAATGTTTTGTTATTTACAAATAACTGATTTAATTTGTAATTAATTTATTTCGTGGTTATTTGAATAATTTAACAAGTATTAGGGAAGCGCTCCTGAAAACGAAGACAGACGATAGTACTAATGATACCTTTGATGATGAGTGAGAAAAAAATCGATCCTGATGAAAAAAAAATCATCTTTTTACACGACGGAGCGTGGAATAATGCTAATAAAACCTTGTAAAAAGATGATTTTTTTTCATCGGAATCGATTTTTTTCTGACCCTTATTATTACTTTTCATCAAAAGTATCATGAGATTAGTACTATCGTCTGTCTTCATTTAGCTCATTAATGTTATTTGTTTTTCAATTTGTTATTGAATCTCGCTGCGTGCCATCAGCCGGTCGTTTGACATTGCGGTGTTTTGTTTCTAATATATTAGTGCTAATACCATTCCAAAATGAAAGGCAAAAAGAACGTGGACGTCCAAGCACTAAAAGACATCGCCAACAAGCTGAGGATCAACAGAATCGTAGCCACAAATGCATCAAAATCAGGGTAAGTGGATTAAGAGGTAGAAATAAATGGGATGCATTTGTTGCACAGATTTATTAGCACTTCAAAATTGGTGGAAAAATAGACAAAATTGCTATGAATTTCTGTTAAAAAATGTTATGTTACGTAATTAAATGTAACTCCTTCATTAAAAACTTTAAAACGCTATAAAATATCTATTGCCAATAAAACAAATAAGCAATCATTTAAAATAATAGATTATGACTGAAAAATAACATTTTCTATAAACTGAATAAATAAATTTGACAAGCTGTCATCCAGACAATGACGACATATCCGGCGCAGTGAATGGAGTTGGTGCATTGCGCGACGTCTCTTCCTAATTCCTGGAAATAACTCGGAAATACACCTACTAGTATTTATATAAGATTGCTATATATACATATACCAACAGCAAAAGATGAAAAGAGATGTAAGATTATAGAGATGTTTCGAGATTTTTCTCAACTTCAGCTATCTCTTTAGTCTGGACTCCTGTGTCAATACTGCTCCTGGAAATAACTCAGAAATACACATACTAGAATATACAACATTGCTATATATAGATAGACAAACAGCAAAAGATGAAAAGAAATGGAGGATTATAGAGATGTCTCGAGATTAAATTTCTCGACTTCAACTATCTTCTTAGAGCAGGGATTCCTATTTCAATTCTGCACTTGGAAATAAGTCAGAAATACACCACTAGTACATATAACATTGCTATATAGTATAGATATACCAACAGCAAAATATGAAAAAAGATGGAGGATTACAGAGATGTTTGAAGAATAATTTCTCGACTTCAACTATCTCTATATAATGCGGACTCATGTTTCAATACTGCTCCGTGTATAAAACGGATTCCGATGGTGCTTCGTCGGCAGATACCGAGGCATGCTCATTTCGCTCGCTCGGCTCGCGCGTTGCGGTAAAAAGACCTTTTTTCTGCGTCAGGAAATGCATTACGCATCCCGTCCCGCCTAGAGGGAGGTTGGGGGATGTGTGGGATTCCTCAGCGGGGAGTGATAAGCCGAGTATACCCACTAAAACCTGACGGTATTGCTCCTCAAGGCCATAATGCCGGGGTACCTGCTTTCGTATACCCCGACGGCCACGCCTAACCGAAGTCAGGCCCACCTCGATGTACGAGTAGGTTGTCCTACCCGTCCTCTTGGGGATGCGCACGAGAACACCACGCGCGACCATCCCAAAGCCTTTGGTGCAGGATGCCTTCCACCGAAGGTCCCCAGGCCAAAATTTGGCGGCATCAGCACCCCGCCGTCTCACCACGGCAGGAGTATCCGCGAGCCACGCCTGATTTTTACGTGTTAACTCACGTGTTTCATACAAGTTGTCCTTCTCTCCACCTCATAAATTTTACGTGTTTACTTACGGGTTTCATACAAGTTGTCCTTCTCTCCACCTCATAAATTTTACGTGTTTACTTACGGGTTTCATACAAGTTGTCCTTCTCTCCACCTCATAATTTTTACGTTTACTCATGGGTTAACCTTTTTTTTTAATTTATTACATTCAAGTAAGATTTTAAATTAATAACTCTTTATTTAAATATTTTCGAATAAAAAATCCAGTTGCTTGCACACTTTGGTAAATTTCATACAGACATACATACATACATATCCTCACGCTGTATCCCCAACGGGGTAGTCAAAGAGGACGGAGCGCCATGCGTCGCGGTTCTTACATACTTCTTTCGCTTCCTCAAATCTCATCATTCTCCTCACACATTTTCGCCTAGGTATGTGAGAGCTTTTGACATTTCCGTCTGCTAACACTCTGGCTATTTGATCTTCATAAGTCAGCCTTGGTCTTCCTTGCCTTCTTTTACCACTCACTTTCGCTCTGTATATTTTCTTCGTCAGTCTTTCATCACTCATTCTTTCTATGTGCCCGAACCATCTAAGCATTCCTTTCTTCATTTTTAAAATAACACTGTCGTGTGACTCTATCATACTGCGTATCTCCTCATTGCTTATCCTGTCCGCAAGGGTGACACCGCACATCTTTCTAAGAGATCGCATTTCTACTGCATTTATCATACTTTCACTCGATTTCGGGCATATCCAGGCCTCACTACCTTACAATAAAGTTGGCACCAACACCGCATTGTGGATCGCCATTTTGGCAGTGTTAGATATATTCACACTATCTGTTAATGCGGACAGAGCACCATTCACTTTATTGCCAGCTGCTACCCGTCTCTCCACATCCAAGTCACATCTTCCATCCCTCGAAAACGCACTCCCCAGATACACAATTTCATTCACTTGTTTTAGACATTTTCTATTTACCCAAATATCACATTTTGTTTGTACCTCTTCCCTTTCAAACACCAGAATCTTAGTTTTGTTCACATTCATATTCAATCCTTTTACTTCACATTCTTCTTTCATGCACGTGACTAGTGCCTGCAACTCGGCTTCTGATGGTGCTATAAGCACAGCATCGTCAGCGTACAATAGGCAGTTTACCACTGTGTCATAACATACTACTCATACTACCTTTCATTTTCTGGAGGCAACTGTCCAAATACAGCACGAACAGCCAGGCAGACATCACGCAGCCCTGTCTGACGCCTGAACAGACATCAAACCAGGGCGACGTGTCACTCTCTATCCTTACACAGGCTCTGTGGCCGCTATATAATGACCTCACAGCCCGTAGTAAGGAGCCCTCCACACCATACTCAGGCAGAAGACTCCACAATTTCTGTCGCACTACTCTATAGAATGCTTTTTCAAGATCCACGAAAGCGCAGAAAACTTTCTGACCTATAGCCAGAAACTTCCCCACGATAACGCGAAGCGAAAAAATCTGATCCATACAACCTCTACGGTTCCTAAAACCACCTTGCGCCTCCCACAAATATCTTTCTGAAACGCCTTTCATACGTTCAGTCAATACCTTAGTATAGACTTTACTTGCTAAGCTGACCAAGCTGATGGCCCTGTAGCACACGCAGTCCAAATGAGAACTTTTCCCTTTTTAGACAGGTACTATGACTGCGGTGCGCCAGGCCTCTGGAACCTCTCCCTTCTGCAAACAAAGGTTGAAGAGTGCACAGAAGGCATCCCAGACCCTAGGACCACCATACTTTATCATCTCAGCAGTCACGTCATCAATTCCCGCAGCCTTTCCACATTTAAAACTTCTTATCACTTTCTCGATCTCTTTCATACTAATGACATCCTCCAGTCCCTGACCCGAGTGTGGCAATTCATTAGAATCGCTCTCAGTATCAGAGACGAAGTCGCCACTCTCATACAGTTCTCCATAGTATTCACTCCATCGCTGCAGAACATCTTTTTTATTTGTTAGCAAGTTGTTTTCTTTCGAACGCACTTTATTCATTCTGCAAGGTGCCGGGCCACTTCGGTACTTACGCACTTCTTTCCAAAATAATTTGGAATTTTCCTCGAAGTTGTCCGACATCCTATTTTTGTTTAACATCCTACACCTTTCACGCTTCTCTTTCACTAGTGCTTTCGTTTCTGCTTTCTGCAGCTTATATCTTCTATATTTCATCAAATTCTTCATACCACAGTCATTTTTTGTAGCAAGGTAGTCTCGCCATACTTTCTTCTTCTTATACACAGACTCTTTCACCTCATCATCCCACCACACGTCACGCTTTTTACCGTTCCCAATCTTATTCGTTCCACACACTTCTTTTGCAGCCTCGATCATACTATCCCTAAGGTTCTGCCAACATTCTTCAACATCCTCGCTCATCACTTTCAATCTATGATCAAGCTTACCGGATACTACCCTTTCATATTCATTCCTGGTAGTCGCATCTTGCAGTTTCCAGCTTTTGATGCGACAAACCGCCGCAGGTTTGGACACTACGCGATGTCGCCATGCTGCAAACAGACCCCTTATTCTGGTTATCACCAGAAAGTGGTCCGTTCCCAGATCGGCTCCAGTATGCGCTCTTGTGTCCATAACCTGCTTCTTGAGCCTGTTATCTACCAGGAATAAATCAATCATACTTCTCTCATGCTTTCTTTCCCAAGTGTACTGATGGATGCTTTTGTGCTTAAATACGGTATTAGCAACAAAAAGATCCTTTTCCATACACACGCTTAACAGAATCCTACCAGCATCATTCACTCTCCTATCTCCATATTTGCCTAGTACAGGCTCAAATCTAGTTCGAGCTGTCCCGACCCATCTATTCATGTCTCCACACAAAACAATTCTCTCATTCTCTTCAACCGTCGCTAGAACTTCTCTAACATTCTCCTAAAACCGCTCTAGCTCACCCACGCCGACGGAGGACACTGGAGCATACACCACCAAAATAAAAATTCTCGTCAACCCCATCTTGAGGCGCACCCAGAGCAGTCTAGGGTTTACACATTTATACTCAGTCATACAATTAACCAAACGAGAGGACAGCAAAACGTCCACCCCCTGGCATCTTCTATCTGCAAGTGGTACCCCTGACCACAGAGCGATGCCCCCTCCGGGCAAGTCAGCAAGTTCACTGCCCCTTCGCTTGGTTTCATTCAAAAATAACACATCCAGTCTTTTCTCTTCCATAATATCAATCACTTCATTCATCTTCTCTTCAATCCCACCTCTCACATTCCACGCAGCTATTCTGCACTCCTCCCTCCACTTCCCGCCGCTAGGTGCACAGCGTGTTGGGTGGCGGTCCCCAACGCCAAACTGCACTTTACTTACACCAGCGGGGACACACTGGTGTCTGTCGCTTTCGGGGGACGCCCTAGCATTTAAATCTGCGTTGTCCCGCATGGTAAGCATAGTAGAGGAATTGCAGCCCTGAAAAGGGCTGGCAGGGGTCGCGACGAGCATGCTTCCTCAGTTGACCCCCAATTCACGTACTAATTTATATTTATCTAATATGTTGCTATTGTTTAAAACTAACAGTTAATTTTGATTTGGGTAGTAGCTCTGTTATAGTTAGATCATGTCCGCTTTGATAGTATGATAAATTACTTATACTGTGGATAAATTGATAATGTACATATTTGGGCAAGGCATTCACTGTAACTATGACTAAGTTCTTTCTACCCAAAAACAACTTCTGATGGTTAGGTTAGAAGACTAAGGGCCGTAAGATCAACGGTAGTTTAAACGATGGAAGAGTTTAATCTTTTGTCTTCAATTATTTCGTAAGATCAATGGCAGTTAATCGATTACGAGCAGATTAAATTACCGAATATTAACAAAGAATCTTAAAAAGAACGAAGGAACTGTGTACGAAAGGAATAATATTACCATGTGTAAGACATTAATCTAGGTTTTACTAATTCGTTCACTATTTCCATTTAATATAAGGACGGTAAATTTAACTGTCGATCAAATTTTATCATAGATTACGAAATCCATGGTTTTAACTGATCTAACGGCCATAAAGCGATCATGAAGCGTAAGAGCAATCTTTTGCCTTGTGGAATTTGTGATTATGGTCGTTTTTTAACAATTTATGTCTTTCCTTTTAAGAAATAAATTCTAACATTAACATGTTATAATATAATTTCATTACCAAACTGTAAAAGCTAATAATTATATATCCTACTTAGGTAGGGCTGCCACCCCTTCGGGTTTGACCCGGAGTCTCTGGGGTTGAATGGTTCATAACCGGGCTACCTTTGGGTGGCTCCGACTTTTCCGTGGAATGTTCCCTGCTCACCGACAGTAGTTACTGGTGCAGCAACTCCTTGTTCTCTGACCTGTAAATTAATTACAGAACTGATTATTACATATTATAATATATGAAATTAAACAAAACAAAGTTAGATCCTTTGTGAAATTATATATATTAGTATCTGAGATGAGCAAAAATCAAAACCCAAGTGAGGCTTGACTGAACTAAAATGTAAATACTACAAATTCTTGTGCATCTTCAGCTTATGATATTTTAATGCAAATTTCATAAAAAAGTCATCACTCATCAGTTTTTACAAATAAACCCAATTGTAAGCTATTTTTGAACATTAAATCGAAAGTACTTTGCTTCCACTACTGCTCACGTGTTTTTTATACTTATGAGATACATTTATTGAGGTGTCAGTGATAGAATTTGTTTTTCGATAGAAAACCTTCTAATAGTTCAAAAAAAACTTAATATCGAAGTCTATGGCGATCGCTTCGCGCATAGACTTTTAACCTAACCGCCAGAAGTCATTTCTGGATAGAAAAGAGTTTGTAAAGCAAAACTTCGTTTTTGAAATTTATTTAATACCGAAAACACTATCTATACAGGCATAGTTTTGGCTCCCAAGAACTAGTTAACAATATCTGTTGTCAAGTGTTAAAATGGGAAACAGTAGTTATTCTAAATCTTAGCCAATGGGTGGCTTGCACCAACTATTTAAACTCGACTTAGGAAGTGATATCTCGCTTGCGGCAAATATTATATCGTTGGCGCAAGCGAGATGTCAAATCCATAAATCGAGTTGAAATACTCGCTTGGTATATTTGACTTATGTAATTTAAATTTTGGAATAACCAATATATCACGACTTCGGATTTCCATACCACCAATATTGCCTTTCTTTATAAACAGATCTATATTTTTCCTCGTATACATAATAATTTCAAAGATATATAAGGACAGCGAGGTAAGTATATATTGCCTTTAAAACGATCTCTTAGTGATTCTCATGCATTCATACTGTAGATGGCACGTATCGCTCTTTTTTGTAAAATAAAAATGGAGTTAATATGCGGCGCTTATCCCCACAGCAAAAGGTCACAGGACATTAGGTTATGAGAATATGCAAAGTACACCAACCTAGCCGTATCTACATCCGTTAATTGTGGAACCGAGCTTACTAGCCAATGCCCCGATATGGTCCGCACACTGTAATTTACTATCTACCGTTAAACCAAGAAAATTGGTAGACTTAACTAATTCTTTTTCAATTCAATTTCCTGTCATCTTGTCTAGCTGAGCTAACCTGCTCTCGAAGATTTGTTCGGTTTTAACGTTAAATGGTGAACTAGCAAACTCAAAACAACACTAAAGTGAAAAATATAAAGTGTGGAAGCTGTGAAATTGTTATTTTTGTGTAAAACACTAAATTACTACAGAAAAACAGTGCATAGAAATCACGTTTAACAGTTTATGGCTACATAATATTTGTTACTACCCTCTCACTATTTCATTTATTTAATTAATTCACTTCTTTTTGACATGATGCCAACTGACAACTTCATTAGAGTTGCCATTAAAAAAAATGAATCCCCACGAAAAACAAAAACTATCTGAAGTATGTGGCCAGGCCTCAGAAAAAATAGTTGTTCAACAAATATTCCACCCAGCACTCTTTAACCGGCCTCGATCTTCCTCTCTTAGTAATATACCGACATTCTCGTCTGATGGGCTGGAACCAGAACATGACACCCAGGGTCAAACAACCAAGCCAAACATAGATACGATTCAAAATACGAGCCAGAACACTACGAACCTACCACCAAAATGGCAAAGAGTACCGACTTTAAGAGGAGCCAAAAGGAGAAAAGCATCCTCTCCCTCACCTGAGAAAATAAGTGTGACTAATCCTTTCAGTGGACTTCCGACAGATGAAAAAGTTGAGGATAATGAACTCCCAAAAAAAGATCCTAAACCACCACCGATAATTCTCTACGGCATAGAAGACGTCAATAAACTTACAGTAGTCTTAGAAAGTGTTGTGAATAAAAATGATTTTGTCTACAAAGTCGTTAACAAAAACCAACTCCGGATTAGCTGCACTACTGTAGACGCCTATAAAAAAGTCATAGATGCTGTTAGAGAGAAGTGCCTGATAGGACACACGTTTAATAGGAAAGATAAACGAGCATATAGAATTGTGATTAGAAATCTATATCGCACAACACCAATCGATATAATAAAAGAAACATTGGAAGGTTCAGGCAACACTGTAGTTGGTGAAATTATTAATGCTAAGTACGGACCGGAAAAAAAACCAACCTCCACATTCTTTGCCAATCTGTCCCAAGACCCGAATAATAAAGCAGTTAAAAATCTAAAATACATATATCACCAATCAGTCATTGTAGAAGATCCCCGCAAACGTAACTCAGTGGTCCAATGTCAGAGATGCCAGCAATATGGCCACACTAAGAACTACTGCATGAGGCCATATCGCTGTGTAAAATGCGCACAAGCCCACAAAACTGCGGACTGTACCAAAATCGATCGCAACACTCCGGCTACATGTGGTCTGTGTAATGGTGCCCACCCAGCAAATTACAGAGGGTGCGAAGTATATAAAGAAATATTGGCCAGAAAATCTAATAAACAGACAAACCCTAGACAAAGGGAGAACTTAAGGACAGTTGCTATTCCGACTGCTCAATTCCCACCACATACCAGCAATGAAAAGGCTAGACCAAATGAGAATCTCGTTAGCAACAAACAACAGAGATATTCTGACTTCTTCAAAACTAACAAAAATAACGACAGTAAAGACAAAGTAATTCCGAACAAAACAATTGAAGAAATGTTCGTCAAACAAAATGAAAAAATGGACCTAATCCTTCAACAAATAAGTACACTAATCAGTCTCATAACAACCCTAGTCTCTCAATCAACAAAATGCCTTCTCTTAAGATAGCTACCTGGAACCTGGACGGGCTAACACCAAACAAAGACGAAGTTGAAATCCTGTTAAACACACATAAAATCGATATACTACTAGTAGCGGATACACGTTTTACGGCAAACAGTAGAGCTAAGATAAAAAAACTATGAAATTTACGCCACAAATCACCCCGATGGAACTGCGCATGCAGGAGCGGCAGTAATAGTGAAATCGAACATAAAACACTTTGAGCAGCCTCAGTTTAAGAAGCCTCACATACAAGCAGCTACTATCGGAATACAAGATCGTAACGGAACATTCAACGTTTCTGCTGTTTACTGCCCCCCGAAACACAAAATAATTGCGGAGCAATATAAAGAACTGTTCAACACTCTTGGCCTGCGATTCATTGTTGGAGGAGATTGGAACGCAAAGAACCTCCACTGGGGTTCTATACTGACCACCACCAGAGGTAGAGAACTAAAGAAAAGTATTGAAAAGAATAACCTTACTTCAATCTCTACAGCAGCAGAGCCCACGAACTGGCCTAGTGATCCAAACAGGTTACCAGATGTCATTGACTTCTTTATCGTCAAGGGTTTATCAAGACTCTTCCACAAAATACAAACATGTCTGGACGTAAACTCAAATCATGTACCGGTAATTCTAACAATTGGAAACACTGTAATCAATACTACAAAAAGGCCAAAGCTATATACCAAACGTACAGACTGGGTTTCCTTTCAGGAACTTGTACACAAAAGGCTGGACCTACAAATAGCTCTAAAATCAGAGTCAGACATTGATAAGGCTGCAAAAATATTAACCACAACCATCCAAGAAAGTTGCTGGCAGTGCACACCGGTAGCTACCGAGAGTCCACCAAAATGCAAAGTTTACTCTGAAAGCATACTGTTAAAAATAAGGGATAAAAGGAGACTACGAAGAGTGTGGCACACAAGTAGACATCCAAGCGACAAAGCAGCATTCAACAAAGCTGCCAAAGAATTGAAGACCCTAATAACAGAAGCCAATGATACAGCCCTGCAAACTTATCTGGAAAATTTCGACAAACCATTACACCACAGGCCACCACTACGGACGCAGAATGGAGAATGGGCTAGGTCTGGACAAAGTAAGGCGGAAGAATTCGCAAAACACCTGAGCTAAGCCTTCAAACCGAATAACACCGTATCTATCGCAGACGAACTGGACATTGACTCAATCCTCAACCAAGACTTCCAACTCGACCGCTCCCTAAGACTAGTGACGCCCAGCGAGGTTGAGAAATGTCAAATCGATGGATAATAATAAGGCACCGGGATTCGACCTCATCGACAAAAAAGTTCTCGAAAATATACCACGCAAAGGTATCGTGTACTTAACTATGCTCTTCAACGCCATTTTGAGACTAGGATACTTTCCCGATTTGTGGAAAGTATCCATGGTAATAATGATCCATAAACCTGGTAAACCTTCGCATGAGGTAACTTCATATAGACCGATTAGCCTGCTGCCCATCATCTCCAAACTTTTTGAGAAGTGTCTGCTCCATAGACTCAACAGTGCACTAAAGGAAAAATCCATTGTCCCAGACCACCAGTTCGGCTTTCGGAGAGAACATTCTACTATAGAACAGGTCCACAGAGTGTGCAGGAAAATTAGAAAATCATTTGAGATTAAAGAATACTGTTCATCAGCCTTCCTCGACATACAGCAAGCCTTTGACAGAGTGTGGCACGAGGGATTGTTATGTAAAATAAAGACCCTATTGCCGCATACATTCTACGGGATCCTGAGGTCGTACATTTCTAATAGAATATTTCAAGAGATCGAAAGTGATTCAGCATCAGGATTTCACGAAATTACTGCAGGAGTGCCACAAAGCTCTGTACTTGGACCTGTCCTGTACAAATTGTTCACATCTGACCTGCCACAGAACTCAGATACAACGATCGCCACCTTTGCTGACGATACCGCTCTGCTAGCTTCGAATAAATGTCCAGTTGAAGCATCACGAATGCTACAAAACAGCCTTAATGAAGTGGAGAAGTGGCTAACTAAGTGGAGAGTTGCTGTTAGTGTAACTAAATCCACACACATTACATTTACTCTCCTCAAGGAAGACTGTGCTCCTGTCACCCTGAACGGCGTACAACTGCCCTATCAAGATACCGTTAAGTACTTAGGCATGCACCTAGACCGGAGGCTCACCTGGCAGAAACATATAAAGACAAAAAGAGATGAGATTAATTTAAAGTACAAGGGTCTTTACTGGCTGATGGGCAGAAACTCAAAGCTCGCAATGGATAATAAAATTCTCATTTACAAAACCCTGATAAAGCCAATTTGGACATATGGAATACAACTGTGGGGTGCTGCCAGTGCAACCAACCTAGCAATAATACAAAGGATGCAGAACAGTATACTGAGACAGATATCAAATGCACCGTGGTTCCTTGAAACAACAGAGCTTCATGATATACTCGATATGTCAACAGTCAAACAAGAAATTGCTTTGTATGGTGATAAATACAAAGCAAGACTACAAAAGCACCCAAATCAACTAGCTGGGCAACTAACAATGCCAGAAATTATTCGTCGGCTTAAAAAGAGGCGAGACATCTTTGACCAGGATAGTCAGCAGATAGACTGACTACACAAATAAAAGGGCTTTACCCCACTGGGGGAGCACCCGCCTTAACAACCACCATCATCACATCTGCTTATAACCATAGGGTTGATCGCATGATTTAATTAGGAAAAAAAAAACTAATTCTAATCGTTTCCCACCCAGTTCCATTTTATCATGGATTCTGGGTACATTAGAAAGGGAAAATTTAATACATTTGGTTTTCTGTACATTCAGAAGTTATAAATTATTAACAGCGAACCATCTCGAGACGTCTGTTAGGAACCTGTTCATCCAGATAATATCTAAGTCCTGTAATAAAATGATATATAATAACTTTATGCGAGGCTGACTATATCAGAGAATGTAAGGGATGCATTGCAACCCACCAGGCACTGAAATTTTATTTTGAGATGGTAGGTGTTATAAACCTCCAGAGCCTAAAATGATAAAATATGTTCTTTGCAAAAACCTCGAACAAAATCGTTATCCGCAGCATGGGGCGATTAAAAGTTGATCTAATTTCTATATTAGCAGAATCGCCAAAGCAACTCTTGAACCTTGACACAATAAGCTACTCGTATTTGACGTAAGCATAATATAATATGTTTGTTAGATGACTACGTGATAATATTTTCATAGAAAAAAAGAATATAATCGTAAACTAAGGTTGCCTCAATCCCCAAGTCGAAGTTTATTCGAAGCGTCCTCTATAGTAGAACAGCTAAAACTCATCTTTACACGAAAGTGACCTCTATGGATGATTAAAAGTTGAAATATTTTAATAATCTTAGACGCTAGATAGTACTTTTACAAACTTCTGGCCTTCTGTTTTCAAGCCATATTATCTGAATGCACACACATAGTCTAAATTCTAGTCTAAATTATTTTTAAATATTTTATTATTTAAAAATAATTGGATTAATTTGTAATTAATTTATTTTGCGATTATTTAAATAGTGTTAAGATTATTTAACATACCAGGAGTTCGAATAAATCTCTTGCTTTTTTAAGCTCATAAATGTCATTTGTTTGTCATTGAAACGCGCGGCGAGCAATTAACCGGTCGTTCAAGTAACGCGGTGTTTTGTTTGTAATTATATTAGTGCTAATAACATTCCAAAATGAAAGGCGAAAAGAACATAGACGTCCAAGCACTAAAAGACATCGCCAACAAGCTGAGGATCAACAGTATCGTAGCCACAAATGCATCAAAATCGGGGTAAGAGGACTGACACAAATATATGAAATTCCTTTTTGTCACTTCATCGAAGGTCTAATGAAGGTTAGGAAAGCATTTTGCACTTAATTACAATATTAGTCAGTACATTCATGCTTTATGAAACAGTTGAAATCGCTTATTTCCATAGTTACACACCACATAAAACTTGCTTATGTTCCTAATTATTTCAATTAGGTCAGTGAAGGCGTTTTGGTATACTTCGTATTCAGAATAATTTATATTACGGTACCTACATTACAACAAATATTTGTTTAATTAAATCAAGACGAATGAGTGAAAGCAATGAAAATTCGTGGTACGGTATAGGTTATGACCACGTGATCAGCTTTACCATGGCGCGGTGAAGGTCAACGACTTATTAGAATTACTTTATAATATATTATCTAACGCTTCTGATAATATTGGTTACACTGCCTGCTGTTTTTCATATAGGTACTAATTGCACTGTGATTTCAACCATTTTTTTAATGTACTACGTTAAAGTAATATTTTGAATTAATAAATCCATATTTAAATATTTTCGAATTAGAATTAATAAAAAACCAGTTGCTTCCCATACTTTGGCGAATTTTACGTACTAATTTGTATTTATTAAAGATGTTGCTACTGTTCAAAATTAACAGCTAATTTTGAGTTGCTAATTTTAACAGAGATAGTAATTCTGAGATCATGCCTGCTTTGATAGTATGAGCATATATTTGCACAAGGTATTCACTATAACTAATCAAGTACCTATGACACGTCCTTTCTACCCAAAAACAACTTCTGATGGTTAAGTTTAAAGGTTAAAGAGTAAAGCGATCATGAAGCATAAGAGCAATTTCTTGCCATGTAGACTTTGTTTAAATTTGTTTTTTAACAGTTTGTCTTTTTTATTAAGAAATTAATTCTACCATTGGCATGTTATTAAACAATTTCACTACCAAATTGTACATTAATCTAGAATGTAATTTAAATATTTTCAAAAAATTAAAAAAGCTAATAATAGTACATAGAAAAAAAATCTTCTGAATTTGTAGGAAATAAGAATACCTGGTAGTACTGTAGATTTCCAAACTTCAATCAACTTTATCATTGAATAACAAAAAATATTTTTAAATAACCTTTGAAATGTTTTTAAATTATACCTTCCCATTCTGAAACAAAAAGTTACTTAGCTTACTGATAATGATTCTATATTTAATTGTATCTAGTTAGCTTAATTGGAAAACATTTAAGTTTAGAAGACTATCCTGAATATATTATACTATTTTAGAAGCAAATCAACATTAATTATATAAATTGTTGTCCACTGTGTTACACAGAAGTGTTGAATCAAGCTTTGGTTATTTCCAAATAAGTCTAATTGGAAAAATATTTTGTAATTATTTTCATACTTATATCTTTAGTTATAACAAATATATTTGAAGTGTTGTTACTCCATTACATCAATAAAAGAAGAAATAATATAATAGTTTAATAGTTGAAAGCAAGTAATAAAAATGAATCATTTGAAATCAATTCAGTAATGACCTTAACTTGTCATTACAGTTGAACCTTGACCGCACGGCTGTCTATCACGTTCCATACTATGAAATCATTGGCCTCTAGTTATGTAATATATTCTATCACTGTACCTATAAAGCAACCAAATTTCTTCAAATAGTAATTCTCATTGTGACCCCAAAAATATTTTCTCTTTATCACCAAATTACTAGACACTTGAATTGTATAGAGTTGTTATTCAGAATGATTTGATTGGGGCAAAACTTTTAAGGAAAATTTAAACCAACTTAAAAAAGAAACACTGAAAGGTACAAAATAACTTAAATAATCCTTTACCAATCACAACTTAAGTACAAAAATAACTGTGTACATAATATGATACAAATACCTATAGAATTAAATTTGACAGTTACTGAAGTTGGTGCCAGGCCTACCAAACTAATAGTCTTTCTGTTGTTGCACATTGATTTGGCGCATTTATAGGTTTGGTTTAAATGTTTTTTATTTCTCTCTTTTGAGTGACCATGACCTAAATCTAGGATGGGTTTACAATTAAGTTATTTTTTAATTTGGTACAGAAAAAAGAATCATTAATATAAATAAAGCTTATAATAATTCAGAAGTATTTGGTGTATCTTCGAAATGCAGTCTCCAATATTAGTGAAATTTAAATGGGCCACCTCTGAAGTATATCCTTAAAAAAAGATTCAAATTTTCAAAATGGCTCCGCAATTGAGGGAGTTGTCGGTCAACATACATAAAATTATGCATTTAGATGAACATAGAACCTTCTCTTTTTTTGAATTTGGCTAAAAATACGGACTAACAAGTTTGAAAAACCGAAAAAGATGAATTACATTTCATAAAAGCTTGAAACTACAGAATAATGGCATTTTAACTCTTGACAAACAAATACTCTAACTCCTCTTTGTGACATGTTGGGTTTCACAATAAAGGAACAATGTGGATTGTACATAATTGATTGAACTTTAATTATACAAACAATCAGAGACAGAATAGACTAGAGAGTGAATCAAAGTGAAAGATTACTACAGGTTAAATTTAAAAATACAGATATAATATCACACTAAAATTTTAAGAAACTTGTGAAACATTGACCACTTGTCAACACCATTTGAAAATGTGGTGTCTTCGGTGGTAGAATGTAGCCAATACTTTCATTTCAATACCATATTCAAACCTATTCTGTCCATGCATATACCTTGATGTGTTCATATTTTCCACACAGACATGCACAAACCCTTGCCTCTGGCTAGGCAAATATTCTCAATGACTGCTTTGCCCTGGCCATACTGTGTCTTTATAGACACGCTACGCTCATGTACCATTCTTATGAATGTTTGCCTATAGAAAATATGTGTAACATATATTATGTATGTTTTTCTGTTTATGCTATGTATTTACCTGCCATATTTGTGGATGTAGAGGATCCTAAGAATTTTTTTGATAAATGATCAAGTCAAAAAACTTAATTAAATCAACCTTAGCTAATAATTCCTCAGAACAGTCCATTTGATGAGTATCAACTTTTAGGATTTTGATCAAAATCGGGATGTCAACATAAACCTATGACATATACAAATATGTGCAGTACAAAAATGTCGTTTGTTACAGTCACCCGACGTCATGTGCATCAATGGCAGAGATAATGTCGGTGCTATTCTTCCACACAATGCGATACAAGGTATCCGCGCCGCGCGACCCATCCGCCGACAGGTTTATATTGTCTAAGGTAAGAGATTATCATCATCCAAGTTGAAGTAAAATAACACTTTCAAGCAACTTAAGTATTTAGGCATATGGCTGATAAAACTAGAGAAGTAATCCTGTAAAAATGATTAACAGTAAGAAAGTCTTATATTATTATTATTAATCATCTCTGGCATTGATGTTCGAGCTCCCCCAGGTGGTATGGTGAGTATTGGCATCACAGCCCACCAGAAGATCAGCGTTGTGCTTCTGAGCGTAGGCCGCTACACGCTGAAGGTCTTTGGTAGGGTCTTCTTTTTCTCCAGGTAGATAGGCCGAGCATAAGATTACTCTAGCCCTATTCCACCCTTGGACATTTACAAACGCTGCAACCAGGTCGTCAGAACACAACTCTGGAACAGGTAAAAAGTCAATTTTCTTATTGAAAGCGATACAAACTCTAGGCTATTTGCCACCGATATTATACAGAATATTACCGGCAGCGTTTAGATCTAGGATTTTTTAATTTACTACCCATGGTTTTTGAATCAAGGCGGGGCTTACTTTATTCTCAACAAGACAGCACTTCACCACTGCTGATGCAGCCACTGCATGGTGGAGGTTAGCTTGGAGTATCCTCACCGATTCTCCTTGGGCGGTATTTCATAAACCTGCAGAGGGCTATGGGATTATGGGCTTTGCTCCCCCTTTCTGTGGACGTGGTCATCCACGAGAAGAAGGAGGCAGCCCGGTAACTGCAGCGCCTCTAGTACTTGCACCGGAGCCTCTATTTGCACCCCCACCCCTTGCTGCCGGTCCAGAAGGCCTTTTACCCAGTTTGACCTGGGGTTTAGGCGCTTTCCTTATCGGCTGCGCGGAGTCACTAGAGGTGGAGGGTTGTGGGTTCTCTGGTGTGTTAGCCGTTGACTCATTAATGGCCACCCCTGGCCTTAAAAACAATGTTTCTAAAGCCAAAGTTGACCCTGTATTCCATGGCTTTGAGAGCTTCAGCAGAAGGGTCATCAATAGAGAAGGTCGCAAAGAACCCACTCTCCTCGCCCCTAACTACCAGTGTCTTCCAAAGCCGGGTATTCAGCCCCTCATTTTGTATCCGAAGCAGATTGAGGGCGTCATTTACAGATTGTACGTCACCGCTCGGTACAAAAGTCGAGGCAACAAGAGGGTTAGGCAGTTCGCTTTCCAATATCACAGAAAGTTCCGCCTCAGGCCACGGTTTTATTTTTGGTATTTCATTCACCAGCCATTCTTGGCTGGATTGATTCTCGCAAGTAATCAATATCCAACCTGGCCTGTGCGTGAAGCTCACAAATTTGAGTCTCACTCACTGTCCGAAATCTTTGCGATCTCTTGGATCAGTGTGCTACGAACACGCTTCATTTCGTCCTCGTTCATAGGAGTCATGTTACGAACTCCCACTCGTAAAGTGGTGTGATCAAAATCACTTGTATTTGAATCACACCAAATGTTCGCATTTAAAATTTAGTCGTAACTCCCATGTAATAAATTATGATTATCACATTGGCGAAAACAAAATAGTGGAAGTCAATAACATACGACATTTGGGCGTAGAATTTGATAAAAAAGTCACCTTACCTCATATAGAAAAAACCATAAAAAAGCGTCTAAAACTTTGGGGTTTGTCCTAAGAAATTGTAAGCATTTTCGCAGTGGCAGAACTAAAATTTTAATATACAATAGCCTGTTACGTAGTGTTCTGGAGTATTGCAGTGTAGTCTGGAGACCGCATTACGCGACACACACGTTAAGATTGGAACGTGTACAGAAACGGTTTCTATGGCATTTATCCTTCTCAGCTAGGTAAGTAAAGCTTCTACCATCTTATGAAAGCAGATTGCGCCACTTTAGAATACTTTCTTTGTCACAACGTAGGGATCTGTTAGATTTGCTATTCGTTTTCAAGCTTCTCAGAAACCAAATCGATTGCCCGCAAATACTAAGCCACCTAAGGTTTCGCGTACCTTATAAACCTCCTCGTAAAGCAATTACTCCTCTCAGCCCTCCCTTGAGACGAACGGTTTTGGGTACTAACTCGCCTATTCCACGGCTATGTAAGCTCATAAATAAAAACAGTGATCAGTTTGACATACATTTTACCGCGTCCTCCGCGCTCCCCGCTCCCGTGCCCACCTGGGCCAACATCGGAGGGGGCGTCGACGTCTTTCGCGCTTTCACTAGGGCCTTCTATATAGTAGGTTCTATTAGAAAATAACAACACACAAACATGTAGTGCCACACTTGAGCGCGAGCCTCCCGCGCGCGCTGAGTTACACGTTAGGCACTCACCATTTCGGGCCTTATGCCGATGTTACTATGCCGGCCGGTCATAACCACTTTGGGACCGGCCCTCACCCGTATAGGTTCTCGACGGCACGCAGGTGCAACTTTCCCTGTCGATATCCTGAGCCGAGGTTCCGTCCTCTGTCCCGGGTACTCCCCGGACGGAGGGGCCCTCAGGCATTGTCGACTTTTCCGGGCGGAGCGCTCTCTGTGTTTCCCCACTACGCGTCCGGTTCGCTACAACGGCCTCTAGGGTCAAGTGGCGAGTGGAGGGTCGTTTTAGCCGGTTCGAGCCCGGCACTACCCGGTCGCGCCCGACGTTCTCTCGTGAGGCGTCGGAGGCTGTTGGGTGCTCGTGCGGAGTTTCTTCCCTTCCGATAAACAAAAAAAAAAAAACATACACTTTGATACTATTGGGAAGTTTTATAAGAGTGCACTGTTTTGTATCACTGAACTGTAAATCATATATTTACTGTTTACTTTATATTTAGGTATAAGTACTGTACTAAGATATACTTTTTGGGTTTCTTCCTATCTATTGTATTTTGTATGTTTAAAAATAGACAATAATTTTCTTATTATTAGCGCATGCTGAGTTTACCTATAAGTGATTGTTACACTTAATTCAAATACTTTTACTTTTATTCCTGTAAATGTTTTAGTGTAAGCAATTGTTGGAGAACCTAATAAATAAAAAAAAAGACCCAGCTATCTCTTTCGGGCCCTTGTTAGTGTTATCCACCTTCGGAGCCTTGCTACATTGGTCCATCTTTGGAGCCTTGGTAACACTCTCCGGAGGGAATTCCTCCTCCGATCGAATTCGTTTGACCGCCTTCGATGGAGCAGTTTTGAGCTGCGGCAGATTGGCCATAGGCTGAAGACACAAAGTTAGGGCCTCCTTCGGCACCTACGTTAGCATCGGCTACCTTCCTACCTATCTTCGGCTCCCGATAACTTCCTCTTTCGAGGTTCGTCGTCAGTATGTGCGTCCTCGCTTTGGTTCGTCACGATTTGTGAGCCGTAGTCACCGGCTACAATTTGGCTCGTCCCAGCGCTAGACGTACTATTACTGGGCGTTTGGGTAGCCATAGGCTCGCCCTCCGACCCAGCAACTTGCAGCTTTTCTCCTTCAGATTTCTCTGAAGGAGAAGAAAGGAGTAAGGAGTTTATCTGGTTTACAATGTCCATATAAGTCCCACGAGTAGCTAGGGTAATAAAGGTCACAACCGGCAGAGCCCCGCATGCCGGATGAAGGGCAAAAATACTCTCCGAGACGCCCTGGTATCGCAGAGACACCACTGACCAACTACTGATTTGGTTGTTGAGACAAGGTCACTATCGCTGACGCGGGCGGCAGGGGAAGTGGGCTGACTTGAAAATATCGAGCAGCAATATTTATGGTCAGCGCTGACAAAAAATACTTATAATCTTGTCAGGTTTACTAAACCTTTTTGCTTATCTGAGTAAATTGCATTGTTTACAGGGTCACGCAGCTCCAATCCTATATGCAGCCTGGGCTGAAGCAGGTCTTTTCCCAGTCGACGATCTGAAGAACCTGCGCAAGCTGGACTCGGACCTAGAAGGGCACCCCACACCCAGACTGAACTTTGTGGATGTGGGCACGGGCTCTCTGGGCCAGGGGTTGGCTGTGGCCGCGGGCATGGCCTACGTGGGCAAATACTTTGACCAGGCACCATACAGGTAACTATGTAGTTTAATAGACTTTTTTAGTTATATTCTTAACTAGTGACCCGTCCCAGCTTCACACGAGTGCAATGTAGATACTAATTCCTGGTATTGGTCTAAATTTCTTTCAAAACTCCACATAATTTGTATAAATTTTTTTAAACATTAAAATGGCTATAGAAGGCTATCAATATAATATAGACATGCAATCGCTGACTTTTTGTAGTCCTAATAAAGAGGAACAATTCCATCATACATTATTTTGGAATAATACAGCATTTTCAATGAAAACTCTCAGTCGGCTTGATTTTTTCCGACATCTTGAACTATTATCGTTGTATATTTCAACAAATTAACACAAAACAATATTAAATTATACGTATAAACCTTCCTCTTGAATCACTCTATCTATTGATGAAAACCTCATTAAAATCCGCTGCGTAGTTTAAAAGATGTAAGCGTACAGAGGGACAGACGGCGGGAAGCGACTGTTTTATACTATGTATATAGATTTAAAAAAATGTAATTTCTAGGTTATCTACAGTTGTCATACGATTAATAAATAGATCTCGATTTATTGCTCTTATAGCTCTGCTGCTATCATTAACATTACGCGCTATGTTTAGTGAAGTGTTTGTAGTTTTACTAACCATAACTCACATTTCCAGAGTATATTGTTTGGTGGGTGACGGTGAAGCCGCCGAAGGCAGCATCTGGGAGTCTCTCCACTTCGCCAGCCACTACAAACTAGACAACTTGGTCGTTATCTTCGACATCAACAGGCTGGGCCAGTCTGAGCCCACCTCATTGCAGCACCAGGTGATTATTCTTTTTAGTGAATGCTTTATGGCATCTACCGGATGTCTCTGTTACTAAAGTTTATATCAGACTATGCTTAATATAAATCGCTATTTGGAACAGTACAGTTTAAATACAGACATGAATATAAAAAGAGAAATTTTAATTTTGTTAGCTTAAATAAAAAATCTAGGATATGAAGTAAAAGATTTTTCAATTTATTCAAAAGTGTATAACAAGTTAATAATGTTACTTTGTTAGGGTTCCACAGCCAAACCCTTTTAATTTTTAGTTAATTGATATTTCTTTAACCATCTTCCACCCAGTTTCTAATTTATTGATTGAACCAATCTTATCAGAAATTACCTTATAATTAGAATTATATAGGATAGGAATAGGCCCTTATAATTTATTATAGAAGATTTATTCCATCATCTTTACACCTACTGAGTTGTTGAGTACAGACATATATTGTTAATCCGAACCTGAATTGAAAGACAAGAATTTAAAACAATTTTGGTATTTTTGACACAATTTGTATATCAGTTTTTTTAACTTAACTTCTGCATTTTATAAACTTTTGAACTTTCACGTTGCATTATAAAATGTATAAAAAACGCGAAATTAACGCGATTACCTTTTATTTTAATCATATAAAAATTATTTATAAATGTAGAGAATAACGAGATTTGATGAAACGATAGAAGTATGTAAGGACTGCGACGCTTGGCGCTTCGTCCTCTGACTACCCCGTTAGGAATACTGTGTGAAGATCTGTATGTATGTATTTACAAATGTCAAGGGTAAATGATAAAATTTCTGCCTTTGACACAGAGTGAAACTCGCTGCGCCAATTTGCTTGAGACCATGGCTGATACAACAAGGGCAAAAAGTCAAGCCAAAATAAAGATAATCGCGTTAGTTTTCGTTTTTGTAGATATTTTCTACATTCTACATCGTCCAAAATGTATTTAACCTTAAGTTACGCCCACCAAAAGAAGCTCCTTAGCCTTTTAAGAACTCTGACACTAAATATACAAATTGTATGAGCCCAAACCTAATTACTTTTCTCTCTTTTTATGTTTATGTGGATTTTGATCCATTTTATCTTTGGCACAACGGAAAAGTTGATCACAATATATTATACTGTGATCACAGACATGTTGTGCGACAGTAGCTTTGTATGGCATATTCCACGTAACCGCAGTGGTTGACGTGATCGGTTAACATACATACATTCATGCACACATAACTATCTATGTAGTCCTGGATTGATTGTTGAAAAGATTCACAATGTTATGCTCAACTGCTGTTCGAGAACACCTAACTGCTAGAAACTCACTTTAAATTCGACGCTTCTCTTGTGCAGTGAATACTGTAACGCATTTTACTTTATTTAATTTATTGATTTATAAAATTTATTGAATATGTTGTGTATTTGCGTTATATATATAAATATTACTTACAATGTATTTGTATCTATTTAAAAGCGAGAAAAAATGCAGATACATAGGAAAATGTGGATTACAATCTGTTTTATACTATTCAGAGGATTAACATGTGAATATGTTATCTAGATGGAAGTGTACGATGCCCGTATGAAGGCTTTCGGTCTGCAGTCGATAGTAGTGGACGGACATGACGTTACGGAGCTGGCCAAGGCCTTCGACGAGGCCGCGGCGACCTCGGGGCGGCCTACGGCTGTACTAGCCAAAACCTACAAGGGCAAAGGCTTCCCCGGCATTGAGGACAAGGAGAACTGGCACGGGAAGCCACTGGGAGCAGAGGCAGATAAGATTATCAAGGTATGTCTGTTATACGACAAAAATAAAGGCTATAATTGTCTGTAAGATTGTCAAATGGATTTTATTTTTTAACTCCTACTTGGGTCAATGTATGAAAAGTCTAAATTAATGTTAATTACAAGCTATTACCTGTGATTTAGTTTTTGTCATATAACTTAGCCATTTTGTTGTGAAACATCTTATGCGGTGGGCTAAACCGATTGTTGGCATGGCGACGTGGCGACGTGTCGCCGCGCGCTTGTACTGAGCTCGTATACCTATGACGTATGTAGTGTTGTTATTCACTTCTGAACACGTTGCCTGTGTTTTTAAATAAAGAATATTTATCTTTCAAAAAAATCTGTTGTTTTTGATTTCGCCATATATTTTTATAATGTCATATTTATTCTTTTAATATAACATCTTTTCAAACATATTTTCTATACAAAATAGTTTTGATGTTTCATATCTGCCAAGCGTCCCGCGACGGCTTATTTTTTTTATAATTGTAGGATGAATTATATTTAGTTACTAGTGGAGCCGACAGACGCTGTCCTGTCCGAACCCGATTGCAGCGCCACCTACCGAGTCAAATTGTAAATCTAAACCATCCAGGGACCCACTCAACCCGACAGACGTTTTCGTGCCCGAAATCCGATTGCAGTGCCACTTACCGGGTCCAATTGTGAATCTAAACTATCCACAGAACAACTAAAATACACAAAAAGTTTCATAGAAATCGGTCTATAATTTTCGAGTTTTTGCGAAATTAACGCATGGCAATCGATTTTTACATGTGTATATATATTGATATTGACCAAAGTAGTGTCCGGTGTAGTTGTACGCATAAGTACCCTCACTCTCCCCCGCAGCACCTGCAGGCGCAGATCCAGAACCCGTCGGTGTCCGTGCGGCCGGCGGCGCCGTCGGCGGAGGCGCCGCGCGTGCACATCGGAGACGTGTCGCTCTCGTCTCCGCCCGCCTACGGCGCGGGAGAACTCGTGGCCACGCGCCTCGCTTATGGAACCGCGCTCAAGAAGATCGCTGACACCAACCTGCGGTGGGTACACGCTCGCATACACACGCTCGCACACACGCACACACACACACACGCACTCACGCACGCACTATACATACGTACACGCATGCACTGACGTGCGCACATGCGCATGCGCACAATCACACAAACAATATATACGCACACACACATGCACACGCACTTACATACACACACGCGCATACACACGCTCGTTATTTTAAACAGTACGTACTGTAATAAAATATAATTACAAATCGCCTAAGACAAACATGTACAAACCCCATGTAGTTTATACGTACACGCACACACACACGCACATGCCCGCTCATTAACATATACACACGCTCGTGCACAATCCCTCGCATACACACACTCGTTATTACAAACGATACATACTATAACACAATACAATTACACTCGCCTAAGGCAAACATATATAAAGAGCATCATTTGCAACTTTTTCTCTGTCGGCACTGAAATTATAATAAGCAATTGTTTTATTTTAGTACTATATATCTTAATTAGCCACCACATATAATTTTATAGTGTTACAATAACAAGAGTGAGTAGTACACTTCTTATATGGCTTATCGATGTACCTGCGCAGTATACACAATTTTAAAGGCGCGGGAAAAGGATGAACCAATGAGTTAGCTACATCCTGAGGCGACATCAATAGGCGTCAAAATCTATACCGTCATTAAGTTGATTGATTTGGCGCCTTGTGCACTGACGACGCATCTTTCGATCGGCCGTCAGACGTCATCTTGACTACACGTGATTTTTTTTGAGGTTACCTTAATTGCAAATTAAGCGTACTATTTCATAACAATAATATATCCTCTTTAAAAAGACAATCAAGGGAAATTGAATGATTTACAAATAATTCTTGTTTTGGTCTTCACATAAACGTCGTATATTAAAATAAACATTTGTTTTAATTTGAACTTTCGATTTTATAGGCTTTTACAGTCCATTACAGACTAGATGGCTATAACTTGAAGTCATTATTTTCATTCAAAAACGTAGTTGTGTCTTTTGCGATGAAAATTATCAATTTGAATTTTTCATTAATAAATTAAACTTTAATAAAATTGACCCATTTCAATGGCACGTAGTGTATAATATTGCGTGAACAAAATAAAAAGTGAGAATGCATTGCAATAATTAATTTTTCCACTTTAGATTGTTGCGTAAGATCGATTATAAATGGATTTTGCATTTCGGGTATCGTCGTTGATCGTCTTTTCGTGTTTGCGCCAATGAAGGTTAACGACCCGCCATATCTTTTGTGTCTTACTGTACTTTCGTATTCCATATGCACAAACATGGACACTCAGCAACACAGATACACACATATCTCTACATACATATACATGTTTACAGTATATGAATCAAATAATATATTTAATGTGCACTTATTAATATTTCACAATACATAATTAAATTGTGTGTTGTACATACCAAAAAAGTGCTACATCAAATTGTTTGTCGTACTCAGGCGGTTGCTATCGACCGTGTGGGCAGTAACATTCATACATCCATCTCATTCTTTCTATTGTAAATCGATGGTGATAGAAAGAGCGGTATTAAACGTACTTTTATATTTTGCAGTGTGATTGCTCTCGACGGTGATACCAAGAATTCCACGTTTAGCGATAAACTGCGCAACGCGTATCCCGACAGGTGAGTTGACTTCTAAAACTTTGTCTAAAAACACTAGTAAAATGAGTAAGAAAAGAATAAAGAATCATTTTATCGAATCACTTATTGAACATGTAATGAAATGATCAGGCAAGGGTACTGAGGAGGCTGTGTTACCCCCTTGAGATGTGCTCCGTACACCACTAGAGGAGTACTGATGTCTTTTTAGGAGGCCCCATAATCTTTTAAAAATGTTGAGTCGTTAAGGATGACTACTGCAATTTTTTTTTTAGATAAAAGTCTAGTAAGTCTTCTGTAGGTAAAGTCTCGAGGAACTGGATACTTTTTGAAACTTATTCAGTCTTGTTTTACTTAAAAGTAAAAGGTTTTAAATTGTTAATAAACTATGACTAGGGTAAAATCACCGGCTCGCTTATTACCTAACTTGCAGTCAGCATGCGACAGCCTAATATCGCGCGATATCTGCTGTCAAAACGACAATTTATATAGTGTAATTGGTATAGTGGCGCCAAATCTACTGTGAAAAGTTCATTTTACGGTTAACAGCGCAATAGATACGCAATTGTCATCCATGAAACCAATTCTTATACATGATACCAATTCTTTAATACAATTAGTCACCGGTCGCACAATGATCGCGTCGCTGTCGCTGTCTGCAAATTTTTAGGTAATCACCCCTCGGGCCTACGTAAAAAAATGGTGGTGTACTAATTTGGATGTCCCTTTATCCACACGATAGCTACACGTAAGATAATTCTTACTTTTGTGGATTGTCGGATCTAGCTCACGAATATGCGCGGTCATCAACGACAGTCTGTCGAAGTATGTTCACTATGACAGACTTGAATAGTTACGACTCGCTATGTTGAAATCCTTTGATAATATGGATGCTGATGAGGAACTATGTCTTTAATAGAATCAAGACCTGTACTGTGGGATAAATAAATATGGAATATAAAGATAAACTCTTTATTTTGGAAGCAAGAAGGGAAGAGAAGGGAGGAACCTAAAATATGTAATGTATTTCACAAAAAGATTTCACAGAACAGATTCGGAAAATTTTACTACGGTAACTAACGCTACTTATAGCTATTTAATACTAGTAGTAGAAATAATTAGTTAAATTTGAAGCTTTAAATATTTGTTTATGTAATGTTAATGTTAATATGGTATCCAAGGTTTTGTCATATAATTGAAACAGTTATGCTAAAGCCGCGTTTGATTTTGCCTCCGCCGTAGCTACGTCCGGCAAAAATCTTATCGTGGTCAAAGACGTAACATAGATTTCGTACGTGCATCCGGCAAAACTCTTACAGTGGACAAGAGCCTAACCTAAGCCTACTCGTAGTGTGTCATAAGTTGAATTAGACTTACATGAAGCAGTAGTGTAACTGATCTTAGTACTAACAATTATTGAGTTGTAAAAAAATAAGTAGACATACGTCCTATTTTTTTCATTTTTAGCTTTAATGTAAACAAACAAGAAACTAACCAAAATTTCGTTAAAAAAAATCCGTTAGCTGGTTCGACACATTACACGTAATACTCTAATAACACTGCTTTTCCATTGTATACACAAAACTATGAAATATTTTTAAATAGCACTAAATATTATCCGATATAGTTAGTACACATTGAAAAAATTTTGGTTATATGTCAAGCATTTCGTTTTTAATTTGTGTCACTTAAAGGTTGCCTATATTCCTAAATCTAATTACTGTCATAAATCAGTTCACTCAGGTTCAGTCTATGAGTGACACAATTCATTCTAAATGTAGGACAGAATAATAACAGAAGAATGTTATTGTTCGTGATGTGCAAACAATAATAATCTCCTATTCTTTATTTTTAAGTGTTTTGTAAAAATACAAATTTTTACACTTGTGTCGTTTGAATTCATGGTGGTTTTTATTGAAGCACAAACACAGATGGACTAAAATTATAAAAGTGTTTGTTTTACTAATAGCTAATAAGTATGACAACGGACTTTTTGGGCGGAACGGGATAAGTGAGGTTGTCATTTTATTTAATTTTCTATTTTTTACATTTTTGGGAGTTTTAAAGTACAAAAGTGGTAGTATGTTTGGGAATTGTAAAGTACAAAGTGATAGTATAATGTGTTTTAAAATTCTGTGTAAGTGAAAAGAATGGAGTAGGTCTAAATAACCATGTGTAGCTGAAGTTTTCGCGCTCTTCCAAGAAGTCTTATAAAACTTCAGTAAAGTCTACTATCACTTTATAAATGTCATGGTCGCCACATTTGTTTACATTAAGGTCAAAAATGGAAAAAAATAGGATATAACTAATGAGTGTGACGTGTGTGTGTATGTGTATGTGGGCGTGATCCGTCAGGTACATCGAGTGCTTCATCGCGGAGCAGAACTTGGTGGGCGTGGCCACGGGCGCCGCGTGCCGCGACCGCGCCGTCGTCTTCGCATCCACCTTCGCCGCCTTCTTCACCAGGACCTTCGACCAGGTCCGGCGCGCACACACAGACACGGACACGGGGACTCCACACACACCAGGACCAAACACACACACGGACAGACACAGACACACACACACACACGGACACACACACACGGACACGCACACACGGACACACACACACGCACACACACGCACACACACGCACACACACACACGGACACGCACACACGGACACGCACACGGACACACACGCACGCACACACACACGCACACGGACACACACACACGGACCAACTACACACCTACAAAAGGACACTGACACACACACGCACACATAAACACGGAGTATTAAAATATCATGCTGATGCGTAATGTTCAACAACAGATCCGCATGGGCGCCATCAGCCAGTCCAATATCAACCTGGTGGGGTCCCACTGCGGAGTAAGCATCGGAGAGGACGGGCCATCGCAGATGGGGCTCGAGGACCTCGCGCTCTTCCGCTCCGTGCCCACCGCCACCGTCTTCTACCCCTCGTGAGTACCTCCACCTCCACTCTCACTGCCACCCACCTCTCACCTTAACATGCACTACCATGCGCTGTGATCTGATCCATTACATCAACACTGGAAATTGAATTTTCGAGAGCGGAGTGGCAGAGAGCTATGGGCGTAGTGGCCATTTAAGTAATTTATTACTCAACTATAGACAGTCGTAGGTGCTCTCATAAGTGTCAAGGTATTACTGGTTTGTTTGTTGTTTCTAGAGCACGAAATCCTGTTCAACATTGCAAAATTAGATTTAAAAAAAAGTTAAGCAAATTTGAGCGCCCTATGCAAGAATGAATCACCTAACATGTAATTATTTAGTACAATAATTCTTACATGAGATGAGATAATAATAATAAGATTAAAAATGAGATATGAGGAAGAAAGTGGCGTGTAAAGACCTCGATGCTTGGCGCTCCGTCCTTTCTGACTACCTCATTGGGGATAAAGCATGAAGATATGTATGTATGTAATAATCTTTCACTCAGATAACACTTCTATTGCATAATAATTATAACAACACATTGACATAATATAAGCTTTTAATCAACGTATTATTTCATTGAACTAATTAATCTGTGATATTACAAAACATTACATTTTATCAAGTAATTCTAACATGCTTGATGTACATATATACATATAGATAGGATATATCAAAAACTTCATTGATAAACAATTTGTATAGATATGAGTTTCATTTTCATTTGTATCATGCATATGACAATATATCATAACTATTTTTAATTATTAAGTTTTTTTTTGTTATTTTATGTACATATAATATATAAATATTCACACTGTATCCCTAACAAAGTAATCAGAGAGAATGGACCGCCTAGCTTCGTGGTCCTTACGCTTTGCACCTCCTGAAATCTCATCATTCTCTTCACACATTTTGGCCTAGCCATGCGAGTGCTCTTAATATTTCCGACAGCCAATGCTCTGGTTACTTGATGTTCGTAAGTCAGCTTGGTATTCCTTGGGTTCTGCTACCATTCAGCTCCGCTCTATAGATTTTATTCGTCAGTCTTTCATCACTCATTCTATGTGCCTGTTCTTTTTTGTTATATGTATATTTAATACAAAAATTAACATAGAAAAAACAGGCCAATGTCATGTTGGAGACGAATTATTTTAGGAGCTTGTAGCAATATAGTACAAAGTTAAATTTGCTTCGAAATACAAATTTTTTTCTTATTCTTGGGTTATTCAGAAATAAAATGTGTAAATATGTAATTATCTATCCTTGTTAGGGTCTTTAAATTGTAAATGGCAATGGAGTGTATTTGCTTCTGGTTTATATTGTACAGAAGACATAAATAAAATAAATTGCAATAAGTACAAATAACACCGTGCGCGTGAGAGCGTCTCGGAAGTTCTTTATGAAGTCTGTCCAATAGCTTGAACCCCCACGTCTCTCGCTTGTCATCGTAGATCTGAACTGTCCCGAGATTTCGTGAGTCGCGACAATCCTTTTCAGGGGGCTTACCACCATCTCTTATAGACTGGCCCGTTGGCGCAGTGGCATATGCATCTGCTGTCCAAGCCAGGGTCCCGGGTTCGATCCCCGGTCGGATCAATTTAGGAAACGAACTTTTCAAAATTGGCTTGGAGTCTGGGTGTTACTGGGAATTCCCCCAGAGTTCGTTGTGTGGTACCCATAGTATAAGCTTACTGCTTAGTTTGGGGTCACACAATCTGTGCCTGTCTGGAGTATTATTATATTATTATTTTAATTTACTTTTTTTAAAAAGCTCGAAATTCTGACAGTAGGCAAGTGATTGGTAGTAGAAATTCGTAAGAATCGCCATGTTGAGCCCTTTACTACCCTGTAAGTCAACTCAAGTAATACATACATACATACATACATACATATCCTCAGGCTGTATCCCTAACGGGGTAGTCAGAGAGGACGGAGCGCCAAGCGTCGCGGTTCTTACATACTTCTTTCGCTTTCTCAAATAATAAAATAATATTTAATTAAATAATCAAGTAATATTAATATAACAATCCTAAGAGATGATGATAAGCCCCCAGTTATTAAAATAACAAATAAATAATAATACTTTACTACTAAACTAACAGACCACCAGTACAATACAATTGGCCTTTAAATATCCAGAGTTAGATTTATTTATTTGTAATCCGTCGACAATTAAGCGTTTAATTGCCAATTCCTTCTTCGGTTCTTAATTTATAGGTTTTGCAGAGCCATTGTAAGTTTATTGCACCAATAATACATACATATCTTCACGCTGTATCCCTAACGGGGTAGTCAGAATGATAATTATAATATAATGATTTATGAAGATCAAATAGCTAGTGTTAGCCAACGGAAATCTCAAAAGCACTCGCATACCTAGGCGAAAATGTGTTAGGAGAATGATGAGATTTGAGGAAGCGAAAGTAGTATGTAAGGACCGCGGCGCTTGGCGCTCCGTCCTCTCTGACTACCTCGTTGGGGATACAGCGTGAAGATATGTATGTATACTCGTATATTAGTAAATAAATCATTGTTTTCATGTTGGTAAATTTTTAGCACTTTAACATGTTAGTCAAGATTGGGAGCCGCGATATTATATTTTTAAAAAGAAGAGAGAATTAAATTGTTGTTCGGTACAACTGGGAGTTTTATTCAGATTGAATTATTTTCTTAATACTAAAGCGCTGGAGAGACCCTTATCTGTTGTGTATTCCGGTCGACTTACCGAGAAGTCAAGTAGTACTCAGTAGTTTTACAGCCTAAATCTGTATTGTTATCGTCTCATGTCTACTACCGGAATGCATAACATATTATTTTTATTTGTTGTATGTTTGTATGCTGTTGGTGTTCCAAAATATAAAATGTAAAAAATAAAAAAGTAGACTAGTGTTACATCACTTACAGTAATAATGAAGGTAGTCTAGCCACAGCCATGCACCAGTTACATCGACACAATGCATGCACACATCGTGTATATGTGTCAACAGGTGCCATATTGAATATTGTTTGTCGTACTCAGGCGACTGCTACTGTCGGTCGTGTGGGCAGTAACATTCATACAATACAACTATAGGTATACGCGTTTGGCGCTACAACTCGTGCGCGATAACATGAGACCCGAACCCGGTGACGCCATCGTCTTGTATTTATAAAACATAACATGACATATCTTCACGCTGTATCCCCAATGTGGTAGTCAGAGAGGACGGAGCGCCAGAAGTCGCAGTCTTGTATTTATAATAATATAATAATCATAATTTATTTATTCCTGTTAAATATATCATATCATTATACTAAAGTTTAAGTTTAGACACGCCTGGAACCAGAACTAGGTAGAACTAGGTAAAAACCTGTTTCAGGCTCCAGTGCCCCGCCCCTTGAGATTCGTATATACCTGTGTCAATAGTTTTTTAAATAACAATCTAAACAATGGAAATCGTTTTTTTTATGTACGGTGTATGTATTTGTACGGTGCGCAATAAATTATTTACACAATATTAGTTAAAAGGAAATAACATTTCGTTATTATAACTATAATTATTACATTAAAAAAATTGGCATTTACAGAGTTCGGTTCGCGAACGAGTGTTTCGTTTTTTCATACGAATTGGCTCTGTGAGGGAACAAATGAACATTGTAGTTAAATCTACACACATAACTATTACAGTGATTTTATTGCCAAATTAGAGAAGATCCTGGCAATACTGCAAGACCCTACACACACAATTACTTTTAGCTTTGGTTTAACAACACACCAAAAATTACGCAAAAAGTTCGTTGTTTTTGTAATTAAAGATAATTAAATCGCGCGACCACTACACATAGTGCCATCTTTCATCGTCGACTTCTTTTGCATGTGGTGGTTCAAACACAGGTGTAAACTTCCTTTATTATGCTCGATTTAACAATATATCGCAATCGATCCCATAAGATTCGACTTGCATATTGGCTACAGTTACGTAATAAGGTAGCCGTTTCCTTTCGGCGTGTTCCTTCCGTACCATTACGACCTCGCAGAAGAAGGATATGGTCTTCCACGACTCTTCCCTTGCCAACATAATCATTACTACTGCTGGCAGAGGCAAGTCTTACCCGATCTGACGGAATAAGACTTGGCGTTCGGAGACTCGCGAGGCACTCTTCCAGCGTGTGCTACTTCTTTAGCTGAAGCTTATTTCCAAAAATGTCTTTCAGAAACATGGAGTTAATTGTTAAATGTGTTTAATTTAGACATAGAGTTGGTTCACCCTTAAGTGTAACGTATTGTGCAGTGATGGCGTGTCCACGGAACGTGCCGTGGAGCTGGCGGCCAACACGACCGGCATCTGTTACATTCGGACGTCGCGGCCCAACACGGGCCTGCTCTACCCCAACGACGAGGTGTTCAAGGTGACGTACACTCACACACACACACACACACACACACTCGCACACACATACATACCATTCAGACACAATGAGACATTCACATGTTCATTCATATTCATTAATATGTGTTCATGCACACATACTTGTACATATACAGCCACATTTACAGTCACATTTACACACACACTCACACGCACACTAGTAGATATATTTACACATGCTCATGTGTAGGTAATTACATATGTCTTACATGCAGTTACAGACACATTCACAGATGTGATAAATTCCTAAAATCTTTAGCTGTTTCCTGTTCAAACTCCAATAATAACGACTAATCGACACGTGTTTCTCCTCTCAACGAAGCATACTCAGGATATTCCAGAGATAAGACTCGGTCAGCTAACCAGCACCGACATTCACTAACGCAAATATATTTGTAGAATTCATACATGCAGTTATAGACACTTACACATTCAGGTACATATTCCATGTTACATGCTTCACATATTGACACAGCACTGCCACAGTATATGGAAACAATTCATACAACATCACCTTAGATCTTACAGATTTCATATAAACATCACCGGAAATAAAATCTATTGTTATAATCAAAAGTAGGATTTATTAAAAAAAATATACACGGGACGATTATCCCAACTCCCAATATCAATTTAGAGATTCATTTTGCTAGTAACTAGAAATCACTAAAAGAAAGATCTAATAACTCTAAGAACAGAAAACAATCACGGATTAGCAATCGAGAACAGGTGTTCTTCGTTCGGTGTCTAGAGCAAAAGTGAAGTGCTCTCGCGTCGACCACCGTTAGCGGCGCCTCACCTTCCGCGGAAACGTCTAAATGACATCTGTCAATTCTTCAGTGATTTCACATCCCTTTCTATTTAAAGTCCATCTCTTTTACTTTTATTGAGATAGATAGAGCTCTTTCTTTAACACTATTAATATTATATCTATTTCTAGATTTGAGTGTAATAGATACCCGAATAACAAAGAGTTGGACGTCCACAGGTGGGGCAGGCGAAGGTGGTGCGCCAGACGCCCAAGGACCAGCTCCTGATCATCGGCGCGGGAATCACCTTACACGAGGCGCTCGCCGCCGCGGACACTCTGAAGAGTGAAGGTATGTACTTGTACTGCACTGGTACTGCTTTCTAACAATACATCTACAGTGTCATTAGCAGGGCTCGGAAACCGGTTAATTTTCAAAACTGGTTTAGGTCATTTACCCCAAATCGCAAGTGATTGCGGTTTGGGTTACGGTTACCGGTATTTTAACCGGTTAATTGAGAAACCGGTTTCTTGCATATTCCGGTTCTGTTAATCGAAATTAACCGGTTTTTTCAGTTGCCTCAAGTGTACTAAAATGCATACTTGCTTTTACCCGCGACTTTGTCCACGTGGTGATGACTTACAACAAATAAAGTAAGTGCATGAGAATGAGTCGAATGAACCATAGCCAGCGTGCACAGAAAAAGAAAAGAACGCATCACATGACATGACGGTGGCTGTGCGCGGAGTTCATTGTGCTCGGCTTTGTCTAAACAGGCAACATACGCCTAAGTAAAATCAGTTATTTTAGGTTTGAATATCGTTTTTAGTTTCGTTTTCTTTAAAACCGGTAACCGAAATTATTTCGGTTTATTCGAAACCGTTGTTTTCATTAACCGGTTAATCAATTAACGGAATTATAACCGGTTAAAGAACGACATTAACCACTATTTCGAAACTGGATCCGAGCTCTGGTCATTAGACTGTTACTGCACTAGCAATGTTGCGGTTACAACAACCGTAACAACTATGTTACCAGTGTTGTGTGGGTTGATCACCCATTTTGTTTTAACCGACTTCAAAACAAGGTGGAGGTTCTCAATTCGTCTGTATACATATATGTATATATATATATTTTAAGTATGTTCGGACATAACTCCTTTGTTTATGAATCGTTTTTAATTATTATTTTTCCGTTAAGCTCAAAATAGTTCCAAGGTGATCCTATTTCAATTTCATTTATAATAGCTTAGACTGCGAGATATACCGAATAACTTTAATTGCTGATTCTTTTGTATGTTATTCCTTTCCAGAATTATAAAAGAAGTTAGTTGTAGACCTACTCTAGATGTTTATTTAGACTAAATCAATCAACAGGGGAAAATAAAAAATATTTTAGGAAAAAATTAAATCAACTTCAAAAAAGAACACTGAGAATTATAAAATAACCATTCTTTACTCATCAAAACTATAGTGAAAAATAAATTTATACACGATACAAATACTTATATAATTTCATTTGAAGGTTATTGAAGTTGATACCAAATCAGTGTGCGACAACAGAAAAACTACTAGTTTGACTTCAATAACTGTCATATTTCATTATATGTGTCGGAAGAGACAAGACAATTCGTGCTCTTGCGACTCGGCTATGAGAAATAGGTACCTAATTTTGTAAGAGACGAACTATTCGACAAAATACCACGTTAAGACAAAGTTAATGTGCAAACGACAGAAAACTCTTTGTAACAATTACGAGGGCTGCTATTTATGTATCCGGAACTGGCCAGTTACAGAACAATATTAAAAAAGTAATTATAACATTTAAAAATGGAACTTTGGCTGAAGAATACGATTTGTTTCATGTAGCTGTCATTAGTTTATCGTTTGTGGCGTCATTTTGGAAATTGCGAGTCTTTATCACCATGGATTTAAGTCGTGAAAATTTTCGTGCTATGATTTACGAGGCATGCCTTTTAAGTTCTGTCGTTTCCATATTTTCCGGCAATTTTGAATTTGAAACTGTTCTATATTCGAATGTGTTTAAATTTTGAATCTCAAAACAGTTGAAAGTATTAGGATTAATGCTATTGTTTAGTCACAGCGTCGATTGGAATCTGTCAGGTTACGTACGAAAATGAATCTTTCTAAGGAAAATGTTCGTGCAATAATTTTCTACAACTTTAGAAGAGGCCTGACACGGCTTCAGTGTTTTGAAGAGCTAACATCTGTGTTCAGTGATGAAGCCCCATGTCTGCAGACTGTCGAACGCTGGTATTTAGAATTCCAGCGTGGACATACTAGTGTTAGTGACAAATCTCGCGAAGGACGCCCAAAATCCGCCTTCACTGAAGATAACATCATTGCTGTGAGACAACTAATTCTCGAAGATCGTCATGTGACGTATCGAGAGATAGAGGCTCTATTAGGCATCTCAGGGACAACCATTCAGAAGATCTTGCATGAAGTGCTTGGTCTGAGAAAGCTAGTTTGCCGTTGGATACCGCATCTGCTTTCCGACGATCACAAGGCGGCCCGCGTCAGATGGTGTAAGAAAACTCTGCAAAGGTTCAACCGAGGAGAGTCAAATCACGTCTACGACATCATCAGTGGTGATGAATCTTGGATCTATGCCTACGATTCTGATTCCAAACAACAATCTACAATCTGGGTCTTTCAAGACGAGCCAAAGCCGACTAAAGTTGTTCGTTCTCGAAGCACTTCAAAGAAGATGGTGACCACGTTCGTTGGAAAAACTGGCCATGTTGCGACTATTGCACTTGAAGATCGTAGAACGGTTAACGCAGAGTGGTATACCACACGCCGAACTTCGAAAATCTAACTCAAAGCGATGCATCATCCTGCACCACGACAACGCAAGCTCGCACAGCGCTCGTCAAACGATTGAGTATTTGAAGCAGGAAAAAGTAGAAATTCTTGACCATCCTCTATACAGTCCTGACCTAAGCCCTAAAGATTTCTTTACATTTCCTAAAATTAAGAAAAGTCTTCGTGGTCAAAGGTTCCAGTCCGGTGAAGAAGCAGTCGACGCTTTCAAGTCAGCCATTTTGAACACCCCCACTTTAGAGTGGAATAAATGTTATAATAACTAGTTTGAGCGAATGGAAAAGTGTATTGAGCTACGTGGTGAATACTTTGAAAAACAATAAAAAGTACTATAAGGTTCTAGTTGTGTTTTTTCCTTCAAACGACAAAACTTAAAAGGCATGCCTCGTATTACGATTTTCGGCGAGGGCTAAATCAAAAACAGTACATCGATCAACTCACTTCGACTTTTGGGGACGAAGCACCATCGGAAACTACTGTGTATCACTGGTTTAGTGAGTTTAATCGTGGGCGGTCTGTGCTCACGGACGAAGTTAAAGAAGGTCGCCCTAAATCGGTTGTTGTACCTCAAAATATTGATGCTGTGCGGGAACTAATAATGCAAGATCGTCATGTTACATATCGCGAGATAGAGGCGTCTCTCGGCATAAGTATGACGAGTATATATAAAATATTACACGAACAGTTAGCTGTAAAAATTTCGAGCCGTGAAGAGGCTGTTGATGCGTTCAAAATGCACGTTTTGGAGATACCTCAATCCGAATGGAAAAAGTGCTACGAAAATTGGTTCCAACGCATGAAAAGTGCATCAATCGTCATGGTGAATATTTTGAAAAGCAATAAAACTATAATAAATGCTATGTGTTTGTTTCACTTTGTTATTCCGGATACATAAATAGCAGCCCTCGTATTACGTAGGTAATCAAAATTAATTGGAAATTTAATAATGGCAAACGATCCGTCGGAGAAATGCTATCGCATCGGTCGCCGTAGTACAGCCCGGCCCCGACCTTCCGTTAGCGCGTTATCCCTTCCAAACCGGAAGTAGCGCTTTGCCCTAGTGTATAGTCAAATGAGTGCCTTTTATTATTTCCACCGACAAAGATATTCGTATCGTATATATAAATAATTTTGCTAAGGCGAGGCGCTATTTCGAATCCAGAGCGGAGCGAAGGATTCTAGAGTAGAATCCCGACCGCAGCGTGGGATTCTGAACTAGAATCCTGGGCGCAGTTAGGGATTCAATGTACGGCGTCCGAGGCTAATAATTAATTTTACTAATTAATTATATACTGTACTCTTTATGAGAAAAAGAAATAAAAGAACTGTGTAAAAGTACAAAGAATTTTTTTAAATTTTTAGTGTCATCTTTTTTTTTCTTTCTTCATAGCATGGCGCACAGATTAGCGCATTTGCTAATGTCACGTAAAGAAGAATCCACATGAAGCACGTTCGACGTAAATTCGTTTTTTCTTCTTATTCGTAAAACTCCTCCAGTAAAATGATAGTAGGCTATTTTCTATTATGGAACATCAGTCATATTGGATTTATGGTGACGTCACATTTACAGAAACCTTCCCCTGCGTATTCAATTTCATTTGACACCCATAATGTTGGTGTTGAATAAAAAAGTTATTTGTTATTATGGAATATCCGCTACTTATATCGGACTTATGATGACGTCACATATATAAAAAACCACGTCGTTTTTTGGAAAAGAAAGTAGTCTACATTTGTTTTTCGGTATATCTCTGTACCAAATTTCATCACAATCGGTTCAGCTGTTTAGTATTTTCCTTATAAAGTGTCATCCTATTTTTCACCACCTTTGGGATAGATTTTTGATAAAAAAGAAGTTATGGTTTTTTTTATTAAAAAAGGTATATCTCTATACCAAATTATATCTTAATCGGATCAGCAGTTTAAAATTTTTCATATGAACTTTTATCTCTCATTCCATTTATTTAGGGGTAGATTTTTGAAAAATAAAGTAGCCTATGTCCGTCCCCTGGTGGCAAACTATCTCCATGCCAAATTTTACCTTAATCGATCAGGCGGTTTAGTCGCGAAAACCAAGCAGACAGACAGACAGAGACTCGCATTTATAATATTAGTATATGGAATATTAGTATGGATGTATTAATGATTCTAAATAAAATTCCCACTTTATTCTGTTTTACGTATTATATAAATGTGATTGTAACGGAACAATGTAATCTCCAGGAGTGTCGGCGCGCGTGGTCGACCCGTTCACTGTGAAGCCGCTGGATGAAGCCGCTGTAGTGAGGCACTCGCGCGCCGTGGGCGGGCGAGTGCTGGTCGTGGAGGACCACTACCAGGCCGGCGGGCTGGGGGAAGCCGTCCTGTCTGCGCTGGCGCTGGAGAAGAACTCGCTCGTGCGGCACCTGCACGTGCGGGAGGTGCCCCGCTCGGGCCCGCCCGCGGCGCTGCTGGACCGCTACGGCATTTCCGCGACACACATCACGGCGGCTGCGCACGCGCTGCTTAAACTGTAAGCCGTTCATTGTTCCCTTGAGTCGATAATATGCAAGATAACCCATCAATATTTAAAATAATATCAATGTGCCACAACGCCATCTGTCAAAGTATCTAGCATTTTAAAATGTATACGGCATTGTACAAAAAAAAACACTTCAAAAATCAGTTTGAAATTTATTTCTCCTATTTTCGGAAAAATGTTACGTGAATTGCAATAGTTAAAATCAGCAAGTAACAATGCGTTTTATAGAGCGTTCAAATATAACCGAATCATTTATATATCTTGTTCATTGATTAATTGAAAACGTTACTGTATATTTAAAAAAAAATAGCTTTCATTTTTTTGTAAAGTATCATACTTTACAAAAAAATCCAAAATGGTGACGATATTTCCATTGATAACTTCGGCACTAATAAATTCTAAATATTTACATGCAATTTTGTTTTCAAATTCTTAATACTAAAATTTGTTTCATTCCAAACATTATTTTTGCATACTGGCGTGTTATTTGTGCATATTCTCGATGAAAGCAGCCTATTATACAAAATATGTAACCGTGGAGGTTTCACTAATGTACTGATTATTGGAACCCATATAAGGAAACATGATCCGATAAAATTACTGTTAAGGTGTTAATTATACTTATAAATTGTTTCCAAACCTTGAGTATGAGGTTAAATCTCGTTTATACTCTTTATTTACATATCGATCTAAACTACTTAATAACATAACTTTTTTCAGTGCCAAAGATTAATAAAAATACATGTTCAACTGCTCTATAGAGGTAGAGATATATTTACTTTTCAAATTAAGTATTTCAGATGTAGTCTCTTGTTAAATTTATTTAAAAAAGAAAAAACTATTTTATACTCAACAGAGATGCCAGATGGATGCATTTGGTTACTTATACAACATGAAATATTATCGTACAATCTGTTTCTTATCAAAGTTAAATAATTTAATAAAAAAAATAAGAAACGAACCAAACTTAAAATACAAAAATTTAGTCATTTAAAATTATTAAAACTAGAGGATTTTTTTGTCGAAACAATGAATAATCAGGAATATGTTTTTTTTATTGAGAATTTATTAAATTACTAATTTAGGTTAAAAACGTTAATGTTGACATTGATATTCAATATTAGTAAGTAAATATCAATGTATTCAACATCAATATTTACTTACTAATATTGATTTAATAGGGATTTTCGAAAAATACTCTGTTGATCTAAGTTCGAAATGTGCATTGATAATAATTAGATATTTCAAAACCTCATACATAACAGGTTGAAATTCTTGTTTATCTACGGGAACTTTCAAACGTCTGGCAACCCTGTACTAAGTACTGTCATTTTATCAAACGATATTCATAACAAAAGTCAATCGTTTGGTTTATCCGAGCTTTTGACCATTTCTGCTTGGAGCGAAAGTATAGTAGAAATCTCTACGGTTCATTCAAGTGGTCCAAAATATTGATACGAAGAAAATGGGAGTGTTAGCTTTAAAGGTGGCAATACAAGTAAATGGAGACCCAGTTCCTTAATTAATAAGACATAAATTCGTACTGTAAGTATACATACAATATTAGCTCAAAAGGTTGTTTGATACCTTATAGATATATGTATGTTTTCTATACTGTCTTTTTTATATAGCTATTATTGATCAGTGCCTTTATATATTTGTAAGACGCACAGTGTATTGTTGTCAGTTTTTGGAGGGTAGTTTTAAGAAAAGCTGCATCTGTTTTATGCATCATAAATATCATTACGAGGTTTTGGGACAGCGAATAAGTCAATATAATTGTTTTATAACAATGTTCTATTCTCTTGTGTTGACTCTAGAATTATTTATTCTAAACATTATGTTATAGAGGGCTTCCGTTCAAAATAATACATATTTTTTTTGGTTAAATGTTTAATTGATTACATTCCTGTCAATTGCATTTCTCTTTATATAAAAGTTTTTTTTTAATAAAGTATATTGAATACAAAATCAACTTTTATTTATAAAAAAACATTTATTATTAAATATTTTACAGTTAATAACAACAATTTAACTTAATGTAATGACTAGAATTACTCTTGCATATATATATGTACATATGTATCTCTGTCTGTATGTACACGATACACCGCTACTATGAGTTAGAGGTCGTCAAATGACTAGTTTTGTTAGTTTAAGTACTACATGGTACCAAATATGTAATCACCAAGCACAAACAACGGTACTTACAGGATACATAGAATTTATCGACAATAGTTTTACTTTACAAGCCGAAACACACATTAAAATTAATAAATTACATAATCAACATACAGTATTGTGGACGGAGTGTCGATTTGCAAATCCTCTTTCGATCAAAACGAGTCTATAATTCATATAATCTCACTAATAACAATGATATTTAAATGCATTATCCAGCCACTGGCTATCTGCTGCCACTCTCGTTTCGCTCACCGTCTCTCTCTTCGGCCCTTTGCGAAACAAAGATAAAGTATCGTCGTGCGCTCCGCGGCTCTCGCCCTCAGCCCCCGCCGCCGGCCCCGGCCCCGCCCCCGGCCGCGGGCGCCTCGCTCGCTCTCTCGTCCAGCTCTCCCGGAAGGTAATCCTTCCAACTCCTGAACAAATATCTAGTAAATTTCCTGAGCTGCCGGAACTTGCAGTAAGTGGCACCTTCGGCCGACTGCAACTGCTGCGTTTGAATAAGGAATCCTTTCTCCTTGAAAGTTTGCTCCAATTTTTCTCTCTGTAAACTTTTCCTCGACTTCCTTTTCTTTTTGCTCAAGTCGTCCCGGTTTAACGGCGTACTCTGAATGTCCGTTTTCGGAAACGCCGAACCAGATGCTACTACCGAAGGTTCCTGATGTCCGATAGAATCGAGTTCTCTCTGACCGTAATCGTAACCTTTACTTCCCTTATTACCTGTGCCGCTGTAATATCTAAAATTCCCTCCGGAATCGACGGAAAGCATCTTTTTTTCCTGCAGGGATGGTTTTAAACCTCCGGTGAACTTGAATTTACAAATGCTCACCTCGGTCGTTGGTGTGGTAGAATTAGTTTTCGTAGGTATTGGCGGAATGAATATGGCTGATCTTTTCCTCTTCACGGGACCCTGCGTAGGACCCGGCGAGGCTCGCTTCATTTTAGAATGGTCCGGACTTCGTTTCGCTTCCTCCACCTGCTTAATCACTTTAGGGTCTAGTAGCTCCGATATTTGCTTTAGCACCAATTTGCTTTTGTTATCATCGACCGGGGGTGAGGGTTCCGCGGACGGAATCTCGCTGGCAACGCTGCTGGGTGTGGATGGCCCGTGCTCTTGGTTGTCCGAAGAAAACGGTAACTGTCCGGCTGCGGCCAATCTCTGGTAGTAAAGCAGTTGAGTCTGTAGCGCTAACGGATGCATGTATATCCCTGCGTTAGGCCAGTACACGTAGCCCGGGAACTTGCCGTCGCCGTCTGGGCTCGCAGTGGACTGCGCGGGCTCCGAGAGCGTGGGCGACGGATGTCTCGTCTGCCGCGATAGGTCCGGGGAACTGTTAGCAGTGGGTGGGGGAACGTTCGTATTTCTCTGTATTACGGATATGGCGTTCGGCTGTTCCGATCTCGAACTCTCCGCTTCGGAAATTTCTATTTCAGGCTCAGTCTTTACATCAGGTAGGGACGTATATATGTTTCCAAATTTCTTCTGTATTTGTATTTTTAACTCGTGAAGATCCCTAATGCATAGGTTTAATGGTTCATCATCGCTGTGCAGCGGCCCCGCGATAGTCGCAGGTGCCTCTGGCATCGGTTCATCCGGACTCGTGAATCTCGGCGGAGAGAACGTCTCCATCCTTCTTCTGTTTTCCTGAGAAAGTTTTCTTTCTAATAAGCTGGAAATTATTCTGTTCTGCAAATCTGTTTTGGTGCTCCCAACGTTTTCTGTACTTCGGAATGGTACGGTTGTTTCATGGTGTCCCAACCTGTCATTCGCTGGTGGCGGCTGACCCGGGACCACTGTTCCATAATTCTCATAAATTAAGTGACATATATCGGCCTTCTTTGGTTTCCTACCTCTTCGTGGCTTGGAGTTGTTCAGCGTCATTTCACCCATATAAGGCAAGTCATCGTACGTCATCACCCTATTCGGCGCTATCGCGGGACTTTTCCTTTTCTTCTCATCACCTTTTGTCGACTTGCTCGACATATTTACCACTGGATGTTGTATCTGCGGGACCGTTAGTGCCCCAGGCTCATTCTGTATGCCGGCTAATCTTTGTGCCCATATCTTGAAAGTCTCGTTTGTGAAGTTATTGAAGTCGAAGTTGGGTTCTGTTTTAGGAGGTGGCCTCTCTGAAGGTTTCGGCTTCTGTTTAGCGTTTGCCTTCTGTAGACTCTGTTCGTAGTGATCAAGGTATTCTTGAGGCAGAGCTTGATGATGGAATTTCAACTTCCATCTGTTCTTCTGCCTGCTGCGTTGTTGCTTTGCTTTTGGTGGCTCCGACTTTTCTGTGAGACGCTCCTTGCTCACCGACAGTAGCTGTTGGCGCAACAACTCCTTGTTCTCTGACCTGTAAATAACAGAATGGATTATTTACATATTATAACATAATATACGAAATTAAAGAAAACACAATTGGTTCTTTTGTGAAATTATACATACATTTCTAGTTTTCTGAGATGAGCAAAACCAAAACCCAAGTAAGACTGAACTCAAATGTAAATTCTGCAAATTTTTGTGCATATTCAGCTTGTGATATTTTAACACAGATTTCAGAAAAGTCAATTTATTTAAATTAACACAATTATATTTTTGGGCATGAAATCTAATCACTCGGCTTGAAAAGAAAGCTTGCGTTAAGAAATACCGACAACAACCTACAGGGTATCATTTTTCCAACATCATTTTATAATAAAAATAATATTCAGCCAGTAAATGCTTGTACAGAGAAGATTAATTTCTATATCATCAAAACACCACTTGTAACTACAGAACTTTTTACTATTTTATATAATAATTGTATGCTAGGGCGTCTATGTAAGGGCTGCATTGCACCCCACCATATTTTAGGCGCTGAAGCTTTATCTAAAAATAATAGCTTTAAACCCCAGAGCCTAAAATGATTTAATATGTTCTTTGCAAAACCCTAGAAGAAAATCGTTATCCTCAAAATGTGGCGGTTAAAAGTTGATCTAATTTCTATATTAGCATAAATCGCCAAAACAACTCTACCTTGACACAATAAGCTACTCGTATTCGATATAGACATAGCATATAAATATAATGTAGGCATAGACTATAAATAACTCCAGACGCCGTACCCGAGCAACAACGGTGAGACAAATCAGATAAGCTGACTCACCTGTACATACGACACACATCTCTTAATAAATAAACTGATCAACCGTCGTTTCGTTACAAAACAACACGCACACACATATATATATATATACATTTTATTAGCTCACTTCGTAGTACGGGAAAGGTTTTTTGAAGTTATAAAGTCTATGTATGTAGGTTTATTAATCATAAGTACAACTGTTAACGAATGTTTTGAATAAAATTCACTAAGAATTGCTATGGAAATTATTGGGTTTTAAGCTCAAGTAAGGGGGATAACGTCTTCTCCTAGTTCTGAGCAATGTGTAAGGTCCCTCTATTCTGTTTGTCTCTTAGAAGGGAAATAACACTATGGATCCTCGGCCGGACTATATCGACTGAGTAGTGTTGGACTTGGATCAAATAAAAACTTCCTGCTTGCTATTGGCTCTTTGTCAGTAACTTTTACAGTGTCGTTGGTCGAATGTGTAATGCCATGAAGAGTTACTGTCATGAAGAGTCCAATTTAATCCAATTTGCCAGAAAGTTACATCAATAAAAGTTGACAAAGTTGCAAGTAATTAAACACGAAATGTTAAAATAAATAAAACTTATGACATTAAGTCGTTTTCAATATAAACACTGTTTTATTTAAATACTTGAAAATATTTATATTTTTGGCAAATAGTATTGAAACTTAGGGTTATTTCACTCCATACAAAAAAAAATCCTATGAATTTTAGACCTTTGTAGTAGTGTAGTCTAGTTTGGTTAGATGTCATTACTAGTTTTTTATGTCAAGTATTGAACTTTTTCGTTATTAATTTAAAAGGAGTGATGGCTCAGTTTAATTTGACGTTGCCTTGCATATAGAGCTCGTTTAACATTAAAAGTTCAAATCTTGATGATAACCATTGAATTTTAATTAATTGATATTATTATTGAATTTCATATTATTATGCATTGTTATTAATAAAGTAATAATATTTTTACGTAGTTTCGTTGATGTATGAATGTATGAAGATTACTTGACAGTTTGAGATTAGTTTTACTAGATGGCGCTAGATGGGTAATTCCGAGTGATACCTGTATTTCCGTATATATAATGTAGTCTGCGGACGTGGCGTACCTGTGTGTGTGCGGCGGGGGCGGGGGCGGGGGCGGGGCGGGGGGCGCGGGGCACACGTCGGCGCACGCCACGCGCCGCATCACTTCTGGAACAACCAAATACACTCCATCAAAACCAACCTCGCCACTCGTTTGTGAAAACAGCTTTTGCTTGGCAAAAGCTAAAAGTTAAAAAAGATCATACACAATTATGAAGGCATTCGACGCCGCAACTTCGTCTGTGATGCTCTTAACGTAGGCAGAGAATATATAAAGAAGTCTACTCACGCCTTATGAGTAACAGAATTGCCTGCTCTCGGCGGATACGTAGGGTTGTGTTATGTATAAGATGCGAAAAGCATATCGTTTAGTATATTTATACTAATACAAGCCATTTCCCGCCCGCTTCGCTGGGCGTAAGTGAAAATTTTGTACGTAATAGTACATTTTTGTTTGAAAAATGGTGAAGGGTCTATGGAGTCCAAGAAATAAGTAGCCTTTAACCATCTACAACTAATTCCGCGTCGAATGGTCATGGTCCCATGCCGATCGGTCCAGTAGTTTTCAAGTTTATCGCTGTCAAAGAAAAAAAAACTCATTATATATACATATATATTTATATATATATATAGATTATAAAGAGGTAAACTTTGTTTGTATGTAGTGGATGAACTCAAAAACTACTCAATTGATTTCAAAAATTCTTTCACCTATAGAAAGCTATATTATCAGCGAGTAACATGGGCTGTATTTTATTTTCAAAACAGTTTCTACCCGTGCGAATCCGGGAGAGTTCCCGTTGTATATAATATTAAAAAACAATACACACGAATAAGGTTTTCATCTTTGTTGAATTTAATTTCTAACAATTATATTGAAGAATTAACTCTGGATTCGAATAACTAAAATTATTTTTGACGATGTAACATTGACAAATGGAAGCGGTTGCATGTTTGCGTCGCGTGTGACCCCGACTGACGCTACAATAATTACCCATATTCACCCAAAATATTGCCGTTGTGTGCGTGCCAAGGCGCGTGCGTATTAACGCACACACATCCACACGCGTGTGTTAGATTTCTATGAAGACAACCCACTGTTGTGTTTATACTGTAACCTAGGTGAACATAGAGACAAGCTGCACAGGCTATACAGAACAATCAACACAGTACACACTATCAATGTTACATCTACGTGTCTACGTCACGTATTTTTTTCATGAGTGGTTATATACTCTCACAAATTAACAGTTATTTTAACCAAAAATTAAACATTAATAAATATTCTGACGTTGCATGCATGGAACACATTCGACGTTATCACTCAAATACTGTATTACAAGCAAATAACTGTGCAAATACTTCAATAGTGTATTTACATGAAATTATGTCTCCTTTGAGACATATTAAAATGTAAATTTATTCAGTTTGTTAATTTTGCTGCCCGTTAACAATGATGTTATAATACAAAAGAGGTAAATAGGTTACGTTAGTACTAATCCAAGTAAAATATTGTACCGGTTACAACGTTACAAAGTGAGACAATTGCATAAGCAATGTAAAACTTAATTGCATTTCAAACTAACAAATCACATAGCTCTCTAAATCATCGTGATTGGTCAATTTCAATTTCTTACTACATTTTAAGCGAATCCGTGACATATTCATAGAACACTAGTAATTAATGCCACAGAACAGACATTTAAAACTAAATATGATTGATACCTAATGGGATTAGTAAAAAAAAAGTACTTGTTTGCTTTTTTTCGAATTTCGTTTTTCTTGAATCATGTACATGAGAACATATTTATTTAAAAAGATCGCCAACATTTTTTAATTATAAATTTGAAAATGATGAAAATGAAACAACTACTATCATATAAAATGGATATTATTTTTTATTATGCATTTACTACGAAAGAAAAACGTAGCAAATATTATTTCTAATTACCTTCAAATAAATTTAATTCATTTCTTTTGACTTTTTGATATTTTTTTCCATTTTGGGTTACTTTTATGCATAGAATGAAGTCGGACATTGAATTGTATTTTTATATTATTGCTTTTAATAAATGTAAACGATGATTAAAGCTGCGTCATCACATGATCGTGTATATTATAAAAAACGTTTGGATTATTAAAAGATTTTACAATTTTAAATGCGCAATAGGCTTTTGCATGACATTGTTGGTTGTGTAACATTACTTTTCATATTCTTTGACCAAGTCCGGGTTGGCTAATTAGCAAAGTTTTGGGGTGCCACTTTTCGAGTGCATGTAACCTATCTACCTCTTTTGTATTATAACACATTGCCCGTTAACGTATTTCCTTTAATAATTACAATGTCATATCATATAAATAATAAAGTCCATTTCAATCTAACTTTGTATCAAGGTAAATAACATAAAACCAGCCTTAATATATAAGACTACCTAAGTAAATATAAGAATATAAAATAGCCTGCGGAGTGTTAGTAAACGATAATGTCAAAAGCACTAGCATATCTCGGCGAAGTTGTGTGAGGAGAATAATGAGATTTGAGGAGGCAGAAGAAGGACGCTATGCTTGGCACTATGTCCTCCATGGAGCGGTGTCCTCTCTGACTACTCCGTTAGTGATAAAGCGTGAGGATATGTATGTATGTATATAAATATTAATATTATGTAATATAATAATATTAATATTATAATGTATATAAATATTATTCTGAGATAAATTAACATAAAGATATTTTCGATACATATTACTTTTTTAATTTTTTTTATTTCCCTTACATGTTTGCCTCTATAAGGCAATCTTCCATCAGTTTCATATAAGAAGACTCAAAAAGATTGTTCATCTTTTTAGCAGATTCGATTGAAAAAGACCATACATAGTAAGATAACTTCATGCCACTTCCTATTTGAGGTGGACAGAGCGAGATGCAACAAAATGACACCTTGACATCACATCTAGCAATATATTTGCATTTTGTATAAACCTTATCCCTTGGTCGACTATTTAGACCTGTGTGGAAAGATAGTACACGATTTCCCTAAATCACCATATATCTAGTTAGTATTACTAAAACGCATATTATAATCGTATATTACTTACAATTGTAATATATATGTGTGTGTTACGCAATACTTAATCGATAATTAATCGATTGATCAATCCGCGCCACACGCATGGATGCTTATAATAGCATACAACGCGAGATCTTTACGTCTCCCCACAAATAAATAACATTTTCGTGGCATTTTACATTGCCATTATAAAAAAAACGCACATAATTTTAACGATATTTATTGGTTGACGTGTCGCGTGAACGATGGAATGAACGAATATTAGTGATTTATTGATGAATGACCTGGGGCTACAGTCCCGACATAGCGATTATATTCGTAAACTACCGATCGATAAAAATAACGCAAAAATCGCTTGCCATAACGATAAACACGAACACTTTGCGAGCTGTCAAATTTGATCGTAAAAACATTATAAGCAATCGTAAAGTTGACAGTTAGATTCGATATGATTCCGATCACAATCGATAGTTTTAATGTGGAGACTTTCAAAAATCGTTAAAAATTAATCGTTATGACTTATCAACCGAAATCGGTCGTAAAGCGATCGCTATCTATGTCGAGACTGCAGGGGCTGAATTAGTAAATAGGATGTTACTTATATGATGTACAATGGATTTTTCTTTAATGAAAACGCGTTAGGCTCTCTGCGCGATGTCTCTACGGCCGATTGCTTGGGAAGTCATAGATTAATGTTTAGACCTTTCGCCCTGTCATACGTTGACCATGAGAGCTATGTGTCACAGTGTGTTTGTGGCTGAAACCCGAGCGGCTCCCAGTGAGGCCCGAAATACACGCCGGCCGCGTATGGAGCGTGCGCCCGCGCCGAAATAAAGACGACACCTAACAATTTCGCAACACGCGCTATAAGCTGCTTACGGCGTGACTCAAACAGAAACGAAAGATATATGGAAATATACTTTACTAAGGGAGAGCGAAAAAATAGGGCACGTTAATTATGGAGCGGTGGTAAATAAAATACGATAGAAATTCGACATTAAAGATTAATTGAAGAACTTCAATGAAATAGCCGCATTTTCTCAGAATAATTACGTTACATTAAATCTGGCCTAAAATAAAAACGCAGTGAGAGTTTTCTTACTCAACTTTTATAATAGCTCGGTGTATGTGAATGAGTGAAACGAATAATGTTAGTGACTTATTTTCACGTTGACATGTAACCACTTGTCGCAAGGCTTTTATAAGAAATTATTATACATGAAATCAACTTGGATTAACCTCCCACAGCCTATAGCCTATATATAATTAAAGGGAATATAATTATGGGTACGATTACTTTATTGGACTTTTTGGCGGGAACGGGAGAAGTCAGATTGTTATTATATTTAGATTTTCTATTTTTTACATTTTTGGGAGTTTTAAGGTACAAAAGTGAGAGTATATTGTGTTTTAAAGTTCTATGTAAGTGAAAAGAATGGAGTAGGTCTAAATAAACATGTGTAGCTGAAGTTCTCGCGCTCTTCCAAGAAGTCTTACATAACTTCAGTAAAGTCTACTATCACTTAACTGGAGGAGTTTTACGATAACGATTCTACTTATTAATACAATATGTGACATTGGCAAATGCGCTAATCTGTGCGCCATGCCAAGAATAAAGAAAAAAAAAACTTTATTTTTTTTAATTTAAAACCAGTTATAAATTATAAAACATTTCCAAATTAACAAACTAACCTTTGTGGTAACAGTTTTCTTTGTGCAGCATAAAGTAAACATATTATCGACTAGCCTGTTGACACGGTGGCAGAGCATTTTCCTTCATAGCCGAGGTCCCGGGTTCGATCCCAGTGAAATCAATTTAGGAAATGAATTTTTCTAAATTGGCTTATAGTCTGAGGTTACTGGGAGGTCGGTCCCCCAGTTCGTTGTGTTGTATCCATAGTACACGCCTAATGCTTATGCTTACTTCGGGGTCATCCAATTTGTTTAATTATGTGGAGTATTATTACATACATTCATAGATATCTCACGCTGTATCCCTAACGGGCGGTGGCGTGCCTAGGGCTTCAGGATAGGGCAAACCCGACATACATGTTCTTCATTGGTTTTGTAAAAGTATAGGGAAGGCTAAAATATTATAGATTACTAATTAATCATAACTTTGGCACAATCGGTGGACAAGAAGAGAGGAAAGAAATCGCTCCCCGCGTTATCTTTCAACAAAACAATGTTTATAATATTTTGCTATTAAAAATGTACAGGCGTAAATATTTTATAAGTTCTTAACATATTAATGTGTCTCAATTCGTTGTTTATCCAAAATTACTAAAAGAAATCACTGTATTTATATGTTTTTGTAAATCATGTCTCTTTTATGGCGCCAGTATAGTTTTTTAATCGTCTTAACCAGAACAATTCTAAATATTTTCGTCACTTGAATAAAATATACAGCACTGTAAGGTAAAATAATATGTAAGTTGGATAAATTAATTTGTCATAGTAAAATACTACCAAATTGAATATTCTGATGTCGTAACGTGTATGAAAGAGTGAGTGGAAATTAGTTGGTAAGAAAGAGAACGAAAATAAAGAATTCAATCTAGAAAAAGAATCGTTTTCATACATCTTACAGCACTGATAATAATAAGTAGTATCACCTACATATAACTTGATGGGAGAACCAGGAGAACAGACAAAAATCCAATCAGTTTCGTAAACTGATAAAATTGTCTTTTATGCGATACTAGTCATAGATACACACTCATGAGTTAAACAGTTTTGTACACCGATTTATCTTTTCTTTTCTTTTTTTGCAATCTTTTTTTTTATTCTTTTAAGCAATTTACTAGTCAAATAATACACAAATCAGGCATAAGTTATAAGTAAAACGAAGCAATTAGTTGTTTTTTTATGCAAAGTTCAAAGATTTTACATCTTCAATACCGATTAAAACTAGTATACACTTTAAGTCCTCACAATGAACAACTTATTGGATTGTTTATTACAAATTAACTCCCTTATGATGGAAATGGATATGGATGGAAAAATACTTATCACTCGTCCACCGGCTCAAACAAATAAATATTAGGTAAAAACAATGACCTTCAATCACGTGGAATTGTATTCGTATCGTAACTCTCAATCTGTACAAAGTTCAGTATGAAAGCCGGGTTTTTCGCTTCATACTAAATGTTTTATAAACCCTAGTAAACAAGCTATAGCTTTATCGAGTTTTGCCCATTAATTAGAGAGAAAGAAAGGTTACTACTTTGCAAGCTACATTGCAAGCCAACGGGTGAGAGCGAGACGGCTAATTACATGGTTACGCAGTACACTGATCGCCTTAAGAGGTCGCGTGTGTCGAAGTCGAATGACCGTAACGTCTTAGTCACGTGTTCGTTGCCATGGTTGCGTGCAGTCATTATCGATTCGACCCGAATTTTGAAATTTTAAAACCGATACACACTACAACACAACACTATTATTTGAAGGTGTTGCTGCTTAGTAATAATATGGTATTTTTAAATAAAATAAGTCAGTCGAGAAATACACGAGCTAGCAAAAGTTTGTCTTTAAATCATATCTCAATATATCCTACGCTTCCTTCAATGTCGACATCCTTCCTTAAAGAACGAAATGCTTTCACAATTTATCTTACAATGACTTATTCGTAACTTTTGGAACCGTGGAATTCAATTTCTTTCTGTAGTCACCTTGACACCCCTATTTAACTCTTTCTAGGGTTTGATTTTTCAAAATCGACCAAATACGTGTTTATTTGACAGCATTTTTAAACAATGTTCAAGGCTAAATCGTCCTAGGTTTTGGTTTATTAAATACACTTTAATTTTTTCCGTACGAATCTTTACAAGCTTTGTCAATCCATTAAAAGTTTTTCTCAACATCCAGTATTGGTGTTGCCTGCATTATAAGTAAATAACCTCTAACATTATGCAAGTTATTCAGCTCTTTCGGATTGGCGTTGATGAATCTGTTAGCGAAGACATGTTCTTGTACTTATACGATAAATAATAGCTATCTATTTAATAACTGAGCATTGTTCAATTATATTTTATTATAGTGTTTTTATCTAGTTTAATTTAAAGAGGCCAAAGATGTACAAACCGCAACACTTGGTGGTATATCCTCTCTGCTTAACTCTTTAGAAATATAGCATAAAGATATGTATAGGTGTAGAATCAATTTTCATTATAGAATACCCTTTTATTGAGGAATAATATTGCAAAAATGTAAATGATTGATCAGGTAATGGTTACGTAATGGGACATCTGCTCAAGTGATTTCAATGACTCTTCTCAACGCGGTCTCACCGTCGGCAAGTGGATTTATGAATACATAATATATTAAACAATGATTCATTCTCTACTGAGCTGTAGAATTTGTATAACAAAGATATAAGTAAATATATTTCTATGAAATTAAATCAGTAAACTATCGCACGCTTTTATTTCATATCTCCGTTTTACTAATAAGTAATTAATTTTATTTTATTAAGAAACGAAAGAACTTAGTTTATTTATGCAAGTTTTTCTGTACCATATTACATAAAAGAAGGAACTGACTAACTCGTCAACGTGCGGTCCAACGATGTTTCTTGACATTACGCGAATACTGAGAAGGAATTCGGGAGATTCTAGCCCCGAAGCGTTAAAAAGAGGTCTCAAAAACGAACCCCAGAAGTAAAAAAGTGAAAATTAGGATTTAACAAAAATTAAATTCTAAAAAGTCGTAATCAAGAGCTAACTAGCTAGTCTTACTATGATTTGTTTAACGTTAAATTTTAATTGCTAAATGTTTTAAAAAAATTGTATCCAAATTTTAATAACAATGTTAATTTTTTATTCTGTTTTTCTTATTTTTTGGCCATTTTTTAACGACGTGCCTGTATTTCTAAGTCTTATCTTAAACTACCCATACTCTTAAATTACCACATTCGTTACACTTAACCTAAAAAAATTTAAAAATTGTTCTAATTGTAAATGCATTTTTAAACATTTTCAAGAATTTTATTGAAATATTTCTATTTTGTTACCATTAAAACAATCCTTAAATATGGTCTACCAACTTTACTAGTTAAAATAATAACATAGAAACCTCAGTCCGTGGGAAGCTCGCTAATGTCACTTCATGACCAAAAGATCCGCGAAGGTTCATCATTTATTACTCATCGAATGGTTTTTATAAGGTGATGCCTTAATTATGTGCTAATTTGTCAATTTATTCGTTATTTAACGGTATCTAGTAAAAACTGTAACAAAACATACATTTATCTGCACTTATTTCAATTGTACCTACAAAATATATCAACAACTATTTATTTATCAAGTTTTATTATTTTTTAGTATCTTATAGACTTTAGAGCATTAGCATGTATAAATATACAGGGCAGTATGTTAAATCAAGTTCGAAAAAAGTCGTCTGCGAAACTGCCCATGTGTATAATATTCGCAAGAACCATTTGGTTCCCTCAACTTTTGATCCAGTAAAACCGAAGACTTGACAGTAATAAAATTTAAATACATAGTAAGGTCTGTGATCCCCTAAACTTGTGCAAAAATGAAAGGTCTATCTTTATCATAAAAAAAATGTAAGCTAAAAACTGCATATTTTGATACTGATTTCTCATCAAAAGCTATAGGGTACTTCCCGTTGAGCTAGTCTTGAAAGACGTCCGTAGGTCTTAGAATAAGTAGTACAAGTAAATAGAAAAATCACAAAATAATATAGGTCTTCAGTTGTACAATGCAAAAAAGAAAGTTATTAGTTTTAGGTAAAGCTCCGTTGCGTACCTACTATTATACATAAAAACTACAGTTCGAAGTACATCTTTTCTTGAAATTATCAATAAATATTTATAGCTGAAAAAAATATAACAGAATGAGTAAAATCTAGGCATATTTTATAGAAAGAAGTCAATTTCGTATAACATAAACCATTGTTTCTGATTGTTTCATTGTTCATTTATATATCGTGAGCCACGAAAAAGCCAAAAAGTTAAGTATAAAATATTGCGACCCCTTCACCAATTATAATTACAATAATATTTTAATTAATAGTTTATTCATACGTTTAATTTAAATTTTCAAGGCTTATTTGTTTAATTAAAGTCTAATTAAACAAAGTAAACATATGTTTATTTTTTGATGTTGTAATTACATGGTAATATTTAATTTTATAACACTATACTAAAATTCATTCCTTTAATAAACAAACCTTTTGTATATAGGTCTTATTTTTTTAACAGACTGCGACCCCCTTTAATAACAAACACGACCCCCCAAGGGTCGCGACCTCCAGTTTGAGAAACTTTTTGAGAAACATAGACAAAACAAAACTGTAAGAGTTCCGTTTGCGCTTTTAACCTTGGAACCTTAAAAATATGAAATTTGTATCCAACGAGTTTTCTTTCGTAGAAAACTGAAATATCTAAACATGAATCACAGAGCGTGGCGCTGACAGACACGTTTAAAAAACAACTAAAATTCGCTAGTAAGTAGGTATACACTCGCCAATTGCGTAAAGTATGTAGAGTCAATGATTTGAGGAGAGCAACTTGTTCCAAAAATTCTCGACTTACGATTACAAATACACTTTTTACAAATATACAGACAATCAGATGCCAATATAGAGATCGCTCACCGGGGCGGGGTTATTACCTAAAAATTTGCAGACAGCGACAACCACGCGATTACTGCGCGACCGGCGACTAATTATTATAAAAATCAACATCATATCTGACGATTGCGTGTCTATTGCACCATGACCGTAAAATGCACTTTTCGCGGTAGATATTGCATTAAACTGCATTATAAAAATTCTCGTTTTGACAGCAGATATCGCGCGATATTTGGCTGTCCATGCTGACTGCAAATTAGGTAATAACCCTGCGATCGTGTAAAATATGTATGTAGAGGCAATAATTTGAGGAGAGAGCTGTACCTATTCACTGTAAGGATTAGCAGTTTACCCCCGTTTTGTCAAAACTATTCCTTTTACATACATACATAGTCGGAGAGGATGGAGCGCCAAGCGTCGGGGTCCTTACTTATTTCGCTTCCTCAAATCTCATTCTCCTCACGCATATTCGCCTAAGTCTGCGAGTGCTATTAACATTTCCGTCGGCTAACACTCTGGCTATTCGTTCTTCATAAGTCAGTCTTGGTCTTCCTTGGCTTCTTTTTTAGATTTTCTTGTCAGTCTTTCATCACTCTTTCTTTCTATGTGACCGAACCATCTAAGCATTCCTTACTTCATTTTTACAATAACATTGTCGTACAACCCTGTCATACTGCGTATCTCTTAATTGCTTATTTTGTCCGCAAGGGTGACACCGCACGTATTTTTTTTGGGTAAATTCGAAATCACTATTCTTTTTAAATGTGTATATACCTTTTATATACCTAATTATGAAGTGTAAATACTAAGAGTTCAATCGAGAAATATCGTACTTATTAGGTGAAAAATTTAATACTAATATTATGAATTTAAAGCTATTTAAAGAAATAAATCATAATAAAGTAACAAAACAAATAAATATTTGTTTGCAATTCATTACATATTAATACAAGAAGAAATTCAAAATATTTTTACTCAAACTTCGATTAATTGAAAGTTTTTTAACGTCAAATTTACCAAAGGCTCGAGTAAGACTGCACTGAGAGGAACCAACATTTTTAACGCGGGTATAAATTTTTCAACATGATATAATTTCACAATAATATTTTATAATTACAACTTATTACAGACCGGTGAAGAACGGATGCGTTTATCCCCAGACTACGCTAATAACTATAATTCATTTGTGCTAAGACTGTATTACTATCTTCAATATAATCCTGTAGTATAATTAATGATCAATAGTTTTTTGTTTAATCAAATTTAAATTTGCTTTCTGCTATTATTGAAACCTAATTTGCGAGAAATATTCTAAGAACTGGCATGAGAATCTCGGTCAGTTATTTTTTCAACTTCATTTTATGTAATATTTTATAATTACAATTTGCTAAACATGAGTTAACGATCGTGCTGATTACTCCGAGTCTATATTTTTATCTTCTATGTATGTAACAGTTAATCATATAATACGATGTTTAGTGAATTATTAATTATTAACAAGTTGGAAACTGTTTTATATTAATTGGATGACAGATGAGAAAATCACCGAAACGACGAAGCAAATACCGAAGAAAAACCTACCTGTTTTTAAAATTACGAAAACTATTGTGTAATTAAAAAAACGTTACATATTTTGTACATTTTAATTTTATATAAACACAGGTGAATTAAAAATCATTCGATAATTATTGATACATACATATCTGCACGCCGTATCCCTAACGGGGCAGTCAGAGAGGACGGAGCGCCAAGTGTCGCGGTCCCTACATACTTCTTTCGCTTCCTCAAATCTCATCATTCTCCTCACACATTTTCGGCTAGGTATGCGAGTGCTTTTGACATTTGCATTTGACATAAGTATTGATAATATCGAAAACACAGCATCTAATATAAAAGTAAATAAGTATTTTAAATAACTCAATATTTGTCAAAGTATAAATTAATTTATGTTTGCTTAATTATTCAAAATAATTTATTTTTCTTATGTAATAATAATACAATTTAAATAATATCATTCCCAACTAATATTTCATCAATGATAGTTTCGATATTGTATCTTTTTACACTACAATATAACATCTACATACCTGTGTGTCGCGAACGTTGAAACTACTAAAAATAACATCACCGTTTATTAATACTTGAAGTATAATCAAAGAAATTAATGATTTTGAGTATTCGATATCACTATTCTTTTAAAACCGGTGGTGCATGTAATTGTTGATAGGTTAGAGTACTGACTATACGTCACGATTACGTGTAGCTGGCACATCGCCAACCGAAGCCGCACTGGATACGTCACAGTGGACCGACGCCGCGTAGAGCTGCGCGTCAAACTGGGTCTTATGGTTATAAACTGAAGAGAAATATTTGACAAAAAAAGTAGTAGCTAGTACACGTGTAACGCCGAATGAATGTAAACAAATCTAAATTTACACGAGTCTAGTTCGAATATTTTGGCAATAATATGCGAAAAAAGGAGTACCCGACTTTTTTATTTATGTAAATGTTCTTTGGGAATTGCAAAAACATTCTCAATTTTTATGACTGTGCTGACATCGTTAATCAGATGTTTAATCACAATCGGACAACAAATATAATATTATTTTTAAGACTTTATATACCTACAAAAAAGAACTTTGGTTGTCACGTGTTTTCACAATCTCTTCAAACCGTTTGAGCGATTTGAATCCAATCCTAACAGTTCAGTAGCACGTTTTTCTCAAATTATTTTCATACACAAAACATAACTCTAAATCACCGTGGAAGTGTGAAAACTGAAGACAGATGAGACGACTATAATTTACTAAATCTCTATTATCCATCGCGACCGTGGCCATTACGACGGAAGCGATGATTTCGCGAGTTGTACTTAGACGTGGGCTGCAGTACTAATATTCTACAAAGACGTTGCGTTAAATTGAGATAAATATACGTCATAATAGGGTTATGTTAATAGTGTCTATATAAGGTGTACGGGTGGCGGAGGTAATGTACGGTTGGATGAATCACGGGCGGCGCGTAGGACGGCCCAACAACGCATTATTTATTATGATTTTACGACACAAAGCAAAACAAATGAATGTACCAGATACAGGCAGATTGTTTTACATAACACACCATTTTAATATAGGATTTCCAATATGGCAACATTTTAATGTTTATTACCATGTATCTATGGATATTATCAGTATTTTAGTAGATAATTTACTAATTCGTGGGTCAGTGGGTATCAGTTTTTCACGTATCACACTTAAGTAGATTCTTTGTGTCATGTAATGTCTGATATTTGAAATAAACTATGTAAATTAATATATTATTCCAGGCAGGCACTTTACAAACCAAGCAAATTAAGCGAAGTATATGTTTAGGAATCTAGTTTCCAGCACATACATTGCTCGCGAAAACTAGGGTTAATATATGCATAGGGTTAATATGATTTTTGTTACATATGGATTAGTATATACATTATACATTTAAGCTTATAAATAAACAAAAAATATACGAACGCTCTTCATTTTTTGTCCAATATAATTCGACCCAATGTTATAGAAATATGTCATTAAGACAATGTAACATTGTTTTGAAGTATTGTTTTTATACTTATACTTTTCTGACTAAAATTAAGTTTAAATTTATAGTTTCAACTTTAGACCTGTGTCAGAGGAGGACAGCTACCGTTCCCTGTCCCCTTGTATTCGCTATTGTATTCGTAATGTAAATGAATGAAAATAAGTTACGTGATGTTCTCTGAAGTAAATTGTAAGTGAAAATAAAAAATGCAAAAAAATGGAGACCAGGATGTCGAATTATGAAGATTTTGAATTATAAATAAAGAAATACTACTTAACTCCTTTTTACTAATTATGAAACAAGGTAGAGTACGTCGAATGTACTGATGGCTAAGGTTTTGATGTTCTTAGAAGTGACATATGCAAAGTAAATAGTTTTAGCATGGGTTTTTAATTTTACATAAATTATAACACAAGAATACTTAAACAAGTTAAGCAGGTATAGTGAGAGTATTCGCTAATGGGAAAACCAAGGGGAATTAAAAATAAATACGAGAGTTTATTGAGAAAATGTCCAATATTTGGGAATTTTCCGACAACTATTTACCCACTCCTAATTTTGAGGTTTTTTTGGTAACAGTTTTTTATTTTTTATTTTGGAAAGACAAACAGAATTGCATTACGTTATAGTCAATATATTTGCACCAGGAACAATAAATGCACCACTCACAGCGTCACTAATGTGCCGAAGTACCATTCTGATGAAACGAATTTATATTCTTTTGTTATTATTATTATTTAAAGATTATTATTCCTATTTAAAGAAGCCAAAGAAGACCAAGGCTGACTTATATCAAATAGCCAGTGTTAGCTGATGGAATTCTCAAAAGCTCTCGTATACGTATACCTAGGCGAAAATTTGTGAGGAGAATGATGAGATTTGAGGAAGCGAAAGAAGTATGAACCGCGACGCTTGGCGATTCGTCCTCTCTGCCAACCCTTTAGGGATACAGCGTGAAGATATGTATGTATGCATGTACTACTTAATGGGAATTATACATATTTAAGGTGTATGTATATTTTAATTTTGACTAATCTTACAAACAGAAGATCTTGTAGGTATATGTTATGCTTTTATGTTATAACGATGATATCTAAAACAGATTTTTTAAATGTCTAACATGACAGCGATGAGATATCTAATTCTTGATGATATTTATTACATTTATACATAATGCGGCGCAGAGGCATGCGCTTTTATACGTAAAATGTATGGATAAACAATGATTGTAACTATTGGTCCGATAGCGCGATTCTTAGGGATTTCCTGTCCAAGTCCAGTGTCCCTAGTTTAATTCCTGGCTAAGCTAATTTGGAAAAACAAATATGTCTGAACTGTAAAAGTCTGGGTGTTCTGGCACTCCCCCAGTTCGTTATAGAATTTGTGCGATATATCTCCCTAATATAAAAGTAACGTTACGTTTGGTTATATGCAATTGGTATAGTTGCCTATCGCATTTATTTTATGATAAAGAAGTATTCTTGGATCTAAACAAATTCTTAGCAATCTGTATTTTTCTATACGCTCATTACATAAAGTGCCATACTCTTCTAATACTTGAGATCGAATGGCAAAATAACTGTCCTAATTTTACTCCAAAAAACATATTTACACAACGGTATACCGATATTCGAGTATTGCTGATTAGATGTGACAATTTGACACTCGCCATGTAAGGGCTTCGAGCCGTTACGTACTTGCAGCTTTCGTTTCATATAGATTGTACAAACAATTTGAGAAGATGCGCAAACAATGACACTGAGCAAATTTCCACATACCAATACGATATGTATTTGCTCATTTGTATTCTATTCCAATAGAAAGTTGAGCCCATAGAAGTAAAATTAAAGATTTAGTTTCATCGTATATATTTTAACCAGATTTGTTTTCTTATTTATTTCCACCGTGCACAATGTTTGAGAAATGTAGAGTTTAAGAAATGTGAACTTATATTATTTTGTTATACAAATGTTGTAATCAAAAAGTCACAAAAGTTCTGAATGAAGTAATGTAAAAAAACACCTTAGCTCTAATGTGTACACGTTAATTAAATGCCTTCGTTAATATTACGAGAAAGAGCCGAACAACCACTGTTATATCGCTACTGTTACACTCTTACCACCAATCTCCCGACATTCCGAGGACGAGCCAACAAGCCTCGTAATGGTAAATCCAATGATTAGTACAACAAGGGCACAACAAAACAATAATCACCTCCGCCCTCGGGCAGCATTTGTGACATCCAATCAGTGGGAGCGCACGCACTGGCGGTAAACACGCGGCGGGTCGAGGGGTGGACGGGTCGACGGGTCGACGGGTCGGGTGCGCTAGCGCAGGCGCGGGTGCGCTGCGCCGGTGACTGATAAGCGACGGGCGCGCGAGTCGCTACTGCCGGCGCCCGCACCGCTCTAATCTAAATACAGACAACACGGCCCCGACCAAAATCGCTCGTATCACTTTCGGTTTCCATACGGCCTAAATTTAGAGGCCGCTCGCTACAGAAATAAATGCTGTTTTTACGTGTTTTTCACGCGCGTTAGACGCGAGCGGAGGGCGTTTTTGCATAAGCTGGTGGTGTGCCAGCGCGGTGCGAGCCGGCGCGCGCCGTAACTCGAGATTCGTGCCATATTTGGCAGCCGCTGCGCGCCCGACGCTTTTGGATATTTAGTTTCGGCGCTGGCGGCGCGCGCGGCTAATTTCAGCGCTTCCGCCGCCGCGCCGGGCCGCCCGCGGCGCCGGTGCGCTTACATGCCTTATACGGAATACACTTTCAGGAATAGCTGGTCGATGTCATTGGCAGACACGGTATTAGCTAATCGCATCGAACAGCTATAATTGTAAGCTATGGTTATTATATATACGTGTAATCCTTACTTACTTACAGATTTTACAGAGCAAGAGTTCTATAGCTCATTGCTATTGTATATAATTCTGTCGGTTATATAATTCTCAATTCTGCTCAGTTAGTTCGACCACATAGAAAGCACGAACATTGTAATCGACGAAGAAAATATACAGAGCGAAACAGAGTCGTAGCGGAAGCCAAGAAGACCAAGGCTGACTCATGAAAATCAATAGGTAGAGTAGCTGATGAAAATGTCAAAACAAGCGAGTATACGATGTATATCGCCGAAAGTATGTGGGGAGAATGATGAGTTTTGAGGACGCGAGAAAAATATGTTAGGACCGCCATGCTCGGTACTCTATCTTCATTGTCTACCCCGTTAAGGAATATAGGTATGTACACACAATACCTATATGTACTTTTCAACCCCTGGGACAGAAATATTCTGAAGTGTTGGTATCTATTCTCAATCTGTTAAGACGACTGGTACACTATTGCTAACTTAAAACACAATCAAACCAATTTCCTAACCCACCAGATAAATAATCGGATTTAAGAATAACCACTGCGTCGCTAAAATCGCCAAAACCTGCAACTTATTTATGTGTGAGATTTTCATTTTGCATTATTTATGTAATTGTTATGGGCGTTCGTATTTTTTTTAATAATTATTTTATTTTTATTTTTTTCTTTATTTAGGCACAAAGGGTTACAAATTACAGATGGAAAATAATAATCGTACACATAATACAGAAAACAATGAAGTTGCCAGACATTATCACACGTTACATTATAAGTAAAATGCTTTAAAAGGTCGCCTTATAAAATCGTGATCAAATCGAGAATAGTTAAATACCATAGAATCTCGTTCTGAATAACCAATTAGCATAAACATAAATAAAGTCCCTTCGCCCACGATTTGCATCTGGGAACAAGTCGTATTCGATTTTAACACGATAGCGTAAATGTATTTAATTGCGATGAATATTAGTTATAGCGTAGCCTCAGCGAGTGGTCGCCCACAACGACCGCGGCTTGACCCAATTCACTCTCGGCTGTAGGAGGAAGTACCCTTTAGACACTAATAGAAGCAATACATCTGAACTGGACTGAACGAATTTTGGAGTGATTTCTTCATAGTCAGAAACATTTTAATAAAAAAAAAAAATTATATTATATATAACTTTTATATGTGTTTATATAAATATGAATGGTTACACAAGCACGCCTTTGCTAGTGTATGTATGCACGTAAGAAGTTATATTTTTTGGCGTGAATAGATAATTAAAACTGGCCGCTCGAAATACGAAATAAAATTAAAATTAAAACTGGTCACGTAAAAAGAAAAACTCTCTTCGTTGCAATTCATGATATGTTATAATGGAGTTTTTGTCGGAATTTTATGGGGAGCGATTGGGCGTTTATTTTAGTTATTTGCGAATTGTTTCTAGTAGATATTGTGATGTGAATTGGCGTAGTTTTGTGTCCCAAATAAGTGCTAATTTAGTAGTGACGTTAAATTTTTTACGGGCTTAGTCCGCCTCAGTGGATCTTACTAAAAAGACTGCTTGGTTTAATATATTTGTCGACAGAATCTCCAAGAAACATTAAAACGTATTACATCGACATTTTAATGAAATAATATGAAGAATATATTTATTTATTACTGAAGACATCGGCTGTATGGGCATAGATCCCTTTGCCTTCCCTCTTAAGGGTTACATCAAAGATGTTACTTCCGTCGCCTGCTGAAATGGTACTTGATCTTTTTCACCTAACACGCCAAAAGAAGTATAACTTCAAAAAATTACATTGAGATTGTTTCACTCGTTCAAGAACGAGGACATGCACACATAGATAAAAGTGTCAAACGCGAAACACTTTTTTTTTGTTGGACGTTAAAAGACATTTACATTGTATATAATAACACGCGCTTACTGGAATAAAAATATTGAAAGTTGTGTGTCTTGAATGATGAGATTTGAGGAGGCGAAAGAAGTATTCAAGGGCCGCAATACTGTCACCCACTGTATATATGTATATGGTACGCAATTAAAAAAACAAATTCGCTGAATTTATCTAGAAATTGTCTTGATAACATAACGACACATATCGTAACTGCTGGTTGCCTTTCACTGAGTGAATGCAAAAGGTGTGTCTAATAACACCCCCGCACAGAACGTGGCTCTCGCGTGCGCTAACATTGGAGCTCGGCGCACACCACGGCGCGATCATTATTACGACTAATCAATCACAACCTGTCGTTCTCCATAACTGTTTTAATTAATTTAATGAGAAGTATATCAAAGATATCATATTTACTTTGGCATAAGTTGATAAAGTCGAAGAACTAGAATGTAACTAGGTATAAGAAATTGTAAGTTAAAAAACGTCCCTGAATCAATATCGAGGGAAGGAGCAAATAAAATAAAAATTTAAAATAAAAAAACTAAAGTATCTGTCTAATTTATAACAGAAAGGAGCTATATCGTGACTAATTTATGTATTAATATTTTATGTAATAGTTCACATTGTCATATGTTTTAAAATAAAAATTAATTAAAAATAAAATTCCAACGAGGTACCTAGTCGGAGAGGATAAAACGAATATACTTCTTTTACCAATTTTTTCTCATTCTCATTTTTTCGTTACTTCGTCGAGAAACAAGTATGTCAGCTAGCACTGGTTATTTTTTGATTTTAGAAGTCAGCCTTGGTCTTCTATGGATTTTCTTACCGCTCACTTTCGTTCGTAGATTTTCTTTGTCAATCTTTCATCACTCATTCTTTATATGTGCCCGAACGATTTAAGCCATTGAATACCCAAAGTTGTTTATATCGACCCTCAGGGATCGACGACGACCTACAAGGGGTCCATGAGAAGAATCGGAGGTCCGTGAGATGTAAACGGGGGTTAGCAGGTCGTGACTTCAATTTTGACTCTCCATTAATGGAATAACACACACAGATGATGTTGTTTAGTTTTTACCTGAAAACGTTACAAATAGACCGACGACAATAGTATTATCGTACTGTTGTAGGTTTTGTAAACAAACTTATTTTCACAATTTTATAATGTTAAATTAATTTTTAATTCAAATTTCTTGAATAAATGCTTAAAACTTAACATGTTTTATGTTGTTTTTTCACTCTACACCTGACCGTAGTCAGAAATCAGCCAAAAACACATTTGAAATAGATTAATTTGCAAAAATGCAATATTAGCTAAGCAGAGGATCTATTACCCAAAACACAAAAAAAATGTCAAGTGGTCTACGAGACAAAAAAGTTTGGGGACCTCTGATCTAAGCATTCATTTCTTCCATTTCTTTAGAGAATTACGTATTTAAAAAAGCTACATAATGTTATCTGTATAAATCATGTAATATGGTGATCCCTGGTGATGTATTATGCACGTGCTCCTGAAATCTGTCCCAATTTTGTAACAGTGTAGTGTCAATTGCTATTTTAACACAAATTGTACAGTTTCCGTTTCACGCACCGCACGCTTCCCCGCGGCGTCCTCAAAATAATTACTCCCGAAGGCCGAAAGCAGAACAAACAGAAATATATTGAAAGCACACAAATACTCGCACAAAATAGAAAAAATAGATATTTTCTTCATTTAAATACATACATGTTATGTTTATTTTATTACATATATATATTTAAATACCTCCCCACGATTCGAAGTAGCTATTTCTTTAAATAAAATTTTCTAAATCCTGTATTATGCCTTAGAACCTTTCTTTTTAAACTTCAGGTAGTGCTTTATATGTCTTGCAATTTAAAATTCTATGCCCGATTTCAACAACGCTATCTAATTCGTCACATAACTTATTGTACCCCTAGATTAAAAAGACCCCTAAACTAATTCTTAGTTATTATTTGCTTTCACCAGGCTAACGGTTCCCTAGTAATGTCAGACATAGTTATGTGACGTTTTATTGTTTCCATACTGACTATTCGTTTTCAAAAGTTTATCGATGAAATATATTATTGTTTTACTTGTTGTAATAAATAATAGTGTTATGAGTTCGAAAATTCCCTAAAAACTAACGTTTCGGAAAACGCAAAATCATCGTTAGTGGTCCCTATCCTTTTCTAGAGGTTCGTTAAGTATTAGGGGACTTCGGTCAAATCAGGCATAAGTCCAATAGTATAACTCAGCAATGTATAAAAACCGTAATGAGTGTATGTACGCATCTATAATTAAAAGGTTCACAAGACCGTAACGCCCTTAGATCGAGACCTTGAAATGTATTGTGAATAATTCCTTGGTGTGTCTAAATCCTATCCATCCATACTGTTATACCAACAATATTTGTATGTATATTTGGATTCTCGTTCTCGAAAACGGCTCTAACGATTTCGTGCAATATAGGGTTTTACGGGGGCAAAAAAAAATTAAACCGCCTTCAAAAAAAAACACTGAAAACTACAAAATAACTATCGTTCACTTCAACACTCGAGTACAATAAAGATAACTTTATAAATACGACACACATACCTATATAATTAAATTTGTTAGGCCAAGCGTACCAAACTAGTAGACTTTCTGTTGTTGCACATTGATTAGGCACCGACTTCAATAACTGTCAAATTAAATTCCTTTCTAATGCTGGAGCGCAACAACATACAAAAGAATCATCAAAATAAAGAAAGGTTATAAGCAGTTCGTCTTATTTAAGGTTATTTTGTGTATCTTCGAAGTCCAAGCTCCTATACAGGAGAAGTTTAAATGGGACTACCTCGGAATTAGACCCTTCAAGCAAAAAAAGAATTGTCCTGGGGGTCGCCAGAACTGTTTTACCTGTTTCAATTCAAGAATATTGAAAAACACTGAAAGTCTGAAATTGACTGTAACAAAACCACGCAAAGGTAACAGTAACATTATAATAAATAATTTATACAATATATACAGCCAATATCAACCTTTCACATACAGTAGATAATAGCTTGACACAATCATAATCTGATGATTTATAAGTATATATAAATCAGCTCATAGACAGCAATACATAATAATAATTGATCTGCTGATCATTACATACAATAACTGGTACAAGAACATGACCAATTTCGGTGACGAGTTATTGATTAATAATGTTTTAAAATCGCCCACACTGCGTCATGTGTCGAGCAATAAGCCTGTACCCGCCGGTCTTCGAACCCACTCGCCCGCGGTGCCATCGCGTACACGTAACCTGCAGCATTATGGGATTGGGCTTGGCCTCTTTTAGGGTTATCTATTTCGAAAAGAAAAATGTTATTGACGGACAGACACACGGAGACGACTAAACGGTAATGGAATTTTTTTTTTATATTTAGCTATTGAACCTTCAAAATAGTACACTTACAAATACTGTTGCTGTTGTGTTTCGTTCGGTGAGTGAGACTACCGGTGGCCCATCATCCCCTCCCCTCCATACCCTCCTTTCCCTAAAGGCCAGCAACGCAACCATGATTCCCCGGAGGTCGCAGTTGGTCAGGGAATGTGATGCTTACGCAAATTTTATAGATTTAATTACACCTGTAATTGTACAAAACCGAAGACCTAATCAGAGACCAGAGACCTAGCGAAATGTAAACTTGCCCATGATTTGAAGGAACTCTTGGAAATGAGATGAAATTACTGTAATTTCTGATATCGGCGGATAAGTCTTCATTATAAACCAGCGACCCGCCCCGGCTTCGCACGGGTAGAAGTTCTTTTGAAAACAAAACACAGCCCATGTTACTCGCTGATAATGTAACTTTCTATAGGTGAAAGATTTTTTTAAATCGGTTGAGTAGTTTTTGAGTTTATCCATTACATACAAACAAACAAAGTTTACCGCATTTATTAGGATAGATATAGATTAAATAATCAAGATAACAACGATGTAATATTTATCAATTAGTATTTTTATAATAAATTAACAATTATAAAAATACTAACTACTACTAAATATAAGATAAGTATTATTAATAATTGATATTACTGTAATTTTTTAACAATACATTGCTTCCATCCATCAGAATCTAAAGGAAACATGGGTAAGTATTGCGCCTCCGACGCCGCCAATATCGCAGACGCCATATTGAATTTTTCAACAAACAATCTAGTCCGTAATACTCACGTACTTGAGACGATAAATACCAATAAATATACTTTATTTACATTAACAAAAAGTACATACATACGTTAATATTTACAAACTTAAAATTACACATTATCTTAAATAATAAACTTTCTCAACGTTGCCGCTTAGAAAGCTGTCATTGCTTAAGGTAACCAGCAGACTGGCAGCATTGCCTCTTTAAATAGCCAAACTGATTCGTTGGCGGAAGAAACTGCCAGCCTGGCGGTCTCCCGAAGCCTCGACTAGTCTCTTACAAATATCAGAAACCAGTCGATGGGCTTCGGGACCCCAGGGACCCAAAGTTTCGACTGCAAAGGGCGTAAATATAAAACTCTCAGAGAGAGTCGCATACTTACGCCGCTTCAAGTTCTCGGCAGTGCTAGCCGCGGCACCTGCTGACTTGGAAGTCGCCGGCACATGGGAAACAGCAAGTGTATCGACACAAGTGGCATCCCACACCAGCGATCTTCCAAGTTTCCAAGGAACGATGATAAATTATTAATTAATTCCTGATAAATAAATTATTAAAGCGACGCATTGATAAACAATCATTTAATCCAAAATAAACCTAAAAGGGGTTTCTTTTATATTTTTTCTGTGTTACAAAAGTTAACCAATCGTGTATCGCAACTGTTAAATAAAGTCAATGAAATTATAAATCAGGTTACCAAATACCAAACTTTGTTGTACGGTAGTGAGGCCTGGATATGCCCAAAATCGAGTGAAAGTATGTTAAATGTTGTGGAGATGCGGTCTCTCAGAAATATGTGCGGTGTCACGCTTGCTGACAGGATAAGCAATGATGAGATACGCAGTATGACAGGGTTGCACAACAGTGTTATTGTAAAAATGAAGAAAGGAATGCTTAGATGGTTCGGGCACATGGAAAGAATGAGTGATGAAAGACTGACGAAGAAAATATACAGAGCGAAAGTGAGTGGTAAAAGAAGCCAAGGAAGACCAAGGCTGACTTATGAAGATCAAATAGCCAGAGTGTTAGCAGACGGAAATGTCAAAAACACTCGCATACCTAGGCGAAAATGTGTGAGGAGAATGATGAGATTTGCGGAAGCGAAAGAGGTGTGTAAGGACCGCGACTCCTGGCGCTCCGTCCTCTCTGACTACCCCGTTGGGGATACAGCGTGAAGTTATGTTATGTTATGTTACCAAATATCACTGTCATGCGTTTTGAAATCACAGAAAAATTGAGATCCCTACCGTCAAAATTTCCAATGCGTCGCCTTAAGTAGTATCAGCTCTATGAGTGAACAGATAAACTATCATACGCTGATATAATCAAACCCTTCTTTTGGCTTCACCGAATCGCGTAAGGACATTTTAAATTTGAATGGTTGCGTCTATGTCTTAAAGATTTTCGCAAATGTTTTATGTTCATGATAGGTACAGTCCGAGAAGCCATCCTAATCGCTTAATAACTATTTATTTGTTAAACATTTTTGAAGAGTTGCCAAAGAATTGAGCAAAATTGCTCAAATTCGTAAATTTTAGGAATGATTCAGTGATATAAAAAAATGATAATTTTCAGTGTTAACTGACGGAAATATCAAAGCCGCTCGCATGTATGATTGACGAGATTTGAAGAGAAGAAAGAAGTATGTACATACGTAAGTACCGCGATGCTTAGCGCTTCGTCCTCTCTAACTATATGTTATGTTGTTGTAATTAAATATTGTATTTTTTAATTATTAGAAAGAAATAAAATGAAAGTTGTAGTTTTAATACGATCATGAAAACTGGTTAAAAGCATGTCACACGTCAGACACGCGTTACCTAAGTTTCAGTTGCAATTTCGAATAAATTAAAAAAAAAAAAAAAGAATCGCGTTCAAAATTCCCATTATTATCTTTTTGATTTAACCTTTTGTCTATTACCTTTTGTTTTAAACCTCTTTGGGTTAGCAATTTACATCTCCGTATACCGATTTTCAGCTATGTAGGTGTAAAAATTACCAAATAAATCGACTGTAATATAGACAGACGGTCAAACAGACTCGTCGAAACTTTAAGGGATATGCTTTAGCTATTTTGTTTAAAAAAATAAAGATAAAATTGATATCTCAGTAGTTTCTTAACGAATTTTTAGATAGGTTTTTTTTCCGCACCGGCCGGTGGTATAAAAACTGATGAAATGAAGCTTACTTCAAAATAACTTCATTGATATTTAAGTATTTTGAAATAGATAAAAGGAAAAAGATTCCTATAAATTGATTACGACGCCACTGAATTATTTATCGTTCGTTCATTATTTATTTTTATTTTATCATAATAGTGGTAAATATGGACAATAGTTTTTGCTACCGCGTGTAGTGTGGGCTTCTGTTATGGACATTGCGTGCCTCTTCAGCTAATGGACGCAGCCTACATACAACCCAGCCGCGATGACGTATATTATTACAAATTACATGACAAATTACAATGCACTCGCATGACACGCAGAATTACGACTCAATTTATGATTGTCGAATTGTAGGTAATCTAATAATACTGCAAAGACAAAAACAGTTTTTGTTTGGCGTCACATCAAAAAACATATCTATCAGTTATTTTAATGAGACGTTCACGAATATTTGCTTTGGACTTGTCAGTAACACACGTTTTTTAAAGTTTTGTGAAACTTTTAACGACTTTGCTAACGATTTATGACTAATTTAACTTGTCAGCCTATCGTCAAAGACAATTCACTAGTAAATTTATTTAACTTTTAGATAGTTTTTAGAGTTACATATCCCAAAACCTATTCCTAAACTTTCCTGCCAGGGACGCAGCGTTAGGGTATGTATGAATGTGTGTGTATGTTCTAATATGAAAGACGAAACCCTTTTGTGATCACTCGTGATCTATCTCAGTTAATTTTCTCACAAGCCATATAGTGTGGAATCCCCCTTGTTACAGTAAATTATATCAACAAAACAAATACGTAGGTACATGTATATGTATTGTACTTATCTGTAAAAATAATACAGAATCGAACATAATAAGAATTCTATCGACTTTTTGGCCGGAACGGGAGAAGTGAGGTGGACATTTTGTTTAGATTTTCTATTTATTACATTTTTGGGAGTTTTAAAGTACAAAAGTGATAGTAGATTGTGTTTTAAAGTACTGTGTAAGTGAAAAGAATAGAGTAGGTCTATAAACCCATTCCCAAAGTGGGCGATAACGCCCCCCTATGGGCGCTGCAGGCCTAAAGGGGTGCGGTAAGAGACCCAGAAAAAAAATGAGGGCGTTGTGTAGAGGCCTGGGGGGTGATTTATAATTTCATTTAGCTAGGAGGCATCTTAGACAACGACTGCATGAGCTCTCGACTCAGTAAACAAAATAAGTTTGGGAACCTAGAGTCTAAATAAACATGTGTAACTGAAGTTCTCGCCCTCTTCCCAGAAGTCCTTTATAACTTCAGTAAAGCCTATAACTGTCACTTTACTGGAGGAGTTCTACGATAAGAAAAAAATAATTTACTTGTGATTCTACTTATTAATACGTGACATTGGCAAATGCGCTAAACTGTGCGCCATGCCATAAAGAAAGAAAAAGAATTCTATCAATATTATTATTAAATTAAAGATGCATGTGTACGCAAGGTAATGTGTTTCATTTCATTTGTAATGTGATTACTTAAACAATGTTAATAATTAATCGTCATTAGTTTTTATATATTTATATAATATTTGTAATAGATGTATATGTATATTTATTAATAATTTTATTTTCGCACCACCCGGCAGGTTTTCCCTATGCTTTTTTTCTTTAGCTTAAATGAGCCTGGAAGATATTGCTTTAGTGATAAAGCCGCTAAATTGTACATTTTCATTATATTTTTCTTTTTGAATTTGTATATTTTTACTGGTGCAATAAAGTGTATTGTATTGTATCATTTGTAACATTGTTACGTTGAGTAGCAAATTCTTATAAACACTAATTTCATTATTCAGCAGTTCAGTGTGATTGCTAGTTATCTACTCAATTAATTTTGGTTGTACCATAAGTAAAATGAACAATTATTTACATAATTAGATACCATATGTAAACTGGTTGTGAACTGATTGCAGAAGATAAAGATATCTCGCCATTACTGTCGTTTGTAAAGAGACTGCGTACGCGCTGAATTGGGCAAAATAAGACATTATTATTGATTCGACCGATCGGATCAAACATTTTTGGAATTTCACTTTACTATTTGCCCTAGGAATAAATTTACTGGTAATTCAAAAATGAATATACTATATTGGATGCATTCACTTTTAAACTACTAGTAAATAGGTTCCTATGACAGATCGTATAGTGAAATTACATATTACGTACCTAAAGCGTACCTATGTATGTATGTGTATATATAAATTAAATGAAAAATATGCATTTAAAAATTAAAATAAAATAAATATATTATTAGTAACAAAAAAGTACATACACACGTTAATATTTACAAACTTACCTACACATTATCTTATCAGTTTGGCTATTCAAAGAGGCAATGCTGCCAGTCTGCTGGACACCTAAGCAAAGACAGCTTTCTAAGCGGCAACTTTGAGGAAGTCTATTATTTAAGATAATATGTAGTTTTAAGTTTGTAAATATTAACGTATGTTTGTACTTTTTTGTTATTAATAAATGTCATTTTACCTTTGTTGTTTTAATATATTATTACTAGCGTTACAATGAAAAAAAAACTCTTATGAAATAACTTGAGTCTAGTAAGATAAGTTATAACAGTGGATGGAAAAACGGCCAATGAATTTCGTTTGACAGTCAAACAGGAAAATAACACAGAAGAATAACTATTTCACGGACAAAATATATAAAGTAAAGATATATCTATAGACATAAATATAAAAAGCAAATTATAAGACGTAACGATCCTTTAATGCATAACATATGGGTATCAATTATGGGCATTACGAAAGAAAGACGATGCAAAGCTAACATAACGGAAAATGGAGGGAACATAGAGAGAGATAATGAGGAAAAGGAAAGACATATATGTAGGTACATAGATAGTGAAAATATTTTGAAACGAAATGTAAATGACATGTATGTGGAATAGAAAATGATCGAAAGGCAAAGAAAATAATTGAATGGATACTTCGTGATGGACAAAGGAATATAGGGTGATCAAAAAGACGTTGTGGAGATGTATTTATACAAACATATGGTCCAGGTTGGCTGAGAAAAGCTAGAGGCAGTACAATGGAGGAGACGTACTCTTGTTGAAATGTATGTAACAATATACAATATGTAAAAAACCTCTGTCCGATCAGTGAAGGTATTATTAGGTATCAAAATTAGGTTCTATATTTAGGTAATCCTTTTCAGATATTTAATAAGTAAAATAAGTAAAGTAAAGTATTAATCCAGAATAGCACAAGAGGTGGTTGAAATCAAGAAATACTTACCATAATTTCAACCGGGAAGATGGATACCGCTTATCAACATCATGGAATCCTGTTATCAGTGAGTGTCCGGAGCTGGAAAACCGAACGTCGCCAGTGTGTAGATGTCGTTAGTGTAGTGTGTCGAAGTACCGACAGTGACAACAACAAAAATTAAAAAAGGCATTGAATGAGTGTGTGGGTAGTTGCAAGAAACAGCACACTACGAAGACACCATTCATCCTCATCGGTCTCCCCGTGACCACGATCGGTGCAATCCGGTCGAAACGTCGGGATAAAATAAGTAATTAGCCTAAAAGTATAAACGCGACATAGACCCGTGAGTAAATATTGTAAGATGGTATTTATTTTCATATTCTCCAAGTTTTTCTATTTTTTTATCTCTAAAATCAACTTGCCCTCATGCCATCACATCATCGTCCCACAAATTAGTTAGATTATGTCTAAACATCATCATCTCTTTTGTTTTTCCTCTCTCCAAAAATTCCATTCCATTTTCCAAAAAAAAAAATTCTCATTTTTAACTTGCCAGTTCTACATTTAATTTTTCTGTCTTAGCCTCTATACTCATAAAAAAGGTAGAATAGAAAAAAAGGGACTATGTACATTGAAATTATAATAACAATAATTTTATTTATTTACGTGAATATGAGTATAACGTTGATATTGATATTGTACACATAAATATATCGAGCGCTTCATATTCTGCTGACAACAGCATGTAAATATTTAATTAATAATTATAAAATGTCATGGATAATCATAATTATAATGATATACAAATCTATACTACTATATAAATCTCATGCGTCTGTCTGTAATTTCAGATTTTGTGTCAAATTTTGCGATAGGTAGTCGTTTTATTACTTACTGATTTCGATTCTATCATTTTTTAAATTTTTGCCTATCTGTGTCTGTCTGTCTGCCTGTCTGTCTGTATGTTCTTTTATAACTGAATAACGGCTTGACTGATGTTGATGAAAATCGGTAAGTAGTCAGAACATGTGATTGCGCTCATGTAGGCTACTAATTTTTTAGAAATTTTACTCCTAAAGGGGTGAAAAGGGGGATGAAACTTTGTATGGAAAATGGTAAACCGCTGAACTGATTATGATGAAATTTGTTGACATCAGAGAACGGACATAGGCTACTTTTTTTTTTAAATCTACCCCTAAGAGAGCGAAACTTTGTATGGGGATCGCTAAATCTTGGTAATGATAAAATTTGCTGCGGTGATAAGACATTATTTATCAAAAATACATAGACTGCTTTTCTTATCAAAAATCTGTGAAATGGGGGACGGGAAGGGGACGGGAGGGAGAGGTACGAAACTTTGTACGAGAAATGGTAAACCGCTGAACCGATTATGATGACATTTGGCAAGAAGATAGTTTGACATCAGAGAACGGATATAGACTAATTTTTATAAAAAATCTATCCCTAAGAGAGTGAAAAGAGGGATAAAACTTTGTATGGGAAACGCTAAAACTTGGTAATGATACAGTTTGGTGCGGTGATAAGACTTTTTTATCTTTTTTATATATGTTATATAAAATCTGTGAACAGGGAGACGGGAGGGAGGGGGACGAAACTTTGTACGGGAAATGCTAAACCGCTGAACTGATTATGATGTAGCCTGGATATAGTTGGACACCTGGGAACGGACACAGGTTACTTTTTTATCAAAAAACTACCCCTAATGGTGAGAAAAGAGGAATGAAACTTTGAATGGGAAATGCTGAACCGCCGAACCAATTATGATATTTGGTACAGAGATAGTATGTACTCAGAGACAGACGTAGGCTAAACGTAAACTTTTTTTCAAAAACAATCTTTAAAATACTATGTACATATACACATAATCTAACCTAATCCAGGAAAGCCACGAAAAAAATTTCGAAGTCGCGGGTACAGCTAGTAAGTTATAAAATCTCAAATAAATGTTATGCTAATGTATAATATATTGTAAAAATGGTATTGTGGGTATAAGTAGAAGTAAGGGCTATTTTATTTTATTTTTATATTAAGTGTTAGTATTCGGTACCAACATTGAAAAAAATGGACCTTATGAGTCTGTAGTCAGTTCAGTGTCTGTCTACTTGTCTGTTACAACCGTTTGTCTCAGAGATTATTCTAAGTAAACGGCTGTGGTACCTGTAGTAATTTATAGAAATTAATGGCCCAAACAGAAATGAACCAGTAAAAATTAAAATCTGAATTTTAGTGGTTATTTTATGAGCTAATATGAAAAGATTCCAATTGTAATATTTTCTTGGTAATAACACTATTACCAAAGATAAGGGTTATCAAAGTAAAGCCTTATATATGAATGTATAACTCTGTGTCATATTTTTTAGTGTATGTTGTTATGTTATACATAAGATACTTTCATTCCACCCACAGAAAAATGAAGCTGTGGGCAAAACGTGGTTTTAAATTTCAATAAATAATAATGCTGTAGGCTAATTTGTGTTAGTAACTGCAATTAACCTGAACGTTTGGGTTTTTCTGTTTCATAAAACACTTAAAAGTCATATCTGTGCGTAACATTTATTCAAATTATCTCCTTACAGAGCGCGAATCGTTATAATCTTAGTAAGAAATCAATAATAACACCAAATTTGCGACGATGGCATTGTCAGACCTACCCAAAAGCAGGAACCTATAAATATGGTACATTTTAGTCGATGGTCGAATGTTGCCCATCGTTAGGGTTGTCACCTTTTATATGAGCAAATAGAGTACTTAAAAAAATGCAGTATATGGGAATGAAGAACGATTGATATTTAATCGTTTTCAAGCGTATTTTTAACTATTTAAACATGAACTCGCTTTCATTTTTTTTTATGTTACGGAAAAAAACCAGCAACCATTCCTACCCGATAATACGACTGAGGCCCATGGACATTTAAATGCCAATTATGAGGTAGCACTTCAGATTATAACCAGTCCGCTGCTACTTCGACCACGTCATTCTATTAACAATGTACGCAACTTTGCTTGTCTTAACAATTATAATACTGTTATCACTATCGCTACTAAAAGTCTTGACTGTTTTTTTTTAACAATCATTTCGAAGTTAAAATAAATACACAATTCTTTTTATAAACTCAAGATCGCTTTGTTTCTTTCATCTCATTACAATCGTTATACAAAAACTTTCTGATTTGTTTCTATTTATTTGAATTCTGGAAAAATCAAAATAATTAAAATAAAGTGCTTTCACGTACTTTATTACCCTCATAGTTTAAAGTACGTTTGCTCGAAGTAACATATAATATTTTATTATCATAAGTACGGATGGCAACCCTACCCGTCGTCCTCCCAGTTATTTCCTTATAGCATCCAATAAGACCATAGTTATCACCGTGCCCCGCGTATAGCATTGTTCCACCTGTTATGGTTTATGGTCGATCGTTCGACGCCATCTTCGGCGCTTCGGTTACTCATTGGTATTTTTGGCGCGAAATCAAAAGTGCATTATGCACGCACTGACCTGCGCAATATCTGCCAGAACTTACCCATTCGCACTGATTTTGTAATTTGAGTCTTTATATACCAATTGTGTCAATTTATTGTACAAATAAACTTTATCTTGGAAACATGAAATAAAATATAATAATTAACGATACTATCTCATTTGTGAGCTAAATATATAGCTAATACACTTCCATGATTTAAAATCGTCCACCTGGGGAATAATAAGTTAAAAGTTTGTGTAATTAGAACAGTGACCGACTATTATGTTATGTATAAAAGCGTACAGCAACAATTTACAAATAAAATGTTAAAATAATCGAATTTAAATTTAAAATAAGACTGTCTTTTAAATACGCTTAACAAAAAAATTAAAAAAAAAACTGAACTGACTAAAAAAACACTGAAAAGTATGAAATAACTACTTTACTAATCACAACTCTAGTACAAAAATAACTTTATAAATACAATAAAATATATGAATAAATTTGACAGCTACTAAAGTCGGTGCCAAGCCTACCAGAGAATAGACTGTTGTTGCACATTGATTTGGCACCGACTTCAATAACTATCAAATTATATAGGTATTTGTATCGTATTTATAAAGTTATTTTTGTACTTGAATTTTGATTAGTAAAGGACAGTTATTTTGTACTTTTCAGTGTTTTTTTGAGGTCTTTTTTCAATTTTTTGTTAAAAATTTTGTATTTTTCCCTTTTGAGTAACCTTAGTCTAAATAAATATCTAGGGTAGGTCTACAATTAACTTTTCTTTCTAATTCTGGAGCGCAATGAGCAATGACATACAAGAGAATCATCAATATAAATAAAGGTTATAAGCAGTTAGCGTTATTTGGTGTATCTTCGAAAGTCAAGCTCCAATTACCAGTGAATTTTAAATGGGACTAATCTGGAAGTTTCAAATAAAAAAATAATTTTACAAATCGGTTCATTATTCGGAGTTCGGTAACAAACATAAAAAAAAATATAACCGAATTAAGAACCTCCTCCATTTTTTGAAGTCCGTTAAAAACAGTCACGCGCAAGTTTGACACGAGCAATGATGGTTCCGTATGTATTTAGCGGTAAAGTTTTAAATCTAGTTCCTGGAGTCCTCTAGTCATTGTCTACAAGACTATTGTTATACATATTGTTCTTGTAAGTTTTAAGTAAGGTTTTCTATTCCTTGAACCTATTAAAATTTTAGTTCGATAGTTTCGCAGATAAGGCGCAGGGGGTAATGTTGAAGTCCAATTTGAATACTGAATTACCCGTTCATATATGAAAAAACTTTTCTCAGTATAACAAATAGCGGAGGGAGGGCACACTCAACTTCATTCATAGCTATTGTTCGTTATTATATGCACCAAGCCGCGCAAGCAATTACTACTGTGGCTCGAACATAAAGGGTACGGCGAATATTAGCTTAAGCTGGGGGGACCCCTTAACCACTCCCCATAACCGTCCGTTGGTACGTCACTTACTTTCTGCGTGACGAAATTATTAATTAAGTGGCAAAACTCATAGTAACCGCTCTTATCATTTGTATCCAATTACAAATAGCTACCTATATTTCATTTTCATTTTTGGTTAGACGTCAATTAAATTCGCTTCCAATTAACTAATCAATATTACTAATGTCATTATTGTTGCTGCATAAAAAATATATATTATCTTTACTGAATAAATCACCACCTTCTGTAATTACTAGCTATTAAACGTAATACTTAGTATAATATAATGCGCAGGTATATAATACCTATACATTATCGATTTAATTATTACATTTCGGTGTATAACGTGTGGTGGGCGGTGGTTACAGCAATGATTCACGGTCCAACGCGTACCATGCCTTCTTAGAAACAATAATACATCGTAAATATTATCTATCGCAGAACGAGTGGTCGACAGATTGATCATATATTGATACGGCTTTTGATAAAGTGTTAATGTACCAAAATGAGACGAATGTAACTTGACACGTGCGTGGGACTGTATCGTTTCAATGTTGTCTTGCGGTCGGCGAATTGGGAAGACCATCACATGCCTGGATATTTTGTGAAACGGCTACATAAAATGGTTAGCTAATATCCGCTATCATTCAAGTCAGTAGGTATTATTAAATGACAATAATACTTCGAACATTAATAAAGTAAATAAAAATCAACTCCAAGTACATGTACAAGGTTATTTGTACGCCGCAAGGCTGAACATAGCGAACAATATTGGAAAAATGACACCTTAAAATGATCACCTATGTATCACAAATAAATGGTTCGATTTGATTTGAAAAAGGTTGAAAGGGTATAAAAGTACCCGTGACAACGGAAAACTCGCGTTCTACAACTTCGCCAAAAGTCAATGGTTCTAGTGTAAAACCTCAAAGTTAAAAAAAATGAAGGTGAGGCAACCTTAAGGCGACACATTGAAAATTTTGACGCCAGGGATCTCAATTTCTCTAAGTGACTACAAAACGTATGACAGTGATATTTGGTATCCTAATTCTTCATTTCATTGACTTCATTTTGACAGTTGCGATACACGGTTGGTTAACTTTTGTAACACAAAAAAATATATCAAAGAAACTTCTTTTAAAACAGAGATTTACATTTTTCGGAGCAACTGGACCCATTTATATATCTAAATTCTCTGTATAGTTCACTTTAAACATATTCCTCAAAATGGAAGTTGGATTTTTAAAAACTAATTACAGTTTTTAAAATAAACGAAAATAACTGTTTGCATAGAACAGAAGGTCTGTTTTAGATTAAATTCTTGTTTATCAATGCGTCGCCTTAATATCAACATTTTTACGTCACTAGCAAACCTTTGAAATATGGGGCATAATAATAGGGTTGTACATTCTTTCCTATTAAATGAGTTTTTTTTTTATTTATACACGATTTATATCCGCTTTCACAATAACCTTGTATATGTATATATTTGTACATTTTTATGTATATTTTTTCTTTCATAAAAAAATAAAAATACATTAAATGTTTCTGAAAATGGCACCTACTCTACCCAGTGGCTAAAGCGGCACACGCGCAGCGCGGCGCTGAGGCCCGGTGCGCTTGCACTGCACCATTGGAAATACGTACAGAGTAATTACGTTTCAGACAGTAGAACAAAACTTAACGAATAGTTTTTGAGTTTTGAGTTTGAACGTATTAAGTTTTGAAAAAAGTCATAGAACAAAAGTTGTTAGGTATGATGACAGGAACATTGCACTAAGAAGTTATTAGTATTTTTAAATTAACCCTGTATACACAAATATATAACCTGAGTAAACAGACAAGCCAGAATAGAGCTCTCTGGCGCAGATGTACAAGGAGACCCGACCCCTGCTAAACTGGAAAGAGAGTTGGACAAAGAAGAAGAAGAATAATTGTGCAACACGCATAACACATCTGTAACTTTCCTAATAGCTTCTTTAAAATTCACTTTTTTCTCATCTAATTACTTTATTACTAAAATTTTTATTAGTACGGTATTTAATTTATTCCGACGCAGCCGTGTTGAGCGCACATATTAAATCAATCGGAGAGCGCGGAGACAGCGCCACTATCGGTATAAAATGTGACTATTTTACCTGCAGTGTCGTCAAACTATAGGCATAATAGTTTCATGTTGCGTGCAAGCGACGATTAATGTATTGAGTAGGAAACTCAATATTGACCTCTTTGCAACTAGCGTGCCATCGGCGGGAGGAATGTGAAATTTTTTAACTATTAAAATTGTGTGTTACTATTAGCGTTATATGTATAGGTATTTTAACGTTTAGCAATTTTATACGTATAGGTACGTATAACTTTTAATTTCCTATGGCAAATACCCATACTTACATTCTTATTGTATTTTTTATCCGCGGAGACCTGTCATTAGCAGTATATGTCATATTTGAACATATTGTTACTTTTATTGTGACATACGAGTATTATGCTGTTGGTCTTCCAAAAAATAAGTAAATAAATAAATAAATTATGTTCAGGCAGATCAAGACGTGAGGAAGCATTAATTTGTATTGCTATCATCAATTTGGCTGATATTTCGTAATGCACATTAACTATAATATGACGGCTAAATAATAAATCAGTAGGCGGCGTTTCACGGAATGCCTAGGAACATCGTGAACTGCCTAATTCTGCTATTGTACGATGACATCCATATTATGTATTGTCTGTGCCAAAGTTAATAATAAATTACACTTTCGAACTAGGTTGTTAGTGAAATATTACAAATTATTATAACAGTTGACATCTACTTAATCAAGTGAAACTAATGAAAAAACCTGTCAAGAGCTATCTTACACGCCGTAAGTCAGGGTTCCGTAAGGATTTCAGAGAAAGAAGAAACTAAGTTTAAAAAACAAAATTGGGTAACAAACATATAATATTTATAAATTTCTTCTCGTTTTTAGTTTTGGGTTACCAACTGACGTCTCTACCAAATTTCAACTCAGTAGGCGTTAATCGAATTGTAGAGATGAGTGAATAAATTGGTTTTGTCGGTTTAGGGTATGCCATTTTGACTACGAAACCCAACTTCAGTCTTTGCTTTTAATTAAAGGTGCATTTATGTTATATAATTTATGTTATATAAATAAAGGTGCATTTATGTTATATAAATGCACCTTCAATTAAAAGCTGGTTTTTACCTTATTATCATACATATAGCCATACCATTTCTCATTCCGGATGGACCGAACATAAAGATACGGCAGAACTCTTATTTTTCACAATATTTGAGATTCCAAGTTAGAGATGACAAACGCAATCACCTATTCCCATCACCTAAACAAGACCTTGATAATATACCAACAAAATCGGAAATACTATGGAAGTATAATTCAGTACAATTATGGCCGAAAAACACGGTACCACGTGTCTTATTCAAATACGCCGAAACACGAAAGGTCGCAAACTCAACAGTCAACTTTTAAAATTAACTCTATGTTAAACCCGCACGATCTTTATTCAACTGTAACCTGGCGTTTAAAACGTTTCGTATTACATTTCAAAGTCGACGGTGACTGGACGGCCGGCACACGTGATCAGTGATCACGTGATCGCACGGGAAAGTGCTAGCAAGCAAGAATTTTTTTATGCATTACTACGCATTGCAACGCAACTAATTGGTAATATTGATTTATCTTATTTACGTGAAGTTAAATAGTTTTTTATTTTGATTCTCTCATATGAGAAAACACTTAAAAATCATTTGAAAAGGTAAAGAAAGCATATTTACGAGTTCATCTGCATTTTATTTACAAGATTTTAATGTGTTATGTTACCTTAGAGTGCAATTGATTTATTTAGTCTGTGTATTGTAAGAATTTAATAAAGAATAATATCTTTCTTTTTCAAAGAATACAGCGGAACTTGTTATTATTCCTCTTTTAAAATACTTTTTATTGAAATAATGTCGCGATCTGGTTTTCCTGCTTGTTTGTTTTTAATTATCGTAATTATGTCTATTTATTTTACAGTTTTTGAAAAATGTCGATTTAAAATCACTGCAAGATTTACAACAAGAATAGATTTCTTCATTTTGAAAATGTATAGAGCACACCCTATTGACATTATTTGGTAACCAGTCATTTTCTCTTCTTTCTAAGCGAACTGCTTTAATCCACCATAATCACCGAAGCTCATTTTTGGTATAATTGAAGGAATAAATTTATAAGGTCCAATCCAATAAAGAGAATTTCCATATTTAGCATAAAAATACAATAAAAATAACTTACGTACTAAAAACTGGCTGGCTACTAGTTGCATAATACAGATCACAATATTTTTATTTAATTTCTTGTAAACGTTAAATTAATTTATATACATGTGATAAATTATCATATCTTGACTTCTTTCTGTCTTCTTCCCCACTTAACCACATAGGAGATCATTTTTAATGTACTTTTCGCCAGTTTTCATGTCAACAAATCAATTTTATTTGCGACGGCTGACTGTCACTGAGCGTACGGTAGACTAAGGAGCGCGTCAATTGTGGTTTCTTAGCTCTGCCCACTGTATTAGGGTTTGCGTTGTGTCATATTTTTAAATGAATGCGAGTTCCATAGTATTTCCGAATTCGTTGTAATATGCCTTCTCATTTTCAGAAAGTGCAGCAGCTGGTGTATTTATTCCTCTCTCATAGACAAGATTATAAGTATATTTTATATATCTACATATTATACACTAGCGACCTGCCTAGACTTCGCACGAGGACGTGACTATAAAACCTCCATATCTATCTACTTCTGTAGATTAAATATACCAAAATATGTTATATAACATAACTTTCTTTCAACACAGGGTTATTGTGAAAGGGGGTATAAATCCGTTGGGGTTTCAACGTGTCACTGTTGATTGATATATTGCAGATGTCATCATTACGGGATACATATATTTTGTTTTCCATACAAAAAAAATATTCATTTAACGGAAAAAAAATGTACAACCCTATCATTATGCTCTATATTACAAATGTTTGCTAGCGACGGGAAAACGCTGATATTAGCGTTGCCTCACCTTTATTTTTATTTAAACTTGAGATTTTACACTAGAACTATTGACTTTTAGCGAAGTTGTAGAATACTTTTATACCCTTCCGTATTTATCCATCCTTTCGAAATAACCTTATATGTAAGTACATATCTTTCCTTTCATACTACATACCTTTCTCGTTAAAGTTATAGACGATTGTGAAAATCGCTTCAAACCCACTTGAACACAAGTTATAAGCGAATACAGACGCGAATTCTTTTTTTAATAAATGTACCAGACACTACACAGCGGTTATCTGGTCTCAAACTCGGGCATTTCCTGTGCTATGAGAACCAAACGACGTTAACAACTGCGGGCGTCTCCTAGTACACCCAGACCCGTGACAATATAGAAAAGTTCGTTTCCTAAATTAAACCGACCGGGAATGGCCTTCCGCGTTTATACACAACGCCTAAGTCACTGCGTCATCGAAGTTAAATAGCATCATTGCTTTATACTACTTTGTTTTGTTAATTACTCTCTGACTACCCCGTTAGGGATACGGCATGAAGATTGTATGTATGTATGTATGTATGTATTGTTTTATACTATTGATATTACTTTCATTTCCGTAAGTATAATATAATTTTAAAATACAAAATACACATCAACTTCATCGAAAAGTGATGTTACGTTTCCCGTATACGCTGAACAAGTGTGTCGATTTGTTAATTTTGGCAGTGGCTCGTTATGATTTGACGTGTTTGGTGCAAAGCTCGCCAAAACATGAGCCTCGTACTCCTCCCACGTGCCACGCGGTAAAGAGGATTGAAACCACAGAGTACCTATGATTAAAATGCAAAATCCCCAATACTAAAAAAAAAATAATCTGTACCAAATATAGTGCTACTAGGTAGATGCTAGGTATAAAGCGCTTATTACACCTTTCAATTTGTTGGTGTAATAAGCCTTTCAACAACTTTGGAACTTTGGAAAAATTGATCGATCGATCTCGAGTAGACAATTGATTTAGTGAATTATGAAGCCCCCTTGCACCCTCGCAGTGCGACGACCGAGCTGACCACACGCTGTCGTTCTCCTCGGGGTCGCCGAGATGAACGCCCTAAGACCCCGCTGCGATGGGCCGCGACCTAGAAGGTTGTTCTTGTCACTTTTTACGACAGTCGGGGAACATCGTAGCCTTCTTCCGGGCCCAGGCTAAAGTGATTGTTTGCCTAACAAAATGTATTCACAATTACATTTATAATTACAATTTTTATAATTACAATTGTAATTGTTTTTACAATTACATTTTACCCATACAGGCTGAGGGCCATCTTTACCTACTGTAAATGTTCCAAATCTAATACACAAATTTGTAATACACAAAGTTTGTAATACACAAATAGTCTCTGAGTAATACGGCATACGATAGAGAGACACCGAGGTGGAGTGAACCAACCGTCCGTATGTATAAGTTTCTCTATGGAGTGAACATTTATGGAATATTTCTTTCTCCAATATTGGAATATAACTCTGACTGAAATAGAGCCTAAGAAAAATGTTATATGTTATTTTTGGAGCTATCTTTTGAAAAACATTGCAATCAAACTGTACTATGACATGATTAATAAGTGATATCCGACTGAGTTTCTTGTTGGTTCCCCTCAGTACAGGTTTTTCCGGACTGGATCATAATAGATAACGTTAATTAATGCCATGTAACTAGGTTTACTTGATTAAATCGAATTAAATAAAATTGCAAGCAAATATGTAAGTGACAACTAAAACATTGCAATAATGCAAATTACCAGGTGAGGCTTACTAAATTATCTAAAGATACTGTTTATTCATTCGGTTATATCCTTGAACGCGGATCGAAAGCCGCATCTCATGCAAATATTGAACTGAATTCACATTGAACAGTAAATTATGCATTGAAGGGAATTCGATTGTGAACCACAGAGTTTACAAACATGGAATATTATAAAGTTAGTCTGAATATTTTGGGAGAAATCAGCCGTACTGCCTACATAACGCCTTATAGAGCTTGCAGCTGAATTGAAATAAACAACTCAATAATGTTAAAACTTATGCATGGCCTTACTTATATTACACAAGTCAATAACAAGATACGAAAGAAGACATACTAATATTGTAATGTCTTCTTTTAAATGTTTAATTACACGTATAATTTTTATTTATACACGGTGTCCCAAGAAGTAGTGATAAGCGGTGGTCCAGAGAAAGAGCATGCCCTGGGGTACCCGAATCACCCCCCTGTATGTTTCGCGATTTTTCGTAGTTTAGAAGTCATTATTTTTTTTGTGATATTTTACTGATTTCCGACTTTCGAACCCATTCTAGGCATATTGAAGTGAAAAATTAAGGTAAATGCCTGACTTTTTTTTTATGTTTAACTTAAAGTTGGTCCTAACCAAGCTGCACACAATCACCTCCATAATCCATACCAAAATAAAAAAAATTGGACATGAAAGGAAAAAAAGAAAGAAAATCAATAACTTTCAAGGCGTTTTAAAAAAAAATTTCACGTAACTTTTTTCATCCAAATGTATTTCAAAAACTTCTTCGTTTTATCAGCTATTAAACCTATAAATATCATTAAGCTATCTCTACGACATCATTCCTAAATTTTGCGTGAAAATGTAGTCTCAAATTTAAAAGTAAAACCAAGTAAACATTATTTTAAATGAGTTTATTTTCCACTTTTCTAAAAATAACAATACCTACTCAAAACTTAGTACAATAGGACTGTTATTTTTATCTTTCTATAATACTATATAAATCTCTAGCATCTGTCTGTAATTATAATTTTACTGTCAAATGTTGAGATAGATAGCCATTTTATGACTCACTGACTTCGATTCTACCATTATTAAAATTTTTATCTGTCTGTCTGTCTTTCGGTCTGTCTGTCTGTATGTCCTTTTATAACTGAAGAACGGCTTGACTGATCCTGACGAAAAATCTACCCCTAAAGGGATGAAAAGGGGGATGAAACTTTGTATGGGAAATAGTAAACCGGTGAACCGATTATGAGGAAATTTGGCAAGAAAATAGTTCGACATCAGAAAACGGACATAGGCTACTTTTTATAAAAAATCTACCCCTAAGGAGGTGAAAAGGTGGATGAAACTTTGTATGGGAAACGCTAAATCTTGGTAATAATAAAATTTGCTGAGGTGATGAGACTTATTTTATCAAAAATACACAGTCTACTTTTTTTTTTCGAAAGTCTGTGAAACTTTGTACGGAAAATGCTAAACCGCTGAACTGACTATGATGTAGCATGGATATAATTTGACACCTTGGAACGGACACAGGCTACTTTTTTATTAAAAAACTACCCCTAAGGGGGTGAAAAGGGGGATGAAACTTTGAACGGGAAATGCTGAACCGCCGAACCAATTATGATGTTTGGTACAGAGATAGTATTGCCCTTCTTTTTTCAAAAAGAATCTTTAAACATACTATAGATATTATAATCTAACCTAATCCGGGAAAGCCACGAAAAAATTTTCCGCCCAGACGAAGTCGCAGGTAAGCAAGTAGCAAGTAAGTTATAAATCTGTTTATTTTTAATAATTTTACTGTAAACATCGGAACGCGATTCTGTTACGTTTCATTGTTTGCTCTGCGTTCATCAATTTTCATTTCAATTGTTCTTCAAGACAAGAGAATAGCTGTACAATGTCAAAGTCAAATCAATTTATTCAAGTAAACCCAATTACAAGGTATTTTTGAACGTCGAATCTACTTTAGTTCGGTTCAAATAGAAGAGAAAAGAAAACCTTAACACTGAGAAGAATCGACAAGAAATTCAGCCAGGTATCATTTTTTCAACATAATGATGTTAGTTTTGAATGTCAAATCTACTTTAGTTCGGTTCAAATAGAAAATCTGGACACTGAGAAGAAACTCAGATATTACTTTTTCAATTTCATATTACAAAAAGTTTATTAAAATACAATATTCAGAGAGCCAGTAAATGCATGTGCAGAGATCATTTCCAGACTATTGTTTTATCTTCAACGAAATCGTTTATTTTATAGTATGATTGTCTAAGCAATGTACGTTTTATAACTAATCTAAATATATTTTCTGCTAATTGAGTGACTTCTTAAGGAACTTTATTATAAAACGAATGCAGTTACCCAAAAATGAAACATTTGACTTATGTACTTAATTAAAATTTTTGAATAACCAATTTATCACGACCTCGGGTTTCCATACCACCAATATCGCCTTTCTATATAAATGTAATAGAATAAGATAGAAAATAAGTAAATAAGGATTAGCTAAGTAAAATAAGATGAAAATTGTATAGAGTTAAGGAAACTATGTAATAGAATAAGAAACAATTTAGTGAACAAAGATGGACAAAGTCCTTGAATAAATTATAATCAGGGGACGCAAATTATTGATAAAAAAAACTATCAAATGTCACCACTTCATTAAAAATATTACCATTAACTAAACTCTGAAGAATATAATTACGCTATAGGACTTTTTGGCCGGAACGGGAGAAGTGAGGTTGTCATTTTATTTAGATTTTCTATCTTTTATATTTTTGGGAATTGTAAAGTACAAAGTGATAGTATAATGTGTTTTAAAGTTCTGTGTAAGTGAAAAGAATGGAGTAGGTCTAAATAAACATGTGTAGCTGAAGTTCTCGCGCTCTTCCAAGAAGTCCTATAAAACTTCAGTAAAGTCAATTATCACTTTGCTGGAGGAGATTTACGATAATGATTCTACTTATTAATACAATACGTGACATTGGCAAATGCGCTAATCTGTGCGCCATGCCATGAAGAAAGAAAAATAAAATTACGCTATGAAATGAGAAAAAATTTAAAATACGCAGAACAACATACAATCAAGTTTGCTATTATAATACAATATCGCATACAATTTTTCTAACAAAATTTTGAAAAAATTGTGTGAAAGCTATTAGTTTTTATATAGAGTTGCTTGCCTTATTGACTGCCACAGTTTATGCAACGGACAGTAAAATAACCTTGTTCTTGATTTGTTTAATTATAATTGACAATAACATAACATAACATATCTTCACGCTGTATTCCCAACGGGGTAGTCAGAGAGAACGAAGCGTCAGGAGTCGCGGTCCTTACACACCTCTTTCGCTTCCTCAAAACTCATCATTCTCTCCACACATTTTCGCCTAGGTATGCGAGTGCTTTTGACATTTCCGTCTGCTAACACTCTGGCTATTTGATCTTCATAAGTCAGCCTTGGTCTTCCTTGGCTTCTTTTACCTCTCATTTTCACTCTGTAGATTTTCTTCGTCAGTCTTTCATCACTCATTCTTTCCAAGTGCCCGAACCATCTAAGCATTCCTTTCTTCATTTTTACAATAACACTGTTGTGCAACCCATATGTATGTATGTACTCGAAGATCAAGAATTGTTACCGCTCTTTTCGGCTATATGCATCGCAATTGGGCCTTCGACCACGAGAAACAAATTTCATTAATTAAACTGTCCAGGGAAATTTCATGAAAATCAGTCCATCCGTTTAGGAGTTCAGTGACATACACACGTCCAGGAGAATTATATATAAGATAATATAATATGTAAGTCAACAAGGCCATGTTGAATTTCAAACGACGTCATATAGCCTATGACCCTATGACACACGGAACTCTTAAGACAAATTCTTCATTTGTCAAAATATGTTGGATTGCTTAGGAGCTACACGGGAACAGATGAATATATGTTCCCGTGTAGCTACTAACATACCAAAATCAAAAGCCTTTTTTTTTTGTTCATTATAGTCGGACAGAAACGTGGTTGATCTAAAGTTTAGCCTTTTTAAAATATAAAAACCAGCGACACTGAAAATAATACGCTGTCTACAGTTTTAAGCTACAACAGAATATAAAAAACTGAAAATATATTTTCCTTCAAGATTTAATATCACAGAAAAATGTAACCAATTCCCGAATGTAGCCGAACTTGCCGAACGTGTAAATAATTTATGTTAAACTTTATTTGTAAGTATTGTTCGTTACGCGTTCAAAACTCTGATTGATTAAACAAGATTGTGCACGCATGGTGCACTCCACGTTGGCGACCGATCAACCAATAACAGCACACGATTTTAGTGTGAGAAATGTTCAACTCTGCCATTGGTAGATTGAAGTTCTCACGCTGCTAAAATTTGTCCACAGCTAACCTAAAGATCCCTTCACAATATAATTCAGAGATGGATATCCTGAGATAAGTGGACCTATGTAAATAAGAACATTTTAAAAAACTATACCTTTTAATCCATAGGGTAACAAACGTAGGACACACTCACACACAAACAGATAACAGCATGAGAACCACGGGCACAGTATAAACATAACAGTAGGATGTCTTCATGGAAAATGAGCGTACGCTGTTTGTATGTGTGCACGCTAATACGCTCGCGCCGTGGGACGCACACAACGGCCATATTCTGGGTGAATATGGGTAATTATTGCGGGGTCGCACGTGATGCGAACATGCAACTACTTTCATTTGTCTTTAATTCGTTCTTCACATCGTCGCAAATAGGAAAATATCTGAATAATATAAACGAACGTATTATAATGTTCTCATTGCAGGTATCTAAATAAATGCAGTTATTCGAATCCAGAGATGTCATTCTTCAATATAACTACAAGAAATAAAACTTAACCAACATTGAAAACTTATCCATGTGTATTATATTTTTATTATTATATACTAAATATATTACTAAACGAGATGCTCTCCGCATCACACTCCTAAAACACCAACCCTACGTATCCGGCCGAGAGCAGACAATTCCGTTATGCATGACTGCATGAGGCGGGAATCAACCTCATTTTTTTTTACATATTCTCTGCCACGGGACAGCACGACATAAACGAATGTATCAAATAATAATCAATATTATATATATACAAAAATAAATAAAATTAAAGTGTCTAGCTGTGGTTAGGAAATAAGGGCTTTTTCTTAAGTTTATATCTTTATCTGTCTGTACCTACTATTATAGTAAATGTTGTCTGCCTATTTGTTTTTCCGGGCCAATCTCTGAAATGATTGTGAGCAAAAGTGGGTAGTAACTGAAGCTAAGGAAGATCAAGACTGACTTATGAAGAGAGATCGAAACTGACAGAAATGTCAAAAGCATTCGCATAACTCGGCGAAAGTGTGTGAGAGAACGATGAGATTCGCGATCCATGACACTTAACCTCTCCGTTCTCCGTTATCCTATTACTACCCCGTTAGGGATACAATGCAAGTATGTTTTATAAAAAATATCACTTACGTTGCACGAAAGTTTTCTGAATTCGCTCCCACTTTCCACACATTAGAATCAATCAAATCGAAATTTTCATGTTCACGAAACTACCCACATCACTTTGCACCAAACTATCTCACGGCTAACAGATAAATACTTACACTAAGAATCCAATGTTGTTGTAACAACAATCTAATTCATTATTTACAAGTGAAATTAGTTTCATAAATATGTAACGAACTTCGTAACTATGGCGCGAAAGATCAAATCCAAGATGGCGTTGGCGCGCGTCTCCGCAGGCAAAGGTTCGCAATCACACTGCCGGTATTCGGCAAAGGCCGCAAGGCTTGTGGGTCACCGCCCACAGGCTGCAATGAGATCATAAAACTGTTCGAATATAATTTACACTTTACATGCAGCCTGAGTGGTAATACAGCCTCCCGCGCATGTCAGCTATCAACGACAAATACTGCTAATTGAATACTGGCCTACAATAATTCATAGATCGTACAATAATTCTGCTGAAACATATATTTTTGTGTTCCGTTAAAAATTTGTAAATGGAATACGTAAGGGACTCTCTCTGTGTTTGTCTATTTGTCTGTCTGTCACAGTCGTATTTCTCAGAGACTGTTTAACGCAAACAGTTGCAATTGTAACAAATTATTGCGTAAAGACATACGTGAAGTTGAAAAGTTGAATTTTAATTTTTGGGGTTTAGAAAAGTTAACACATTTTTGGGATCATCATACAGGATACAAATGTAATTGCCCATTAAAATTAAATCATGAATTCAAAAACATATGGACACGTTACCTTTAGTTAATTTTTATCAAAAACCCCTTGAAATGAATATTTCTCATCTTATCTCCAGAAATACTTACATTAAAAGAAAAGTATTAGGTTGTCTGTTTCAAATTTGCCGCGATTGTTCTCGTTTGTAGCGACGTGAAGATGTTTACTTTATTATTGCTATTGTCTGACATTACAGCTTTTGCGGCTATAACTGTTTTCATGAATTGAAACGCGGTTTAAGTGACAAGCGAGAGTCCAGTGCAACGAATTCGTCCATTACCCCGCGCTCAATGGTGATCGCAATAAAGTTGATTTTGGCGGTTGCAGTTTGATCGTATTTTAGCGTGGAGAAATCTTAACATTTGTTTTTACGCATAATTGTAATTTGTAAAAACATTACCAATTAAAACATACGTTTTAGAGATTCGAAATATTATAATTTATTAATTGTTTTAGTAAAAATCATTTTAAAATTCTGGAGAATTTTGGAGATGCATAAGAGGCGGACTCTTACAAAACATGAGCAGAGTTCATAAGGCTTTAGAAATCAAAATTACTAAAAGTTGTCGAAAAAGCCTGCTTGTAATTAACAAATAAATAATTAAAATACGTGGACATTTTTTAATTTTGACGCTATAATTGTACCGGCAAGTTTGATTCAGATTACTTATTAAGATTGTGTTTAATTGCTACTACAATCTTTAATTTATAATAAATAGGCTGTTTGTAACGACTGACAGTACGGAACACTAGCTGCATGGACGACTCACACTTAGCTAGTTTTTATTTTAACAGTTTTTTGTTCGATCTAGTTGACTATGCCTACAATACACCAAAGGTCGCTAGGAGAGAGAGAGAGAAAGGAGGAGAGAGGTGAGAGAGATGTTTATATATATTTCTAACGTAACGACTTATTTATAACTTACAATTTATAACGTAACGTAAATTTATAACGTAATGTATTACATACACGCTTACTTATCAGTGAGGATGAAGATCGCAAGACCCAAGCATCGTGTATCGCCGTCCTTACCATTTTCACCTTTCCAAATCTCACTTAGCTCTGTATAATCTTCGTCGATCGTTCTTAAAACTGCAAAGCCTAAATTAAAAAAGTCCTAAGTTTAAAGCAGCTAAGAAACCACTTATTTGGCTCCTGCTGCTATGTCTTGTCTTATGGCCTGCTACTGTGGGGATCAGCGGCGCATATGAAATCGATCTTTATTTTACAAAAGAGTGCAATACCTGCCATCTACAGTATGAAGGCACGAGAGTCGATGAGAGATCATTTTAAAGACATTGATGTGCTCACCTTACCTTCGTAAAGGCGTTATTAATGGTGTGGAAACTCGTAGTCGTCATCAGCTTAGTTTTTCCTAAATTTAAATTGACAAGTGGTTTATTTTGGGGCAACTGTGTTCGTTTTTATAATAAAATTCCACAATAAATTACTCGATTAACGGAAAAAAGATTTAAACTTGTTATTAAACGAACACTGGAAAAGCATACGTGCTACAAAATTAGCGATTTCATTGAAGAGAACAATAGTCTGGAAATAATTCTCTCTGCACATGCATTTACTGGTTTAATGGATATTTTAAATAACTATTGTAAAATGATGTTGAGAAAATGATACCTGACTGAGTTTCTTGTCGGTTCTTCTCAATGTCCAGTTTTCTTTTCGAATCGAACTAAAGTATATTTGACGTTCAAAAATACCTTGCATTTGGGTTTACTTAAATAAATTGATTTGACTTTGCTACCACTCACTTTCGCTCTGCAAGTTTTCTTCGTCAATCACTCACTCATTCCTTCTAACCCGAACTATCTAAGTATTCCTTACCGCAATTTTACAATAACACTGCCTTCGAACCCTGCCATATTGCGTCTTTTCATTGCATTCTATAAATTTTTAGCTACATAAACACATTCGAGTCTTAACTCCATTTCTCATTCAGGTTGGATAGCATCAGGGTGCAACAAAATGAAACCTTCAAGTCAGTTTCGGTTTTTAGGGTTCCGTAATCAAAATGACAAAAACCTTATAGTTCTTGTGGTCTGTCAGTCTGTCTATACATAGGTTTTACACCTACCGAAATTTTGCATGTTACATGTAGATAAACTACTTAGTAGGCATAAACCCGTAACAAAAACAAAAAAAAAATCGCATGTTGGATCTATTTTTTAAATTTAATACTGTCCGAAATGAACCTGAAGCCTCTTTGACTATTTTTTTCAGTGTTACTAAAGCAGCATAGATAAATTCTTCGGTTTGTTATAACCTTACGACCTTGGCATTTTTCTCACCTGTCATCTGTGCATTACATCAACTACTAAAATCGCAATAGTTCACCGCTCATATGAACAATCGAACTAGTGACTTCACTAGCGGGTAATGACATGCTTTGATGACTATCGCAAATTATTGTAGGTATACAAAGTGAGATTCGTAAACAGAACAACCGCTTTTTGTCTTCACACTTTAGGTATTAGGTATATATCAGGTGGTGAGACGTATGTAAATTTTTGGAGTTAAGTAAAAGAAATAAGATTATACTAAAAAGACGCATACATCTTATTACTAATATTGCATGTAATAAAAAATGGAAAGGAATGGAAAAATAAGAAGTAATCTTATTACAACTTTTTTTCCATTACATGATTACTCATGCGTTGTTCCCAGAAGTACTAAAAGACGCGTACATCTTATTAATTCATATTACATAATTCTGCACTGTAACAGAATTAGCACAAAAGTGTTAAGAAATAGAGTAACAGCAGAAACCAAGGAAGACCATGGCTGTCTTATGATTATGAAGGTAAAATTGGTGTCGTGATCGGTGTGATCATGTCGCGAGGTTTGATGATTAATTCAACGGGCATGCGACATGCTTTCGGTTATACGGTCCGAAAATTAAATTTAACTGACACGAAAAATATATCCGTTTGCATTATTATTTATTATTATGTATTTTTTTTTTTATAATAATATATTTATAATACTAGCTGACCCGGCAAACGTTGTTTTGCCGCTATTAAAAAATAGGGGTTGCTGGTAGAAGGGTGAAAATTTAGGGTTGTATGTATTTTTTAATGCCAAATCATACAAAAATTAAAATAAAAAATTTTGTCCAAAAAAAAAAATTTTTTTTTGGGGTGGACCACTCTTATCCCTTAGGGGTATAACTGTTTACGTCCTATTCTCACAGACCTATTGAGTATACACACAAAATTTCAAAAGAATCGGTCAAGCCGTTTCAGAGGAGTTTTGTTACAAACACTGTGACACGAGAATTTTATATATTAGATATACTGAGACATTTCACACAGCGCCATGTAGTCCCAAAGTAAGCAGCACAGCGCTTGTGTTATGAGTATGAGATACTAGACAACTGATATACTAATTAGATACTTTTTTTTTGTAAATACATACATATTATACATAAACACCCAAACTCGGGGCGGGAATCGAACCCGCAACCCTCGTTTTACTTTCTGACGCGCTTAACCGTTGCGCCACGGAGGTCGTCTATTAAATGTAAACTAAATGAGATGCTCTCCGCGTCTCACACCCGACGCAACAACACTACGTATCCGGCCGAGAGTAGCAATTCCGTTATGCACGAGGCGGGAGTCGGCCTTTTTTTACATAGTCTTTGACTTGACGTACAATATATTGCAATACTGATACTCGTGTATTTTGCGAACAATTATTTCAGTGTTTTGTCAAATCTTAAGTGTTACAGCCACTAACATTCACAAAAATATGTCATGTTCAGCTGCGTATCGTCGTATCTGTGACCCTTCCATAATCACGCACATCAGTACAAGTCTAGAAACTATGTCAACAAAAAATGGACACGCTCTTAGAGCAAAAGCTTCGTCCATTTCATTCTTGATCCGACGACAGAACTGAGTTTTCACATGTCTATCTGTCCGTATCTCATAGTCGATTAAATCGGTAATCTTTACACCTACCAAAATTCGTTGACACCTACTGAGCAGAAAGATACTGACACGTAAATTTAACTTCTACTTTAAACCAAAATACTTAAGAACCCTAAGTTAATTTAGTCGGTTTTTAAATTGATTTAGTAGGTACTCTCGATAAGACATGTAGCACCTATCCTTCACACGAACGAACCAGTATATCATTAGTATCATCAGTATAATTAACAATTAATTCCTCAAATAATCCTATTTCAATGCTCTATTTTCGGTCGGACGACATCATTAAATCACCTCTGTGGGAGGTGGACTTTATTTTGGTATGTTCATCCCGGACATGTCACTGCATGTGATGTGACGCATTGCAAGTGTCTAATCCCATCTTCTTAGAATCTTTCGGAATAGTTTTTATATAGATTTTATATTATTAAATAGGTACAATACACGAATCTGAATTTAAAAAAATACAATGTATAGTGAGCAAACTTGAACATTCTTTGTCATACCTACTCGTACTTTAACACATTTGAGATGCTGTGTTCATTTCAATGTTAGTATTTTATTCAAAAATTGATTATACTAAACAATATTTTTGTTTTAATGAAAAATAATTTATTATATCGTATAGACTCAGGTGTTACTTTGCGGAAATCCATTTCATATGATGAATTCTTGTAATTTTTAGCTAATACTTCATATACCACATAATCGACACGTGTTTCGCCTCTCAACGAAGCATCTTCAGGATATTCTAGAGATCAGACGTGGTCAGCTAACCCGCACTTAATCAAAGAATGTCAAACTTTGACAGCAAACTTATTTCTTAATTCGGTGTTAGTTAGCTGACTAAGTCTTTCTATGGTATATGCTGAGAATGCTTCGTTAAGAGGTGAAACACGTGTCGATTAGCGAGTTTTCAATTTCGGAGGATAGCTAAAAATTATAAGAATCCGTCATTAAAGTACTTCTTTGTAAAATTGAAAAAAAAAGGCAACACGATTTAGTGAGTTCTTTTATTCGTCTTTTACTTGATCTATGATAATAAATAATCTGTGGATGTTTTTCGCTTCTAGAGACTAAAAAAACTTGTATGATTTATTTTTAATGATTACTGAAAACAAAGGTCGAATTATATTTTTATTGCGCCTTGATATTCTAAGATAAAGACAACAGTACATAATTTACTAAATTCGAAAAGGGTTAGAAGTCTTAATTAAAATATGAATTGTGCAGATAAAATGGAAATCAATAAAGAAAATCAACATTTGTAATAAAATTTATTACCGTTCAAAACACATATACTAAATATTATAAAGAAAGTTTGCAATAATAACAAAAATTATACATAAATAAGTACATAAAACATTTAGAATATAATTTTAGTGAAAGTAGCGGTATGAATGCTGTAACCAAACCCCGAACGTACAGTGGCGCCATCTATTTAGAGTAGTTGGTGTTGTCCGAGTCACCGGCGGCGGAGGCGGGCGCGGCGAGCGCGGCGAGCGCGGCGGGCGCGCCCTTCCGGTCGAGCAGGCAGCGGAACAAGTTCCATGCCAGCTCTTCGGGGGAACCGCTCGCTGCCGGCTGCTGTGCGCATTTCTCCAGTATCTATCATTGAGAGGTGGTGACAAAGTGCATCCCACAAACTTGGTAAATACTGACGTATAGACGTACGAAGAGTGCGAGTGAGAATGTAATGTTTTATGATAGTGGTACGAGTAGGAAAGGGACAGCAAACGAGACGCTATTGTAATCCTTTTTGAATGACAGGTCGTCACAAATCGTAACGCTGTGGAGAACGCTGTTGAATTATTTTATTATTTTGTGTTATTTCTGTTTTATTTCAAAGAAGTAGATACGGTATTTTTCAATAATGGTTAAGTGTTCTGTGTGGTTGTGATATTATGTATTGCAATAATCAAAGGAATCTTTCATTTCATAGGTGACATTGACAAATTAAAAATCGTCACGCGTCGACCTGCTCTATGTGCGTTTGTACGCCAGTACATACTAAGTTTATGGTGCATACCTATTATAAAGTAAAAAAATATGCTTTAATTACATTGCTACAATTACATTGTCTTATACTTTATAGCACTTCGGTATTATATAAGGCAATTGAAAAACGTATACCTCAGTGGCTCGCGGGCATTTACAATAGCAAGGCTAAAAAAGCGCATCAGATTGTAAATACGTAGGCAGCTCTGAGAACTGAGACGTTGTGCTCTTGTGCCACAAATTGTACAGACTATTGTACCCTCCACGCCGGAACACACTGCACTGTAAGCACAGCTTACACTGTTACAGCTTACAGCTGCGGGCTTGGTCGCCGTTTCTTCTTGTTGTAAAACTCTTCCAGTAAAGTGATAGTAGGTTTTACTGAAGTTATAAAGGACTTCTTGGAAGAGCGCGAGAACTTCAGCTACACATGTTTATTTAGACCTACTCCATTTTGTTCACTCATACAGAACTTTAAAACACAATATACTATTACTTTTGTACTTTAAAACTCCAAAAAAGTAAACAATAAAAAATATAAATAAAGTGACAACCTCACTTCTCCCATTCCTGCCAAAAAGTCCGAGCGGCAACGTTTGATGTAATTCAAACGTTGTTATAACTAAAGATGTGCCGGATTGTAAGAATGTATATCCGCGGATACGAACACGGATACAGATTATTAGTGTCTAGATTAGCGAATACGCTTACGGATACGGACCTCAACTTTCGTACTTCGTTTGTTCATTCGTTATATAATTAAAATCGTATTATATGTAAAATAGTGAGGTAACACTATAATAATATTTATCATAATTGTTTGATTTTGCAATAAAATTGTCAAAATTGAAATTTTAAGAAATAAAAAGCAATTTGAAGTTATTATATTTCATTGCTATTTTTAAAATTCCATGTAATGAAATTAATATGAAAGATCTGTTCAAGATCCGCTAAAAAGTAACGTATATAGGTCTCTTTTCGCTCGGATCTTCGCGAACACGGATACGGAGACGGATATTCGGCACATCACTAGTTATAACTAGTCCCTTAGGTACCTTGGCGTGGTGCGGCATGCGCGCCGGCAGCCGCAGCAGAGCTGCCTTCAGGGGGCGGCCGTCCTTAGCGAGCAACTTGCACTGGCGCAGCACGCAGTACACGTGCCGCTGCAGCGCCGGCGTCGGGGGGGGGCGCGCGCCCCGCCGCCAGCGCGGCCTCCAACGCCCCCTTCGCGCCCCCTTCCCCTCCCTCGCCCCCCGCGCCGCCCTCTCCCTCTGCGCACGACGCTGAGTGAGCCAGCAGCATCGCGCGCGCCTCCTTGCTCAGCGCCTGTCACCGCCGACCGGTGGATTTATTATCTAAAAATTTGCAGACAGCGACAGCCACGCGATCACTGCACAACCGGTGACTAATTGTAATAAATAATTAGTATCATATATAACGATTGCGTGTCTATTATACAATGACCATAAAATGCACTTTTCGCGGTTCATTTAGCGCCACTATACAAATTACATTACACAAATTCTAGTTTTGACAGCAGATATCGCGCGATATTGGTTATCGCATGTTGATTGCAAGTTACGTAATAAGCGTGCCGATACAGTACCACGTTGTTATCTCATCGTCTTATTTTCTATACTAATATTATAAAGCGGTAAACTTTGTTTGTATGAACTAAAAAACTATTAAACCGCACGCTTATTACGTAACTTGCAGACAATATGCGACAACCAATATCGCGCGATTTCTGCTGTCAAAACGTGAATTTGTGTAATGTAATTTGTAGTGGCGCTAAATCAAACGCGAAAAGTGCATTTTATGGTCATAGAATAATAGATACGCAATCGTCATATGTGATACAAATTTTTTATTATAATTAGTCACCGGTCGCATAGTGATCGCGTGGCTGTCGCTGTCTGCAAATTTTTAGGTAATAGCCCCGCGGATTTCAAAAATTGTACATTAAAGCTACATTATCAGCAAGTAACATGGGCTGTATTTTATTTCCAAAAAAACTTCTAGCCGTGCGAAGCCGGGGCGGGTCAATAGTTTTTATAAAAGAGGTGGCAAACGAACAAGCGAGTCACCTAAAGGAAAGTGATCACCGTCACCCATATTAAAAAGCAAAAGAAAGGAGGGGAGAAGGGGGGGAGATAGACCACCATCCAGTACTCTCACTCACCGAATGAAACACAACAGCAATAGATGCTGTTATTTCACGCCGATATTCCGTGAGAGGGTGGTATTTCACCGGGCGAGCCGACACGTCTACACTAATCTGTCATTCCTGACATTTCTACTATTAATTCAATACCTCGGACCAAGAATATTAATAGACGGATATTAAATTAATCTATAACTAATAAGATTCAAACCGTTGACAATTTATTTTTCCGGTGCTGTTATTGGCTAGAGACTCCGTCTCTTTATTAACTTGTGTGTGTGTTTTGAACTAAGTAAACATTCACAACCATTATAGATGCATGCATGTAATTACACGAAACACAGTGATAGAAAAGTTTTGAATGTGTGTAAATCTAGCCGCGATTTGAATTTGTCTCTCGAGCGAACGGTTGGCGGGGCGCCTTCTTGTCGCGTTTGGATAAAAATAAGGGAGCGCGGAAATGAAATCATATTTTTGGTTGCGATTTTATTTTTAATTTATTTAATTAGCAAATTGTCAGGGTTAGACAGTGTCTATTTGTCTGCATGGAGTGCACGCCACTGGCCCACAATACTACATTATACCGATGAAAATAACATATTTTTATTTTTTTCAAATAATTATTTCAGTACGCAGTTAGCAGACGGAAATGTCAAAAGCACTCGCATACCTAGGCGAAAATGTGTGAGGAGAATGATGAGATTTGAGGAAGCGAAAGAGGTGTGTAAGGACCGCGACTCCTGGCGCTCCGTCCTCTCTGACTACCCCGTTGGGGATACAGCGTGAAGTTATGTTATGTTATGTTATGTTATTTCAGTACTGTAATGTCTTGACCGTCGCGTCGGTCATGAACTGATACGAATTACACCGATAGTGTGAGGTTGTAAACGATTTATAGCTGTTTTGCTCGTGATTACGTTCAGTGAGAAAAAGAAATGAAAATTCGTTTAGTAAGAGCGGCAACTCATTATGGCTCCGTCCAATATGCTTGTTGGTCCGAGATAAATACAATCAATCTACAGATTTACTCAACTTTGATTCCTTTGGTTAACGTTGACGGCGCAATCTTATGTACTTTCAATTGTTTTTTCGTAGACAATAATAAAGATATTATGCCCATAGGTACTCTTGATTTAAGAAACATATTATCTTCTATCTATCTTCTATTCTATACATATATAAATCAAATATAAACAAATATATATAAACTGACTTCGATTCTACCATTTTCTAAATTTTTGTCTGTCTGTGTGTATGTCCTTTTATAACTAAAGAACGGCTTGACCGATCTTGATGAAAATTGGTACGTAGTAAAATCGTGTGATTGTTCACATGATAGGCTACTTATTTTTTTATAAAATCAACCCCTAAAGGTGATAAGGGGGATGAAACTTTGTATGGGAAATGCTAAACCGCGGAACCGATTATGATGAAATTTGGCATGGAGATAGTTTGACATCAGAAATGAACATAAGCTACTTTTTTATCAAAAATCCACCCCTAAAAAGGGGATGTAACTTAAAAAAATCTACCCCGGTAAAAGGGGATGAAACTTTGTATATGAAATGTTATACTTCGGTTATGATAAAATTTAGTGCGATAAACCTTTTTTACCAAAACGACAAGCTACTTTTTTTACCAAAAATCTACCCCTATATGGGTGAAAAAGGGGATTAAACTTCGTATGGGAAATGCTAAACCGCTGAACTGATTATGATGTGGCATGGAGCATAGGCTACTTTTTATAATATCAAAAACTTACCTCAAGTGGTGAAAAGTGGGATGAAACTTTGAATGGGAAATTCTAAACCGCTAAACCAATTAAGATGAAATTTGGTACAGAGATAATATGTACCCGGAGACAGATGTAGGCTAGGCTTTTTTTTTCAAAAATAATCTTTGTAGATGTCATATACATCTATACTACTATATAAATCTCTTGCGTCTGTCTGTAATTTCAGATGTTTTGTCAAATTTTGCGACAGATAGTCGTTTTATTACTTACTGATTTCGATTCTGCCATTTTTAAAATTTTTGTCTCTGTCTGTCTGTCTGTATGTCCTTTTATAACTAAAGAACGGCTTGACTGATCTTAATGGCAATCGGGACGTCGTAAGAAAACGTGATTACGCTCATGATAGGCTACTTATTTTTTATAAAATCTCCAACTCCAACTCCAACTCCAACAAAGGGGATGAAACTTTATATGGGAAATGGTAAACCCCTGAACCGATTATAATGAAATTTGACACTGAGATAGTTTAACATCAAAGAACGGACATAGGTTACTTTTTTATTAAAAACCTACCCTTAAGAGGGTGAAAAAAGGGATGAAACTTTGTATGGGAAACGCTATATCTTGGTAATGATAAAAGTTGGTGAGGTGGTAAGACTTTTTTTTTATCAAAAATACATAGGCTACTTTTTTATCAAAATCTGTGAAAAGGGGGACGGGAGAGAGGGGGATGAAACTATGTACGGAAAATGCTAAACCACTGAACTGATTGTGATGTAGCATGGATATAGTTTGACACATGGGAACAGACATAGGCTACTTTTTTATAAAAAAAACTATCCCTAAGGGCGTGAAAAGGGAAATAAAACTTTGAATGAGAAATGCTGAACCGCCGAACCAATTATGATGTTTGGTACAGAGGTTGTATGTGTCCGAAGACAGACGTAAGTTTAAACGTAGACTTTTTTCAGAAACAATGTTTAAATATGCTATGCATATTTACATATAATTTAACCTAATCCGGGAAAGCCACGAAAAAATTTTCCGCGCAGACGAAGTCGCGGGTACAGCTAGTGTATATATGTAATCTAACCTAATCCGGGAAAGTAGCGGGGTACAGCCTATTACTTCATATATACTTCATCTAATCATGCAACTACTATTCTGTGACACTAATGTAAAACATCCATAACAATTCACTACATGAGATGATGAGATGGATTTACTTACAGTACAATTCTTGCATCCCGTTGTTGCCTGGAAAATTAATATAAAAAATTACTCTTATAGTTCCTACATAATATATCTATGCTGAAGTCGATGCCAAGTCTATTAAACTATGATAGAAACCATTCTATTGTAATTTTAGTTTGGATCTTCAATAACTGTCGAATTTATAAAGATATTTGTATCGTATTAATGAAGTCATTTCTATGCTTAAATTTCAATTAGTAACGAACAAATGTTTTGTATTTTTCATTTTGAATTTGTTTTTTTATTTAATCTTTATGCCCAAAGCATCGAAATCTACATACGAAATTTATAATATACCTGGTATGTCGTAGTAATGACCCCCAGGAACGTGACGACGACGACAAGTAACGGGGCCATCATCCGTCCCTGGTACATGTGCACCGGCAAGAAAAACAGCACAGCAGCCTGCAATACACGTGGATAGCCAATTATAATTTCACCACACGTGACTTCATAATAATAGATAATGACGCGACGGCGAGATGTTCTAATTGATTATCTTCATTGTCAAAGTGTCTCGATGAGTCCCGTTTGTTTCATAGATCCGTTCAATAAATTCGAAAGAAACAAGCCGAAATAAGACGAAGGAAGCAACTGAGGCAATGACCGAGTGGATAGAGTCGAGTCCAACAAAACAACTTGTTTAAAAGTCATAGTGCCAGAAAATCGCCCTTTTTTAGACATAAGAAACAGGCACCTTCAATTCAAATTCAAAAATATATCGACGATTTTCTCAAAGTTCGATTATAGTCGTCACTAAGATGAAATCACAAGGAGTTGAACGTGATATCGAGTTCACAGCTATGGCCCTCACCTAATCTCCTAAGACCCTTATTAATTAGAAGGATTTATAAGACACCCAAAGATATTTCATCATCCCTAAAAGCATCCACTGGAAAACAATATAATAAAGTATATTCTTTCCCATAATCTTAAAACAAAGCCAGACTTAATTCTCAATTCCTGTAAGCTTTAATTAAAAATGTAAAATAAACCTTACAAGGTTTAAATACAAATCAATTGCCGCAAGCATGAAAGATTGAGACTTGAGAATAGCTTGACCAATTGGGGTGATTGTTTTTTGTTGTGTAAGTAATGTTGTCAGAACAAGGGTTGTATGAAAGAAAATTTTGGGAAAATCGACTGGAAAGGTCTGAAATTTGGATGGTGTTTTTGTATGAAAATCTCAATAAATAAATTTTATGTGTTAAAAACATTCAACATATCCTGGGTGGTTAATAAATAACATATAAACGGTCCAGACATTTAAACCAAATCTGTGACTCCGAACTAATTATCTACTAGGTTAATACTATGGTTACCATACAACGAACTGTGGGAACAACATATATAGTAGCACTGGAATAAAATCTAGAAAGTTCGTTATTACAAATAGACCTGAGGGCCTAGACAAGTGGCTTCAATGTCGTAAACGCTAGTAGAATACAATGACAAATATCGTGTGATCTAGCGCAACGAATTTTAAATTGGTAGTCAAACGTTACATTACATCAAACGAAAAGTAAAGTCGTATGAAAATCACAGCATAAAACTTGGCGAAATGGTACTTTTGACAAGCAATAACGTCAGCAAGCGTTTCTAATTTACGAAACGTTAGCCAGTTGTCTAGCCGCTCATCGAACCTGGGTACTTTGCTTGGAAATGAGATGCAGTTCCAGTCCAACCGTATAAACGAGTCGGTGATTTATTGGGACGAGCGTGTTTGTGTGAAACGATTCTATTATGGCCTGAAAACCGAAATACGATGTTTCGTACCATTTAAGATTGATACACTTCTGGCACTTCCACTCGCGCGTGTTGCAGAGGCACGACTGGCACGTCCGGTCGCACATCACGCTTCACACGATACCCCTGTACCAGTGGCACCTCAACGGTACCGTAGCGATAACTTTATTTATTGAAGATTTACCTGAAAACAATCTCAAATATAGTCAGAAAAAAAAAATTGTATGTCTATAATAAGCCAGATGACTATTTTCCTTTACGATCTAATTTTCGTTATATCTAAGTTCTAAGTTTTCTAATTATCTAAGTTTACGATCTAATTAAAATTTAGGTATGGTTTTCATAAAGAATGCAAAAATAATCGAAATAAAATGAAAAATATGAGTTAATTGCTTTTGAACTCATGTTTTCTTTTTTTTTTAATGAAAGAAAGGGGCAAACTAGTCAGGGGGTCACCTGATGGAGAATAACCAACCGCCGCCCATGGACTCTCGCAACATCCGAAGTTTCACGTGTGCGTTGCCGGCCTTTAGGAAAATAGGGAAAGGAGGGGGAAAGGAGAGATGAACCACCGGCACTTTCACTCATCGAACGAAACAACAGCAATAGATGCTGTTATTTCACGCCGATATTTCACCGAGCCAGCCGGCCCTATTCGTGCTGCAATGCAGCATGACTACAATCTTTAAAATGTGTACCTTTACGTGGTGGAGAGTGGGAGTAACTTCTGCTTCCATCACTCCTAGCGGTGAGCGAGGACACTACAAGTTTGTGACGTCACAGGTAGCGCCACAGCTACGTAACTCTATCTCCCTCTAGCCTATCTCCACCCTGTTCACACTACTATTTAAAACCTAAGGACTCAATTTCTGTCAATGATTTTCACATATTTTGTTCATATTTCTTCACAAAACTTTTAGTGATTTTAATACTATTTATAAAATATACACTAGCAGCATCTAGCCTATTATTTTTAAGTACCTATACATATCATTATCTAAATGACATAATAACTCATACGTCTGTGTTATCAGGATAATCTAAATAATCATTAAAAAAGTAATTGTGAACTGTAAAATCGTTTTCTTAAAATGAGCTATTACTACTTCGTGATTACTACGTGATTACCGTGTTGATAATGCCACCAGCTCCAAATGTGTACAAAACTTCAGCTCAATCAATTAGGTAGAACTGGTTTAAAAATCAGTTGCAAAATTGAAATCAGACGTACCAATAAGTTAATGACTAGAATTGAAGAAAAGTTATAAAAATACTCTTATTTCAGGCAATAAATCTAACGTAAAAGCCTTTTCGTTGTTAATAGAATGTCTAAGGCAAAAAGTAGAATATTTATGTACATATTTTATGTAGTATCTTTCAAGTCAAGTATCTACCGCTGTTATTTCACTGTTAATTGATACGTAGCATTATTTCTCTATTTGATTAACCATCTTGAGAAATAAAATAAAAGAGTCAACATGTAAAAAATTATAAAACGAGGAAGTACATTAAATAATATAGGTACTTATGATAACTTAGATGATATTGTATATAAAATTTTTCTTGTGCAGTACTATACGTCGCTAAATCGATGACATTTGACATCGCAGGAGCATTGGACGGAATCCAGCAGAATCAAATGCCCTAAATTACAATCCCTCATCCTCAATATTGTAAGAAATTGTAAAATTGGATTAACGTTGAATATTATTATGGAATTACGTAATTGAAAGGATATTCTCATCTTGGTAGAGGCATTATAAGCTTTTACGAATCAAAACAATTGTGTTTATTTTGTAAACACAGGACATGAGAACACGACACTGAACATCACCAACCAAATATGTGACACTATTGTCTCTCACGCTCGCGGTATTTGCTTAAGGTGACGCATTGGAAATGTTGACGACAGGGATCTCAATTTTTCTAAGTGACTACAAAACATATGAAAATAATATTTGGTAATCTGATTTTTCATTTCATTTACTTCATTTTGCCAGTTGCGATACACGATTGGTTAACTATGGTAACACAAAAAAAAAATCAAAGAAACCTCTTTTAAAAGAGAGATTTACATTTTTTGGAGTAACGAGATCGATTTTTGGTTTCTGAATTTTCTGTAAAGTTTAATCTAAACATATTCTTCAAATGGCAGTTAGATTTTTTTAAATTATTTACAGTTTTTAAAACAAACGAAAATAACTGTTTTTTGGTATTTTTCGTAAGCTAGCGCGCCCATGTTGCGTAGAGCAGGTGTATTTTAGATTCAACTCTTATTTATCAATGCGTCGCCTTAACATAGCAGTTAAACGAGTATGTATTACAACGAGTAGTATGTGATACACAGGTACGCCTTTAGTTTGTGTGAAATCATTCCGATTCTCGATCGGCACCCTGTCCGGCGACTGTAGGTGTTTTTTTTGCTAAATACCCTCTCCAATTTGTATTTAAACTTATTATATATTTTAGTTATCTACCGTCCAAACTTTCAAACTCGGTAAGAGATTAGACTTCAGACTCGACAGCGATCAGACCTCAGACTTGACACTCACGAGATCAGACTCAGTCTAGCACCGACTTCGGTGTTGAGTTGAGTCTGATCTTTAGAATTTCCAAGTACTTCGTCGACAAGTGAAACGCAAATCAACTAACGAGTTTAAAACTTAGAACGAAAGATAGCTAAAAATATATTGTTACGAGATATGCGTAACAAATTCCTGGTTAAAGAGTGCAGAGAATTTTCCATTCGATAGTAGACTTTATTACTCTGACGTAAGGTCCAACCGTAACAATGCTTACAAGTTGACTACCTACTTACCATGTACAGCGATAGTGATAACTGTGTCGCAGTCGCGCAACAAATATCTAAGATTAGTATCACGTAAGCAATTGAACAAAGCAGAATGCAATATCGTAGTAGATATTTGTCCTATATCCTTATTTTCTTATCAGTCAGAAATCACAACCACAATTCCACCGGTGAAAAGAATGTACCTAGCAAATACCTTAAACTTAATACATTATCTCTGGAATGTAGGTAACATTTATTTATTAAAGAATTTCTGTACTTTTAATGTGTAATAACATCATTTATCAATAATACGGATCGTAATTTTCTCTATTTTATTTGAGGGAGATGTGGTCGACAAGTGTTTATCCGGCAAATGGAGATTTATGGCCCTAAATATATTGTCTCGGTTTCGTGCCTTAAATCGATTTCTTAGCGTTGTTTCATTGAAAGTAGATCATTGACGCTAAACCTCGAGGCCTGACTTCAGAGGCAATAGCAGAGGCAATTTCATTTAGCAACTGATGCAGATACTATTCGTGCACGGTAGCTTCGGTCAGTATCTGCATCGGATCAAAGGAGAAGAGACGGTACAGAAGTGCCCCGCGTGGGTCTCCTAGCGTAATGTCCTGCTCTGGTTGATAGGGCAAGATATGTTCCTATCAATTGTAATTAGCGGCAATGCTAGCAGGTAGAGTCGTAAAAGGCCATATGTCTTCAGGAAGAAGAACGCTGAGTAGGAACGCAAGAGGGCTGATCCCGCTCGGAGGTGATGACGCTGAGGCCGTGGCAACATACGCTCCGAACCGTCGGGCCCGTAGCTCAGGCTAAAGAATAAAGCTACGGTGTACTTCGCCTGTTCGGGGCGACTAATGGGGCTTTTGGGGTTGCGACCGATCAGAGTAGGGTTCTGGTAGTCTATACCAATGTGACTTCGGGAAGAATGACAGCGGATGTGATCCGCGCTGTTTTGCCACTACGTGGGTGCAAATGCCTCCTCCAGAAATGCTTCGGTATAGCACGAACAATCGCCGCAGGAGTTTTGGCGGGTAACCCCACATAACCTAGACAAAAATACTGTTTGTAGCATTTGTAGGGTCCGTCTTTTTCTAAGCTCTAACCTAGAAGCACTGGCTTGACAATGTGTACGTACAAATTGCACTACGTCCACTCTTACTGCCGGCTCTCGTGATAGTGACATATCGACTTGTACGTAAACAGTGAGTACATGTACACGAGATAGTGTATGTACATGTGAGCGGTATGAAATTCTAGCGGTGAACGAAATGTGTAGGGGATAGCTGCGCATGGGTACTGTCGCGCGTGTATCAGTGTATCTCAGCGTATTAGTGCATGGGACACAGTTCGACTGGAGAGCCAATCAGCGCTTACGAGCTACACAAACGCCTGGTCCACGTCCCGCTAACTCCCCAAAGATACCTTACTTGCGACTTCTGCGCGATAACGGTCACCGCTAGACTTTCGTGGCTACATACACTGCACCATTGAGCGCCGTTGAGCACCGTGGAGATACCCACGCAGTGTACGACGTACGTAGTACGTAGAGGCGGGCGCGCCGCTAGCAGCCGTAGTGGCGGTGCATGCACACGGAGGAGGGCGCGCGCGTGCGGCCGGGGCGGGCGCAGGCGCGCTGCAGCACGCACGGCGCCATCAGCAGCGCCAGCGCCGCCGTCAGCGCCGCCTGCGTCAGGAACATGTCGCCTCCACCTCCGCCTCCGCCGCCACCGCCGCCGCCACCGCCCACTGCGCTCTCGGCCAGCCCGGCCGCGTCTCTGATATTGTTTAAATTTTAAACACCTATCCTAGCAGATCTTCAACTATGTCTGGCGCGGTGCTGCAAGTCTGCAACCTTCGAAACTGGCTGCTTGGAAAATATTTTCAAATAGTTCTTCTCGAGTAACAAATATAAAACATGCAGGGTTAATTTAAAAATACTAATAACCTCTTAGTATTTTGTGCTAAACATTATCTCCAATGACTTTTGTTCTATAACTTTTTAAACATTCATGTTTTTTCTTTAATACAAATATAGAAATACATTAAATGTTTCTAAAAATGGCACCTACTCTACCTGCAGCCTAATTGTCTAACTCCACTCGTAATCGATATCAGTATTTTGAAGGCAATTGACGTTGTCAGTTGTATCCACTGAATTGTCTAATGCACCAAACATAATCGAAAACACCCGCGAAAACGATTACGTTTGTGACCGAATGACAGAATTATCGATACCACGTGACACCGTATTAAGTTGAAAACTTTGCAATTGCGTAGTGATTTTGACACTCGTAATCGTATTAAATGATTTCGATTGCGATCAATTCATTATGGTTACAATATTGTTAACCATTATCACAAACTTCAAAGTTAGTAATGAATTTAATTATTAAAAATCTTATTTTACATAAGAATCTAATCATTAATCAACCCTTAAAGATAAAAAAAATAATTTAGGAACTTAAACTAAACACCTAATTACTACTTAGTTGTTTAACATAAATTGTTTCCAACATTGATTACTGTAAGTTACTATTTGCCAATACTTAGAAATAAAATAACAATTAAATATTTATTTTTATTTAAGATGATATGGGCTTATTCAAATTGCAATCTAATATAGTTCTGACTCTGGGCCTCTACGCGAAGTCGTCCTCCTCGATGATGTGATCCAAAGTAGGAGCTTCTGCTGAACAAATGTCTGAAATAAAATTGTTTACTATTATAATTTCTCTTATAATATAAGTCTCTAAATGTAAATATTTTTAGGGTTGCGCTTTTTAATGACAAAAACGCTACGCTAATTTTGTCACGTTCGTCCGTCTGTTCCTTAATTAGTCGAGACCTATTTCTCACCTATTTTGATGACATTTTACAGGCAGATATCTTATATTATGCTTATAATGGAATAAAATTGCAAAAGAATATTAATGTATATGTGTCTGTTCATATATGATAAATCAAAGTTGTGGTGGTCGAGTGGCTCAATAGTTTCAATTGCCGCGTAAAGCGTCGTTTTAACTCCCACTATAAGCGTACTGACCAATGAGTTTCTGATCAATAAAAATTTATATCAAAATAATGAATACACTTACAAACTCTGCGTTGTCCGTGTCGTCGTATTACGCTCGGCGTTACTGGATCAAAATAGTCAATCTGCAAGAATATGTAAATCCATGTATACTTGAATATTGTTAATATTACTATTTTTTAGTTACGTAATTTCTTTTTAAATGTACCGTAGATGTGCGAATTACAGTTTCTTCTCTCGCTTCTACTAACACCTGCGACAGCATTATTTCATCAAGCTACAAAATACAAAATAATATTAATTTGTTATTGTGCAAAATATTGTTAGTTTTACAATTTTTTATATCGGTTTTATTTTTTCAAATATATTTTAGGTGCAGAAGTTCTGATTTTACTCTTGCTAATGCCAAAGAAACCTTCGACATCCCCTGTGAAGGCATTTCATCAATCTGCAATATAGTATATCTTTATAACATAATATGTAGTGTTTCTATTACAGCGATAAATAGCATTTTTAATATTATTTTCAACAATTTCATAGTGCTATTAATCGCATTCCCTAAGTTAATATTTAAATTGAAATTAGTTAAAGCGAACCTTCCATTTACAGATATTCGGACACTTTCAATAAGATTGTTATTTTACCAATTATAGATAATATTTGCTTTTCTAGCTAAGTGAGTGGTTTCTTTGGAAGACCATCACCAGTGCTAAGAGCATGCATGTGAAGGACACATTTTTCTGATATTATATTTATATTATATATTTGAGGAAGCGAAAGAAGTATGTAAGGATCGCGACGCTTGGCGCTCCGTCCTCTCTGACTACCTCATTGGGGATACGGCGTGAAAATATGTATGTATATTTCAGATCATGGCCAAACTAAAGAAAAGAATGAAACATGTCAATCGCTTACTTTTGAAATGTTAAGCAAGAAAATATGCAAGGAATTTTTAGCGCAGTTAATGCTTCGTAATTAAATTCGCAACTATACGAATATACATTACTTACTTTGCGCAATTCTTCGCCTTTTTTTCTGACATCCACGCCAACAGCATTTAACTTAGCAGCAATCGCATTCCACATAATAGTAGCATAGCTCAAAGCTCCATGTGGAAACCAACTACGCTGTTTAGTTTTTTTCCATAGCTTCAACTTGCGAGCGAGCGATTTTTTGGTCGCTAACTTTCTTTTTTTGCCGACATTTTTAATAATTTAAGTACTGATTTAAAACAACGTAATTAAACTTTTATCGTATGAAAATAAATAAAAAATAGGTACTTTCAATTATGAAATTAGGTAAAACATTTATAAATAATAAAGACGTCGAAATCTAAATATAATCATATAATGTCAACTGTCATTCAAAAAGAGGAATAAAATGAAGAGGTAAGTTTGCGCTTGAAAAATTAATAACATGAGTTAATTGACGATTTAGTTGTATAATACATCATTCGTTCTTTATAAATAGTCGATAAAATTGAAGACGATGGCGGTTAGCTGTTGTCCGTGTGACATACACAATTCCATTTATTTTTACCAAACGTAATCGCTTTGAACGTGATCGTCTTCAGTATCAATTTCGATTACGATTACGAGTAAAGTTAGACAATTAGGCCACTGGTCGCCAAAGTGGCACAAAACTAACACAAAAAACTGTCACATAGTGTTAGGGTTAAAATCGATTTTTTAAATGGGGATCTTTTAACTACATAGCGGCTCCTAACATTTCGTGAAACACAAAATCATCGTTAGTGGACCCTTATCCTTTTTTAGGGATTCACTAAGTTTTTAGTGATATTGACTTTGGTGCAATCGGGTATTAACTTCTAACCTAAGCGCCATAAGTTGTCTTTAGGTAGAAAGGACTTCGTCGAGGGACTTCATGAATTGAAACTTTAAATATTGAGTAGTATCTACTTATATGAATGCCCTCTGTTACAAATAAATAGGTATATCATCGCTATACCAAATCGTAATTAATCTAAACTATAGGCTTTACTTACCTTGAAATTGAAATATTATTTACTTTTCGAGCAGCGTATTTTGAAATTCCTTGAATTCATAATAACTATTGATACTGACAGGGTTCATAAACCAAAGCATTGTACATGAACCGTTACTTTAACATTTTATTTTACAATTTCACTAGAATTTCCAATTACAACTACAATTTGACAATGGCTATTACCGACGTAAGACAGTTTTCTTTTGTTTCGTTATAATTCTATATTTGTTATAAACATATAGTAGTATTATTCATGCCATTATTCGTTTCTACTGTCTCCAAAAAGGTCGTCTTCATATCACAAAACCTAATTATATTACCTATAGCTGTCTCACGGCTTCACCCGCGTTAATTTGGTATTTTTCCGATGTTAAAAGTATACTATATTTCTCTCTAGATAGTCCTCTGCCTGCCAAAGAAAGCGTCATCAAAATTGGTTCAGCTTTTTGGAGATCAGCCTGTACAAATACACAGACAGAAATTTAAAAATGCGTGTTAGGGTGATAAGTAGTTATGTAAAAAAAACCATATAAGCTCATGAAGAAACCTTTATTACGAAATCACAGGCAGATGCTCAAAGAAGAAGGGCAGTTCCAGGCTCGTTTTAATTATGAAGTGTGCGTATGATAAAGTATTTACATTCTATATAGCACATACAATGGTTTATTTTCAATCAATTAGTATTTTTTTTATAAAGGAGCACAAGCAAAAAGTAATGAGAAAAATTATATTATATCAGCAGTAAACAAAGCAATATCACAACGCACAACCGAAGCAAAGTTAATGAGGTTGTCATACTCTGTATTTTATTCACCTACGTCTAAGATTTTAGTACACAATGTCAATAGTAGTTTATCATTCAAATATTAACAACAATATATTTAATTACTTTAAAACAAACGACGTAGACGATAGAGAAGTCATAGTCACTTTATTGATACTGGTTCACTGTTATATTACTAAAAATAATGAAGTATTTCATTTAATAGATAAAAGGAAATAAATAATCTTACGTTTCTTGAGAATGTTCTGGTACCATTATAACCCAAGTCATGCTGTCGTGTATCATATGGCTGTCAGCTGTCACCCTTTTGTTGTTGTGTATTGTTATTGCAAATTATAATAGACACCGGTCAGGAATTTTCGAAGTACAACTTTGTTATTGTTTCTTAATTTTGCTTATGCCATTCGATAGTAGACCTTAAACCTAGCAATGCGTTTTTAGATCATAACTCTGCAATGCCTGGGTCTCGTAAGTCTCGAGATATAAGCACTAAAATTTACGTGTCCAGCACCATTTAAAAATCGACCTTATTGCTTGGACATGAGGTCCAACCGTAACATTGCCCCTTTTAGTCATGCTCGTCGCGAGCATGATTCGAACTATGATAACGAGCTAGGCGATCCACGTCGACGATCTTCAGTTTTTCTCTAGGCTCCTTCTTGATTCAATAAGTAACATCATTTATTCTTTTTATCACCGTATTATATCCATCCCATCTGGGCTGAAATTTCAGAGACTTTACTTTTTGGCTGATGAGATTATGCAATCACACTAAGGCTCCTTCCTCAAATCCCACCACATTAGCTCTAGTACGGTAATAACGAGTTTTCATTCTTTCACTGATTTTTAAGTTGCTCTTTCGTACAAGTTCGAATATGTCATCTAGTTTTTTCTGTAGATCGGACACGGAATCGGTAGTTGGCTTTGGAGCGTCAGGTGGTATTCCGGTTAGAGAGCATCAACTGGTAGTCCTATCTCTTGTCCAAAATTGATCTCAGACGGTGTGAAATTTGTGCTATCATGTACAACGGAGCTGTAAGTAAGTATGAGCTTCCGGATTGGGTACAGCAAACGCCTCAGACCATCTTGCAGGATGTAACGATTTCCGTCTTCAGTTACAGGAAACGGTCCAGCTACGTCCACTAGAACTCTCTCCTAGGGTACTCCCACGTTGTACACTTTCGATAGTCGATAAAATTAATCAATAATCAGTAAACGTCAGTTTATGTCAACTATAGATTTATTACTATTAAATAGTACTACTAAATTAATGAACTTAAGACCTAATGTTACATTAATTTAGAGCTCATTATACTTGAAAACAGAGGATACTTAATCAGAGTCTATCTATATGTTTATCGAACGTAGGTACCTCTACCTCCACACTCGTAAGCATAGATAATCTAAACAACCAGTACATTTGTCATCAACGCCGTGTGCCGTTCTAGAAAGTTATAGAAAGTTCTGTCTACAAACGAAATTTATTTTTCAAGATAAAAGTAGTCAAATGTTAATTTGTACTTTAAGTAATTACGTGTATCAATTAGTGTTATAAGCTATTGTTCTCCATGTAGGTGGAGACACCCAATATGAATGCTACAATCTAAAGCATTTACTCTTATTATCCGTATGTTCCAGCCCTAGAAATCGCACACATCAGATATACATTTTCATTCACTTGTTCTAGTCTAGACTTTTCCTTTTGTCTATATTTCAAATTTCTTCTGTACTCTTCCTTTTCAAACACCAGAACCTTAATTTTGGTCACATCCATATACAATTATTTCACTTCTACTTCGTCTGCAACTCTGCTTCTGATGGTGATATAAGCATAGCATCATCAGCATACAAAAGGCACCACTGTGACATCACCTACCTTACCATTTATACTCTTTTAATTTATGGAGGCAACTGTCCAATTACAGTACGAATAGCCAGGCAGACATCACGTAGTCCTGTCTAATGCTTGAACAGACTTCGAACCAGGGCGATATCTCTATCCTTACACTAGCTCTGTGGCATCAACATAATGACCTCACACCTCACTCACAGCCTACAGTAAGCGGCCCCTCACGCCATATTCAGGCCAAAGAGTCCACAATTTCTTTCGCACTACTCTATCGAATGCTTTGTCTAGATCCATGAAAGCGCAGAAAGTTGCCTAACCTATGGTCAGTGACTTCCCCACGTCAATGCGGAGCGAGCGTGATCCATACAACCCCAATCGTTCCTAAAATCACCTTGTACCTCCCACAAATATATCTTCGGTCGAATATAATAAGATTTAGTAAACGTAGAATACCTATTATTTGAATTCATTCGATTAAAAGCTTTTTTCATTTAATTATACCTCATTCTCAAATAATAAAAAGAAAAGAAAAAAAATTAAATACAAGATATTTCAGTCATGTCATTAGGTACCTATACCTTTGATTATTTAGGTAACGTAGTGATTACTTACTCAGTGATTTAGGTATAATCAAAGCATTATACCTTGATTTATACCCCAATATTTACACAAAAATAAAACGAAATATGTATTCTAGACATTTTTCTCAACCTTTACAGACTTATGTGTTAATCGATTATGGACGTTTCATTCCAAGTAGAATTCTGGACTATTAGTAATTTCCGTTGGTTCCAGGCATTTTATGGGTATTCCCAATGATGCTGTATTTTAAATATAAGATCATTGTGTATTCGCCATTTTAAATAACATAATATAGTTCAGTAAAATGCACCTACATATATATCCTAACGTTAATATATACAAAATTAAAACCACATTTTCTTAAATAATAGACTCGCTCAAAGTTGGCACTTAGAAAGCTGTCATCACTTAAGGTGCCCAGCAGACTGGCAGTAAATAAGTATAGAAAACTTACCGTTATATGCAGCTCTTCAGCGATTTGAGTTATATTTCGCCCTTGACCATGTAAAACTAGAATTTGATTTCTCTCTTCTCTGGTTAAATTACGAGGCATTTTAAATCATATCCAATTTCTTGCAAAGGTCACAATGTAGGCAATCAAAATCAGTGCCTATGAGTTTGTGCAAAAGTAAATATGCTGGTTATCAAAATCAGTCCAGTATAGCAATCACAGGTCAAATCAATGATGTTATAATATTTGTAAATATAACATCATTCGGTCAAATAATGAAATCGAAGTCTGGTAGTAAATGAAAGCTGAACATGTGAACGTTATCTGCAAATGGCAACTGCATATATAATTTTCTCTATGGGCAACTGATTGCAGCGTAGTAATTTTACATTCTCTTTGCTAATGAAATTGTGAACGAAAAGAGATATAGATAGATAAAACAGGAGAAAGGATAATAATTTGCGGTCATTGGTGGAAACATAAAAGGGATGTGACCAATAGGGGTAGACCTAAGCAAGAAGTCGTTCATACAAATAGGTTTTAAAGCGGTCGAGCAACAATTAGCACGGTAGTACACTTAGTATTTCATTAACATTGCGAAATGGTTGGACGATACATTGACTAACGTGTGAGTTATGCCTTAAGTAGGTATTGGATTGATACCAGTTTTATTTATTACAATTTAATACTTATTGAATTAAATTATACATTGCTGAATAATATTAAACTATTTTGCTACTCAATGTTGTATTCTTTTTTAAAATCACTGTAGTGCTTCACATGTGTATGCATGGTTTTTCAGTGTACTTAACCCCATTTCGAAAAAATATGTTGTAATTACATTTAATTTTATAATTACTGAGACGTATATATTAAAGATATTTTTATTAACCAACGTGAACTCTATATGCAACACTCAAAGTGCATGGGTTTTCTGCCATCTTCTTTTCAGGTGTTCCTTTGCTTTAAAAAATCTTTCCGCAGATCGCTTTTGTCGTATGAAGTTGCGACATCACAGAATACTAGTAAACTGGCGTACAAGCGACATAGACTGTAATACTGGCATATTCATATAATACAAACGCCACAAACTTGTGTGATAACGCAAGTTTACTGAACAAAATCCTTTATTAACGAATTATTTCAATTTATTGCATTAGAGTGAACATTTAAGATTGTATTCGTTGCAAAGCGGGAGAAAGGGACTTGGTGGCGGCTGTGTTGCTACAGCAAAATATTCTGTTAGTGTTGCTAACAAGAATCTAAAAAATAAAACAGTTACACAAAATATCATCACATTTTATTGTTTCACAATATTTACAGTGATTTTTTTACAAATCTTACATTAAACTCAGTGATTTTCTTTCGAGCATGACTTTTATCCTAGGTAAAAACATGTTTAAACCTACAGCAGACAATAATACGTAGTCTCCCTCGTATATAAGTACTTCGTACATTTTACAATAGAAATAAAAATTATATTATGTACTGCATCAAATAGTGTGTATATGACTAGCACTGCGCCGTTCCGCATTAGCGAAATGAGATGAAGTGAATAAGACGAATTTAAAATATACAGCGGCCAAGCGCGTATCGGACCACGCACAGTGAAAGGTTCATTTAATTTGCAGCAAAAATAAGTTTGTATTTGATAGCGTTTCTCAATGACATTGAAAAACAAGATTATTTTTAAGGTAGCTGAGGATGTAACCGAAAATACCTACCCCATATTAAAAAAAATAGCCTCCATTCTTAAGGTTTATTGTCTATAACATAACAATAATAATTCTGCGCTACCTAATATCCTACTCGCATCATTCCCTCATTCATTTATTCCCCTTTTTCTAATATAATTTCTCGTTCTTTATTTATTTAATCATATTACAAGTTCTTATTTCTAATTACATCAACATCAATGTTTGTTGAAAGTGCCTTTGAAGTCCAATCTTAAATTTTTCCAAAATTTTACATAGCTAAAAAGTTAGAGGGAGCGAGAGATACTTTTCGCGACTTTAGAGGCGCATATTTCAGTTACCTATTGACTTAAGTAAAAAATCACTTTAAAATCTCTATATCATTTTCGAAGAACAAACTGAAGATACCCCACGCGTTTATGTGCAACGGAATTTTTTTTTATCCCTCAATTACATGTATGGAGTGACACCCCTAAATATCTTTTTCTCGAAATTTCACTACACTATTATACCACAAATGTTCGTAGAATACAACTACTGAATTTCATCTATATTTTGCCAACAATTTCCGAGTAAAACAGCTGTGACATACGAACAGAACAAAATTATAAAGGACTCTGCCCACTACGCCATACTGTACCATGAGACCATGACCTTACTGACATAAAGAAAAAAATTGCCTTTGCATGAATAACTATTATCAAATCACGGCTCATAGGCCATTCTATCACCACCGACACGCTGCCGGCAAGAGCGGCTGGACAAGTGGTAAACGTTTCGTAATATCGAAACGCTTTCTGGCGTTATTGCTCGTTAAAAGTGCCATTCGACTACGTTCTATAAGGCGGTTTTCAGACGTTTTAATTTCGTCGTATGCCTTTTCGGCTTCAAAATTCTCCGTCGACGTTCCAGCGTTTAATTGACCGGTTCCGATTTGGCCTCAATGATGTATGAGTAGTAGCATATTTGGATGACGTGTGGATTTCTTAAAACCCAATCGGGACAAATGTGTTTTCGGTAGGCATAAGGTGAACTACCTGGGGCATGTTATTACTGCAAATGGGTTTGAAGCTGATCTTGAAAAGGTGAAGGCGGTTGTAGACATGGCACCGCCTCTATACTTAATATAATTAAGAACTTTTCTGCCGACATGCTCATAGTTCCGTAAATTTATACCAAACTTTTCAGATATTTTCCGTCCATTGACGGATTTTACGAAGAAAAATGCTTCATGTATTTTGGAAACCCCACAGCATAAGGCGTTCGAGACCTAAACAGAAGTTGACTACTGTTCCAATACTCCGGCAACCTAACTTCGATGCACCTTTTGTGCTGCGCAACGATGCTAGCTTTCACACTCTAGGAACCGTGTTTATGCAAGAGGGAGACACTCATAACGAGATAGTCGTCTTTTAACAAGTGCTGAACGTAATTATCACACTACTGAATGTGAAGCACTGGCAATGGTGTGGTCTTTGGAGAAATTTCGGGATTATGTAGAGGGATCTCAAGTCCGTGTTGCTGCAGACCATCAAACATTACTATGGTTACTGTTTTTGAAAACTCTAAGTGGATGATTGACTAAATGAAGATATAACATTTCAACTTAGATATCGAGTATCGACTCGAGCAGAATTTTACTCCAGTCTATCATCCAGGGAATCATCCTGCGGAGCGTAAAAACAGCGAGTTAAAACAAATTTTATCGATGTTAGTGGGACAGGATCATCGCCAATGGCCGGAAATGTTGTCTATTATTATATTTACTATGAATAGTACGTATAATCAAGGTACGGAGCGGACATCAGCATTCCTCACTTTTGCATAAGAACATCGTTCCCCTTATCCTGTGCTTACCGATCCAAGAGTCATCTCCCAGGAGAATTATGTATTCTAAATTACCCCTTATTTAGGAAATTTTAGCCACATTTTAAGCGATGTCAAAATATCGTTTAGAGGAGCAGGAAGATGCTAGGAAAGTTACGGCTGACCAACATCGTCGAACCGCCTGTCTGAATGAGAGAGACCTTGTCCTTGTGGAATTCCACACTCGCAGCCAGACCTCTAAAGGTTTCAGCAGCGAGCTAAGTCCAAAACGGGAGGGTCTTTTTGTAATTTGGCGCATCGTAACTCCTACCACATTTGAAGTGGAGGATGGTAACGGACGCTACAAGGGGAAGTACCATTCGTTGCTCACACCATACACTGGCGACTCTTGTCCAAGTATTAATATTAAAAAGGGAAGACCCAAGTTGCATCTGGGACAGTCATAGCAAACAAGAAGAGACGGCAGTATGTATGGATTATATTAAATCCATCATTGCCAATGTGCCTTATTTGTCAAAAAAAGATTTTCAAATGAAGCGATGAAGCCTTTTAGGCTTCAAGGTAATTTTAATAAAATAAAGCCGGATAAGAAAGACAAAGATGTGACCTATTTTCAAGACATCAAAAAGAAGTACGAAATTCACCCAACTATATCAATACTTTTTTCTTCAGCTTCTAAACAAGACGATGACGGACTTCGAGCTTCGTACAATGTCTCATTATTGATTGCTAAAACAAGAAAACCACACACTATTGGGGAAGATTTCATTTTACGAGCAGTAAAAGAAGTAATAACCACTGTGCTCCATAAACCAGCTGCAGATATTATCCGAAAAATTCCTTCAAGAAATAGTTCTGTGTAAAGGCGGATTGATGAGATGGCTGAAAACATTGAAGAATCATTGTGTGATCATTCCCAGTTTTCAATTCAGCTATGGATAAGTCCACTTTATTAACCAATGAAGCATTGTTATTGTCTTTGGTTCATCAAAGATTAGAAAATATGTCAAGAACTATTATTTGCTACAAATTTGGAAACAGATACAAATGGAGAATCCATATTCAATACACTGGAAAAGTTTTGTGATGAAAAAGAAATCCCTTTTAATAATATTTTGTCAGTTGCTACGGATGACGACCGGCTATGACAGGGCTTCACAAAGGGTTCAATAGCGTGCTTAAAAAATAAAGTTCCTGACGTTCTTGCTGTACATTGCATGATACATCGCCAGCATTTGGTTGCGAAAAATCTGAGCGAACGCCTCCATAAATCACTGCAATATGAAACTACTCTGATAACATATCAGAGCAGTTAATAAAATCAGAAGTAAATCATTGAATGACAGATTATTTAGTCAGCTTTGCATTGCCAATGATGAAGATTTCAACCGATTGCTGCTTCACACAGAGGTGCGCTGGCTGTCAAAAGATACTTAAGTTTGACTCGATTTTATAATCTGTTTGGATCTGTAATAGAGTTCCTAGGAAACGAGGACACATAATTGCGCGACAATCTCATATCATCAAAGAACGATATTACTTGGTCCTATTTAGCTGAACGTGGATTTAGTGCTGTAGCAACGTTGGTAATTAAAAAGAGAAATCGGCTCCATGTTACTGAACGCGGCGACTTACGACTGTTTTTGAGTAAAATCGAGCCTGATATTAACAACCTCCCTAAAATGCATCAAATTCAACCTTCTCATTAGATAAGTTAAAAATTATTGTATTTTATTGTATTGTATTGTTCATTGTATTTTAATAAAAATACTTCGCAATGTAATTGCGTTTATATGCGTTTTAATTGTTCTCATTGAAACATTCCTCTTTAAACTCATAAATAGGATAGTGGTCATATCCTGTCTTACGACTATATAATATTACACGTTTAAATATAATCGTGGCAATAGCTATTTCCGACTGGCGACAGATGGTAAATAAAAAAAAATTGGGAGGCTCTAGAAAAAAAAAATTGTCAGTGGGCGGTGGGCAAAATAAGGTCTAGAACCTATGCTCTAGATAATTATGAAATCTCATAATAATTGATAAAAATACGGTTATATTTTATTAATTATTATGAACTTAATAACTAATGTTAGTTCTGTCTGTACTAATAATTAAAAACTGAATACGCCCACACACAATTGACCTTTTTAAATCTGGTCAATCTTGTTAAATAACAATCGCTTATCGGTAAAAAAGTTCTGCTATTTTTTACCACAGAACAGATAACCACAGAATAGATATGTGCTGTGTTCTAGATATGTTGTGTATTTGTGACAAGCTGTTTTAAGATCTATGACTAACATGGACCATATCTAGTCTGTAATTAACAAAATAATCAGCTTTTTTGGTGCGAAATATATAAAAGATCCAATGATTAAAAATGCAAGTGGATAGGCCTTTTTAAAGAAATGTGATATCCGACATATTTGTCTATACTATACTAATATTTATAAGTTACAGAGGTCTGACCACGTGATGTAACGTTGGCCGTCAGAGTCACGTCACGTGATGTTAGGACACCGCCCTCGAACCAAGTACCACAATAGAAGGAGCATTTGCTCTAAAAGCGTGTCCTTAGTGTCCTTTTTTGTTGACCGACTTTCTAGAATTCTACTGATGTGCGTGACTAGGGAAGGTCACAGTACAGCGATATACAGCTGAACATGACATATTTTCATTTTAGTGAATACAATTACACAAAACATTTAATATTTACGAGTACCTTGCAAATAATTATTTTATGACCGACTCATAAGCTGACACGAAATACACTGACAGTGCGAGGTTACCATACTTACTATAGTTAACTGTTTTATTCGTGGTTTGTAATGTTTTTAAATAGTCCATTGAAATGTTAATTTTTGCAAAAGCGTGCAAAAGTCAGAGCACGCAATTTATTTTTTTAATTTTACTTTTCCAGCCCCAGTCTTAAGGGTCGTTGTAATTCCCGCGCCACGACTGGACCTGATGTTAGACTCGGAGGCTGTGCAAGCGGGTTGTGTCTTGTGTTGGAGGAAGTGAAGACAAATTAAATATATTCTTTGTCACTGACTCGGCGAATCATTATATTTAAGACTGTCGACAGAATCATCATCTTTATTGCCGCCATATAAAGAGATGAAAAATGACATTTTTTTTGTAAAATAACCAGAAAAAAAGTTATAACGACCAAAAGAAAATTTGTTCCCAAATTTTTATCTATTTTCGTTAATAATGTTGTTATTTTTGGTTGTACGACTAAAAGTTACGGAACTAAAGTTGTAGAGAATTTAATTTGCAACAAAAAATGTTTTCACAGATTTTTTGTGCGACCAATGGTTTGCCCGAAATAGCTTAAAAACCATTCGCAGCCCTTTTTACAAGATGGCGGACGCGGGACAAGGGTTGCAACCCCACAAACATGGATTTCACTTTACACTAACCACCTCTTGACATCCAAAAAATAAAATTGCGTGCCCTGACTTTTGCAACCCCAAATGTAAGTTTTAATGGACTAAAATAGTATAACAGCATGTAATGTTTTTAAATTGTATATAATGTAATGAATGAGGGTAATTTTATGGTTTTATAAGTTGGAAAAGTAAAGCGATTCTAAACTTATTATTGATATATTTCCAAGTTATACAGGATTATTGGTAATTCGACGTATTCCCGTTAGGAGGTGATAGGGGTGACTATTTGCCATAATTTTAACCCCCATATGCTTTATGCAAAAGTGAACCATTTTAGAGTTATCATGTTTTCTAGCTTTTTTCAAAATAAGTAAAAATGCAACATCAAACATTTATTAAAAAAAAAAGTATCAATTTAAATCTCATTATTTCTTCTGATTTATAAAAACGATTAAACACTGGTTTTTTATCAATATTAAAACAACAATTATCGGTCCAAATTTAAAAATGCGAGACGAAAAACGATATTACTTCAATATTATTTTGAGATTATTTTCCACCGAAATGCCTTAAAAACAAAAAAAAACGTTATGAAACTTGGCTTTCAGATTATTTTAAAAACATAACCGTTTTCTTAGCTCTCCAACAATGCATAACAACTAGGAAATTATTTCAAAGAAACTGAAAAAAAAATGATCACAATGGAAGCAGGCGGAGTTTTCGGCATTAATTTGTCATCTCTGAACACTACCAGTTTCTCGGATTCGCCTATACACTCCTTTAAAAAGTGATACATGGAATAACCGGCGATTAGGAAACCGACGTGAATAATCTTGACGAGTAGCTTCACTGTTACCGTTGCAAAAGCCGTAAGAAAACACAATATCGGCGTATTCTTCATTTATGTAATTTTGAAACATACGCTGTTCATTTTGATCAAGCTCTTCCATATTTCAATTCAAATTAAAAATTAAACTACAATCGTGAGTGTATTTACTTCAAAAAACACGGCGCCAATTTGAAAACAAAACCAATGCACGCGTGAAAAGTTTGGAAAGAAGAACTCTTTGAAAACTTTGTTTTTTTTTTCTTAACCTGCCAGTTTGCTTCCTGCATTGGCTTAGGTACGCATTAAACCTATTTGCAAGATATTCAAACAGCGATTTTAAGTTTAGTTCGAATACGAATTTCCGCCTGCTTCGTTTGTCGTTGTATCATTTTTTTTTCAGTTTCTTTGAAATAAGTTCCTAGTTGTTATGCATTGTTTGAGAGCTAAGAAAACGGTTATTTTTTTTAAATAATCTGCAAGCCAAATTTCATAACGTTTTTTTTGTTTTTAAGGCATTTTAGTGGAAAATAATCTCAAAATAATATTGAAGTAATATCGTTTTTCGTCTCGCATTTTTAAATTTGGACCGATAATTGTTGTTTTAATATTGATAAAGAACCAGTGTTTAATCGTTTTTATAAATCAGAAGAAATAATGAGATTTAATTTGATACTCTTTTTTTAATAAATGTTTAATGTTGCATTTTTGACTTATTTTGAAAAAAGCTAGAAAACATAACTCTAAAATGGTTCACTTTTGCATAATGCATATGGGGGTTAAAATTATCGCAAATAGTCACCCCTATCACCTCCTAACGGGAATACGTCGAATTACCAATAACCCTGTATAATGTGGATGTAATATGAAATAAATAAAAGGCAGCAACTATAGTAATTCAGTATACATATATTTTTCCTTAAATTTTGTTTAAAATTAGTTTTAAAGTTTTAGGGTGGCTTGCACCAACTATTTTAACTCGATTTAGGGATTTGACATCTCACTTGCACCAATGATTTAATAGTTGGTGCAAGCGAGATGTCAAATCCTTAAATCGAATTTAAATAATTCGTGCAAGCCACCCTTACAGTTGGGACTTCTTAATTCCAAAGGTTTTTTAAGGATCATTGGCACGAATGGTCGATAACTCAACTGAATGATTCTGTTTTGGTATTAAGAATTTAACTTTCGTTCTGATTTATTTTTAAGTTTAAATGGTATCTGGAGACCCTACTTCGGGTAAGCATGGTGTGGGAAGGAATGGCCAAGTGCGATAGCTCGCAGGGTCACCACCAAATGTTCTTAAAACTGGTATAAAAACTTGTTGTTTATATATACACACCGGCACAATTAGCGGAACAGAAAAAAAAGTGAGACTATGAGATAATAACGCATATATTTGACGAAAATGTAATTAGACACAAAATAACAAATTGATTAACATCTTTTAACAACGACTTTGAAAAGTCTTCGTTATTTTTTATTGAAAAATAAAGAAATTTGAAATAAGTGAAATTTTTAGATGATTATGAACCATCACAAAAAATAAAAAAAAGTAAGCATTAAATGATTTAACAATAAAATTAAAGCAAAATTAATAACGAGTGTTTCCCCCTCTTGCTCTGATTACGGTTTCCATTCGTCTGGGCATGCTACAGATTATGTTATCGATGATTTCTTGAGGCAACCGCTCCCACTCCTCAAGTAATGCGTTTCCAAGTTCATTCAGATTGTTGGGGGGTGGCATTCTGGATTTAACCCTTCTTTTTAGCAAGTCCCAGACATGCTCTATCGGATTCATATTGGGGGAATTTGCTGGCCACTGCATCACCGGTATACCTACGTGGCTCAAATATGCCTGCACCGATTGTGCACTATGAGCACGAGCATTATCTTGCATTAGAATAAAGTCGTCACCAATAAATGGGGCAAATGGTACAACATGTTCTTCTAAAATGTCTCTGATGTATCGATCTGCTGTCATGGTCCCTCCTGTGACTATCACTAACTCCGTGCGAGCTCCCAAACATATCCCTCCCCAAACCATAATCGAGCCGCCACCATAAGCCACTGTGTGTTCAAAATTAGACTGTATGTGGCGTTCTCCTTTGCGTCTCCATATTCGCTGTCTCCCATCGATCTGTTTTAAAAGAACTCTGCACTCATCAGTAAAGAGAACCTGCTGCCATTCGTTCAAATCCCAATGACGATGTTCTCGCGCATAGCTTAATCGGTTTACGCGGTGACGTCTCTCAAGTTTTGGGCCTTTGGCAGGTATATACGACCCTAAACCAACTTCTTCAAATCTCCTGCGAACTGTACGCTCACTTACTCGTACTCCTCGAACGTCTTCCAGTTCATTTCGAGCTTGTACAGCCGTTAATCGCGTATTCCTACGAACTCCAAGTTGTAAAAAACTGTCATCTCGCCTCGATGTACATCTTTTTCTACCTTGACCCCTCCTCCTCAAAAGAGAATTAGACGATCTGTACCGCTGGATGCTGCGATGAATCGTTGATACTGGTCGACGAAGCCTTGAGGCAATCTGTAGGTATGGCCATTTCTTCTCATTTCATCAGCCCTAATGATTTCCAGTGATCTTAAGTCAGGCATAATAAAAAGCTTTTAATAAACAAAATTGCCTATAGAATAACAAATTTATAAAAAACCATTAAGTGCAATTTTTCAAAAAAATTACAATTACGTAGTTATTACTCGAACAAGTTGACAAAACGTATTGTTCGGGAAAATAAAACAAATGAATGAAAAAAGTGTATGTCATCTAATTTTCTATTTTCAAATTTGACAATAAATTAAAAAAATATCATAACTGGCCAGTTCCTCAAGTAAAAGATTTTAAAATCCTGCTTTTTTTGTGTTCCGCTAATTGTGCCGGTGTGTATATATATATATATAGATGCAAAAAGGAAGAAGAAAGAACAAATTAAAATATCCCTCCTCAGATGAATCTCCTATCGGAGGCTTCTCTGATATCGATCCTTGGTATCTGGATGTATGGAGTGTGATCCTCGCCTTGCTCGTGAGCGCGTGCGCAATCTTTTAATAATAAAAGTATGGCCAATCCGTTGTTAGTGACGCCGTTTAAAATAATTGCAAATTTTATGTAAAATCTGGAAAATCGATAAAAATATATTAGTTAAGCTTGATACGGCCTGGTCGCCGGCGCCTTGAAAAAGAAAGACAATCAGAGGTGACAATCACACATTGTCGCCATATTCGCCGCCCCCTTGCTGACATTATTGAATAAAACTATAAATTACCGAAAGATAAGAGTTGAATAACACGACAAAACAAAAACTCTGAATTCCGTTATTCTACCAAGAAAAGAAGAACTTAAAATGTTACTTTTAACACACACTATTAACACTAATTTAGACCTTTACAAAATATTAACATTCGAAACAAGTTTATCATAGACCAAACAATGACTACAGGGTAAGTTATGTAAAGTAAAGCTGCGTTCTGAAATTAAAACAAAATCAACCAATCAAAAAAGCAGCATTACACGCGGTGGTAAGACCGGCAATTTATTATGACTCCATCCATTGTTTCTTGGTCCTAGGCGCCACCTTTCAATCTCTTTATTCATTGAAAAGACCTCAACTTCTAACTTATTCAAAATGATCCACATTTTTAATTTTGATTGCAAAAAAATGATTATTTTGTTAAAAACCGGTTAGGAGCGTGTTGTACACGCATTACGTCATTTTAAGCGAATTATGAAATATATTAATATAAAAGAAAATAATGACAATTACAACACACAAGAGTTACTTATAAACCCTATGTTACGGTAACATACAGTGCTCCTACTTTAAAAATTACCTAAATTACATTAATAGTAACCTTACTTATTTATTGTCTATGACTATACGTAGCAATGGTCGATGCCACGGGTAGAAGCCGAAGTGTGGATACATTTATTATTTAATGTCAGTTATAAATGTAATATATAAATCTCTTAAAACTTATTTTATTTTTAGTGTCTTTTAATTTTAAAATATATGAATAATTGTCAGACGACATATTATTTTTCATAAACTTTCTTTAAAAAGTCGATGAATAATCTCACAATGTCTGTCGTCACCGTGGATGGAGTATGAATGGACTAGCTACTGGAATAATAATAATTACTAGAAAGAGAAAGCTTAATCTGTACTAGTAGTGCGAATAAATAAGAAAGAATTCTATCATCCTTGTCTGCTTATGACTTTTTAGCGACCTCCACTAATGTGTGCGGTATTGGTTCTATAAAAAAAATGAGCACATAGCCTTTCATCCGTAAGTAGCTTCATCCGTCATTTCTCAGTAACTAATTTGGATTATTAATGCTGGTTTTCAGTTAATATAAATAAAATTTGATAGTTTATTATCGAAATATGGTTTATTTTGAAATTTTTTTAACAATATAATCCGACCATAACAAATGGTAGGCCATAGTACACTGCGTCATAACTCATAAGACTACATATTAATTTTTATTAGTAATCATTCGTTTAGTGTTACCAGTACCGAGTAATATTTACCCGTCTGTTTTATTTTATACTTCTCAAGGAACCACTTGTAAGAAAAAGATGGATAAAGCTAACTGGCTGAAAGACTTGGTTATCTAATAATAAATCCCGGATTTGCTTTAGGCATTTTGATTTTAGTCGTTTTCGGAAGATAAAATGTACTACTTACCTGAAGTTGCATTCAATACCTAGGTAAGTACACAAATATTCACGTAAGTGACATTTTTGTTAAAACCAATCGAAATCAAAAAGAAGCCTATGATGGCGTATATGACGTTCTCGTAACGAATCTTTTCATTTTTTTTCGCATTTTCGTTAGTTTTCGCATGACAGGCAAAGGTTGGCAAAATTGTTATAATATTAGTGTGTAAAACTAATCATCATCGCCTCCACATCGATCTTCTGCTATTCTCAGCCAGCCACTACCCGCAACGTTTTTGAAGTTGTCGGTTCATGCGATCATGAACTGACAACTTCGAAAACGTTTGTGTAAAACCTATGAAATTAAATCAAAATAATAATTAAGGTTAATTATGTGTTTATTTACTTTGGTTTTTCGTGGCGCATTGGCAGCTAAGTACATTTTTGTGATCAACAGTTGGACATTGCATTAAACTACAGATAAATCAAATTTTTGTTTTGTTTCAGTCTGTAATACTCGATTTCAAATAACTGTATTCTTATTTTGAATGTTACTTTACCTAAATTAATCGCATTACTTTAAATTACTGACTTACCCATGTCTACCTAAAATATGGGTAAAATTATAATACTGTAACTCAGTGATATATATAGTATAGCAAGAATATAGTTATGTAGATTATTGCTCTCTCAAATATTCGCTGAGATCTCCTCTATATCATACTCCATCTACGGACAGAACAGTTATGAACTAGAGATTAGTGTTCTTATTAGTCGATTCTTTTACCTGTTTTTAGTGACGTCGTGTTCGTGATTACAAATACTGTGAAGTTTTCGATCACATTTGTGATCGAAACGTGGAGTACACTTTAATAATCACAATCAATTAGGAGAATTAGGAGTTTAGAGAGAGTGGAAGGAGATATGATACGGAGTTTTTTCGTTTTTAGTACTAGATTTAACTAGCTAGAACTAGGTGCAACCAGTCACGATCGATAGGAACTTTAAGTAAATAAATAACATCCAGTTCGGACTTTTTGGCGGGAACGGGAGAAGTGAGGTTGTCATTACATTTTTGGGAGTTTCAGGGTACAATAGTTTACTATTACTTTACTGGAGGAGTTTTACGATAACAATTCTACTTATTAATACAATACGTGACATTGGCAAATGCGCTAATCTGTTCGCCATGCCATGAAGAAAAAAAAACATCCAGTTCTAGTTGGATAAACTTGGATTCACCACACTTCGGCGTTTAACTGTACAACACAAATAAATAATAGTCTTATATATAAGTGCTAACTGAACATACGAAAGATGTTTTTTTTATTGTTGTTATGTTGTTATTCTTCCACAAATATTATCTACAGTACAATACATCTGGTATTTATGTTACCATTATATTGTGACAGTCAAGTGTGCAAACGGAAACAAAAGGGGCTTTTAAATGTCAATATATATTAATATAAAAAATATATATAGGTACCTATAAAGATACGACACACTACACTGGTCCAATAAAAAGTCAATAAAGGCTAATAGGCCGGATATTTATTAAATATAACAGTAGGCCATTCTGCTTTCCGTTAGAACATGATTAAAACTTATAAGTTATTATATTACATTGTTAAATGTGTAACACAATTAATCAAGCTTACAAGCCCGAAGAAATAAGAAATTTGTAGAACTAATAATTTTATATTAGCTTAATAATAATTATAATGCAATTTATAAATTTCATTAACAAGTAACAGTAACAGAACAGTGAACAGATCACAATATGTACGTCTGTAGTGAATTAGAACAAAAATGCGCTTTATCGCGTACTACGTAAGGTTTGTTTTGCATATTTGCTTTTGTAATCGCAAATTATTGACACTTAATTTAATGGAATTAAAAAAATATAAGTATAAACACATTAAAAATAGTTGAAATGGATTCAGTTAATAATAAAAAAAAAAACTTTCTGTTTTCTGCTTAACTGTTACAAGTGGTACCTACATCATTTTTAAAATAAATAATAATTGCGGTTTACTGGCCTAGTGTTTTAGACTTGATGTAGACAAGCCGTTCCAGTATTTCTGGATAATTCCTAATATAATTAAAATACACTAATTTTGTAGTTAAACACTGAAATAGGAGCTTCCACATAGGTAGGTAGCGCTCGCGTGCTGTCTCTAGGATGATGAGAAGTCGGTTCAGAGGACACGGTCTCGCCCGTGGTCAAATCGACCTTGAGTCGTTGGGGTAGGTAGATTGCCATGTCTCACACACGAAAAGAGGGAACTCGTGGGCACCGATCGCGAGGACTTGGAACTCTACGGGGAAAGGGAACTCACTCAGATGACAATAGAGCTGCGCCACACTAGATCAATGGGCGAGAGGATTCGAAGATTCATATTGCTTCCAATGATATTGCACGATCCGGTGAACCCGGAGTTCCCAGCGGAGAACCTGTAACGGGCGGTGATTGGACAGTGCGGCTAAAAAATAGCATAATCTGAAGCGCTCCTTCCAGGTAGCCCTCAAGAAGGCGGCCACGCTCATTATGACTGCCGTTAATGCCTTGTTAGGGAGGAGCGCAGGCGATCAAACCCGGAAGTTGTAAGAGGCGAACTGCCTGCAAATGGAGATGAATGCAGTTAGCTCACAGTTGGTGGAGCTGAATGAGACGGTGGAGAGACTGATGTGCCGTCCCGCGCCTCCTCCCACTGCCCTTGCGGAGTCAAATATAGGTAAATGGGAAACATGGTGAACACCGGATACAAGGCATTGCGGGATCCTCACAAAGTAGCGGCTCCGGCCAATTTAGGCGGTGGATGTAGAGGGTGTTGCTGCGCTTATTGTTGCGGCTTCGCAGCTGCCGAAAAATCTCTACGGCTGGCAAATTTATTACTACCGGCTAGGGTGAGGTCCAGCATTATTTCCGCTTAAGTGTTCAGCGTTGATAAGGAGGAAAACAAGGAGAAAAAGAAGAAATAAAAAGCACTGGCGTTGTCTGGGGCGAGGATCCTTCCACAGTTCCGCCCGCTGCCGCCAGCACCGGCTTCCATGAAGAAGACATTCACCGTCGTTATCCGAAAAGGTAACAAAAAGAAGAAGTCTCCTGGCGGGGCAGCCAAATGCCACGAAGCCGATGCTCCGACAGCCTACGACTACGGCTGTTGCTCTTACACCACTACCAGAGGCAGAGCGTAAAGGAATCTCGTATGCCTTTATTATTACGGAGGCCAAGAGGAAGATAAATCTCAGCGAACAAAGTATAAGAGAGCTGAGGTACTGGAAGGTTGGAACCAAGGCCAGAATTCTATAATTACTGGGTGCCACTAGTGCTTAAAAGGCTGACTTCCTTGCGGTTTGGTAGAGGTGGCCAAAAGGGTAGGGGGTGGTCGTTTGTTGGTGAGATGGGTCTAGGCTGGGGTTCAGATTCTGGAGCCGATACCTCTCAAGTGTTAAAAATGCTTGAAAATAGATCTTATGCGGGTGGGATTCATGTCACAGGTAGTCCAGAGCGTATGATGTTACTGTTGCGGTCGAGAGGGTTATAAGGCTGGTAAGTGCAGGGCGGCATCCCATTGCACATGTGCGCCGTCGGCAGGATACTGACTAATCACATTACAGAGGGTAAACCCGATGTACGGGCCAAAATCGAAAAGGGTGGGGAGAGTGGTGTCAACTGCCGCTGCTGCAGTAGCTTCTGCTAGGACGGGAGAGGAAGGCACAGCTATCGATTAGTGGATTCCCAAAAGATCATTGTTTTCTGGTGAGCATACGTTTTGCCGAATTATTAGTGGAGTCTTCATAGTAGTTTCGGGGGAACGTCACTATTCAGAGAGAAAAATCATCAGATTTTAGTGGATAGTCTCGGCTTGCACTTTTACGCCGAGGAACAATTACCTTTTCACCACTGCTGAGTGGGACAGGGATGTATAAAGCATTTTTACGATGTGAAAAAAAAAATGGTGAAGTGTGCCAGATGTTGTAATTAATTTCAAATTATGGATAAGCTTTAGAAACTGCATAATCCTAAATTAAGCACTAGGCTTGTACCACACAAACACAGTTGGTGATCACAATAGATCAATGTGGGTTGCAGTGTTACAGGTCTGGTGTGACTTGCATAGCCGTCTGCATCAAGTAAAAATAAAAGAAATGAAATACAACTTACTGGGTGACATCCAGCGATAGTCAGACTTCAAACCAATATAACCTAGAGAAGAGTCCACTTATCGATCGGTCGAGGTATTAGCACAGTGGCGGCGGCGACTACACGGCGGTGGAGGCGGTGGAGGCGGCGGGGAGGCGGCGGGAGGCGCACGCGCGCGCGTGCTGGTGCAGGCGCAAGTGCAGGCGCCGGCGCGCGTACAGCCGCAGGAGCACCGCGCACAGGACCGTGGTCGCGCCCACGGCGCCGCTCGCGCGCAGCCGGTGCCCGTACACCGCGCACGACACGCCGATGGACACGGCCTGGACACCACACCAGCCGCACACACACGCGCGCGCACTACTCACTACTCACTACTGGCGCACGGCGCACGGCACACGGCACACGGCACACGGGCGGACACTCGCTCTCACACACACACGCACACACTAGGGGTACAGGCGCAGGAGCACCGTGTATAAGACGATGGCCGCGCCCAGGGCGTTGCTTCTCATTCATTTTTGTTTAGGTATAGAAGCACTTTTAACATTTCCGTCATTAATACTCTGACTATTCAATCTCCGTAAGTCAGTCTTGGTCTTGCTTGGCGTCTACTACCACTCACTTTCGATATACAGATTTTCTTCGTCGGTCTTTCATCACTAATTTTATGTCCCGGAACAATCGCTTAGATTATTCCAGGACCTTTCTATATTATTACAATAACACTATTGTGCAATCTTGCCATACTGCATATCTCTTCATTGCTTATTTTGTCCACAAAAACACCGTACATATTTCTAAAAGGTCACATTTCTACTGCATTTATCTGAGTTAGTGATAAAAGCAGTGACGAAAAGAAAGGCGAAAGCAGTATACCGAACCTGTCGCAACGTCATGATGATGGTGAAGACGACGGCCCCGAAGCGCGCGATGGTGCGGTAGATGAACAGCTGGCCCACGGCCGAGCTCGCCGACAGCAGCACCGCGTCCGCCGCGAACGACGGCACCTTTCAACGTTCATTACTATTTCATATTTAGATTTCATAAACAGTTTCAATTAATAACTCTGTGATAGCGTGATTTTTTAACATCATATACGTAACACTACTGTACAACTACATTGTTATTTATGTAGAAAGCGCGCATCAGCACTTTATGCCGCGTGTGGTCCTTGGAGCCGGATCCGGCTCGAAGGACCACATTGTAAGAGGTCCTTGCTTCCTTTTACATGAATCTTGTGAGAAACGATAGATCGATCTTGTTGTTAACTTGTTTATTTAATTTATTATGTACTAGACAAAACCTTGTATCGAACTGACTAATTAATTGAAAGACGTTATTATATACGCGGCATAAAGTGCTGATGCGCGCTTTCTACACAAATAACAATGTAGTTGTACAAGTACAAAGGCCACAAAGACCAGTCGATGTACCTGCAAGAGCGCCAGCGAGCGGCCGGTGGCGGGCTGCTGCGTGAGCGCGGCGGCCGTGAGCGCGCACGAGAACAGATTCACGCCGCACAGCATCTGCAGCGACGACACTCTGCAACACCCACACTGTTCTACGTCTACATGGGCATTGGGCATTGGGCATCGTGAATACTGTCGTACCGATCCTACTACTGATCGTGAATAGCATGGAACACTCAACCTATAGAGCGGCAATGTCATTTATTCTGTATGAAAACAATTTACGTCTAAACATTGTTGTGGTTACTGCGTTGTTTTATAATTTGATCTTTTGCTGATTTTACCACACCACCGAAGAGAAAAATAAGCTATTACATAATTTTTTTTAAATATGTGTCGGAATATACAGTTGTACATACAGGTCCAGTATTGGTTATGTGCTGTTTAATGTAAGCGAGAATTGATATTTGTTAGTGTAAATTGTAAATAAACTGACCAGTTGTGAATAAAAAGATCCAATATTTCGTCTCTACAGGTGGAGTGCTCCATAGTAAATAGTGATCATAAATAGTCGTAATAATGAGTGTTAACCGACGGAGATGTCAAAAGCACTAGCGTACCTAGGTGAAAATGTGTGAGGAGAATGATAAAATTTGAGAAAGCGAAAGAAGAAGAAGCTTAGCTCTCTGTCCTCTCTGACCACTCCGTCAGGTATACAACGTGAAAATATGTATGTATGTAGGTAATAAGTGAGTAAATATGTATATGTATAAAACACAAATTCACCACTAATAAATATAGCCTTTTACACATCATAAATTGTTAGACTGAAAAAATATATGGCATAAGCCTGTAATAGAAAGGCATGGGAATATATTCCATCTCTATTGGTATGCTTAATATTTTAAGATTTATGCTGTTGCATTTGACAGTACTATTACACAAAACGAATCTTTGTTTATTAGTACTTCTAAGTTTTTCAATCATTTTTGAACTTTACAAATGAAAAATTAAGACAAAATTTTTTGTATCTTTGTAAATGTAAGGATCAGACTCTTTAGGGCGTGATGGTAGAGCACAGTTTTTTAGGCTGCAAAGGCCGATTTGACAAACATAGGTCGTTAAAGCGAAAAAGACTAGTAATCATATCAAGGTAATATCCATTATTAATAGATCTGTGGTATATAAACGCTTTTTTTCTTCAATACACTCCACAGACTCGAAACAGCTCACTACTCACAAATTACATAACATTCACTGCTCGAAACTCATTCATTTAATCTGTCAGTATTATTTGTTGGCAACGTTTTAACATTCTTTGACGACAATCTCTACTCTGTACAACTATTTCACCTTCTTTGACGACAATGACTGGCCCCTTGGCGCAGTGACATATGCATCAGCTTTTCGACCTAGGGTCCCGGGTTCGATCCCCGGTCAGGTCCATTTAGGAAACAAACTTTCCTAAATTGGCTTAGTCTGGGTGTTACTGGGAACTCCCCCAGAGTTCGTTGTGTGGTACCCATAGTATAAGCTTACTGCTTAGTTTGGGGTCACACAATCTGTGTAATTGTCTGGAGTATTATTATTATTATTATAATCTCTACTCTGTGCAAGTATGACCACAAACTCAATGCAACTCATTATGGCTTCATTCATTATGGTTCTTGGTCCGAGGTTGGCTTGGTTTGTCACAAACTATTGTGTTTAACATTGACAGCATAAACATTATGTGTTTGACATTTGCAGTATGAACATAAAAAATGAACATTTTGTTTTATTTTATTTTATTTAATGTATTATAGTTCTAACACATTATATATAAATTACACCTTTACGCACTTCTCCATATAAAGTTTAACATGCCAAATATCACACTCCTCTGTGCGCGCAATATGCTTAAAAAGAGGTATGAAGTTTTCTCTTTGTAGCAGTCATATTGAGTCTCCACCGACATGGAGAACAATAACTTATAATATTTATAGATGCACGTAATTACTTAAAAGATAAATTAACTTCTGTTATCTAGAAAAATAAAATATTCCTTGTTTAACCTAAACGTTTACAAACAACATTCACTGTGACAGACGGACATGGACAACGTAGACCAGTTTTAGCTTTCTTAAATCACGTTTGAAGCATTGACCGTAGGCCTTTCAGCAGGAATAAATTTGTTATAAATATAGTATCTTTGAGTATTTAGTAATATTAATGTAAAAATAACAACCTACGAATTATCTAGACCTCCTTTAGTAATATTATTTTTAATAATTCGTTTGTAAATAGAACTTTCTACAACATTCTAGAACACGCACACGGCTTCGATGACAAATGTACCGTTGGTCTAGATTATCTATACTTAGAAGTGTGGATGTAAAGATATTGTTACGAGCTGAGGGTAATAAGATGCCGGTTAAGGGTGCAAAGAGTTTATTTTTCTTCGTACAAGTAGATGTCAAGAACACGCGAACTTAATTACGGCGGTTCCTAATCTTCGTAGTCGCCCTCGAAGTAGGTACTCGCGTAGTAGTCACCGAAGGTACACGCTTCACTCAATAACTACGTTCTCGAATCGCAGAGTTCTTCTATCCAAGGTCGTCGCAGTAGTCGTCGTAGTGGTCTTCGTAATTCGCCTTGATGTCGCCTCGATATGTCGCTTCGAACGATAGCTAAAAAAGACTGACTCGGCGGCGTACACGGAGCTCTATTTATAGTCTGCTAAAAAGGGGGTGGAACTTTCTAGTGAATTACGCTCGCTAACGGTAATTCGACATTGTTCTCGACGCCGCCTGTTTGCATGAGTCATAGGTACATGACACGTCATCGCTCGGGAATATTCGAGGTGCAACTTGGTTCTTCTTTCTTAATTTGACTTATACCATTCGATAGTAGGCCTTAAACCTAGCAATGCGTTTTTAGGTCATAACTCGATAAAGCCTAGGTCTCGAGATATAAGCACTAAAAGTTATGTTTCGAGCTCCATTAAAAATCGACCTTATTTCCTTACTCATAAGGTCCAACCGTAACATTGCCCCCCTCTTAGGCATGCTCGTCCCGAGCATGATTGGAACCATGATAGCGAGCTAGGCGATGCACGTGGACGATCTTTAGTTTTCCTCTAGGATCCTTTTTGATCAGATAAGTAATGTCATTTATTCTCGTTATCACCGTATATGGTCCATCCCATCGGGCCTGAAATTTCGGAGACTTCCCTTTTCTCCTAATGGGATTATGCAACCACACTAAGGCTCCTTCCTCAAATCCCATTAGATTAGCTCTACGGTCATAGCGAGTTTTTATTCTTTCGCTGGTTTTCAAACTACTTTTTCTTACCGAGTTCATGGACGTCATCTAGTTTTTGCTGTAGATCGGACACGTAATCAATAGTTGGCTTTGGAGCGTCAGGTGGTATTCCGGTTAAAGCATCAACTGGTAGTCGTATCTCTCGTCCAAAATTGATCCTAGCTGGTGTGAAATTTGTGCTATCATGTACAGCGGAACGGTAAGACATTAAGAAGAGCGGAATGTATTGGTCCCAATCCCTTTGATGTTCTTCCACTACTTTGGCCAGGTGATTCTCCAACGTCTGGTTAAATCTCTCGACCATTCCATCAGATTGTGGATGACCTGGTGTTGTACGCGTTTTGTGTATCCCAAGTAGTTGGCAAACTTCTTGGAATAATGCGGATTCGAAATTTCTACCTTGATCAGTATGCAATTCCAAAGGTACGCCAAACCGACAAAATACCTCCTGAACGAGCTTTTTGGCAACTGTATGAGCTTCCTGATTGGGTACAGCAAACGCTTCTGGCCATTTACTGAAATAGTATTGAAGGACGATTATGTAACGATTTCAGTCTTCAGTTACAGGAAACGGTCCAGCTACGTCGACTGCAACTCTTTCCCAGGGCGCCCCCACGTTATACAGTTTCAGCTGGCCTCTGGTTCTTGTTTGCGGCCCTTTTACTGAAGAGCAGGCTGTACACTTCCTACACCAGTCCTCCACATCCTCGCGGCACCGCACCCAGTAAAATCTCTTCCTCACCTTGTCCAAGGTTTTCTTTACGCCTAGATGTCCTCCCGATACTCCGTCATGAATCTGACGTAAAACCGACGCCACTTTCCCTCGGGGGACTACGACCTGCATGGTAACCTCTTGTCCACTGGGTGACTCCCATTTCCTATGAAGAACTCCGTTATGTACCACCACACTGTCCCATTGAGCCCAGTAACTTTTCGTAATTGGGATAAACTCCGACACTTCACTCCAAACTGGTTTATGGTCACGTTGCTTCCACTCTATTATGCACTTCAAGTCGCTGTCTTCTTTTTGTGCGGCCCCCATGGCTTCGTCGCTCCACGTGTCATCTAAAGCGTTTACTCTTATAACCCGTATGTTCTCTTTACCCTCCTGTCTCGAACAATGCCGACAAGATTCTTCGCAAGGTCGTCGGGATAAAGCGTCAGCATTAGAATGAGATTTTCTTCTCCGATGTTCAACCACGAAGTCGAATTCTTGCAGCTGTTCCAACCATCTCGCTACCTGTCCCTCTGGGTTCTTGAAATGAAGAAGCCATTGTAAAGCAGCGTGGTCAGTACGAAGATTAAACTGTCTTCCGATTAAATACTTCTTAAAGTGTTGTAAGGTCTTAACAACAGCTAGAAGTTCCCGGCGAGTAACGCAGTAATTTCTTTCTGGTTTCGAAAGACATTTGCTGAAATAGGCAATGACGACCTGCTTTTCCCCTTGTTTTTGAGATAGAATTCCTCCAATGCCGACATTGCTGGCGTCCGTGTCTACAACAAAATGTCCCTCTCTAGTAGGGTAGCCCAGTATAGGAGCCTCAAACAGATGCTGTTTAAATAATGTGAATGCTTGTTCACATTCAGGATTCCACTCAAATTGGCACTTGTCTTCTGTCAACCGATGTAAGGGCTTCGCCACTTCAGAGAAATTCCCGACGAATCGGCGGTAATACGCACAAAGTCCCAAGAAAGAGCGCACGGCGGTTTTGTCAGAAGGAGTGGGCCACTCTTGGACAGCTCTTATTTTCTCTGGATCCGTTCGAATTCCCTGTGCCGAGATGATGTGCCCTAGGTATCCAACCTCCCTCTGGAACAGAGTGCATTTCTTAGGACTGAGTTTCAGGTTAGCTTCCCGTATTCGTTGGAAAACCTTTTCTAGATTATGCAAGTGCTCTGCGAAGCTGCGCCCCATGATGATAATGTCATCCAAATAGACCAAGCACGCATCGCCGAGTAACCCCACTAAAATGCGTTCCATTAGGCGCTCAAATGTAGCCGGAGCATTGCACAGTCCAAATGGTATAACATTGAACTGCCAGAGACCATTTCCAGGGCCTGTAGTGAACGCAGTCTTCTCCTTATCCTCCTGGCTAAGTTCAACCTGCCAATATCCACTTTTGAGGTCAACTGTGGAGAACCATTTCATGCCACTTAGCAAGTCTAATGTGTCATCTATGCGTGGTAAGGGATAGCTGTCCTTTTTTGTAACACTGTTCAGCATTCTGTAGTCAACACAGAACCTTGTACTGCCATCCTTTTTCTTAACTAGATGAACAGGAGATGACCAAGGGCTAGTCGATGGTTCAATGATGCGATTCTTCTCCATTTCCCTTAACATCTCCGATACTTCTTGCTCTCTTGCTAGAGGAATACGTCGAGGTCTCTGTCTTATAGGCTGTGTATCTCCCGTATCTATGCGGTGCTTAACAAGCCCAGTACGTCCCAAATCGTCATCGCCTTTCGAAAAGATGTCTTGATAACTTAACAAGACTGTTCCACCTTGTGACATTCCAGATCGGTTAAATTTTCCCGACAGTTTTCAAGTAACGTGGATATATGTGTTGCAGCATGATTACCGTGGTCTGTTCCATGCAAGTCTACTCTTCTCAGGGACGTAACAGGGTCGCATCTGCCAACTACGCAGTTCCTTTCTAAAACGACCTCCTTGTTACTAACGTTGACAACACGTACCTTGGCTTGTCCCGAAATCATCACTAGGGTCCGCGCAGTTATCCAGTCGGGGTGATTGCCAATGTCTTCTATTATCACACTGCGTTTACTGCATACTGTCAAAATATGGGCTTGCCTTTGACGACCAGCCAGCGCTTGCCCCGCAGCCCTGGCTGTTTTTAGTTTTAACTCCTCGGGGTCAACTTGTGTCCCAGACGAAGTTTTCCTAGCCCTTTTACTGAGACAATTGACACGAAGATGTCCTCTCTCACCGCATTCATAACAGGTTGGTCCTCTTTGAGTTCTTACCTGCATCGTGACTTCTCGTACACAATGAGTTCGGCTATGTTGACGCACTGCCTCCACCTCAAGTGCGTGTGCCAGGGCTGCCTTGAGAGTCTGATGATGTCCCAGACGAACCGCAGCTCTAACTTCCATGTCTCGGATCCCGTCGACGAATGCTTGCACAACAGTTGTATCGATAAGCGCAGGTGTAGATGCGTAGGCTCGTCGTACCATACACTCAATTGCCATGGCCCACTGCTGCAAACTTTCGCTGCTCTTCTGCGCACGGTCTCGCAGTTGGGCCTTATAAACATGCTCGAGGTGCTTTTCACCATATCGGGACTCCAACGCTTCGAGCATATCAGCTAGCGTCCTTCCTCTGCTGCAAACGTTCTCTAACACCTGTACTGCATCACCTCGCAGCGCAAGTGTAAGGGCTGTTAGTGCTTGTGTATCACCCCACCCGTTGCTCTCTGCCACCGTCTCAAACTGTAGCCGAAAAGCTGCCCATGACGTGGTTCCATCGAAGTGAGGTACCTCAAACTTGGGTACAGCACTGGGAACAGTTACGACACCTCTCACTCCGACTTTCTGTACCTTCTCGTGCAGGTTCTGTATCTCTTTGCCATATTCAGATAGCATACTGTCATGTGCATTTATACGGGCGTTCTGCTTTTCCATATCGCACCTAAGGTCCTTAACTTCCGTATCCAGTTGACCTATGTTGTCACCTAACGCCGTGATCTTACAATTCATGGAGCTCAATATCTCTTCTTTGCTGACTTTCGTTGCCTCCATTATCCTAGCTTCCGTCGCCTGCGTGGCTTTCCTGACTTCCATTTTGCTAGCTTGGGTGGTATCCCTAACTTCCATTATGCTCGCCTTCATCTCAGCCAAGCTAGCTAGCAACACTGCCATATCGATGTTCGCGACCCCGGACGTACCAACGTTAGTGGGCATTCCAGTGGAAACTGGCACTTGTACCGTCGCGGACATTCCTGCGGTAGCGGGTGCTCCATCGGTGGGTGTGTCAAATAGTGCTTCTTCTCGACGCACCGAATCCATTGTTGTTTGACGTCTCGTACGGACTCCTTGTTCGTCCCTTGGTGTGACCAGCATCCCACTTCTGACACCAATTGTTACGAGCTGAGAGTAATAAGATGCCGGTTAAGGGTGCAAAGAGTTTATTTTTCTTCGTACAAGTAGATGTCAAAAACACGCGAACTTAATTACGGCGGTTCCTAATCTTCGTAGTCGCCCTCGAAGTAGGTACTCGCGTAGTAGTCACCGAAGGTACACGCTTCACTCAATAACTACGTTCTCGAATCGCAGAGTTCTTCTATCCAAGGTCGTCGCAGTAGTCGTCGTAGTGGTCTTCGTAATTCGCCTTGATGTCGCCTCGATATGTCGCTTCGAACGATAGCTAAAAAAGACTGACTCGGCGGCGTACGGCGGCTCTATTTATAGTCGGCTAAAAAGAGGGTGGAACTTTCTAGTGAATTACGCTCGCTAACGGTAATTCGACATTGTTCTCGACGCCGCCTGTTTGCATGAGTCATAGGTACATGACACGTCATCGCTCGGGAATATTCGAGGTGCAACTTGGTTCTTCTTTCTTAATTTGACTTATACCATTCGATAGTAGGCCTTAAACCTAGCAATGCGTTTTTAGGTCATAACTCGATAAAGCCTAGGTCTCAAGATATAAGCACTAAAAGTTATGTTTCGAGCTCCATTAAAAATCGACCTTATTTCCTTACGCATAAGGTCCAACCGTAACAATATGTTCGATAAACATATCGATAGACTAAATATGTAGCCTTTGTTTTCAGATAGAATAAGCTCTAAATTAATGAAATATTAGTTCTCTAGTTCATAAACTTATTAGTACTAATGAATAATAATAAAACTATAGTTGACATAAACGTCATACACTTTGAAAGAATTAATGAATTTTATCGACTCGCTAGGTAGGTGTAATTTTAGATAGGGTTTGTCGACCACTGTCTCTTCACTAGTTGTTCCAGGAGTAGGAGCATAGGTGACCTTCGTCGTGGGGTATAAAAAGCGTCTCTTATCCGACAGCTTCCTTTTTCTTTTCTCTCTGCTGCGGGACAAGCTGCCTCATCAAAGTCTCATGAAGAAACTAAAGTTAGGCCACATGTCGCCTAGTATAGTCTTAGCTGTATTTGTTTGGGAGTAGCAACCCCGATTAGAATTAATGAGTTAATTAAGTTAATAATATGTTAAAGTAGTTGAGGTAATCTCATGGTGGATCCCATGGTGAGTACTATAGCTGTAGATAAGGGCAAGCTATGATGATAGGACTAGGGAATAGGATCCTAATGTCTACATGTGCTTGTTACAGAGTTCAAACGACACCTATAGAAACCAGGTGGACCTCCTGTCCCTATATGTAATGAATACTTTGGAATAGTAGTAAAATCTATTCAACATTCATCTAAACTTCAGTATGAACTAATCAAAATAGTTCTTAGAATGGTTTGGTGCACTACTCTGACTATCAAGAAGTCTAAGTCTTCTTCACTTGGGTGCTATATCGCGTGGCCAGGTCGCAGTTCCTGTTAAGGGGGGAATCTTTGAGGACCGGGGCATGTGTGTGTTGTGATGCCAGTAGATGTTCGACAAAGGGGAAGACTGAGGAGTATGTGCAGTTGGTGGATGACCACCCCTTCTTTAGATTGATCAGTGATAAAACTGATAACACTCCTCTACTTGTAACTAATAAATGATTCTCTGTTAGTTATTAGCTCCACGTAAAGGTATTGTACATCTAATATATTTTTCTCTGTGAAATGAAATACTAATTTAATAAGGTATAAAATGTATTTGGGTTTATGTATCTGTACTACTAAGAATTTAAATGCAGTACATAAACAAGGTAATGGTGTTTAAGTCTTCATAACTAGGTACACTTCTCTTTAATTTAAGATAACATAAATAAATTATGTTGTTGTAACTATAACAAATAATATCTGAGCTCAATACTTGTAAAACTTTAATACTAATCAATTATTCTGTAAACTAATTAATATCTAAGGGCTGTTAGACAATAGATGTTCTTATTTAATATATATATAATAATAAACAAGATAATGTTGTTTAACCATAACATTTAATCTTTTTAAATTGTTACTAACTTTTATAATAAATACATAGTGAGCCGATTGAATCCACCATAGAGAATAAGTTATAAGAAATAAATGTTGTTTCTTCGTGTGATGTTTTTCTGGTGTCTAATTAATTAACTTTCTATAAATATCCCATTAGATGTCGATTGCAGAGGTGTACTAGGCGCCCTTAAACAAATTAGGTACACCACTCTCCAGGTGATAGCAATAATAAACATCTTCTATTACTCAACCCACACCTCTCTGCCGGCCTGAGCGAGCCACGTTGCATCTTCATTTATTAATACATACATAACATACATATCTTTAAGCTGTATCTCTAACGAGGTAGTCAAAGAGGACAGAGTGCCAAGCGTCGCGATCCTTACATACTTCTTTCGCTTCCTCAAATCTCATCATGCTCCTCATACATTTTCGCCTAGGCATGCAAGTACTTTTGACATTTTGTTATTTATTAATATATATAATATATATATTATATTAACGAATGCTTACTTTTATTACTTATGTGGGAATGCAAAGTGAGAGTGTAAGCGAGACGCATGTATGTTAGTTATCTGTGATGTAGGAGTGAGATAATAGTTTGTGATATACGATTAGAGAGCTTAACGGTGTACTGTACAGTGTGGTGATAAATAGAAAAGAAATCTATTATCATCATTGTTTTAATTAACAATTACAAAGCCTATTCTACACTTATTACCTATACTTATATTATATAGAAGTAAACTTTGTTCGTTTGTATGTAATGGATATCTCAAAAACTGTTCAACTGGTTCCAAAAGTTCTTTCACCTATAGAAAGCTACATTATCAGCGAGTAACATGGACTGTATTTCATTTCTTTTTTTCTACAAGCGCGAAGCCAGGACGAGTCGCTAGTATGGAATATTTGGACACTGCATGAACTGTGTGTGCTTGCGTACGAGTGTTTCTGTGTATGTGCGCGCGTGTGCACACGTGCACGTGCGAGTGGGCGAGTAGGCGAGTGGGCGAGTGGGCGAGTGGGCGAGTGGGCGAGTGGGCGAGTGGGCGCGCACGCACCTGTACTGCTGGAACAGCTCGCTCTGCCAGGACGACGTGAAGCTGTCGCACACCATGTACAGCGCCAGCAGCGTCAGCCCCGACAGCGTCGTCATCGTCGACACTACACACACACACACACACATTACTTAGGCTTGAGCCCGCCGCTTGGCAATAGCTCACAATTTTATTGTTATGGCATATTTTTTATTATTTAACAAAAACCATTATATTAAAAAATGTGTTATTTAGTGTTAACTTCATCATAAAATTTGTCGCATCAGTTAACCGCCCGTGATAATTTTACCAAATTTCAATTACAACAATGGAGACAAAATGTTTTACTAGTATGGTAGAGATATTCTAAATTAAAATGGGGCGTCCTTCGCTTGTATTTCAAAGTCAAAATCAAATCAATTTATTCAACTAAACCCAAGGTATTTTTGAACGTCAAATCTACTTTAGTTTGGTTCAAATAGATAACCTGGACACAGAAGAACCGACAAGAAACTCAGGTATTACTTCATTTAACAAAAAGTTTATTAAAATACAATATTCATTAAGCCAGTAAATAAATGCATGTGCAGAGAATATCATTTCCAGAATATTGCTTTATCTTCAATGAATTGTTTATTATATAGTATGATTATCTAATCAATATACATTTTAGAACCAATCTAAATCTATTCTCTGTTAGATTTAGATTGGTTCTATGTTGTTATACGCACACATGTAGACTTTATTCGTACATCCATGAAAATTGATATTTAATTTTCAGGTTAAAAATGAAAAAAGAAGTATTTCAGCACTTTTACAAAATGTATCCTTTTAAGGAATAAAACAGAAAATGAGTTTGTCTCAAAAAATTTCATTGCTTTCGTAGTTAATACCATAAACCTGGTATTTAAAATTTTAGCTGAAAATTGGTGAATAATAAATTCAGTGAACTCAATGTTCATTAAATAAATTAAAAAAATGTGTGTACGTCTGTATCAGTGCCATAGTGTCACCATTGGACCAAGAAATATATTGGATGGAGTCATAATAAGTCGCAGCTCTTACCATCGTGTGTCAAACGAATCTTCCTATCTCTTTCTATCTCATAGAGCATAACCACGAGTAAAATAGTCAGCTATAGTAAGTATGGCAACCTCGCACTGTCAGTGTATTCCGTGTCAGCTTATGAGCCGATCATGAAATAATTTCCTTAGTAAAATACTCGTAAATCTGAAATGTTTAACTATCTTATCGAAGCTAAAAGTGTTAGCAACACCGACGAATAAATACAAAGGGGAACACTGGCGGCCTCTAGCAGAGCGCGACGGTGTTCGTGACGTCATAGACAAGAACGACTGACTGCTTGTTCCCCACTACCGCTCGAGATTATATAAGTCAAAGGCTATAAGTATCTAACTTACTATTTAATTTTATCATAGTTTACAAAAGTATCTTAAGTCTTAAGTCTTAAATCTTAAGTCTAATAGCATTCACAAAAAAAAATGTCATGTTTAGCTGTATATCGTTGTACTGTGACTTTCCCTAGTCACGCACATTAGTAACAATCTAGAAAGTCGATCAACAAAAAAGAACACTTTTAGGACACACATTTAGAGCAAATGCTCCTTCCACTGTGATAGTAGGTGGTGGGAGGAGTGAGGAGTGAGGAGTGGTGTCACTGTCACCTGTGCCGTGGTCCCCGCTGCCCAACATGAACAGCGCCATGCCCACGGAGATGAGCGCGGCCGTCGCGTACTCGTATAACTGGTACTTGTTACCGCTGATCAACTTGCCCATCAGCATCACTGGGATCACTTTACACGACTTAGACAGCACCTGCCACAGGAACACACACAAACAATAGTACATAACGTGTCAGCTGCTTTTTTCAGAAGATAAGCTTATAAAGAGAACTTGAATAGATAATACCCCCAAACATAGACGAAAATGCGTGAGGAAAATGATGAGATTCGAAGTGGCTAAAGATGTAAGGACCGCAAAGCTTGACGCTCCGTCCTTCCTAACTATCCCGCTAGGTATACATCGTGCGAATATGTATGTATGTAATCTATAGATATAATGGGCTAGAATCTGTTAGACTAGAGCAGATGCTCTTCTTGTGGTGAGTCTGTTGTTTGTTTAACTCATTGTGTTTCTTCAGGGAGGTATATTATTTGTCCGATGAAGCCGAATCTTTCATTGGTAGTTCGTACAGAACCATTCATATTCATTATCTCAATGAAATAAAGAAACAGAAAAACCAGCCAAATTTTGCGCACTGAGCGTTCTGCACGAATACATGATATATTTGTGTTATGTATTCACCAAAAAAAATATAATTCGGATTCAAAAACAAACCTAACTTTGTAGTTGAAAGACATGTTCATCCATACTATTCAACTACAAATACAAGTTTGTAACGGCAAAGAAGTGTGATATAATTTACAAATTCGTAATGTTAGTTTTTTCCCTTTATTGTGTTGTGAAACCTTGCTTCTTATCAAAGTTCATGATTCTATGACAACGGAAAGTACCCTATAGGTTTTTAAGTACATAAATGACCGTATCCTTGGATTGCGTTGACTTAGATTTCTTGTATAATTGAATTTTTTACATTTCCAAGGGACTATAAATCTCAGTATTTGATATAAATTTCAACTTGATACCTCTGCATGTTCTTAAGATAGAGGGTCTTGTCTGGTCAGACATAAAGACATACGAACAATGAAGTAATCTTAAAGGGTTCCGTTTTTTCCTTCTGGATTCTGTAACCCCAAAAATCAAATAGAAATCTTAAGTTATTGAGTAAAATAAGTACTTAATCTTAGTACTAAATAGAACCCTAAAAACCATAAAGGAAGTGGAGGTAGTGTGTGCGTGCGTGTGCGTGCGTGTGTGTGTGTGTGTGTGTGCGTGTGTGCGTGTGTGTGTGTGTGTGCGGTGTGCGTGTGTGCGTGTGTCTCGTGCGGTAACGTGTGTGTGCGGTGTACCTGCGTGGGGAAGCTGACGTACTTGAGCGCCTCGTACTGGCACCAGGCGCTCAGCACGTTGGTGAGCGCGCAGTACGAGTACTTGTGAAGGGGCGCCGAGGGCGAGGGCGAGGGGCCGGGGGAGGGGGTTAGCGAAGAGGGCGAGCGGGAGGGACACAACCACAGGCGGCTCGCCGCGGTCAATAGCGCTGCCAGTCGGTTCACGAACACCAGGAACTGCGAGTCATCGAACCGCACCGCTGTGCCGTCCGGCATCACGTAGCTCTGACGACATATTAATACTCCCGTTGGTGCAAGAGCTTTCTTATTATATTTAGTCTTGCCATAAAAATTGTTACAAGGAAAACTTTTTCTATTGCATAAAACGTTTATTACTGCAGTGTACGTTAGTTTATATTATACATTAATATAATAGTATTTTAAAAATATGAAGCTCATTCAAAATGATCTCCATTGGCCTTAAAAGACGTTAAAAGTATCGCTTTAAACGTTGTGGCCAGTTATCGATTGAAACACGCACTTTCTTCACGGGAATATTTTTATGGAATGTTTTAAGGACTCCAAATAATTATGGCGTTTAGAGCATGCCATACTCACTAAAAGAGACCACAAATCATAATCAAGTGGATAAAGATCGGGACTAGTTGACGGCTAGTCTTCAGCTCTGATGAAGTCGGAAACGTTTCTTTCTCGCCACGTTTGTGGGATTCGAGCTTTAAGACCAGGTGCGGAGTCTTGCTGAAAGTATCATTCTTGGTTATGGAACATGTTGTTGTTAAGAGCCTTAACTACCCTTTCAAGAATCGTATCAAGATACATCTGGGGCGATGCTTTGATACCTTTTTCTAAAAAACATGGCTCAGTCACCACTCCATAATAGCTAACACCCCACCATCACTGAAACCAGTTAAGGCCCACGCTGTATCCTACTGACTAACTGAGGAGATTCTCTAAAGCTTTGAGCATAAACTCGGTCCTTCTGCTTATTAACATGTTGCTCGATATTAAAAATTTTCTCCGCAGTAAATAAAAGTTTTCTGATGACCTCCCTTTGCGTACTTATCGGCTAAGTAATGACCAGTGCGTCTCTTATAAGCTGCAAGTCTTAAGTGATCTTTTAAAATACGCGGCTTGGTTGTGGGTGTTATATTCATTTCACCAGATAAAATCTTTTGCTGTTACAGGATTTCTTCGGATTCATTCCTTCATTGCTTTGATCGCCTTTTTATGATGAACAGTACGTGGACGGCCAGATCTTTTTCTGTCACCAACAGAGGACGTTTCATTACATCTATCAATAGCCCAGTACAGAAACTTTCGACTAATAATACTAATATAAAAAGATTGACGCGAAAATGAGAAAACATGAATATTCACATGAGAATGACAGGTTCTAAATTCAAATGTAAGCTATTGTTTTTTTTTATTTTAACAGTATTTATGGCCAGACTATGTATTAGTTTTGGACTCAAATACCAAACAATCTATTGAGTTCTTAATGAGTTATATTCGATACATTACTGGAAAGGTTTATAAATAGTATGAATAACGATTTTTTCAAAATCCGCGCAAACGAAATCACGTCAAAAGCTACTACATAAAATTCGTAAAGAACCTTGCATGTTTTGCAGGTAGCTTTTTTTATTAAAGTTACTTTCTATTCAGACTGTTAATTTTTAGTGTCCATATCAAAATTGGAAAAACGAACATTAATCAATTACCTCGATATAATAAGTGAAACGCTAGTAACATTTAAAGAACAACTCCAAAAATTCTAGCCTTGCAGATCCCTTTTCCCTTGTCTTCTTATTTGTCTGCTCCATTTACAATGAGAGCAGACAAAATGGATGCGGAAAAAAAAGAATCTTCAAAAGCATACAATTTTTGAAATATCTATTATATTCTATGCATCTAAATATATCCATTACACACAAATATCTATTATACTTATGTACAGATATTTACGAATTATTATTCAGCAGGTATCTGTAATTCTTTGAATACAGTAGACAACACTGCACTTCACATTTTTCAGTTTTTACTACAAGTAGACAAACATATTTATTCGTATATAATTTCATTATTTCATAGATAATTGCATTCTCTGCTTCGATCACAACTAAAAAACTAGATACATAATCAACGCTCCAAAAATGTCCGAACCAAATGTGCACTCAAATAAGTGTTTGAGTGATCACAGATTATGTGAATTGTACTTTACGTACGAACATCGTTTCAATGTCATGCAAGATTCGTTTACGAGCTTTTACAACCTTATGATTTGGCAGTAGGTTCTACTTTAGATTAACACAATGCTACCGACAATACTATACGATATTAAAAAGATATATATGTCAATTCGGACAATAATTTGTTTAGATTTTACAGGAGATTGTGAATCTAGTTCTTCATTTGTGATCGAAGATTCTCTGTAATACACGGCATTGCTAGAATTTGCCATTCCACTGTCTGTTGCCATAAAAAAAATGTACTCATTAGCACCCCTTACATTATAACATGTTTTTAAATTTAATATTAGTGTGGAAACACAACATTCTGTATGATTCAAATGTTGCGTACTTTGTACATATCATCCCCCTTATTGTTCGTAACTCATGTACCCGTGTCTTACCTGTGTCATAATTTTCTCTTGCAGAATACCCCACACTAAATATGAACCCATCAGGCCGACGAAACAGAAGACTAGTTCGGCGCTCTCTTTCGTAGGGGATACATCCGGGGGCGACTTCACTACGTTCGGGAGACGTTCATTGGGCTCACCAAAACACGCAAACAACACGCGGTACGTGCAACCTTTACTGTCTGGAACGTAAATACGAAATGTAGTTATGAAAGTGGGCAAAGAAGTGACCAAAATGGAAAGTTTGAAACTAAAGTGAGAAGAATAGTAAAGAGTGGGAAAAATATTATCTGAAATGGGAAGAGCAGTGATTAAATTTAAAAAAAATTAGGTCTTATCACTAAAAACGTGAAATATAGATTAAAATAACATTTCCTAAAAAACATACTATGAGCTAATCACAGATTAAGTATGAATACTACAACTAATAATAAAAAATATATAAAAACTTTGTTATGAAATCTATCTATTAACATAATTAATATTGCTAATAATATAACAACTGTATACACTACACACAGATCAAGCCCTTCACATTTGATGCAAGTCTAGGGCCATGGGTTTATTAAAATACAGCATTAAAGATTGACGGTAGTCAGAACAAATATAAAGATTATGCTTTATGCACTGCTGATCTGTTCACGTATCATATTATAATTTATTTATCTATAGATATAATAAAATCGTACACTTTCTTCGTTTGTAAGTGCATCATGTAAATACCACTTATTGATTCAGAATCTAATTTCTGAAAAATGTGAAACTACTATCTGAGCAACATTTTTTTTATCGAACATCATCATTTATCGAAATCGATCCACGCAATCAAAAGATAATAAAAAAAATTAAAATTTACTTAGAAGCCTTGAAGGTTCAGTTTGAGTACAAAATTTGTCTCTTATTTGTGCAACCCTAAAAGTTGCAAAGTTCAGAAAATTAGTGACTACGATACTCACTTATTTTATCGAAGTATTTTGTTTGCTGCAAGTACTTGTACACTATGATGCCCGGTAGGAACACTATAGCGTATCCAGCCATGTTGAGTAAGAGACGGAAAAACCTGAAAATTACTAACATTTTGACTAACGTCTGTAAAGGTATCACAGAAAGCTTTCACCAAACGGAATCTGATAATATATAATTTGTTTATGCTCATTTTTTAAACAGATAAACAGACAGACACAAAAGCAATTCCGTAAATTGGCCTTTCTTCCTATTGTGGATAGAAACACTGGAATATATATACAATAAAGCGCAGAATAATTAGTTACCAGCATGTAAAAGTTTCATAGACTTCCAAATAACCACATTTTTTTGTTATTATGGTTTCGAACCTGAAAAGGAAAAATTCCTTCTCACTTTTTACTCGTATAAGATATTTTCATAAGATTTTTTCACAAGATTTCACTTGTAAGATTTTCTTAGAAACTATGTGACATAAAAACTAATTAATGGCGATACATCTTGTTAACTCATTTATACTGCACTAGTTAAAATTTCAAAATATTCAAGTGAAAAATGGCAAATTTATACTTATACTTGACTGACCCAAGGATAATTTATATATTTATATGTACTGATACTGATTGTATGTGTTTTTGTTATTGTATTTCGTATTCATTATTTTTTATATTTAGTTTGATAATATTGTGTTACACACAGTGTCTACCTTTCTTTCCTTCTTTATAAAATTTCTCACTCGCGGGTCCGCTGGGAGAAATTTCTTATAGAAATAAGCGGGACATTTTGCTCTTTTTTCTGTATGTATCTCTCTCTTTGTATATGACGTTGTGTGTGCAATAAATTGTTAAATAAATAAATAAAATAAATAAATAAACATTCCTCTTCCTTACCTTCCAAACTACTAGCCCTATGATTTTAAAAGATTCAAGGAATATAAGATTTTCTTACAGTTTACAACAAAAATGTAGAGAAAATTCTACATCTTACAGATCTACAGTTTGGCAAAAGGTAAACAGATAATTTTTACAAACAACACACATGGTATTACCAAAGGTCAAAATTAGGTAGTGTGATCTATGTATATGCAATGATTTCATAAAGCAAAAGAATAACATGGATATTCCTCAAATCCCGTGATTTAAGTTTATTATTTTAAAGTATAAATGTGTGAGGAAGCGAAAGAAGTATGTAAGGATCACGAAGCTTGGCGCTCCGTCCTCTCTGACTATCCCGTTAGGAATACGGCGTGAAGATGTGTATGTATTTTAAAGTATAGTAAAGATTGTAATTTGCAATGAAATAATATGATGCAATGTTAATGTTTATAATAAAAACTGAAACTGAATGTTAGCATGTGTAAATTATTAATATATTAAGTACTACTTAATGATTTTGTTTTATTTATTATATATTTCTGAGATATGAATATAATCCTAAAAACTATCGAGGTACTTAATCTAGTTGTTACTGAATTCCTATTTTTCGCCAGATACATACATACATATCCTCACGCTGTATCCCTAACGGGGTAGTCAGAGAGGACGGAGCGCCAAGCGTCGCGGTTCTTACATACTTCTTTCGCTTCCTCAAATCTCATCATTCTCCTCACACATTTTCGCCTAGGTATGCGAGAGCTTTTGACATTTCCGTCTGCTAAAACTCTGGCTATTTGATCTTCATAAGTCAGCCTTGGTCTTCCTTGCCTTCTTTTACCACTCACTTTAGCTCTGTAGATTTTCTTCGTCAGTCTTTCATCACTCATTCTTTCTATGTGCCCGAAAAATCTAAGCATTCCTTTCTTCATTTTTACAATAACACTGTCGTGCGACCCTATCATACTGCGTATCTCCTCATTGCTTATGCTGTCCGCAAGGGTGACACCGCACATCTTTCTAAGAGATCGCATTTCTACTGCATTTATCATACTTTCACTCGATTTCAGGCATATCCAGGCCTCACTACCGTACAATAATGTTGGCACCAACACCGCATTGTGGATCGGCATTTTGGCAGTGTTAGATATATTCACACTATCTGCTAATACGGACAGAGCACCATTCACTTTATTGCCAGCTGCTACCCGTCTCTCCACATCCGAGTCACATCTTCCTTCCCTCGAAAACGTACTACCCAGATACACAATTTCATTCACTTGTTCTAGACATTTTCCATTTGCCCAAATATCACATTTCGTTTGTACCTCTTCCCTTTCAAACACCAGAACCTTAGTTTTGTTCACATTCATTTTCAATCCTTTTACTTCACATTCTTCTTTCATGCACGTGACTAGTGCCTGCAACTCGGCTTCTGATGGTGCTATAAGCACAGCATCGTCAGCGTACAATAGGCAGTTTACCACTGTGTCAACACATAACATATCACTCATACTACCTTTCATTTTCTGGAGGCAACTGTCCAAATACAGCACGAATAGCCAGGCAGACATTACGCAGCCCTGTCTGACGCCTGAACAGACATCAAACCAGGGCGACGTGTCACCCTCTATCCTTACACAGGCCAGATCCTTGTAATTTTTCATATTTGTGGTAATTGAGGCCTTACTTCTGTGAGAAAAATACAAATTAAAATCTGGGTGTACCCGAAAAGCCGGAAAATGTCGTTTGATATACGGAACGCTAGTAATATACACTGCTGTGTTGTTTCTAGTAAATCTTACAAAACTGTATAAATTCAACTAATTTACAAGTGTAGGTGTGATAAACTATAGTTATGGGAAAAAGAAACTTAAAAGTACATATTGCATAATATACACTCATCAAAAGTGTCAAGGGATCAAGTACGTTTTAGAGTAGGTATCGCCGCAATTGAGAATTATTATTTTAACTTTTTTGTATCGTTATTGATTCTTTTTAGTGATTTTCACTATTTAAATAAATAATTTTCTTTAAATTTTGATTAAAATAGAAAATGAACTGTCAATCAGATTCCTATAAAAGTGTGTAATAGCGTTTTTACAAAACCATTACAATTTCTGCATCGGAACTGAAAAAAATTGCATCGATATGGAGCGACGACATCATTTGACACGAGAAGAGATCATGAGAGCCATCGGAATGTTGCAAGCTGGTTCCAGGCAACGTACTGTGGCTGTCGCTCTTGGCACTACACAGAGCGTCATAAGCCGTATCTGGACACGCTATCGTATCACAGGCAGCGTGGCCGAGCGACATAGAGGACGATCTCGCATCACCACTCGCAGACAGGACCGGTACATCCAAAATATTGCTCGACGGAATCGTAATATGACCGCCATGATGTTGGCTACGAGGCGCCACAGCTCTTTAGGCTTGCTGATGAGCGACCAAGCCATCCGAAATCGTTTACGTGAAGTGAGTATGCGTTCCCGAAGGCCGCTGTGAGTTCTGCCTATAGCACCCTGCAATCGTAGGGCCCGTTTACAATGGGCTCGCGAACACAAATTGCGAGGAAGAAGACTGGCGTTGTGTTTGCTTTTCCGATGAATCTCATTTCGGTATGGGGCCGGATACAAGACGTACTCGAGTTTGGAGGACCTCTGGACGTCAAGAACGTTTGAAATTTTGTCAGGAAGTTCATTCATATGGACGGGGAACAATAATGGTTTGGGCCAGTATTTGGATCGGTGGAAGAACCGATCTCATTTGGATCAGGGGCAACCTCAATGCTCAGATTTATGTGGAGAGGATTGTTTCAGACGTGATCTGCGAAGCCGGTTGGATGATTCGTTTCGACTAATGCACGACAATGCACGTCCACACACAGCTAGAGTCGTAACACGCGCTCTTGGCGACGCTAGCATCAACGTTCTACCGTGGCCTGCTCAATCGCCAGACCTCAACCCAATTGAGCACGCATGGGATATGCTTCAAGAGCTCTGCCGAGTATGGATGCCGTGCATACCCCACAACAACTTTTTGACTTGTTAGAAAGAATGTGAGCGGTCATTCCTCAGTGATTTTGATGAACTAATTTTAAGCATGCCAAATCGCTGTGATTGTGTAATTCGTGTCAATGGAGGAAACGCAGATTATTAATTTTTTTATATTTACAATAAAAATTTTAAAAATCCTCATTTTTGCCTTTTTTTTGACATTTAATTGACGACATTAACTTAGGTTAATTTTCCACAATTTGCAAAAATTGTAATTTTTCTTAATTTTTACAAAATATAAGGATTAGTTGTTAACTTAAACAGGAATTAAAGTAAGAAGCCAGTCTGGAAGACTAGATTTGATAAACATTAATTGGATAATTTTTTATAGTTAAAAATGTACTTGATCCCTAGACACTTTTAATGTGTGTAGATCAATATAGATAGATTCAAAGCAAATTTTCAGATGAAAAAAGATTTTTACAGAGAAATATGACATTTTTATGAAGCACAACAAACGATTATTTTGTTTTTATATTTGATTGTTGTATTACTTATATCGTCGTAGCTCGAAATTTCCCAAAAATATGACGTGATATCTAGCCTGGCTTTCGAGATGTACGAGTATGTAGGTACTGGCATAAGTTTTCAATAAATGTCAAATAATACTCCTTCGTAATTGGGCATGCTCATGTTCTTGTTTCTGCTTTTATTCTGTAATTCTTTTAGTAATTGTGTACTTTTGCTGCTCTTTATTGGTTTGCAATTAACTATAAATTATTTATTGTCATAGATTTTTGTTGGATTTTCGGGTCTTGTTAGACATCGATAATCTCTTGTCCCATGTTCATGATCCAGACTAATTTTGTAATGTCACTATATTTTCATCACAGGAGACTGTCTGTGATGTCAGTATGGTAATCGGAAAATCATAATAATTTCATTCAAAATCCAGAGTTAATATCAGGAATGTGACCCAAAACAACAAATTGTAAGAGCAGCGTATATTACTAGCGTTTGATATACGGAACAGCAATTTTATTGTGAATTACTGCTTTTTTTTTCATAAAAATTGATAAATATGTTACTACTTCGTTAAAAGAATACTATAATCTTTTAAATTCTTACAAGAAATATTTTAAAATAAATGTAATATATACATGTACTCACCTTGAAATATTCATGACAAAAATTGCCAAAATATGAACACATGTAGATTACAATCTTCGAACTTAAACGAGCATAAACCACTTCTATTCCATAAAGCGAACATACATCTAGCCCATAACGTAAATAAAGAAACTTAAACTACTTTGTTTATTATATTTTTAATTAGCCAATGATCCGTATATCAAACGATAGTAACAACTGGGTTAAGATAGTAAATAAATGTACTATTGGCAATAAATACGGTGTCTGGGATCAATTATTGAGAAAATCCCGAGAATGTCCATGTTAATATCAACATTTCGTTGCAAGTACATAAATCATAAATCACACTACCTCTTTCAGATTTCTGTTTATTAGTTGTTTAGAATTGTACATATAAATACCCTTATTACTTATAATATATTGCAATAATTAATAAGAGTGAACATGACACTATAGAATACAATAAGTAGTGAATTGGGCTAAGCTTTAGAAAAACTACTGCTTGCCATTTTGACACTTGACAACATATATTGTTAACTAGTTCTTGGGAGCCAAAACTATGGCTATATAGATAGTCTTTTCAGTATTAATCAAATTTTAAAAACACTGCTTTGCTTTATGAAATCTTTTCTATCCAGAAACGACTTCTGGCGGTTAAGTCAGAAGTCGATGTATTTTTTTATATATATTCGAAAGCCTTCTATCGATAAACAAATCTGTCACTGGCACCTTAATAAATATATCTCATTAAGTATAAAAACACAAGCAGTAGTGGAAGTAAAGTGAATGTCTAATTAATGTCCTTGAATCGTCTAATGTTAAGAAAGTTTATACTCTACTTCCCACACACACTTATATAATACAAGTACACTGGACAGACTTTAGACTATATCCAAAGTATAGCAACTTGATTCTCAACACTTTGGCACTCATAGTAGAAGTAGTTGTAATAATAATAATAATATACTCAGACATTTCACACAGCGCCATGTAGTCCCAAAGTAAGCAGCATAGCGCTTGTGTTATGGGTACTAGACAACTGATATACTACTTATATACTTTTCTTTTGTAAATATATACATATTATACATAAACACCCAGACTCGGGACGGGAATCGAACCCGCAACCTCTGTTTACTTTCCGACGCACTAAGCCGTTGCGCCACGGAGGTCGTCTTTGTAATGTAGTAGTAATCTATGGAACTAATGGCAGAGATAGTTGTACCAAAAAGTTTGGATCGAATTTCGAATTCATTTCCAAGGATTTTTAGAACTTCAAATAGACACAAGATAGCTGTCATTTTATACAAGAACAGTCTGCAAAGTTATAAGAGCGGTCAGTGACTTACCATGAATACTCCATGACTGTAAGTGCGCCAGATTGCTCGTACACAGCCAGCAATTCCTGATACAGGCGGGCTAAGAGCCATGTCGCTACCACACATGTCAATCCCACTAACCTAGCAAGATAACATGATATTGAATGAAGTATTAAAATAGCTATGCATTAACAATTAAACTAGAAATAACACAAAACATAATTATGTAGAAAAATAGTTCAGTTAGAAGCAATAAGAATAGCCTTATTTCTCATATATTAAGGATGCAGACATCATTTAACACTAGTATTAACAACTCAGATAAATTCCAACTATTTTAACCTCATTATAAGGCCTTATTAACCAATGGTTGTTGTGACCTCGTGCCGAAATAAAAATTAATTACTTAATAATACATACTGATTATGATAACTCACCCAACAATTATTTTCGCACGCATTTTAATGTATTTAACTACGTCAATCTAAAACCGAAATTCGCTACCTATAATACTGACATATATATTTAACTAATTTTTGTAACTTAAGATTTCATTAATGTCCCATTATGAAGTTTATTAGCATACGACGACAGTCAACACTACAAATAATATTATAAAATAAAATATAAAATCAGAACCAGAATACATAAACACTGTACGTAATACACTGTATAGTACAGGTACAGGTTATATTTTTGAATGATTTTATTTATTTATATTTCTTAAGGCATTGGTAACAAGACCATCAGCCTAATGACAATACTTCTGGAGAAACATTAACTGTCCTTAACACTCCTCCAGTAAAGTGATAGTAGGCTTTACTGTAGTTAAAAAAGAACTTCTTGGAAGAGCGCGAAAACTTCAGCTAGCTACACATGTTTATTTAGATCTCCTCCATTCTTTTCACTTACACAGAACTTTAAAACACAATATACTATCACTGTTGTACTTTAAAACTCCTAAAAATGTAAAAAATAGAAAATCTAAATAAAATGACAACCTCACTTCTCCCGTTCCCGCCAAAAAGTCCTTTTTGAATGACTTTTCAGCACAGAACAAACTTTTCAGTAAAAATATACTCTGTGCAAGGTAGGAATTTGACAGTCATAAAAGAGTAGTATTTGGAATTTAAAAAGGTAGTATTTCATGAAAATACAGTACAGTGTGATTATTACGTTAATATTGAGTTTTTTTTCTATCTAAATGGCAAGAAATATTGAGTTATGAACACAAAAATGTTTTATTCGAAATGTATAATCTTACTCTATGGTCAAATTGGAGTATATTTGTTCTGTGGTCGAATCGGTTGAAATTTGAAAATCTCAACGAGATACCTACTATTTGTTGCGGTCGTGTGTTCCTCTCTCACTTACCGAAGATGCCTCTACAAAAAGCAATGAGTGGAAATCCTTACGTTGAGATTACGGCATTCATCGCTCTCTCTCTCTCTCTCTCTGTCGGTGGTGAAATTCATCCATTTTCAGGTTGAGTAAAGTGCGCTATACTCGTACTGACATGATTCATTTCAAATTATGTGAGAAATTGCGGTAGTAGTATAATAGTAATGTTTTAGTATACTACCCAGAGAACTGGGTAGTATGTGGTACAGATGGAACTGTAGTATAAATACTACTATAGTAGTACGAAATCCTACCCTGTCTCTATGGTAAAGTCTTGTTGGGTCAAGTCAACAGTCAAAGTAAATCAATGACTAAGGAAACTAAAGGACATGAAACAAGTACAAAATAATCGTGCCACCTAAACTTCGAGTGTCGCAAACAATGGCTGCCGATTAGTGATGTCCCAAATATCTACTATGTAGATGTCGTTAAGTTAGTTGTTGAAATAAGTTTTGTTTCAGCTACAGTATTTAAATAAAAATCATTTTGCATGATACACGTCGGCTTCAGCGCTCTCTTTCAGTTGTGAGAGTTCCGCTTGGTACAGAAAGAGCGTCGACACCACCGCCTCAAGCATCCGGGGCTGGAGACTCTCCGTCAACGGGGGCGTCCAGGTGCGGAGCTTGTTGCGCACCATCTTGTAAGGACGCCTCCTCCTCACGCATTCTGCGCGCAGTTCCGCGATTTCTTGTGACCACCAGTACACCTGACGCTTGGGAAGCCGACCTTTGGCCCGGGGCATTGACGCGTCGCATACCTGCGACAATGCGCCCCGGAGCCATTCCGCTTCTCGCGTCCCGGCCGGACGATGGAGGCTTCCATCAGCGCCTCCTTGTCTAGGCTCTTGAGCACCCATCTCGGGAAGAGGTTTTCGTTTACGCTATGTCCCCCGGGTTTGTACACCTCGTTAGTCGAGGAGGTGGAGATGTCGTAGCGAACGTACCTATGGTCCGACAGAGTTTCCATCTCCTCGAGTACTGTCCAGGAGTGGACACGGCGCGCGAGGGCAGGGGTCGCGAACGTAACATCCACGATGGACCCTCCCTGCCGACGCACGCACGTATTGGCCGACCCTCTATTGAGTACTGTGAGGTCGGCCCCTAATGCCCACTCCTCCAGAGTCTCGCCCTTGACATCCGACACCTGAGCGGCCTCTGGTCCAGGAGCTGGACTTGGGCCACCAGAATCCAGCTCACCAGAAGCCGCCCTGCAGAAACCTTTTTCGCCGCCACAACCGGGCAGCGCACCCACACCGCTCCGAGCCCGGCCGGTGTGCGACGGACCTCACCTACCTTGACGTCGTCCGCCACACAGTCCCCCGTTTTTGCAACCGCCGTCGCTACTTCCTCCGCAGTGACCGAATCATCCAGGTCGAACACCCTTAATTCGGCGCATTTGACCGGCCTGGACACCTTGACATTCTGCGTACCCAATACCTCCTTGAGTTTGGAGGCAAGGGAGTCAGCCTTGCCCCCACTTTCGGTCCCTGGAATCTCCAGGATCCTCGCCCCTGTGACCGCTTGGCGGTATTTGACACTAGTAATGCCGAGACCCCCTAGATCGATCTTCTTCCGGGCCTCGGCCAAAGCAGCCGCATAGATTGCCCCCTTCTCGACGGCCTCGGGCAACAGCGTCACCACCACCGCTGATGAGCGTTGAGGACGCAGCTTCGAGGCCGGATTCTTCGCCTTTTCCACCTGCGGCTTTGGAGTAGGCTGATTTTGCGTCGCCTGAGGTAACTTCTTTTTCCCCCCTCTCTTCGTTACGGTAGCCCAGCTCTCTTCCATCGAAGCTGGGGCAGGAGGAAGACCGCGAGGCTGTTGCTGCGGCTGCAGGGCTATCGGCTTCACTACTTCTTTACTCCCCTTCTTCTTTCCCTTCGTCTTCTTCTCCTTCACAACTTCCTGAGTCTTGCGAACTGACTCACGGAAGCGACTTCTTTTGCAGAAGAAGATTCGACAGCTCCAGAAGACCCCGGTTGCGGCTGTATAGCGACGGTTGGAGGCGTCGCAGACTTCCTCCTATCCGCAGCCAAGGGCAACCGGTATGAGGGCTCCGGCAGCAATCTTCCCTCCAGCGCCCCAAACCTTGCGTTGAGCATCGTACGGAGCTCATCCATGATGGACTGTGCTATCGCCTCCTTCAGTCCATTGGGGTCCGCGGCTGCGACAGCAGCAGGGAGGGCGGCCATTGGGTTATTATTATATTGGTTAATACGAGCCTGCCCACGCTTTCCTTGAGCTCAGCCATTTGTGCTCGAAGCTCTTCCACTTCCTTTTTCAGGCGGTCATTTTCAGCCTAAAGCCGTCGCGTCTCATCGGTGGAGGTTCTCTTACTGAGCGCTCCCACAGCCGCCTTGATAGTCGAAGCCGCTAATTTGAGGTTGCGTTGAAATGTTCCTTTCAGATTACGGGACTTCCTCACCGTATCCTCAATCACCGCCACGCCTTCGATTACCACTTTTCTGTAATCTCCGTCCTCCGGTAAAACAACAGACACCGAATCATCTACCGCCGAATCCGATAGGCACCACCTATTCCGGAGGAAGTATTCCCTACTGAAGGCGGCCGCGTCCTTTTCGGCGTCCATTTGAGCGCGCTGTTGCTCCAAAAATTCCCGTCGCGCTTGGGTCAGGCCGACATACTCGCCCGTTGTGGGCGGCCTACCCCTACCTCTCTTTTTCACGGCAGGTACCAAAATTTTAGCTGCCGGAAAATCCGAATCCGGACTCGGATCCCGGGAACTTCCCACTACAGAACGCGATCGAGATCGTGACCGCTTTTTGGTCAGCCGTTTGCTCCTCGACGGCGAGTCTCCTCCTGGTAACGACTCTATGGTCACCATCGTGACCGCTGAGCCTGAGCTAGACAGCTACGCCTCCACTTCACTCTCCTCCCGACTTCCTCTACCTTCCACCTCGGTAGTTTGATTTTTAATTTTTAAAGAATTCACATTCATAAACGTCCCCTTTTCACGGGGGACTACGGTTTTAGGCATGAAATAAAGGTCGCTCCCCGGGTGACGGCCATTCCGGGTAGAAGGGTAAATACTCTGGAGGGCCCCAGGTATCCAGAGGTTTTAAAGGTGTTGACTCACGGATTTGTTTCAGGTTTTCCTTGCGTTGGACCGACTAATTAAGGCAAGCCCGTCGTCGGCACCGCGCAGCCACGACGTACCCCCTTAGCACCATGACGGAGATCGTTGAAGTGAACTACGCGATGCCGGGAGGGCGGCTGGTACAACCCTACCCTCCGCAGAGGGCAGGGGAACCAGTAAGAGGGTAGAATGCCCAATTCCTAATTGGGAATTCCTCCTCAACCCTAGCAACAACCATACCCCTCTGAAAGCAGAGGGGCAGGTGCGCGCGCGACAACCATTCCGCTCTGAAAGCAGAGGGGTAAGGTGACGACAACAACTCCAGTCCTCTGAAAGGACGGATTCCCCCACGGTCCAGGCCAGACCCTTTCGGCATTGCAGCCTCATCGGCCCCGACCCGGTACTGAGGGCGCCGCCGAAGCACCACCCTCAGGAGTGTTTATCGACTCTCCAGTCTAGATCCGTAGTGTTCAGTGGAAACAGGGTCACCTCGAGAAGGATGTAGACATGAAGTCTACGCACTGCGGTCTTGGGATGGCAGGCTAAGGCTCCACTTAATGGGAGCTATACGCGCCTGTTGGTCCACCCCCTGTGACGGTCACCCCACGCCACTCGGTCCCAAAATTGTTTGCTCCTTAAGTTACCCGTATTAAATTACTGTAAATCTAGGGGAAAATATTCTATATTGACCACTGCAAAAACGTCAAAATTGTATTTAATTTTTTTTTTGATTTTGCTTGCATAGGTGGTGGTAAGTTTGTAAGATTTTCACTTGGATCTCGGACCAAATATCACAAAGGATGGAGCATTTGCTCTATAAGCGTATCCGAGTGTCCTTTTTTTGTTGACCGACTTTCTAGATTTTTACCAATGTGCGTGACTAGGGGTCTAAATAAACATGTCCAGCTGAAGTTTCAAGATCTTTTGCAAGAAGTTCTTTTTAACTTCAGTAAAGTCTGTTAACACTTCCCTGGAAGAGTTTAAAGACGTAGTGGTATGAGCAAGGAATGAGTTTTACACATCGCTTATGCGTTTTGTGAATGTATCTGTGTATTACACGGTATTTCTGAAGATATCGGCAGTATTAATTAGCATAGATCTCTTTGCCTTCCCTCTGAAGTGAAAATCCTCGGACCAAAGAACATAATGGACGGAGTCATAATTGTTACATGCTTGTATTAAAAATGTTAGTAAATAGAAGGTATTTGTGATTTACAATAAAACAGTTAGTTGTCAGCCACCACCTTTTATTGACGTTACACTGGCGACGAGGGGGTTTTAAAACGAATTAATTTCATTTGTACAGTAATTACTATAATTTAGTTTATCCAACATGCCTATCGGTAAACTAGAACGATTCGACTTGAACTCAAAACAATGGCCGGCTTATATACGACGCGTGAAACAATTTATTTTACTCAACGCAATTAAAAACGCACTGATAGTGCCGTTGTTAATAACAGTGGTTGGAGAGGCCACGTATTCGTTAATATGCGATTTGTGCTCCACGGACGATCCAGAAAGTAAATCATTCGATGAATTAGTGAAATTAGTATCAGATCACTTAGAACCACAACGTTCAGAGATAGCCGAGCGACATGTGTTTCGATTACGTAGACAACAAGCCGGTGAACCGTTGACCGAATACCTACAGATTCTGAAACATCTCGTTACTACTTGCAACTTCGGCATGAACCTTGATGAAAATTTGCGCGACCAGTGTGTATCTGGGCTCGCGAGCAAAGCAATGCGGTCACGTATTTTTGCCGAGAAGAAAATAACATATAAGGAGGCGGTGGAACTAGCTCTGGCGTTGGAGGCTGCCGAGAAACACGCGGAGATGAGCGGTGCCACGGCGGTGGCGACGACTTCGGTCTCGGGTGTGAGCGGCGCGGGCACGGGCGTGGCAGGAGAGGGCCTGCTGTTCTAGACGGGCGCGGGAGCGAGCGCAGGGCAGCGGGCGCGGCTCATCGGCGGGCGAGGCGTTGGCAGCGCCGGCCCACATCGGCCCGACAAGTGTCGTTTCGTACAATACAATTGTGATGAGTGCAATCAACGTGGACATTTAAAAGTAATGTGTAGGGAGGTACATAGTGGAAACCGATCATTCGGCCGACATAAATATGTGAGTGAAAGTAATTTAACGGACGACGAAGATTTTTATAATATTGAGCTGAAAGCCAAAGGTAACAAGCCCTATTTTATTATGGTGAACATAGACGGACGAGCCATTGAATGCGAAGTCGACACGGGCAGTCGTATTTCTGCAATTAGTAACCATTTTTATAATAGTGTATTTTCACGTAAAATAATTCAGCCTGAAAATTTATTGTTACGGTGTTATTCCGGCTCACGAATCGAATCGCTTGGTTATATCTACGTGAACGTTAATCTCGGTGTCATTACAATTCAAAACGCGGCACTACATATTATTAAAAATGGAGGTAAACCTTTACTTGGTAGGGAGTGGATTCGCGCTCTAAATATTAAATTAATTTTAATGAGATCGAAGACGATGGATTCGTGAATCGACTTTCAGCGGAATTTCCAGAGGTACTCACCGATAAGCTAGGAAAGGAACCTGTAAAAAAAACATTCAATTACAGCTGATCGATAACGAACCGATGTACGTCCGTGCTCAACCTGTACCGCTTGCATTGAAGGCGAGAGTTGAACGCGAATTGGAACGGTTAGAACAAGAAGGTACTATTTATCGCATCGAGCGCTCGGAGTACGGGACACCGATCGTTCCGGTCGTTAAGGAGTGCGGGGATATACGAATTTGCGGAGATTATAAAATTACAATTAACCCTAAACCTAAACGAGACTACTACCCTCTCCCGCGGATTGAAGAACTATTTGCAGTGTTGAGTGGGGGAGAGGCGTTTTCAAAAATTGACCTCACTCACGCGTATCAACAATTGACTTTAAGTGAAGATTCGCAACCTTACACTGCGATCACGACTCATTTGGGGACATTCGTATATCGTCGCACACCATTCGGGTTATCATGTATTCCCGAAAAATTTCAGAAACTAATGGAAGAAACCTTAAAAGGTATACCAGGATGTGTGACGTATTTGGATGACGTATGTTGTACAGGTTCGTCTGAATCGGTGCATTTAAGTACTTTGAGAGCCGTTTTGGAAAGATTAAGAGATATGGGGTTCACGGTAAAATTAAGTAAATGTACATTTTTACAAAATAGTGTAAAATATCTAGGTTTTATAATAGATAAGCTGGGATTGCATCCTGATAAAAAGAAATTAGAGGCGATAACGGATGCCCCGCGGCCCAAGAATGTAATACAATTAAAAAGTTTCTTGGGAATATTAAATTATTATGGGAAGTTTATATCGCATCTAAGCATTATGTTGCATCCGTTACATGCACTTCTTAGAAGCGGCGTTAGTTGGGAATGGTCTTCGAAATGTGAGGAATCGTTTCAAAATGCAAAATAAGCACTGCTCAGCGAATGCGTATTAGCTCATTACGAAGAGGGGCGACCGTTGATTCTATCAGTGGACAGTAGCGCATACGGCCCGGGGGCGGTCCTGGCTCACCGACACGCGGACGGCACGGAGCGACCGGTCAGTTATGTATCACGGACGCTTAATGCCGCAGAGAGAAATTACAGTCAGATAAGGAGGCATTGGCTATTTTTTTTTGGAATTACGAGACACCATCAATATTTGTTTGGTAGGAAATTCGTTTTGCGCACTGACCACCGACCATTGGCTTATATCTACGGAAAAAAAGTGGGTATTCCACAAACAGCGGCAAGTCGCCTTCAACGATGGGCTGCGCGTCTCGCTGCGTACGAGTTTACAGTCGAATTTGTGCGTTCGAAACAAAATGGTCCCCCGGATGCATTATGAACACCACCCAACTGACGTACTAAGTTATTTACACTAAGGCATGCAATTATCGAAATGTTCCGATAATCGATAAAAAAAAATTATCGTTTTTTTTCCCCGATAAAAACCGATAATTATCGGTATTTGTAATATTTTACAAAAAGTTGTTTTTTCACATGTAGGTTAACTATACAATTACCTAAAATGAACCACAATATTAAAAATTGAACAATTTTTTTTGTAGGACGAGATATATTTATTTAATCAAAGTAATTACCCCTCGTTGTCTATACATTTTTGCCATCTAATCAAAAGTTCATTTAAACCTTTGCGATAGAACTCTGGGGAACTGGAATCCATAAACTGTGGAAGAGCATTTGGTACTGCTTCCTGGGAAGAAAATATTTTCCGTACAAAATATTGTCCAAATCGCGGAAAAATGGTAGTCGGTTGGGGAGTACGGAGGATGGATGACAGATGGTTTCTAACTGCAGGTTCTGTAGTGTTAAAACTGCTTCTCGAGGAGTGTGAGGTCTTGCGTTATCATGGAGCAATAATGGTGAAGATCAATTGACAAGTCGGGGTTGTTTTGCTGCGAGTATCGCCATTGTTGTTCAGAGTTCTGCACAGTAGATATTTGCTGTTATTGCTTGATTGGATCGGAGGAAGCTGTAGTGATTTACACCATGAAGTGACCACCAAACAGTTACCATCACCTTTCTAAGGGTAAGCTTCGCTTTAAGGCGTTTGACCCGGAGTCAGCCATTACGTTGTTTGCTCGCGATTATCGTAAAAAATCCAATTTTCGTCACACGTCGCAATTTAGTCCAAAACCCCTTCATTTCTGTACCGACTTAACAAGTTCAAGGCAGGCAAGCATCAACGCGCGCTGCTCACTGCAGATCAGTCAAATCATGAGCCACCTATTTTCCAAGGTTTATAATTTTACCGATTGGCTGCAAATGGGTCAATATTGTGAGTATGTTAACGTCAAACGATGTCGCTGATTCCTTGGTAGGTTGATACGGATCGGCTTCCACCATAACCCTTAGTTCAACGTTGTTTACCTTAGTGGCTGGTCTTCCTCGTGGTTCATTCTTCAAGTCGAAATTTCCACTACTAAAGCGGTTAAACCAAAAACGCACGGTGCGTTCCTTAGCCGTATCTTCTCCCAACACAGCATTGATGTAACGAGCTAGTTTCTGTTACGTTAGTCCCACGTCGGAACTCGTAATCGAAAATTACTCTGGTTTTCGCTGTGTCCATCTTCTTAAAAGCTGAATGTAAAAACAATTGAAAGTCCGCACAGTCAAATCTCATGATTTAAAAAAAATTAAAATGTTACAGTTTTCTTGTAAAAAAAGTTACTCTGAAATCTGACACTACGCAGGTTTAATTTTAATTCAAAGTGGACAAAGCGGCAATTTCATACTTTAATCCCTATTACATACTGAAAAATAAATATTTAAATATTTAAAAAATATAGTATTTTTTTAAATCAACGATTGTATTTCTGTATTAAATTAAATACAAAATATTGAAATCAACATTTTGGAATTATTATAATCATTAGTTATTTTCTTATACATACATTTTATATTTATATAATATCGTGATCACAAGGTACCACCATTAGGTAGTTTTAATTTTATCTAATTTTATTTTAACGTAAAAACAATTGACTGAACTAAAAGTACATAAAAATATGTAAAAACTTAGATTTATAGAAAAATAGAATGATACACAAATAATACGAACTATTTATACATTACCTACGCAATGTTATTTTTTCAGTTTTTAGGTTAGTCTTTTTTAACACTTCCCGAATAATCGGTGTTTTATTTCGGAATCAGTTCTAATGATTGGGAAATAATTCTAATATGATTTTATATTTTTTTATCGAAGACCGATATTTATCGATTTTTCTTTCGATATTTATCGTTTTTCAAAATGGACCGATTATCGATAAATAACTGATTATCAATTATCGGTTTGCATGCCCTAATTTACACCTAGATGAAGATTGTTTACCAATTTATTTTAAAGACATTAGTAAGGAAACAAAAAAGATGGCATATTAAGTAAAATTATGGGCTATGTATTATTTTGCTGGCCATCGTCACCGAGTTGCGAGAAGGAAAGGGCTTATTTTGTGAGGAAAGAGGAAGTAATAACGGATTTAGGTTGTTTAATATATAAATATAGAGTAATCGTGCCGACTAGCTTACGTGAAAAAGTATTAGGGGAAATACATGAAGGACATTTAGGGGTAAACAAAATGAAAAATCTATCTCGTAATTATGTTTATTGGACTAGTCTAGATAGGGACATTGAATGGATAGGTCTGACATGTGTAGCCTGTAGCGCAGTACGAGACGCACCACCGCAAGCCATCTTACATCCATGGGAATTTCCGAACCATCCGTGGCAACGGTTACATGCAGATTTTGCGGAATGTGCGGGTAAAATATATCTGGTAGTAGTGGACGCGTATTCTAAATGGATCGAGGTGGTATGCATGAATAGGACGGACGCAGTGTCGACCATTTCGGTTTTTAGAACGATTTTTGCAAGGTTTGGCTTACCCTCGCAACTCGTCACAGACAATGGCTCGCCATTCTTTGCGCAAGAATTTAAGAATTATTGTCAGAAAAATGGTATTAAACATGTGACGTCGGCGCCGTATAGGCCACAAGGTAACGGAGCGGCGGAAAACGCGGTAAAAATAGTAAAGAAAGTGATTAAAAGAGCGTTGGTGGAAAACGAAAATGTGTCACAAGCGTTGAATAAATTCTTATTTCAATATCGCAACTACGAGCACTCAACGACGCGAGTGTCGCCGGCGATGGCATTGTTTGGCAGACGACTGCGCGGGCGGCTCGACGCGCTGAGACCCGACCGCGCCGCCGCCGCCGTGGTGCAGGAGGCGCAGCGCCGCCAGGTGGCTAATGCCAGCGGCGCGCCGCGGCGCGTGAGCTTGGGGGACACCGTACTAGCTCGAGATTACACAGCGCGGGGAGAGAAGTGGACTGAAGGGAAGGTGATAAAGCAAACGGGACCGGTGTCATTTAAAATTGATATAGGCAAAGGAATTGAATGGCGACGACACCAAGATCAAGTCATACCTATAAATAACCGCCATTCCCTTACACGCGTTAAACCCGAGGCACCGTTACGAAGTAACACGGAAAACGGGTCCGATGAAATAGTATCTACCGACACCGACGGCACATGTGTAGACATACCGAACTCCGCGGGGTCGGAGATCTCCAGGACACCTGAAATGGCACGGCCAGGTCCGAGTGTGTCGACACCGCTGATGTCGGAGTCATCCGCTCGCGCTTTGCGCGCGCATAACAGAGCACAACGAAAAGGTTTCGATAAATAGAATAACTGATAGTAGATGTAAGAATGGGTTACTGGATTTTGTATTCAAACAGTTTTAAAAAGGGAGAAATGTGTTATATGCTTGTATTAAAAATGTTAGTAAATAGAAGGTATTTGTGATTTACAATAAAACAGTTAGTTGTCAGCCACCGCCTTTTATTGACGTTACAATAATAAGTAGCCGCTCTTATCACCGTGTGTCAAACGAAATCTCTTGTGTCTTTCTATCTCATTGGGAATAATCATGAGTAAAACAGTGAGTCATAATAGTAAGTATATGGCAACCTCACGCTATCAGTATATTTCGTGTCAGCTTATGAGTCAGTCACCAAATAATTATTTGCATAAAATTCGTAAAGCTTAAATGTTTGGGCTTCTAGTATTCACGAAAATAAAAATATGTCATGTTCAGCCGTGTATCGTTATACTTTGCTACAGTGACCTTCCCTAGTCACGTACATTAGTAAAAATCTACAAATTCGGTCAACAAAAAAGGACACGCTTTTATAGCAAATGCTCCGTCCAATATAATACTTGGTCCGAGACCATAACATTATCTGCTTTTTTATTATTTGACTTATTCGGCACCAACTTCACGTCTAACGCGCTTCTTACGTGTTTTACGAAGTTACAATAGCGTTCATTGGAATTCTATAATATACTCGACTTGTACCGATGTCTGAGCAATGTGAGCAGTCAGACTACAATTTATTTAGTCTGAAAAAGTATATTTATGAATTTTAGGTGATATATTAAACAAAAAACACAAATCTCGTACAATTTTCGTCATTTCAAATATCTAACGTTTTTTTTGTTACGGTTTTGAGTTATGAGATACGAGTTCTAATAAACGAATACTTATTAGTGTAATTGTAAAAAAATAAATTAATTCATCAAGACATCAAAACATTATCAACAATCAACATTTTTCAACGCATATGAGCGCATATGCTTAAATCAAATAATAGAAATCAATTTCTTTTGTAATGATACATACATTTGTAATTATTTAGTAACTAATTTTTTTTATTGCTGCTTATAAGTATTTTAACTTATTTATCTTTCCTTATGGGACCAAATTCTTACAATAATACCAAAGTTGAAGATGTGGTGTGAAGTTGTCATGTTTTTGTTAGAATTTTTAGCTGCGATATGTGCAGTGGCCGTATGTGGACCGTGTTTACTCGCTTGTGCCCGAAGATTAATACTGGGTGATGAAGTTATACAGAGAAACGACAGAAACGTACACGTGGTCCATGAAGCGGAAGTATTAGGCTGTGATGAACCATCGTGTCCTTACTACAAGAAGAACGTACGATATCTCATGGTGCCTGCAAGAAGACGTAGATATACTACATCACCTACTCGTTAGATTTCATTGGCGAAACTTTCTACTTTTTATGATTTAGTTTAATCTTTTTAATAAAATGTATTTTTATGACTTTCCGATAATCTTAGTTTTCTACTTTGTAAATTTAAAAATACGTAAAAATCAAATAGCTTGAATTTACCAAACAGAGATCTATACTACTATATAAATCTCTAGCGTCTGTCTGTAATTATAATTTTACTGTCGAATTTTGTGATAGATAGTCATTTTATGACTCACTGACTTCGATTCCACCATTTTTAAAATTTTTCTGTCTGTCTGTCTGTATGTCCTTTTATAACTGAAAAACGACTTGACCCATCTAGATGAAAATCGGTATGTAGTAAGAATATGTAATTGTGCTCATGATAGGCTACTTATTTTTTGGTAAATCTACCCCTAAAGGGGTGAGAAGGGGGATGAAACTTTGCATGGGAAATGATAAACCACTGAACCGATTATTATGAAATTTGGTAGGGAGATAGTTTGACATCAGTGAACGGACATAGGCTATTTTTTTTTTATCAAAAATTTTCTAATTCTACTCCTAAGAGGGTGAAAAGGGGGATGAAACTTTGTATGAGAAACGCTAAATCTTGATAATGATAAAGTTTGGTACGGTGATAAGTCTTTTTTTTATCAAAAATACATAGGCTACTTTTTTCAAAAATCAGTGGAAAGGGGTACGGGAGGGGGGGACGTAACTTTGTACGAGAAATGTTAAACCGCTGAACTGATTATGTATAGCATGAATATAGTTAGGCTACTTTATTTTATCAGAAACTACCCCAAAGGGGGATGAAACTTTGTATGGGAAACGTTAAATCTTGGAAACGATAGGCGCGGTGATAAGACTATTTTGTGAAAAATACATAGGCTAGTTTTTTTTTCAAGAACATGTGAAAAGGGGTATGGGAGGGAGTTCCGGGAGATTTTCCCGGATGTTCCCGGAGACAAACGTAGGCTTGACGTAGACTTTTTTCAAAAACGATCTTTGAACATGCTATGCACATGTACATATAATCTAAACTAATTCGGGAAAGCCACGAAAAAAATTTCCACGCAGACGAAGTCGTGGGTACAGCTAGTGTACTTATAATCTAACCTAATCTGTGAAAGCCATGTAAAAATTTTTCACACACGAAGTCGCAGGTACAGTTAGTCTATATAAGGTACCTGCGGGTATTAAGGCCTAGCTAAGGTAGATTTGAAATTAAATGAAAAATAACCAATATAATCAACAGATTTTAATAATATTTAGTCTAAAAGTTCAATTACTATAAAATATAAAGGGAAAATGGCATTTTTACCATAAACAAAAACAAAATTAAACATTATTGAAAATCTTGCCAATAGGCCTTATTTTACTATGGTAGGGTAATAAAGTCTACAGTTCTAATATACTTAAATAATCCAACTACGCGTTATACATTTAATACTTGAGATCAATAATTGCATAAACTCAGCAATTACATTAAAAATTATTAAAAAATCTGTAATTTTCTCTCCATAACAACCATTTATTTGAGTAAATGCTCGTTCTATAGGCATCGTTGTCGTAGACACTAAAACTAACGATTGTTCAATTAGCATTAAATTACACACTACTTGTTTACATTCGTAAAACCTGGAAATTTATATAAAATACATTATGAAACAAATAAAATTTGATTCATGATGTAGGAGGAAAACAAAACCTATGTTTAAATTAAGTAGGCCTTACTAGTCGTCGACTATGTAAGTAAGAGGAATTAAATTAAAAATATTTGAATCACAGTACGTTATTCAAGTATTTATTATAAAAAATCTTAAAATGATTAAGAACTTTACATTGTAAATTTATACAGATAAGTGAAAAATGACAATCAATACCTGCGACTGGTTCGGACCGATTTTTATTATTCGTGTCGCGTGGTCGTCTCTCGCAATCTATGATATAATCCTGGAGACGAGAAGAGGGGTATTCCGCGTTTGTAAACTCATAAAAATATCTTCGTGTGTTAGGCGTCTGTGAGTGTTGCCTTGAGCGGGAGCGCCTATTGTAAATACGATGTTACTCACATAGGCCTTATTAGACGACAGGCCTTATAACCCGCAGGTACCTTATATAAAAGGCGATGTATGTATGTACGTATGTTCCTTATGGACTCCGAAACGGGTGGACCGATTTCGATGAAAATTTCAGGGAATCTTCAGTTTGGCCTAGCGGGTGTTCCTGTAAAGTTTGGTAGGGATCGGATCAGTATTAATTTTTTTTTTGTTTTTTTTTTGTAGTATCAAAATAATTATAAAAACTGTTTAATTTATTTTAACTTTAACTAACGCTCAGTGAAACGGGCCGGGTTTGCTAGTAATTTAATAAAATTGATGTCTTATAACATAGTGGATGTGCTATTCCTCTGTTCAAAATAACTAAAAAGAAACCTGTGAATTTATAGGATCTGAATTAAAACTGTATATTGCATAGCTATAAATCTAAGTAACACAACGAGATGTATAATAATATCTGTACAGAGTTATTTTAATTTTTTTTTGAGATTCCATTACAAACAAACGATAACATAAGTGAAAGATATCCATTTTTCTTTTTTTTTTTGTAATTTTGTTTCCATGTTCAGACATATCTTGTTAAAAAATTGTTTTATTCATTGGGGTGTTTCCCGATTTCTTCGTTATCAATGCATATGTCCGGATCACGTTTATATTTAGGTGGCGAAAGGTCTGTCCGGTCACGACAGCAGGCCAGACGATCAGACGAGGGCTCGGACATATTCGCTAGTGAAGAGTCTATACACAAACAGCGTGTTGCTTCGATTTCGTGGCGTTTTAACTGAAAACAATAACAGCTACTTGTGAGAATTATTAATAAATTGAATCATCCAGTGTTGGGGTACATTTGGAAATGTCCCTGCGGAAGTAAAAGTTGTCGTTTTGAACACATTCAGGAAACTTTCTCAACCTATGCTCGATATCAAATTTTCATACCGTCAATATCAGTTATCAGTATCATAGCATTATTTCCAGATTTTTGCACAAATACCTATACGTTCAGCTTCAGGAAGCAATCATCAATTTTAACCCAACGCCTGTGCAAAAGTTAATACATACATCTTTTAAAAAGAAAACATAAATTGGGTATCTATCTTCCAATAAATTGTATTTCATATAAGCATGTTTTCCGTATTTCATTACGCCCGTTTTATCTTAAATAACTCAAAATGTTTGTTCACATTTTTGACATATTAGATTGAAACAGATCATATTATAACTTATGCGTGCTACCAAGAGACACGACGCTTTTCAGTACTCAAGATTTAAACTTTCACTCCATGAAGCCCTATGTACCCAAAAACGACTTCTGGAGGTTAGGGTAGATAAGGCGATCGCGAAGCGAAGCATATCAAGCGATCACCTTTGACTTTCATGCTAGGTTTTTATTAACTACTAGCAAGCCCGGCCCGTTTCACTGGGCGTTAGTTTCATGGGCGTAAAAAAAAAAACTCTACTGATCCGATCGCTACCAAACTTTACAGGAACACCCGCTAGGCCAATCCGAAGATTCCCTGAAAATTTCATCGAAGTCGGTCCAGCCGTTTCGGAGTCCATAAGGAACATACATACATACATACATACATCGCCTTTTATATAAATAGACTAGCAAACCCGGCCCGTTTCACTGGGCGTTAGTTTCACTGGGCGTAAAAACAAAAAAAAAAATTCTACTGATCCGATCGCTACCAAACTTTACAGGATCACCCGCTGGGCCAATCTGAAGATTCCCTGAAAATTTCATCGAAATCGGTCCAGCCGTTTCGGAGTCCATAAGGAACATACATACATACAAACATACATCGGGCCTTATATATACAGATATAGATTCGAGAAGACTTCTACGTTAGGTTTTTTAATTACTCGAAGGTTTTTTTTGTCATTGACGCCTCAATGTCAATGTTTTATCGCGTTACCGAATAGCGTTAATCTATTTAGAATGTAATTTTGATTACCTACATAATGCAAAAAATGCATTATGTAGGTAATAAAAATTATTAATTGAGGAGAATGATGAGATTTGAGGAAGCTTAAGTAGTATGTAAGGACCGCGACGCTTGGCGCTTCGTCCTGTATGTATGTATGTATAATGTATGTATCTATGTATAATACATAACATAACATAACATAACTTCACGCTGTATCCCCAACGGGGTAGTCAGAGAGGACGGAGCGCCAGGAGTCGCGGTCCTTACACACCTCTTTCGCTTCCTCAAATCTCATCATTCTCCTCACACGTTGTATTGTATTGAATGTATAATACATTTTTCAAAAAGTGTAAATAATCTGAAGTCCTTGCCACCTTTTTATTTTTTCTATATCTACCTTCTATGTTTTACCTACTTTCTCTCCCAGCCCAGCGTGGAAGAGTAACATAAAAACCGAAAATACTCACGGCAGCTGACACACATCGATATCGCTGCCTCACTACGAACAACAAGCCAGTGAGGACAGCGGCGAAAGCGTTCAATAACTTTATGAACATCATGACGTATTGCATCGCTCTAATTCAACAAAAAATACATTATATTTTGTTCTGTACAATCATTGAATCACATTCTTCGCTTAGATTTCGCAATAGTCTTCGATTGTCTATTTCTACGTGTGTAGAATGGTTATGTATCTTTATAAATAATATTTACTTTCTGTTCTGAACTAGTTCTAAAGGTATTGACAGTTTTGTGAACGTTAATGTCATTTTGATTTATTACATAGTACGTCTGTGATTATATTATTTCTTTATGGATTAAGTATAACCTCTGTGGTATAACTTTATAACTGTGTTGTCAAATGAAAGGAGATTCCTTAGGGAGGTCTAAAAACAACAGTAATATTTGAATGTGGAGAAAAGCAAATAATTATAATTTTCGAACAGATGGAATCATTAAATGGATGGAATCATTACATTTTTGGCGGAGAAGAGATAACAATTATAAGATTTTATCACATAATAAAAAATGTTTACGTAGTATTTAAAATACATTGCTTATACCACATACAACACCACCTACGTAAAGTATATGTAGCATTAGTGCTACGGCGCCTACGACCCTGCTACGCCTTGTAGTGAAAACTAACTGTGAAACTAGAAAGTTTGAGCTTCAGATTTCCAGACGATTACACCAATTATGCGACCTCAAATGTCTCTAATAGCACCACCTTTATACTATGTAACATAACAACTTCGAGAGTACTCACTACACTCAGTTTACAAGACAATTTATTTTTTACTAGACATTCCTCACGATTTAATTCAAGTATTTTTCTGGTATATAAAATAGCTTAGAATGCTCTCTAAAAATTCCTCTACTCGTTAACGATAGTCCCGTCGAAATTAGTTCAGCCGTTTCGGAAGTCAGTCTGCTGAAACAAACAGACAATAACGCTACGCATACAGTCATAGACTACACACGCACACATAGATAGTTCCTCACAGTGGTACCACAGTTGTCGTCTACTTGCGTCTCAGCATTATAATAATAATAATGTTTTATTTGCTAGAATGCGAGTAGTTACATAAAACATAATTAAGTTTTCCTTTACACATTCTACTATGTCTTAGTAATATCATTATATATTTGCATGCTATGTCATAGCATGTAAATATTCGCCATCTTGTATTTGAAAATGATCGTCATTTTCGTAATCAGCACCTCGAGAAACCTAAAGTATGACACTCACATCGATTTATTCAAGAAAATATAATTCGCTATTTTGGATTTGAAAATGAACATCATTTTCGTAATCAGCACCCCGAGAAACCGAGAAGAATATGACATTCATATCGATTTATTCAAAAAAGTAATACCCGCCATCTTGGATTTGAAACTGACGTAAAACATTTTTGTTAAAGCTAGGCAAAGGCTTCTTATCTTGTTTGTAATGGTTGGAACGTTTTTGATTATCTTATCACTTTTCATAGGAGTTAGCTACTAAAACCAGTAGTACCACTACAGTGAATTTTTAAACTTAGACTTCAAAAAAAGGAGAAGGTTTTCAATTCTGTTGATTATTTTTTGTTTGTTCCCTCATAACTGCATTATTTATGCACCGATTTGAAAATTTATTTTTTTATTTCGAAAGATACACTTCCAGATTAGTGCCATTTAAATTTCACTGGTATTGGAGCTTGGGTTTCGGAGATACACCAAATAACGCTATTATTATTATTATTATAACCTTTATTTATTTAAATTGATGATTCTCTTGTATGTCATTTGTTAACTATCGTTATCCACTTACCCCACATGGTATAATGATAGTAGGGAGAAGGTGTAAATTACCGCGTTCCGTTCGCTACGACGGCCTGTAGGGTGAAGTGGCGAGTGGAGGGTTGTTTTAGTCGGCTCGAGTCCGACGCTACCCGCCCGGTCCTCACGTTCTCTCTTGAGGCGTGAGGAGCGGTTGGATGCTTTTACAATTTACCGTTGAACATTTTTATCGGTTTTTATCGTTTTACCGTCCAAAATACAATAGGTAAGCAAAAGGCTTCCCTATTGTGTCGACAATAAAGACGCTTTTTCAACGTCCACGGAATGACGTTATCGTGGACAGAAATATAAAAGCGTCTCCATACAACTGCATACATTTTGCTTCCCCATTGTACCGTGAAGGGTAAAAATGTGGCGATAAAAACTTTCAATGGAAAATTATAAAAGCAGCTGTTGGGTTTTTTCCCTTCCAATGAAGAAAGAAACAAAAAAAAATCGAGTCAGTCTTGTGGCGGACAGAGAATACGGCTGGTGGCTCTCGTATTCGGATTGTAAGAATACTGCTAGGGTGTAATTATAATTTAACTTTTTCAATGTTTTCTTATAACTTATTGATATTGATGATATTGATAATGAGTAATAATATCCCATGTTCGACCTATTCGCATCTTTTATTGTAAGAGCCCACGGTTTGTGCTCTTCAATAGAATGGAAGTTAACACATTCCGCTCCAGAATCAGAACAATTAATTGTAGCCCTGCCCTATATATTTACTTAGGCTAAGGTCACTCAATAAAAGAAATCTGTAATAAAAAAATTAAATCGACTTTAAAAAAAATCACTGAAAAGTACGAAATAACTATCTTTTACTAATCAAAACTTATATACATACATACATATGTATATTCACGCTGTATTCCTAAGGGGGTAGTCAGAGAGGACGGAGCGCCAAGCGTCGCGGTCCTTACATACTTCTTTCGCTTCCTCAAATCTCGTCATTCTCCTCACACATTTTTTCCTGATATGCAAGTGCTTTTGACATTTTCGTCGGCTAACACTCTGGCTGTTTGATCTCCACAAGTCAGCCTTGGTCTTCCTTGGCTTATTTTGCCACTCTCTCCCTGTAGATTTTTTTCGTCAGTCTTTCATCGCTCATTCTTTCTATGTGCCCGAACCATTTTAGCATTCCTTTCTTCATTTTTCCAATAACACTGTCGTGCAGCCCTGTCATACTGCGTCAAAACTTATCAAAACTCAAATACAAAAATAACTTTATAAAGACGATACAAATACCCATATAATGAAATTTGATATTGTTTAAAATTGTTACCAAATAAATCTGCAACAACAGAAAGTCAGTCAGAAGTTCAGTAGGCTTGGCGCAGACTTCATACATACATATCTTCACGCTGTATCCCTAACGGGGTAGTCAAAGAGCAAGGAGCGCCAAACGTCGCGGTCCTTACATACCTCTTTTGCTTCTTCAAATCTCATCATTTTCCTCACACATTTTCGTCTAGGTATGCAAGGGCTTTTCACATTTGCGTCTGCTAATACTTGATTTTCATAAGTCAGCCTTGGTCTTCCTTGGCTTGTTTTACCACTCGCTTTCGTTCTGTAGATTTTCCTCGTCAGTCTTTTATCACTCGTTCTTTCTATATGCCCAAAACATCTAAGCATTCCTTTCTTCATTTTTACAATAACACTGTCAATTCAATTCAACTTTTCAGTGATGACTTGTAACGAATAACACTTTCGTGCAACCCTGCCAGTACCTGTCAAATTTAATTATACGGGTATTTGTATCGGATTTTTGAAGTTATTTTTGGACTTAAGTTTTGATTAGTAAAGGTTAGTTATTTCGTTCTTTCCAGTGTTTTTTTTAAGTGGGTTTAATTTTTTCTTAAACTTTTTGTATTCGTACACAGAGATCATTGAATTTTCAAAACGAAGAGACGCAACCTCTCACCTTGGCAGACCGCGGGCGATTGGAGGGAGCCTAGCGTTCACAATAACATAGAAAGACGTTTGGCAGCTGCATGCCCATACTAATTTGTATGAAAAGATCGTGCGAAAAAAATGATATATTTGATAACCTATTGCAAAAAAACTGCAAATTATATTGGGAAATAGATATAATTACGTTCTATTAATTTTACTATGAATTTGATGTACGTTTTGTTGTTTTTATGACTCATTAAATCACAATAATCGGAATGCGATAATGCTATTCTAGAGTTTTGCACGAAATTCACGATATTTTTTCTGTTTTCACTATAAAACATTATTGCAATTTTTTTATTTATGTTATGCTCTATTTCAGTGAGCAGTGAGTGGTATTTATTTTGTTTAGAAATTTATATATTTACTATCATCTAAATTCGGCATGCCAAACTTAGGTGTTCCGACCCTTAAGTGAAAATAATCAGTATGAGCTTGAAATAAGACTTTTTGGCGGGAACGGGAAAAGTTGGGGTTGACATTTTGTTTAGATTTTCTTTATTTTACATATTTGGGAGTTTTAAAGTACAAAAATCCTAGCATATTGTGTTTTAAATTTCTGTAAAAGTGAAATGAACGGAGTAAGTCTAAATAAACATGTGTAGCTAAAGTTCTCGCGATCTTCCAAGAAGTTCTTCATAACTTCAGTAAAACCTATTCTAGCTTTACTGGAGGAGTTTTTCGATAAGAAAAAACTAATTTACTTGTGATTCTACTTATTAATACGTGACATTGGCAAATACTCTAAAGCTAAAGTCTAAACTGTGTGCCATCCCATAAAGAAAGAAAAAAAAAACTTGAAATAATCCTTTATTTCGAAATCACAAACGAACATTACAGTTTTATTTATGTGTAGATGTGTAGAGGAAATAGAATAAGGGCGTGTTTGTACTTTATGGTTATGTGTACGTGTACGTTATATGTATGTATTTGCGTGTGAATGAGGGTACAGCAAATAAGTGCAAATAAGTGAACGTATTTCACAGTGCTTCTTATTATAACTTTTTATTAAAAGATTTTAATAATTCGTACAATCAACCAAAACCGTGTCGTGTCAAAGTAGAAGTTGAATTTAAAAAAAGAACTGATTCGAAATCCTCATTATTTGACTTTTTTATTTTCATTCCCTGGGCTTGTGTCGTTAATTTATGTCTCTGTACCTTTTAGTTTAGTAGTTGTAAATATGACGGAATACATTGACTGTGACACGGACAGACAGATGAGACAAAACTATGCTTTAGAAATTCCATGACTTTAAGCATTTTGGCCAAGGAACGTGTACGGAACCGATTTTCGACGAACGAACGGATTTCTAAGTTGTTCTGGTGAGGAATCAAAAACAGTACTCACGGCTGAGAAGGCAGTCTTTCTAACATTCTCACCGATGGGCTACTCAAGTTTTTGTATTATACCTAGTAGATGGTTCAAAACATTGTTTTCTTTAGGTGTAAAGGAAATTTTCTTTGTGTGAGCAGCGACAATTAGCTATATGGATTGTTTACAAGGTCGCATCGTCATGACAGACAAACACGCGACTGATATTAACACTGTGTTTAAAAAACCAGCCAAATGTGAGTCGTACTTATGCAATTAATGTTCCGTACTGTCGAACAACATTATTTGTAGAGATTTGCGCTTGTATGTGCATAACTAATGCATGTATGCGAGTGTGCCTGTATGCATGTATGTATGCACGTATGGATACATTTTTATTTACATTTACTTACTCATGTACATACATACATACATATCTTCACGCTGTATCCCTAACGGGGTAGTCAGAGAGGACGGAGCGCCAAGCGTCGCGGTTCTTACGTACTTCTTTCGCTTCCTCAAATCTCATCATTCTCCTCACATATTTTCGCCTAGGTATTTAGGTAGGTATAGCGAGAGCTTTTGACAATTCCATCTGCTAACACTAGCTATTTAATCTTCATAAGATATTTGATCTCATAATTACTCATGTAATGATTGCATTTATGATTTACTTATGAAAAATATTGGTCTACATCATTATGTTTTCCCAGGAGTTGTATATTTTTGAAATAAGCGAAAACCCATTTCAAAAATTCAATTTCAAAGAGTTTGAATACAAGCTTATGATTCTGATAGCTGTCATGATAGTATACGTTGATAATTTTCATTCGTTCGCTTCATGGCGTACCAACGGCGTCATGCGTGTGCGCTAACTGAGATAAAACCAATACCTTACATGTTGAAATCTCTAAGCCTAAGTATTCACTGCCAAAAGTGCTGTAAGTTATTATTTTGGTGTACATTGACGCTCTGCCCACTCTGTCTGAAACAGCTTGACATTATATTATGTAAATCAATGATGTTATATTTACAAATGTAAATATATATAGCCATACGTAATTTGTATGTAGGCATCCATTTCTACCTCAAAATTTAAAAAGTTGACATATTTGACTTTTAAAAACACTGAGAACATATATTTGAGTTAAAAAAATAAAGAAAAACTTGCCAAAGATAAAATGTAATTGCATAAATTCATTACCAGAGTCGGAAGCTATCAGTAAGGTGTGTGGTTAAGTATGATATGTTTCCGACGTCGTATACCACAGACGCCATGTTGAATCGTTCAGAAAGCAATCTAGCTCGTAATACTTACGTAGTAGAGATGAATCGATATCTCATTCTCAAATTGATTTCTCAAATCTTGTACGTTAAAATTAATTATGTGTCGGCACTGTGAGGCAACAGATGAGTTAAAAACGTTACTAAAATGAGAACTTTCCGTTTTGCTTCCTTAGTTACTTAGTGCACAAAGCTTGGAATTAGAAATCTCGGCGTCCATTCTCTGTGTACCCTGTTACGGATACAACGAGGATACAGCATTGAATTATACACAAAAATACATGTGTCGTATGAATATAATAATTAGTCATCGCTGCGTCTATTGCATATTGCATCAACACGTATTCAAATGTAGTATCTATTCTCAATCGATAGCCTTAGTATGGATCTCATCAACATAAATATTTTATACGCAATCGTCTTTAGGGTTTCGCAAATTCAAAGAAAACGGAAACCATATAAGATCACGATAATGCTGACCAATTAATCAAAACAATGGACCAATATACATTATATATAATCGATCGTTTCATAAGCAATAAAGACATATTATAAAAGATTTATAGATAAAAGTAATAAATCTAAATCCTGGCTATGTGTCTAACAAAAACTTACCAAAAAATTAAATAACTTAATTAAAGAGTTCCATATTTACGCCCTTTGCAGTCGAAACTTTGGGTCCCTGGGGTCCCAGAGCCCATCGACTGGTTTCTGATATTTGTAAGAGACTGGTCAAGGGTTCGGGAGATCGCCGGGCTGGCAGCATCTTCCGCCAACGAATTAGTTTTGCTATTCAAAGAGGTAATGCTGCCAGTCTGCTGGGCACCTTAAGCAACGACAGCTTTCTGAGCGGCGACTTTGAGAAAGTCTATTACTTAAGATGATGTTTAGTTTTAAGTTTGTAAATATTAACATTAGGACATTTCCTAATGTAAGTACTGATTTAATAACTTATTTTCTGAATTAATTGCCGGAATCGAAAGTCTGTTATACTTTACCTTGCTTATGGGCGCTTTTATGTTTTAACGTTGAACGTTTTCAGCGTCAGGATTTTACCGTCCCCGATACAATATAGACAAGCAAAATGCTTCCCTATTGAGTCGCAGAAAAAGACACTTTTTCAATGTCAACAGCATGGACGTGGACGGAAATTTAAAAACGTCTTCATACAACTACATACATTTTGCTTCCCTATTGTACCGTGAACAGTAAAAACGCGGCGATGAAAATGTTCAACAGAAAATTATAAAAGAGGCCTACGACCTCCGACTTCGGCAATAAATTAAAAAAAAATTGCAGTTATTTGTATTTATCACAATATATAAAATGTCACCCACAATTAACCTTATTGTATAAATCCTTCAAAATCCTTGAAAATTTATATACAACAAATCGTTGCCATACTAACTCGGTCGATACTGTGTCGAGGCGCCAGCAGCTGGCACGGGCTCGGCTCGAGTCCCATTCGCATTTCGCATTGTTCATTTATTACATTACAATTATTAAGTGGCAATCATTATTCTGCGCGCGAACTCACGGCCGAGTACCTTGTACCTTGGAAGTCAAATGTATTGATTGAAACAGGATGGTCATTCACTGGATGCGGCATCGAATTTTTGTCATTTGTCTCGTGGTTTTTTATGGTTTCGTACCAAATTGGCTTAAACGGAACCCGGACGAGCGGAGTTAACCCCTAAATAATTTAAATAAAAAGTTAATTCAAAAACTAAAACCTGACGATTGAAAAATAACGCTCTAAAAAGTATAAAACCAGAAAATACGAGTATTCTCATCTGAAATTGTTACGTACAAACTATTCAATGTTTATAGTCTATTAAATAAACAACTTGCACGTAATATATTTTAATGTATTTAATACATATTTATTTTATTTTATTTTTATTTTTTTTTTTTTTTTGGGAAACATACAATATAAAAACACTTATAATTTTTAAACAATACAATAATACATACATCAGTTAAGTTTCCACTAATTACTAATATTTAATACTAAATGGAGCTTATCTCAGTGAATTAAAATATTTACACAACTACAATTTAAAATCATTAATTATTATTTATAATTAATTTAAAATCATTAATCTATACTTTACTATTTTAACCATTATCATTTAAGTAGTAATAATCAAATTTAAAAGCTGTTTCTTAAAGGAGCTTATTTTTTCATGGAATATATCAATCTGACAATACTTTTTATTATAATTTAGACAGGCACGATGTAGAAATGTATTACTTGTATAATTACACCTACAAATGGGCACATGGAATAATGACTGATTTCGTGAATTCAACCGAGGACATCTAAAATTCATACTACCCAAAAGAAAGGGACAATCTAGAATATTGTTAACTATCTTGTAAAGAAATATCTGATCTCTTCGGCGTCGACGAGTTACTAACGGAGATATTTTTTCTGCAATTGATTCAGAATAGTCAGTTCTAAATTGTAAATGCTTCAAAAACTTCTTCTGCAATTTCTCAATGTTGCTAATATAAACATTATATTGGGGATTCCAAACGGTCGACGCGTATTCGAGAATGGATCGTACAAATGAGTTAAAAATTAAGACAAGACTCAAGCAGCTTTTAAACTCCCTGCCAATTCTCAAAATGAATCCGAGCATCTTGTAAGCATTACAGGTAATATGATCAAAATGATGAGAAAAAGTTAATTTGCTATCGAGAAAAACTCCCAGATCCTTAACCGTAGATACTCTAGTTAGCGGAATATCTTTTAAATTATATTCAAAAAGTAAAGGTTTTGTTTTTCTCGTAAACGTTATAATATTGCATTTGGATATATTCAAGCAAAGAAGGTTTCTATTACAATAATCACATAATTTTTCGAGATCTCTCTGCAGTAACATACAATCAAGGCGTGTTTTAACTGTTCTGAAAATTTTCAAATCATCGGCGTATAGCAGTACTATACAGTTTTCAAAATATGTGACTATGTCATTAATGTACAAATTAAACAACAAAGGGCCAAGGTGAGAGCCCTGAGGTACACCCGAAGTAACTGGCACAAATGTAGAACTGTACCCCTTCATGGATACAGCCTGACTGCGATTTATCAAATACGATTCAAACCAACGTAACAGATCGCCGTGTATACCGATCAAACCAAGTTTCTTAACTAATAAGCAATGGGAAATTTTATCAAAGGCTTTGGAGTAGTCAGTATACACGACGTCCACCTGTCCCCCGTTATCAATCGCCATAGCCAATCTATGCGTAAACTCACATAGGTTAGTCTCCGCCGATCTTCCACCAATAAACCCGTGCTGTTGTTCTATTATAATAGGTTTTAAAACCGAATATAATTTATCATAAACAATTTTCTCAAACAATTTAGGAATAACGTTTAACTTTGAAATCGGTCTATAATTTTGGATAAGTTGCCTGTCACCCGATTTGTGAACAGGAGTAACAAAGCACTGCTTCCACATTAAAGGTAAAGAACCCGTTCTCAACGACAAATCGAATAGCACAAAAAGAGGTCGAGCAAGAGTTCTGTGACAAGATCTTAAAAACAATGGGGGTATTCCATCTGGGCCAGCACACTTATCAATATCAAGATTCTTCAAATATTTTATCACCGAATCCATTGTTAAATCGATGGAACTTATGGACACTGTTTCAGAATACATACACTCAACTGTCGGTAAGCCATTAAAAGCATTCTGTGAATCCGATTCAAATGACATCTGAAAATAATCATTGAAAAGGTTACAAATCTCGATTCCATCAGACGAATCAACCCCATTAAAGTACATAGTATCAGGCAAATCAGCCGACGCTCTCTTAGACTTTACAAAATGCCAAAATGCTCTACTGTTTCGCCCGATATCATCCTCAGCTTTACGAATAAACTTCTCATAGCACTCTCTTTGTACTCGCTTTTGACGATCACGCAAACACTTAAAGGTATCACAATCGCTAGCCCTTCTATACGTTTTCCATTTCTTGTGATATTTATGTTTTTCCTTTATAATTTTTATTAATGCTCCTGAAAACCACCGAGGATAACGAGTCCCGAATGATTTTCTAGCAGGTACATATTTAGAAATTATCGAGTTTATTAATTCATAAAATTTACATGTCGCCTTCTCTATATTGGCGGTATCAAGAGCACCAATCCAGTCAATCCGAACTATCTCTTCATTTATCTTTTCATAGTCAGCCTTATGAAAGACCCGAACCAAATGTGATGGAGAGCGAAGAGAACGAGAAAAAGCCACACATGCACTAATACACAAAGCTGGATGATGAGAGTCCTCACTGACCAAAGGTTCATTGCAACGACCGACGGTACACTTTACTCCACCAATAACTAAATCTAATTGCCTGTTATTCAAATTGGGTACTAGGTTATACTGATTAAAGTTAGTGAAGTTAAGGAAATTATGTATCATTCTGACTAATACGTCATTGTCATTGTAATTGATAACGTTGCTAGAACAAAATTCTGTGTTAGACCAAATGGCAGCGGTTATATTAAAGTCTCCAATTATCAAGTAGGAACTATTGGACTCATTCATATAGGTGTCCGAAACTGAATCCAAAAAAGTGCTAATAGTATCCGACTGCTGTGGGCTGTGTGGAAAGTAACAACAAATTAAGTGTAGCCTGTTCAAGCATGAGACAGCATCTAGCTTAAGTACGACCTCAACGACATCAGCAGTGGCGCCTGAAAATACTAAAGGCTTAGAGGATATAACAGAGAGCTCACGTCGGACGGCTATGATAACCCCACCACCGAACCGATCGCCCCTTGCTGAATAATCGCGATCGCAGCGGTATACATTATACCGACTCTCAAATAACTCTGCATCATAAATTCCGGGAAGCAACCAGGTCTCGCTTAAGCAAATAATATCATAATCAACCGAAATTATATTTCTATAAAAAATGTTCGTCTTGGTACGCAGACCACGAACATTTTGATAATAAATAGAGAGATTAGCCATAAATTAAAATTAAAAAGCAATAACGGTATTTAAAAACAAAACTTATACAGTGAATGAAATAAATCAGTGTGTTGAAACATTCACAAATCAGACCCACCAGCATTATAATCACGCAAAGAGACCAGATACTTATCACACCAGTCATTAAAGTATTAAATACAATACAGTCCTCAAGGACCCCACGGTAAAAGCACCCATATGTAATACAAACATCCAATGATAACAAAAAACAAACAAAACCATGAACATTGTACAGAGAATTAATATAGCCTGTAAATAAGGTATACAGCAATAAAGATCTTACTCTATCTTTTTTAAATCATCAAAGTTAGATATGTGTATAACGGGACTTATATCAGAACGACGCACCGCAATGGAACAATTCTTAACCCATACATAAGCAAAGTTATTCTCCTTAGCTTTATCCCTAGCACGCTGTAGAAGCAACTTGTTAGTACTAGTTAAGTGATCATTGAAATATATATTAGAATTATTACCACTAAATCCAAAATCAGAAGCTTTTAATTTAAGTTTTCTAGCTCTACTTAGAAAATCATCCTTTCTATAACGTGCCAAGAACCGTATAACTATAGGTTTTATTTTCTTTTTAGCATCACTATTCTTAGGAGCAACGCGTGTAATAAAGTCCAAGTCATTGTCAGTATTTAATGGGAAGTCAAGACGGTCACATATTGTTTTTAGAATTTTTACCAAATTTTCACCCTTCTTTTCTGGAATACCGTAGATTTCCACATTTGAACGCCTTGACCACTGTTCCTGATTGTTTTTTTCGATCTCGTTTTTTTTTCCGTTTTAAGCTCACCAACCTCCTTTTTCAATGAGACCAACGTCTTTATATCATTTTCCATATAGTCAACACGTTTAATAAGGTTCTCACATTGGTTATTTATGAAAGAGATGCTCTCCTTAAAACTTGCTATCTCATCTTTGAGTGGTTTCAATTGAGATGATATGGTAGTTGCCATTGTCGAATTTAGCTTTAACCACAACTTATCAAACTCAGTGGCTATGATTTCCCGAACTTGATCACACGTAACAGATGATGAGGCATCGAGTACATCAATAGACGACGTAAACTTAGCTGGGATATCCGTACGAATAGCAACACTCTTAGAACCATGATTCGGTGAAGTCTTAGATAGATCGACGGTGTAAGAAACTGGTGGAAAGCCTGGCAACAAATCAGTAGGCGATGAGGAGGTGGTACCCTTACTCATGCTCTTCGGACTGCCGCTGCTGTCACTCGGTTGGGCGTTAATGTTTGACCGCACTGGGGTATTGTCATTTATAACCTGCCTTGGGTCACCGAGCAAACATTCCGGACATACCCAATTCCTTTTAGATATATTAGATATTTGTCTCCTTTTATTAGATGGAAATATACATGCATTATGATAATTATTTTTGCATTTGGAACAAGTCAACATCCCCGCGGCTCCATCTGTGGTGGCTTTACAGCAGGCAAACTTCATCGTAGAAATTATTTTGTTAAAATAATAAATAATTAATTTTCGAGTTTTATTTTAGAAAATAAATTACACAACTTATTTGGTGAGGCTCGAACTCGCGTCGATTGCGTATTACGAAGTGTTTAACCACTATACCACGCAGTCTTACAATATTTTGACGAAATTAAAGTATTGTTGGCAGCTGGAGCGTATTTGTTCTCAATAAGAAGGTAGTTAGAAAATGTTTTTGATATTCACCAACACAATTTCTCATAAAAGGCCAAAAAGTTTTTGTGTTTTTCTTATTTTACACTAATATTGTTTAATTTCAAGAATGTCTTCTATTGCTAGACTCACAGATGATTATTGTTAGTTTATAAATGGATTTCAACTATAAAAGTACTGATCAGTAGTGTTTTCAAAGATAAACTTTTACGCACACAATTTGCACTTTTTCTTGAGAAATATTTATACGAACTCGTTAAAAGCAATGAACCCAACACATCAGACGATAAATTACACAAGTAAACAACAATCCACAGAAAAACAACAAAAATTACCACTCTTAATTAATTTTAATGTGGAGCTATAAACTCACTTTCAACCCAACATAACTAACTTATAGTGATGTTCAGAGGATGGCCGTGGTAGTTTGCCACCTACCTTAAAAAAAGAATACTTTCTCACTGTAGTTACCGATCATAAGCTTTAGGGCAAAGTGGCATACAACCATGGCTATCCTCTGAACATCACTATGAATGTACAAGGTTATAGTGGAAGGGGATATAAATCCACCAAGGTCTCAACGTGTCAATGTTGGCTGCTATATTGCCGATATAACAATTACGGAATATGTTTATTTTGTTTTCCATACAAAAAAATATAATAGAAAAAAATGAACAACCCTATCGTTATGCCCTACATTGTAAGTGTTTGCTAGCGACGTAAAAACGCTGATATTAGGGTTGCCTAACCTTTATTTTGTTTTTAACGTTGAGGTGTTACACTAAAACTATTGACATCGGCGAGGTTGTAGAACGCAAATATTCCGTTGTCATGGGTACGTTAATATCCTTTCGTATTTACACATCCTTTCGAAATAACTTTCTATATTAAATACATTAAAATATATTGAGTACATGTAAGGTGTTAATGTTTTTAAACTTTCACGACTTGTACACATCTTATAATATTTAAATACGGGTCTGTCTACGGTTACGAAGATGACATTCAATCTCATCAGTCTCCCCGTGACCACGATCGATGCAATCCGGTCGAAACGTCGGGATAAAATAGGATACCACATACCATATATATAAATATTCACGATGTATACCTAACAGAAGGCAAAAAGGACGGCGTAAGAGTCGTGGCCCATACATGCATATATGTGAGGAGCACTTTTGTCTGTTCAAATTTCATCGTCATTTATATTATCTAACTTGCAGTCATTATGTGTCTGCCAAATATCATGCGATATCTGTTGTCAAAACAAGAATTTGTGCTATATAATTTGTACAGTGGCGCTATATCGACCGCAAAAAGTGCATTTTACGGTAATGGCGTGACAGACACGCAATCGTCGTACATGATAACAATTTTTTATTATAATTAGTCACTGGTTGAGTAATGATTGCTTGGCTGTCGCTATCTGCAATATTTTGGGTAATAACCCCGCGTTATAGATAATTAACCTTAAAATATTAACGCGACATAGACCCGCAATTAAATATTATAAGATATGTAGCTGTTTATTTAATAGACTATAATGAATAGTTTGTATGTAACAATTTCAGATAACAATAGTTTCTTGTTTCATACTTTTTGGAGCGTGATTTTTCTGTAGCCGGGTTTTAGTTTTTGAACTTAATTTTTGTGTTTTAATTTAAAAAAGCAATAAAATAAACTTAAAATTGTGTTTTAAAGCTTATTGCTGTGGTCTCTGTGCCACAGATTAATTAGTTACTAACGTAAATCTGTGCTATCAAATACTAGAAATAGACAACGCAACAGAAGTGAAACATGAGCCGTGGACATAGATCGATAGATAAATAGATAAGTGAGTAAATACCGCTTCATATGCTTTCATTCGATTACAATGTCTTATTACATCCATGTGAAATATCTAAGTATTCAGTGTTTTTAAGGGATTATGGAAATTTTGTGGTTTTTCATTCACACCGTTTTGAATTATTGAATGGTACGAGGGAACGTCATTGAGTTACATTACATCCGTTAAGCTTAGATTGTGACGTACTCCAATACTATAATAAATACAATTATTTTAAACTGGGTCATGAACGTTTCGGCAAAAACAATCATTTTTCAGTTTTCCATTCCAAAATTGAAAAGCAAATTATATTTTGTTTATAGCACCGACGTGAAAACAATCATACAGCCCATCTTAATTAATTACTCGAGCCTAGGATAGTGATGTCCACCAAGAACGTTCTTTATTGTGCTCAGTTCAATTAATTATTATTATTAAAATCAATTTCGAAGTACAATGTTGAAAGACATGTTAGGTATTACAAATAAAAGTTGAATTACGTAAGAGATACGATATTTATGTAATAAGCATTTCTAATATAGTTTTATGTTACATGTAATAAGTGCTAAAAGTTATTGGTAATATACAGGCTTAATTGAAAAATATTAACAACCTCTTAGTGCAAAATTCCTGTCATCATACCTAACAATTTTTGTTCTACGACTTTTTTTAAAACTTAATACGTTCCTCAAAATATATTTGTTAAGTTTTGTTGCACTATCTGAAACGTAATTACTCTGTGTACATATTCCAATGGTACAGTCACAAGCTAGTTTGTATGTGGGTACAGTGCAAGCGCACCGGGTTTCAGCGCCGCGTAGTGCGTGTGCCGCTTTGGCGACTGGGTAGAGTAGGTGCCATTTTCAGAAATATTTAATGCATTTTTATTTTTGTATGAAAGAAAAAACATGAATTTTTAAAAGTCGTAGAACAAAAGTTATTGGGGATAATGTTTAGTACAAAATACTGTGTAGTTATTAGAATTTTTAAATTAACTAAGCTTTGTTGTTTTGTAAATATTAAAATCTAGAAACGACATTCAAAGTTTATTTGAATGTCGTTTCTAGATTTCAATATTTGTTATTTGATACAATTTAAAAATATATACAGGGTTAATTTAAAAATACTAATAACCTAATAACTAACTTAGTTCTTTGTTCTTAACATTATCCCCAATAGCTTTTATATTAGTGTTACATTTGTAACACATATAATACATAAATTTTATCTTATTAATGTACTCGTGTTTACGAGTACATTAAATTCGATAAAACACTCATCGTTTACGTTCTAAAAAGACTGTCAATGCCAAACTCATAATAGTTTGTGATAAGATTGCGATCATATAGGTATGTGTAACCTCCTTGGATCAAACAGTCGCACAGAGTAGTCGCTAAAGTGTTTATATTATAAGTTTGTATTTCAACCATATATACAAGAATAAAAAAATATAGTTTAAGAAAACTAAAAAAACACGTTTTAAAGGGAAATCGAACTAAAAAGTAAAAAATAATGTTTATCTATTAAGATTTTGTTTAGTAGTGATAAAAATTTCACTAACTCAATAATAATTAAATGCTTTTTACTAAGTTCAAAATAAGAATAAGATAATGGACAAAAAAATGATTTTATTGTGAAAAGCGTGGGGTGCTTTTTGCTATATTTTTTTAATAACTTCACTTTTATCAATAGCTGCCAATAAAATATTTTTAACAATTGATATCATGCACCCCACACTTTTTACAATAAAATAATTTTTTTTAGGTTTTTTAAACTATAATTTTTGTTATTTCGTTGACTCAAAATTTACCAAAGTCCATATTGTGAGACTGAATACAATAGGAAGCTTCCATAGGATAGGAAATATTTTTCAATTAATGAAATCAAATCAAAACATTTTGTTCAAAATTTTTCATTTCAATATCAAATTATTGTATTGTCATCGGTCCTTCCTAAGTGTGCAAAGTTTCAGTTTAATCTGACGTTTTGAAAAACGGTGAAAATCTCGTTCAAAGATTCCGTTACAAACATACATACCGGTGAAGCTAATAAAAGCATATTAAAAAAACATACTTATGCAATATAATATACATATGTCTGTCTTCAAATCTGAGAAGAAATTAGAATAACAGTAACGCTCACAAAATGCTCACAAACGATATTTACTTAAAGTTAGAGCCACGAATGGCTGTACGCAAGGCAAACACTTGTCGATCGCGTCTCCTTCATATGAAATAGGAAAAATGATGGCCTATACAGAGAAAATGTTGCCATAACATATTGGAAAAACATAAAAAGTTAGGTAGTAGGTATTACATTTTAATCGAAATGCTGTCTACGCGCGCACGTATTACCTTCTTGCTTCATTTGGTTTGGTGTCGCTTATGGTACAATTGCAATTATACAATTAACACTATTTCTATGCAATATTAGGCTAACTTTGTAATCTTGTTTCGAGTGCAATCTATGTATCATCATGTAATTAGCTTTTATTGTGGACAAAATTACGATGCGTTACTGTTTATGCCACGTGGAAACATTGAGGCGTATCTTGTCAACGGAATAACCCTCTGTCACATTGATGGACTGAATATAGACTTTCCAAAAGGCATTTTTAATATAATTATCCAACACTTTGAAATATCTGTCTTAGAGATAATAACATGTTAAACTCAAATTTTCGTTGAGTTAAATAAATATCACTCAAAGTATCATGTCATGAACTAAATTCTTATAGAAAAACTTGTTATTGAACTGCAAAAACACGGATTCTAATCCATCTAATTATTCGTGAGAAAATGTGAAATATACAGACATACATAACATATTACATAATACATTTGACAAAAAATAAGATTGATATTCACATAATTTGAATTCAAACCATTAATACGTGTCTTACCTTGCAATGAGACGCCTTACGAAAAACTTCGTAAGTGATATTTTATAATTTTTAAGATTCCATACCGTATCTTATAAGGAAAAATTGAACTCCTTTAGGGCGACGAATTGGAAATTTTGACGGTAGAGGTCTCAATTTTTGTAAGTGGTTACAAAACGTATGAAAGCCTAACCTGATTCTTCATTTCATTAACTTCATTGTGCCAGTTTTGAATGCGATATACGATTTCCGACCTATAGCCAGAAATTTCCCCACGATAACGTGAAGCGAAAAAACCTGATCCATGTAATCGCTACTTTTCCCAAAACCACCTTGCACTTCCCACAAATATCTTTCTAAAACGCCTTTCATACGATCAGGCAATACCTTGGTATAGATATTACTTACTAAGCTGACCAAGCTGATGGCTCTATAGCACCGCAATCCAAATGGAAACCTTTACCTTTATAGAAAGGCACTACGACTGCGGTGCGCTAGTCCTCCGGAAACTCTCTTTTCTGCCAGCAAAGATTGCGCAGTTTATAGAATGTATCCCAGACCCTTGGACCACCATACTTGATCATCTCAGCAGTAATATCATCATTTCCCGCAGTCTTTCCACATTTCAAACTTCTTATCGCTTTCTCAGTTTCTTTAATTTTAATGACTTCCTCTTGTTTCTGACCCGAGTGTGGCGATTTGTTAGGATCGATTTCAGTGTCTAAGCAGAGTCGTCACTCTTATACAATTCTCTATAATAATCACTCCATCGCCGCAGAACATGTTTTTTGTCTGTTAGCAGATGATGTTCTTTCGAACGCACTTTATTCATTCTGCAAGATGTCTGACCACTTCGGTACTTACGTATTTCTTTTCAAAATAATTTGGAATTCTCCTCGAACTTGTCCGACATCTTGTTTTCGTCTAACCCCCTACACCTTTCACGCTACTCTTTCACTAATGCTAATAATTTCTGCTTTCTGCGTCTTATATCTGTCTTTCATCAAATTCTTCATACCAAGTCACTTTTAGTAGCAAGGTAGTCTTACCATGCTTTCTTCTTCTTATACACAGACTCTTTCACCTCATCATCCCACCACACATCACGCTTTTTACCGTTCTCAATCTTATTCGTTCCACACACTTCTGCGAACATTTTTCAACATCCTCGTTCATCACTTTCAATCTATACTCGATCTCAACTTGAATATTCCACCTTTTTATGTCCAAAACCGTTCTACAATTTTTTAAAATCCGAAAATATTAAATCCTTACTTAAACTTTACGGGAAACATACAATAAAAGTTTAATGCCTGATTTCACCAACACTAAGTCTTCACAACTATGTACCCCCTACATTAAAAGGACCCCTCATCGGTTTTTTAATAATATTTGTTTTCACCGATCTAACGGTTCCCTAGTAAAGTCAGACATAGTTGTAATTGACGTTTATTTATTTCAATAGCAACCATTCGTTTCCAAAAGGGTGTGGATAAAACACATATTATTGTTTTACTTCTAAGTTTCTATATAGTTGTTAAACTATACCAACTAATATATACTAATAATACTATACTAACTAAATTATTCTCCATATTGTCAAAAACTAACATATAAAACTGTCACATAGTGTTACGGGTCCGAAAATCGAGTATCTAAATTTAGGGAGCCTTTTATTACATACGGGCTCTAACGTTTCGTGAACCGCAAATTCAACATTAGCGGTTCCCTATCCTTATTTAAGAGTTTGCTAAGTATGTATATGAGAACTTTGGTGAAATCGGGCATAAGTCTTATATATATATAGAAATAAAATAATAAAACTGTTTTATAAATATTATAAATACGGAACGCCTTATTGCGCGAGTCGAACTCAACTGATTTTTTGCTCGTGTTTGTTCCACTGGAAAAAATCGAGTCAATGGGACGTCGACAAAAAGCCGTGAGATTTTTCGATCATCAGAATACGGCGCTATTCGGAACAATTAAAAAATATCTCGGCGATTCCGTCGCGATTTCAATTCTTTTTAGTCACCAATCAGTCCGTCACTAATATTACAGCTAACAGCCAAAATGCTTCTACGTGATTACATCTAAGCTTATCCGGTTACAACCAGTTACAACTAGCCAGCTACAACCAGTTATAATCAATCGCTAACACAATACTTCGGATTGCATTGCAATATTTGTAGCGTATACTACATACGTTAGGTATTCGCAATACTTGTATAAAAATATGAATGAAAGACGTAAAAAAGCAATTTATGAATCCATTGCAGCCTATAAAAAGATTTTATTTAAACTCTAAGAAAAAACTGACTCTTCTACTTATATAGGTGTATTCTATATTTTCACTTTTTTTCTTTGATGTAAATTGTAAACAATTGTGGCGACCATGACATTTATAACATACTAGAAATGGGCTAGATCGTAAATGATTGATTCCGTTGTTATATTTATTAGTTATTAGTGAAACAAAACATTTTTAGAATTTTTATCTGTTTGTGTTTGTAGTTCAGTAAAAACCACCATGAATTAAAACGTCATGATAAGTTTAATAATTTGTATTTTTAAAAAACACCTAAAAATAAAGAGTAAGAATAGGATAATAATATTCTTCTGTTATTATTCTGTCTTACATTTAGAATGAATTGTGTCATTCACATATTATACGAAACCTGAGTGAACTGATTTATGACAATAATTTAAATTTTGATCTAGGAATATAGGCAACCTTTGAGTGAAATGCAAATTAAAAACAAAGCGCTTGACAAATAACCAAATTTTTTTCTATGCTGTACTATATTGAATAATATATTTATATTTAGACTTTTTGGCGGGAACGGGAGAAGTGAGGTTGTCATTTTATTTAGGTTTTCTATTTTTTTTCATTTTTGGGAGTTTTAAATTACAAAAATGATAGTATATTGTGTTTTAGAGTTCTGCGTAAGTGAAATGAGTAGAGTAGGTCTAAATAAACAAGTGTAGCTGAAGTTCTCGCGCTCTTCCAAGAAGTCCTTTATAACTTCAGTAAGGCCCTACTATCACTTTACTGGAGGAGTTTTACGATAAGAAAAAACTAATTTAATTGTGATTCTACTTATTAATACGTGACATTGGCAAATGCGCTAAACTGTGATCCATGCCTTAAAGAAAGAAAAAATATATAATATGTATATATTTATTGTTATTTAATGTTAATATTTCATAGTTTCGTGTATATAACGGAAAAGCAGTGTTATTAGAGTGTTACGTGAAATTTCTCAGACCAGCGAACAATGGAAATTTAAGGAAATTTTGGTTAGTTTCTTGTTTGTTTACATTAAAGTCAAAAACGAAAAAAATAGGATATACCTAAAAACATTTCTGATTCTAGAAGATTCTTGTTTTTCTTTGGAGTTCTATTTAAAATGTATGATTCAGTGAAACAGCAAAATTACATTTTTAGAGAAATAATTAAATAAGAATATGGTGTAATAAACGGCACTGTAACTCCCCATGTACGGAGCCAGTGGCCATTATTGTAAAGGAAGCGAGCAATGGACAACGTGAGCCTAAAAAGGTGGCAAATTCACTATTGTTTTATATATAAAGGTGACTTAAAGTGCTGATACATTCATTGAATGCTTGGAATAATACAGTAACTAAACATTGACATAATATATTTTAACATCACAATTTCTTATTTCAAATAAAAATAAAAAATTCAAACACACCAATTTGTGTGAACTCTTAAGCACTCGACTCGAATTATAAAACATTGGATAATTTTCCAAAATTTTTCAAAACCTGGAAAAAATTCAAGAAAATTTTTGGATAAACTTCGGAAAAATTTGGTAAAAATTCCAAAAATGGAAAAATATCAGAAAAATATGGAAAAAATAATTGTAAAACATGGGAAAATCTTGAGAAATTTCAATGACCCATTATTATGGATAGGAACCACACACGGAACTGGTACATAGCACCCACAAACATCCAGACTCCAGGAGAGTTAGTAAAGTTCACTTTCTCCAATTGTTTTGGTCGGAAATATAATCTGCGACCGTGGATTTGAGAAATAGACGATTATTTTTAATAATCTAAGGCTTTGATTATTTAAATAATCAGGGATATTATATTGTAAAGTACTTTAAAATTGATAAAAATAACGACAATATCTCTCTTTGTAGCAATAATTAATGCTACCACTTTGTTTTATATTATACTAACTTGAAAAAATATAATGATGCTATAAAATAATAATTATAAGAGTCCGCGTTTTTTATTTTAAAAATAGCGTACGTCCTTTCACAGGATTCAAGTCATCTCCATTCCAAATTTCATCGCAATCGGATGAACAGCCCGTAAAATACGAACAAACAAACATTGATTTTTATATATCAGACAAAAAATTGTAGCAGTATATTAGAATAATGTTTTGTAGTATACGTATCTTTTTAATATAATTTCTGCTGTATCAATGTTATCAGTCCGTGGTTTATCCGACTTTAATTTTTTACTTGCATCGACAGTACCTATTACTGAATTTGGAACGATATTGAAAAGATTAGCGTGGCTCCTGAGCAAGCATAGAATTTAAAGGAAGAAATTGTAAAAAAAGTAACGAAAATTATGAGAACGCAACACCCATCTACGATTGTAATGAAAAATAAGATGATATTGAAGTTAAAGTAAAATATTGGGCCAATAGGATCAAGTGCGATTTCATCTCACGCACAGAGTATTCCGTCAAGATTAATTCCTGGATATCCATAAGATCTAGGACTATTTACATATTTCCTAAGGCTCAAATATTCCATAATAAAACTTCAACTAAGGCTCAAATATTTCCAGTAAATTTTGAAATTCTGAGTCCAGTGTATTTGAGATACATACAGAGAAGAAATGGTCAAGTCAAATATCGGAAGTTCTTTACTTATTCTTTCCTTAATTTTCCTTCCATTTTCTATCTTTTCTTTTTACTCCTCTTTTCCGTTCCAACTTTCTCTCTTTAATCCTCTTTTGAATGTTTTAAAATATTTACTAGTGCAAAAATGTGAGCAAACAAGACGTATCACTAAGCCGAACAAGTTTAGACGTCGAACAGATACAGACATAGAGCGTAGAGCATAGACAATCATTATAGACAACCCAATGCGTGAATAATTTTATAGGTGCTCCGATTTTTCACTTGAAATACGAAATCCTAATTACATACTAAAAACCTTTCATTAGAAGCCATTATATCGAAACGCAAAAACCCTACTTGAGCCCACTTATAAGTTCGAGAAAATTAGGAACACCGACACGGGTATCGACCGAAAAAGGTTCTCTTTTAATGTCTATGAGTATATGAAAGCTTAGCCTTTAAGTTTAAATATAAACTAAATTATTCTCATGATATGCCTTTTTAAATATACGAAGCGTTCATCAGAAAGATTATAACCTAGTTTACAAATCACGTTCTTGTGAAGTGGTTCGGATAATGCTTTTACCTTTTAATATGAATGAAAGACCACTATTTACCTAAATAATATTACCTAGCCGTTATTATATATATATATATGTCGTAGTACGATCCTAGTTTTGGGCAGATCGTGAAATGCCTGGTTGTTTTGTTAAGCGCGAACATTTTATACAAAATGATTTTTTAACTAATTCTTGGGAGTTAAAACAAAAAAAATAAATAAAATGAGCGAGCCTTACAGTAGTCGCATATGATGTGTAATATCTGACATCTCACCTTGGTAATAAGCAACATTCATATTAGGTATATCCTGAAAAAAATGATTACCATCTGACGGCCAATTCTACCGCCGCGCGCTCATTGTTCAAATAAAAAAGCGCGCGCTTCCCTGGCTTCCTGTTACACACTTCTCTCCCTTTTCACGAAATCACTCACACAGATTGCAGAAAGTGAGTGGAAAGATGTTACACGTCAAAAAAAACAAATAGTTGATGTTTTCAGTATTAATCAAATTCCAAATACAAAGTTTAGCTATATAAACTCTTTTCTACCCAAATACGACATCTGGCGGTTCGCGATCGCCTTAGACTTTGATGTGAATTTTTTTTATTATTCGGAAGTCTTCTTACAGAAAACAAATCTAACATTGACACTTCCATAATACGATTTTTTTTTAATTTGATATATTCTTTAAGTAACTGCATGTACACGTCATTACAAACAGTTTAAAATATATCAATGAGTATTGGTACAGTTACAAATTAATAATGATATGAAAGATATGTTACCGCTTACCGATGCAGCAATAAATAAGCAATTAATCAAATAACGATAAATACGTAAAATTAACAATAAGGTAAAACTTCAAATATTGACGACCTCCGTGGCGCAACGGCTTAGCGCGTTGGTAAGTAAACGGGGGTTGCGGGTTCGATTCCTGTCCCGAGTCTGAGTGTTTATGTATAATATGTATTTATTTACAAAAGAAAAACATATAAGTAGTATATCAGTTGTCTAGTACCCATAACACAAGCGCTGTGCTGCTTACATTGGGACTAGATGGCGCTGTGTAAAAAAAATGTCAGAGTATATTGTTATTATTATTATTATAAATATAATATTAGATATTAGGTCACAATTATTAAATTAAACATGTCAAATATAACCTTTTTTTCTAAAGAGCAGTTTTGATACAATTTTTAAATTTCTTTTCAGACAATTTGAAGTAGTTAATGTAATGTACTTCCAACACCTGTAATAGCATTCAATGAAAATTGTTTGACGATTGGCTTAGTTAAGTACAGTTGGCCACATTATCCAAAGCAATAGTAAGAAAAGCAATAGAAAGTAAAAATTGAGCGCAATCATGTGGCTGGTATAAAATTTTTATAAATTTTCATAGCTTCAGTGAAATGCGTTTTTCTCGTGTAATTATTTTCTTGCTACCATTGACTTTACAGTTTTGCCCAATGTGTTATATATTTTGAAAATGGCCTTCTTAAGCTCTTGAATATGATACTCATCATGATGGGATCCGACGATGTTTTTTGTTATCTCATAACCTTATGTCGTGATGCAGATGCCGTAGTGGATTTTTCCAAAAACAACCTATATCACGCTCGTGACAGAGACGGTGTTTCTTCTTACTTATAATTTGAGTATTTTCAGAGCAAGAGTGAATAGGTACCATCTGGGTTAACGCAATCAACTTTTAGCCTCGTTGTTGCTTTCCAACAGGCAAGTCTGTAACCAAACATAAGCCTTTTAAATATAAAACAGTGGTTTCGGCTCTGTGAGACAACAGATGAACATATATCATATACACACACAATATGTGCGCATGTTGTTGCTAAAATCATAATCCTCATTCTTACGTCGCCGTAATCGGATAAAAAGTACTGACAACAGCAAAAATAAAGTTTGCCGTAGAGCTTTAAATAAAAAATGTGTTCAATATAATGATATGCAATACGGGCCGCGGAGCGCAGCGTCTACCTCCGGTGCCCAACTAGATAACAGATTCGGAAACAAAAACTAACGTTACAATTGAATAATAGAACAAATGCACTGCGATAAGATACCTAACGAAACAAATTGTTGTCCTCAAAGATAAACAGCGAAATTATGTCTTTGTTATCAGGGTACCGGCAGTAGCTCTGCGCTGGTCGTAAGTGGCCGGCGTTACAGTTTACGCGGAGTTTGCTGAGAGACGGCCGTCTCTAGCGTAGCCGTAGATACAAGAGCACACGGAAACCGCTACGAAATTATTTGTATAGCAAGTTCTGTTTAGTGCTAAAAACTTTTTGGTTTTATCGAGTGTTGTGATGCATTTGTAAATTAACGAATTGATACACATGAAACATTGATAACTGTTACTCGACGGATATTACATCAATAATGTGAGTAAAATTTAAAATATAATTTAAATATTTTTTTATGATCGATGGAGGTTATACCGCTTGAGGTGTCGAATCGAATAAATTTACTTAAATAACATATGAAAACTTTGAAAAACGCTAATGATTTAAATGGAATTTACAGCAAGTAGGTACATGTAAATATTGTCCATTTATTATAAAACGAAAAGTTATAGAAAAATAGAGAAACTTTTCTCTGTAAATTAAAAAAAAAAATTAAAACGAATGAACTAAATTTAAATTTAAAATTCACTGGAGATAAATAATTAACACAATATATTATGTATGTGTTAATTATTTATCTCAATGTATGTGTTAATTATTTATCTCCACGCCGAATCCATAACGGGATAGTCAAAGAGGACGGAGCGCCTAGTTTGAAGCGTAAGAACTTTTATCATTGTCTTTAAATCGATGATAGATTTCAAACAAAAACATAACGAAATATCGAATGACCATTGACTAGTAATACACATCGACTACAAATCAATTTAGAGAACTTTCGTTCATAAATTGGTCCCACTGGGAATCAACTCGAGATGCTCACATTGAAACAAATAATATTAGGTATTGTTATGTTAACAGTACATACCACAGTGAATGTTTTTCTTTAAAAAATGAAAAACTTCAATTATTATAATTAAAAAATGACTTTAGCGACAAAATAGTTCACCCCTTTTCCATGCTGAACTTATATACCCGTAATATTAAAGCTCTCCTTGATATTTGGAGAATTTGTAATCTCCTGCTTTCTATTAAAATGAAATTATATAACTGTTGATTTATTTTGTAATAATAATAATGTAATTTAATGATTGTACAATACATGTTACCCAAAATAATATGAAAGAACAAGAGAATCATAACAGGTGACGGTGAGTTGTATTCACGACGGGAATTTTCATACAGGTATATAAATTTTTTTAAAGATTGTCTTATAAAACTTTTACATCCGAATACAAATTCGAAACATTTTTACTAAAGGAAACATCATTATATAGTACAAGTATTTTTAAATTCAAGTTAACCACCATTTAGAAACCTAACTGATTTTCTTGTCCGTTCTCCGCAATACGGAAGAATCGGCAAGAAACTCAGTCAACTAAAGGCCGGCAACGCACCCGTGATTCCCTGGATGTTGCGGGTGTCCATGGGCGGTGGTGATCACTTTCCATCAGGTGACACGCTTGCTCTTTTACTCGGTCAACTATGGCATAGCATAAAGGATTATAAAGGAAAAGGATAATATACTCGTAATTACAATTTACTAACGGCTGTAGTCCAAGCATAAAAACACAGTATAAACATAACAGTAGGATATCTTCATAGAAAGCAGAGTGCGCGGTTGGTATGTGTGTGAGCCAATGCGCACGCGCCGTGACACGCATATAACGACAATATTTTGGGCGAATATAGGTAGTTATTGTAGCGCCAGTCGGGTCCCACGCGACGCAAATATGCGACAACTTCTATTTATCTTTAATTTGTTCTTTACATCGTCATAAATACAAAAATATCTAAATTGCTTAAATTAACGTATTATAATGTCGTTAGATGCCTAAATAATTTTAATTATTCGATTAAGAGTTATTATTTTTCAACATAACTACATGAAATTAAATTTGATGAACACGAAAAACTTATCTATATGCATTGTTTTTTATTATTATGTATTAAATGTATAACTAAACAAGATGCTTTCCGCATCTCACACCCAACGTAACAACCCTACGTATCTGGCCGAGAGTAGGTAATCCCGTTGCGTATGAGGCAGGAGTCAATTTTCTTTTCTATATATTCTCTGATGAAGGTCATCTAAAGCAGAGAATAGTTTATACTGTGTCTAAAGTCACGCTCCATTAAATTAACTTTTTGGACTTTTTGGCGGGAACGGAAGAAGTGAGGTGTCACTTTATTTAGATTTTCAATTTTTTACATTTTTGGGAGTTTTAAAGTACAAAAGTGATAGAGTATAATAGTGTTTTAAAGTTCTGTGTTAGGTTAGGTTAGAAAAGAATGGAGTAGGTCTACTATCACTTTACTGGAGGAGTTTTACATTATGGAAAAACCAATTTACTTGTTATTCTACTTATTAATACGTGACATTGGCAAATCCGTTAAACTGTGCGCTATGCCATAAAAAAAAAATAACTTTTTTTTTTATTTTGTTATCTATGACCTCAATATTAGGACAGATGTATGCTTTTTTTTAGCGAAAAGTAGTTAACGATGATTAAAAAAAAAATGAAATAACTTCTCAAAACTCGAAACATTACACGCATAACATTATCATAACTTTACATTGGATAAACTATGAATTACAATCATCGTAACCAAATTCAACTATAAACAAAACGAATACTCATATAGATTCAATATTTGTACGTAAATAATGCACTTTCATTACAAATGTAATACAAATTTGAAACCATAACCGAGATAACGAAGTGTACTCACTAACAAAATTACGCATTTAGATAATGCATGCAAAGTTTGCTTAGGTTTAATTGGAAATCGTTAATATAATATGCCTATGAATAAAATATTCATATCACATACAAATATTAGCATAGTGTTATAAAGAAGAATGAAAGTTATACTGGGTGACAATCGCTTAACTCTTAAACAATCGCTTGTAACGCGCTTTTCGTGAGTGGACCGCACGCTGTTCACGAGCGAATTGGAACCAAAGAGTTCTATATAAACTAGACCGCACCCTATTAACTAATCGCAGCCAGTACGCGATAGTCGATTGTTACGCGATTAATCGCAATATAGTGTTAAATCGGCGGGGTTATTACCTAAAAATTTGCAGACATCGACATCTACGCGATTGCTGCGCGACCGGTGATTAATCGTAATAAAAAATAGTATCATGTATGACGATTGCGTATCTATTATTCTATGACTGTAAAATGCACATTTCGCGGTCCATTTAGCGCCACTATAGAATTTACATTACACAAATTCTCGTTTTGACAGCAGATATCGCGCGATATTGGCTGTCGCATGCTGTCTGTAGGTTACGTAATAAGCATGCGGGTACCCTATAGTGTCGCGAATCGCTATTGCTGCTTCTCTTGATTTGTCTGTGAACTAAAAACTACTGCCAGCGATCTTATTTATGCTACGATGCTAAAATCATCGTTAGGGATTATATGGGTATATAGGGGTCCCCCTATCACTTTTTAGGAGTTCGCTAAGTATTAGAGGTCTTTGATGAAATCGAGCTTAAGTAATTTAAGTTTTTTCTAATTTTAAACAAAACTTTTGGTAAAACCACGAGATGTACAACGGTGCGTAGGTCGCGTCTACTTCAGTAAATCTTTGGTTGAAATCGTGATCGTTTCCAATGAGGTTGGATAATAAATCATCAACAATACTTTGACCGCAAGGTGTCCTCTCATTGGTCACATGGTGTTAACACCAGGATGTTCGAAATACCATATTGCGCGATACTACTTTGACGATAGAAAATCGACAGCTCTACTGCAGCTATAAACTGAGAAAAAACATGCATGAAGGAAAAATACTCAATTAAACTCACGCTGTATCCCTAACGGGGTAGTAAGAGAGTGCGGGGCGCCAAACTTCGCGGTCCTTACATACTTCCTTCGCTTCCTTAAATCTCACCATTCTCCTCACACATTTTCGCCTAGGTAAACGAGTACTTTTGGCATTCCCGTCAGCTAACACTCTGGCTATTTGATCTTCGTAATTCAACCTTGTTCCTTGGCTTCTGCTACCACTCACTTTCGCTCTGTACATTTTCTTCATCAGTCTTTCATCACTCATTCTTTCCATGAGCCCGAACCATCTAAGCATTCCTTTCTTCACTTTTACGATAACGCTGTCGTGCAACCCTGTCATACCGTGTATCTCTTCATTGCTTATTTTGTCCACAAGAGTGACACCGCTGTTCCCCTTATAATAAAAGAAGTAGATAAATGAAGTAGAAAAGAAATAAGATAAATGCAGTAGAAAAGAAAGCTGCATTTATCTTCTGATCTGATTTATCACCTGATTTCGGGCACATCCAGGCCTCACTACCGTACAATAAAGTTGTATAATAAAGTACAATAAACTCCATCCAATAGAATTTATAAAACCACTACGTTTAATCCATATTAATATTATAAACGCAAAAGTCTGTCTGTCTATTACGTTTTCACGCCTAAACCGCCAGACAGATTTTGGAAAATTTTGGCAGGGAGATAGTTTGACACCAGAGGACCGAACATAAGCCACTTCTTTTTGTCAAAAATCTACCCTTAAGGGGCGAAAAGTGAGACGAACCCATTGCGATGAAATTTGATAAAAAAATCTATCTTTGAAGAGTGAAAAGTGGTGTGGAACTTCGTATGGGAATGCTGCACCAATCATGATGAAATTTGGTGCAGAGATAGAATATGTCCGGAGACAGACGCAGGCTACTTTATAAAAAACTATCTCTAACCCGGAAAGCCACGGAAAAATATTACACCTATGCGAAGTATACGGCTAGTAAATAATAAAAAGGTTCTGTATTTTGTATTTTTTAGCACTGCGACTTTGAAATTATGATGAGATTTGAGGAAGCGAAAGAAATATGTAAGAACCACGACGCTTGGCACTCCGTCCTCTCTGACTACCCCGTTAGGGATACAGCATGAGAATATGTATGTATATATGTATGTAACTTTGATATTGTGATAGAGGTTCTTGCGTAGCCGTGGGTGGTGTATAATTAATATACAAAAGGTCATCAATCAGTAGCCCACAAGTTAAGTAATTACGTATTGTTACTGTAATTACTTAAATATTAAGTTACGCACTTATTCGTTCGAAAATTTTTGTCTATTTCGTTATATAGTTTATTCCTATGGGAATAATATTTTCTTCTTAAAGAAATTGAATCGAAGAAAGGCTGGTCCGTTGGTGCGAAAGTTAGTACGTTTCCTTGGCAAGTTGACAATTTCGGACTGGACCCTCCACCCGCGGGGTTATTACCTAAAAACAGCAGACAGTGACAGTTACGCAATCATTGCGCGACCGGTACCTAATTGTAACTAAAATTTGATATCATGTATGAGAATTGCTTATTTATTGCGCCATGACCGTAAATGCAGTTTTCACGGTAGATTCAACGCCACTCTACGAATTACATTATACAAATTCTCGTTTTGACAACAGATATCGCGCGATATTTGCCTTTCGCATGCTGCTCCAAGTAATGTTATAAGCGTGCCGATGAATTTAGAAGAGTTAGGCTGTCAGTCGATCTAGTTGCTAATCTATAATTCGCTTGAACACCTATTCTAGATTTTTTTTATTATTCGGAGAAATATAATATTAACTCCCATTTTATAGAAACTGGTCCATTGTGAGTTCGTATTGCGCACAAAGGGTTCCGTATGATATTTATAAAATGATACATACATATATATCCTCATGCTGTATCCCTAGCGGAGTAGACAGAAAGGATAGATTGTCAATCATCGCGGTCCTTACATACTTCTTTCGCCTCCTCAAATCTCATCATTCTCCTCACAGAAATAATACATTTCTAAAATTAATTTCTGAAGATCTGTAAGGCCTACTTTAAGAACTTTGATTGCATTTTGCTATAAACTAAAAGTAAAGCTTTATATTCCTTGAAGATCGAAAATTCAAACGACAGTAGTTTTAAAGATAAGAGAACCCTCTCTTATCTTACATGTATGGTTACATTTACATGTTGTTTGGATGTTTTAAAATGTTAACAAAATATGTGGGATAACAGAATATGTACCAAATTTCGAATTTTATATGTAAAAATAAAGAAAAGAATGTTTAGATGGTTCAGTCACTTAGAAAGAATGCGTGATGAAAGACTGACGAATAAAATGTACAGAGCGAAAGTGAGTAGTAATCTTATAAGGGTTTAATCTTTTCTTTGAGTTAAGGAACGCTGAAAAAGAACAATCCGTGCCATTTGTAACATGAATGGGAGTTGCTAAAGGATCGCTTTAAGGAATCTGATGTAATTAACTCGCTATCTCTTGAGAACGTAATGTACTGAAAAAATATATCGTAGATCAGATTAAAAAGAGAGGTGGCACTAGTGGAATGAAGACTTGAAGTCGTAGTAAGCTTTTTCTTGATTTAAATTATAAAATTGAAATACCTACATGTTTTTACAATCAACTGAAAATAAATTTAAATTTATTTTAAGAGTCCACCTATGCAGCCCTGTGCGACCGAATTCGTCCATTAGCCCATCGCCCTGTGCCGATAACAATAATTGATTTTTGCATTTGCGGTTTGAGCATACTTTAGCGCGGAGAAATCTCAACGTTTGTTTTTACACATAATTGTAATTTACAAGAAAACTACATTATCAATTAATAAACTGGTTTTAGGGATTTAAGATATTATAATTACCCATCCATTTTAGTAAAAATAATTTAAAAATTCTGTAGAATTTCGAAAATGTAACTGAATCTTTGTGCAAAACAGGGTTTTTTCTGAATTTTTTTTATCATGATTTTTTTATAAAGAGTTGAAGTTGTATTAAATTGTGATTATGAAATTTTATTGCGAAAAAATGTACTTAATATTGAAAAATGACTTGTTCTACAACTCAATAACGTGAATGCACATAAAAATAATACAATTGATAAAAACAGTCAAATAAAACAACAATATAAAAATTAATGATAAAAACAATATTCTAGAAGGAAAAAATATAAATACAAAAAATAAAAAACGGGGAAGCCAGTTAAAGTGATCTATGACAGTCGTTGGGTGAGCGCTATCTGAGTATGATTTCGATTTTTGTTCCGAAGGCAGGCTGCTATTTATCAGAATTATAGGTTATTCTATAAGTGTTTTGTTCCTATTTTCGTACACAACCTTAATTGGTGAACTGTATTAGACAACATTGTAGGCGTCCAAGCAAAAAAGGGTCCAGTGGTCGGCATTTAGTTTTCGAGATATACGCAGTTTTGTAGTTTGGTGAAAAAATGGCATTTCGCGATTTTAATTGATTATTAATTAACGCTCAATTATCTACAAGTTCATATAGTAAATGACTTTATATGATGTTTCTAAGTAGAAACAAACAAGTAGAAGTGTGATTTTTTTTTTAAACTTTAAAAATGCTTTTTCTCAAAACCAACTTTTTCAAAGTTTCATCTTTAAATATTTGATTAAAAATATATATGCTAGTTTCTGAATATTTTTTTAATTATTATTATCGATTAACTATTCTAAATTCCGAATCTAGTCTTAACTCAATACCCCACTATTGGACCCTTTTCGCTTGGGCGCCCACATTATTATAACAAACCGCTCGCCACACGACCGCCTATCATGGCCTGATAATTCATGTCACGTGAGTCATATAGATAATCATTGGCGATGAAATATTATTAGTCTATATATTTGTATTGAATATTAAACAAAATCTTATGAAATGTCTTTTAGTTCTTCACTTTACCTTTAAGTAAATAATCAAAGGTTGTACCGCAGACGTCATATTGACTTTTACAAAAAACATAATAACATAATAAGTAATGAAGAGATTCGCAGTATGACAGGGTTGCACGACAATGTTACTGTACAAACGAACAAAGGAATGCTTAGATGGTTCGAGCGCATAGAAAGAATGAGTGATGAAACACTGACGAAGAAAATCTATAGAGCGAGAGCGAGTGGTAAAAGAAGCCAAGGAAGACCAAGGCTGACTTATGAAGATCAAATAGCCAGAGTGTTAGCCGACGGAAATGTCAAAAGCATTCGAATATCTAGGCGAAAATGTGTGACGAGAATGATGAGATTTGAGGAAGTGAGAGAAGTATGTAAGGACCGCGACGCTTGGCGCTCCGTCCTCTCTGACTATCCCATTAACATTGTCCCCGTCAAGATATGTAGATATAGGTACATACATGTACGTCACATTTTTGCTTGCACTTTTCACGTTATTAGCTTTACAGCGTTTCACATTTAGTATTTATAGAAAAAAGAAGGCTATTGTTTTTAAAACCCCTGCTTTCTGCGAGAGGAGTCAGCGTGCTCGTACCGTTAGTTTTTATTGGCAATTGTCCCTTGCGATAACCGAAACAATATTCAGAGTAAAGGTGGAAGAAACACCTTAAAATAGAAAATGTTTCGAAGCTTGATTACTGTCTGGTAATTATTCTCACTGCATCTGCACACAATAAACTGTAATTATAAAAATTAATTTTATTGTACCTACTTAAAAACAGATATTGTGCCAGCTGGTTATGTATCATCAAGTCGTAAAGACAGCCAAAGACTTGGTGTCTAGGTTTTATTGGGAGCTCGTCCTTCCTTGTGTAGTACATAGTATAAACCTAAAGCTTACTTTGGGGTCACACAATTTGTGTAGTTGCTTGGAGTAAGAAAAACTGGCCAAGAGCGTGTCAGAAACGCATTAACTAAAGTATAATGTAGATGTAGAAGTTAAGTAAGAAATATAGTCTCCAGTACTGCCAACCACAAAATAATTAAAGCGATTTAAAAAAAACACTGAAAGTACAAAATAAGTGTCCTTTACTAATCAAACCTACCAAATCCCTGTTATCCGAATCCGTGCTGATTAGCTGGCTGAGTTTGATCTCTGGAATATCATAAGGATGCTTCGTTGAGTAGCGAAACACGTGCCGATTGGTGGTTTTTGGAGTTTGGGCGGAAATAGCTAAAGATTTCAGGAATTTATCACATGCAATGGATTTCCGTAAAGTAACGCATGAGTCTACACAAAACCTATATAATTAAATTTGATAGTTACTGAAATCGATACCAATCCTACCAAACTAGTGGACTTTCTGTTGTTACGCACTGATTCGGCACCGACTTCAATAACTGTCAAATTTAATTAGAGCAACCGTTGGAAGTATTTTCGAAATAGCAGCGTTTTACGTACCATTAAAACGCTTATTAAATAACCTTATTTGAAGCCTAAAATATTTGAGAGAAGCGTACTTGTTTTCCGTATCCGGGTCATGTATAGTGTCTAATACTCCCTCTTCTCGCCGAACATTTGTATAGGTTTGATTATTAAAAAGATGGTTATTTTTTACTTTTTAGTGTTTTTTATGGTCGGTTTAATTTTTATCTTAAAAATTATTTATTTCTCACTTTTGAGAGTTCTCGATTTAAATAAATATTTAGGGTAGGTGTTTTTTTTTACGGAAATTAAACCTACGTTTGGCCACTAACTTACTTGTTGCTAAGCGACGGTGTGGTCGAACTTGGAGCACGTCGATTTAGGAAAAATCTATTCCCTCTAGCTCTGAAGATGCCTATATTATAGTTCATAGGAAACACAAAGGATTACAGCTAACTTATTTTACAATTCTGGAACGGAATGATATACAAGAAAGCTACGAATGAAAATAAAGCTTATTAGCAGTAGGGATTATTCGGTGTATCTTCGACCTTGAAGCTATACTGAACGCAATGGAAATAGTACATTTCGATACAAGTGTGGAAAGTATGCCATTTCTTCACGAGTCCCTATTGTTGACCCATGGCGAAGGCGCGGATCAACAATAGGGACGAGTGGAAATGACAATTCCGCACGTGCATCGAACGACGTTTTTTAATACATTTGCGGAAAAAATATAAATAAAAAAAAAATACAGAAATATAATTTCGCGGGAGTAAGTTTTTTTGTTTTTTTTAGAAGACATGTCAGGGCGACGGTTTCCATGCATATAGCCAATTCAATGACAATAATTTATTTTTTAAAATAATTTTAATTGCGTTATTCATTTATTTACATTATACGTACATATTAAAAAAAAAAATTTTAAATTTAACTCATGTATTAATAATATTTACGCTGTAAAATAGTAATTTCATACAAAAATTTTGAACAGAAAACTTTTTGATTAAAAACCTCCTTCATGCATTTGGATGTTATACGAGTATGCAGGAGCAAAAAACAAAAAGCACTAGTGCGGAAAAGAATAACTTAATAAACCGCACGCTAAACACACATGGAAAAGTCTACTTTTTGAGCAAATGTGTTAAAAAAGAATTTTTGAAACCGGTTCCTAAACAAAGTTATGACTGAACGATGAACATACATAAAAAAAGCATATGTACAGACGAACTGAGAACCATTTGAAGTCGGTTAAAAACAAATATGTGACAGATTAATTAAAAAAAAAATTAATATTTTAGAACATTTTTCTTTTTTGTTCATCATGTATGTCCATCCGTCTGACTGTCTCTTCAATGTTCTGACTGGAACCTACTAAAAATGACTAAAAATGTTTTATGGGTATAGATAGTAAATCGATACCTTAATTTATTACATAAGTCACTCTTAATCTCCTGCGACTTCTATTATGAATGAAAAGCTAAGCAATTTTGTATAACGAATATTTATCACTAGACAGTTAGGTATTTGAAATTACACAGAAATTCATTGAAAAATTCGCTTTTGGGAACCTAAATAGATTCGCGAAGTTTCTTATAAATTAAGTCAAATTTAACTTTAACTTTAAAGTCTTTGCTTAATTTGATATTGAAATCTCGTTATTTATTTTCTACTTGCGATCTAAATATTTATAACGTGCTGATAAACTTAGGCATTCATTTGTAACAGAACATTCAACATTCTTACTTAAAGTATAAACTTCAAGTAAGAATGTTGCATGTTATTTTTTAAGGAAATGTATATGTAGAGTGCTTCCTATCTAACTTAATATAAAACCTGCGCTTTAAAATTTATATGAATTTTATTTACCGAGACTGGCGTACATGTGGATTTTGTGTGGGGGACTAATTGGACACATATTTCGCCTCTCAACGAAACATCTTCAAGATGGCGGACCATCTTCTCGCTAATCCTGCTGCCAAAGAAGAGTGCTTGCACTGTTGTGTACCAGTGTGGAGGGTGACATTTATGGCAAGAAAGACACAATATCTTTTTTATTTAATTTATACTTAACCATGGACAATATAACTCCTTCAAACGAAATATTAAAGATGGATTTTTTCAAGAGACAAACGTAATATTTTAATGTTTCTTGGAGTGTCAGGCGACAAATATATCGAGGCAGTCTTTCTAGTAAGATGCACTGAGGCGGACTAAGCCACTAAAACCACTAAAAAAATCTCAACAACAAACTACTAAATAAGCACTTATTTCAACAATTCCACATAATGCACCAGCGTTGATACTGAGGACGCAAAACTACGCCAATTTTACAACACAATATGCACTATAAGCAAATAATTAAAATAAACGACCGACCGGTCTCCTCACAAAATTCCTTCAAAAACGCGACACAAGTTTTTAATCTGCCATCAATCAGGGCTGTCAACGCATTTGTAATCTGTAAGTGCTCTCTACACTTGACACTGTTAATGTTAGGACTCTAACGTTTCATCTTCATAATCGTGATTTCATTCTACAGTTAATACTATCATTGTGGTTTAACTCTAAGCTGGTAATCTTGTTAGCATTGTGCCCATGGAAAACGGTTATTTATTTTTGGTTAAATATATTTTATATTATACCCGTCCCGACTTTGCCCGGGTTGAATACCTTTCATGTGATGAATTCCTATAATATTTAGTTATCTTCCGTCGAAGCTATCGGCCAGCAGTTTCGGTGCTGGTTAACTGGCCGAATCCGATCTCTGTAATATTCTGAGGATGCTTCGTTGAGAGGCGAAACAACACATGTCGATTATCTTTGGAATTTTGGGCAGAAAACAGCTACATATTATAGGAATTCATCACATGAAATGAATTTCCGCAAATTAACACTCGAGTACATACGTGTTACCAACACCGACGAATAAACAAAAAGAGAACTCTGGGGCCTTCTAGCAGAGCGCGACTGCGTTCGTGACGTCATCGAGGAGAACGACTGACTGTTTGTGCCCCACTACCGCTGCGAGATTATATAAGTCAAAACTCGAGCGCCTCACCTCTCTCTTTTGGTTTTTCCTTTCACGACTGCAGCACAAAGTGTTTGAATACAAATAATTAATTATTAATTGATAATAAAAGTAAAGTTTGGGGTGATCCCTTGGTATAGGTGTATAACTTACTAATTAATTCTATCGCAGATTACATACGATATATTGAGCGTTGAGGGTTGAATACCTTTCAAATGAAAAAAAGTTGTAAAAGAATTTTCAAATAGGTTTTTTTTTTCACCGATTTCGGAGATTACTCTCTACATACACACGAACTAAAAAAATTCGGTCTCTCTCTCTTCTCTTCGTAATATTAATGTAGTTTTATTAAATCGCAAGTTTATACCTACAACTCTTGTGTACATAAATACATATTGATACGTATATATAAATAAAATTAGGGTCTGCTTCTAATTTCGAAATGAAGGCTTTTCATTGGAAATTTTGACGGCAGGGATCTTCGACTTTTCTAAGTGACTACAAAACGTATGAAAATGATATTTGGTAACCCGATTTTTCATTTCATTGACTTCTTTTTAGCAGTTGTGATACACGATTGGTTAACTTTTTTAACACAAAAGAAAATACTAAAGGAACCACTCATAAAGCAGAGATTTACATATTTAGGAGTAATGGGATCGAGTTATGTTTCCAAATTTTCTGTATAGTTTAATCTAAACATATTCTTCAAAATGGCAGTCAGATTTTTTAAAATTAATTATAGTTTTTAAAATTAACGAAAATAACTGTTTTTTCGTAATTTTCGTGAGCTAGCGCGCGCACGTTTGCATAGAGAAGGTCTATTTTAGATTAAATTATTGTTCATCAACGCGTCGCCCTAAGCTTAAAATGACCATCTGCAAGTTACTGAAACTAAAACACACTTTTTTTAAATTGTTGCATGTCGGTCTATTTGTTCGGACTAATCCTAGCCGAGTCGATTTGTCGGGACTTTCTTTAGCAGGTAGAGAATTTTTCAAAGAGTAATCTGGGCTATTGTTTATACAGAAAAAATACCAAATTTAACGCGGGTGAGACCGCGAGACAGAACTAATCTATACCGTTATTATGAAGAGGTAAACTTTGTTTATTTATATGTAACGGATAAATGCAAAAACTACTCAATCGATTTTAAAAATTATTTCACAGAAAGCTACATTATCAGCGAGTAACATGGACTGTATTTTATTTTCACACAAATTGCCGCCGAAGCCGGGGCGGGTCGCTAGTTTATAATAAGAATGACAGCTCGTTATAAGTGATTGCTCAAGTTTGTTAGGAACTTAAAATATAACTAGGAAATTTCCACAATTACGAATAGTCCTATTCAATTAATAATCTATTGAAAGCATCCTAACAGTTTCAATAACGTATATGTCCATCCTCAAACCAGAACCCGATAAGGTAGACCGAACATTTGAAACTAGATATTTTTCGTTAGGTAATTGACCCCCACTTTTGTCCAAATAATTTTCAGTTATTGATCACTGGTTATTAAGACAAGTTTAGATTCGAGATTTTCTTTTTTCAGGGTTCCGCACTAAAATAGGATTAGCGGAACCCTTATAACTATGCGACCAAAGTTCCCTAGTTGTGCTTTTGCGCAGGGCCACCGAGACTCGTGATCACTTCTATAGTCTGTATCCGAAGGAAGTCGGCCCTATTTTCCACTGCGATCTCTTCACCAGCGACAAAAACTACAACTCGCTACACTGTTCCGGGCATAATTGGCACAGTAAAAAGATGATGATGAACAAGTATCTACTAAAGATTAACAATAACGTCTGGGAAGAGATAAAACAGTAATGGGGCGTTAAGATTAAATTTTAACGGCAGGAATCTTAATTCTAATTCTAAGTGATTTCAAAACGTACGAAAGTGATATTTGGTAACCTGATTCTTCATTTTTAACCAACTTCAAAAAAGAAGGAGGTCATCTGTATGTTTTTTTTTTGTATGTTTGTTACCTCATAACTCCGTCATTTATGAACCGATTTCAAAAATTCTTTTTTCGTTTGGTTGGTAATACTTCAGAGATGGTCCCATTTAAATTTCACCGATATTGGAGCTTGGACTTCGAAGATACACTAGATAACACGACCTGGTTATAACCTTTATTTTTATATTGACGATTCTCTTGTATATCGTTGCGCTCCGGAATTAGAATGAAGTTAATTGCAGACCTGCCCTAGATATTTATTTAGGTCAAGACCACTCAAAAGGGAGAAATAAAAAATTTTTATAAAAAAAAATTAAACCGCCTTCAAAAAAAACACTGAAAAGTATAAAATAACTATCTTTTACTAACCAAACTCAAGTACAATTAAAATAACTTTATAAAAACGATACACATACCTATATAATTAAATTTGACAGTTATTGGAGTCGATGCCAAATCAATGTGCAACAACATAAAGTCTATTAGTTTGGTGGGCTTGGCACCGACTTCAGTAACTGTAAAATTTAATTATATAGGTATGTGTATCGTTTTTATAAAGTTATTTTAATTGTACTTGAGTTTTGATTAGTAAAGGATAGTTATTTTATACTTTTCAGTGTTTTTTATTTAAGGCGGTTTAATTTTTTTTAATAAAAATTTTTTATTGACTTCATTTTGACAGATGTTTTATTTTTTTATTTAACAATTTATTGCACACACAACGTCATATACAAAGAGAGATACATACAGAAAAAAGAGCAAAAGGTACCGCTTATTTCTATAAGAAATTTCTCCCAGCGGACCCTCGAGTGAGAAATTTTATAAAGAAAGTAAGAAAGGTAGACACTATGTGTCACACAATATTGTGTTACATGATTGGTTATCATTTTAAACTAAAAAAAATATCAAATAAACCACTTTTAAAATAGAAGTTTATATTTTTTGATCTATATATCGTAGCACTCCAGAATTAGGAAGTAGTTAATTGCAGACCTGCCCTAGATATTTATTTAGGCCAAGATCACTCAAAAGGGAAAAAAGTAAAAAATAACTATCCTTTACTAATCAAAACTCAAGTACAATAAAAATAACTATAAATACGATACACATACCTACCTATAATACAATTTTTGTCAATTACTGAAGTCGGTGTCAAGCCTACCAAACTAATAAACTTCTGTTGTTACACAGTGATTTGGCAACTGTCAAATTTAATTATACAGGTATGTGTATCGTACTTATAAAGTTATTTTTATTGCAACTGGAGGAACTATTAAATAGTTGGTGCAAGCGAGATGTCGACTCCTTAAATTAACTAATTAGTTAGTGCAAGTCACCCTAAAGCCCCTAAAAATGTCTAAAACGACTTTAGAAGTAGACTAAACTTATTCGCGGACAATTAAAAAAGATGCCGTAGAATTGAATACGAATTTCCTTTATCGGACCCTTTTCTTTGCTCACGACACTTGAAACGTGATGTCCAAAGATGATAGCAATTTATTGAATTCCTGAGGGCAGTACGTTAAGAAAACTCATTTAACGCCAGCTCTCTGAGACAGCTCTTTCAAAACATTCATACTTCTGTGAATATTGGGTTATTTATTTTACTGGGCTCAAATACAGTGGTATGATTTTACAATTCTTTGATTCTTTAATAGCGTCTAATATATAAATACATATTTATATTTCTAATATAATTCATATTATAAAGAGGAATACTTTGTTTGTATGTAATAGATAACCGCAATAACTACTCGACCGATTTCAAAAATTCTTTCACCTATAGAAAGCTACAATATCAGCGAGTAACAATGGGCTGTACTTTATTTTTAAAAAAATTTCTACCCATGTGAAGCCGGGGCGGATCGCTAGTTATGTATTTGTTTGTAAAAGGTTACGTAAGTCGTGTACTGGCTTAATCAAAATCATTAAGATTATTTGAAAAGCAAAAGAGGTGTAAGGATCATGATTAGGGTTACCTGAGATTCAAGTCGATATGGTTGATAGTTTGCTAGACCAAATTTCATCGCAATCGAATGAATGGTATAGCAGCCTATAAAATATGAACAAACAAACATTGGTTTTTATGTATTAGATAACTCGTATTGGAGAGCGATTCATTTCAGAAAAAGCAATAGTCTGGAAATAATCTTCTCTGCACACGCATTTACTGGCTTTATGAATACTGTATTTTAAATAACTATTGTAGAATGATGTTGAAAAAATTATATCTGGCTGAGTTTCTTGTCGGTTCTTCTCAGTGTTCAGGTTTTCTTTTCGAACCGAACTAAAGTAACTTATAATATTTAATTACGGGTCTATGTCGCGTTTATATTTTAAGGCTACTTACCTATTTTATCCCGACATTTCGACCGGATTGCACCGATCGCGATCACGGGGATCGTAGTCACCGACAGTGACAATAACAAAAATTAAAAATGCGGAGAATGAGTGTGGGTAGTTGCAAGAAACCGCACACTATGAAGATGACATTCAACCTCATCAGTCTTCCCGTGACCACGATCGGTGCAATCCGGTCGAAACGTCGAGATAAAATAGGTAACTACCCTTAAAATATAAACGCAACATAGACCCGCAATTAAATATTATAAGATGTGTACAAGTCGAACTAAAGTAGATTTGACGTTCAAAAATACCTTGCAATTGGGTTTACTTGAATAAATTGATTTGACTTTGACTTTGAGGGATTTTTATTGTTATAAATTTGAAGCTTTTGTCTATTTGCGTGTCTGTATGTTAGTGTGCCTGAGTATCTGTATATCGGTATGTGACATCCTAGCTCCCAAATGGGTGGATCGATTTCAATGCCGTTTCTTTCTTTAGGAAGCCAGCTTAATCGGGATGATTCTTAGTTATGTTGAATGATAATCTGTTTAGGCATATAAAAATCATCAACTCTTTTCCCAGTACGTGTAGAGATTTCAGCCATGCAATGGAAAATTTCATTTTCGCTTTAATAAAATACAGGCAGTCCTCGTTTTTACATCATGTTAGTTACCAGTAATTAGAGACGTAAAACGAAACGACTTAAAACGAGACATATTTTTTCCTACATTTATATGTAAAAAAATTAGTTAGGTTCTTGTAAGTGAAAAAGTACAAGATTATCAAAATGTCAATAACTTTTATTTATATAGAAAATGACACGCTTAAGAAATATAATGCACACATACACAGGAATCTGAAAATTATGTTTATTTTGCAAAAAAGTCTTCTAAACGCATTTGTTTTGCATCTTTCTTTCTATTATCATAAATTTCTCTATAAGATTTATTGGCGATAGAAATGTTATTATTAATTTCAAAGTTTCTTTTAAAGTTGGGATCATTTACTTCAAATATTCGCGTTGCAGCTTGGATGTGATTGAAAGCTTCGATAATTTTTTTTTAAGTTAATTGTTTAATTTCGATGCTAGCCAACCGTCAATCGTGACGTAAAGCGAATGATAGAGACGTTAAAACGAGGAAGTGTCAAAATGTTGACTGACGTGAAACGAAACGCGGTAAAACTAGGACTGCCTGTATGTCAGTACATCCGATAATACTTCAATTATTAATTATTTTAATGGTTTGCGTTATTTAGTGCTGCAACATCGTGTTTGAATTCAATTGGTCTTGATAAGTAATAATTGGCTTACAGATGGGGAACAGAGTCGGATGATAGACCAGGAAGGTTATCACATTAACTCAGCTGTATTAAATATAGCCTTACCGTTGTAAAAATAATATTCCCTGTTCAAGTACGAATTTTCCAAAAGGTAGATAAAATACTGATTCGATTTCTTGCTTTTAAATTCTTTTTTTATTAAATTAATGTTAACATAATAATAATAATATTCCTAACAATTACACAAATTGTGTAACGCCAAACTTAGCACTATTATGGGTACACATAACGAACGGGGGGGACGTTCAATTAAAACCCAGACTACGTAAATTTTGAAAATTTTGTTTCTTACTCTGACAGCAGACACCTACCACCGAGCCAATAAACCACTCTATATGAGACGAATTTAAAGAAACATGTCTTCATAGTACATATTTTCACGACGTATCCCTAACGGGGTAGGTAGTCAGAGAGGACGGAACGCCAAGCGTCGCGGTCCTTACATACTTCTGTCGCTTCCTCAAATCTTATAATTCTCCTTACACATTTTCGCCTAGGTATGCGAGTGCTTTTGACTTTTCCATCGCCTAACACTCTAGCTATTTGATCTTCATAATTTAGCCTTGGTCTTCCTTGGCTTCTTTTACCACTCACTTTTGCTCTATAGATTTTCTTCATCTGTCTTTCATCACTCATTCCTTCTATGTGCCCGAACCATCTTAGCATTCCTTTCTTCATTTTTACAATAACACTGTCGTGCAATCCTATCATAGTGCGTATCTCTTCATTGCTTATTTTGTCCGCAAGGGTGACACTTCACATATTTCTAAGAGATCGCATTTCTACTGCATTTAACTTACTTTCACTCGATTTTGGACATATCCAGGCCTCACTACCGTACAATAAAGTTGGCACCAACACCGCATTGTGTATGGCCATTTTGACTGACTTGGATATATTTATACTACACCGTTCACTTTATTGCCGGCTGCTACCCGTCTCTCCACATCCAGCTCACATCTTCCATACCTCGAAAACGCACTCCCCAGATATACAATTTCGTTCACTTGTTCTAGACGTTTTCCATTTACCCATATATCACACTTTGTCTGTACATCTTCTCTTTCAAACACCAGAGCCTTAGTTTTATTCACATTCATATTCAATCCTTTCACTTCAGTCTTCATAGTAATTATGTAATTTATATCCAATACTCTTTAACATGAAATATTTGTTTAATGAAATGAAAAACTAAATCTTTTTTACGTTTGTAGCAAATTAGATTGAAACAGAGTATGCGAATAGTGAATGGTCGATTCAAAGAATTTTGAAACTAAGGCCTGAACCGTCTAACAATTAGTTAACCAAAAACACTTGTATATCTTCTTTGTATAAAAAATTCCGGAAGGAGTATACATGTAATTCTACTCTTGCTAAACAGTTAGACTAATTTTGATGATATTTAGAATGGAGATAAATTAAGCCCCGGGGAAGGAGATAGACTGCTTTTTTTTAGTTCTAAAGTGTATATATAATAAATGAAAAATACTCGTCGAATAATTCAGTTTGTTCATGGGAACAAATTACTATTATTTGAAGTTTTTGAAATACTGCTCATAAAAGTACTATTGTAAAATAAATATATATAAATCGTTACATCTTACATATTCTTTTGAGTTATTTAAGACCGTGTTTTTCAACTTTCGGGTTTCGGCTCCCAGGGGGGGTCGCAGACTTATTTGGGTGGTCGCAGTCGCAAGTTAGGTGATATCAAAAACAAGGACTGTAGGTTCTACACTGCGATAAAAATAAAACCATTTCAGTGAGAAATGTACAGTGTATGTTATATCTATTTATTATTTAATAATTTATCGCCTCCCGCTCTGCAGAATATATCATTGCCCACAATGCACTACTTCGCACAGTGCAGCAGATTTTTAAATCAGTATAAGTTCGATGGAAATAAAATTAAATAAGTTGTCTTTGAAATCTCTGACAGGTTTATTATGGTTTTGAGGGGGTCGCCGGAATTTTTTAATTGAAAAGGGGTCACGTATAAGAAGGTTGAGAAACACTGATCTAAGACCGTGAGTTTAAATTAAAAAAAAAATTTACTTAACTGTCAATTATCTACCTAAATAACAAATCGGAACACCGACATTAACTGATACTTATAACAATTACGGAACTGCAAATCTGTCTCATTGTCATAATCTAACCTTAAACTTTCATTTCAGCGCCGAAGGTCAAGAGATGTAGTGTCCAATATTGAAACACCGATCGAAAAAATTCCGACACGACACACGTGCTGCAAATGAAGCTGCGAGTTTTGTAACGAGCGGTGAGCTGCGAGAAAGAATAATGGATATGAACAATATAACATATACGACAGACAACATACTGTTGTTAGAGACTATGAGTACAGAGTACGCGCTCGAGAACTCGAGCGTCGGTTTCACGAACTCGAGCGCGGTTGCTGGGCCGTTCAAATCTCCGGGCCGACTATTCAGCGTTGTTATTAAGGTGGTGTACGCCATAGGAATAATAGGGAATGCTGTGGCAATTATCATCCTGCGGAGAGGTGAAAGGCGAGTCAGAAACAGGAAACACTTGCTACTCTTGACTTCATTAGCTGCTAATGATTTAGTCGCCCTGGTAAGTTTAATCGATTGATTTAATTGTACAGAGCTCTTAGAATATTTTTAATTAGGGTTGTCAGACGGGAAAACCGAAATGTCCTTATAAAGTTTTAATATGTCGGTTGTCTGGAAGAAACTACTGTTCAGCAATAAGGCCGCCCTTTTTACTATATTTGTATAGTTTTATTCTTTTGTTTTTATAGTGCAAATAAAGTATATTGTATTGCATGGCGTTGCGTTGCATTGCACTACGTTGTATTGCACTTCATGCGTTGCATTGTCGGGATTTTGGGGTTATTGTTGTTGGGAGTAATAAATATTAATTACCTATGAACGAAAACAACTTTTTGTTTTAAAATTTTACTTTTTATTTTGAATTTATCGATAGATAACTTTTAACTTGCAATATATTTAGTAAAATGGAATATTCGAAATGAAACAACGTGTTACTTGGAATGTCGATTAGCACAGACTATATATTTTTATGTTTGATGTTACCAGAGATAAAATATTGTAACATCCCAACTACAGCAAATAAACAAAATACTTCCAAAACAACAGCCTTTCTTTTTTTATAGAATTATGACTAACTAATACTGAAAAAAATTAATATATAAAGATAATTTATTACATTCCGAAGTTGGCTGTCAACAAGGTGATCCTCTCGGACCAGCTATTTTTAGTCTGGCTATCCATCCTGCGATTTGTAATTTAAATTCCAAATTTAATATTTGGTACCTTGACGACGGAACAATAGGAGGTAAAGCAATTACTGTTTTAGAAGACCTTAAAACCCTCATTCAAAGGTTTAAAGATATTGGCTTAGAATTAAATTTTTCTAAATGTGAACTCTTTGTTTCCGATTCTGTTCCAACTATTACAAAAAATGAAATAATTAATAAATTTAACAATCTGGCACCAGGTATTAAAGTCTTGTCAAAAGAATCGCTGTACCTCCTAGGTGCTCCCGTCTTAGATGACTCCATACCCTGCTTTATCAATGATCAAATACAAAAATTTTGCCAGTCTTCAGACAAACTTTTCAAAATTAATTCCCACATGGCTCTCCTCATTGTCCGCTTTTGCCTTTTCGTTCCAAAACTTACATATGCTCTTCGCTGTTCTCAGCTTTTTAAATTTCAAACGCTTTTAAAATCTGTAGACAATATTCTAAAAAATACATTATCTAAAATATTAAATTGCTCCTTTGTTGATGACAGGGTCTGGAATCAAGCCTCGCTTCCCATCTGTTATGGAGGCCTGGGCATACGCAAAATCTCGAGTGTGTCACTGCCAGCTTTTCTTTCGTCAGCCTACAGCACGGAAAACCTTTTCCTATCTGTTATTCGCCCTTTCTTAGGATCGGTTGAGGTGCCGTGCTTGACTGATGCTCGAAATGCTTGGTTAAGTGTTTGTCCGAGTACTAACCTGCCTACCTCGACCTTTTCTCAAAAACACTGGGATGAGCCTCTATGCAAAAATGTTCATTTACAACTTTTAGATTCTTGTAGTACCGAAAAAGATCGGTCTCGCCTCCTAGCTGTTTCTGAGAAGGAGTCAGGACACTGGTTGAAGGTAATACCTTCAAAAAACTTAGGAACCTTAATCGACAATACCACGCTTTCTCTCATAGTATCCCTTCGTCTGGGGGCCAGGACTAACCTTCTTCACCGTTGCCGCTGTGGTGATCTCGTCGATGTACTAGGTCACCACGGTTTATCCTGTTTACGTAGTGCGGGCCGCATGTCACGACATGCTGCCTTGAATGACGTCATTCGGCGGGCTCTTGTCGCCGCTGGCGTTCCTGCAGTCTTAGAGCCTGTAGGTATTGTGCGCAGCGACGGCAGGAGACCGGATGGTTTGACGCTCATTCCTTGGAAACTTGGAAGATCGCTGGTGTGGGATGCCACTTGTGTCGATACACTTGCTGTTTCCCATGTGCCGGCGACTTCCAAGTCAGCAGGTGCCGCGGCCAGCACTGCCGAGAACTTGAAGCGGCGTAAGTATGCGACTCTCTCTGAGAGTTTCATATTTACGCCCTTTGCAGTCGAAACTTTGGGTCCCTGGGGCCCCGAAGCCCATCGACTGGTTTCTGATATTTGTAAGAGACTGGTCGAGGCTTCGGGAGACCGCCGGGCTGGCAGCTTCTTCCGCCAACGAATCAGTTTGGCTATTCAAAGAGGCAATGCTGCCAGTCTGCTAGGTACCTTGAGCAATGACAGCTTTCTAAGCGGCAACTTTGAGGAAGTTTATTATTTAAGATAATGTGTAGTTTTAAGTTTGTAAATATTAACATATGTATGTACCTTTTATTAATAAAGTTACCTAATACTGACTATCTGACTAATCCCTAAGCTATCAATACATTTATAATGTTTCATGGGATTCAACGCTTTAGATAGAACATCGGCTGGCATAGTAGTTGTTGGCAAATACTCCAAATTAATAATTTTATTGTTAACTGCATCTTTGACAAAATTATATTTAACATCAATATGTTTACTCTTTTTATGACACACATAATTTGCCACCAAGTTCTGTGCACTCTGGCTATCGTTGTACAAAAGCACAGTAGATATATTACCAGTCAGTTCACATAGCAAAGATCTTATATATATCGCTTCTTTACAAGCTTCAGCTATAGACATGTATTCTGCTTCCATGCTAGATAAAGCCACTGTTTTCTGCTTTCTACTTTCCCAGGATATAGCTGAGCCTGACATTATAAAACAATAACCCGTATAAGATCTGCGGTCCATTGTATTGCTGGCCCAATCAGCATCAACAAAACCTACAAGTTCAGTCCTTTCTTTCACATATTGTAAACAGTAATTTTTAGTTCTCTTAAGATATCTAAGTATCCTTTTGGCATAACACCAATGAACATTTGAATGACATTTATTAAATTGGCTCAGAAAACTAACACAAAAGGATATGTCTGGTCTAGTAAGAACTGACAAATACATGAGACTTCCAATTAACTGCTGATATGGAATCTCATTATCACACTTTTCAGATTTTTCAATATTTAATTTACATTCCATGGGAGTACTTGCAACTTTACAATTTAACATATTAAATTTATACAGTAATTGTTCAACATATTGCTCCTGATCTAAAGTAATGATGTTAGATTTTTTATCAATTTTGACTCTCATCCCTAAACATTGTTGTACTTGACCTAAATTTTTTATTTCAAACTTAGAACTCAACAAAGAGATTAACTTTTCAGTCTCATTTTTATCATTAATAAATACAAAGAAGTCGTCGACATACAATGCAATTATAATCTTTAAATTTTCATTAATTTTTGTAAACACACAAGGCTCTAAATGACTCTTTTTAAATCCCAAATCGCATAAACATTGTTCTACTCTCTCATACCCAGATCTAGATGACTGCTTTAAGCCATAGATTGCTTTGTTTAATTTAACAATAACACTTTTCTTATTAACGTTACAATCAATGTCTGGCTGAACCATATAAGATAGCCATTTAAAAAAGCTGTTTTTACATCTAAATGAGTGACATCTAAACTTAACTGAACAGACAGAGCAAATAACATTTTAAGAGTAGAATGTCTAACTACAGGTGAAAATGTTTCTTCGTAATGAATACCAGGCCTTTGTGTAAAACCTTTAGCCACTAACCGTGCTCTGAATCGCACACTATTATCACTATTCACTTTCTTTCTGTACACCCACTTACACTGCACTAGGTTTTTATTAAAAGGCAGTTCATTAACTGGAACCCATGCTTTATTTTCTTTAAATGCTTGCAGCTCATCCTTCATAGCCTCAATCCATTTGTCTCCGTCTGGACTTTCCAGGGCTTCTCAGATAGTAACAGGGTCTTCGAAAACCTCTGAATTCAACGTTGTACACAGATTTGTATAACCATAACGCACTGGCTGCCTCCTCACTCGTTTGGTAATTATGGGTTCATGTTGTAATGGTTCCCTATCTTCTTCAGATTTTTTGGGTTGCTGCAATGTAGAGTCCAAATCAGTCAAAGCGTTAAGATACTCAGATTCTGAAGAAATATCTAGATTTACAGGACTCAAAAGGAGTTCATCTTTTATTTCTTTCTCACTACACTTAGATGTAGGTGTAGACTTATCATCTACATTTACAACACTCAACATTTCTGTTTGACTCTTCTGCTTGGATTGTATCCCCAACTGAAACTGATACACTCCTATCTGAAGTACAGTTGGTTTTAGAGTTCTCATTGATAATTACATCTCTACTCGTTGTGACACATCGCTTTATAGGATCATACACTCTGTAACCTTTCACATTTTCTGCACAACCAACCAAAATATGTTTCTTCGACTTAGTATCCCACTTAAGCCGTTTCTCTTTAGGGATATGGACCATTACTTGACTGCCAAATATTCTGACATGACTTAAATTTGGTTTCTGATTTGTCCAGAGCTTATATGTAGTTTTATTATTTAATGCTGATGCGATAGATCTATTTCTAAGGTAAACAGCGGTATTTGTTGCCTCTGCCCAAAATTTCTTATCTAAACCTGCATCAAATAACAAACAGCGAGCTCGCTCAACTATGGTTCTATTGATGCGTTCGCTCATACCATTTTGCTCAGGTGTATAAGCATTGGTCCTTTGATGTATAATGCCAACATCCTTTAAATAATTTTCAAACTCATTACTACAGAACTCTAAGCCATTATTATCTGTCCTAAATATTTTAATTTTTTTACTCTGTTGGTTTTCCACTAATGATTTAAATTCTTTAAAATACTTAAAAACTTCACTTTTAGCTTTTAAAAAATAAACAAAAGCCATACGGGTACAGTCATCTACAAATATAAGGAAATACCTTGCTCCTCCAATTGAGGTTAACTCCATAGGTCCGCAAACATTAGCATGTACAACATCCAATGGCTTGCTGCTTCTTGTTCCTACATTACCAAATGGCAAGCGCGACTGCTTTCCTTCACAACATACTGTGCATGTACCCTTGTTGATCACTGACTCATCTGTGTATGATACACCCATGACTGCTCCTGCCTTCATTTTAGCCAGGTCATTCATATTCAAATGACCTAATCTCCTATGCCATACCTCACTACTGACAACTGATAAAGGAGATGCTAACCAAAATTGTTTATTTTCTACAATCAACTTGTAAACACCGTCTATTTGAGTAGCAACAGCCACCAAACTGTTCTTTCTGTTGTAAACATTGCAACTTTTATCTAAGAACTCCACTTTGTTTCCATTCTTGATAAGTTGACTGATAGATATCAAGTTCGTTGTGAGGTTAGGTACACATAAAACATCCTTCAAAGTAACCTCATATTTGCAACTGGGAGTGACAGTCATGATATTTACATCACCTGAGCACAATACTGGCATAGCACTTTGATTAGCTGCTATAATCTTCTTGACACTAGGTGAATAAGATGCATTCTCTATCATGTTTACATCCGGCGTCATGTGAACACTCGCACCACTATCCAAGTAAAAATCTTGTTTATTGTAGTTTCCATTCAAAAAAACAGCGGAAAACGCATTAGTCTTTTTCACTTGTTGCTGATAATTTTATTGCACTGTGATTTATAATGTCCGAACTGTTTGCAACGATAACATTTTATGTTCGATTTATCAGTTTTCTTTACGTGCGAGCCTGCCATAGATAAACTGCCGCCATGATAACCAGAGCTGTCATTCTTTCCGTGGCTGCCAAATTTAGAAAACTGCTGGCGATTGTTCTGCCCTCTACTTAAAAATGCACTTCCGGCTTGAACTTGTTCACCTTCATTAACCACAAGGTCAATTAACTTTGTTTTTACTACATCAGCAGTAATGGCAATGCCAGAATGCTCTATTGCCATTATCATTGGAAAGTATTTATCAGGTAATCCTGCCAATAATAAGCAACCGACCCACTCGTCGTTCACCGAAAAACCTGTACCTGATAAGCGCTGAGCTGTTTCGATAATTTGTGTGACATAACTGGTCATTGAATCGCAGTCATCGAGACGTATCGATATCGAATTACTTCTGGAGAACCCGGAATCGTCAAACATGGTCTTCAGTCTCGCCCATAAATTTTTTGCGCTTGTTGCGTCCTTTATGTGAACGTATAGTGATGAATCTATAGTCAAAATCAATTTGGCCTTAGCTTTTGCATCTTCTGCGGCTGCTGTTGCAGAGCTTTCTAGCTTAATATAACTCGCCATGCCCTCCGAAACTAACAGATTCTCCGTTGCAAATGCCCATTCGTGATAATTTTCACGCTCTTTCAACTTTGGGACGTGGGTCAAAAATGAGGTCGAAGACATCGCCATTTTGTTTTGCTGATTTTTTTTACTATTTCTGACGAAAATAATATTCCACCTTACTACAATGCCTACGCCTATACTAGCTAAAAAAACTCTCAAAACTGTAATTTTAGATAACCTATAGGGCATACTGGGCCCATAACCTAATAAAATGGAATATTCGATATGAAACAACGTGTTACTTGAAATGTCGATTAGCATAGACTATATATTTTGTATGTTTGATGTTACCAGAGATAAAATATTGTAACAATATTGCATATTTGATGTTCGTATATTTCTTGAATACAGACAACAATAATTGGTATACAGCCCCTGCCGTCCACCGTTCGAATTATATTCAAAATGTTCCGTGAAACTTTACATAATTATTATTGTCGGGAGATTTTTATGTTGTCGATAGTCGAGAGTATATCGAAATATAGGGCGAATTAAGTCAAATATCGACCATCTGGCAACCCTATCTCTAATGGATTGAATACGAGACATAAATGCTAAGTTTCGAATTGAAACTGGGAAAATGGAACACTTATCGAATCACGTTGGTGTTTGTCTGTCTGTTTCACAGTTCTTTGGATTGTTCTAAATAACTGCGAAACAGACAGACAGACAGGTAGGTCGTAAATTCAAATACCGACGTGAACTTTGGCCTTGGAAATTCGTTTTGAAAGGTTAAACAGAAAAAAAATCATACATACATACATACACATCCTTACGCTGTATCCCTAACTGTATAGAAGTAGTCGGAGACGATGACATAGTATCGCGGCCTTACATACTTCTTTCGCCTCCTCACATCTCATCATTCTCCTGACACACCGTCGCCTGGCCAAACGAGTGTTAAAGACATTATACGAAAAAAAATGTTCAAATATAAATCAGTAAATGACAAATCTAATATCACGTTATTTTGCACAATTATTGAAGAAAAGGGATACAGCGATTATACACACATTATGCATATATAATAATAATAATAAAGCTCGGACTCTGACTTAAATTTAATAGCATATTTGGCGTTTGTTCGCTTTTTGTATGTCCGTGTGCTAATCGACAAAGGCTTCCTCCATCCTTGTCCCTTTAGGCCTATCCCTGGCCACTCTACTCCCTGTTATTTCTCCGACCTGTCTTATGTCATGTTCGCACCGTTTTTGTGGTCTACCTCTCTGTCTTTCCTCTCTCTCGGATACCATTGACTTACAGTTTTTTTCCATCTGTCTCTCCTTCTAATCATATGACCTGACCATTTCCATTTTTGTCTTTTGATTTTCACTGTTATATCCTGGACTCTCGTCTTTTGTCTGATGTTACTGCGTTTCTTATTTTGATAAATTTCTTTGTTCCTGTTTATGTATATAATATTTATTATTCATTATTCATCTAAAATCGAAAAGAAACCTCTTATCGATTCAGAAAGGGAATTCGGCAAAGTTTTGTAAATGAAAACGTATGAATGTTACTTCTGGGGATTAAACCGCCTCGATCCAGTATATTTGTGGGCCGCATTAGTCTCATTTAAATTACTTTCACATTCACGTACTTTTATTGTTAGCGCTTACTACTTTAGCTTTATGTTTTTAGCAAACACTCCTTGCAGATGACGTGTTTATCTGTTCTTTTACATTTATATACCAATTATAGCATTAGATAGGCATTGGAAACTTCGCATTAAATAAGACAAGTCAATCGAAGCCGTATACGGAGTCCAAATCTTTAACATTTCCTTCAAATTCTTATCGACTCCGAGGAGTTATAGTGTTCAATTTTTCGCGTTAGTCCGATTCGGATTGTGTTCGGCGCCGACGACGTTGCGTGGTTGTCTGGTACAAAGTGGGATTCAAAAAGAAAACTATAATATCAATTGCAAAAGTAAGTATAACGTACACTCGAAGTTACATTGCATTTCAAATAAGTGTGATAAAGGCTAGCATATTATTTTGAATAGTGTTCATTTAAATCTGTAAATTATAAATCAAAAAATTTATATCACGTTATTTTGCACAATTTTTGAAGAAAAGGGATACAGCGTGTATGTGCATGTAATATTTATTATTCATTATTATAAGGGGTGTCAAGGTCACAAACTTGCGAAGGTCATTTCAAAATATGTAATATATAAGGAAAAAACGTGACACAAAGCAATATTTTTCATATTAAAAAATTTAAATAATATTTTATTTCAATTTTTGAAACTTAAAATTTTTGAAATTTTTTGAAATTTTTGGTTTCAAGTTGTGAAAACATTAAAACCGGAATATGTGCGTATTTAAAAAAAACTCGTAAACAACGCAACAGTAATTTTTTGAATTCATTGCCGGGATCGGAAGCCATAAGCAAGGGAAAATGTTACGAGCTATACTTAGCCGCAACAGTTTGCTTGAGACCACAAAGTACATTACTTAGACCACGACCGATGCAACTCGATCGAAACGTCAAGCCGTGATAAACGGTGATCACGTTAATTTCCCGTATTTTTGTTATTATATAATGAAACATGAAAGTTTAAAAGTAGATCCCTTCTCAAATGATGCTACGTCATGCATGTGGCAATTGTTTTTTATTTATATGCATACATACATACATACATATACATCTTGTACGCGTATTTTAGCGTGAAGACGCTGTATCTCTAACGGGGTAGTCGGAGAGGACGGGCTCCAAGCTTCACGGTTCTTACATTCTTCTTTCGCTTCTTCGAATATTTCTGTAGATAATGTGTTTTTGTTTTAGAACTGCGCTAGAAAAGTGATTTTAAGGTACCGCAGCAAGTGGTAAACAATTAAATTAATCTAAAGTTGACTTTCTGCGCTAAAAAAAGCGTACAAAAAAAAAAGCTTAGCTTGAGAAGAACAGTTATTTTCGTTTATTTTAAAAACTATAATTAATTTCAAAAAATTAATTTTAAAAAAGGGCCATTCGCCCGCAGGTGGGCATGCTGTGCGCGATGCTGGTGTCGGAGCAGCTGCCGTGGGCGCGCCGCACGCGGGCCTACTGCGCGGCGCGCGTCGTGCTGCGCGTGTTTGGCGTCGGCAGCGTCTGCATCGCGGTCACCATGGCGCTCGAGCGGTACCTCGCGCTCACGCGCCCCTTCCTCTACCAGAAGGTAACTAGTCAAGCACTAATTTGTTCATTCCATCAATTCAAAAAATGATAATTGTCTCCCCGATAAGTGTGACCAAAAAAGGTCTTTTCTTTTAAAGCCTTTCATAGAGGGCAGTAATGAGTTTGAATAAGGAAAACGAATATCGTTCCTTACTGAGTCCGCAATCAAAGAGGTCAAATGATGTATTGTATGGAAAATGTTACTGGCTGATGATAAACAGGGCGCACATGCCACAAGAAAAAGATATTGAAAATTTAAAATGAGACATTCTTTTACATTTCGAATAGCCAAGTTGAGCACAGCCGTACCATCCTTTTCTCGAAGCGACTCACGCCACTTTTGAGCCCCTGTAACTTCGTTGCGGTAACGCTAGAAGTCTGAATTTTTAGTGACTAAAAGGTCATAATACCACTAGATATTTATCTATTTATTATAGAAATAAAGATGCCTAATACTGATACGGTCACTATAAATGTTGACAGGTAATTGATTAGATAACAATTTATAACTAAGTTGTTGAATAGGTGCTTCCATAGACACTAACTAAAATAGCTGACTTGGTTTTACATGAGATCTCACAACTTTTTGTAGTAGAAGAACTGCGTTGCGAAACTTGTCATTTTTTTACATTTTTCGTTTTTGATGGGATTTATTTCTCTCATAGAGAGAATGACAAGTAAAGTGTATCGCTCCATAGTAAAATTATTTTTTACCTCGGGCGATGTACATCGAATCCCTCGCTGTGCTCAGTATTCTACTTTAAAACACCTCGCTGAGTTCGAAATTCAACTTTAGAATCCTTCGCTCCACTCTGGACTCATAATAGCGGCTTGCCGTAAACATGTTATTTTACTCCTTTCCAAATTTTTGGTATGTGTGTAGGGTTGATAAATGATTTGCAACGACCTTTAATATTAAGTGTAATATATTCACAGACCACTCGTTGCAAAAGCTGGAAGCCGACTAAAAGTAATTACATACAAATGATATTCGTAAGTCATTATTAATACAAATTAGGGAATAGTGCCAGAGTGCAGTTACAATGTGTCACCATATTATTTATACAATAAATAAGTAGACACACTCCCTTGTTATACAATCTACGAGTACTGTTTGGGCTATTGGCCGCTTTTATAATTTACTGTCGAACGATTTTATCGCCACGATTTTACGATACGAAAGCAAAATGTATGCAGTTGCATGAAGACGCTTTTTTTCCATCCATAACGTACATTTCCATTTCTACATCCATTTTCCATAACGTCCACATGACTTTATCGTCGACGGAAGAAAAGCATCTTTTTCCGCGACATAATGGGGAAGCATTTTTCTTATCTATTATATTGTGGACGATAAAATCGTAATGATAAAATCGTAACGATAAAAACGTTCAATGGTAAATTTAAACTGCCCATCGATTGCATCCTCTTTGGTAGCGCGACGATATGTTTAGGTATAATGAAAGACACACTATAACGTGTAACCTACTAGATTCAGATGTTACTTTGTGTAAATGCAAAATTCATCCCGAGTCATAGATGTACCGATGGGGGGTTTTGGGGGTTCAAACCGAAATCCATTATTATTGCAAGTTTAAAAAACTTCACCATGATAGGTACTACTTTACGTTAGTGACTAATTAATGTGTGATAATACTAAGCTTAATCTAAATATAAGAAATGCATTTAAAATCTATCTGTCTATGTATGCCTAAATTTCCGTAATTTTTTTTAGATTATTATTAATAACATATAATTACCAAGTGTAATTCTTTTTTCTGTCAAGCGGTTCTTTTAAACCTGAACCGACCACAAAAACAATTCTTGGTACGCCTATGTCCCAAATAATCAGTTTAAGCATATTTTTAGATATCTCTTCGAAAATAAACGAAGCATCCTCAGTGTTGGGTAACTAACAGAGCCTGATATCTGGAATTTCCTGAGAATGCTTCGTTAAGAAGAGAAACATTAATCGATCAACAAGCTTGAAAGTTTGGGCGAAAGAGAAAATATCCAAACGGACTGATCTTCTACTTAAAATCTTACTTCACAAAGTCATTTCTACTCAAAACCTTCAAACAGGTAGAAGCCACGTGATGTTGCCTTATGAGACACGTATGCAGAGTAGAAAAAGTATTTGTGTACAGAAAGCGAGGATAACAAAAAGTGAACGCTCATCACAAAAATACCTTCACTGTTTTAGTACGAAACTGTAGAAAATGAAGTCGACGAAGAGGAAAACATAATTTATTTTATAAAGCACAGTCCCAATGAAAGTATTCTTATTTCCGCATTTTGTTTTTCATGTAAAAAAATAATAAGACACGTCTCATCTTAACGTTTATTTCTCCGGAAAGTATTACACATCGGAGGCGTAGGCATACCCAGGGAGAAGCATAGGTAGGGTACTGTCCACTTTAGATAACTCGTCTCCTATAAATCTTCTAAATGTCACACGAGAAAATAGTCACGCAATAATTATTGAATTAGAGAATCTTAATTAAAATTTAATGTGATTTTAGTGCAAGCTCGAATTAAAACAACAAATAATAACATTTTAAGATATTGCGAAACGGTTTGTATCGCAAAATGTAGATAAGTCGTTATGTGTCTAATTTTACGATCGTACGGCTACACATACAAATTAAAGTACATACTAATCTCCCAATTGCGTGATGTGAGCACGATATCCGTAAATCATGTTCTTTAATTGAAATTAATGTTATTTTAGCGTTGGTCACATTGTCTAGTTAATTCCATTTTTTATAATTACAATTTTAATTTAATTGCGATTTAAGGAAATACCTTAAAATTATAAAATCGAAGGCTGTCGCTACATTTCGTGCAATGTGAATAAAAATATACAGCAGAGTTAACAACTGGTATAATCATAACTCAATTACACGAAGCACAAAAGTTCAAAGTTCTTGTAGCAGCGAAAAAAAGAGGCTAAGATTGCATCGTACAAATGAAGTTAGAATTTGGCAACCAATAGCCACCAATTCAAAGACAATAGAACTTAAATAAAAAAATGAATCCCAATAGCAATTATTTAATTTGTGTTTTTCATTCTTTGTTTTGCATTTCAATTTACATTTTCGTAACTTTCTGCTCAGTCATATATACAGGAGGGAATCTGTAACTACCTCCTCGAGAAGTGCTTGGCACAGCGCGAAAGGGGCTGCGATGTGTTCCGTAGGATTCCCCAGAGTCCCTCAACAACCCGCTAAGGATGTCCACCGCAAAAGTTTTAGAGGGTAAGAGCCCCATATAATCCAGTCTCAACTCCAGGAGGTTAGGTACTCAAATTTCTCCTGCGTTACCATAAAATAAAAGATAGGACCTCGACATAAATTAGGTGTTCCCATTAACGTTTCCAATACTACGTCGACATTTTAATGAAACGATAAAAATAACATATATGTCAGTGGAAATAATAAAAGGCACTCATTTGACTATACTATACTATGGCAAAGCGCGACTTCCGGTTTGGAAGGGATAACGCGCTAACGGAACGTCGGGGCCGGCGCTGGCAGTCTTTTAGACTGCGGCGACCGTTGCGATAGCATTTCTCTGACGGATCGTTTGCCATTATTAAATTTCCAATTACCTACGCAATGATTGTAACAAAAAGTTTTCTGTCGTTTGCACGTTGTATTTTATGGAGTAGTTCGCCTCTTATAAGATTAGGTACCTATTTCGCATGGCTGAGTGGCAAGAGCAGGAATTGCCCTATGTCTTTTCCGACATATATATATACTTATTACTGAAAACATCGGCTGTATGGGCATAGAGCCCTTTGCCTTCCCTCTCAAGGAATCATACAAACAACAAAACAACAACTAAAAAAAATCAATATTACGAACGTGAGTTTTAGCGCTTTCGCTTTTTGGAAAACTTACAGTCTTTGTTTCAGCAAGCTTCGACACAAAATTGACATTACAGCTAATGACTCAAATCAAAATTACGAACGTGAGTTTTAATGCTGCCGTTATTGGCACGGCAAAGTGGGAAGTTTCCTCGCTCCACACTCTACAGGAAAAAGTATTTGAAAATTTTGCATATGTACTTATACTTACATTGTAAAACTATCGGGATAGTCAGAGAGGACGGAGCGCCAAACATCGCGGTCCTTACATATGTCATACTTACTTCGCACTTACATTCAAATCAAACTGACCACTTTGAATTAATATATATTTGTTACAAAATTATGAACATATCTTCACACTGTATCCGTAACGGGGTAGTCAGACAGGACGCCAGCGCCAAGCGTCGCGGTCCTTACAAACTTCTTTCGCTTCCTCAAAGCTCATCATTCTCCTCACGCATTTTCGCCTAGGTATGCGAGTTCTTTTGCCATTTCTGTCGGCTAACGCTCTGGCTATTTGATCTTCATAAGTCAGCCGTGGTCTTGCTTGGCTTCTTTTACCACTTGCTTTCTCTCTCGCTTTTCTCGCTAGTCTTTCATCATATCATCACTCATTCTTTCTATGTGCCCGAACCATCTGAGCATTCCCTTCTTCATTTTTACAATATGTAACACTGTCGTGCAATTCTGTCATACTGCGTATCTCTTTATAGTTTATTTTGTCCGCAAGGGTGACACCGCACATATTTCTTTATCATTTATTGCTTTTCCAAAAACAAGATATATTTCGCTTTTTTTATTCTGTTTTCCCTCCAATGTCAATTATATTTGCAAACATGAACTAAAAGAAAACTCGTGGCCTTCGTTTGTATTGAAATGGAAAAGGAAACAGTAAAATAATTTTTTCATCGTTTCATTTTTCTGAATATTGAAGTATCTAATTGTAGTATATTAGATTATCTCTCTCTAATAAGTTATTCTCACTTTACTCCACTATATACTGAGGTTTAAAACCCACTCAATTTCAATCAACGAATTTCGAGCAGTTTTTCACAATTGCATTCAACATTTTTAATTATTTCAGAACAATGTATTTAATATACCAGTTTTAAAAGTTAAGTTTAATTTTATAACTTGTGCATGTTTAACTTCACACTCTTTCTTAAATATGACGTTTTATATATTTCTTAGATATTACATCTATGTTTGATTTATTAAAGGTATAATTATGTGTGCAATTATCTATCATTTATTTATATATTTATATTGTATGATATTCATCAATAACATAACATAACATAACATAACTTCACGCTGTATCCCCAACGGGGTAGTCAGAGAGGACGGAGCGCCAGGAGTCGCGGTCCTTACACACCTCTTTCGCTTCCTCAAATCTCATCATTCTCCTCACACATTTTCGCCTAGGTATGCGAGTGCTTTTGACATTTCCGTCTGCTAACACTCTGGCTATTTGATCTTCATAAGTCAGCCTTGGTCTTCCTTGGCTTCTTTTACCACTCACTTTCGCTCTGTATATTTTCTTCGTCAGTCTTTCATCACTCATTCTTTCCATGTGCCCGAACCATCTAAGCATTCCTTTCTTCATTTTTACAATAACACTGTTGTGCAACCCTGTCATACATCAATAAGTTTTTAGAAACTAGTGTTTTAACATGGGCTACTGCAGTTGACGTTGGTGACGTCGTTGTTCCTTAGGGCCTGACTGAAAACCAGTGTTGTGGGTGCAACCCACAGCGTATGCTGAGTCAGTCCCTGGTTTGTCGCTGCGGTGATAATTAGATAATATTTTTTTCTGTAAATTTTCTATTTACTTTTTATTATTGTTTTGTTCACTTTTTGTCTGTTTTAACGTTGATATTGTCTCTGTAGCGATAAATAAAAAACATCATTCATTCATTCATTCATTCATGCATTCATTCATTCATTCAAAAAAGCAGGCATCTAGCTTATTATGATCTACTCACAGACGTAACGTACAAAATTATCATGTCTATGCTCAGATGTAGTGTCAGTGTAGATATATTTTTTTACAGATATAGTAGGGGCTGTCTTCTAGAGTAATAAATACTAATGTCCAAGCAAACTTACATAATACGACACTATTTGTTTTGCCTTAGAATATTATCCTTGTCACACCTATTACTACTTCATTCGGGTAACGGAAACGGATATTAAACTTCAGAGATCTCAATTACAATTACAAGATATAATTTCATTAGAATTTTCTTATAACTAACAATTTTCAACTCAATCCAAAATAAAAGTTAAATTTTAACGTCTTCGAAAAACTTTGTCAAAAACCTGAATAGTTTTTTTTTAAATACATAACATACATACACACATATCTTCACGCCGTATCGCTAACGGCGTAGTCAGAGAGGACGGAGCGGCAAGCGTCGCGGTCCTTACATACTTCTTTCGTTTCCTCAAATCTCATCATTCTCCTCACACATTTTAACCAAAAACTCCACAAAGTGTCGAGTACTTTAAAAAGTATGTAAAAATATTTAGTATCAAAACAAAAGTATAGAATATACTGAGGTATCGATACTATTTTCGATATCAATTCGATTTGTACTTGGATGTGATAGTCCGTCAGTACCGTGAGGGATACGGGCTTATAGATGCATAACCTATCTACCAAAAAACTTACAAATAAATCACAAAGTAGATTATTTTGATTGTCATGTATTTAAATGCGATTAATCCATGCGAGTTATATAGAAATGCGATCTCTTAGAAATATTTGCGGTGTCACCCTTGTGGACAAAATAATCAATGAAGAAATACGCAGTATGACAGAGTTTCACGACAGTGTTATTGTAAAAGCGAAGAAAGGTATTCTTAGATGATTCGGACACATAAAAATTATGAGTGATGAACGGCTGATGAAGAAAATCTACACAGCGATAGCGAGTGGTAAAAGAAGCCAAGGAAGACCAAGGCTGCCTTATGAAGATCAAATAGCCAGAACATTTGAGGAAACGAAAAAACACCGACGCCTGGCGCTCCGTCCTCTCTGACTATTCCGTTAGGGATACAGCGTGAACATATGTATGTATGAGTAAAGCAAATACATAAGACAAGAGTTTGAAATTAATGCGACTTGGTATATTTGAGGGAAGAATATCATAGAAAGAAAATATTTTTATACATTTAAAGTAGGTTTATTCCTGGTTTATTCAATTGAATCATCGTCAAGACGGCAGTACGATGTACAATCTTAAAATTTGCAGATGACTGACGATAGTCGAAAAAGGTTTATAAAGTTTGTGCTCTGATCTGTTGACTCCATCTTATTGTAATATTTTCAGTTGAATAAAAAATATTATAAAAATTTAAACTTTAAGTTGTATGAAATATCAAAGACTAAATCGCACTGAATCGATTTTAATATTAGCTCTATATCAGAACAGAACAAACATAATAACATTACGTCAACGTCATGGCCGGGCCGGGCTGAGCTAGAACACTCGTCCTAAATACATGATGAAGGCTGCCCTGCTTTCTACTACTAGTTATCCTACGTCAATGTCGAACTTTTTACATGGGCCGATCGTAAGAGACTCCATCCACACTGAATCATCTATCGTCATAAAATATCAATGTTCACTCAACTGTACATTTCATTGAAATGTGAAGTACATCACTCGATACTATACTATATACTATATAATACTAACTTATGATGTCTGAAACCAATGAGAAATGCCGTACGGTTCTGTAATCAAACTAACAAAAAAGGAAGTCTTTTTACTTTTGTTAGGTCTGGCTGTCTCTTTGTCTGTAAAGACAAATCGATGTGTCAAATTTAAATTCAATTATTAAACCCAATTGCAAGGTGCGTTTGTACGTCAAAATCTACCTTTCGACAAGAACCGACAAGAAACTCAGTCAGGTATTTTTGCAACATCATTTTACAATGAGTTTCTTAAAATACAATATTCAGAAAGTCAGTAAATAAATATATACAGTGTCATACAGACAGATATTGAAACGTAATGAAAGTACGACAGTTCCGATTTGCTATTTTGGTTATGAAATCCTAAAAATATATAATCATGTAAATTGTAAAACATCAGTAAACAAACAGATGCTTTAGCAACATATTTTACGGAGAACGAACATGGATTAACGTATCTTACGAAGTACCTACCTATGTTGACGAAGGGAACAAATACATTATACAGTTAACTTTGTACTTACAGGCATCCTTCATGCTAGAGTCGCTAGATCTAGAATTATCACTTTCTGGACATTTTTTTTATACAAGAAACGTTTTTTTTTTCAATGTTTTGTTTTCTTTTTGCTTTACCGTAAAAACGATAATACATACAAGAAAATGTCAATTTTAGTGTGATTATAATATTTACAATTTCTAAAATAAAACAGCCCATAAAAACATAAAAAAGCCCATAATCAGGACTAGTAGTCGATCTCGTGTTAGCTACGATCGAATTAAATAGTAAGTTAGATACTTATAGCAATGGAGCACCCCGACTTTACTTAAATTATCGATTAATCGATTAATATTAATATTTAATATCAATTAATAATTAATTAATTTGTATTCGAAGACTTTGTGCTGCAGTCGTGAAGGTAAAAACAATAGAGAGCCGTGAAGCTGAAGCGTTCGAGTTTTGACTTATATAATCTCGAGCGGTAGTGGGGAACAAGCCGTCAGTCGTTCTTTTCTATGACGTCACGAACACCGTCGCGCTCTGCTAGAGGGCGCCAGTGTTCCCCTTTATGTTTATTCGTCGGTGTTGCTAACACTCGTGTTAAAGACCCCGAAGTGGATGTAAGAAAACGCAATTTTTTACACATGTATAACACAAATATATTGTATATTGGTGGTATGGAACCACAACGCGTGGGACCGCCGCGTTATTAACCAGTTTTTTTAAATAAAAACAAACTCTGTCATAAACTGAATTTTGTTTTGTGATTGGTTTTTTCATCAAATCGATTTGAACGACAACGATGGTTTTCTCGAAGAGTAACTCTACCATTAACGCGATTGATAACTTCAACGAACGGGCTCAATCATCATACCTTCAATTTACAGACATGGTTATGTTACAGTTTTATAATAGCATTTCATAATTTTCTTTTTCTTAAGAAAAATATAAAATATTACTAAACATCATTATTAGTAACAAAAAAGTACATACATACGTTAATATTTACAAACATAAAACTACACATTATCTTAAATAATAGACTTCCTCAAAGTTTCCGCTTAGAAAGCTGTCATTGCTTAAGGTACCCAGCAGACTGGCAGCATTGCCTCTTTAAATAGCCAAACTGATTCGGTGGCAGAAGAAGCTGCCAGCCCGGCGATCTCCCGAAGCCTCGACCAGTCTCTTACAAATATTAGAAACCAGTCGATGGGCTTCGGGGCCCCAGGGACCCAAAGTTTCGACTGCAAAGGGCGTAAATATGAAACTCTCAGAGAGAGTCGCATATTTACGCCGCTTCAAGTTCTTGGCAGTACTAGCCGCGGTACCTGCTGACTTGACTTTAATATTACTAATTATATTTACGTTCTCAGACTCATAGTAGAAATATTACTATGAATTTTACGTTTTGTGTTAATTGCTGGGCAGAGTGCTTATAATAATAAATAATGAACGTGATACATCATAATTCAATCAAGTGAGCGGTGCACGCCTACCGCGTAAAGCCCATAATGAGGACTAGTTGCACTACTATACATTTATGAGGGGCGCCGCGGATAGAAATATGCTCGTAAATCGCGCCCCGAGTCTGCCGTCAAATGTTGGATTGAACCCATGCGTAGGGCTGTCAAAAATCTACAAAAGCAAACGGATTACGCGTCGTAAAAATCGGAAATAAAAACGAGAATATGTTTATTGCAAATGAAAAAAATACCTTAAGATGTATTTCAGGCAAAGGTCTCAAGAAAATGTAAAAGTTCATAACAATAATAATTTTTATTTGCATGAACAAGAGTATAACGTTGATGTTGATATTGTACACAAAAATATAGAGCTCTTCATATTTTTTTGCTAACAACATAGCCTGCAAATATTTAATTAAATCAGTTATTAGAAAATAGTAAATTTATGAAATGTCAAACACAAAAATTATTATTGAATGTCATGCATGATTATGATCAAAGTTATAACGTTATACAAACAAATTATAAAATGTCAAATAAATAAATATTTAGATTTCAAAAATTTTAGGTATATTGAGTAACATATTGCTCAGAAAAAGTATATTAGAATAAGCTATGTATGTGATTATGTGTATGTATGATTATGAGTATGTGATACTATTATAAAACTGTTATATACCCGTACATTTTTGATTCGTGATTTAAAGAGCTTTTACATGAGAAAGCTTTCATAGACTAAAGGATTTTTTAACCTTGTTTAAGTCCCCGACTAACTCCTGAAGTAAAAATTCAACTTCTCAAATTAATCTCTATATTTGGGCCACTATTTGATACAATGATTACTTTATGTTTACATGAAATAGAAACTGGTAAAAACGTCTTTGAGAGACAAATGGAAAGTCAGACATTAATCTCGACTGTTTACATCAAATAGAGTCTAATAAAAACATCTTCGAGAGATAAACAGAAAGTCAGACGTCGAGGTAATCTCATATTATGTATTCTGTTATTCCGAATTCCGTAGCTTAGAAATAAAAATGGAATCTTCATAAAATCTCTCATACTCGTCATCTCATACTCTCGTACATTATCCAGGGGGCCTTGACAAGTGGCTCAATTGTCGTATACGGTAGTAGATTACATTAACAAATACCATGTAATATAGCGTAACGAATTTTATATGGGTAGTCAAAAATTATTAACTTTCTATCAAATCAAATGAAAAGTAAAGTCGTGTGAAAAGTGCCGTATAAAACGTAGTTAAATGGCACTTTTGACAAGCAATAACGTTAAGTAAGCGTTTCTATTTTACGAAACGCTACGAAACTTGTCTATCCGCTCAGTTGTCGATCACAGTTGCGTTGGCATACGGATACGTCTAGTTAACCCACGCATGTCTGTTGCACTAGTTCATATTTTAAAATGTCCATAGTGAAAGCTTTTCATACTTCTGATATTCATACTTCGGATGTTGACGTACATATATAGAGATATCATGTAAAGGCGTTTTTTCTGTACACTTTTCTGTATATAAAAATAGCAACTCGCATAATCTATATAAATAACTATCAATTGCTGCATGTATGAAAGCTAATCGCATGAGAGCGGGTCTACCGATTCGGCTGATTTTTTAGTGTCGTAATTGTTAGGACAAGGTTTGTAGGAAAAGAAATGTATAGGAAATCTACTGGAAATGTCAACATTTCGAAAAGATAAACATCAAATTCACCCGGACGACGCCGGGTACGAACAACTAGTCATAAATAAATGATTGTTACGTAGCAACACTCAAAATAACAGTGTTGCCATCCGTTAATGCTTGCGATTGTAATATTAATCACGCATATTGACAATGGCTATAACAGAAGAATTAATAAAGGTGCAAATTGGATACTCGAACTAGGCTTCACCATTTCTTTTCCTCCACTTCGTTATCTCCGATACTAACATAATATAACATATAGCCTTATAAAATTTACCTTTTAGAAACTAAAATTTAAAACTATAAAAACCCTCCAAAGCGCAAAGAGTTTAGAAATTGGAATAAAAGTAAAAGCTCATAGGATTTAAACACGCAAATGCTCATACAAATCTTTTAAAACTCAAAAGTTTAAATTTTAACTAACTTAGTAAATGAAATTAAAAATATTTCCATCGTCGAAGTAGTATAATTTAACGATAACGTGCTGTCTTTTTTTTACTCTTAGAATTAGTTGTTTCGGAAAACGACGGCCTCGCCTTCGTTTTGAGGAAGAATACAAATATTATTTGTTAAAATTAAATTATTTAGATAACTATCTGTGCGCCGCTGTTTCGCTCGCATAAAATTTGGTATTTTTCCGGGGATAAAAGTATCCTGGATTATTCTCTAAAAATCCTCTGCCTATCAATAAAAGTTCCGCTTCAATATCGGTTCAGCCGTTTTGGAGATCGATTGGAGGAGAGCAGCGGAAACCCGGACAAACAAACGAAGACAGACAGACAGACAAAAATTAAAATAAAGCAGGTTGGGATATGGTAACGTGCAAATAGTCATATAAGTTTAAAAAAACCTTTATTACGAAATCACAGACAGACACTTCAATATTATTTATTTCTTTGTAATAATATGTAGGTATATAGACGTAAATCAATACAGTAAATATGTAAATCTTAACGTTAATATTTTCAAACTTAAAACTAAACATAAACATTATCATCCTCAAAATTGCCGCTTAGAAAGCTGACACTGATTAGGGTGGTAGCAGACTGGCAGCATTATTTACCTCTTTGAATAGACAAACTAATCCGTTAACGGAATAAGCTGCCAGTCCAACAGTCTCCCGACCAGTCGCTTACAAATATCAGAATGGAGCTCCAGAGTCACAAAGATTAGGCATATGGATGTCTAAAATTGCCGTTCTATAAAATATCAAAAAACACAAGCACGAACGATTGATATTCATTCACACGACATAAATAATTACTTATAATATATTTGACAATAATTATGTGCACAACCCTAACATTACAAGTGTATGCCCAATTTGATCGCTCAACAACACAATGTCGACTTTCCCCTTTTATGTATTTACCTTTCTATAGATCTCAGTACTCACCTTGACCGAAATCTCAATCGGTGGCACACATCAATCAATTTATTACCTATTTATATTGCGCGGAACTAGAATCGCAATTTTATTATTAGATACATATTACGATATAACGGTATGTACCAATTACGCTTGATTCACATTACAGCTCGGCTCTTAGTCTCGTCTCGTTTCGCTCACACTTCAATCTAACTAATCAATCTGTACGAATAGTATGAGTAAGTATTTATCTTTCCAGTATTACCTTCTATTTGGTAAACGAAACTGTAGAATCATCCGCTTTTGCTTCCAAACCACGTATGTCTATCTGTCTGACAATCGTCTTTCTCACAGACTAATATTATAACGTTTCAGTAATAGTATAACGTCTAAGTCAAAACGTAACCATTCCTTGGAACATTTATAGTTAGCAATCGCTCAAACACAGACGTTAACTACAAAATTGAGTTTCGACTTTCGCGGACTAGTTTTAGGACTTCAATAGATTGTAAAAAATTCTTAGAGGTTTTTGTCTCGGGAATAAAATGAAATACTTTTAAATCATTACTTTATGTATTGTAATATTGTACATATATATATTGTATATTGTACATATTGTGTTATATTTCTATATATTGTACAAGTACTTGATCGTTTTTTTGTGTGACAATAATGTCAAAGCAAAACTGGATCGCAAGGCGTAGGTACAGATCGGCACCCTTATTACCCAACTTGCAGTCGGCATGCGACAACTAAATATCGCACGATATCTGCTGTCTAAACGAGAATTTATATAATGTAATTTGTATAGTGGCGCTAAATCTACTGCAAAAAGTGTATTTTACGGTCATGGCGCAATAGACACGCAATCGTCATACATGATACCAATTTTTTGTTACAATTAGTCACCGGTGATCGCGTGGCTGTCGCTGTCTGCAAATTTTTAATAACCTCGCAGGACTGCAATGTGAATCAAGCCTTAAGAGTATCTACCTACTATGTTAGTTAATAAAAGCAGGCACGCACTTCATATAGGGCTCAATTAGGTGATAAGTATACCTATTTTATCTATGATATTATGCATTTGTTGGAAGCAAAACAAAATAATAGCGTGTCAGTGTATTATTATCTTTTTCATAATAATCTAAGCAATTAATATCGATATATTGTAGACTCAGGTGTTATTATATTTTGTAGTAATCCAGGTTAGCTGCAGGAATTTCCTGAGGTTGCTTCGTTGAGAAGTGACATACGTGTTGGTCAACAATTTTCAAACTTTGGACAGACAGCTCAAAATATACGAATTCAATACTTAATATTGACTTATAACAAGAAAATTGCGTTCGCCTCATAAATTATATTAATTATTATTTTTATATGTTTATGTACATACAAACATACATATCTTCACGCTGTATCCCTAACGGGGTAGTGAGAGAGGACGGAGCGCTAAGCGGTTCTTACATACTTTTTTCGCTTCCTGAAATCTCATCACCCTCCTCATACATTACCGCCTAGGTATGCGATTGTTTTTCAAATTTCCGTCAGCCTAACACTCTGGCTATTGGATCTTCATAAGTCAGCCTTGGTCTTCCTTGGCTTCTTTTACCACTCGCTTTCGCTCTGTACATTTTCTTCGTTAGTCTTTGATGATTCGTGATGATGTGATGAAAGACTGACGAAGAAAAAGCGAGAGAGAAAGCGAGTGGTCAAAGAAGCCAAACAAGACCACGGCTGACTTATGAAGATCAAATCGCCAGAGTGTTAGCCGACGGAAATGTCAAAAGCACTCGCATACCTAGGCGAAAATGTGTGACGAGAATGATAAGATTTGAGGAAGTGAGAGAAGTATGTAAGGACCGCGACGCTTGGCGCTCCGTCCTCTCTGACTATCCCATTAGGGATACAGTGTGAAGTAATGTTTATAATTTTATAACAAATATACGGGTGTATATGAAAACGGAACACCTTCTCGAACATGCTATAGTATACCGAGAATGCATCTTGATTACGCTTCAATAAAGTATTATTGTGTAATAAAAACAATGATACAGGTCAAATCACAATTTACTTCAGTTGTGCTTCCCCTTAACACGATAAGTTGTTTATTTCCCACACCGAAATTTAATTTTTACAATATTTTACAAATCCACAGAAATCTCCTTTATTTATGTAAAGATAAGGTTGATATTCCTGTGTACATACACAATAACGTATTTTTAAATTAAAGTTCATGATCGTAGCGATTTGTAAACAATTGTTAAGGGGCATATGCATTATTATTGAAGTTGGTTTGTATGCTTTATTTCAATAACGGATGAAATTATTAAAAAATAAAATAATATGTTAGATTTAAAATCTGTAACTTTACACGTTCCAGCAACTTCTACGAGAAATAATGGTGTTAACACCTGAAAATTTAAATGGTCATAACTCTTAAACGGCTACATTATTTGATAATTCTTTTTATAACTACATACTAAAATTATGCCCTTTCATCCATTAAAGTAACTGTCCCGTTTTCATATACAGCTTGTATACTAATTCAAAGTGGTCAGTTTGATTTGAATGTAAGTGCGAAGTAAGTATGTAAGTCTGACTATCCCGATAGTGTTACAATGTAAGTATAAATACATATGTATGTATTAATAATAATAAACTCAGACATTTTTCACACAGCGCCATCTAGTCCCAAAGTAAGCAGCACAGCGCTTGTGTTAGGATTACTAGACAACTGATATACTACTTATATACTTTTCTTTTGTAAATAAATATATATTATACGTAAACACCGGGGCGGAAATCGAACCCGCAACCTCCGTTTACTTTCCGACGCATTAAGGTGGCATTAATCTCCTTTTCATAACATATAACTCACGCTAGATAGCGTTAGCTTATCGTATGCATTTGCTCTACCTAATTATACAAATTTCTCCCACACTCACACATATGCTAGTTCGTAGACAACACATACGCAATACGCTAATAATATTACGCTCGTGTCATTCAACCCTTCTCCATTGCGTTTAGGTTCTATAACATTTAGAAATATATACTTAATTTCCATTGCTAAGTCTTAATAATATAAAATCTAAAAAAATATATAATATAAAAAAAATGTACACATGTATGTATAGACATAAGTATTATTATCGTTCCGAAAATGCGAGAAGTTGCGTTTCGTTATTTAGGAACATTTTTTATTAATTATCCTATCTGAAACGTCGATACGAGTGGTTACCAAGATCCGACGATGAAGTAGATGGTAAGTTATAAGAACTACTTGATGGCGCATAATAATCCCATCGAGATTGAGCTCATTCAATGCGCCTCGATGAGCTTTTTGGTAACAACGGATGGTTACCAACACTAGATGATGTGGTTGAGAGATAACTATAGAAAATGTGTGCTGTCGTCACATAACAGACCCTTCGAAAGTTTTTCATTTATGTTACCGGTCTTGATGAAAACTTTTGTTAATACTAAAATATCAGAATGCGATTATGGAGTCGATGGTAGGTAACGAGAATTACTTGATGAGTTATAATAATCCTATCAAGTTTAGGTTACTTCGCTCTATTTTTACAAGTTTTTTAATAAAATCGGTGGTCAGATGATGTTATTTGATGATGAAATTGAGAGATGATTACAGAAATCGCATGCTGTCTAATAACAGACCCTTCAAATTTGTACTCATTTCACTGAACTCAATGAGGTGCCTACTCTGATGAATGTCAACGTAGCAAGATCTGATGATGGAGTTGTTGGAATGTAATGAGATCTACATGATTCACAATAATATTATTGAACAAGACAGCATGGCAGTATCGAGAAGAATATCAGATTTAACATTTAAGCGTTTTTTAAATATTCTAAGTTTTTCCTTTTTCAAATGTTTGGGTATTTGGGGTATTTTGAAATAAATTTGCCCCAATTGGGGCAAATGCGGAAGGATTCTTAAAAATCCGAGAGCATTCACCATTTTCTCTTTTTTCTAATTTTATATAATTTAATTTACTAGAAAAGCAAAACCGTTTCGGGAAATAAGTTATACATTTTGCAATTTCCATGTAATTGAACCGCCAAAATTGTAATGAAAATGGAAATAATTACAAATAAAAGTTGTTACAAAATTTTAATACTGGGGTAATTCCGCAATAAGACGGGTAAAGACCAGATTACTGTTCACAAAGTCTTCCTTATTCACTTGGTGGTTATGGTTCACAATAACGTTTAACTATAAAATGCATCCGAACAATGTATTATTTTATATTTAAATATTTATGTTTTACTTCATGAAACGTTTCAATAACGTTTCATGGAGTTTCATTATGATTCTCAAACATTTTTGGTACACATAAAAAAAATCGTATTTAAACGAAGGATATTTAGAAAAATCTTGTACATAAAAATGAATGTTTCTTTGTATGTTTGCCCTCCATGCGTTCTAAGCTATTCATCGAATTGTAATGAAAAATTGATAAATTGTCTGCGTACACCTGCAAAGGTTTTTGCGTTATTTAATTTAGTAATTTGAAGACCACTCCAACGAAGTCGCGGGCAACAGCCAGTGTTACATAAACACGTATTAACGACGAAATGATAGTATCGCAAATAATAGTTATAAGGATTCGTATTTCGCTGTATGTAGAAAGTCGTTATAATTTTTGTTATAAATCTCACGCCGTTTATAATAAAATAAAACTGATAATTTGTACAAAGGTGCAACAATAAACAATTATATTAAATAGAAAATTATAATTAACGGAAAATAGATTTAGAATGGTTATACAACATACATTGATTAAACAATCATAAATAACCGATTACGTTAAATACAATACAACAATAAAATAAACGATTTCGTTGAAGATAACACAGTACTCTGGAAATGATCTTCTCTGCACATGCATTTGTTGGGTCTCTGAATATTGTATTCTAATAAACCTTTTGTAAAATGATGTTAAAAAAATTATACCTGACTGAGTTTCTTGTCGGTTCTTCTCGGTGTCCACGTGCTTTTCTTTTCTCTTTGAACCGAACTAAAGTAGATTTGACGTTCAAAAATACCTTGTGATTGGGTTTAATCAATCCCTCGGATTCGGTGCTGGTTAGGTGTCCGAATTCTATCTCTGGTATATCCTGGGGATGCTTCTTTGAGAGGTGAAACACGTGTCGATTGGTGATTTTTGGAGTTTGAGCGGAAGATAGCTAGAGATTTTAGGAATTTATCACAAGTTAATAACGTTTGACAACCAATTTAAAATTGGTTACTACGCTAGATCAAGCGGTATTTGTCATTCTATTCTACTATTGTTTACGAAAATAGAGCTACTTGTCTAGGTCCTCCGTTTCGATTGTGTCACAAAGACGTGTATTATGGCGACTTTGAAGACAAAAAAAAATTGATTACATATTAACATTTACAATAACAAATATTTAACATATAAAAATAATTGTAATGCCAAAATTGTTCTCACGACAAAGATGAAATAGTTTATAAGAGGGTTCCCCTGTATCTCCCACAGATTCGGAGTTCACTCTTACTGTCCCAGTTTAAAAAACACTGTATTATTGCTACTACTAGTACTAAATATAAGTAGCATTAATTATCATACTGTTTTTTTTCCGAATCAGATGGTTCTGTGAAATCTTCTTGTATGATATACTATTACATATATTCCTCTCCATGACTCAAAAGTAAAGCGTTTATCTTTATATTCTATAGTTTTATCTCTTAATACGGGCCTTGAACCTTGATTGTATTAAAGATATTAGTAGTTCCTTATCAATATCCACATTTTCGTAAGATTTCGACGTAGCATGTACGCGTATTTGGACGAACCTCCGCCGTCGTGGACACACTCCGATAGATTGTCATTGATGACCGCGTGTAATTCTGATGAAACTAGATCCGGCAATCCGGCGAAAGTAAGATTTATCTTACGAGGATCCGTCGTGTAGACAAAGAAACATGTAAACCATTACTAAAACCTAAATCAAAACAGGAAATAATAGTCAAAGTCAAATCAATTTATTCAAGTAAACCCAATTACAAGGTATTTTTGAACATCAAATCTACTTTAGTTCGGTTCAAATAGAAAACCTGGACACTGAGAAGAACCGACAAGAAACTCAGTATCGAAACAGTAATTTCGAATGTAAACCAAAAAGTGAAAAATTTTGAGGTACAGATTGAGAACGACTGGTATTTTCTATGAAAGCTAAAAACGAGATGCCCGGAAGGTCGCTATTCCGAACAAACCCCTTAGATTTATCGAATGCCTGGTTTCCGAACCTGGGGGTAATTACACCCGCGAGGGTAAATCAGCTATTCTGTGGGGGTAAAAAAGAACCTAATAATTAAGACCTAGTCCAATAAAATGCCTAGCTAGATAGTAAAAATAAAAAATGATAGATCGCCGCGCAGTAAGTACCGCACGTAAATTGTAAGACTAATATGCAACTTGTGATTAATAAAAATGTTCGTATTTGCTTGTATTGTTTGTATTGGTAACATTTTAGGGTCGGGCTAAAAGCATTTTTCCTAATAGGTCAAAGGGGTAAGTAACAATATTGAAAAGGTTAGGAACCACGGATCTAATGGGTAAGATGACGAAAATACTTATATCCGTGTATAACGACTTCCGAGTATTTTCATCGAATTGACGTTTACCTTGTAGCAATGATACTTATTGTGTAGAGTTTAGTACTTTAGTACATTGGGTTCTTCTATCGTGTGAAAAAATAGTTTATTATATTAAATTTGACCAACTTCTGTCATCTAGATTATTTTCTTCCGATGCAATGAAATGATTCTTAAATAAAATTGAAATCTACATTAAAAAAAAATAGTTAATTTTACTCATTTTTAAGGACAACTCATACTCGACCAAAAAATTTGTAATTCCAAATTTTTTTTCGCAAAAGAGATCGAATAGTCCTAACGACGTTTCCCCTAATAACTTCCATGGATTCGGATTTTCCCAGACTGCATTTATTAAATTTGACCAATTTCTGTTGTCCAGATTTTTTGTTCTGATACAATTAAATAAAAAATTGTTTGCCTATTTAATTAATTCGTATGAACAACTCATACTTGACCGTAAAATCGATAATGCTAAATCTTTTTCACAGAAGAGATCGAATGGTCCTAAAGACGTTTCCCCTATATGTTCTATGGATTCGGATTTCCCCATACTGTGTTTTATGAAAAATTTTTTTATTAAATTTGTCCAACTTCTATTGTCCAGAATTTTTTCTTCCGGTACAACGAAATAAAAATGTTTTTGTCAATTTAATTAATTTTTATGGACAACTCGCGCTTGACCGTATAATAGGTAATGCCGAAATTGTTTTCACAAAAAAAGTTCCAAAGACAGTTTCTTTGTATCTCTTACGGATTTGGATTTCCCCATACTGTCCCAATTAAAATAAACATTCTGAATACTTACCTATTTCTTTAGAATTGTTTAAAAATTATGTGACGCTCAGAATATTATTCGTAGCTAATAGTAATTTTACATTCTCTTTGTTAACATACAGAAAAAAATGATCTAACCTAGGGTCGGTATGAAATAAAAAACATCGGACACTTCCGCATAGTTATATTTATAATTTGATATCTTTTGTACTCCACTCCTGTCCTAATATCACATTACTTTCAATACATACAGACCTATCTATATTTTCATAAATATGCATATTATGTACTATGTTAGTAATATCATTTTTACTGATTAGAGAATAAGAATATTATTACAATTCAAAATATTGACAGATACCAATACTAGTCTCCTTTCAAAAAGTTGTAATTGCTGATCAATGATTTATGTTATCTATATGGTGTTTTGGGTGTTATTGCATTTAGAGAAGCGTGCATAATAAAGAGCACATAGAAAACAATAATGTCATTCGAATTCGAAATACTGACAGATACCTCCTATAGTCTTTTTTCAAAATGTTATAATGGCATGTATCTACTTAATTCAACATGATTTATGATAGCTATATTATGATGTTTTGAGTGTTATTCAAATTTGATAAGTAAAATATTCATGAAATATTGCCAAATATTACACATCACCATTCAGTTACATAGTTGACTTGACAAATAGCAATAATAAGTAATATTTGTAATTAATTAGTAAATGATGAATAAGCAATAATCACAATTTATTTGCATATCTTTTATGAAGAATTATATATTTTTTTTTATTTGTATGATTAATACAAGACAAACCTGTAATAGAAACATGAATACAAGGAGAACACAAAGCGTATTTAAAAAAATATTAAACAGGACTTTTCCATAAAATATTACCCTAATTAAGTAAATTTCATGCAAATGAATTATTATTTATTAAAAACCTTGTTTTACTAACATTCCCATATTTTTTTATTTACATACAAGACTAATACAAAATCATCCCCTTTGACTACCCCGTTAGGGATATAGCGTGAAGGTATACTATTACAAAACACAAAAATACAGAAGCATGTAATAGAAAAATGAAATCGGGCATAGCTTATTCATAAATTATGCTCATTTTAAATTTTTAAATATCATTTGTGATGAATGCATAGAAACTAAGTTGGATCTAAGCAAGAAGTAAACAAACAGACCCTGTAAGTAAAACCAATATTATAAATATCATGTAAATAATAACTCGATAATTCCAGTGCAAGAATATATTAAAATTGCAATAAACACTAGTTATTAATTTTTTCTCATTCTATTGTTGTTAGCAGTTAACACAAACATAGGCTTTATAATATATTTTCTCTTCGCACCCTTTGTTTCTCACTGTTATATTGTTATATTACCAACATCATCTTCAGGTCTTCTTCATTTTTCCTTATATGTTCTAATTTTTGCATCTGAAATTAAAATTTACAGATTATAGAAAATTTGCTTTTTATTTTTATTCGAAGATGATAAAGTATTATGCTTTTTGTTTATTGACAACACATTATTCTTCTTAGTTGGTTTATTTTGTTATACTTATATCTGGATTATTTACTACCTTTGACCTGCACCAGTTACATATGGAGACTTGTTTATGAAAAATCAATATAAATTATCTATAAACTTAATTTACAATACTAAGCTTCTTTAATCTAAATGTGAATGTGCTGTACATGTAAACCTTCCTTATCGAATATCGTAAATAACAGAGAAAATCCCATTGAAATCTACTTAGAAATCAAGAAGTTATATGCAAATACACAAACACATGAGGAATGCGACTCTGTTTATTTACTGTTTAGAGGTGTTAGCAAAATATAACTTTCAGGTACATCATGTTATACATTTTAAAAGAACTAAAATTAAAATCAATAAACAGAATACTTAGTAAAAAATACCCGATAAAACAGAAAATTTGTTATGAAAATATCTTATAAGATAATTAATTGTAATTGTAAGTTAAAAGACAATTAATTGACATTTGGTATAAATAATTTTTCATCTCTACACAGTCATAATTTGTAAAAGATTGTCAGTATCCCTTTCCAAATTTCCAAATCACAAGTTGTCTAAAATCTTTTGTTTTAGCTTCCGTCATTAGTCTTTACAAAAGGTGTTTCATGGAATTTTAAAAATATTTTCTATAGGTACAACAAAGTTATCATAGTTTGTTGCACTTTATACCATAAAGTAACAATTCATGAAAAAAATACTCTAGGCTTGTTAGTGTTATAATAAATTAGTGATGTTATATTGCCTGGTATTACATCAATTTAGGGTTATTTGCATTTTATGTACAGATCAAATGTTTTTCTCTATGGTTTTATAGTAATGAAGAATTAATAATTATGCACCCTTTTATGCACCTTCATGCGTTCATAAGTGTTTAAATAAAAATTACGCTACCAACATCTACGTAGTATTATTAATAGTAATAAGGTAATAAGAACCTACTTTCTATATCACCTAAACGTATTTTGATAAATTACGACGTGTTCATTGCAACGAATTACGTCTTATAAACATAATATACCTTCCACCGTGTATATTAACTTCATGGTACCTACATATAAAATGAGAAGGGCTCTTCAAGCGCCTGTGAGCCCGACTAACGCGCGTTTCGATATGTCGATGTATTTATACAAAATCGTAGACGTGCTTTTTGAGTGAGCAAGACTTTTTCAAATCCTGTTTTTTTTTCACTTTCTGATTTAATGTAAATAATATTTAAAATAATATTTTTTTAGAAGAGTGAACTTATTATTTGCGGAAATACGAAAGTTCTGTGTTTTTTTATTATAGAAGGCTTGCCCGCCAAAGTAAGTAGAAAAATTACCACATAGCCAGCGGATTTGTCCCGGAAAAAAAATTGTTTCATTCAGTTCCTGTATGTATTTTGAAAATTCCAAAGGTGTTGTGTTATAGTAAAAATAATGAACTAATTATTGCGAGTTAAATTCGGTACGTAGTTTTCTTAGTTCACCCTGAGTGATGTCCCAAAAATCCGCAAAATTGCTCGTTTTTACGTGACTCTTCTCAGAAAAAAAAGTTTTTCGATATATTGTAGTAAGAAATTTTGAAAATAAAAGGTGTTGTATTGTAGTCGAAAGAATGAACTGTTTATTATAAGCTACAGTTTGTATATCTTTTGCTTCGTTAGCCCTGGACGGTGTTCCAAAAATCAGCAAATTTCCGTATATCGTGTAATCCCACCTTAAGCCGTTCGCCACGGAAGTGGTCAAATATAATATTAAACATATTATATTTGCCCACCACATAATATTAAATATAATATTATAAGATTATAAGACATACGTACAAGAAACTTTGTGCTTACGTTTCGATCTAATTTTGGTTTTATTGTTTTATGTCTCGTTCCAAAATTGGAACAATTGAACCACTTATGAAATCATAAAAAAAATCACGTGTCTGTGTCTGCTTACCAAAGTTGTTTTTCGCACAGATTATTTAACGTAAACGGCAAAAATTTGGAGTAGTTATAGTAAATAGTGGCCCGAATGTATGTGAATTTCAAAAATATAGGTTCAGGGACTTAATGGGTTTAGGGCTGTAAGATCAAATGCAGTTTAAACTATGGATTTCGTAATCTACGATGAAATTTTATCAAAAGTTTAATCCACTGTTGTAATATCAAATGGAAGTAGTGAACGGATTAGTAAAACCTAGATTAATGTCTTACACATGGTAATATTATTTATTATTCCTTTTGTTCACAGTTTGTTCGTTCTTTTTAGGATTGTTTGTTAGTATTCGATAATTTAATCTGATCGTAATCGATTAACTGCCATTGATCTTACGAAATAATCGAAGACAGAAGATTAAACTCTCTTCGTCGTTTAAACTACCATTAATCTTACGGCCCTTAATAGAAAATCGAAAAAAAAATGGGACTACATGACAGCTAGTTGACATTTATACATTGCAAAAGCTACAATAAGAGAACGAACTTATAGCAAGTAACGCATTTTATGTTATTGAAGTGGTATAATATTATCAGGGGTGGCGCAATGATGTGATTAACATTGTTTTTAAGGTAGCAGTAGAAAACATATTAGGGATGCTTTGTGTTAGAGGCAAATGATTTTTAAGAGGAAAGTTCTCCGACAAAATTTGTTTTGTGGTTGTCGTTTGTATCCAATGATTGTACCTACTAATAGCACAATTGCGAAATACACTTGACAAGCATTTCGAAGCGAAACTTTTTAGACCACATTCGAATGAGGGCCTAAATAATAGAAAGTGAAACAAAAGAAAAACGCAACGGAAGTATGCAAAGCACACTTCCATTTGCTTGAATAGAAATAAGTTTTTCACAATCGAAGTTGATATCTCTGCGGCACAGCGCTGGTACGTATACAACTTCCAAAGAGATTATGTATATAAGTATATACATATATAAGTAAATGGAAAATGTCTAGTACAAGTGAACGAAATTGTATATCTGGGAAGTGCGTTTTTGAGAGACAGAAGATGTGGGTTGGATGTGGTGAGACGGGTAAGAACTGGCATTAAAGTGAACGGTGCTCTGTCCGCATCAGTAGGCAGAGTGAATACACAATGCGATGCTGGTTCCTACTTTATTGTACGGTAGTGATTTGCCCGAGATCGAGTGAAAGTAAGATAAATGCAGTAGAAATGCGATCTCATAGAAATATGTGCGGTAAACCCTCGCGGACAAAATAAGCAATGAAGAGATACGGAGTATGACGGGGTTGTACGACAGTGTTATAGTAAACATAAAGAAAGGAATGCTTAGATGGTTCGGGCACATAGACAGAATGAGTGATGAAAGACTAACAAGAAAACCTACAGAGTGAAAGCGAGTAGTAAAAGAAGTCAAGGAAGACCAAGACTGACTTATAAAGATCAAATAACTAGAGTATTAGCCGACGGAAATTTTAAAAGCACTCGCGTACCTAGGCGAAAATGTGTGAGAAGAATGATAAGATTTGAGAAAGCGAATGAAGTATCTAAGGACCGCGACACTTGGCGCTCCGTCCTATTTGACTACCCCGTTAGGGATACAGCGTGAAGGCATATATGTATGTATAAATAAATATATACGTTATTCAGACATTTTTTTATATAAAATAGACAATTTATATAAAATAGGAAATAATTAATATTATTTACTGGCATTTACATACATGCGTATATAAGAAGCTCAGCTTCAGTTGAGTGTCCCAGCGTCCCACAACACATCCCTCTTTATTTTTTTACGTGAAAGTTTTATAACAAACTTCGTTTTGTAATTGACGGTTACTAGTTTGTTAGTTGACCAGTTTTTTTATGATCCTGCAGATTTAAAGCTATCTGTACCATCAGATGTTTGCGTGTGATCGCAGTTAGCATAAAAGGCGCAAATTGCGCATTGTTCGGACCACCTCGGCAGCGTTATAACAAGGCAATAAAATTTCAGTAGCACCGTTTGTTTGACGTCATTGAAACCAATTACTAATGGAGCTCACAGTTGTAGTAGTTATTGAATGTTCTTATGGTGCGCCATAATGTTCCATAATAGAAAAAATGCTCGCTCATACAATAACATATGTATCTACATACCTATATGTCGGTACAACAATAACAAAATTTCTCTGTGCTAATCAATTACACTTATGTAGGTGTCTACTTATCGTTTATAGGGTTCTATTACGAAAATGGCGAGAACGGGCAACTTATAGTTCTATGTCTGTTTGTTTATGTGCTTGTCCAGGGTAAACCCACGGCTGATTTATTCCATCGACTGAATTTATATACTCTTTGATTCAGTGACGTAAGATAACTCGATCTATTTTTTGTATTGTTTTATTTTGCCTGAAATTGCTAATGAACCTTATATATTTGCGTGTCTGACACACCTCAAGCCTATTTAATATTTATAATGTATAAATTGTATGAAAATGTCAAAAGCGTTTTCATAGCTGGAGAAAGCGTATGAGAAGAATAATGAACGATACAGGAACATCTACTCCAATCAGATACCAATCACTGGATTGAGTTTCATCGCCCACAAGTCCTTTCTACCGACCACCATATTTATCCAAGAGTAGTGCACGAAGCGATTAAAATCAAGGGACATAAAATTTTTTATCGAGAAAATAGATACAATTTATCGACGGCGCGAAATCCAGTGATTCAAAGAACAAAACGTCGTTTTTCACATTCGGTCAAATACATGAACATGGAGTGTGCTGCGTAGCTCTAAAAACTATTTATAAATATCGAGGGTAGATAGTAAAACATTTGGCTCGAACACGGATTGAAAGTTGAGTGAAACTTGCCGACCACAGCCGATGAAACTCGGCCGAAACATCGAGCAAGCGCCAAGCAAAAATAAAAGGTAATCGCGTTAATTTCCCGTGTGTTACTCGTAGTTTAAAAAACTCGAAAGTTTAAAAAGTTTATATCAGGATAATCAGGTTTGAGGAGCAAGCATATAGGCGCATCCTCTGACTAGTTAGGGACACAGCTTGAGAATACATATATAAGTTCACATGTATATATTTATAAAGTAGAAATCTATACTAATCTATAATATTATGAAGAGAAAAATTTAATTGTTTGTTTGTAACGGATAAACTCAAAAACTGCTCAACCCATTTCAAAAATAATTTCATCTATAGAAAGCTAAATTATTAGCAAGTAACATGAGCTATATATTTTTTTATTTCTACCCGTGCGAAGTCGGGCGGGTCGCTAGTATACGATATGTACGTGTCATCTATACTCTCTCAATACACTTTCTTCACTTAATCACTTTTTTCTGTCATTCTTACCCTCATTTTCGTCGTTAATCGTTCCCCAGATGGCCAAATGATCACATTTCCATTTTTACCACAAGATTCTCATCCAGTCCTACTGTAATGCGCATAAATACCTGGTCAATAAGTACATTGAGTGTATAACAATTCTCATATATTACATATAAGGTTGCCAACTTTTTTATGCTAAATATAGTATTCTCGGCCCAATCTTACAAAAATATAGTATCGCTTTGTATTTTATTCTTTAATTAATATTTTTCTTTATTTTGTAGTAAAGTAAAACTATTACTAACAAATGTCAAAAGAACTCGCATACTTAGGCGAAAATATGAAGGAGGATGATAAGATTTGAGGAAGCGAAAAAGGTATGTAAGGACCGCGACACTTGGCGCTCCGTCCTCTCTGACTACCCCGTTAGGGATACAGCGTTTAGATATGTATGTATGTATGTATTTCTAACAATATACATATATCTAATAACATTCTTAGAAACTGCTTTCGAAGAAACAAAAAAATGCATGCAATTTGGTGCGTCTAGGCGTATGTTTGATAGCTGTAATACCACAGACAACAATCGAATGGCTAGAATTAATGTAACATTTAATCACGAATTTTAACGATAGCTAACGTAATAAAAATGTAGCAGTTTTGCTTACTGTAAATATTTTTAAAATAAGACATATAAGATGCTATATACACGTGCTTGTCAAATATGATTGACAACCCTAATTACAGCGGTCCATATTACATATGAAGTAGTACATTTGTAAGCAATCATCGCCGTCAACTCCGCGCAGTCACATCCACGTGGCGCGGATGCGGCGCTAGCACTCCTGTCGGTGATGTCATAGATCTTTATATGTTTTTCTCATCCATTTGAGCATAAACATAAAATCCGTCGGAACATTTTTCGCATACTAAATTATTGAAAAACAAAATGATTCATACAAACATATCTAGTGGCGTGTGTCGATCGGTCTCGGTGTAGTGTCACTATTCTGATTTTGTGGAATGTCTAATGCAGTGTTACGATTATGTTTAATTATTACCTTTTTACCCGACTGTCCCACAAAGAGAAAAGTGTTTTGGGATGTACTGCATGCACGAAAGCAATTCGTTCTTCTAGGACGTCGACATGTATGGAAACGTAGGATATCAAAGTGTAATATTAAAACTTTTAATCGTCTTTTAATTTAAAAGACGTGCTTTCACTAGCTCGTGTATTTCTCAACTGACTTATTTTTTGACATTCAAAAATGCCATGTTATTATTAAAGTATCAACACTCTCAAATAACAGTGTTGCCACTTGTAGCGACCTGGCGATGTTAAAAGTGCTGAATTGCGTTTTAGTAGAATATAAAGCAATTTGAACGCGCGGCTCGCCAGTGGCTTACATACCATCACCCTGCCATGCCACTTTGTATTTGTTAAATTGTGTAAGAAAAAATAAAAAGTTTGACACTATAGTGTAATTTTTTGCTTGAACTTATAATGAAAAAAGATTTAATGAACACTAAGGATATCATTTCACTTTTACGCGTCATCAGTCTCAAATTCACTAGTTATTTCTTTCGTCAGTCGTTCATCACTCATTCGTTCCACATGTGCTCGAACCATCGAAGAACTGCTTTCTTAATTTTTCACATTTCCACTGCATTTATCTTACATCACTCGTTTTCAGGCATGTCCAAAGTCCAAACCCGACTACTGAACAATGTAAACATCTCTGATTTAAAAAATGTATAAAATTCTAATGTATGAGCAAAAATGTGTGAGGAGAATAATGAGATTTGAGGAAGCGAAAGAAGTATGTAAGGATTGCGACGCTTGGCGCTCCGTCCTCTCTGACTACCCCGTTAGGGGTACGGCGTGCAGATATGTTATGTTATGTTAATATATGAATCTCATTACTATTAGTTTTATCACTACTTATCAATAAAATTTATTTGCCACGATCGACGAATAATATAAAAATTGTTTTATTCTAGCCATAGGAATCGACAGGATACTCGGTAGAAATTAACTACGCGGATTAATTACTGTTAAAGTAATAACGACATTTATTTACCTAGATATTATTCTCGAAAAACAGATAAAGACTAACTTTCTAGGTACATAGGTATTTACCTAGATATTAGAGCAAAATAAACACTAACATTCTTGCAAAGTTTTGTTTTACAATCTACAGATTATCCGGTTTAATGAAATAACAAACTTAAACATTTAGACTAAAGATATAGCTGTTTTGGATGTTCTATTTTTAGGGTTCTATATAAAAAATGCGGAACCCTTATGATATCACTTGCGTCCGTTTGTTTCAAATTACATGCGTCCGTTCGTATGTCACAGTTTATTTTCTCAGAAAGTATCATAAATGCGATCTTTAGGCATATTTATTAATCTTGTTAAGCCACATTGTTATGTTACACGATTAACGAATTAAGATATTACAAGAAGTAGAGAAACGGCAAATCGTATATAATCAAATCGATATAATCATTGTGATCAAAATCTCCGGACCTAGAATTTTAAAAATTTCAAAGAATATTGAGCCTTTCCTATAGTTTACAAGAACATGTAACGAAAATGAAATCTTATATTATCTCCAGAAATTAAGGTTAGAAATTTAATATTTTATGAGACAAGACAAGCCAAGGAAGACCAAGGCTGACTTATGAAGATCAAATAGTCACGAGTGCTGGCTGACGGAAATGACAAAAGCACTCGCAAACCGAGGCGAGAGTGTGTAAGAAGAATGATGAGGATTGAGGAGATGAAAGAACCATTCTGACTACCACGTTAGGAATACAGCGTGAGGATATGTATGTATGTATTAAAAAGTTAATATATATATATATATATAGTATAATAGATTAAACTAATACATATATACTTATCCTCACGCTGTATCCCCAACGGGGTATAGTCAGAGAGAACGGAGCGGGTCTGAGCGCCAAGCCTCGTGGTCCCCACACATTTTCGCCTCCTCAAATCTCATCATTCGCCTCACATACATAAATATCATATATCTCTTATACATATATAACTCTTTACTCTCATTAAAAGAGTAATAATAACTAGAGGTCGCCCTGTGGTCGAAATTCGACCGTATAAACTTATAACGTAAACTCTTTGGCGACAATCTACTCTGTGCGATTGTTTGATCCAAGGAGGTTACATTACATAAAGTCTGTGCATTACATATAATCACAAACTATTATGAGTTTGACATTGACAGCCTTTTTGACATTGGCAGTATGAACGTAAACAATGAACGTTTTATTTAATTTAATGTACTTATTTGTAACACATCTTACATAAAAATTTCAGATTTCTCTAATACTTTTCCATATAAATTTTAAGTGTACCAAATTTCACACTCCTCCGTCTGCGCAATTTTCTTAAAAAGGGAACCAAAGTTTTCGCTTTCACTTCACGTATAAATATATCGATAATGGCAATAAGAAATAAAGTAACTCTTTAATCATCTGTGGTTCAAGTTTTAAACGCCGCCCACCTACCGCCAACCGCCGACCGCCGCCTAACCGCAATCGAGCACGCGCCCACACGCGCCCACACGCGCCGCACCAACTCGGCTATTAGTGAAAATATGTTACGTTCATTGATGAAACGTCCACAATAAGACACGAATCGACATTTTATGTGTCTGTTCAATAATCGCCATAAATCATACCGTCTTTTTTAAAGCTTACATAAATCTGTTATGTTCAGACAACAGATTTATGTAAGCTTATTCAGTCAAATAACAATGTATTTAATGGGATTATGTAACAATAAATGCTGCCCACGCTTCGTCTGCGTAGAAATAAAAGTAGCCTGTGTCCTTTCCGAAGATTTAATCTATCCCTAATCTATAAACGCGCGCGGTAACAACTTAACGGACAGTTTTCATACAAAGTTTCAACTCAACTCAACTCTCCCCCTCAATTTAAGAATAGAATTTTCAAAAATTCTTTGTGAAAATGTGAAACATGTGGTCACTATTTTTGAATAAGATACTCCACTCTACTATATCTATTTTTAAATTGCACTCAATTTCTCAGCTATATTCCCTTTCCATTTAAAACTTTCATACACGGTTAACTCCATCCTTTTTGCCCTAAAACGCAAATCTCCAAAAATTCTTTTTTAGCTGGCGCCTACGTTACGTTATCACTCAAACCACGTGATTCTAGGTTTAGTAGTTTTGAGATTTCATAATTAATCGGAATCAGTCAATCAGAATGGTATTGCGCTTTTATATTTAGTATGTAGAAGTTAGGTAAAAGCACTCGCATACCTAGGCGAAAATGTGTGAGGAGAATGATGAGATTTGAGGAAGCGAAAGAAGTATGTAAGGACCGCGACGCTTGGCGCTCCGTCCTCTCCGACTACCCCGTTAGGGATACAGCGTGAAGATATGTATGTATGTAGAAGTTTCTATAACAAACTACTACAGACAAAAGTAAAAACTGGATATTTCCCTACTTGTTACGAATTATTTCTTACTTATCTACAACTACATATATGTATAAAAATCAACCGCTTTGCGTTAGTCTTGCAAAAACTCAAAATGACTAGATCGATTTTGATTAAATTTTTTTGTGTGTGGTTGAGTGGGTCCCTGGATGGTTTAGATTTACAATTGGACCCGGTAGGTGGCGCTACAATCGGGCACTAGATTTTTTTTTTATTAATTTTTTTCGGGCAGGAGAACTTCTGTCGGGTTGAGCGGATCCCTGGATGGTTTAGATTCACATTGGGACACACAGTAACCCACAGCTATAACGTCAACCAGATTTTCTATTTAACGAAACGTTTGCCACTTGTCTAGCCGCTCAGGGACCCACTCAACCCGACAGACGTTCTCCCCCCAAATAACAAAAATCCTAGGACCTACTGTGTATCGCACCAATCGGGTCCTAGGATTTTTTTTATTTGGGGCAGGAGAACGTCTGTCGGGTTGAGTCCCTGGATCCCTGGTTGACGTTATTGCTCGTCGAAAGTAGTATTCGGCGACGTTTTATACCGTGATTTTCATATGACTTTATTTTTCTTTTGATTTAACGTAAAGTTAATAACGTTTGACTACCAATTTAAAATTCGTTGCGATAGATCACACGAAATTTGTCATTCTCTTCTACTAGCGTTTAGGACAAAGAAGCCACTTGTCTAAGCCCCCTGTATGGTTTTATTTACAATCGGACCCGGTACGTAGCCGGTCCAGTAGGAAAATTTCTTTTTATTTCGGGCCGGATAATGTCTGTCGGACCCACTAGTCAATAATAATTTGAGTAAATATGAGTTCACTCTTTGTACTAGCGATTTCGTAAGTCTGTATAACTAATTATAGAAGTTCTGTAATACAACAGAATATGACTTTAATTCTGTAGTAAATCCTTATATTCTACGATTTTTTTGTATTTTAGAGCGACAAAAGATTTGTACAATCGAAATTCTTACTGGCGTTATCGCTCGTCAAAAGTGCCTTGGATACGTTTTATACGACGGTTTTTACACGACTTTACTGTTCGTATGATTGAATAGAAAGTTAATAACGTTTGACTACTAATTTTAATTTAAATATTTATTATTTGTGAGACACAGGTATAGTTAATTATATGATATAAGTAAATTATTAGTGCCACTGTGATCTGCCTTAAAACGGCATACAAATTATAAGTTAATAATTTAAAATTCGTTCGCTAGATCACGTGATTCGTCATTCTATTCCACCACTATTCTACTAGCGTTTATGACAATAAATTGAGCCACTGGTCTAGGCCCGTAGGACAAGTAATTTCGGAGATTATTTTTTATATGAAACTCGTCCCATAACAGACAAATGATCACGTGATGATCTCATGAAGGTCCCGCTTTTCCTTTTGAAGTACAGAATAAATGTCTTTCGATATGTATTCCATTCCTTTACCCAAAGGCTGCTTGGAAGGTAGTGATAAGGCCGTCGAAATTGTGCCGTCTTAAGTGTTTTAGATTTCTGTGTATTCTAATATACTTACTTTTACTAGTAGAATAAAGAATATTAGAAGATTTGAAGAAGCGAAAGAGGTAAGTAAGTATCGCGACGCTTGGCGCTCCGTCCTCTCTGACAACCCCGTTGGGGATACGGCGTCAAGATATGTATGTATGTATGTAATAAAAAATATTATATTGTACTGTACCTACCCTAAAAATTCCTACCGTTCCGTACCGTACCCTAAAAATCGCGTGGTTTACAATAACAACAACCATACAGCATAAGATTCCAGAATCTACCTCGTAACATAGAATTCGAACTGTAAATAACATGGAAATATTGACTATTACATGAATGAATGCTAATGTTGTATTTGTAAGTGTAACAGTATCGTCGTCCGCGGTCTGAGACACAACTTATAAAAATGCATCTGTTCTGGGATAACAACATTTTAACATTCAATTTTATATTCAGTAAGTTGTAATACAAACAGAGTAAGTTGTGTCTAAATGCTTCCACGCTAGTTTGGAGAGAAAGTAAAACGATACTGTACCAGTTACTGTGTACAGTACTACTGTTCCTACGCAGGTCACAAAAGTCTGCCGAGGGCTTGGAAGGGCTTAATCTTCCTAGGTTTACAGATAGGGCTTACTACAAACATCATGAATCACAGTAAAACTAATATATATATCAAGTAGTCAGTGAGAAAAATGTCTATAACAGACGGTAATTACTTGTTACACGGTGGTGTAGCCCTAAAGGGAGTCCTTATAGTTTTGTCATGTTTAACTCCCCGTATTTCACAGTCAATTTATTCCGTGATATTTATATCTAAGTGCTGAGCAGTTTGGTACAAAGACATAAATAGGTAACAAACCCAGAAATAATTAATAATGAATAGTATTTGGATTTAACTATTTAATAAAATATTTTTTAAATGTAATATCTTCTTCGTCCGAAATTATTACGAAACCCCGAGTTAAGGTGTGTCCGACACACTCTTAGCCAGTTTTTTCAACTTTTGACACATAAATTAAGTAATAGGTAGGTACTGCTCCAATTCGTTGTGTTTATTATTCGTTAATGACTGGATTTCTAACGGTTTATTCTGAATACAAATTTTTTCCAGAATTTGTAGCTTTGGGTCCCAAAAAAATTATATTTCATTGGTTTTTCAGGTTTCGTGGGGAAAACTAATAAAAAAAAAATATCAAATTACGAAATTTGTTATTTTTGAATCTTAGTTTCGATCGCAGATGCAAATGCATGCTTAAAATGCTATCAATCGTCTAGTCAACGGTATTGGCAATGATATAGTCCAAGTTCAACGTTTAGTTTGTCTGGAGATCATTGCTATTTAACAAGGCAGTCTGCCGATAGCGAGTAAAACGAAAACACAAAGGCGGAAAACAGAACACCGATATCACAATTCGAGTATGAATTGAGGAAAACTCAGTAGGAACTGAGAACGGACTCGATTCATAAATCTGCGGCCGACGCGCCCGATGACGCAACAAATAACTCAAATGTTTTCGGTCAGAGCACTGATACCGCTCGATGTCCTATTTCTGATTTTATTTAACAACACGAGCTCATCCCCATCAAAACAAACATATAAACGATGCGCTAAGAACTTTTCAACGACGAAAGAAATATTGAGAGTTCAAACAAATAAAATAAAAGATTTTATATTATGCTACTAACTTTCATCTTTAACTCCGTTTGTGTGAAATTCATTTGAATTTTTTTCAGTATTCCGATACTGATGCTACATTGGAGACACTAAATACCTGCGGAATCGCCTCTGTAACATTGTCACAGCCATTTTTTAGAGACTATTTAAGTACAGTGAAACCTAGTTAACTGGGATCTCAAGGGACCTATAATTTTTTTTCACTTATTGAGGCTATTCATTTACCCAATTTCCCAAATAAGCAGGTTAATATGACAGTTGTTTTATTTATAGAGGGTCCCACTATAATAAACAAAGCAAGTATGGAAGAAATTAGACAGTTTGTAAACAAGCGTGTCAGAACTTGTCTAAACCTGATAAATTGTCTCACTTATGCAGGTTACTGAGCTACGAAGTCCCAATTATAGAAATAAACATCAAAAAAATCTATGAAATCTAATCTCAGTTAACAACGTTTGAAAATTCCCAGTAACAGACGTATTTCAATGCAAAAGTGTGGGGATCTCATTGTAGATATCAATAACAGAGGTTTATCACATATCCAGGGCCCACTTAACCAGGTTTCACTGTATTCAGAACAGTTAAATAGTAAGTAGTAGCCTAATTACAATTGTGAACTACAAAACTTTATTAGTCAGTTTGGTGGCTGAATTTAAAATTAAAGAAAAAGTTTTTGGAAGCCATCACGTGAGACAGCAGTTGAATATATGTATAAGCACGTGACTTCGTGGTTTGATTTATTTAGAAATACCGCTTAAAAAGCGCTACTCCCTATCGTATCCAAAAATATCACTTAAAAGTTTTTAATACAGCCATGAACATTGACTATAACGTGTACGTTAAAGCAAAATCGTCAGGAACTATGTGAGAAATTTTTTTTACAAGTAAAAAAATCACAGCGACAAATTTTGTTTTGCAGCACGGAACACTATGCGTAAGATCGACTTGCAATTGACTAGTTTTCATATCATATTTATTTTGATCATAGATTTTTGACGAGACACACATTTATCCACAGGCTCAATTTAGACTCAATAAATAATACATTGCATAGACTTAGGTGTTAGTTTGCGGAAATACATATCATATGATGTATTGTTATAGTTTTTAGCTTGAATACAATTGCCCCATCCCAGTTATACCCCCACATTAGGGTTAGTAACATTTTTTCAGTTGATTACTGTATTTTTCAGAATAAGCTATTAAAAAATATAATACATTTTAAAAAATACAGTATTTTATGGAAAGAGTAAAAATGCACTTCTTGCATTTTTTAACAATATTTATATTTTATCTACAATAAAAGTGTCACAATAATATTATACCTAGTCGCATTCAATTTTTAAATTAATATAGATCTAAAGCTCATTTCAACTGAGGCGCGTTTAGTTACACGACATCAGTCGAAGCTTGAAATGTTGCAAAATAAAGATTGATCCATCCAACTCAAATATAGTATTTTTTCGTACTATATTATTTCTTCTACAGTATGTACAGTATCTACAGTATGTACAGTTCTTCTACAGTGTAATGAAGTTATGTTTTCTTTATGCGTCAATCACGTTAAAACTACTGAACGGATCGACATGGGACCGCGACCATTCGATGCGGAATCGTTTGGAGATAGTTTTGGGCTACTTATTTTTTGAACTTTTTTTTTTTTTTTTTGCCCAGCGAAGCGGGCGGGAAACGGCTTGTACTATATATGATTGGCAACCCTACCCCACATATACATTTTTTTGTAAAGAAAGCAGTTGTTATATATAACTTATACAATAACTAGTAGGAGAACCAACACACACCTCAAGTATAAATTAAAGAAAGGCGATATTAATGTAATTTTATATGATGTATTCTTGTAATAAATTGTTAACTATCCTCTAAAGCTCTAAACCCACTGATCGATACGTGTTTCGCCCGATTACTAAGCATCTTCAGGATATTCCAAAGATAAGAGTCGGTCAGCTTACCAGCACCGAATCAGTTCAGTCAATACATATTAATAAATAACATAAGGCTGAGAATCTATAGCTCCGATATTCCAAATATTTGCACCTGTCATTATCAACGATTAATACCAACGAAGGAATTTCAACGTCCCGCGAAGTTCACATTCGATTGTATTTTATATTTTTGCTAAATATTATTAATAATTGAATAATATTTAGCAAAAATTGGGTAATCCCAAGCTCATTATTTCTGTCCACGAATGTACAGCAAATGATTAAAAACCTGAAAACCTCAACATAAAGAGTAATCTAGATCAAAAAAGTATAATTTCTAAATCAGCAGCTTTCAAAGATTTCAAACAAAAAAATCGGTCAAGCGTGTGTCTGTCAGTCTGTCTCTCTGGCTGTCTGTATATCATAGAAGATTTATGTCGATATCTTTAGACCTACTGGGCTTAACACAGACACAGGCTGGTAACCCAAAAAAAAAACAGATTCAGAGTCCGCATATGCAGCCCTGTGCGACCGAATTCGTCCATTACCCCATCGCCCTGTGCCGATAACAATGAAGTTCATTTTCGCAGTTGCGGTTTGAGCATACTTTAGCGCGGAGAAATCTCAACGTTTGTTTTTACACATAATTGTAATTTGCAAGAAAACTACATTATCATTTAATAAATTGGTTTTAGAGATCTGAGATATTATAATTACCCATCCATTTTAGTAAAAATCATTTTACAACTCTGTAGAATATTGAAGATGCAAGTGAATCTTTGGCAAAACAGGGTTCTTTCTGGATTTTTTTGTCAAGATTTTTTTACCCAACCATGTTTCCACGTTTAAGGATTTTAAGATAAAGAGTTTAAATTGTATGTATCCCAATATGTAACTCTCAGTCGTCTTAGATATCGAGATCCAGGTCACCAACCACACCAAAGTCTGTATAGACGGACTCTTCAGACTCCTTTTTTAAAATGTTTTTTGATTTGTTACAGACCCCTTTACTAATGTGGTTTTTCATAAAAGTATAGATTAGTGAGTACCTTGTCCCAGTCGCAATAGGGGACAATCGAGTGAGTACATAATTGAACCTTTATCCAATAAAAATACTACTTTACAATAGAGTTCGTTGGTCCCATTTATTCCACGTTGTGCTCGTTACTTTAATATTTTGTCTTCTTAATATAACTGAAAGTTCAAGATACACTCGTCACTCTCTACATCATAATATATAATTTTGTATTGTACATTAATATATGTAATATATGTATGTTTAAATTTCTCTAAAACAAGATTTCTCCAATTTAACCCTAGATCTAATTCAAATTAAGTACACATATTTACTTTTTAATACCCATATACAAGGTTATTTCGAAAGGATTGGTAAATACGAAAGGGTACAAAAGTACCCATGACAACGGAAAACTCGCGTTCTACAACTTCGCTAAAAGTCAATAGTTCTAATGTAAAACGTCAAAAGTTTAAACAAAAATAAAGCCGAGACAACCCTAATATCAGCGTTTTCTCATCGCTAGGAAACGTTCGGAATATAGGGCATAATGATAGGGTTGTTCTTTTTTTTTCCATTAAATGGATGTTTTTTTTATGAAAAACAAAATTAACGTGAAATGACGTAAATGGAAACGTAAATGGAGTTCCTATTCCTTACGCTGGTACAGTTAAGAATCTTGGACTTTTAATGGGTGGTAACTTTACTTGGACGGCTCATATAAATGAAATTTCGAAGCGAATGAATCATGCATGCCATTCTTTGAGACGCCTTCAATATTTTCTTCCTATTAAAACAAAAATTACGCTGGCACTAACTCTTCTGCCACTGTTAGATTATGCAGATGTTTGTTTTCTGGACGTCAAGGAGGAGCAGCTAGATAAACTGGAACGCCTTCAAAATCTTTGTATTGGGCTTATATATGGTGTACGTAAATATGACCATGTCTCTAGTTTCCGGAAACAGCTAAAATGGCTCCCCATTCGTCTTCGCAGGAACACTCATGTCCTTACACTTTTGTTGAAAATCCTTCATAATCTCTCTTATCCTTCATATCTCCGTGATCGTTTCCATCCACTCTTTTCCAGAAATCACAACCTTAGAAGCAACAGTTGTACCCTTCTAAAATCGCCTATCCATAGTACTGCTGCATATGATGATTATTTCTGTTGTAAAGCTGTCAGTCTATGGAATTCACTCCCCACATATATAAGAAATTGTCAAACACTAGCATCTTTTAAAAAGCTCATAAAAGAACACTTTTTGTCATTTGCGTAATTACTTTTTTACAATATTATGTATTATCTATACTTACGTGTGCGTTAGTATTAGTAATTATGTGTGCATAATATAATAGTTATGTATGTATTATATTATATTTGTTTGTGTGTATATATATATACTATAATATATATAATATATGTATAGGTATGTTTATGTATGTATTATGTACCTAAAAATGATATATTTATTTTTAAGCACATCCTACCCTCGTTCATTTTCTCTATCACCGAGGTGTGCTGGAAGAAATCTCTTAAAGAGATAAGCATTACCTTTTGTCATTCTTACTTTTTTTGACTACTGTTTCTGTGTATTTTTTTGTGCAAATAAAGAAAAAAAAAATAAAAAAACCGTTTGCCGCAATTATTATTTCTGCAATTATTTATATATTAACATAACATAACTTCACGCTGTATCCCCAACGGGGTAGCCAGAGAGGACGGAGCGCCAGGATTATATATTATTTATATATTATTGCATATATATATGAACTGTATACTGTAACGTGTCAACAGTGACACGTTGGAACCCCAAAGGATTTATACCCTCTTTCACAATAACCATTATATATCTTCTGTGTGCTAGTCAAGCTTCAACTTGACCATTTTTTTTAATTTTAAATATAAAAATTAATTTCATAATTATTATTAATACAAATTAAATAAAAATAAAAAGACTATACCCAGAGCCAGTGTAAAACAGAAACAATGGTTTAAATTGTTGCAATGATCGTAGCCCATCATATTCATCAAAATAATACTAATTTATATACTAGAAAATAATTGCAATTACTTTTTGATAGGCGTCATAAATAGACTAAATATTGTTAAACATAATTAATGTTGACGTCGATTTGAGGGTAATACGTGACAAAATAATACCAAAAGGGCTACAAAGTAACTACTTTGTAACTTTACAATAACGTGTGACAAAATAATACCAAAAGGGCTACAAAGTAACTACTTTGTAACTTTACAATAACGTGTGACAAAATCTTGCCAAAAAGAGTGCAAAGGAATTTGTAAACGCATATTTTATTTATAAAACAACAATAATATTCACAAATATATGTGTAGTTTGTTAGTATCTATACCTATTACGTACAAGGGCTGTAGGTAACGAATGTAGGTTGTCAATACGCTCCCGCTCATTCGTGTTACGTGTCAGTCTGTTACATAATATTCGTTAGATCGAGACTTACGAGTTATAAAATTTTCACAGAGTCCATTTATGTAAATAAAGTAACAATGCTTAACTTTATTCAAAATACAATAAAATTCAGTGTGATAACGCCTACAGAAGAAAAAAAAATACAGATTGCTACGTGACTCAGATATAATATTTCGCTTCTACATGAACAAAATAGAAAATATGACGGCCTGTACAATAAAACGATCTCATAACATGTTAAAAAAAACATTAAAAAAACGAATAATGCATTCGACAGCTTAGTATTCAGTATTATATTTTAATCATTCAGTATTATATTTGTCTTTTTTATTTTTCTCTTTGATGTAATTTAGTTATTTTAATTCAGTATGTGAGTTTTGTGTACTGTCCACTGTGTTTGTTTGTCTTTGTTTGCTGTAACTGGTAACCATATGTTTAATGCACGATGTATGCACAAAATTTGGTCACAAGAATGTCAAAGGCCTAGAAACAGAATGTAATTTTAGCATATAAGTTCTTGAAACTGTATTGTGTATCGAATAAAATAAATATAATAATATAATAATAATAATAATATATTCATTTCATTCATTCATTTCATTTTATATCGAGTATTTTGTAAATACTGAGTTCTAATTAAACTGCACTTTTTTACATTACGGCATCCCATCGTAAATACAAAACTGAACGCACTTTTAAAATTTTACCATCATCAGACCCTCGTTACCAAGTTGAAATTATTATAATCCTAAACTCAAATCTGTATTTGATCATAATGTTGTATCGTCACGGAACCTTAATATGTGTGCAAAATTTCATAAGAATCGGTTTAGTAAAAGTAATTGAAAAAGCTATCGCAAGATTTGAAAGAAAGTTAGAAATATCCTGTGTATTCCAACGCGATCGTTGTTCATAATTAATGTAATAAGCTAAATAAACCTTAAGTCAAGATTAATAAAAATGGGTTTTCTATCTAAAGTACATACATACATATCTTCACGCTGTATCCCTAACGGGGTAGTCAGAGAGGACGGAGCGCCAAGCGTCGCGATCTTTAGATACTTCTTTCGCTTCCTCAAATCTTATCATTCTCCTCACACATTTTTGCCTAGGTATGCGAGTGCTTTTGATATTTCCGTCAGCTAACACTCTAGCTATTTAATCTTCATAAGTTAGCCTTGGTCTTCCTTGTCTTCTTTTACCACTCACTTTTGCTCTATAGATTTTCTACGTCAGTCTTTCATCACTCATTGTTTCCATGTGCCCGAACCATCTTAGCATTTCTTTCTGCATTTTTTCAATAACACTGTAGTGCAACCCTGTCATACTGCGTACCTCTTCAAAAGTATTTTAAAAAAGTATTTAAAAAGTACGTATTTTGTATTTCAAATAGTATCTCAAATTCCAAAAGCATCTTGTATCATATATCTCAAATATAAATATAATAACTTAAAGTATCTTGTAATTTCGCATACCTAGGCGAAAATGTGTGAGTAGAATGATGAGATTTGAGGAAGCGAAAGAAGTATGTAAGAATCGTGACGCTTGGCGCTCCGTCCTCTCTGACTACCCAGTTAGGGATACAGCGTGACGATATGTATGTATGAATGTATTTTGTAACTTGTATTCGAGATACTTTTTATGAGGTATCTTGTACATCTCTGTGTATAACTTTATTGCTTCATTTGTTGGGTTGTCGCTTCTTAGTATAGACTTCTTATAACGCCAGTTTTCACTAACACACCTCTAACTAAGACTCCTAACTAAGTAATACTTAATGTTAGGTTATACCTAAACGATCGCGTTCATTTACTCTCTTAGGCGTTATCTAGAGGTTAGTGAAATACATTTTCGTTCTAGGCAGTTCCTAATTCATTCAGCATTTACTTTAGGCGACTTCTAAAAGTTAAAACGGGCATAAGAGTTATTATTCTAAGGGGGCCTGTTATTCTCAGTAAGTGGTGACCATTTCTTTGAATGCTAATCAGTCGCAACTGGCATGCGTGTTCGATTAATTTGTAAACGAATAGATTGACTCACGTCCAAAACTCGCGAATGAAATAAATTCACGTAATCGCCCGTGGCTGAATAATGTTATTTGTTTGGGTATTGTTCTGCGGCGAGCACGTGGCTTCCGCTACGCATTTAGACAAGTGGTGTCGCTTCCGGAGCACATGGTTCTATTTAGTATTATAACAAAACTTATTGTTCGAAAGTAACTAGCCCGTTCGTACGGAGGTCGATGTATCTGAATCCCAAATTGAAGGCCCGGGTTGGAATCGTCAAAATGAAATCGTCTTGATGTCTCATTCTCATCTATTGTAACTCCTCTCCCAGTTCGTTGTGGATAACAGATGTAACATAATAGCAACAGTGCTTAATTTGGCAACACATATACAAGGTGTTACAAAAATATCCTATTGGTGGACGTACCCATGAAACTGAACAACTTTCCCCAAGGAACATGGGTCGAAATTTGAAACAAAATTTTGGACCTCTCGTAGTAATTTCATCAGCTGAGCGTTGATTTTGTTTATACGAGAGGACCAACATTTTTTTTCATATTTCAACCCACGTTACTTGGGAAAGTTGCCCTGTTTCAGGGGTACTTCAACCCCCTTGCGGTAGTATAGGGTATTTTTGTAACACATTGTATACAAACATATATTGTTGTATAGTATACTATATTACATAATATATTGTTGTAGTTGTGGCGACATATTATATTGTTGTAGTAACTGTTGTTAAATATCAGATTACCTTTTATTTTGGCTTGATGTTTCGTCCGAGTTGCATCGGCCGTGGTCTCAAGCAACTCGGGAGTTGCTTGAGACCACGGCCGATTTTTTATTTCCCGTTTTTTAGATATTTTATCAATCAACGCGAAATTTGAAAAGTTTATAGTAATTGTAATTACTTGTTATAGCCAAGTTCGCGAATTTAGTTAACCATAAATACCAGTTAGGTGGTCAGAGGCAGACACGAGAATAATTAGAAAAGTCTTCTTTGTTGTTCTTTGTAAAAAAAAAACGAATTTCTTAAGTATTATTAATTTACGTCTAACTTCTAAGTATTATAAATTAACTGTTCTCCTATTTTGATACGATTACGACACGTTCGTTTCGTTCGTTACATTTACCTACGGGACAAAAGCTTGGCGCTTGTATTCTCACAGATTAATTAATTACTAACGTATTATTGAGTAAAACTAAGCTGCGCGAAGCATAAGGCCTCGTATTTACTAGAAGACAAAGTCGATACGGCGATAGACCTGTCGTTCCCGGGACAATATCGTCAGACATTTCTCTCGTCTACTGTTTTACTCTCAGTTCGCTGTACAAAAAAATTAATAAAAAATTAAACCGACTTCAAAAAAAAGCACTGAAAAGTACCAAATAACTATCCTTTATTAATCAAAACTCAAGTACTTTTATGAATATAACTTTATAAATACGGTACAAATACCCATAATGATTAAAATATAATAAAACAAAGTAATTAATTACTCACCACAGTTTACCGCTCAAAAGTAGCACAATTTCGTTTTGAAATTCGAACATGTAAAAAAAATATTATAATATAATCTTGTATCAACGTGTGAGGAAGCTCGAGTAGCTATATTTATTGACATCGTTGACATACTATGAATTAATAATTCATTACACGACCAGGAAAGCGACAAATATAATATATCATACAAAACTTGACTGGCCCGTTGGCGCAGTGGCTTTTTTTTATTTTTATAATACTAGTTATGTCTCAAGCGCAGTGCTTCTGGTATACACTTTGCTTGAGCCATGATTGTGTATCTGTTTAATTATTAGTTTATGTACTTTAAATTATATAACATATTTCTTTATTGTCATCTTAATGAAACACTTAGTGTTTCCATCTCTCTATTTATTTATTGTATGCTTTAACATTCTCCATGATACACCTCACATGAACCAAAAATGTATTGACAGTTGTTTCTTTTGTTATGATTTGCTTTAAATCGAATGGGTTAATGTTATACATATTGGAGGCCACACAGTGGTGGCTTCTTGTTCTACTGAATCTTGGGCACTCCTCAATCAGGTGTTTTAGAGATTGAGGAGTCATTCCATCACAGGGGCAGGTTTCATCTGCCGCGATACGGAAACGGTGTAAATACACCTTGTGGTATCCGTGGTTGGTGAGAAGTTGCGTCACGGCAAAATATGGCCTGACCACTGCGAGGTATAACTGCAGGTCATCATAGGTGGGCAGTAAGGTCTTAGTGTATAAACAATTGTTTGTTTCATCATAACACTCTTTAGCCGCAGCATCAGATAGTAGTCTATTTTGGTACTTTGTGAAACTAGTCGATATGTCGCAGAAATCAGGCGTTTTGTGAAGGGAAGCCGCTGCTTTAGCCGCAGCATCAGCTAATTCATTTCCATTAATGCCACAGTGAGATTTGACCCACATAAACTGGACGTTCATTCTAAGGGTTAGAGCGAAGTTCAGCCTTATGAATGCTCACGACCAGACGATTGCAGGAATTAGGGTTGGACATCTCTTCCAAACTGGATTTGCTATCCAAAAGAATTACGGTATTTCCTTGTTCGTTCTTAGTTACAATCCAGTTGCAGGCCCGATCCAGAACAAAAGCTCCGCCTGGAAGACGGAGCAACAGTCGTGTAATTTAAACTTTTTAGTGACCTGTTTACCGTTGTGCTGGATGACAACAAATGCAGCTCCGACGTTATCGTGCTTGCTGCCGTCAGTGTATATGGTCCGGATGCCATCAAGTCGCAGATTTAAAAGATCATCTTCTGATGCTACCTCAGTAATGGCAATGGCCGACCGCAACGCTGGGTGAAGCAACTCTGAAGGCCGAGCCAGAGTTTCCAGAAGCAAGTCCCCAAGCAGGTAGCTTGAGGTGCCCTCTATTTTTGATATCTCGTTGTCGGAAACTTCATGAATTTTAGCAGTGATGGGTATTAATTGTGCTAATGAAATTGAAACTGCTGTGCTAAGAGTGCGAAATCTCTGAACAATTTTAATGGCGAATAATCTTTGCATCGAAAGAGTCTTTTAGACACAGTTATGTAATTTATAGCGCTACTCCAGACTCCAGCAGCATAGCAAATTATAGGTTGAATGACATGCTCGTTTTTTATGTTTTCCTGCTGCACTCACCAGGTGGGTCTAACATATGTTATTAGTTTGTAAAACAGCTTTTTGGCTTTATTTATTGTATATTCGGAATGTTTGATGAAGTTAAATTTCCGATCAATTATTACTCCTAGATATTTAATACTATTTGTAAAAGCAATTAGCTTGCCTTGATCATTAATATCACATTTAAGAGCAGCATTGTCAAAACCTATAACCTACGTCTTGTCAGGACCAAATGAAAGTTTAATTCTGTCACCCCATTTCGTTATGATATGTAAAGCTTCATTTGTTCTCGTTTCCAGTAACCGTGACATTTTTAGAATGACACACAAGTAGCACGTTATCCGCATATGCCTGTAAATAACAACCCTCCGGCAAGTGGCATATGCAACTCCTTTCCAAGCTAGGGTCCCGGGTTCGATCGATCCCCGGTCAGGTCAATTTAGGAAAATAACTTTTCTAAATTGGCTTGGAGTCGGGTATTACTGTGAACTCCCCCAGAGTTCGTTGTGTGGTACCCATAGTACAAGCTTACTGCTTAGTTTGGGGTCACACAAACTGTGTAATTGTCTGGTATATAAAAAAAAACTTTAGTTATTTGTGAAAATACTCGGAAACTCGTGGAATAATAATACATTTCTAATTATACTAAATGAAATATTGAAATACCTTGCTCGAGTATCAAAAATTGAAAATTGTAAGGGTAAAACATGTATAATAATTGATAACATAATACAGCTTTCAGTTGTTAATAGGTTCGTGTGAGTTGCACTTAGAATTACTGGCAGAATAAAGACCGATCAGAATTTCGTGATTTCAAATTATTTATTTATCGTATTGCACCCCAATATCGAGTTTTTGGCGAGAACGCGAGAAGTGAAGTTGTCATTTTATTTAGATTTTCTATTTTTACATTTTTGGGAGTTTTAAAGTACAAAAGTGATAGTATATGGTGTTTTGAAGTTCTGTATAAGGGAAAAGAATGAAGTAGATCTAAATAAACATGTGTAGCTGAAATTCTCGCGCTCTTCCAAGAAGTCCTTTATAACTTCAGTAAAACCTATAGCTTTACTGGAGGAGTTTCACGATAAGAAAGAACTAATTTACTTGTGATTCTACTTATTAATACGTGACATTGGCAAATGCGCTAAAATGTGCGCCATGCCATAAAGAAAAAAAAACCCAATATCGATCATGTCCGTATACCGACCAGTCAGTGCGCAGATACGCCAGTATTTTAGTAGTCTGTGGTACGCAGTAACTTCTGTCGATGCTCGCAGATTTCTCGCTGCTGTTTCTTTTTCGCTTACTAGTCCCTACAATCTTATTCTAATGATGCACGATGCTTGAATATTTTATCCAATTCTAACAATTGTTAAAATTTCTCGATGATTCTTATTTAACGATTTACACCCGGTTGAAAACAAATCGAATGAAACAATCTAGTGAATGTTACTTGAGATAAGCAATTAAAGCAATACCGAGTCGATAGAGTTGAAACCAAAGTCCGTTGACTTTGATCGACAATGGAGTTAAATATAACGGACCGGAGGAACGTCCTGAGTTCTTTTTTGGGCATCACAACCAGGTGCCTACAATCGAATGAAAATTCCGATTGTTCATTCGATTAACAAATTTTAATAAATTCGATTTTTGAAATGCCTCAAAATCGCCCATCACTATATATTTTTTTTTAATTATGGAAATGAGAGCTTAAGATGTAAACTCTTTGGAATATTCTAAGACATTCTTTATCTAATGGCTGATGTCTCTGAAATCATTGTATACGTGGCATATGACATAATTTGACTCTATTTCCATCTTGTTACGAGACCATTTACCACAAATACAAGTTATCATCGTCGTGTATAGTCATTTGCGTTGTAAAACGTAACGTTCTGCGCAGGCAAATTGCGCAACTGTAATAACAAAACAGGTCAATCCAAGTTTTTACAAGTGAACATTACAATTTCTAATAACGTGAATCTTCTTGTTGGTAGCGAGTTATTTCAACCTTTATTCCGCTCAATTGTTTATAATACAGCGATGAGAAGTATAATTTAAGTTCAATGATTATTAGAACGTCGGCGTTAACTATTCCTTTATAATACAATATCGTGTTTAGTTATAAGATAAACTAATTTTTCTAAAAAAACAGCGAATCTCAAAACTTCAAAAGTCACATAATTGACAGAAAAGGTATTTGTAGAAGACGTTCGTCTTCACTGCACATAATATGTACATTTTCTGGGTGTTTGAATATCGTAATAAATGTATCACAAAATTATTTTAAAACAATGACCTGAATGAGTTTCTTGCCGGTTCTTCTCGATACACTTGAGTTGACAGCGATTTCAAAGCCGAAATTGGATTTCAAGAAACAAAAACCGTTGAAAAGTACCTACGCCTTGAGGATTTACAAAATTAGTTAAATTTTATAAGCCCGCATTATACATATAAAACTTGGAAGCTACAATGTCTAGTACAATTTTACTTTGTATATTTGCCTTTCTATTTTCTCTCCTCTTATTCTGCACCGTAGAAATTTCTACTGAAATCATTACGGCAAGCTTTACGACAAACCAAATGCCAAAGTTTGTCGCAGCCGGCAAATCAAAGCTAACAGCAATTCATCATCGACGTCCCAACAACCACATGACTTTGTATCTCAAACGGTATTTCATTTGTATTTCTCTGATCTTGGTATAAGTTATAATATGTATTTATCTCACGAGAAGACCCATCTTTGTCGTTTTAGAGAACGTGGTAACTGGGTTTTCTATGAATCTTCGTAATCGTTAAATATGTTTTATATCATTGTAATGTAATGTGTGTCTTATAAAATAAAACTTACCATAACGTTTACAATATTTAACATCAGATTACATTAGTAATATGTGCACAAAATTTTAATTAAAAAAAAATTTCGAAACATGCTAACCAAATAATAATTAGGGCCGATTTGGACCTAACACGGCTAAGGTCCTTCTCTAAAACTGCAGCCATCAAACAGAAAAACCCGCCAAGTGCGAGCTGGACTTGCGTAAAAAGAGTTCCATACCACCACATAGTATTATTTTTATTGTTATGTAGGTATTTAATAAAAAAATGTATTTTCTTGCATTCAGTTCGGAATCTTTAGCCCAAGCCCGACTCACGCTTGACTGGTTTTTATTATTTGTTGTTTTACGTTTAGAGTTTGCATTATAATCACAATAAGTTTGGCTCTTGTATGTATTACCATTTTTACAACAAAGCAATAACAAAAAAAAGACATTTCTTTCGTGATATAACTACAAACAAGTATTAAAAAGTTTTTCGGATATTTATCTTAACTTGTGCTGTGAGACCTTGTTTCTTACAAATGTCATGGATGGTATTTGATATAAATGTCAACTTGATACTTCTACCAGTTCCTGACTAAAAGGGGTTTTACGGTGCGACAGACAGACGGACACAAGGGTTTCGTTTATTTGTCTTCTTTACCCTAGAAGCATTGGCTCGACAACGTATACATATAACGTCGCACTACTTCATACAGACAGACAAAAATTAAAAAAAAGCGTGTTTGAGGTTTGGTTTCATACAAATAACCATATAAGCTTAAGAAAAGCCTTTATTTCGAAATCACAGACAGACACTTCAATTTTATTTATATGTGTAGATGCCAAGCAAGTTTCTATGTCGTTGTATTAAAATGACTGTGACAGACGAACGTAACAAATAACAAACGAACGCGTAATTTGATAAGGGTTTTGACAACTCTTGAGATACAGAGCCCTAAAAAACAGAGGAGTAAATTATTAAATTACGCATCAAGGTTTTTTCGACAGATATTTTTGTTTCTCCTTAACAAATAATTTTAATATAAAAAAAGAATCAACAAATCGGTGCATAAATGGCGAAGACATAGCGTAAAATACATTAAAAAAAAGCAAAAAAATCAAACAAATTGAAAAATAATTCTCCTTGAGCTCTAAGATATTATAACAAATTTCGTTTTGCAACTGACAGTGAGGAAAATAACTATGCAAAAATGACAGTGGGTCTGTTTTTACGTTTCAAATTCGTCCTTCTGGCGCTAGCTCGCATTCTCTGCGACTTCTTGCCATGTTATTGCGTTTCAGTATCTCGCAAGGACCCTATATTACGAAGTTCCCAGTAATGTCAAATGGGCGTCCTTTGTCCACAAGATTACAGCTGCTTGGCTCAATCCAGTATATTGGAAGAGATTATATAAACACTTTTCATACTGATATGTTAATACTACTATTTGTGCATAGACAGTTTAAAAGAAAACGAAACGACAAGTGCTCACAGTGAGCTGTTTATCTAAATTATGTTACTTAACTCTCTTCAAATAACTGTCCGTATTGGCTAAATCTGCTTATCAACTCCTTGTTAAAATGAACTCTACAGAATTTATTAAGAGTATCTATACATTAATACCAAAAAAGTAAATACATACGTTAATATTTACAAACTTAAAACTAAACATTATCTTAAGTAATACGAGTAGACTTCCGCAACGTTGCTGCTTAGAATGCTGTCGTGGCTTGTGATGCTTGTGATTGCTTGTGATGGATTGATTGTGATTGTGATGGATGGTTTGTGTTGCTTGTGATGGATTGAAAAAAATTTTTTGAAATACCTCTTTCTAGCTCATGAATTTAAAACCCATCATAATAGGTTCTTTTTTAGTTCTTGACTTTATTTCGTACCTACTATAGACGCCATATTGAATTTTTCAATTCTTTACACATCTTTGTGAATGCGCGTGATATAGACTGGTTGTTGCAGCGTAATGAGCCGAATTTAATTATGTCTAATACGTATAAATTAGTAGGATGATTTCGGCTTGAAGGAGCACAGAACCATCAATACGTTGGTATAAACGTTTTGATGGTTCTGTGCTCCATCAATCATAACTCTATTTTTTACTTGGTTATTGTCGGACGAAAGAACACAAAGATCTTGTGGAAAAAATGCCCTAATATCTAATTGACATAGGTGTGGCTCAGGTGCGGCTACAGTGTCTTATTCCTATCCTATTATCAAAAAGACGTTCAATAGTTTCATTTAATCCGATTATCATGACATAGAAATTAATAATTTTACACCATATTATCCGAATATAAAAATGTACAGTTGGTTGTGACTATTGTTTTGAATTGTAAATTAAAAGACATATTAAAATAAAATGTTAAAAGTATTTTTAAGTTATACTTTTTTTGGCGCGTTAGGTGAAGAAGATTATAGTGTAACTAGCTTTTGCTCGCGACTTCGTTCGCGTATAAATTATAGGCTATGTGTTATACTGATGTATAAGCTATATTACTGTAAAGTTTCATCAAAATCCGTTCAGTAATTTATCCGTGAATGTCATTTGATACCCATCATCTTACTCACACATTTTCGCCTAGGTATGCGAGTGCTTTTAACATTTCCGTCGGCTAACACTAGCTATTTGATCTTCATAAGTCAGCCTGAGTCTTCCTTGGCTTCTTTTACCACTCACTTTCGCTCTGTAGACTTTTATATATCTATAGATTACTTTAGAATATTTTGCGCCACAGAAATGATGAAGGTGCCACCTAAATGATGAGATTACTTCAGCCGAAATGTTTAAAACCAAATGAGGCAGCCGGGAACCAGTAACAAAAGATTTATATAACATAAATATCAGAAAGTTTTTTCATATTCCTTAAAAGTAAAGAATTTCAAAAAAGCCGAGAATTGTTCTCCATAAATGTTTTTATACTACGGTTTCTCTCTATTCATATGCAATCAACTTGAGTCTATAGGTTTAGTAACGGGTAAATAAAGAATTCCAACAAAAGATGTAACGGCTCATATTATATATACTTACGTATGTTTGATGTTTTGTGTCGCCTCGAGCCCATTTTTCATTCTTAGTTATTGGAGTTTTGCCAAAGGATTTTTTGCTCATGCGTTGCTTGTGTTCTTATAGTCTAATCGATTGGGAGATCAATCGCTTTTTTTCTTACATGGGTATTGATATGAGTTTAAATTTGAATTTTCGAAATTGAAACCGTTGTCGTTCGGCCGTCATATTGGAAAAAATGTTATTAAATAGATTTTTTCATATATCCTCTTTCGTAAATTTAAAAAAAGGATTAAAAAAATTAAACGTAATCATGCTCAAAATGCATTGTTTCTTTTACATACAACTGTATGTACCATTCTACACATTTTAAGTACCATGCAGTAACTTACATATAAAAGCTATCAATGAGAGCATTTATATGTAATGCATAACGCATTATGTGTATTGCGGCCATGAATTTAATTAAATTTTACGTTGATTCGTAACCCAGTAATAGAATAAGCTTTCGTATAATATGCATATATGTGTAGGTAGTATATTGTATGTATAATCCATACGTACGTGACATCCTAAGTTATCTAGGTAATATTTACTACGTATAATTAAAATCGTAGTTATTATTAATTTTAGTCTCTAATTCGAATTCATGTATTTTAAAAAATCTCGTAAATATGAATCATATTTTTGAGATTCAAGGAACAGGCAACGAAAAAATATTCTATTGAAAAGAAATGGTTAAAAATCGTAACCGCATTCATTATTATAATAAATCGGACTTCACCAGAAAATATTAAATCGTCTTTTAAAAAAGGCACTGAAAAGTACAAAATAATCCTATACTCTGTACTTGTATCCTTTACTAATTAAAACTCAAGTACAATGATAACAATAAATACGATACAAATACCTATAAAATAAATTTGACAGTTACTGAAATCAGTGTCAATCCTACTAAGCCAGCATAGACTTTCTGTTGTTGCACATTGATTTGGCACCGATATTACACTAACTTTCTCATCGGTTCCTCTCAGTGCAGAGTTGTTTCTGAACCAATACTGACTTGGACGTTTAAAAATTGTATATTTCTGTAGATTTCTTCAGAGTATACACTGTACACTCTGATACACTGTCAGTTATATATATTGTGGCGGCTACGGAAATAAAGAAAACTCGGGAGCACGCAAACACAAATTTATCTAGGGGATACCACACAGGGTTGGGGTTGATCGCCCATCTAAGGTCCTTGTCTCTCAGCACAGCACTTCCCTGACTGTCTGGGGTCGGCAGACGATCCGATGCCGGTAGTTGGTGATGCGGCTGGAGTCACGGGGTTCAGCAGTATACACCCGACAGAGCACGTGTCGGGGCACTACTGAACCCGTACTAAGGACCCTGGAACGTAGCGTCCAGTGCATCAGTTCATGTTACAATAGTTCAGTACATGTATTCTATAATAACAAATTTTATATTTGTTTATTACATTTGCTTATTAAAATAAACTTACTTAACTTTTATTATATTCAAATGCAAGATTATATTACCAAAATTAAATTATTAAATAAGTTGTACGTTTATAATATATATACTGATACCTACATTGTAGATTCTTTCAGAACTCTCCAAATTGAAAACAAAAGAAAGATTTTTTGTGATATATTTTTTATTTTCGTACTTTCGTATTTTCGTACTTCGATTGCTGGAATCTTCTTTAAAGCTGTCATATTCCGTCTGATGTCCGAAATAATCTTTTTTTGTAGCGACAGCGATGCCATTATCGATTAATCAAAGAAGAACAAGTACATTTGACGTCGACATTAATACTCCCGTCGTCGCTTGTCGGCAGCAAGTGACGTACTACGTGATCCGAACGGCGCTGCTGGTGTCGTGGTTCTGGGCGGCGGCGCTGACGTGCGCGCCCGTGCTGGGGCTGGGCCTCTACTACGACGAGGAGCAACGCAGCTGCACTCGCTACAGGAACGCCGTCACCACCACCGACTTCGCCTACGCCGTTTTCTACGTACTCTTCGGTGAGGACTGCATTTACAGCCATTGCAGCCAGTCGTCGATCTACAAGACTGGCAATGTAGAACTAAACATTTGTCACCTAAAGAGTAGTCGATTGGTTTCAACTCATTTAGTCGATCACATGCAACTATGGGGACAGGTTGTCTGATCTGTGAACTAAATATTTGAACACTTCATTAAAAACGCTTTTATTAGCCAATTGCTTATTGAAATTAAATCGTGCAATATTTGCGCTTTATTTCAAGAATGATAATTAATTTGTGATGTCTGATGTGTAATGCAGCCATTATCCAATTTAATGGATTCTCGAGCGATATTTATTATCAAAACGAGCAATGCTATCATGTTGTATAGCTAACAAGAAACATAGCTCTAAAATTCTTGATCACAAATCATTAATGCTAACTGTCGAACAATCTGCGAACTAAAAATTAGTCCCAGTGGCTCTACTTCTGCACTGAAGTCATTTTATGATAATGACCATGTTTACGTGATACTAGTTTAGTAGATACAACAGTTGCGCGACTGCGGCTCATCTAACAATTATTGCTACGTTATGATATGAATGACCCTGCCATATAATCCTACAGACCGTTCCTTTAATTTTCGTTTCGTTTCGTTTAATTTTTATTGTTGTTTGAATCAATAAATGATCATTGTATTAATAGGTGAAGCGAATACTTCAGATCTCCTTTTAGGAATATTACACGCACGGAGGAGTGTGAGACTAGAGTAACTATGCCAATAGTTAATGTTTATATAGAGAAGAAGTGCAGAAAACTAAAATTTGTTTGCATGTGTGTTACAAATGCATTAAATTAAATAAATCGCTTATTTTTTACGTTCATACTACTAATGAAAAGCCTGTCAATGTCAAACTCATAATAGTTTGTTATTATATACGTAACCTCTTTGGATCAAACAGTCGGACAGAGTAGACATTGTCACCATTGTGACAGTTTAATATAAGTTCTTATTTATATTTAGGGTTGCATTTCGACCACCAGGCGACCTCTAGTACATACATATCTTCACGCTGTATCCCCAACGGGGTAGTCAGAGAGGACTAAGCGCCAAGCATCGCGGTCTTTACATACCTCTTTCGCTTCCTCAAATCTCATCATTCTCCTCACACATTTTCGCCTAGGTATGCGAGTGCTTTTGACATTTCCGTCGGCTAACGCTCTGGCTATTTGATCTTCATAAGTCAGCCTTGGTCTTCCTTGGCTTCTTTTACCACTCACTTTCGCTCTATAGATTTTCTTTGTCAGTCTTTTATCACTCATTCTTTCCATGTGCCCGAACCATGTAAGCATTCCTTTCTTCATGTTTACAATTCCACTGTTGTGCAACCCTGTCATACCTGTGTGACATGACCATGACCTCTAGTATTAATAAATAAGTGTATTATTTCAGGCACGATACTGTGCATCATCCTGGTGTACTGCAACTTGGCCGTGATCCGCGCGCTGTACGCCATCACAGCGCCGCGCGCGGGCGGCGCGCCCGTGGTGCGGCGCGTGTCCAAGAGCAGCTGCCGCCAGCGCCAGCGCAGCTTCAACTCGGCCGGCAGCGCAGGCGCAGGCGCCGGCGCCGGCGCAGCGCTACATCACAACGCAGCCACGGCGGAAGAGGTCGCCTTCAGTCGACTGATGGCGACGCTCTCTGTGCTCTTCATGATCTGCTGGCTGCCGCAGATGGTGAGTTATTTGGATGGTTATAAATTAATATAAATTATGTAGATTTAATAAGAAAAAAGTACATACATACGTTAATATTTACAAACTTAAAACTACACATTATCTTAAATAATAAACTTCCTCAAAGTTGCATTATATAATAAAATAATAATAATTATATAATATTATATTAAAGACAAAATTTCCTTAACACAAAAAATTAAACATAAGTGCTCTAACTCTTCAGTTCCGAGCATTCATGTTCGGCCCATTTATAAATCTTTCAATTCTGACAGTATTCCAAAAATAGAAACAAAAATTAGCGACGGCGATCTAAGAGGTGCCGCTCACTTGCTATTTTCCAGCGATGTTTTGGCACCGAATACGGCCGAGACTCTTTTTGCTCTCAGATCAAAGCATCCCTCTTCCTCTGTGGCTTGTTGTCTGCCAGATCCCCCACATCCAAATGATGTGTCGACTCGAGCTACGGAGGAAGATGTGCTTGCCGCAATAAATTCTTTTAAAAGCGGTTCCGCGGGAGGTCTCGATGGCTTAACGCCACAACATTATAAAGATCTGATTACAGGCTCTGTCGGTGATACCGGTAAGACACTCTTATCTAGTTTAACAGCACTAATAAATGTTATGCTGGCTGGTAAGGTGCCCCCGGAGATAACCGACATCCTATATGGTGCCAATTTATGTGCCCTGAAAAAAAAAGACGGTGGCGTTAGGCCAATTGCCGTAGGTGCAACTATACGGCGCATTGCCTCCAAAATTTGTTGCCGTCACATTCTCTCTACCGTATCAAACTATTTTTGTCCTACACAAGTAGGTTTTGGCTCAAAGAGAGGATGTGAAGCGGCAGTGCATGCGGCGCGTGCTTTCTTGACACATGATGGAGGTGAGGTACTCCTCAAAGTAGACGTAAAAAATGCATTTAATTCTGTTGATAGATCCACCTTGTTGACACAGATAAAACAGCATGTTCCGGACATATATCCCTACCTCTGGCAATCTTACAGCAGTCCTTCAAAATTAATATATAAAGATAATTTATTACATTCCGAAGTTGGCTGTCAACAAGGTGATCCTCTCGGACCAGCTATTTTTAGTCTGGCTATCCATCCTGCGATTTGTAATTTAAATTCCAAATTTAATATTTGGTACCTTGACGACGGAACAATAGGAGGTAAAGCAATTACTGTTTTAGAAGACCTTAAAACCCTCATTCAAAGGTTTAAAGATATTGGCTTAGAATTAAATTTTTCTAAATGTGAACTCTTTGTTTCCGATTCTGTTCCAACTATTACAAAAAATGAAATAATTAATAAATTTAACAATCTGGCACCAGGTATTAAAGTCTTGTCAAAAGAATCGCTGTACCTCCTAGGTGCTCCCGTCTTAGATGACTCCATACCCTGCTTTATCAATGATCAAATACAAAAATTTAGCCAGTCTTCAGACAAACTTTTCAAAATTAATTCCCACATGGCTCTCCTCATTGTCCGCTTTTGCCTTTTCGTTCCAAAACTTACATATGCTCTTCGCTGTTCTCAGCTTTTTAAATTTCAAACGCTTTTAAAATCTGTAGACAATATTCTAAAAAATACATTATCTAAAATATTAAATTGCTCCTTTGTTGATGACAGGGTCTGGAATCAAGCCTCGCTTCCCATCTGTTATGGAGGCCTGGGCATACGCAAAATCTCGAGTGTGTCACTGCCAGCTTTTCTTTCGTCAGCCTACAGCACGGAAAACCTTTTCCTATCTGTTATTCGCCCTTCCTTAGGATCGGTTGAGGTGCCGTGCTTGACTGATGCTCGAAATGCTTGGTTAAGTGTTTGTCCGAGTACTAACCTGCCTACCTCGACCTTTTCTCAAAAACACTGGGATGAGCCTCTATGCAAAAATGTTCATTTACAACTTTTAGATTCTTGTAGTACCGAAAAAGATCGGTCTCGCCTCCTAGCTGTTTCTGAGAAGGAGTCAGGACACTGGTTGAAGGTAATACCTTCAAAAAACTTAGGAACCTTAATCGACAATACCACGCTTTCTCTCATAGTATCCCTTCGTCTGGGGGCCAGGACTAACCTTCTTCACCGTTGCCGCTGTGGTGATCTCGTCGATGTACTAGGTCACCACGGTTTATCCTGTTTACGTAGTGCGGGCCGCATGTCACGACATGCTGCCTTGAATGACGTCATTCGGCGGGCTCTTGTCGCCGCTGGCGTTCCTGCAGTCTTAGAGCCTGTAGGTATTGTGCGCAGCGACGGCAGGAGACCGGATGGTTTGACGCTCATTCCTTGGAAACTTGGAAGATCGCTGGTGTGGGATGCCACTTGTGTCGATACACTTGCTGTTTCCCATGTGCCGGCGACTTCCAAGTCAGCAGGTGCCGCGGCCAGCACTGCCGAGAACTTGAAGCGGCGTAAGTATGCGACTCTCTCTGAGAGTTTCATATTTACGCCCTTTGCAGTCGAAACTTTGGGTCCCTGGGGCCCCGAAGCCCATCGACTGGTTTCTGATATTTGTAAGAGACTGGTCGAGGCTTCGGGAGACCGCCGGGCTGGCAGCTTCTTCCGCCAACGAATCAGTTTGGCTATTCAAAGAGGCAATGCTGCCAGTCTGCTAGGTACCTTGAGCAATGACAGCTTTCTAAGCGGCAACTTTGAGGAAGTTTATTATTTAAGATAATGTGTAGTTTTAAGTTTGTAAATATTAACATATGTATGTACTTTTTGTTAATAAATAAGAAATTTATAACGTAAAAAAAAAAAAAAAAATTATATAATTATTATATTACGTAGATTAAAATATAATATAATTGTTGAAAGTAGTTTTTTTGTAGGTACTTAGAAATTATTGATTTGAAACGTGCAAAATTTGAATCAGCAATATTAAATTTGTTATGGATACTATTAATTTAAAAAATATAATGGGTCGTTGTTTGAACTTTGAAGTACTAATACTAGCCACCATTTCGTCGCAAAATATCCCCTTATGTATTAAAGTCATTGCTCGATACGTGACTCAACTTGTATTTTTCATGTCTCATCATTCACTTTATTATGTCCACAAAATAAGAAAGGATTTTTTGGAAATTAAACCAAAGGGTTTGAAACGGACTATCAACATTAATAAATATCAAAAAATTTAAAATGAAAAATTTAAAAAACATACTATAATTTTGAAAAATCAACCCTTAAAGGGGTCAAATAAGGTATTAAAGTAAATACGGATGGACTTCGTTCCGCACGGATGCCATTACAAATTACGTATAAAATGAAAAGAATGCTTGGAGGAAAACGGTTTACCCTCTTATCTACGGTTTTTAATTAACTTAACAGAGACTTTAATCACTTTTAAACTTATAAAGAGAACACAATAGTAACGATACATCTATGAGGCGGTTATCTACGGTTGCATCCTGTTCACTGCTATTGTAATTATATGAATTCTATTACGATTATATCGCTGGACAGTAGATCGCTATCAACCGAAAAGGGCCGATAAACACTTAATATTCCACTGAAGTAATGCTAATGTTAAATGTGGATGCAAAACAGGAGTTCCTCGTGTACGACGACCTTGTTGGGGCCTTCAGTATGGGCATCGACCTTTAACAATAACGAATACAAGGCCCGATCCAATTCTCGGAAAAAGGAGTCGTCAAACGTCCTACCAAAATACCTAACTTTGTCATTCTTTATCCTAGTCGCTTTTATGATACCCAGTAAAATAACATAAAAAGTAGTATAGTAGGTTCCGTACGATAGTTATCTAATTTAAAACTAATATTATGAAGAGGTTTTGTAAGTTTGGATGTAGAAGGTAATCTCTGAAACTCACGCGATTTCAAAAATTCTTTCACAATATATAGAATGGTCTTCAGAGTGGACATAGGCTGTATATATTATCCCGTTTTTCATGCGGACGAAGTCGTGAGCAACAGCTATATAACGATAAATTATAAACTTGATTTCTGAAAATACGCGAGATAAAACTTTTGTTATATTTTTCTTGTAAGCTACAGGTTCAGGTAACTATACTCACTGGAATTTTTAAAATTCTACAACCAATGGCCTATAATAATATAAGATAGGGGAATGGTGAAATCTGAATATCTAATTTGCTCCTTCAATCTTCCTATGAGTAATATACAATGTTACTTAGCGCTAAATATGTGGAGAAAAGAGGTATCAATATAGCAAATTGCGAGTGTGTACCAAACGTAGTGAAAAAAAAAAGGTAGTGATTATATTCTCTTTGGTGTGTACGTAGCACAGTTCCTGAGTAAATCGACTGTGACGAACACAGATGAAAAAACCCATAAGCATTCTGCTTTTCCTTATAAGATATGGAACTCTAAAAAATGTAATGAAGCATATTTTAAAAAATGCATACTTATTTAAACAAACTCAATTTCGACTTGGAAATGCACTGGTGTAACAAGAAAGAACAGGAAAACATGTAAAAATGGTTTGAATAAAAAGGTTGTACTTAGATGAAAATTTACTACTCTCAAACGAAGTAATAGTTATAGATAGAGCCGATTTTCGATAACATCGTAATATCGAAAATCGGGAGTTTAAACGAAACGAAATATGTAATATTGGGAAACCGCGGAGTTATTATCTAAAAATTTGCAGACAGCGACAGCCACGCTATCACTACACGACCGGTGACTAATTGTGATAAAAAATTGGTATCATGTATGACGATTGCGTATCTATTATTCTATGACTACTTTTCGCGGTTGATTTAGCGCTACTATACAAATTACATTTCACAAATTCTCGTTTCGACAGTAGATATCGCGCGATATTGGCTGTCACATACTGCCTGCAAGTTACGTAATAAGCGTGCCGGTATTGGAGTCGGAGAATACCGATATATCGACAAACTTTTAAAATATAAAAAAAGTAAAGTTAATTAAAAATAGATACAAGTCGTGATTTTTAAACTATTACATTTTTGAACTATTATATAAGACTTGATTGTTTGTTTCTGTCGAACTATGTTATGATTATTGATTTATAATATTTATAATAATTATTACTATAATAATAATTATAATACTATAATAATAATTATAATAATAGTTTATAATAATTATTACTTTCATTTCTAATTTTTTTTTATCTTTTATAAAATGAATACTTTGAACAAACCGGAACCGGAAATAATACTATTATAAAAGATTGCTCCAGTTTTAAAATAATTTGTCTTACTCCAAAAGGTACAGCGGAATGACTCGTACACCGAGCTTTTCACCTGTTATCCGATATATTAAAACTTTTGCTCATTACGTTACCTACAAAAAAGGCGATGGTTCAAATCGAATTCGAGTATTCAATAACTCCTTCTTTCATTCTGCTATGAAAGAAGGAGATAATTAATACTCTATTACTTTATATTTTTATACAATTACACAAATTGTATGAGCCAAAACACCACCAGGCTCATGTGGGTGTCATACAGCGAACTTGGTCTCTCAGTAACATCCAGACTACAAACCAATTTAAAAAAGTTCGTTTCCTAAATAGACCTGACCGACTACACAAGTAGCAAACGTTTCGTTTTATACTGCGATGTTCATACAACTTTACTTTCCGTTAGATTTAATATAAAGTTAATAAAGTTTGACTACCAATTTAAAGTTCGTTGCGATAGATCACACGATATTTGTCATTCTATTCTACTAGCGTTTACGACAATGAAGCCACTTGTCTGGGCCCCTGAAGCCTTATCATCATCTCTTATAGCATTATTGTTTTAATGTTACTTGTTTGAAAAAGCTCGAAATTCCGATAGTAGGTTCGTGATTACTTTAATCATTCGACATTCAATCGTCAGTAGGCGAAAGATGTAAGAACCGCGATGTGTAGCCGTCTAGCCTACCTTAACTACCTTGTAAGTCAAGTCAAGCAATATTAAAATAATAATGCTAAGAAATGGTGGTAAACCCCTGACCGGGCACCGAAACCGAGACCTCGGCTTGGAAAGCATTTACTCTGCTACTGCGCCAAAAAACCAGTCAATATTTTAAAATTTTAACCAATACATATTTCTTTAAATAATGTATTTAATAAATTTTTTTGAAGATACACATCTAATTTATGTGACAATGATAGCCAGACGCATTAGCAATCTGATGAAGGTTATTTTTTCTCTTTAAGGCACCCAAAAGGACCCTAATCAAAACTAGTCATAGTTAAATTGACCTTAAAAACCACTACGTTACTCTCCTCTTTATATTTTCACTAATCGTGTTATTATTCTGCAAAATTTAATCAAACAATGGTTATGTTAGCATAAAATCTGTCATCAATATTCAGCTCATTGCCAATGAAGTGAGCATTGTAGGCAAACAAACACCCAACTGTTATTTATAAAAGCTTCCACTGTTAGCCCGCGATGTGTAATGATTGGCCACTGTCCGCTCCGACGATGTCATCGTTTGCACGCACGACACGCACGACACGCACGACACGGACGACACGGACGACAACAGAACGAAAATATTTCATTGTTTCAATAAATGGCTTGCGAATTAAAAAGTTTTAATTTTACTCACGGCAAATGGGCTCGATAAGCGCGATAATATTAACTTTGTTTCTTTGTAGAGTTCTAATAAGCTTTACGTAGTTAACTTTGTCACGATCCTTACGTAAACCTGTTAGCTTTTACTGTTTCTAAGGGCATTATCTGTTTTTAATCCTACGGGAAAAAGGGATGTTAAAAATTTGACGCTGTTGTCCGTCTGTTTGGTTGGAAAGAAGAGATATTTTAATAAAAATGAAGGAACGAATGCCTGAGTGATGAATGATTGTTATGAAAACCATGCACGGATGAAGTTGGAGAGAGCTTGGAGAAGTTCATTCCACTCAAAACCGAATTAGTCCTCCACAAAAATATTCGAGGACATACTTACATTGATTGATTTACTTACACACATATGAGATAAAAATGTAAAAGTAACTACAACGAATTTATTTTTACATTAAGGCCTTTCCAATCTAATAACCTAACTTCTCCAATAAAACTATGATTTACAATAGTAATTAACTCGTCTGATACGATTTCGAAGTTTTGTATTTCTCCTATTCTAATGATTGTCCTACACATTTTTCATAATAAAAATCGAATTTGACAGAAACGGAAGATTTAAATCGTCTAATGCCAGCCACACATGCATCAAAATTGCATGTTCATTTTTAGTATTATTCTGGTTATCACGAATATTCTATACAAGAGCAGCATGACTGAAATCCTAGGCAGCAGTTACACACTAAATAGGATATCAGATCAGTTAAACTACAGTTTAAATCTAACCTAAATGTACAGTGACTGATACTTGAGTGATGAAGATTTAGCGAATCATCACGTAATTATTAATCATTTTGCAAGACACTTGCATAAGCGTGTAATGACTCGAGGTTTGCGTGCTTAGATGTGTGTCAGAGGAAATGCTTTTTTTTGTTTTTTCGTCAGCTAACACTCTTTATCGGGCTCAGCGCATATCTGGGACGAAATGTGTAAGAAGTTGAGGTGGTAAAAGAACTAACGTAAGGACTGAGATGCTAAGCGCTCCGTGTCTACCCCTTTAGATATATACCTATTGTGAGGGTATGTGTGTAATAATTACTTTTCATTGGTTTATTATTATAGACAGTGAAGGGTGTCTGACCTATTTTCAGTTACTTATAACTGATCAATTATAACAAGTGGGAGTTTATGGGCGTTTATTGGCAGCGTGCAGTGTTGTCCCTAATGAAATGTCGCGATGCGTCCTCAATGATGTCTACTTGAATTGTTCGTAAATAAAGGGTGTGTTGGTGATTTAACAAGTTTAATTTCATCGTTAACTTTAAAAAGCGAAGTGTACACATTAAGCAATATTATCTGTATCAAGGGCCGTTTCAGAATTTGTAACTGGGGGACAAAAGGTTGAGGAAACACAAGCTACGATAACATTAAACTCAATAACAAAAAAATCTTCTGAATGTCGTGTGATTGTGTAAGAAGACTACTTATTCCAAATTTGTACGATCTGTAGCGTAACGTGAATGTATCGCTTTTTCTTACAAAACTGCTAGATTTGAGGCCAACCACAGTTTGAGGGAGTAAAGAGCCCTTTACCCCCCTGTGTCTGCCCTTGATGTGTACATCAGCTTTCACAGCTCGCGCTGTCGCGTCGTCCTTGTAAAGCGCTAAGGCGTCCTATTAAGCGAGTTGCACGCTGGGAATTCAACCGTCAAGCAACCCTTTCTAACAGTCTCTTATCTTGTTTTTTATCGCTATCAGTGTATTGTGTTTCAAAGTTATCGCTTTAATGTAGGTAATGTGCATGTGTACACAACTTACATGTGTACATTACGAATTACAATCGCGTCGTTTCTTTCGTCGCTGGTATATAATAACAATATACTGGTGTGACGTGTAACCCGTGTCTCTGATGCCCGATTTCACCAAAGTCCTCTAATACTTAGCGAATCCCTAAACAAGGATGGGGTCCGTTAAAGATGGTTTTGCGTTTCACGAAACGTTAGGAGCCCCTATGCAGTTAAAAGAGCCGCTAAAATTAGAAACTCTATTAACGAATCCGTAACACTATGTGAATTTATTTATTATGTAGGAACATAGAAGTAAAGCAATAATATCTGTTTTATCAATAGGCTTTTGGAAACGAATAGTTATTATGGAAACCATAAAACGTCACATAACTACGTCTGACATTACTAGGAAACCGCTAGATTGGTAAAAACGAATATTATCTAATAACCGGTTTAGGGGTTCTTTTAATTTAGGGTGTACAATGTACACAGTTATGTGACAACTTAGATAGCGTTGGTGAAATCGGGCATGAGTGTACTCCTGATCCATCTTTAGACTACACAAGTCGTACCATATCTTCTAACCTTTTATTAAATTCTTCAAATTAATTTAATTATCTATTAGCTTTTCTAGCTTAACTTAGCTGTCCTTCCCCAGAGCTTAATTCTAAAATTCTAAATTTTCATTCTAAATTTCATTAAAATCGGTCCAGTGGTTTAGCCGTGAAAACTTTAAAAACAAACAAATAGAAGGACACTTTCGCATAAAAATGATTTAATGTTTAAATAAATAAATAAAGAAATTCATAATATTAGTATAGAATAGTACTTAATAATATTAGTTCGGATGGTATGGGGTGAAGTGACTACCCACTATATCCCACTATACTGATCAACACCGAAGGCAGCGCAAAACCTTTTACAAAGACTTCCGGTTTGGGCTATAGTTTCATCAGGTTTGCTGTCGAAACCAAAGCCAAACCGAAATTCAAATTTAACGCCGAAAGTTCGATCGATTACTACTAATGAGTTCGCTCGCTCACTGGCCGTGCTCGTCACACCTGTCTCGCAGATAACGTCGGCGCTGTACCTGTCGCTGGGCGCGAGCGCGTGGCCGCGGCTGTGCACGCTGGGGGCGCTGTCGGACGTGCTCATGTTGCTCAACTACGTGCTGGACCCGGTGCTGTACGTGCTCATGCGGCGCCGCGCGCGCCGCCTGGCGCCCGCCGCGCTCGGCCGCGCGCTCGCGCACTGCTTCAAGCGGGTCAGTCCTCACGCTCATTCCACCGCCACCGACTCGCGGCAGGGTACGTAGGGGTATGCGCACGCTGCATCCGTTGCATTGGACATCCGCATGAAACCGAATGAAGTAATGCGACTTCATTTGGCTCGATGGTACATTACTTCATCATGGACTTACACCTAGCGTGTAACGGCCACCTTACTCTATTAGCAGCATGTTACTATTGAATCATTTTGGTATGTTTACTATTACGCTACCATCAACAAAGAGCTAAACAAGAACATATGATATTTATGCATTTTGATAGAATTTAAAAGTGTTACATTATATAACACAACACCAGTTCTAATACAAGGTAGACAGTACAGTACATTACATCAAAGTTACGACGCTATATTTAGCAAAAAGTAGATATTTAATTTATCTATTCTATGTCGATTTTTGACATTTTCACACCATCACATTTAATCATATAAAATGGGTTTCCACAAAGTAACACCTGAGTCTATAAAATATAGATATTAATTTATGCCACACCTTCATTTAAATACCGATATTCATTACTAACGATACTCCCCGGCTTACAAAATACAGCCCATGTTACTCGCTGATAATGTAGCTTTCTATAGGTTAAAGAATTTTTGAAATAAGTTGAGTAGTTTTTGAGTTCATTCAATACATGCCAACAAACAGTTTACCTGTTTATATTAAGAATGTAATCTATTAAGAATAGATTAGAAAACAGTGTAGACTGTCTGAGAACTTTCTGCAAGTGCGTACAGTGGCATTATCAATACAAACAGTAATATACCATACTACATACGAACAAAGCGTTTTGTAAAAATAGGACAAAAACAAGGTTAGTGACAAATCAATGTGCTTGATCTCAAATCAGATGCAAATGAAACTTATTGAATGAATTTTGACCGAATTAAATTTGGGCTAACAGATGGTAAAGCGAATACAATCGCAGACAGATTGCTACTCTGTTGTTTATGTATATACATATCTTGACCGTAATGGGGCGACACAATAATGGAGTAGTTAAAGAGGATGCAGTGCCTAGTACCGCTGTCTTTCGGTTCCTCTAATCTCATCATTTTCCTCAGACACTTTCACCGAAGTATGCGAGAGATTGTCACATTACCGTCATCTGACACCCAAATTGAAACATAAACGATCAAAGATTTGCTGAGAAAGAGTGAATAGAAGCAGAAACCAAAGAAGACCAAGGCTGACTTATGAAGATCGCTTATATAAGTTTCATAAAACCAACTTTGTGCTGAACGATATGCAGATGACATTCTATTTTTCTTTCTCCTCTAGATTTGCATGGAAGCTACTTATTGTACAGATTCAGGTGCGATGAATTTTTATAATTTTTAAAGCTATCTTCTGCCCGAAATGTTAAACTTATTAAATGACGCGTGGTTTCGCCTCTCATCGGGATATTCCAGAGATCAGACTCAATTAGCTAACCAGACCCGAACAGTTCGGTTAGGTTTAGTGCTGGTTTGCTGACCGAGTCTGAATTGTGGAATATGCGGAGCTAAAAATTGTAAGAAATTATCACATGTTAGCAATTTATTCTTTCATTTATTAGTTAAGTCGACTCAAGTGTCGATCGCTCCGCAGAACCACAAAACGTCGACAGAGTCGATGAAGACATCGTGCTGTCCCCAAGAGACGCTGCTGGTGAGTGACAGCTCCGGAGCGGAGATGCGGCCACTCCGGGCGCTGCCCTCCGCCGCCCCCGCCGCCCCCGCCGCCCCCGCCGCGGGCCCTCCGCCGGCCTCCGCCCGCGACTGACGGCCGCGCCGCGTGCGCTTCAAACAGCGCCGGCACGCCACGCACTGTCTCAGGCGAGACTCGACCGACCCGCGCCCGTGATGGCCGACTGCCCGAACCTGAATATACAGACGAATCTGTCTTTATGCCGATCACACACTTTTATACGAATACAAAAAATTCAAGCGTAGAAAAATATTGGTCAATGGTTATGCATATTTGTAACAAGCTATGGAGGACAGTAAACATAATAATTTTACATCGGTGTACCAAAACGTGTCGATTCTTTCCCCTTTCCTCTGAGCCACATCCAAGCACGCAAACCTCGAGTCATTACACGCTTATGCAAGTGTCTTGCAAAATGATTAATAATTACGTGATGATTCGCTAAATCTTCATCACTCAAGTATCAGTCACTGTACATTTAGGTTAGATTTAAACTGTAGTTTAACTGATCTGATATCCTATTTGGTGTGTAACTGCTGCCTAGGATTTCAGTCATGCTGCTCTTGTATAGAATACTCGTGATAACCAGACTAATACTAAAAATGAAAATGCAATTTTGATGCATACCTGCTACTAAATATTGTTGAATATACCAGGGAGGCCTGCTAACATACCTGGGTACATGTACAAATGTTTGTGCGTAAGTGTGTGGCTGGCATTAGACGATTTAAATCTTCCGTTTCTGTCAAATTCGATTTTTATTATGAAAAATGTGTAGGACAATCATTAGAATAGGAGAAATACAAAACTTCGAAATCGTATCAGACGAGTTAATTACTATTGTAAATCATAGTTTTATTGGAGAAGTTAGGTTATTAGATTGGAAAGGCCTTAATCTAAAAAGAAATTCGTTGCAGTTACTTTTACATTTTTATCTCATATGTGTGTAAGTAAATCAATCAATGTAAGTATGTCTTCGAATATTTTTGTGGAGGACTAATTCGGTTTTGAGTGGAATGAACTTCTCCAAGCCCTCTCCAATTTCATCCGTGCATGGTTTTCATAACAAAATAACAGGACAGTTATTTTTCAGTCTTCACTGTGTATCCTCTTTATTATACCTAATTAATTGAAATATTGGTCGAATAGCACATCACAGACAGCGTGAGTTCTATTCACATGTTCATAAGGCTGTTTATACTCTGATATGGTCTGGTACGTTCAATTCAGTATTGAATTTAAACACAAATGACATGTATTTCATTCTCTTTGAGTAGTAGGGGTCAATCCTGCCAAAAATATATTTGAATTTGGCAGTATAATTCAGATGCATATTCTGTATTCTAATTGTTATAAGTAGGTATCTACCAGCGGCGGTACCTTCATACAAGCCCAAAAGCCTGGCATGCTTTAGTAAAATGTTCAGTTAAGCATAAAATAATAAAATAAAAACTAATTTTAAACCGTATAGGTTTTAAAATTTCAAAATTCGCGTCGAAACGAAAATGACTGCACGCAACCATGGCAACAAACACGTGACTAACACGTGACGGCCGTTCGAGTTCGACACTCGCAACCTCTCAAGGCGCAATCAGTGTAGTGCGTCTCACTCTCACGCGTTGGCTTACAATGTGGCTTGCAACCTTTCTTTCTCTCTAATGGGCAACTCGATAAATCTATAGCTTGTTTACTAGGGTTTATATAGCAATTAGTATGAAGCGAAAAGCCCGGCTTTCATACTTGAACTTTGTACAGATTGATTGATTGAATGAGAGATACGAAACGAATACGAAACAATTCCACGCGATTATTTCGTTAAAAACAACCAACCAAAATCAACTAATTGTTTCGTTATACTTATAACCTACGCCTGATTTATGTATTATTCGACTAATAAATTGCTTAGAAGACAATAAATCGGTGTACAAAACTATTTAACTAATGGATGTGGTTCTCTGACTAGTAATTCGTATAAAAGACAATTTTATCAGTACCATACGAAACTGATTGAATTTTTGTTTGTTCTCCCGGTTCTCCCATCAAGTTATAGGTTGGTGGTACTACTTATTATTATTAGTACAGTATATTTTATTCAAATGACGAAAATATTTAGAGTTGTTCTGGTTAGTCACATTAATATGTTAAGAATTGATAAATTATTCACGCCTGTACATTTTAATAACAAAATATTATACAAATTGTTTTGTTGAAAGATAACGCGGGGAGCGATCTCTTTCCTCTCTTCTTGTCCACCGGTTGTGTCAGTCATGAATAATTAGTAATCTATAATATTTTAGCCTTCCCTTTTCTTTTACAAAAACAATGAAGAACTTGTATGTCGGGCTTGCCCTATCCTGAAGCCCTAGGCACGCCACTGGTATCTACCTATCAGTTTACTTACGCACACTTGAAAGTGAAGTTAGGACTTCCAATGAATTATTATATCCATAATCATGAATTGATTATATTTACTTATTCTTAAGAAACCATTCTTCATCACTAACAATCCAAGCGCAAGTAATCGGTAGTTTAATTCGATATCTATTTTTTTACGTAATTTCATCATTAGTCTATGTACCTACTTACGTAAGTCGATTTATTGACCCCTTCTATTTTTATGACTTTTGTGACTTAAAGCTTTGAGTATGTATTGTTATATTATTATAATATGTTCATGGGAGATATATTGCTCTTAAATAAAGCGAAATACAATAGGTGCGTACCTGATAAGTAGCTAGATAGTATTTCAACGATCAAAATATTAATCATGATAAAATACGATTCTTATAAGTTTATAATGTGCATACAACATTACATACATTGACTAATACGAGTATAAACATTAAATGATGTACAAAATTTTGTTAGGTAAGAAATAAAAATTACTTACCTTGCAACTCTAGACTAAAGCATGAGATTGCTAACATCTCTAGTCCACTATAAGTATAAGTATACAACTGTATTAGATAAGTGAAATAATAAATATATAATTAACTTATAATGTAAATAAATGTACCTACTTAAATAAATTTTTAAAGGTACCAATAACTGAAGAAACCAAAAGTTCTCGATGTATATTTTTGTTTGTAAAAGAACTATTTTTATAATATACCTACAGTAGATAATTTATATGTATAATACATATTAAGTACATATATAGTTACCGACGTAAATAACTGTACTTATATTGTTAGCGTAAATAAATATTATTATGTGTAATTCTAAATATTGTGTTGAATTGAACCACCGGAAGTAAATGTCAACGGAAACACCGCAAAGAGAATCTCATTTTTTTGTTTTACGTAACTATTTGAACAGCTTTATATGTAGTATGTAGTCAAATTAGGAATATTTTGAATGAAATGTTTATAATTAATTACATCATTTCGTGTAATTACCTAAGTACCTACTTGAAACAATTTGAACCTTGATGTTATAAAAATCCTAAGGCTGTTTTCACTTAATAATATTACTTTTTTGCTTATTATGTACTTAGTACGTAATAGTAATTAAAATAATATAACATGTTACGTCTATTTTTTATATTGTACAACATATCAAAAATATATTTTCGTATATCAATTATTTAGTTTTATTATTTTTACTACACGCGTTTTAATTAGTTAGTAACTGTGTATAATTGTAAAAAAACTATCATTGGAGAAGTCATTTTCGGAAATTTAAAATTTAAAAAATTACCTTTTTGAGACAAGTTTAAAACTAGTATTGATTCTGGTAATATTACATGTTATTCGCATAAATTGATCGACGGTCGTGTAGTGATCGTAGCTGGAAGCTGTCTGAACTCTGTAAGTCTTTTGTACTTTTGACAAAAAAAAAGGCCTTCCTTTTTGACAAAAAAAATTAATGCGTTACTGGTGAAGCCATATAACTCCAACAGTATCGTTTCGATTATTGATTCGGCAATGCCGTAAGTACAGTTTTTCTCGTTGTTTACGCCATTTTTAACCGAATGCAAGAAAAAGAAGGTTCTATGTTCGTCTGCATGTTTACAGAAAGAGGTGGTCTCGTTTAAATTTCACCGCTATTGGAGCTCGGACATCTAACATACACCAAATAACACCAAGTAACCCGAACTGGTTATAACCATTATATTGATGATTCTTTTCTATGTCGTTGTGCTCAAAAATTAGAAAGAAGTTATTATTATAATTCTAGACCTACCCTAGATATTTATTTAGGCCAAGGTCAAAAGGGAGAGATAAAACAAATTTAAAAAAAAATTGAACAACATTCCAAGAAAAACACTGAAAAGTATAAAATAATTATCTTTTACTAATTAAAATTTGCATGGAACAGAAGTCTTTAAAAAAGGTGACAACACCTTATTGAAGAATTACAGACCCATCTCGCTTATGAGCCATGTTTATAAGTTGTTTTCAAGAGTCATTACGAATCGTCTCGAACGCAGGCTTGATGACTTCCAGCCTTCCGAACAAGCCGGTTTCCGAAAAGGCTTTAGTACCATGGACCACATACATACGCTGCGGCAGGTTATACAGAAGACCGAGGAGTATAACCTGCCACTTTGCTTAGCGTTTGTGGACTATGAGAAAGCCTTTGATTCGGTCGAGACATGGGCTGTGCTTGAGTCTCTTCAACGATGCCGTATTGACTATCGGTATATCGAAGTGTTGAAGTGTTTGTATAATAACGCCACTATGTCGGTCCGAGTACAGGAAGAGAGCTCCAAGGCGATCCCTTTGAAGAGAGGCGTAAGACAGGGAGATGTAATATCTCCGAAACTGTTTACTGCTACTCTGGAGAACGCCTTTAAGCTCCTGGAATGGAAAGGATTCGGCATCAACATCAATGGCGAATACCTCACTCACCTTCGGTTTGCCGACGATATCGTGGTCATGGCAAAGTCGTTGGAGGAACTCAGTACGATGCTCGAAGGCCTAAATCGAGTCTCTCAACAGGTAGGTCTTAAAATGAACATGGACAAGACAAAGGTCATGTGTAATTCCCATGTTGTACCCACCCCTATTTCAGTTGGGAACTCGGTTCTTGAAGTCGTTGATTCGTACGTCTATCTAGGACAAGTAGTCCAGTCAGGTAGGTCCGACTTCAAGAAAGAGGCCAATCGCCGAATCCAACTCGGCTGGGCAGCGTTTGGAAAATTGCGTAACGTCTTCTTGTCCAACATACCTCAGTGCCTCAAGTCGAAAGTTTTCGACCAGTGTGTGTTGCCAGTGATGACTTATGGCACAGAAACGTGGTCTCTCACTATGGGCCTTATTAGTAAGCTTCAAGTAGCCTAACGAGCCATGGAGAGGGCTATGCTCGGAGTTTCTCTGCGAGATCGAATCAGAAATGAGGAGATCCGTAGAAGAACCAAGGTTACCGACATAGCCCAGCGGATTGGCAGGTTGAAGTGGCAATGGGCAGGGAACATAGCGCGGAGGACTGATGACCGATGGGGTCGAAAAGTTCTCGAGTGGAGACCACGTACCGGCAAGCGCAGCGTAGGACGTCCACCCACAAGGTAGATGGATGACCTCATTAAGACCGCAGGATCGCGCTGGATGCAAGCCGCTACCAACCGGTCTTATTGGAGATCTTTAGGGGAGGCCTATGTCCAGCAGTGGACATCCTATGGCTGAAAGGAAGGAAGGAAGGAATTAAAATTCAAGTACAATAAAAATAACTATAAATACAATACACATACCAATAAAATTAAATTTGCAGTTATTGAAATCGGTGCCAAATCAATGTGCAATAACAACAGAAAGTTTATTAGTTTGGTAGGCTTGGCACCGACTTCAGTAAATGACAAATTTAATTATATAGGAAATATCATATAAAGAAAGTTTTTTTTATTGTATTACTTGGGTTTTGATGAGTAAAGGATAGTCAATATTTTGTACTTTTCAGTGTTTTTTTTGAAGGCGGTTTAATTTTTTTCTTAATTTTTTTATATAATGCGGTACTGGTACCTAGATCTATTATAACATTGGTTCGGTTCACACAGAGTCAGAATTGTCGAAAAACGCTGCCGAAAACAGTGGTCGAAACTCAAAAATATTGAAATAAGTAATTTCGTTTTGCGTTGTTTTTTTGGTTGTTTTATAATAAAATGACAATCGATGGCCATTGTTTTTGATGTAAGATGATTACTGTGAATCATTTTATAAGAAAGTTTTTAGTATAATTAACAACATTATTCAGAAATACACTATGTAGTCTGTGACAGGGACGCCGGACGCGTGGCTTGCTACAAATACTTAATCTGTGGAAGCGTGAGCCTCTCTCACAGATCTACCAAAAGTGTTCTTAAGTTTCTTTGGCCTAAAAATCGATGATTTTGACTATTCTGTGTATTATTTGTTTGTGAGTTCATTGTCACAAGATTTAGTACGATACAACTTCAATCAGTATGACACGATGCTTAAATCGTACTAAAAAAAAAAATTATGAACAACAAGTCATCTGTCATGCTGTGCTGTCATTTGACAATTGTTATGTGTCAAAACCAAAAGCTTTCAGTTTCCATATAATGAATAAAGCTTTTCAGAAATTTCCTAAAGTATCTTGAATTTAATAACAAGAAAATGTTAAATTAGACGTATGTATCTATAAAATAAATACTCCGCGTCAAACATTGTCTTATACTAAATTAATAGAAACGACATTACCGGCAATATGTCCAAGTGGTGAGTCATAAAAGGGGTCTTAAAAAACTCAATATTTTATGCAACTGCACTACAAACAATCAATTTGTTGTATTGAAATTAACTGAAATTGTTATCCTATTGCTAGGCTAAATAAAATTATTTAATTTTTCATACAAAAAAGATATTAGACGTAGTGCGATTTTATTATAAGTGTTCTTGAGATAAAAGATAATTGAGACATTTCTAGCGAGATAAAGGTTTTCCACTGAACTAGTTAAATGTATTTATTGCCACCGGAAACATTTCAAGGTACATTTTTTATAAATTATATTCAGGCAATCTGAGCGCAGCATTCACGAAATGCTAAAGGATACCCCACCTCTGCGTGAGTCCAGCGACTCCATCACGTCAGGCACAGAAGCCAAATTTCCCACATCGAGGTCCATGCCCTTCCCACCTGCTTATGGTAATGTACTATTCATTACTGTAATTATTTAAACATGCATCTAATTCTCTAGTTGTAATGTCTACAATTTTACATAAAATACAGTTTTTAGTTTATTGATATTAATGCAGTAAATTTAAAAAAAATGATTACTATCTACTCCTGTAAATACTCTCAAAAATAATAGAAATTCCTGAAAGAATTAATGAGAGTTGTACTAACTCACTGCTGGAGATCTGTTATATTATTGTCTTATATTTTAGTTATATTGTATGTGTAAAAATTGTGAAATAAGTACTTAAGTAAATAATGGTATCATTAGAATTTAATTGTCAAAGCTGCAATGCCAGTATAATAATAATAATAATAATAAAGCTTTCTTCAAGTACTTAAGTAAAGAATGATATCATTAGAATTTAATTGTCAAAGCTGTAATGCCATGTATAATAATAATAATAAAGCTTTCTTCTCGGACTTCAATTTAGCTGTTATTTGCCATTTACTTATTTTTTGTATGTCCGTTTGCTAATTACAAAGAGCTCCTCCAAACTTGTCCATTCCAGCCTATCTCTGGCTACTCTACTCCATATTGTTACTGCGTGTTGTCTAATATTATCATCCCAATGTTTTTATCGTCTGCCTTCTACCTTCTCTGTCTTTTAGCTTCTCTCGGATACTGTTAAGTAACAATTTGTATCTCCCTCTAATTACATGACCTGACTATTTCCACGTTGGTCTTTTGATTTTCATTGTTCTTTTGTCTGATGCTACTGCTTTTTATTTTGTCAGCTTTTTAGTTATTATCATGCTCCTTTACATCGTCATGTAGCAAGTTAATTAATTGTATTTGTTTTAAAGCCTATGTTAGGCATTTGTACACAGAGTACAGGTATTAGACAGTTTGCTTTTTGTTGTTACATTTTTATTTTTCATCACTTCTTTGAAGACCCCAGTATCTTTTCCAGCTGTTTGTTATTCTTCTCTCAATTAGCCAGCTAAAGCCATATACTTACAAAAATTTTAATAAACTAAAAAATTACTACATTTTACCATAGAAACAATGATGTTACTTTATAGCACCGCCAGATGTATCTCAGAATGGAGCGGCAGGTACTAGCACTCTGTTGGGTGCTGGGTCTTCAAAACTGGAGTCTCTGAGGAATTGGAGTATTTCAACATATAAGTGCACCAAACAGCTGCTCTATGAGAAGCTTGGAAAGAGTTCTCGCACTGTTGACACTGGTGAGTACATATTTGTATGAATTGCTAGTGACTCGGGCCTGGCTTAGCATGCGTAGAATTTTTTTTTAAATAAAATACAGCCAATATTACTTGCTGATAATGTAGCTTTCTATTGGTGGAAGATATTTTGAAATTGGTTGAGTAGCCTTTGAGTTTATCCATTACAAAGAAACAATTAAATTTAATTTTTTCTCTTTATATAATAATTATAGCAGTATAGATATAGATATCTTACCAGTGTATAATGTGCTGGTATAGTTAATAGTGTTATTACCGCAAACGAAAATACATACATACACATATATCCCCATGCCATATCCCTAATGGGATGATGAAAAGAGGAGTTTTGTAACACAAAAAAGAAATCAGAGGGAGGAACCTCTTTTAAAACAGAGATTTACGTTTTTCGGAGTAATGGGACCGATTTGTGTTTCTAAATTTTCTGTATGGTTTAATCTAAACATATTCTTCAAAATGCCAGTTAGATTTTTTAACATTATTTATAGTTTTTAAAATAAACGAAAATAACTGTTCTTTTGTAGTTTTCGTAAGCTAGTGTGCATGTTTGTACAGAGCAGAAGGTCTATTTTAGATTAAATTATTGTTTATCAATGTGTTGTCTTAAGTCAGGTTGTTACAATGGAAGTACCTAGAAGTGATTATCATAGAGAGTAGATTAACACATAGACAGTGGTTTCACATATTACATTGACATAGCTTAGAGGACTTTTTGACGGGAACAAGAGAAGTGAGGTTGTCAATTTATTAAGATTTTCTATTTTTTTTTTCATTTTTAGGAGTTTTAAAGTACAACAGTGATAGTATGTTGTATTTCAAAGTTCTGTGCAAGTGAAAAGAATGGAGATCTAAATAAACATGTGTATATGAAGTTCTTGTGCTCTTCCAAAAAGTCCTTTTTAACTTCAGTAAAGCCTACTATCACTTTACTGGAGGAGTGTTAGGGACTTAGTTAAAAGAAGAAAAAGCTGATTTACTTTAAATATGTGGACTATGTGTTCATCATTAATTATAACAAACCTTACTGTGACATGATTATAATTATTTATAACAAGTGTTTCTCAAAAAGTCACGTCATTAGGCTGATAGTCTTGTTGCCAATGACTTAAGGAATATAAAAAAAAACTTAGCTCAGCCCCGTTGACCCGTGTATCCGTGTACTCGTGTACCCGTATACCCTAACACGCGGTGCGGTGGTGGTGTGGGTGTAGAGCTGGAGGCCCAGATCGAGGCGGCGCGCGAGACGCAGCGGCGCTACGGCGGCGTGCTGCGGCTTTCGCAGGCGCTGGCGGCGCAGCTGGCGGCCGCCGCGGCCACGCAGCGCGCGCTCGGGGACGCCTTCGCGGACCTCGCGCAGAAGTCGCCCGAGCTGCAGAACCAGTCGGTACCTCACCACCCACTACTCGCTCACACTCCACACCACTCCACACTCACTACCTAAACACTGTCGTGTCGCTCCTGTAACTTGGGGTGTACCTCGCACCTCGCTACTCGCTGCCTCCGCACTCCACACTCAACACTCCACACTGTCGTGTCACCCCTGTAACTTGGGGTGTACCTCGCACCTCGCTACTCGCTGCTCACTGCCTCCCCACTCCACACTATCGCCCCTGTAACTTGGGGATGTTCGCATTCAAATCAATAAATGGGCTTTTTGGCGGAAACAGCAGAAGTGAGATTGTCATTTTATTTACAATTTCTATTTTTTACATTTTTGGCAGTTTTAAGAATACAAAAGTGATAGTATATTGTGTTCTAAAGTTCTGTATAAGTGAAAAGAATGGATTAAGTCTAAATAAACATGTGTAGCTGAAATTCTCACGCTCTTTCAAGAAGTCCTTTATAACTTCAGTAAAACCAGACTTCAGTAAGGAGTTTTACAATAAGAAAAAAAAATTACTCCTAATGTACTTCATGTGTTCATCATTAATTATAACAATACTGTTACGTGTGCATTGCATTGCTTTTAATATGTGAATTGGCAAATGCGCTAATCTGTGTGTTATTCCATAAAGAAAAAAAAATAAAAAGCCCCCATTCACTGACCCTTTAAATAATGTATAAAAAGGAAGCTGAACCACTCTCTGCTACCAGAAATATGTATACAAAGGGAGGTACACAAAAAATATATTATCATCCATCCCCTCCTTCAGCACCTTCTCAGGAGGGACAAAAAACAACACAGGTAGTAAGCACGACACACTTCACAACATGTATCACAGTTATTTGGCTCCACACAAGAATTCGTAATTCGTCGCATGCGCAAGGGAACGACACTCGTCAGTGCGTCCTATGCAACGGTAAAATTGCTACTGAGAGAAGAGTTGGCCAGGTAGCCCGTGAAATGGATAAAATAAGTAGAAAGGCAGGTAGTTGGGTATGCTAGTGATGTCTTAACCTGCTTAAGCTGTCTAAACCTATCATGTAATTTTAACCCAGTTTTTTCGATTTAGATTCTATTTTGTTTGAAATAGTTACAGAACCCTGAAGTCTAACCCTAATGCGTATGCGACACGTTCGTAGCTGCTTTTTTTCAAATTACAAAACAAATCTTTGTAAATTAATACTTCTTTCTTCATAAATTTTAGAATAAAATCATTTTGAAAAATGATATCAAAATATCAATTAATAATGAAGTATTAAGCAGTAAATTGTATTTATTGTGTTGTGTACAGATTTATATACAACGCAGACACGCAACGTTCGTTGACACGTAACGGTGAGACGCTGCTGGCAGCGTTGCATTTCTTCAACAATGCATTACATACGCTCACAAACAAGACCATTGAGGATACGTTACTCACTGTGAGGCAGTATGAAGCGGCTAGGTGAGACCAACATTATTTTTATCATTAATGATTTTCTTATTAAAATTATCCTTATTTCCTTAAAAATGTTGTCCTTTACACTTGTTGTCTTCATATATATTGCTTTTTAGTAATGCTTTAATATTATATTGATATGTTATATTAGGTCAACTGGGGGTCAACTGAGGAAGCGTGCTCGTCGCGACCCCTGCCAGCCCTTTTCAGGGCTGCAATTCCTCTCCTGTGCATACCATGTGGGACAACGGCAATGATAATGTTAGGGCGTCCCCCGAAAGCGACGTACACCGGTCTGTTCCCGCTGGTGTGTGCAGAGTGCAGTTCGGCGTTGGGGACCGCCACCCAACACGCTGTGCACCTAGCGGCGGGAAGTGGAGGGATGAGTGCAGGGTAGCTGCGTGGAATGTGAGAGGTGGGATTGAGGAGAAGATGAACGAAGTGATTGATATTATGGAAGAGAAAAGATTGGATGTGCTATGTTTGAGTGAAACCCAGCGAGGCGGCAGTGAACTTGCCGACTTGCCCGGAGGGGGCATCGCTTTGTGGTCAGGCGTACCACACCACATGGAGATAGGGGATGACTGAGTACGATAAACCCCAGACTGCTCTGGGTACGCCTCAAGATTGGGTTGACAAGAATTTTTATTTTGGCAGTATATGCCCCAGTGTCCTCTGTCGGTTTGGCTGAACTAGAGCAGTTCTGGAAGAATGTTAGAGAAGTTCTAGCGACGGTTGAAGGGAACGAAAGAATTTTTGTGTGTGGAGACATGAATGGATGGGTTGGGACAGCTCGAACAGGATTTGAGTCTGTCCTATGCAAATATGAAGATAAGAGAGTGAATGATGCTGGTATGATTGTGTTAGGACTGTGTATGGAAAAGGATCTTTTTGTGGCTAATACCATATTTGGGCACAAAAGGATCCATCAGTACCCTGGGAAAGAAAGGGTGCGAGAAGTATGATTGATTTATTCCTGGTGGATAGCAGACTTAAGAAGCAGGTTATGGACACAAGAGCGTATAGAGGAGCCGATCTCGGGACGGACCACTTTCTGGTGATAACCAGAATAAGGGGTCTGTTCGCGGCATGGCGACATCGCGTAGTGTCCAAACCTGCAGCGGTTAGTCGCATTAAAAGCTGGAAACTGCAGGATGCGACCACCAGGAATGAATATAAAAGGGTATTATCCAATAAGCTTGATGATAGATTGAAAGTGATGAGCAAGGATGTTGAAGAATGTTGGCAGAACCTTAGAGATAGTATGATGGAGGCTGCGAAAGAAGTGTGTGGAATGAATAAGATTGGGAACGGCAAAAAGCGTGATGTGTGGTGGGATGATGAGGTGAAAGTGTCTGTGTATAAGAAAAAGAAAGCATGGCGAGACTACCTTGCTACTAATGACTGTGGTATGAAAAATTTGATGAAAGACAGGTATAAGCTGCAGAAAGCAGAAACGAAGGCACTAGTGAAAGAGAAGCGTGAAAGGTGTAGGGTGTTAGACGAAAACAAGATGTTGGACAACTTCGAGGAAAAGTCCAAATTATTTTGGAAAGTAGTACGTAAGTACCGAAGTGGACCGGCACCTTGCAGAATGAATAAAGTGCGTTCGAAAGAAAACAATAACCAGGTTGTTTTCTTTCGAACAAATAAAAAGGATGTTCTGCAGCGATGGAGTGAATACTATGGAGACCTATATGAGAGTGGCGACTCCGTCTCTGAAACTGAGAGCGATTCTAATGAATTGCCACACTCGGGCCAGGGACTGGAGGATGCCATTAGTATGAAAGAGATTGAGAAAGTGATAAGAAGTTTGAAATGTGGAAAGGCTGCGGGAATTGATGAGGTGACTGCTGAGATGTTCAAGTATGGTGGTCCTAGGGTCTGGGATGCCTTCTGTGCACTCTGCAACCTTTGTTGCCAGAAGGGGGAGGTTCCAGAGAACTGGCGCACGGCAGTCATAGTACCTCTATATAAAGGGAAAGGTTCCTATCTAGACTGTGCGTGCTCTAGGGCCATCAGCTTGGTCAGCTTAGCGAGTAAAGTCTATACTAAGGTATTGACTGAACGTATGAAAGGCGTTTCAGAAAGATATTTGTGGGAGGCGCAAGGTGGATTCGGGAACGGTAGGGGTTGTATGGATCAGATTTTCTCGCTTCGCGTTATCGTGTCAAGGTTTCTGGCTATAGGTCGGAAAGTTTTCTGCGTTTTCGTGAATCTAGAGAAGCATTCGATAGAGTAGTGCGGAAGAAATTGTGTAGTCTTCTGCCTGAATATGGCGTGGAGGGCTCCTTACTGCAGGCTGTAAGGTTATTATATCGAGACCACAGAGCCTGTGTAACGATAGACGGTGACATGTCGCCCTGGTTTGAAGTCTGTTCTGGTGTCAGACAGGGCTGCGTGATGTCTGCCTGGCTATTCGTGCTGTATTTGGACAGTTGCCTCCAGATATTGAAAGGTAATATGAGTGGTATGGGATGTGGTGACACAGTGGTAAACTGCCTATTGTACACTGACGATGCTGTGCTAATAGCACCACCAGAAGCGGAGTTGCAGACACTAGTCACTTGCATGAAAGAAGATTGTGAAGTAAAAGGATTGAAAATGAATGTGAACAAAACTAAGGTTCTGGTGGTTGAAAGAGAAGCGGTACAAACGAAATGTGTGATTTGTGTAAATGGAAAATGTCTAGAACAGGTGAATGAAATTGTGTACCTGGGGAGTGCGTTTTCGAGGGATGGAAGATGTGAGTTGGATGTGGAGAGACGGGTAGCAGCTGGCAATAAAGTGAACGGTGGTCTGTCCGCATTAGTGGGTAGTGTGAATATATCTAACACTGCTAAAATGGCCATCCACAATGCGGTGTTGGTGCCAACTTTGTTGTACGGTAGTGAGGCCTGGATATGCCCGAAATCTAGTGTAAGTATGATAAATGCTGTGGAGATGCGGTCTCTCAGAAATATGTGCGGTGTCACACTTGCGGACAGGATAAACAATGATGAGATACGCAGTATGACAGGGTTGCACAACAGTGTTATTGTAAAAATGAAGAAAGGAATACTTAGATGGTTCGGGCACATGGAAAGAATGAGTGATGAAAGACTGACGAAGAAAATATACAGAGCGAAAGTGAGTGGTAAAAGAGACCACGGAAGACCAAGGCTGACTTATGAAGATTAAATAGCCACATTGTTAGCAGACGGAAATGTCAAAAGCACTCGCATACCTAGGCGAAAATGTGTAAGGAGAATGATGAGATTTGAGGAAGCGAAAGAGGTGTGTAAGGACCGCGACTCCTGGCTCTCTGTCCTCTCTGACTATCCCGTTGGGGATACAGCGTGAAGATATGTTATATTATGATGTTATGAGAATTACGAATATCAGAAGGCTTGAAAGTCTCTAATATAATTTCACAATATGTCAAATTTATTATTTTGTACATACTACATAATAAGGTTATTCCGAAAGGATCGGTAAATGCGAAAGGGTATTAAAGTACCCATGACAATGCAAAACAAAACAAAACTTGCGTTCTACAACTTCGTCAGAAGTCAATAGTTCTAGACCACTGGTTCCCAAACTTATTTTGTCTACTGAGTCGAGAGCTCATGCAGTCGTTGTCTAAGATGCCTCCTAGCTAAATGAAATTACAAATCACCCCCCAGGCCTCTACACAACGCCCCCATTTTTTTTCTGGGTCTCTTACCGCCTCCCTTTAGGCCTGCAGCGCCCACAAGGGGGCGTTATCGCCCACTTTGCCACTTTGGGAATGGCTGTTCTAGACTAACACCTCGAAATTAAAAAAAAAAACAGAAGGCAACCCTAAGGTCTCGGCCACGCCACTAGGCGGTGCGTGTTGCGGATGCGTGCGCGTGTTGCGACGAGCTGGCAGTGGCGGCGGCCACTGCGACTGCATCGGACGTATTCAGATTGTCTTTATCAAGGGTGACTCGGTCGTGTCTAGAACCTAATTTCTTCTACGTTGAAGATATTTTAAATTTACGGCAAGGAAACTCATCCAGTTTCGGAATAAAGGTCAATTGATTAATTAATAATTGATAGCTTAAATCAGTAAAGCAAATAGAGAGATACCTACCTTCTTGTTCTGGAAAAATTAGATTTATTTCGTCCCACAACATCTTAATAACATTTTACATTTTATTTTGCGAATGACTTACCATCCATATAGCAGATCTCTAATTTCTGTGTTCATGATTGCGCGGAAAAAATAAAGTTATTCATTCAAGACGCTCGATACAAACTTCGTCCGTCGCAGTCGCCACACGCGCTGCCCTGAGTCGTGGCATCCGCGCTATAGCTCGCTACATTTGTCTCACAGTCGCGCCACCCCGCTCCCCGCTCCCCGCTCCCAGCTCCCCGCCGGCCGCGGCCGCGGTCACGCGCTCGTTTCCGCGCCGCTCGCCTCTCGCCGCTGCGACTCATGGACTCATGGCACGCTCTAAACAACTTCTTACAATTATTCTGTCCGCGGTCGCAGACGCAAGACGCGCGAGCGGTGAGGTCGTGGCCAAGGGGTAACATCAGCGTTTTTACGTCGCTAGTAAATTTGGAATATAGGGCATAATGATAATAATAATAATAATATACTCAGACATTTCACACAGCGTCATCTAGTCCCAAAGTAAGCAGCACACAGCGCTTGTATTATGGGTACTAGACAACTGATATACTACTTATATACTTTTTCTTTTGTAAATAAATACATATTATACATAAACACCCAGACTCAGGACGGGAATCGAATCCGCAACCCCTGATTACTTTCCGACGCGCTAAACCGTTGCGCCACGGAGGTCGTCAATGATAGGGTTGTACATTTTTTGCTGTTAAATTAACGTTTTTTTTTTTGTGGAATACAAAATAAACGTATCCCGTAACTATCACAGATGCAATATAAGTCAACAGTGACATGTTAAAGCTCCGGCGGATTTATACCCCGTTTCACAATAATCTTGTATATTATAATATAAATTATTCAACAAACATTGTATTAGTATTTCTACGCATGCAAGTTAGTAAGACTGTAGATGGGAAATGACTCCTTGCTCGTCGCGATCAAAATTTGCGGTCAGCAAAAACATAATAGTGCAGCATACCATGGAGCACTTAACCTATAGAGCCGAAATATCGGACTATTCTACTCGTCACTGCTGTTTTTTGACACTAATAAATATCAACTCTCGCTGGCATTATAATAGTACATAACTAATATTAGAACTGTGTGTATATTGTATATTTCGATATTTAAATACTTACATCCTTACTTCCTTATTGTCCACGCCGGGAACATAATAAATGAATACTACTATTTTTCAACAAAACTAGTATATTCAAACTTGTATAAAAACGTAAATTCAGAAATAGTAAAATACATAGGTAGGTAGTTATTTATAATATATTGTGTTGATGTTATGCGACTTCACATGACCGTCTATTGTCAAGTGCGCTAATGAAGTGGGGTGGGGTCCACACGACGATGACGTATAAATTATAATTGAAATAATCCCCGCGCACCCCTCTGTGGCCTGCCTCAGCCCGTCGTTCCGTTCTTTGCGTAAACACTTATACTCACATATAAAGGAAGTAAGGATAATAAGGTTAAAGTATTCCTTATATCACAGTTAATACGAAAAGTAAATATATACAGTCTGGCCATAAATACTGTTACAATTAAAAAAAACAATAATATTGCATTTAAATTTGGAACCTGTCATTCTCATATGAATATTCAGTGTTTTTTCATTTTCGCGGCAATCTTTGTTAAATATTCTTGTGATATTAAAATGGAGTGGCTGATAAAGAGAACCTAATTGCTGTGATAGCTTTACACAAAGTAGGTATGGAGCCAAATGCTATTTTTGAAACTCTCCATTCGCTTGGTATTAGTCAAATGTTTGTGTATCGGGCTATTGATAGGTATAGTGAAACGTCCTCTGTTTGTGACAGAAAAAGATTTGGTCACAATACATGTTGTACTCGTACTAAAAAGACGATCAAAGCAGTGAAAGAAAGAATCCGAAGAAATCCTGTCCGAAATCAAAAGATTTTATCTAGGGGAATTAATATAGCACCCAGAACCATGTCGCGTATTTTAAAAGATAACTTAGGACTTGCAGCTTATAAATGGTGTGGTCATTACTTAACCGATAATTTAAAAATGATGTGATGTGATATATCGAAACTATGTTGTTCAGAAAATTTGCAGGATGAAAAGGATGAAAATTTTGATTGATTGATTAAAGGAAATAAATATGGCATAATCAAAAACAAATTATTTAGATATTTTTAAGAAAAAAAAAACACAGGCAACGTGTTCCCGAAGTGTAAGGGATAGGTATTCTATCTATTTTTGTTGCTTTTATACCGCATTTTTGACAATGATTATTTATCAAAGCAGGTACTATGCATTTACTAACTTTTGTAAATTGTTATGAAGTTCAATACAGTATTACCTCGACTTACGCTACCGCGACTTACGCGAACCCGGTGTTACGCGATTTTCAAATCTCGTCGATTCGTCTTTTGTTTGGGGTCACACAACTCTCGATTATAGACTTACTGCCCCCCATACTATTACTCAGTTAATGTACATGTTTGGACTTGTCGCGCAGAACAACGAATAGCTTCAATTTAATTTGTATTATATACCTACATAATATTTATTTCTTATCTATGAGTGTGTGTTTGTTATTGCATTTTTATACCGTGTTTTTTATTTTATATCTACGAAGACTTGAAAGACTACTAATGTCATCCAAACGAAGTTAAACTGATTCTTCTGCATCACAAAAGAAAAGAAAAACTTTATCTTTGGAATGTAACCTTAAAGTAATCTAAGATTTTATTAAACATTTTTTATCTAAATTATTATTTTCTTTAGCTTCCGGTCCCAATTAAAAATAATTTATATGTATTAAATGCGAAATTATACCCCGACTTACGCGACTTCGACTTACGCGGTTATCGCTCGGTCCCACCTATCGCGTAAGTTCGGGGTATTACTGTACTTAACATAAAAAATTAATAGTGACATTGAACTATGCTACAAAGGTCATAAATTTATATGAAAAATTTTTGCATAGAGTGAAATGACCTTGTCTCATACTTATCGACTTCATTCACCTGTGCACCAACAGATGGCGTTAATGCATAACCTCTTATTCACGAAATGACCCCTATTACAAACGAAAACACAATTATCGACTTGAAAAAGTAAAATAGATTTTAAAATTGTGTGTAAATAAATTGTTAAAGTGCAATTCAATTATTAAGATTTCTATTAAAATATTGTATTTATTGATGTCTATATTAATTTGTTATAAGTTATGGCAATTACTTACATCAAAATATTTGGAATAGAATGAAGAGAATTTGGAAAACGATGCAAAACCTGACTTATAACCACAATACCAATATGAGACAAAACGGTGGACTACAAGTCACGTGAATTTAAAGGTTATGTGGAGGAGGTACTAAATGGCGCTAGCTGTAGTCTCCCAATGAAGTATTTATCATGTAACGCTAGGCCCAAAGTAGAAGGTGTCTGGAGGTACAAGTCCCGTACGTCCCGTATGTGTCAGGGTGGAGTACGACGCGTACCGCAGCGAGCTAGAGAGTAGCGGCGGGAACCCGCCCGAGCTGCTGCTGGCGCGCATCGAGCGGCAGCGGCGCAAGCACGAGCGCCTGAGGGGCGACGTCGCCGTCAAGTTGCGACTGCTCCACGAGAACAGGGTACGTACACCACTCACTCACTCACTCACTCACTCACTCACTCACTCACTCACTCACTCACTCCCCACTCACCCCTCCCGAGCTGCTGCTGGCGCGCATCGAGCGGCAGCGGCGCAAGCACGAGCGCCTGAGGGGCGACGTCGCCGTCAAGTTGCGACTGCTCCACGAGAACAGGGTACGTACACCACTCACTCACTCACTCACTCACTCACTCACTCACTCACTCACTCACTCACTCACTCCCCACTCACCCCTCCCGAGCTGCTGCTGGCGCGCATCGAGCGGCAGCGGCGCAAGCACGAGCGCCTGAGGGGCGACGTCGCCGTCAAGTTGCGACTGCTCCACGAGAACAGGGTACGTACACCACTCACTCACTCACTCACTCACTCACACTCACTCACTCACTCACTCACTCACTCACTCACTCACTCACTCACTCACTCACTCACTCACTCACTCACTCACTCACTCACTCACTCACTCACTCACTCACTCACTCACTCCCCACTCACCCCTCCCGAGCTGCTGCTGGCGCGCATCGAGCGGCAGCGGCGCAAGCACGAGCGCCTGAGGGGCGACGTCGCCGTCAAGTTGCGACTGCTCCACGAGAACAGGGTACGTACACCACTCACTCACTCACTCACTCACTCACTCACTCACTCACTCACTCACTCACTCACTCACTCACTCACTCACTCCCCACTCACCCCTCCCGAGCTGCTGCTGGCGCGCATCGAGCGGCAGCGGCGCAAGCACGAGCGCCTGAGGGGCGACGTCGCCGTCAAGTTGCGACTGCTCCACGAGAACAGGGTACGTACACCACTCACTCACTCACTCACTCACTCACTCACTCACTCACTCACTCACTCACTCACTCACTCACTCACTCACTCACTCCCCACTCACCCCTCCCGAGCTGCTGCTGGCGCGCATCGAGCGGCAGCGGCGCAAGCACGAGCGCCTGAGGGGCGACGTCGCCGTCAAGTTGCGACTGCTCCACGAGAACAGGGTACGTACACCACTCACTCACTCACTCACTCACTCACTCACTCACTCACTCACTCACTCACTCCCCACTCACCCCTCCCGAGCTGCTGCTGGCGCGCATCGAGCGGCAGCGGCGCAAGCACGAGCGCCTGAGGGGCGACGTCGCCGTCAAGTTGCGACTGCTCCACGAGAACAGGGTACGTACACCACTCACTCACTCACTCACTCACTCACTCACTCACTCACTCACTCACTCACTCACTCACTCACTCACTCACTCACTCACTCACTCACTCACTCACTCACTCACTCACTCACTCACTCACTCACTCACTCACTCACTCACTCACTCACTCACTCACTCACTCACTCACTCACTCACTCACTCACTCACTCACTCACTCACTCACTCACTCACTCACTCACTCACTCACTCACTCACTCACTCACTCACTCACTCACTCACTCACTCACTCACTCACTCACTCACTCACTCACTCACTCACTCACTCACTCACTCACTCACTCACTCACTCACTCACTCACTCACTCACTCACTCACTCACTCACTCACTCACTCACTCACTCACTCACTCACTCACTCACTCACTCACTCACTCACTCACTCACTCACTCACTCACTCACTCCCTCCCCACTCACCCCTCCCGAGCTGCTGCTGGCGCGCATCGAGCGGCAGCGGCGCAAGCACGAGCGCCTGAGGGGCGACGTCGCCGTCAAGTTGCGACTGCTCCACGAGAACAGGGTACGTACACCACTCACTCACTCACTCACTCACTCACTCACTCACTCACTCACTCACTCACTCACTCACTCACTCCCCACTCACCCCTCCCGAGCTGCTGCTGGCGCGCATCGAGCGGCAGCGGCGCAAGCACGAGCGCCTGAGGGGCGACGTCGCCGTCAAGTTGCGACTGCTCCACGAGAACAGGGTACGTACACCACCACTCACTCACTCACTCACTCACTCACTCCCCACTCACCCCTCCCGAGCTGCTGCTGGCGCGCATCGAGCGGCAGCGGCGCAAGCACGAGCGCCTGAGGGGCGACGTCGCCGTCAAGTTGCGACTGCTCCACGAGAACAGGGTACGTACACCACTCACTCACTCACTCACTCACTCACTCACTCACTCACTCACTCACTCACTCACTCACTCACTCACTCCCCACTCACCCCTCCCGAGCTGCTGCTGGCGCGCATCGAGCGGCAGCGGCGCAAGCACGAGCGCCTGAGGGGCGACGTCGCCGTCAAGTTGCGACTGCTCCACGAGAACAGGGTACGTACACCACACTCACTCACTCACTCACTCACTCACTCACTCACTCACTCACTCACTCACTCACTCACTCACTCACTCACTCACTCACTCACTCACTCACTCACTCACTCACTCACTCACTCACTCACTCACTCACTCACTCACTCACTCACTCACTCACTCACTCACTCACTCACTCACTCACTCACTCACTCACTCACTCACTCACTCACTCACTCACTCACTCACTCACTCACTCACTCACTCACTCACTCACTCACTCACTCACTCACTCACTCACTCACTCACTCACTCACTCACTCACTCCCCACTCACCCCTCCCGAGCTGCTGCTGGCGCGCATCGAGCGGCAGCGGCGCAAGCACGAGCGCCTGAGGGGCGACGTCGCCGTCAAGTTGCGACTGCTCCACGAGAACAGGGTACGTACACCACTCACTCACTCACTCACTCACTCACTCACTCACTCACTCACTCACTCACTCACTCACTCACTCACTCACTCACTCCCCACTCACCCCTCCCGAGCTGCTGCTGGCGCGCATCGAGCGGCAGCGGCGCAAGCACGAGCGCCTGAGGGGCGACGTCGCCGTCAAGTTGCGACTGCTCCACGAGAACAGGGTACGTACACCACTCACTCACTCACTCACTCACTCACTCACTCACTCACTCCCCACTCACCCCTCCCGAGCTGCTGCTGGCGCGCATCGAGCGGCAGCGGCGCAAGCACGAGCGCCTGAGGGGCGACGTCGCCGTCAAGTTGCGACTGCTCCACGAGAACAGGGTACGTACACCACTCACTCACTCACTCACTCACTCACTCACTCACTCACTCACTCACTCACTCCCCACTCACCCCTCCCGAGCTGCTGCTGGCGCGCATCGAGCGGCAGCGGCGCAAGCACGAGCGCCTGAGGGGCGACGTCGCCGTCAAGTTGCGACTGCTCCACGAGAACAGGGTACGTACACCACTCACTCACTCACTCACTCACTCACTCACTCACTCACTCACTCCCCACTCACCCCTCCCGAGCTGCTGCTGGCGCGCATCGAGCGGCAGCGGCGCAAGCACGAGCGCCTGAGGGGCGACGTCGCCGTCAAGTTGCGACTGCTCCACGAGAACAGGGTACGTACACCACTCACTCACTCACTCACTCACTCACTCACTCACTCACTCACTCCCCACTCACCCCTCCCGAGCTGCTGCTGGCGCGCATCGAGCGGCAGCGGCGCAAGCACGAGCGCCTGAGGGGCGACGTCGCCGTCAAGTTGCGACTGCTCCACGAGAACAGGGTACGTACACCACTCACTCACTCACTCACTCACTCACTCACTCACTCACTCCCCACACACCCCTCCCGAGCTGCTGCTGGCGCGCATCGAGCGGCAGCGGCGCAAGCACGAGCGCCTGAGGGGCGACGTCGCCGTCAAGTTGCGACTGCTCCACGAGAACAGGGTACGTACACCACTCACTCACTCACTCACTCACTCACTCACTCACTCACTCCCTCACTCCCCACTCACCCCTCCCGAGCTGCTGCTGGCGCGCATCGAGCGGCAGCGGCGCAAGCACGAGCGCCTGAGGGGCGACGTCGCCGTCAAGTTGCGACTGCTCCACGAGAACAGGGTACGTACACCACTCACTCACTCACTCACTCACTCACTCACTCACTCACTCCCCACTCACCCCTCCCGAGCTGCTGCTGGCGCGCATCGAGCGGCAGCGGCGCAAGCACGAGCGCCTGAGGGGCGACGTCGCCGTCAAGTTGCGACTGCTCCACGAGAACAGGGTACGTACACCACTCACTCACTCACTCACTCACTCACTCACTCACTCACTCACTCACTCACTCACTCCCTCACTCCCCACTCACCCCTCCCGAGCTGCTGCTGGCGCGCATCGAGCGGCAGCGGCGCAAGCACGAGCGCCTGAGGGGCGACGTCGCCGTCAAGTTGCGACTGCTCCACGAGAACAGGGTACGTACACCACTCACTCACTCACTCACTCACTCACTCACTCACTCACTCACTCCCCACTCACCCCTCCCGAGCTGCTGCTGGCGCGCATCGAGCGGCAGCGGCGCAAGCATGAGCGCCTGAGGGGCGACGTCGCCGTCAAGTTGCGACTGCTCCACGAGAACAGGGTACGTACACCACTCACTCACTCACTCACTCACTCACTCACTCACTCACTCACTCCTGCCTTCGTCATGACATGGCGCACAGATTAGCGCATATGCCAATGTCACGTGTTGTAATAATAAGTAGAATCGTTATCGTAAAACTACTCCAGTAAAGTGATAGTAGATTTTACTGAAGCTTCGAAGGACTTCTTGGAAGAGCGCGAAAATTTCAACTACACATGTTTATTTAGACCTACTCCATTGTTTTCACTTATATAAAACCTTAAAACACAATATACTCTCACTTTTGTACTTTAAAACTCTCAAAAATGTAAAAAATAGAAAATCTAAATAAAATGACAACTTCACTTCTCCCGTTCCCCCTAAAAATCCCTTCTTTTAATCCACTAGGATTTAACTTTATATTATTTTTCTTAAGGTGGCTTGCACCAACTATTTAAATTCGATTTAAAAATTTCACATCTCGTTAACACCGACTATTTAATAGTTGGTATAAGCGAAATGTCAAATCCTTAAATCAAGTTTAAATATCTGTGCAAGCGAGATGTGAAACCCTTAAATCGAGTTTAAATAGTCTGTGCAAGCGAAATGTAAAATCCTTAAATCGACTTTGAATAGTTAGAGCAAGCCACCCTTAACCCGCGAGCTAAATTGCTATTTCCCGACGCGCAGGTAAAGGTAATGAACAAGCAGCTGCTGCTATTCCACAACGCGGTGTCGGCATACTTCAGTGGGAATAACGTGGCGTTGGAAGCGGCCGTGCGCCACTTCAATGTTACCGCGCCCGCGTCTCGCACTCCCCCCGCTCCCGCCCCCGCCCCGATCCCCTCCCCGGCCCCCTCCCCGCCCGCGCTCGCCCTCGCCCCCGCCCCGCCCTCCGAGACAGGCCTCGCGCCGCACTCCTCGTAGGCCGCGACCACCGGCGAGGTCAACCTAATCATTTGCAGACAGCTACGCGATCACTGCACGACCGGTGACTAATTGTAATAGAAAATTGGTATCATGTACAGCCATTGAGTACCTACAACTGGAGGCGACGTACGCGCTATTTCTCATACGAAACTTTCTGACATTTTTTGCGGGCGAAGAGGTAAATGGGAACACTCAAATGCAATGATGAGTTGTGTCTTTACGCTTGCACACACAATTCGACATTCCCCCAATTTAAGAAATACGTAGAAATAACTGGATTGAAATTTTATTCGTGATCGGTTAAGGTCTAAAATTAAATGCTACCACGAAATATTTTATTTTTTAGCAATTTAATTGTAATGTTATTTCTAACGTGTTAAGGTCTATAATTAAACGTTAGCTAAAAATAGTCTCGCTAGAGAGTGCGTTTACGTCGTATTTTGTACAATTCCGCAATTAAAAACAATAAGCTACGAACTTAAGCCAATTTAAGGTTCATTATTGTAAAACAAACGTTACGATACGACTTTCTGGAATGATGAATAAGTTAATGCAACAGATTCCAATGAATCGAAATACGTTATGACAAAATCGGTAAATCGATTTAGTGAAACTATTCTGAAAATATATATTAAAATGGAAAACTAGTAGTTAATACAAAAGTCATAGTCAGTACTTATGGAATATAAGTCCGTCTTTGGCTAGATTAGATGTGGCGGATTTTTCGTTGTACCTCCTAACGGTATAAGACGACAGTTTTGAGGAGCACTTGACGCAGTAAATTCGATTATAGAAATGGTAACAAATCGATTCAAAACTAGTTTTTATTGTGCGGTGGTTATTTTTTTACTTATACCTCAACAGAGCGAAATGCCTGTGAATCGCGACTTCCGTTGTGGGTACTCAATGTGTAGGACGATTGCGTGTCTATTGCACCATGATATGCGCTTTTCGCAGTAGATTTAGCGCCACTATACAAATTATATGAAAGAAATTCTCGTTTTGACAACAGATATCTGGCTGTAGCATACCGTCATAGTATCTGGCTGGTGTTTGGCTGTAGCATACCGTCTGCAAATTAGGTAACAAGAGTGCGGAGCGTTACACAGTGAGGATTACTTACTACACTGCCATCGTGATTACACTCACATTAGGCATACGATTTATATATCGATTACATAATATCGATATTAATAACAGATTATAAAACAATAGTATAGATAGATAAATATCGACATTAAATCTATATTATTAAATCGTCAATAGCATTGATAAATATCAATAATATCAATCAAATATATTGAAACTGAACAAACAGTCTACAGACTGTCTTCATGGCTACAACCATAAACTTGGTATATACGAGTATACTGACGTATACACGTATGCGAGTAAGAATGCAATTTTTTATGATAGTGCCACGAGTAGGAAAGGGACAGCTCAAGGGACATTATTGTAACCTGTATTGAATGACAGGTCATCACAAGTCGTCACAGTCGCTTATTTTATAATTTTGTGTTATTCCTGTTTTATTTCAAGGAAATACTGTATTTTTCAATAATGGTTACATGCTATGTATGATGTATGTCATTGTGATATTACATATCGCAATAATCAAGGTGACATTGACAAATTCAAATCGCCACGCGTCAACGAGCTCTATGTTCGTCTAGACGCCAGTATATACTAAATTTATGGGTACAATTTAGTATATACTGGCGATAAAATATATCGAAACAAGACAAATACTAATCTATGACAGTATATCTAAATGTGTCTTAATGATCTGATTAAAGACGTAATTACTATCATAACTCTTTTTGGAATGAATGAATTATACTACATTGTCATAATTCAGCAATAAGTGTCCAAGACGACGAATTAACAAAACTTGACTTTAAATCTGCTCAGTACATGAGTTGTAGTCTCACTCGACATTACTTTATAATTAGCGAACAAGTAATAACGATTGTGCTTGTATCTAGTGTCAGACAGAACTGTCAGTTTTGGCAGCAAACCAACCAAAACTACATTCATGAATTTTCGCAAATTTCTAAAACAAACTATTATTAATTCATAATTTGTCAAATAACTGGTTCTGTGAATTTGCATTGGCTATAAATTAAAACAACGAAAAACTAAAAAGGATAGTTTTGGTTTCGATGTCAACCGAATCATACAAGAATTTGGTTGATTAAAACAAGTTTCAGCCAAGCACTACTTATATCTTTGATAATGTAATAAAAAATGAAAAAAAATCTAAAATACGAAAATGAGTGGTAGCAGAAGCCAAGGTCAAATAGCCAGTGATTTAACTGACAGAAATGTTAAAAACACTCGCACACCTAGGCAAATGTGTGTGAGGAGAATGATAAGATTTCAATCATTTGAGGATGCTAAAAAAGTATATAAGGACCGCAATACTTGACGCCATCCTCTGACTACCACGTTAGTTACAGAGTGAGGATATGTATGTATGTAATAATCTCAATGATATTTTTCTGCTAAGAATAAAGTGACAAAATATAATTTATTTCTGTAGTGTACACGCAACTTATTTGTTAGTGCACGATGAGATTCATATTTGAGTATAAGAAAATTGTATAATCTGCAATATTCCATTCTAAATATTATATTAATATATATTTACAATAGTAACAAAACTATACTCTAAGTATCATTTACTAGGCAAAAGTGACTAACGCTTTTAAATATTTGTTACTGTTGTTGAACAGAAAAATTACCACAACTATTACATAGCCCCTCAGTTGTTAATATTAAAAATTGCCCACTAACGTACCCATACTCTCATATAATGGTGGCACTTCACATGACTATTCGTTTTCGTGTATTTGTCTTATTTGCTCAAAAACGACCGTGAAGACGATTTATTTATTCTTATTTGCACGAACAAGACAAATACGCAAATACATGAACACGCGTATCCACCCACTTGACAGTTTTTGGTCACAAATCAAAGGATTCAAATATTTCAAATATATTCGTATAGCGTCCACCCACACATGGCGAGCTCAGTAGAATGGATTGGACAAATGACATGTTGTGATTTTTGAGTTATCCAAATGCATCCTTGCATTTTGCTTGGTTGCTAACTCCAACACGTCCATAGCTAAGTGCGTCTACAAAGAGAACTCAGCAAACATATTCGTATATATGTGTGGATATATGTGTGCTCAGCATATATGTGTGGATGGCGTGTTCGTGATGTTTGGGACTTCACACGAATATTTATTCAAACATGGCGAATACGCTACACTAACATGAATAGCCATGTGAAGTGCCACCTTAATAAGTAAGTCTTGTAATCTTAAGGGTTACCACATTCACTTGACATCATCGATTGATGTCATCGATCGATGCAAAAATAAAATTAGCCGATGTTATATCGGCAATTCGATACATCGAGTGGGAATCGATTGATGCCAATTTATAAATAATACTATAGATTCACTAGTTTCATAACATGTATATAGAAGCATATGAGAGCCGTTAATTATCTATCAATCATCAAAGAATGAATCGATAAATAGGCATCTATCGATACACGGTTGATCAGTTGTTTTGTCAACCCCTATCCTTTGATCAATCAACAGCTACTACATCAATCGATCCACATTGCCTGTCGGTTGGTGTTTTGCATTAAATCTGAAATCAACAAATTGTATTCTTGGGGTTTAGATACGAGATGTCGAACTGTAATATGGTACATTTGTATCCTATAAATATATAGCCGCAATGATATTATACACAAGATACGTTACGTTCGTAGTAATTGGTGTTTGAGTTCGCGCAGTCAACAGATGGCAGAATTAGCCATTTCATTGGCTACGTTGCCATAAAAAAAAACATAAATTATGAGTATTCATATATGTTATTTGTTTATTAACCGCGACGCGAAAAATATGAAGCATTTATCTATATACTACTGAAGACATCGGTTATATTGGCACAGAAAGAATCCTTTACCTTCCCTGCCAAGGGAGAACCGTACTGAACAAAAACAAAAATTGTGACAGACTAATTGGAAAGTCCCAATAGTGTATCTACTTCTTTTGTTGTGTATAATATCATTGTATAGCCCGCTCTTGTCTAGTAATTAAAATATAATTTTGTAAGCGAAAATATAAATATACATTTTAGTGATGATAAATTATTTTAGTACTTATAAGTATTTACTTGTAGCTGCAATCTCTAGTCCAAATATAGCTTATTCGTTTTTACAATACATTTATATGTTAAATAAAATGTAACTATCAAAATTATTAAGTTTATGTTATAACTAATTAGGAAAATACAGATATAGCAGTAAGTTTAAGCTTCATATTACTTAAATAAAGCTTCATGACATGGAAATATTATTGTTACTATGCACTATATATACAACTTGTATTATGCATGTTCAGAATTTAACTGTAGCAACGAAATAATACGTAAACACATTTTTCTGACAATTAAACGCCTACAAGTTATTGGACTTCACTGTAGGTACTGTGTCGAAAACAATGACAATATAAGTTATGGAAATAGTCCTGTGAATGTACATTGTGTGATTTAAAATAATACTATAGTGTTGTTGGTGATAGTGCAATAGTGCGTAACAGTGCAATTTGCTTAAAGATCTTTTTAACAAAAAAATTAAACCAACTTCAAGAAAAGAACACTGAAAAGTGCAAAATTCGCACATCTTATATTTACTAACGGGTCTATGTTGCGTTTATACTTTAAAGCTAATTACCTATTTTATCCCGACGTTTCGACCGGATTGCACCGATCGTGGTCACGGGCAGACTGAGGATGAATGATGTCTTCGTAGCGTGCGGTTTTTTGCAACTACCCACACTCATTCCTTGCATTTCTTAATTTTTGTTATTGTCACTGTCGGTACTTTGACACACGACAAAATTCGCATACCGTGCTATAAAATAAAAGTCAAGTACGAAAATAACTTTATAAATACGATACAAATACCTATATAATTAAAGACAGGTAGGTACTGAAGTCGGTGTCAAGTCAAACTAGACTTTCTGTTGTTGCACATTGATTTGGCATCGATTTCAATAACTGTCTTTAATTGTATATGGTACATAGGTATTTATGAAAATCAAATAGCCAGAGTGTTAGCAGACGGAAATGACAAAAGCACTCGCATACCTAGGCTAAAATGTGTGAGGAGAATGAGATTTGAGGAAGCGAAAGAGGTATGTAAGGACCGCGAGTCCTGGCGCTCCGTCCTCTCTGACTACCACGTTGGGGATACAGCGTGAAGATATGTATGTATGTATGATATAAAGTTACTTTTGTACTTAAATTTTTATTAGTAAAGTTAAGAGCAAGAGCCAGTACCAAGGCGCGGTCGGGAATGCCATTGGTGCTTAATTCTTACCCCGAATTCTAAGAACTGCCATATCCAGCTCTACCACTGGACGGAAGAGAAAACGCGATGAACCATATTAACTACGGATCAGTGTTGTAGCGATAATAATACAGCGTTGATTCCGGTAACTCGACATTCACCGATATCCATTCTACCAGAGCCGCTTTTCAAACATTTTTCGCTGCCGTTACCGAGCAATGAAGCCACATCAATCCCTGTTCCAAGAGAGTGTGACTGATTTGTCCAACTTTCACAGATTCTACCGTACACTTGCCCCAACAGTTGTGGCCGACACGGTGTCTTTGTACACACTACTCACCTCGAGTCATCCTTATCCTCCCTATTAATCTTGCTTCGGGCCACTTTTTTTTTAATGGCGGTGAAGGCAAACGAGCAAATGGACACCCGCAACGTCCGAGGAATCACGGTTGCGATGCCGGGCTTTAAGGAAAGAGTAGACTCGTTTCTTGAAGGTCCCTAAGACCCTATAAGCGGACCCTTACGGTCCGGGAATACCGCCGCTATAAACTGGTTCCATAAAATTGCCGTACGTGGTAGAAAATATCGTAAAAAACGCACGTCCATCGAGGTGCTGGGAATAGAAAAAATATACAATACACGTCAGTATCGCGCTTCTTGGTGCGCCGGAAAAATTTCGAAGACGCCTCCTCTCCGGACATAGACTCCGCGGTCAGTATAGTAGCCACGGGGCCAGTCTAATATAAACGCCTCTAAGGAACCCTAGGTTAATCTTAGCCAATTTGTATGTTAATCGAAAGTTTTCAAACTGCACTTTTTCTGTATTTACCAGAGCTATTTTGCTACTGCACTATCACTGACAGTATTTAGCAATATTAATTTACTATTGCTAGTTACTAAATACATTTTAATTTGATGCAACTATCATTGTATTTGTACGGAGTGTAAAATATATCATTTATAATGCCTATTTGTTTGTTTTACTCACTGCTGTTATACCTATTTTGACCTTTCTACGAAAATATGAAATTAATTTCTAAAATATAAAAAGTAGGTAAAGAACTGACTGAACCATTCTCAGAATAATGACAAAAATAGAAGCTGGACTTAAACAGCAACAAAATGAAGTTCATTAGCATGCTCATTAGTCATTACATTTTTACTTACGACAGATAGAACAAGCGAGGCATGGCTGTCGGAAGTTCGCCTGTGTCATCTATAATTTCATATTATAAAGCTTGTGACAATGTTAAATAACATGAAAATAACAATCACTAGGTAATATTTTGTTCACCATTTCCATGGGCATATACACCAGGCTATTAAAAAAACTGATTAAGTTGTCTCGAAGTTTTTACTTCGGCTTCTATTTTTGTAATTATTCTGATGACCCATTGGTATAAACACTGAAATTATCTACTTTTCAAAGCAAGGATCAAGCATATAAGAAAAAACAAAAGAAAGAAATAGTGCCAGTTAATTGTGGATATTATAAGGTATCATTTAACAAACATTGATGTTTCAAATTAAAATTCTTTAGCTAGCGTATTTTGTTCAACAGGTATGGTTTTACCCTTTGAGAAGCAATTCTAAAATGTTAGAAACAAAGACGTAAGACACAAAAAAATTTTGAAAAAAAGTTTATTCAGTATCTCGTATTTCCTCCCCGGGCTATAATGACTGCTTTCATGCGGTTCCTCATGGAACGGATGAGAATCAAAATCTTGTGTTGTGGGATGTTATCCTATTCTTTTCGTATCGCTCTTACTCGTCTCTTCAACTCAAATATATTTGTAAATACCTCTATATAAATAATATACATACACATATTTTTACTGTTGGACCTGGACCTTAGTCCAAAGTAATAAAGTCTACTAACGAATGACACATGACACGCAAGTTTTTATGCTTATATCTCGAGACCTAGGCTTTGTAGAGCTATGACCTAAAAACGCATTACTAACTTTAAGGTCTACTATAGAGTGGTACACGCAAAATTAAGAAACAAGAACCAAGTTGCAATACGAAAGTTATGGAGTGATGACGTGTCATATACTCCTGCAAACTGATGGCGTCGAAAACAATGTTGTATTATTATTAACGATTGGAATTATCTAGAAGGTACTACCCTTTCTGTTATTATACGCTGTAGTGAACGTAAATAAACACCACATGCGGCCCCGACACTCGGGAAGTCCTGGGAGCGAATAACTGCAGCGACGTCACCATTGGGGGCGTGTCCTGCCGGGCAGTGCCTTTAGATAACACTCACCATTGGGGGCGTGTCCTGCCGGGCAGTGCCGGTAGATAACACTCACCATTGGGGGCGTGTCCTGCCGGGCAGTGCCTTTAGATAACACTCACCATTGGGGGCGTGTCCTGCCGGGCAGTGCCGGTAGATAACACTCACCATTGGGGGCGTGTCCTGCCGGGCAGTGCCGGTAGATAACACTCACCATTGGGGGCGTGTCCTGCCGGGCAGTGCCGGTAGATAACACTCACCATTGGGGGCGTGTCCTGCCGGGCAGTGCCGGTAGATAACACTCACCATTGGGGGCGTGTCCTGCCGGGCAGTGCCGGTAGATAACACTCACCATTGGGGGCGTGTCCTGCCGGGCAGTGCCGGTAGATAACACTCACCATTGGGGGCGTGTCCTGCCGGGCAGTGCCGGTAGATAACACTCACCATTGGGGGCGTGTCCTGCCGGGCAGTGCCGGTAGATAACACTCATCATTGGGGGCGTGTCCTGCCGGGCAGTGCCGGTAGATAACACTCACCATTGGGGGCGTGTCCTGCCGGGCAGTGCCGGTAGATAACACTAACACAGCGCGCCGGCTCTCGGCACTCGCACGGACAACAATAAGACGGTCGCGCGCACAATCTGTTTGTAATAATTATCTGTCTCGATAAATATAAAATATGCTTGTCTGTTAAAGTGATTTTTATTTAAATACTTAGTAGTAACAAGTAGTTAGAGACTACAACGCTATTATTATTAACGATTGGAAATGCTACAGAATATGAGGAATTCCTACAACCTGTAGCTATTTTCCACTCATAACTTCAAAAACCACCAATTCACACATGTTTCGCTTCTCAACGAAGCATCCTCAGGACATTCCAGAGATCAGACTGTCAGCTAATCAGCATCGAATTATTCGCAGAGGAAAATAGCTACAGATTGTAGGAATTCATCAAATGAAATGGGTTTCCGCAAGATAACACTCTGACTATATAATATAACGCTACAGAAGTTTCAATGTTAGTTTTTTTGTTTAGTCGGAGACTAAATAAAAAAGGCGACGCGTCCGACGAATCAGTATTTCGACTAGCAACGAAGCAAGCCAAGAAAGAGCAAGGCTGACCTACGAAGATCAAATAAGCAGTGTTAGCTGACGCAAATATGAAAAGCACTCGCATACCTAGGCGAAAACGTGTGAGGAGAATGATGAGATTAGAGGAAGTGAAAGAAGTATGTAAAAAATGCGAAGCAAGGCGTTTTATCCTCTCCGACTACCCCATTAGGGATTCAGCATGCATATATGTATGTATGCAAATGAAGCAATATAACAAGGCGATATAGAGGTGAATTACGAAAACTACTGTGATTACTCGGGATATAAAACTACCGAATTTCAGGAACATTGTTTATAAGTAAAGCAAATATCACCTTCAATGACTAGGTACTATACGAGTACTTCGATGGGCAACTACGAAGACTAAGAATCATTATGATTAAGTTAATGTGTTCTTGATATTTGTGTGCGCAAACGAAAATAAACTCTGCAACTTTAACCGGCATTTGATTACCCACAGCTCATAACGATACAGAATATAGTATGTAAAACTGGATCATTGACAACTAGTCAAATCTGTTACTTTTTATCATCTGTTGAATACATAATTTGTGGTCAAAAATGTAATTTTGTATGAGTTGTTTTCTATGTTCGAGATTATGAAAATTGACATCATAGTTCTGTTTTTCTCTGACTATTTATTAACAATAAATATAATCTTGTTTTATTACATCACATTATATCACAACACCATGTCAAGTCATTTGTAATCAGTTGTTGCAACTCATTGCATGGACTGTTTCCTCCCGATCCTACTCCATACAAAGCATATCACTGCAGCAGAACTGTTGATCCGAACATTTCATCAACATCCAGAGACAAGTCTCTGTCAACATCAACTAAGCCTTCACAGCTTCCTTGTCACCTTCTTCCTTCTTCACTTCTTCTACTTCAGCTTTGAATTTTTCCTGTAATTTTTAGAAATAAGCATGTTAAATTTAAGAGCTACATATTGTTAAGTAAATTTATTACATGCCTAAAGTTATTAACAACAGTGCATATCTATCTTCGTTCTAAACTTCATCAAAATCGGTTTATTGGTTTAGCCATAGAAATGTAACACACATAATATTGAAAGAGCTAACTATCGTATTGGGAATTACCTGTAAAGATAGTTTTTAAGTATGGAAAGTAAATAAATAAATAAATATTAATGGAAATATGAATAAGTATATTAAAATGCAGATATATGTGTATATTAATACATTATGTATATTGTACAACTCTATTTCACTATTTTTCTTTAAATCTCCATGTACTTTATCATACGGACCATATTGTGTACAACATAATATAGTCGAAAGCGAAAGGAAAAATGATAGTTTCTTAGTACTTATAATTTACTTACTAAATCATATATAACTTTAACAACCAAGGAACAGCTAGGGCATGTTGCGACCTCCTCTCCCGCCATTAATTCCTCCTGTAATACAAATTATCTATTCAATATATTTGATGTCAAATACAAGTTTTAAATGGAATAAATCCAAAACTACTCTAATTTACCCACTCGTGCAATGAGTATTCCATGAGTGGTGTGTGGATGAATTTCTAACCTTACTGATCTGAAATCGATCTCCACATGGACAAGGGTAATAGTACATTTCTTCATCTTCTTCGTATTCAAAATCTTCAATTTCAACTTCATCGTGAAATATTGTCATTATATTTCCTTCTTTTTTTGTAAACTGATAACACGAGTTTAGCAATTGTAGTGTTTGTAGTAATTATTCTACTAATTTAGTTTACAAAGTACACACGTGGTACGCACCAAAGAGAATATAAACACACGTAGTGATTACTGTTTTTTTTTTCTTCGTGGCATGGCGCATAGTAATTACTTAGTGATAAACACTATGTTTATTGTAGTTTTTGCATGGTGCTTAGAACAAGAATTTCTGCTAGTTATGTTAGATTAGACCGTAAGTTAACACCACAATGAAATAAAAAACAATAACGTGTACCAACGTACCAAAATAAATTAGTGATGTCCACCTAATTATCCATAGTAGTGCTGTACAATTCGACATCGTTATCGCTATTTAGTATGTACTTATCCCCCAATGAATTTGAATGAATGATGAACTATCAATGTATTTTTATAAATTTAGTACGAATAGATAAACAGTAAGTGAAACAATCAATTAAAAAGTAATTTAAAAGATATTTATTTATTTTATTTTATTTAATTATTTACGAACACACACATGTTTAAGAAATACATGAAATTAAATTTATGTACAAAGGTACTGCTTATTTCATAATGTTTCTTCCAGCAGACCCGTTAGTATTGTGTAAAAAAATTTTTAGCTAACAGTCTAAAATTAACGTTACAGTAAAATCACGCTAAAAACCGCATTTATACATTAAATAAAGTAATTCTGGATTTTCATTCAATTGAAAAAAAAAATCACTTTAATTTTGGATTTCCATTAAATTGGCGTTGTGGCAATAAGAAGATCTTTGAATTTAGATTTCTATCAAATTGGAAAACAATATTTTAAAATTATCCTAGATTTTCATTTGATTAAAAATAAGTTTTAATTTTAGATTTTAATGAAATAATTCTAGATTTTCATTCAAGTGTAAGCTACGACAAAATTAAATAGTACATTAGATACTGACAGCAATGGAACACCCCAAACTTTACCTAAATTATCGATTAATATTAATATTTAATAAGAATTAATAATTAATTAATTTGTATTCAAACACTTCTTGCTGCAGTCGTGAAGGTACAAAGTAATAGAGAGCGTGGAGTCCTCGAGTTTTGACTTATATAATCTCGCAGCGGTAGTGGGGAATAAGCCGTCAGTCGTTCTTTTCTATGACGTCACGAACACCGCCGTCTGCTAGAGGGCGCCAGTGTTCTCCTTTATGTTTATTCGTCGGTGTTGCTAACACAATTGAAAAAAAAACACTTAAATTTTGGAATTCCATTAAACTATAAGTATGTAGTTCATTAATTTGAATTTAAAACATTTTGATTTTGGATTTCCATTAAATTGGAAGCACGAAGTTCATTAAATTGAATTTAAAACATTTTAGTTTCGGATTTCCATTAAATTAGAAGGGCGAAACTGAATTTCAACCATTTTGTGCTGCTTTTAAATAAGAAGTACTATTCGTAGGTATTTTCTGGTATTTGCCTCCATGGAATGAATTGGAATAGATTGATATTACCTTTATTAAATTAGAAATATTTGGTACAAATGTACCCCCATTAAATTAAACATTTTTAGTACAAATATATCTCCATAAAATTGAAAATTTTTGGTACAAATGTACTCCAATGAAATTGAAAATTTTAGGTACAAATGTTATACGGGACGAGTGCTGCTATTATTATATACTGTTGACTACCCGTACTTTTCTATCACTGGATTGGAAGAAAACCATTTTTTTTTTTTTTTTTTGTTTCTGAGAGGCGAAATGAAACCCCCGCGGGCTACCCAGCCGGACTCTACGCCGACTGGGGAGTGTCGGACTCGAACCGACTAAACAAAACCCCTCTTTGCTGTTAGCCCTAGTGGCTTTTACAGCGTCACAGGTCGCGTTGGGGCGAGCGCTGAAGGCGCCCTGCCAGATGGTCGACCGCCTGAGGGTTCCTCCAGCCGAGGGATGCCTCGTATGGAGGGCGGACCTCGGGCTCAAGGCGTCGCCAGGGGAGCTTTCCGCACCTGCGTGCATCTTAACGGGCTTCCTATTCGGGTGAGGGCCGGGCCTCTAGCGGACCCGGCCGGCGAGACGGCTGAGGGCCGGTTAGTGTGCCTAGTGTTCCGCGTGGCAGTTTACAATGTGGCTTAAGGCCCGCGTGTGTGCGTGTAGAGCTAAGTGATCGAGCTTCTAAACGTGAGACCCTACGGGTGTCGCGGGGGTCGTCCTCGCCTCCGCCGGTGGGGGCGGTGCGGTCGTAGTGTGTAGGTTGGCATGTTCGAGTTCGAACGTGTAATGTCGTCGTCGCTGTCGCCTAACACATGTCTAGGTCTACGATAGCGTTTGCGGACGCGGCGTTCGGGGGTGTACGATGACGCCCTGACCACTAAGGGATTCGGGTGTAAGGAAGACCGGTGAAAGAAGCGTTGGGACGCCTCTTTTAGATATTGAGTTATAGAGGGTAATTCTAGGTCGTAGTGCAGATCTACGTTGCGCACGTAAGGAGGGGCACCGGTAGCCCTGCGCATGAACCTATTCTGAATAACTTGGAGGGAGTTGATGTGAGAGCGCGCAGCGTGAGCGAATGCTACACTGGCGTACGTCATGATAGGCCTGACGCACGTCTTATATAAGGTAACTTTATGTCTGAGGGACATTTTGCTTTTAGCGCAAATGAGCATGTTGAGACGACCGAGGACGAACGCGGCGCGGTCGCGGACCGTTTTGATGTGTTGGCCGAAGGTCATGGCACTGTCAAGGGTGACTCCTAAGTATTTGACTTTCCTAGTCCAAGGGATATCCTGGCCGAAAAGTGTGATTGTTCTGAGAGTGTTAGCGCGGCGGGCGCGGCTGGTCGTCGTTCCCCTCGAGAAATACACGGCGGCGCTTTTCTCGGGGTTGACTTCGATTCTCCAAAGACGGAACCACTCGCCTAGGCTCGTGACCGCGACTTGGAGGAGTTGGGAGACTCTGAGGCGACTCCGGTCTGATGTGAACAGAGCGGTATCGTCCGCGAATAGGGCGAGCTCTACACCGGGGGTTTTGGGGACGTCGTTCGTGTAGAGCGAGTAGAGCGTGGGCGATAAAACGGAGCCCTGTGGGACGCCTGCCCTGATGGGGCGGGGAGAGGAGAGCACCCCTTCGACTCTATAGCGGAAGGAGCGGTCTGACAAAAAGTCCCGTACTATACGTACGAGATCGTCAGGCACGCCGAGCCGGCGCAGCTTGTACACCAGCCCGGCGTGCCAGACTTTGTCGAACGCCTTCGCTACATCGAAGAAGAGGGCCCCCGTGCCTATAGTGCGACTCGGGCGGTTAAGGCCCTCCAGGATGTGTTCCGTGAGGCGGTGCACTTGTTGTATGCACGAGTGTTTGGCTCGAAAGCCAAATTGCTCGTCTATGAGGAGACCGGAGGTGTCTAAGTGGGTTTTGAGACGAGCCAGAAGGACCCGTTCGTAAATTTTCCCTAGCACGCTAAGGAGACTGATTGGGCGATAGCTATTGGGGCTACTGCGGGGTTTACCCGGTTTCGGGATTCCGATGACGATCGCTTCCTTCCAGGCGGCTGGAAAGACGCGGTTCGCCATGGTGGCATTGATAATGGCTGCTAAGAGCGCGAGAAGGCGCATCGAGAAAATTTTTACTACTCGGTTGGAGATGCCGTCTCTACCGGGGGCTTTTCTAGGTTTGAGAGCCTTGACAATGTCCTGAACTTCGTCAACCGTCGCGGGTCTGAGTTGGCAGGGGACGGTCGCGGGCGGTAGGGAGCCTACTTCGCGATTGACCATGTCTAAATGATTCTGATCTACAGGTTGAGAGCTAGGTGAGCATTGGGCCTCCAGAGTGTCGGCCAAGAGTTCGGCTTTATCTACATCGTCGAAAGCTGTCTGTCCGTTCGGTTTCGTCAGGGGCGGCATTGTTTGGAACGTGTCCGATTTGAGAGATCGGGCCAACTTCCAGTAAGCCTGGTGCGTCGGCTCGATCTCTCGCATGAGATCGCTCCACCTGTTATCCCTAAGTTCGGAAATTCGGTATTTGACTTCGCGTTGGAGGGCGCGTAAGTTGCGTTTATTCGTTTCTGAGGGAAACGAGTCGTAAGCGCGGGTCGCGGCGTTCTTGGCTCAGATCAGCCGACGGATGTCTCCAGGGAGCTCCCAACGGCGGTCGTTCGCCGCCGGGACCTCACGGGAGCACGAGGAGACCGATTCGCGGATGTGGGCGGTGAGCGCGTCTATCGCCGCGGTCGCGTCCTCGGCGGAACGGATAACGTCCGGTATCGCGTTAAGCCGCGGCGAATTCTCAGAGTTTAGCGTTTCGTCTAAACTCTGCCAATCCGTCACGGTTTTTGTGAGCGTCCTAGTGTCTATCATAGGTCCTAGTTTTAGTAATACCGGCCTATGGTCAGAGTCTAACTCGTGTAACGCCTCTATTGAGTGCAGCGTTAGAGCTACGTTCTTTAGAAGCGCTATGTCGAGTACGTCCGGTCTGTGTGTTGTAACTCTGGGATAGTGGGTGGGCGTCATGGGGGCGATAACGTCAAAGTTAAGGACATCGGTAAGTTCGTCTAAAGCTCTGCCATTTCGCGAGGTGGTGTGCGAATTCCAGCGACGATGTTTAGCGTTGAGGTCGCCGGCGAGTATGACAGAGTCGTCTAAATTTAGGAGGGCCTCTAGATCGCTTCTAATTAGCGCTTTACCGGGAGGGAGATAAACTGACGCGAGTGTGACAGGCGCGTGCCCCGTGAGGGCCACCCGGCACACCGACGCCTCTATGTTGGTGAGGGCGTGCGTATCGATCGGAATGCAGTGCAGGGACCTTCTGTAGTAGATAACAGTGCCGCCTTTGGGGGCGGGCACCCTATCGTTTCGCACGATGTTAAGCCCGGAGAGGCCGGGGTCGCGATTTCTAGGTTTCAAAAAGGTTTCCTGCACTAGCATTATATCTATTTGGTGGTCTCGCGTAAACTCGTGAAGAAGATCGCGTTGCCTGCGGAGTCCGTCCGCGTTAAAAAATGAGATTGAGAGCCCGCGCGGTTTGATGCGCGCGGAGGGAGTTGTCTCGTGGGTGCCCGGTTTTATAACCTACGAGGGGGCGCCGTGAAGCGGCTTAGGCTGTCCAGAAGGGACGCGTGTTCGGCAAGTATGATGAGCCGTCCCATCCCGTCGCTACAGTCGCGGATTTTACGCGCGACTAATTTAATTTCGTTAAGGTTGATTTCCTTAACGAGGTCGGCGAGCATTCGGATGTCGCCGAGGAGATCGGACGCCGCTGGACGCGTTTGAGGCGCGGGCCCCTTACGGCGCGGTTGTTGTGCTGGCGTCGGCGCTATGGTCTCTCGGGCCGGTAGAGCGCGCGCGGGCGCGGATTTGGTCGACGCTGAGGGCGCGGGTTTGTTCGGCGCTGAGGGCGCAGGTTGAGTTGGCGCGGAGGGCGCGGGTTGTGGCGGCGCAGAGGGCGCCAGTTGTGACGGCGCTGAGGGCGCGGGTTTGGCTGGCGCAGAGGGCGCGGGCCGTTTGGGTGCGGAGGTCGCGGTAGGGGCGGCCTTAGGTTGGGCTGGGTGCGCAGGGGGGCCGCGGCGTTGGCCCTGATGTGCTCCGCCGGCTCGGCGCGACTTACCCCCGCGGCGGCGACGGCGCGGAGCTCTCGGGCATCCGCGATAGTTCGCGGGATGTCCGAGCTCTCCGCACAGTACGCAACCGGGAGGGTCAGACGTCTCCGGCGTGCGGGAGCACTCGGGGGTGCCGTGGTCTCCGTGGCACTTGACGCACCTAGGCCGTGCGAAGCAGTTGCGGGCCGAGTGCCCGTACAATTGGCAGCGGTGGCATTGACCCACCGTGCCGCGCTTGTGCGGGGCCTCTACGGAGAGGCCGGAAATCCTACACACGGATTTTATCAGGAAAACGGCCTTTCCCTCGGGGGAGAGGTCGAGTACGACCAACACGAGGTCGAAGGCCTCCTTCGAGCGAGGCTTGTAAAGGCGGTGGACTTCACGCGCCGGGAGGTTTTGCGACTTAAGGTCGCCGAGAATGAGCTCTTCCGGGAGCTCCTTGGGGAGGCCGCGGATGACCACGCGAAGCTGGCGCTCCTCCGGGAGCGCATAAGTGTGGAAACCTATGCGCTCCGAGCGTAGGAGCGCTGTGAGCTCCCGATGGTCAGCCGGGGTGGGTACCTGCACCTTAATGCCCTGTGCAGTGTTGCGGGCGGAAACAAATTTGATGCGGCGCGCGTCTAAGGCCCGAGAGACCCTATCCCACGACGCTTTTTCTTGAATAAACACCGGCGGCGGTGTTTTGATTTTGTCGGCCTGAGGGGCCTGGGTGGCCTGTGAGGCAGGCGCTTTTTGTTCGGCCAGAGGGGCCGCGGGAGCTCCGGAGGCCTGAGGGGCCGCCTTCGTCGTTTTGGGGGGCGGGCTGGGCGTGTCGCCTTCCCTCGGGGAATTCGCCCGCTTCCTCTTGACCACTAAGCGCCAATCGGCGCTCCCAGTGCCCTCGTCCTCCGAAGAGGAGGGAAGCGCTATGTCCATTTCCTCTTCGGAGTCCGAAGCCTCCGTCGGGTCAGGGGAAGCGGGCGAATCGCTAACGAGGGCCGGCTTGGTTGGTTCGCGCGGCGGGGGCTTCGCGACTGTAGCGGCGGCGGAAACGACGGCTGAGTAAGACGCGGGGGTAGGGGCGCGGGGCGCGGGTGTGACCCGGTGGTCCCACAGGTCTCGAATGTGGGAGTGTGATGACTCGAGTTGAGCCATCACGAACGCGCGGAATTCGGTGTCCGTCAGCGTGTCCATGGCGCTGGTAAAGCCGCCAAGTTGTGTGAGAGGACCTCCCTGCCGGGGATAGGCAGGGGGGAGAGTGCCTACTTTGTAGCCCTGGTCGTACTGTGCCTGTCTTATTGTGCACAGATGTGTACCTAACACCTAGGTCTTATATAAACTTCACTAACTTAACACTAACACTTAGCGATACGAGCGCGGCCGCGACGCGACGCGGTAGGCCGGTCGGCGCTGCAGGGAGCGCGGGCGCGACGCGACGCGAGCACACTATTAGTCACTACGCACGATGCGCAGTGAGTACAGCGATGGCAGCGCACGCGGGCGCGCGGAGAAATCGCAACGATTCGAGTTGGCGCGGCCGCGACGCGATAACCCGGTCAGCGCTATGAGGAGCGCAGGCGCGACGCGATAACCGGTCGGCGCTACGCGGAGCGCAGGCGCAACGCGACACGACACGAACGCACTAATTCGCTACGCACGATGCGCAGCGAGTAGAGCGATGGCAGCGCAACGCGGGCGCGCGGAAACGGCACTGAGCACTGAGAGGCGAGGCGGGCGGGCGAGCGAGCGAGCGAGCGACGCGTGCGTCTCGTACGGCGGCCGAGAGCAGACTGGAAGAAAACCACCTTTTTTCTTTCTTCTATTTATTTTCACAATGTTGTCTTGTTGAGCGGAATGTACGGAATGAATTTTACGGCCTACCGGCGCTCTATATATTCTCCCTCGGGAGGGCCGCAACTAGCGGGATCGCCAGTGATAATACTATGTTTGCGGCCGACCAATCGGTGCCCACCTAGTGCGCAGAGTGCGCATGCGCGTTGCGTCCCGCGTTCCCTCCCGAGGCGGTCAGAGCGTCGGCTTACAATATATCTACTTAAAATCTATTATGTATCTATTACACGATAAACTTATAACTATTGGAAAATAAAACAAAATTAGGAAAAATTTATTGTAAATTCTTAAGTCTATAAACTTAGGGGGTAAACAGTCCCTACTAAATTATTTGATTTTCAATGTTTTCTACGCTCCGGCCGTTCGGAACAAATGTACTCCCATCAAATTGGAAAGTTTTGGTACCCCCATTACAATGGAAATACTGGTACAGAGGTTGTTCCTGGTTGTTAAGTTTCTTATCATTCTAATGGCATTATTAATTTTGTTTTATTCTTGCTCTTCACTATTATTGCTCATGAGTCATGATACGATTTACATTATATTTATATTATAAAAAGAGAAGAAATGTAGTGCATAAATGAACAAACATTCAAGCTCCGATTGCAATAGACATTTTTTCGGAGAAGCTAAAGTAGACAAATGAACCGAACGAGTTAATGTAGACAAAAACGTGGATTTATATTGAGCTTATTACAGTTTCTACTAATAGTGGTAAAATAATTCTGTGGCAAAAGAAACAAATACATTCTTGTTCATATTGTAATTAAAATTGATTTGAAAAGGAGCGATGTAGTGTATGTAGGTATATGCATACACTATCTCGTGTATTTATGTACAAGTCGATACGTTAGTATCACGAGAGCTGGTGGCGAGAGTGGAAGTAGTGTGACGTTGTACGTATAAATCGTCGAGCCATTGCTTTTAGGTTAAGGCAAAGAAGACAGATTACAAATGCTACAGACTAAATTACTTTTTTAACTTCAGTAGTTGATTGTTTTGCTTACTGTTTGTCTATTTATATTAAATGAATAATAATACATTCTACAGTTTTTTATTTATTTTTATTAATAATCTAAAATTCATTGTGAGGTAGGTACGTACCAAATATCGACAGCGATGTCGAATTGTACAGTACTACTATTTATAATTAGGTGGACATCACTAATTTTACGTTGGTACGTTGCTACACGTAAATTTATTTTTCCGTTGTGGTATTGATCAGCGGTCTAACATAACTAGCTGGAGTTGTTCTGAGTACCGTCTCTTAAAAACGTAATTATTATACTCTCTTTGGTCCCTACATGGTAACAACTCGCTAGTAAAAGATAGAGGACTTTTTGGCGGGAACGGGAGAAGTGAGGTTGACATTTTATTTGGATTTTCTATTTTTTTCATTTTTGGGAGTTTTAAAGTACAAAAGTGGTAGTATATTGTGTTTTAAAGTTCTGTTTAAGTGAAAATAATGGAGTAGATCTAATTAAACATGTGTAGCTGCAGTTCTCGCGCTCTTCCAAGAAATCCTTCATAACTTCAGTAAAGTAAAACTTTACTGGAGGAGTTTTACGATAGCAAAAAACTAATTTACTTGTGATTCTACTTATTAATACGTGACACTGTGCTTTACGTTATAAAGGGTATAATTAATAATAGGAAGAACGCGAAAGCTTCGACTATACGTTTTTATTTTGACTGTCCCATTCTTCTCGCTTTAACGCACGATGTACTAAATATCCCGTTTATACTATAAAACTACCGAAAGTGTAAAAAATAGAAAATGTAAACTAAATGCCAACTGCTTTTCGCGTTATCGCCAAAAAATCAATTTAGTTTGACTAGCGGATTTTAGGTTTTTTGATATGGCCTTATGATGTAAGAAAATTTTCAATGCTGGTAATACTGTACCTGTACGTCACACACGTCATTTCGTGCCTAGCTGATTCTTATTTTCTGATTCAGTGCCGTCATTTGTGTTGAATGATTTCATTTTGTTGAAAGAGAATGATCGTGGTGGTCTTATTGAATCTACCGTAAAATTGTGAGTGTATTAGTGCATGAGTTAAACAGTGTCAGTGTTTTCCTCGCAAAAAAGCGTAATTTGTAACAGTCACTATGTTTAGCTGGCTAAAGAAAGAAGGTGAAAAAACTGAAAGTATCGATAATGTCGTGGAAGGTCTCAAAAAAATATATAAAACGAAACTTTTACCACTCGAATTGCATTATCAGTTCCATGACTTTCATTCCCCTCAACTGGAAGACCCAGATTTCGATGCTAAACCCATGATCTTGCTGGTCGGCCAGTACTCGACCGGTAAAACGACCTTTATCAAATATTTGCTAGAGCGAGACTTTCCGGGTATCCGAATCGGTCCCGAGCCGACCACGGACAGATTCATCGCTGTTATGTTCGATGAAAAAGAGGGCGTTATCCCCGGCAACGCTCTCGTCGTCGACCCTAAAAAACAGTTCAGACCTCTCAGCAAGTTCGGAAATGCCTTCCTCAACCGGTTCCAGTGTTCGACTGTCAGTTCGCCAGTGCTCCGCGGTATTTCAATTGTAGACACGCCTGGTATTTTGTCTGGTGAGAAACAACGTGTGGACAGAGGCTATGATTTCACTGGCGTTTTGGAATGGTTCGCCGAGCGTGTCGATCGTATCATTCTCCTGTTCGACGCTCACAAACTGGACATATCCGATGAGTTTAGACGCAGTATAGAGGCTCTGAGAGGTCATGATGATAAAATTCGCATAGTATTGAACAAAGCTGACATGATCGATCATCAACAGTTAATGCGTGTGTATGGAGCTTTAATGTGGTCACTAGGCAAGGTTCTTCAGACTCCGGAGGTAGCTCGTGTATACATCGGATCATTTTGGGACCAGCCACTACGATATGATGTCAATAGGAGATTATTTGAGGATGAAGAACAAGACCTATTTAGAGATATGCAATCTTTACCAAGGAATGCTGCTTTACGTAAATTAAACGATTTAATCAAAAGAGCGCGTCTGGCTAAAGTACATGCTTACATTGTTAGTGAACTAAGGAAAGAAATGCCCTCAATGTTTGGAAAAGATGGTAAGAAAAAAGAATTGATTAAAAATCTTGGCCAAGTGTATGATAGGATCCAGAGAGAACAACAGATTTCCCCAGGTGATTTCCCTGACATCAAGAAAATGCAGGAGACACTAGCTAATCATGACTTCACAAAATTCCATCCACTAAAACCGAAACTTCTCGAGGTAGTAGACCACATGCTTGCCACGGACATTGCTCGCCTTATGGATGTGATTCCACAGGAAGATGTCAACGTTGTCTCTGAACCTCTCATCAAAGGTAAGTGGTTCTGTCATGCTTTTCCTACAACAAACCACAGCTATATTTGCATAGATTATCAAAACTATTACATAGGAATAGTCTAAAATCCGACTATTAATAAATATAATAATATAATTGTACATAGATCCTACTAAATATTAATTATACTTTAGAATTAGATTATTCTACCTAATGTCAGATTCCAACTGAGCACTGAGACTCAAACTGCAGGCATACCTATAGATGGGTGAAGAGAATATTTTCTGAGTGAGTATATTCTCATATTGAGAATATTATGAAATATTCTGTTAAGTTCTCTTAAGTTTCTTAGCATAGTGAGAACGAGAACTTAGCATAGTTTCCAGTGGCGAGAATATTTTCTGGAATTGCCCATCCCTGGGCGCCTCTAGTGACACCTACATTTCAAGACTTAGAAAAGTCTGTTACCTACATTGACTTGGCCTAGAATCAAACCTAGGTTTGTTGATTTGAGATATAGACGCATAAACCAGTCCAACAGGCCTAATGATATAGTCAATCAAAGAATTGAGGCGCTAGGCATTCAAACAGTGCTATTTGCTCTGAAGTCCTTTTAATAGTCTTTCAGTGAATCTCAAACAAACATGCATTTAAATGCAAACACAAACACAAAAGTTGTTACAATGTTTGGTTTGAGATTAGAGAGGCCTAAAAACATATCGCAATTGTTTTTTGAAAATATTAAATGTACAGACATAGTTTTATCAACTTATCATTAACTAGCAGCCCAGTCTGACTTCACCTGGGTTGAATACATAATATAATAGCTATATCCATTTAAAATTATATACCTTCAAAATGGTGAACGAATTATTCAAATAGGTGCAGTAGTTCCGGAGATTATCCTCCACATATACACAAACTTACGACATCCGCTCTCTCTCATTATAATAATAGTATAAATTTATTACCAACTCCTACAGTATTAAGAGTTGAGACCATATTCATTTTAGATCTCTTGTTCAGATCTTGGTCATACTAAAAGTTTAACTCCTGCAGTTACCTGTACTTCTTTTTATTTATTTACTCAAAAATTAAACTTTTTTAACATTTTAACATTTAAACATTTTATTAAACATCTTATTTGCCGAGTCAGACCAGTTGTTGTCATGGCGACGCGCCGCCACACGCGCGTCGCTCATGCTCGTATACCTATAGGGTATGCAGTGTTGTTATTCACTTTAGAAGGCATTGCCTGTGTTTTTTAAATAAAGAATAATTTTTTCTTTAAAAAAATCTGAATGTTACGTTTTTGATTATGCCATATTTATTTCCTTTATTAAAACAATCTTTTATGCATATTTTCTATACAAAATAGGTTTGATGTTTCACATGTGCCAGGTGTCCCAGGATGGCTTACTTCTTTTTGTACATTCCAATGAACACCATTTTGTATTTAGGGGGTGTACAGTGTACACAGAGACAATGTTAATAAATAGCTTAAACAGTGAATGTACCAATTTGGAAAAGCTCGTTTTCTAAATAAATCTGCCTCACATTGAACCTGAAACACTCAGTTTAACACATTCTACAAATTGTAGGGTATTAAAGAACCAATATACATATATGTGATGAATTGGTACATATAATATATATATTTTTAGCAATCTTCTGGTGTTATTCTTCATTTGAGATGGGTTTCTGCAAAATAATATCTAAACCTTTACAATCCAGTATACATAGTATGCTGGATTGTCCTCTTTACAATCCAGTATACATAGTATGCTAGATTGTAAAGATTCGTATTATAGCACATACATATGTGTGCAATATTACTATAACAATAGGGGTTGTCATTTAGATCTTAGAAAAAAGGGTGAATCATAGAGTTCAATTTATAAATATACATACTTATGTTATGATGACCTTTACATAACTCAAGCAAAAATGAGGGCCTGACTTCCAAACTAGGTAAAAACCTGTGTTATGGGGATCAGTGTTCTTCTGTGTTATATAAATGTGTAGTTAATAGTGTGGTTGTGGGATTGGTATGTCGCGCTTGTGTGTATTTAACATGCGTGTGTGCATGCGTGTGTGCGTGCGTGCATATGTGTGTGTATTTATATGTATTTGTGTTGATGCTTGTACATGTGAATTCTTTATTATTTAATCATAATTAATAATTTAATGAAATAGGATCTAAAATAGAATTTCTGTAGACTTTCACAGGCATGTGGGTCAATTAAATATTTTTTGTCTCACTGGCTCACTGCTGTCTCTGAATTTCTGCTTAAATTAATAGGATAATATAGTTACATATTCATTTGATACACATCAATGAACAGCTTCAAAAGCACACAATCAATATTTAAAATCCAAAAATTAAAAAATTAAAATTGAACACAAGTGCGATGATATAATACATATATCTCCAATGAGCTGCTAGTGCATAATTTAATAATAATAATAAATATTGTACTTATCACGAAGCTAGTATCTATCCTTATATTAAATTAACTTTTAACAATATTTAAATATTTTTCACTACTTCTTTAGTAGTTGTACAGAAGACAAAGTGTTTTTAATTCTTCTTGGGATAATTTTGTATCCTATTCTTTAACATTTTTTCGATTTCATAATAATTTCTGTTATTAAAAGTGCATTGCTCAGCAGGATTTATAAATAATTCAATTTTCTACAAAGCCTCTTCAGTTATTAAGTCGATAAATCTAAAAAATGATTTTACTGGACTAACCGACTAGTACAAATAATTGTTGATGAACCGACATGTTTTAAGCTAAGTTACAAGAACTAGTAATAAATTACTTTGATAGAAGTGTTGTTTATTAGCTTGTAATAATCTAAATCAGTCTCAGACTTTCAGTCCTGGACTTCAATCAGTTTCAAACTGCAACCAGTCCCAGGTTCAGTCAGTTTCAGACTACAGACAATCCCAGACTGTAGTGTCTCAGATTTCAGTCATGTTCCAGACTTGATTCAATCTTAGATTTTATTTATTACTTTAAGATTGTGGAATGAGCCCCCGGTTGAGGTTATCCCAAGAGACTACAGCATGGGGTTTTTTTAAAAACGCCGTTAAAAGATTTTTACAGGGTTGGCAATGCGCAAGTGATGCTCCTGGTGTCGCAGACCTCCATAAGCTACAACCATTCAACATCTTGAGGGTCGTATGTTTGTTTGGCACCTTCGTGGTACAAAAAAAATATTTTATATGGCCACTTATTACTAAATATGTTAACTTGTCTTTATTTAACATAAATAGAAGTTCTTGGAAATACGTTATCAAAATGTTTAAATTGCCATATATGCATCGGATAATGCTGTAAGTATACAATGCCATATTATGTCTATGTCACTTATCACATTTTAGACAAGGCTAGCCTGTAACTAACACCTACCCTATGATATCACGTTGGCGTAAGAGGTAGTTAAACGCCGTGTTATCATCAGATATTGACCTGAATAAGTATTCTTATCAGCTTCTGATAACACTACACGGAATTCTCTATCTGTTACTATTAGCCAGTTAAACAATCACTATAATTGGAGTTACTCCAGTGACTTCACTATCATGGAATTCGTAAGAGAAACGGAATTAAGCAAATGGCGTTAATTAAACTGTATGAATATGTATAGGTAACAATATAACAATATATAAAACAACAGAGGAGTCATGCTGTAGACAAGTGGTGCCGGCTGCGGCTTCTGAGCAAGCGAAAGTGTCCTTTCTGCGTTTTTGTGACGCTATTCTGACACGTTCTAATTGTCGACGGCTTGGCACGAATTAACGACAAACTGCACATTTTATTTTCATAATGTTAAGTCTGAATTTTTTGCCTTCGAAAAGAAAGTTTTGCTCTGGATTTTATTAGTTTAACATTGGATTATGTTGGCCACTTTCGCCTACCTGGTCTAAGATTTTGTTACCTTTAACAAAGATTTCGTTGTTTCACGTATCTTTTAATCGCGAATAAAGTAAATGTAATAATACTCCAGATAATTACGCAAATTGTGTGACGCCTAATTAAACACTAGACCTGTACTGTGAGTACCACGCAACCAACTGGGAACGAACGAACGAAAGCTAATTTAGAAAAGTTTGATTTCTAGACCTGACCAGCTATCTTAAATGCCCTACGCATCTTCCAATTTGTTGGAACAACTTTCCTAGGGATGGCGATACATGATCGATTAACGGAAAAATTGATCGATCGATCTCGAGTAGAGAATCGATTTAGTGAATTGATTGTGTGGATACCTAAAAATTGAATTTCCATTATATTTGTATTGGTAAGAACGCAACTATAAAGTAATGATATCGAACACTGCCATCACCTTAGCGCTCTCGGAGCTAGATTTAGTGCTTTTTTGAGTCGTCTATCTTTTATTTATCCTATGCAAAATCTAAAAAAAACCCGTAGAACGATTTTTGAATGTCTGTCGTCTATTCACTGGATCGATGCACTGCTCGAGATCGAATGATCGATTCTTCCATTAATCGATCTCAGATCGCCATCCCTAGGAAAGTTGTTCCAACAAATTGGAAGGTGTGTAGGTAATTTTTTGTAGCCAGCCAGTAAGCGATAGCCGAATCTTACACGATCGATGGCGATATGTTAAATCGAGCACAATATAATGTGACGAATCACTATTGCTGCCTCTATTGATTAATCAGTGAACTAAAATCTACTGCTAGTGAGCCTATCTATGCTACAAAAAGTCATTTTGACTTTGAGGTTATTTAATCAGTGATAACATCTCTGACTACACCGTTAGGGATACAGCGTGAAGATACGTATGTATGTATAAAGTTTATACGTAACTATGTATTATCTGACTACCCCCACCCTTATTACGTAACTTGCAGTCCACCTGCGACAACCAATATCGCCCGATGTCTGCTGTCAAAACGAGAATTTGTGTAATGTAATTTGTATAGCGGCGCTAAATCTACCGCGAAAAGTGCATTTTACGGTCATATAATAATAGATACGCAATCGTCATACATGATACCAATTTTTTATTACAATTAGTCTCCGATCGCGTAGTGATCGCGTGGTCTGTCTGCAAATTTTTAGGTAATAACCTCGTTAGGGATACAGCGTGAAGATATGTATGTATTGTTTTGACTGCATTTTACGTTTTTTTTACAAAATATTTACGACGTACTTTTGTTTTGACATATAGTAGTTCACATTTAAATTGAATAGGAACAATAAATTAAAGATTAGTAAGATCGCTTGTTGTCAAAGTCCACGTATCTCCACGTAATGATTTGTTTGTTCCATATACATTCCTGGGGTCAAGTGGATGTTCGTACTCCGTCTAATTTATAGTTATTTGATATGGTAATTAGTTATGATCACTTGTAGGTTCTAGCAGATATTGTGTCGTCATATACGTACGAAACGTGTGTAACATGAGTAACATAACGTATGACATTTACTGAGAACGAACGGGAGTTTTAAGGCGACGCATTGACAAACAATAATTTAATCTAAAATAGACCTTCTGTTCTATGCAAACATGCGCGCGCTAGCTTACGAAAAAACAGTTATTTTCGTTTATTTTAAAAACTATAATTAATTTAAAAAATCCAACTACTACTTTGAGGAATATGGTTAAAGTAAACTATACGGAAAATTTTGAATTATAAATCGGTCCCGTTGCTCCGAAAAATGTAAATCTCTGTTTTAAAAGTGGTTTCTTTGATTTTTTTTTGTGCTACAAAACAACCAACCGTGTATCGCAACTGTCAAAATGAAGTTAATGAAATGAAGAATCAGGATACCGAATATCATCTCATACGTTTTGCAGTCACTTAGAAAAATTCAGATCTCTGACGTCAAAATTTCCAATGTGTCGCCTTAAAATATGACCTCTTTTGTTCTTAGTTTGACTCACCTCGGCCACTGTCAGTGTTCTCGTTGCGTCATAATAATTAACGCTCTTTCGTTTTAACAACCACTAAGCATACATATCTCTCTCTAATTTAATAATACAAGCAACTCATTTTTCCATTATTCGTTACTAAAGAAATGTGCTTCAAACGATACAGGTACATTTAAAGATGACTGCATCCTTGTTTACAATGAATATAGCATATATTACATAACCATGGAATTGTTTTATTAGTGGTCATGCACTAATATACATAATATAATTGTAGATTTGTAGAAGTATCTTATCCGCTGGTTACCTTGTACGTCGACCACTGTTATGACTTATGACACTATTATGCTTATTACTTACGTATCAGTGTTTTTCTCAATATAACATACATACAAACATGTATAATATTATATGTGTACCTTTTGTGCATTGTGTAAGTCTGTCATAATGTTTAACTGTTAAAATATTCTACAGATACAAAACAGTCGAAACTTGCAAATCAGTAAAATTACAAAGTATTATTAGTTATTATCATTACACATTTCTTAGCGGCGCGAGCGATGAGATTTCACGTCTGCAATGAGGAATACTCATACTAACTTTCGTCCCTTATTTTATCCTCTTAGGGGATGAATTTCCAGAATTGCCTATACAACTGACTGTTATTCATAAACAGCCTAAACATAGATTTTCATTTTTCTAACTTAAAAATAATAAACTTTCATACAAAAGGGGATGAATTTTCAATAATCCTTTCTTGGTGCTCACTCACATGCGTCTGTTACGTATACTTCAATATTTCTGACAATACCAAGGGACAAGACATGACATGACGACATGAGTATACGTCCAGAAATTAAAGTGACCCAGTAATAAACAATAATTTAATCCAAAATAGAACTTTTGCACCATACAAACATTAAGATTGTATGCCCTATATTAAGAAAAATACGAAAAAACAGTTAATATTTGTTTATATTAAAAACTAATTACTTTAAAAAATCCAACTGGTATTTTGAAGAGTGTGTTTAGATTAAACTACACAGATTTAGAAGCATAGATATCTCTGTTTTAAAAGAGGTTTCTTTCATATATTTTTTTCTGTTACAAAAGTTAACCAATCCTGTAACGCAACTGGCAAAATGAAGTCAACGAAATGAAGAATCGGATTACCAAATATCATTTTCATACGTTTTGTAATTACTTAGACAAATTGAGATCTCTGGCGTCAAAATTTCCAATTCGTCGCCTTGTCGCCTTAATCAAACAACGATAAGAAAAACATTAAAATTTAACTTCACCTTTTATTAAACGATCAATTTGCTACTTTAACAAAAACATGTTTATACATACATACATATCTTCATGCTGTATCCCTATCAAGGCAGGCAGAGAACGGAGCGCCAAGCGTCGCGTTCCTTGCATACTTCTTTCGCTTCCTATAATCTCATCATTCTCCTCACACATTTATAAAAATATTTATCATTGTTATTTTTCCTTTAAACGTCTAGTTATATAAAGGAAATATGTACTTTATTTGTATTTTTTTAACATCCTTGGTAATAAATAATACATAATCAACAACGTTTTTCCTCTAAGTAAATGTTGTTTTTAGTGCAAAAAATGCAACTACCTACTTAGGTACGTAATTGTTAAGTATGTAAATATATGTTTTTTGCGTATCTGGTTTTCCGAAATTATTTCTCTTTGATTAAATAATTATAAATAAGTTACTTAATAGATAATTATTTTACTTTAACAATTTCTTACATTTTAAAAAGTGTATTTCTGTAGCGATGCAATAAATCTAATGGAGAACTGTATGAGAGTGGCGACTCCGTCTCTGATATTGAGAGCGATTCTAATGAATTGCCACACTCTGGTCAGGGGCTGGAGGATGCCATTAGTATGAAAGGGGTTGAAAAATTTATAAGAAGTCTGAAATGTGGAATGGCTGCGGGAAATGATGAGGTGACTGCTGAGATGATCAAGTATGGTGGTCCTAGGGTCTTGGATACCTTCTGTGCACTGTGCAACTGTTGTTGGCAGAGGGGGGAGGTTCTAGAGGACTGGCGCACTGCAGTCATAGTACCTCTCTATAAAGGCAAAGGTTCTCATTTAGACTGTGCGTGCTTTAGGGGCATCAGCTTGGTCAGCTTAGCAAGTAAAGCCTATACCAAGGTATTGACTGAACGTATGAAAGGTTAAAAATATTTGTGGGAGGCACAAGGTGGTTTTAGCAACAGTAGGGGTTGTATAGATCAAACTTTCTCGCTTCGCGTTATCGTGGGGGAGTTTTTGGCCATAGGTCAGAAAGTTTTCTGCGCTTTCGTGGATCTAGAAAAAGCATTCGATAGAGTAGTGCGAAAGAAACTGTGGATTCTTCTGCCTGAATATGGCGTAGTGGGCCCTTTACTGCAGGCTGTAAGGTCGTTTGCCCTGGTTCGAAGTCTATTCAGACGTCAGACAGGGCTGCGTGATGTCTGCCTGACTTTTCGTGCTGTATTTGAAGAATTGCCTCCAGACATTAAAAGGTAGTATGAGTGGTATGATATGAGTTGGATGTGAAGAGACGGGTAGCAGCTTGCAATAAAGTGAACGGTGTTCTGTCCGCATTCGTAGAAGTTTAAAGAAATTTACGAAAATTGTATGCTTCTAACGCGCTCTTTTCGCGCATCGTTGATATTACCAACGAGTGTTCGGGTATCGAAGTAATAAGATAATAAGAGTAATAACATTATCATTTGTACACTGATAATGCCGCGTTTGTGAGGTTAATGTTGAAGCCGTACTGTAGTGTTGCCAACATCGAAATTTTTTCAGTCAACATTGGTCCATGTGTTGTCTAAAATGCGCTAAAATAGACTAATATCTCCTAGATCAAGTATCAAGTAACTATCAAGTATATGTATGGTGCACATTTTCGTCCCCATGAAGCTGTACATTATACAAGTCATAGTTTCGAAATCAAATTGTAATGAATTTTGTGTCCTGGATGTTCTTCAATATGTATTTTTTGGGCCACTAAATACTTCAAAATAAAACGGTAAAAATAATGTTTAAAAACACCTTTGCAAATTCCATGTCCCTGAATTTAGGGAAAATCCCCTAATTTGGCTACATTGCCACACTGATACGTCTGCGCGGGCGCACCTGTTTATGTTGCGACCTTGGCCATTGTGCCGTATTGATCCACCATTATCTATCTGAACCGCAGCCTTCGGGTCACGCTGCATTACTGTAGCGATTAACTATCAATGTCTCCCTTTATTATAAACCACTTTTTTCGTTCACTTAAGCAACTTTTTGCGATACTAGTTCGGATAATTTTTGTCCTTATTATATTACGTAAAACGTAATAGTCGAACAGATATGTTTTTTATTATAGTCTTTCATCGTCTGATATTTCATTTGTAATTATTGATTATAATTCTACAATACTAGGTATAAATTTGCAGTTGAAATTAAAAGTAATATTGCAAAATACAACTAAAAGTCGGTCGGTAATTTGCTTACGCTTCTTATTTTTCACCAGCACGATATCGTATTTCGTCATTGTTAATTAAGTTAACATTTTTATCTACTAAAACAGCATTTTGACTCACTCGTATCACTTATTTGTATACATTTAACTATTTAATTGAGTATAGCGTCATTTTATTAAATGCATATTACTTAAAAACCAATTAATGAGCAATTCATCAATACCGAACCAAAACTATTGCAACTAGATTGTACATAATATTTACCGTAACTTGATTTTATAACCGAATCTAAACGAAATTTCGATGTCTGTCTCAGTTACGATCGAAATGGAAACCTTTTAAGGTGACTCTTTTGTACATTTTTAAGTTTCTGTTCAATGTAGCCAAATGCCAAAATGGACACACACAATGCGGTGTTGTTTCCAACTTTATTGTATTAGTGAGGTCTGGATATGCCCGAACTCGAGTGAAAGTAAGATAAATGCAGTAGAAATGCGATCTATTAGAAATACGTGCGGTGTCACCCTTGCGGACAAAATAAGCTATGAAGAGATACGCAGTATGACAGGGTTGCACGACAGTGTTATTGTAAAAATGAATAATAAAGGAATGCTTAGATTGTTCGGACACATAGAAAGAATGACGAAAGGCTGTTATCGAAGAAAATCTACAGAGCGAAAGTGACTGGTAAAAGAAGCCAAGGCAGACCAAGGCTGACTTATGAAAAACAAATAGCCAGAGTGTTAGCCGACGAAAATGTCAAAAGCAGTCGCATACCTAGGCGGAAATGTGTGAGGAGAATGATGAGATTTGAGGAAGCGAAAGAAGTATGTAGGGACTGCGACACTTGGGGTTCTGTCCTTTCTGACTACCCGGTTAGGGATACAGCGTGAGAATATGTATGTATATATCTTTTTCAGTTACTAAGACTAATAAACAAAAATATTTTTTAATACATTTGCTCAAAAAGTAGACTTCCATGTGTATTTAACGTCCGGAAAGTTAGTCTTTTCCGCACTAGTGCTTTTTGTTTTTTGTTCCTGCATACTCGTATAACATCCAAATGCATGAAGGTTTTTAATCAAAAAGTTTTCTGTACAACATTTTTGTATGAAATGACTATATTACAGCGTAAATACTATTAATACATGAATAAAATTTAAAATAAATTTATTTATCCAATATCGCGCGATATCCGCTGTCAAAACGGGAATTTGTGTAATGTAATTTGTATAGTGGCGCTAAATCTACCTCGAAAAGTGCATTTTACGGTCATAGAATAATAGATACGCAATCGTCATACATGATACCAATTTTTTTTACAATTAAACACCGGTCGCGCAGTGATCGCGTGGCTACCGCTGTCTGCAAATTTTTAGGTAATAACCGCGCGGGTTCTAGTTCTAAAATTCTCATCAATTTCAGTACAAGTCTTGTAAATCGAGAGCCCGCGCGCGCGCTCGCGACTTGATGACACGTCGTTTATCCGGAAGCATAATTTGGGCCGTAGCATGACTGGCCAATTCCGCTTTGTTGTAGGAGAATGGTCACCCAATCAGACCACTTTTGTTAATTTACCATTTACTTAGCTACAAACAGTTTCAATTCGTAAACACAATACAATATTATTTTTACGAAAGTATAAATTTTGAAGAAAAGCTTCATTCAAGCACAAGCCAAGCATGTTACTATTTCTTTTTATATTCGATATAGTTATGCCTCGCGGTTTCGCCCGCGTTAGGTTTTTTTCTGGTATAAAAGTAGCTTAGATTATTCTGAAAAGCCCTACAAAAAATCCTGTCAAATTGGATTATCCGTTTCAGAGATTATCCCGGACAAATAGATGACAGATAAAAATTTTAAAAAGTGTATTCGGTACTTAGGTTTTGATTACGTGCAAATAACCATTATAAGCTTCAGAAAAAACCTTTATTTCGAAATCACAGACAGACACTTCACTTTTATTTATATTCGATATTGATGAACTCAGTTTTCATTAATACCTAATACTCCAGAATAATAATACTCCAGATAATTATACAGATTGTGTGACCCCAAACTAACCAGTAAGCTTGTACTATGGGTACCACACAACGAACTCTCGGGGAGTTCCCAGTAACACCCAGACTCCAAGCCAATTTAGATAGGTTCGTTTCCTAAATTGACCTGACCGGGGATCGAACCCGGGACCCTAAGCTTGGAAAGTAAATGCATATGCCACTGCGCCAACGGGCCACTCAATGTTTGATCATTAAACAGTTTATTGGTTGCAGAATTCAAATTGATCATTGATCTGACGCATTACTGTATTGAATTTCCCCAGATAAGGAGCACATGATTATTTCGAAAAATTGCGGAGAACTTCCACCACCATTATCAATGTATAATGGCGGCGTTATTAATATACAGCAAGACTAAATTGTTAAGACTAAGTTGTTGTTTGACTAAATAGAAAAACAGAAAACCCGACTGCATTTCACAATTTTTATTAGTTTGACCTTTCATTTGATACCCAATTGTTATAGTTTTCCTTCTCTACTTTTTTTTCTTGGGCACCATATTGAAATTTTATGCCCTATGTTACTCTTACAATAAAGAGTCTAATGACATCTTATATGTTAATATCCGTCAAACTACTTCTATCTACTTTCTATCTACTACAGAGTATGCCAAAGAAATGGACATACATACTCATAAACATACATACACTCGAAAAACATAACCCTCCTTCGCAGTCGGGTAAAAAATTAAATTAATAATATACAAAAATAAAATAAAATCGTCGAGCAAAGCTAAACCACATTGAGATTTGTCTCGTCAATATTCTTGGCATCCGAGGGTAGTTCATTGAATACATAGTTATATATATATATATATATATATATATACTCACGCTGTATCCCTAACGGGGTGGTCAGAGAGCACGGAGCGCCAAGCGTTCAAAAATTTCATTAATTTGTACATGTAGTTTACATAAATAATATGTTATGTTGTAACATAATTAACTAACGTGACTTCCTTTTATGATGCGGAAACTTGCCTATAGTCCAGTTAATGACTGTTTTCCCGTATAATTTTGCCAAACAGCACCGATTTGCACAAAAATTTGGATTTGGGTTCCACTTACCCTCTACTTCAAAGTTGACTCTGTGCCGGGGGTTGCTTTTACCCTAGAGGTGGATGCCACCTCTTCTCGAGGGTGAAAAATGTTTCATTGAAAATAAGGGGTGGATATATTGACTAATTCTAAGCAACTTTTGTTCTATAAAGTTTTTACTGAAAGTCAATATTTTTCGACTTTTCGCAAGCGAGTGTCAATTCCTCAACCAAAAGAAAACACGTTTTCAGAATGTTTTTCGCGAATAACAAAAAGTATTTTATCGAAAAAATTTTTTTCAGAAAAAATATAGCTTATAGAAAACAAAGAATGCTGGGTTTATGGTGTCTGTAGACCCAATATAAACGGAGTAATAGCTTGTTGAAGGTTGGCTTTTATTCGTCAAACGCCAAAATCGAAAGTTATTTCTCGTTGAAACAAGAAATAACTAAAAAACAATGCGGGACCAAACCAAACCAAATAAAAAGCAATTTTCGGGAAAAACTCATAAAAATTTTTGGTTCGACGTTTAAATAGGTACTTACACCTTATTCGTTATCGCCGCGGCGCACCTTAGTAACTTGACTGTTATCGTCACGGCTAATAAATTGTGTAACAATGATAAAAAATAGTACAATGCTGAGTCAGGTGATATCGAACTTAGATGTAACAAAATCAGGGCGATAATTATGTGCACATGGTTTGGGAAATGTTATTCATCAGTGGTGTTGCTTAACTAAAATGAAAAATATTGTGATTAATGTGCAAGTCATTACATCTTATTTTCATTTTTGACTTTAATGTGAACAAATAAGAAACTAACGAAAATTTCGCTAAATTTTTACCGTTCGCTGGTCCCACGTATTACACGTAGCACACTCTAATAACACTAGTTTTCTGTTATATGTACACGAAACTATAAATTATGCAGATATAACACTGATATGACAGATTAATCAGTTACTAACGTAAACTAATATTATCCAATGTAGTACAGCATTGAAAAAATTCAGGTTATTTATCAAGCGTTTTGTTTTTAATTTGTAGTGTTACACAAGGACTGGCTATATTCCTAGATCAAATTAGTGTCATAAATCAGTTCACTCAACTTCACTCTAATATGTGAGTGACACGATTCATTCGAAATATACTCATAAGACGGAATAATAAGAGAAAAATATTATTGTTCGCGATGTACAAATAATAATAACTCTATTCTTTATTATTAAGTATTTTTTTTAAATACAAATTTTTACGCTTATCATGACGTTTATTATTCTTTTAACCCTTGAGTGGTGATTTTTATTGAAGCACAAACACACAAACTAACAAAATTCTAAAAGTGTTTGCTTTACTAATAACTAGACTTTTTGGCGGGAACAGGAGAAGTGAGATTGTCATGTTATTTAGATTTTTTATTTTTTACAGTTTTGGGAGTTTTAAAGTACAAAAGTGATCGTATATTGTGTTTTAAAATTTTGTGTAAGTGAAAAGAATGGAGTAGGTCTAAATAAACATGTGTAGCTGAAGTTCTCACGCTCTTCCAAGAAGTCCTTTATAACTTCAGTAAAGCCAATTATCACTTTACTGGAGGAGTTTTACTATAAGAAAAAAACAATTTACTTGTGAATCCACTTATTAATACGTGACATTGGCAAATGCGCTAAACTGTGCGCCATGCCATAAAGAAAAAAAAAAACTAATAAGTATGACAACTAAATCAATCATTTGCGAACTAGCCCGTCTTTAGTTATGTTATAAATGTCATGGTCGCCACATTTGTTTTTCATTAGAGATAAAAATGAAAAAAATAGGATATGCAATAAACTTCATAGTTTCATAACTTCAAAATTAATTAATTGTAAGTCGTTTTTAAATGTCAAACCTACCTTCATTCCTTCAGTTAAAAAATTATAGGGAATGTAGAGCCTTTCTGAAGTTTAAAAGAAAAATATGTATACATACCTTTACGCTGTATCCCTAACGGGGTATTCGGCGAGGACGGTGAAGCACCGAGTGTCCCGGTCCTTACAATCTTCTTTCGTCTCCTTAAATCTCATCAATCTCCTCACACATTTTCGCCTAGGTATGCGAGGACTTTTGACATTTCCGTTAGCTAACACTTGGCTATTTGATTTTCATATGTCAGCCTCGGTCTTCCTTGGCTTCTGCTGCCATTTAATTTCGCTCTGTAGATTTTCTTCCTCAGTCTTCCATGACTCATTCTTTTTATCTACCTTTGGATATAAGCATTACCCTAATACTTATCGAACCCCTAAAATCGAAACTACTATGAACATTTCATCGTTAGCGGACCCTTATCCGGTTTTAGGGGCTTGCTAAGTATTGGGGGACTTTAGTGAAATCGGACATGAACCATCTAACCATTCCTTTCTTCATTTTTACGGTAACACTGTTAACAGTAATTTTTTGTCAAAATTGTCTTCATTTTATCTTTTTGCTCTGTTTGTGTGCTGTTAGTGTTTCAAATAAAATAATCTCCCGCAATTTACTTGCAACTTCTTACCTCTGTGGAAACCATTATATTACCATACAAATGTAAGTGCAATAACACTCTTATTTATAATTTAGTAAGCGTTTTATGTGTAATTATTGTATCAATAGACAGATAGCAAAAAGTCAAATTTTTGATGAAAGTATAATATTTATAATATTTTTCGAGATACATAACATACACATCTTCACGCTGTATTCCTAACGGGGTAGTCAGAGAGGACGGAGCGCCAGGAGTCGCGGTCCTTACATACCTCTTTCGCTTCCTCAAATCTCATAAATTTTTCGACATCACAGTGCAAATTGTAAAAATGCCTGCAAAATTCTGCTAATTTCAAGGGATCAGTAGTAATTTCATTCTGAGTTACAAATAATATATATATACTTTATTGACATCCTTATTGCTTTCTGTTGGTATTTTTCTTTTCGTGATAAATACAGTAACTAGGAAATAAATTAAACTATTTAAAAAGAAAACTAATCACCCGACTGCATTTTTAATTGAATTTCTAATAGTTATTATATATTTTGACGATTTTCATTAGTTATTATATATTTGGAATTCATTATTTATTGCCTTTCATTACATACCCATATTGTTATATTTTTCCTCCTCTACTTTTTTCTCGGGCGCCATATTAAATTTTATACCCTATGTCACTCCCACAATGAAGTTAAATCTAATGACACCTCATATGTTAAATTCCGTTAACCCGTTTAGGCTTCAGAGCATGCCAAAGAAATGAACATACATGCGCATATAGCACATACATACGCACAAAAATATGACCCTCCTTCGGCAGTCGAGTAAAAATAAGCATTCATTTGTCACGGGAGCGAGCGTCTACAATGTAAACGACACACATAATTGAATGAATTTTAATCGTGAGGGTCTAAGGTCTCTTACACTGTCGCTAATCATATTGATAATCTTAATCGCGCAATGTTAACATTAAAACAATCTTGTTATTATGTAAATTTATGAAAAGCATTACCAAAAGTCACTAATCTGAAACGGTCACTTCCCATTTGTAATGTGACAAACAGTTCGTCTGTTATCGTAAGGACATAATAATTAGTTAAGGCAAATTGTTACAAATTATGTAAACTTGTTAACAATATTGTTGAATTATTATTAGTCGGAATCAGTTAACGGTAGATGGTCTCAAAATGCATTATAATTTATTGTACTCTTAAAAAATTTGGAAATTATTTGAATTTATCGTTAGGATGTTGCAGCGAATTCCTTTCAGGATACAAATTGTGTAACAGGTTAACAATAGCGGCCAATTGTGCTGAAGTGAGGTTAGATCGGTAGGAAGTGGCGCAACGGTGCTGATGTGTTGCTTTGCGACACTCGCCGTTCCTCAGCCTCGCTCGTCCGTGACATTGGAGTGTCGAAATATTTTAACCTAGCGATGGGGATGTGGCGTTTGCCAATGTAAAATGAATCATATTACCCACATTTTGCCCTATTCGATTGGATACAATAACCTTTTGATCTTAAAAACCAATTTCAAGCCGAATTTAAAAATGTTTAGGGTTAAATATACTTTATATGCATATGTGTACATGTCAAAAGCACTCGCACATCTAGGTGAGTGTGTAAGGAGAATAATGAGATTTGAGGAGGCGAAAGAAGTGTTATGAAAAGACCGTGATGCTTGGCGCTCCGTTCTCTCTTATTATCCCGTTAGGGATACAGCGTGAGGATGTATATGTATGTGTACATCTCTTTCTTCAGTCATCATCAACCAACAGGAAAGCAACCTGTCACTAGTAGGTTCCATCGGCGCCAGTCTCGTGCCAAAAACACTGTTACATTAAATGTAAAAATTAGTTATTTTATAATTTTCAAAAGAAATGGATTGCAAGTTATTTGTAATATCCTAAAGATTTTGTTATCCAAGCACGTGCAGTTACATATCGCATCAGTTATCCTGGGGGCTTACCACCATTTCTTATAGCATTATTATTATAATGTTATTTAACGTAGAAAACTCGAAATTTTGTCAGTAGGTTAGTGATTAGTTTTATCATTCGACATACAATCATCAGTAGGCGAAAGAAATATGTGAGAACCACGATGTTTAGCCATTCGACCTACTTAACGACCCCGTAAGTCAAGTCTAGTAACATTAAAATAATAACGCCCTAGTAAACCGCTAGGGGACTAGCTAACAACCTCATTGTTATGGTACATAAGCCTCCCTAAATCTCCTTCATTTCTCTTTGTCTTGGGCAGTTAAAATCCAATTGCTGCCCACCAACAATTTAATATAATCCTCCTAACTGATCTGTGGTCTTCTCCTCGGTCTTATCCAATCCCATGATCTCTATTCCAAGATATCTACACCGTGAGTTGCGTTTATCCACCACGTTGCAAGCTCACTCTTATTTCAGCTTTCTTTAAACAGCAGTATTTTAATATTTTCTGTTAATGAAGTACAATGTCAATTTTAAGAAATCTTCGTCTAAAAGGTCGACCACATTTATAAAATACTTTCTATCATAATTTATCTTCATAAATAGTGTAGGAAAAGCTATGAATTATGATACGTAAAACTTTTTAACAAATTAGACAAATACTTAAGATGTTGATACTTATAACATCAATGAATTCGTATTTGCTATAACTTAGGTAGATATCGTGACAAAGTAACTATCGTAACAAACAAAAGGAATGGCCGTTCCAGTTCCGTCAATTTGATAGATCTCTCTACCGTTTGTTTCTATGAAAGCGCGTTGTTAGAGACCGGTACGTACGCACACACATGCCATCGCACGCGGCGGTTAATTGTGCCGGGACATTGTTCCTGTGTCCGCTGTGCTGTGACATCATTACAGTTGTCGCACATCAAGGCTCATCTGAGCACTGAGAGCATTGAGCGGCATCCATTGTGGCCGACCCACTTGTCGCTCAATAGTCATCCATTGTCATCGCATCAACAGTCGTGATGCACCCTCCGCATTCGATCTTTACGCTTTTATTCATCCATTCTGTTTCAATGATGACATTCACGTTATACCTTCAAACTAGAAATTATCTATTTAATTTGATATTGCAGCGGTGTTAATGACCGCAATTGCTGCAGATAGTTTTAAAATGCATGGTTATTCCGCTTAGCGTCAGTGGCGTAACACAATGACCTATTAACTGTTCCCCGTCTTTGGCGTTGAAAGACTCCTTACTGTTATTGATTCGCAACGTGTTGCGCATCCATTAAACTGTCCTCCTTTCAAATGATTCATAACTGCCTATACTTTAAATGGACCGTTTCATTTCTCAGGTAATTAATTTTAGAAATGAAACGTCACTTTCTAGTTTCATAATTTTATTGACAATAGCAAATAAAATAGAACTGTGATAGCTCGGTGACACGCCATGCGATGTGAACCGTGTCGTGTGCTGACTATGCATAAATAATTTTACTAACTATCATACGTAGCAACAATGACCTTGCATAAAGTTATTACGAAGTTAAACCAATACATTATGGGTTTGCAAACACAGAAATTATTCATCAATTGACTTAAGCTCACTCTAAATATAGTAAGCTCTGAATAAACAAGTCTGTTCTTTACCTTTGTCGATTATATTGTAATGTAACGTATCGTCAACATAACGGGCCTCCATTGTTATGATTGAATTCCATCGAACGATGCCGTATGATAATGTTCCACTGTCGTCCAAAGCCAGTCGAGTGCGCCTACGACGTGCGCGGAATGAGCGCGTGAATGAATGTCAAGTTAACCCTTTCTTTACTAACAATTATATCTATACTCATTGTCAGTCTGTGCACAAGATAACAACAGTTTAAAATACGCAACCAATACGCAACGCCATAGGATTTAGGTGTGCAGAGCGACTAGACAAGTGGCAAACGCTTGGTACAATCAAAACTCTTACTGTCGTCATTGCTCTTCAAAAGTGCCATTTGGCTGCGTTTTATACAGCGGTTTCCACGGGACTACTTTTCGTTTGATTTCATAGAAAGTGAATAATGTTTGAATACTAATTTAAAATTAGTTACGCTGGATCACGTGATATTTGTCATTCTATACGACATTTGGGTCATTTGTCTAGGTTACCAGAACTGTTTCTTAGTTGCAATAATGCTTATGCATCTGGAGACGCGTGTTTTCTTAACCGATATTGTTTCACTGCTCAGCAAAACTCTTAGGTAGTTAATTTTTTTTATTGTAATTAAATACTTAGAAAATATCTCATTTTTTTTATAGAATGAATAATAACCAGTAACATTATTGAACAGTTTCTTTAGTCTTCCGTTTTGAAATGGTATGTGATGCGTGTACTGGCGAGAGATAAGCTATCGTTCTGTTCCGCCTGCAGCGCAACGTAACATGTTTTATTTTGATATCTTCTATTACTCGCGGGTGCTGTCACTCGCGGATACGCCTGTAAATTACTAGAATGATACATGAGAGTCACCCAAAGTACACAATAATATATTTCACACTCTGGCAAACCAAATATATCAATTCATGTAATAAAATAAAAGTTTTTATGTTGCCTCAGTTAAAATTACATTATAACAGTTCGATTTTATGCGTAAAAATGCATACTTTCGCTAGTCAAAACCAAATGAATTTAATCTAGTACTCCCAGTTGGGTACAAGGTTTTCTAAGCGTCATCTACTTGAAACTCAATCAAATATCGTTTTTTCAATGTTATTTTACAGTACAATAAGAGTATATTACATACGTAAATCATATATATTTTCACACGCTATATCTCTAAGTATACACATACATACATATCTTCACGCTTCACAGTGTAGTTAGAGAGGACGGATCTTGCCAAGCGTCGCGGTCCTTACATACTTCTTTCGCCTCCTCAAATCTCATCATTCTCCGCGCACATTTTCCCTAAATATAATATCCAAAAAATCAGTAAATACATTTGCAAATATCAATTCGTAACTATTTCTAGTGTCCTTCATATGTCGATATTGCAGTTGGAAGGTCGCGTTATGTCGTCAAGACGCTCGGATCCCAGGCGGTCAGTCTCAGGCGATTAGCGAAACGCCACAATTGCGCGTGTAGGCGATAACGATGCACATCCTCTTCACGGTCAGGATACAGGTATCCTGTGCAGCTGGACACCGTTTTGACCCTGAACTAATTAATTGGACACTACACTGAAATCAATAAAGTAAAACAATATTAGCGATTGTTTACTCGACTTTATCTCCATGAGTTTTGGTCTTTCATTCCACGTACTTACGTAAAACAATTGAACGTCAAGAAGTTCTGTTCTAATGAGTATTATCGTCATGATGGACAGGCACTGGCTAAAGGCACTACATTGAAATCCTTAAGGACTTGCACCAACTATTTAAACTCGATTTAAGGATTTGACACCTAGCTCACACTAACTATTAAATAATTGGTGCAAGCGAGATGTCAAATCCTTAAATCGAGTTTTAATAGTTGATGCAAGCCATCCTAAATTAATTTTTATAAAAATGATAGTAACGTTTATATACTTAACTTTATTTGTGTGAATTTTGGTATTTCTTTCGCTTACGTATGATATGAAAGATTAAAGTGTAGTTAAAGGTCGCAAGAAAACCGTTTTAATGAATAGGTTGTTTATTTATGTTACGAAGGAAAACAACTGTTTTCTTATGCTTAGTTTCAGTAGTTTCACTTATGGTTTCGACTCAACTTTGTTATCATATTTATAGTAATGTATTGTACATGTATAATTTCTTATACAAATGTCTGACCAGAAAGCAAACATTGCACAAAATATGAAAAAGTCTAATCACAGAATACATCAGTGTCACGGAACAATTAAGGCAACTCTCAGAACAAAGCATCTACAGAAATAGTCTCGCTTTGACCTTGTTTATGTAACATTAATATTATATCGATACAGTATTTAATTGCTGGCAATATTTGTGACTACTGTCGCGTTTGCGTAAGACATTATTAGCTCTATCTATATTATAATCATAAATCGATTTGCCCGTAGTTAGCCGCCGAGTTATATATCCACTTACTACACTTTCACTGCACCGCTCTGCCGTGCCACGGTACACCGTGAAGCGTGATCCACATAAAACAATTTGTCCATTTGTTACCTCGTTACGGTACGTAGATAGGTACATGCTGTCATGTGTCTACAGTTTTCACATTGAATTAAAAATAACATTAAGTATGGCTTGCACCAACTATATCAAAAATTCTTTCACAAATGGAAAGCTTCATTATCGGCGTCTAATTAAGCTATAACAAAAAGTAGTAGGTACAGTGCATCCGACCGAAGCCGAGGCGGATCGCTAGTTTAGAATAATTACGAATTAAGGTTTGTCGTGCGAAAAATAATAATAATAAATGGATAAATGGACACAAATCCTAAAAATGTTTTGTTTTATTAATAACTAATATAATAAGTATGACATCTGAGTCAATCATTTGCGAACTAGTCCATCTCTAGTAATCTCTACAAATAATATGCCTTTCGAAGTATGTGGCGCCATTTTTAGGAAAGTCGACTGTGTTAAAAGGACAGACAGCGTAATTTTTAAGGGCGTAGTTTTTGGAGTTCAAAATTATAAAGACTTGGGCATAGATCATATTTATTTAATCTATATCAACATGTCGCTAATGTGAAATCACCGGTGTATCAAATCTTCTCGTTGTCTCGAAATCGATTAAATAATGTTAAAGAGCGCGCGGTAGTAGTAATACAATCAAAGCGTTGTCTGTAAAAGTGCAAATGCTTTGATTTCTCTCACTTGATTGCTATTCTTGTAATGTTTTCAATTGTCGATTCTAAGTTTTTAACCGACTTCAAAAAAGGAGGAGGTTCTCAATTCGTCTGTATGTTGTTTTTTTTTGTATGTTTGTTACCTCATAACTCCGTCATTTATGAACCGATTTCCAAAATTCTTTTTTCGTTTGGTAATACTTCAGAGGCGGTCCCATTTAAATTTCACCGATATTGGAGCTTGGACTTCGAAGATACACTAAATAACGCGACCTGTTTATGACCTTTATTTATATTGATGATTCTCTTGTACATCGTTGCGCTCCGGAATTAGAAAGAAGTTAATTGCAGACCTGCCTAGATATTTATTTAAATCAATCTCTCAAAAGGGAGAAATAAAAAAATTTTATTAAAAAAAATGAAACCGCCTTCAAAAAAAACACTGAAAAGTATATAATAACTATACTAATCAAAACTCAAGTACAACTAAAATAACTTTATAAATACGATACACATACCTATATAATTAAATTTAACAGTTATTGAAGTCGGTGCCAAATCAATGTGCAACAACAGAAAGTCTATTAGTTTGGTAAGCTTGTTAGTGTTCTGTTTCAGTATTAGAAAATAGGAACACTTACGGAAACACCTCAGTGTGCGTCTGTCTGTATGTTGCAGTGCTTATGGACTATTTGTTGCAAAAAGCTGATATGTATTTGAAACAGTTATAGTAAATTGAGAGTGGGAGAGCCATGCTGCATTGCAGCACGGATTGGGCCGGCTCGGCCGGTGACATACCACCCTCTGAATATCAGAGTAAAACAACAGCATCTATTGCAGTTGTGTTTCGTTCGGTGAGTGAGAGTACCGGTGGCGCATCATCCCCTCTCCTCCTTTTCCTCCTTTCCCTGTTCCCCTAAAGGCCGACAACGCACCCGTGATTCCCCGGACGTTGCATGCGTCCATGGGCGGCGGTGGTCACGCGGTGACCCGCTTGCTCGTTTGCCCCCTCTTTTATAAAAAAATGCTAGCTAAAACACCGACTTTATGTTTACGAGCAACTTTAATCGTAAAGTTATTACTTTAAAGGTTGCTTTTGGACACTGACTGATTAATCGGGAAATCTTAAAAACTACTAAAGCAAAAATCATGAAACTTGGTCTGATGATAGTTGATGTAGTTGAGGAGCCCGCTATGGAAACATCTTTGGAAATCTTCATTTTAAGGGAGAAAAGGGGGGTTGAACATTGTATGAAACTTTTAAATATAGAATGGAATGAAAATTGAATAAAATATTGCCTATTAAAAATATGTAATCGTAACGTGTGTCTCATTAAGACACACGTTTCACATTTTGTAAAATTCGTTTTGCAAAGAGGGGGGTTGAACTTTGTACGAAACTATTATAATTTTTTATACGTAGTGTGGTGGAGGGGAGGTGGCTGCTCTTTTTGTAAAATTCTATTCATGAAAGGTCGGTTGTTTCTCATTCATGAGTCGTCTCGCCTCTAATCAAGGTGTGTTTTGTTGCGCCTTGATGCTCTGTCCATCCCTAACGAGAAATGGCGTTAAATTATTCATTTGTTAAGATTATCGATTTAGCCTATAATAAATGGTTGTAATCAACGCCTCGAGTGGGTGTGAACGACGTATTAATATTTTGCCATGGAGCACTCAACCTATAGAGACGAAATATCGTACCATCTTATTCACCACTGCTCAGTTTATTTACACTAATAAATATCAACTCTTGCTCGCATTGAGCAGTACATAACCAATGCTGGATCTGTGTGTATATTCCGACAGATATTTAAATATTTGTGTAATGGCTTATTGTTCTATTCGGTAGTGTGGCAAAAACAGCTAAAAATCAAACTATAAAACAGAACGCAGTAACCGCAACTGTGTAGACGTAAATTGTTTTCATAAAAAATAAATGACATTGCCACTCTATAGGTTGAGAGCTCCGTGTATTTTGTCATGTGATGCGTCATGTTGAATCACATCTGTATAACGTCTTCGTACCGCCGCAGCCGTCGAAAGGTTTCTGTGACGTCATCTACCGGCACTAGAGCTGCTAATAGAAATACAAACAGCACCATTCTTCGTCATCAATTTTCGTTATTGACATTACAAATTATGGGCGTTGTAATGGATCGCTTTTCTATGCGTGAAGTACATAGCTATTAATTATAGAAAGAGCAATATTGAGTACTTGCCCAGTCGTTTTAATACACGCAAACTAAACATGCTACATTGTCTTAGCACTGTAATATATCTGTAATTTTTACTTTTTTGACGGACATTAGCTGATCTATCTTGTACCGTTCTCTATCGATGTTTTACATACATACAATACATGCATATATGCCATATATTGTGTCGTATATATACGGTTTTATTGGTCGGGCTTTTCCGGGAATCTGGCGTCCTGAAACTTCGAGTCTTTAGGCATTTTTTCTATTTTCGACCCTGAAATGAAATAATTCGGCAAACTGACCATTTTTAATTTACTTAGGAGCCTGCCTATGCAGCTCAACGCAAGCGAATTCGTTCGTCATACCCACCAGCTATCGCATCAGTAATAAGGTTAATTTCGCAATTGTAGTTTGATTATATTTTAGCGACGTCTTAACATTCGTTTTTGTACATAATTATAATTTACAAGAAACTAAATTACCATTTAAAAAACTGGTTTGAGAGTTGTGAGACACTCTAATTATCTATAAATTTTAGGAAAGATTATTTTTAAACAGAATATCAGAGATACAACAGAATTTTGTGCAAAACAAGATTTTTCCACTTTTTATCGAGTTTTTTTTTCTAATTATTATTACGCTTCCATATTCGAGTATTTTATGAAGAGTTGGTTATATGTTTCCAAATACCTAATTACAACACAATACACTTTATTGCACCATAAATATACAGAACAAAAGAACAAAAGTACAAAAATAAGATTAAAAAGCATAAATATGCGGTCTTTCTAGTGAACAGCATTTCTTCCAGACAACCTTTAGGCTATATGATGAAGTTTAAGTGAAAACGATAATAATCCTCCTCTAATTTCTCGGTCTTCTTAAAATATATTTGCTATGCTATGTTATATATGTTATGTTATTCTTTACTTGTTGTGTATGATAAATGATACCTTAAATAACCCAGTGGGCGACGGCGATATTATATTGCAGTTGTTAACCAATTCTACACTTAAACATATGTATGTAAGCTGCTCTGATTTATGATGTTCCAGTCTTGAAGGCTAAGATCTTATCTATTGTCTTCTGCATTAGTTTTCATACATCACAGATATAGTTATCGTTTCTTTTGATGTCTGTTAGGCTCGTATTCCAGAATGATACTCAAGGGTGAATCTCTGATTGAATTTGAGATGTCGATACATGCAATGAATAGCGGCATTTCTATTTTCAAGCAGAGATTCACACGGGTATTGATGTGATATAAAACTACGTGTATGAGTATGACTGATAATTGCAAGCAGTTTACATTAAAACTCAAATCAACTTATTCAAGTCAACCCAATTACAAGGTATTTTTGAACGTCAAATCTATTTTAGTTCGGTTCAAAAAGAAAACCTGGACACTAAGAAGAACCAAGAGTCAGGTATAATTTTTTTCAACATTGTTTTACAAAAGGTTTATTAAAATTCAATATTCAGAAAACCAGAAATACATGTGCAGAGAAGATCGTTTCCAGACTATTGTTTTATCTTCAATGAAATCGTTTATTTTGTAGTATGATTGTCTAATCAATGTACGTTATATAACCAATCTAAATTTATTCTCTATTAATTGAGTAACTTCCTGATAAACTTTGTTATAAAAACGAATGTAGTTACCCAAAAATGAAACATTTGACATGTAATTTAAACTTTGGAATAACCAATTTATCACGACCTCGGGTTTCCATACCATTAATATCGCCTTTATTTTTAAACAGATCTATATTTTTCCTCGTATACATAATAATTTCAAAGATGTATAAGGACGGCAAGGTGAGGACATCAATGTCTTTCAAACTATCTACAAGTGATTCTCGTGCATTTAGTACCAAATGTACACAAATCCGTTATGTTGAATTTTATTGGCATAAACACAAAAGAGATCTGTTTGATGATTGACAATCATGGTAGTACCGAGAAACACCGTGAATATACCTAAGCACCTAGTACTAGACATATGTAACTCCGGATTTAAAGATTCAAATTATTCGATACCGCGCGCGGAATCAAAACTTAATGATTCCTTCCAATTCTTGTCAACTCCGAGGAATTATTATGACTGAACGTTCGTACGAGTCCGACAGTATTCGGCAGGTTCGTCGTATGAAATGGACTCCGCCTTTCTGAGCCTTATCGGGATATAAAAAGTAAAGAGAAAGAGGTACGTAGGATTAGATCGCTAATCCTAAGCCTGTTAAGTACGAAGAGAAAAATCTTAAGCGTTACTATATTAACTGCAAGAAAGTACATACCTAATACATAAATAAACTATACCTAATACATAACTAAAAAATGAATAACGAAAGTACTGCGAACTATACAAAGCTAACGAGTCCTAATGAGAAAATTATGGAAGGTAGTAAGTAGGTGATAAAGAGTCAAGAAATCATTAAGCAGAGTCGGAATCGCGTGGGGATTCGGACTTTGTTCCGAAGTACTCTTCGGAATCGAGAGCAACCATAGCTACTTAGTACCTACCTCGTTGTCATTACGTTTTTGTGAATTAACGCAGACAAACGATGACCTACATAGTCATAACATTCATCAGATAACACTAAAAAATTGCGTATAGTTCGATATTGAAACGCAGTGGTTTTAGAACAATTGGTAGTAAAAACAATTTTTATATAACGCTGCAATAAAAGCGATCCCGTAAGAATCGGTAGAGCGAGAAGTGAATGAATTAACGACCTCGCAGATAATGGCTTTTCGCTGAGATGGCGTCGTGTTCGTTGAAGACTGAACCACGGTGCAAGGTGATTGTGAATGTCGCGGGCTATATGCACCAGGATGTCAAATATTGTACATTGTTTATCAACCAATTCGTGTTCACGCCGTCTGACTCATTGGGTAGCTTTATAGCAATAAACACTTCCTTTTCTGCAGTTCATTACGCTCTAACTACTAATGTATAAACGTAATATAGGACCATCGCGTCGTGCTATAGTCACGCTGCAAGCCGATAGTTCATTTTTTATGGCAGCGAGAAATATTCTTTATTTGTTATACGTTAGTGAAGCGCCTGGATATGCCTGAAATCAAGTGAAAGTAAAGTAGAAATGCGATCTTTTAGAAATGTGTGCGATGTCCCCATCGCAGATAAAATAAGCAATGAAGAGATGCTGAATAACAGCATTGGACGACAATGTTATCGTAAAAATGAAGAAAGGAATACTTAGATGGTTCCGGCACATAGAAAGAAAATCTACGGAGTGAAAGCGAGTGGTAGCGGAAGCCAAGGACGACCAAGGCTGACATATCAAGATGAAATAGAGCCTTAACTGACGGAAAGGTGAACAGCACTATACCTAGGTGAAAATGTGTGAGAAGAAAGATGAGATTTGAGGAGGCAAAAGAAGTATGCAAGGACCGCGATATTTGGTCCTCCAGCCTCTCTGACTACCACGTTAGGGATACAGCGTTAGGATACGTTATATCGTATTTGCATCGAGAAACGTGAAGGTCAAAATAAATTATAATTATATATAACCTAAATTTTATAATTATAACCGGTATTGTAATATTAATTTCTGAAATCGCGTCTGGTGGTCTTGGTCACGTACTATTTATTTAGGTGTAATATTTAACTCGTTGTTTGCATTTTCGACACGTACCGCTAACTGCTAATGTTTAGCATAGCGCGTCGTGCTTCCCAAACTAGCAGTGCGCACGCATCTTGTACATAGATAACATTGACTGTCAACTTGGAAATCTGATAGGTACTCGTATGGTCAGGATTCCGTCTATTATATTTTGTTAGCAACATTAACAGATGATTTATTATCGTGCAATACAGCCGCCGCTTTCTCTTACTCCATTTTATAATTCATGCAGTAATCTACCTTAGTGTAAAATAGGTTAAAAATAATACTGTAAAAGAAATTTTCAATAAATAAATAATAGCACAGAACTTAATAGCACAGTATAAACGTAACATAACGATGTCTTCATAGAAAGCTAGCTAGTTTGCTTGTGTGCGCGCTAATACGCTCGCGCCGTGGCACGCACACAACGGCAATATTATGGGCGAATATGGGTAAGTATTTAACCGCCAGTCGGGAAACATGCGACCGCTTCCGTTTGTCTTTAATTCGTTCTGCACATCGTCGCAAATACGAAAATGGCGAAATCGCATAAATTAACGCGTTATAATGTCCTTAGATGCCTAAATAATTTTAGTCATTCGAATGCAGTTATCATTCTTCAACATAACTATAATAAATTAAATTTAACTAACACGAAAAACTTACCCGTGTGCATTGTTTTTTATTATTACATACCAAATGTATAACTAAACGAGCTGCTCTCCGTATTTCACACCCGACGCAACAACCCTACGTGTCCGGCCGAGAGCAGGCAATTCCGTTACGCAAGAGGCGAGAGTCATCCTTCTTTTCTACATATTCCCTGTTACATACACACATACACACATACATACATACATACGTACATACATACATGCATGCATGCATACATACATACGTACATACATACATGCATGCATGCATACATACATACATGTCTTCACGCTGTATCCCTAACGTATAATATATTCCTTGTTAATAGTGTAAAACTTTAAAACAACTGTTAAAAAAATAGTTAAATGGTTATAATTAGTACATCCTTTGCACAAATATAATCTTTACAATCTTCATAAATATGACATCTTTTCTCTCAACAGGTCGTACTGATGGTGATAAAAATGTAACATGTTTTTTCGATATCACAATATTTTAAATTATAAAGAGGTAAACTGTGTTTGTCTGTAATGGATAGACTCAGAAACTACTCAACTGATTTCAAAAATTCTTTCACCTATGGAAAGCTACATTATCAGCGAGTAACATGGCCTATATTTTATTTTCCATACATAAAATGATAGAACATTTGTTCATCCAATTCGTTGTTAATTTCCAGGTGGCGCGTTCGAAGGCGTCGAGGATCAGGTGTCGCCGTTCGGTTACGGGCGCGGCGAGGGCGTGGACGCGGGCCACGGGGACCCCGAGTGGATCTGCAGCAAGGAGAAGCCGCGCTACGACCAGCTCTTCCAAACGCTCAACCCCATCGACGGGAAGGTCACCGGCGCCGGTATGGACCCAGCGCTCGTGCGCCACTTCACTCACACGCTCAACACTCCCCCGCGGGTGCGCGCCACGCTCACCGTTCACCAAGCCTTGCGAGCTCTGCTCTCCACCACACACAATTGCTCCCTACTTGCCGAACTTTGTGTGACACTAAAGAATAACAATGATGCAGCAGACGAGGACGCGACCGGTTTCGATAAGATCGCGGATGTTTTGGCTCTTTCTACTCAAAATTGTAATATGATCTCGCAGTTCCTTTTGAATGAACGCAATGTAGTAACGGCAAGCACCAGTGGGGTGTCATCTGCTGTATCTATTCACAGCTTGCACGATTCTCATTGTTTAGAAGGGACGAGTGTCAGCGAAGGTTGTCAAGGCACTGATTTCAACACATGCATTGACGAATCAGACAATAGTAGTTCTGACAATGAAGCAAATGACAATAACCAAGTACATCATTTCAATTTCGATGAGCAGAGTAACAAATCGGGCATATTCCAGTCTATTTGGTTTTCTATTAAATTTTTCTCGTTACTCCTGATAAATATAATAATGTTACTTCTATTATGTGACCTATCGTTCATGCTAATACTTTATGCTATAACCGGTGAAACATATATGGAGTTCCGTACGGAAAAGTCTCCGAAGTCCTGGGTCGATTCTGCTAAAGCAGTAGCATTTGGTCCCGATCTGGAAACTGTTCGTATACGTTCAGTCCTCGAGCTGCTGTATCGTCATAACTTAGTAAATGTTTTAAAATATCTGGCTCGTATCATGGATGGGAGGAATGTGTTATAAGCATGTCTAATCTTTAAAATCATGGCTAGTGTTGTTTCTTTATCAATAGTAATAATAAATTCTGTTTTTGCCACCTCTTTTTTATGTTTGGTAAAAATTACAACGATTATATTCCACCAGGATGAAATTACTGCTCTAAAAGATCAAATAATGTATACATAGACTTTATAAATAAGTAGCTGTACACGCGACTTCGTCTGTGCGGAATATTTTTTCATGGCTTTCTCGGATTAGGTTAGATTACATGTACATGTACCTATATATGTATGTACAAAGATTGTTTTTGAAAAAAGCGTAGCCTCCGCCTGTCTCCGGGCACATACTATCTCTGTACCAAATTTCATCATAATTTGTTCAGCGGTTTAGCATTTCCCATTCAAAGTTTCATCGCCCTTTTCACCTTCTTAGGGGAAACTTTTTTGAAAAAAAAGTACCCTATGTCTGTTTCTAGGTTTCAAACAGTGTCTCCATGCCACATCATATCAGTTCAGTGGTTCAACATTTCCCATACAAACTATCATCCTCCTTTTCACCCCTTTAAAAAAAGTAGCCATGTCCGTTCTCTGATGTCGACCTATATTCATGTCAAGTTCCATCATAATCGATTCAGTGGTTTAGTTAGCATTTCCCATACAAAGTTTCATCCCCTTTTTCACTCTTTTAAGGGTAGATTTTCGAAAAAAAAGTAGTCTATCTTTTACACAATCACATGTTCTTACTACATGCCAATTTTCATCAAGATCGGTCACGCCATTCTTGAGTTATAAAAGAACATACACACAGGCAGACAAAAATTTTAAAAATAGTAGAATCGAAGTCAGTCATAAAATATCACAAAATTTGACATTAAAATTGTAATTACAGACAGACGCTAAAGATGTATATAGTAGTGGTATAGATAGATTAGGTGAGCCAAATCAGATAAGCTGACTCCCCTGTGCGCCATATCGTTAGAAAACAGCACCCACACATCAACGTTGATTATATTGTTTGTTTGCCTCACTTCGTAGTACGGGACAGGCTGTCTGGAGCTATAAAGTCTATGTATTTATAGATAAAAATAATAATATACCATGTTATTAAAACAGACTAGTATAAAATAATTTCTCCTAGTCCCATACATATTTATAAATCCTATAGAGATTGTACTGATAATTGTTACTGTGATTTTTTCATAACTATGAAAATGTAAAATTGATACGAGAATAATGGGGCTCATGCAGTACATTGTTTTTACTTAAATACTTACTTTCTAATCATTATGATGTACTGAATTCTTATGAGTTAGCTGATTCATTCGTTGTTCGTTGCTGGTTACCTAACAGTCAGATCTTTGGCATATACTGAAGATGCTTAGTTAAGAGTAGACGAAACTCGTGTCGATTTTTGGGATTTCGAGAGGAAGATTCTTTTATGGCTTCACAAACTAACAGACAAGAAAGTGAGTTATATTGCATAGGCATCCAGTTCTATGCTATATTATCTAAGTTTCAAATTTCTCTAGTCTCAAGTCCATTGCATTTTACTGAACAAATAAACAGAAAGCAAAAAAAACGTGTTAAAAAAGAATTCGAAGCAATGCCATAGCGCTCCCGCCATTTTGATTTTTTCCAAGAAATTTGGCCGAGATCGCTTAATGCTAAGCGATACGGACACATACAATCTCTAAAAATTACAACATTCTATAATGCTTTATAAATATTAAAAGTGATTTCAGTCTCCCTACGTTAATCTTATAAGAACACAAGCGACCCGCCCCGGCTTTGCACGGGTAGTACAGCATATATGCCTACATTTTTTGTATCAGCTTCTTGCGTCGAATATGAATTAGATTTAATTGTAATATGCGAGCTGCGGCTGCACCAAGCGAGTCCTACGAATTTATTTTCTCGCGCTTAGTTTTTAATTTATGATAACTCCTGAGATATTCATTTAAATTGTATGGCGTAAAGGGCTATTTTAATGTGCATGAAATGCTTAAGGTAACTAACGTATTTAATTTGATAATGATTAATACTGTATCCGTCTACATAGCTTTACCAAAGATCACATCATATGTGATTGTTTTTTTAGAAATTAGAATGGGTATAGTAAGCTGTCCTTAAAAGGTAGACATATGCCATCGCGGACTTTTTTGTAGACCTATAAAAGAGAAACAATCTCACAATACATTGTATTGTTATATGGCAAACGGATTAGGCAGCGTTTTCGATTAAAGCTCCCAGACGGCTTGATTTTTCGCGACATCTTCCACAATCATCGTCAAATTTCAACCAAATTAACCCAAACCTTATATACACCTATACCTTAATCAGAAATCACTCTGTTGATAGATGAAAACCGCATGAAAATATGCTCAGTAGTTTTTGAGATCATCGCGAACATACATACAGACAGACAGACGCGAAGCGTGTCTTGTTGATGTGATAAATTGCATTTTTATTTCCGAATATATGTATCTCATAAATCCGGTGTTTTAAAAGTTGTAACTTTGAGGGATAGTTATGAATCTCTTATTGATTGCTTCATGTTGCTTTTATTATAGGCCTCCGTATAACAAAAGAAACCGGTTGTACTGCTATGGCCTATATATAATAACTTTTAAATGAAAGTTTGGAACCCCCTTTCTAGAGTATAGAAGAACAGATGATTTTTGTTATGTGATTGCATGGGACATTTCATCGCTAAGAGATATTTCATTAGGACATATAATTTACCTAAAATTTAAAAACCTCTATGCAAAAAGTAATCTGAACCGATTATCACTACATATAGTTTATAGTTAAGAACATTCTAGGGAACTGTAGCATTCAAACAAAAAAACAGTATGTAAAATAGTTTATCTGTTCACGAGTTACGATGCACACAGGGAAATAACGGCGTCGATTCATGTCTCTTTTCTCTTGAGGGAAAAAATGTATGAAACGAATGAATAAAGGAAAGGGTAATTTTATATCAAGTAACATAATGAGTGCACGAGCCATACCGTCGAGTGGTGAAGTTCGCTAACGAGGCCGCTCTGTCAACAGCGGCCAAGACGGAGATGGTGAAGTCGAAGCTGCCCAACTCGGTGCTGGGCAAGATCTGGAAGCTGTCGGACATCGACAAGGACGGGTTCCTGGACGAGGAGGAGTTCGCGCTGGCCATGCACCTCATCCAGGTCAAGACCGACGGCCACGACCTCCCCTCCGAGCTGCCGCCGCACCTCGTGCCGCCCTCCAAGCGCAACTAGCCGCCGCCCGCTGCCCGCTGTCCGTTGCCGTCAGCCCGCTGCCCGTTGCTCTTCGCCCCCTGTCCGTTGCCGTCAGCCCGCTGCCCGTTGCTCTTCGCCCCCTGTCCGTTGCCGTCAGCCCGCTGCCCGTTGCTCTTCGCCCCCTGTACGTTGTCGTCAGCCCGCTGTCCGTTGCCCACTAACGGCCGCACTTCAAACCTATGCAGCGCGCTCGATTTTTTAACTACACTATTATTATTACATTCAGCATATAGAACTATTTTAGTTAAAACCTTTTTCTTTTGACGTTTTTGGGCAAAGATGCGGATATGATGTCTGCACATTTATAATCTGTATTAGAGAAAACGTCAACAGAAAACTTGTCCATGCTTAGCATCGTTTTTAAATTATTAAATGTATTATTAATCTTGTTAGCTCAAAACTTATGGCTAGGCACCAAAAATGCCTTTTGTTGTAGTTGTAATGAACGCGCTTCTAATGCTATTCCACCAGACGTTTATTACTTGTTAAAAACGCGCGATAGCGGCACATTGCCCACAACAATCCGCTTTGATTCTGCATACGATAAGACCTTACAATGGATGCCTTGGTGCCTCGCACACTACGATTCCGACCAGTCATGATCCCAATTTTGGTTGGATCATGCATTCAATTGTGTTTCGACCGCTTAATCATGACGAGTAAAGTATCAATATTATTGTGGTATCGGTTTATCCTTACTGGTCAAATTGTAGTAAAGACAGCAATCACTGGTCATACAACCAAGTGCGCGATGTGTCCGGTGCGTATAGTCGGTCAGAGCGCGCGCGACCACTTACCGCGGTCGTGTAATACCGAGCGGGCTATGTCCCGCTAGCGCGGTCGTATGCGGCGGCGGCAGCGCAAGGCCGGAGCGGGCGCGGACACGCACGTACATACACACACAAACACACGCACACACGCATACACACACACACACATACACACACACACACATTCATACACACACACACACACACGCGCATTCGGCACGTACGATTTATACATGGCAATGTATTATCAGATTCATATATTTCGATATATAATGTTTATGAATATGAATCGTTCTTATAATTTAGTTATCGGCGTGCGTGCACAGATATAGACAGGAGTGTGGTAAATCTCTTACATTTAGGTCATAACATTCCTTTTAATAATAAAATAATTTTTAAATTGAGTGTTCTTCGATAATAAAAACATCTTTTATTTATTTATCTTCACTCACATATTTTTATGATAATCACATCAAATGTTCTTTGATGAAAACAACATATATATTTAACGCTCAGAATAATGACATAACATAGAAACCGTCGTCAAATAAAAATTACCTGCTTTCTTACACATTTCTTGTATGCGAATCAGTGAAACAAATATTATTGGTTGCTTTTTTCATGAAATGAAATAAAATGTTTACGAAAGAATTTTATGAAATCGGCTTCGACGGACCTCTGACGCCATATGCTATCTTGAAAGCAATTATTATTAATAACTTTTTAATGTCGTTATAAACGAGTTTATCTTATTGCTATTTTAGCTATTGTATAGACTCAGGAGTTAGTTTGCGGAAATCCATTTCATGTGGTAATTCCTGAAATCTACTCCAAAAACCACCAATCGACACGTGTTTCGCCTCTCAACGAAGCATCTCCAGGACACACCAGAGGAGCACCGTTTTGGTGCTGGTCAGCACCGAGTTTGATCTCTGGTGGTTTTTGGAGTTTGAGCGGAAAATTGCTAAAGATTTCAGGAGTTTATCACACCCTATTTTAGCCTCTATGCTACTCAATATTCTGCTCATTACAACACCACGAGAATGTAACACCGTCATTGGTCAGATTTATATAATTGTTATTTAATAAAAAATCAACTTTATGCTCAATATGTTACATCTACTTTTTATGTGTCATAAGTACATAATAAACTGTGCTTATACTACATACTACAAACTCTTTAATTGTACCGCCATTATCATTAGCTGATGTAATATCCTTGTTCTTTATCAAAGATACTAACTCATTACACAATTTTACTTTGTTAAGTAGAAATTAATTAACTTATATTTGTAATTGTACCCACAATCAAAATGTAACCAACCTTATAAGTGCCGTGTGTCCGCACTCCGCACTCCGCACTCCGCACTCCGTCTCCATCGCTGCACGCCCGCCGTCTAGTTTTATAAACCTACTTAATTTATTTGTTGAGTTGTAAGTTATCTGGTGCTCCCCAGAGTTTAAATTTTATAATGTAATAGTAAATCCATGAGTACATATTATTTTCAGTTCGTTTCTCTGTACCTATATGATTAACATTTTTGCATGTGTTTCGCTGATTTTATATTAGCTGTGACAATATCACTCGGTTAAGTTTCGTTCCTATTAGAATTCTGGGTTTCAATAGAAAACACTTATCATGTTGAAAGCGTATAAGATTTCTATTGCTAATTTTAATTAGGTGTACTTAGAATGGCTGTTCAAAATTTATTATCGAGTCGTTTTTGTAAATTGTTTAAATTATTCCAATAGCATTTCTCAAGCGCCGCATTTACTTCGAAGCTGTTGATCATTGGCAGTGCCTTCGCTATAATAATAAGGGATGTTTTATAGCTTTGTATTCCGATTTTTCAAGTACTGTAGCGAATTTTGTATAACATTTTACAGAATACCGTAACTGAGTATGCACTTCACTAGTGATGTGTGATTATGTGTAATTGAATGCTGCGTTATGTACGGAACAACTGGTTTGTAAATAAAGGATTTTATATGCGTTAGATTTTTGGAAAGTATTGATCCCGCCTCATTCAGTGTTAATGTGGAATACCGGCGCTGGTGAATACTTAGGAATATCTTAGTTATGTATATGAGTGTTGATTTTTTTGAAGCGATGTTATAGTTTTTTTATATATTAATTTATCAAAAACTTATCAGATTCAGTAATTTAATGAGTTATATTGGTTACCACTGAATGAGGCGTGTTGAGAGTATACCGTTGCTACAGCGTGTACATATAACATGTAAATGTATTGAATATGTATATCTTAAATTATATCTATAATAATAAACGATAAGAAAGCAAATTAGTACATTGTTCTTCTCATTTAAAAACCTAAACTGCTTCTGTTAGTAATGGCACCTGCCATTATCTTCCCATAACGATTAAAGGTTTTATGCATTCACTCCATTAGGCATCGCTGCATCTACAACCTGACACGAGTGTCATTTTTTAATGATATAGGGAAATCTTTAAAAGAACTTGGCTTTCAGGTGGAGACGACTTGGTTATGTTGAGGTTTTAGTTACTAAAAGCCCTTGGTGTTCACTCTCAATCAGTGAGGACAGCTCCGACATTATGGAATGGTGCCATGGCTACCAGCAGTCCACCTACACATTATTAGGGTGCTCTCAGGCATGTTCGCTGTCTACAACAGGCAGGCAGGAGTCCTGCGATAGAAAAGGCTGCCACAAATGGAATCATAGTCTAGTTTCCCCTTACGGGAATGGTAAAGTATATCTAACCTAATATCCTTTACTCACTAGTGATGTCATTGTGTATATATACCTATGTATTTTATACAAAGGTAGGTATGTTATTTGCTTAATAAATAATCAGTATACAAAACTACTAAAGTAATTATATAAAGCTATATCTAAAACAATTTGTAGGTAGATATATTTGTCTTCAAAAGTCTGCATTAGATTTTCATAAATATTTATTTATTTAATTATTTATGTACATACACACACGTGTTTAAGAAATACATGAAATTAAATTTATATACAAAGGTATTGCTTAGTTCATCATGAAATTTCTTCCAGCAGACCTGTGATAAAAAAGCGGTTACGAAAGCAAAATCTAATCTGTATGAATCTTAAAAAAGTATACAAAATATAATACACACTATATGAGTCATACATACATATTATGATCATACAACATATTATAAATAAATTATACATACACTAACTAAGCTACATTTAAAATATATATAAAATACACAACTACATTTACTAAGGTACTGATTATATAAACATTACACATATACATACACAATAGTTTATGGTGGTAAGGAGGGATAATATTCTTTAACTTGTCTTTTAAAACGTATACAGAATTACTGTCTCTAATATGAGGCGGTAGTGAATTCCGCAATCTTACCGCGTAAACGGTGAAGGAACAAGAATAGAAATCAGTTTTTTTTTATTTATTTATTTATTTATTTAGGAAACATACAGTCACATATGCAGCTTTATACACAAATGCATAATACAATGAGACCAAAATTGTTCCATAAATTAAATGCAAACGTTGGAATTTAGTTATATCGCAACAAATATAAATAAAAGCAAAAGGATAACATACAACGAAACTAACATAACATATCTTCACGATGTATCCCCAACGCGGTAGTCGGAGAGGACGGAGCGCCAGGAGTCGCGGTCCTTACACACCTCTTTCGCTTCCTCAAAACTCATCATTCTCTTCACACATTTTCGCCTTGGTATGCGAGTGCTTTTGACATTTCCGTCTGCTAACACTGTGTCTATTTGATCATCATAAGTCAGCCTTGGTCTTCCTTGGCTTCTTTTACCACTCACTTTCGCTCTTTAGATTTTCTTCGTCAGTCTTTCATCACTCATTCTGTTCAAGTGCCCGAACCATCTAAGCATTCCTTTCTTCATTTTTACAATAACACTGTTGTGCAACCCTGTCATACTGCGTATCTCATCATTGCTTATCCTGTCCGCAAGCGTGACACCGCACATATTTCTGAGAGACCGCATCTCCACAGCATTTATCATACTTTCACTTGATTTCGGACATATCCAGGCCTCACTACCGTACAACAAAATTGGCACCAACACCGCATTGTGGATGGCCATTTTAGCAGTGTTAGATATATTCACACTACCCACTAATACGGACAGACCACCGTTCTCTTTATTGCCAGCTGCTACCTGTCTCTCCACATCCAACTCACATCTTCCATCCCTCGAAAACGCACTCTCCAGATACACAATTTCATTCACTTGTTCTAGACATTTTCCATTCCATACAACGAAACTAATGACACTTAATAACAAATATACATAACGGACATTCAGGCAAGTACCATACTACATACATTACATACATATTATATAATAATGTTATACAATACCCAACTAATTAATAAATATTTAGTTCTTAACACTATTATGATTGCTATTTATTAGTTCTAACCTCTCTCTTATAGGAGTTATACGACGAAAAAATATCTACATCATTTAAATAATTGTTACAAAAAGTACGTCAGTTTTATGAGATACATAGTTTGAATCCATTACAACAATACATTAACGGGTTCTTACCGCGATATTAAAAATTTCGAGTTTCCCAATAATTCGATGCAGTTGCAAGCACCATGTTCACGGGTTAACTGGCGAGACTGCGGGTGATATTCGAGAGCACATATTTCAGTCTACCTCCTTTCTGTCTCGTAGTTGTTATATTTCACCATCACTACCGGAACTCACTCGATAGTCCCCTCGACAGTACACACTCACTATATCGTCACGATTTTTAGTAGTCGCCGGCCCTGTTGTACTTAAGCCTATCACTGGAATCCACATATTGCACAATTTAAACCCGTCCCCCCGATTGGAGTTCTTATTCCGAGAGATTTCAATGGCTTCTTTGACCATTCTGGGTATGTAACGGCGTTCTGTTGTTAATATTAGTCTTGTGAAATTCGATCCAGTGATTAGGACCTGCCTCCAGTATATGTTCTGCAATAGCGGACTTCTGCACGTTATTATTCTTCACCGCTCTAATGTGCTCTTTGACACGACATGAAATAGAACGCTGGGTTTGTCCGATGTAAGCACGCCCGCAGCTACAGTCTATCTTATACACACCGGGATTTTCTGCAGATAAAACTCTCCTCCGTGCACGAAATAACTGGACGACAAGCAGTGTTGTAGTAACATAGCATACTCCATCGGTATATATTCTCCCTTAGCTTTGCCCTTATCACTTCAACAACTTCCAAAACTGGTACTTTAGTGAATAACGATTCTACATCGAAACTGACCATGATCTCATTTTCGTGACGATATAGTGTACTGTCGAGGGTACTATCGAGTGAGTTCCGGTAGTGATGGTGAATATAACAACTATGAGCCATAAAGGAGGTAGACTGAGATAGGTGCTCTCGAATATCACCCGTAGTCTCGCCAGTTAACCCGTGGACATGGTGCATGCAACAGCATCGAAATATCGGGAAACTCCAAATATTTAATATCGCGGTAAGAACCCGTTATTTATTGTTATAAATAGTTTGAATTCATTACAAAATTATCTGTTGCTGTCGGTCATTTATTATTATGATAATATATTGACACAAGTCCAAGATTCAGTATATGATACTTTGTATTATTTGTATACTAAAGTTTTCTACCTTATTGTAATAAATACTAAATTTAAACTACAAAAATCTACTAATGTTATGTATGTGAAAGTTTGTGAGGATGGATGTATGGATGTTTGTTACTCTTTCACGCAATAACTACTCAATGGATTTGGAAGAAACTTTACAGTAATATAGCTTACACATTAGAATAGCACATAGGCTATAATTTATACGCGAATGAAGTCGCCGGAAAAAGCTAGTTATTGAATATATCTTTTTGTTTCGACGAAAGCATAATAAACAATAGTAGAGTGATGTTACTTTTTTTCTCAACAAATGGGTTATTTTTGTCACATTATTAATTGGATTTTAAAATATTCACTATTTCAAAACTTTAAGATAAAGTACCGTTCACAAAGAGTGGTCCATAAATCATCCATAAATCAATTTAAACAAAAAATATATAAACATTCCAACTTCTTTTGCATTTGGAATCTACTGGTTTAAATTAAACTTGTCAAACGACGTCAGAATTACTCTTAGGATAATAAATAAATGGAATTACCTGCTTAATATATCTTATTATATTTTTCTTTGTCTTTAGACAAATACACAAATTGCATGACCCCAAACTTGTACTATGGGTATGGTATGGGTACCACACAACGAACTAGGAGGCCCCTGGTAACACCCAGATGACAAGCCTATTTAGAAAGACTTATTTCCTAAGTTGACCTGACTCGAGATCGATCTGAGGTCGCGGCTTCGAAGGAAGATGCTCTGCTATAGGGGTGACAGATATTCATCAATGTTGATCATGAAAACATTGAAAGTTGAACATCAATGTTAGGTCATATAAAACATCTATCAATGTTGAGCACAAAAATATCAAAAATCCACAAATTGTTTGATGTCAAAATCAGATTGAGCTCATGCCATGCTCATGCATGAAAACGTATAATATACAAAATATGAAATTTCCGAAGTCTTAATTTGTCAAACAAGTAGTTCTTAGTTTCTATATTAGATGACACAAATATAATATTTAATTTCATGTTTGATTTAAACACCAATACATTGAAATTTATTGTTGTGGTATTTGTATAGGTACATTTTTTTTACCTATACAAATAAATATAGCAAACATTTAGAATTCCGGGTAGTTGTTTTAGTTATTTATCTAACTTAAGGTAGATTAGAAATTCAAAGAAATATGAATTTTATTTAAATTTTATTTCATAAACAAAACCATACCTTATTTATCAAGTACTTTTATTTAAACATATTTAATTTATAATTTTGATTTACAACTGTTTTGGTAGTTTATTATGCACAAACTTTATATCTCAATTTGACCTAACTAGAATAGAACAGATGAACTCTTTGTTTAAATTACAGTGTCATTTAAAAGTCAACGATATCTCCAATATAAATAGCTTTTTAAAATTAAGTCTAAGCATCCAAAGAAACAAGAATATTTATAAAATAAACTATATCAAACAATAGCATATTAGAGCTTTCTGGAAATGTAGGGTAGTTTTAGCAACAAGGACATTCCCTGTAAATAATCCCACACAGAATCGAGCCTTAAATCTAATTGTGTTCATATCGAGTGGGTTTCACTGAGAGGGCGGTGGGTTACCCCCAGGACCACCAGGTGGTCGAACTTGCCGTCTTAATTGCTCAACTAAATCAGGATTGGCGGCTTGCATGTGCTGAGCTAAAGCTTGTCCCGCTTCCAGTAAGGCATTCATACCACCAGCTCCCGCAGTGCCACTTGTGGGGTTCGTATTGTTCATCAAACCTGAAATGAGAGTCTGCATATTAGGATCTGCTAACATTTCCGTCGCCATGTTCAGTAATGCAGGATTCTGTAACAATCCACCCAAATCGAGAGGTCCCCTTTCGCCACGTTGCGCGAGACGTTCGTCCGCTAGCAACAGGTTTTGTTTGTAGGATTCGTTGTCAGGTTCGAGCTGGACGGCCCGCGCGAAGGCCTGGCGCGCCTCGCGGTGGCGCTCCAGAGCGGTCAGCGCCAGCCCGAGGCGGCCATGCGCCTTGCCGTAGTCGGGCTGCAGCGCCAGCGCCGCGGTGCAGTCGGCCACGGCGGCCTCGTGTTCTCCCAGTTTGAAGTGTGCGGCGGCACGATTACAGAAATACACCGCGTTGCGTGGATCTAGGTCGATAGCACGCGAATATTTAGCGAGCGCCTCACAGTACTTCTCATTCTTCATGAACTCGTTTCCTTCATTCTTTAGTTTCTCGGCTTCCGCGGCGGACTCTCCACCGCCGCGTTGTTGCCTTATCAACTGTAGTAGATCGATGGCTTTAGCCGCATCTTCAGGGCTCACTTCGAAGGCAGTTTCGATGCATTGCACGCCAACTTCGACACTTTCGCGTGAATCTACACTCAACGAGTCACCCTCGAGTTGTTGTTTCAAAAAGTTTACTATACTTGCGGCCACAATTTTTATTTCTGACATTTTGAAATAATCTTAAAATATTGCACAAGAATAAAATTAATTGAAAGCTTTCTATTTCTTAGTAAAAACTATTATTTTTAACTTCAATTTATGTGATGGCTGCTAGTGCTAATGGAGGGTTGCTTTTTGCTTTTGCTTGTCACTTGACTCGGTTGTCAGTCTGTGGTTGTCAGTGTGCTTTGTTTGTCAGGCAAAATGAAATTATGCTTGCCAACTACTAAAACATTTTACCTAAAATTTTCAAACAAGAAAAAAATACAAAAAATAGAGCTCAAATTAGGTAAATATACTTCAAATTTATCGTTATCATCCTTATTGTTAATAGTTGTTTCTCTCTGATTGATTAAAAAAGGTGGTCGATTTTTGTAATAGTAAGTCCATGGTTGTAATAATGTAAGAAGTAAAAATAAAATTAATATTTAAAAAGTCGTTTTATTTACAATAATATTAATAATTATAAAGTAAAATAATTTCGGTAGAATATGATTGCGTTTAATTCAGCATGAAGTCAAAATGTTTCAAATGTCACAGGTATCGCATCGATACAAAAAGTGATTCCATAGAAATTTTTAATTGTCGACAAGTTTAATTTGATGGTTGGTGGTTCGTGGTTGCCCTTTTTGTTCTGAGTGATTCCCTGAAAAGATAACGTATATTTTTAGTTTTACAAACTATGTTATAGATAGAGTATTTCACGCAATGACTAAACTTAGTCATGGACTTTTTGGCGGGAACGGAAGAAGTGAGGTTGACGTTTTGTTTAGATTTTCTATGTTTTTAATTTTTGGGAATTTTGAAGTACAAAAATAATAGTAGATAATATTGTGTTTAAAAGTTCTGTGTAAGTGAAAAAAATGGAGTAGGTCTAAATAAACATGTGCAGCTGAAGTTTTCGCGCTCTTCCAAGAAGTCCTTTTTCACTTCAGTAAAGCCTACTATCACTTTACTGGAGGAGTTTTGCGATAAGAAAAAAGTAATTTACTTGTGATTCTACTTATTAATACGTGACATTGGCAAATGCGCTAAAGAATAATAATAATAATAATAATATTTATTTGCGTGAATATGAGTATAACATTGATGTTGATATTTTTCATATAAATATAAAGCTCTTCACATTCTACTAACAACATAGCATGCAAATATTTAATTAACAATTTTTATAAAATGTTATGGATAATCAAAATTATAATTACAAATAAGTTATAAAATGTCAAATAAACGTCATAAACATGTCAAACATAAAAAAAAAAAATTAAAAAGAAAAAAATTAACCATTGAATGTCATGTACTTACACAAGCATAAACAAAATGGACATAGTTAAAAGCAAGAACAAAAAAAGCTAAAAAATTTGGCATGACAAAATTGGCTTTGTTAAATAGCATAACTTACTTTATATTGTCATCAATAAATTCATGAATATTGTAATAACATTTTTCTTTTAGCAATAAAAAGATTCTTTTTCTAAACAGTGGCAGTCTCTCAGATGTATAACATTCCGGCAATTTATTATATATAGTGATTGCCATACAATACGAGTTTCTGGCATAAACTTCTAACCTTTTAATAGGAACACATAGTTTTCCCTTTCGTCGACCTACTCCTGTTGATATTTTGAACAGCGACATGTGCTTCTTGACGAATATTAACGTCTCGTATATGTATAAACAAGGGAGTGGCAAAATATTGCTATCCTTGAAAAGGGGTTTGCAGCTGTCGAGTTTGTGAGCTCCGCATATTGCTCTTATGCATTTTTTTTGTACTTTAAAAACGTCATTTGCTGCAACCGAGTTTCCCCATAAAATTAAACCATATCTCAATATTGAAGACACGTACGCGTGATAGGCGGTAATTGCAGCTTTTTTACTAACTCCTAATTTTAAGCGGTTCAGTACATAGATAAATCTGTCTAATTTTTTGCAAACAGAGTTAATATGTATTTTCCAGTTACAGTGCACATCAATTTCTATGCCTAGAAATGTAGTGTGTTGAACTTTTTCAACATTAAAATTTTTATAATTTATTTTGAGATTTAACGGGGCACAGTTTCGTGTTTTGAATAGCATGTACTTAGTTTTTTCCATGTTTATTTTTAGGTTATTTCTCTCTAACCAATCAACGACGTTGCAAAGAGTCATATTTATGTCATTTTCAAAAGTAACATCTTTAGCAGGCTTAATTGTAATGGTTACATCATCCGCAAAAAGAATGCTATCACACTGTGTTATATTATCCGTAAGGTCATTTAAATATAATAAAAAGAGCAATGGTCCTAGAACGCTACCTTGTGGGACGCCATAAGGGTTTAGTATGTTAAACTTACATCGATATTTCTTAATATAATTATTGTTCTTTTGTAATATTTCAACACATTGCTTCCTGCCAGTTAAATAGCTTGTGATCCATTCCAGTGCTTTTCCTCTTATTCCACAATATTCTAGTTTTTTAAGTAATATTTTGTGGCATACCAAATCGAAAGCCTTACTCATGTCAAGGAAAATTGAAACTACTGGGCATCTATCATTTAAACTACTTGTAATTGTTTTTAATAATGAGAAACTAGCTAAAGTTGTGCTACTTCCCTTCCTGAATCCATATTGTTGAGGTTTTAGAACTTTAAACAAATTCAAGAAGGAACAAAGTTTGTAATGCATTATTTTTTCTAGTACTTTAGATAAAACTGGAATAAGAGTTACAGGACGATAGTTATTCATATCACATCTGTTTCCTTTTTTGTATAATGGTTTCACTATCGATATTTTCAGCTTTTCTGGAAATATTCCGTTTTCGAAAGTTAAATTAATTATATAACTGAGAGGAATTGATAGTTGGGCTGCACATTTTTTTATCATTTTTGTGTTTATATCATCGTAGCCTGTAGAATTTGTGCTTTTTAGTGTTTTTATGATCTTATAAACGTCTTCTTTATTAACAGGATTTAAGAATATGGTATTTACATTGTTATTACTTTTTAATTGTTCTAGATTAATATTATATGCAGAATTGTTAGTTATTTCATTAATAAAAAATTGATTGAAAGATTCTGCTATTTGTATAGGATCTGTGTATGTAAGATTTGGACCAATATTCAGCGTTTTAATTTCAGTAGACTCTCTTTTTTTATTTATATTGGAATTAATTACATTCCAAGCCGCTTTACATGGATTTTTTGAATATAATATGCAGTTATTGTGTGTTTTAGCCTGAGACGTCCGTATACATTTTCTTAGTATTTTCGAATATTTAATATATTTTGATTTATGTATGAACTTATTAGTCGGAGAAAACCGATATTTTAAATAAAGAATCCTTTTGTTAATACAGCATCTTCGCAATCCCTTCGTAATCCACTTATTTTTAATTTGTTTGTTTGTTATTTTAACTGTAATTATAGGGAAACATAGATCATAAAATAAGGTCAAAATGTCATGAAATGTATTGAACGCAATGTTAACATCAGATTTAGAGAGTACGTCGGTAAATGATAAAGCAGACATACATTCACAGAATTTATTTATATTCTCTTCGCAGTAATCCCTTTTTTTTTCAAACAAGACAGATTTTTTAGGACTTCCGTTAATTATTTTCTTTTCAAATGATACTGTTTGACCGGATTCATGATCCGAAAGACCCAAATATATTACGTCAGATTGGCAATCATTTATATTGCTCGTTATTAAGTCTATACAAGACAATTTACGTGTGGGTTTGTAAATATGGTTTATCAAATTATAATTAGCAAGAATGGAACTAAGTTCACGAGAAAACTTATTGTTTTTAATGACATCAATGTTCCAGTCGCCACATATTACTATTTTTTTGTTACGTTTGAAAGTAATTTTGCGTAATAAGTCATTCAACTTTTGAAAAAATACATTTATATCAGAATTCGGTGTTCTATATAAGCAAACAATAATTAAGTTTTGACTAATAATTTCAGCAGCGCAGTACTCGAAGTGAAAGGCTAATGGCTCTATTTCTGTGAGAAGTTTAGATAATGAAATAGATTCGTACTCTTTCTTTATTAAAATAGAAGTACCCCCTCTGCGTTGATTTGGTCTAGTAAAATAAGTCACATGATTGTAATTATTAAAATTCAAATTACATTCAGAGCCACTTTTTATGAAAGTTTCTGTCAAACAAATTATGTCAATATTAATTTTTCTTTCAGTCAATTCTTGCAATGTCAATTCGAACATGTCAATTTTATTTAATATACCCGCGATATTTTGATGTAAGAGAGTGATCTTATTATTCTTTTTAGTTACGAAAAAAAGCAGAAGTAGTTACCTCCGTATCAACATTTTTATTACCATTGTTTTGTATTAATTTGAAGTAATACGGTATGGTTCCCTTTTTTCTGTCAGTAAAAGTATCATGGATTAATTTTTCCTGTTGTAATTTATTTTTTGCAATTTGCTTCGCGAAGTAGTATGGGATCGTACCTTTTTTCACTATATTTTCTGGTTTTTTGACTGTCGACTGCTTTACCGTGTTTTTAAATTTTTTTATAAATTGTCTGTCGTAAGTTATACTATCTATTTCTATATTTAACTTAAAACATAATGACTTTAAGCAAACATCTCTCCTTTAACTCATTCTTAATGAGCTCGTGTCAACAAATTTACAGTTATTATAGTTTTTCGATAGTAACATAATATTATAATTTAATAACTTTACATTGAGATATGGATTTTGTTGCACATTAATAATTAATATGTTAGTATTTTTAAGTGTGTTGAGAGCATTACACAGCGTACGATAAACTTGAAACAAGTTTTTGTCATTTGATCCTATTCCTAAAATAATAATATCATTTTTAGTCAAATTATAGTTGTATTTTTCGAAAGAAAGAAAAAAAAACCTTAGTCATTGATTTCACGTGAAGCTGACAGAGAAAAAGGGGTTTCCAATTTTAATTATTTTTCAGTATGTTGAAATATTTTTGCAGTGGCAAGCGAAAGTTCACGAAATTAATTAATTAATTAATTAGTAGGTCTTTAAAAAAAAAACGATGAGGTAAGTATGTAGTATTCAGTTGAAAAAGGTATAGTAAAATAAATGCACCACTGGACTTTATGCTTCATTTTAGATTTTAAAATGAAAAAAAAATCACAGTAATAAAATAAATATTATTATTTTATAGTTATTTACAGTTCGCATTTTTTTTATTTTTTTAGTTCATTAAAAACAAGCTTATGTTATGTTTATACTCCATGCCAAGTTTTTTAATGGGCCCGGTAGTCGTTTAGGAGCTAATTATGTACTTTAATCATAGATTTAGTGCACCCGTTCAGGTGAAATACTGTAGGTCGATTCTGGTCGATGCAAATAGTATAATGTTATATCCGATTTTTTTTTCTCTAATAGAGGTTTTATCGTAGATCGTAATAATCAGGACACTATACCTTAAAGGTATATGTAGTGGTAATAAAGTTTACTTTTGTATGTACATAATGTATAAATTACCACTGGACAGGCTTTACGAAGCAAATGACAGCCAATTTTGTGTGCCAATTTGAAGCGCCAGTTGCGAAACGGAAGTTCTCGAGAACTAATAAAATTTCTGAGGCTATGAACAAATTTTGACATATACTGCATATGGCTATTTTAGGTCCATGTCTACTCTCGTATGTCTAACCACAGACAAATAAAGAATTTGAATTTGAATTGAGTACCTACAACGGGAGGCGCGGATTTTTGGCGGGAACGGGAGAAGTGAGGTTTTCATTTTATTTAGATTTTCTATTTTTTACATTTTTAGGAGTTTTAAAGTACAACAGTGATAGTATATTGTGTTTTAAAGTTCTGTGTAAGTGACAAGAATGGAGGAGATCTTCTTTCTTCCTTTATAACTTCAGTAAAGCCTACTATCACTTTACTGGAGGAGTTTTATGATAAAAGGAAACTAATTTGCTTGTGATTCTACACTATGAATTACTTATTAATACGTGAAATTGGCAAATGCGCTAAACTGTGCGCCATGCCATAAAGGAAGAAGAAGAAAAGAAAAAGAGCGGGAAACTTCGTTTCCCTAACTTTCGACTCATATTTACTTGGTCAATGGCTAAATGCAACCTGCGAAGCCAAAACAAAGAGAAAAAAAAAAACGGGAGGCGCGATTCACAGGCAATCCCCTTTGTCAAGGTATAAGTAAAAAAGTAGCTACAGCACAATAGAATAATTTTGTATCGATTTGTTATCATTTCTATAATCGAATTCACTGCGTCTAGGGCTCCGCAAAATTGTCGTCTGTCAGGAGGTGCAACAAAAATCCGCCACATTTAATAAATTCAAAGACGGAATTATATTCCATAAGTAAATATAATTTTTGTATTATGTATTAATTTACTAGTTTTCCGTTTTAATTTCTTTTTCAGTCTTTCACTAAATCGATTTACCGATCTCATCATAACGTATTTCGAAACGTTCATTATTGTAGAAAGTCGTATCGTAATGTTTGTCATACAATAATGAATCTTGAATTGGCTAAAATTCGTACCTTACAGTATTTGATTGCCGAATTATACAAATTATGACGTAAACGCACTCCCTAGCGAGATTATATTTTTAGCTAGCATTTAATTAAAGACCTTAAACCAATGATGTCACATTTAAAAGAGGTAGATGAGTTATTGCGCTCGAAAACTGGCACCCCAAAACTTTGCTAATTAGCCAACCTGGAGCTCAGTCGTGTAACAACGTGACAGTGTTAACACGTATGCGTTCCTAATATTATTATTAAAATGCCGTCCTGTGTTATTAGATACTGCAGAAACTATACTAGCAAGACTTCCAAAGGTTCACGAATCACGTATCATGCGTAAGTATACTTATTTAATTCATTTATGTCACCATTTTTTCCAAAATCTAAAATATCGGTAAAATATTAAATCATAAAACTATGAAATGCGATAGGTAATACCCCAGTTACCAAGTGCGACAGAGAGCAATATATTATATTTGGTCTAAGAATATAAAAAGTTATGTTACAAAACCGTCAATGTCATGCAGTGCCTATTTAACATTTGATTACGTTTATTTAGTTAGTATATAAGTTATATTATACGTATTTTTAAAACGAATCAGAAGCTTTAGCAGTGACTGTAATATCCCAATAATCTCACAAAATAAAAAATATTTTATATGAAAATACCTAGTGTTTTATTTTTATCATTTTCAAATTTATAACAAAACTGTTTTACGAATGTATGTACTTAAATAATTCTGTTTCCAAATGTACATGACTCAAGAAAAATTAATTTTAAAAATCAAACATAAATCCTTTTTTACTGTCTTACCATTAAGCATTAATCATATTTTTCGAAAATGTCTGAATTACTAATATTCTATGAATTAGTCACGGATACGCTTAATATGCAATAAGAAAGTGAAATTGACCAATCACAATGGCCGCGGAAACCAAACAATGTGGGTGTGGACAAAGATGACCGGAGCGGTGCGGACGGTACTACGACTAACACGCGGCGACGTCAGAGGTCGATCATAGACTACTATAAATATTAGCAGGAAAGATGCGGCGGACAGAATGACAACAAAATTATTGCGGGTTGGACAAAATAAGATATATATTATTTGGCGTTAACAATAACAATCTATCTGAATATTTTTTTTTAATTCACTGGATTTTTTATTGGTTGGTTGATTATTGTATTCTTGCATTTTATTAGCTGAACAAAAGGGGGAACTTCGTTCCAATTTATTTTTATGATTTTATTATAGCGTTGACCCAAAAATTCTGCATCTGTTCTTTTGTCAATAGTATTGAAAAGATTCCGCTTCCCTAGTTTTTCTAAAGAGCAAAATTTTTTCAGAGTTGTGTAAAAGTCCTCTAGTCTGTAATGCTGTTTTTATTTTTAATATAATAAGTTTGTGTATAGGCCATATTGGATTTTATACATCAGCATCCATTAAGTCCCAAAAGAGGTTCAGGTTTTTTAAATAAAAGTCTAATTATTAGGTTTTAAGTTACTATTTATTTTTTATATTAGCTTCACTTGTATGCAAGGTACATAAATAGGTATTTTATTAATTTTTATTATTTTATATTGCTTGTAGCAGAATCATATAGAATCATACATTTATGACAAGTTATGCATAATGTGTCAATGCAGTGTGCTATAGTGATACGGTGTAGTGTTAGTGGTATGTGCGGTATGTCACTACTAACATCGTAGCGCGAGTTAGGTTCGATTAATAGCGAAAGAGGGGTGTATCAGAAATGTACTATGGTGCATTAGTGACGAGTGTAATGTGTTGGCAAGGTGCGATGTGTCGGATCCGAATATGATGTGACAGTTCCGGGTGTGGCGTGTCCGCTCCAAGTGCGGTGCGTCAGTTCACAGTGCGGTCCGTCAGCTCAGAGTGCGGTCAGTCAGCTAAAAGTGCGGTCGTCATCTCCGAGTGCGGTGTGTTAGCGGCGAGCCCATAACGTGCGCGGGCGCGGGGGCGGTCAGAGCGCGTGCGCGTGGCGCTGCGGGTGGCCCGGCGGCGTGTTGTCGAGCAAGCACGGCCAGTCGCGCAGGCGCCGCTCGCGCACGAACTGGTCGCGGGCCGTGGCGCGCGCGGCGAGCGCGTCCGCTCCCGCGCCGCCCGCCCCCGCACCCGCCCCCGCCCCGCCGGCCGCGCCGCCGCCCGCGCCACCAAGCACAGCCGCGCCCACCCACGCGCAGCTGTTGTCGTGCGCCGGCGCCTTGTGGAACTTGAACTCGCACACGCCCAACCGCGAACTGTCAACAGCGCATCGATTCGGTCCGTACTCAGTACTATACTCGCATAATTTTGTTATCACTTTATATTCATTTTATTTATTACTTTATTAGGCACACCAACAGAATATAATACAATGCTTTCGGTATCTAAAACCATTCAATGGACCACAGCTAGTATGCTCTACTTAAAGGTCTGCACAACATTTGGTATTATTTTTATATCACTCTAAAGTAGCATGCACATTAAGAAAAGCTGAAATCATATAATTAAAAATAATCTAAAAATCTGACAAATAAAAATAAGAAGGATACATTTATTTATAAACAAAGGTCAACGAATATTTAATTAAATATTTTTGAAAGTATATATCTCAGAGTAAAATCGAAAGCATATACTTGTAGGGCGGCTGCGTGGCCAAGTATCGCAGTTCGGCGGCCAGGCGCGGCCGCAGCCCGGGCAGCGCGGCGCCGCCGCCCGTCGCCAGCACGCTCCCGCACAGCGCGCGCCGCACGTCGATGGGGCACTGCCTCGCGACACCACATATACTTACATTTATCAATCCTGTCGTTTTTTTACAATTATTTATGTAAAATGACGCAACGTGAACGCACAGCGTGCCAATCGCTTACTTACCACCACCGTTTCAAGCCACTTTATAATAATATAATAGTAATAATAATATATTACCTTTATAATAATAAATAAATAGTAAAGCCTCAACATATAATTTGGGTATTGGATTTGCAATAGAATGAACAAATAACCTTAAAATAGCTACAGCAAAATCATTATATAAATGTATTGTAAATATAAATGTAGTGTGGTACAGTGCAGTTTAGTGCAGTGAAATGTAATCGGTGAAATGTGGTGTTGTGTAATGTAATCGGAGAAGTGCGGAGTGGTGTAATGTGATTGGTGAAGTGTGGCGTGGTGTAATGTAATAGGGGAAGTGCGGAATAGTGTAATGTGGTTGGTAAAGTATGGTATGGCGTAACGTAATTGGGGAAGTGCGGAGTGGTGTAATGTGATTGATGAAGTGTGGCGTGGTGTAATGTAATTGGGAAGTGCGGAGTAGTATAATGTGATTGGTGAAGTGTGGCGTGGTGTAATGTAATTGTGGCAGTGCGGAGTGGTGTAATGTGATTGATGAAGTGTGGCGTGGTGTAATCTAATTGGGAAGTGCGGAGTAGTGTAATGTGATTGAAGTGCGGACTGGTGTAATGTGATTGGTGAAGTGCAGAGTCGTGTGATGTAAAAGTGGAAGTGCGGAGTGGTGAAATGCGGAGTGGTGTAATATGATTGGTAAAGTGTGGCGTGGTGTAATGTAATTGTGGAAGTGCGGAGTGGTGTAATGTGATTGAAGTGCGGAGTGGTGTAATGTGATTGGTGAAATGCGGAGTGGTGTAATATGATTGGTAAAGTGTGGCGTGGTGTAATGTAATTGGGAAGTGCGGGGTGATGTAATGTGATTGGGGAAGTGCGGAGTGGTGTAATGTGATTGATGAAGTGTGGCATGGTGTAATGTAATTGGGGAAGTGCGGAGTGGTGTAACGTAATTGGGGAAGTGTGGCGTGGTGTAATGTAATTGAAGAAGTGCGGAGGGGTGTAATGTGATTAGTGAAGTGTGGCGTGGTGTAACGTAATTGGGGAAGTGCAGTGCAGTGTGGTGTAATGTAATTGATAAAGTGCGGTGTAGTTTAATGTGGACGGTGAAGCGCGGCGCGCACCTGCATGACGCTTTGCAGCACGATGTCGGGCAGCGAGGCCAGCTCGTTATCGCGCGCGAACAGCGGCTCGGCGCACAGCTCGCGCGAGCGGCCCGCCACCGTCACGGGCCCCGCCCCCGCCCGGGGCACGCGCGCGGGCGGCGCGGCGCGGGGGGCGGAGCCCGCGCCCTCCGCCGCCGCCGCCCACTGCAGCGCGCGCGAGCGGCTGCCCACGAAACACGTCTTCACTGCAACACACCGCCGCACACCGCACGGCACACGGTCAACATACACAGACGAAACAGAGATGACGTTTTTTCTCGTTTTTACTAATGATGCAGATATTAGAAATACGGGCAAATTCCATAGTGTTACCAAACATACAATAATTATAGCACACGTCACATAGTTCTTAGTCGATGTACTACGTGTATCCAAAAGTAGCTACATATATAATTCGATTGTATTATAAATTTTTTTATATTTCTAGACTCGAGAGTGACAAGTTTTGAATAATATTTTTTTTACATCAAGCTCTTTAATTAAAATAATCAATTAATAAAATAATTTTGTGTAAATATTTCTTTAATTTAATATCTAATTCTTCATTTCAGAAATGATTCGAATGTTTTTTTTTAGATTCAGAAGTTTTAAAATGTTGTACGGCGTGCTAGGCCTGCATTATAATCTTATAGCTCTGGCCACATAATTTTGTTTCTAAAGACCGGTAACACTGATTCTATATGTCTGTTATAAAAATCTCTCTGAGGTATCAAAAACACATCTAAACATTCTCAATCAATATCAAAATCAAAATGAATAAGTAATTTAACGTTCATTTAACAAAACAAGTCGCCAAGGAGTGTCAATTTTATTGACAGGAAACCTTTTTTTTATTATATTTATATTTAAAGGACAGTATAAAGAAGGGTCATCTGTGACCCAGGCCCGGCGCATTTGGAACATATCTCAGTTATTACGTTATTTTACGAACATCAATCACCATATTTTTTTTTCGATTTCAGTGGCTATCATAGTTAAATTGCCTTCCTAAGGCAAGATACTTTTTCTTCCCTGAAAATGTAATAAAATTCTAATTTCTTCTACAATTCCTCCACTGCACGAGCAACTAAATTATGGAATAATTTACCTTTCAAAATTCGTAGTAGTCCATCGGTAACTTCTTTCAATAAACGTTTAAAAGACCACTACTTATCAATTCATTAAATATTTGCGTCATTTATGTATTTATATTTCTGTATATATTTATATATATATTTTTTTTTATGTATGTATTTAATATTATTATTTCGTAATTATTAAGTAAATATATCAAGTATTACGTATGTATTATGTATAAATACTTACATAACTGTCATTTATTTATGTATTTTTTTGTTGTATATAAAGTATGTTTCTTTTTTAAGTTAAAATTCAGTTTTTTACCCTCTACAGTATTTGCACCGCTTTGTGGGGTTAGCTGGAAGAAATCTCTTATAGAGATAAGCTCGCTTTTGTACGAAATCTCAAAATGTTATTAATGTAACCTTTGTATTGAATAAAGTGTATATAAAACTTATTCTTAGTATACATAACATTTCGATATAGTATATTACATTGCAATATATAACAGTTTTCGACCAAAATCCCTTGTAACGGTCAAACTGCGGCGTCCTTGAGCGGGCTAACGTAACACCGCCGCGCTGCCCGCCGCCGCCGCATAGGCGAAGAGCATAGCGACACCAGCTCGCTAGTACTATCTCTCTCGCACTCATCATTAAAAACGAGATAGCTATATGTTTAGCTAGCAATATAGCTATAAAAAGTATACTACACATATGTTATGTACAACCCGGACGTTGAAGGCCGAAGTGCTATTCGCGAGTATTATTTTACATGCAATCATGGCAGGCGTACATTAGGAAGCTGTGCTCATGTTATAAGTGTGGTTTATTATCTAGAGTGGGCTAGATACCAAGATGTGTTTCAGCACCCTGCGCTGGGTATAGACAGTTCGATTACGATATGCTTTAAAAATGTTAATAAATAATAGTTATTTGCACAAAAATATGTTTTTATTAAAATAACTCCTTTTCAGGCACACGTATTTTTAAATAGTTAATAGGCCATTACTGATGTTATAATATAATAATAATAATAATATACTCAGACATTTCACACAGCGCCATCTAGTTCCAAAGTAAGCAGCACAGCGCTTGTGTTATGGGTACTAGACACTGATATACTACTTATATAGTTTTCTTTTGTAAATATATACATATTATACATAAACACCCAGACTCAGGGCGGGAATCGAACCCGCAACCCCCGTTAACTTTCCGACGCGCTTAGCCGTTGCGCCACGGAGGTCGTCACCGTGTAGTATTAGCATATAATTAGCAGTTCACCTCTATAATGAAGTTAAAAGACTATATAACCATCATATAGTACTTAATTAAAAATGATATATTTTGTCTTCCAAAGCCAATTCAAATAAGTTAGCCACCGAAATCGAAAAAAATTATATCTGATAATTTATGTACATAAAATCAGAAAAAAATTGAGATATGTTTCGGTTGCGACGGGCTTGGGTTAATTTTGTATGGATCATGACCCTTCTTCTTTGATAGTTTAAATAAACGTGATCGGCATGCACGTACCCATGATGTCCTCAAGCTCTTGGTCAGGCAGATGCAGTTCTGTGCCATTGTCTTCGTCCAGCAGCCGCGCCAGCTCGTCTCGGACCGTCCGCGCGCCCAGCGCTTGCGCCTGCAGCGCATGCACTATGGGCACGCCGTGCACGACTGCACGCACAGACATTCACCACTCACATTCAATATCACTGGCTCTAGAACTCTAAACTGATATGGCCCCTAATACGAAATTTAAGGTGCTAACATTTTATAATTAATTTCGAAACAATAATATTTATTCTACTAAAAATTCTTTTTGATATGAAACATGCGGTAGGTCAGACCGGCTGTGAGCGTGTACTAAGCTTACATACCTATAGCGTATACAGTGTTGTTATTCACTTCGGAATATGTTGCCTGCATTTTTTAAATAAAGAATTATTTTTTATTTTTTTTTATTTAATAATTTAGTGCACACAACAACATATATAAAGTAGAAAGATACATACAGAAAGAAGAGCAAAAGGTACCGCTTATTTCTATAAGCAATTTTCTTGAAATAAATCTGAAATTTTTGGAACGCCATTTTTTTTGATTATGTCATATTTATTTCCTTTAATAAAACATCCTTTCATGCATATTTTCTATACAAAATAGTTTCGATGTTTCATATATGACAGGCGTTCCGTGACGGCCGTATTTTTTTTTTAATATAACGAATTACAAAAATAATGTTTTCAGTAGTACCTATTTAAATATATAAAAGAGTGAGAAATTTATAAAACTATTGAGCCATATATGTCAATCACCAATAGCATTAAAACTAAGGAATGTTGGAAAGTATGTCTATATAAAGTGAAACGAACCCGGGGTGACCTCGGCGTCGCGCGCGCCGATGGCCACGACGAGCACGACGGGCGCGCCCAGCGTCAGCGCGCACAGCCGCGGCGCGTCCGCCCACACCGCGCCGCACACCTGCCGTGCACCGCACACCGCACACCGCACACCGCACACCGCACACCCCACAAGGTCGCGCCACATCGCAACATTCGACAACCGCAATTAAAGTTGCGACGCCAGTGGCGGTTTGCTACCTTCATTACGATTACTGTATATACAAGTTTGTGTCGATTGCGTTTCGTGACAGTTTGTCACTTATACAGTTCACTTAACACATATGAATAAAAAATCAACGCTTTCTCTTCTAATAATTACAATGACAGATGAACTAAACAGTATCTTACCTACCCTAACAACTTACTGATAGTATGTGATCAATTACTGATAATAATAATTCAGAACATTGACTTGCTTTTATTGAATGTTGATATTGCAATACTAAACAACTTACAAAACAAGAATAGCATGTTGTTTCAGGATTCATATCTTTAAATACTTATACACATATAACTATGGTGGTCCTAGAGTACTGGATACTTTTGACAGAAGAGAGAGATTCCAGAGGACTGGCGAACCGCATTCATAGTACCATTTTATAAAGTGAAAGGTTCGTGCTATAGAGCTGTCAGTTTGGTCAAGTAAAGTCTACCAAGATGTTAAAGACTAACATAGTGCAAGACGCAAATAATATAAACTAATGCAATATAGATAGTCACTTTGTAGTTTATAAGTTTGAGGTCAACATAACTTATTAGCAATAATATATAGACAGTATATACAGCATGTTATGTAGATAGACAATATGCTATACATGGAGATGCAGAGCAATATTAGTTTATTTATAAAACCCTAATATCAGTATGTAGTACAATAGATCAAACTAAGTCAAACCCCTAACACAAGGTATTAACTGAATCCATGAAAGGCATTTCTGAATGACATTTATGGGAGGCTGAAGAGCAAGGAGGCAGAGGTTGTATGGAACGAATTCTCTCAATCAGCATGATTGTGTAAAGGTTTCTGCCCATAGGTAGAATCAGAGTATAATATGTATGTAAGTAGCAGTTATGCAATTACCTCATAATGTAAGAACAGCACTTTTGCTAATGTTTCACGGAAGAGTGTGGGAGTCAGCAATGATTCCACTACCACCACTTTCCGTTCCTTCGGATTCACCAATACATATCTACAAATTGAAATTGCAAACTGTATTATTTATAGAAACTCAATATTCATATTTCTCATAAAACACAGATAATTGATCTACTCCATTACTACATTAGGTAAGGGGGGAGAGCAGATAGGATATTTAACGTCTTTATAAAATTCAATGATTTCTATAGTTTCCTAATATTTATCCTGTTGTTTCGTTAAATGTGCTTCGCCTGAAAGCTAACAAACCTATTATTTTTCAAAACCACAATTTTAATATCATTGCTTTGGAGGCCAATGTACCTATTCCAGACAACTAATATTTTGAGTAAATGAAGTTAACATAAATATTGCCACATATTTTACTTTTGTATTCGAGCCATTATTGCTTATAAATGGATGTAATTTTTACAAGAAATTCTTGAAAATTGTACCAATATGAAATGTAACTTATCATTTGATAAATATAACTTATCAAATGATAAGTTATATTTCAAGTTAATGCTGCCAGTCTGCTGGGCACCTTAAGCAATGACAGCTTTCTAAGTGGCAACTTTGAGAAAGTTTAATACAGTAGAATTAGGATATAACTTCGTTTATAATGGCTAACCGTTTTTAGTGACAACAATGTTAACTCAAGGTAGGTTTCATAGATAGGTTACTAGGAAACTTATCCGTTTAGTATGATTCCGGTTTAAGTGACCAACTGCTTATAGAGACCTATTTTGACTGTAATTCGTCCTGTTAGAACGACGCGCTGTGTTCTGTTTACAAAACCTATGCATAAACAATACCTTGGCCCTCGCGCCCTGGCTTTCTCCCCTCTCCTGCATACATTTTGATTGGGCTTTAAAGCGCTGAAGGCTGCAGAAATGCTCAGTGTGTTTGTTCAAGCTAAATTTTATGATGATGTTATGAAAAGTATGATGTCTCGTGTTCACAATGCTGTACGAAGTTCTTACTATCGAATAAAAATTGTCCATAAACAAACTAAAATTACAGACTTTCTATGTCAGTAAATATTTACATATTTATGTGCATATATTAGAGGTATCTCTTTGCATTACAGTACTACATTATGTACGTATGTAATGTGCAATGTTTAAGTACATATGTAGTTATATATCATTAGTTATAATTTGAAAATTTTAATAAATATTTTATTTAAATAGAAATTAATCTAATCAAATACATACATATTACTATTTCATAATAAGAATTACAATAACATTAATACTGAATACAAAACAAACTTAAATTATCCGGTTGTTTAGCGCATCGTCCGGATAGTACAACTAAGTATCGCCGGTCCGTTGAGGGTCGTTATATCCGGATTCTACTGTATTTAAGATAATGTGTCGTTTGTAAATATTAAAGTATGTATGTACTTTTTGGTTACATACTTAAAAGCTAAACTAAAATAATTTCACAATTAGGTATGTAGTTTAAAACTACTGACCTACACTTTTTTTTACAATATAATAATAACTTTGCGTAGGTCTTTACATAAATACAATCTTTACATTTCTAATGATAGGTTAGTATACTTAACTTTAGTTCGACAAAACTGTGGCTTAGACCTATTGACATCCAAAGTAACGATATGTGACTTAATTGCCTTTTAATCAATAGATGAATGAATGTACAATCGAACTGTTTAATAAGTACATGCCTGAAATAGAGCAAGTGTAACATATGAACGAGGTTGTCGTAGAGCTCCTCGGGAGTGCGGTAGTCGTGCACGCGCTTGTAGCGCCGCTCCGTTGGGCACCAGAACTCCGAGCGGATGATGCATCGCGGCGCCGGCTCGCCAGTGAAGCCGAACCTTTATTTACACCAACCGTGCCTTAATAGCTTCTATTACGCACGACATTTTAAATAATACACGATATATGTAGCGTACAAAATATGTAGGCGTACATTTAATTTGAAAATTTGTAATTTATTAGACTACTTTTCTTGGCTTTATGGGGAAACTTACTTTGTGTAGTCAGTACCGAGGTCTAGAACGACGGCTTGCTTCTCTTGAATTAGAGCTATGCCTTCATAGAGAGTCATGTTTATAGCAGTTTTCTTATTAAATATATAAATAACGCTAAATCTGTTTTTTAATTTGTTCAAAACTAAACATTATAAAAAGATAATGCAATATAGGTAAAACTACAACAATGACTTGACGTCATCTTTTGAAGTAAAAATTGACAAGTTAATATGAAATGTCTCGTAAATGACATTGACATTATTGTAATCGTTCAAAAACAATTTAACTTACAAAATTCTTTTTTATTAAAATATTCTTTATTTACCTTAACAAAAAGTACATACATACGTTAATATTTACAAACTTAAAACTACACATTATCTTAAATACCTAATAGACTTCCTCAAAGTTGCCGCTTATAAAGCTGTCATTGCTTAAGGTACCCAGCAAACTGGCAGCATTAAATTCTTATTACTGTATTCATAAATAAAACATAATTAGGTATATACACATGTATATATATGTATATATATATATATATACATGTATCTCGTATAAAAAAATTAAATTTAAAGACATTTGCCATAAAGATAGAAAAAGTTTACGTATTTTTTATATTTTAGAAACCCATTATTTTTTCTTCAATAATGTTCTGTCTTCGTGGAATGATTACCTTGTCATAATAATGAAAACATTTTTTAATTGTCAAAAATAGTCATTGATGTGTAAATTTCAATGTAAATCACAGAGAAAATTATATATACTTGTAAATTTAAATAAGTGACATGTATTTTTGCATTAGTTTTAATTTTTTACAAAAAAAAGTATAGAAATATTAATGACATCTTTGTTATAAAAACTTCTCTAAGAAAAAATTTAAATTGGGTATTTCTATGTTGTCTCTAGTTGTTTTAATTTAATTTTCTGGTTCTATATTATTTTATTGTTATAATTTATTATCGTCTCTTGACGTATAACGATTAGTAATGAAAAAGATCTTGATATTGAAAGTATCATGCCAGTAAATTGGTCTTAAATTATAATTTTAATTTAGGGAGTGTCAGTGGTGTCAGTAATGCGTCCCATACGGCCTGTACAGCTGCCGCCGATGCAGGCCCTACTACATCCATCTGCTACTCTTCCGCAGGCTGTGTCTGTCGGCAGAGCCCATGCGCCCGCTCCTCGATTTCCAAGAATTACCAGTGCAGCCGCGAGTCGTCGGACATGTGTTGGTTGCGTCGTTAAACTAGTGGATTCTTTTTTTAACAATTACTCGTAACTTTGTTCATTACTTTGCAATAAATATTAAATAAAACATAATTTGTAATTAAAACTTTTTATTTATAATTTTAAATTTCTACTTAGGTACATTACATAACGTCATGCCCTATGTCATGCCATTTTCCATCCGGGATGGACAGAGTACATAATGTACAACAGGTTTGTACACAACAAAGGTAGGTAAGTTGTATCTACCTAATTTTAAGTTCGCATACAGCTATGAAAAAATTGAAATATTATTTAGACGAGCAACAGAACTTAGTTATTTAAACTACAAATTAACGGTTTTCACAATAAAAATTTGTTTTAACTTCAGTCAATTTTAGCGAGCGTCCCGTAACAGTCCAAACTTGGCTGCTGCAAGTCTTCTACTCGCAGATTATTAAAAAGGAAAATTTATCAGCGGAACAAGCTAGCAGCTAAATTCGATTTGTCACGACACGCATGTAAATCTTATGACAGATGTCATTCTCAGGATGACAGTTTGCCAAGTTTATTCATTTATTTTATAGATAATAATTAATTTTACAGTCAATCTAATGCTTTCAATTATTCTCATTTTCTTTTATTGGCCATTATTATTTTATAGCGCCTATAATTTTTTTAAACGATTTTTAATTAAAGGTCATATTTAATCGTATGGCATTGTATTTTTTATAACAATAAATGGCAATTATGGGTATTTTTTACCAATTTTGAAATGCCTTTAAATATATCCCGAAAATATACTGTGGTTTATTAGCACCGTAGTTAAAATTTGACATATTTATATATTACTAATATTGTAGATAAATATTGCAATAGGTATCTTAGGAAAAAATAAAGTGTAAATAATTAACTAGTTCTTTATTTTATACAAATTCCGCTATAATACATATTTACAAACATAAAAACGAATGGAAATGTCACATTATAAAAAAGCTTGAGCATATCTGGCGGCGGCGCCGGGCGGCCGCTGGGGCGCTCGGCCGCGCGACGCCGCCGCCGCCCCCGCCCCGCCGCCCCCGCCCCGCCGCCGCCGGCGCGGCGCGGCCCCCGCTGGCGAGCACACAGAGCCCCCGTCGCACTCGCACTCACTACGCTACCTAATACATAACTACACTAGGACTGTTCTACACCGAGACGCGTTAAATGATGGAGGTGATCAGTCGCGCCTTGAAGTTGACTATCCGCTCGGAGGTCTGCGCCAGGCGTAGGATCAGGTCTTGGATGAGGTTGGCGATGCCGCGGTTGGCGATGATGAAGAGTCGCGTGATGGGCCCGGGCACGCCCTCCGTGAGGTTGTCGCCCTTGGCGGCGCCGTCGTCGCCCTCGCCGTCCGCTCCCGCGCCCGCGCCCGCGCCCGCGCCCGCCGCTCCCGACGACGAACCCGCCACGAGCTAGAACACACGCGTCCGTCACTCATTAATACTCGCGCCGCTCTCGCTGCCGCTGCGACCGTGCCCCTACGACTGATGTGACAATGCGGACTTCGACGATGTTAGACCTGTGCTGATACGACGCTAAGCGAGTGCTCAAACTACCTACAAGCTTATGTCGGATTAGAACAACAGAGAACAAGGACGGGAAAGCAGGAGAAAGGCATAAAACTAAAGCGTTGTATTTTAGGAGCGGCTACTGTCTACAGTTACAGCGACTACAATACGACTCCAATACGACAACTACGATGCGAGGCGAAAGACGTCGTTCCGGCTAGTCGAGGACGCGCCGCTACAGCTGTACGTATATCTACGGTGCGCGCAACGGACGTGTGCATGTGTGGGTGTGTGCGGGTGTGTGGGGGTGTGTGTGGGCGAGTGTGCCGTAGTACTTGTGGGTCGTTGGGGTCGAGCGTGGCCGAGTGCGAGGCGGTGAGCCCCACGTTGAGCGAGTCGGTGCCCGCGAACAGGCGGAACGCGGAGCCGGCCGCGCGCGCCATCGCCTCCGCCGGACGCTGCAACAACACGCGCTCCACGCTCCGTACTGTGGCTAGTCTAGCTACGCGATCGCGCACCGCGCTATGTACACCATACACCTACATCGAGCCTCGATCGTGTCCTCAGCATTTCTTCCACTCCGAATGTGTATCTTAATCATTAAACTAAAATAATTTTGTTAATAGATTGTCCATTATGTGTGAAGAATTTTATGTAGTTGACTCTTTTTATTTATTGTGTTACAAAATAAATTATACATTATACATACATACATTTAATTAAATAATTATTTTTTAAATTATCTCAATAACAGCCTGACAATAATCATCTGTAGAAAAGAAGGAAACGAGAGATAGAAATAGATAATTAATGTGCAGTTTCGCCTCTATTATATAATTCATTATGATGAAAAAATACTAAGTAACTATGTATATCGATGACCACTATGAAATTAAAATGATAAATGAGAATAACGCGCAACAATAGAACAACATGATGCTTATGTATGCAGGTGTGTGTGTGTAGCCGGGGATACCAGCAGCCTAGTCTTACCCTGACGATATCGAAGAGGAAGTTGCCAGAGCCACCGCCAGAGCCACCGCCCGGCAGGAATCTGTAACGTTACACAACGCGTTGTGTTATACTTTGTATCTCTGTAATAAAATTGCGAGAAACTTTATTGCAAAAAGGAACAATAGTGTATTCTCGCTGTCGAACAATACGTGTGAGCTGTGAACTAGTGTCGATATCAGAACGAACGTATCAAATTAAATTACGTTTCACCACTAATTGTGCCCTTCGAAAAAAGTCTTAAAAACAGTTATCTACCTCTTGTTTCTGTTTTCTTCGCTGATGTCCGTATCGTCTAGTGTGATTTCATCGATTGTAGCTGAGTTGGTTTGCGCGGCAGTCTGTTGGTCCTCGCTGGCGACAGCGACGGCGGCGGCTGGTTGGTCCGCTTGCTGGTTTTCGCCAAACGCTACGCGAACTTCAGCTTGTTGCGACTCAGCGCCAGAGAGCAACTGGTTCTCATCAGCGGCGACATTCTGAAACACACGCAATCTACATTAGCGACGGAAGGTGATGGCGCGCGATGATCGTGAACTTGTATGAGGAAGAACGTCAGTGAGAGTGGCAATGACGTGACGATGACGATGGCGATGAGGAGGCGGTCTGCGCCCTTCGCGCTGCCGTCTCAGGGCAGGCTAGTGTTAGTGCGCGATGGGCGAGCCCGACCCTCATACCGGCACGAGGAGCAGCGAGCGGGGCGCGCGCCGCCGCCGGCCCGGCGAGGGCTCGCTCGAGTTCGCGGCGGTAGAGGCGGTAGAGGCGGTAGAGGCGGTAGAGCTACTGGCGCTCGACTTGTCGTCGTCGTCGTCGTCGTCATCGTCGTCGTCATCGTCGAGCTCGACCGTGCCGCCGCCCGTACCACTCGTGCCGCCGCCGCCTCCGCCACGGTTCCCGAGGAACGCGCGGAGTACTACGGGACCGAATGTTTGCAGCACCATGCTCGTGATTTGCTGTACTTTCTGTTCGATAATCTAGAACATTACACTGCACTTAGCACACTAAGAACGTGAGCGTCTGCTGACATATTATATACAACCGTTCCATAGCCTACACAACGATACTGCAACAATGATCTGTTTTAGAAATATGTTGCATGCACACCGACAGTGGCGTATGAGTACAATGAAAACGTACAATCGAATTTTGTCACTGCTTATGTATATATCTTTAGTTATTGGGCTGTAAGATTTCCTGAATAAATGAAATAACTAAAAACGAAATCAAAAATGTATAAGAAGTTTAAAGAAGAAGTACATGATTTAATAACTGATACGCCACTGACAGGCCGCAAAGTTTCAATCGATAAGAAACACACCAAAGAAGTTATACCTGAGTGAGCGTAGGAAACAGCTGACGGAGGATGCCAATGGTGCGCTTGTTGCGTTCGCTCAGGTCAGAACCGGGTGCGCCTAGGTTTAGTGTTGCCAGGGTCTCCTGGAATAGACACAGTAAATTGTTAATGATTGTAAAAGCTCTTCTAGTAATTTCATAAGTTTTTAAAGTAACTGAGACTAATATAGCGAGAAAGAGATTTTGATGCGCGATTTAAAAAAAATCTAAGTTACTACTTAGTAATCGACATTCAAAAACAAAAACAAGTCAAGTCAAATCTGATTAGAAATGTTAGCAACACAGAAATGCTAATAAACGCAGATATCGTTTTCTTTTACCTACTAACAAAATAGTTGCGTACATTTTATAATAACAGCATTATTTGTAGATATCATAATATGGTGAATAGATAATTATAATTTATGAAAGATTACCGCGAGAATATTCGTGATCACACGAAATGATAGGAGACGAAGTTGTAAGGGACGCGCTGACCCCTACTGTGAGAATTATGTCGCGATTCGCGAACAATACTGCAGGCTTGTCAAATTTACATCGTGATTACATTACACTGCGGTTAGTTATATTATATTCATATACAACTAATTAATAAATAATATTCTCTTATTTATTACCTACTGAAACGGTAGAGTTCTACTTTAGTTTCTCGCATGCATCGCTGAATATTGAGGTCTGTATTATCAAGTTAGGAGCCTTAACTATCCGTTTATGTACATTGGAATGTCTCATTAATGAAATGTAATCAGTAAACTATGAACGATTTCGTTATATAAACAACGGAAATAACACGAACTTGTTCAATTTGTTGTCTGTTAGACATTCATAGACATGTGCCAGCATTATGCAAGTTACATATTCACGTCATTGAATAAATAACTTTTATCCTGTATATTAATGGATTATAACAAGTTGGTAAATAAATAGATATACAAAAAACTCAAGTACAATTAAAATAACTTGTTAAATACGATACACATATCTATGTAATTAAATTTGACAATTACTGATGTCGTTGCTAAGCTTACCAAAATAAAAGACTTTCTGTTCTTGCACATTGATTTGGCACCGACTTCAATAAGTGTGAAATTCAATTATATAGATATATGTGTATTGTATTTAAAAAGTTATTTTAATTGTACTTGAGTTTTGATTAGGAAAGGATAGTTATTTTGTACTTTTCAGTGTTTTTTTTGAAGGCGATTTAATTTTTTAAATTACTTTTTTATTTCTATATTTTTTTAATTTCAGTTTTAATTGAAACTAATAACTTAATCATTTCTTTATTATGTTGCTATCTAACGATTACACGATTACTTTTTAAATTGCTAAGCTACTTTTTGAAATTTTCATCAAGATTGTTTAGATAGAGCCTGCATGCTGCATGTAAACATTGGAAAAAAACATGCATAATGTCATGTTTTAGAATTACGCTGTTAAGCCAACGACATGTTTTCCTAGTGATTGATATACACTTAACTCTCTATCTCAGTAACTACTAAACCCATGTTGATGAAACTTACAGTTTTCCCTCCCTAACTTAGACTATATCTAGTCCAACAAAAAAGAATTTTTGCAATCCGACTTATAGTTTTTGAGATATGCGCGGACAAAGATACATACAAATATATATACACTTATGAAGTTTGGCACACATATGTTTAGAAACTGGTATAGACTAACATATACAAAAACCTTGCAATTCTGCCAATATTACATACAAACAGGTCGAATGGATAACCTTTTTTTTTTCATGAAGCCGGTAAAAATATTCATAATGTAGTTTCAGTATAGAGAATCACATACAAAGGAATAATAGGTAATTAACGATTTTTGTTACATTATGAAAAACTTAGGAAGGTCTATGGTTACTAGATTGTTTGAAAGCATCACTATGTTCTATTCAACTGCACACACATGTGCACACACACATACACACACACACACACACATACACATACACTTAGATGCTTATGCAGTGAACGACGCAGCGTATTTCACTTAATTTCGTACTTACGATTAGTCAATAAACAATTGAATGATTTTACACTTGTGTACTGCTTTTATGGTATGTGATAACGAAAACTAATAATCACTTTAATATTAGATGGTTCTTGGCGTTACTATCACTGATTTATTATTTTAATGTAAATTCAATGGTAAGGGACTGAGTGATATTAAAAAGAAAGACATTTTATATAAGAGATACATGTTTCTAATAAATAGGAAATGCTAGTATATATGTATAAAAAAGAAGAGGCAGTGTTTCGTGTTTCTCGTTTTGGAACGAAACAATCAGGAACAATGACTAAATAACGTAATTTATTTACCTGAGCGCTGGCTGCCGGTGCTATGATTTCGATGATTTCGGGTTTGTTGTCGTCAGCGGCGGCGGCGGCGGCGGCGGCAGCGGGGTCGGGCTGCGGCTGAGGCTCGGGCTCGGGCTGCGCCGCGGGCGCCGCGCGGAGGACGGCCAACATTGCCGCGAATATCGTCAGTAATGTTGTTGTCCTCATAATTATGTGATCTCCGGATTGTGCTTCGATTAATTCTTTCTCACCGTTTCAATTTTCGTGTCAGTATCTGCATTAAACACGAAAGATGTTATTTAATATGCTATTTTCAGGCAATTACAAGCATAAATATAAAAACCAGTAGCCGATATGTACCCGTTTGTGATTGTAATGAGTGAAGGTTATGTAGTGTGTGTGTGTGTGTGTGTGTGTGTGTGTGTGTGTGTGTGTCACCGTTGAAGTAACGTAACAGCGTGTACTTACAACCTAAGCCGTTCTATTTCGACAATTTTAAGTTACAGTGTTTGCTTAATCGATTGTTTAAGTGTTTTAATAGCAAAAGCTTATTATAAATTGGATCATTATGTTGATGACAGGGATGTTTGGCACTAAATCCTCTCTGCACAAGTGTTAACTGAATATACTTATTGTCCTATTTACACTGAATTATGTTTTTGTCTATTGATGTAATACTTAATGTATTGAATTTTGTTTGCGACTTTTTTGTTTTTTTTTTTTGTTTTCATACTTTTGATGTGATGTGATGCTTTGATGTGATATTTTACATATTAAATTATATTCTTTACATAGTTTTGATATTTTTTTGATGTAATACTTGATGTGTTGAATTTTATTGTTGACCTAGTTTTAATAACGTTCATAAGAGCTTGTAAAAGCCTAAATTGAATAAAGTATTTTGAATTTGAATTTGAATTTATCTATTTCTAACGTGCGCCGCATGATAGACGTCTAGCAACTACTTTAGTAATTATACATATATGAATTTGGTGATTTATGGCTAATTAGCCTATTAATAATTTCTTTAAAATAAACTCTTAGCGGCTCTCGTGCGTTCATTTTGTAAATGGCACATAGGACCCATTATACACTAGTATCAAGTTAAGATTTGTGTTTTTATGATACGACATAGTTAACACATGAAAGCACAGCTACGACTATGCCGAAAGAACTTGTTTCTAAAGTTACATATTCGACAGAGTGTTGGGCAACGACAGTGAACGCGGAAACACACAGATTGTGTGTTTGTGGGTCTGCGCACGCGCATAGTTGCTGTGCATCGTATACGCGCTTTTGTATATTCAAGTGCAATAGCCTACATGATTCTTTTAAACTACAAGTATTTTCTCAATTAAGAACACAATTGGAAATTTGATTATCTTTGAAAAATATTTGTTATTTGTTTTTAAACTAAAGTAGCGGGGATAGGCTTGGACTTAGGAGTGACAGACTCCTAAGTTCAAGTGCTGCATTGACAATATGAATTTGTGATGTCACAATATAATATTGTAATTTTCCTCCTATATTATTGTTTTTTTCTTTAACAGTTGAAATTGAAATATTTTTGTACTTTTAAGTATTTTATTTATATTGAAATTACGTAAATAATGACTATTTTGAACCCAATTTTTTTTATTTAACTTTGTAGTTTGTCTGCGAAATCGTTATGAACCCTAAGGTATCCTAACGCATTCGCGTTTAATGCATTTTTTTTTGTACTGACTTCGACACTCCTTTTTATTCTTTTAGAGCTTTTTTAACGGAAGATTTTTCAAGAGATCTTAGTTCTTGCCTATATTATTTAAGAATAAAAAAATTTAAGTTCGTAAACTCAATGGTCTTACCTGACTACGCCAAAAGGAGAGTAATGTGGGAGAGACAGTATTATCGTAAGAAAAAAGAAATTCTTTGACATAGAAAGAATGCACGATGTAAGACTGACGAAGAAAATCAATAGATTGAAAGTGAGTGGTAAAGGAAGCCATAGAAGGTCAAGCTGATTTATGAAGATCAAATACCCAGAGTGTTAGCTGACAGAAATGTCAAAAATACTTGCGTACTTAGTCGAAAGTGTGTAAGGAGAATGACAAGAATTGAGGAAAAAAAGTATGTAGAGACCGCGATACTTGGTGCTCTTTCCTTTCTCACTACCGCGTTAAGGATACAGCGTGAGGATATGCATGTATGCTTGTTTATGTCATTTCCTTTGAAGCTTAATGGTTTATATAAGTGTGGTGTCGTTAGATTCATTTTAATCATGGGAGTGTTTTGCAGATTTTATATAAAAGTTTTATATTAAAAACAGAATGACTGAAATGGATTTAATTTAGTATAGGATTATGTTTACCGCAAAGTAATGTATTTTTAATGAATAACGAGTTCAATAACTAATTTGAATTTAACGAGCTCGAACTGATTACCATCGACACAAGTCTTTTAGTTTTGTACGTTTTATTAACGAGCGACCTAAGTAAAAAAAACCGGTGCCGGAGGCAACGAGCACGCCGTTGTGAAATTTATCATGTTCATATTAAATGTTGCGAAATAGGGCATTGCCAAACTCTATTCAAGGAATTTTTAATTAATTAATTCTTAATTTAGCTAAAATGGAACTAAATCCGTGTAATTATACATAATACGTAAATTAATGGAATATTTTCATAATAAAATAATAAAATTGTTTTAATTACGCGTAATAACTGTGACCCCAGAACAAAGTGCCACGATTATGTCATTACAAAAGGTTCTTGGAAATAATACATAATATGTCCAGCAATCCACATCGAGGTATGTAACAAATGGATGTAGAAAGAATCGGTGGAAATGCGACCTCCCAGTCACACTCGCGGGCAAAATAAGTAATGAAGAGATACGTAACATTACAGCATGGGTTGAAATTATTGGAATTAAATGGGATTGAATGGATTGAAAGATAACAGTGTTATTGTAAAAATAAACGAATGAATGAATCAGTGATGCATGCCTGACGAAGAAAATCTACAGAGCGGAAGTTAGCAGTGGAAGAATCCAAGAAAGACCAAGGATGAATTATGAAGATAGATCAAATATGTGAGTGTTAGTTGACATAAATGTCAAAAGCTCTATTACGGCCAGCGCGGGACTGAGGCTACTTCATACTCTAGTCTCTTAAGTCTCTAAACAATCCATGCCTATTGGCCCCTATCTATAAGGAAATTAGTATCAGTATTTATACAATAAAAAAATCTCATAGAATATGGTGTATGAAAGATGAAATTAGAGTAACTGGAGTCAACGACGACTAATTACTCTAGTCAATTTAGTTTCGCATGGATTTTCAAATTTCATGCAACAGATTTTTTTCGCTGCTGTTTATGACCTCCCCCGAAACGAGGCTCTAAACAATAACTTGATTTGCTTATAGAATAATTTAACACTGACCACGACTAAACAGCTGAACCAATTTTGATGAAATATGTAGCTAAGTTGAACCCTGGGAAGGACATAGACAACTTTAATTTTAAATTCCAACTGAATGAAGTTGTGAATAAGAGCTAGTGTAGTAAGAGCTAGTAATACTTAGACGAATTTCCATTTTCGTCTTTTAACAGAAACGACTATACCCTCATAAAATGTATCTAAAACGGGAAATTTAACGCGATTACTGCGTTAAATTTCGTGAATACCAAGCAACGACAACGGTACACGTAGTAAGAAATGCAATCAATGCCTGCCGGTGTATGATCTCATAACTCCCTCAGACATTATCATCGAGCGAGTACTGAAAATCATCAATACGCTATGACCTGACTTGATTTTTATAAACCAGCTGGTGTCTTCACCTAACAGCCTAACCAAACGTATGGTTAATTATTTTCAGCGATGCATTTACCTGCACTTTATAATGGTAGAAATAAAGACAAAAAAGTTTTAAAAAATATAATCCACGACGCTAAAATGTTACCGTTTCATTATAAATAATTAAAACAATGTAAATTCAAAATTTGTACCATTAAAATACAACTCCACATATATTTTTTCCAATGTAATATCTGTTGTCATCCTTACAATGACTTTGGCCCACGGTTTGTAAGCGAAAAAAATTATTGTTAAAACGATTGTCTCTATAGGTTGCGATAGGTAATAATTAAAATAAAAATAAATGTTAATTGCATATGATTAATGGCATAAATATGATACAGTGGAAACTGTTCGCTTTAAATAAGTATAATAATTTTAGTTTGAAATACTATTTTTGTTGTTAATTTGTGTATTTCTTTTACCTTTAGCGTTCGACGACTTCTCATTAATTAACTTTCATTTCACGTCCGAACTTAGCAGATGACCTTGCGGTCATTTCAAGAGATTTATGTTGATTTTGATAATGGCGATTTGAATTTCAAATTTTGAGAGCATTAAATTTAAGCATTAGATATTTCGTAATAAACTAACTTTGCACAACGCTGCGGTTGGCACTAGCTCGTAAATGCTGATGTAGTGATTTTAATCAAGACGAGTCATCCTTTAAAAAGAGAGAGATTAAACATAGATTAATGTGATTTATGATTACGAAGTTTATGATTCATCTTAGAAACTTTGTCCTAACAGGCAATACATATCGGTATATTAAGACTAGTGCGGCCATGACCACAATTAGGCGTGGTCGTGATTGCAAATTTGGTTGTTCTCTATCAATCAACCATGCGGCCCGTCGCATCGGGACCGCTTGGTTATAACGAGTAAAGGTATGGATTCCATTGTGATATTATTCCATCTTTACCCGCTGTCTGCACGATCACACGTGTGGTTGCACAAGCAGAGCGCGAGAACTCTTAGTAAATTATAGTAATATCGCAACGACTTGTGCGTATTGCTGTGCGGTTAATTGATAGTACAGCCGAGCGCGTGATTTGTGGTCGCGTTTTTCTGGCCTGAATATTCCTGGATATTACTATAATTTAAGAGTTCCCGCGCTTTACTTGTGCAACCACACGTGTGATCCTGCAGACAACGGGTAAAGATGGAACAATATCAGAAAGGTATCGATACCTTTACTCGTTATGTCTTTGATCATAACTCGTTTAAATCTAATGAGGATCCGCTTAGGGCGCGCTGTCTCACATGCATGCGGTGGCATGTCGCTAGGCGGCGCTGCGTTCGCGGTCACTTGCACACAGTTTCGCGAACAGCTTACAAAATGTAACAGTGAACCTTTTGTTATTGCGACGAATGAATTCAATAATAAATTAAGTTATTGTCCGTTCATGACGTAAACTACCAACGGCAGCTGCATTGTTACTCGGATGAAATGCGCTAAATATTTATAATTTTAAATTATTTATTAAACAGCACCGGTTGCCGGGTGGTTACCCTACTTTCTAAACTAAAACAGCTAGAGTTAGTTCATTGCGTCGTCACTATAACCGCGTATTCTTTGAATAGAGCTGCAACATGTTATGTTATCAATCTATCCACAGGGCGTGATACAATTTCATACAAGAGAACAAATTATTTTACACAAGTATCATTAAGTTATAATAAGTTCACACTTGACTCGTCGGCCATTGTCCGTGTGTCTTATTACATCGTTAAATGATTAAGTGCTAAAAATAATTAAATTCAATTACTTTTAATTGATGCATATCTCTGTAAGAAATAATTAAGTAGTTAGTAGTTAATTCTTGACAAATTCTATTATAATAATAATAATATTCTTTTTTTATAATAATATTCACACAGCGCCATCTAGTCCCAAAGTAAGCAGCACAGCGCTTGTTTTGTGGGTACTAGACAACGGATATACTACTTATATACTTTTCTTTTGTAAATAAATACATATAATACATAGACTCGGGGCCGGAATCGAACCCGCAACCCCCGTTTTACTTACCGACGCGCTTAACCGTTGCGCCACGGAGGTCGTCGAATTATTAATATTGATTTTATTTATGAAATTTTCTACACGAATAAATAAAACTAAAGTGCCTGTCTGTGATTTCGAAAGAAAGGCTTTTTCATAACCTCACCCTAGTTATTTGCATATTACCAATAACCAAAATATGTGTTTTTTATATTTTTTTCTATTTCCTTGTTCGAGCTAATATCAGACTTTTCAGAGAGTAATCTAGGCCACTTTTTAACTTGTAAAAATACTAACGCGGACGAAACTGTGGGGCACATCTTATAGATAATATTTCCCTTCGACACAGGTTTGGGAGAAAAAATAATATAAATCAAAGATGCACCGAATTGTTAATAATGTATATCCGCGGATACGGAATATCAGTGTCTTGATCCGCTTATACGGATATGAATATGATAAGGACCTCAACTTTCTTACATTGATTCATTCGACTTTGTTTGTAGCCAATGTGTGTGACCTTGGCCCAATAGTTGTCGAAAGTCCCGCTTCGTGTACACGAGCCATATTTTGAGTTGCATTGCATTACGAGCGTTTTTGTTTGTTGTTTAGTGTGTCAATGGGCAGCGTAGACTACTTTAAGCTAGTTTTTTGGTGAATTTGCATGTTATAAACAATGTGTACTAAAAGTTTATTACTGCAATATGGAAATATTGTGTTAGTAAGAGGAAACGCGAGCGAAGCCGCGGGTGACAGCTAAGTATTAGTGATGTGCCGGATATTCGTAGGCGAATCTGTGTCCGCGGATATCCGAATGGAAAAAGATTTGTATTCGTATCTGTATCCGTTACTTTTTAGCGGATCTTGAACGGATCTTCTATATTAATGAATTTAATTGACTGGAATTTTAAAAATAGATAGCAATGAAATATTATTACATTTCATTTAACTCATTCATTTTACTTCAAATTACTTTTAATTTCTTAAAGTGCAAAAATCAAACAAATAATTATGATAAACGTTATAGTAGTAAGTTACCTCACTATGTTTGCATAAAATAGAATTAACTTAATTGAATTCGAACGAATAAACGAAGTACGAAAATTGAGGTCCGTATCCGTATTCGTGGATCCAGGCACTAATAATCCATATCCGCGGATACGAACACGGATAGGGATAGTGATGAATATAAAAGATTCGTTGAGGGTCCGCTTGAAAGTATCGGATATTGATTCGGATCTTTTCCTCCCAAGAATATCCGCAGATATGGATACGGATTTCCGGCACATCTCTGATATACTTATATAAAATTTGGCAGCGATTTCCACCGCGAAAGTTGTAAAGGTTACCGAAAAGTAATAGATTATTATCAGGAAACAGTAAGAGGCTAACACCTCCCATTGTGCTGCTGTATTATCTGTAAGCTAAAATATTTGTTGGTCGAATTGAAAGTTTGTTACAACTTGAAGTTCTGTTCACCCTTGAACTGTAAATAACGTCAGTTATACACGTAAGTATACGTGCATATATTCAGTATAGGCAAGGAATTCATATAAAATGTATTCTTCAAAAAGACAATTACGTAACTTTTTAACATTTACCATATAAGGATTATTTATGGAAAGTTTAAATTGTATATTTCAGTAGCGAGGCAAGGTGTTAATATTACGTTATGCGTATGGTAATGGAGCTGCGTGTCAGGTCAAGTCGAGGCGACACGTTAGTGTTGCGACATTACGCGCGGTCGCAACTTAGACACTTCAGAACAACTGACATAAGTATTATGATCTTACATTTTTTCTACTTTAATAGCCACTAGCTGTACCAGCGAGTTCGTTCGGATAGAAAATTTTTCAGTGGCATTTCTAAGTTAAATAACATGTCTGTCTGTGGGTCAAAGCTGTACCAAATTTCATCATAACCGATTCAGCGGTTTAGCATCTCCCATACACAGTATCATTCCTCTTTTCACCTTCTTAGGGATAGATTTTTGATAAAAAAGTGGCCTATGTCCGGTCTTTTAGTGTCAAATTATTTCCATTCCAAATTTCTTTGAAATCGGAGCAATGGCAGTGGTTTGGGTGTGAAGGCCAACCATACAGACAGACTTTGGCAGTTATAATATTAGTAAGGATTAGATAATTTGCATTATTATATTTTTTACATGTAAAATAACTCTATTGTTAACATTGACGTCGAACTGATTATCACAATCACTAGATAAAAAACAAGAAAACAAATTCTCATTTTTTTATCACCGACTAAAAATTTGCGAGTCACAAACTAGTCTTAATGTTTTTAAACTTTCACGACTTGTACACATCTTACAATATTTACTAACGGGCCTATGTCGCGTTTATACTTTAAGGCTAGTTACCTATTTTACAAACTAGTCTGTTTTTATATTTTCGTCTACCTTATTTGTTTGTTTATGGAATGATGATGATGATGATGATGATGTATGTGTGGTCGACAGAAAAACAAATTCGGTAAAAACAAAGTCGGTAATTTAAAAATTTTTTGTTGTTTATGGCTATTTACAAAACGTTTCTATATATGTTTCAGAATCAAAGTCGTTTAATGATAGACTTTTTGGCGGGAACGGGAGAAGTGAGCTTGTCATTTTATTTAGATTTTCTATTTTTTACATTTTTAGGAGTTTTAAAGTACAACAGTGATAGTATATTGTGTTTTAAATTTCCGTGTAAGTGGAAGGAATGGAGTAGATCTAAATAAACATGTGTAGCTGAAGTTCTCGCGCTCTTTCAAGAAGTCCTTTGAAACTTCAGTAAAGCTTACTATCACTTTATTGGAGGGGTTTTACTATAGGAAAAAACGAATTTACTTGTGGTTCTACTTATTGATACGTGACATTGGCAAATGCGCTGGTCTACGCGCCATGCTATGAAGAAAGAAAGAAGAAGAACATTGTTTCTTAAAAAAAGGGCGGGAAACTTCGTTTCCCTTACTTTCGACTCATATTACTTGGTCAATGGCTAAATGCAATCTGCGAAGCCAAAACAAAGAGAAAGAAAAGAAAAAAAAAGTCGTTTAAGATCCGCAAAAAATTGCAAACAAGCGGATGACGTTTTATTTATTTTAATATATTACTATTATTTATTATAAAATATATAATTTTACTATAAAATAAACGCTCGAAGCTAACTTTTAACTAAATTATGGTTTTGCAACTATCTTAGATCTATCTTACTTACTTCGAAAAGTAAGTGGCTTTTAAAATGTCTAATGTATTTAAATTCTGATAATTTTCTATCAACGAACAGTGAATACTAGTTTATATCAACGTGTACACCTTATTTTCCGTGTTCATTTTTCAACTTTTCAAATTCAATTTTTCGAATTGCACTTGCACTTTTGGCGATAAGATGGTGATTGTAAGGAAGTAATTTAGACGTGTATTTTCTAAAACGAGTTAATAAAGTAACGTGTATACATTTTTGAATTCAAGAGCTTTCATGTAACATCCACAAAAAATTATTTTGTAACTTTCTATTGAAGCTTCCAAAACAAATCCCCAAAAGTTAAAGTTCAACTTCGAAGTTGGGGTCTGTCTTTGAGCCACTATCTACTATAATGATCCAACAGGTGATTACGTCAAATAGTCTTCGAGAAAGACGACTGTGACAGACAGACAGACAGACAGACAGAGGAACACGGAGGTACAGTACAAAACACCAAAAATGGTCCGGTCCACGAATAGTCCCGATAAATCCTGAACCAAACAGATGCTGTGATCAAACACGATGTGTTTTGATCAACATCAAACCTGAGCGGCCAGACGAGTGGCTAAAGCTTCGTACAATCGAGACGCTTACTAGCGTTATTGCTCGGCAAGAGTGCCATTCGGCTACGTTCTATACGGCAGTTTTCACACGACTTTAATTTTCGTTTGATTGAATAGAAAGACAATAACGTTTACCTACCAATTTAAAATTCGTTGCGCTAGATGACGTAGTATTTGTCATTCTATTCTACCACTATTCTACTAGCGTTAACGACTATCGAGCCACTTGTCTAGGCCCTCTGTAATTACAGCGTTATGGTCAAACTGGTAATGGTTATAATAACCGCTCGGAGGGTTGTGGAATATTCCGCCGGTGCTACTTTCCACTCAGACGTCCTTCACGCCGCAAGCGGGCGGACGCCGGCCGACATTTGCGTTACGTTTGATTCGCTGAACCGCGGGCCCTCGTCCGGTTCCACGTTGGTGAAATATACTTCATATTTACGATCATAGATTATAGATAAGTGTTTTGAACGAGTTTATGTACACTCACGTATCACTTTTAATGATTATATACGACGCCAAATCGTTCGAGCATTAAACTGGCACTTATTTCTTAATCAAGATCTGGGGCCTCTTTGGGTATTTTCCACTAGCTAGAAATTAACATTTCATAATATCTTTCTACAGCGAACTCGTTATGTATTTTAGTCTTTCAATTCATAATTCATGTTTTTTGAATTTTAAAAAGGCATTCAAACTCTGTGTGGATTAAGACGGCCTTGCTGAAGAAATGTCAAATAAGTATTCGCATCCAATCGTGTTTTCGGACCGTATTCTAGAACCTCTACTTGAGAATAGTTGGAAACAAATGCCTAGCGGCATTCATCATTTAAATCGACATCCCTTTCTAACTGTCCTCAATCAGAGAGTCACACTTGAGTTTCCTTCTGGAAGAAAGGCCTAAGTGTGTCCGTTTCAAAATTTGAAAAAAGAAAATTACGAAATCAACTCGGTGTCCATCTGTCCGTCTGTCTTAGTTCTTTTCCTCAGAAACTATTCGGCGCAATGGAAAAATTATATTAAGTGCTGATAGATGTTATCTTCGAAAGTCCAGTTTTGATTTTAAAAATACAAAAATGTACAATACTTTGACATTTGTTCGGAAATAAGCTTATATGTTGCCGTCCTCTACCTTATTTTTAAGTGTCAGTCGTACAGAAAAAATCAAAAACATCGAAAGAAGGTGTAAATTGAACGAAAATTATCCATGTAGCATATTATAAAAGTCACGACAAACTTGGTATTGCGGTTGTCAGTTTTTGTACACAAACTAGAAGCTTTACAACGGACTTTCTTTAGTCAACGCAACGGTTGGTAGTTGGTAACAGCTGACAGTGTGGGTTACGCAAGTACGACTTATTAGCCGGTTTTTAATTTGAACACAGATTAATGTTGATAATCCGACGTCTATGAGTTCGTGTCTGAAACAATGCCTGATAGCGACCAGCACCCTTGAACGTGAACTCGTAACCTTCAACACTGATCTGTGTACGCACCGCGGATGAGTTTTTAAATGTTATACGAACATCAAAATGTACATAATCGAAATATTTCCTATGATTTACAGATAATGTGATGCCAATCCGTGTCATTCAATCGCTAAGGTATACAATAGAATATGTCAAAGTACTTGATAATATTATTTGTATGTTGCAATATGGTTGAAACTCATTTTATTGCGTTTTACGCAGTAAAGGAGAATGATATCATCTTGCATCTCGTGCCACTCTCTTAACTTGTGCAATATCTGTAAGATATTTCATACAACGCTTGTTCCAGTTTTGTTCCAGTTTAAGTTTTTTTGGAATTTAATTTAACGAGTTATTTAAACTATTGTGTGCGTGAGATGTAAGTTTAATGACAGTGATTCTTAATTTATAATGGTACTTAATTTATAATCGAAAGCAGTTAGAACAGTAATAAATTTATAAAAATGACACGCTTAATTTTTAATCACATTTAACGCAATACAAATTAATGACAATGCAATAAATGGTTTCGTAAAACGTCAATCTAGTTTTTATTGTAAGTTCTGATATTGAAGTTTATTTTAGGGTCAAGATCTAATGAATTTAACGCTCTAAATTCATTTGTGGGTCTCAATAGCAGTCTGTGGATCACTCATTCGGGACGAGAGGACGTGCCGGGCGCGGCGCGCGAGGGAGTTTCGCTCGACAACTTCTTATATTTTTAATCCAAATTGTCTACTGTACTTAGGGGTCAATTTATATTGCCGAAGAGAAGGGAATGAAAGCTAAAGGAATTTTGTGCGCATAACATTTTTATCCTTATCTTTACGAAGTAACGTACAAATTAGATATGAGATCACAAACGAGTAGCGCGTCTTCTTAAGAATTCTTGAGCATTCTCGAAAATTCGCGCGACCGCCGTCGCCTTTTGGTCTCATCTAATTAATATGTTACTTGATCAAAATAGGGTTCAAAATGTTAGGCACAAAAAATTCACTTCGCTTCCATTCTCTTCTCTTTCGCAGCAATGTATATTGACCCTAAGTCTCCGTTGTATTTGATAAACGTGTAACTTTTCTTAGCGTGAGGCAGACAAACCAGCAAGTATAAATGGCAAGGGACTGGGGCCCATGAACATTACAATATTAAGAATAAGAAAGCATCTTAGATAGCAAATGCCTCGGTATTAACGTCGGTTAGGATGTTGTGTTTCCAGTGCCAGAAATTTTATCACCTCTCTTAGTCTTCATATCAGAACACAACAGTCGAAATACTGCTGTGACAGGATTAGTAAGTACTAATTCCGAACGGACTGCTTACAAAGTCCTACCACGCAAACAATTGTTTAGTTTTGTACTTTTTATATTACGTAAGTTTATAATTAATGTGACATAATGCTTAGATGATTAAGGCACATGGAAAGAATGAGTGCTGAAACACTGACGAAGTAAATCTACAGAGCGGAAGTGAGTGGTAATAGAAGCCAAGGAAGACCACGACTGACTTACGAAGATCAAATAGCCAGAGTGTTTACTGATGGAAATGTCAAAAGTACCCGCATACCTAGACGAAAATGTGTGAGAAGAATGATCAGATTCGTTGAAGCGAAAGATGTATGTATACTATAATCCTCGTTAGGGATACTTCGTCAATATAATATGTTTTTTTTTATAAAATAGGGGGGAAACGAGCAAGTGGGTCACCTGATGGAAAGTGACCGCCGCCGCCCATGGACACCCGACACGTCCGAAGAATCACGGTAGCATTGCCGACCTTTAGGGGCGAGTGGGATGAGAGGAGGAGGGGGAGTTGGGCATCGGCACTCTCACTCACCGAACGAAACACAGCAGCAATAGATGTTGTTATTTCACGCCAATATTCTGAGAGGGTGGAATTTCAACGGGTGAGCCGGCCCAATATGTGTTGCAATGCAGCATGGCTCTATCACCATCAAGTGCAATGTACGGTATATATTATATGTACAGTATGTGACATAACATGTAATTGTTTACTTGCTCACATTCGTTATCAACACCTACTTATAATTGGCAGACATCACGGTGGTAGCAACACAAATCATTATATCTCCTTCTTATACGAAAACAGACAAATGTGGACGAACATTCGCGACCTCGATGTTCCTTGTTATATAACCGCGTTAGACAACAGTGTTTGTGAAGCCACGCATTATGGTAATTATGCGGTTATAACATTGTTTTCCAGCTAGCGACGTAAAACAGACATTTATTGTGATGATTAATACCACTGCTATGATGGCGACTGAAGATTTGTGCGGCGCGTGCTTGAGATGATTATGGTCGTTACAAGTGTTTTGTGCGAAAATAATGGTTACTCATTGTTGTTGTATGAGCGCACATATCTTATTTCCGCAGACCGGTGGTAATAGGAAATATAATTTATGCTATTGTACACATTTCCACACTTTCCAAACATTTCCTATACATTTATTTATATATAAATATATATTATAATATACTATAAATTTTCACCAAGAGAAATTCAGATAATTTCGGAGATGGACATCAACCTATCACTGATTCTGTTGCGCTAATGCTCTGATCACCCCTATTAGGAAATGGGGCAATTCTATAGCTACATAACATACGGCTGTTACAAATCAAAATCAAGATAAGGCTTCATAGAAAGATTTACTGGAGAGCACAAGAACAAACGGACACAGTCTCATAAAGTTCAAATGTCGTTGTAAAATAATTTATATTATTTATTAGATAAAATATTAATCAATATGAATACAATAAGCACAAATACCTCCATACATTTTTTTTTAACTTATGTGAAACGAAAAACAAAAATGCAAAATGACCTTTATTACTTCTTCACGTGGAGCAGCCGTATGTTAATATGACAACTCACATAATTCGAGTTGAGATTTTTATTGGGATACATTTCAAAGCACTTGAATTATTAAAAATATTGATAAAAATGACATATATCATTATAAAAATTGTAAAAATATAATGATGTTATAAAACAGTTACATAAAATTAGAAACAACGTATAAATAATAGTTTGTATCATATTATGTTTATCGTACTATTACTATTAAAATACAATTTCCTACCTATATAATTTTATTCAGTATATTTTCCGCTGTCATCCTGATATCCGCCCGTGGCTTCTAATTTAGGTATGTTTAAAAAAGTAGTGTAAAAGCTAATTAATTTTAAAGTTTAAAATGCGTAATGGTTAATAGTAGTTTTATTATGGAACCTATTATATATATATATGTTTATGATGTAAATAAAAAATAGCCCACAAACCCAATGCGGTGTAGGTGTCAACTTTATTGTACGATTAGTGAGGTCTGGATATACTCAAAATTGGGTGAGAGTAAGATGATTGCGGTGGAAATGCGATATCTCAGAAATGTGTCACCTTCACGGACGAAATAAGCAATAAGGAGATATGCAGCATGGCAGCGTTAAATGACAGTGTTCAAAGAAAGAAGAAATGCAGAAATACTCGTAATAATAATAATATACTCAGACATATCACACAGCGCCGTCTAGTCCCAAACTAAGCAGCACAGCGCTTGTGTTAGGGGTACTAGACAACTGATATACTACTTATATACTTTTCTTTTGTAAATACATACATATTATACATAAACACCCAGACTCGGGGCGGAAAGGAAAGCTTAGACTGTTCAGTCACATAGAAAGAATGTGTGATGAACGATTGACGAAAAAATCTACAGAGCAAATGTGAGTAGTAGCAGAAGTAAATGAACACCAAGGCTGACTTATGAAATCAAATGGCCAGATTATTAGCTGACAGAAACGTCAAAGGACTCGCGTACCTCGGCGAAAATGTGTGAGATAAATGATGAGAATTGAGACGAAAGCAGTATTTTGTAAGGAGTGCGATGCTTGGCGCTCCATCCTCTGATCCCCTCCCCTTTAGAGATATAGACTAAGGATCCGGGTGTATGTATATATATCAAAAATAGTAAATTTATAGTAAAAACTATTAACTTTCGAGATAATGAGTTGTAGTTTGAATTACTAAATTTGCTGCTCGTTAAGTTACATTATTGTGACACAAAAGTCAATTATTTTCCGTGTCGGACAACGTTCGTCAATGCTGACCCTATTGTGAGTCAGGACATACATATATGTTCGCAGTCAGCGTCTACATAATATTTCAGAGAGCAGCTAAATGTCATTTGTTATGCAAACTGCAGTTCTTTGTATTAAATTTTATCACTTAATATTTAGTCTGTGCTCGAAGTACATTGTAAATTTCTTCCAACTGTCCGCATGTTAGGCGGCACTATTAACAATCTCCTAACGTTAAAAAAGCAGAAGAGAAATAAATATTTAAAGATGGGAAATAAGTATTACATTTAAATATACATGTTAAATACGTAGATACGTACGTACATGTTATCTAGATGGCTCATCAGAACATGGGAATTCAAACTCTATATTGTCTTTCGCATGAACCGATTCTACCTTAGATTCTGCTGAAGCACGAACAATATTGCTTCTTTTTCGCTTGTTACGTAATTTATATTTAATTTGCCTCACGCATTTTTAAACAGAGTAGTTTCATGTAGGCTAATAGGCAGTAGGCTTTTATTTATACAATTATTTATTGATATATTTTTAGGCGCCGTATCAGCCGACAACCTTGCCAGTGGCCGCTTTGAGGAAGTATTTCAGGTTAAGTTCGTATTTCTTTTATGTCACTATACATTAATACTTCTTTTAGATTACATGGTGATAGTATGAATTATAACGGTTCATTTTATTTATTACTTTTTTTAATAATAGTTATTGCATGGCAACAATAAATTTGCAAAAGATCATTGGCGATCATACATATTATGTAGCCTTGTGGTAGCCTCCTTCAGCACGGCCAGAAGCGGGCGACGCGGACGGTCCGCCGATACATCGTAACATACAGTTTCGTTATTAAATGTGTTATTATAACGTTGCACAACATTAGTAACGGTTACCGCTTTCTCTTTATAACGATTCGTTTTATTTATTTTGTAATTTTTGTTAGTAATAACAAGGAAACATTTGAAAATACACGTGCAGATGTTGCTCGTAAAATTATATAAAAAATACATAATAGGTTGGCTGGAAGAGATCTCTTGCAGAGATAAGCTCGCCTTTGTACTTTATTTCTTTGTAATATTTCATATAACACGTGGGTACAATAAAGATATATTCAATATTCAATAATTTATTTGTATGCCGTCATAAAAAAGATTTATATGAACAATTCAGTTATGAATCAAAACACGGAAGACGTTCGTTAAAAGGACCTCTGAGTGTAGTATAAATATTTAACAAACAGTGTCCAGTTATTTGATCTGTTGTACAATAGCCCAATGTAACGTAAGTACCACGTATTGAGATAGACGACAAGAGCAAGATAAACTCGATGCTTCTAATCGCCGGCACATTCGTTTGGTATTGGTATTGCAACGATATTAAAACTGTATCAGAGCGTTGCGTCATGTCGCCAATACTGATTGCCCCATCGGGTGTCTTCTCGAGGACAGATACAGTGATTTGAAATCATTAATTGTCAAATCTGCAAAGTTTAGCAATTTTAAGTTATTTATTGAATTGTTCTCCTTTTAATCACCTTTCTTCCTGAGCGCAGACGTTACGTAATGAAGAGTAAAATAAGTAAGATTAAAATTCATGAAAGTTTAAACGTTTTTTAGTAATTACTTTTTAGTGCCTCTGCTAGTGAAGTGTAAAATTTTGCAAACGTTTTTCCTATGTGTAATAAGGAAGCGGCGGCGGTCAACCCTGTTGCGTCAACGAACGTATCCTGCTGAAAAGCGACTTGAGTAAACACATCGTGGCTTTGCATTGGTCCAACTATCTAGTAATGGTTGTAGTTACATCAGTGCAAACAAGCTCACTGTCGCCGACGATTAGGCAGAATGTGAATGCATTTCGGAGTACAATGAACTCAAAATAAGAACACTTCAAGAAGGTGCCGTCAAATAGACAGAAAAAATGCGGAAAGAGCTATTTAATATTGAGAAAATAAAGATGTTTCTAATACTGATTATCTGTAAAACTGTTTTATATTTTATTTTCAAGCGATGATTAAAGCGGAAAGTTTTTCAGTTTAAACGGTAAAACGTTACGTTTAAACTTATTACCGACGACAATAAAAAATAATACAATAATAATAAAACAAAACGGTATCAACCATTATGTAACAGTGATTATGTATTTGTGTAACGAGATAATGCAGCGGAGCACGGAATGTATGAAAATATGTATGTGTTAATAATAAAAACTATACAATTACACTAATAACATGACCCCGAATTAAGCATTGTACTTGTACTGTGGCTACCACACAAACTGAGGGAGCACCCACACCCCGCGACAAACAGCCGTCACGTCAATGGATCGGTATTGACGCGTTTCTTTATATTACAACAAACACTTTTTTATATTTGAGTCAAAGTAAGTAAAATAATCATGAGAAATTCGTTCGAATGATTAATTGACCGATAAACAATACTTTGACAGCGTTTTAACACGATAGTTGATACAGAAATATTTAGATCACAAACATTTTTCTAGCCATTGTTTAATATATCTAACTGTTCTAACTCTTCGCTTTGTTTCTAATGTTCAAAAAATGCGTGCGTTTGTCAGCATATATTTATTTAATTAGTGAATGCCTGAGCTAAAATTATTCAGCGTTCCTACCGCACGTACTGAACGTTTTCCAAACAAGTCGTCGTTAGCAATTATCTATATGTAGTAGCCATTAATAAAAGAATAGTACAAATGAACTTAGAATACATTTATGGTAAATATTTATTTTCCAAATGAGGAATTATTTATTTTCCAAATCGGAAGGAGTGTATGTTTGGAGCTTGCACAACAGCCTTTCACCGTGTGACGCACAACAGGAAAACACCAATCGAAGGTACTGGACGCCCTTCACGAGATTTATTGGATTAATTATTAAAATTGTGATCGTTTTTGGTATTTGTGGACCGACGGTAGTCACCGGTTGGCAAGGAATTGAAATCACAACAGCCCATGGTCACATCAGTTACAAACAGAAATGTGACACGTCAATTTGCTCAGATAAATAAGTTCAGCTGTCTACATGGGCAGCGGCGTGTTATGTCGACAAAAGGCTAAAATGTACAGATGCGCCGGGTCACGGGGGTCGCGTTTCACAAACTACTAATGAATGCCGGCAATTTGTCAAACTTGAATAATGCTCAATTGTACGCCCGTAACAAGCAAGGACGCGTTTAGTTTAACAACAATGTGAGTACAGAAATACACCGCAGGCTTTTGACATTTGACATCACATCTATGACGTCAGCTATTACTTAATAAATAACATTTGAAGGGGTGCTATTATGTAATATGTCGGTTAACGCGGGAGAGTTCAGATTAAATCGGAGATATATTGTACAATTTGATTACATAACACCATCCAGCGTCGAGACCAGGAAACATGGCTAAGTAACACAGAGGTTGGCGCGGGCGCAGGCGGCTTAATGCAGTGTCGTGAATAGTGAGTCAGCGATTGCTGCAATGTCCTGCACTGTACTGCATAGATGATGCACTATATTAATGTCACATTTACTCTGCATGCCGTTTGGAAAAATTCCTCACTTCGTTACTTTTTAGGATTTCATGTTGCAGAAAAAGAAATGAAACCATTTTATAACACCATTCGCGCGTCCGTCTGTTTATCTGTATCACAATCGATTTTCTTAGTTTTTAGTATTTCAGAGAATCTATTGTGATTGATTGACTGCAACTCATAAACTTTAAAATATTTATGTGATTATTAAAGGCGAGGCAAGAACTTGACTTCACAATCACGTTTATCGTGAATTGTCTACGAAACTACTAGTTCTAATATTATAAACATTTCAAAATAAAAGACTTGTGTAATTGAAAATTTATAGACAAACGTAACGAGTATTGTGGGTCTTATAGAATTCTAGAGGATAATATTATGTTGCAGTTTTATACATACTATCCGTTCTTTCTTACTAATCAATACTAATTATAGATGCGAAAAGTGTCTCTGTCTGCCTGTTCGACATGTGGACATATCGTTGGACCTATTTCGATAAAATTTAGAATGGAGATAGATTACACTCTGAGGAAGAACATAGGCTACTTTTTAACTTCACTACGATGAAATTACGAACAACTAGTTATTTTCAAATTTTAATATGTTATGTAACTCGCATTCGACCAAATACTTTTTTAATTCTATATGAATTTTTAGAACAATTTCGAAGTTATAAAGTAAAAACTGAGAGAAATCAAGATTTTCTGTTAAACTGAAATAAAATTACAGCAAAGATATTTAAATCGAAACTGAGGACTCATACACACGTTTATTGTGGCATAGAATACTGCGAAACCTCATTAAAATATTAGGTAAAGTATGCCTGTAGGGTCTTCATCGCCTAATAATACAGTATGCTTTGTGGCGACGTGCGATGACGTCCCGTCTTACAGAGACTTACACGCAGCGGACGAAGTTCATCTGGGTAACGAATACGGTGGTGTAACACGTCGTCCGTTATTTGGACAAAAGTGTTGGAAGCAGGGCCGCTGTAAGTGGTGTCCAGCTCTCGAGAGCGCAGCGGAGCGCTGACAAGGCCGCGGCCAGTAAAAGTGGACCCGTTCGCATTGGGCGCGAACCGCGTGACGTCACAACAATCGCGCTCTTAAATACATTTTTATTGCTTTATTGCTGTTAGAGTTCTGTGACCAAAATGACAACAACGAAACTCTTACACACATAGATCATATTTAATAACACGTGAATACGTGTTAATAAATATGACCATAATATATAAAACCTGTGAGCTATATATATATTTTAAACAAAATATGTTTTAATGTGGACAAAATAAGCAATGAAGAGATACGCAGTATGACAGGGTTGCACGACAGTGTTATTGTAAAAATGAAGAAAGGAATGCTAAGATGGTTAGGGCACATAGAAAGAATGAGTGATGAAAGACTGACGAAGAAAGTATACAGCGTGTGGTAAAAGAAGCTAAGGAAGACAAAGACTGACTTATGAAGATCAAATAACCAGTGTTAGCTGACGGGTATGTCAAAAGCACTCGCACATCTAGGCGAAAATGTATGAGGAGATTGATGAGATTTGAGTAAGTGAAAGAAGTATGTAAGAACTGCGAAGCTTCGGGCTCCGGACGGAGCAATGTGGTCAGACTTTTTTGTTTTTTTTTCATAAAACACCGAGTGAAGCTCGGTCGCCCAGGTACTTTAACATTAATTGATTTATTAGACTGGTAAGTTGTCCGAAATTACTGCGGAACGCCAAATTAATGCGTGTTGAATACGCTCTTGGCATGTTTTATTTTTCTCCGGAATACGTTGTTTTTGTATTTACAAACGAGATTAACAATGAGCATAATTTTAAATCTTAACAAGTCAGTTGTAATAAGCTCTCATTTTAAGTCAAGGTTTATTGCTTTATATTTAAGACCAAAGGTGAAATGTCTTGACAGTTATGTATACGTACTGTTAATGTAAACTGTGTAATTGAAATAATTATTTTTTGTGTTTTGTTTTAAGTTTGAAATTGGAACGATTATAGAATCATCTCTGTATATGTCTCATGGCTTAAGTTTGGAACGATTATAAAATAGCAAATACAAATTACGTGACATCACACATTGAATTTGAATTAAATGAAAGTTAAGAGAGTTTTTGGCGGGATTTTATGGAGCGGTTGGGCGGTTTATTTTAATTATTCGCGAAATATTTCTATTGGATTTTGTGATGCAAAATTGGTGTAGTTTTGCGACCCCAAGTGTCTACGCTGTGAACGTTATGTGGAATTGTTGAAATAAGTGCTTATTTAGTAGTATGATATTGAGATTTGTTTAGTGGCTTAATCCGCCTCAGCGGATCCTACTGGAAAGACTTCAATATATTTGTCGCCAACTCCGAAACTCCAAAAAACATTAAAATGTCGACACACGTCGACATTTTAATGAAATAAAATGAACAATATATAATTTTGTTACTGAAGACACAGAAGAACAGTCGACATTGTTATGGGCATAGATTCCATTGCTTTCCCTCTAAAGGGAGAGTTGTACAAAAAAAATGAATGTTAAGAGAAATTGTTTGAGGTCATTGTATGGATTATCAAATGCGTCTACATAATATATAACATACATTTCTTTACACTTTTTTAGACTCTCACGGTTTGCATTCATTATAATAATAAATTAACGGGTTCTTACCGCGATATTAAATATTTTGAGTTTCCCGATATTTCGATGCTGTTACAAGCACCATGTTAACTCGTGAACATTGTGCTTTCTTTTTACCACAGATGTAACCAGTTATTTATGTTACTCCTTTTAACGTTTTTCGAATAAATGCTGTAAAATGACTAACTGTCCCTTAAAGTATCGCTTAGATAAATTTAAAGAAAAGCTAACGTTAAAAACTAGCTGTACCCGTGACTTCGTCTGCGTGGAATATTTTTTCGTGACTTTCCCGGATTAGGTTAGATTACATGTACACGTATACTATATATGTACAAAGGTTATTTTCAGAATTAGCCCTCCGGGCAAATACTGTCTCTTTCATCATATTTGATTCAGAAATTTAGCATTTCCCATTCAAATCTTCATCCCCTTAGGGGTCGGTTTTTGATAAAAAAGTAGCACATGTCCGTTCCAAGGTGTCAAATTATCTCCATGCCACGTCATAATCAGTTCATCGGTTTAGCATTTCCCATACAATGTTTCAGCCCCCTTATCACCCCTTTGTGATAATCGATAAAAAAAATGATTTTCGATAAAAAAATATAGCCAATCTTTTGCGCAATCACATGTTCTTACTATGTACCAATTTTCATCAAGATCGGTCAAGCCGTTTTTGAGTTATATAAGGACACAGACAGACAGTGAAATAAAATCTATCACAAAATTTGACAGTAAAATTGTAATTACAGACAGACGCTACAGATTTATAGTGTAGTATAGATAAGGTGCTGAAAGAAAATTATCAGAATAGCAATAGGTTAGGTATGCTTTTTGTAATCACATGTAGATACAAGAATATGTAACAAACTTTGTTTTGCGGTTGCTAACAAGTTGGATTTTTTATTAAATTTAATTAAAATGTAAAATGTATGTATATAAGTTTGACATAATGCAATATTTTTATACCTATACATATCTTTTGGATTTATAATTATGAAAAGTAATGTTCATGTTAAATAATTGATAAAATTACAATTGGATTTTTTAATAACGTATGCTCGAAAACGTATGTATATATGGCATGTCTCTGTAACGAACGAAACATTTACTTTGTATCTTTATCAGTGTTTTCGTGTTAGGTTAGATTTTTTCGTGATAGAGGGTCCGTTTGTTTTAAAAAAAAATTAAATAGATTTAGATTACAACATTTTACAAATTTTTCATCTTGTGCTATGTATGGGGACTTGTAACTTCAGTCAATTCCTCCGAAGATACACGAATGCTGTTATGCTTTTATTTTTATAAAATCCAATTAAAAGATTGCTGTTTCATCAAGTCAACAGTGCTTCTTTGCGGATAGGACAAGATGATCAGGTGATTTCATTACATCCGCCGAGCAGTGAGCGGGGGGAGGGGGGTGTGCACTCACTATTAAAAAACTGCACCTCGATTAACGGTCACTTTGTTTATTTGTCAAGTGCGGCGTCAGTTGCGCAACCGGCGGCCGACCGAGCCGACAATACTGATTATATCAAAACTGGTGGACACTTATCAATAGCTATCGATGCGGTCACGACTAACATTATATAAATATGTTCGATTTTTCCAATTTACAGTTTATGTTTTAAATGTTTGTGGGCTATGTTCTCACTACTTTGCATGCGTGCAATAACCATCAAGATTTATGATTAATTCATTCCTACGATTTTATTATTTAATAATGACTTCACAAATAATGTAATTTCTCAATTATTATATTCGAATCTTCACTTAAGCGCGCTATTCTTTCTCCAAAATCAGGATTAATGATTAATTAATTATTGCAATTTTATGATGTAGTAATGACTGCACAAGTAATGTAATTTCTCAATAAATATCATTGAATCTTCACTAAATCGCGCTATTTTTTCTCCTCAAGCAGTGTTCAGTTGCAATCGGTTTCGCTGCAATGGCCCCCGCAGCACCGGCCCGCCGCTTGCATTCGTCGCGACTCATCCAAATTCTAATTAACTTTTTACGTGGTCCATCGTACACGTAATCGATTATAAAAATGAAGCCGTGCCAACTACTATTTAAACATAAATTAATACAGATTATTCGATGGCTTATTCCCGACTAAATATTGAAACTTTGTCCAAAAATAATCACTTAAATATTGTTTTTCAATTATAGGGCCCAGTAGTTATCGTCGTCTCGTTTGCAACGCAACGTGCAACAGGTCGGGTCATGTGTTTCATAATATTTAAGAAATGAGTGTTGAGGAGTAATATTTTAATTAATAATAATGATGCGTTTAAAGGATTAACATTTACCGGCCTCGCCTCTCACCGTCACTTTAAAGGTAGCGCGAGCGGGCGCGGTCCGTGCGAGGGGTGCGAAGGGGGAGGGGGGGGGGGACACGCGGGAGGGGGGAAATATACTTTTCATTATAACCTTGTACCAGTTATTGACAAACACGTTGTTTATTTTCTTTTCTTTTGAATCAATAATTGTGGTCTTGTGATAAAGCAGCGCAGAGCGAGAGGAAGCATACTTGATGCGAGAAACAACAAATAGTTCGACATGTACATACATTTTATATTCAGATTGTATAGATTTTGTATTACATAATTTATATTTTATTTTAAGATTTTATATTAAGATGAAAGTATTAAAAATTAAAAAGGATAAGTAGTTGCTATTAATACTCCATCACAACAACTCCAATTAAAGTAAACCACCGTATTTATAGTTGTTCCACTACTTACATGTCGTACCCAAAAACACAGATAACAAAATCAAAGAATAATACTGTACTCTTCGGTTCATAACTGTCCCGACAGATGTCGTTGTGGAATCTTTAATCAACTTTTTAAAATGTCATATCTGACAATATCATTAGTAATTTTAAAATAAAAAGATATAGCAAATGATTAAAATAAGTTTCAAGGAAAGTGAAGACTGCATTCGACAATATTATAACTAACAATAAATACGTGTTAAGATAAATATGTTCTTTTTTTTATAAGTCTGAAATATCCCATCAGTTATGTAACTTTTAAGTATAGCCCTAAACTGCACCCAGATTCAGGACAAACAAATATTATTCCTTAAATAGACCTGGCCGCGAATCAAACTCGAGACGATTAGGAAGATAACATATTAACTTACACACCAATGAATCAGTTGTATGGAATATTTAAAGAAAAACTTAGAAAATCGTTACAAATTGTAAATTGTAAAAAAAAATTAATGTTCATATTTAAAACTATTAAGAAATATATAACGAAATAGTTCTAACAAATTCATATGAGACCAGCAATCTTAATTACTTGTTAATAGCTTATCACGAATTTTCATTGCAGAAATAAATATACTTAAGCGCGTTGATGTCTAATACATACGCGCTACATTCGTAATCTCGTAGCATCACGCTACGAACTCGCTACGATTGACTCAGAACGCACGGTGCAATGACACACAGATATGTAAAGCGATGTCTGTTGGTTGTAATTGTGTAACATTATGCAGCCAACACACCGATATTATTATTAATTATTGCGCAGATCCGGCTACGCAACGAATGCAAAGTTCTTTATAAATGTTTGCTGGATACTATCTAAAGTTTTTAATAATTATGTTATTTAATGTAATTAATTATGTATAAATTAGGGGCATCTATTAATGGCCTTTCTATATACGTAATTGTTTTACAGGTGTTTATTACGCCGTTAATAATAACCTGAATAAATATGTTATAAAGAAGTTCGAGGTAATAAGTACTTGACCAATTTTGCTGAGGCCTTCACAAGCACGTTTTATGAGCTGGTCAAAAGCAAATAAACCAGACTTTTCATACAATCTACTTTAAGAAACCACTCATTATCTCATTTTACTCATTATGAGTATCTCTTTTGTTTATGAATGTACAATAGACAAATACATGTATATAAGAGTACACGCTTAGAACTCTTAGTGAATCAATTTTGATTCATTCTTCATATTTAATTAGACAGGGCGCTAACAAATGTTCGCATATTTCCTACGAGCGGAGGCACAGTCAATGATTCACAAGTATTTTATCAAGATGATAACTATGTTGGCTGATATCGACCCTGTGACGTCAGGCTGTACATCGGGGTCACGCGTTGGCCTAGACCTCGAGCCCGCGAGGGCGCGGTGGCTTTATGCAAATACACAAATATAAGTCATTTTTTTACAAAACTGTAATATTATAATAATATTTTTTGTGAACAAAAACTCGTGAAACTCTGTATTACTTCACTGTGCATATTTAGCAATTCGACACTTTGACTACCAGCTTTTAGTTGTACAATTTTGATGATTTTCTCACTCACGCACATATACACCTATAGTACCCACCAGAACCAAAATTGACTGCAATATTATATGGCGTTAATTTTGCATAGGTATGTACCTACATAATATACTTTGCAATTGACTGCTAATTTGTTAGGGTATTTTTTTTAATTTAAAATATGTTAATAAATATACACTTAGTACAAGTTTTGTAAACTTCATTGTAAAATATAAACCAGTTAGTTAATTTTTCGTTAGTGATGACGAACTGGCGATTTCCTCGTGCCGATGTCGCGGCGCCGCGCGTGTCGGCGGTAAACGCAATCAATCCAACACAATACTCATTTATTGAATTGCCAAATTAGAGCGATTGACTTTTTCGTAATATGCAAGTATACATGTATAAAAGTTAAGAAAATTATGTCACGGATTAATTTATATTAATTAGTAATGATAACGCATTCGTAACGATGACATATAATTATACTTATTATTTTTTTATCCATTGTTTAATTCTCTAAAAAATGTACAATTTTAACACAACTACCATAGACTCGATTTCTCAGTTTTTTAAAAGTTTCACTTGCATAAAAAAATTGAGACTAAATCTGACTTCGTAATAATTTAATTGGTTACAATTTTCAGAAAACGAAAATTATATTGTAATCCTTGCAGGTAATAAAAGTAGATTGAAATAAATAAATTTATATTCAATAAAATGTCAATTAATCCAAGTAATAATTGATTATCGTTTTCTAAAACGGACTTATTGTTTAGTATATTCTGTAATGATGTTAGCTCCGCTGAGCGATAAGCCACGATTTGTCGGTAATCATTACATAACAAAAACGTTTTATCAATGAATGTGGCACAAGTGATAGTAAACACGCGTCGACGTGTCTGTGTGCCGTCCACGATTGCGTGTGTGTTTGTGTGCGCGGTTCCCCTTTCGCTATCGTCGGCGACCTCCTTCCGCGCGCGGCGAAAGTGACGACGCCCGGCCAGTTGTGCCATCGGTGCATGTTCGGCGGCTGCACTCACCATGGACAATAACGTAGGTATCTAACTGACCGAATCACCTTTTTTAGCATAATTTTGGACGCATTTAAGTGAAGCCTGATCAGGAATATATGACGGCTGCCATTAGAGCGTACTGATTCGTCGACAGGAAAATTTCCAAATGCAATAAAAAGCTAAATAGCGAATGAAAAATTCCCAATATTTGAGAATATTGTCGAAATTTACGTGTCTACTAATTTCTAGAATTGTGATAATTTTTATGTAAGTGACATCTGCATGAGCCCTCCACTTGCTTTTCATTGATCTTTTTTGATTTTTTGGACAGCACTTGGTATAATGAAATAAGACAGTGGTTGCGGTAGCCCATGGACGCATGGAATACCTAAGGCACCACTTACACCTTGTCGACCCCGTAACAACCTCTTCGCGCCCTTTTTGAGGAACTCCACACCGTAGTCATTTGGAAAAATCTCAACAGGGACCTCATTCCACAGCTCGATAGTTCGAGGGAGAAAAATCCTTTAAAAACGCACAGTGCATGACCAGTTAGATTCCAAAGTATGAGGATTAACTGCACATCGTACATACGTACTTACATACGATGTGCAAATTTAATTCTGTAGTACGAATGATATACTCTAAACAATTTCGGAAAATAACGATGACGTACGAAGCAGTACGTCATAAGAAAAATAGGAGTTAGTAAATGCCAATTAAATTAGACTAGGAAATTTAAAAAAAATCTGTAACTTTTATGTCTCGTTTCAATCGTTTGAAATTGTATATCCAACTGGCAGCTATTATCTAGGTATTACTTATAAGTTGCCGAAGATGTCTTCGACATGAATAGTTTTTATGCCGAATATTTCATAGTTAGCCCGAGTATTAAATTATAGTTGACACCTGGGTGTGCTATAATTTAACCATTCGTGGCCGTGCCGTGCACTTAACGCGAATCGATTACGTTAAATCAAAAACCTTTTACGCAATTTAGACAAATCGATTGCGCTCACTGCGAAGGTCGTTTAATAACTTCGGTTGGACTGAAATTTTTAATTATGTTCAATCTATTTTATGCATGTTCGATCCGTCACCTCGATTTGAGCCCTGTTGTGTATTTTAAGCAGAAGGTTAATGTGGCATTATCATCATTTCCTTGATTTAATTGTAACACAATTATAAAAATATGTTCTTGATGCGATGCAATGATTTTAATTGTGAATCACGCATATTTATCATTTGACATTGGAAGGGAAATCTCGAGGTGAACACGGTGCTGTTGGAAAATAGCGCAAGTTTTAAATTTCATTTAACATTTACAAAGGACGAGGACAAATATTGGAAGTAATTAAACGAAGTTCACTTGCGGCGCGGCGGCGCGCTAATATTTCATGCTCATGCCTCTCACCTCATATACTATCCTACTATAGCTTATGGAACCGAAATGGTCACATACGGTACGGTTTCAAATGAGTTCCCTTTATAGAACAGTCAGCTTGTGGGTTAACCTCCCTGTCAGTTTAAAAAAAATTACAGCACAGAGTTCTTCATAGAATACGCGAAATGGTTTTTTACGGGATTGGCAATGCGCAAGTAATATCCGTGGTGTTGCACGTGTTCCTACATTAACCTCTTACCATCAGTGACCGTATGCTGGTCTGCCATTTTTATGGTATAAAAATAACTTGATTCACAGCGCATAACCGCATACTACTTTATTTATATTATTCGTTTAAATTACGACGACAGTAATCAAACGTGTTCCGAGTCCGATCTTGTTCCACTTGCTGACATCGTCATGGATCAAAGTGTAATTTTATATCTGTTACAGTTGCGTGCAATTAAAATGACATAATAATGTGAACTGTGGCTCTGTGTATGTGTGTCCGCGAGGAAAGTAGTCGTGCGGTGACGTAACGCATCTCGCAGATTGCGCTTTACATAACGCGGGAAGGTAAATTATTATCTCGATCGTCTGACCACTCTGTTAACTAGCGCGCGCGCGCAGCCTCGGCCTAGGAAACGTTCTACATGATAATATGGCATTCTATGTTTATATTTAAAAAAAAAATTACGCTAATTAACTTTAATGCTGGTTTGGGATAGGAAGAAAAATGGAGAATGCGTCAACTGTCTATCTTTCCGGGCGCTCATTATATGGATTTTATATGAGCAATGAACGAGCAACTTGTCACTATCTAGTTCCGAGTTGTTATCTGCCAAACCGAAATTTTAATAATGTTTTTACTTTTATAACTTATACACGTCTTGCAATAAATAAGTAGATTCAAAGACTTCGACTCGGAGACTTAGCCTACGCCCACGACCGGTGTCATTAGTTCGTAATGCCCATACTAAAATGTATTAGATAATAAAAACACGGTATAGACTAGATTATTCTTAATTTTGAAAAGTTCTTGATAGTAAAAGTGGAGTCAAAGTGTGATTTTGTTGCACCGTGATGGACTTGAATGTGAAACGGTGTGAGATTTATGGGTAAAGTGTGTACTCGTATGAGTTATGCTAACTGCATATGGTGATTGCGCACATGCCATCCCATTCGGATTACGCACGTACTATTAAAAATAAAAGATAAGGGATAAGTGATCACAATGAACTCACTATCAACTCAAAGTCAAAGTCAATCCGTCAAAATTACAAAAACCACCAATCGCCACCTGTTACGCCTCTCAACGAAGCATCCTCAGGATACACCAGAGGTCAGACTCGGTCAGCTTCGGTTTAATTCGTTGCTAGTTAGCTGTCCGAGTCCGATCTCTGGTATATCCTGAAGATGCTTCGTTGAAGGGCGAAACACGTGTCGATTGATGGTTTTTGTAGTTTGATCGGAAAATAGCTAAAGATTTTAGGAATTCATCACATGAAATAGATTTCCGAAAAGTAACGCCTGAGTCTATACAATATCAAATCTATTTATTCAAGTAAACCCAATAAGAAGGTATTTTTGAACGTCAAAACTACTTTACTTCAGTTCAACTAGAAAACCTGGACACTGAGAAGCACCGACAAAAAACTCAGTCAGGTATCATTTTTCAACTGCAATTTACAAAAGGTTTATTAAAATACAATATTCATTAAGTCAGTAAATGCATGTGTAGAGATCATTTCCAGACTATCGTCTTATCTTCAATGAAATCATTTATTTTACGGTACGATTGTCTAATCAATGTACGTTTTATAACCAATCTAAATTTATACTCTGTTAATTGAGTAACTTCCTGAGGAACTTTGATATAAAAACGAATGCAGTTACCCAAAAACGAAACATTTGGCTTAATAACTAATGTGAATAACCAATTTATCACGACCTCGGGTTTCCATACCATTAATATCGCCTTTATTTTTACACAGATCTATTTTTCCTCGTATACGCAATAATTTCAATGATGTATAAGGACACCAAGGTGAGGACATCAATGTCTTTAAAACGATCTTCAAGTGATTCTCGTGCATGCATATTGTAGATGGCACGTATTGTTTTTTTTTGCTAAAGGAACTCTTTATCTCAACTTATGTATTAACCTTATTTAGTTTTAATAAATAATCTAATAGTAACTTACTATTTGTAAGTGTGTTCCTAATTAAACATACCCTTGCCAAAAACATAGGTACAAAAATCGTCCAATAAGGGCACTGCGTTCTTAATTCATGACTGCAAACTGTGTTTATTAGAAACAGGCTATTACTAGATCGTATTAGTACTAGCCCCAAAAATGTGCAAAATTTCAACTCAATCGGTTGAAGGAACTGGTTTAAAATTTAGTTACAAAATTTGAACCATAGAAAATTTATGATTAATTTCCTACAATAAAATCACACTATAACGTCACTTTTCGCAATAAATTATAACTACAAAATAATGCAAAAAAAAATGTATTAAAATAAATTGTCAGGAAATAAAATCTAGAAAATCTAATCTAGAAAAGAAATTTTTGTTCTTGATATCGGTGATTGCAATTTGTCGGTCAATTGGCAATTTTAATTAAGTTTTGACCAGCAATTGCTTGTTTTACTGATAATTTAATCCACTAAACTAAATAAGTTTAGCTAAAAATATGTAAAACGAGAAAAAGAGAATGGCACGTTTGAAAGTTAAAGAAACAAAGGATAACAAGAAATGTTGTCGGATACGTAATAATTTTTTTTTCTACTGGAAATCACTTAAAGATACTTACAAATATTTATTTTGTCTTGAAAATGCTCAATTTGTATGAGTGAACAAACAATGATGCCACACATATAACTTTGAAATAACCTTAGATTAAATAAAAAAAATGGAGCGAATATACTCATAGTACATTGTTTGTTTCTCGTGTCTGTTTTTAAGTTACCAATTTATGTATCTGTGTCAAATTTTGGCTCAATAAGTGTAAAGATGTCAGAATAAATCGGTTGCGATATACCTACAGACGAACAAATCTTTAAAATAGAAGAATTAATACCTTACTGTACCGAGCGGATTCGCGCTCATGTGTCGCGGTTGCAATAATAATTAGACTTAAATAATTTCGACTCCTTTACAACAAAAAATCGCCAGTCTCATGTTGACATGATATTAATAATACCTAAGTGGTACATGGTGCATAACTATTATGTAACGTTTACGTATTATCTAATAGTTACGTCAGCATCGCGCGCTCCTCTTCGAACTGTGATATTATTGTACAGTTCACCAGCGAGCAATATATGCCTACAATTTTTAAGTAATACAAAGATAATACGCATGAAAACGGAATAAACAATGTCAAAAAAACTTGTATAAATATTCATCAATTATATTTTTTGTCACTAGAACCTATTGTTTAATTTACGGTATATTACTTGTAAATGACCCATTGAAAAGATATTATTTGTTACGTACGAATGTTCCGCAATCTTTAATACACCATTATTTCGGTATTTCTTAAGTTATAATCAATATCTGGTGTAGCTGTTGCACAGACCCAACGAGACTAATTGCAGACATCCAAAGAGAAGAAAACATTGTGATTTATCGTGGCAACTCATTTCATATTTATGAGGGTATGTAGTGAGTTATATCAATATCATTTTTTATCACTCATCATAGTCAAAGGCAACAGTGAACAATGGCGGCGCGTGTCAAGTGCGAGCGAGCCGCAGCCGCCGGCGCAGTGCCCGGCGACGCGGCGCGTCTCACAGATGCGCAAGATCAAGGGCATTTCCGTACTTGTTATTGTTTGTTGCGACCGCGACCCGGAGCGGGCTCTCACGCGATTACTGCTCGTTTCACTCTGTATTCAAAAATAAACAACAAGTAGATGAAACCAAACACATATCGCAGTTTAGAGTCCATCGCGTCACGTGAATATTTACGAGTTACACGATTTTACGAGTGACACGTACTCGCACATCAAGTCATTTCTATTTCAATCGCCGATAAACCGTTTATGGCCACATTACGTATCACTTGAAGTAAACCTTTTTGCCACGTGTTTTGGAGTGAGCTCATTAAATAGTAATCGATTTCGTTATTGAATTCCGATTTACGTCCATAACAAGAAAAGCGTCGCTGCGTCGGTTGAATGAGAAACAGTGGTTCAAGGGCGAATGTGTTGGAGAAATCGAATACTGCAGAACTTTTTACATTGAAATTTATTTAAGTTTTTACTTCGATATTGAACACTGTCACTATTAAAATAACTCTTTCATACTGGTTCGGGAATGATAAATAAACAAAAGTGTATACTGTACCAGTTAAACTTTCCGCACAGGTTGTAAAAGTCAGCCAAGAGATGGGGCTCAATGTATGATACCGATATTGGGAAGAACTATCCTATCTACCACTATCTAGCCTCACTTTGGAATATTTAAAAAAAATGCGGAGTAAAGGATGATATATTTTTATTATTATTATTATTATATTCAAATACTTTTTTATCTACTACCAGCGAGTGCGTAAGGAAACTAACTCAATGTTATTAATGTTATTTTGTTGCTTGATACTGTAACAGAGTGTAATGTACATGGAATGTGTCGCGATAATCGCTAGTTAGACCGACACACGTGTTTCGTGGATGTATAAGGACGAAGAGCGAGCGACAGGCCTCGGCCGCACACTTGACCCGGCCCGTCCTGCCGGAGCTCATTACACCGTTTATATCTACTGTACCGTCAATGGTCTATATATCGTATTTACGAGCGATGGACGCGTAGATAAAACTAGATTACAGCGTCATAATCAACGAGATAACGCACGACAATGACCGCATTACGCGAAGAACACTGACACAGAAGACCTTCGCATCTTTTTCATTGTTTGTCGTAGGTTAAGTAGTTCACTCTGGTTACGATCTCATAATTTTTATTTATTATCGTAATTCAGAGAATAGTGCGCTCGTTGATGTCGTTTCTTGGTACCAACATGTCAAGATTAAACAAACAACGTTCGTACTACGCGCATTTCATATTTTTAACGTTATGGACACATACACATAAGCAATGCGCAACATAATAAGATAGTTTTAGGTATTTGGGCTAGTGCTGAATAGTGGCAAGGAGTTAGCTCAAGTTCTCTATAATAACGCCCTTGGCCAACTTTTACGGCCTGCGAATTTTAGTTGGAATATTCTATTTTTTCATTCTATTCTAGTCTGGCACGGAACATCTCCAATATTTTCGAAAAAATGGAAAGCAAATGAATTATGTATTTACGATTACTTTTGTTATCACAATATTACTCTGGCCCGTGTGATGTGTAATGACATCACTTGTGTGAAACATTGTCATACGATGTTTGCTGTGAGTGGTTGTGCAGCGGCCTCAGTCACGGCTACAAATAGGACCATACGTTCAGTCCACGCGATCGACGATAAATATTAGCATTTCAGTGACGCTACTCGTGTCACTCGGATTTTCCTTATCGCCGATAAATAATACGACGTATTATGTACTTTTTTGGGTATCAACATATAATTGGGCACACAAACTGGAGTGCTGACATCCGAGTGGCAAACGCAGCCATCCATGTGTTAATGAAGCAGGATGGTGTCGGAGGGGGCGGCGCGGGCGCGGGCTCGGGGGTCGCAGGTCAGCGTTACCCAATCCTCATCAGTATTCATCGCGGACTTGCTAAACTGCGCGAACAGTTGGGAAATCACCAGTTTTTCAAATATCCGAAGGGCGATCTCAACTGAACTAATTGACGAGTTAAGTGTAAAACTAAGTAATCTTCGGTACGACATCGTAGTATAAGACGAAAGATTTCGTCGAAGACAAAACTGTAAATTGGAAATAATTTCTGCACATTCATTTACTAACTTTTTAAAAAGTTATACGTATATTGTAAACTTATATGAAAAAAAATGATACCGGAGTTTCTTGTTGGTTCTCCTCGGTACAGGTTTTTTAAAGAGCCGATTGTTGCTCTGATGTTCAATAATATAGAAATTGGGTTTGAAAAACTTGAAAATCCATTTTGACAGCTTATTAGGGCGACGCGATGACTTTGATATGGTTATAATAACTTGTATAGACAACTTATTATAACCATCTATCAGACAGTAGCATAGCTTTACGCTAGTAAACTAATTAATCTGTGGTATGAATGAGCTATGAACCATCATCTCAACAAAACAAACATATTGCGGGAATACGATCTCATTCGGTCGAGTCGTTCAAAAGTTAACGATAACTAACAGACGCACCAACATACGTACATACATACATACATATTCTTACGCTTTATTTCTAATGGGGTAGTCAGAGAGGATGGAGCACCCAGCATCGCGGTCCTTTCATACTTTTTTCGCCTCCCCAAATCTCATAATTTTCCTCACACATTTTCGCTTATGTATGCGAATGCTTTTGACATTTCCGTCAGCTAATACTCTGGCAATTTGATATTCATAAATCAGCTATGGTACTTCTTTACTCTTGCTACTACACGCTTTCGCTATGTAGATATTCTTCGTCTGTCTTTATTCTCTCATTTCTTCTATGTGTCCGAATGATTTAAGCATTCCTTTCTTCATTTTTAAAGTAACACTGTCGTTCAACCTTGTCATACCGCGTATCTCTTTGTTACTTATCTTGTACATAAAGGAGACACCGCACATATCTCCAGAGATTGCATTTTTACTGCATTAAAGATTATATATAAAGATTTATAAATTTTAAATTAAGCCAATTATCTTTGCGTTTATATTACATACTATTCACGTTTAAGCATGTGGTGAGTTTTGAATATTAATAAGACTATATCGCTGGTTACCGATATTTATATCTGAAGAAAAAATATCCTTGTGTTCTACGCAACTTAACATAGATGTATTGTAAAGTTACTGCCATTAAAGCACAAAAACTATATAAAGATTAAAAAAAATAACAGCATCATTAGTATACTTGGTGATATTGAACAACGACCAACATTGTACTCGTTACATGCACTACTTGCATTTAGCGCTGAACGCCGCGTTGCAACACATGCTTGCTTTATACTTTGCGCTTATGTCGAACGACAGCGATTTTCCATTACATGCATACACCTATAACAGACAGACACAGCGCTGATCTATTAACTCACTAGAGTACCTACTATCTTTCGCTGATCGATTCATTATTTATCGTAATTCAGTGAATGTCAATCACAATAAATCGATCGTTGCAATAGCTCGAAGGTCCATATTAGCGACGGTCACTTCTCTGTTTTACAACTTTTAGATTAATTCACTAAGGACAGTTACGAAATGGTTTCTGCAAAAACACAAATATAGTGTTCTAATATGCGGAAAGAAAAATAAGGTTTGTATTTAGAATTCATAGGCGGCGGCTTCGAGACCACACGAGCGCCCTGTCGGCGGCGAAAACATTCACATGTGACTTAATCGATGTCGATTGCTGCAATGAATACATTTATTAATATGACCTTTTTAAATCGGCGACGGTCCGGTTATTATAATTGAATTTTGAGGTCAAAAGACTATTAATTTTAATCTAGTGTATCGTTAACTGTTTAGGGTTCCGCAGTCAAGATGACATAGTCGGAACCCTCATAGTTTCAATTTCTTTGTCAAAGACGTTTCATCCCTTATCCACCTACTGAAAAAGATGTAAAGATAAACCTACTGAAAAGGGTGGGAAACACAAACTGTTAACTCAAAATAGGAATGAGGAAAAAGGAAGTCATTTATTTTAAAGACGTAATGTTACTTATGTTTTTAATTGATTATTAAATTATTAAATTTTAATTATACTTTGTTCGAAACTTCTACGGAATCTAATTTAATACGTATACGACACGCTCTTGACCGGTTTTTATAAGTGGTTTCTTTACTAGTAGGGTGGGTGAGGACCGTGGGTGGTGGTGGTGGGGGTGAACCGGGGTCGGTTCGGACATGACCTTGACCATGCGCGACACGGTGATTCGATTTCGCGGTAGTCACGCTTCAACCGTGAAATTTTCTGCAGAAAATATTTCAGCATTTTATTTTATCGAAGGCGGCAACACTAAAACGGTTACTAATTAGCCTCTGTCCTTAAAACATTGAAGAAGTAAGGTATGTACAATGGTACGTATATGTGATCGCCATAGGAGTAATAGACAATTTTTGAATGCGGAAGAGAATCATCCGTACCGGAAGTCCGATATGACCAACAGTGCTTTACACAATAAGAAAGGTGAAATTTTTCAAATGCTATTACATGGCGGGAACATTCCTGGCGGCCGGATGGATGTCGTAACATGGTATTCACGCGGCTTACGCGGACGCGGGTCGTGTTTCGCATCGCGATGTGACTAAAACGTTCTGTACGTATCACTTACGCGGCAAGAGCGCTCGCGTCGTGCTGTGTGTAGTACGTGTCAGCGCCAACTAGGGCGGCGGCGGCGGCGACGTCGCGCTTCAATGTTATCGAAATCGCTTTTGATCGTGTCGTATCGACAGCGGTGTCGACACCGGCCCACAGTCAGCGAGGTTGCGGTGCGGTGTAGCAACGAACGCGAATTGCATTCGATTTAGTTCGACAGTTAATCACGACTTTTCTAATGGCCGCCGATGTCCGAGGTGGTCGGTGACACTACGTACATATGTTCACTGTGGGTCACTGTGTGGCGCGAGAGTCCGCGGCGAGCGGCGCTGCGCCGGCGCGGGCCGGGCGCCGCGGCGAGGCGGAAGCGAGGCGTTGCGCAAGCGCGCGCCAGTGTGCGTGTCGGGTACGTTACCGGCTGCTGGTGAGGTGCGTCTGCGCAGTGCGGCGCTGCTACTGACCGGGCTGCGGAGAGTGCGCCGAGTGCGGGCTGCTTAGACACGTGCGTGTAGGACGGGCGCGCGCCACCGAGTGTCCCGTCCGTCGGCGCCGCGCCCGCCTCTAGCCGCTACGGCGCGTTCGTCCCCCGCCTCCCCCGCCTCCCCCGCCCCGCCCCGCTCCCCGCGCGCCGCCCGCCCCGCCCGCCCCGCCAAGCGCCGCTCACCACATCCGACGGCTCACCCCAACACGACATCGGCAACTACCACGCTTGTATTTTCCCCGTTAATACATACAGTATCTACACCACTGGAACATGTGTATCAACGGGAACATCTAAAGCAAACAGATGTCATTCGTTTACTTTCTATTTTAAATAAAAATATCCAGAATTGTTTACATATTACAGTTCCAAATGCAAGATATTAAATTTCGTTCTTCATGTTTCAGTTTCAAAAATATGTACTTCGACAGGTAATAGAATAAGAAAATAGGTAAAATTAGTAGATTCTGTCTGAGTCAACCGATAAGTAGTTTAACACAAATCCGGTAGTATTCGTTTCCGACATTTAAGCATGGTTAAATTAGTTATCCACACGTCAAAAGAGAATCCAGATTATTTTGGGATATCTAAATTTATTCAGTATCTACCGCTGGCACTTGTTATACGACTGTTTGGTTAATTACCAACAGATCGAGTTGTTTTATTATAACAATAAAGTTATTACAAAACAATAAAAAAACTTCACCTGGTTAGGATTCGTTTACTGAGAAATAAAATATCGGGAAAACAATTTTCGTAAAATGATAAAAAATATTAAATAGATACTCGTATATTTTATTGACAAGTAATAATGTAAAAATCTTTATATAAAAAATATTAGGCGTACTTATATTTATTTTAATTTTATATAATATCGAAAATTGATTGATTTTCAATCTTCGATGCCTTGTACTCGTATACAACTCGTCAATCTAATGATCGTACAAAATGTAATCGTTTCTTGGTTTATTGGTTTACCACAAATATATTTCCTTCACATTTCGATTACTCAATTGCTTCTAGTCCGACGGGTACGACGCTAGTGCCTACGTCTTATACTTTACATGTTCTATTTTTGTTATTACTAAACTCAATTCAATAAATCATGTAACTGAATATAACATTTGTACTTCGGCCATTGTTTTATTTAGTCACAGTAGTGTCAAATGTGAAGGCGCAAGCGGTTGACGTGCGGTTGACGTGCGGTTGACGTGCGGTTGACATGCGGTTGACGAGTGAAACCTTTAACATAGGATACTTACAAGTGTTTATATTCAAGCTATTTCTTTATCTATTTTTCAGCCAAAGCTTCAAACTCATTCATCGTCACGTGTCTCGTTAACAACGAAACGTTCTCAGGAAACAGTCGTGTGTTGACGTACAAGATTCAACTTTGAGCGGAAGACGGTTAAAATATAAAAATTTGACCACTTATGATGTCACGTCTTACGTGAAGCAACACTTGAGACTATACAATAATAATAATATTCCAGATAATTATACAAATTGTACGAATTTAAACTAAATGCAAAGCTTGCACTGTATACACGTAACGAACTAGGGTAGCTCCTATTACCACCTAGACTACAAGCCAATTTAGAAAGTTCGTTTCCTACACTGGCCTGACTGAGAATCAAAGCCGGGATCCCGTCTTAGAAATCAGATGCTCTGTCATTACGTCGACGGGCAATTTACTGCATTATATTGTTCAATTATCAGTGATGTCCGCAAATATCGTAAGTGGGACTTACGGCTAATACTATGCTCAGTACTACACAACTCCCGCTCCTACGTCTTTTATTACTCTCACAGACTCATCTATACTGATAGATATATAGTATAGATGAGTCTGTGAGAATAATCAAATGTGTAGAAGCGGGGAGCTGTGTTGGGGGAGTGCGGTGAGGTAGTCTTATACGAGTATATATGTCCTACTTACGATATTTGCGGACAGCACTATTATTTGCAATCTAGTTAGATATTTTACTTCGAAGTATTTCTCGACACAGCAACATTTAACGTCCCGCCTCTCAATTACTCCCTTACCCCGGTCATGCTGCATTCTGATGCCTTAGCTTAGTGTTATAGAAAAGTAATAGAATTGAGAATCGCCATCGCCTATCGTTATACGAGTGTTGCATAACTAGGATAGTCGTTTAATTCTGTTGCGAAATGCTTTCCTTTCGAAACGTATCGAGTGGTAACTACTGTAGTATCAACTTTTACACTGTTTTCTTTCCGCTCGTTTTGTTTATGACATAATAGACATATTTGGGATTATTCCATTACGACCGCGTGTGCTCGCTCCCCGCCGACTGCTCGGCGCATGCGCGTACGGTATTGCGTATTAATGATACACACAAGTGTCTATGTAATTACCCGCTGACACCGAAAAACGAGAAAAAATACATTAATAGTATTTTAGTTCACGAATTACAACGAAGATTTATGTCGCGTATCCATTAGAACGATACTAGTGTGCGTAAGTCTACACGCTACTCGTGTTAACTCTATATATCACGTGTGTTTCCGCTATTACAATACGTTATAAACACATATATTGTTTTCTTTATAAGAAACTTGAAAATGCAACAAGCTTGAAGTTATTTGCCATTTTTAATTATATTTGTGTTATGTTGATAATTAGATAAAAAGACCACTGATGTAGTCATCTTCGTAATTTATCGGTGTCTATCCGCGTGTCTGCCTGTCACAGTCGTTTCTCTCAGATACTGTATGAGACACACAGTTGAGGATTAGTTATAATTTGTATGACCACAGCTAGGCTGCCAGGCGTACTTTGCATATTTCTATAGCCTAATGTCTTATGGTCTGCTACTGTGGGGATCACCGGCGCATATGAGTTCTATCTTTATTTTACGAAAAAGGGCAATACGTATCATCTACAGCACTGGTTCCCAAACTTATTTTGTCTACTGAGTCGAGAGCTCATGCAGTCGTTGTCTAAGATGCCTCCTAGCTAAATGAAATTACAAATCACCCCCCAGGCCTCTACACAACGCCCCCATTTTTTTTCTGGGTCTCTTACCGCCCCCCTTTAGGCCTGCAGCGCCCACAAGGGGGCGTTATCGCCCACTTTGGGAATGGCTGATCTACAGTATGAATGCACGAGAGTCGCTGAGAGATCGTTTCAAAGACATTGATGTACTCACCTTACCCTTGTTATGCATCTTTGAAAACATAACGTATACGAGGAAAAATAAAGATCTATTTCTAAAGAAAGGGGTTATTAATGGTGTGGAAACTCGTGATCGTGATCAGATCGTGATCCTACATTTAAATTAAGACCCCCTCCCCCCCCAGTTCGTCGGTTTGTACCCATAATTCATGCCTAGTGCTTCTTTTGGGATCACACAAGTTGTGTAATTGTTTGGAATATTTATTATTACAGAAGTTCAGTTCTGACTAACGGCCGTTAGTTTTGGGGACTTTTAAATATAAAATTATTTTTTTTCTTGGTTACCGTGTGAGATATCAATTGAAGGCTCTTTATATCAAAAATGTATAACAAGTTTCTTTTTAGCTTGTATAACAAATGTAGCTCAGATTTGAAAAAAATTCTATTATGTACATTGTACATACATACATATATATTATCACCTAGGTATTGAATATAATATATAATAAGCTGCATATTAAAGAAAAATTATGAGGTTAAAAAAGAGAAACTTCTATTATAGACTTTATTTTATTATAATATGACCTCGATGGCGAAATGGTTTGGATGTTGCATCCAAGCGCAGAAGGTACCGGGTTCGATTCCTGGTCGCATTAATTTAGGAAACGAACATTAATAGATTGTCTCTGGTCTGGCTGTACTGGGAGTGTCCCTAGTAGTCGTCGTCTGGTTCTTATAGGACAGGGAATGCCCTAGTTTGAGGCCATACGATTGATGTGTTTGGCGCATTTATTTATTATTATTATTTTGCGATGAGACTTGCATTTGATCTGTTTCTATGAATATGAGTACATGAGATTAATCCGTGATTAGAAATATTTTATTACACGGAAATTGTACTTATATAATAAATAATTATGACCCCGATTCACCGAGACGTAAACCAGACTTGTAAACACACACATAGGAATTAATACGATTTACAAAATATTCTACAACTAAATATGTATGGAGTAATGAGTATCGAGTGATTTATAACAATGTAAATGAAACTGTAGATTTGAGTATGCACTCGAATCTTGCAATGCAATACAAAATTTATATGCACACACAGTGGCGGATTTACATAAGGGCACTTTAGGCACGTGCCCGGGGGCCCCCACAAGCCAGGAGCCCCTACAAATTGAATAATCTATTTTTTTGTCTCTTCGATTTTTTGGATATTGATTTTGTAGATTACTTTCGGCTGGGGGCCTTGTATTAAAAAGAAAACTTTTAAAGGAAAAATATCACGATTAGAAGATAGGTGTGTATACATAACTAAAAGTTCCACGACAAACTTTAATTTTCACTTAGTAGTGTTTTGTTACATACAGCAGTGAAAGCTCTATTAACTTTGTTTAGCTGTTAGCGGTTGGTAACGAGTAACAAGTGACAGCACGAAACACTAATAGAACGACTACAACTTGCACTCGTTTGATTTAAGACCATCCATAATTCAACGCACAGTGTAATAAATTAACCCTATCTTTGCCTCCGCAAGTTAAAAATTACGTTAAGACGTGATGTTTATCTGCGTTATGGCGTGTTCTTGTTACAACACACAGGTTGTTGGTGAGGTGGCGAGCGCGGAGCCGGGTCGTGAAGAAATCTGTGTCACTATAGAGGAAGCTTGAGTTGCATCCGGGCGAGACTGCACACGGGACTTTTCGTCCATCTTAAGGTTATGTCAGATACTTCGATGATCCGGCTGGTTGACGCAACGATCGGTGTGGGAAGTGGCTTTTAGTTGACTATTTGCCGACATCGCACCGGAATTTACTATTGCGGGACTAGCCAAGAGTCGGAGTGACTCTCTCGTAAAGTTTTGTTGTTATGGCTCAACTAATTGTTATGCAACCAACATCTAGTCGTGCAGGTTGCGTATACCGGTCAGGACTCCAATGAATATTCTTTTATATAAGTACTTCTATTGACATATGCATGTATATAGCATCCCTACACTAAGTAGATACATTTAATACTTGTAAAATTTCTGAGTAAAGTTCCGTTTATGACACTGTTCCGTAGGAAAAGTGACAAAACGGATACTATAATTTCGTTATGTCTGTCTGTTTACCTGTCCGTATGTCAGTCGTTAAGTCGCACGGCGCGGCGTTGCATCCACTTCCTCTTATTCAAATCTGTGTTGTGCGTTACATAACTTGATTATGTGCATCGATGTCATAATGAACGAATGATAGAGTTATCTGCGATACGACTTGCGTTTATTCGCACAAAGCTGCATCTATGTAACCGTGTCCAAGCGCTAGGTTTTCCATCCAGTGTGTCCTCGCTACGTGAAATGCCTAGAGTAAATTGATTACCCGCATGAACATAATCGTGGTCGCCGATTTTGTAATACTTTATTATCGAATGCCAAAGACAGTTAATTGTCGCAAAAAGTCGTCTCGGTTATGAGACGATATTATAATGCGGCGCATAAGAACAAAAGACTGAAGCGTGTTACCAGGTGAAGGATTGGTTGCGACACGCCGCAATTGGCTCGTTAAAACCACGGCGACCGGACTTTCTGCTTCAGACTCTTTCAGCACTTACATCTATGAACTATAACACTATCGAGATTGTACACTTATTAAGCGGCTAATCAGTCTATTAGTAGATTCTCATTGATTGGAAGATTATTTCGCAGAACAATTCCAGTGATGTATCGCACAATGTGATAAATATATATATGTATAACTGTAAAATTAATATTTAAGTAATTAAATGTTTACAAAAAATAAATGTTCATGAATGAGCGATTCTCGATTTGAATTTGGAAATAAAAAATTTCGTTAATAAAATTAAAAAGTGATCATTCATTGTAAAATGTAATCTATAAAATATTTCAAATTCATTTTAAAATAATATATTTTTTATATTACTTCACTGCTGAACCCGACAGAGAAAACGGAATACTAAGTGTCTTGGTACCATACACCAATATCTCCATCACGACGCTTGGCGCTCCATCCTCTCTGACTACCCCGTTAAGGATACGGTGTGAAGATATGTATGTTGTATCTCCATCGCTTCCTCAAACCTCATCTTTGTTTTCACATATACAAACACATACTATAATATGCAAGCATTTTTCATATTCCCACTGAGTAACGTTCAGATATAAAAAAAAACCGGCCATTGTGTGAACGTGCATGAGCAGTTACACATTGACTCAGTTCTGCAGCAGTTTTGGTAAAAGTACTAGTGAAATTAAAAAAATGGGGTCCTAAATATCTGTTGTTTAATTCTTTGTTTTTTTAATTTTTGGTTTTGAGTTGTCAATTTACGTCTCCGCAAAATTTCAGCTCAGTAGGTCTGACGATAAGGGAATCCATCGCCTGTGACATATGAACAGATAGATAGACAGACGGATAAACAGGTACGGAGAGACAGATATGATGAAACTATGAAAGTTCTTTTCTTGCCATTTTGACCACTGGACACTAACATTAGTTCAATATAACCCGCCTATTCTGATCATTATATTTTATAGATAGTTGTTACTGATCAAGGTGTCAGTTCTTTCTCGGTCATCGCGCGATGCGCTCTCCTTTCATTTTGCGACAGTGCTCAAAATTTATATTATATGACAATGCTTGAAATGGGAATGTCATCGCCCATCACACGACCGATCATTTGCGTAATGATGTGATGAAATAAGAGCCTGCTTCACGAATTTTGGTTCAGTATCTATTGACGATAGTTTCTCTGGCAAAATTTTAGATGTCGAATTGTTCATTGAAAAATATAATATAGACATCTTGTGCTTCACCGAGACATGGTTGAAAGCAGATAAAATGTCTTTTAATATAAATAATTTTAATGCGGCCAGTGTGTTCAATAGAACGTCGACAGATGGCGGTGGTAGCATGATTTTGTGTAAAAATTATCTTAAAGTCGAGAACCGCAAAAACATAGTTGCTCGTTCTATTGAACGTATATGTGAAATGTCGTGTGCAGAGACGGATCAGCACATATTTTTATGTGTTTACCGACCCCCTTCGTCTGATTTTTGCCAATTTTTAATTTCTGTAGAGGAGAGTCTCACAAGACTTAGCAAATGTAAAAAGTCAATAATAGCGTGTGGTGACTTCAATGTAGACATACTGAATAATTCGAGGGAAAGAGATATGCTCATTTCACTCTTTCTCTCATTTAATTTAGTGCATATTTTTAATGAACCGACCAGGGTCATATACCATTCCGCGACATAGATAACATTTTTATGAGTAAGTGTGAAACTATGGAAAATATTATTGCTACTGGTATCCGCTCTGATCATAAAGCGCAGTTAATTAAAATAGAGAACATGAAACATAAATCAGAACAAATATTTGAATTTAGGCCATTAGGAGAGAGTAGGCTAAAAAACTTTACACATGATGTATCAAAATTTGCAAACACTGCTTCTTTGGTAGATGATCCAAATATCATGTATGAATTATTAGTCAATAACTTATCTGAAATATTTAATAAGAACTGTCCAAAGAAAAAGAAAGTAGTTATTAATAACAAGTTACGTTTCGCGAATTGGGCGACAAAGGGCATAAGAAAAAATAGGGACCAGCTTTATGAGTTATATGATGAGAAATCTTACACGGGGGATGAAAGTTTTCATAACTATGTCCGCACTTACTCAAAAATATTTAAGAGGGTCAATACAAGCAAAAGCAATCTATATTGCGAATAAAATCAGAAAATCAGATAACGCAGTACAAGCTACATGGAATATCATTAATAAAGAAGTTGGGGGTAAACAAAATAAAAAAAATGAAAATATTTCCATAAAAATTGATAATAAAATTGTTACAAATAAAATTGAGGTTGCTAATGCTTTTGAAAATTATTTTTCAAATGTACCCATAGAAATTACTAGTGGTCTAGGATCGTCTTCGCATACAGCAGAGACGTTTTTGAGCAAAAATATTGGAAAATGGTTTCCTAGTTTTCAATTTAGGTACACATCTGCACATGAAATAGAAAGGACGTTCAGGCAATTAAATAAAAAGAAAAGTGAGGATTTATGGGGACTAATGTAATAACTAATGTAATACCTATATTATCGCCAATCTTGGTAGATATATTTAATAAATGTGTCGATCAAGGCGTATTTCCCAGTTTAATGACACACAGTAAAATTATTCCACTATTTAAATCGGGCTGTATGTTAAATCCAACCAATTATCGCCCGGTGTCAATATTGCCAGCGGTGAGTAAAATATTCGAAAAAATAATACTCAAACAAATGCTGGCACATTTTAACATTCACGGGGTATTTCATGGTCAACAATACGGTTTCACGAGAGGGCGGTTAACAACTCATGCGGGAGTAAGCTTGATCGGGACTGTACTTCAGGCTTGGGAGGGGTCCCAAGATTCTATTGGTGTTTTTTGTGATCTTTCCAAGGCTTTTGATTGTGTTAGTCATGAAACTTTAATTTGCAAGCTGAAATACTATGGAATACGTGGTAACGCTCTCGATCTCGTGATCTCGTATTTGTCTGGCCCCGAGCTGAAAGTGAGTGTTAATGGGGTTTTGTCTATTGGTTTAAAGTTAAAAATGGGAGTTCCCCAAGGATCAATTTTGTGATCTTTCCTGTTTTGGTATATATTAACAATTTCCCATTTATGCTCAGGGACTTATGCGAAACAGTATTATTTGCTGATGATACCTCATTGTTATTTAAACTAAACAGAAAAAATCTAGATATTACTTGGGTAAACAGGATCCTAACAGATGTCTCGAAATGGTTCGCTGCCAATAATTTACTACTGAATGCACAAAAAACTGAATGTATTAAATTTTCCCCCTCTAATGTACCCAGATTCCATGATAAAATAGAACTGGGTGGGAAACAATTAGAATTCGTTAAGTCAGCCAGTTTTCTGGGTTTAACAGTAGATAACAAGTTACAGTGGGCGGACCATATCGGGGCATTGGCTAGTAACCTCGGTTCTGGGGTATATGCAATTAGACGCATTAGGCAAATGACAGATGTGGATACGGCAAGGCTGGTGTACTTTGCATATTTTCACAGTCTAATGTCCTACGGCCTTCTGCTGTGGGGACCAGCGACGCATATTAACTCCATTTTCATTTTACAAAAAAGAGCAATACGTGCCATCTACAGTATGAATGCACGAGAATCGCTTAAAGATCGTTTTAAAGACATTAATGTCCTCACCTTGCCCTCCTTATACATCTTTGAAATTATTATGTATACGAGGAAAAATATAGATCTGTTTAAAAAGAAAGGCGATATGAATGGTATGGAAACCCGAGGTCGTGATAAATTGGTTATTCCAAAATTTAAATTACATAAGTCAAATGTTTCATTTTTAGGTAACTGCATTCGTTTTTATAATAAAGTTCCTCAAGAAATTACTCAATTAACAGAGAATAAATTTAGATATATAAAACGTACAGTGACTAGATAACATACTATAAAATAAACGATTTCATTGAATATAAAACAATAGTCTGAAAATGATGTTCTCTGCACATGCGTTTACTGGGTTAATGAAAATATTGTATTTTAATAAACCTTTTGTAAAATGAAGTTGAAAAAATGATACCTGACTGAGTTTCTTCTCGGTTCTTCTCAGTGTCTAGGTTTTCTATTTGAACCGAACTAAAGTAGATTTGACGTTCAAAAATACCTTGTAATTGAGTTTACTTAAATAAATTGATTTGACTTTGACAAAAAAAAAGAAAAATTATTTGCAACGATTGAACATATATTGTTTGCATCTTTCTTTTGTCCCGGTTCGTATATTAGTATGTAGGCTACGCGGTAAACAGAATAGGAGTAATATAATATGGGAGTGGGTTAAATAAAATTGGCGTAGATTGGATACCAACTTTATTTATGGACAACTCGCTCTACGCCGTACAAGGTGATTAGGTATTAGATAAGACAGAGTCACTGGCCTTAGCAGTATGGTTTTCCTGTGGTGTATCGTGTAATACAGCAGGCCGTGGTCCGGAGGTCGGTTGGGTCTCAATTACAGACCACGCAGTTATTCCTGAGCCTAGCCTAGACCAGGCGTAGGCTCCAAGCTTATACAGGGAATCCCCAGCGGGATTCCAACGCAGCTTGTAATTTTTAATTTTATTTATTATTTATCTTAAGAACGGTATGAGTATGCGTTTATGCGTATTCTCGCTTTCAGAGGTGCGGTAATAATAAATGATGAGATAGCTAATTATCCTCTAAACGACTAATCTTGCGCGCGCACCAGACCTACCCAGTCACATCTTCGCAAACCATTGCGTTTCTTACTATAATTAAATGTTCCGCAGATAATTTTATATTAAATTTATAATTAAAGTGATGACATAAAATTTATAACGTTACACTTTTTTAATTTTTCTTTAATAGTATCTGAAAAAGGATATGGCAATGAACGATTACTGTTATGAAATAAGATACAGATTTTATAAGCTTATTTGAACAATCAGTTCATAAAATCTGTATTTATTTACTACGCGGTACCTGTATTTCATAAATCTTGATACACATCTTGCTTACAAATAGTGCCTTTGGTACATATTATAGTTGTTACTCAGTACGCAACCTTTCTTGTACATGGTTTGTTTAGAAATTAAACAGGTGTTGATTTTAGGTTTGAATAACTGAAAACACACATCAAATAAATACAAATATTGCACGAAAAGAGATTTATTTACTTACACTAGAAATATTGCCTTATATAATTTATATAGCATAATTCTTAATGTGTAACTTCAAAAACCTGTAAAAATTTACACAAAATAATATTATAATACATACAACATACATACACATATAACTTCGCGCTGTTTCCCTAATCTCATAATAATTATTAAAAACGGAGTGATTTATGGACAATAATGTACATAATATAATTATTGTGGTTTGGGAAATAATAATGTAGATTTAATGTTTGATAACATCTTTAAGTTAGATATTTATCGAAAAATAACTGACGATTTAACATTTTTTTTATATTTTGAAATACAAGTGCACTAAACTGTTGCAACGGATAGAAAGTAGTGACATTGAGACAAAATAGGAAATAAAACTATTAAACACCCACACGACCCCTAGATGTAACGAATACAACTTATAGTTCGTTTCAATATAATTTGCGAAAAAAGTAAATAAGAGTTAATGTTTCATTATATGTGAGTTTCATAGTGTGTGTAACAATGTGCAAAAAGGTAAATTAGATTTGGTGGTTCATTACACAGGACCTGTTCAATACATACGATTTTTAATCAATTTTATTTCTTGTGAGTACTTTTTTGTTTTACTCATTCATTTAAAAAAAGGTTTCAAAAATATTGTTTACCTTTCTGGCAAATAGGATTGAAATGAATCGGCATCGCCTAAGCTTATAAAATATTTAATGTAATAAACGCATTTGGTAAAATATTACAATTCACGACTCGCAAGAACTAACAGCCGACTGTTTAAATATTAAAATATTAATTTTGTGAAATTCTGTGACACGATCAAGGTGAACAGGTGCTAACAGTTTTTCTAATTTAATTAACATGGCGTATAACACGTAGGTAGACAACTACGTGTGTAATATTTAATACAAAATATGCTAATTTGTACGAAAAAAGAAAAATTCTTGAAATAAATACTTTCAAATGATGTTTTATTTATGGGTTACTCACACATACACAATACAAAACAATATATTACACACAATAACCACTAAACATGCATTATATAGGCTTTGACTTGCTACGTGTCGTGGTCAAGAATTACACCAACTGTGCTATCATAAACTAAACACTATAGGCTCATAGGTATCGATGTAAGATAATGAACTGGAGAAGGACTCACTACAAGAGAATTTAAAAAATTCTTCTTCTAAACTTACCTGGCCGGTTATACTAACAAAATACTAAAAATTAACAATCTAAACAGGCACCAATGTAAACGTAAGTTAATTGCTTGGCTTCTAGGTCAAAATTTGAGGAGACTGAGATGCTACTTGATTTCACGAGATGAACACACGCACGCACGCGCGCACGCACGCATGAATACAAATACACAGACATGCACACACACACACACACGTACACACTCACACACATACACACGCACCAAGCACTTTTTTAATTAAAATAGCCTTTCTTTTTCTTTAATGCAATTTTGAACATTTCGTAAAGGAGATTGGACGTCGATTGCGAGAGAGGGGGCGTGATTCCCGCGCTGGATCGTACTTGGCGCAAAGGTTATCCATCGCAATTCAACGCGGTAACGCCATAAGTTTGATGGGATCCTTTGCGTCGGGTGCAGCTCGCGGTGGTCTTTTGGACTAGTTGTCGTTGTAAATTTTTTACTTGTAACTTTGTTTTTTTGTGGAATCTAATATTAAATTAAAGATTTAATATATATTTTGAACATTACTTTATCATTATATATATTATAATTTAACTGGACGAAATACTTCTAACTATGTTGCCACTAACTAAGGGTTGAGTATACTACTCATCCTAAGTTTACAGGGCATTGCCCTTTTATTAGGGAGTATGAATCTCTGCACAAGTTTCATACCACTGTTATTTGATTGTGTCAAAAATTTGTAAATTGTACCTTTTTGTTAATAAAGTTATTATTATTATAACAAACCCGGCTTGGTATGAGAATTAACTACCACTGTATCAACGGGACAGTTAGAGCATCAAGTAAGATAGGGAATTAAAGCGAGTTGTATTTTTATTAATTTAGATCACTGGTTCCCAAACTTATTTTGTCTACTGAGTCGAGAGCTCATGCAGTCGTTGTCTAAGATGCCTCCTAGCTAAATGAAATTAAAAATCACCCCCCAGGCCTCTACACAACGCCCCCATTTGTTTTTCTGAGTCTCTTACCGCCCCCCTTTAGGCCTGCAGCGCCCACAAGGGGGCGTTATCGCCCACTTTGGGAATGGCTGATTTAGATTATTAACCGCAAAACGAAGTTTGCATAAAGCTTTCTTTTTATGTAAAGAAAAACATCGTGAACTCTATATTAATATTACAAAGAGAAAGAGGGGATTTAGTAAGTTTATTTATATTTATGTAGAGGGCCATCTCCGCGACCGCTGCGCCTTTTTGAATAATACATACCCTCATACATAAATATCTTCACGTTATATCCCTAACGGGGTAGTCAGAGAGGACTTTCTATGTGAATAATTCTTTCACTAATTCAAAGGTAACGCTCGTTGCCGCCTCCGCCACAAAAAAAGGTGCATTATTCCAGATGGAACGGACATACGCTATATTATATTATGTATTCAACTCGGACGAAGCCGGCACGAACCACTAGTATGTATTATAATTATGCTTTCCTGATAATTCTCTTTCAACGTACGTCTCATACTTAAAGTTAACAATATATTTCATATATTTCTAATTAATTTTGTAGATAAGTTGGAGAGACAACAATTTCGACGTACATTTTAGAAAAGTGTTAAGAAAAAATAATTTAATGAAAAGAGATAGAGAGAGGAGAGAGAGAGAGAGAGAAAGAATCACCAAAAATGAAAAATTAACGCATGAAATTTACGTCTTTGGGTCATAGACTGCCAGACAGACATATGGACACCGAGAAGATTCCACAAGTGTTTTTGTTTCCAATTTCGGAACAGAATTAAAAATAAGTAAAAATGAGAAACGACTTATGTCTTTTCGTTTTTTCTGTTGCAAGAAAATTAACCTTATGTTTAGTAATAGTTCAGTACAAGCTACTTGGTGTTGTGTAACACATAGAGATTAGCGATTACACTTAGCTAATGTTTTCAGATCGTATCGAGATTGAGTGAGAGGCAATAAATGGACCCGAATTGTGCCGGCATTTGTGCATCACATATTGCAATTAACGATGGGTGTTAAATATACATGCCTATAACCTACATGTATATTTGACCAAAATAATAGCGAATACTTTTTAATTTAGTTTATATAAACAAGGTGGAAAAAAAGACGTGATTGGAGGGAAAGTACCAAATCTCACTATTTTTATTTCACTGTGTTTATTTTCCAAAATAAGTAAAAGTACATTCAAGGATTTATGATGAAACACCTGTTTGAACCGGGAATTGAACCGTCGAAATATGAAAAAAACCTATACTTTATGATATCGATTGAAAAGGTCGTAAAGATTAGTTTCTTCTAAATAACACAGTATCATAAGTTAAAAAAAGACCAATAGAGGTTCAATGCCCGGCTCAAACAAGTAATTTATCAAAAATCTTAGAATGGAATGCAGTTTTACTTAATTAAGAAACAGGAATGTTTCTATTCAGTGAAATTTGCCGTCATCAATATTTAAGGGTAGAGTACTTTTCCTCTAACTACAGCTTTTTTTCCACTCTATATATTTATATTGCGCACACAGTAAAGGTGCGCGCTCTATCGTGAATATAATCTTGCCATTTAGCACATATTAAAGAATATAAGCAAAGGGTACTGCTAATGTAATATTTAATTAGATTTCTACTGATACGACTTACTTCTAATAGAAATTTATTTCGACAAACACGAGAGTGACTGTTACTTGGAATATAGACACTATATATACTATACCATTCTCATGCGGATGTCACCAAAAAAGAGAATAGATAAATTTAACTTTTAATAGAATTTGAAAATTTTTAATTAGTAAATTCTGTTTGGAATCAAATACATATAATAACAAAATTTAATATTAAACAATACAAGATTAATTTTATTAGTGAACAAAAAAAATGTGAAAAAGGTGGGAGTGATGATGTGGTGCTGTGTAAATGTATGTGGTTACCTTTAAACAATCCTTGAAACTATAATTAACGTTATAATAAAAAAATTCTCTTTATCTAAGGCTTATGTTAAAAGTTCTATACACTCGAATTTCACTTGTGAGTGATATCTTCACATAAAGGCAAGTTTCTTGTAGTTCTTTGCTCGTTTCATTAAATACTCTGAATTGGACTAACAGTCGTGTCCAGGCAAGGTGGAGAAATAAATAGTTAATAAATACCTGTTGTGAATTATTGAATAATCAGCTGTTTATTCAGGTATTCAAATAAAGTCTATGAACCAGGCTTCATTATTAAATTCATTCGTTATTGTTAATTACTTCAAAATCCTCTGATGTGTTAGCTCTTGTTACATTATCCTTACTATTTTTTGATTTGGTTTGGACTTGGTAGGTATACTCATGACTTTTTATAAAATTGTTCTTCCTCCTTTAAAAAGATATCGTCCTTCCACCATCACACGATTGCTCCCCTTTATTCTTTCTTAAAATTTCTATTCCATTCGCTCTCATAATATTTTAAAATTAGTAAAGTATGAATATGCGTAGAAATACATTTTACAATAATTTAGGTATAGATGATGATTCATCTTATTCATTGGTAACAGTGTTAAGCAATATATATAATAAGATAGACGTCAGTAGTTCACCGACTGTTGCGGGTTGTTATTCTTGGATATTTTACATTGATGTATCGGGCTTCGGGCTTCACTATAATTTATTCGTCATGGTTTTTCTGTTTTGAAAATATTTAAAACATCCTTTCTTCGGGTTCGGTGGTCAAAATAACGAAACCGAATTAGTATAGTTTCGTACTGTCTTTCTTTCTGTCTGTTTGTATGTCCACATGTTACAGCAGATTTATAAAATCAGCTTTACACCACTAGAAATAAAATTAAACAAGGACGTAAACTGCACTCAAAACCAGAGCTGAGAACAACAATTTAATAGATTTGATTACAGTTTAGACCGAAGCGGACGTTATAATTATTAATTTCTTGGATCAAAAGACGAAAGACACTAAATAGACTGTGTCGACTGTATTAAAGCAAGCCTTTGACACAAGTAACTTTTATTGAAATTTACCAAATATCAAAAAAGAAATGTAAAAAATATACAACAAAAATCATATAAAAAGGTCTTACAAAAAGGTAATCACAAGAGTTTGTAACAGACTGCTTTATGCGAAATGCCACGGAACCGTCAGTTCCTACGTATCGGACACGATCTTAGCCGGCTTTTTGTATATTTATCAGTTCCCATAGACGGTGAATACAATAATCATCTTTACACACACTGACAATCTGACAACGCAGATAATATCAAAACAACGTGCGATAATTTGGACACTGTGCGTCATGCAACTGCGTTACAACAACATGTTATTCTAAAAATAGATTGAACACAGGTATTTGCGATCACTTTTATATTATTAACGTTCACTTTTATATTATTTACCATATTATGCAGCGAAGTTCCAAAGAACAAAATTTATTACCGTAATTATAATAACTTTTAGTTATTAACTAAAATGCATGCATTTAAATACGTATAATATGTAATATATAAGTTATATGACGCAATTTCCCAAACGTGCTACTTTCTAACTTCTAGCAACGTAAGGCTTATGGATAGCAACGGAGAACGAATTAGTTATAACTTATAAGTTATTAATGCACTGCCTATAGATAAGTTCTTTATGTAGCAAGCATTTGTACGACTCTTCGAACTTGCTAAAGGAAGTAAACAGTTGGCATATTTTATGCTTTTACCTGACTATGGCAAGGCAAAGAGGAGTCCTCGTAGTATATTATTATGTTTTCGAGAATTATATCAATGGAAAAATCAGTGATCTCTAAATTATATACACCTTTTATTACATTTTTGTTCCAGAGAGAAAAAACTAAACACCTACGTATTACAAACAAAATTCTAACTGACAGGCACAGATAACAAAAAATGTTACATTTACACATGTACTCTAATATCCATGAATAACGCCATTCATGCCACCCACCAAGGATATCTTGATGTCCTTCCAAGAAAAAAAGAAAATATTAAAATGAGATGATGGATACCACCCACCATGCAACTTTCAATTAAAAAATTACGATCAAAAGCATAATTAAACTTGAAGCTAAACTTCTATTGGTAGGCGACACAACTTAGTGACTGGCCTCTTAAGTAAAGAATTTTTACACTACAGTCACTACACGTATTAAATTGTCTTCTCCAGGATGTGTTTCAATGACTCTAGCCATTAACCATTTCCCAGGTGGCATATGGTATTCTTTCAGCAAAACAAGTTCTCCAATTTCTATATTGGGTTTAGCATTAATCCATTTAGGTCTTTACTGAAGTCTAGTCAGGTAGTCTCTAGACCATCGTATCCAAAAGTCTTGAAACATACGTTGGATTAACCGCCATCTGTCCAGTCTACTCGTCTTAGTGTTTATATAATCAATATCAGATACTGTAATAGGAGCTTCTCCTATTAAGAAATGTCTAGGAGTCAGTGGGGTGCAATCAGAGGGATTGGTGAAATGGGTCTTGAATTAAGTGTTGCTTCTATCCGAGAGGTTACAGTAGACATTTCTTCATATGTCAAAATGGTGTCACGGAGTACACTTTTCAGATGTAATTTTATTGATTTTACTCCGGCTTCACACAGACCTCCAAAATGAGAGGCTGAAGCCGGAATGTGGTTCCAGGTTGTACCATCATTGGTCAAAAGTTCCTCAATCTCACTCCTTACAGATTCAACACTGCGTTCGAAGGCTGTCACAAGCTGTTTGTTACCAGCTGATAGATTTGTAGCGTTATCACTCCACATATCTTTACATCTACCTCTTCGTGCTACAAATCTTTTAAAGGCAGCGACAAAATCCTGAGCAGTTAAACCTGTTACAATTTCTATATGTATCGCTCTGGTTACCATACAGATGAATATAACCAAGTATCCCTTTTGAGTTTTGCATCCTCGGCCTTTAGATAATCTGAAGTCAATAGGACCAGCCAGATCGATACCGCTATTCAAAAATGTTCTTGAAGGGGTAACTCTTTGTTTAGGTAAGGACTCCATCATTTGTGTGGCTGTTGATGCCGAATATCTGGTGCAAATTAGACATTTATGAAGTACGGTTTTTTTAAACTTTTAGCATGAGGAACCCAAAATCTTGTTCACAGGTAACTCAACATTAGCATAGATCCACCATGTAAAGTTTTTTCGTGACAGTCTAAAAGTATAAGTTTTGTAAAAGGATGGTCTCAAGGCAAAGTAATCTGACGCTTAGCTCCATCAGGAATATTGGAATGTATAAGTCTTCCTCCTACTCTTAAAGCTCCTAAGCTCCTAAGAAAGGATTGAGAGTCTTCAATTTACTATTGCAGGATATGGATTTACTCATTTTTAGATTTCTAATTTCATCAGAATACTTCCGTTTCTGACAAATCAAAACACACTTCAACATAGCCCTGTCTATCTCTTTTCCATTCAGGTGTTTACAACTTGGTTTTTCTTTATCAAATATTCTTAGTAAGTATGACATTACTCTTAATAATTTTGTTAGGCTTGAATATCTCAGGAATAATTCTTCTCTTTCATCTGTGTTATTTTTTGCTATAGTTGTCATTGCTTTAACTGTTTTCTCCTTTAAGTTTGTAGTGTTATCCGTCAGTGTTTTATATTTAAGTTTTATCTGTTTCAGGTCATCAAGTCCAGTCCACCACAGGGGATGTTTCAGGAGCTGCGCAGGAGATGTGCCACGAGATGCAACATCAGCAGGATTTTTGTCCGAAGATATATGATGCCAATGTGTGCTCGGTAACTGATTAAATATTTCAGATGCTCGATTGGCCACAAATGTTTTCCACCGACTTGAATGACTCCGGAGCCAAGCAAGTACAACTGCAGAATCAGTGTAGGAATGAATATGTTGGTAACTAATTTATAATTGTTCAGATACTTCAGTCAGTACATTCGTTAGAAGGACCGCACCACAGAGTTCCAACCTTGGAACAGATATTGTCTTTGTAGGAGCAACCTTCGTTTTTGCAGTCACAAGCTGGATAGATATTGTACCATCTTGTTTCTCTATCCTCAAATAGACATATGCGGCATATGCCATAGTAGAAGCGTCGGCATAGCCGTGAAGTTCGCGTTTACGGTCATTATTGTTCGTATTCAACTATCGGTTTACTTTTATGTCTCGCACTTGATTTAGTTCTTGTTTGTACTGTAGCCATTCGTTTTTCAATATTTCAGGAATATTTTCATCCCACCCTACTCCAGCAAACCATAGCTTTTGGATAAAAACTTTGGCTATTACTACGACAGGTGCCTACCAGCCCATAGGGTCAAACAGCCTAGCGATTGTGGCTAATATAGTTCTTTTGGTTAGTTTGTCTGATGATTCAGTATTGTTCAAATTAACTGTATAATGAAATTCGTCTGTAGATCTGTTCCATCTGATACCAAGTGTCTTTACTATAGGATCATTCTTTACTACATATGTTTCATTTACGTTGTTCTTCACTGTATCTACATATTTTATGAAGTTTTTGTTATTACTAGTCCATTTTTGCATGTCAAAGCTTCCAGCTTTCATTAAACCTGTCATCTGCTTGAAAATTTCTTTTACTTCTCTTAAACTGTCTCTTCCGGTAAGTAAATCATCCATATAAAATTCTGATTTCGTAATTTCCGATGCAATTGGATAGTTCAGTTTTTCATCATTGGCAAGTTGTTGCGAAGTTTTTGTGGCTAAATATGGCGCGCTTGCCGTTCCAAAAGTGACCCTAGTTAATTTGTATTGTTTAAGTTCTCCGTCAACTTTCCACAGAATTCTTTGAAGATTTGCGTACGAATCCGAAACCCTGATTTGGCGGTACAATTTGATGCAGTCTGTTACTAAGGCAATTTCGTGTTTACGCCATGTCATTATGATATGTCTCAAATCTCTTTGTATTGTTGGTCCGATCATCATGTTTTCGTTTAAGGATTTCTTATTAGGTGCAGCAGAAGACGCATTAAAGACTACTCTAACTTTGAACGTGGTCTTATCTTTTCTCACGACCGCATGGTGAGGGAAGTAAAAAACTTCTGCAGTAGTAGGTTTTAGTTCTTGTTCCGTGTGTATTTCTTCCATGTGTCCTAATTCTTCATATTCCATTACACTTTAGTATACTCCATCTTCAATTTTTTGTCGTTGTTTAGTCTCCTTTCCAATTGCTCCAATCTCTTCTTCGCTATTTCCTTTGTGTTTCCATAGTCGCATGTTTTGTCTTTAATAGGTATTTCTACAATATCTCTTTTGTATGTACTTTCGTAGATTCTCTCACATTCTAGTTCTTCCTCTGTCATTCTTTTTTTTGATTTATTTTCACTGTCTGATTCTATCTCCCAGAATTTTCTTAGTAGGTTATTCTCATCTTCTATAGTTATGTGCAAATTCATTACTCGATTCTCATTGTTAGTTTGGTTAGTGTTTACTTCTCCAGATAAGATCCACCCTAGCAGTGTATTTTGTGCTAAAGAAGTACCAGGGGGATCTGTGACAACACCAGCCTGTATAATTCTACTGCACACTACTGCACCCAAAAGCAAATCTATTCTCTCAGGAGTGCCGCAAGTAGGATCCGCCAAAGACAGACCTTGTATATGAGACCAAGATACGGACACTTGTTGTGTTGGCTTAGCAAGCAAGTTAGCATTTACAAGATGTAAGCGTCTACAACTAAGCAAAAACCTTTTTCAATTATCGACTCTAATTGGAATTTCACCGTGTGCTTAGTTTTGATTTTCTTTGTATCTCCTATTCCACTAATTGAACCATTGATTGTTTTCCTTCTCAGACCAAGAATTTGCGTTGCTAACCTAGTAAGAAAAGACCCCTCAGATCCTTGGTCTATTAATGCTCGCAGTTGTACTTCTCTGCCATTCTTGGCTCTAACTTTTACCATTGCTGTGGCAAGTAGAACATTTGTCTTAAGCTTCGTGGATATGTGTGTAACTATTTCTTCGTTATAGCTTTGTCCAATGGACTGTATATTCTCCTCAGTATGTGAAGCCTCCTCTCTCCTCGTAATGTAAGCTGCATTGGTTTCATCTGTATTTTCAGGAGGGTGTATCAAAGTGTGATGTTTTGTATTAAGTTAGATAATGTAAAAAATTAAGTCCGAAGTCTACATCATTTTTTTTTCACAGTCAATTAGCAGTAACATTAACTTGTAAATTTTATTTATTTGTAAACTTTGTCTTTTAAGAAAAACTAGTCTGATTTTAAGTCCACTTTATACAAAAAGATCTTATACCTCACAATAAAAATGTTTACGGGTCCGATTTCCACTCATATTTTTCTAACTCTTACCAACACTGTAGTCACTCACTGCACTACTCACTTCACTAAATTTTATATGTTAATGAACTAAAACTATCAATTACGCTTTCATTTTCACGCAGAAACAACCCGTATCGGCGAACCCGGCCGGAGGACCATGTTTCGTGTACTTTGAGGTCCTCGTAGTATATTATTATGTTTTCGAATATTATATCAATGGAAAAATCAGTGATCTCTAAATTATGTACATCTATTATTACATTTTTGTTCCAGAGAGAAAACACTAAACACCTACGAATTACAAACAAAATTCTAACTGACAGGCACAGATAACAAAACAAACAAACAAATGTTACATTTAAACATGTACACTAATATCCATGAATAACGCCATTCATTATGTATTCTGTATTTATATCCATCTGTTTTGGCACAGATTCGAAACTATTTAACCTATATTAAGGTATGAAGTATAATGAATAGGTCGAAAAATTCAATTTGGGGTCTATGGTACGATATAAAATCAAAGAGAAAAAAAAATTATATGTACATTACGAAAACTGTATTGTAATACAATATTTTCACAAGTAATTGTTAAAAAAATTTCAATAGAACTTAAAGAAAATGAAATAGAGTTAGTTATTGTCAATATTCGTTTCGTTAACCGTTATAATCGTAATCGTTAACGGATGGCAACACTTGAAGGTGTTGCTGCTTAATAATAATATTTTTGAATGATAACAAATAAGTCAGTCGAGAAATACACGAGCTAGCGGAAGCATGTCTTTTCATTATATCTCAATATATCCTACGTTTCTATCCATGTCGACAGCCTAGAAGAACGAAAAGCTTTCAATAGCCATCCTCGCCGGAATCGGTAGCTAACAACAAGAGAAATTACACTCCTTTTGTTTGCGAGTATTTCTTAAATATGTTGTTGGATTTTGGTTTTAATAATAATAATACCCCAGATAATTATACAAATCGTGTGATCCCAAACGAAGCACCAGGCTTGTACTGTGGGTATCACAAGCCCTACTAGGAGAGCTCAAAGTAACATCCAAACTCGAAGGAAATTAGATAAGTTTATTTACTAAATTAACCTGACCGGCGATCGATCCCGGGACCGCCGCTTGAAAGGTTAGGCTAGGTTGATGTAAGTGGCTATGCAAGTCCCCACCGGACCTGTATCACTGCGACCAGCATTGATCTATTACGATCGCAGGCTAGGTTGGTGTACGACTAGATTGGTGTACTTTGCATATTTTCATAACCTAATGTCCTGCGGTCTTCTGCTGTGGAGATCAGCGGCGTATATTAATTCCATTTTTATTTTACAAAAAAGAGCAATACGTGCCTTCTGCAGTATGAATGCACGAGAGTCACTAAGAGATCGTTTTAAAGAAATTGATGTACTCACCTTGCCGTCCTCATACATCTTTGAAATTATTAATTTTATGTATAAGAGGAAAAATATAGATCTGTTAAATAAAAAAGGCGATATTATTGGTATGAAAACCCGAGGTCGTGATAAATTGGTTATTCCAAAATTTTAATTGCATAAGTCAAATGTTTCATTTTTGGGCAACTACATTCGTTTTTATAATAAAGTTCCTTAGGAAGTTACTCGATTAACTAAAAATAGATTTAGATTTGTTATGAAACGTACATTGATTAGACAAATATACTATAAAACAAACGACTTTTTTTGAAAATAAAACAATAGTTTGGAACGATCTTCTCTGCACATGCATTTACTGGCTTTCTGAATATCGCATTTGAATAAATCTTTTGTAAAATAATGTTGAAAAAATGATACCTGATTGAGTTTCTTGTCGGCTCTTCTCAGAGTCCAAGTTTTCTCTTTGAACCGAACTAAAGTAGATTTGACGTTCAAAAATACCTTATAATTGGGTTTACATGAATAAATTGATTTAACTTTGACTTGAACTTTGAAAAGTAGATGCCCTACCATGGCACCAACACGCCAGTTTACAATTTTAATTTTATCTCTCATACCAGCACAGTCGATACGAGTAACTTCACGCATTCGATTTAAAATAATGTATCCATAATGATATACAGATTGATCAGAATGTTGTGATAGATGCAACATATGAATATGTATAGTTTATTACGAAATGATATAATTGTGCAAATTTCGTGAAAGGAAAAGCTGACGTTATGACTTTAAGAGTCGTCAAATGAATGAGCGCAAGGTAAGTTTATATTTCACCAACTGAAGATCTCTCAAGCTGCGCACGCGCACGCTCGTCCTGTCACCGTGCGAGTGCCTTATCGTTTCTACTGAATAAAATACTCGTTAACTGTTTCCTAATATCCTTGGGATACTATTAAAGAGAGACTACTTTCTAAAAGGATAGACGGTGACATGTCGCCCTGGTTTGAAGTCTGTTCTGGTGTCAGACAGGGCTGCGTGATGTCTGCCTGGCTATTCGTGCTGTATTTGGACAGTTGCCTCCAGAGATTGAAAGGTAATATGAGTGGTATGGGATGTGGTGACACAGTGGTAAACTGCCTATTGTATGCTGACGATGCTGTGCTAATAGCACCATCAGAAGCAGAGTTGCAGACACTAGTCACGTGCATGAAAGAAGATTGTGAAGTAAAAGGATTGAAAATGAATGTGAACAAAACTAAGGTTCTGGTATTTGAAAGAGAAGCGGAACAAACGAAATGTGTGATTAGTGTAAATGGAAAATGTCTAGAACAGGTGAATGAAATTGTGTACCTGGGGAGTGCGTTTTCGAGGGATGGAAGATGTGAGTTGGATGTGGAGAGACGGGTAGCAGCTGGCAATAAAGTGAACGGTGCTCTGTCCGCATTAGTGGGTAGTGTGAATATATCTAACACTGCTAAAATGGCCATCCACAATGCGGTGTTGGTGCCGACTTTGTTGTACGGCAGTGAGGCATGGATATGCCCGAAATCGAGTGAAAGTATGATAAATGCTGTGGAGATGCGGTCTCTCAGAAATATGTGCGGTGTCACGCTTGCGGACAGGATAAGCAATGATGAGATACGCAGTATGACAGGGTTGCACAACAGTGTTATTGTAAAAATGAAGAAAGGAATGCTTAGATGGTTCGGGCACATGGAAAGAATGAGTGATGAAAGACTGACGAAGAAAATATACAGAGCGAAAGTGAGTGGTAAAAGAAGCCAAGGAAGACCAAGGCTGACTTATGAAGATCAAATAGCCAGAGTGTTAGCAGACGGAAATGTCAAAAGCACTCGCATACCTAGGCGAAAATGTGTGAGGAGAATGATGAGATTTGAGGAAGCGAAAGAGGTGTGTAAGGACCGCGACTCCTGGCGCTCCGTCCTCTCTGACTACCCCGTTGGGGATACAGCGTGAAGTTATGTTATGTTATGTTATGTTACTTTCTAAAAACGTCCGCTATTGTATTTTGGTTTTTAAACAGTTTTTTATATATGTTAATATGTTCAGTTAAATCCGTTTTTAAGCAAGCTTCCGATTTCATCTATAATACGTGTACATATATGTATAATTGTATATGTACACATGTAATATTTTGCATATACCTATATAGACTTAAGGTTTCATTGAAAAACGGTTTCCACCAATCAGTAACTGGTGGAAATCGGATTAGCGAAGTTTATTAAAATCTCCATTAAATTGTAACTTCTAAACTTGTGTAGTATCCTTGCAGATCTGTTAAACAGAAAATCAATTTAAATTTTCCCACATTTATTCCGGTTAATTCTTGAAAATTACTATATCTAAATTGATTTATCACCTTACACATCTCAAAAGTCATTACTGAGCATTCTTCTTGCCGAGGAAACACTCATATTAAAAAGACCAAATTCGCCAAATCGTTGCCGTTGCCCGAACTATGTAAGTACTTCTTTATTCAATTTTACAATAACACTTTCATCTAACCCTGCCATATAACCAATTACAATGCCTATAACTGTATAACCCTGCCATATACACATATAAGAAAAACGTGTAAAGTAAAATTTTAGAAATCCAAATTAAATAGAAATTCACTTTTGATGATACCATGAAGTTACAATAAATAAAGAAATAAACGTTTTCGATATTGCAATGACCTACGCCAATATTGCTAATTAGCTATATTATTTTAAATTCCTTAATGCATTAGCGAATGAAGCAACACGTCAATCAATAGCGGGCGGACACAATAGTAGCGTAATGAGCAGGTCGTGACACGTGACACAACGACACATGCGTCACCGTGTCTCACACGAGCACGACGCGAGTGCTGCTGTAATTCAAATTCAATCTTTTAATTCATGTAAGCTCAGTTTAATGAATATACTACTCTCTATGGATCAGTTACATAGTTTTGTTGGTGTCAAATCTACCGTAATAGTTCCAAAGAAACCTGTACTGAAAAGAAGCGACAAAAAAATGAGGTATCATTTTTAAGAGTTCCATTAACTGCTTCAAGATTAAAGAAATTGATGGAGAAAATGTACAGGGCGAAAGTGTGTGGTAGTAGAAGCCAAGGAAGACTGAAGCTGATTTGTTAAGATCAAATAAGCAGAACACTGGCTAACGGACATTTCAAAAGCACTCAAAAACATCAGTGAAAGTGTGAAGAGAATAATAAAATTGCGGTACTTCGCACTCTTTTCTCACCTACTCAAGGTAAGAGAAGTAAGTAGGTACGAGAAGTATGCGAAGTACCGCAATGCTTGGTGCTAAATCTTCTCTATCTATCTCGTTAGTGATACAGCGTAAATATATGTATTCTTGAATAAATATAATATTCATTGTGTACGTATTTAATTGGAATCCGTGCAGTGACACTCATACTAATATATATTAATTATTCATAGTTCACTGACGTACTGCGATGGTCTTGTCTTATGTCAGAGCTTTCTTCCTTTGAATTATCTGTCATTCCCTATTGCTATTCCCCATGTAATTTCCCATGTTTTGTATCAATTTATCTAAGTGTTTAAATATACATTGTATTTTAGTGGTAGCCATGCTGACGTTACATACACTTAGATAGTTGTTGCCCGCAATTTCATACGCGTGGAACTCAAAGAAAGTAACATATGTTCTTCTCCAAAACTTAATCTATCTCGATTTTTTAATTACAATTCGTCCAGCGGTTTAGCCATGAAACGTAAAGACAAACAGATAGAGGCAGTTTAGAATTTATGGTATTAAGTATGGAGTCTGGATAGAAATAAAATAACTACTTTTAAATAAAGGCTTAGATAAAATATACCAGTGCGTGACTGCAGCATTAACTTGTTATGTTACATTACAAGTAAGAAAAATACAGTAGTAGCGACATCCAATTTGGATCTGTATCCAGTCTTATTGTTACATAGTAATGGAATTTTAAAAGTCTGTTTTTGTTGCTTCATCTTTTTCAAGTTGGCCAAAGAATGCGTATTTTTTTAAATTTTCGTGTTGCAATTCTTTAAGTGTTAGACTTCTCTTGTAAGCTAGGTGAAACAGATTTTTTTTATTGATTCATTTAAACAATATACCTAGTGGTTATAGGAGTACTGACCGTGTGATATGTCTCAGGCTCGTCGTATACACACATACATACATACATTCGATTATTACACAACACTTTAACAAGCATTCAATAGCGATTCCATTGTTTACGTATTTTTACTTTCAAACAAGGCACAGGAACAATTAAAATATTTCTTACTTAATGTGTACTTGTTAGGTGTAGTAAATTTGCCTCAATATTTTATAACTAAATATAATACAGAAGACGGTGACGTCGGAGGCGGTGAGTGTAGCGCAGTTACGCGCAGTTACACGTAGAAACGACATCAACGGGTTGTTCTTGATAGATGTAGGTACTTTAATGTAATTAAAGTTTAATGGATTACGTGATTTGTTCAATGCTTAATAGTTTATTTCTTGATGTATAATAAAAAAAATTATTCTTGATTTAACACACGCTTCTCTGCACAGGATTTTATTTTTTATGAATATTGTATTTTAAATAACTGTTGTAGGATGATGTTGAAAAAATGACACCTGACTGAGTTTCTTGTAGGTTCGTCTCAGTGTTCAGGTTTTCTTTTCGAACCAAACTAAAGTAGATTTGACGTTCAAAAATTGCTTGCAATTGGGTTTACTTGAATAAATTGATTTGACTTTGACTTTTAACAACTAATTCGTGAAATATAAATCGTGAAATATATAAATTACTAAACGTTAACATAAAAATGTTTAATGTTCTACAGAACTAAAAATGTAATAAAATACTGATTTGAAAACAATTTAACAATAGATTTATTACTTACATTAGGCGTTAAAAACCTCAAATATTCAATTTCCTTGATCTACTCCAAAAGCTTAACTACTATTCCTATTCAAAAATAATTTTATAATCCATACCAATAATATAAATATTATAAATGCGAAAGTCTGTCTGTCTATCGTCTGGTTTCACGCCCAAACCGTTGAACAGATTTTGACGAAATTTAGTGCAGAGACAGATTAAGTCCTGGGAAAGGATATAGGCTACTTTTTTCATTTCCACGTAGATAAAGTCGCGGGCAATAGCTAATATTTAATGTAATATTAAATGCAGTGTGCTAATATTGCTCGCTTATAACGGCAGGCGCTCGAATAAACAATAATTTTATCTCTAGATCTGCATTATAAATATGTTTTGCAACATAATACATATTATAACATTAATTCGTAAGAGATTTGTGAAATACCGTCTCTGTTTCGATCTCCTATGCAATAAATGATGCAATACATTCGCTCTCTGTCGGTGTCACGAGGCGCTATCACTTTTCAGCGATAAAAATTTCAAAAGCTTCTAAATATTTTACGAAAATAACCTTCGTTAAATAATACATGAAATATACTTCCAGACATATTTAAACATGAATATAGAACATCACATTTTTGTATCAATAAAAAAATACGATGTATTAGAATTTAACATCAGTACTTACGTATGCTACAACTTAGAACCTAAATGTTAACACTTATGTAAACGAAATAACATACGTAGAGTTCAATCAAATGCCAAATAGAATGTACTCGTAATCATAAATAAACTATTCAATAATAAATCGGCTAAGAGCGTGTTGGACACTCACTGACTTAGGGTTTGGTATTAATTCCAAAAGTTAGTTCAATTTAATAAATTAATGTAAAATATTAAACACAAGTGGCCCGTTCTGACTTCGTTCGGGTTAAATACATGATAGAAAGATAGCCTTTGTCCATACGAATAAGCACATTTTTATTATTATTATTATATAGGTATAAACAAATTTACAAAATCAACTCTTTCTCTATAACATTAGGTATAGATTAGTACCTATAGATTAAGGCGTTCAAAATACCCATTAACTTTTTTATTTCTCATTTCTGGTTTTGAGTTTCTAATTAACGTCTTTATGTCAAACTTCAACTCAGTAATTTTAAGGCGACGGAATAAATCAGTTGCAACGCACGGACATTGACACGTATAACAGTTCGTTTATGGCATTTTGGCTACCTTTAGAACTACTTTGGAACCTTTGGAACTTTAAAAAAATTTGTTAAAACTTACGAATAAAATGAAATAGCCTTTACTTCTGCTTATACCTACTATACGGTACATTTCTTTTTGATGTGAAACATCTTATGTGGCGGATCAGACTGGCTGTTGGCGTGGCGACGTGGCGACGCGTTGGCACGCGCTTGCACTGGGCTCGTATACCTATAGCGTACGTAGTGTTGTTATTCACTTTGAAACACGTTGCCTGTGTTTTTTAAATAAAGAATTTTTTTTTTCTTTTAAAAAAACTGAATATTTTATTTTTGATTATATCATATTTACTTCCTTTAATAAACTATCATTTCATGCATATTTTCTATACAAAATAGTGTCGATGTTACACATCTCCGTGGCTGGCGTCCCGACTTGTCTGTACAAGTATCACACGTTATATGTATTATAACCTACATGTAAATATTTTATATACAGAATACACTGCATATGTTTGTAGTACTTTTTGTTCATTCTTTTTCTTCTTCTGTTAAGCAGTCGCCTAGCCTAGTTAGAACTTAGTCATTTTATATTTTTTTACTTCATTTTTGTGTCATATTTAAAATGATAAATAAATAGACAAATAGTTGTTTTCACGGAACATGGAATTATTAAAAACATTAACGCCGTAAACGATATCGATGAAGATGTCTTCTGAGGTGTAGAAAATTATATAAGTAGTTAACATAATAATACCGACAATTACTCAAATTCTTTGATTCCAAATTTAGTACTGGACCTGTATTGTGGGTTCCACACAAGATCCCAACAACACTGGATTGACCTGACCGGCGATCGAACCCGGGACCCAGGCTGACAGGTGCTCTGCCACCGCGCCAATGGGTCAACATGTACTTTCGTTAACTTTTATTGCGAACACTCTTCTATCAAACTTTACTGCGAGTAGAGGATTTGATCCCGGGATCCCTAAATCCAGGCTCACGGGATCTCGACCGCTTTTCAGTCCCGAAATTTTCGAGATTGCATTTTCCCGATTCCGAGATTTTCAGGATTGAGATTATTTAAATAAATTTGCAAAATAGACTGCGTGAAGAGAGACTACTGCGCTTTTACATGCTTGTCATTTTATTGTAACAAGGCTCACTCGGTTAATTTGCGATGATTGCTTGAAATAAAACTTCTTGTATATTGAACTAAAATAATAGGCAAGCAATTCTCACTGGGCTACTTGGGAATGCTTTTTTGCGATTAAAATAATTGTAGTTTCAGTTAAAATGATATATAAGGAAGTTCAATGGGTATTCGGTGATGCATGTTGGGGATAAAAATTCTTGTATTTTAAATTAGAATCATAACCGAACAAGCACACGAGTAATGCTTGGTTGTTATTAAATTATTTTTATTTCTAATGAAATGGCAGGTAAGTCAGTAGGGCAAAGTTATCTATGCGTATACTGTTACATACGTTAATTTTGGTCTAAATTTTGATTTGTTGATTAAAGAACTCATTTTTAACAGATATTCTATCGTTTATGGTTATAAATAAAATACTGAAATTATCCCGGGATCCCGGGATTAACTAAGTATAATCCCGAAATCCCGGGATTAGAAATAAGGGCCGGGATCGAATTCCCTAACTGCGAGTGTCTAAAGAAATTTTGAGTGCTTCTTGTTATATGTACAATCTTATGATGTTCGGTGAGTTCACTAATCCCAATTTGTTGTTTGTCACGTGTTAAAAAGGATCCGATAATAGTCAGCTATCAATTACCACAAAATTTAATCGAAGGCTCGTAAACTACGTAAAGTTATGTACTATATATATTTGTATGTGTCGACATATCCCTAGTTATATACAATGAACCTATAAAAACTTATAACATTATTTAATAAAATTTAAGTTAAATTTTTAATTTTTATAGAAAACTTTAATACATTTAAATGAAATTGAAGCTTTTGGTTACAATAAGTGCATCACAGACCTATAATTATTTGTATCGGATTGTTGTGAATAAAAATCAAAAACTGTATGATTACACATTTAAGAAAAAGGAAATTAACATGTTATGTGCATTATAAAGATATTTATGTACATATATTAAATGTAACGAATGACGCGGGCGCGCCGCTCGTGGCCCTTCACTTTTGACTTTAATACAAGTTTGCTAAAACAAGATGTCCTTCTGTTTGACTACAATATTAATTATGAACATTCACAGTTTTAGTGTAGCTAGATGTTTGTATGGTCTCGTACGTGTTACGCGCTTACTTATTATTGACATGGTAAATAATCCGAGTATTCACCGCTCCGGCAAGAGCACGCACTGACACTTATTAAAACAATATTAGGCTTGGCGAATATACGAGTAAACAATGAACTCGATGACAATGCCGCCTTTCATAACTCATGCTCATCGCATATTTAATCCGATAATTATAGCGGAACACTTGCACATTTTATAATGCATTTGGGTCTTCTGTTTAACGTACGGAAGTGAACACGTAATACGGAAGATTCGTAAAGGAACAGGACAGAACGCACACGTTAAATGTTTGCATATCGCGGCCAGCGGGTCGCCGGCCTGCGACTTCGACTTATGATGAATAATGTAATAATCATTATTGGTTTGCGCAATATCCCGTTATGGTATCAATTGCGAACATTCATTAGATAATATGCGCATTACGATCATCTTAATTGTGTGGTATTTTACATAAATTAACGACCAATCTTTCCTATACTTATTAAGATATTCCGATTAAAATGAAATTCTTTATTTAAATAGAGCGTAAAGAATATACAATACGTAAATAACTCCATCGCCTTGTACTGGGATTAATTAGCATGACAATCTTCTAATACGCGATTAAGCCATAATTAATTATTTTTCCCTGCTACTATAATTAAATAAATAAAAAAAATAAGGTTTTCATTGTTATAAAAATGCCGAGAAGAATGCTCAGATGATTCGAGCACATAGAAAGGCTGCGAGATGAACGATTGATGAAGAAAATCTACAGAGCGAAAGTCAGAAAATATACAATGCAGAAGCCAGGGAAGACCGAGGCTAATTTATTAGATAAAATTACTAGAATTATAAGACTTGAAAAAACGAAAAAAATATGTAATCGCGATCCTTAGAACTCCATCTTCTCTGACTACCCCGTTGGGAATACAGCGTGAAGTTATGTGTGTACTTTATATTAATAAATTTTTTTTTTTATATTACATATGCGTAATGTCACGTCGGTCTTCATTTGGAGTAGACAAGAGGCAACAAAATCACACTTTAACAACACTTTTGACAGTATTATGATTTTGTAGTGATTTGCCACAAACATTTTTCTGTAAAAATATTTAGAATAAATGTACTGCAATGTTTGTGATGAATTATAACAATAATGTATATAATAAGCAATTACTAGTGCAATAATCTTTCAACAATTACACGTATAGATACGGTTCTCATCTATACATTTCCTCATTGTCGACTAGTATACTAGTCTGGTAAATTAATGTCAATAAGGCGTTCGAAATTCAAACATCACACCACATGCGTTCATGCAACGAATATTCCACCCGAAATATGCACCAAACGTGTGTGCGCTTGCGCTCACATCTGAAGTGCGTAAGTTCATGCAGTAGATAATACATAGGTGTATTTTGTTGTGAAGTGTTTCATACGTTAGCTGTTTTTATTCACCATTATTAGCAAAACAGTGTTATGAGATTTTTTTTATAAAATAATTCTTCGATATACCATACACGTTATTCTCAATATTCATGATTTTTTCGTATTTTTCTTAGTGATACTTCTGGAGTTCAGGTTGGAGACAGCAATTTTTAAACGTTTTTTTGAAAAGAGGAAAAGTTTAACAAGCTTTACAAGCTTTCATTTGATATTTAACTCGATAACCTACGAACTTTTTTTTTAAAGTTCTATTTAAGATCCATGACGAACCTTTGAATTCAAACCAACCATTGAAGGTCACACCTGTACTTGGATTACAACTTAATATAACCGGTTACGTTAAAAAATCTGGGGAAAACTGTTGTGACAGACACAGGAATACTGCAACATCGGATGTGGTAGTTCGCAGGCGTGTCCGTCCGGGCCGCGCTAGGGTGCGAGGGCGCGGCGCATGCGCATCCCCACCCGGCCCCTTCACCGGCGCGAGGGCGCGAGGGGCGCGAGACCGGCGAGCGCGGCGCCCGCGCGGCCCGCGCCAGTCTCGCCCGACCGCCGCAACATGTCGCCCGGCCGCTCGCTCGCGCTCTTCGCCCTCGCCTTCGCCCTCTGCCTGGCGTTGGCCGCCGCCTCGCCCGCCTCGCCCGCTCGCCCCAGCCGCGTGCGCAGACAACTCGCCGACGACGACTCTCTGCAGCCGCTCGAGGTAACTAACGCTCGCCTCCCATCACTTAAAGCTACGGCGCACTCTTTACACCACCGATCTCATCCACTGTAAAAAAAAATATTACGAACTAAAGTTTGATTTCAAACGATGTCTAAAAGTATATGAATTTATGTTACATGTGAAAGCAATATTCTTATTAACCTAACCACAAACAAAGACATATAGCAATATAACATATTATGTTTGATTTTTTTTTTCATAAGTAAAAATATTGACATAAAGTAAATTCAAAATCATTTGACGAACTAAATCAGTAAAAAACATAGCATTCAATACAAAAATATTTGCGATACATACTATTTCATATTAAACCATAATTTCTTTTTGTTGTATTCCTTCGGAACAATTCAGTTAGCTTAGATCTATATATGTGGGACCACTCTATCAATTTTTACCCAACTACACCAAAGCCAAAAGAGGGTAATTAACTAATTTATGAATTTTTTCTTTAACATCTCTCACTGACCGAACATCGCAAATTTACTTTTTATCGAAAGCAAATACGACTTGCCATTTAAAATTTGCTTAACTTTTTGACGTATAAATTTTTCAATATGCGAAAGGATCTTATTTTTAGCAATGTATATACATATGTTAAGCGACTCTTGCACAACTAAATAATGAAATAATTGTCAATCATTTGTGTATTACAATCGAAACCTACATACATATTACATACGAATACGACGAATGTGGATCAATCGAGTTTAAAGTGCGCCGGAGCTATTAAGAAATGCATATCGAAGATTTCCTAATATTGACTCGGTTTAAAAATAACTGTTTCTTTTTAAAAAAATGCTTTTTTGAATTTCACTTGCAACTTACACTATCCAAACAAAATTTTGTAACGGTAAATGGTTGACATCCCCGATATATTTCCATTATCCTCAAACGGATCCGGACCATATTTGGCAATTACTCCTACGAAAAGATGTCACCATGAGATTCTGATCACATTTTCAGCTGTTCAAGAAAGTCTTGCTATTTTGTCTGCAACTTGCATAAATTTAATATAGTCATTAGTTATCATCAAATTATGTAGGTGGGTTTGTATTTACTTCTTTAAATATTGATTTTGCATTATATTACGTATAAATATTTTTAACAGTTCGTAATAATATTCGTACAGCGGTCAACCTCGCCTCTCAATAACAAACCTTCCGCTACCGCTTCATGCATAAACAAGGGCTTACTTCATCTTAGTGTATGTACACTAGGTACGGTGCGGTAATACATGTATGTATTACCGTGCGTAATACACGTGGCACGTGGCTGTATAACGAATTGTACTAACCATCTCCCGTATTTCTGTACATATTAATGATCATTTATATTCAGTTTACTCGTTACACGGATGGTGAACGCGTATCTTCTTTGTAGTCTGTGGTTGAACTTAGCTAATCTCTATTCGTATGTGAGCGGCGGACATCACGTCGTTATTGCTATAAGTTTGAAGGCGCGCTCGCGCCTCGCCGTGGCAACTGTGCCAAGGGCGGGCTCTCGTGCACACCGACGCATTACATAACTACGTTTTTAAATCTTATGTACATAATATGTGCGTCGATGTACACAGCTCTGTGCCGATTCAGATTGCGCTTTCACCGTGCAACTACAAGGAAACCCATCGGTAATTGTCTATATAATGAGCTATATTAGTTAATGCAGTGTTAACGACAATGTGCGGCGCACGGCTTCAGCCGCGGGCGACGTCGACCCGCCGTCTGAGCTCATATATATGAAATTATGTGAAAACATAATGCTATTAATCACATAATTATGATATATGACGGTTATCTACAAAATATTTCTAAATTCAGACATTGAAACCTTACGTACTTGGGTATTTCGACGTATTAGTATTTTTTATTTGTAATGTGATCCTCACTATTTGTTCTGTTTGTTGCGATTAGTATTTGTAGCGATGCATTTCTATGCCGTCGCCGTAATAAAAATGCATCGCTATCATTAAATCCAACGAAGTTATTCATAACAATATTAAATACTAAATGCAAAGGTATCTTTAAAATGTGCACGTTATGTATTTCTATGAGGCCGAGGTAGTTCGGTGTCATATTTATATAACGCATACATGTGTAGTGAAATATATACATTCTATCTAACATAGAACGTTTAAATACAAAGTCGCATGTCGCGAAGGGAACTTATCAAGCGATCGTCACCGTTGCCGGTCCATTGTATTTTAAGGAGAGCGGTCTGCGACGCAACCTATGATCTGTTGTTGGTTCGCTGTTGGTTTTCCAAAGCCAACACACACAGCTATAATACATGTTAATATGCCAAACTAGGTGTCAAATAGGTGTCAGTTCGGTACCTACTAAATGTAAATATTTATTAGCGTACAATGTAAAAGTATTGTATAAACATATGCAGTAATATGTCCAGCTGCAATACTAATACAAGTGGATATATAATAGCTGCGTCTGTGAAGAGTTCGATTCGCAGATGAAGGCGGCGAGTGGAGCGCGTGCGGCGCCTGCCGCTGCACTACAGTCGTTGTTGGTTATGCAATTGCAGAGAATGCACTCATAGTTTTTGCTCTATTCTCACACGGAGCTCGATGTTGCGAGACGTGCGCATTGAGTAAAACACTACCTCCTTGCTCGCGCGTGGGAAACGTTCCATTGGAATATAACATGTATTGATGAACTTTATCTTATAATCATGTTCCAATGTGTATTTATTTAAGCATTATTGAATAACAAATATACAATATAATGAACCAACATTAATTTAACGTTATACAATATTGGAGGTTATCCAAGTCGTAAATGTAGGCGCTCTATAACAATGCCATGTATGTATAAAAGTTAATGTCATAATTGGACATAATATACACATGATTCACGCTTCACGTTTTTTTGATTATTTCAAGCATTAAGAGCAAGCTCCCGAAAAATGTTTTTTGCCTAGGCTCCGCCCTCACACTCCGCCACCCAAACGCGACATTTATCGTTATAACTGGAATATTAATTAATACAACAAAATATCGTTTAGCCGGTATTTAGTAAACCGTTATATTATCCTGTTAGCCGTAATTTTGTGTAACTTACTCAAATAATTTAGGAGAAATACTTAAAAATCTCTCAAAAAGGCATTACATTGCAGAAAAAAAAGTATCGAATGAAAATACATAAATTACGTAAAGGCTTTAGCAGTCGCTAGATAAATGTATAAAGAAATATAATGTATTTAAATTTCACATTCATTAACCGCGTGTCCGCCTCACCACCAATCTTATTTAAAAACGCTCAAAATTTTGGCAGCCGGTTCTTTAGCGCGCTTAGTAGCATAAGGACAATAAGGAGAATGAGTGCGGTCGCTTCGCCATGAGTCAAAGGTCAGGGAAGAGCCACTCGAAATGGCGTGTTGTGTAAGTGATGTGCGCGTAGAGGTCGCCTGCACTTTACGACATACCTTGCTCCACATGCGCACACACACACTGACACTTTATGGAAACGAACGAAATAGAAGCTTTATAGAAAATAACACAATATTAGACTTTTATGAGAGTGTTGGTTATTAGAACTTTATTGGTGCAGCACGACGTCTGAAGTTTATTATATACTGATAAAGTGCTATTGTATAGATTACATATCGTATTAATTGTGACATTAAAAACAATGTAATGATCAAAATTCAAGTAAAGGCCTTCGTGTATAGCCTTCGCGCTTGATGCATGTTTTAAATACGTGTCGCAAAATTTGGGTCTGGCTATTTGTACAATTAGACACAAACAATGTAAGATAAAAACAAACTGGATATAAATATATTTTGGCACTTCTTTTCTATCAATCAATAGGTATAGAGGTCGAATGAAAGAGAAAACCAAAAACTTCCGCGAATTGGAAAATAACATATATGAAACGTTGACAATCACGCTTTAATTCATAAGGCCATAGAAAACATGAGTATGAGTACAATTTTATAAAATTTGCCTTCGAAGATATCATAAAAGCTACTATGTATGCTCTGCTTCTGCAATTTTCTTTCCTTAATTAACTCACTGACTTGGTGCATTGGTGATGGAACTACAGTGCTTCAGTGCTTACGGTGTTTGTGTCAAGAGCAGTGCATGTGCGGACGACGGCGATTTGTGTGTGAGAAGTGACTGTAGAATGTTGTGTGTGTGACAACAGGACGCCGAGGGCGACGAGCAAACACGAGAGAAGCGGAAGCTGGAAGGAATAACACAAGCAAAGTTCGGCATCAAGAACGCCGTGCTCGGATTCGTCTTCGGAGTGAGTATGGACTTTTAGTGATTTATGTTTTCATGTCGCGTGCGTGTTCATAAGTACGAAGAAGACTGATGTGTATTCGTGTGTTTTCTAGAAAATCAATTCAATAATCGACGCTAAAACCCGGTTCATTGATGTGCTGGACCGTCAGAACATAGAGAAGAACAAACAGTACGGCATCGAGCCACCACAGAACGGTCTGGGCTCGCTGAGCGGAATTATTGGACAAGTGATTGGGCCTAAGCTACAGCTGCTCGGGCCCAAGATCCAAGCGGTGTCGAGCCTGCTGGGCGGTGCCAGCGGAGGCAAAGACGGGCACCAAGGTGGGGGCGGGCTCGGCTCCATCCTGTCGCTGGTGACGTCACTGTCGGGCTCGTCGTCGGGCGGCGCGGGCGCCGCCGGCGGCACCGTCGAGACCGTTGACTCCTCCGAGGAGGACTCCTCGTGATCGCACTCGCACTGCGCACAGCACACGCCACATCTCCCGGTCACGTAAAATGATCGGTCTACCCAGTATCAACAATATATGTATTGTCTTTACGTTACATGTTATCATGTTTTAAACGTCGATATCGAATTAATCGCGAGAGATGAGATCTTAAGCCGGGAGATGCGACTTGTTCTAAACGTTCTATGTAATCCCCGATTCCTCGGCCCAGTCCTAGTCCCAGATCCCAGGCAGTCCACTGCTCGCATGTACAGTCCGCGGCAGGCCTACTCCTCTCCCATACCGTCCCTTTGCCCCCGTCTCGCGCTCTATATTGTAATTTATATTGTAAATAGTCTTAGATGAGTGGTGGTGATTAAACGTTTCCTTCTGACTATCTCTTTGTTTGTGCACGCGCACTGTGTTCCAACTACTCGCACCTTCTGCATCTGGTCATTTTTGTAGTCTATTAGAGCTAGTCAATGCACTACTTAATACTGTGTACGTGTACATATACTTGTTGTAAGTAATATTATATATAACACCGTTGATATATTATGATAATTTGTGTAATGTATTTATGTATTTGTTTATTATTGGCGCGAACATCTAAATATTAATACCTTAATAGAAACAAAGAAAAAATAACACAGATATCTACTGCTTATTACAATCTAAGTATTACATTTATTTGAAAATTACTTATATTTCAACATTACAATATAGTAATCATTCATTACTATTCATGAAGTACATATCACGAATAATATGTAAAGTAATTAATACATTCGTTATAGCGATCATAAATCTTAAATAAGTCGTTTTCAAAACATTGTGATAGTATCGTTAGTCTGTAAACGTATTTTAAAAAGAATAAAAGAATTCCGAAAAATTGTATCGACAATAAAATATGAATTATTATTGATGTAGATACGTCACTAGTCAAAATTAAATAACGGGTATTCTAAATATAGTTGTAGGGAGTAATTACACGATTTCCATTAAACGCTTTATTATTTAAAATATATATAATGTTGTGGTGTAGCGAACACGATGTGCTAAATTAATGATAAACACTCAATAACTTTATACACGAAGAGTATGAGACAAGGACAGCTACTGTACAAACTCTAAAATTAAAACAAAGTATGCAAAGGTAAGTCTTTAGTAATTTTCAATAAGTATTATTTATTTTTAGTTTAAACACATCTAGATTAAAAACAGCACAAACAGTTAATTCTCACTTTTAGTTTTTTTGTTAAAAACGGCCATTCGGTTTCCTTGTAGTGTCGTTATGTAGTTATTGTAGTGCTAAAATTACCATTACTGCACTCGGCAAAAGGAGAATTTGAAAGGCACGTGGTCGCCGCTCTGCACATCTTTATATAAAATAAATCTTAATGTGATAGTAGATTTATGGTTGTATGCACTCGCACTTCACCGTTTTATTGAAATATTTAGAATCTGACATCCGCACTCTCGCATCGTATTCAGCGAAAAATTAGACAAGCAGTATGTTGCATAGAGTAACTTATAATACTTAGTACGTTGAGTCATTATACGTAGAAGCACGCACGTATCGCATACGCTTCATTAGCATTCGTTTAGACGGATTTCTCGCCACACCGGGTATACTATAGTTGCAAAATTTTATTCATTCTGTTGTGTTGCATTACTACAAAAATTATATACAGCAATAAATATAATAAAAAATAAATGTCTATTTTACTTGTATACGAATTGTTATTCATGGTTATACGCAACCCTTATCCTCATCATGAGCGTTTTATTTTCTAATTAAAGTAAACTTACTTTCTATAATAATAAATTATATTAGGTATGTTACGACTACATTCTTATAAAAAAAACTTTATTTTAAATAACAATAACAAGTCGATAGAATACAAAACGGAAGCAATAAGATCATACCATCAGTAATTACGTATACAACCTGACTGAAAATGATTTAAATGGTTTTAAAAGTTATCCATAATTGGAAGCCAGTTGTTACATAAGCGGTAGCGGAGAAGCATAGGAAATAAATAAAAAAAATTGTTTCGTTGATAAAGTATGCGTTGCAATATCAGATCGGTAGTTATTGCGTCATTTTCATCAAATATATAAACGATTATCGGAGAGGCGGTCGGTGTGCGAGTGTTGCGAGTGTGTGTGAGACGAGCGAGCGCGCGCGTGTGTGTGTGTGCAGGCCAGTGGCACCACGTGGAGCCGCCCGCGCCTGCGCCCGCGCCGCTCGGCCAGCTCGTCGTGGTCGAGAGCTCGTCTGCCGCGCCAGGCGCCTACTTCGGCGGACGGCATCCCGCAGTTCGACCGCAACAAGGTCAGCCTGGACTTCCCGGGCAACCTGTTTGGGCCTTCGGTGTCCCTGCTCATCCGCACCACTAAGGTCGTCGGCGACGTTATACAGGTACGCTCTTTTACATCTCCAGTTGATATTTAAAAATAAAAATACCATGACATAATTTTATCTGTATTTTGCAGTGTACATATGTCTTCTACGCAACCATAAGGAAGTGTCATTCTAGATTACCATTACGAGATTCTTAATCTGACTTAAAATTTAACAAAAACCGGTCAAATACAAGTCACATTTGCACAATTAGTGTTGTGTACAGTCAGTTATTGCAAACCACCATCACTGCAAGGAAAAATTCTTGTGACTCAACTTTTGATTAAAAAATATTGTACGTATGGCAACCCATTAGGGATGCACTATGTAGAATATATTCTTCCCTTTATGAACTTTCCTTCAATGAATAAGTTATTGTCAATGATTATTAACTTTCTTACTAAAACTTTTGTAAATGACACTTTTGGAGATAAAGTGAAGGAAATGCCGTATTAAAGTGTAATGTGTTATTCATTTTTGAATTTATGCTGTAAAGATATCTCACACGAAGATCCCAAAAAAGTTTTTTCACTTTCTTTATGAGGCTTAAAAAATAACCCCCAAAAATTAAAATGACTTTTGAAGTGCACGTCCGTGTTTGCCCCCCACTTGACTTATTATAACTGTTCAAAATTTGAGTAATGTGTTGCTCCATTGTAATAAGCGACCCAGCTTGTTCCCTTACTATGAAATTTACCTTATGGGGACGTCGGCGATGACACGGCCGACTTCATGCATAGTTAGATTTTTAACAACTGACCACTAAATATACTATTACAACACAGCAACTCTGGTATATTGAGAAGCATCTGTCCTATTTATCCTGTTTCAACTTCAATAACCTGCTTCCTTCGCTAAAATCCGGTATAGTTAGTAGTTACTTCAAAAAAGCGTAACAATAAGTATATACACTAATAGGATTCGTCACTCTTTCTGACTCGTCTAACTTTAACCGTCGAAGTCGTTTTTGGATGGAAAGAATTTTGTAGACAAATATTCAATGTAAGAATTTGGTTTTCGACAGAACAAACTTACGAATAGTTAAAAGAAAAGTTAACCGCCACGCCTATGGCCATCGTTTCGCTAAGGGAAATCATTCGAATTTTATAAACATACATTCTTCGAATGGATCCGAAGAATTATGTCGATACCTCTGAATAATACAAAACCTTATTCAAAAATAAGTTTATCTTTCTCTGTAATTCCAACTTCTTATCTTTATTATTCCAGACGCTGGATTAATAAACATCAATTCCTAAACAAATCCGATTGTAACACACCAACTCTACACACTACACTTGAGTAGAAGATTTTTTTTTAAAAAGCCTTGTACTAACGATACCCGATTCAAATCGTATAAGGAGTGTACTTAAGGAATACTTAGTAATAACGCGATCACCCTATCGTTGACATAAGTTGTCGAATTATTGAGATGTAAGAGAAATATATAACAATATAATTCGTTAGTTTCAAGTGCGGTGGTCGGTTGAATTTTCAGGCATGGGATGGGAACTTTCACTTAGCGCTTTGGTTTTAATCGACGGAAGTTGATGATGACGTCTATTGCTGCAATAAAGATTCTTTGTTGGGTACAAAATTTTTGTAAAATATATTTTTTTTAATTTCAGAACTCGGCGGTTCGTTACCAGACTTTTTTGAGACTCTTCCGTCCACTGTTCCGCGGGCCCTTCGAGATCAAAGGGCTTGACCCGCCTACCACCACCACCACCACCACCACCACCACCACCACTACCGGCAGCCCGTCGGCGGCGGCGCGGGTCATCGACAACGAGGTGCGCCGCAAACGACATTTGACGCCTTTGCAAAAAGGGCCGCGGCTGCACTGACTCACCGCACTATATTTTAAGGCACGCGCTATGGACGGCGCGACAACAGTTCGCCAAAGTTACCAACAACTACAATGTATCCAATTTTCCATAACTATCAATTAAATCGCCGCCATAATTCAATTTGTTAATATAGAAATAGTCGTAGAATACAATATAGATATTGTAGTAATTATTGCGTATGGTTAGTTTAATTATTAATAATGTATGGTTATTTGTTTTATTTATACTCTCTTGACGATTAAACATTTATTTGTGTTAAATGTGTTTTCCTCATTACTATTCTTTTATGCCTTTCAATTTTAGTAAAGAATTAAAAATTATTAAATATCATGATAAAACGGTGTAGATAGTGTCCACTTTAGGGTTCAGCGCCTACGACTCTGACCCGATAGGCTGTTCGCAATAAGAAATTAAGAGGTCTAAAGAAAATCTCGCCCTGGACGCCCAAATGGATACTGGCGTTGGATGTAAATATTATATTGTGACAGCAAAAGGGTTTTGTGATGAAATAAAATATCGCAGATATAATCACTAACTATTTTAATTGTTGTAGATTAAGATTTAGTTCTGCAGAATTATTAAGTGGCAATAATGCGCACGCGCTGTCTCGACATCTCGTTTTATCGCCTCTCCTCTCCCTTCCTTTCTTTCTCTCCTCTCCACTCTCTCACACCGCACCGTTCCTCTGCCTCATGCCTGGCTCGCCTCGTCTCGTATCGTCCTGCATCTCATGATCTCTCCGTTACAATATTTTACGTTAAAAGAGTAGGTTGAACATAAATCACTACGAGATAACATTAAAACAATGTACTTATCTACATACTTCTAGTAATTCTAAAGACAGTTCAAATTTTTTACACAGTTTCCTTACATTATAGTGTAGGCAACCGGTAAGAAAGAATTGTAAGAAAAGACAGAAACTATTGCAAACGTACCTGTCATCATCACAGAGGGAAAAGAAATAGGAAATAGTTTAACGACTCTGTGACATTTCACCGCCCTGCGAGGTCAAGCGGATGTACATACATAAGTTAATATTTACAAACTTAAAACTACACATTATCTTAAATAATAGACTTCCTCAAAGTTGCCGCTTAGAAAGCTGTCATTGGTTAAGGTGCCCAGCAGACTGGTGGCATTACCTCTTTGAATAGCCAAACTGTTTGGCGGAAGAAATTGCCAGCCCGGCCGTCTCCCGAAGCCTCGATCGGGTTTTTACTGATATCAAAAACCAGTCGATGGGCTGCGGAGCCCCAGGGACCCAAAGTTTCGACTGCAAAGGACGAAAATATGAAACTCTCAGAGAGAGTCGCATACTTACGCCGCTTCAAGTTCTCGGCAGTACTGGCCGCGGCACCTGCTGACTTGGAAGTCGCCGGACGTTACGTTTCTGCTTCCATCTAGTGTATTTCAGAAAAGTATGATTATGTATGATGATTTTTGAAGTTTTTTCTACTCTTTACCATTAAATGACCGATACGTCGTCAAAACTGGATGTACTTTGTAATTTTTTTTTTAAATTCCTATTAAACTCATTAGAATGAAACTTTAAACTTATTTGTTATTAACATTATTTTTTTAGTAACTTTATATTCAGTTTAAGGTAACGTAGGTCTTGCGATGTAATGACTTTCAACTATAGATCAATTATATTAAGGACGGGTGCTCGTCGCAACCCCTGCCAGCCCATCAAGGCTGCAATTCTTCTCCTTTACACACCATGCGGGACAACGATAGCGTTAAATGATAGGGCGTTCCCTGAAAGCGTCGTACACCGGTTTGTCCTCGCTGGTGTAAGCAGAGTGCAGTTCGGCGTTAGGGACCGCCACCCAACACGCTGTGCACCTCGCGGCTGGAAGTAGAGCGAGGAGTACAGAATAGCTGCATGGAATGTGAGAGGTAGGATTGAAGAGAAGATGAATGAAGTGAGTGATAAATGTGGCTTTTCTCTCTGTCATACGAAGAAACCGAACTTCTGCTACAGCCACAATTATAATATAACTATAACTTAATTACCGTAAAATATAAGTAAGTAATAATTATGTACGTTTTTATGATATTATAGAGATATATATACACTTTATATATTTATTTTATATCTGTTATATTTTATATATATTATACTGCATAAATATATATGTGTATGTATATATATATTTTATATTCTTATATTTTATGTATGTTATACTGCATAATTTTTATTCAGTTACTACATACATGTAAATGAATTCACTCACTCATCATTTTCATTGACAATTTTTGTGACCTTTCTAGGAGAGGACGCTGACTCCTGAGATACAGGTTTTTTTTTTACCTAGTTAGGGAGTCAGAGGCTTCATAAAAATATATGTAAAAATTTTTTGGTCAATAAACTATTTCATTTGATTTGATATTATGAAATAAATAAGATTGGATGTGTTAAGTTTGAGTGAAATCAAGCGAAAGGGCAGTAAACTTGCCGACTTCCCTGGAAGGGGCATAGCTTTGTGGTCATGGGTATAACAATAGGAAAGACGTCTTACTGTCCTCTCGTTTGGTTAATTGCGTAACTGAGTATAAGTGTGTAAACCCGAGACTGCTCTGGGTGCGTGTCAAGACAGGGTTGACGAGGATTTTTGTTTTAGTGGTGTAAGCCTCAGTGTCCTTTGTCGGTTTTGGCGAGCTAGAGCAGTTTTGGGAGAATGTTAGGAAAATTCTAGTGAGGGTTAAAGAGAATGAGAGAATAGTAGTGTGTGGATACATGAATGGATAGGTCGAGACAGCTCGAACAGTATTTGAGTCTGGCCTAAGCAACTATGGAGATAGAGTGAATGACGCTGGAAGGATTGTTTTTTTTTATTCTGTTTCCCCTGGCATGTGTCAGGTCAGGATCTTTGTTCGTTTTTATAGTTACCATTTTACATTACTTCCACTCTTTTATCTATTACATAAATATTAAACGAAACATTCTAGAATAACAACTATTACGTATTTAGATTCGAAAAACCTTGGAGAAAGAATAGATAAAGTGGTTTTTAGCTAAAATAAATAGTTAAGTTTTTATGCGTAAAGAAACGTAAAATTGTGTCCGCGAGACACGTGTGGGTTGTTTAGGGTTAATACCCTTGTATCAGCCAGAGGCAAATCCTGCCGAACGAAATTATCGTGATCTGAAGGCTCAACTTGCAAGACTAGTTGGAGTCGATCATGCCTCTTGGCCTTTGAAGCTACCTGTCATAAGGTTTGTTCTGAATAGTTTGGTCTGTCTGTCTGGTATCTGACTTTCGCACGTGAGATAAGGACCCCTGACGAAGTTCAACATGATTTACGAGCCATACTGGACAAGGAGAACTTTGTTCTTCAGATTACCCCATGCCTGCGAATGTTATGTCAAAGAAACTACGCAGTCTGTTGCTAACTGAAGTTTTGGATTGGATACATTCACCGCTTACAACTATTACTACAGAATATGTATATAAATACAAGTTCGCATACATACACAACACATCTTCCCTCTTAAATACAGAAACACACATTTAACCATAAAAATCTAGAAAAACAATTCTGTCACTTTCCACTATTAAGTTAACTTATTTAGGTACTTAAACTACTTACTTAAATTATAGAAATGATTTTGGACTCGACTTAAAGCATTTATCTTTTCTTATATTTTTATTTTTTTTTTATTTCATGTTACGCCTACAATATTCCCTCCGATATGCTCGCTTAGCTCGATCAGTTTGCTCAACATTTTCGATGGAACTAGGCCCAGTTTCCCCTATTTCAAACTCTTTATCTTTAATTTTAGAGGTAATTTCTTGTTCCCCGTCTTCAAGTCCATTTGACTTCCTATCACTCTTAACTCCTATGTGTTCATTAGAATCTGTATCTGCTTCAACTGTATCTTCATCCGGTAAATTTATACTAGACTCATTATCCCCTATAGCTGGTAGTGAAAATCGACTAGGCCTAAAGGGCAAAATTTGATCCGTATGTCTACGCAGACTACTTCCATTATCTATATTTATTTTATAAGACACTGCTATAATCTGAACCTTAGACCACTTTTCCCTGTTGTTAGAGTAGTCACGTGTTAGCACTGTGTCACCTATTTTGAATTTTCTGTCTACTCCTCCAGATCTCTGTATTTGTTTACACTGCGAATTTTGTACTAAGTCCGCTGTGCTTGGACGAATCGCATCTAATTTATTTCTAAGCCTTCGACCCAATAATGCAACCGCCGGCGCAACGCCTGTAGTAGAATGTTCACTAAAACTTGTATTAAAAATCTACTCAAAACCGTAGATAAATCTTGTCCGTCACTTGTAGCCTTTTTTAACGTTTTTTTTTTTTTTTTAATAATTTTTATTGAGTTTTCTGCGGCTCCGTTTCCTTGCAGTCTATGTGGAGAAGACGTTACATATTTAATGATATTTTTCTGACAAAACTCTCTAAAATCGGCACTTTGAAATGGCGGACCGTTGTCCGTTACCAATTGAAAGGGTAAACCAAACCTAGAAAATAGCTTTCTAAAGTATTTAATTGTCTCGTAAGCTGAAATATTAAATAATTCTTCAACTTCTAGCCATTTCGAATGGGCATCTATTACCACTATATAATATTTACCGTTGTAATAAGCAAAGTCCGCATGTAAGCGTTGCCACGGGCCTGCTGGGAACTCCCAGGGATGTAATGAGGAGCGAGGGGGAGCGTCCCGTACTGACCGACACGTTAGATTAGGTTAGGTTAGGGGCCGAGTGGTGGGGGGCCGAGTGGTGTGGGTGACCCGCCACAGGGGGTGGACCACCAGGCGCTTATAGCTCCCATTAAGTGGAGCCTTAGCCTGCCATCCCAAGACCGCAGTGCGTAGACTTCATGTCTACACCCTTCTCGAGGTGACCCTGTTTCCACTGAACACTGCGGATCTAGACTGGAGAGTCGATAAACACTCCTGAGGGTGGTGCTTCGGCGGCGCCTTCAGTACCGGGTCGGGGCCGATGAGGCTGCAGTGCCGAAAGGGCCTGGCCCGGACCGGGGGGGGGGATGTCCCCATTTATGGGGACAAGTTGTGTTCCCCGTCCTCTGCGTGAGGGCGGAGGTCAGGTGTCGGGGTCACTTGCCCCTCTTTCAGGAAGGGTATTGTGACCCCGGTGGTGGAAAGAAGGAAAACTTTTAAAAACCCGTGAGGATACACGTAAAAATCTGAGGTGGAGAGAAGGAAAACTCGAAATTAAACCCGTGAGAAAACACGTTAAAACCAGAGGTGGAGAGAAGGAAAACTCGAAATGAAACCCGTGAGACAACACGTTAAAATCAAAGGTGGGAAGAAGGAAAACTTGTAAAAACCCGTGAGTAAACACGTAAAAATCAGGTGGGCGTGCTGACGCCTTTGCCGTGGTGTAGGCGGGGTGCAGAAGCCGCCACTTCGGAGGCCTGGGGTGTCCTTCGGGGGAAGGCGCCTCATTAATGGCCTCGGGATGATGCGCGCGGTTGTTCCCGCGCGCTTCCCAGGAGAGCGGGCAGGTAAAACTGCCCGCAAACGGAGGAGGGCCCGGCTCAGGCTGGGCATAGCCGCCGGGGTCGCGGCAGAATGCCAACGCGCTCCCGTTGCCCCGGCATCAAGGCTCTCGAGGAACACCGTCAGGTTTTAGTGGGTAGACTCGGCCTAGCACCCTAATGTCGAGGAGTCCCACATACCCCCCTGCCACCCCCCTACGGCAGGACGGGATGCATAAAGCATTTCCTGACGCAAAAAAAAAAAAAAAAAAAAAAAAGGGGCCGAGTGGTGGGGGTGACCCGCCACAGGGGGTGGACCAACAGGCGCTTACAGCTCCCATTAAGTGGAGCTTTAGCCTGCCATCCCAAGACCGCAGTGCGTAGACTTCATGTCTACATCCTTCTCGAGGTGACCCTGTTTCTACTGAACACTGCGGATCTAGACTGGAGAGTCGATAAACACTCCTGAGGGTGGTGCTTCGGCGGCGCCCTCAGTACCGGGTCGGGGCCGATGAGGCTGCAGTGCCGAAAGGGTCCGGCCCGGACGGGGGGGAGGGAATGCACCTGCCTCTCTCTTTTGGAGGGGTAAGGTGCTTGGCGCTATTGCGCAGAGAGGTGTTGGGGGGCGCTATGGCGTCCTCCGTTGTGTTTCTTGCGCTTTTGCGCACACGAGTTTGGCGGCGCTTTTGCGCATTGTGGTTTCCCTGTCCTCTGCGGAGGTCAGGGAGTCAGGGTGGTGGCGTGCTCGGCGGCACTAACCATGTCGCCGAGGGACGTCTGGGGGGCGGACCGGCACCAGTCGCCCTCCCCGGTAACCGCACAGTACACCTCAACGACCTCCGTTACGGTGCTAAGGGGGTACGTCGTGGCTGTGCGGTCCGAAGACGGCTTGCCTTCATTGGCCGGCCGTGAGAGAAGGAAAACTCGATACAAAACCCGTGAGAAAACACGCTTAAAACCTGTGGATACCTGGGGACCTCCACAGTATATACCCTAGCCCCCGGAATGGGCATCACCCGGGGGTGGTCATCCTATCGACCCTAATCGTGGGAACAAAAAATGGAATATTTTAAATTAAACTTTCGGGGAACGGGGGGGAAAGATAAGAGGAGGAGTGAGGAGGATAAAGAGATAGATGAGGACGACTTTTCCGATGCTTTGGATCTAAGCGTCCCAACGGCTTGGTCGGACGACGGGAGTGCGACCAAGGCACTGAGGAAGCGCGTTCGCCCTGAAGAAATGTCAAGAAGGAGTCGGTCAAGATCAAGATCGAAGTCGAGGGGAAGAGAGGCGGGTCCTGCTACAGAACCGTCGTCTGCGGGGAAAATTCCCGTAAAGAGAGGGAGAGGCCGGCCTCCTACGACCGGCGAATATGTCGGTTTGTCTCAAGCAAAGCGCGAGTGGTTGCAGACGCAGAGGGAGGCGCTGCAACAACAAGTCGAAAAGGAGATGGCAGAAATGTCTCAGGAGCTGCGGCTGAAGAGGCTGACCCGGTCAACGTCAAGTGAATTGTCTGGCTGGTCGTCGTCTGCGTCTGCGGACAGACACAGAGACCCGTCGGCGAGTCATCAACCGAGTCCAGATATGGATACTGCAGATGGACTGCAAAAGTTGGCAATGGCGAGCGTGGCCGCCATCGAAAAGGTGGCCACCAAATCGAAGAATTTGAAGGGCCCGTTCGTACGGGCGTTGAAAGAGGCGGCGGCCAGCATCAAAGAGGTTACGGAAACCCTTGCGGCCAGAACCAATTCCGAGGAGAACGTGAAACTCCAAAAGGAGAATGCCTGTCTGCGAGGGGAGATAAGTGAGCTCCGCAAACAACTCGCGGAGCTCAAAGGGATGGTGGAAAAGCTGACAAGCCAACCAAAGCCACCTCCGCCAGAGCCTACTGCTTTGGTGCAGGAAGATATGACCAGGTCCATCATGATGCAAGTTGGCGATATGGTCAACGCGAGGTTGGACGCACTGGAGGAGCGGTTGTTGCCGGCGAAGAGCATCCGTCCGCCTTTGGCTGCGGACGCAAAGGAGACATACGCATCTGCTGTTCTACCCTCTGCTGGACAGCCACTGCCGTTATCGCAAGAAGGAAAGAGAAAAGCTGGGAAGGGCAAAGGTGTTGCGCCTATTCCTAAGCCTGTGGTGGAACGGTCCGTAGAGGTGCCGCCTACATCGTCGGGCATGGACGATGACGGCTTCGTGACTGTCGCAAAGAAGAGTAAGAAGAGGGTTCGAAAGGTCGTCGTCGAGGTCCCGGCTTCCACTCGGCCGAATAGCAAAATCGCTGTAGTCCCGGCTTCTGTGCCGCATAGGAAGGAGGGGGGGGGGGGAAACGGAAAGAAAAGGCGAAAAAGCCAAAATTGCGTATCCCAAAGTCGTCCGCCGTAGTAATTACGCTGCTGCCGGAGGCGGCCAAGAAGGGGGTCTCCTATGCCCAGGTGCTCACGGAGGCCCGAACAAAGGTTGACCTGGGGCCCCTGGGCATTACCGAGCTCCGGTACAGGAAGGCAGCCACCGGGGCAGGCGTACTCGAGTTGCCAGGTGCCGCTAGTGGGGAGAAAGCCGACGCACTAGCGGCTAAACTGAGGGAAAACCTTGGGAGTGACCTGGTGAGAGTGTCCAGGCCTACTAAATGCGCGGAACTCCGCGTTTCAGGCCTGGATGACTCGGTCACGGCGGATGAGGTGGCTGCTGCCATCGCCAGGGTGGGTAGTCGGCGGACCACATCCCAGGGAGTAAGACCTGTGCGGGGGCTAAGCCCAAAAAGGGCGCTAGGGTGGCAGCCGTTGCTGCCGCTCGCGTTGACCCCGCCAGGCAAACGGAGGAAATGTGCACGGACCCGTGCTAGTGGCCATCGCCTCCTAGGCGACCACCGCGCCCTGCCATGTCGTATAGCGGGGCGCCCACCTGAGGCTTGGGGTGGCATTCGGGGGAGTGCCGCCCCTCAGATAGCCTCAAGATGGCGCGCGCGGTGTTCCCGCGCGCCTCTCCAGAAGTCGGGCGGGCAAGGCCCGCCCAAACACGAGACGAGACCGGCGTCTTAGCGCTGGCCGTTGCCGCCGGGGCCGCGGAAGAATGCCAACGCGCTCCCGTTGCCCCGGCATCAAGGAACACCGTCAGGTTTTAGTGGGTAGCCCGGCATAGCACCTTACAGCCGTGGAGTCCCACATATCCGCCGCGCCTCCCCCAGGTGGGACCGGAATGCATAAAGCATTTCCTGACGTAAAAAAAAAAAAAAAAAGGTTAGGTTAGTTGTTAGGTAGTTAACCCCGGCTGCTCGCGACACCTGCTTGTATACGTTCAGCGCTTTGCAACATACATTGTCCACATGAGCGCTGAACGTAAGTTTCCGGTCAATCGTGAGCCCCAGGATCTTGATCTCGTCCGAAAGCCCGATGCGCTCCCCACCCATGTCCAGCACTAGAGGATCGTACTTTAGTTTGTTCGTGACTAGCATGGCCTTGGTCTTGCTAGGCGCGAATCTTAACTTATTCCGAATCCCCCAGTCCCGGACACAGGCAAGCGCTGCATCAGCCTTCCTTTTGAGACTGGGTGTCTTCCTCGGAGAAGATCAGGACCACATCGTCCGCGAATGCTTGACAGTGGTCTCCCCTTTCATTCATTTGTTTCAATAGGGGGTCCAACAATATATTCCAAAATGTCCGTCCCCCTATCGAACCTTGCACACACCCTTTCTTAGTACTCCTTATACACTCCTCACCAGCATACCTAACTCGTTCACACACCCTTTCGGTCGGACAGATACGAGTCCACAAGCCGCCTAAGGTTTGCCGGACAATTTGTTCTGGCGAGTCCGCACCGTATTGCCGGCCACCACGCGTTATCGAAGGCTCCCTCTATGTCCAGGGACACGACCAGCACGATTCTCTTTTGTCGTACCTGTTCCCAAATATAGTTAACCATGACATAGAGGGAGTCCTCGGTTCCACGCTGTGGTGTAAATCCGTATTGGTGCGGACTCTGGTCCGGCAAAACGTACCACCTTATCCTGTTTATCAGGAGCTTCTCTAAAATTTTTCCTAAGACTGGTAATAGGCCTATTGGTCTGTATGACTTGGGACTCGTATAATCCGACCTACCGGGCTTCCTCAAAACCACAATCGCGGCCTCTTTCCAGATGGTGGGGAAACACGCTAACTCTAGGCATCTATTATACATCTCTAAAAATAGTTCGGGATATAGGGTGATCGCTGCCTTGCAAATGTCGGCAGTGAAACCGTCCAGTCCTGGCGCCTTCTTTGCGCTGAAGCTAGACGCAGCCCACACGAGTTCATTCTTCGTGAACGGTGGATCTAATGATCCGTCATTGTCAATCTTATTGATTGTCTCTGCTGTTTTTCTTGTCCTCGTGTGGCCCGCGTCGTCGCTATCAGCGCTATCCTCCGGATAGAAGGTTTGTGCCAGGAATCTGGCCGACTCCACCCCTTCAAGTGCAACGCCGTTCCGGACGAGGGGAATGTCCTCGTCCTTCGCGGCTATGCTGCGTATCACCCTGTATATCCCGTCCTACATACTCTCCCTTTCTTGCTTCTCACAAAAGTTCTTCCAACAGCTGGTCCGAGCCCTCCTCGACGCAGCCAGGTATTCTTCTTTGGACGCAAGGTATTGCTCCACCACCCATGCTCTCCGCACCGGTGCTGCGTAAGATATTCGACGCTTGTGGCGATTCACCTCCCTTTTAAGGCGGGTGAGTTCCTCGGTCCACCAAGGCAATCCCATCCCCCTACCGGTTCTGACTTTGGGTATATACCTTTCGCATACATTCTTGATCGAGTCCGTGAGCTCCTCTACCCTATCTTTGAGCTCACGGACATCATCTATCACACTGAACGACTCGGCGTCGATACGCCTTTCCTTCCAGATTTGGCCCAGCTCCTGACTAAGCTTTGGCTCCCTCCCCCCTTGCCAATTGTAGGTCGAATCGGATCGCCCTATGATCCGAGGTCGTCACATCCGCCTCCACACGCCAGTTCTGCACTGCAGGTAACATGTCAGTGGAGCAAACCTTGACGTCTACACAACTCGTGTACCTTCTGCCACCTCTGACTGTGTCAAACGTTGGATCGGACCCTCTGTTAAGGATCTGAAGATCCTTCTCATCAAACAGGCACCCTAGCACTTCAGCTCTTTCATCCATCCTCTCACTACCCCACCATGGGTTCCAGGCATTGCAGTCCCCTCCTATCAGCAGCTTCCTGGCGCCGATGTTCTCGATTAGGTTTTCCATACACTGGGTATACGGGTCGAGCGGTTGGTCCCCTTCCAGGTAGACCGACCCCACCCCAACGTCCCCGACATTGGTTTTCACCATGATGTTAGCGGTCGCCAATGTCGGGCACTGGGCGATGTCGATCCCCCTGTCGAAGACCATGATGGCAGCCTTGGTTGGGCCTCCGGGGTGTCCTGGATGTTGTAAGGTTCTGACCCCCGGGTATGGCCTCACTCTCCCTATACTCCCAGTGTATGGCTCCTGCACCAGTGCTATATCTAAACCTTTTATCTGAGCGCCCATCACCAGCTCAGCTGTTGCCTGTTGGCTACGCTGGAGATTAGCCTGCACTATTTTTATTATCCTACCCTGTTTACCCCGTGGGATGCCCTTAGCAATAAGCTATAGTGGCCCTTGCCAGGGCATCCTACTTCTTCCTGATTGGGCACTACGCATCAAATGCGTTGTGCGCTTTGCCCACTATGCTGTTCCTACTACAGTTTTTGCGTTTGGGCACCTCGCCACGCCGGCTTTCAAGACACTCCGCTTTGAGGTGATCCCCCCCGCAATGACTGCACAAGTCTTTCGTTTCTCTGCAGAACCTGCGGCTGTGCCCAAATCCCAAGCACCTTGTACACTGTACAAGGGGGGACTGGACCTCCACCCGCACGTTTTGCAGATCCACTCTTAGGCACCCTAGATTCGTCCCCCTCTGCCAAATCAGGGGTGACACACTTAGCACCACGTCATTACAGAGGGGATTCCTCGCCCTCTTCCTGAATTTTACGCTCATTCTCTCATCTTCTTTTCTCATATCTTTAAAGAGACCCCCGTTCTTGTTCCTTATCGCTTTTATAATTTCATCATCTGTGTGGACTTTAATAACGTCCTTCAAGACCAGAAGGGGGTCCCTATTTTTGACTTCTTCCACAATTAAACCTTTCCCTCTGCCATTCAACTTATTGACAATCTTCTTTCTCTCTTCCTCACTCTTACACCCAACCACTACTTTTCTGTCCTTCACCTTCCTTACTTTCTCCACCTGTACCCATCCCTCTTTCGCATCCACTGCCTTCCTAATCTTCTCTAGCACCTGCTCTCCCGTTTCTTCCTCTCTTTCCGACGACACGATTACCGAGTGCAGCGCGGTGCGTATCGGCGTTTTGCCATTATTGCCCCCCGCAACCGCCCCTGCATACGTAACGTGTCCCCTCTTCCTCTCTTCCCTTTCTTTCCTAATTTCCTCTTTTACTTCTTCCATTTTCTCATTACTTTCCCTCATCATCCTCGCATACTCCTCCATTCTTGCCTTATTCTCTTCCATTACTTCCATACATTTGTTCCATCTTTTTATCACTTCTTCATCCCTCTTCTCGTCTTTTCCATCTTCTTTTACTTGATCCTTTTGTACTTCTCCATCACCTTTCCCATTCTTACTTCTCTTCCTTTCTTCCTCAGCTTCTCGTACTAACTCATACAATCTTTTAACCGCATTTAATACATCTGCCTTGATGTCAATCTTCAAGTTGCGGCTATTATTAAGCTGGAGCTTAGCCTTCATAAGGCAGCTCTTCGCTTCCGCCGTACGACTTCTGATACCAAGGCCCTCCACATTCATTCTCGCCTTCTGTTCTTCTTCATTCGTTCCTAGCTTAACTCTCTCTTCCACTTCTACTCTCCCTTCATTTGCATTCTTCCCTTTTCCTTGTCCTGCCTTCACTTCTATGGGAAACTTCATTTTTTTTTAGCTTGACCTTTTCAACTTTCTTTTCTAGCTCGACTTGCTTGGCTACTGCATTTGGCGACTTACCCCTCGCTTCGAATTCGCCTATGCTTCGCCTTACATTCGTGGTCCGGTTTAGCTTATTTTTGTTCCCATCTGTTCCCTCTACTTCCACACTTCCTTCTCTCTGTCTTTTCTTTCATCCATCTTTTCTGTCGATCCTTCCTTTCCTTCTTTGCTCACTACCTTTGCCGGCGTGCGGTACCCAAACATGTTGCTAGGGGTCTTTGTCCTATTCCTTATTTAACTATATATACTTAACCTAGACCCACCGGTCAATAGACACGGTAGGCGTCAATCTTCCTACAAACTATATCTATCAGTCAATAGACACGATAGACGTTCGAACACAACGCACAATTAATAAAACAATATAACAATACCAAATATTAATGTCAATAATAAACTATAATTAACTCCTACAACTAAGTCCACTGGTCAAAAGACACAGTGGACGTCAATAATAATTACTAACACTATGCCTATCGGTCAAAAGACACGATAGGCGTCGACGGCACAACACACAATTATAAACAATAATAATAAAATAATAATTACAATAATAAACAATAATTACTCGTCAATGAAATGTCAGATAATAAAAACAATGATAAACAATTACACAACACAGGTGCACTGGGCAGCGGTGTAAAGAGCCTACTGACCCAGTACTCTCAGAACAATACTAGTCTCAGACTTTTATTAAGACTTTGCCGAGGTCAGTCTCACCAGCCGCTGCTCCTGCTCCGGTTTTTATTGAAGCAGAAACACACGTTGACAAAAATTATAAAAGTGTTTGTTTTACTAATAACTAATAAGTATGACAACTGAGTCAATCATTTGCGAACTAGGCAACTAGCCCATCTCCAGTTATGTTATAAATGTCATAGTCGCCACATTTGTTTACATTAAGGTCAATAATGAAAGAAATAACACATAAAAAAGTTAGCGCTCAAACTATTTTAAATAAATAGCTCTTAATGTTCTATTAATTTTAAAATTTACAAAAATAGTTCATGATTAAAAGTAGTTTTATATTTTACAACGAGTAGAAACTATTAATTTTAATCATTAGTTATAGTCTGAATTATTAATTATGTTGCTCATATTCTATATAATTTTCGATAGTAATAATAACGTGCATATTCCGGTAATAGGGCGTTGTTCAACTTTGTATCCGTGTATAAACATCACAAATAAGTACAGGTGCAGAATTAACCTCGGTCCGGTTGTTCAGCGAGGTTACGGCCTAAACCATAACCCGTGCGTTATAGCTTGTATTATTATAACTCCTCACACGAATATAGGTGATGACTGGATAAGATTTGGATATTTAGACGATGATACCAATGATTTTATGGTAGATCTATTCACTCACACTTGTGGTATGGTGGTGGTTGTGTGGAATGAATGAGTGATGTGATGAGAGACTGACGAAGAAAATCTACACAGCGAAAATGAGTGTTAGCAGAGGCCAAAGAAGACTAAGGCTGACTTATGAAGATCAAATAGCCAGAATGTTCGCTGACGAAAATGTAAAAGCACTCATATTTTTAGGCGAAAGCATGTAAAGAAAATGATGAGGTTTGAATAGGCGAAAGAAGTATGTAAGGACGCGATACTTGTTGTCTGTCGTTTCTGACAACCCCGTTAGGTATAGTACAGTGTGAGGATATGAGGATAGGTATATTTGTGGAAATCCATCTCAATAATTAATTTATATAGTATCATAGTGTCACATAAACTTTCAAACTTTTGCAATGCTTTATAATGTGTATATTTATCTAGTATGCAACGACGATGACGCATAAAGCACTTGGAGATGACATGATGGCGTCGCAGTTCGATAGCGTTTTCTCTCTTCAGCTTATTCCTTTGCATTCACAAACTCGAGTGTACAGTGGAGGTGGGGGGGGGGGGGGGACGATGGGGCTCCCCGCGAATGGTGCGGGGGAAGCGAAGGGGAAGAAAATGCTCCCCACAAAAACATGGGGGCAAAAAGTTCTCCCCACGAGACCTTTGGCCCAAACATTCGCAGCATACAATACTATCGGCTCGACCACTGCCATATATATGGTCCTGACTACCTCCGATTCTAACCCCCAGTTGACCCCGGCTGCTCGCGACACCTGCTTGTATACGTTCAGCGCTTTGCGGCATACATTGTCCACATGAGCGCTGAACGTAAGTTTCCGGTCAATCGTGAGCCCCAGGATCTTGATCTCGTCCGCAAGCCCGATGCGCTCCCCACCCATGTCCAGCACTAGAGGATCGTACTTTAGTTTGTTCGTGACTAGTATGGCCTTGGTCTTGCTAGGCGCGAATCTTAACTTATTCTGAATCCCCCAGTCCCGGACACAGGCAAGCGCTACATCAGCCTTCCTTTTGAGACTCTGGGTGTCATCCTCGGTGAAAATCAGGACCACATCGTCCGCGAATGCTTGACAGTGGTCTCCCCTTTCATCCATCTGTTTCAATAGGGGGTCCAGCAATAGATTCCAAAATGTTGGTCCCCCTATCGAACCTTGCACACACCCTTTCGTTGTTTTCCTTATATACTCCTCTCCAGCATACCTTACTCGTACCTTCCGGTCGGACAATTGCCGGACAGTTTGTTTTGGCGAGTTCGCACCGTATTGCCGGCCACCACGCGTTATCGAAGGCTCCCTCTATGTCCAGGGATACAACCAGTATTGGTGCGAACTCTGGTCCGGCAACACATACCATTTAATCCGATTTATGATCATCTTTTATAAGATTTTACCCAAGACTGGGAGCAAACGTATCGGTCGATACGACTTGGGACTCGTATAGTCCGACCTACCGGGTTTCCTTAAAACGACAGTCACGGCCTCCTTCCAAATGGTGGGGAAACACTCTAACTCTAAGCATCTATTATACATCCTCAAAAATAGGTCGGGATTCAGGGTGATCGCTGCCTTGCAAATGTCGGTTAGGTTAGGTTAGGTTTTTTTTTTTTTTTTTTTTAATACTGCATCCCCTAGCGTGAGCAAAGCCAGGGCTCTTTTCTATCGATCACTCCAGTTCTCGCTTTCGTATTCTCTGTCTGGGTTTAATTCCCTCTCATTCCTCTAACTACCTATCTGTTGGTTAGCTACCTGTAAGACTTTATTAACATGAAAAATCACTTATTTTAGTACAATTTTTGCATAGCTACCTTATATCTATTACATTTTTAACTTATACACTATTTTATCACAAAGTCACTTATACTAATCTTAACGTAATCCTACATGCTAATATCACAGCTTTATTAATCACATTTCTCCTTATATCTAGTTATGTATTTAATGTATACACTTAATAATTAAGGTATCACAGTTTTATATATACATCATTCATATTTGCGTTATCGCTATAAGTTCTTCGATTATTACTAATTAGCATGTATTCGTTTTAATATTTATACATATCTTACTGCTATACAGTAATCATCTTTGTGAAACAGTGTGTCTTAGTAACTGTAACTCCTTTATTCTAGGTACATTCATTTTTGTGTCCTGTTTCTATTTATAGTCTTTACTGCTACCAATCAACAGTATTTCAAGAAACCTTTTCTCCTATATTTGTCCTGTATAATGTCTTTTATAGTTCGACTTATTATACTGTCTATTTCTATCTCGATTTCTATTCTGTACCTGCTGTAGGCGGGGCAATCACATAAAACATGCATCACACTTTCACTCTCATTCACGTCACAGACACACGACGGGCTCTCCTTGCACCGAAAACGGTGCAGGTACTCGGAGAACCCCCCATGGCCTGTGAACACTTGCCATTATCACTATCCATTCTGATCTTCCTCACTACCGTATGAGCTTTAACGCATGGATTGAGGGGACGCTATTGGCCTACATCCCCTCTCTCCCGATACAAAAGGTTATAAGTTAAAAATAGACAAAACATAAATTAGCAGAAGGCTAGCTATTGCTACTTATAGTAAAGGTAATACAATGCAAAATAAGATAAATAATAATAGAGAAATGGTAGACAATAAAAGATAGTATAGAACTAGTCTAGAATTATTGATAAGATGACAAACTTAGGTGCTAAGATTAGCAAGGGTAATCACATAAGTTATGCATCAGAAATGAGACAATTGATGCTAAACATAGAATAAAATAGCTTAAAAATAATTAGTTACTAACATTAGTAAGGCAATCGTATAGTTATACATTGCAAATGAGGTAATTGGTGCTCAACATAGAGCAATGGTAAACAAATGTAATAATAAAATAGCTTAAAATTAATTGGTTTAAAATATTTGGTAAGTAATAGAAGTAAAAGTAAAAGTATATACAATGGTTATACAATGGAAGTGATAAGATAATACACAAGGTGGAATAGTAAAATTTAGGCATAACATGTGATTAGATTAAATTAGATCAGACTGGGCTGAGGTAATGTAATAGAAAACAATTGCAAAGATAAAATAGCTTAAAATTAATCAGTTATAGTATTTGGTAAATAATAAAAGTGAAAGTTATATACAATGAAATACAATGGAAAGTGATAAATTTGGGATATAACATGAGATTGGATTATATCAACATCAGTTCGTAAGAGCTGACGGCTAGCATGTGAAGAGAACAATGTGAGCAATGGTATCAACAACCCTGCCGGAGCCCCAAGGTGCTAAATGCTAAGGTGTAATAACGAACTAAAAGGTCGTTGACACACGCCTAACGACGCGCCGACGCCGAAGCGCGCTTCGCGAGTCACTGACGCCATGACGCCGCGTCACCGCGTCGCAGCGACGCCACGACGCGATGTTTGCAAGGGTTGGCAGAGTATATTGACCCATTGCCCGCAGAGAATTGATAGTGATAATTCAATAAATCATACAGACGAAGTATTAGTTCTTAATAATTATAATCAACTTAATGCTAAACAAATGAGGAAAATAATAGCATATGACATAAATTGTTAAATCACAGAATCCCATCACACAAGGCAATATACCCCATGCCCAGCTGTAGAGACATAGTGTATTTTATAATAGATAAGATGTATAAAGGAAGCATGTTAAATGATATGAAAATACAATATCCTAAAGAAAATCTTGAGCACTATTAAATATAAATTAAATTAAATTAAATTAAAACGCAGACAGTTTGCGTATGAAGAAGACAGTGTGAGCGATGGTATCAACAACCCTGCCAGAATCCCAAGACACAAAATTTTAGGGTGTGGTGACGAAATAAAAGGTCATTGACACGCGCCTAACGACGCGCCGACGCCGAAGCGCGCTTCGCGAATCACTGACGCCATGACGCCGCGTCACCGCGTCACCGCTTCACCGCGTCACCGCTTCACCACGTCACTGACGCCATGACGCCACGACGCCGCGTCACCGCGTCACCGCGTCACCGCTTCACCGCTTCACCGCGTCGCCGAAGCGCGCTTCGCGAATCACCGACGCCACGACGCCACGATGCCGCGTCACCGCGTCACCGCGTCACCGCTTCATCGCTTCACCGCGTCACCGCGTCGCAGCGACGCCGCGACGCCACGACGCCGCGACGCAGGAAGAAAACAATTGGGAAATTGCAAGGGTTGGCAGAGTAGATTGACCCATCGCCCACAATGAATTGATAAAAGAGGGGGGAGTGATAAATCAACAAATCAACAGGTGATATATATATATATATATATATATTTTTTTTTTTTTTTTTTTATCAGTCAGCATAGAAGATCGGTTGAGAAAAGTAAAATCAATGTAAAAATAAAGAAAAATTCAACACAAAACGGGCACAAAAATACAATAGAAAAAAACAGTAGTGTGCAAACATAGACCGACAAGTAATTGTAAGGCAATAACACCGTACAGGGCAGTATACCCCGTGCATAACCGCGGACAATGATGATAGCTCCTGAGACATAATATGCGATGGGGTCGCCATTTACAGCCCCAAAGAAAACTACAGACGACCCCCTGGGCACGACCAATCTCCTCGTAAGAGGGGACAAGGTGCGGGGGACAGAATGGTCACGGGGTGTGGGTGGAACAGTAAAGTAAAATAAAACACTAGGGTAGCCGGGATCATCCGACCGCATCCCAAACCTGTCATGCCCGCACGAGAAGAATGGGGGGGGGGGGGTAAGGACAAGTGGAGGGGACCGGGGTCTAGTGTTAGACGTGTCGTGTTGATCAGTATACAGTACGGAACTTTATATTATCTATCATACGTTGGACCACCGGACATCCATCTGAGTTGGCTCGGTGGTTGTGAGTACGCGGATTGATGTTAGCGTTTGCGGCTCCTCGTGCGTCAGCGCGCTTGTAGCAGTGGAAACACTTAGCGGTGTTGCGGTCGCTCTTGGTGGGGCAGTCCTTGAGCTCGTGTTCCTCAGAGGCACAGTGAGCGCAGACCGCGTTCTTGCCGGTGCACCTTTTCTTAGTGTGGCCGAAATGTAGGCATTTACTACATTGTAGGAGAGGGACGTACATATCAGCATGGACCCGCTGATGTTCGAGGTTAACCTTGACAACACTCATAACCGCCCTCCAGGCGGCCGGGGTGGCCATGAAGACGGCATTGCAGAGGCGCGGGTTCCTATTCGATCTGACATATTTAAATGTTATGTCATCAGGGTTCACAACGCTATCCCTGATGGCATCATTTTGGTTCGTGATAATTTCCGCCAGCTGGTCCGTGGGGATATCAGTCGGGACTCCCTTGAGCACGAACATGGGCTTAAGCTCCTGCGGGGCGTGAGCCTGAATGGGGAGGTTGCTAGATTGAATTTTATCAAGCGCGGCCTGTCTCTGGAGTGCGCTATCGAAATCGATGGCGACGCGGTTGCCCGACACGTACCTAATGCCAGACGGAGCAAAGTTGGTGTAGCGAAAAGAGGTGGACTTTTTCCACATGGCGTATGTCTCGGCAGAGGAGGCGGAGTCAGAGTCGCTCTGGGGGGAAACGATCAAAGTAGATTTATGAGGGATGGTTTTTGGCCGTTTGACCTGCGGAGAATCGTCGGAAGCCACCGAGGCATAAGTGCGGGTGGAGGCAGAGGCAGTGCCGGCACTCGTCGACGGAGCGATTCCGGCGTTGGTTTGGATGTGGCTTTTCAATTCGGTCAGTAGTTTGAACATTTGTCCCATTGTTACTTCCTGTGAAGGTTCGCTTGTGCCAGCAGCAGGACAGGGGGTCGATTCAGTGCGCGAAGGCGGGTAGTAGGCCGTCATTAGGTGCAGCGAGCGGTCGCAGCGCCTGGTGGCCGCCTCCTTGTTGATTTTGGTGAGGCTCTTACCCTCATTAATCAAGGATTTGATCTCCCGAGCGAGTTTGGCTGATTCGCAGAAGACAGACTTAGGGACAATGAGATACCCTTCGTCATCATCATCATGATCTCCATACAGACACTCAGGGAATGGGGAGGAGGTGAAGTGTCGAACGGGCCTAGGACCACAGGTCGGGGTTCTGGGCGGGGACGCGGTTGGATGAAAATCAGAGGATTTACCTGAATCCCCTCCACCGGAGACTGGCGGTGCGCCAGGCCTTCCGGCCTCGGAGCTCATTGTGCGTGGTGCTGCTCAGATACGCCTCGCTAACTCAACACAACACTAGGAACTATGACCTACACTAGCACTTAACGTAATCGAGTAACACTGTTTAACACTGCAGTGACCAGAAGCACCCACACTCAGCACGTGTCGCACAAGAGGGCAGCGATGGGAGAGGCTGCAGCTGCGGTTGAGGCGGTCGCGGCCCTTGCGGCCACGAGACCCCGACTCGAGTTCGCGCTGTAACGCGCCGTCCGTAGGAAACTCCAAAGAGGGCAGGAGCTCGATGCGCAGTGAATGCGCTCAGAGGCGTGAGCAGCGTTGGATGACGATGAGGCGCCTGAATTCAGGCGTCAGAGGCAACCCGACGCCGCTCCCGAAGGATGCGAGAGCCCGCACAAGCGGCTGTTCCGCTGGGGGCAGCGCAGGAGGCTCGGATGATTCAGCCAGAGATGACGAAGAAGAGTAGAAGAAATGGTGCGTCTTCAGGACACCAACACCAGGTGCGATCAGCGCAAGCGGCGCAACACAGGAAGCAGCTCCGGTTCGTATTCGTCACCGACGCGCGCCTCGCGACGCGGCGACGCCGACGCGCACTTCGCGCTTCGCGACGCGGTGACGCCGACGCGCGCTTCGCGACGCGCTGACGCACAGACGCCGACGTGCTGACGCCGACGCGCTGACGCCGAAGCGCTGACGCCGACGCGCGATTCGCGACGCACTGACGCCGACGCGCGCTTCACGACGCGCTGACGCACTGACGCCAACGCCGCTTCACCGAAGCGCTGACGCCGGCGCCGCTTCACTGATACACTGACGCACCGACGCCGAAGCGGACGACCGCTTCGCGACGCGGTGACGCCGACGCGGACGCACTGACGCCGACGCACTGACACACACGACGACTCACCTTCCTCACACCAATCTCTCTTACAACCTTCTCCATCCACTCTGTTTGTAGGTCAATAGGCCCATCCCCTTCCAAATACACGGATATCACCCCGATCTCCCACGCCCCCGTCCTCAATTTCGCCACTGCGAAGTTCGGAGTGGTAAGCGTGGGATACCGGGTGACGTCCAACTTCTGATCCCAAATCAGTATCGCAGCTTTAACTGCATCGTCACTCTCTCGATCAAGTTGGACTACTCTAACCCCGGGATAGGCCCTGACTCTACCAACCCTTCCAATGTACGGCTCCTGCACCAAAGCGAATGCTATCTTCCTTTTTTGGGCTTCAATAACTAATTCGGCCGTAGCTAATTCGCTTCGCTGCAGGTTAGCCTGTACCACTTTGTAACCTTTCATTCCCTTTCTCTCTCTATTTTCATTTCTATCATACCCATTCGCGCCTTTAGCAGTATGCCACTGTGGATCTCGCCAAGGCATCCCACTTTCTGCGGACTGGGCAGTCCAGGCTGAAGGCATTATGCTCTGTTCTGTCTAGTTTTGCCTTTTGGCAATTTGTACAACTCGGGTAAATTCCCGCCTTCCAGTCCGCACACTCAGACCTCATATGCGAGCCTCCACAGTGGCTACAAACTTCATTACTCTCCTTACAATACTTCCTTCCATGTCCATAGCCAAGACAGCGAGAGCACTGGATTAGTGGAGATTGGTCTGCTACCCTAACTCTTTGTATATCTATATGGACCGTTCCAGCCTCTGTTAGGCGGGCCCATATCACTGGGGAGACCTTCAAGACAACATGGCATGTCAATGGATTTCGAGCCTTCCTTCGGAATTTTGGTTCGATCCTATCGTTTTGCTCCGAAACACCCACCAATAGGTGGGCATTCTGTTTACGGAGCGCCTTTATGATCTCATCATCCGTGTTGCTCTGTAGGACCCCATATAGAATAACCATAGGATCCTTATTCTGCATATCCTCCACCATCAGTGCCCCCCCCGCCTCGCCTATCCTTTTTTTCACCTTACTTAATTCCTCTCTCGTACTACATCCGACAATCACCTTTCGATCCTTCGCCTTCCTTATCTTATCTATTCTTACCCCTTCCTCTCTTGCATTCACTATCTTCCTTATATCCTCGAACACTTGCTCACCAGTATCCAACTCATTTTTAGAAGAGACCATTACCAAAAAAAGGGCCGCATTTTCTTGCTGCTGTTTCCTAGGTGGAGCAGCAGCTACACTCGCATACGTTACCTTTAGGGTATCGGTCAGTCTCATCATCTCTATCTTACTCTCCTCTAACAATTTCACATGCTCTTCCATTTTTTTCATAAGTTCCTTCCCTCTCCCATCATCTTCCTTTACTCTTATTTCTTCCATTCTTATCTCTTCTTTTCCACTTTTACTCTTCCCATTATTAGCTTCCCTCATTCTATCCTCTTCCGCTTCTCTCACCAGCGCATACAGCCTATCAACTGCTGTAGTGACATCTAATTTTATGTCACTTTTCAAATTCCTGCTGTTGTTCAGCTGCAGTTTTGCTTTCATGAGGCACGCTTTGGCCTCAGCTGTCCTACTTGCATATTTGGGTTGCGCTACTGGTGAACTGCTGATACTCTTTTCCGCACTCATACTTCCCTTCTTCTCTATTTCTCTCTCTATCATTCCTATCCCTTCACTCTTTCCTTTCATTATTCCCGCTTTCATTTCTGTAGGGATCTTCACCTTTAACCTGACCTTCTCCGCATTCTTTTCCATTCCTCCCGCCTTCTTAACAACAGGAGGTGACTTCACTCGTGCCTCAATCTCTCCTACACTTTTACGCACCGTCACCGTCCTGTCTAGCGCTTCTTGGGAGGGGCCAGGAATTTCTGGTCCTTCTCTTATCTCTTGCGGAGAACTCTCCACGTCTCGCCCTCCCGTACTTTTTGCAGGAGTACGGAAACCAAACATGTTCAGGGGAGTTCGTCACTAATCACTAAAAAGTACTACTAGTTTGCACAGTCAATAAACTGTACAAAGTGTCAATGTCAAATAAAAGAGAAAGCAAAAGCTATAATATACTACACTACTAATACTCAGGTGTATAATGCCTGTCGTTACACAAATAACTTAATCTAGTCTCAGACTTAATAATCCAAACGGGGGCGTTGGGGGCAAAAAGGGGGCCAAAAGGGGGCGTTCGAGGGAAATGCACGGGAACGTTTTTGGCGGCGTTTTATGAGGGGGACGTAAAAGGGGGCGTTGGGGCCTAAAGGGGGCCTAAAATGGGGCGTTGGGAGCAAAAGGGGGTCTAAAAGGGGCGTTGGGGGCCTTGGGGGCCTTAGGTGCTTTGGGGGCCTTGAGGACTTAGATACTTTGAAGGCTTTAGGCTTCGGGGGCCCAATGGACCCAGAGCCCTAGTGGCCTTGGAGCGAAGAAGGCTCAAGGGGGCGTTGGGGCCCAGATAATTTTTCTCTGTATCTCCTCTCAATCGCCACCGTTGGTCAAAACAATATACTATATATATCAGCTGAGTATCACAATTAAACTACCTCCACCTTCCAAAGCCCAAATGACCCCCCTTTGGTCGACGCGATCGAGTATCCAGCCGTTAGACCTCACTCTACTTCCCCAATATTCCCGTCCGCGGGTCAAGATATTTTGGTTAAACCAGGGGGAGATCACAGGGGGAAACACTTAAATTTTTAAATTTTAACAAAATAAAAGACCCCCTGGTGGTCTTCGGGGGAAGATCCAGGGGAAGCTTTAACTTAATTACTTCAAATGTGAAGTCGCCAGTTAATACTTCAATTAATACTGTCTTTCAAGCGCCTTATTCTGTAGCAGTATTCTCTGGTATATTATTTTAATTTTGTATATAAATTTTAAGTCAGAATAATTTTTGAATTTCTTAGTTTTATATACTATATATACTTGTCTAATGTCAATTTAACTATTTATTATTAATTATGTTTTTATCTAAATTTTTATACTATTTGCATATAATAATTACTAAAGCTCCAGAATAAGGACGCCAATGGTCAAGTCTGAACTTTTTTAATTTCTCTCGATTATTAATATTTTTTACAATATTTCTCGTATTTTACTATTTCCTCTATATCTAACAATATATGACAGCTAGGGGTCTCAAAGTTACAGGGCGGAAAGCCAGATATATTGTCCTTACAATGTTTCTTAAAACAATTTGCTAGTATTTTTAGTTCCTGTGATTTTACCTTCCAAAATATATAAACAATGCAATGAAAACTTTTTTCAAATTTTACGTAATTTGAAACCGAATTTCGGCAATCTATTTATTACAGTTTTTGAATTTCTAATTATGAACTATCGTTCTTTATCTTCTAAAAATGATCTTTCCAATTTTAATTTTTCAAAATTTTTGATATTTACTATAGTTTTTTATACTTTTAAAAAACAACCTTAAAATTATCCGCACCTTATAACTTTGTTATCCCTGTATCTCGTCTTCTAATTGCCTTATCTTTTTACAATTTTGTAAGCTTACTGATATTTGTCTCCTTCTTCTTTTCCTATGTTGTGCTCGTGGTCCGAAGGTCTCCCGGCAGCGTCAGCGATGATACAAATTTATGTTGCTCGGCGTTGACCGTAAAATACGGTTTTCTGCTAAACCATCAGCACTTTTTTTAGCGCTAATGGTCTCAAATCCTTCTTCCCTGTTCAATACAACTTTTTTACTACTTTTCCCACTTTCCAACTATCACCATTCACTAATTAGCACCACGTGCTTTTCACTTTTTCTCACTATTTCTTTAATAACTTTTAAACCACTTGTGCGATTTTAAAACCAATTTCAGCCCTGAATTTGTGGCTATCTAGCGCACCTTACGACACTTTTTTCGTCTCCTAATCTGTCCTAATTTAGGTTTTCCGCGCACGTGTTTCTCCTAATTTTGATATATCTTCACTACCACTCACTCGAAAAATTCCAAGTTTTAACACAGACCGTAGGGCTGTACTGTCCTTCGATTGACACTCGAAAAAACCCAGGTCATCGCTCAAAAAAGAGCGCCGCACGCACTTTTACAATTTTTTGACGGTTTTTTCTTTATAACTTTTTTGTTTTACGTTTGTTTTTTTTAAAAATTTTTTCACCATTAGATTGCTCGTTGTTGCGCGCAACTTTTGATGTATTACACTTCACTTTTTGTACTTTCTTTCTATTTTTACTCGTTTTTTCAACGCGGAGCGACTTTATAACGCTGTTAGCGCGACGGGAGGTTGGTTTTGTCTAATCGTCACAATTAAATAGCTTAAAATAGGATTAGATTAAAATACTTAGTTACTAAGATAAGACATAACAAGGGATTAGATTAAAATTCAAAATAGCTTAGGTGCTAAGATTAGCAAGGGTAATCACATAAGTGATGCATCAGAAATGAGACAATTGATGCTAAACATAGAGTAAAATAACTTAAAAAATAATTAGTTACTAACATTAGTAGAGCAATCGTGTGGTTGTACATTGGAAATGAAGTAACTGGTGCTCAACATAGAGCAATAGTAAACAAATGTAATAATAAAATAGTTTAAAATTAATCGATTTAAAATATTTGGTAAATAATAGAAGTGAAAGTAAAAGTATATACAATGGTTATAATACAATGGAAGTGATAAGATAATACACAAGGTGGAATATTAAAATTTAGGCATAACATGTGATTAGATTAAATTAGATCAGACTGGGCTGAGGCAATGTAATAGAAAACAGTTAAGTTAAACAATTAAATAAAGGAAGCATGTTAAATGATATGAAAATACAATATTTTAAAGAAAATCTTGAGCACTGTTAAATATAAATCAAATAAATTAAAACGCAGACAGTTCGCGTATGAAGAAGACAGTGTGAGCGATGGTATCAACAACTCCGCCAGAATCCCAAGTCACTAAATTTTAGTGTGATGACGAAATGAAAGGTCATTGACCCGTGCCTAACAACGCGCCGACGCCGAAGCGCGCTTCGCGAATCATTGACGCCATGACGCCGCGTCACCGCGTCACCGCTTCACCGCGTCCCCGCTTCACCGCGTCACTGACGCCACGACGCCACGACGCCGCGTCACCGCGTCACCGCTTCACCGCTTCACCGCGTCGCCGAAGCGCGCTTCGCGAATCACTGACGCCATGACGCCGCGTCCCCGCGTCACCGCTTCACCGCGTCACCGCTTCACCGCGTCACTGACGCCACGACGCAACGACGCCGCGTCACCGCGTCACCGCGTCACCGCTTCACCGCTTCACCGCGTCACCGCGTCGCAGCGACGCCGCGACGCCACGACGCCGCGACGCAGGAAGAAAACAATTGAGAAATTTGCAAGGGTTGGCAGAGTAAATTGACCCATCGCCCACAATGAATTGATAAAAAGGGGGTGATAAATCAACAAATCAACAGGTGAGATATAATATATATATATATATTTTTTTTTTTTTTTTTTTTTTCCCAGTCAGCCTAAAGAGAAATTCAACACAAAACAAGGCTAAAAATACAATAGAATGAAACAGTAGTGTAAATGGAGATCAATGTAAATGTAAACTAAGAAAAATTTAAACACAATATGAACAACAGAATACAAAATATACCTTAAATACAATATAATAATATGGAGCGGTAAATCGATAAATCACATAGTGAAGGGCAACGCACCCCGTACGCGATCACAAAGACATAACAATAACAGTGCATAGCACATACTGTACAATACGGTGGCTGTTTGCCACCCCTAACAAAACAGTTCGCGATCCCCTGCGCACGACCAGCCCACTCGTAGGAGGGAAAGAGATTAGGGAGGGAGGGCGTATCGACGTAATGACGCTATTGGCGCGACCGGCGCACCAAGTGCTGGGTTAGGGGCATTATACTTTTTGAGTTGCCTGATAACACAAGAGACATGACCGTGGAACGAGTCAATAGTAGTTTGCTTAGAGATGACTTGAGAGAGAGAAAATGGGTCAATGTCAAAGTGGTGACACGCGAGGAGGTGGTGGGAGCGAGAGGCCTCGAACCGGGGACACTCTTGTATGAGGTGGGTGAGAGTCTGGGGGGTGTTAGAGTCACACGGGCAGCCGTCGGAGTCAGCGATTTTGAATCGGTAGAGATACGCTCGATGATAGCCGTGGTTGGTCAAGAACTGGGTGATGGGAAAGTCGAGCTTGATCTCCTGCATGTAGCGCTCAAAAGAGGGGAAGTCTGGAAGAAGGGTCTTTAAGTGCACGGTGTTGTCCAAATTGGCGTAGAGGTTCGCCCTGACCCGCTCCGCCTCCGTCTTGTTGATATATTTGATGTGGCTAATAGGGGTGAAACAGTATTCAGGCCGAGTATGGAGTACAGCAGCCTTTTTGGCGGCTGCGTCAGCCAGCTCGTTGCCGAGCACCCCGCTGTGACCCCGGATCCAGAAGAACTTGGGATCAAAAGGGGGCGAATCGCGAGAGTGAAAGAGAATCCTGTGGATCCGAACAGCCATGGGGTAGTGAGTATTAGCATTCGCAAGCTCCGCGAGCGCGGACCTGCTGTCGGAAAAGATCTGACAGCGTCCGATCCGCCTGGCAACAGCCCACTCGCAGGCCCTGAGAATGGCTAACATTTCGGCCTGGTACACCGAATTGACCGAGTGTAGTTTGATTTTCCTTGTTAGGGTCTCACCGCCGGGGCCAACAGCAACAAGCGCCGCTCCCACGACGCCGTCGTGCCGGCTGCCGTCCATGTACACCTGCCACGTGTCGGGCTCGGCGACACTAGCATGCTCTTCAGCCGTGTCGAGGGCACGGAACACGATGCCGGCCCTCGCAGCCGGATGCGGCAAGTCCACGGGCAGCGCAGGCTGTTCGATAGGTAAGTCGGTAGGGAGGTGACTGGAGTATCCGCAGATCCGAGTGAGCTCGTTGTCGGCGAGCTCTCGGATCTTGTCCGGCAGGGGAACGAGGCGGGCGAGGGTGATAGCGACTGGGGTGCTGACTGTTTTGAACCCCTGGATGATCTTGATGGAAATGAGCCGTTGAAAAGAGAGCAGGCGATCACAGATGTATCTGTTGCGGAGGACCTTCGACCATACGCTTGAAGCATAGGCAATGATAGGTACAATAACTTGTTTGTAGATAGTGGCGATATTATCCGGGTGGACCCCCCATGTGGGCCTAGTGAAAATGCAAATCTTGTAAAATAAGAGCCTAACTTTGTTGAGCACATACTCTACGTGTTTGCTGAAGTTGAGCTTTCGATCAAGGATGACCCCGAGGTATCTGATGTGTTCGCTGTGCTCGATACGGACTCCGTGCATGTCGATGGCGCAGCGTCGCGACTTGGGGGTGAAAGATATGAGCCGAGTTTTGGCAGGGCTAAATTCGAGCTTGTTGCGGTCTCCCCAGCGGACGATTTGTCTGAGGGCCTGGTTGGCGTTGTACTCTAAGTCACGTACCTTCGCCGCGTGAACCAACAAGAGGACGTCGTCCGCGAACGCTTGAAGATGACAGCCGTCGGGGAGGGGAGGTGAGGAGGCCGTCGAGTATAATGTTCCAGAAGGTCGGCCCGCAGACCGACCCCTGGACACATCCACGAGTGGTAGTCTTAGTGGCGAGGTGATCCGCCAGCGTGAGCTTGACAGTCCGGTCGGTAACATAGTTCTTAAAGATGGCGAAGATGTTCGACGGGCAGCCGATCTCCCGCAGACGCTGGAATATGGACGGCCACCAGGCACAGTCGAAGGCCGCGCGTATGTCGAGGGAGACTGCAATGACTTGCTCACCTCGAGCAATCGCACCCTCGACCACCCGCAGCGCCGCCCCGATGGCTCCCGCGGTGGACCTCTGCTGCCGGAAGCCGAACTGCCCGTCGCTCATGTTCGACGTCTTATACATGTGATAGGTGAGCCTGTTGATGAGGAGTTTCTCGAGCAGTTTGCCGAATACGGGGATGAGCCCAATGGGCCGAAAATCGGCCCATCGGTTAGCATGTTCAGCACGCCCGGGTTTGGGAATTATTTTAACAACAGCGCTTTTCCAGCTGCTCGGGAAATATCCCAACTGCAAGCACCTGTTCATGAGAGTGGTGACAAGATCAGGGAACGCCCCGGCAAACTCCGAAACAATGTCCGCTGTGAGGTGGTCCTCGCCAGGGGCACGCTTGGGGCTCATGGTTTTAAGAGTATCTAAGATTTCCCGATGCGTAAACGGAGGTTCGTCCTCGGTACAGGTGGGTGAGGGCATGGCTTCGCGCAGCTCCTTGTGATGAGGAGTGGAATCCGGAGTGTCATCAGGATAGAATTGCTCGAGAAGGGCCCGAGCAGTATCGACGACGTTGGTGGTGTACGTGCCGTCGGCCAGTCGAAGGGTGGATGGGGGCTGAGAGACGGGGCGGGCTTTGATGAGCCTGTTGGTGACGGACCAGACATCCTCTTTGCCCTGACGTTGGCAGAAGGCTTTGAAGTGATCGGTAGCCGCAGCACAGAAAGCTACGGAGTAAGCTTTCCTGAGAGCAGCTTTGCTCTCGAGAAGCTCCTTGAGAGGGGAGCGACGACGAACCGCCTTGCGGAGCCGATGGTGATTGGCTATGACCTCAAGCTTGAGTTTCTGGAGCTCCCCGCTCCACCAGAGCGGGCCACGCTTGCGAGAGCGTGCCCTGGGAAACAGGGCATCGCTGGCGTCTTGGATGACGCGGGTGAGAAGCTGTACGCACTGCTCGATCTGGTGAGGAGAGTATTCGGATACAGAGTGGGGGGAGGGGAGTTTGTCGGCGATGCTCTCAGCGAAGCGCTGCCTCACCTCATCCCAGATACGTTCCGAAAGGTTGTATTTAAATGTGGTGGCGCTATTTTTTTTTTTTTTTTTTTTTTTTTTTTTTTTTTTTTTTTTTTGGCGACAAAATTTTGGCCAATGGAGAGTTTGAACCTAATAAGATTGTGATCGGTCGATGGACACGCGTCGAGGTCAACGCGCCAGTCAGACACCCCTATCCCAGTCCGATTACTGATGAGGGTGAGATCAATGATGGACTCCCTAATTCTGTTATTGCACGATGATTCATATGTGGGCACATCGCCACAGTTGCAGACCGCGAGATCGTGCGCCAGGGCCATGTCTAGAACGTTAGGTTAGGTTAGGTTAGGTTAGGTTTTTTTTTTTTTTTTTTTGTTTTTTTTTTTTTTGCTGCTTCCCCCTAACATGGGCAAAGTTAGGGCCCTTATTTTTCCTGACATTCCAGTTCTCACTTTTATAATCATCTGGGAATAATACCCCTTTCATTCATGCCTATCCGTTGGTTAGCTAATACCTGTAATTTTTATTCCATCAAAAATCCTTACATCTAATACAATTTTCTACTTAAAACTATTGCTACAACTATTGGTCTATACATTTTGCTTTTATATTTAATCATATTCTTATTTTCTATTTCTTATAACTACATCACAGTGATTTTTCTTATCCTATATCACAGATTGCGTCTTACATACTAAATAATTTACTTATATCTATATCACATTTCAGTTTCCTTACGTCAGTAGTTTTATTACAATGTATCTCTATTATATCACAGTTTGTCTTACTATTTTTATTTATTATACCTAGTTGCAGCATTTTTACAGTTGCTAGGTAAGAGTTTTATTTCTGTAAATTACCTTTTCTGCAATTTTCTTGCAGAATTTCAAAAATTTAGTCCTAACTATCTTTTCCTGCATTATCTCTGATATTGTCTCTTGTGTTATAGCTTTCCCAATTTCTATTTCCGTGTCAACTCTGTAACTGCTATAGGCGGGGCATTCACACAAAACATGCATCACGCTTTCGCTCACATTCTCGTCACAGACACACGCCGGGCTCTCCTTGCACCCGAAACGGTGCAGGTACTCAGAGAACCCCCCGTGGCCTGTGAACACTTGCACACTCACGCTATCCATACTAATCTTCCTCACTACCGAATGAGCTTTTGTGGCGTCCGGGAAAAACACTTTGGTGACTGAGGCCGTTGTCTCACTTACGTACCTCCTATCCCATTCATCAATCGACTCCATTCGGATCTGTCGCTTGATGAATGAGATGGGGCACTTGTCGTAATCCGGCCTAGTCGGCCTATGGAGTGCCGCATCCTTCGCCAGCTCATCGGCCCTTTCATTTCCCTGCAGCCCTGCATGTGCACGAATCCAGTGCAGTCTCACGGATCTGCCTGTATTTATCATCTTACCGATGTCTTGTCTACACTTTATTATCAAGGGATGCAGAGAATTATTTCCTACCAAGGCATCCAGCGCAGACCTAGAGTCACTAAAAATGCAGCAACTGGGTGTGTCACTGCGGAGCACGTACTCCACGGCCTGTGATAGAGCCAAGAGTTCCGCCTGAAAGACAGTGCAGTAGCGTTCCAGACATAATTTTTTCCTACCATACTCGGCGACGCCGTCCCAAATGGTCAGCGCCGCCCCAACCTTTCCATCTATTTTACTTCCGTCGGTGTAGATGTTACACCGACTATCCTTACAGAGTTCCAGCTCCGCACTGTCCTCCACGCGTTTATACTCTAGTTCTATCTGGCACGCGGGATGTGGCATGTTGGTGAAAGGTACCGGTCCCTCCACATCTCGGTCGCACACCACCCGCCGAGAGTACCCCCTCTTGATCTCGTAAAGAAGGGCGGTTTCCCGCACCCTCACATCAAGAGGCAGCATCCCCGCGAGCAGCAGCACCGAGTTGAGAGAGACCGTCCTATATGCCTTGGCGATCTTCTGCCCGATGCCCCGCTGCACCACCCCCAATCGCTTGCGTACTCCAAGTCTGTTAGATGCCGGCGCCCATACATTCGCCGCATACAACACGATCGGTTCGACCACTGCCATATATATGGTCCTGATGATCTCCGATTCTAACCCCCAGTTGACCCTGGCAGCTCTCGACACCTGCTTGTATACGTTCAGCGCTTTGCGGCATACATTGTCCACGTGGGCGCTGAACGTAAACTTCCGGTCGATCGTGAGCCCCAGGATCTTAATCTCCTCCGAAAGCCCGATGCGCTCCCCACCCATGTCCAGCACTAAGGGATCGTACTTCAGTTTGTTCGTGACTAGCATGGCCTTGGTCTTGCTAGGCGCGAATCTCAACTTATTCCGAATCCCCCAGCCCCGAACGCAGGCAAGCGCAGCATCAGCCTTCCGTTTGAGACTCTGGGTGTCTTCCTCGGAGAAAATCAAGACCACATCGTCTGCGAATGCTTGGCAGTGGTCTCCCCTTTCTTCCAACTGTTTCAATAGGGGGTCCAACAATATATTCCAAAATGTCGGTCCCCCTATCGAACCTTGCACACTCCCTTTCGTAGTTTCCCTTACGCACTCCTCTCCAGCATACCTTACACGCACCTTTCGGTCGGACAAATACGAGTCCACAAGTCTTCTAAGGTTTACCGGACAATTTGTTTTTGCGAGTTCGCATCGTAACGCCGGCCACCACGCGTTATCGAAGGCTCCCTCTATGTCCAGGGATACCAGCAGTACGATCTTTTTCAATCGCACCTGCTCCCTGATGTGATTTACCATGACATAGAGGGAGTCCTCGGTTCCACGCTGTGGTGTAAAACCGTATTGATGCGAACTCTGGTCCGGCAAAACGTGCCATCTAATCCTGTTGATCATGATTTTCTCAAGTATTTTGCCCATTACAGGCAAAAGGCCTATCGGTCTATATGACTTGGGACTCGTATAGTCCGACTTACCTGGTTTCCTTAATACCACTACCACGGCCTCTTTCCAAATGGTGGGAAAACATTCTAATTCCAAACACCTGTTAAACAATTCAACAAACATATTGGGTTGTAGAGTGATAGCTGCCCTGCAAATGTCAGCAGTGAAGCCGTCCAGCCCCGGCGCCTTCTTTGCGCCGAAGCTCGACGCAGCCCACATGAGTTCTTGCTTAGTAAACGGCGGATCGAATAATCCGCCTCGATCGATATTATTTATCTGGTTAGATTTATCTCTTATACTCATGTGTTCTGCGTCGTCGCTTTCAGCGCTATCCTCCGGATAGAAGGTTTGTGCCAGGAACCTGGCTGACTCCACGCCTTCAAGTGCCATCATCCCACATACTCTCCCTGTCTTGCTTCTCACAAAAACTCTTCCAACAGGTGGTCCGAGCCCTCCTCGACGCAGTCAGGTACTCCTGTTTAGCCTCCAGATACTGCTCCACCACCCATGCTCTCCGCACTGGTGCTGCGTAGGAAATCCTACGCTTACGGCGATTCACCTCCTTTTTAAGGCGGGTGAGTTCCGCGGTCCACCAAGGCAATCCTGGTCGCCTGCTGACCCCGACTTTGGGTATACACTTGTCACACACTTCCCTTATAGAGTCCGTGAGCTCTCCTACCCTCTCTTCTAGCTCACGGACATCGCCTATCATTCTAATCGTCTCGGCGCCGAAGCGCCTCTCCTCCCAGATTTGGCCCAGCTCCTGTTTGAGCTGGGTCCAATTGGCCTTTCGCGTGTTGTATACCCTAGTCGTGGTCATTTTTGCCCCAACCCCCCGTGCCAAATGTAGGTCAAACAGGATTGCCCTATGGTCCGAAGTCGTCACATCCGCCTCCACACGCCAGTTCTGCACAGCAGGTAGCATGTCGGTGGAGCAGACTGTGACATCCACACAACTCGTGTACCTTTTATTTCCTCTGACTGTGTCGAATGTTGGCTCGGACCCTCTGTTCAGGATCTCCAGATCCTTCCTATCAAACATACATCCTAGTGTCTCACCCCTCTCATCCATCCTTTCGCTACCCCACCATGGGTTCCACGCATTCAGGTCCCCGCCCATAATCAACTTCGTTGTGCCTATTCCGTCGACTATCTGCTCCATACACTGGGTGTACGGGTCGAGCGGTTGGTCTCCTTCCAGGTAGATCGACACCACCCCCACGTCCCCGAGTCCGGTTTTCACCTTGGCGACCATGATGTTATTTGTCGCCAATGTCGGGCACTGGGTGATGTCGATCCCCCTGTCGAAGACCATAATGGCGGCCTTTACAAGGCCTCCGGGGGTTCCCTGATGTTGTAGGACTCTAACCCCCGGGTATGGCCTCACTCTCCCTATACACCCAGTGTATGGTTCCTGCACTAATGCCAACTTTATCCCCTTAACCTGTGCGGCCATGACCAACTCAGCCGTAGCCTGTTGGCTACGCTGTAAGTTGGCCTGGACGCACCTAATTTTTTCCCAATTTTCCCGTGGGACGCCCTTAGCAATACGCTATGGTTGCCCTTGCCAGGGCGTCCCATTTCTTTCTGATTGGGCACTCTACGTCGAACGCATTGTGTCCTTTACCCACTACATTATTTCTTGCACAATTTTTACAATTTGGCACCTCGCCACGCCGGCTTACGGGACATTCTCTTTTGAGGTGCTCCCCTCCACAATGACTGCATAGATCTTTTCCTTCTCTGCAGAACCTGCGGCTGTGCCCATATCCCAGACACCTTGTGCATTGCACAAGGGGGGAATGGTCTTCCACCCGCACGTTCTGCAGATCCACTCGCAGGTTCCCCTGACCTGTTATCCTTTGCCAGATCAGGGGCGACACTGTTAGCACTACGTCATTGCAGAGGGGATTCCTCGCCCTCTTCCTAAACTTTACTGCCATTCGATCATCTTTCGCACTGAGGTCTCGAAAGAGACCCCCATTCTGGTTCCGGATCGCCTTAGTGATCTCCTCGTCCGAATGGACCTTGATCAAGTCCTTCAGAACCAGAAGGGGGTCCCTATTCTTGACCTCTTCCACTATCAAACCTTTCCCTTTACCACTTAATCTTTGCATAATCTTCTTCCTTTCTTCCTCATTCTTACATCCAACTACTACTTTTCTATCTTTTACTTTCCTTACTTTCTCTACTTGCACCCATCCCTCTTTTGCATCCACTGCCTTCCTTATCCTTTCCAAAACTTCTTCTCCCGTCTCCTCTTCCTTTTCCGAGGACACGATCACGGAATGCAGCGCCGAGCGGACAGGCATGGCAGCCTTGCCATTACCCGCTACCGCCCCCGCATACGTGACCGGTCCTCTTTTCCTTTCTTCTCTTTCTTTCTTAATCTCCTCCTTTACTTCTTCCATTTTCTCGTTACTTTCTTTCATCATCTTTGCATATTCTTCCATTCTTTTATTGTTTTCTTCCATAACCTTCACACATTCATTCCATCGTTTCTTCATCTCCTCACCTTGGTCGACTTGCTTTTCCTTTTCTTCCATTAACTCTCCTTTTGCTTCTGTTTCCCTTCTTCCATTCTTACCTTTCTTTCTTTCTTCTTCTGCCTCTCTAACCAACTCATATAATTTCTCTATCGCACTCAATACATCCGCCTTGATGTCAGTTTTTAAGTTGCGGCTGTTATTCAGCTGCAACTTCGCCTTCATCAGCCAGCTTTTTGCCTCTGCTGTCCGGCTCCTGACACCAAGGCTTTCCACACTTACTTTTCCCTTTTGTCCTTCCTCATTCGCTCCTTTAATGCTTCCTTCCACTTCCACTCGTCCCTCATTTCCATTCTTCACTCTGCTCTGTCCCGATTTCATTTCCACGGGGAATTTCATTTTAAGTTTTACTTTTTCCACTTCTACTCTTTTTGTACTTATAGGTGGCGTCTTTCCTTTAGCCTCAAACTCCCCGATACTTCTCCTCACTGTCCTAGTTTTATTCATGTTGTCATTATTTATTTCATCTCCTTCAACTTCCACACTATCTTCTCTCATTCTATCCTCTCTGTCATTCATCCTCTCAGTCGAATCATCCTTTCCCTCTTTAGGCATCGTTTTCGCCGGCGTGCGGTACCCAAACATCCTTCTTAGGGGGAATGTGTCCAATATTAAAATTTATTTCTAGGCGTCCCGGTCAATAAACTCGGGACGCGTCAATTTGTCATATACACAATAATAAAATAATAAATAATAGTTATAATCAATAATTTTATATCTAGGTCCACTGGTCAACAGACACAGTGGACGTCAATATTACGTTGCTATGCCTATCTGTTTAAAAACAAGATAGGCGTCGGACACACACAACAATTTGTCTATAAAATATATCTTACAACTAGGTCCACTGGTCAACAGACTCAGTGGACTTTAATACTAATTAGACTATGCCAATCGGTCAATAAACACGATTGGCACACAACACATACACGGTTAATAAATTCAATAATTATAATAATAAATGTCAATAATAAATCAATAAAATAATCCTAACCTAACTTCCTGAGTACTCTGGACAGCGGTGTAAAGGGCCAACTGTTCAGTGTACCAGTCCTTAAGCTATAGTCTCAGACTATGTCGAGGTCAGCCCCGCCAGCCGCTCAGCCCACCACTTAACTTGGGGGGGGGGAAAGAAATTTGGGGGGGAGGCAAAAATGCTTCCCACGAAACCTTTATGGGCAAAAAGTGCTCCCCACGAAACCTAGGGGGGGAGGGGGACCAACGCGGGGGTGAGGCAGGGGGGGTGGGGGGGAAAGGGGGGGGAAGGATAGCCCTTCCCACGTACTATACAACCCACCCACTCACACCCCTCAAAGCCTCTCCTAACCCGGCTTTTTGGGAGATCTTTTTCCAAGTTTTGGGAATTTCCGGGGGGGGAAGGGGGGATATGGATTCTTCCTAACCTACTCTATACGCTAACACATTAAAAAATTTTTGACTGTCTAGATGTAATCCCCGTTGAAATCTATAACTACTATAAAAAATTATTTAAAATTCAGCAAAAATATATACAGTAAAAACACTTATACCTATTTTCTATATGTCCTGGACCCCACCTTATCACCCTATCAAAGGTCCCTTTCCACTCCAAAATTTTTCCCAATAATAAAATAAATAATTATATTTGTTTTCAGGTCCGACTCACACTTTGCCTAAACTCACCCTTGTCACTTTTAAAATTTTTTTAAAATTTTTAATTCAATCCAATTATAATTTATTTTGGTCAACTCACACTTGACCTCTACTCACTCTTGACTCAAGCTGACCCCTGTCTGCCGTCAGTCAAAACCTTGACAGTGGCAGTGACAGCGGCCGTCAACTTATGACGGCTGTCAATATGACACCGTCACCCACGCCACTGACACTGACAGTGACACTTGCCTATACCTATTTAAGAAACTAATTTAAAAAACTAATTTAAAAAGAAAAAACCAATCCAACTCTCCCTTGACCCCGACTCACCCTTGTCGAAAGTCAACTGTCACCCTGACGTCGACAGTGACAGCTAATGACAGCTTTTTGACAGCTGTCTAGAGTGACGCTGTCACTGCTGTCACCGACTCCGACCGCAACAGCAAGATCTATCTATCCCTTTCTATTTATGTATTTCCAATATGAGGAGGCACCTTTAATATTCTTACTGTTTCACTGTATTTCTCGTGAATACCCAGTGAATACCTGTGGGTCAGGCGCCTTATTCAGATTTCTATCTTCGATGTTGTTTCCCTTATATTTATAGCAATTCTGTAATTATTTTTTGTAAAATTTTTCTACTTAAACTTATTCTAGGGTATATTCTAAGGCTTTCCTGTATCTTAGCCTATTTAGTTTTTCCCCACGTACATATATCTACAGTTTCCTTTAGCGATAAACGATATTGCTATACCCTATAACAGAATAGGTCCGCGGCTGACGCGACTAACCTCGACAAACTTAACTTAAAGTTGTACAATTTCTCTAACTTAACAAATACTATTTTATCTACAAAATTATTAGACCCAAGGGTTTCAAAATTTTTTGCAAGGGAGCTGGATGTATGCCGTACCGACTATCCCTTGTTTAGCGGTTTTTCGATGTGTAGTTTTTATTTTATTAATTACTAAAAAACGTAAACAATATGATTAAAACTACTATTGTCGTTTTACGTAATCTGATTTCACAAATTTGAACTCTAATTTTTGAATATTTTATATTTCCTTTATTGCCAATTTAGTTAATTATGTTCCAAAATAATTATTCCGTTTTCTGATTTCCAAAGTTTTTAGTATTTTCGGAGATTTCAAAATAAAATTTTAAAAGTACCCGCAACACTTTTGGAAGTCGGCAGACATAAACCCTCGTATCTCCTCTTCTATTAACCCTAGGTATACAAATTTTTGAAGACTTACTGCTAAATCTTGGTTCTTGATGCTCTTAATTTTTTCCCTGGATTGATGCACTCCCGGCTGCTCCCTGCGCCGCCAAAGTTTGGAGGTGCCAGGTGTAACCACTAATTGTGGTCTCCTGGCTAAACCACTTGCGCTTTTTTAGCGCTGGTGGTTTTAAACGCCTACAGTAACACAATCACACCTTTTCACTTTTATTTCTCACTTATATCACTCCTAGTTTAGGATTTTCACACACGTGTTTCCACTAATTTGTATTTTCTTGGCCAACCCTTCGGTTTAGCCAAAAAACACTACCTACACTACCTTAATGGCTGTTTAGCGCGTCTTGTGGTAGTTTTTAACCGGCTTTAGTCGTCCTAATTTAGGAATTTTAGCCACGTGCTACTCCTAAATTCCTTGTAACTCGGCTCACGCTTGTCGGAAAAATCCCAAACTTTCACCACACCTGTAGGGCTATACCCTCCGTCACTTTACAGTCTAAAAACTGTGGGTCGCCGCTCAAAATCGAGCGGCGCACGCGCTTTTATAATTTTTTTTTTTTTTTTTTTTTTATCGGTTTTTCTTCGATAACTTTTTGATTTTAAGTCCGATTTTTTCACGGTTATATTGCCCGTCACTGCGCGCATCCAGCGATATATAACACTTTGCACTTTTCACTCACTTTCTATTTTTACTGAATTTTTTGAGTACGGAGCGACTTTTTCGCGCTGTTATCGCGTCGGGAGGCTGTCTGAGACTCGGTTAGGTTTTTTTTTTTTTTTTTTTTTTTTTTTTTTTTTTTTTTTTTTTTTTTTTTTTTCAGCAACCCCTAGCGTGGGCAAAGCCAGGGCCCTTTTTTGCCAGACATTCCAGTTCTCGCTTTCAAATTATCATTCTGGGTTTTACTCCCATACACTCTCCTATTCTACCTAACAGTTGTTTAGCTTCCTGAAATTTTTATTGTCATGAAAAATCTTATTTATTACAATTCTTAAGGCTATTTACATTTCTTACTATTACCTAGTTTATGTCCTTATATTTTACTGTCACAATCGTTCTTATACCAATTTATTTAACTTTACATTTTTCTACTATGATATCACATTTAGTTTTTTAACATCTCGGTTTGTCAACTCTTAATATTAGATCTTATAACTATATCACATAACAGTCATTTTAATATTTTCCCTCAGAGAACATTTTTCTTTGTATCTTTCGTTTCTTAATTCTAATTCTTAATTGGTAATGTGACAGCAATACACATGGCCACCAGACAGTTGCAACAACTGTTGAGAATCCTCTTCCCAATACTTAATTTTAACAACTTTGAGCTACACATATACACAATGTTCATCATTTTTGTCGTCACTTGTTCATAACTTAGCTTAAACTTAATACTAATATCACAGTACAGTTTAATATTCTTATGTAATCGTTCTTTCTCATTATTATGAGTTATACATATAATTTTTGTGTAGCTCTGATTAACATATTTTACTTTACACTCTTATTTTGTCTTATTACGCTCTATAGTTTTCTTTGCTATCATTCTGCAATAATTCAAAAATTTATTTCGTTTGGCTTTATCCATTATTATTTCACTAATTGTTTCCTTTTTAATAATCGTGTCTAGGGCTATCTCTATATCCATCCTGTACCTGCTGTAGGAGGGGCAATCACATAACACATGCATCACACTTTCACTCTCATTCACATCACAGACACACGACGGGCTCCCCTTGCACCGAAAACGGTGCAGATACTCGGAGAACCCCCCGTGGCCCGTGAGCACTTGTACTATCACGCTATCCATTCTTATCTTTCTCACCACCGGATGAGCTTTAGTGACGTCCGGGAAAAACACTTTGGTGACAGAGGCCGTTGTCTCACTTACGTACCTCCTGTCCCATTCATCAATCGATTCCAATCGGATCTGTCGCTTGATGAATGAGACGGGGCACTTATCGTAATCCGGCCTCGTCTTCCTATTGAGTGCCGCATCCTTCGCCAGCTCATCGGCCCTTTCATTGCCCTGCATCCCTGCATGCGCACGAATCCAGTGCAGTCTTACTGATCTGCCTGTATTAATCATCTCACCGATGTTTGTTCTGCATGATATAACCAAGGGATGCAGAGATCTACTTCCAACCACAGCGTCCAGAGCAGATCTGGAGTCGGTGAATATGCAGCAGCTCGGGGTGTCACAGCTGAGCACGTATTCCAATGCCCTAGATAGAGCCAGGAGTTCCGCCTGGAAGACAGTGCAGTAACGTTCCAGACACAGTTTTTTCCTTCCAATCTCAGCGGCGCCATCCCAAATGGACAGCGCCGCTCCAACTCTTCCATCTATTTTACTACCGTCGGTGTAAATATTACACCGACTATCCTTACAGAGTTCCAGTTCCGCACTGTCCTCCACGCGTTTATACTCCAGCTCCATCAGGCATGCCGGATGTGGCATTTCAGTGTAAGGTACCGGCCCCTCCACATCTCGGTCAGCTACCACCCGCCGGGAGTACCCCCTCTTGACCTCGTAAAGAAGGGCGGTTTCCCGCACCCTCACGTCAAGAGGTAGCATCCCCGCGAGCAGCAGCACCGAGTTGAGAGAGACCGTCCTATATGCCTTGGCGATCTTCTGCCCGATACCCCGCTGTACCACCCCCAACCGCTTGCGTATCCCCAGTCTGTTGGACGCCGGTGCCCATACATTAGCCGCATACAACACAATCGGTTCGACCACTGCCATATATATGGTCCTAATGATCTCCGATTCCAACCCCCAGTTGACCCCGGCTGCTCGCGACACCTGCTTATATACGTTCAGCGCTTTGCGGCATACATTGTCCACATGAGCGCTGAACGTAAGTTTCCGGTCGATCGTGAGCCCCAGGATCTTGATCTCATCCGAAAGCCCGATGCGCTCCCCACCCATATCCAACACTAGAGGATCATACTTCAGTTTGTTCGTGACTAGCATGGCCTTGGTCTTGCTAGGCGCGAATCTTAACTTATTCTGAATCCCCCAGTCCCGGACACAGGCAAGCGCTGCATCAGCCTTCCTTTTGAGACTCTGAGTGTCTTCCTCGGAGAAAATCAGGACCACATCGTCTGCGAATGCTTGACAGTGGTCTCCCCTTTCATCCATTTGTTTCAATAGGGGGTCCAACAATATATTCCAAAATGTCGGCCCCCCCTGACTCGGTTAGGTTAGGTTAGGTTAGGTTAGGTTAGGTTAGGTTAGGTTAGGTTAGGTTAGGTTAGGTTAGGTTAGGTTAGGTTTTTTTTTTTTTTTTTTTTTTTTTTTTTTTTTTTTTTTTTTTTTTTTTTTTTTATACTTCCCCTAACATATTATTTGGTCAGGGACCTTGTTTTTCTTTTGATACTTTCATACTATTCTTCTTTCTTCTGAGCCTTTCATATTCATACGTCACATCCATTCATCTCTTTCATACTTTGGCCAAAAAAATTTTTCGTGTACCTATTCTTTATTTCTTATCTTCTTATTTATTCTTTATTTATTCTTTATTTCAACAACCATTTTATTCTATTACATTTCCTTCTCTTAATACATTCTTTATATCTTATTTCTAACATTTATTTTCTTATACAATATCTCTAGTTTACACTAATCTATCTTACATTATATCCATTTTGTTATCTTATTTTATTTATACATAGCCTCTATCTTATCTTAATCCCTTACATTTATGTCTTATACATTTTACTTCCTTACTTCTAACATCTTAATTTTCTTACTTCTATACAACTTTTAGTTATTTCAATTACTCTGATTACATATATCATTTTTATCCTTTATTTTCTTACTTTACATTTAACTTTACATTCTAGAGGGGGTAGATCTTTTGTCATTTACATTATCTATAGTTCTCCCAGCTTACTTATCTTGCTTATATTCTATTTAACATTTATTTAGCTATCCTTATCTATTCCATATATAATACTTATCTTAATTTGGGTTACTGGAGTTGTATGTAAACCATACTTTCCGTAATCCCTTAATACTATTTATTTTACATCTTTTATTTCTGTACCTTCCCTTATTCCTATATACTTATCTTAATTTTACATTATTTACATATATAGTTATCTTTTAACTTCGTTTCTTTTGTTTACCTTCTTTGCAATACTTATACAATATTCTAATAATGGATCTCTTTTATGTTTATTTTCTAATATTTCACTTAGATTTTCCTCACTAATTTTAACATCTATTTTATTTTCCAGATCCATCCTTTCTACTGCATACACCGGGCACTCTGTTAACAAGTGTATCACCCCCTCCCCCACCTCATCATCACAGATGCACGACGGGCTCTCCTTGCACCTGAATCTGTGTAGGTACTCTGAGAACCCGCCGTGCCCTGTCAGAACCTGGGTTAGATAATAATTAATCTTAATTTTTCTAGTCAGTGGGTAGGCCGCTACCGCACTGGGGAAAAACACCTTCGTCACACTCGCTACCTCATCTTCCATATATCTTACATTCCACCTTTCAATGCTGTCCTTTCGCAGTACCCTTTTTACATACGATGCCGGACACCTTTCATAGTTCGGCCTAGTCTTCATCTTTTGCGCAGCTTCTTTCGCTAATTCATCCGCTCGCTCATTTCCCCTCACCCCAACGTGAGCCTTGACCCAGAACAGTCTAATATCCCTTCCTGACTTGGATATCGCTGTTATGTTGTTCCGGGTCTTGACCACCAAGGGGTGAAGGGAATTTCCTCCCGTAATCGCTTCCAAGGCCGAACGTGAGTCACTGTACACGCTGCAGAGAGGCTCTTCACTCTTCAATATTTTTTCCGTCGCCTCGGTCAGCGCTAGTAGTTCAGCCTGGAAGACGGTGCAGCAGTCCGCCAGTTTGAGCTTTCGGGTTCCGGTTTCGACGTCTCCTCTCCATATGGAGAGTGACGCCCCTACCTTACCCCCGATCCGGCTGCCATCTGTATAGATGGCTAGACCTTGCTCTCCCTGGTGTCCTGCCCCACCCTCCCCCAGGCACTCGAACTCCAACGCCTCCCTCAGCGCCGGGTGCGGTAAGTCTTGCACATTGAACTGCCTCTCCATCTCCCGGTCCCCCAATACCGCCCGAGAGTACCCCCTCCTGGCCTCATAAAACAGGGCTGCTTCACGCACCCTGAGGTCAAGAGGGAGAATCCCGGACAGCAGCAGGGCCGAGTTCAGAGAGACAGTTCTGTAAGCTTTGATTATTTTTTGAAGAAATCCTCTCTGCACCGCACACAACTGTTTCCTTACATACTGTTTTTCAACTGCATCCCCCCATACACTCGCCGCATACATAATGGTCGGTTCGACCACTGCCACGTATATGGTTCTCACCACCTCCGGCCCCAACCCCCACTGGGCTTTTGCGGCTCTCGACAGCTGCTTGTGTATATTTGTGGCCTTTCGGCACACATTCACGACATGGGTGTTAAAGATTAGTTTGTCGTCAACTGTGAGGCCTAGGATTTTTATTTCTCGGGACAGAGCAATGGCTCCCCCCCCCATGCTTAGGACCGGAGAGTCGAACTTCAGTTTGTTTGTTAACACCATCGCCTTTGTTTTGTGTGGCGCAAACCGAAGTTTATTACGGACTCCCCAGTCCCAAACATACTGGAGGGCCACATTAGCCCGTCCCTGTGCCTCAGCGGTGTTGTTTCCGGAGAAGATGAGGACCACATCGTCGGCAAATGCCTGGCAATGATCTCCCCTTCCTTCTAGCCCTTTCAATAGGGGGTCCAACAACACATTCCATAACGTCGGGCCCCCTATAGATCCTTGCACACATCCTTTATCTGTTACTCTCCTATATTCCATTCCGGCATACCTCACTCTTACCGACCTTTCAGAGAGATAGCTGTCCAGCATTCTTCTCAAATTTGACGGGCAGCTCAACTCGGCCAACCCGCACCTAATTGCGGGCCACCATGCGCTGTCGAAAGCTCCCTCTATGTCAAGAGAGACCAGGATGGTAATCTTTTTATTTTTAATTTGTTCTCTTAGGTATTTAATCATGACATAGAGGGAGTCTTCCGTACTGCGCTGCGGCATGAAGCCGTACTGAGCCCTGCTGAGCTTTGGCTGGACATGCCATCTCACCCTTCCTATCAGCATTTTCTCCAGTATTTTCCCCAGTATCGGCAGCAGACCTATTGGCCTATATGATTTGGGGTCCCTGTAATTATCTTTTGCTGGCTTCCGCAACACCACCACAATCGCTTCCTTCCATACCACCGGGAAGTGAGCCAACTGCAGGCATCTATTAAAGAGTGCTAAAAACATGCGGGGGCAAAGGGATATGGCCGCCCCACAGATGTCGAGGGTGAACCCATCTCCCCCCGGAGCCTTTTTTGGATTAAAGCTCTTGAGGGAGCTGTACAATTCATCCATTATAAAAGGGGGGTCCAAGTCATCTTGCACCCCCTCATTTATTTTTGACGCCTTAATCCTCGTCGCATCATGGTCCGAATTTTCCAGCTCCCTCAAGTCCCGCGGATAGAAGGTCTCCGCCAGCAGTTTGACGGAGCCCTCCGCATCCAATTCCCTACCATTATGGGTTAGGAGAAGGTCTTCCTCTCTCTCTGTGGTACGCCCAATAACCCTATATATGCCCCCCCACATGCTCTCCCTATCCTGCTTTCCGCAGAAGTTTTTCCAGCTTTCAATCTTTGCCTTTCTTACTTCATTCAAATACTCTTCTTTTGCTACTACGAACTGCTCCGCCACCCATGCTCTGCGAGTTGGCGCTGCATTTCTTATCCTTCTTTTCTTTCTTATCATCTCTTTCTTTAGTTCGTCCAACCTGCCGTTCCACCAGGGCGACTCAACTACTTTATTTCTACTTGTCTTTTTCATCATTTTTTCACAGTTTATTTTCATTGCCTTAACAATCCTATTAACCACGTTTTCCAACTCCTCTACATTAGGTATTTCTTTAATTTTTTCCTCATCTATCCCTTCACTGTCCCATTCCTGTTTCAAACCTTCTTTAAATTTTTCCCAATCTATTCTATTCGTACTGTAAATCCTAGTTGTTCTTTCTATATTTTTACCCTTACTCGGTCTCAATTTTACCTCGAAGAGTATCGCCCTGTGGTCCGAACAGGTGACGGTTTCGTCCACTCTCCATCCTACAACTCTACAGAGCATGTCAGCGGTGCAGGTCGTCACATCCACACAGCTGGAAAAACTCCTGCCTCCCCTCACTACGTCAAATGTCGGCTCATCCCCCCGGTTTATCACTTCCATTCCTATCTCCACCAATGCTCCTTCCAATATCCTCCCTCTGCGGTCCGTCCTCTTACTCCCCCACCATATATTCCATGCATTCATATCACCTCCCATTATTATTCCTTTCATTCCTAAACCTCTTACAATCTTCTCCATACATTCAACTTGCGACTCTATAGGCCTATCCCCTTCCAAATATACGGATACCACCCCGATCTCCCACTCCACAGTCCTCAGCTTCGCCACAGCGAAGCCGGGAGTACACAGAGCGGGGACCAGGATGATATCCAACCTCTCATCAAATATCATTATTGCGGCCTTAATGACCGCATCACTCTCTTCCGTCCCTTGCACCACTCTTACACCTGGATAGGCCCTCATTCGTCCTCTCTTTCCAACATAGGGTTCTTGGACCAGCGCACAAGAGATCTTCCTTCTCTTCGCCTCCATAATCATTTCAGAGGTCGCCACCTCACTCCTTTGAAGGTTCGCCTGTATCATATTATAACTTACATCCCTCATTCTTTCATTCTTCCTATTTCCATCCGTTCCTTTCACGCCCTTAGCAATAAGCCACTGTGGTTCTCGCTAACGCATCCCACTTTCTTCGGATCGGACAGTCAGAGCTGAATGCGTTGTGGTCCGCCCTGTCCATTTTAGCTCTTCTACAGTTTATACAACTGGAGCTCTCTCCGGCCAACCACTCCGCACACTCAGCCCTGACGTGCGGCCCACCACAGTGGCTACACACATTCTCTTTCATCGTGCAGAATCTCCTTCCATGCCCATATCCGAGGCAGCAGGAGCATTGCACCAGCGGGGACTGGTCGGCCACTCGTATCCTCTGGATATCTATGTGTACCGAACCTGCCCCCGTCAATCGAGTCCAAATAACTGGGGATACCTTTAACACTACATGTGCTGTCAATGGGTTCCTTGCTTTCCTTCTATACTTTACCTCCATCCTATCGTTTTCTCCTTCTATCCCAGACAGCACATGCTTATTCTGTGTTCTTAAGGCCTTGATAATATCTTCATCCTTGTTCGTCTGTAGTACCCCAAAGAGCACTACCATTGGATCCTTATTTTTGATATCCTCGACTCTTAATGCTCCCCCTGCCCCGTTTATCCTTTCTTTTACCTTTTTCAAATCCTCTACTGCACTACATCCTATTATAACTTTTCTGTCCCTCGCCTTCCTTATCCTATCTATTCTCACTCCTTCATCCCTTGCGTTCACCACCTTCCTTAATTCTTCAAATATACCTTCCCCTGTATCCCTTTCATTCCTGGAGGAGACTACTACCGAGTGCATAACCTGGCTTTCCGGTTGTTGCCTTTTAGGCGCTCCCGCCACCACACTAGCATATGATGCCCTCAGGGTCTCCTTCAGTTTCATCATTTCCTCTTTGCTTTCTTGTAGCATCCTCGCGTGTTCCTCTAACTTTTTTACTATATCACTTTCTTTATCCTTTCTTTCATCATTCACTTTTTCTTCCTCATTATCTTGTTCTCCTTTTTCATTCCTCTTACTGTTTCCATTCTCTTTTTTCCTTTCATCCTCAGATTCTCTTACCAGGGCGTACAATCGGTCCACTGCAGCCAGAACATCAGCTTTTATGTCGCTCTTAAGGTTCCGGCTGTTGTTCAGTTGGATCTTTGCCCTGGTTAGACAGGCTTTCGCTTCCCCTAATCGGCTTTTATAAGCCGGCCTTTCCTTTGGCGAACTTTCATTTTTTGATTGTTTATCTAATCCTTCCTTCCTTTCCGCTTCTACCTCTATTTCACTCGTGCTTCCACCCTTTTCTTTCGCTACTATCATCCTAGATTCGCAGGGGAATTTCATTTTCAATTTCACTCTTTCCACATTCTTATCTATTACAGGGTTCCTTCTTAAAGCTGGCGGCGACTTGATCTTTGCCTCGATTTCCCCTATGCTTTTCCTTACAGTAACCGTTTTATTCATCTCCTTTACGCATCCCTCTTCATCCTTCTCACAAACATCCTTACTTGATCCTTCCATCCTTGGTGGAGATATCTCACTCCCTTTCGTCCCTTTTGCTGGTGTACGGAAGCCGAACATTGTCGGGGAATGCGTCCTCTATATTAAAAAATTTAAAATAAAAGTTACGAGTCAATAAACCCGTACTTCAAAGTCAATACTTAATAATTGTCCGTTGAATCTATGTTAGAGGTGTAAAAAGCCTCTGTATAATATATACACAACACTAAACTATTTATAATATACAATAATAAATGAGAAAAGTAGTCCAGACCGCTCAGTGTACTCTCCCGCGCACAACCCAATCTGGGGGTGGGGGGGGGGGGGGGTTATGGGGCGTAAAGTGAAGACGACAGCAACTTGTCTAAAGGTTGCAGACCACTGATCCGCAGTCAATATTTTGTCTAACCCTTCCAACAGCAAGATGTCGCCAGCTCCTCACCCCAAATATAAGTTCTATGGAGGGGGGGAAGTCCGCCACACTCGGCTTATTCCTCCACGCAATTTCCCGGTCAAAATTCAAAAAGGGGGCGTTGGGGGCCTAAAAGGGGGCCTAAAAGGGGGCGTTGGGGCCTAAAAGGGGGCCTAAAAGGGGGCGTTGGGGGCCTAAAAGGGGGCCTTGGGGGCCTAAAAAGGGGGCCTTGGGGGCGTTGGGGGCGTCGGGGGCGTCGATTGCACCAGGGCCCAGAGGTCCTCCAGGCGCGCAGGCCCTTCGATTGAGTCCCACTGACCCAAAAGGAGGCCCCACAAGCAGTCAGTACCAACCGACCTCGGAACCAAGTCCAAGGGGGCGTGCACTATTTTCTGATCTAGGGGGCGTCAGAGGGTACCACCTTCCACTGTCCCTCCCGCTCCCAACAATGCACTAATTTGGTGTATCGAAAAAAGGGGGGGCGTCCAATCCAAAGGGGGCTATGGGGGCGTCGCGTCTAAATGTCCACCCCAATCTATACTATATATGCTCCCCTGCTTAAACTCAATTTTAGTATTTAATATTTATCTAAATTTTTAAGGCTATTACCCTTCGTTTTCCGACGTCGTCGGATAACCAGTACCCCAGACCCACTCTACTAAAGTAGTTATTCCTGACGGGAGGTCAATTGTTCTGGTCGGTTTCCAGGGGGTATTCTCAGGAGGTGATTTCTAAATGTGTATAAAAGATCTGTGTTACAGGAGGTGTTCCAGGGGGTGTTTTATAGGCAGTAGTATGATGTTATGAGCAGGCAAACAGGCAGTTAACGTTGACCTAGTTTCTGTAATGTCCAAGAGTAAAGGCACTCTTCCACTATCCACCAAATTTACAACAAACTTTTCCTATTTCTTTTTATACCTAATTATTTCTCTATATTTCTTAATATATCTTATTTTACTAAACTTGTTATATATAACACAACCTTAACTTATATATTTCGATACGATTTTTTTTATACAATTTTTATATAAAATTCCAAATTCAATTTAATAGAATTCGGTTAACAGTATGGGCGAGGGCCTTAGCTTTAAATTTTTCAAGTACAAACTTAAGTTAAAGTTGTCAAAGAAATTTCTCAATGATGCATCTGGCTATAACACCTTTACTACTAAATTTTTCAAAAATTTTTCTTCACGCCCTTCTTTAATTTATCCTAATACACCTTTCTAAACTTTTTATTTTTCCAAAATATTCAATTTTACTAACTTAATCCTATTCTAAAAAGAGGGGCGTGTCAATTTGTGACCGCAATATTCTACAAACTTAACTTAAGCTTGTAATTTATTTTGGCTACCTATATCTAATTTGTTTTTCAACTAATTTCAATTTTTATTTTTCTAATGTATAGTACTAGGTCTACTCTCGATGCTCCTTCTTTCCTTTATTCGTCAGCGTTTTATTTAATGCCTTTTTGGCGCAGTTTAGTTAATCCCGACCGCAAACCAAAATTTTTCTAGTTTAACAGTCGTAACTTCTTTATTTTTAAACTTTTTTATAATATTCTTTCTGATATCTATTTGTATTCCTGTCTAGCTGTTTCTTGCTAAATATTATGCTTGTAACTTACACCAATTTTCCGCAATTTAAAATACAAAGTTATACTAATGCCAGTGTTTTCAGGGTTCTACTATTCTTCTAATATCTTCCTTATTTTTAAGCAAAAATGTCTGGAACTTACAGGGTAGGTTGTTCTTGAGATGATCTTCCTTTCCAGGTGTTTTTTCACACAGGTCACCGCTGTAGTTTCCTCTCCAGACTCGCCCAAATGTGAGCAAGTTTTAGGCCGACCGCAAATAGGTAATTGCGGCCAAGCCCTTTGAGATTTTGAAATTTTTCTTTTCACTCACTATTCACTGACACCCAATTTATCTATTTCTGATGTTACACTCACTATTTCACTTGTTTTTGTTGCATTTTCAAACACGTGCTTTTTATTATTTTTTGATTTCCCACTAAACCAGTTATTCAAAAATTTTTAAATTTCACAGAGAGGTAGGGGGTATAGGGCCCCACCTTTTTCACTTAAAAAAGTTATATGTCGTCGATAATATAACGGCGCCGCACGCGTTTTTGTAAAAATTTTTCACTTTTTTCCTTATAACTTTTTTGTTTCTTTTTCTATTTTAAAAGTTTTTTCACCATTCGATAGCTGAGCTCTTGGCGCAACTTTTGACACGTCACACGCGAAAAATGGACTATTTTTGCTATTTTTAACGGTTTTTCGTTTACGGAGCAACTTTTAACTGCTGTTGCCGCGTCGGGAGGCTGTCTGAGACTGGTTAGGTTAGGTTTTTTTTTTTTTTTTTTTTTTTTTTTTTAGCAACCCCTAGCGTGGGCAAAGCCAGGGCCCTTTTTTGCCAATCATCCTAGTTCTCACTCACATTCTTCTCATTCAGGGTTTAATCTCCCTCTCATATTCCTATTTACCTAATCGTTGGTTAGCTGCTGAAAACTTTTATTTCATAAAAAATCACTTAATTCTAATTACAGTCTTTGTTTTAACTTATAATATTCTGATACATTTTAACTTACACATTATTTTCTCGTTTTACACAAAGTCACTTATTCTACACTTAACCTAATCCTACATGCTAATATCACAGCTTGTTTATTACATTCTACTTATTTCTAATTGTATATTACATGTATTCTCTTAATCATATAGTATCACATTTACATTTACATTATTGCTTGGCGCTTCGCCACGCCGACTAATCGGGCAATCCCTTTTCACGTGATCCCCTCCGCAATGACTGCACAGGTCCCTCTCGTCCTTACAGAATTTGCGGCTGTGGCCATATCCCAGACACCTTGTACACTGTACAAGGGGGGATTGGTCCTCCACCCGCACATTCTGCAAGTCCACCCGCACGTGCCCCAGGCCGGTCGCCCTCTGCCAAAGCAGGGGCGACACGGTCAGGACCACGTCATTGCAAAGGGGGTTCCTGACTCTCCTTCTAAACTTTACAGTCATCCTATCATCTTTCTTACTTAGGTCCCGAAAGAGACCCCCATTCTGGTTCCGGACAGCCTTAACTATCTCCTCATCGGTGTGGACCTTAAGGACGTCCTTGAGGACCAGAAGGGGGTCCCTATTCTGGACCTCCTCCACAACTAATCCTCTTCCTTTCCCTTTTATTCTTTGTATTATCTTCTGCCTCTCTTCATCACTCTTGCATCCTACTACCACCTTTCTATCTTTCACCTTTCTCACTCTTTCAACTTGCACCCATCCATCTTTCGCATCTACTGCCTTTCTTATTTTCTCGAGCACTTCTTCTCCAGTCTCCTCTTTCTTCTCCGAGGACACAATAACCGAATGTAACGCCGTGCGAATCGGCGGATTCGGCTTAATAGGCCCCGCGACCGCCCCGGCGTATGTTACTGGCCCTCTCTTTCTTTCCTCTCTTTCTTTCTGCATTTCCTCAGTCAACTCCTTCATTCTTTCATTACTTTCTTTAAACATCCTAACATATTCATCCATTCTCTCCTTATTTTCCTCTAACACTTTCATACGTTCATCCCATCTTTTCATCATCTCTTCGTTTCCCTTACTTTCTTGTCCTTTCTCATTCCCCTTTCCTTCTATCTCTCCCTCTTTACCTTTTTCATTCTTATTCTTCTTCCTTTCCTCTTCTGCTTCCTTCACCAGCTCATACAACCTTTCTATACTATTTATAACCTCCGTTTTTATATCGGATTTTAAATTCCTGCTATTGTTTAGCTGGAGCTTGGCTTTTATTAAGCAGCTCTTCGCTTCAGCCGTTCTGCTCCTAGCACCTTGTATATCAATAGCCGTTTTCACTTCCTTTACTTCCTCACTTCCACTCCCCTTCACGCATACGTCTTCCTCTACCTTTCGGTCACTCACATTCCTCACCTTTCCCTGAGTCGTCTTTGTTTCCAGCGGAAACTTCATTTTCAGTTTCACTTTCTCTTTCTTCTTTTCTATCTCTCCACTTTTCTGTGTTATTGGTGGTGTGTCAATTGTAGCCACGATCTCACCAACACTCCTCCTTACCGTAATTGTTTTGTCCATTTCTGCTTTTCCTTCGGTTCTTTCCTCATCCATTCTTACCCTTCCTTCCACACTATCCTCTGTCATCCTCACTCTTTCAGCAGACCTTTCTTCCTGCTTATTTTCCATATTTTTTGCCGGCGTGCGAAAACCAAACATTTTACGGGGTTGCTTCGTCCTAATTCGACAATACTAATTATACTAGTCTTTTCCTAACCTATGCCCTCCGGTCAACAGACACGGTGGGCAGTTCAAGTATAATATTACACTAAGTTGGTTTGCCAACAGGCTCAACCAGCGTCGACAACACACACAAATTTTAATAACAATAATTATAGTATCTAATTATTGTTCTATGCCCACTGGCCAAAAGGCTCAGGGGGCGTCGATATACTACACTAAGCTTGTCTGCCAACAGGCTCGACAAGCGTCGGACAAATCACAGAATAAATTAAATTATTACACACAATAATAATAATAATAATTGTCAATGTCAACTTAACACTAAATTTAAAACAATAATAATTTAAATATAAAATAATAAATCAATCCAATAATAATTATATCAATGTCAACTTTTAAAACCTTACTCTAATATAGCTTAGACAGTGGTGTATAACGCCGACTGTCTGGCTATTACTTGTTAGGTGCACTGGGCAGCGGTGTAAAAGGCCAACTGACCCAGTACACTCAACCTGTTAGCAAGTCTCAGACTTCTATCTACAACCCTGCCGAGGTCAGTCCCAACCGCCGCCGTTCCCTACTTGAACGATGTGTGGGGGATAGGAATGGGCCTCCCCGCGAGAGGGTGCGGGGGGGAGGGGAATGGTATTCCCCACAAAGCCTTGGGGCAAGAAGTGCTCCCCCAGAAACCTTGGGGGGGGGGGGGGGGGGGGGGGGGGGGGGCGAAAAATGCTCCCCACGAGACCTAGGGGGGGGAGGGGGGACCGCCGCGGGGGTGAGGTAGGGGGGGGAGGGGGGGAAAGGGGGGGAAGAACAGCCCACCCCTTGTACTTTACTATGCACCCACTCCCTGTCCCAAAAGCCTCTCCCAACTTGGCTTTTTGAGAGATTTCCCTTTGGATTTTTGGAATTTCCGGGGGGGGAAGGGGAATTCTGTTATCGCCTTGACCTACTCTGTATATTCCGATCCTAAAAATTTTTTAGGTATCCCAAAGTGATCTAAGTCTAATTTAGGACACCCTCTAAAAAATCTGTAAAAAATAGGGTAAAATAGGTAATGCAAAAACACTCACCCCCACCTACTCCTTATACAGGACCCCTTCCTTTTACCTATTCCACTTTAAACTTCCCCCCAAATTTACCATATAAAAAAATTTTTTATATTAATTTTAATTGGTCCGGTTCACACTTGGCACCTATTCGGTCTTGACCCAATTTTCTCTAAAAATTTTCTAATTAATTTAAATTATTAAATTATTTTTGCCCCTCTCGCTCTTGACTACTACTCCCACTTGACCCTTTTTCGGCTTGGGATACGGTAGGTTAACTTGGAGTGGGAGGGGATTTCACACATATATAATTTACAGTTACATACACTAGCACAACACACATATAATTACAGCACCCTAACAATTTGTCACTGACAGTGACAGCCACAGTCCCCGACTAATACAGTGACAGCTGTGTGGCCCGACTCCCACTTGGCTTCAACTCACCCTTGTCCAATTACAGAGTACTAATTTAATAAAATAACTAACTTTATTCTTTGTCCGGTTCACCCCTGTCCACGACTCACCCTTCACTACCAGACAGTTTGACAACGTCACTGTCAACGTCACTGTCAACGTCAACCTCTTGACAGCCAAATGACAGCCGCCGTCAGGTCTTGACAGCCCCTGTCACTGTCACTGACAGTGACAATGACACTTAATATTAATACCTGATGAATGCCCACAGGTCAGGCGCCTTATTCTGTATGTATTATAAGGTGTTTGCCACTCTTTTTATTTTCAATTTTTTGATATTAATTTTGCCTGCCGGATTCGTCCCTAAGTATATGCAAGTGATTCCGGGTACCGTGACACTTCTACCTTTCCCTACTTGCCTATTTATTGAGTTGCCTTTGCCTATAATATATATCTCTATACCCTAGTTCAGAATAGGGATGCCGCCGACGTAACCAACCTCGACAAAGTTAAGATAAAGTTGTATAATTTCCTCTGTTTTACTATACTAATAATTTCTAGGAAACTATTTGACCCTATGGTCTCAAATTTCACCCACAGGGGGCCAGATATATTGGTCGCCAATTGACAATTGCAGTGTTTTAATTTTCCCTCTAGTTTTTGTTTTATAATGGCCGGAAAAACATAAATAATACGATGAAAACTCCCGAACTATGTTTACGTAATATTTTTCCTTATTTCTATGGCCTAAATATTACGCTTTTTGAAAATTTTTTGATGCAATTCTTTTTCTTTTTGTTCAAAATTATCCACTCTATAATTTGTTCCCTGACTTTCCTTCTACTTCCTGAGATTTCAAAATAAAAATTTTCAAGTACCCACCACGCAATGATCAATTGGCCACTATTTTCTTTAATATCTCCACTATCCTTAAACTTAATCACATGAAATTTTTCTAGCTTACAGTTTAATATGTTCGCTTGCTCCTCCTGTAGTCCTTGTGCTGGTTACTTCGCTCCCGGCCGCTTCCCACGCTGCCAAAGTTACTGATGGCCTGGGTAAAACCGAATTTTCCGGTTTCCCGGCTGAACCACCAGCGCTTTTTCAGCGCTAGTGATTGACACCTTTTAGTGACGCTCTGACACACACTTTGATACTATCGCACTTCTCCTAAGACTAATATTTTAGGAGATAGCCCCACGTGGTTTTTGTATTTTGCTCTATTACTCCTAATTTACTTCACTTCACTTTAATTCACTTTTCCACTCGTGTAGGGGACCCTTCGGCACTCCCTTTGACGCTTTTTAGGTCGCCCTAGGCGACCTAATTTAACACTTTAAACCAACTAATTCTCCTAATTTTCACTTAACTCGAGAACCACTTGTTAGAAAATTCCCAAATTTTGAGGGTTTATGGGGGGCTGTCCTATCTCCCTTTCTACACTTCAAAAACTATATGTCGCCGCTTTAAATAACGCGGCGCACGCACTTTTGTAATTTTCCGCCGGTTTTTTCCTTATAACTTTTTTATTTTCTAAGTTTTTTCAAAAATTTTTTCACCAGTAGGTAGCTTACGTTAGCGCGCTTCTTTTGGTGTATCACTTGTCACTTTACCACTTTATTAACTATTTTTCACGATTTTTCGCGCGCGGAGCAACTTTTTAGCGCTGTTTACAGCTCAAGCGATCGTCTGAGACTCCCGGTTAGGTTAGGTTAGGTTAGGTTAGGTTAGGTTAGGTTAGGTTAGGTTAGGTTAGGTTAGGTTAGGTTAGGTTAGGTTTTTTTTTTTTTTTTTTTTTTTTTTTTTTTTTTTATTATGGTTAAAGTTTCCTGAGAGGAAGTGGCGCTAATGGATTACGCCTGCATCCTCCCGATGCAGTGGGTTACAATGATACTTAAGATTTAGTTAACAATGAATACAGAATGAAATATAAAATAAAGTATAGTGACCTGTCTATACCTGGGTGACAGCGTAAGTCTGGCTGAGGGCCGCTTGGGTCTATTAGCCCAAGCTCTATCGCTTGATCTTTAATTTCAACTTAGTAGAATATAATCACAAGTATTGGGAGAGATTTCTAGAGAGGCGTTGTTAGAGTGATATGGAATATGGAATAAGGAATAAGATATGAGGATAAATTAAGGCGCCATGTTTGATATATTGACAGCAATGTAAGCCTGGCTGAAGGCCGCTTGGATCTGAAAACTTAATCATTATTCCAACAAGACATCAGGTCCAAAATAATCACAAAATCTACAGTAATTGTTATAGTAACATTGTTCGAATAGCAGTATAAATATAGAGCAATCATAAGGTAACGCATCTTGTATATATAATAGTAAGTTCAGGCCGAAGGCCGTTTGAGTATAGATTATAGATGCTACCCAGCATGGAGCATGCTTAGCCCACAAGGCTAAGCATGCTTCATGCTGAGCATACAGCATGATCACAGATATAAAGATTTGATAACTTAATCTAATGTTTACATGCAAGTCTTAGTTTAGAGTAATCACGGGTGTTCGACAGTGAACGGCTCTTAGAGCTTTTACAAATTATACATAAATTATTAAAAATGATTAACAATAACGATCGGTAAAAATCAACGACCAATCGATAGGGAAGAAATAACGGGAACACAAATATAAAGATTTATTGACTTAATCTAATGTTTACATGCAAGTCTTAACCTAGAATAATCACAGGTGCTCAAGGGTGAACAACTCTTAGAGCCTTAACAAATTATTTATGAATTATTTAACAATGATTACCAATAAAAGATCGGTGGAAATAACCGACCGATCGATAGGGAAAAAACAACAGATCACAAACATCATGACAAGGCGACACCGTGAGCTGCTACGCAGCAGTGGTGGCAGTTGGTTAATATTCGAATGTCCAGATAACTAGAGAGAAAATGCCTCAGCGCGTGCTACACACCGCTCGGAGAATAATGATAATCGAGGAATGCGTAATTTATGCCCCTGGCGGAGCGCAGGTCGTCAGGACTGGGGAGATATTTGGTGGGACACTTGGTCACTGGGCTGTTGGTGGTGAAGAAGAATTTGGTGGGAAATCCGGGATCATCGGCTGTGTAGCCCCTCCTATACCCCCCGTGACGATTAAAATAATGCCTGGCCATGTTTCTATGTAACGTGGCAAACCCGCACAGCACACACTGCCGCCATCGCGCGGGCGAGCCAGCAGCCGCGGCCCCAGCGCCCCCGCCGCCAGCGCAGTCGGGCTCCAGATGAAGATTCTCCTTGCCCGGAGCACCACCAGCAGCGCGCCGCCCAGCATGGGCGCCGCGCGCACCGTCACCAGCGGCGGAGGGGCGGGAGACGCTCACGCCACCGCCCGCGTTGCCAATGTCGGCGAGACATGATTCCGTCTCTGATGTTGACGTTCCTGCGACGGCGATCTGAGGTGGGTGCCGCCCAGAGCTAGAAGCAAGGGGGGGGGGCCGCAGGTGGGACTGAGGAGGTCGACGCCGCAGGGCAGGGCGCATGCGCCTGAGTGGGGGCGCCATGGGGGGAGGGAGACGAGTGGTGTTGTGCCACAGAAGCTCGGTGGGGGTAGACGTGAGAGTGCTGGGCTGGGTGGGGCGAATATGTGGTGGAGATGGGGCCCCAGTGCAGGTGTTGACCGTAGTGGGAGTAGCTATGGTCGTATTCATTGTAGCTACCGTACCCGTAATCATATTGAGGGGGAGGGGGGTACGTTCGATGGTCGTCAGGAGTGTCAGGCGCAGCTTGCACCGAAGGGTCGGCCCAGGCATATTGATCGGAGTAATACTCCGACCATATGTCGACCACTCTGGAGGTAGAGGATGGGGGTACATGCGATTGCGGGGGTTGATTCAGTGTTAATGACGGTGAGGGCTGAGGCGGCAGCAGCGGTGGGGGGGGGGCGGGGGAGACGGCGGAGGCGGCGGCGGCGGCGGCGGCGGCGGCGGCGGCGGCGGCAGCACGGGAGAGGAGCGAGGCGGAGCCGACGGCAGCGGCGGCGGCGGCAGCAGAGGAGGAGACGAAGACTGCCCCGAAGTTCGCACCGGAGGCGCAGGCCGCTCAGTCGGCGAATGAGAATGAGAAACGGGGATGAGAGAGGGGAGGGGGGGAGCGACAGTGAGGGGTGGGGGGGGAGGCGGTGAGGCACTCAACCCCTGTCGGCCGCATGTCAATGGCGGCAACTGCCCCTCGGACTGAGGCGGGGAGAGCAGGGGCATGGAGAGAAGAGTGGGGCGAAGATCGGAGGGGGGAGGCTGAGGAGGGGGGGAGATGGCTGCCGCACGCATAGCCGCAGTGACAAGGTCCGAGGGACCGTCGGCGCGTGCAGATGACGGGGAGGCGTTGGAGCGCTCCGTAGCGGTACAGGAAGGCGAGAGAGAGGAGATCTGGGGAGGGCGATCGGTGGTTTCGGGGTGCAGACGATCGGGGAGAGGGGGAGGAGGAAGAGGGAGCCGAAGTGATGAGGGTGAGTGGTCAGGGAGGGGGGGAGGAGTGGAGAGAAGGGGCGGGATCTTGTGCGTGCCTTCGGAGGCGCAGGATTGCCGAGGCTCACCCTGCGCCTCCGAGGCCGCGCGCGCAAAGGAAGTGAAAGGGGCAGACGGCGGTGTCGCCAGTGATGGAGGGGAAGCCCCTCCGCCGCCGGAGGGCGAAGCCGTCCGAGGGCGGGAGGGGGAAGAGAGACGCGAGAGAGGGACCGCAGACGGCGACGCATCCCCAGGGTGAAGACCCGTAATAACGTTAGACGCGGCCGATATCGGAGAGCAGAACGGGAGCACCTGGTGATGAACCAAACAGGAATTAGCGTAAGAGGGGGGGCATGATGCCGCCCTCGCGGAGGCGCGCGGTACCCCAGGAGGTCCCGCCGGCCGACCATCGCGTCCGCAGGCACGACCGCATGCCGCGCAGGGTCGCGCCGCGCCGGCCTCCATCTGGCTAATGTATAAAAGACGTGAGATGAAGGCATTGGAATACGTGGCGCGGTCCAAGGAGGTCCTCATTGCCTCCCGCTCGTCCCGCATATCCGCGATAATCTGTCGATATTGTTCATGAAGCGTGCGAGTGTCCCTGAGATGCTCGGGACCGGGCCTGGTCTCGAGCAGGTGTCGGGTCCTTCTGAGGAGAGCGAAGGCTCTGCGCCTCCAGAGGGCGCATTCGGCGCATCCGGGCGGGCCCGGCCGCCGCCGGCCCCGAGCGCTCCCCGAACCGGGCATGCCGAGAAGCTCTCCTAGCGACATAAGTGATTGTGTTAATGCTGTGTGTTGTGTGTTGTGTGTCCAGTAATCGGGAGAAACTCGCGAGATTCACCCACAGATGCGTAATGGCGCGAAGGATGCAAGGGGGATGCGCGGGATGCGCGAAAGACGCAAGGGATGCGGTCGGATGCAGCGGGATGCAGAGAGATGCGGCGAGATGCAGCCGGATGCAGCGGGATGCAGGGGATGCAGCCAGACGCGGGGGTCGCACAGATAAGTTCGCAAGAGAGAGTAATAGTGGTGGGAGAGCGAGAGCTCACAAAGAAAGAAAGGAAGCCGTCCCCCAGACGCGGTCGCGAGACGCCGAGTGCGCCGCCCACAGGCATGCGACGCGCAGGGGCGCCGACAGCCGTCCTGAGCAGCGAAGTCGGGGCCGCCGATCGCCCCGCCGTACCAGGAGAACATAATTCGCCGGAGTCACAGCCGCCACAGGGCTAAGCCCCGGGAGGCGGCGGCTCAGCGCCTTGTGAATGTGTCGGCCTCACCCATACGCCTGTTTACGAGCGCAGGGGCGCATACGTCAGGGACTTTGCGTCGAAGAGTAACAAGGACGGCATGAGCGCGCCAAAGAGCGCGTCAGGTACCAGGAGTGCATAAAGTGTCGCGCACCGCCGCAAGGCGGTGGCGCTGAGCGAGAGTGAGAGTGAGAGGAAAAGTGTGTGTGTGCCGGTAACGTGGGCGAAGAAAGGAGAGAACGGATGAGGGAAATAAATTTTTGGGTGCTCCAGTAATGTCAATGTAAGTGAGTGCGTAGCGAAATACAGCACTCGGTATTGTTCATTTATATTTGGTAGCTGAGTGGGAGGAGGCATCCCGCCGCCCCGTACAGAGAGAATGTTGGCTGTTGTACATGCATGAAGGCACTGGTGTGTGAGGGGATATATAGATGTAGAGAGAGACTTACACATTAACCGTTGCAGACGAGCGAGTTGCTCCCACAGGTCGACAGCGTCGAGACGCGCAATTAATTCGCGTATCCGAATTACTTGAGGTGTAATCGTCGATCAAATCACCGCACACTAACCACTTCCACAATCGAGCACCACCACTGACACACGCTTGCCTGTAAAGAGGGCACGACCCGGGGGGGAGATCGTTTTCGAGACGGTCGAGGTGGATGAGGCAATTTTGAGAGGTGTAGAACTCATGTAGGATGCCAGAGTTAAGAATTTTAAAAACACGTTGCCTATCGCAGCGGGGAGCGCGGAACGACACGGGACAGGAGTGCGCTCCCGCCGGCTGCCCGAGCGTGACTGCCCGAGAGCGGGCGCGAGAGGCGATCCCCGTCGCGGCCCCCGAGCTGTACGTGAGAAAGGGAGGGAAGTAAATGTATTCGTAAATGTATCGCCGGCGCGAAGGTGACCGATCGGTGGCGGGGCGCGCGAGGGGGGGAGACGCGGACGAGTGAAAAATATAAGGTGATATGATTTAGCTTTGTGGTGACCCGTGCCGGCCTCCAATGCAGACAGTAATAATAATAATAATAATTTGGCTCACTGAAGGTGATCGAGTGTGATAATGTAATGGAGGCATGCCGGAATTCGCCCGTGTGAGTGTAATGAGTTAGTAAATTGCACATAGTGAGTCCCGTGCATACCAGGGTGTCAGATTGTTGAGTGAGTTCTAGAGAGAGTGTCGAGCTGCGCATGATCGCAGTACGAGCGAGCGCCACACTACGCCGTCTCGCACCCACAGGGGCGGGCGAACGCACCAGGAGAGCATAGCTGTGGGGAGATCGTAGGCGGGACCGCCAGGAGCTCTCAATCATAAACAGAGTGCACGGCCGGAGAGCGAGGCGAGCAAGCAAGAGCGAGCGAGTAAGGGAGAGGGCGGCGCCCCGCGCGTCACGCTAATGCAGCCAGGCGAGAAGAAAGGGACGGGCAGCCGCCTAAGGCGCCGAGGGGCGCGAGGGAAAGAGAGACAGGATAGTGGGCGGGGCCGATGATGTCGCTTCCCCGGGAAGCGGAAATGAAGCAGCACGGATGCGAAAAGGATGCGCTTCCGGATGCAGGGCTCCAATTGGCCGCCCCGCGTAGTGTAGGGGCGGGAGGGGGCGGCGCCACTGAGGGCGCCGCCCCCTTCCGCACCCGCCGGGCGACCAGGAGAGCATGCCGCGCCCGCGGTCCCAACGAGAGGAGGGGAGAAGGGAGGCGGGGGACGCCCGCCCAACCGTAGCGGGGGTAGAATCGCCGCCTCTGATCGGCGAGGGGGCAGGAGGGAGGACAAGGCGGAAGTGAACCCGGCCATAGCGGCTCCGTCGCCCGCGCGCCCCCCCCCCCCCCCCCCCCCCCCCCCGCACATAGGGCGCTAGCGAGAGGCGCGTCCGGACGCATGACGCCACTGCACAGCCCGCCCCCGACGAGAGTCAGGGAACTCGAGGGGCACGGCCGAAGCGCGTCCGGACGCGCGTCCGCCGGGACGCAGCGAGCCCCAGGCCAGAGGCGTAGCATATTGATTGATAGCCTGACGCAAGGGGGGAGAGAGGAGTCGATCCCGGGCAGCAAGGTTCGCTGGAGTCGCATGGCTCTGGAACGCAAACACAAAACTCACAAAGGAGGACCCCGAAGGGCTCGATTGTAAAGAGGCCGCCGATGATGACGACAGGGCTGTCGGTTGCGAGCCGCGAGTTCGGCGACCCAACGAGGCCAGCCCGGATGAGGGAAGGGGAAGAGCGAGAGCGGCATTCTCGTAGAATAGATTGGTTGCAGGTTAGAGGGCCAACCGGATAGAGGAGTAGTCAGTCGGGCGCCCTAGGCGCCGAGAAGCTAGAGGGAGGAGAGGGACGGAAAATGAAGATTACGAATGTAGCCCCGCCCTAAGAAGCATCGAAGAAGCAAAAGGGAAGCAGAAAGGATGCAAGAGGATGCAGAAATGATGCGATAGGGATGCACCCCGGATGCAGGTCCGCGATTCGCCGCCCGCACACCAACCGGGGGTCCGTGAATGGCAACGCCCATAGAGCGAGAGGTCCACACCCGCCCCGTAGAGAATGGGCGAGCGGAGATAGAAGAGGCGCGCATACACAGACGCAAACCTGCCGGACCAACGGCAGTGCCCGAACGGAACTAGAGTTTATTAAACGAGTTGAATAATGCTACAGGATAGGGCCAAGCGAGCGAGTGAGAGCGAAGGAGCGCCGCGCGGTCAGGTCCCCCCGGAGGGAGGGGTACCAGGTCGCACGGACTGCTGATTGTACTGTTTGAGATTGTTGACAATAACGGTGATGTGTGAATGGAAGGTGTCGATGGTGGTCTGCTTTCGCATGATCTGTCGCACCGAGTACGGTTCAGTGTCAAAGTGGTTACAAGCAAGGACGTGTCGGCTTCTGGATGCCTCAAATCGCGGGCAGTCCCGCACCAAGTGCCAAACCGTCTGCGAGGTGCGCCCATCACAGGGACAGCCGTCATCGTTTGTGATTCGGAATCGTTTGAGGTATGCCCTATGATACCCATGACCGGTCAGAAACTGAGTGATGGCGAAGTTCGGGGAGACCTCGTCAAGATAGCTCTCGAGTGTGTCGTAATCGGGGATGAATGTTTTGACGTGAGAAGCCGGATCCATGGCGGCGAACATCGCCGCCCTGGCCTCCTCGGCCTTGGTTCGGCTTGTGTGTTTGACATAGCTGATGGGAGTGTAGCAATACGCGGGCCGGACACGCAGGGAGGCCGCCAGCTTGGCCGCGGCGTCCGCAGCCTCGTTGCCTTGGATGCCTATGTGCGCCCTGACCCAGAAGAATCGGGTCTCGCCCGGTTCATCAGCACAGGCGCGCTGGGCGATCGCCCTGTGTATCCGGACCGCGATTCTATTGTACGTGTTGGGGTTTGCCAATTCAGTGAGAGCCGCCAGGCTGTCGGAGAGAATCCAGCATAGGCGAGCCTTAGTTCCGGAGGCCCACGTGCAGGCCTCATGTATGGCGATGAGTTCGGCCTGGAAGACCGAATTAACGGGGTGCATTTTGATTTTCCTGGTGACGATCTCGCCCGAGGGCCCGTATGCCACAAAGGCCGCACCCACCGTGCCATCATGGCGGCTGCCGTCCGTGAAAACCCTCCACTCGCCACAGGGCGAGAGCGCGGTGTACTCGTCCGAGTCCGAGACGCATTCGAATTGAATGCCCTTCCGGTGTGCCGGATGGGGTAAGGATTGCGGTGTAGCAGGAAGGTCAATGGGGAGATCGGTGGGAAGGAGGGTCGTTACGCCCGTGACGCGCGCGAGCTCCGCAGCGGCGAGCTCCCTTATCTTGTCAGGGAGGGGGATAAGGCGAGCGAGCGAGATCGCCGCCGATGTGCTGACCGTGCGGAATCCCTGGATGATCTTGACAGCGAACAGCCTCTGAAGGGCCAGCAGTCTCTCGCGGACGTATCCAACGCGTAGAGCGGACGACCAGACGCTGGACGCGTACGCAACGATCGGCTCGATAACCTGCCTATAGATGATCGCCACGTTACCCGGACTAACTCCCCACGTGGGGCGAATAAATATGCAGAGTTTCTTGTATAGGAGCTTAGCCTTGTCGATGATATGATTAACATGATGGGTGAAGCTGAGTTTGCGATCGATGACGACGCCGAGATATTTAATTTGGTTGTGGTGCTCCAACCATACCCCCCGCATCCGCACCCTGCAGCGTCTGGCTCTGCTGGTGAAGGCGATGAGCCGAGTCTTGTCAGCCCCGAACTCCAGCTTGGCTTCGTCTCCCCAGGAGGCGATGGCTTCGAGGGCGGCGCCGGCGTTCCTCTCCACGTCGTCCACGCTCTTGGCGTGCACCACGAGGAGAACGTCGTCGGCGAACGCCTGGAGATGACAGCCGGGTGGCATAGGGGAGAGGAGAAGGTCGTCAAGTATTAGGTTCCAGAAGGTGGGGCCGCATACAGAGCCCTGGATGCATCCCCGGGTGGTGGTTTTAGTAGCGACATGGTCCACGAAGGCGAGCCGGACCGTGCGGTCCGCGACGTAATCCAGGAGGATGGCGTATATGTTGGCAGGGCAGTTGACGACGCGGAGGCGATGGAACACCGCCGGCCACCAGGCGCAGTCAAAGGCGGCTCTGATGTCGAGCGAGACGGCAATGACGCACTCCCCGGCGTCAGCCGCCTCCCTGACAATCCTCAGGGCCGCGCCGATAGCACCGGCGGTGGAGGCCTGCTGGCGAAAGCCGAACTGCCTCTCGCAGAGGCTCCCGCCGACGCTCATATGATAGGTGAGACGGTTAATGATAAGCTTCTCCAGTAGTTTACCCATGACATTTATTAGTCCTATGGGACGGAATGCCGAGAGCGAGTCATGATCCGCTCTGCCCGGTTTGGGGATAATTTTAACGACCGCGTTCTTCCACTGAGTCGGAAAGTAACCGATTTGGAGGCACCTGTTTAGTAGGGGGGTAACTATGTCGGGGAACCCTTTTACGAACTCAGCTGCGATGTCTGCAGTGATATGATCGCCACCCGGGGCCCGCTTGGGGTTCATGGTCCCGATGACGTCCTCTATCTCCGCAGTGGTGAACGGGGGCTCGTCCCGAGTGGAGAGGGGGAGGCGCATGTCGGCGCGGAGAGCCCGCTGTCGCGGGGTGGTGTCGGTCGTGTCATCAGGGAAGAAGCGTCCCAGCAGGGCTCGAGCCGTCTCAGTAGTGCTGGAGGTATAGGTCCCATCATCGAGTCTAAGGGTGGAGGGGGGATGAGTGACCGGGCGAGTTCTGATGAGGCGGTTGGTAAGGGACCACACGTCTTCCTTACCCTGTCGCTGGCAGAACTCTCGGAAGTTCTCCGTGGCCGCCGAACAGAAGGCCCCCGAGTACTCCTTCCTAACGGATATCTTGTTGGCGATCAGCTCCTCGAGAGGTCTGTGCCGGCGGATGGCTCTGCTGAGTTTGCGATGGGCCCGTATGACCTCTCTTTTTAGGCGCTGTAGAGTGTCGCTCCACCAGGGTGGCTTCCGCAACCTAGGGCGAGCCCTGGGAAAGACGCTGTCGCAGGCTGAATGTATAGCGCCGGTGATGGTTCCGATGCACTCGTCGATTCGAGGGGCGTCATATTCATTGATGTTTTCAAAAGGGGGGAGAGAGGTCGCTACAGTGTTGAGAAACTTCGCGCGAACCGCATCCCACTGCACCTTGGAGGTTTGATATTTGAAGGTGGTGGTGCTGACGCTCTTGGTGAGCGGGGCTCCGCCGAGCCGGAGCTCGAATCTGATGGTCTTGTGGTCAGACGACGGGCACACCTCCCCATCCGTAGCCCATCCGGCGACCCGCACCCCCGCCCCGGTCCCGTCCCCGACCAAGGTGACGTCGACGATGGACTCTCTGATTCCATGGGAGCAGTGAGTGATGTATGTCGGTCCAGTGCCGCGATTGCAGATGGTGAGGTCGTGAGCTAGTGCGAGGTCAAAGACGCTGTTGCCTCTCCTGTTGCAGGAGGTGGACCCCCATGCTGAGTGCCATCCGTTGAAGTCACCGGCCACGAGGACCGGAACGCCAGGGGAGCGAGCGAGAAGAAGGTCGAGTCTGGCCAGGGCGCCCGTCGGATCCTCCCTGGGTTCGATATAGACCGAGACCAGGAGGAACCGACGACCGACCGTGCTGCCAAGCTGAACCACGCTCAAGTTGGGATTCGAGAATTCCGAGTACCCGACCGCAGCGAACCCCGCCGTTCTGGTGAAGACAGCGGCCTTGACGCGCCCATCGGAAGGGAACTGATGTATGGAGTATCCGGTGACCGGAGGGACCATGCCGAAAGAATTAGTGTAGGGCTCCATGACGAAGCAAAAGTCTGTTTTTTCCCTATCAATATATACAGCGAGTTCGTGAAGCGCGTTGCGGCTTCGTGCAAGGTTTACTTGTACGCACTTGAAGTGTGAAAGAGAGGGGCGTACAGCTGTGCTATTATAGGTCGTGTTATCCATAAATGGTACGCGCGAGTATGTTGTTCATCATATGTTGGACTCGGGGACATCTGTTGGAGTTGGCACGGTGATCGGTTTGCGTACGACTAGAGCCGGTTCCAGCACGACCCGCAGCATGGCGGCAGCAGTTCCAGCATTTGGGCGGTCCCTCGGCCTTCCTGACCGGGCAGGCGCTCTGTTCGTGCCCTTCGGAGGCGCAGTGTGCGCAGGCCGCGCTCGGGCTGGTGCACCTTTTCTTTATATGCCCAAATTGAAGGCATCTAGTGCATTGAAGGAGAGGGATGTAGTTGTCCGCATGGACCTTCTGGTGGTCCATGTTAATTTTCACTGTCTGTGTGACCACCTTCCACACCTCGGGCGTAGTGATGAAGACAGCGTTGTATAAGTTGGGATTCCTATTGGTTCTGACGTATTTAAATGCTAGGTCCTCTGTGGAGTGGACGTGATACCTCACCGCTTCATTTTGATTTTTGACGATGTCGACCAGCTGCTCAGTGGGTATTTCCCTGGGGATTCCCTTGAGGATAAACATGGGCTTGAGGTCGGCGGGGACGTGGAGACGGAAGGGGGAGGCGGCAGTGTCAATCTTGTCGATGGTGGCCTGCCTCTGTTGCTCGTTGTCAAACTCGACCGCAATGCGGTTAGCCGATATGTAGCGCACGTTGGTAGGTGCGAAGTTGGTGTCCCTGAATGTGACGCTGTCCTTCCATCTACGGTGGGTTTCAGCCGACGAGCTAGAGCTGGAGTCAGATCCGGGGGACACAATGAGGGCGGGCTTGTGTTTGGGAGGAGGGGTGCGTTTCTGAACGAGCGCGGGAGATCCGCCAGCAGCGGCAGATGCATAGGACTTGGGAGGGTTGCGGTTAGGTGTTAAGAGTTTGATTTGTTTGTGTATCTCGTTTACCAGTGTCATCATGTGATTAATGTCGACCTCCCGACCACCGGCCTGAGATTTACGCGTTTCGGAGTGAGAGGAGCCGTCAACGGGGGGTACATACGTGGCCGCGAGTCCGGTGAGGTCATGAATCATGAGGTTGAGTTTGCCATTGGCGCATTGCTTGTTAGCCTTGGTAAGGCTTTTCCCTTCATTAATACGAATCTTGGCTTCCTCAGCACTACGTACCAGATCAATTAACATTCTTCTAGGGACCGGCACCATATCGTCCTCTGGAGGGCCAGGGGAGGGTTCCACTACAGTATCCCGACTGCGGGGAAGCCGAAGGCCGTCGGCCGTGAAAAGGGGGAAGATATCCGCATGGCGGGAGGTGGACGAGCTGCCACTACTAACTGGTGAAAGGGTCCTACCTTGGCTGCAGCTCGGGTGTTGCCGCTGTGTCGCACCAGATGTATCCCCATCCATCCGCGAGGACGTCGGGGGGACGTCCGGCAGTCGCCGGCCCGGGCCGGCGGCGTGATCGCCGCTTTCATTCATCTCACTACACTTTCACTACACTGGCAATTCGCGATGAACTAGAACACTCACTAGGTAGCACACACCGAGGACAAGCCTATCACAAAACATGCACCGGCACCTGCCCCTAACTCTTATGCCTAATTATAACTAAATAACTAAATACAAGTCCACTATCACTAGCCGCGCGGCTGCGTCATAAGCCGCAGCGCAGGTGCACCGAAGGCTGGGAGTGGCGGCGCAACCGACGACGAGGATGCGCAGCTCACGTCCGCAGTGGGGGCGTCCGAAGAGACGCCGTGTGGTGCACTGCGCCAGAGGGCGCACAATGGCGCCGGCAGAGCACGAAGCACGAAGAGGGCTGCGCAGTGGCGCGGTAGAAGAAGAGGCGCAAGTTATGCGCGACCCGGCAGCGCTGGCGTTAGATTCGCCGGCGCGCAGATGGCGCCGAGGCGCACAGCAGTGAGGAATGGCAGGGCGACAGAGGCCCGCAGGACAGCAGCCGATAACAGCCCCGCCAGCGGCTCTATCACCTCCGACCGGGCGCCCCTGAGGCGCCAAAGGGCGCGGGCAGCGAAGGGGACTGCCGCAGGAGAGCGGCGGTTGGCGCAGGCTGAGGCGCCTCTCTTCCAGAGGCACGAGGGATAGGGGACACCGACACGAGCACTCACAATCACAATCGCACGTCACTCACAATGCCACCGATCACTGTCACTTCTCCTGGGTGGGGAGCGCCCAGAGAGCACTCACGGCTATCAGCGCCCAAGCAGGGCTGTGAGCCCACAGCGGCGGCAGGCGCCTCCTCGTTGGGTAGGCGGGAGGGCCAGCAGGGCGGCCGGGATGCGCGATGAGGACGACACCGACGCCGACGAGGCGCAGCCGAGTTGTGGTCGAGACCGCAGCGAGGGAGCGCAGACAGAGATGCCGGCTCGGGAGCAGCACCGAAGATGTCCAGAACCGGTGGGGGGGGTACGCCGCTACTCACCAAGCCCCTCAGTGTCTTACCCTTCCTCTGTCCGAGAGGGTCCCCTCGTAGGCGGGACGGTAACAGCCGTCCACAGGGATGAGAATGCCGCCTCCCGAAGGCGCCGAGGCGTGCGAAGAGGCAGCAGCGGGCGGAGCGGCCACCCGCAGAGTACTGCCGGCGGCGCGAGCAGAGGTGCTCGAAGATGCAGACGTGGCGCTCAGCAAGGCGCACGAGCGCAAAGCACAGCCAGAGGGCAGTGCTGACGCGCGCAAACGCGGATGCACATGCAGCCCCTCCCGCAGAAGTGCGAGGTACGGGGGGGGGAAGGAGTCGTGACGGCCCACGTCCACTCACACAGCAGCACAGCACTCGCGAGACGATTACACTCACGATCACACGTCACTCACAGTCCCACAATCACTGTCACTTATCCTGGATGGGGAGGGCTCAGAGAGCACTCGCAGCTGCCAGTGCCCCGGCGGGGGCCACAAGCCCACAGCGGCAGCAGGCGCCTCCTCGTTAGGGAGGAGAGAGGCCGGCAGAACCAGCCGGGATGCACGATGAGGACGGCACCGATGCCGATGCGGTGCAGTCGAAGCCGCAGCAAGGGAGCGCAGCCGAGAGTGCCGGCCCAGAAGCAGCGCCGGAGATGTCCAGGACCGGGGGGGGGCGTTCGCCGCTACTCACCAAGCCCCTCAGCGTCTTACCCTTCCTTAATCCAGCAGGCTCCCCTCGGAGGCGGGATGGCGAGAGCCGTCCGCAGGGATGAGGAGAATGCCGCCTCCAGAGGGCGCCGCGACGCCTGAAGAGGCAGCAGAGGGCGAAGCCACCGCCCGGAGGATGCGGCCAGCAGCGTGAGCAGGGGTGCTCGAAGGTGCAGATGCGGCGCTCAGCGAGGCGCGAGAGCGCAAGGCACAACCAGAGGGCAGTGCGAGCGCAGGTATAGGTGCAGCCCCTCCCGCAAAGATGCGAGGTATCGGGGAGAGAGATGAATCGTAACGACCCGCCTCCGAACACACAGTGGCACAGCACTCGCGAGACGTTTACACTCACGCACTCACACACTGTCACTTCACCTGATGATGCAGCAAGGATGCGCAAAGATGCGGATGCGCCTCCGCTGCGGATGCGGATGCAGCCTTGCTTCCGACGCGGATGCGGTTGCGACAGGCAACAGCCGCTTCCCCGCTAAAGGTGCGGGGGGTAGGAGGGGCCGTAGCCGCTCTCACTCACTCACACTATCACTGTCACTTCACTACACTGGGGAGGGGGGGGTACTGGGAGACGAGCGCTCTGGTCGGCGCTAGCACAACGACTGACGTCCTGTCGAACCGAATGAATACTCCCACCCCAGCGATGCGGCGACGCGGATGCGAAAAGGATGCAGCAGGGATGCGCCCGAGGAAGCAGCAGGGATGCGCATCCGCAGCGGATGCGGATGCAGCCTTGCTTCCGACGCGGATGCGGATGCAGCACGGAGGCGACAGTCGCTTCCCCGCTGAAGGTGCGGGGGGTAGGGGGGGCCGTAGCCGTTCTCACTCACTCACACTGTCACTGTCACTTCACTACACTGGGGAGGGGGGGGTACTGGGAGACGAGCGCTCTGGTCGGCGCTGGCACAACGACTGCCGTCTTGTCAAACCGATTTAATGCTCCCACCCCGGTGATGAAGCGACGCGGATGCAAAAAGGATGCAAGAAGGATGCGAAAAGGATGCAGCAGGGATGCGCTAAGGTGCGGATGCGTTTCGGATGCGCGAATGCACTCGATGTACTAATGTCCCGAAGACGCGACCGATGACGCAACAGCAAGGATGCAAGAAAGATGCAATAGGGATGCGCTAAGATGCGGATGCGCTAAAGATGCAAAGAGACACGCGGGGAACGCGGCCCCTACGAGGGGCCGCGGGGGTGCGAAAGAGAGATGCGCGCAAGGATGCAGCGTTGCTTCCGTAAAGGATGCAGAGAAAGTGTTAGAGCAGCTCAGGTATACCGCTTCCGCATCCGATGCGGATGCAGCCCCGAGTGCCCGCGAAGACGCGGAAAGGATGCGCAAGGGATGCAACCCGGGTGCACCGCTTCTGCTTCCGCTTCCGATGCGGATGCAACGCCGAGTGCCCACGAGGAGGCAGAACGGATGCGCGAGTGATGCAGCTCGGATGCGCCGCTTCCGCTTCCGATGCGGATGCGGCCCGAGCGCCACTCCAACGCGAATGAAGCGCTCCAGATGCAAGGATGCAGAACGGATGCACCTTGCGGAGCGTACCGCGGGACGCGCGCGCTCTGCCCAACGTCTGGGCAGCGACTGGTTAGGTTAGGTTAGGTTAGGTTAGGTTAGGTTAGGTTAGGTTAGGTTAGGTTAGGTTAGGTTAGGTTAGGTTAGGTTAGGTTTTTTTTTTTTTTTTTTTTTTTTTTTTTTCTGCTTCCCCCTAACATGGGCAAAGTTAGGGCCCTTATTTTTCCTGACATTCCAGTTCTCGCTTTTATAATCCTCTGGGAATAATACCCCTTTCATTCTAGCCTATCCGTTGGTTAGCTAATTACCTGTAATTTTTATTTCATAAAAAAAATCCTTACATCTAGTACAATTGCCTTCTTATAACTATTGCTACAACTATTAGTCTAATACAATTTTGTCTTATATTTAATCACATCTTTATTATCTGTTTCTTACTACTACATCACAGTGATATGTCTTATCTTGTATCACAGATTGTGTCCTACATGCTAATAATTTACTTAATATCTACATAACATAGATATATCGCTATATCTCTATTAGTCTAGTACTATTATGTCTTGTATTAATTCAATTTCTTATTATCTATTTCTTACAACTACATCACAGTGATATATCTTATCCTATATCACAGATTGTGTCCTACATACTAATAATTGCTTAATATCTATATCACATTGAGTTTCCTTGCGTCAGTAGTTTTATCACATAATACTTCTATTATATAACAGTTTTTATTTTGCCTAGTTGCAGCATTACATCAACAATTGCTAGGTGAGAGTTTTATTCTTGTTAATAACCTTATCTGCAATTTTCTTGCAGAATTTCAAAAATCTATTCCTTAGTATCTTATCCTGCATTATTTCTGCTATTGTTTCTTGCGTTATAGCTTTACCAATTTCCATCTCAGTGTCAACTCTGTAACTGTCATAGGCGGGGCATTCACACAACACATGCATCACGCTTTCGCTCACATTCTCATCACAGACGCACGCCGGGCTCTCCTTGCACCTGAAACGGTGCAGGTACTCAGAGAACCCCCCGTGGCCTGTGAACACTTGCACAATCACGCTATCCATACTAATCTTCCTCACTACCGAATGAGCTTTTGTGGCGTCCGGGAAAAACACTTTGGTGACTGAGGCCGTTGTCTCACTTACGTACCTCCTATCCCATTCATCAATCGACTCCATTCGGATCTGTCGCTTGATGAATGAGATGGGGCACTTGTCGTAATCCGGCCTAGTCCGCCTATGGAGTGCCGCATCCTTCGCCAGCTCATCGGCCCTTTCATTTCCCTGCAGCCCTGCATGTGCACGAATCCAGTGCAGTCTCACGGATCTGCCTGTATTTATCATCTTACCGATGTCTTGTCTACACTTTATTATCAAGGGATGCAGAGAATTATTTCCTACCAAGGCATCCAGCGCAGACCTAGAGTCACTGAAGATGCAGCAACTGGGTGTGTCACTTCGGAGCACGTACTCCACGGCCTGTGATAAAGCCAAGAGTTCCGCCTGAAAGACAGTGCAGTAGCGTTCCAGACATAGTTTTTTCCTGCTATACTCGGCGACGCCATCCCAAACGGTCAGCGCCGCCCCAACCTTTCCATCTATCTTACTTCCGTCGGTGTAGATGTTACACCGACCATCCTTGCAAAGTTCCAGCTCCGCACTGTCCTCCACGCGTTTATACTCTAGTTCTATCTGGCTCGCGGGATGTGGCATGTTGGTGAAAGGTACCGGTCCCTCCACATCTCGGTCGCACACCACCCGCCGGGAGTACCCCCTCTTGATCTCGTAAAGAAGGGCGGTTTCCCGCACCCTCACATCAAGAGGCAGCATCCCCGCGAGCAGCAGCACCGAGTTGAGAGAGACCGTCCTATATGCCTTGGCGATCTTCTGCCCGATGCCCCGCTGCACCACCCCCAATCGCTTACGTACTCCAAGCCTGTTAGATGCCGGCGCCCATACATTCGCCGCATACAACACGATCGGTTCGACCACTGCCATATATATGGTCCTGATGATCTCCGATTCTAACCCCCAGTTGACCCTGGCAGCTCTCGACACCTGCTTGTATACGTTCAGCGCCTTGCGGCATACATTGTCCACGTGGGCGCTGAACGTTAACTTCCGGTCGATCGTGAGCCCCAGGATCTTAATCTCCTCCGAAAGCCCGATGCGCTCCCCACCCATGTCCAGCACTAAGGGATCGTACTTCAGTTTGTTCGTGACTAGCATGGCCTTGGTCTTGCTAGGCGCGAATCTCAACTTATTCCGAATCCCCCAGCCCCGAACGCAGGCAAGCGCAGCATCAGCCCTCCGTTTGAGACTCTGGGTGTCTTCCTCGGAGAAAATCAAGACCACATCGTCTGCGAATGCTTGGCAGTGGTCTCCCCTTTCTTCCAACTGTTTCAATAGGGGGTCCAACAATATATTCCAAAATGTCGGTCCCCCTATCGAACCTTGCACGCACCCTTTCGTAGTTTCCCTTACGCACTCCTCTCCAGCATACCTAACACGCACCTTTCGGTCGGACAAATACGAGTCCACAAGTCTTCTAAGGTTTACCGGACAATTTGTTTTTGCGAGTTCGCATCGTAACGCCGGCCACCACGCGTTATCGAAGGCCCCCTCTATGTCCAGGGATACCAGCAGTACGATCTTTTTCGACCGCACCTGCTCCCTGATGTGATTTACCATGACATAGAGGGAGTCCTCGGTTCCACGCTGTGGTGTAAAACCGTATTGATGCGAACTCTGGTCCGGCAAAACATGCCATCTAATTCTGCTCACCATCATTTTCTCTAATATTTTGCCCATTACGGGCAAAAGACCAATCGGTCTGTATGACTTGGGACTCGTATAGTCCGACTTACCGGGTTTCCTTAATACAACTACCGCGGCCTCTTTCCATATGGTGGGGAAACATTCTAATTCCAAACACCTGTTAAACAATTCCACAAACATACTGGGTTGTAGAGTGATAGCTGCCCTGCAAATGTCAGCAGTGAAGCCGTCCAGTCCCGGCGCCTTCTTTGCGCTGAAGCTCGACGCAGCCCACATGAGTTCCTGCTTAGTAAACGGCGGATCGAATAATCCGCCTCGATCGATATTATTTATCTGGTTTGACTTTTCTCTTATACTCATGTGTTCTGCGTCGTCGCTTTCAGCGCTATCCTCCGGATAGAAGGTTTGTGCCAGGAACCTGGCTGACTCCACGCCTTCAAGTGCGACACCGTTCCGGACGAGGGGTATATCCTCCTCCTTCGCGGCTGTGCTGCGTATCACTCTATAGATCCCATCCCACATACTCTCCCTGTCTTGCTTCTCACAAAAACTCTTCCAACAGGTGGTCCGAGCCCTCCTCGACGCAGTCAGGTACTCCTGTTTAGCCTCCAGATACTGCTCCACCACCCATGCTCTCCGCACTGGTGCTGCGTAGGAAATCCTACGCTTACGGCGATTCACCTCCTTTTTAAGGCGGGTGAGTTCCGCGGTCCACCAAGGCAATCCTGGTCGCCTGCTGACCCCGACTTTGGGTATACACTTGTCACACACTTCCCTTATAGAGTCCGTGAGCTCTCCTACCCTCTCTTCTAGCTCACGGACATCGCCTATCATTCTAATCGTCTCGGCGCCGAAGCGCCTCTCCTCCCAGATTTGGCCCAGCTCCTGTTTGAGCTGGGTCCAATTGGCCTTTCGCGTGTTGTATACCCTAGTCGTGGTCATTTTTGCCCCAACCCCCCGTGCCAAATGTAGGTCAAACAGGATTGCCCTATGGTCCGAAGTCGTCACATCCGCCTCCACACGCCAGTTCTGCACAGCAGGTAGCATGTCGGTGGAGCAGACTGTGACATCCACACAACTCGTGTACCTTTTGTTTCCTCTGACTGTGTCGAATGTTGGCTCGGACCCTCTGTTCAGGATCTCCAGATCCTTCCTATCAAACATACATCCTAGTGTCTCACCCCTCTCATCCATCCTTTCGCTACCCCACCATGGGTTCCACGCATTCAGGTCCCCGCCCATGATCAACTTCTTTGTGCCTATTCTATCAACTATCTGCTCCATACACTGGGTGTACGGGTCGAGCGGTTGGTCTCCTTCCAGGTAGATCGACACCACCCCCACGTCCCCGAGTCCGGTTTTCACCTTGGCGACCATGATGTTATTTGTCGCCAATGTCGGGCACTGGGTGATGTCGATCCCCCTGTCGAAGACCATAATGGCGGCCTTTACAAGGCCTCCGGGGGTTCCCTGATGTTGTAGGACTCTAACCCCCGGGTATGGCCTCACTCTCCCTATACACCCAGTGTATGGTTCCTGCACTAATGCCAACTTTATCCCCTTAACCTGTGCGGCCATGACCAACTCAGCCGTAGCCTGTTGGCTACGCTGTAAGTTGGCCTGGACGCACCTAATTTTTTCCCAATTTTCCCGTGGGACGCCCTTAGCAATACGCTATGGTTGCCCTTGCCAGGGCGTCCCATTTCTTTCTGATTGGGCACTCTACGTCGAACGCATTGTGTCCTTTACCCACTACATTATTTCTTGCACAATTTTTACAACTTGGCACCTCGCCACGCCGGCTAACGGGACATTCTCTTTTGAGGTGCTCCCCTCCACAATGACTACATAGATCTTTCCCTTCTCTGCAGAACCTGCGGCTGTGCCCATATCCCAGACACCTTGTGCATTGCACAAGGGGGGAATGGTCTTCCACCCGCACGTTCTGCAGATCCACTCGCAGGTTCCCCTGACCTGTTATCCTTTGCCAGATCAGGGGCGACACTGTTAGCACTACGTCATTGCAGAGGGGATTCCTCGCCCTCTTCCTAAACTTTACTGCCATTCGATCATCTTTCGCACTGAGGTCTCGAAAGAGACCCCCATTCTGGTTTCGGATCGCCTTGATAATCTCTTCGTCCGAGTGGACCTTGATCAGGTCCTTCAAGACCAGAAGGGGGTCCCTATTCTTGACCTCTTCCACTATCAGACCTTTCCCTTTACCACTCAATCTTTGCATGATCTTCTTCCTTTCTTCCTCATTCTTACATCCCACTACTACTTTTCTATCCTTCACCTTCCTTACTTTTTCTACTTGCACCCATCCTTCTTTTGCGTCCACTGCTTTCCTTATCCTTTCTAAAACTTCTTCTCCCGTCTCCTCTTCCTTCTCCGAGGACACGATCACTGAATGCAACGCCGAGCGTACAGGCATGGTAACCTTGCCAGTGCCCGCTACCGCCCCCGCATACGTGACCGGTCCTCTCTTCCTTTCTTCTCTTTCTTTCTTAATCTCCTCCTTTACTTCTTCCATTTTCTCATTGCTTTCTTTCATCATCTTTGCATATTCTTCCATTCTTTTATTATTTTCTTCCATAACTTTCATACATTCATTCCATTGTTTCTTCATCTCTTCACTTTGATCAACTTGCTTTCCCTTTACTTCCATTAATTCTCCTTTTGCTTCTGTTTCATTTCTTCCATTCTTGCTTTTCTTTCTTTCTTCTTCCGCTTCTTTAACCAGCTCATATAATCTCTCTATCGCACTCATTACATCAGCCTTGATGTCAGTTTTTAAGTTGCGGCTGTTATTCAGCTGCAACTTCGCCTTCATCAGCCAGCTTTTTGCCTCTGCTGTCCGGCTCCTGACACCAAGGCTTTCCACACTTACTTTTCCCTTTTGTCCTTCCTCATTCGCTCCTTTAATGCTTCCTTCCACTTCCACTCGTCCCTCATTTCCATTCTTCACTCTGCTCTGTCCCGATTTCATTTCCACGGGGAATTTCATTTTCAGCTTTACTTTTTCCACTTCTACTCTTTTTGTACTTATAGGTGGCGTCTTCCCTTTAGCCTCAAACTCCCCGATACTTCTCCTCACTGTCCTAGTTTTATTCATGTTGTCCTTATTTATTTCGTCTCCTTCAACTTCCACACTATCTTCTCTCATTCTATCCTCTCTGTCATTCATCCTCTCAGTCGAATCATCTTTTCCCTCTTTAGGCATCGTTTTCGCCGGCGTGCGGTACCCAAACATCCTTCTTAGGGGGAATGTGTCTGATTATAAGATCTACTTCTAAGCGTCCCGGTCAATAAACTCGGGACGCTTTAATTTGTCAATAAACACAATAATAAATAATAATTAATACAAAATAATAAATCAGTAATTTTATAACTAAGTCCACTGGTCAACAGACACAGTGGACGTCAATACTACTCAGCTATGCCTATCTGTTAAAAAACAAGATAGGCGTCGGACATACACAACAATTTGTCAATATCACAATAAAATCTTACAACTAATTCCACTGGTCAACAGACACAGTGGAATAAATACTACTAATTATGACTATGCCGATCGGTCAATAAACACGATGGGCACACAACACAACACAATTAAATAAATTAAATAATTAATAAAATGTCAATAATAAATCAATATAATCCTAACCTAACTACCTAAGTACACTGGACAGCGGTGTAAAAGGCCAACTGTTCAGTGTACCAGTCCTTAAAGCTATAGTCTCAGACTATGTCGAGGTCAGCCCCGCCAGCCGTTTGGTCCACAAACTTGGGTTTGGAAAGGGAAGAAATTTAGGGGGGGGGGGGCAAAAATGCTCCCCACGAAACCTTGGGGGGGGGGGGGGGGGGGGGCCAAAAAGTGCTCCCCACGAGACCTAGGGGGGGAGGGGGGACCACCGCGGGGGTGAGGTAGGGGGGGGGAGGGGGGGAAAAGGGGGGAAGGATAGCCCTTCCTACGTACTATCTAATCCACCCACTCACACCTCCCAAAGCCTCTCCTAACCCGGCTTTTGGGGGATTTTTTTCCCAAGTTTTAGGAATTCCCGGGGGGGGAAGGGGGGGTATGGGTTCTCCTTAACCTACTCTACACGATAGCACAATAAAAAATTTTTGGGTGTGTAGATAGGATCCCTGTTTAATTTAATAACTACAATAAAAAATTATTTAAAATTCACCAAAATTATGTACGATAAAAACACTTATACCTATTTACTATGTATACTAACCCCCACCTTATCGCCCTATCAATTTACACCTAACACTCCAAAAAATTTTTCCTATAATAATAAATAATTAATAATTATATTTATTTTCGGTCAACTCACCCTTAGCCTAAACTCGCCCTTGTCACTTTTTTTAAATTTTTATATAACTAATTATAATTTACTACCCTGGTCGACTCGAACTTGACCCCGACTCGCTCTTGGCTCAAGCTCGTCCCTGTCAACCGTCAGTCTACCCTTGACAGCTGCAGTGACAGCGGCTGTCAACTTATGACGGCTGTCAATATGACACCGTCAACCACGCCACTGACACTGACAGTGACACTTTCCAATACCTATTTAAAAAATCTAATTAAAAATAAAAAATAAAAAATAAAAACTAATCCGATTCACCCTTGACCCCGACTCACTCTTGTCGAAAGTCAACTGTCGATCTGACGTCGACAGTGACAGCTGATGACAGCTCCTTGACAGCTGTCTACAGTGACGCTGTCACTCCTGTCACCACTCCGACAGCAACCCGCAATATATCTCTGTCCCTGTCTGTATACCTATTTCTAATATGAGGAGGCACCTTTAATTTATTTACTTTATCACTGTATATCTCATGAATACCCAGTGAATGCCTATGGGTCAGGCGCCTTATTCGGATTTCTGTCTTGGATATTATTTCCCTTATATTTTATGGCGATTCTGTAATTATTTTTGTAAAATTTTTGTATATTTTCCTACTTAAACTTATTCTAGGGTATATTCTTAGGCTCTCCTGTATCTTAGCCTATTTAATTTTTCCCCACGTACATATATCTACAGTTTCCTTTAGCTATAAACGATATTTCTATACCCTATAACAGAATAGGTCCGCGGCTGACGCGACTAACCTCGACAAACTTAACTTAAAGTTGTAAAATTTCTCTAACTTAACAAATACTATTTTATCTACAAAATTATTAGACCCAAGGGTTTCAAAATTTTTTGCAAGGGAGCTGGATGTATGCCTTACCGACTACCCCTTGTTTAGCGGTTTTCCGTTATGTAGTTTTTGTGTTATTAATTACTAAAAAACGTAAACAATACGATTAAAACTACTATTGTCGTTTTACGTAATTTGATTTTGCAATTTTGAACTCTAATTTTTAACTTTTTTATATTTCCTTTATTGCCAACTTAGTTTATTGTGTTCCAAAATGATTATTCCGTTTTCGGATTGCCAAAATTTTTAGTAGTTTTCGAGATTTCAAAATAAAATTTTTAGAATACCCGCAACACTCTTGGGAGTCGGCAGACATAAACCCTCGTATCTCCTCTTCTCTTAACCCTAGATACACAGATTTTTGTAGACTTACTGCTAAAAGTTTGTTCTTGTTCCCCTTAATTTTTGGCCTGGGTTGATGCACTCCCGGCTGCTCCCTGCGCCGCCAAAGCTTGGAGGTGCCAGGTAAAACCACAAAATGTGGTCTCCTGGCTAAGCCACTTGCGCTTTTTTAGCGCTGGTGGTTTTTATCGCCTGCAGTAACACTATCACACCGTTTCACTTTTATTTCCCACTTTTATCACTCCTAGTTTAGGATTTTCACACACGTGTTTTTACTAATTCGTGATTTCTTGGCCAACCCTTCGGTTTAGCCAAAAAGCACTACCTACACTACCTTAGTGGCTGTTAAACGCGTCTTATGGTAGTTTTTAGTCGGCCTTAGTCGTCCTAATTTAGGAGTTTTGGCCACGTGCTACTCCTAATTTCCTCGTAACTCGGCTCACGCTTGTCGGAAAAATCCCAAACTTTCACCACACCTGTAGGGCTTTACCCTCCGTCACTTTACAATCTAAAAACTGTAGGTCGCCGCTCAAAATCGAGCGGCGCACGCGCTTTTATAATTTTTTATCGGTTTTTCTTCAATAACTTTTTGGTTTTAAGTCCGATTTTAAAAATTTTTTCACGGTTATATTGCCCGTCACTGCGCGCATCCAGCGATATAAAACACTTTACACTTTTCACTTTCTAACTATTTTTGCCGATTTTTTAAGTACGGAGCGACTTTTTCGCGCTGTTATCGCGTCGGGAGGCTGTCTGAGACTGGTTAGGTTAGGTTAGGTTAGGTTAGGTTAGGTTAGGTTAGGTTAGGTTAGGTTAGGTTAGGTTAGGTTAGGTTAGGTTAGGTTAGGTTAGGTTAGGTTAGGTTAGGTTAGGTTAGGTTAGGTTAGGTTAGGTTAGGTTAGGTTAGGTTAGGTTAGGTTAGGTTAGGTTAGGTTAGGTTTTTTTTTTTTTTTTTTTTTTTTATTTGTATAAGGTTAGGTTAGGTTAGGTTAGGTTTTTTTTTTTTTTTTTTTTTTTTTTTTTTTTTTATTTGTATAAGGTTAAAGTATCCTGGGAGGAAGTGGCGCTAATGGAGTACGCCTGCATCCTCCCGATGCAGAAGGTTACAAAAGAGTACAAGGTAGGTTTCAAACATATTTTAGCAGAAGGCCATAAAACTAAGTTTACACATAATAAGAAGTTGTAGGGGTTGGAGACATGATAAGGTAACATTAAACATTGATTAAAAAGAACTTATACTAACAATAAACTTAATACTAACACATTTGTATTGGAGTCAACACTTTGCAGTGGGTTACAAGTACATAAAGTGGTTTGCAAAGAGTAATTTGCAGAAGGCAGATGAAAAGCATGTTGCAAGGGGACAATACAACATGCATACTAAAAATAAATTTATCTTATATACTAACAGATTGATTACATACATACTGAAAATGAATTAATCTTACATACTAACAGATTGATAGCATACATACTAAAAGTGAATTAATCTTACATACTAACAGATTGATAATATAGAACAATCAACTTACATACTAAAGATAAACTTAACTAGATACTTAGAATTAGCATATATTGGGGTAAGTGCCATGATGATGAGTACATTGGTCATCTGTAGGGTTATTGCCCAAGTCTGGATTCGCATCAGCAGTTGGTGCGACTCCAGCCTGAGCAAAGGGTATATTAAAATTGGGAGAGAGACCAAGTGATTAGGAGACAAGTAGTGATAAGTATATCGGTATTTAGTGGGTTGCCCAAGTCAGAAGTGTCATCATTATAAAATTAAGATTGAGGGGTAATATAACAGTGGTTATATATGGTGATGTGTAGTTAAGTGGATTGACGACTTGGGCAAACCCGAGGGAGAATACATACCCACCCCATTGGTCGGGCGATTAGCCACCGCCCGGTAACACCCCATTAAAGAACGGGTAGTTACCGGTCGGCGCCCAGGGTGCACCACGAGGAGGTTGCCCGACCCCAGCACCCCGGTTAGGTTAGGTTAGGTTAGGTTAGGTTAGGTTAGGTTAGGTTAGGTTAGGTTAGGTTAGGTTAGGTTAGGTTAGGTTAGGTTAGGTTAGGTTAGGTTAGGTTTTTTTTTTTTTTTTTTATTTGTATAAGGTTAAAGTATCCTGGGAGGAAGTGGCGCTAATGGAGTACGCCTGCATCCTCCCGATGCAGAAGGTTACAAAAGAGTACAAGGTAGGTTTCAAACATTTTTAGCAGAAGGCCATAAAACTAAGTTTACACATAATAAGAAGTTGTAGGGGTTGGAGACATGATAAGGTAACATTAAACATTGATTAAAAAGAACTTATACTAACAATAAACTTAATACTAACACATTTGTATTGGAGTTAACACTTTGCAGTGGGTTACAAGTACATAAAGTGGTTTGCAAAGAGTAATTTGCAGAAGGCAGATGAAAAGCATGTTGCAAGGGGACAATACAACATACATACTAAAAATAAATTTATCTTATATACTAACAGATTGATTACATACATACTGAAAATGAATTAATCTTACATACTAACAGATTGATAGCATACATACTAAAAGTGAATTAATCTTACATACTAACAGATTGATAATATAGAACAATCAACTTACATACTAAAGATAAACTTAACTAGATACTTAGAATTAGCATATATTGGGGTAAGTGCCATGATGATGAGTACATTGGTCATCTGTAGGGTTATTGCCCAAGTCTGGATTCGCATCAGCAGTTGGTGCGACTCCAGCCTGAGCAAAGGGTATATTAAAATTGGGAGAGAGACCAAGTGATTAGGAGACAAGTAGTGATAAGTATATCGGTATTTAGTGGGTTGCCCAAGTCAGAAGTGTCATCATTATAAAATTAAGATTGAGGGGTAATATAACAGTGGTTATATATGGTGATGTGTAGTTAAGTGGATTGACGACTTGGGCAAACCCGAGGGAGAATACATACCCACCCCATTGGTCGGGCGATTAGCCACCGCCCGGTAACACCCCATTAAAGAACGGGTAGTTACCGGTCGGCGCCCAGGGTGCACCACGAGGAGGTTGCCCGACCCCAGCACCCCGGTTAGGTTAGGTTAGGTTAGGTTAGGTTAGGTTAGGTTAGGTTAGGTTAGGTTAGGTTAGGTTAGGTTAGGTTAGGTTAGGTTAGGTTAGGTTAGGTTAGGTTAGGTTAGGTTAGGTTAGGTTAGGTTAGGTTAGGTTAGGTTAGGTTAGGTTAGGTTAGGTTAGGTTAGGTTAGGTTAGGTTAGGTTTTTTTTTTTTTTTTTTTTTTTTTTTTTTTTATTTGTATAAGGTTAAGGTATCCTGGGAGGAAGTGGCGCTAATGGAGTACGCCTGCATCCTCCCGTAGCAGAAAGTTACATGGTACATAGTGAGGGTTGCAAACATTTTTAGCAGAAGGCTACTTATAGTTAGTGGTACATAGTAAAAAGGGTTAATAGGGGGGTTGGAGACATAATAGAATTAATACAAAATAAGATAGACATTGAGTGGGTTAAAGTTACATAATAGTTAAAACAGGGATATGCAGAAGGCAATTAGAGGACACATGTTGTGGGGCAAAATTGACATACATACTAAATTGACTTACATACTAATAGATTGGCTTATATACTAAATAACAATCAACTTAAATACTACACAATTAGACATACATACTAAGATGACATAGAATCAACTTAAATACTAACAATTGAACATACATACTAAAATGACATAGAATCAACTTATATACTAACAATTGAGGTATAGTGAAGACAATCAACTTACATACTAGACTTATATTAAATGGGCTAGTGCCTTGATTAGGAAATAGGTCATGTTTGGGTTTGTTGCCCAAGTCTGGATTCGCATCAGCAATTGGTGCGACTCCAGCCTGAGCAACGGTTATATTAAAATTGGTGGAGAGACATATTGATAAGAATCCCAAGTATTGATGAGGAGAATGGTATTTGGTGGGTTGCCCAAGTCTGAGGTCACATCATAATAGATCAGGGTAAGAATGATTATGTAGCAGGGGTAATATGGTGATGCGAGGTTGAGTTGATAAGGACTTGGGCAAACCCGAGGGGGAATCCACCTACCCACCCCAGTGGTCGGGCGATTAGCCACCGCCCGGTAACACCTCATTAAAGAACAAGTAGTTACCGGTCGGCGCCCAGGGTACACCACGAGGAGGTTGCCCGACCCAGTACCCCGGTTAGGTTAGGTTAGGTTAGGTTAGGTTAGGTTAGGTTAGGTTAGGTTAGGTTAGGTTAGGTTAGGTTAGGTTAGGTTAGGTTAGGTTAGGTTAGGTTAGGTTAGGTTAGGTTAGGTTTTTTTTTTTTTTTTTTTTTTTTTTTTTTTTTTTTTTATTTGTATAAGGTTAAAGTATCCTGGGAGGAAGTGGCGCTAATGGAGTACGCCTGCATCCTCCCGATGCAGAAGGTTACAAAAGAGTACAAGGTAGGTTTCAAACATTTTTAGCAGAAGGCCATAAAACTAAGTTTACACATAATAAGAAGTTGTAGGGGTTGGAGACATGATAAGGTAACATTAAACATTGATTAAAAAGAACTTATACTAACAATAAACTTAATACTAACACATTTGTATTGGAGTTAACACTTTGCAGTGGGTTACAAGTACATAAAGTGGTTTGCAAAGAGTAATTTGCAGAAGGCAGATGAAAAGCATGTTGCAAGGGGACAATACAACATACATACTAAAAATAAATTTATCTTATATACTAACAGATTGATTACATACATACTGAAAATGAATTAATCTTACATACTAACAGATTGATAGCATACATACTAAAAGTGAATTAATCTTACATACTAACAGATTGATAATATAGAACAATCAACTTACATACTAAAGATAAACTTAACTAGATACTTAGAATTAGCATATATTGGGGTAAGTGCCATGATGATGAGTACATTGGTCATCTGTAGGGTTATTGCCCAAGTCTGGATTCGCATCAGCAGTTGGTGCGACTCCAGCCTGAGCAAAGGGTATATTAAAATTGGGAGAGAGACCAAGTGATTAGGAGACAAGTAGTGATAAGTATATCGGTATTTAGTGGGTTGCCCAAGTCAGAAGTGTCATCATTATAAAATTAAGATTGAGGGGTAATATAACAGTGGTTATATATGGTGATGTGTAGTTAAGTGGATTGACGACTTGGGCAAACCCGAGGGAGAATACATACCCACCCCATTGGTCGGGCGATTAGCCACCGCCCGGTAACACCCCATTAAAGAACGGGTAGTTACCGGTCGGCGCCCAGGGTGCACCACGAGGAGGTTGCCCGACCCCAGCACCCCGGTTAGGTTAGGTTAGGTTAGGTTAGGTTAGGTTAGGTTAGGTTAGGTTAGGTTAGGTTAGGTTAGGTTAGGTTAGGTTAGGTTAGGTTAGGTTAGGTTAGGTTAGGTTAGGTTAGGTTTTTTTTTTTTTTTTTTTTTTTTTTTTTATTTGTATAAGGTTAAGGTATCCTGGGAGGAAGTGGCGCTAATGGAGTACGCCTGCATCCTCCCGTAGCAGAAAGTTACATGGTACATAGTGAGGGTTGCAAACATTTTTAGCAGAAGGCTACTTATAGTTAGTGGTACATAGTAAAAAGGGTTAATAGGGGGGTTGGAGACATAATAGAATTAATACAAAATAAGATAGACATTGAGTGGGTTAAAGTTACATAATAGTTAAAACAGGGATATGCAGAAGGCAATTAGAGGACACATGTTGTGGGGCAAAATTGACATACATACTAAATTGACTTACATACTAATAGATTGGCTTATATACTAAATAACAATCAACTTAAATACTACACAATTAGACATACATACTAAGATGACATAGAATCAACTTAAATACTAACAATTGAACATACATACTAAAATGACATAGAATCAACTTATATACTAACAATTGAGGT